>CM057452.1:649537500-654337500 GCA_016271365.2 Neoceratodus forsteri | reverse complement strand
GAAGGTTCAAACCCCCACGATCTTGTGGGAGAGAAAGTAAAGAGCAGTGGACCCTGAGTCTCTGTCCATCCCAAATAAAGGTAGAGATCATCCTGTTCCAGGATTTTAAATAAAAATCAGCCGGGAAGACTGGAGTATTTTGGAATAAGTAGAGCAACTTACGGAGAATATTCATTCATATAGTTTCTATTCTTTGGGAAAAAGTTAGTTTTAAGCTTCTCCACCTGGAGAGATCCTCCTGAATAAGGCAAGAGACAGGTTCATAGTTAACCAACTCAAGATGTTCTAAATTCTGTGGGATATGTATTCCCAGATATTTAAGTTTTGTACAATGCCATTTTAGAGGAAACGATCCCTTAAGTTCTTGTGAGGGTTTGAAATTAAGCATTAAGGCTTCTGTTTTAGAAATGTTCAGTTTAAAATTTGCCAATTCCTCGTAAATCTTGAAAGTCTCCCAGACCACCAGGATCGAAGACTCAGGAGAAAGAATTGTTCAGAGAATATCGTTGGTGAAGAGGAAGATTTTGTGTGTTCTTTGACCTAGGAGTATGCCTTCCAACCGAGGATCTTGTCTGATGGTTATGGCTAAGGGTTCCATATATAGGGTGAATAGGTAGGGGGATAACCGGCAGCCCTGGCATGTCCCCTGCCGTAACCTGATGGGAGAAGACATTGCTCCGTTCAACCGAATATAGGTTTGAGGTTGGGAGTATATATTTTTAAGCCAAGAAAGAAGTTGGTCAGGAAAAGAAAAGCATTCCAGTATTTCCCAAAGGAAATTCCAGGCGACTCTATCAAAGGCCTTCTCAGCATCAAAGCTGAGAAGAGCAGATGGGATTTTCCTAGTGTGTATGTGTTCCAGAAGAAGCATGGTGCATCTGATGTTATCAGTAGTACTACGGTATTTAATGAAGCCTGCTTGGTCTGGGTGTATAATAGAGGGAAGAAAAGTTTCAAGACAGGAGTCCCAGATAGCCATGTATATTTTATAGTCAACATTAAGAATTGAAATAGGGCGTAGGAAGAGGGGTCCAAAGTATCCTTGTTAGGTTTCAGTATAAGAGAGATAACCGCATATTGCCATGATGACGGTGGATTTTCTCCCGCCGCCATTGCCCGGTAAGAAGATAGGAGAGTGGGAATTAGATTAGCAGCAAATGTCTTATACCATTGTGCTGTGTAACCATTGGGGCCAGGGCATTCGAAAGATTTCAAAGCTTTTATGTGAGACAGAATCTCCTCTGGGCATATAGGGGAGTCAAGGGTCGCCCTTTGCGAGTCGGATAGCTTTGGAAAGATTAACATATCTAGGATTTCTGATCTAGGTTCAGGGTCTGATGATATAACTGGGGGGGGGGGTGTAAAGCGTATGGTAATATTCAAGAAGGGACGATCTGATATGTTTGTCAGAATGTGAAATTTGTCCCGTAACTGGATGTCTTATTTTTAAGATGGTCATTGTCCGTTTCCTATTTCTTAATTTTCGTGCTAGAAGGTGCGTCACCCGGACTCCACCCTCATAGTTTGTGCATCACCCGGACTCCACCCTCATAGTTTGTCTGCTTTAAATATGTCAAGGTCTGAAGAATCTTGGAGTCCATAATGTTTTGTATTTCTTGTTTAAGATCCCTAATTTTTGTTACAGAGCTTTGTCTCCCTCCTGATACAGCATTTGGTAAGAGTGAAATTGTTTGTATAATGCTTATGTAATGCCTCCATCCTCTTTTTTTTTTTTTTTTGTTGAGAACACTATAGTCTCCCCCTTAGAGTAGCCTTTAAAGAGTCCCAGAGGACTGAGTCTAAAGTCTTTCCTCCACCATTTTCTCTAAGAAATTGTGGGATTCTAGCAATGATGTAGTTTATATATTTGGGGTCTTTCAATAAAGTGGGATTAAGTCGCCAGAGTTTTGATTTAGGTGATTTGCCTAGATTTATTTTTAAAATAAGTGGGTGGTGATCGGAGAGTATCTTGGTGGCTAGTAACAAATCCTGAACTAGAGAGAAATGTTCACATGAAATAAAGAAGTAATCAAGACAAGAATATGTATGTAGGTGAGGGGAGTAATATGAAAATCCAGGATTTGAGGGGAACAGTCTCCTCCATATATCCTCTATACCCAGGTGAGAGAGAGAGAGAGAGAGATCTAAAATATTTCACCACTGGAGTTGCTCTGTGGGCCCGGGGAAAGAAAGTATCCTGTTGAGGTGAAAGAGCCAGATTAAAGTCAGCCTTCCCCTCCATGATTAGAATGCCCTGGTGGGCATCTAGAACTCTCTGGAGAACGGTTCGAATCACAACAAGGGGTGTTTGGGAGGGGTAAATAAGTATTCACCAAAATGACCTCTTGGGAGTACAGTGTTCCAGTTAAGATAACATATCTCCCCTGGGTATCTGTTATGGTTTCCTGAACCTCCAAGGGAGTAGAAATTGGGACAAGAATTGCCACTCCACGCCTACAAGCACTGGAATGGGAAGACGCATAGACTTCGTATCGATTTCCCCATTTTAGTTTCTGGTGTTCAGAATCAGGTAAGCGGGTCTCCTGAAGGAAGAAAAGGTCCGCGGCCTGCTTCTTCAGATACTGCATAAAATGAGATCTTTTGATGGGGCTATGAAGACTATTTATATTCATGGAAAATATCTGGACCGGATTAACTGCCATTTTCCATCTATCTTGAGTGTGTAGAACAGTAATAATAAAGGTTTTACATAATAAAGAGTTATCAAAACAGACAAGCGCGCATCTCCTTTTTTAACTTCTAGTAGAAAAAGTAAATCTACAACTGTGATTTAACATTACCCCATACCTTTTATCTCCTCTAAAACACGAGGAGTCGGAATGGGGATGGAATATAAAAAAATAGTAAATATAACTAATGAGAAAAAAATTGTAACCAGTTAACTATATGCAATATGGCTTCCAAGTTGGAGGTGGAGTTTCCCCGACCAGCTCTGTGAGGGTTCCAGGAAAGCTCCTATAGTAGTAGTATCCGTGAACGAGAGGGTATTCCCCTCTTGGGTACTGGAATACTCCCTGTCTGAGGGTGCATCATCAGTAAGATGACAAAAATAAATTTAAGTGGCATCATGTGGGTGGTTAAGATCAAAGAGAAGGATAAACTCCCCCCTTATTCACCACTCCCAGGACAGAAGTATCGATTTGTTTAGAGAGCCGGGGTAGGGGTGGAAGAAAAGAAAAAACCTGCTAATATTAAACGTTTAAGGGGGACCCCCAAATGGGGGCCATAAAGAAACCATTGATAAACTAGCAAGGTACCAGGGGCATTTATTATCCTCAAAGACCACCACCTTCATTCTGTATTGCATTGTTTTTCTGTAATATGACTATAAACTACTTATTAACATTTCCCATTTAGATCATTTCCTGTCATTCACAGTTAGAAGTCTAGTGGCTATAATCTGTCATTAAATAAAAAACAGGGGGAGGTTTAAAGGGAAGGTTGAGGAAGGGGAGACTAGGGGGAGAAGGGAAGAGAGAAAGGAAAAACAGACACAAGAGGAGGAAAGAGAGAGAGAGAGAGAGAAAGGGGAGGAAGGGAGGGTGAGCCTAGGTCCCCCAAAGTCTCAGTTTTATTCCCAGGAGCTCTTGCTGTTGATCAAGTAAAGAGGTTCTATAAAGTATCCTTAGGATGGAGTGAGGGCACAGGTGGGCCCAAAGCGGGAGGAAGGCAGGGCAGGGGAGATGCGCCTCGTACCCAGACCCCCTGCAGGCAGGCAGACCACAGGTGGGACTCCAGCCCCCCCCACTCCCCCTAGCAGCTGGGACCTCCAGCCCTGCCATCGCCAGGAGGGAGCAAGAGACCCCTAGATCCCAGTACCACCCAAGCGGGGAGCCGGAGGCAGCGGGGGAGAGCTTCACCAACCAACCCCCAGGCCGTCCTTGCCTGCCAAAGCTCCAAGGTCCCGGCAGGAAGAACGTTATGCAGTCGATCACCAACTTTTATATCAAATGAATAGTGTTCCATGCCGGTATGGCAGATTAAGTAAGTAAGTAACATTTATTCCTCAAGTGCCTTTCAAGTACCAAGGCGCTATACAATAAAGTAAACATTCAATATACAAATAATAACAATAAAATTCTAAAAACCATCAGAAAAGACCTGATAAAACAAATATGTTTTAAACTCAGATTTAAAACTCGAGACGGTCTGGTATTCCCTCAGCCGAAGAGGTAGAGAATTCCACAGGGTAGGGGCAGCATGGGAAAAAGCATGTGCAATTGATGTTTTTAACTGAACCTTGGGAACCTCTAGCAATCCCTCGTCAGTGGATCGGAGTGAGCGGTAGGGGCAGTAGGGAGTAAGGAGCTCTTGCAGGTAATGGGTTCCCTGTTCGTGTAGGGCTTTATAGGTCAGTAACCGGACCTTAAAGGTGATCCGCCACTATTCCGGCAGCCAGTGCAGTTTGCGCAGCACAGGTGTTATATGACTAAATTTAGATGTACCAGTCAGTAGCCTGGCCACCACATTCTGCACTAGCTGCAAGCGATGGATATCAACCCCCAGAAGCCGTAAGTAGAGGGCATTGCAGTAATCAAGGCAGATGGTTACAAAGGCATGGACCAATATAGGAAGGTCAGCCGGAGGAACCAGGTGTTTCACTCGGGCGATATTCCTTAGATGGTAAAAGGAAGATTTGACAACGGCAGACACCTGTGATTTCAGGGTCAAAATCGCTCTCAAAAATAATGCCCAGGTTACGCACCAAGTCTGAGGTCATGAGCTGGACACCGTCAAGCCATAAGCCTGAAGGGTGCCCTGGCCCAAGACACGCCTCCGGACAACCCGCGTCTACAACCAACACCTCAGTCTTATCCGGATTTAACCTCAGCCAGCTAGTGCTCATCCAATTCTTGATTTCAGCCAGACAGTTGTTAAGCATGGAGATTGCATCATCCTGTCTGGGAATAAAGGACGAATACAGTTGGATATCATCTGCATAACAGTGAAAACCCAAACTGTATCACCTAATGATGTCTCCAGTGGCAGCATATACACTGCAAACATCATGGGTGCCAATATGGAGCCCTGCGGCACCCCATAGGACAGGGGGAGGGCATCAGAGGAATAAATTCCAGTGACAACCCTCTGAGACCTGCCTGAGAGGAAAGATCAAAACCAACTTAGGACTGTTGCAGACAATCCGCAGAGAAGCCGCAGGCACTCCAAAAGCACACCATGGTCTACAGTGTCAAATGCTGCCGAGAGATCAAGAAGGACTAAGATAGTATGAGCCTTTCAATCTCTCGCTACTAGGAGGTCATTTAAAACCCAAACAAGGGTGGTCTTGGTGCTATGTCTTTTTCTAAACCCAGATTGGAGAGCATCATAGACATTGTGGGTTGTAAGATGGTCATCCAGCTGCAACGCAACCACATTCTCAATAACCTTACTCACAGAGGTTAGATTAGAGACAGGTCTGTAGTTTGCTAGACAGTCTGGATCCAAGGAGGATTTTTTAAGGAGTGGTCGAATGACCGCCTCCTTGAAGGGATCAGGAAAGACCCCCTTCTCCAAGGAACTACAGACAATTTCAGCAAGGATCAGGCAGATAACATCTACACAGCCTACCAATAGTGGTGTAGAGCCCTGTTCCAAACTACAGCTGGTTTGTCGCACAGTCTGGACAATCCTCACAGTGTCCCTGAATTCCGGCCGGCTAAAGTCAGAACAGGCACTCGCTACCCCCCACCGATCTCCGCTATCCCTCATAGAGAGGGCTGGGCCGATACCTGACTGGATGCTGGCAACTTCATCTGCAAAAAATCGAGCGAGCTCATCACACTTTATTTGTGAAAAATCTCCTCCAGACTGAAGACAGACTGGATTGCACAGTCTGTCCACGGTACGGAAGAGCTGAGCTGGTCGATTCTGTGCAGCAGCAATCTCCCCGGACAGGAATTCTGCCTTCTTACAGGTGATTGCTGATTGATAGCCTTTATAATGTTCCATCAATCTAAGCCTTTCAACATCAAGGCCAGATTTCCACCAAGCTCTCTCTAGCCTTCGACCCACTCTTCTCAGCTCCTTCAAGGACTCATCAAACCAAGGAGTCCTTGGGCGCAGAGTGTGTGGGCGAACACAAACAGGTGCAACTGAGTCCAAGGCGTATCCCACCGCCTTATTGTAGGGCGGTACAAGACCCTCTGGACTCATGCATTCACTCAATAAATCCAATGGGTCCAGCACCACTGATAGGCCCTCTGGGGTAACTCCCCTTAATGGATGGTATTGGACCATCTCCGTAGGGGTAGACCTAGTTGGGGGTGCCCTGAAACTGAACCTTATGGTGTGATGATCTGACCAAGCAAGTGGTTCCACCCCCAGATCCGTGGCCTCCATCCCCAGGAGGAACACTTCCCACTTCCCGGGCCTACTGGTCCTTCAACAAGTCCCTTGTAACCAGAGAGTGACCCCGTATATGGTAGCAGAGGTAACCACCTGTGTGAGGCTCAGCATGGTCATAAGCTGGAGGAAATTATTTCCAGATTGCGAGAGTTTATTGTCGACCCAGGCATTAAAGTCGCCCAGAATCAACCATCTGGGTTACTCCAAGGCTACATCGACAATGAAGTATGCAAACTCCTTCAGGAATTCTCCCCCATCACCGGGTGGACGGTAGATGAGGAGTATCCTGAACCCTACATCTGCACCCAGGATACACTCAGAGGATCGCGTGCACCCCACTTGCACATCCACAAGGCCCAGTTCCATTTTAAACATAATGGCTACTCCACTGCCCCTACGATCCAGTCTCGGGCAGTTTATCACTGAGAACTCAGCTGAAACAGCAGATGCCAAAGTAGGGCCTGCATTCTCATCCAGCCAGGTCTCTGTGATGCAAGCCAGATCAGATGTTCCAACCAGATCAGCTGTAATGGCCGTCTTGTTCCTAATCGATTTGGCATTGCACAACACCGTCTGAGATCCCAGGGCCTGCCCTCAATTCGTGGAGCCCTTGGGTATGGAACCAGGCAGGGAAAACCCCTTTTCTAACTCCATTTCGCCCTAGGGCGTCTTCTAGTCCCTACGACCTCTGTCCTTCCAGCAGGGCACAGAGTACAGTGTCTAACAGAGCCCTGGTTAAGGTTGTTCAGGTGCTCAGGATGAGTTCTGTCAGGTAAGGCAAGATGAAGTGAAGCTGTTTTATCCCAAGGACTCCAAAAGTTCCTAGGCCTCCCAAGCCAGGGAAGGGGATCTGGGGAGGGAGGTGTTACCATCAGGGGTCCAGGGAGGGCAATAGGCCCAAGTCACGGAGCCTTAGCCTTGCTTAGATACGCGAGGTATAGTAGAGATCAGAGTAGTCTCCAGTAGATAGTAAGGCTCCAAATGTGGCTGTTGGGTCAAGCCTCCCCCCAGCCCCTGGCCCAGAAAGGCATAACTGACCTGCTTCACTCAGGTGGATCAAAAGTCTAGTCCTTGTCACTGAAAATCAGTAATGGTCAGTCCACCTTGGTTCCTTGTTGGTACTGATATGTGGCTTGTAAGATGTCTTGAAGCATGCGCTGTGGTACTGGGGACCTCCCAGACGGCCTTTCCAACATACGGGTTCGCTTTCCCACTTCCCGGGCCTACTGGTCCTTCAACAAGTCCCTTGTAACCAAGTCACTACTGGCTTCTGCAGCTGTAGAATAAGTTTGTGGTCCCTTGGCATAAAAAATTACCATCTTGGCTGGGTAGGGTGTTTTAAACTGCAATTTGTTGGACCTTAAACATGGGGGGGGGGTATTCTGAGACATTGGGTTGCAGGTGTATAGTCATTATCAATTAATATTTTATTATCATGCAACAGAATTTTCTTCCCCTGTGCTTTTTGAAGCAGGGTCTCTTTAACAGCATAATTGAGAAAGCGTGCCACAATGGATTTCGGGTGTGATCCTGGGGGAGGTCTGGGGTCCAGTGCTCTGTGAATCCTCTCAATATCTATAGGGAACTCTGGGTCAAGATCTAAGACAGAGCGCAGGAGGTGATCAAGAAAGGCTGCAACATCCGAGCCCTCCACTCCCTCAGGCAAGTTGTAAAATCGTAAATTCTTATGACATCCATGATTTTCAGCATCCTCTTGTTGTTATGCAATACATAGCTGGAGGATTGCAAGCTCTTTTTCAGAGGGCTCTAGGGAGTCGAGTCGTTCCGTATTAATGGTGATTTGGGCATCCGCCTCATCTAAACGGCCCCGCAGTTCTTTTAAGTCAGAACGGAGGTCCGAAAGAGTTTGTTTGGGGAGAATTTATTAGCAGCAGTTTTGTTATAGTTGCTCTGGTGGGTTCTTTTGGTGTCCTCCAGGGGTGGCACTCGCCACTTGAAGAATCCCTCTCTCCTTGGGCCGTGAGTGTTTTAAGTATTAAAAAACAGTTGTTAGCCTCGCGATTTCTCATCTGTTGCCCCATAGTGTAGGTGAGCTCTGGCAAAGATTTTTGTTGTTTAGGTGTCCTGGGGTTAACAAAAAAATGATTTTAAGGCAAATAACAGGGGGAGGGCTCTCTCCTATGCTGTCTCTCACTCCATGGCGCCACCGGAAGTCAGGAGGGACTACTTTTAACAAAAGAGAATACATGTTTTATTATATGTCTTATTGCTCACAAAATACACAACATATTTACTAAAATGGCAGTAAAAAGTGAATAATAACAGACTAGGAACCAGTATTTGAAAAATGGTTTCGCACCAAAATTCCACACCAGGCGACCGAAGACTGTGGATGATGCTCCCGTTGAGGGATGGTGGGTTTTTGTTTATCAAGCATGGACATCCTAGGCTGTGGGACTGGACCAGAAGGAATGACAGGAAGAAAATATATAAATGAGAGAAAAAAAAAAAAAAAAAAGAAATTCAATGTGGCAGGGGCAAGCTACTTCATCAAAACTAAGATCGAGAAGCAGGTCAAGTGGTGTGAAGGGCTGAGGCACCACGTGTTTCACCTTCTGTCACGCCGGTGACCCATTTTTGCTGGCGAATAGGGTCATCGGGGGTCTGCTGGGGAGGGAGAGAATTGATTGTCCGAAGGACTGCTCTCCTCTCCTGGGGAGGGTGTGTTGTCCCGCTGAATGACTGCCACCAGGTGGAGGCCTGGTGGTGGTGCAGGTCTGGGACAACAGTGATGGAAGGCTGCTGCTGGACTCTGCAGTGTGTGTGCCCCTCCTTGTGAGCCCGTTGACATGCGCAACCCAGCAGTGGGGGAGGGAGAGAGAGAGAAAACAGAAAAGGGAGTGCTAGTAGGCTTTATGATACCCTGGCTGCATTCCTGACTTAAGGCTCCACCTTTGGACAGATCTGGATTATTTGGGGATCCGTGGGGGTACCTGCCTGAAAATGGAGCCAGGGTCGAGATGCGACCAAGGGGTTGATCGAGCCCTCTCAAGTGAGAGGGCTAAAGCCGCTGGCTAGCCACCCACCAGAGAAAAGCTGTATGGAGGAAATAAAATAAGATCAGGATGCTAAACTTCAGGAGAGCAGATTTTGATAAGCTGAGGAGATTAGTTGTGGCTAAATTGGTGAATATGCGTCTGAGTGGAAGTGCTGATGCCAAGTTGGAACCCCTGAATCGGCATAAAATAAAGGCTTCACTAAAACCTTTCCTATGGGAACAACTGTAAGAGGACTAGGCAGAGGACTCTGTGGTTGTCTAGGGAGAAGATGTCTTGTGATATGTGGAAAGCTTTGCTGACAAAGCAAGGGAAGTATAGGGCATTAAGGAAGCAATGCAGGGCCATAGTTTAGGAAGGCTAAGGCTGGCATGGGCGACAGAATTGTGCTGGGTATCAAGAGGAACAAAAAATCCTTTTTTTAATACACGGGGAACAAAGGGAGAGTCAAGAGTAAAGTGGGGCCCTGATCTTTGGGAAGGGGCAAACCTTTGAGACAGGTGGGGGGGGATGGCAGAGGCACTGAATAACAACTGTGTGACAGTATTCGGCCAGCAAGTTGGGGACCTTGGCTAGCTGGTGGTATAAGTTATGAGAGTAGTGTATACCAAACAAGAGGCAGTGCTGATCACCCTGGAATTAGTCGGTAAGTTAAGTATTTAAAGAGTGTGAATAGGGCAAACTCCCAGAGTCTGGATGGTATCCACGTGCAGGTAATTTCTGGATGAGCCCCTCGTTGATATCTTTCAGGACTCCTAACAGACAGGGAGAGTATCAGAGGAGTGGAGAATGACAAATGCTGCCCCCCTGTTCAAGAAGGGGGTGAGGGGCCCGACTTGGAGGTGGGGCTAGTAGTGCAGCGTACTGCTCCGTGAAAGACCTATGATTGAGACTCAGAGTCATACTCCCCCAGCTGGTGGGGCTAAGACACAATGCAGAGGCATTGCAGTTTGGTCCTGGAAAATGGTGTAGGATGCCCCACTACAGTAGCGACTCCTACAGCAGGTTTGGTGATCATAGTGACGTTGTGAATGATCATGGGTCATCTTGTTCTTCCGCCGCCAAAAGGTGCTCACTGCAGGGGCCTTGGCTATAGCCATTGGCTGGTGGAAAGGACTTGTGTAGGGAAATAGGAGGTACAGATGAAAGAAAGCATATATGCTGCTCATGCAGTACATCTGCCACTATCTTTGACCCCATCCTCTTCTCTCTTTTCATAAATGACCTTCCCTCCACCTGTCTCTTCTCCAACATGCACCTTTATGCAGATGACACTATCATCTGTGCCTTTGGCCCTTCCCACGACAGTGTTCTCCCCAATCTCCAAAATGACTTCAACCGAGTTCAAGCCTGGTTCCTGGAAAATAAGCTTAAACTCAATGCCAAAAAACTGTCACCATGGGTTTTGGATCCAGACAGAAGCATACTTGCCCCCCTCAGTGATCACCACCCTGGATGGCTCACCCCTTGAGCTGGTCCCAGTTTTCAAGTACCTGGGAGTCTGGATGGACAGTCACCTCAACTTCCACACTCACGTGGAGGCAATCTGCACCAAACTCCGGCCCAAACTCGAAATCCTCTGTCAACACAAAGCCAGCCTCCCTTTCCGCACCTGACGCGAGCTCGTACTTAAAACAGTCTTGCCGGTGATGGACTGTGCTGACTTTGTCTATGGGATGGCCCCAATCTCTTCTCTCTCCAAACTAGACATCCTTCTCAACTCCTTCTGCCGCTTTGTCACTACCTCCCCCCACTCACTCATCACTGTCTCCTCTATGCACCACTCTCCCTGGCCCGCTATCCCACAGGAGAACCATCCACAGTGCCTCCCTCATAGTAAAATACTGGTTTGGTTCCCTCCATCCTACCTCACTTTCTGTCTTACCCGGCCAATTAATCTAATTACTGTCTTCGCCACAGGGATTCATGCACTTTCCGCATCCCCCATCCCCACACTGCTACTGGCCAAGCTGCCTTCTCATGCTGTCTCCCTCTCCTCTGGAATAAACTTCCCTCTGACCTTCACCTGGCCTCCCCTGTTTCATCCAGTAGACGACTCCTCAGACTCCTCCCCACCCCTCACTGCCCGAAATGCTTCTAAGGACCCAGCATGCTCCTCCCACCACCCCATTAGCGCCACTCAAACCTTTTTTCCCTAGCCCCCTGCTCTGTGTTTCTCCACTCAAACCTTTCTTCTCTAGCCTCCTGATCTGTATTTCTCATGTCATGCTGACCTGAGTTGTCTTCTTCCTGGTCTCAAATCCACCCCTGCTCAGTCATAACCCCCACATCAGGGGCTTCATATGGTGTCAATATATAATTTCTAGCCTGCCTAATGTAATCTTGCCTTCATTCCTGCACATATACTTTGTATATTGTAATTTGAAACCAGTAACATCCTTGTACATATTATTGTAATCTTCTCATTTTGTAACTATGTTTCACTTCTGTGCACTCTTTGTACCTGGGTCGCACCTGGAAACGAGCCTCGGCTTAGTGTGCCTTTTCTGGTCATCAATTTTAAATAAATAAATGTATTTTTTTATTTTATGTGTCTGTCTAGGTTGCCTTTAAAAGCATCTTACTGTTTTGTTGTCCCCTACTGATTTTTGGCAGGGCTGTTCCAAGCTGAGACTGCCTCCTGAGTGGAAAGGTTCTTCCTCTATTCACTTTTAAACTGCTCTCCAGTTTGGCATTTTCTTGTATTTTATAGCACCCTTTTTTTGGTTTTAAATTCACTGTGAATTGCTGAAAGATATTTGAGAACATACTGTAAGTATCGGTCATTTCAGGTGTTAAAAAATGTATGCCTTATGAGCTCTGAAGGTGGCTTCTATTTTGTTTGGCTGATAGCTGCACCCTCAATTACCAACTTTTGTATTTTAAATGAATAAAATAATAAATTACCTTTGTTATTATAGGTCCTATAACGGAGCATGTTCAGTTGAGTTTCTGATGGTTGCTTTATCACTGGTGCAAATATTTTGCTATGCTGTATTATGGTGGTCATATGAAGCATTTTTGTACTCTCCACTTGTTCCAGTTGATGACCCCCAAAAAAAATTAGCATTGTGCATTTACTGTTGCTTCATCATTTTGGATTTGTTTACTACAGTATGTATCTGTTTTCTTAATCCAATTTTGAATTTTTTTTTTGTCAACTCTATTTATCACCCAACTCCCAGGGCATGTCTCAGCTGTGCCTCACTTGACTGCCGGCACCTAACTTCCCACTTGAAACCTGACTGAGGAACTGGGGACAGAGGCACCCCACCCACTCCAGGACCCAGCCGCCCCAGAGGGGCCACCCACTCCTTACCTGGATGTCCTCGTCTGAAATCTAGACGTCCGGGTCCATGGGGACATAGTGGGGGCTCGGGAGAGTTATCCAGGAAAGTCCGGTACTTGGGATGTGGGCTGCAGTCACCCAGGGCCGCCATCACCTTCCTGAGAGCCGAGGGTTTTCAGCATGGTGGTTCCCCCTGGAACGCGGACGTGCCATGACGTCTGTGCAGGCACGCTGCTGACGTCTGTTGCTGCTCCACCCCCTTACAGCGTTGGCTCCTTTAGGACCCCTGATCTCCATTGGGGACCACTAAGGAGCAGGACGAAGCCTGCAACCCTCCCCAGGAGAGGAGAGCTGTCCTCCAAACACTCAGTCCTCTCACTCCCCACCGACCCAAGTCCGTTCCTGAACCCGGGTCGTTGGCATAGCGCAAGGTAAGGCATCCGGTGCCTCAGCCCTCAGTGCCACCAGGCTGGTGCCAATTTTGAATCTGATAGACTATATAATTGATCTTAAAGGACTAAATCAAAGGTAATCTTTTTTTGTAAATATAATCTTTATTTAACTTTTCAAAATCTGCAATATCCATGGAGGCAATTATATGGCGATACATGTAACATACTGCAAATTCACAATACAAATGGCTTTTTTATACAGACCAGGCCCTTGGAACATTTCTTTTATATCCTCCTCCTTAGTGGCAATGTGTAGGGGGGAAACAAATAACTATATTATGCAATAAGAAAACATGAACTAAGCCATGGCTAAAAGAACTGGTGATCCGACTGTACGGAAGGGGCAGGTGGGGGGAAGGGGAACACGGGGGCCAGCTTAGTAGTACTCAAATGAGTCCTGTACTGGTTTGCAATATGTGGTCATGTCTGAATGTAACAGAGAGTGAATTTTGTATCTTTTCAATGTAATTGGTATTACTGTAGGTTGGGAATACTAGTTCAGAGAAACATTATATTATGGTCAGAATCTTTTTTTTTTTTTTTTTTGAATCCTCCTGCACTTGCCCCACCGCGGCTTCTCCCGACCCCTACCGACCCGCTTTGCAGCCATCCCCAGGTGACCCCGGTGTATCCCTTCACTGGGCGGGTCTCTTGCCTCCGTAGGAGAATGGCCTAGTGGCCTACCAACGATCCTGGGGTGCTGCTGTGCTGGCATATTGAGGTCCGGGAGCCCAGTGGTGAGGGTTCTGGAGGGTCGTCACCCGATCTGTCCAGTGCCATTTTTTCCACTTTACTCCCTATAGAGTAACGTGCCACTGACGTCAAGGCGTATGCCAGCGTCTGTCACTCCCTTGTTTATTGAGACGTCACTGCTGTGCTCCCAGCCTCCGCCAGGAGCCAGCAGGCGCCGAGCCGCGAATCCACCCTCCCCCCTGAGAAGGAGAGCCATTGTCAGACGCTCATTTCCTTCTCCCTTGCGGAACCTCCAGCAACCCAAGTCCGTTCCGAACCCAGGTCACTGGCATCGCAGACGGAAATGCAACCGCTGCGCCGGCGGGCCGGCCTCAGAATCTTATTTGATTAATCGGACAAAGTCTGGATCTTTGGTCATCACATGCAGAATCCATCCATTCCATCTGAACGAGCATAGTTCTGTACTGTCAAGTATGTGAGTAATTGTCTCAGTCCTATATATCTAATTGACTGTATTGCTCCAGCCCATTAAGGTGGGGACCTGCTGTGTGATCCAAGACCTGGTAATTGCTTTTTTAGCCACCAAAAGCAACATTCCAAGCAGGTAATGTATATGTAATCCATGAAAACCATGTAATAATATACAGAGTAAACACATCTGTGCAGTTAGTGGCACTGGTCTATCCTCGGGTTCATCCTGTAGGGACCAAAGGAAGGGGTATAATTTGAGGCATGTCTAAATATGTGAGTGTGATGGGCATTGTTGTCTCCACACTGCCTCTAGCACGAAGCATCTCTTGTTGTGTGGTAATGAGCAGTTATTTAAAGATAAACTTGATGAGCAAGGTTTTTCTTGAACTTCTAGTATATTTAGTCCTAGATCGTGCAGTTGCAAGTGGTTTATGACCCCTTTAAAGTCAGAATCCAGTGCTCTTTGGGATGGGGGATAGTAGAGGCTCTAGAGCAGTGCTGATTTCACTGTTGGACCCAGGCGATTCCTGTTTTTCTCCCTTCCCATGGAATGTTGGCAGAGAAGGTTTCGGGGTACACACATGTAAGTGTGCTCATGTGAAAACAGCTGGCATACCCGTTCCTCTGTCGCTTGGCTCACAATTTCACTTGTGGTCACCCAGATAGTGATTGAATGGTGTTGTTGGGTGCTCAAACCCACTCGATGAGGCACACATCCTCTAATGTGCTTGAGCCTACTTCCTCCACTGAACCACCAATAGCCAGGGCTTGTTTCTTAACCTGAGTTGTAGGCATTGCAAGCTGCAACATTGTCTCTGAGCCCCACCAGCCATCGGTTCCCTATGTACAGTATTATTTTCTGTGTATCCCTGTATCTGTTGACTAATGTGGATGGGGACTAACTTCTTTGTTGGGCCACCTGATGATCCAACCTGCTTCTGTACTGGCTAGATTTGGAAGCTGACTTGGAGAGGCAGGATTGAGTGCAGCCAGGGCTGGGGAGTGTTGAGTGCAGCATAAGCTAGTCCGGATCAGGGAAATGTCAGGGTTCTAGTATTGCAGTAATCCCTCATGGTGATTCGGGGAATCTGCTCCCTCATAAGGGGTAGCGCTCGCACACAGTGTGCTTCAATGCCTGTGGCCATTGGAGACTTGGCCCAATACTCAGGGAGGTGGGTGGGAGAAAAAAATGGGACAAGAATCATGCTGCTTTTGTGATGACGGTTGGTGGCTACCTTGTGGCACAACACAGAGAACTATGACTGGGATGTCAGCATTACAGGGTATACAATCTACAGGAGGGACAGGGAGGGTAAAAGAGGAGGAGGAGGAGTAGTCACCCTCTACATTAGGAAAGGGATCTAAGCAACAGAACTAAAGGGTAAACAGGGAGGAGAGGAGGCACTGTGGGTCACCTTGGAGACAAGAAATGGTACCACAATCCGTACAGGGGTTGTATACAGACTCCCGTCTCAAGGTGAGGCAATGGACAAGGAAATGATGGGAGGCATCCTTAGAATGGCAGGAAAAGGGGAGATTATTGTTGATGGGGGACCCGACTATGTCAGATGTTAACTGGAGTACATTTGCTTCAACTACATCCAAGAGCAGAGTCATTCTTTAAATTCAGGTTTATTGCATAATTCGGCACAGGTTTACAATAATCAAAAGTTCTTTCCATCACATTTAAGTGAAGAAGTACATACCTGTACATTTACACAAAGAGTGTCTTAGTGCATATATTCATTTCTTCTGAAGTTCCTTTCGCTATATTGAATTTATTTAACTTTATTTTACTTTACAGAGAGCAGTCTAGAAGTTTTGATTCTCTAATATTCTTGTAATAAGGATCTCCCTTCTTTATCCTCCTTCCCAAGCTTCGTCTTTCTTACTCAGACGCTCCCATCTCTGGCAGCATCATCCATGGAGTCCACCTCCCAACGAAACTCTGCGTCCTCAAGTTTATTCTATATGTGATTTCCTCCATGTCTTTAATTTCATTTATAATTGAAAGCCAGTCTTGGCTTGTTGGCGGACATGGAGAGAGCCACCTTCTAGTTATAGCCTTGTGAGAGGCCGCAAGGAGGATGCTCCACAGATAGGTTTTGTTTGCTCCCCTAACTTCGTCCAGCTTCATACCCAATATCATATTCTTGGGACTCAGTACTGACTGTGTAGAGAATACCTGCCTTATTTTCTGTTCTGTTTCTGCCCAATAGTTTATAAGAGTCGGGCATGACCAAAATACGTGCAGGTAGTCTGCTTTAATTGTCCCACATCCCCGCCAGCACCCCCCAGAGCAGTTCCTATTCCGTTTACACTGAGTCATTAGTGTAATAAAGAATCTCGTTCTTACTTTCCACTTGAACTCCCTCCACATCGGGGAGGATGTAGTTCTTAGAGCCATTGTCAGAGCAGAGGTCTACTCCCCTTCCTCAAAACATTCCCCATCTCCCTCTCCCACCTATTCTTAATTTGGGTAGCCTTGTTTCCTCCCCTATCTCTCAAGGCTCCATATATGGGGGAGACCAGCCCTTTGACTTTTGTTGAGTTCAGTATTTCAACTATGGTACCCATCAGCCCTACTGAGAATTTGATATGTTTATACCGAGTTTGCAGAGTGTGTATATAGGTTCTTATTTGCAGATATCTGAAATAATCTGCTCGTCTTAAAGAATATTCCTCTTTAATCTGGGCAAATTCCACAACAGTATCTCCATTTAGAAATTGATTCAGGGAGTACAAACCCAGTCTACCCTAATTCTTAAAAGTGAGATCCTGCCTGGGTGGGGAGAATCCTGGGTCCCAAGCAAACCATCTTAGTGGCCAGATCTCTTCATGTAATTTATGTTTAGTCCACAGGTGTCTTAATGATCCCACTGTATTTCCTACGGACATCGGAGAGATATTCCCATCTCTCACCTGGGTCCCGGTGTCACCACTCTCACCCCTAATGGCACCCCATCTATCAGAGCCTCTTCAGTTGCCTTCCATCTAGCCTTATGTGTTTTAAGCGACCACAGGATGGCCCATCTTAACTGGGTGGCTAAAAAGTAGTCCTCCAGATTAGGGACATTTTGACCCCCGTGCTTCTTGTTTGTCTGCAGTACTATATTTTTAAGTCTAGGTCTTCTATTGTTCCAGATGTATCTTGTAAGCTTCCTTGGCCAGATTTGAAATTGTTTTTTATGGATCTTTATTGGGAGACATTGGAAAAGGTACAAGTATTTAGGGAGAATGTTCATTGATACTGACTGTATCCTTGAATATAGGGGTAGGTTTAGAGCTTCCCATCTTTTAATATCTTGCCTGATCTGGGCTATTATTGGTTCAAAATTAACCGAATATAGCATTGCTAAGTTTTCTGGGATTTGGGTGCCCAGATATTTTATTTTTCCCCTATTCCAATTCGCGTTCAGCATCTGCGTTATATTGGTAGGAGGGTTGTAGTGAAATTTGAGAACTTCTGTTTTATTTTTATTTAGTGTATATCCTGAGTATTGACTAAATTTGTCTATAAGGGACCATATTTTAGGGATGGATATGTCCAGATTAGTAATATATAGGAGGACGTCATCCACATATAGGGATATTTTATGTTCTTCCCCTTCCACGTCCACCCCCTCTACCCCCTCTGCTTCTCTTATTGCCTGAGTTAAGGGTTCTATATATAAGTCAAAAAGGAGGGGTGATAGTGAGCAGCCCTGTCTTGTACCTCTTCCAAGGTCAAACCTCCGCAAAATGCCCCCATTTACCCTCACAAAAGCCTGTGGGGAAGCGTATAAAGCTTTAATCGCTTCCATAAATATTGGTGAGAAACCCATTCTTTTAAGGACCAGAAAAAGAAAATTCCAACTGGCTTTATCAAACACTTTTTCTGCGTTTAGGCTCATAAGACAGGCGGGGATACGTTTTTTATTAATAATATCAGTTATGTTGATGGTTCTTCTTACTCCTTCGGGGGCCTGCCTGCCCTCTACAAAACCCGTTTGATCTGGGTGAATTAGGCCTGCAAGAAAGGACTGAAGTCTCTTGGCTATAATCGCCGTAAAGATTTTATAATCTACTTTAAGGAGGAAAATTGGTCTATAGGATCCACAATCTTTCGGGTCCTTACCTTCTTTCGGGAGCACCGTTATGGTAGTATAATTCCATGATGGAGGAACGATGTCCCCCTACAGCCAGACCTGATTATATACCGTACTCAGAATAGGGGTCAGATCCGCCACGATCATTTTATATAACTCAGCTCTAAACCCATTGAGGCCTGAACATTTACCTACCTTAATTTCCCCCACCGTACCTACAATCTCCTGATGTGTGATCGGCCGTTCTAAAATTTGCCTCTGAGTTTCAGTAAGTCTGGGTAACTTTAAAGTCTCAAGGAATCTCGAAGCTTCCTCTGGGTATGAGTCTGGCTGGGGATGATACAGCTGTTCGTAATAGGTGATGAATGTTTCGGCTGTCTGCTCCCACCCATAAAGGACACGGCCAGTGGTCGGATTTCCGAGACCAGTGACATTTGCCCTGGCCGATTGTTGTTTCAAGCCTGTACACCAAGAAACGTGTGGCCCTTGGGCCCCCTTCATAATAATTCTGTTTTGTGTATAGGAGAGCCTTCTCAGTCTCCAAAAGCTGCAGCCTCTGGAGCCGTAGTTTAAGCTCCCCTATTTCCCTTTCCCTTTCTCTGGAGAATTTAAATTTCTGTTGCGCTTCCAGGGCTTTAAGTTCCTGAGTTAGTCACTCCCTTTGTTTACCCCTTTCCCTTTTTTAATATGTGGCTATTGAAATCAGTCTCCCCCCTAATCATTGTTTTAACTGTGTCCCAAAGAATTTGGGGCGTGGTATCTGGACCCTCATTCGATTGAATAGTCTGTTTTATTATTTTCCGGATCTCCTCCCTCACCTCTTCGTCCCTGAGCAGGCTAACGTTTAACCTCCATTGCGTTGGCTTTCTGGGAAGTTGGAGATCGATCAGTGCGTATATTGGTTTGTGGTCAGATATGCTTTCAGGTCCCAACCATTTAGAATCAAAGACTGATAAGTCACTCTCATATGTAAAGAACATATCTAATCTTGAATAGATTTTGTATCTTGGGGAGTAATATGTGTAGTCCCTTGCTAGGGGGTACTTTTCCCTCCAAATGTCCGTCAAACCTGTGTCCCTCATGAGTCTCTTCAATGATTTGGAGACCCTTTCGTTAGGGGCCAGAATATTTGAAGTCGTATCCAAGGACCTGTTCATAATGACGTTCCGGTCTCCCCCTGGAATCACTGTTCCTTTTGCCTTTTCTGCTAGTAACTTAAATAGGTCTGCAAAGAAAGCTATGTGTGTTCCGGGGGGAGCATGCACATTTAATAATGTAACCTGCAGATCTTGAATTCGTCCTACCACCAACACATATCGGGCTCCCGCATCCACTATTACCTCCTCTTCTATAAATGAAAGGGAAGCTGAGAGTAGTGTCATCACACCCCTCTTTTTCCCATTCGTGAGAGACGCGAGATAGATAGTCGTGAATTCCCTACTTTTTAACTTTAGGGCTTCCATAGGGGACAGATGTGTCTCCAGTAAAAATTGGATTTCACATTTTTGTCTCTTTAAGAATTTTTGGAGCTGTTTTCTTTTAATAGGATGATTTATCCCATTAACATTTAGAGATACTATTGTAGATTTAACTTTATCCATTTTTGAAATTCTCAGCCCTTCCTGATGTTCTATGCCCTTGTTTATTTTTAGTGCCCCAAGTCTTCCCCTCCCCAGGTCCCCCACCGCCCTTCTGCTTCGAGATCACTCTCAGTTACATCTTTTCCCCTTTAGTCATTGTATGCTCCTGTCTACAACCATCCCTGTGCCATGCATGGTATCTATTTAATAATAAAAATTTGCTGGTTTTAAACCACCAGCCAATTTGTTTGCAATTAAGAATACTTAAAACTCCATCCCCTTCTAATGGGGGTACAATCCTTTTAACAATGTGAAACCTTGAGAGCTTTAACTCATGAATCACAAATTTCAAAAACATATAAGTAAACATTTTAAAACATTTTAAACCAGTTAGAGAACATCCCTTCCTTTATCTTCTTTTCCTTGAATATTCTTCTTTTCTGAGGTATATATCTTAAGAGGGGTTTAATAGGTCTAAACTGAAGACCCTGACTTCTTAGGTCAGTCCAACTCCAAACAGTTGAACTAGTTTGTGCCGCATTTGGGGCACTTGGCCCTGTATGATGACCTGGGTTAAACCTCTTCAGAGCACTATTTTTGGGTCTCAGCCCATTACTCTGAGGTATTACTGACATCAGCAGGATCAGTAGGCAAGCAGTATTCATTTATAACTCCAGACTCTCAGCCTGTCTCCCCCCAGCCCCCCTTTTTTTTTTAATTCAATGTGGAGAGGTCCACCTCTCCCTGAACTATTGAAGAACTAGGCAGTCATTCTTAGATTCCCATGGGAGGCGGTTCGGGAAAGAAGAGAAAGAAAATCGACCAGCAAACAATCCGAGTATTCTTGGACCTTCCAATTTTATTTCCCATTGTTCCTTACTCTAAGCCCCATCCCTCCCCTCCTCCCATTACACTTTTACGTTGAGAACTGAAGCCTCCACTCCCCGTAATACACTTTTAGTGTCCTTTTTGATCTCAGTGTTTTGCAGCGCTTATGTCTGAACAACCATCAAGACACACTTGGGAATAAGGGAGAGCCCCTCCCCCCCGGACTATTTATACTAAAAGTATTCAATTCCCAGTAACATTCTTCTCGAGGCCCCGATCGGAACCCACATTGGAGGAAAGGAGACCCCCCCTACCCCACAGCCATCCGCCTATGCGTAACTAAATCTCCTACACACTTACTTACCGTCTCAATCGGGGCGGGTGTGAGAAGAGATGTGAGCCTCCCCCCAAAGCCATCCAAATTTGTGTTAACGAATTCGCCGCAGTGTTTGTATCAGGGCTCCAACTATGGTATATGCGGGGCAGAACGAAGGCCCCTGCCCAAATTAATCTTATTTCAACCAGAGCCCAAGCCAGGCTGCTTTATTTCTGGAGCCCCTCCCCCTCCCTTTCCTCTAGTTGAAAACCCAGAGATTAGCTACTTATCCCGAATTATCCAGTTTGTCAGTTGCGCTTTGTGTAGCTTGTCTTCAGCAGTAACTGTTCACTCCATTGCCTTATTTCCAAGCATACAAATCACCGTTCAGTCCACCGAGGCTCCATCTAAAGTGGAGGCCTGCACTTGATCTTGTACCCCGCTTACGGGAGCATCTTATGGGGTCAACCCAGCCAGCCTACTGCCGAAACATAAGGCCTGAGAAGTGCAGAAATGTCTGCTCGCAGATTAGTGCGAGTGGCGAGTCAGTCCCTTACGCACTATCGACCATGCGGAATGCCGCAATTCTTTTTCCATTCTCTCTTTCTCCAAACCTGGGACTGGAATGCCGGATTCTTCAAGAAAAGCTTTAGCCTCCAGCAGATCTTCGTATACCTTAGTGCCCTGTCTGGTCTCCACTCGTAGACGCGTGGGAAATAGCGTCTGTGCCTTTAAATTCCGGGCCCTGAGCTGCTTCAGGATAGGCCACATGGTACAACTCGCCTCTTGAACTCCTGCAGTGTAATTGTAGTCTATCGTAGTACGGTGGGGCCCAAGCATGATTTTCTTTAACTTCCATGCTCTTTTAAGAATCTCCTCTTTAGAAGCGTAACTGGTCATTCATACCAAAAAGGAGCGCGGGCGGGAGTCGGGACCCGAAGGGGCGCTGGGCCAGGGAGTGGTGAGCCCAATCCATGGAGACATCCAACTCGGGAGGTAATTTTAATAAGTCTTTAAGTAGCTTCTGTATAAAAGTGATCACATCTGAGGTTTCCTCTTCAGCTCCCTCCGGAATGCCATAAATCCGGAGGTTTTTCCATCTACTCCGTCCCTCAATGTCATCTATCTTGGCCTGCAGCTCCCTCTCTCTGGCCATCAGGAATAACAGGAGGCGATCGTGTCGGTCCACTTGTTCCAGGACTGTTGTGAGTCCCAGCTCTAGTTTATCTGCTCTATGTTCAATTCTCCCAATATCCGATCACAGCTCTGCCAGTGAGGTGTCTATTTTTTGCACAGTTTTGGCTGTCTGTAGAATCGAGGCTGTTACCTGAGGGTATTCCTCTTCTGGCCCGGTCTCCACTGCCACGATGTCTTCATCGTCAGTAGGCCCCGCAGTTCACAATGTTTTTTCTCCTTGCAACAAAAGCTGCAGCTTCTGAGCCGGGGTCTGAACATTCCTGACAGATCCTGCTTTCGACCTGGTAATTTTAGCTGGCGATTGCATATTTAGGTACTGTAGATGCCAGTCGATTCAATTTGGGCTAGGAGACTCGCTGGTTTCTGCTGCCATTCAGGCTGCTGATGTCACCGGAAGTCCCAGCAGAGTCGTTCTTGATGCCCTACAGGGGGCATGCTTCATACAGCTAGTGCTGGAACCCACTCGGAAGGGAGCAGTCTTAGACCTGGTACTCTCAAACTGGGATGGTAAGAGGATCTTGGATTTAGAAGTGGGTAGCCAACTGGGAACAAGCGACCACCAGACAGTGTGGTTTACAATAAACACAGCCACAGAGTCAAGCTATACAAAAGCAAGGGCACTGGACTTTTGGAGGGCTGACTTTGGCAGAATGGGAGAGTGCCTAAGGGATGCACTAGCAAAAGGGCAGGAAGGAGGGATGGAGGAACAATAGGGAAAAATCAAAACTGTCATCACAGAGGCAACAAGCCTTTGTGTGAAGCAAATAAGCAAATAAGCAATACAAAATGAAGAAAAGAACCACTATGGTTCTCAAAAGAGGTGGCAGGGAAGGTCAGCGAGAAAAAGATAGCATTCAGAAAGTATAAGGAATCACAGAAAGAGCAGGACAGAGAACTGTACCAGTTAAAGCAGAAAGAAGCAGGGAAGGTAGTCAGAATTGCAAAGGCCCAAACTGAGGAAAAGATAGCCAACTCTGTTAAGAAGGGGGATAAAACCTTTTATAGGTACATTAGTGAAAGAAGAAAGACCAAGGGAGGGATAGTGAGGCTTAATAAAGAGGAGGGGGTGGGCAGAGGGTGACAGTGAAAAGGCAGAGATACTGAACGAATACTTTTGTTCGGTATTCACGAAAGAAGAGGAGGGGGATGTACCTAAACCAAAGAATAGAAGCACTCTGGGTAGGGGTGGCTGATACCAGTCCATTCACAGAAGAAAGGGTCCTGAAAGAACTCCTAAAACTCAAGGTGGACAAGGCAATGGGGCCTGATGGGATTCATCCCAAAATTCTAAAAGAACTAAGGGGAGAACTAGTGACACCACTGGCTATCCTTTTTAACAAATCATGGGAGGAGGGTGTGGTATATGAGGACTGGAGGAGGGCGGATGTAATTCCCCTTCACAAAAGTGGGAGCAAGGCAGAGGCAGGAAACTACAGACCTGTTAGTTTGACCTCAGTGGTAGGGAAAATGATGGAATCACTTCTGAAAGAAAGAATAGTTGAGAACCTAGAGGCTAGCGTGGCACAGGATCCAAGGCAGCATGGATTCGCAGCAGGAAGGTCATGTCAGACGACTCCAATAGATTTCTTTGACTGGGTGACCAAAGTAGTAGACCAGGGAGGGCTGTGGACATGGCCTACCTAGACTTCAGTAAGGCTTTTGATACAGTCCCACACAAAAGATTAATAAACAAGTTAGCCAGCCTTGAAGTGGGTCCCATGGTGGTAGCCTGGATAAAAAAATTGGCTGGACAACAAGACGCAGAGGGTATTAGTAAATGGAGTCCATTCTGAAGAATGGGGGGTTACTAGTGGGGTACCGCAGGATTTAGTACTGGGCCGGTCCTCTTTAATGTCTTTATAAGTGACATTGCAGAGGGACTGTGCTGTCGAGGCATAGGTTAGGAAGCATAGGAAAGCCAGGAGCAGTTGTAAAATTCGCAATAAGAGTTTTATTATTAACTGTAAAATAAAAAAAAATAAAATTGTCAAGTATAACTATTTACAGAGTCAGTATAAACAGAGAAAGTCCATCTGAGTTTCTTCTCAATTTCCAATCTGTCTGTCTCTCAGTCTCTGTGTGTCTCTCTCTCTCTCTCTCTTACAGAACATTGTAGCTCCTTTTTATAAGTCTGTGCAGGAGTTCATTAAGAAAATAGCGTTCTTATAAGTTTCAGCAGGTGTGGCAGAAAGAACATTATGACCTAGGACTGACCTCTTGTTTACATCTTCTGCAAAAAGCTTAAAAATTGCATCACATATATTTTTATACCTGCAGATATGCAAGGGGGAGGAAAAGGCAGAACAGCAAGTGAGGGTAGAGGGACAGCGAGAGGCAGACAATTGCAAGACCGTCAGGGTGATCAAGTACTAGGTCTCACGAGAAAATTTTGTTGTGCAACCCAACAGAAGAGACAGAAAAGGAGAGAACAGAACAGATCCTTGCATTTAAACTCCTTCTCCATAACAAGTGGGACAGACTTTATTCAATCCCGTCACATACCCCACTGCTTAAGAGGGAACCTGTTTTACCAAAACAGGTTTCCAAAACATTCTGGTGATTCTCATGAAATATAAGCATATACCATTTACATTTCTGTGCATATATAGTATCTTTTTTTCCATAACCGTACAGCAAATAGTGAAGTTTAAATTCACACATTTGTTTTTGCAGCATTCAGAATTCTCAGTTCTAGATCCATATCTAGACAGAAAATCAGCATTGATATTCTCTTTCCCAGATATGTGCATCACTTTAAATTTGCATGGCTGTAGTGCCAGGTACCACCGTGTGATTATGGAATTTTTATCCTTCATTTGGTTAAGCCAACAGAGGGGATTGTGATCTGTTACAAGTACAAAGTCAGCTCCTAGTAAGTAAAACTTAAAGGGACTCCATGGCCTACTTTGCTGCAAGGCATTCCTTTTTCACAGGTGGAGCACGTTTTCTCTCTGCCGTGTAACTTCCTACTTAAGTATAGAATAGGATGTTTTTTTCCCATCTATATGCTGACTCAAGACTGCACCTAGGCCTACCTCTGATGCATCAGTCTGTAACAGAAATTGTTTCTCAAAGTCTGGGCTTCCTAAAACAGGGGCTGAACATAATGGAGCCTTAATTGCCCGAAAAGCCTCTTCACACTCTGGGGTCCATTTCACATTATTCAGGAACCATTTCTTTGTGGGTTCAGTGAGGGGAGTAGCTAACTCGGCAAAGCTGGGAACAAATCTCTGATAATAACCAGCTAGCCCTAAAAAGGACCTGACATGCTTCTTTGGTTTAGGGACAGGGCTGTTAGCTACAGCTTCTATCTTAGAAACCTCTGGCTTGACTTCTCCATTTCCCAAAACATAGCTCAAATATCGGGTTTCCTGCATGGCCAATGCACACTTGGTAGGATTAATTGTCAGACCTGCCTTTTTGATCGATTGGATAACTGCTCATAGGTGTTCCAGGTGGCCTTTTCAATTTGGACTGTACACCACAACATCATCCAGGTATACAGCACAATAACCAGTGTGAGGGGATAAAATTACATCTGTGCACCGCTGAGATGTAGCGGGTGCACCATATAAACTAAACGGCATGGTGGTGAATTGATAGAATCCTATAGGAGTGGCAAAAGCAGTTTTGTCTCTGGATTCTTTAGCTAGGGGGATTTGCCAGGAACCCTTAGTGAGATTGAGGGTACTGATATACTTGGCACTCCCCAATCTGTCCACCAAATCATCTATTCTGGACATAGGATAACTGTCAAATTCTGGCACTTGATTAAGTTTCCTAAAATCAAGGCAGATTCTTACACCCCCTTCTTTTTTGTTTACAGTCACCATTGGGCGAGCACTTCTTGTCCCTTTTACGTGCTTGACCCCTTTTGCTCGGCCTGGCGCTGTGGTAAAAGTACTGTTAAATGTCTTTAGCAAGTTACAAATTTCTGCGGTCTGTTCGGAGGTTAAGGAAACATTCACCTTTGCAGCATCAGCAGTAACAGTTTGTTCCAGTCTATCACAAGCTACATCAGTATCTTCTTTATCAGTTTCTGGTAAAACTAGCAAAACAGCTTCTGGTGTTTTTTCAACCCATTTCTTGAGGAGGTTAGCATGGTATGTCTTGGTAGGATTTTTCCTGTCAGGGGTCTCAATCTGATAGTTAACTGTGCCAGTACGTCTAAGCACTTTATAAGGCCCTTGCCACTTTATTAACAGTTTATTTTCTGTAGTGGGTAACAGTAACAAGACCTTTTCACCTGGCTCAAAAACCTTTTCTTTTACCCCATGGTCATAATACACCTTCTGCTGGTTTTGGGCCTCTTCCTGGTTACTATGGGCGATTTCAACATATTTTGCCAGCTTCTTTCTCAGGGCACATGTATAAGATGTAATAGATTGCTTCTGATGGGGTTATCTTCCCATGTTTCTTTTATTACATCTAGTGGCCCTCCAGGGTGTCTGCCATACAGCATTTCAAATGGTGAAAAACCTGTTGATGCCTGTGGCACTTCTCTGTAAGCAAAAAGCAAGTAAGACAAGTATTGGTCCCAGTCTTTCCCTTCCCCTTTTACAAACCTTTTTAACATGCGTTTTAGGGTTTGATTAAAACACTCAACAAGACCGACTGTCTGAGGGTGATAAAGGGAGGGTCTTATGGCAGTGATGCCTAGTAGTCGGTACAGCTCTTTCAGTAATGCAGCACCAAAATTACTACGCTGATCAGTAATAATCTCTTTTGGTATGCCCAACCTGCTGAAAATTTTGGCAAGCTCTGCTGCCGCTTTTGGGGCTGTGACAGTACGCATTGGAACTGCCTCTGGGTATCGAGTAGCATAGTCACATACCACCAAAATTAATAGATTTCCCATTTTACTTTTATCTAAGGGGCCAACCACATCCATTGCAATTGTCTCAAAAGACACATCTGTCAAGTGTAGAGGCACCAGAGGCACCTTGTCCTTTTTAGTCACTGGGGCTGCTTTCTGACACTCTGCACAAGAACTGCAATATGTAGCAACATCTTCACGAATTCCAGGCCAGTAAAATCTGTACAGCAATCTGGCAAGGGCGCAATCCCTACCTGAATGACCAGCCATAAGACTATCCTGTGCTATCTGTAACGACTCTGATCTATACTTTTGTGATATAACCAATTGTTCTATCTGGTCCTGTATCTGAGGTTTAACCCAAACTCTGTACAGTAGCCCATTACATTTTTTAAACATGAGTTCACCTTGTTTTGGTTTCACCCCCGGCTGCTTAAAATAACCCTGGAGAGAAACATTGTTAGCTTGTTCTGAAAGAAGATCACAATCGGTGATCAGTTTAGTTTCAGCATTTTCATATGTTAACCCCTTATGTCCATCGGTCTTTTGTTGCCACTGTTTCTTCAGGCGTCTTCTTTCTTTACTGGACGTCTGGATCTTGGAGCTGTGCTCAAACAAGTCCGAATCAAAATCAGCGAAAGAAAAAGAGTCCCCACCATCTGAGATTTTCTTTGCCTCAGCTCTTGTCACCACAGCTGCTAAAACATCAGGATTTACTCCCTCTTTGATTAACTCCGTAAATCCTGGAAAGTCATTTCCAACAATCACAGGTACAGGTAACTTGGGTACTACCCCCATTTTCATTTGGTGCAACACCCCATTAATAGTCACTTGGCTGGTGAGATAGTATTGCGTGTCCCTGTGGATGCAGATGACACCAGTACCAAGTCCTTTTGGACATTGTTTTCCTAGCACTTCAGTATGCACTAGGGTCTGTCTGCTTCCCGAATCTATAAGTCCCTTCTCAGTCTTATCTCCCACCTTCACATCTGTTCAGTACTTGCCTCAGTTCGCTAAGGACAAATCTGCTCCAGTGTCACACTTCTTACTACGGCAAATTCTTGCCATATGACCTGGCTTATTACAGTTATAGCAAATAGTCTTTGGGCACAGATTTGTTACCCCCACCAGAGTTCTTATCTGACTTAGAGTTTAAATGGGAAAAAGAATGACTTACCAGTGCTTGGCTGTCACCTCGCTGCTGTGGCATCTGTCTGGCCATTTGGTAGTCTTCCGCCAAAGAAAGAGTCTTTTTACCACTTTCTGGTCGGTGTTCTTTTACCCAAAGCTGCACATCTGTAGGCAGGATGTCAATGAATTCTCCATTGCATATGTGTCGATGATCTGTGCGACTGTTTTACCCTCTGGTTGGAGCCATTTTATCAGGAGTTCTCCGAGTCGGGTGAAGGCTTCTCAAGGATTGTCGACTGAGTTGTACTTCAGAGACTGAAATCTGTGCCTGTAGGTCTCTCCTGAGATGTTATACCTTTTCAGGATTTCGCTTTTCACCAGGTCATAGTTTTCTGACTGTGCAGTGTCCATATTGTTGTAAGCAAGTTGGGCTTTCCCTGTCAGGTAAGGTACCAGTCTTATTGCCCATTGCTGCTTTGGCCACTGGCAGGCTGTGACAACCCTTTCAAAAGTTGTCAGGTATGCTTTGATATCATCGGAGGGACACAACTTTGTAAGTTTAACGTATTTCAAGTCACCTGTGTCCTGTTGCTCGTCTGGATCTGTGCCAGATCCTCTGTCTTTGATAGCCTGCAAGGCATCCAGCCACCGCTGCTCCTGTCGCTACATCTCTTCTCTCCTCTGCTGCTCCTGTCGCTGCATCCCCTTTTTTCTCCGCTGTTCGAGTTGTTGCATTTCTTCTTTTCTCTGTTTCTTCATCTCTTTTTGTTGCATAGCCCACCATTTAAAAAAGGCAGTCAGGCTTTCAGATTCTGCCACTGCCTGTTCTTCTTCCATAACTGGTGCTAGCTGTACAGTCTCAGCTTGGATTACTAGTTTGGCTGACATTCTCCTGGTAACCACTCCTGGGTTTGTTGCTGCATAATCCATACCTTTCTTCTATGCTTCTCTGGTACTAGGTCTAGTACACACGCACAAAACTCCTGGCTTAGAGTATGCACTGCGTAAATCTCACTTCCGAAACCATCTGTCATCGAGGAACAGGTCAGGAAGCATAGGAAAACCAGGAGCAGGTATAAAATTTGCAACAAAAGTTTTATTATTAATAACAGTAAAATAAAAAATAAAATTGTTCAGTACAAGTATTTACAAAGGCAGTATAAACAGAGAAAGCCCATCTGGGTTTCTTCTCAGTTTCCAATCTCAGTCTCTCTCAGTCTCTGTCTTTCTCTCTCTTACAAAATGTTGCAGCTCAATTTTATAAGTCTGTGCAGGAGCTCGTTAAGAAAATAGCATGCTTCTCACACAGTGTTCTTGTAAGTTTCCAGTGTTATTGTCAGTTTCAGCAGGTGCAGCAAAAAGAACATTGTGAGGTAAAAAGTGCTTCTCGGGTTAACCCCTTGAGTTCCAGATAGCTTTGCAATCATTACAACAGTATAACTATATACAGTTTTAGCTTTGCAATCATTTCAACAACATTACGATATACAGTTTCAAACAAAGGGATCTCAGCATCAATTACATTTCCACAAAAAGATTCACATATATTTTTATATCTGTAGATATGCAAGGGGGAAGAAAAGACAGAACATCAAGTAAGGAAAGAGAGATAGTGAGAGGCAGACAATTGCAAGACAGCTGGGGTGATCAAGTCCTAGGTCTCACAAGAAAAGTTGCTTGTGCAACCAGACAGAGAAGAGACAAGAAAATGAGAGAATAGAACAGATCCTTGCATTTAAACTCTTTCTCCATAACACCTGGGACAGGGCTTTGTTCAACCCTGTCACAGACTGGAGGGAAAAGTATGCCTTTTTGCAGATGACACAAAGATCTGCAGCAGGGTTGATACACAAGGGAGTGGTGTGGAAAGGACGAGAAGGGACTTGGCAAAGTTGGAGAAATGGTTAAAAGTATGGCAGCTTAGATTCAATGCAAAGAAGTGCAAAGTAATGCACCTGGGAAATAAAAACCCAGGAGAAGAGTACACAATGGGGAGGGGGGTACTAACAACAACAAAAATGGAAAGGGACCTGGGGGTAGTCATATCAGATGACCTAAAGGTAGGTAAGCAATGTGAGAAGGCAGTAAGGAGGGCTGGTGGGATACTGGGATGCATAGGGAGAGGCATCTCCAGTAGAAAACAGGAAGTTGTCATCCTTCTATACAGACAGTTGGTGAGACCCCATCTGGAGTACTGCATGCAGTTCTGGAGACCCAATTTCTGCAAGGACATAGACAGGATGGAGGCAGTCCAGAGGAGGGCAACTAAAATGGAGCAGAGTCTGCACCAGAAACTTTATGAAGAGAGACTAAAGAAGCTTAATATCTATACCCTTGAGGAAAGGGGGGGGGGGACATGATAGAAACTTTCAAGTACCTCAAGGGAATCAGCAAAGTCCAAGAGGGTAGTATCTTTCAGAAAAAGAGATGTGCAAGAACAAGGGGGCACAATGTAATGATAAAGGTGGGATGGCTCGGGGGCAATGTGAGGAAGTATTTTGTCAGAGAGAGGGTGGTGGACCCCATGGAACGGTGTCCCTCAGGAGGTTGTGGGGTCAAAAACAGTGGGGGAATTCAAGAATGCATGGGACAGATATAAGGCAATTATAGTGGGGGGTAGGTGGAAGTCAGCTGTTGGCTAACTAGAATCTGTAGCTTATTCAGTAGGTAGAGAAATAGGTAGACTGGGTAGGCCAAGCGGTCCTTATGTGCCGTCAAAGTCTATGTTTCTATAGAACATCCTTCACCGTCAAGGAGATGTGGGCTAGTGGGAGTTGGGGTGGTCGCCATTGGGGTACGCCCCCAGGACCATGGATGGCAGCAGAGGAGAAAAAGCTTTCAGTCCCATTCTCAGTCTGATTGTAAATAATTTACACTTTATAGCCAGTGAAATACAGATATTAAACAAAAATTGCTCAAGTGTGCCCATTTCTGTATTCTCAGTTTATGATGGATTTTATTCCAGGACCAAGGCGCAGTGTAATGGAAGAGATTTTTCGCTGTTCGACAAGTAACTTCTGGAACTGTCAGTGATAGATAAAATTGACATCTCTGCCGGACCTGTGGCATGGAGGGCTGAGGTGGGAGATGCATGTCCTCCTGCCATGTCAGCGACCCGGGTTCAGGCACCAACTTAAGATGCTGGGGCTCGGCTAGGGTGGGAGAGGATCAAGCGTCAGGAGGACTGCTGTCCTCTCCCAGGCAGGGGGACATGCTCTGTCGTTTCTAGACTGCCACCATAAGGCGGTGTCATGGTAGGACAGTCAGTGCATCTCGATGTTGGATGTCCAGTGGCTGGCTTGTGTATCTCTACATTCACATGTGCCTGTGTAATTGCACTTCACCTGGACTAGGGGGAAAGAAAAGCGGAAAATGCTTGGTTCCGTCTCATGAAACCATCCTGCTGCACGACCCGTGCCACTGTCCAGGACTGCCTGAACTGGATTGTGCTGGCGGAGCGTGACTTTCCTCACTTGGCTCTGCTGTGAGAGATCCACAGGGGTAACTGGGGAGGTGGTTGCTGGTGGGGTGGGACTAGGGGCTCATAGCCCTGCAGGAACCAGCGCAGACAAAAAGCTGTATGAAACATAAAATCTAAGATTGTAAGCATGATGAGAAGAACCAGTTAGACGTTCTAAGCTGTATAGGGGATTTTCCCAGGAATTCTTTCTAGTTAAAAAAATAAAGCAGTGCAGCTTTGTGCTTTGAGCCAGCGTGTTTATATAATCTGAAAAAAGGGGATATTTGTAATAAATTGTAATGGAATTTGATATGACATTTAGCCTCTTTAACAGTGCATCTGTGGATACACTATGTATTAAATATGTCATCATAGTCAAGTAAAGGTAGAAAACATAAACATATTCCTTCCTTGCTTATTATTACTTACATCCAGGGGAAGAACCCCAGTGGCCACGAAAGCATGTTAAAAAGTTATGCTATAATTCACCACGCTGTGTGAAGTAGTGAAAAGCTGACGCCTGATTTACACAGCATTTCAAGTGCCCTGTGAGGTCTGCTTGAGTACCCCCCTTAGCAGTCTGAGGGCTGGCTGCCTGGTTAATGAATAGATTTGATGAGCAGTTGCTGTAGTAACAGAGATTTGAGATTATTTGTTGTCATAGAGACACAGGTTTAGAAGGTGGAGTTTAGTCCCTGAATCCCCACCCTCCGTGTGTTTAGTCACTGGGTCCTAAAGCACTCCTAATTTAAACTGCTGTCTTAATTCACATGGGAGAGAAACCGGAATTGTAGCTAAAAGGAGATTTTGTCTTGTTACTTAAGAGATTAAAGACCCAACAGAACCACGTACAGGAGGGAAAGATCCTGTGTGTGTCAGTGGTGTTGTTTTTATTGTGATATATTGCTGCCATTTTGTTTGCAAATCCAATGAAAGAAGAGTGTCTACAGTGGTTCCAGGGATCATTTTCAGGCATGGCACGGGACATAAAGATGGCAAAAAACAAAAGGCAGCAGTAGAACCACAATACAGAGAAGATTTTAAAGACATAAAGTAATCAAAGTGCTAGACCAAGTAGCTACTGTAAAGTTACAGATTCTGCATCAATGAAATTAACACAGTTGTGACAACAGAAAGCTATAATAAGAAGCATAGAAATCTTTTGTCAGGAAAGGACCCCAATGACCCATCCAGTATGCCCCATCCCCTCCCAAAAGTTAGCCTTGACCACCCCCCATCCCCCGTGCCCCCAGTAAATACTAGAAATACCTTTAGACTTTCAAAAAGCAAACATCAACACAGGGGCTTAAAATTCAGTTTTGTACATTGAGGTGGAATCCCCCCAGGGTCTTACAAATGGAGGGAATCACAAATGCATGTGGGGGATCATGAAACATCCGAAACCAGGCACCAGTTTGTTCAGCTCTATTGCCCCCCACCCCTGAAGAGGTCCCCCTCAGATCCTTTTCCATTTTGGTGCTAGCTGTGTCCTTCTTGAGATGCCCCCTCACACTGCCAAGTTGTCCACCTCATCCAAAATAGTAGTACTCATCCTTCACTTACAACTAGGACTCTGTCATCACACATGGCATGCTGACCACTTAAAGTCATGTCTTTAATATTGCTGACTGCAACTAGGCAATAAAAAATGCTTTTCTTAAGACTGGTGCCTGTGAGCCAACATCGCTCATGGTTGCATCGTATTTAGTCCTGATGTTTCTCATCCCTGGCAGTTCGCACAGTTGACGGGTCCTCTCTGTTCTGTGCCTGTCCTTGCCACCTTTTCCTGCCTAGAAGAGCCGTAGTTTTGAGAGCGCCGGTGTGTGAACCTGTATCCTGCAGTAAAAAAAAAGATCATGACCATGCCTCATTGCTATTATGAAATTATTTTTCCATTTTATCTAAAAAAGTACATGAAAGCAGTACAATGTTTTGTGTGGGACTTACAAATCTACGGGGCATGCCTCCAAAAATAGCCCAAAATGCACTATTCCCCCAAAAAAATTTTATTTATTGATTTATTTGGTTTTTGCTAACCAGATAGATACACTAGACAACTTAAATGCCTATTTTCAGGTATGAGCGGAGAGGCACAATTCTTCAATAATGAATGCAGGGGAAGTGAAAGGTTAATATGAAATGTTACAAGTTACAGATTCTGAAAATACAAATAAGTTGGACAGGTGCATCTTGGGGTGCAGGCAAATCTGAGGTAGAATCTGTTAAGCAAGGGTGTGAGCAAGTACAGACGGAGTGGCTAGAAACAGGTGCAAGTCAGGGATGAGGTTAGATGAGACTTAAGGACAGATTAGAAGGATGGCATGGTGGGAGAACTGTGGGTACTGGAGTGGAGGGAGTTCCACGGCTTGCGTACAAATGAAGAAAAAGCATGGTTATCCATCTTGCTCAAGTATTTAAGGGTGATGAGTGAAGTAGTGTCCGATCTGAGAGTGTATGTGGGGAGAGCATTATAAAGTAGGGGCATTTGGGTGGCTGAGGTGTTAGACTAGAGTTACATAGAAACATAGAATATGAAGGTAGTTAAGGGCTGCTAGGCTTATCCAGTCTGCTCAATATTTTAATCTTTATTTTTTGCTGCACACCCAACGTGAACTTCGGCTCCATTTCTTCCCCTCCCTTCCTTACCCCTGCAATTCCCTTGTGCAGACCCCAGATATTTCACCCAGCTACCTCTGCTGAAAAGCTTCTCCAGGCATCCGCCACCCTTTCTATGAAGAATACGTCTTCACATTCCTCTTGAATTTACCCCCCCCCAGCTTCATACATGACCCTATTTTCTAGGGCACCTTCTTTCAAACAAACCCCCCTGTACCTTATTAACCCCGTGGAGGTATTTAAAGGTTTCTATCATATCTCTTCTCTCCCTCCTCTCCTCCAGGATGTACATATTTAGCTCCTTAAGCCTTTCTTTATAGGGCTTCTGATGCAGACCCTGGACCATTTTGGTAGCCCTCCTCTGGACCGCTTCCACTTTGTGTCCTTCCTGAGATGTGGTCTCCCGAACTGAACACAGTACTCAGGGTGATGTCTTACCAGTGATCTATATAGGGGTAGCACCACTTCCCTCTTCCTGCTGGCAGTACCCCTTCCTATGCACCCCAGCATCCTACTAGCTCTTCCCACTGCCTTGTCACACTGCCTGGCCGCCTTTAGGTCATCCGATATGATTATCCCCGGTCTCTTTCCTGCTTGATCTTTGTCAGTATCACTCCACCCATTTTGTACTCTGCTCCTGGGTTTCTATGGCCCAAGTGCATTATTTTGCACTTTTATTGCATTAAAACCCAACTGCCATACCCTTGACTACTCCTCCTCCAGTCTTTTCAGATCACTACCTATTCTTTCCACCCCCAGCATGTCCACTGTGTTGCAGATCTTTGTGTCATCCGCAAAGAGGCAGACCTTTCCTTCCAGTTCTTCCACTTTGTCACTTATAAAGACTTTGAAGAGGACCGGTTCCAACACTGATCCCTGAGGTACCCTGCTGGTCACCCTCCCTTTCTCGGCACAAACTCCATTTACCATTAACCTCTGTGTCCTATCCACTGTCCAATTTCTTACCCAGGTTACCACCTTATTTCCCACCCCAATGTTCCCCAACTTGCTTACTAGTCTCTTGTGTGGAACAGTGTTGAAAACCTTGCTGAAATTCAGGTAGACCACGTCCACTGCCCTTCCCTGATCCAACTCCTTGGTCACCCAGTCAAAGAAATCTATCAGATTTGTTTGGCGTGAACTTCCTTCTGTGAAACCATGCTGCCTTAGATCCTGTAATCCGTTGGATACAAGACATTACACAATCCTTTCCCTCAGTAGTGTTTCCATTAACTTGCCCACCACCGACACCAGGCCTATAATTGCCCACCTCCTCTCTGCCACCACTTTTGTGAAGTGGGACTTCCTCTGCCCTTCTCCAGTTCCCCGGGACCATGCCGGTCTCCAGCGATCTGTTAAACAGGTCCATTAGAGGTGCAGCCAATACCTCCCTGAGCACCGTTCATGTACCCCATCTGGCCCCATAGCTTTATCCACTTTCAGGTTAGCAAGTGCTTTCCAGACTTTCTCCTCAGAAAACGGACTGGTGTCCACTTCATTCCCATCACAACTTCTGGTGCCTTTTTATGGTCCCTCCCCTTCCCCTTATACCGTGAATCCTGAGCAGAAGTATTTGTTCAAAATGTTTGCCTTTTCTTGATCCCCTCCATACAGTCCCCACCTCCCTCTTTAACCATACAGTCCCTCTGCTTGTTCTCCTTTTCTCGCTGACATACCTAAAGAGAGTCTTGTCCCCTTTCTATACTCCCTGAGCTATTCTTTCCTCAGTTTGCACTTTTGTGCTTCTTGCTGCTTTGCCTGCCTCCCTCTGTTTTCCCATATACACTTCCCTATCCCCTTCCCCCTGGGCCTCTTTATACCACCTGAATGCTACTTGCTTTTTACCTCTATTTAGAACCATAGCAGTCTCCTATTTCTTTTACTTTTGCTTACCCACTTGACACAGAGGTTCGTAGCCTTCATTGTGCCTCCTATTAGTTTGGCCCATTTTTTTCCTCCACCCGCCCCGTCCCCGCCATGTCATTCCTGAGACATTCACCCATCTTTGTTAAATCAGCCATTGTGAAGTCCATGACTCACACCATTGTGTGGCTGGATTCTGAAGTTGTTCTTATGTTGAACCACACTGTTAATGATCACCGGTCCCCAGATGACTTCCCACCTTGATGACTGCAACACAGTTAGTGTTATTAGGCACCAGATCCAGTATTGCTTCATCACGAGTGGGTTCACTGACTGATTGCCTAAGGAACGCCCCCTACAGGGAGTCCAGGATGCCCCTGCTGAGTTCACTGACTAGTTGCCTGAAGAACGCCCCCTACAGGGAGTCCAGGATGCCCCTACTTCTGGCTGAAGCTGCCTCAGGGAGGCTGCAGTCTACATCCAGCATATTAAAGTCCCCGACCAGAAACGCCTCTATTTTTCAACCATTTTATTTATTTATTTATTTCTAAGAATCAGTTTACAACCTTTGAGCCAGAGGCTCGTTTCCAAAGGTACTTCGTCACATAAAGACATACATTGTGTTTTGGTTACATAACAAAGATTTGCAAAACAATAGGCCGTTCAACAAAGGCGCACGTCACACTGTGGTCAGACAAATACAATTAGGTACAGGGTACATGTAATTGATAACAGGTGTTACACAAGTTGGTATCAAGTTAGCAATCTGGTTGGTGACACACTGGGACAGCTGGCACTGGCCAGGTTAAACATAGGCACGGTGTACAGGGAAATGGTGGAGGGATGGTTAGGTGGAGAGCTGCCTGGGGCATTGTCAAGAGAAGCAGAGGTGGAGGCTATGTTCAGAGACAGGAGCAGTTACGAGTGCTGAAGATGTGGTTCTGAAGGGTGGTTTTGAACTTGGAGATGGTGGTGGCATTGGCGATGGGGGCAGGGAGAGAGTTAAACCAGGTTGGGGCTCTATAGCAGAAGGACCTCTGGCAACGGCTGGTTCTTGATCTGGGGACCTTTAGAGTGCTCTTGTAGGAAGACCGTGTTGCAATAGTGGGAGGGCTCTGGTGGATTGATGCCGTTACCCCAGGGGGGGAGAGCCCGAGTAGGGTTTTGTGAGGAGACAGGTTTGGTATTGGAGCCGTTCATCCAGGGTAAGCAGGTTAGCCTCGACATACAGCTGACAGGTGTGTGTGTGAGCCTGGGGGCACCAGTAATCAATCTGCAGGCTTTATTCAGGGTTAGGTGAATTTTGTTGAGTGCAGTGGTGTCGGCAGCACCATATACTGGTAGACCATAGTCTACAAGGGACAGAACGGATGATGTAACAGCTAGCCGGACAGCATTTGGGGGAAGGCAGGTTCTATGGCGGAATAGGATGCCAAGCCGTGTGTTAGTGGCGGATGTTAGGGCGTCGATGTGGTTGTGAAATGTGAGGGCTGAGTCGAAGGTAACCCCAAGGTATTTGTAGGAGCAGACTTGTTCCAGTGGCTGATTGGTACTTGGAAGGATATAGAGTGGGTGGTTGCCAGCTTTGTTTTGGGGGTGGGAAAAGAGCATAGCTTTGGTTTTATTAAGATTGATGATGAGTCTGCGCTCCTTAAACCAAGCCTCGGCACTGTTGAAAGACTGCTGTAGGGAGTCCTGTAGGGAGATGGGATTGCGGTGGGTGGCAAAAAGGACAGCGTCGTCTGCATACAGTAGAATTTTGCCAGGGCATGCACTGGGCAGGGTGTTCAGATAGAGTGAGAAGAGAAGGGGCCCAGGATGGAGCCTTGGGGACCCCAGAGAGAATGGGACGGGCATCGAGAGGCAGCTACACTTTACACACTGAGATCGAGTGTCAAGATAGCCAGCGCATCATGCCAGGGGGCCAGCTGAGAGACCAGTGTGGCAGAGTGCATTTAGCAGAAGTGGATGGGAGACAGTGTCGAAAGCCTTTGAGAGGTCGATGAATACTGCACCAGCTAGGGAGCTGGTATCCAAGGAGGAGTGCAGAAAGTTGGAGAATTCAATAAGGGCAGTGCTGGTACTGTGACCCGCACGGAAGCCATGTTGCTCTGGGCATAAAATGTTATGCTTAGCCAGATAATCAGTGATTTGAATGGCCACCACTTTCTCCAGGGCTTTAGAGAGGGAGGAGGATGGAGATTGGCCGTGTAGTTGTTGGCCAATGACCTGTCACCCCTTATGAATAGGTGTGATAATGGCTGTTTTCCAAGCTGTGGGGATTGTCCCAGGCAGAGTGACTGGTTAATTAGGCTGGTGAGTGGGGCAAGGACTTCATCTAGCACCAGCCTGAGGATGCTGGGGTCCAGTGAGTCACTGCAGGATTGTTGCCATTGAGAGCTTTGATTAGGATGGGTCTGGCTTCCCGGGTGGAAATCTTTCGCAGGTGGAAGCTGGGGTGCTGGAGGACAGGGGGAGGTTGGCTGGGGGGAGGGTCAAAGAAATTACTAGGGAGGACTGAGCTAAGGTCAGTGAAAGTGGTGTTGAACCAGTTAGCTATGGTGGCAGGCTCGGTGGAGGTGGTGCCATTTCTAGTGAGCTTTTACCAGTTGCTTTTAACATTTCTTTATCTAAGTCCACCCCCTGTGCTGGAGGCATGTAGATCACATCTGTCCGAATAAGGTCTCTTTTTCTCAATTCGATGGTGACCCATAGCACCTCCACCTCCTTTTGAATTCCCTGTATTTCTGTTGCTTTTATGCTTTGCTTCACATAATGCACCACTCCTCCTCCTTTCCTTCCTATCCTGGCCCTGATCATATCATGTTGTTTGTAGGTGAACCAACCTAGTGCATAGGATTGGGAGACAGAGGGGGGATAACCACCCTGAGGAAGAGTAGAGGCAACAGTGATGTGTGAGGTGTGGAGAGAAAAGGGCAACATGGCATATATTGTTGTAGGTGACATCCTATTTGTGTAGAGAAGACGAGGTGGCATTTGTGAAGAGATGAGAACTGTATTGTAGGCAAGGGAGTAGGATACCTTGTGCTGTGGCTAAGTGAGCTTTCTGAGTAAGGAGATGTCTGAGACAATAGGCCAGACCGACTTGGAAATTAATGAATTTTCATTGGTTAAAGATGTATAGGTGGAAATACAGCACAGGGTTAAGTGTAACACCAAAGTACTTAAATTCTTTGACTGTGGCGAGAGGAGAACCAGCTACACGCTTGATGGCCAGGGGGTGAGATCTGCAAACTCTGTAACCAGTAGCATTGCATGTGTTTTGGAGGCATTGATCACTAAGTTGTTGGCCACAATCCAATTTTTGATATGGGTGAAGTCCTTGGTAATTTGGGCATTGATGAGTTGGGTGCTGTGGTATAAGGCAACATCATCAGTGTACATTATGACTGAACAGGAGGTGGAGATGTAGCAAGGTTATTTATGAAAACTGAGAAGAGAAATGGGCCTAGGATAGATCCCTGGGGGACTCCACGGGTAACCAGCAACTGGTTAGAAGAAGCGTCCCCAAATTTGACAGTTTGTCACCTAACAAGTAGTGGGAAGAGACACCAAGGTCAGTTAGTTTTTTGGGACAGAAGGGCTTGGTCAACAACGTCATATGCCTTGGACAAATCAATAAAGACTGATTCAATGAGAGCTCCTTTGTCCATAGTATTCCGTAATCTTGATGAGAGCAGATGTGGTACTGTGTTCTTTGCAGAAACCATGCTGGCATGAAGTAAGGAGGCGGTGGGTTTGTAGGTAGTCCATTAGTTGAGAGGCTGCCACCCTTTTGAGTAGCTTGCTGAGGACAGGCAAGAGGGCGATAAGTCGATATTGTGAGAGATTGTTGGGGGTCACCCTTTTTGGGGACAGGGACTACCTTGGTGACTTTCCGTTGAGATGGTATCACACCAGATAAAAGGGAAAGATTGAAAATGTGGGTAATAGGAAAGGAGAGAGCCTGTGACCCTAGCTTGAGTAATTTAGGCTCCAGCCTGTCTGGTCCTGGACCTGCATCAAGGGATGAGAGTTGAGTTTGTGGACTTCTTTTCTGGTGACAGTTTTCAGGTAGAACAAGGGGAGGGTAGGAGTGGGTAAGGTCTGGACGTTATCCTGGGCTGTAGTAATGCAGGCAGTGAAGGAGGAGAGATCCGTGAACTTGGCGTTGAAGGCATTTGCTGTGGTGAGTTAGTTGTTACAATGTACGCCATTTATGATCATATCCTTTTGTGAGGCTTTAGAGGGGGGCTTCCATAAACCCTGTTATGTGTCCCCAGAAAATGCATTGGTTGTCAGCAGAGGCTTGGAGTTTCTCCTTGCAGGAGGAGCTTTTGGCTGAATGGTTAGTTTTTGGGTTTTTTGTAGCATTGATTTTGCAGTTTCCGGTAGGCGAGCCAATTTTGTAATTTGGATAAGGCTTTAAATGAAGCCCAGCATTTGTCTCTTCTTTTGTAGAGGGATAGAAGGTCACTGTGTAACTGTGTGTGACTATGCCTCAAACTCTATTCTTAGTGAGAGGAATTGGCCTATTTTGGAGGCGGGAGATGAGGAACTGAAAAATACCTAAGGCAGAGTTAATGTCGGTGAAGGATAGGATGGGGGACGAGTCAACGAGAGAGAGCTCGGCATTGAGAGTAGTGGGGTCTAGGTAAGAGAAGTTCCTGAGGGTAAGAGCCTTGTGGGCACTTTAGGGATCTGCGCATTCCATAGGCACTAAGTGGGGGAGTGATCACTGATACAGTCGTGGAGCACCCCAGATGCTTGAATCCCGTTAGGCCTGTTTGTAAGCATCCAATCAAGTAGAGTGGAGGAAGTACCACAGTGGGAAAGATGGACGGGGCTAGAGATTATTTGGGTGACACAGGCCTTGCTAGTGAGCAGTTTGTAGGGGCTGGTACTTAGCCCTGGACACATATCAGTGTTTTAAAAATGACCAGCAGCTGAAGCATTTTCAGGCAGAGTTAGCCAACTGAGTATCTTTAGAGAGAGAGAGAATTGAATAGGAAATTGGATGCGAGAAATGGTAGGGAGCAATGTAGGCTGTTACAGAGACTGTGAGCAGCAATAGAGGAGGCCTTTGGTCCCATACAGGTAGAGTCGGGAGGGTTCTCTGTACCCTTCCCCCAGGATGCCTCTAGAAAAGTGCTGTTTACATTTCAGTATTCCGTGCCTGGTAAAACTCTTTCAGCAAATAAACAAAGTTAGCATGGCCTGGTGGTTAGAGCATGGGGCTCTGGAGCTGGAAAACACAGGTTCTAATTGCCTGCTCTGCCTTACTCTGTGATCTTTTACTTCATCCCTCTTAACTGAGTAGCAGTGTAGAAGAAGGAACCCACTGTGAATGAGAAACTGTCTCTCACAGACCTCTCAAAAAAAAATACAGTAGTGGTGTCTTGGAGAATGGATTGAGGGAGGGGGCTCTTGTTGACCTGCTCCACTTTACAGAGGTTGCCAGGGCTGGCCCCATGGCATGATGGCAGCACCACAGTGTCTTGCCACCAGTGACACCAGATTTCACATCATGTTTTGGTCGTGGAATCCCACACTGGGGTGCTGGCTAGGTCCGGGTGCATTTTATTTACTTATTTTAATTGTGTTTTTATTAACCTAAAAAAACCAACCAAAAAACAATAACATATAATTGGCTCATGTAAAACATCACATTGCACATGGATACATCCAGTGTAAAAGAATTATGCAGTCTGCATAGTCTGGCTTGCGGATGTGGAGGAATGTCCAAAGTTCAGATTTAGTCCATTAACTGTCCATCACATGATACACCCTGCCAGACTTTTGGTGGTCTTTTGAAAAGGGGTAGTTCGAGCATATATTTTTTGCATCTTGGTCAGTAAATCTTTTCAGGATAGATTCGACTTTCAGATCAATTGCTTGCATCAAAGTTTGCAGGGCTTTGAAGAGGGGACTGGGTCCCACCATTGGTGCTGTGCTTGCTGTAGCCTGTAGCTTTGGAATGGGTTGCTGTTTAGGACTGCTCCCGCCTACATTCGTTTGACACACCATCGTTTCGAGGAGTATGTAGTAGTGCAGTAGTCCGTAATCTTTTTGGTGGTGTCGTTGGAATCCACTTTTAAAATAAATGTTAGTTTTGCAAAGCTTTATTGTTTCCTATGTGCAAAGCTGCCTTGAAGTGTGTCCTGTCGGCAGGCGTGCTCAATAGCAACCCTTCGGTATATTTTAGAGGTAATACACTTTTATTTTATTTATTTATTTGATAACCAGATGGATGCACTGATCCAAATGGACCATTTTCAGGCATGACCTGGGCCAATAGCATGGTAGAATGAGCAAAGCAAATACAGGTAACTTGACAATATTTTACAGGCATCAACGATTCAGTAAAAGAAGTATAATACATAATGGACTTACATGAAATGGATTGCAGTAGGGTACACGGTGCATAGTACATAATGGCCATACATAAAATGGATTGCAGTAGGGTACACAGTGCTTAGTACATAATGGCCATACATGAAATGGATTGCAGTAAGGTACACAGAGCAGTAAATAGGTAGATACACACTTACAATGCACAATAAATCGAGAGGGATAGTCGAGCAATCAATGTAAAATAAGTGCAGTGGCATAAGCAGGAAGAGGGAGTGTACAGAGCCAAGTGGGGTGATGTTGCCTCCAGAAGTGGTGGGACACCACATCAGGGGAGCTGGATATAGAGGTGAGAAAGGCACACATTACTCAGTGAGGCAAGAGCATTTGGCTTCTGACAACAGCCAGGCTTTGAGGTGGGTTTTGAAGGTGGGGTGAGAGTCGGTCGAGTAGAGCGACTTAGGGAGCTTGTTCCGCAGGGAGGGGGTAGTGCAGGAAATGGCTTTGCTGCCCATAGCGGAGGAGATTCTAGGGACCTCCAGTGGTGGGACAGACAATTCTCGGAGGCACCTTAGCGCCACTCTGTCCTTGAGGAGGGATGAATACGGGGACAAGTGGCCACCTCTCAGGGCATTATCTGTAATGCAGCCAAGGACATAGTTGAACCGTCCTTGGAGTGGGCACACCCTAGCAACTGGTACAAGTCACAGTGATGGGCAGAGTAAGGTGACAGGGCAACGAAACAACAGATGCTATTGTGTACTGAGTTAAGCCTGGAGCAGTTAGCTCCTGGGGACGGATGGTGCTGTCAGTCTGACATTCACACACTCCCCCCTCCCCCACTGGCTGACCAAGGAGCAGCATTAAAGTATTGAAGTCTGCTATAAAAGTATAGATCTCAATTAGAGGGGGCTGTTGCAGCAGGTAACACTATTAGGACTGAAGCCGGCAGGCACCAGGACCCCATGGAAAACTTCTAGTTAGCAATATACAGCAGGGGAATGCCCCCTGATGTCAGCCCACCCCGATGTCCACCTGTGGTATAAAAGAGGTGGTTCCTCAGCCCAAACTCAGTTCTTTTCCTGACGTCAACCCGCTCAAGTCGGACCTTCATGGACGCCTTCTGCTTTAGTTGACTGCCATTTTCTTTGCATTGCCAGCACTTTATTATTTTCCCTTTTCTTTAAAAAAACTACAGCTTTTTGAGAATATCTTCTTCTTCTCTTCAGTGGAGTGGCAGTGAACAAAGTGTGCTTGTGGAAAGCAACTTTCCCACAAGGATGGCCATTCATTGTGTCTGGAGGCCTGCCGGCACTGCCATGATTTTAATCTGTGCACCCGGCCCTGCCGCCAGAAGACCCTGGAAGCTTTCCTGCTGCAGAAAAAACTTATAGCGATGGAGAAGGAGCTCCACAAAACTACCTCCTCTTCCCTGGCCTCTGGCTTCCACTTCATTATCATCCAAAGAGAAGTCATCTTTGGGAAAGCATAACACCGGGAGAAGCACAGGGACAAACCTGGTCAACTTCCCGCTCCAGTTCCCCGTGTAAATTGGGTACTGTCCATTGGTCTTCCTCCTGTGGGAGGTCGGCCCCTTCCACTCCGGCAGCCCTCTGTCCCTCTGGGCTCCCAGTGGTCAAACCACCCGCTATCCTTACCGTCTCCTGCAGTGGTTCTTTGGGGATCGGGACCTCGTCCCCAGCCTCTCAGCCCCTGAAGCTCTGGCCCATTCAGCAGACGGGTCCTCAGCCAGGTGGCTCAGCTGGGTCCCTCCTTGGGCCACAGGTTTTTTTCCGCTTCCTTTGTGGTCACAGACGGGGCTGTCGGGTTCCCGACGCCACCAAGCAATGCCGGGCATGCGCCACCTCCCCGCGAGTGACACCTCTGCCCCTCTCAGGAGTTAGTTCTCGGGCAGACTTCCCGTTCTAGGCCAGTGGCAGCTTCATCATTAGACCGACGTCGGCCAACACCTGTCTGGTTGATGCTGGCTACTCTGACGTTGACCCCAGCAACGTCTCAGCCATCGTCACCTAACCCTCCACAGTCGCCAGCTGACTCTGTCGTCACACAGCTGACACCCGGTCTCTCTGCTCGAGTCAGATCAATGCTGCATGGCTCCCTGCCCCAGGGACTGGCACCAGTTAACCTGATGCCAGGGTTACCACAGCCCAAGGAAGTGACGCCGGGGCCCTCTCAACCTACCTCTCAGATGCCGGCTCCCCCAGTTATGTCTCATAACCTGCCCATGGACCTTAATGCCCTTTTTGTGGCCTAGTGGGCATACTTCAAAGATAAGGAGGCCTCAACCCTTACTCCTTGGTACTCGCCTTCCAACCCCACAACGGAGCAGGTTTCCCCTAGGAAGGCCCCATTCTACCTCCTAAGGAGCCTACTCCATACCCAGATGGGGTAGAATCACTGTGGGCTCAGCTCACAGAGTCTTCTGGTAGAGAATTTCACATGGGGGTGGTTTACAGACCACAAGGGCAAAGAGAGGAGCGAGATAAGGAGCTAGGAGCAGGCAAAGGGGTGACAAAAGGGGGTTGTAGTAGTAGGAGATCTCAACTTGCCAGACATTGACTGGGGCATCCCAGCAGCTGGGAGTGCCAGAAGTCAGGCCCTGACTGATGCATTGCAGGACTGCATGCTGATGCTGCAGGTCAGGGATCCCACTAGATAATCTGCCATTCTCAATGTGGTACTTACCAACTCGGAAAGAGAAGGCGGAATATGGGTTGGGGAACCACTGGGATCCAGCGGCCACAATACTGTAAGGTTCAGGCTAGCCTGGGCACTAGAAGACCTTGTGTAAGGTTGAAGTGCTAGACTTTATAAGGGCAGATTTTAGCTAGATGAGGGAGTTGGTCCTGGGCAGGTTGGCTGGAGTAGACCACATCACAGTAGTGGAGAAAAGATTGGGGGGTTTATAAAAGGGTACTTTCTTGAGGCAGCAAAAACAGGCATGAGAACAGTTTTCAAGAGGAACAAGTGTAGGATTTCGATTTGGTTTCTGAAATGGTAAGGGAGGCAGTGAGGGCAAAACAGGAGGTCATTATAAGGTACAGAGAAAAGCAGGGGGACGAGGAATGGGGGATCATCAGGAAAAAAAACTAGAGGCCAAGAGAAAAGTCAGGGTCACCAAGGCAGACACAGATCTGCACATCACAGAGGTGGTCAAGTGAGGGGAAAAACAGTTTTCTAGATATGTCAAGGAAAAAGAAAGATTGGAAGGGGAATTGTCAGGCTAATAAGAGGGGTCCGGGTAATTTATTTAGTTATTCTATCATTTATTTAAGCTCTATGAGGAGAGACTAAGGGATCTCAATATGTACACCCTTGAGGAGAGAATGGAGAGGGGAAACATGATAGAGACATTTAAATAGGGTTGAACAAGGTACAGATGGGGAGTATTTTTCAGAGGAGAAAGTGCACGAGAACAAGGGGACATGCAGTGAAGCTGGAAGGGGGTACATTTAGGAGGGATGTGAGAAAGTACTTCTTCACTTAAAGAGTAGTGGATGCATGGAACAGTCTTCCAGCAAAAATAGTGGGGTGCAGAAACAGTGGTGGGCTTCAAGCAAGCATGGAATAGGCACAAGGGAATCTTAGCTGGGAAGCGGGGGTTGGGTAGCCGGAGGTCATGTGGGGTCTGCAATCACAGTATAGGCTGGGAAGAATGGGCAGACTGGATGGGCCAAGTGTTCCTTATCTGCTGACAGAGTCTATGCTTATTTCAAAAGTTTTACCATGAAAGATATACTGAGCTTATAACAGCTTGTTTCCAGTTATGTCCTGGGGGAGGGAGAAGGGAGAAACTGAGACACACTAAGAAAAAGAAACACAAATGCAGTTAATACAAATGCAGTAGAGGAGGATGGGCAGAAAGCAGCCCTGCTGAATGACAACGTTGGCTCAATATTCTTTAGGGAGAACAGCATGCCTTTGTCAGACAGTGACATAAAGGCAGCTGACAGAGGGGTCCTGGACATGAGGCTGCAGAAATGGGGGTTAGGAGCCCTGAAAGTAAACAGTGCCTTAGGGTCAGATGGAATGCATCCTAGTGTACTAAGAGAATTGGCATCAGTGTTAGCTGAACCCCTAGTGGGGCTATTCAGTAGCTCTGTGCAGCAAGGGGTGTTTCCCAAGGACTGGAGGATGGCAGATGCAGTTCCAGTGCACAAGGGAGGGGACAAAGAGCAGCTGGAAAACTCTAGACACATCAGCCTTAGCTCTGTGGTAGGGAAACTGATAGAGACCCTAGTCAAGGAGTACCTAGTGGTATACCTGGAGGAAAGAAAGGCTTCAGGATAGAAAGCAGCATGGGACTGTGGTAGAGAGGTCTTGTAAGACCAACCTGATAGTATTCTTTGACTGGGTAACTAGGGTAGTTGGTAACGGCATTAGTAGGCTTAATTCTTGCTTTGCTTCAGAAAGGTATTCGATCGGTGCCACAAGAAGGCTTCTGAAGAAGAGGGGGGATCTGGGAACAGCCAAGGAAATAGTAAAGTGTGTAGGACTTGGTTGGAGAGGAGACAGCAGAAAGCTGTGGTGAATGGGGTCAGATCATTGGAAAGAGGTCACCAGTGGAGTGCCACAGGTATCTGTTCTGGGCCCAGTCCTTTCAGTATGTTCGTCAGTGAAATAGTACTGGGAATGCAGGGTAGGTTGTGTCTATTCATAAATGACCCTAAACTCTGTGGTAGAGTTGACAGTGTGGGGGGGATAAGGGATTTGCAGAGACACCTTAAAAAGCTAGAAAACTGGTCTAATATCTGGCAGCTGAAATTCAGTGCCAAGAAGTGTAAAGTGATGCAATCGGGGAACAGAAAACCCAGAACATAGTATTGGATGGCAGGGGTTAAGCTGGACTTTGGAGCAAAGGGACCTAGGATTGTAAGAAGGCCTTCAGCAAGACTAACACGATGCCAGGGTGCATCGGGAGAGGGTTCGATAGTAGAAAGTAGGAGGTACCTTTACCACAGTATAGGTCACTGGTGAAGCTGCTGCTGAAGTACTGTGCCCAGTCCTGGAGTCTCCACCTGAAAGAGGACTGGAACAGTCTAAGAAAGGTACAACACAGAGTGACCAAGATGATTCAGGGACAGGAGAACAGATCCTATGAGGATCAGCCACGGGCACTGAGCATGTCTTCACTCGGAACCAGACAGAGAGGGGGATATGATAGAGACCTTCAAGTTCCCAAAGGGAATTAACGAGGTGAACTGTGATGTGCCGTTTACCAGGAACAGAGAAGCTAAGACACAGAGTCACGAGTGGAGGTTAATGGAGGGAAGGTTTAAAAGGATGTGAGGAAGTTATTATTTTACAGAGAGTGTGGTAGAGCCATGGAATGGTCTGCTGGCAGAAGTGGTTGGTGCCAGAACCATAAATGGCTTCAGACACGACTGGGATGGAGTCGAGGGTATAGTAGTTTCTTGGCAGGAAGAATGAGGTTGCAACACAGTGAAGAAAAGGAGGATAGGGTAATAGAGCTGACTGCATGGACCATCTGCCTTTTTCTGCCATCATCATCTGCGTTTCTGTTTGGGGCCATTTTCTGCTGCTTTTCCTGCCTGGAGTTCACAATCCTCTGTTTGTGATATCAGATGTTGAGATGTCATAGCAGAGGATTACATCTTCAAGGTAGGAAAAGCAGCAGGAACAGATACAGTCTAAGTGTCAAAGAATCTGTTTTCATGCAGATTTCTCTAGGAATAAAGAACTGAGTGTCAGGAAATGCAAAAATTTGCAAATTGAAATGTGAGATTTGAGTAATGCTGTTGCCAGTTGTCAGTGCAGAAAACTTGCAAATCACTTTAACACCATTTAAAATGTAGACAACAGGATGGAAGATTAAATAAATTTGGTAATTTGGGAATTCATAATGAAAAACAGGTTTTCATTGTTGGTCACCTTTAAAGTGTCGTTCAGTTTACTAACATGCACTGCCATATACTTATGATTTACTAAAGAGCAACTGATACACTTGAATCTGGCAACTCATGGCAAGGATCTGCCTGTCCGAGGACCTAAATCAGGTATGATGAGAATTTTTTTTTTTTTAGAATGGAGTCTGGAGATAGTGTTTACCTTTCTAATTTTATGATCGCCTTTCCTTGTTTCTTTGAGCCACCGAGTGCCTGCTGCAGCCCACCTCCCAAACAGGTGTTTTGATAACACAAAGTAGGAAAGGGACTGCAGGGTTACTAGTAGGCATAGAGCACAACTGGTGGCAGTGACGACATTTACATACAGTTATTTTATTGTGCAGGTGCTTGTACATGTTAGAGGGGTGGCATTACACGTATGTACCCCTGTGTACTAGATCTGATCTACAGCAGGGGAGTGCTGCCCTTGTAGGCCCCAGTGTGAAGAGGTAAATCCACGAGAGGTAAGGGGGCAGTGGGAGGGGTTCAGTGAGGCACTGGAAGTAGGAGGTGGCAAGAAGGAGCCGAAGGGACTGATCTGGGAATCAAAATTTTAAAAAAAAAAGTATGCTGTGCAAACATGTATATCTACTTATCTCGCTACCAACTGAATGCAGATTTCTAAACATGGTAGGACAATTCTTTATTGCTGACTTCAGAATTAACGAATATTTAAAAATTATTTGAAGGTGTGCACTGGCCCACTATACAAATTGTGGTAACATTTGTATTGCACTAGTAAACAAGCCCTACTGGCTTGTGTTGGAGAAGGAAATGTTTGTTAGTTGGGCCAGTAGAAAAGTCTGTGGGACCAGCAGCCTATTTCAGTCACTAGCTCTGCTTACAGACATACATAAAGGGAACAGACAAAAGGGAACTCTAGCAATAAGAAAGAAGCCGCAGATCATTTAGGATCTGAGGTATATGAAACAGGTTGGGAAAATTGGCAGACTAGGTGGGCCAAGCAATCCTCATCCACTGTCAAATTCTGTGTTTCTGTGTTTTAGCACTTAAACAGTGGAGCTGGGGAGCACTAAGACCCCGGAGAACTGGATGTAGCCTTTAATGAATGGAGGGCAGTAGATGGGTGGGATTTGAAAGTCTTTGCTCCTCCAGTTTCCTCCCACAATGTTACTGTCTATTGGTCACATGGAGATGCAGAATAAGGGGGATTTAGGTCTAATCCTAACTGTTCCTGTCCAGCTGCTCTGTGCAGTATAAAAAGGGCAGGCTTCTGTGAACTGTGTGTAGTATCGGCAAACAAGATAACTGTAGAAAGTGCCAAAATCATTAACATTGAGAGAAACCAATAGAGGAATCTGGATGGGTAAAAAAAGGGGCAAAGAATTAATAATGGGCTGAAAACTGAGGCACTAATCTTTTGTTATAGTCCAGTTTGCTTGCAATTAAAGTTGGGGGATTTCTGATAAAAAAAAAAATGTTTTATCTGGACACACGTTGAAATTTCCTGCTGCTCTCAATGAGTGCTACTGAGGAATACACTGCAGAAGAGGACCTTAACTTGGAAGCTGTGATACAGGTTTGTGTGAAAGTTTGTTTTTTTTTTTGTGTAAAAGTTGTTTTTTTTTGGCTAAAAAAATAAATAAATAAAAGGCAAAACAAGTACAATTAATTCATTTTTTTTTTTGAATGGCCAACTAAAAGCAGTAGCAGTAAAATAGTTTATTCTGTAGTTCCAGAAAAGGATAGCCCAGTCGAGCTGATGCTCTTGTACAATGGGATCTCAAGGTGCAAAGAGCAGTTTCACATCTTTAAATATGGATTACAAACATAAATAGCACAAAATCAATACAATAATGGCACAATAAATTAACATTGTACAGCTTAATCACAGCTAGTTTCTGGCTGCTCAGCAGCGTCCTGGAAAGCTCACTTTATTTTGTGCATTGATATTTATGTCCATTAGTGGTGAGGACTTGGGATTGCTTCGCATTTGAAGCATCATACAGTTCAGTTCTTTATTCTTAGAGAAATTTTAAGGAAATTGTATGTAGTGGAACATGACACTGCTAGCCTGTTGGCACAGCGGTAGCGTTATTGCTCGTGAAGCTGGCAACCAGGGTACAGGGCTGTGCCTAGGTCGTTGGAGGCCAGTCAAGGGAGAAGAACTGAGCGTCCCAGGGGATACTGGCCTCCTGTTGTATGGGAGCATTCTTGCCTTCACTGCAATACAGCCACCTGAGTGATGCTAGCAGTACAGCAGGGGAGGGTGGGTGCCAGGTTGAGCTCCACACACAGACACACACTGCATATTGCCACAGTATCCCTCACTGGTTAGGCCTCACCAGGATTGGTGTGCTCAGTTTTGGGCACCATGCATGAAAACAGAGACCAGGGCATTGGAGGGGGCTGCAGAGGAGGGCCACTAGGATGATCAGGGAACTCAGAGGGCTCGGATATGAGGAAAGGCTAGGAAATCTGGGCATGTTTACACTTGAATACTGGAGATTGTCAGGGGGATATGTGTCCGTTGTTAGGAGCACCGGCAAATCATGGTTTGTGGAACTGGGTCTGGAAATGAGAAGTCAAATACACAATACCAGATCACATGTCTTGCAAATAAGAAGAGAATTGTGTCATACCAGAAAAAGGTCCTTTTGGTATAACCAGAGGGTGGTTGCATTATGCACGCGGCCTTGACCCTTTGGAATTCTCTGACCCGTCAGATACGTCAGTGCCCGACCATAGAGGGATTTAAACAGGCACTCAAAACTGTTTTATGGAGCCATGCTTGGATTAGTTCTATTTTACTGACTGTTTATAAATACTTTATCCGGTTTTAATATATGTAGTTTTATATTAAAGTTGTTTTAATTGTATGTAAGGCACCTTGGTATTTGAAAGGCGCCATATAAATAAACTTGATTTGATTTGATTATGGAATTCACTTCCTGAGGTGGTGGTTGGATGTAAGAATATGACAGAGTTCAAGACTCAACTGCATGGTTATTGTGTTTTAGAGCTAAAATCAGGATATTTTTAATAATTTTTTGGTGAGCAAAATGGACATTAGTCTGCTCTGCTCTGGGCATACTTTTGATACCTATGTATGCCAGGCACTTTAGGGGCAGAACCAGGAAAAAATGCCTGTTTTTTCTTGTTGTTTTTACTGGCTGTATTGTAGTGGTGCCAGGGTGGTGATCCCCCATTGGCACCCACCGTCGCGGCAGTACTGAGGTCACCCCAACCTAATATACCCCCGGCTATAACCTGCAGAGTGTGGCTTCTTGGGCTTCTCCTTACCTCACTGGAACTATCTCTCTGGTTTTGGGCAGGGAGCCCTGGGCTCGCTAAGTAGTGGTGGCTCAGTGGGAGGATTGTCAGGTGCATCCAGTGGCGTTTTCCAGTGAAAGTGGGAGGCATGATGCGCTGTAGTGCAACCAGGCCAGGTGTCCAGCACACCCCTTGTTGCCAGCTTTCGCTGGGTCCTCTGTGGCAGGACACCCTGTGGTCACCCAGGGGCCCAGTACCAGAGGACACAACTCCACCCCACCCCCAACGCAGGTGAAGAGCAAACTTATGCCTCTCAGTCCACCTCCCCCCTGGCCGACCCTCCAGCCACCCCAGTCCACTCCCGAACCGGGGTTGCCAGCGTCATGAATGGTAGCCCTACTGGTGCGCCGGCCAGAAAAATGTGTTTAAAAACCAAAAAGAAACAAAATAAAAAACTTGTACAGCATGACCATAAGTGTATGGGTCTTGCCTGTCACCACTAGTTGTTCCAGCACCAAAGCATCGCCTGCCTCTGCACTCAGGAGGAGGCAGGCCAGCCATGGGAGTGGGGAAGCCGTGGAATCAGGAGGAGGAAGAGGTAGTCCTGTTGGTTGGGGACAAAATCACCAGGAAGAAAAGATTCAGCAGGTGCTGTAGGATCATCATCCCCCAGGGAACCCTCAGACCTTGTACCCCTCTACTGCTAAACCCAACTTGCAGCTCCAATCTGGTGGTGTCCCCTCACCACTGGTCCACTCATGAGGGGCAGGGAAGGGAAGGTGCCATGAAGGTAAGAGTCCAGCAGACATCGGGGAGGGATGATGGGGTTAGGAGGTCATCTGCAGCAGGAGGAGGAGGAAAACCAGATGGGGCAAGCCTGGAGAAAGAGAAGAAAAAGACATGACAGTAAGGGGATAATGTGTTGCACCACCATGGTGGAGGCCAGAATTTGTCACCAGGATGGAACGGTCTCTGGTACGAGATCCCACAAGCGGCATTGGTGTCATGACCCCGTGACATCACCGTTTCTGCTTCTTAGGCCAGGAGACAAGGGAGGGGCAGTGTTCATTTCAGAGTGGGGGATTGGGACAGTTGCCACACAGGTTTTAATTTTGACCCACCTTTTCTACCTTGGGGACAATCTGCTTACTGTTACAAAGGTTTTAAACTGCTGTTTTATGAATCTGAGCTCAGTTGAACATTATGACGTTATTTTTTCATTTGACCCTTACTTTTTATCCTTATTGGGTCAGTGCCCCGCATTGATAAGTAGCTGAAATGAGTCCTGAAGGAGACTAAACTAGGGGTAAAAGGAGGTGGGCATGGCAGTATGATATCCCCCAGCTGATCATATAGCCCAGTGACCTGCAGCCATCCTAGAGTCTCACTTGTAATGTGGAATCCTTATAAAGGGTGCCAGTTTGGGGGGGGGGGGTGCTGCAGGGGTAGTAAGGGAGTCTCCTGGAATGGTGACTAGTGTTGATGGGAGTTCCAGTACAAAGGCCAGCATGGCAGTATGGCTGTTGTCACCAGGTAACATACATCCATTGTAAAAAGAAAAAAAACTGTGTTAGGCATCGTTGTTGAAACAGAGAGCTTTTGAGTCATCGCCTGGCCTAGCAGGTAGTGCATGGCGCCCAAAGGGCGATCTGGGTTGAGAAGGACTGGTAGCTGGGGTGGGGAGGCAGGTGTAGTGCTGCTGTGCAGCAGTGCTCCCAGCTGTGGAGAATCAGGGCTGTGATTCCACCATTGCAGCAATCTCTTTGATGGGCCAGAGCGCTTGTCTCCTCCCCATGTGCATCACTGCAAGCATGCCCAGCGGGAGGTTGGAGGGACAAGACGCTAGGAAAGACACGGAAAAATCTCTATCTCCTAAGTTGTCCGTATGATGGCGCTGGTACTGTGAGGCCCTGCTGTACTTGTATTTCTGCTGGCCAGATAGCAGGGGGAGCAGCTGATTGGGCTGGGAGGTCACCGGACAGTGGCCTGGACACAGGTGGAGGTGGTGTTCCTTGGAGCAAAAAGGTATAAGGCAAAAAAAAGAAACACCAAGCCTCAAAAGTAGAGATATACAATGTTAAAAGTAAAAATATCTTGTGGGGTGGTATTCCTTGGGGTTTGAAAGATTGCTTTCTACGGTACTGGTGTTATCCTAACTTTGGCACTGTCTTTCAAGACACAGAAATGTACTCCTAATGCATTAGGAGAGGGTGCTGAAGTTAGGGTTATGTTAATGCTGTCTTGAGCAATCATTAAAACCCAGTGGAACAACACACCACAGATTCATCAGGGGTCAGGGAAGGGACTGTTATTGCACCAACATCACATTTACTGCTTCTGATGCATTTTTTTCAACCCTGAATGATGCCTAAACATTTTTGCAGTGAATTTCCTTTCTTTTTTTAAGGGAACTTTAAGAACAGATGCACACTGTTTGGTGGTGATGAGCAGTACTTTGTACCCAATGCCACTCCCAGCCCTGATAACACTCTCTGCCAAGCAGACTCTGGAGTACAGCAGCACCCCATTACTCACCCCAGCTTTGTGACAGCAAGCAGTCCCTGGCATCCAGTGGCACCCTCCACTGTGCCCCCAAACTATTGGTCCCAGGTGCCTAGTGGTACCTCCCTCCCTTACCCTGCACCTGTGTGAATTAGTCCCCAGTGTCTAGTAGAAACCCACTCACTCCACCCAGTGCCAAGCAGTCCCTGTCATCCAGTGACACCCACCTCCCCACTCCCATGCTGTTGGCACTCCCTGGTGTTCGGTGGCAGACCGTCTGTTACCCTGATCCATGTTAAAGCACATCCTGTCATCCACTGGCACTCCCTTTTCCTCTCCAATGCCTAACAGTCCATGGCATCCGTTGGCAACCCCCCCTTACCTGTCCCATGCATAACAGTCTCTGGCATCCATTGGCAACCCCCCCCTTCCCTGTCCCATGCCCAGCAGTCTCTGGCATCCAGTGGCAACCCCCTCCTTTCCCTCTCCCTCTCCCATGTCTATCAGTCCATGGCATCCAGTGTCAGCTGCCTCCCTTTCCCTCTCCCATGTCTAGCAGTCTCTGGCATCCAGTGGCAACCCCCCCTTTCCCTGTCCCATGCCCAGCAGTCTCTGGCATCCAGTGGCAACCCCCTCCTTTCCCTGTCCCTCTCCCATGCCTACAGTCCATGGCATCCAGTGTCAACTGCCTCCCTTTCCCTCTCCCATGTCTAGCAGTCTCTGGCGTCCAGTGGCAACCCCCTCCCTTTCCCTCTCCCATGCCTAGTTGTCTCTGTCATCCAGTGACAACCCCCTCTCTTTCCCTCTCCCATGCTTAGCAGTCCATGGCACCCAGTAGCAATCCCCTTCCTTTCCCTCTCCCATGCCTAGCGGTCTCTGGCATCCAGTGGCAACCCCCTCTCTTTCCCTCTCCCATGCCTAGCAGTCCATGGCATCCATTGGCAACCCCCCTCCCTTTTCCTGTCCCATGGCTAGCAGTTTCTGGCATCCAGTGGCAACCCCACATGACATCAGAGCTTCCATCCTGCTGGAAGCATCAGGTTCCCTCCATTGCAGTTCCATGTTTGCCGTAGGTCCTAATCTTTAAACACGTTGAGTTTTCTTTGAGCTTTTTCAGTTAAAAATGGAATCGGGTGAACCGAAATCGGGTCCTAGCTTTAAATGGTGCCCGTGTGGCCAAAAGATGTTGCATACCAAATCCGCCCACCGTGTGTGTGTGTGTGTGTGTGTGTATACTGCCTGGATGTGGAACATGACCTGCAGGCTTGCTGCCTATGTCGTACTCACCACCTTGGACGACCATTATGTCTGTCTCCTCCTGGGGTGTCCAGATGAATGGGACCCTTCAATTCATGCCAAGGATGCCTGTTGATTAGTTTCTTCTTCGGTGGGCTTGGCTGAGCAATTTGCCGCCTTCAAAGAAATTGCTGCCCAGGCCCCTGCTGGTGCCTCTTCTGCATCTTCCCTCATTTTGGTGGGCTTTGGGGCCTCGTTTACAAGGGCATTTAGGGACCTTTGTTAGTCCCTTACCACCCTTGGGGAGGGCCCTTCCCATGGATCAAAATCTTCTAAATCTTCAAAGCGGGACTATCCAGAAAGTCCTCATAGGTCGTCCACCTTCTTTGTTGCCATTAACATTATGGCCAAAAGGACTGAGTATGCTTATTTCTAATATGATCAGGGAAATGTTGCAGAATAGCTATTTGGGGGGGGGGGTGTAAGGGTGCCCACTTCTAGGAATAACTCTTGTATGGCCTTCTCTATGGTCTGCCAATATGGGACCAACACTGAGCAGCTCCAAAAGATGTCCGTGTGGGTGGCGCAGGTGTCTCCACTCACTCTTCAACACGCTGCACCCTGTATCGCACTGTATTTCTCCATTATTTGTGGGGTCCAGAAGAAGCAGACAACAGACATCCAGCCATACTTCTGCCATATATGTTTGGCATATATTGTGTTCCATTCAGTATCATTGAGCGTGATCGCTAATTCTGTGTGCCACCGAGCTTGGGATTTGTAGAGACATAGATATGGTATACTGTCAACACTCCAGTAGAAACCTCTCACTTTTAAGAATGGCCAGAAGGTCTTCAAGCTGGCTCCTCCCACCCACCCAGGTGGTATCTTCCTCAGCACTGCCCTGTGGTGTCAGATCTTCTTTTCCTCTGAAAGCATCAGGTTCCCTCTGTTGCAGCTCCGTGCTTGGTGTAGGCCCTAATCTTTAAACAGGTCTTCAAGGTTTTTCTTCAAACTTTTTTGATCAAAAATGGAATTAGGTGAACCAAAATCAGGTCCCAGCTTTAAACGGTGCCCTTGTGGCCAAAAGATGTAGCGTACCAATCCGCACAACTGTGTGTGTGTGTGTGTGTGTGTGTGTGTGTGTGTACTGCTTGGGTACAGAACATGACTCGCAGGCTTGCAGCCTATATCATACCCTCCACCCCTCTACCTTGCATGACCATTATGCCTGTCTTCTTCTGAGGCATCTGGATGAATGGGAACCTCTAGTTCACTCCAAGGATGCCCATTGGGTAGTTTCTTCTGTGGTGGGCTCTGCCGAGCAACTCGCTGCCTTGGAAGAAGCTGCGGCTCAGTCTTATACAGGTGCCTCATCTGTGTCTGCCCTCGTTCTGGTGAACTTTGGCACCTCATTTACAGGGGCGTTTAGGGATCTTTGTCATTCCCTTCCGACTCTCAGGGAGGGCCCTTCCCATGGGTCGAAATCTTCTAAATCCTTAAAGCAGAGCTCTAAATCTAAAAAGTCTCATTGTGGGTCAAGGGACTGTGCATGCTCTCAGGCCTCGGGTTCCCACACTTCTGCTAGCTCGATGGCTGTCGAGCTGTTGGCTTTGGCTGACACTTCTGTCCAGGCTGCTGACCTCATGTTGTCCCTATCGGCCCCTTTGGCTGAGACATGGATCGACCAAGCAATCGAGATTTTTCTGGAGCCGGTCTAACTATTGTCGCCAGACAAGGGGGAAGACTCCTTTCCAGGATCCCGGTCCTTCCTGTTCTCTCCCAAAATAGGGCTAGATCAGCACGCTGAACTGTACCCCTCCCTTCGGGAAGCCACCCTTTTGAGGCTTCCTAGGTATCTTTCGTCTGCCCCTGCCTCACCTCACCATTGGTCCACCTGATGGGCGAGGTCTTGGAGCTCGAGATCGAGTGGTTCCTGACCCTGTTGTCCCACTCTTGCCACTGAGGCAAGAAACACCATTGATGCTCCTTCTCTTCCTCTTTGCGGGAGGATCAGCTCCGCTGTAAGATGCAGTGCCGTTATGAAGAGTTTGTCTGGCAGCAGTTGCTGCTTGGTACAGGCAACAGGCCATTGATGGTGTCTCAGCCCACTCCAGTGCTCACGTGGCCGTCGCAGCCCTGGTCCAAGCTGACACCACCGGCTAGGCCGATGCTGGCCTCTGCAGCCTAAGGACAGCCCCCTCCTAAGTCTGCTTGGCCTGCCACTGGGCTTCCCCATTGGCTGTCGGTCACGGTGACCCATGCTGACTAACCCCACTGAGTCAGTGGGGATACAGGGGCTCAGCCGGTGTTCCACGAGTCTTCAGATTCTGAGAACTCTTCGATGTACTTTCACTGGACCCCTGGCTATGACCACGAGTCCTGGGAGGAATCTTTGGCGGAGCAGGGACCTACCTCCTTCGGGGCCCTACTCTGCCTGATCTCCGAATCTACAAGGACGCTGCTGGAGCCAGTCTGGATGCGGGTTCAACATCCCCTTAATGGAGATTCTTGACAGGGACACCTCCCCTGAGTTGCTTTCTTGGTCGCAGAGGCCATCCTCGGCCCCACTCTAGAGCTATGGGAGTGTCTGACTTCCTGCTCCACATTGTCAGCCCATACAGTCCGCAAGTATGCTGTCTCTACTGGGTCCCTTTCCAGGTTTACTGACCACCCTTCAGTGGAAGACTTGGTTGCTGACTCCTTTTTTGCCGATCAGGCAATGTCAGGGATGTGGATAAGCCTCCAGATAGAAACATAGAAACATAGAAGTTGACGGCAGATAAGGACCGCAAGGCCCATCCAGTCTGCCCATTTCTTTTTCTACCTTATAAATGTGCCATCGGCCTTTGCTATGTCAGTGACCTATCTATTCATAGTCATTTGTATTGCTCCCTTATGCCTATCCCATGCCTGTTTGAAGCCCTGCACTGTATTCATAGCCACTACTCTTGTGGTAAGCCATTCCATGCATCTACCACCCTTTCTGTGAAAAGAATTTCCTCACATTCCCCTTAATCGGCCTCCCTCTAATCTCATGCTGTGTCCTCTTGTCCTGCTATTTTTCTTATATTTAAAAAGTTAGACTCTTTCACCTTGTTTATGCCCTTAAGGTGTTTAAATGTCTCGATCATATCACCTCTCTCCCTCTTTGCTCAAGGGTATACATATTGAGCTCCATTAATCTGTCCTCATATGTCTTCTGATGCAGTCCCTGCACCATTTTGGTTGCCCTTCTCTGGACTGCCTCAGTTTGGTTAATGTCTTTGTGAAGGTGTGGCCTCCAATACTGCACGCAGTACTCCAGATGGGGCCTAACCAATGTCTTGTACAGAGGATTATTACCTCCCTCTACGACTTGTGATACCCCTACTAATACACCCTAACACCCCCTAGCCTTACCTACTGCTTTAGAGGTCTGCTTGATGATTTCAGGTCATCAGTGATGATGATGCCCAAGTCTCTTTCTTCCTTTGTGACTGCTAGCACCCCTCCCAGCCTATAAGTGGCTTCAGGGTTTCTCTTCCCTATGTGCATGATTTTGCACTTCTTTGCATTAAATCCAAGTTGCCACTCTTCTGACCATTCTGCTAGTTTATCCAGATCTCTTCTCATTCTGCCCACCCCATCTGGATCATCTACTCTGTTGCAGATCTTGGTGTCATCTGCAAACAGACAAGCCTTACCCTCTAGTCCATCTGCTAGGTCACTAATGAAGATGTTGAATAGGACTGGCCCCAGGACTGATCCCTGAGGTACCCCACTTGTGACTTGCATCTCTTCTGACTGTATACCATTTACCACCACTCTCTGTTTTCTGCCAGTCAACCAGTTTGCCACCCAGTTGACCCAACTTCTGACCCACCCGAGCCTACCTAGCTTATTTATCAATCTTCTATGTGGAACAGTGTCAAAAGCTTTGCTGAAGTCAAGGTAGGCGACATCAACTGCTCCCCTTGGTCCACCACTCTGGTTACCCAGTCAAAGAAATCTATGAGATTAGTTTGACAGGACCTTCCTTTGTAAACCCATGCTGTCTTGGATCCGTGCCCCTATGGATTCCAGGTGTTGCACTATCCTTTCCTTAAGGAGTGCTTCCATAATCTTGCCCACTACTGAGGTAAGACTGACCGGTCTGTAGTTCCCCGCCTCCCTGCTACCACTCTTGTGGAGTGGGATCACATGAGCCCTTCTTCAGTCTTCTGGGACCTCTCCTGTGCTCAGAGACTCACTAAACAATTCTGCTAATGGCTCTGCTAGTTCCTCCTTTAGCTCCTTAAGTACCCTGGGATGTATGCCATCAGGTCCCATTGCCTTATCCACCCTGAGCTTAGCAAGCTCTTGTAGGACCCTTTCTTTTGTGAAGGGAGTAGTGCTCACCTCCCCCCCTGTGTCCATGATGCTGAGCTGTGGGCCCTGCCCTACCTTCTCTTCAGTGAATACTGAGCAAAAGTATCTATTTAGGATAGATGCCTTTACAGGGTCCTCCTCCTCACATGCTCCCTTTCTCCATTAGCTTAGCAATACCCCTCTGGACTTTCTCCTTTCACTAATGTATCTATAGAAAGTCTTGTCACCTTCTTTTACTGTTTGTGCTAGTGTTTCCTCAGTTTGGGACTTTGCCTGCCTTACTGCCTTACCTGCTTCCCTTGGGCAGTTTGGTATGCCCCTATCTTCATCCTGCTGTGTTCCCTTATATTTTCTGAAGGCCAGCCTTTTGGCTCTGACCTTTTCTGCTACTGTATTTGAGAACCAAAGTGGTTTCCTTTTTTTGCACTTCCTTTTCTGTCTAACACAATGGGATGTTGCTTCAAGTATTGCATCCTTAATGCTTGCCCACTTTGCCTGTACCCCCTCACCTGTGTTTCTTTTTGCCAGGGCTAGCTTAACTCTGTTGGCCATCTTATCAAAGTCAGCTCCTCTGAAGTCCCATATTTTTGCCTTGGAATGGGATGATTTAGATGTAGTAGCCAAATTGAACCATACCATGTGATGGTCACTGGCCCCAGGTGACCTTCTACCTGGAGATCTGTGATCCCTTCTTTGTTAGTCAGTACTAGATCTAGGATAGCCCTGTCTCTTGTGGGTTGCTGTACCAGTTGTTTGAGGCCCTCCCCTGCAGGGAATCCACTATGAGTCTAGTTCTGGCAGATGTTCCTGCTGGTATTGACCAATCTGTATCTGGCATGTTGAAGTCTCCCATTATCAGAACCTCCCTTTAGCTGTCATGTTTTGTATATCTTCTAACAGTAATGTGTCTATGTCCTCCCTCTGGTCTGGGGGCCTGTAGACAACCCCAGTTCTTATGGCTGTCCCATTTCCTGTTTCCAGGGTGACCCACAGTTCTTCTGGCTCCTTATGTGTATTCTGAATTTCTGTAGCTTTGATATTTTCATTAACATACAGGGCCACCTCCCCCCTTTTGCACCTCGGTCTCTTCTGAACAATACATAGCCAGGTACTGAAGTCTCCCAAGTGTGGTTACTGGTAAACCACGCCTCACTAATTGCTACTATGTCCAGTTTAGCCTCTGACATTATTGCCTGCAGGTCTGGGATCTTATTTCCAGGCTGTGAGCATTTGTGTACATGATTTTCCATTGGCCAGATTTTGGTGTGTTAGTTGTTGGGTGAGGTTTGGCATTACCCCTGTGCATCGTATGGGGAGACAAACCTTTTTTCTTACCTGGTGATGCAAATGAACGGCAAACACACTGAATTCCAGTTTGACCACTAGCTGAGGGGGGAGGGGTGTTCTTCCCATTCAACGTATGGGGTGCTGCACCCCTCTCCCCATTTGCTAGTTTAAATATTCTGCAAAGACGTCAAACTTCTGCCCCAATGCACTGACTCCTCTTAGTCAGATGCAGTCCATCAAATTTAAAGAACTTTCGCTCCCAGAACTGTTGCCAGTTCCCTACAAATCTGTGTCCTTTTTCCTGGCACCAGTCCTTGAGCCATGTGTTTAGCTCCCCTATCTCCCCTTCTCTGACCTTCCGTCCATCTGCTCCCTTCTCCCAGACTGGCAGGATCTCAGAGAAGGAGATGCCGGACGAAATAGATGATAGTTTGTCACCCAGCCTAGTCAGGTGTTCCTTGGTCTCCACAACTGACCGGCTGGCGAGATCATTAGTCCCTATGTGTACTAGGACATCAATGTTTTCTCCTGCTTTGTGAACAATTTTAGCAATGCGGTCAGTGTCTCTCCATGCTGATGTACCTGGGAGACATCTGACCATCACCCCTGGCTGGAGATGGGTATCAACTCCCCGAATCATGGAGTCTCCTATGATCAGAAGTTTTTTGGATTTCCTTTGTGCTTGTTTAGTTTTGGTTCCTGATTTGGGTGAGTATTGTTGTGCTAGCTCCTGTGCGCAGTGTCCTGCTCTGCAGTGTCTTCTGCCTCTTTATTTGATTTCAGAGATAGAGGCAGATACCTGTTTGTAGTGTTTATATGGTTTTGGAGGTAATGTGTTGGAGAGCAGAGAGTGATGGGGCACCTGATTTGCTCCTCCTAACCACCTGCCAACCTCCTGGACCAACTACCCTCTCGGTTGAGGTTTTTCTGTTGGATGCTGGGGAAATGGGGTGGTTCTTATAATGTATTTCCTCTTCAATATGAAATTTGAGGCGTGCAATCTCTGCCCATATGCTGCCCGGAGCTGAGACCTAAGATCTCCAAAGGCCCAGCATGTAGGACAGTGTCCTAAATCCTGTAAGAATGTCCTTCTGAAAATTGTTCCACAGTACCTGCAGTTAATGAAATCCATTCCAAATAAGTTGCTGGGTTTGTAACCTAGTCAGAGTAATTAGAAGGAAAAAAAAAAAAATGCAAGTAATGGTTTAATTGTGCTTTGTTTAACTTGTTATAACAAGTTAAATTACTAGTGCCCTGTAAATGAGATCACCTTGTGGGAGGCCCACTGATCCGCCCTTCCTGCTCTGCCACAGGAAATGCCACAACTGTGGTACCCTATAAATGGAGTGGTAGCGTGGGTGGTTCGGATGGGGTGGGTGGCTGGGCCCTTCCCCTGCCTAAAAAGAAGAACCACGGATCTAAAGAACAAGGAGGTAAGAGCAGAAACAATCAGTCAACAACAAATGCAGTAACCCTGAAAGCTTAACCTAATGTTAGATAAAACTGTAAAACCTGTAAAGCACCACCTGTAATAATTTTCAGAGAAGATATACCCTGTAAGAAACACTTTGCTCCAGAGAAAAATAAAGCAGTAACAGAAGATATACCTTGCAAAAGACAATTTGAATCAGAAGATTACAGCAGTAATCTGTTAGCACACCTGTAGGCACACCTTGTAATAATGCAGAAGAAGGTATACCAGCAACAACAATTTGAATCAGAGAAAAATAAAGCAATGAAATGTTAGCAACAAACAGTAGCAATCCCTGTGAGTAAAAAATAAAAACACCACCACACAGTAAATCTGCTTAGCCAAACTAAGTCTTAATCCTTCTCCCTTGCTCTGGTAAGTTTCTCTACTCTGCCTTTCAAGCAGTCTTAGAAGGAAAGAGCTCAGGTGAAGCTAGGTGCCTTGGCCAGCAAACCAAGTCTTCTACCTTCTACCTTCTACCTAGTGAGTCGAAGAAGCTGGATCACATGACCAAGAAAGTCTACGCTGCCTTCTCCCTGGGCCGTTGGCGGGCGAGTGCAGCTCTTTGAATGACCAACTTTGCCCATGGCTTATTGGGTACCCTGTATAAAGTTATCCCTTGGCTCATGGCAGGTCAGGCTGGTTCGGGACCAAGGCTGCGCAGTCACTAAGCAACAGCTCCAAATGGCCCTGAACATAGGCAATTCTTGTGCCAGGTCCATGGCTGCAGTAGTGACTGAATGTCGCTGGGACTGGTTGCAGATTTCGACCTTTACGAACAATACCCAACACATACTTGCGGATGTTCCCTTCTTAGGTACCGATTTGCTTGGGCCTGGGGTAGATGGCCATCTCAATCGTAATGAGAAGTCCAGCGCTACCCTGGACTCCATCACCTCCACCCAGTGGGAGGTTAAAGGACTGAAGCAGAAGAAAAAGGCATGTCAGTTTTGGTCCTCTTCTGCCCCTGCGGTCCGTTCTACTCTGCTCCCAGCTGTGCCACAGTAGCAGGCCTGGCGGCCGTGGCTAAAGTCCTCCTCATGGGCCGCCAGACAGTCTGGAGGGCAAGGGCTGGCGGCTTCCTTGGCCGGCCCTGCCACCACCACCAAGCCCGTAAAGTGATGAATTGGGGGTGCCCCTCTCCTGCCTGTCCTGCACACCCAAGGCCCTCCAGTAAGGGTTGGCTTCTCCACTTTGCTTCCGCCTGGTCTGACATTACCTCGGACAGGTGGATGCTCAAGGTAGTCAGACACGGTTTGCCTCTGGAGTTCGAGGCTACTCCGCCCAGCCCAGCCGAACCCATGCCCCTAGAAGGATATGGTGCCTGTGGACATGTTGTCTGCCCTTTGGGAGGACATCACCCTTCTCCTCCAAAAGGAGGCAGTGGTTCATGTCCAGGCCGCCATGCCTGGTCCAGGGTTTCCCTTCAGATACTTTCTGATTCCCAAAGTGACTGGGGCTGGCGTTCCATACTAGACTTGCTCGACCTCAATCAGTTTTTGAGGCTGCACAGATTCCGGATGGTCCACCTCAACCAGATCATTTCATCCCTGGAGCAAGACATGTGGTTCTGCTCCCTGGACCTCCAGAATGCCTTCTTTCATGTCCACATTCATACGTCCCACTGGCAGTTCCTCTTGTTCCTCTTGTAGGTGATCCTGTACGAGTTCCAGGCCATGCTGTTTGGCTTCTCCTCGGCCCCCAGGGTCTTCACCAAGTGCACTGCAGTGGTGGCAGCATTCCTGCAGCACCGCAGAGTCCTGGTGCACCCCTACCTGGACAACTGGCTGCTCACGGGTTCCTCCAGGCTGGAGATGGAGCTGTCCAGGAATCTGGCGCTCCAGACCTGCTTGGCTTTCGGCCTCCTGGTCAATGAGGCCAAATCGGAACTCAGTCCCTCGCAGGTAATTCAGTTCATCGGGGTGGAGCTCGACTCCCGTTGGGCCAAGGCCTGTTTTCCAGCAGACTGGGCGAGGATGTTACCTCCTTTGCCCGCTCATTTCAGGTTGGGCAGTTGCACTCTGCCCAAGACTTCCTCCGTCTCCTGGATCTTATGGTAACTTGCACCAGAGTGGTCCATTAGGCCCACTGGAGGATGCACTCCCTGCACTGGGGGCTGGCCTGGTAGTGCTCTCAGCACCACGGTCTCCTTGACCAGCCAGTCACGGTGACACGACAGATATGGGATACCATCCAGTGGTGGCTGGTCCTGGAACATCTCCAGGAAGGTGTCCTGTTTGTTCGCTAGGAGCCCGACAGGTCATTCTTATGACCAACGCCTCCCTGCTGGTCTAGGGTGCCCATCTGGGGGACCACAGAGTCCATGGACTCTGGATCCCTGTGGAATGCTGATGTCACATCAACCTGCTGGAGCTCCAGGCAGTGCATCTGGCACTGGCTGCCTTTGCTCCTCAAGTTCGGGGTTGGGTCGTCCAGGCCCAGATGGTGATATGATGATCATGTACTGCCTCAACAAGCAGGGCAGGATGCATTCCTTTCTGTTATTCCGGGGAGCTCTCTGCATCTAAATCCTCATACACAGCCTCAATGCCGATCTTCTGGTGATTCATGTGGCGGCATGTCCAATCAGCTGGTGAATGCTCTCAGCCGCGTGGGTGAGGTGTCTCACGAGTGGTCTCTTCACGAGGAGGTGATCAACTGCCTGTTCACTCTGTGGGGCTTTTCCCAGGTCAACCTGTTTGCCTCTTGAGAGAATGCGAAGATGAGGCTGTTTTTTGCCTGCCCCCCTCAGTGCGGCACACTGGTGGGAGATGCCTTTGTAAGGCCCTGGACTCTGAGCCTCATGTATGCCTTCCCTCCCTTTCCCCTGATCCACAGAGTGTTGATCAAGGTGTGGAGGGACAAGACACAGGTGATCCTAGTGGCTTCGGACTGGCTGTGCCAGTTCTGGTACCCCGATCTCCTCAGCCTCAGCAGCAGGCCTCCATGACATCTACTTCTCCACCTGAACCTGCTTTTGTGCTCTCATGAGAAGGTCCTCCATCCGGACCTTCAGTCCCTGTAGCTAACAGCCCGGTTCCTGAGTGGCTAGAGTTCCAGGCTTTGGGTCTGTCTGACGAGGTCCTCCATGTTGTCAAGGCTTCTTGGAAGTAGACTACTCATCAGTGCTATGCCTTCAAGTGGAAAAGGTTTTCCATTTGGTGTCAGGGCAAGGAGCTGGACCTCTTGGCCTACCTGATGGTGAGCATCCTCTACTACATGTGGTCCTTCTCTGTTGGGCCAGAAGAAGGTGGTCGGGTGCTTTTTCAAGGGCCTTGACCATTTGTCCCCGCTGGTGCTTGAGCCACCACCACCTTGGGACTTGTTGCTGATTTGGGCGATGCTTATGAGCAAGCAATTCGAACCCTTGCACAGGTGTGAGATATCACACCTGTCGTGGAAGACCACCTTCTCGGTAGCTATCACGTCAGCCAGAAGGATCAGCGAGCTCCAGACGTTTTCAGTGGAGTCTCCTTACCTGCTCTTCCACATGGGCAAGATTGTCCTCCGCCCCAACCCAAAGTTCCTCCCAAAGGTTGTTTCGGAGTTTCACCTTAACCAGGTAATGAATCTCCCAGTATACATTACCAACCCAACCTCTGAGGCCGAGCACAGGCTCCATTTGTTGGACCTGAGGTAAGTGCTCGCATATTACAAGAAGTGCTTAGCTGGCAAACCTCTCCCCAAGCTCCAGACGTTTTTTACCTATGCTGAAGCCGCACCTGGCAGATCAGCAGCTAAGCGGAAAATTGGCAGGTGGATAGGTTCTGCTATAGGTTGGCTGGTAGGGAGCCTCCCATAGGGCTTGGGGCTCTTTCCACCAGACATACCACTGCCTCAGTGGCTGCTTTCAGGGACATCCCTCTCCAGGAAATCTGCAGGGTTGCTATCTGGAAGTCAGCACACACCTTTATTTCCCACTACCACATTGACCTTGAGTCACACTGGAATGCTGGTTTTAGGTCTTCGGTTCTCCAATCTCTGTTTCCGAAGTAGTGTGTGTGTGCCTTGCCGCCTCCTCCCAGAAGAACTGATAGGAGTCTGCTAGAATGTGGATAATACACCATATCCACACCCCCTACAAATGAGGGTTACTCACTTGTAACTGTAGTTGTAGGAGTGGTATGCAGTGTACATCCACACAACGCACCCGACCTCCCCAGGCAAGTGGCATGCCTGTCTTGCTTCCAGTGTGCAAGATCTGATGTCACTGTGCGGTGCCAAGGAGGATACCACCCAGGTGGGTGGCAGGAGCCAGTTTGAAGACCTTCCAGCCATTCTTAAAGGGAAATGGATTCCGCTAGAGTGTGGATGTACACCATATACCACTCCCACAACTACAGTTACAGGTGAGTAAAAAATAGAAAAAAAATAGAGTAACCCTCATTTTTCTACTGTAGTTCCCTCAATGGGATGTATACTTCTATAAGTAGTTGAAATAATATGCTCAGGGATCCCACATTCCTGTACGTGTAAAATTATCTGCACGAGTGGATGTGCATTTTTTCTTGCCCAGTGCAAGCCAGACTTTAAAATAATCAGAGGTTCTGAGATTAAATCTTTGCTGCAGAGCCTGGAATGTCTGAAATATGCCACTGTCATAATATCGGTATGTAACCCCTAGATGGCGCTATCCCAGGGGCTACTACCCCTGCCTGATTTGCCACTAACAGGTTGAGGGGCCTGGATCCAATGGCGGATGCCTCCACCCAGAGGTCAGGGTTTGCAATAGTTAAACTAACTTGGTCACAGCCCTCTGGGACACTGCAACCCCCCTTTCTTCCCACTAGTGGCCCACACAATATATCAGAATTACCTTCACAGTATACACTTACCCCAGGTCTGGTTCCGCACTGGGACCTCCTGTGAAATGAGATACAGTGCAACAATCACAGTACAGTACTTTAACATAGACAAATACCTCTAGGCAGTATAACTTTGCTGGAACAAGCAGCTCTGATTTATTTAGGGGATATAACAAGGACAGGGGAAATCAGGTTAATTAGCTTATCACTCTAGTAATCTACCTATGGCTCTGTGCACAGGCCTATCCCTATCAGTTACTGTCCCTGGGTACCCAAGCCCTAGTGGCTAGTCCAAACTCGTGGCAGCTGGTAGGGACCCTTTCACACAGAGAAAAGGAGAATTAAACAGTCAGCAGTACAGTAATTCCATTTGGATTTAATGTGGCAATTCAACAGGGAGCTTACCCTGAATTAGTACTCCACGACTTCCAAATAAGATAGGGTCCTTCAATGTCAGCAGGGCTCACTTGAGGTACACAAACCTCTTCACACATCCATATAAAAGAAAGCACTATACCAGGCAGGCTGCATCTGTATCCTGATCGCAATTACTGCACAATACCCAGGAGAACACACAGCAGATTCAGTTCCTGACAGACCGAGTGTAATTTTCAGCAATTCCTCCAGTCTTCTACAGGGTGAGCCTGGTTTCTACTCTTCAGAGATCCTTTGATTCTTTTCACAGGACGGATTCAGTCCTAACAAGCTGCAGCCGGAACTCTGGGCCTTACACGTTTTTGACTAAAACTGCACACTGAAAAGTACAGGGCTCCTTCCTTCTTCACTGCCAAAGCTCAACTCAAACTCCAACCGACAAAACTGGCACTTCCTTTGAGTTCCTCCCAGTTCTTGACTGGATTGGCTGTCACTCACAATAGACTGCTGCTGTTGGTCCAAAAAGGCACTGAAGTCTAAACTACATCTCCCAGAGTCACTGCCCATACAATCCTCTTGTGGCTGGCTCAGATTATGAGTCCAAGTTCTGATTCGTCCAAGGCACCATTTTAGAGCTAGCTTACCCCACACTGATTGGTCCAGTTCAGCAGTTCAAAACTAGAATGGGGAACTAGCAGACACAGTTCTGACTGCAAAGAAAGCAGGTTAGACAAACTGTAATTTCATTATTACTCTAAATAATTTCTGGCAAACAGTTACATCTTTCAGATAGGTTCCCTTTGCACTCTAGTGACTGCAAAATGAAGTGAATTGGCAGCAGCTTGAGTGGTACTCAATCAAAGAAACACACAGTCCCCCATACAAACTAATTATGTCTGCAAGCAGACAGCTCTTAAAGAGACAGTACCAGAGGTTCTAAAAACACTCACTGATAAATGGCTTAAATGCCAAACACCATTCAGGCTTGGAGCATTCAAGCAAGCTCCTGGAAGTCTTTTGGGAACCCCCATTTGCAGGGGGGTTACACCCTTCCTGGCCTGGGAAAAGCTTGACGTCCGCGTCAAGCAATTACCCCCATAAGTTTCAACTGCAACCATATACATTTGCATTAGGCTCGCACATGTAATCATCAGTCAATATATCATTTTACCAAGAACACATTTCTGAAACATTGCAGTACGCTCCTCTTTACACAGTATTACATACACATTGTACCATAACTCAGTTATTACTTTGTACATGAAACCTGAAGAGAGGGGGCCCTTCCCTATCAGTTACCTTGGGGCTGGATGGGGCAAGGGCACCATACTTAGAGGGCAACACAAGTAACTTGGAGTTAGCACTGATGCTCAGTTTGGGCAATGAGCTCGGGGACACATACACTCCTTTATGGACAACATTGAGAGGCAAGTCCACAGGCCTCCCAAGTGAATCATAACTGAGGTGCACCACAGGCTTTACAGCTCGACCAGTCTTTCTAGGGGGAACTGTTATAGTCTCTGCACTCTGAGCCTTATTTTCAGCATTGTCCTCACTTGTCAGGGGAGTCTCCATGGGGGTAGAGAGGCTAGAACTTGGGGCACTTTCAGCTCCAGGAGTTACAGTTTCTGAGTCCACAACATTTGGCTCGCATGGAGAGCTGGACACTGGCAGTGGACTGTCAGGGCACTCAAAATACTCTTCTTGTTCGGTGTATCACCAGTCTGCCCCAATCTATCATTTTCCTCCCTGAAAGCTCAAACAGTTCAACCATGCACAATGATTCCATTTCATCTGATCTGATGCTTTGCACTTCACTTTCTGGGAGCATTGGCTCCAGGGATGAAGCTGGGGGCTTAGACAGTCCAGAAGGCCCAGCTTCATCTCCAGTATTGACTAGGGGATTGCCCCGAAACAATTGACTCAGTTCGTAAGAAGGATAGTATTCAAAGTCACTCTCACTTTCTTCTGATATGGACTGACAGTCGTGCTCAACTGGGACTTGTGCAGGGGAACACTTTAACTCTGCTTCTGTAGGTGCAGACTTCCTTGGTCTTTTCTTAGCAGCAGCTCTAGTCACTGGTCCAGAGGGGCATCTTCTAGGGGCTCAGACTCAATTAAGATTTGTCCAATGGGCAGTAAATGATTTCTGTGCATTGTTTTTCATCTTTTGAATTATTCTCAGGCCTTACTTTGTACACTGGCAGATCATCTAGTTTACCCACTACAATGTGAGGGAGATGGTGCCATCTGTCAGCAATCTTGTGCTTGCCATGCAGTCCCAGATTTCTTAGCAATACCCGATCTCCTCCTGGAGTTCCTGTGCTTTCACCTTTTATCATACCTTCTTTGTTGGCCAGATTTCTTTTGGCAGCCATGGTTTGAGCTAGTTGGTACGCATGAGTTAGCTGGGCCTTTAACTTTTGCACATACTGTAAATAGTTGTCAGCTTGAACCCATCAGAGAGACCCCAAAACACACATCTACTGGTAGTCTGAGCTTCTCTTCCAAACATCAGGCTGTAGGGGAGAATCCAGTGGCATCACTTTTGGTGCAGTTATAAGCATGTACCAGGGTGCTAATTTGTTGGCTCCATCTAGGCTTGTCCTTGGGTGCGGGTGCCCTAGCATATCTAGCAAAGTGCGGTTGGAATGTTCAGGCTGTGGGTCCCCCTGGGGTGGTAAGGAGTAGTTCTGGACTTTCGCACTCCCACAGAGAAAGCATCTCTTTGATCAGACGACTCTCAAAGTCTCTCCCTTGATCAGAATGGATTCTTTGTGGAGCCCCATAGTGAACAAAAAGTTTTCTACAAGTACTTTGGCTACATTGGATGCTTTCTGGTCTTTGGTGGGAAAGCTTGGGCATATCTCGTGAAATGGTCAGTGACCACCAGCACATTACTGATATTTCTTTGATCTGACTCCAAACTCAAGAAAATCAATACAGACCAGCTCCATGGGTGCACTGGTGGTGATGTTAACAAGGGGCAGCCCTCTGGGGCAAAAGCTTTCTCTGTAAGCAGCGACTACAAGTTCGAATGTGTTGCTCCACATCAGCCCCATCTTAGGCCAATAGAATCTGGATCTCACCAAGTCAAGTGTTCTGTCTATACCAAGGTGCCCCATGTGGTTGTGCAAGGACCTCAGTACTGAGTCTCGAAAGGCAGTGGGCAGCACTAGTTGTTGTTTGTCTACTTGTCCCTCTGTCTACTGTTTCTCTGTATAACAGTTTATTGATCAGTTTCAACTTAGGACCTTCTTTGTATAACAGTGCAGTTCTCAAATCAGTGGAGCGAATTTGGACACATCTTTTCCTGCATAGAGGGCTTCTAAAGCTGCTTTGATCATGGATCGTGGATTGAGCCGCCGAATACTGTCATTGTCCAGCTGCGGCAGTACAATGTCTATTGCAGAAAAGTGGCAATAAGCAGCAGGTATGCAATTCTCAGAGGCCCAAGCAATCCACCATGCAGTCCACTGCGCCGCGTGGACATTGTTCCTCCCTGTCAAACTTCGGCAGAGTGCCCGAATGTCAGGTTCTGCCAATCGGACCCAATCATTCTGGGGAACAGGCCTCCGGGAGAGAGCATCAGCATCTATGTGGTTCAGACCTGCTCGTATTCGAGAGCATAGTCATATGTAGATAATGCAGAAAGCCACCTATGGCCAGTGGCATCCAACTTAGCTGAGGTCTGCACATAGGTCAAAGGATTATTGTCAGTTTTACTAGTATTTTAGCCCCATACAAGTACTCATGGAATTGGTCAAAATAGCTCACTTCAAAGCTAGGAACTCTAACTTATGTACAGGATAGTTCTTTTCGATGGGGTCAGGGTTCTACTGGTAAAGGCCATTGTTCTCAGGCCATTCTCGTGTTTCAGGCCAACACAGCCCTAACCCTTGCAAGCTAGCATCAGTGTGCAGGACGAAGGTTTTCTTGGATCGGTATAGGCCAGCACTGAGCATGGGTGTTGATATATGATCTCATGAAAAGCAGTCTCACAATCAGGAGTCCAGGGGCCCCAAATACTTCACTCGGATGAAAATACACTCTTTCAGTCTTGAGGGACGCTTGACTTTGGTATTTTTGTGGGTTGGGGATACCCTTGAGTAAGGTTAAGTCAAAGGGCGGATCACTCTTGAATAGTCCTTGATGAAGCGCCGATATAACTACAGAATCCCAGGAATCTTTGCAGTTCTTTTAGATTTTTGGGCTGGCCAGGTCAAGGCCTCAACTTTACTTGGTTTGTCTCTATTCCTGGGTGGATACTATGTGTCCTACATACTTTACTGATGTTTGAAAGAATTGACACTTATCAATGGACAGTTTAAGGCCAAAGTCCTCCAGTCGGTCCAATACCTTAAATAATCTGCTCTCATGTTCCTCCAGTGAGCTGCCAAACACAATAACATCTGCCTAGGTATACCAGGCACCTAGTAAGTTCATGTCCCCACTGCACGCTCCATCAATCGCTGAAAAGTGGCTGGGGCACCTGAAATCCCTTGAGGCATCCTCATGAATTCAAGAAGCCAAGCGGACAGATAAAGGCCGCCTTCTCTCACGGTCCTCTGGGGCCATCGGGATCTGGTAGTACCCATCATGGAGATCCAGCACAGAGAACCACTTGCTCCTGCTTAGCAGTCCAAAGCATCCTGAATGGGGGCATTGTGTACTGATCAGGATAGTCCGCCGGTTTACAGCGATAATCCACACACATCCTTACTGTTCCATTCTTTTTCCTCACTAACACAATGGGGAAGCATAAGGGCTTTGGACTTGTATTACACCATAGCTAACATCTCTTGCAGATGCCGCCTCACATCATCTATGTCAGCAGGTGCCAGGCTGTCGAGACCTCTCACGAAATGGTCTTTCGTCATGCAGCCGATATTGTGCTCAGCTCCTTGCACGCATCCACATCCCATTCCTTTAAAGAAACACCTGGTCTCTCTGGGCAAGCTTCTCACTGATCCTCACTTTCCATTCAGCTGGCAGCGGGAGTCGCTAAATCAAACAAGTCTGTATGCTACTCTGTCATTCTTCCTTGAACTCTTGCTGTTGGGTAGCACTGCAGTGTCTGCACAATGCACATTAGCCAGGATGCAACCTCTGTTTACTCGAATGTCTCTTTCAGACACATTATGAACTTGGACCATTACCCTTCTGGCATAAGCATGGGCTCTAGCGGCAAAATACTAGGCTTGACCAGCAGTCCCTCTGGCAATTTTCCATCGCCTGGTGCATCCAACATTAATATTTTATTCTTAACATCCTTTCTGATACTGGACCTCTCCTGTAAGGTACACTGGGCATTTGGCGCCAGGATCAGAGACTCAGGATCCTTCTTCCATACAATTCGACCGGGTTCCTCTGGTTCTGTTTTTCAGCATTCTCTGTGCCTCATAGGCCTTCTTAATTAAAGCGGAACTCTTAAAGCTCTACTAGTCTTTGACCCTGTTTTTCATAACACAACTGTGCCAGCCTTCCGAACATATGAGCATTTGTTCCAATCAACAAAGGGACACCATCATACAGTCCAGTGGGGGACACACTAGGGCTAGGGTCTCTACTTGTTCGCCACTCCAGCTTACACGGAGGTGGGGAAAGACAGCCAAATTCGGATATACCCGGAATAGGGTAGGCCTTCTCACTTAACCCCATACATGCAGTCCTTCTAATGGTTGTAAGGGACGCCTGACAAATGCTTCTTGATACCAATCCTGGAACATAATTGTCACTTGGGAGCCACTGTCTAATACAGCTCTTGTAGACACTCCATTCACCTTTACAGTGGTCTCCATGGAGGGACCCACTATTCTGGACCAGTCTGGAGAGCGGTAGTGGGGCCTGGGCAACTGACCTTGCCACAAAGGGCGTGAATTAGCATTTTTGGTGCCCTCACTGGGATCATGTCGTTCACCTCTTAACCACTGATTTCTTCTCCAGCTCTCCTTGTAGCCTATATGCAACTTTGTCAGTGTCTTTTGGGACTGGCATCCCTTTCACGTGCCCATCTTTCCCACAATTATAGCAAAACATACTTTCTGGAGTTTGAGCTGGCCGAGGCGCCACACTGGGAGCCAGGGCGGGGTGTACTAACTGGAAACCTGGTGCCATCTCTGTCTCTGCGTTGATAAGCATTTGGAGACATCTCGTCAGTTTCTCCACTTCCATGGTCAAGGAATTGAGTTTGGAGCTGTTATCAGCAGGAGATACATGGTGGGTACCCCACCCCCTAGAGATGCAGTCGGATATAGGTCAGGGCCTGTGATTTGCAGGCGTGCCTTCATAAAGGGACTGTTTTTGAATTCCTGATCTCTCTCTCAACAGTTCGCCCATTGTGGCATATCTTTTTCCTTGTCAGAGCACTCTATTGACTGTCAACCTCTGCCCCTGAACTTCACTTGATGGGTCACCTCAGTCACTCGGGTCATAGCCACAGCTGTTGGTGCAGGTACTCCCGAGGTCGCCTTTTCTCAACTCCTCGAATTTCTCTCATTAACTCATCATAGGAGGGTGGGATTCCAGTCGATTTGCCAGGCGAATGAAGCAACAGCAGTTCTGAGAAGGGGCAGACTTAAGGATTCTGTCCAGTCTGGTTCGGTCCAGTTCAATCGCTGGCAAACTACCCTTTCTGAGGCATTCTTGCAACAATTTTTCCAGCCGAGATATACACAGACAACAACTCCCTTGGTACTGTTGTGCATTTTTACTCTCCACCATAGGTCCTCATCAGAATCTGGGCTCCATACACATTCTCCAAGGCCTCAAGATAGGCCTGTGCAGTCGCTTAGGGTTACTGGCCCGTTTAGCATTTGGATGGTAGCTAGGGCAGGACCTCGGAGGCTCTCACTACCCTCTTTCGCTGCTCCGAGCATTGCCATTCTAGCACTTGGGGCAACATAGTCTATCCAGGTCTCCAGTCATCCCTCCCCTTGGGGGTGGGGAGGCGCCAGAGAAGATCCTCAACCTTCGGTAAGAGTCGTGACTAATGGCAGGTAGAAATAGGAGTCTGCATTGGTTCAGCCACCATTACTGGCACTGGAGCAGGAGAGGGTGTTGAGGGAGGAACACCCCCAGGTGGCAAGAATAGTTTCTTCAAGTCCTCCACAGTTTTCCCCTCTCCCAGCAACCATTCAGCAAATTTCTCCTCAAAAGTTTCAGATAGTGGTGGGGGCTGATCCCCCGGTCTTTACTGTCCTTAGTTATCACTCTCCAAGCAGTGAGGGCTCCTCTGGGGTAATGGTCTGTGGCACTTTGGAGCTATCTATGGATCCTTAACTCTACTAGGGCCAGGAAAGTGTGGGTGAGCAGATTAGCATGCCGACCCACCACCACAGGGTTTTGTAAACCTTCCACCTTGGAAAGTACTCCCTGCACAGTGTCCGTATTGATACCTAGGGGATGTCCAGGATAAGCATAGCATTTTGGGGTCGATCTCCTCCCCAGTACACCACTCCACCAGCCGGTGCACAGCCACTTCTGTCGGGTACCCATTTTTCTTAACAGTGGTTCGTGAATATGGCCACTAGAGGACACACAATCCCAGCGGTGCCTCCAAGATGTAACCCCTAGATGGCGCTATCCCAGGGGTACTACCCCTGCCTGATTTGCTACTAACAGGTTGAGGGGCTCTGGATCCAATGGTGGATGCCTCCACCCAGAGGTCAGGGTTTGCAATAGTTAAACTAACTTGGTCACAGCCCTGGGACACTGCAACCCCTTTCTTCCCACTAGTGGCCCACACAATATATCAGAATTACCTTCACAGTATACACTTACCCCCAGGTCTGGTTCCGGCACTGGGACCTCCTGTGAAATGAGGATACAGTGCAACAATCACAGTACAGTACTTTAACATAGACAAATACCTCAGGCAGTATAACTTTGCTGAAACAAGCAGCTCTGATTTATTTAGGGGGATATAACAAGGACAGGGGAAATCAGGTTAATTAGCTTATCACCTAGTAATCACCTATGGCTCTGTGCACAGCCTATCCCTATCAGTTACTGTCCCTGGGTACCTAAGCCCTAGTGGCTAGTCCAAACCGTGGAGTAGCTGGTAGGGACCCTTTCACACAGAGAAAAGGAGAATTAAACAGTCAGCAGTACAGTAATTCCATTTGGATTTAATGTGGCAATTCAACAGGAGCTAACCTGAATTAGTACTAAGACCTCCAAATAAGATAGGGTCCTTCAATGTCAGTAGGGCTCACTTGAGGTACACAAACTCTTCACACATCCATATAAAAGAAAGCACTATACCAGGCAGGCTGCATCTGTATCCTGATCGCAATTACTGCACAATACCCAGGAGAACACACAGCAGATTCAGTTCCTGACAGACCGAGTGTAATTTTCAGCAATTCCTCCAGTCTTCTACAGGGTGAGCCTGGTTTCTACTCTTCAGAGATCCTTTGATTCTTTTCACAGGACGGATTCAGTCCTAACAAGCTGCAGACCGGAACTCTGGGCCTTACACACGTTTTTTGACTAAAACTGCACACTGAAAAAGTACAGGGCTCCTTCCTTCTTCACTGCCAAAGCTCAACTCAAACTCCAACCGACAAAAACGGGCACTTCCTTTGAGTTCCTCCCAGTTCTTGACTGGATTGGCTGTCACTCACAATAGACTGCTGCTGTTGGTCCAAAAGGCACTGAAGTCTAAACTACATCTCCCAGAGTCACTGCCCATACAATCCTCTTGTGGCTGGCTCCAGATTATGAGTCCAAGTTCTGATTCGTCTAAGGCACCATTTTAGAGCTAGCTTACCCACACTGATTGGTCCAGTTCAGCAGTTCAAAACTAGAATGGGGAACTAGCAGACACAGTTCTGACTGCAAAGAAGCAGGTTAGACAAACTGTAATTTCATTATTACTCTAAATAATTTCTGGCAAACAGTTACATCTTTCAGATAGGTTCCCTTTGCACTCTAGTGACTGCAAAATGAAGTGAATTGGCAGCAGCTTGAGTGGTACTCAATCAAAGAAACACACAGTCCCCCATACAACTAATTATGTCTGCAAGCAGACAGCTCTTAAAGAGACAGTACCAGAGGTTCTAAAAACACTCACTGATAAATGGCTTAAATGCCAAACACCATTCAGGCTTGGAGCATTCAAGCAAGCTCCTGGAAGTCTTTTGGGAACCCCCATTTGCAGGGGGGTTACAGGTAATTGTGCTTAGGTTCTAAATGTTGCCATTTTTTAAAGGTAAGATGTAATCTAGCGTGGCAAAAATGTGGGTCAGAAACTGATGTTTCTAGGTAACCGGTGGAAAGGTTATAATGCCGTGGAGCAGAGCAGGTCCTGCCAGTTAGTCAGAATGTGGCTAGTGTAACAATAATCTATGCCCTGTAGTGGTTCTCTAGTGTATGGGAGGTATTGAAACAGCTGGGCATGAATTTGGTCAGTCTGCTCTCCCAACTCAAGTTCTTTCCAGTGTAGTATGGACGTCTTGTCTAACCAATGAAGAACATGTGAGAATGGAACTGCCTGGCAATATTCTCTTAAATTGGGTAAGGCCAAGCCGCCCTGCTGTTTGGAAAGTTGTAATATTTATATGCGATTCTAGGTCTCCCTCCCACCCATAAAACTCTGTTTGTCCCATCTAGCAAACTCATTTTTTGAAGGTAAATCAAAGGGAAGCATTCATCCGAATTATACAGTAGAAGCCGCTTAAAAGGGATGGCTCTGTGCCTTGTTAAACGTCCCCTTTAAGCGATCATCCCTTTAGACAGACGTGATATCCATTCAACATAACAAAAGATAAATACTGTACAAAACTGCAAAAAAAAAAAAACGTGGTTAGGGACAAAACATAACACAACATACACATAACACACAGTGATTGTAGTGATTACAGCTCTTTTATGCTTGATTGGCTTCTTTGAGGTGCAACTTTTATTTTATTCAATCATTAAAATCATTAAAAAGACAACTGGCGGTTCACTTATCTGCAGGGCATAGGAAGTCGGTCATTCTCCTCTGTTTTGAAGCGTCCGAAATTTTTTTCAGGATGCGGCTTTCCATGTCAAACAGCATTTCTTGCTCTCGAACCTTATCGTGAGCAGTGCACCAGTTTCTCAGAGTGGCAATGCAGTTGAGTGCCTCCTTGTTGCTTACCGATCTCGGCAGTGGGCCTGGGTCACAGTCTGCATCGTTTTGGTCTCCTTCCTCGTTTTCAGGTTTAATTGAGGCTCATATTTGTTCCACAGAGATCTCTCCCTCAGTTGGCTCACCACGGTATAAGTCCACAAAGTTCTCGAATTCATCAGCAGTCATGTAATGTGGTCTCTCAGTGTCGGCCAGGATGTTAGTGTCTGCAATGTCAGCCACAGCTGCTCCACTGGACACATCGTCTTCAGGTAAAAAGCTGGCTTTACAATAGTAGTTGCGGATTGTAGAGTCTTTAACTGCACCCCAAGCTCGATGCATCATCAGAATTGCATCATACAGTGTCAGAATGTGAGCAATCTCATTTGCCATGGAGGAGCTGCCGTTGTCGATTATCCCTACAATTCTTGTTGCAAACATTGCCCTGTAGTAACCTTTAAAGTTTTTATCACTCCCATGTCGAGTGGTTGGATCAAGCTAGTGGTGTTGGGAGGGAGGAACGCAATGTTTATTTGACTAAATTTACCAACAAACTCGGGTGGGTGAGCACTGCAAGTGTCAATGAACAGGATGATTTTTCGGCAGCTGCGCTTAAGCTTACTATTCCACTGTGCCAGCCAGGCTGAGAAAATCGATCCTGTCATCCAGGCATTAGCACTGTTTGTGTAGATCACTGGGAGGGAATTGAGATCTTTAGGTAGGTAGCGTGGTCGGCGGCTCTTTCCGATGACCAGCAAAGGCAATTTTTCCATCGACAGTAAGTTGCAGCAACGCAACAGGGAGACATCTTTTGCCTGATTAGCCACGGTAAAATAGCCCTGTCTCATCCACATTCCAGATGTCACAGGGGGCATAATCGGATAACAAACCAGGCAGAACATGGGTTACCCATTCGGCTGCTGAAGGAGGATCAGCATTCATTTTCTCGCTGTGCTCTTTATGTCTCACTTTCCAGTAAGACAACCATCCATCAGTAGCCTTGAAATTGTGCTCCATATGCCCTGCCAGTTCATTTGCTTTCTTTTTCAGGACAGTTCCCGATAACCGAGCCCCACGACTTACTGTGTGAGAAAACCAAATGTGAAGGGCATCCTCCACTAACGTGTCCTTACCTTCACATTTGCGTTTTCTCTGCAGAATTTGATTTGTCATTCTACTCCATAAGAATCCTTTGTTTGTTTTGGGAAATTCTACCCACCTTACTCTTCAAGATGCCGAATTTCCATGCGACGATCGTGAGGGATGTGTTCACATTACCCCTGAGCTGTCCCCCCTCCAACTTTAAATTGTGCCCCCTTGTTCTTACACATCTCCTTTTCTGAAAGATGCTACCCTCCTGGACTTTGTTGATTCCCTTGAGGTACTTAAAAGTTTCTATCATGTCCCCCCTGTCCCTCCTTTCATCAAGGGTATACATATTAAGCTCTCTCAGTCTCTCTTCATATGGTTTCTGATGCAGACCGTTCACCATTCTAGTTGCCCTCCTCTGGATTGCTTCCATCCTGTCTATGTCCTTGCGTAGATGAGGTCTCCAAAACTGCATGCAGTACTCCAGATGGGGTCTCACCAACTGTCTGTATAGAGGGATAACCACTTCCCTTTTTCTACTTATGATGCCCCTCCCTATGCATCCCAGTATCCCCCTGGCTCTCCTTAGTGCCTTCTCACATTGCTTACCCACCTTTAGGTCATCTGATATGACTACACCCAGATCCCTTTCCATTATTGTTGTCGTTAGTACCTCCCCTGCTATTGTGTACTCTTCTCCTGGATTTTTATTTCCCAGGTGCATTACTTTGCACTTCTTTGCAGAAGGGACTCTTAGTTCGCCATGTTAACTCCTGCTTCGTAAAAAGGGATAAAATAAGAAAGCACGCCGGCTCGTCGGCGAAGCGCTAGGTATGGGAATGAGCTCAGGTCGCAGGGGCCAGCCGGGGGAGGAGGAGGAGAAGGATCGAGCTTCCCAGGGGACACTCTTCTTATCTCCATGAAGTGTGGGCAGCCAGCTCTGCTCCTATACTGCCTCTTGAGTGACAACAGGTGGCAGTGCAGTTAGGAGTGGCTCATGGGTAGGATGACGTCAGCTGGTGCCGCAGCATGCATACATGTATGCTTGCGGACCCTCATCACCAGTGTCGTAGGGGGCAAGGGAAAGAAAAATGCAGGAACACCCTAGCTGGCTGGTAACACCGGCAGCCTGCAGGCTCCACACCTGGCACCACCTCCTGTGCACCGGATCCATTGTGCAACAGAGACTGAGGGAATCTCTGCCACCTTCACTAGAAGGGGTTAAGCTCTGGGGGAGGGGGAGGGGGGAGACGGAGGTGAAGGTAAGACCTGGGGGATGCCTGGGTGATGGGACTGGGGCGGCTGAGCAGATGGAGCCCAAGCAGAGATGTAGGGGACTTAAATAGCAGCAGCTAAAGAAAAAAAAAAGAAAAGCTGTAAAACATGTACCAGTTTCATGGGGATTCTGTAACCATTTTATTACCCAGAGTACCCAGTGATGCCCTTGATAAGCAGAGATTTCTCCAGACTTTACACTGAGGTCTGTACTTTCCCCACTTTGTTTTGACGATGAGAGCATTAACTTTGTCTTCAAATGTTTTTCTCATTAAGATCCAGCAGTATCTTCTGATATATAACATTTTCAGTTTTCAAACCCCTGCTGTAATGCTACAGGGTCTGGGTCACGTTTTGAACACTGTGATAAGTGTAATATTGTGACTGTCATACAAGTACTGTAATTTGTGCTGGCAGGGGCTTGTGTATATTTGCGTGCCTCTTCTATTTTCTAAAATGCCCCACCTTTTTGGTGTGAGACAAACTATTAAAACAGTAACAGACTACTAAAACAAGCCATACAGTGAGTGTGTCACTGTTTCGGCCAATCGTGTATGACTGTCGTCGTTCATCTGACTTACTGGATATGTCTAATGCTGTGCTCTTTTTCATTCAATAAAACTGAGTTTAAAAAGAAAAAAAAAGGTAAGAGACTGGTTGTCATTTGTGTGCCTGTATGCTCAGTACTGTGCTCATATAGTAAATGTTATATTACATGCTAACACTGCAGTGCTTTTACACTCCCATTTTTCTTCCCACAGAAACTGGAAGTCAGCGTTCTGTGTTCAGGGGACAAGAAAAGTTTAACATTTCGTGGGGACACCGGAAATTCCCCGGCAACCTCCCTTCCTGCAAAAATCAGAGAAATTGTCACGAAGAATTTGAGTGCAGAGGATAGCCAAGGTATCAAACAATTTCTTCTTTTTGGTTTGACATCCTGTACAAGGGGCTGAACTAGCTGATAGTGCATAGAAATCTGCTGTTAACCTTTGAAGTGCTTGTTACAGAAAGTAACTTTTAAAAAATATGTATTTATTTCATGACAAAAAAAAGTTGTTCCTTGGAAAATTCAACTCAAATTTTTTTATTTTTCCTTTGACACCGTTTTGCATGTATTTTTATGTGACTAACATGCCAAAAGAGGTCAACATGGAGATCTCACTTCAAGATAGAGCTCTTGCAGCAGGTAATAACCGTTAGGACTGTGCTGCCAGGCACTAGGATCCCACAGAAAAATCTCTAGCTTTCAGTCCAAGATGGGGGACCACTCCCGACGTCATCTTCAGTATATATGAGGTGGTCCCCCAGTGCTATCCCAGTTCTTTTCGCCCTGTCGACCGTGCATTTTGGCTCCACAGATGTCTCCTGCTACCATCGACTGCTGTTTTTTTCCCAACGCTCCGCGCAGTTCAATTCTCCAAGTTTCTCGATTGCCTCTTTCTGCCTACTGAGTCTACCACTTCTACACTGCAGCATAAGGAAAAGTGTGCATGCGGCAAACAAATTCCAGCCAAAGATGGGCATTCGGCTTGCCTCCTGTGCCTGGGACTGCAGCACAAGTCAGATGACTGCCTGCACTGAATTAATTAGCGCCCTATTGTAGGCAAGAACAAGGGAGCATGGGTCACCGCTATCAGACGGAATTCCCGAAAGGTCCAGTACTGCCATTAGGCCTTCTGAGTCTAAGCATAGCAGCTCCCAGCCACCAGATAAGGAATCGAAAAAAATTGGCCAGTTTGGGTGGCAGGTGTACACCTCCTCCACCTGTACTATTCGGTCTCTGAATTTCTTAGCACATATGGTCATGTACCAGAAGTGCCTGTGGCAGAAAGATATGGACCTAACCAAGACACAGCCAGATTCTCCCAACAAGTCAGAGCTTCTGGCAATCCTGCAGTCTGGGGCTGATGTGGGCAAACATGTCCTCAGAAGCTCATACGATGCGGCAGATAACAGCAGCCAGAGCCGCTGCCTCAGGAGTATGCCTCAGGCGACACTTGTGCCTTCGAGTGTCCGGGTTCAGGCAGGACCTGCAGGACACTATCTTGGATCTGCCATTCCAGGGCTCTGTGCTCTTTGGCCAAGAGGCTGAGAAGATCATCACTGGCCTACAGGACTCTGGGAAAGCTGTCTCCAAAGTACAGAAGATGTACATGTCAGAACCTTATCCCCATAGGCACTGGCCCTTTTGGCAGTACCAGGGACAGCAAGCAAAGAGACAGCAACAATGAGGAGGGTTCAAGAGAAAAGCACAAACTCAGACAACAGGAACTCTGGGGAACGTGCACAGCTAAGCAGTCCAGAGCTCCCCTTCCCCACCCCCATCAACCTCTGTCTGACTTCTTCCCAGCCCCTCCTCTTCCAGCAGAATGTATAGGGGAGGCAGTGGGAGGGAGGTTCTCCCTTTACCTCGCGGGATGGGAGAACATCACGACAGATCAAATGGGTGCTGCAGCTTATAGAGAGGGGCTACACCCTGGAGTTTTCCCATCTGCACCTGAACAATCCACCAGCCCACATATTCAGCTCTCCATCCCATGCAGGTCTCATTCGGGTGGAGATACAGGCCCTTCTGTCAAAGTAAGTGATTCAAGTAGTACCGGAAGCGCAGAGGGGCAAAAGTTACTACTCTCGCTTCTTCTGGTTCGGAAGACGACAGGGGACCTTCATCCCATCTTGGACCTCAGTCAACTGAACGTCTTTATAGAGTACAAAAGGTTCAGGATGGTGACACTCCAGGGGTTGCTTCCCATGCTGTGCCAAGGAGATTGGCTCTGCTCCCTGGACATGCAGGACGCGTAGTTCAATTTCAAGTTCTAGTTTATTGGCAGGAAAAAAACTCTGTTGAGCAGGCTCATTTACAAGGAGGTCCTAATTAACAACAGGGACATTACACAAGCATATACAAAGTAATATGCATTAAACACACAACTAATCCATGCCATCCCACTGGAAGTATCTCTGGTTCACATTCGAAGGAGAACACTACCAATTCAGGGCCCTTTCTTTCGGCCTGTCCTCGGCACCTCGGGTATTCACCTTGTGCCTGGCGGTAGTAGTGGCAGCTCTCAGGAGGCAGGGTCATTACATCTACCCCTACCTCGACGACTGGCTACTAGTGGCCCCATCCAGAGAACATCTGTGTCAGACCCTGGAGTGCACCTTCAAGATGTTCCAAGTCCTGGGGATAACTCTGAATCTCCCAAAGTCAGTCCCTTGGCCATCCCAGAGACTCCAATTCATTGGAGCCATCTTGGAATATGGTTCAGGGGAGGGCCTTTCTCCCTTCAAACAGGGCAGGTCACCTTCAGGTGCTGGATTGGAGACTAATCTCTGTAGACCAGGCACCAGCCAGAACGGTACTATAACTCCTGGGTCATATGGCTGCTGCCATACTGACCGTGCCTCTCGCTTGCCTGCACATGAGAATTCTGCAGTGGAACCTCAGGGTGCAGTGGGACCAGCGAAGCGACGGTCTCGACCAGAAGGTCAGAAACTCCAAGGCAGTACAGCAAACCTTACTATGGTGGCTGAATCCCTCCTGCCGGATGATAGGGGCTCCCTACAGGAATCCCCTCCCCTCAACAAGTTATCACCACTGATGCGTCGGGCACAAGATGGGGTGCCCACTTCGGGAGCAATCAGACCAGGGAGTCTTGGACTCGGACAGAATGCTGTTTGCATAAAAACGTTCTGGAGATAAGGGCTGTGCTGTATGCTTTACAGGTGTTCCAGGACGACCTCTGTTCAGGCCCAGTTTTAGTCCAGATGGACAACATGCCCATGGTTTTCTATCTCATCAAGCGGGGGGATGCATTTATACCCCTATGCAGAGAAGCCATGAGGGTCTGGAATTGGGCAGTAGATCACAGCCTGGAACTGTTTGAGGTACATGTCCCAAGTCTTCAGAACACCTTAGCAGACAGCCTCAGTCACTCACAGTCCCAAGCTCATGAATGGGAACTCCTTCAAGAAGTAGTAGACGACCTATTTGAAAGATGGGGGGACTCCAGAGCTAGACCTCTTTTCATCCCCACTCAATGTCAAGCTGCCCAATTTCTGCTCACTAGGGCCACAGGCTGGTGTTTTTTGGCATGACACGTTGTCCCTCTCTAGGACCGGGAGGTTTCTCTATGCCTTCCTGCCCTTCTGCAGCGAGTCCTTCTCAATCTACAGTTGGAACCAGCAACCATGATTCTGGTAGTACCGTTCTGGCCCAGGCAGATCTGGTTACTGCTTCTACAACAGCTCATGGTAGAACCTTCAGTTCTACTTCCTCTGACCTCTCAGTTGTTATCCCATGAGTGGGGCTCTTTAATTTACCCTAACCTCAGGTCTCTGCAGCTACATGCATGGCTCCTGCAGACTTAGCCAGGAGCAACTACGGGGTGTCTGAGAAGGTAGCCGAGGTGTTAGTGGCTGCAAGAAAGACATCTATTAGGGCCACATATGCCATGAAGTGGAAGCGGTTCAGCTTATGGGCTGCTGCCTATGACATAGACCTGTTCTCATGCGAGATGAACTGGGTTCTGGAGTATCTCTTATCCCTGTCTGATTCAGGTCTCAGCTACTCATCCATAAAGGTACATCTCTCGGTTATCTCAGCCTATCCTGTACTTGTGGATGACAGGACCTTGGCACAGCTGGAACTGTCACGTACCTTCCCACGTGGTATCCTGCACATCAAGCCTCCCATTCGGGACCCGATTCCTCCATGGAATCTGCTGTTTATGCAGGAGAAGTTAACATTGCCCCCCCCTTTGAACCAGCTGTGAGTTGCGAGCTTCGCTCTCTGTTTTGGAAAGAATTATTTTTAGTTGCTGTTACCTCGGCCCGGAGGAATTCCGAGCTCCCAGCTCTCAAGTGCAAGGAGCCAGACTTGTTTTTTTCATAGGGACAGGGTGTCCCTTCGCACAAACCCTAAGTTTCTCCTGAAGATGGTATCGGAGTTTGCTCTCAACCAAGACATTAACCTACGAACGTACGAAATTTGCCAGCAGATAAAGGCCTAGAGGTCTATCAAGTCTGCTCGAATGTTCAGCTAGTACCCCTTATTCTGCAGCTGCCCCTTCCTTCCACCCTTCCCCTTCATTAACCCTCCCCCTTGTCCTGTCCCATCCTTGTTTGAAGCAGTCCACTGTTCTACTGCATACCACTTCAGCAGGTAACGATTCCACCCAGCCACCACCCTCTGTAAAAAGTGTCTCCTCATCTCCTCCTGAACCTTCCTCGCCTCAGTCTCATATCATGGCCCCTGGTGGTCCTCCCTCCCTTACTTTGAACAGCCCCTCTGTACCCGTCTTGTTTATTCCTTTCATGTATTTAAAGGTTTCAGTCATATCACCCCTGTCTCTCCTCTTCTCCAGTGAGTACATGTTCAACTCCTTCAACCTCCTCTCGTATGATAAGTCCCCCAGCCCCTTGATCATCTTTGTCGCTCTGCGCTGCACCCCTTTCCAGTAACTTAATGTCCCTGTTCAGATACGGACGCCAGTACTGCACGCAGTACTCCAGGTGTGGTCTAACTAATGACCTATACAGTGGCAGAATCACCTCCTCCCTCCTGGAGGATATACCCCTTGCAATACAACCCAGCATTTTGTTGGCCTTTGCAGCTGCCTTCCTACATTTTGCCGAGTTGTTCATTGACCCTGTAATGAGCACACCCAGATCCTTCTCCTCCTCTGTTTGGGCTAGCTGCACTCCCCCTAGCTGGTAACTCCTCCTTGGGTTCTTCATCCCAAAATGCAGCACCTTGCACTTTTTGGCATTAAAGCCCAGTTGCCAGGTGTCTGACCAGGTTTCAAGCTTTGCCAGATCATCCTGCAACCCCTGCCATCCCCCTAGGTCATCACCGCGCCTACCTTGGTATCATCAGCAAACAGACTGATCTTGCTCTTGATGTCCCATGATATGTCTGCAATGAATATCCCAAACAACACTGGTCCCAACACTGAGCCCTGTGGAACACCGCTCGTCACTGCCCTTGGGCGTGAGAGCTCCCCAGCCACCACCACCCTCTGTTGCCTTCCCTGCAGCCAGTTTCCTACTCATCTCACCAGCTTTGCACCCGCCCCTGTGCCTACTAACTTCCTTCCCAGCCTTCCATGTGGCACTGAGTCGAATGCCTTACTGAAGTCCAGATACAGGACATCCACTGCATGGCCCCTGTCCAGTTGCCCAGTTACCCAGTCATAGAACTCGACCATGTTGGTTTGGCAGGATCTGCCTACCTGTCTGTTACCCCAAATACTCTAACAAAGGGGAGGCACTGTTGCATTCTGTAGATGTACATAGAATCCTTTGGTATTTTGTTGACTGTACATGGTCCTTAAGGAAGTGTTCCACCACGAAAAGTGTGGCAGACCCCTTCTGGGCCTAGTTAGAGGTCATTCGACTAGAGGGATAGCGACATCTTTTGCATCTCTCAAAAATGTGTCGGCAGCAGATCTCTGTGCTGCAGCCACCTTGAGTTTGGTACACACCTTTGTTTGGCACTACAGTTTAGACATTGCTTCCAGAAGGAGGGCAGGCTTCGACCTGGCAGTCCTTCATGGATTGCACACTTAGGAGCACTGGGGCATTCATACATCCACTGCCCATTTGACCTAGTGTTATCCCGGTACTGCTTGGGACTTGGTCCTAACGGTTATTGCCTGCTGCAAGAGCTGTATCTCGAAGTGAGATAGTACAGTTACGTAAGAATTTACCGTAACAGTAGTTCTTTGAGAAGAGCTCTTGCAACAGGTATGCTTTCCCTTCCTCCTTCCCCCCATGCTTCTTCCTGGATGTCCCTATCCGGATGACAAAGCCTCCTGGGGCCTCCGGCAGATGAACTGGGGTGGCGCCAGAGGACCACCTCCTATATACTGAGGATGATGTCGGGGGCGGTCCCCCATCTTGGACTGCTAGCTAGAATTTTTCCATGCAGTCCTAGTGCCTGGCAGCATAGTCCTAACTGTTGTTATCTGCTTCAAGAGCTCTTCTCGAAGATCTATTGTTATGGTAAGCTCTTATGTAACTGTACTTTTCTGACCCCGATATTCCCCACAGTCAAAATATATCCATGGTTTTTATTGTTATCACTAACAAATGTAAGCCTGTGGGAAAAAAATATGTAAAACATTTTGGTCACTGCTTCAGGAAAATATCCAGAAAAATCTGAGGATGAACATACTGATTTTTGCCTACCATATGAAAGTGATCGCAACTGCTTTTTAATGCCTTTTTAGGTGCCAGCAAGTGTAGCTTGTAAGTGCCTATTGTATTTTCTTTTTCGCATTTGGTAAAGTTTAAGGTTGCATTCACTCTGAGTGATTCAACTTCATGATGTCATTTGATGATGATAGTTCTGGGCTGCAGTGAACGCAGTTTCATCAGAGGCTTACTGTACTGCTGCTGTGTATAGACGGGGTCTGCACTCAGTGCAGGACATACTTTTCTATAGCATGTTTCTCTGTATAGAAATGTTATATCCCACAATGTATAATGATAGTGCAGTGGTAGAGCACCACGACAGCAGTTGTGGAGGGTCTGGTTTCAGTTCACAGTGGGGCACATTTTATTTCTTTTTCACTTATTTATTTATGTTATATGAAAGAAATTGTTAGACATATTGCTGAGGTCAGCAATAGGGTTTAAAATAGGGGTTCAGAGCACTGAATTGTTAATTCCATGTTACAGCCAGTGTGCCAACATGTGGAATGATAGCACAGTGACAGAGCACCAGCACAATAGTTTGAGAGACCTGTGTTCTATTTCTAGTGGGGAGCATATTTTCTTTTTTGCTAAAATTTATGTAATATGAGAGAAACTGTTAGATGTCATTGTGATGCTAGTGATAGGATTTCAGCAGGGCTTGAAGCAGACTTTCAGAACATTGAACTGTTGGTTCTATGCTGCAGTCAACTTAATTAGTTCTGGGGTTGCCACTTGTCAGGTTTTTTACCTGGTAATCCAGTTTTCAGGGTCCATTTTGAGTGCTCACATACTTTTGAAAGATATTTTATCATATCATTGATTGTTTTAGCTGCATGTCTAGGTTACAGACAAATTCTGATGTCAGCATAGTAGTTTCTTTGTAAAAGCAGTCCAACCTGGGAGGGAAAAGTATGACCATTAAGACCAATAGAAAATACTTAACCTAATCTTTTCCACTCTGCATCTTAAAGTAGCACAGCAGCAATGGTGGGCAAAACAAAATCTGAACGTACCTTTTTGTAACAGTAAAATATTCAGCTATGTTTCTCTTTCATTTGCTGGTAAACTTTTCTATCTCTAACTGAATTTTTAAATGTTTTAAATTAGTTTTTTTTCCTCTAGACAAATGTTTGATCACTTATTTTGGCTTTGAAATAGTATTGTGGACATGAAAATGAGTTGGGTCCACAAAACAAAATATAAGTACACATTACTGGAAACAGTTTATGTATACTATTTACAGTATTTCCCTTGCCCCCCCCCCCCCCAAATCATATCTGTGAATTACATTTTGTTTATCTCTATATATTTACCTGGTAAAACTATTTTAGTAACCAACTAAACAAACAGATAAATTAATGACCAGGGAGAACCTAGAAAAGCACATTCAGTAGGTACAGCATGTTAACATTTTTGTTGAACTGCTGCTTTAAGTGTTGTCTTTTACTATTCTATTAAATACTTCTTTGACATAACAAATGGCTTTGGAGGAGGAGCAGTGCATGATCAGTCATGGAAAGGGGTAGGGCTAGGGATGGAGTTTAGGGTGTGATTAACTTTTGCCTCCCGCTGAGGCTTTGAGACTTGTCTAGGTTGGAAACATTCTTTCCAGTTGGCAGAGAGTTCATTACTAAACTCCACTGCAGCTGTGTGTGTGTGTGTGTGTGTGTGTGTGTGTGTGTGTGTGTTGGGGGGCTGCACTTGGTGCAGGATGTGCTTTCCCACAGCATGCATCTCTGTCTAGAAACCTTAGGTCCCACCATGTAGAACGATATAGTAGCAGAGCACCAGGACAGCAGTTGGGGGACCTTGGTCTGATCCCTAGTGGGGAACATTTTTTCTTTCGCACTACAATTTATATTGTATGAGACAAATTGTTGTATGTCATTGCTGATATTAGTGATAGGCATGGTCCCATCTACCCATGTGACTGTCTGCGAAGGAAGAGATGCCTACCTGAATGCCATGATGGCAGCTCCAGACCACTTCACTCTACAGGTTGATTGGAAAACTGACAGTCTTGCTGGACAGCAACTTCTAGTAGCCTGCTTTGCAAAAGGGACTTTCCAAGGTTGGCCCAACACCCGTATTTGCACCAATGGAACTTTGTGCGTACGCCAAGTTATCCCACAAAAAGCTGGCCTTTAGAACCTTACAGCAAAGATCAGTTAAGGCTTTTGCTTTCGATTTCATAACACCACCATGTGAATTACACAATTGCAACAGCTGCACTCTTTCTTACAGTCATACCAGTGTCCATGGCTTCATTTTTCTGGGGTCCTGTAGTTGTACATAATTAGTACTGGGGGGTCCTCTTTCCTGGGGTCCTATAATAGTGTATATATAATAGTATTTATTGTACCTCTAATTTTATGAACTGCACTGCTTGTTTCTCTAAGCATAAGTCCTACTGTGAGTAACTACTTGATCATGTAATGTGTGCTCTGACTCTGTATACTGACTGCATCTGTATCTGTGTTGTCTAATGTATTCGAGCTTGTATTTCCTGTACTCTCATGGGTTGCACCTGAAAATAGGCAAATGTCTTGTCTAGTGTACCTACCCGGTTAACAAACGCTACAATAAATAAATAAATAAATATCCAAACACAAACCTCTACAATGCCCCACTCTGGAGCCAGGCCCAGACAGTGGTCTAACAGCAACTTCCATCCCTGGGACTCTGATTAATATTGTACAATTTATGCAAGTTCCTGTAGTTTTGAACCTCACACATTGCAACATGGCTGAGTTTGGCCATTGTTCATCCACCAGTGTGTCAGTTCCACACTGTGGTGTTGTTAGATTTAATGGCAGCATATGAAGCACAGGCACAGGACCCTGTAGCTGGGCATCACACAACTGAACACTGAGGAGCGTTCCGGCCTAAATGCCAGAAAAGGAGTTTAGATGTAGCTGGCGTAATGGGCATAGCAGGCACTGTTACAGGTGCGTTTGGGACAGGAATGTCAATTTGGAACTGAGCCGATTTGGTCCATATTCAAAGCCATAACAAAATTTTCAACTCCAAATTAGCCCAGGATGTGGTCGAGCCCATGCCATGGAAGACCCAGTATCTTGGTGCGATCCAATTCTGCCTATCTCCAGTGTGATGGACTAAGGTGCTTTACTTGTGGCCCCAGACCCTTACCTATCTGCTATAAGCTGAAGGTCACGCTAATTTGGACCCACTGCATCCCATGACGCAGGCTATATGTTTATAATGTATATTTTTGTATTGTTTATTCTAGGTATGGTTAATGCTGTTGTAAATACCACTGTATATTCGTTGTCTAGTCTATTGTATGGCGTGCTACTTGTATATTACACTGTACTTTCTACTGTATATTTTCTCCTCTCCCCACTCCCCCAGGTCACATCTGGCATTGAGCGGTACTCCGCTCAGCATGCCTGCCTGGTAAAATTCTTAAATAAATTAACATGGTATTGAGGATATTTCCCAAGAGGAAAGATTCACGGTGTATAACATGCACGACATTGCTTGTTTAATTGATGAGACCCAAAACAAACTCAACCAGTTGATCTTTCAAAACAATAAAGAGGTTAAAGAGCAACACATAGGCAGGGAAATTATTTGTTCGGTATGTGGCAATTTTGCTATTAACATGATCACCAATCTCTTCCGGGATCTAGAATCTGGAAGGATCCCAGATTTGATCCAGGATAGACATATGGCCAAATGGTACTGCCCCCATTGTAAAACCGTATTCTAGGGACATGGATATGTTGTTCATCCACACTGTCTGGCAGGTATCCTTGCCGCTTTAAATCTTGCCGGGAGGTCTTCAAGCTGGCTCCTCCCACCCACCCGGGTGGTAAAACCCTCGGCTCCGCCCCATGACGCCAGATCTTCCTTACCACTTGGAAGCTCAAGTTCTCTCCTTAACGCTCTGCGTATAAGACTGGTTCCTAATTCTTCGGTTTTCCGAATTTAAAAATTTTGCTTAAGACTTGGTCTTCTATCCTCGTGGCTGCGATGGACCGTAACCTGGTTTCGGCGGTGTTCTTTGCGGCAGAAGATGTCTCGGACGGATCCGCGACTTCCACGTGTGTGTATTGTTTAGGCCTTGGAGTACCCACCCGCAGGCTTGCGAATTTGTGCTCTTCCTTCAGCCTACGCCCTCGAAGACGTGCCACCCGCTTACAACTAAGGCGCCGAAAACGTTTCCTCCGGTAAAGTCAAAGAGGCCCGGTCGGGCGTTTCATGGGCGTAAGTGGCTCAAGGATCAGCTAGGAGCAGAGGATCGCCTCGAAGAGGAGGCGGCGCTGGCTGCATCTTCCTCGACATCGTGCATTTATTCCGCCTCCCTGGGTTCCTCTTACACAGCTTCCTTTAAGGAGCTTTGTCTGTCCCTCCACTAGGGAGAGGGACCAACGTTCGCTGGACTTTCTTCTCGGTCCAAGAAGAAAGACAAGGGTAAGTCTTTCTGCCGACGCCTTGGGAGCGGAAAAGGTCCCTCTCCCGAGTTGTCGGCCATCGGCTTCGGTCGATTCAGCTTCGGTCACTGGTCTCACGGTGTCCCCCGCCAGGTCAGTTGATCGAGACTCCCCGCCGACGAGTCGAGATCTTTCTCGACCGCTTGACGGGTTGTTGACCGCAAAGCCGAAAATCCCTCTCCCGTTCCCCGTGGAGTTGAGGATCCCGTGGCTTGCCAGTGCCTCCGGTTCCGGAGCCCTTGGTGTTCCTCCGAGCCGAGGAGGAGCCGGTTCCACCTCGCCTCCTCGCACCGTCCTCGGAAAAGCCGAGGTTCTCTGTCTCGACTTTCAGCAGTCCAGCCGATCCCACCATCATAGGCGGTCCGCATCGTGGTAGCGGCGCCGCCGCTCCTCTTCCTCCTCGGATGAGGGGAGGCTTCGACGCAAGTTGCGTCGACGATACGAGGACCTCATGTGGCAACAGCTCCTTCTGACCGGGAACAAGCCGACGCCGTCGCCTTCCCCGGCCATTAAGTGGCTGTCACCGGAGCGGCCGAAACAACCCCCTGTTTTACCCGAGGAGCCTGTTATCAGGCCGGTTGTTCGGCCAAAACCAGCTGCCCCACCGATTCCGGTGGAACCTCCGCCTCCACAGCCACGGTTTGGGGCTCCGACCAAGAATTCTCTGTCGGCTCAGGGTCTGCCCCATAGGCTGTCGGTCACCCTCACTCCCGATCGCCCTCGGCAGGTGGAGGGTGGCTCAGGCCCGAGGCAGCTCTTTGTGGACTCTTCTGAGTCCGACGATGATTACTCCTTTTTCTCCAAGCGAGTGGACTTGGAGTCCTCTGGAGGTCAGTCGCTGGACGACAGCCCTTCGTCCTTCCTGGGTTGCTCAGACTCATCTCGGAATCCACCGGGATGCAGCTTGAGCCCGTATCCAAGCGGGCCAAGTATCCCCTCACGGAGATATTGGACCGAGGGGATTCCCCTACGGAGGCCTTCCCTGTGGCTGAGGCCATTGTGGGCCCGGCCTTGGAGCTCTGGCAGCGCCCTGCTTCCTGCCCTGCGCCTTCGGCCAGGATGGCCAGGAAGTATGCGGTCCCTACCGGTTCCCTGTCCGGTTTCTCGGAACATCCCTCGGCCAAGGGGTTAGTTACCGACAGCGTTTTCCGCGGCCGGAAACGCTTAGGGACGTGGACAAACCTCCTGACAAGGAGTCCAAGAAATTGGACTATGCCGGGCGAAAAGTCTACGCTGCGTCCTCCCTTGGCCTTCATCAGGCCAGCTCGGCCGTACTGATGGCAAATTTTTCTCACACCCTGTTTGGCTCCCTGGACGAGGTGGTTCCTCATCTCCCTGCTGACCTGCAGACCACGGTTAAGCAGGTGCGGGACCAGGGCAGGGCAGTGGCCAAGCAGCAACTTCAGACTGCTTTGGACATCGGTGATTCATGCGCCAGGTCAGTAGCGGCTGCAGTGGCTATGCGCCGTCGGGCATGGCTGAGGATATCCACCTTCACAGCGGATACCCAGCACAAATTGGTGGATGTCCCCTTCCTGGGGACCGACCTCTTCGACCCTGGAGTGGAAGGCAACCTCCAGAGGATCGAAAAGTCCAATGCCACCTTGGACTATGTCTCATCTGCTCAGAGGGACAAGGGCCACAGACCTCAACCCAAGCCCTTTCGTCCGTCTGCGCCCCCGGCACGCCCAGCCCAGAAACACCAGGGCCAGCAGGCTCGCGCTTGGCGTCCCAAACCCAAGCCTGCGGCTTCCTCCTCCAGGAAGCAGGGAGGTAAAGGCCCAGGTGGTCCCTCGGCCGGTCCCTCCTCCAAGCCTGCACAGTGACGGGTTGAGGGGTGTCGCCCCCAATCTCGTCACCTCACCCCAGGTTCCCTGCGTGGGGGACTGCCTGCATTTCCTTTCCGCCTGGTCTGCTATTACCACAGACAGGTGGGTGTTGGAGGTGGTAGGAAAGGACCTGCCTCTGGAGTTCGAGCAGGCCCCACCCTTCAGAGCCATCGCACTGGGGCCCTCAGGGTCGAGCCTCGCTGTCAGCTCGCCGAGCCGACATTGCTCTCCTCCTAGAAGGAGGTGATAAGAGAGGTGGCGGACCCTCCTCAAACCCGGGTTCGTGTCCAGGTACTTCCTGGTTCCGATTCGGACGGGGGGCTGGCGCCCCATTCTCGACCTACACAACCTAAACAAGTTCCTAAGGTCTCGAACCTTCAGGATGGTCACTCTGGCTCAGATAATACCATCCTTGGAACACGGCGTGTGGTTCTGCTCTCTGGACGTTCAGGACGCGTTCTTTCACGTCCCTATCCATCCGTCCCATCAAAGGTTCCTTCGCTTTTGAGCGAAGGGTTCCCTTTTCGAGTTCCAAGCCATGCCCTTCGGCTTATCTCCAGCTCCCAGGGTCTTCACCAAATGCATGGCAGTGGTGACAGCATTCCTGCGGCGCCGAGGGGTCCGGGTTTACCCTTACCTGGATGATTGGCTGATAGCAGCCCCCTCCAGACAGGAGGTGGAGCGGTCCAGAGATCTGGCCCTCCAGGTTTGTTCTCAGGTCGGCCTCCTCATCAACGAGGCCAAGTCGGAACTCGAGCAGAAGCAGATGATTCTTTTATCGGGGCAGAGCTCGACTCTCTTTGAGCCAGAGCATGCTCCCGGCGGACAGGGCTGAGGTTCTTCCTCCTTTCCAAATCATTTCTGGTTGGGCAATTGCGCCCTGCCCGGGACTTCCTGCGCCTCCTGGGTCTCATGGCGGCCTGTACCAGCGTGGTCCGTTGGGCCCGCTGGAACATGCCCTCTTCAGTGGGGGCTGGCCGGCCAGTGGTCCCAACGCTGTGATCCATTGGACCAGCTAGTGACAGTGACCCAGGGTATGTGGAACGCTCTCCAGTGGTGGACCGTTCCAGTTCATCTGCAGGAGGTCATCCTGTTTGTCCGCCCCGAGCCGACGGTCTCTCTGTCGACTGATGCCTCTCTGATGGGTTGGGGTGCCCATCTGGGGGAGCACCGAGCGCACGGCCTCTGGTCCCCGTGGGAGTCCCGATGCCACATCAACCTGCTGGAGCTCCGAGCGGTCCGCCTAGTTCTCACTGCCTTTGCTCCGTTTCTTCGGGGTCAAGTGGTCCGGGTCCAGACGGACAATACCACGACCATGTACTATCTAAACCGCCAGGGCGGGACGCGTTCCATGCTGCTATGCAAGGAAGCTCTTCGCATCTGGTCACTCGTGCGCAGCCTGGAGGCGGATCTCCTAGCCATTCATGTGGCAGGAGCCTCCAGCACCCTGGCCGATGCCCTAAGCCGGATAGGGGCTGCGTCCCACGAGTGGTCTCTCCTGCCGGAGGTAGTACAAGATCTGTTCTCCCATTGGGGCACACCTCAGGTGGACCTGTTTGCCACCAGGAGAATGCGGGTTGAGGCTGTTCCATGCCCGCCCCTCAGCAGGGCTCTCTGCAGGGGATGCCTTCTCGAGGTCGGGACCCCGGCCTCTTCTACGCCTTTCCCTGTCTCCCCTTGATGCACAAGGTGCTGCTCAAAGCAAGGAGGACAAGGCGCAGGTGATTCTGATAGCCCCAGACTGGCCCTGCCAGTACTGGTACCCAGATCTCCTCAGCCTCAGCTCCAGGCTTCGAGGCAGCTTCCAGCTGCCTGACCTGCTCTCAGTCAATCAGGGAAGGTATTCCATCCAGACCTTCAATCCCTGCACCTGACGGCCTGGTTCCTGAGCGGCTAGAGTTCCAGGCCTTGGGTCTTTCTGACGAGGTCCTCAACGTAGTTGAGGCGTCCCGAAAGGAGTCGATCAGAAAATGCTACGCCTTCTAATGGAAAAGGTTTTCCATTTGGTGTCAGGGCAAAGGCCTGGACCCTTCCTCCTGCTCCTTGGCGAGCATATTGGACTACCTGTGGTCCCTTTCTTAGCAAGGGCTTAGGTCGACGACCCTTAAGGTGCACCTGGCAGCCATCTCTGCTTACGGGTGCAGGCCGGAAAGCAGTCGGTGGGCGCAGAGAGGTGGTCTGGTGCTTTTTCAAGGCCTTGATCATATTTCTCCGTCAGCGAGAACCTCCACCTCCGTGGATCTACTGCTGGTACTGGCAAGCTCATGGGCAAGCCTATTCGAACCAATGCACAGGTGTGAACTCTCTCACCTGTCGTGGAAGACCGCCTTCCTGGTGGCTATCACATCAGCCAGAAGGATGGGAGAGCTCAGGCGCCTGCATCGAGTCTCCTTACCTGGTCTTCCACAGGGACAAGGTTGTCCGCGTCCCCACCCGAAATTCCTTCTGAAGGTGGTGTCGAGTTTCACCTTAACCAGGTGTTGACTCTGCTGGTGTTCTACCCCAATCACACCTCGGAGGCCGAATATAGGCTCCATACTTTGGACCCTAGAGGGGAGCTCTCATTATAAGGAGCGCACGGCTGAAATTCAGGAGAGGTTCGCCAGCTGTTTGTCACCTATGCTGAAGCCACATCTGGCAGACCTGCAGCCAAGTGACTTATAGGCAGGTGGGTCACCTCCTGCATAGATCTCTGCTATAAGTTGGCGGGCATGGAGCCTCCCAGAGGGATAAGAGCTCATTCTACCCGCCCATATTGCTGCATCGGTGGCTGCTTCCAGGGACGCCCCTATCCAGGAAATCTGCAGGCTGCTACCTGGAAGTCAGCACACACCTTCATCACCCATTACCACATCGACCTTGAGTCACGCGGGATGCTGGTTTGGGGCCTCGTTCTCCAGTCTCTCTTTCCCAAGTAGATCGGGGTGTGCACTTTGCCTCCCTCCTCCCAGAACTGCTAGGAGTTCGTTAGACAGTGGATGAATATATCCATGTCCAGAAACAGGTTCTAGGGACATGGATATGTTCTTCATCCACACTTATTGGCAGGTTCCTGCCGCTTAAATCTTGGGCTGGAGGTCTCGTTGGCTCTCCCACCCATTCGGTGGTAAACTCTCAGCTCCGCCTCCATGACGCTAGATCTTCCTTACCTTGGAAGCTCAGGTTCTCTCCTTAACGTGTTGCGATTAAGACTGGTTCCTAATTCTTCAAAAGTTTGAAATTAAAAGTTTTTACAGATTTCTCGGTCTTCTTCTCCCGCGCCGCGATGGACAACCGACTCGGTTTCGGAGGTGCCCTTTATGGGCAGAAGATGTTTAGGACTTGATCCGCACTCCACGCTGGCGTTTACTGCTCTGGGCCTTGAGCACGCACCGCAGGCCTGCGACTTGTGCTCTTCCTTTCGCCCACGCCCTGAAGACCGTATGCGCTGCTTGACACAACTGGGGCACCCCTGAGAAAAGAATTCCACCGTGAAATCTAAAGAGGCCTGACATGTGTGTCCAGTGCTGGCGGCTCGGCGGATCAGCTAGAGCAGATGATTGCCCTCTAAGAGGAGGTGGGCGGGCCGCTTCACCTGGGCTGCATTTGTCCCGCTCTCTCTCGGGTGCCTCGTGACTCTGCTTCTTTTAAGGAGCTTGTCTGACCTCTCTACCAAAGGTGAGGGTCCAACTTCTTCGGGAACTTTTTCCAGGTCCAAAAGAGCAAAAGTAAGTCTTCCGTCGACGCTCTTGGGGCGGAAAGATCCTCTCCCTTGTCGACAGTCGACTTCGGTCGCACTCAGCTTCGCCACTGGTTTTCACGGTGTCCCTCGCCAGGCCAGTTGACGAGACTCTTGTCGATGTGGTCGAGATTTTCTCGACCCGCTAGACGGGTTGTCGGCTGGAGAAGCTTGAGAATCCCTCTCCCGGGTTCCCCTGGTGGAGTTGAGAACCCGCCGGCTCATCTGTGCCTCCGGTTCCGGAGCTCTGTGGATCGTCCAGCCGAGGGAGTGCCGATTTGACACTTCTCCTCGCCTCCTCGGCCTAGTCGAGACTCTCGATCTCGGTCTCGGCATCCTCGCTGTCCAACTGATCCCGCCTCTTAGGCGGTCTCGTCTCGGCATCAGGGTAAGCGGCCCGCCGGGCTCTTCCTCTTCCTTGGACGAGGGAGGCTTCGCGCTAGTTGCGGCTGAGGTACGAGGAATCATGTGGCAACAGTTCTTTTGACCGGAATAAGCCGACCCAGTCATCTCCCCGCCATTATAGGGCTGTCACCGAGCAGTTGAAACAACCTCGCTGTAGTCGAGGAGCCTGTTCTCAGGCCGGTTGTTCCGCCAATTCCAGCTGCCCCACCGATTCTGGTGGATCCTCCGCCTCCACAGCCATTAGTTGGGGCTCACAAACTTCTGTCGGCTTTTGGGTTTGGCCTCATATGTCTGTCACCCTCACTCCGATAAACCCTCGCAGGTGGAGGGTGGCTCAGGGCCAGGCAGCCCTTGAGTGACTTCTTCTGAGTCCGATGATGGTTCCTCCCTCTCCAAGCGCATGGACTTGGAGTCCTCGGAGGGCAGTCAATGATGATAGCCCTTCGTCTTCTTAGGGTTGCTTCGACTCATCTCGAGTCCACCGGGATGAAGCTCGAACCTGTTTCTAACGGGCCAGGTATCCCTCACAGAGATTCTGGACCGAGGGGATTCTCTTACTGAGGCCTCTTCCGTGGCCGGGCCATCAGTGGGTCCGGCCTTGGAACTTTGCAGCATCCTGCTTCCTGCTCCTGCGCCCGGCCAGGTTGGCCAGATGCGTGTCCCGCCTGTTCCCTGGCGGTTTGGAACACCCGGGCCGGGGGTTGGTTACCGACAGCGTTTTCGTGCCGAGAACGCCAGGGATGTGGGATAAACCTCCCGAGAAGGAATCCAAGAATTGGATTATGTCGGGCTAAAAGTCTATGCTATGTCCTTCTTCCTTGCCTTCTAGGCCAGTTTGGCTTCCCTCATGGCACATTTTCTCACGCCTTGTTGGGCTCCTGGATGAGGTTGTCTCATCGTCCCCGCAGGATCTGCAGACTACGGTCAGGCAGGTGTGGGAATAGGGCAGGGCAGTGGCTAAACAGCAGCTCCAGACTGCGTTAGACATCGGGGACTCATGTGCCAGGTCTGTGGCGGCTGCAGTGGCCATGCGTCGTCGGGCTTGGCTGAGGATATCCACCTTTACCTTGGATACCCAGCACAAGTTGGCGGATGTTCCCTTTTTGGGGACTGACCTCTTCGGCCCTGGGGTGGAAGGTCACCTGCAGAGGATCGAGAAGTCCAATGCTACCTTGGACTCGGTCTCTTCCGCTCAGAAGGACAAAGGCCGCAAGCCACAGCCTAAGCCCTTTCATCCTTCTGCGCCCGCGGCGCGCCCGGCCCAGCAACGTCAGGGCCAGCAGGCTCGACCTTGGTATCCCAAGCCCAAGCCGTCTGCTTCCTCCAACAGGAAGCAGGGAGGTAAAGGCCCAGGAGGTCCCTCGGCCGGTCCCTCCTCCAAGCCTGCCCAGTGACGGGCTGAGGGTGTCGCCCCATCCTGTCACCTACCCCTGGTTCCCCCTGGGGGATGGCTCAGAACACTTCCTTTCCGCCTGGTCCGCTGTTACCATGGACAGGTGGGTACTGGAGGTGGTGGGAAAAGGCTACCTCTGAATTGAGCAGGCCCCCGCCCCTTCAGAGCCGCCGCACTGGGGCCTCGGGTCCGCAGCCTCACTGCCGCCTCGCTGAGCCGACATCGCTCTCCTCCTCCAAAAGGAGGTGATCACGGAGGTAGAGGACCCCCCTTCAGACCCAGAGTTCGTGTCCAGGTATTTCCTGGTTCCGAAACGGACGGGGGGCTGGCGCCCCATTCTCGACCTACACGACCTGAACAAGTTCCTAAGGTCTCGAACCTTCAGGATGGTCACTCTGGCACAGATAATACCATCTCTGGAACACGGCGTGTGGTTCTGCTCTCTGGACCTACAGGACGCGTTCTTTCACGTCCCTATCCGTCCATCACATCGGAGATTCCTCCGCTTTCGAGCGGAGGGATCCCTCTTCGAGTTCCGAGCCATGCCCTTCGGCTTATCTCCAGCTCCCATGGTCTTCACCAAATGCATGGCAGTGGTGACAGCATTCCTGCGGCGCCGAGGGGTCGGGTGCTGCCACCTGGGCGATTGGCTGATAGCAGCCCCCTCCAGGCAGGAGGTGGAGCGGTCCAGAGATCTGGCCCTCCAGGTTTGCCCTCAAGTCGGCCTTCTCATCAACGAGGCCAAGTCGGAACTCGAGCCGAAGCAGGTGATCCTGTTCATCGGGGCAGAGCTCGACTCTCTTTGAGCCAGAGCACGGCTCCCGGCGGACAGGGCCGAGGTTCTTACCTCCTTTGCCCAATCATTTCTGGTTGGGCAATCGTGTCCTGCCCGGGACTTCCTGAGCCTTCTGGGACTCATGGCGGCCTGTACCAGCGTGGTCCGTTGGGCCCGCTGGCACATGCGCCTCCTTCAGTGGGGACTGGCCAGCCAGTGGTCACAGCGCTGCGATCCTTTGGACCAGCTAGTGATAGTGACCGGAGATGTGGAACGCTCTCCAGTGGTGGACCGTTCCATTTCATCTGCAGGAGGGCTTCCCGTTTGTCTGCCCCGAGCCGACGGTCTCTCTATCGACCGATGCCTCTCTGATGGGTTGGGGTGCCCATCTGGGGGAACACCGAGTGCACGGCCTCTGGTCCCCGCGGGAGTCCCGATGCCACATCAACCTGCTGGAGCTCCGAGCGGTCCACCTAGCTCTCACCGCCTTTGCTCTGTTTCTCCGGGGTCAAGTGGTCCGAGTCCAGACGGACAATACCACGACCATGTACTACCTGAACCGCCAGGGCGGGACGCGCTCCATGCTTCTATGCAAGGAAGCTCTCCACATTTGGTCACTCGTGCGCAGCCTGGAGGCGGATCTCCTAGCCATTCATGTGGCAGGAGCCTCCAACACCCTGGCTGATGCCCTGAGCTGGATAGGGGCTGCATCTCACGAGTGGTCTCTCCTGCCGGTGGTAGTGCAAGATCTGATCTCCCACTGGGGCACTCCTCAGGTGAACTTGTTTGCCTCCAGGGAGAACGCGAGGCTGAGGCTGTTTCATGCCCGGCCCCCTCAGCAGGGCTCGCTGCAGAGGATGCCTTCTCGAGGCTGTGGACCCCAGGCCTCTTCTACGCCTTTCCCCCATTTCCCTTGGTTCACAAGGTGCTTCTCAAAGCAAGGAGGGACAAGGCGGTGATCCTGATAGCCCCAGACTGGCCCCGCCAGTCTGGTACCCGATCTCCTCAGCCTCAGCTCCAGGCTCCCGAGGCAGCTTCCAGCTCGCCGGACCTGCTTTCAGTCAATCAGGGAAGGTGTTCCATCCAGACCTTCAATCCCTTGCACCTGCGGCCTGGTTCCTGAGCGGCTAGAGTTCCAGGCCTTGGGTCTTTCCGACGAGGTCCTCAATGTGGTTGAGGCGTCCGTAGAGAGTCGACCAGAAAATGCTACGCCTTCAAATGGAAGAGATTCTCCATTTGGTGTCAGGGCAAGGGCCTGGACCCTTCCTCCTGTTCTGTGGCAAGCATTTTGGACTATTTATGGTCCCTTTCTAGTCAAGGGCTTAGGTCGACGACCCTAAAGGTGCACCTGGCAGCCATCTCTGCTTACCGGGCACGGGCCGGGAAGCAGTCAGTGGCGCAGGAAAAGGTGGTCGGGCGCTTTTTCAATGGCCTTGATCACATTTCCCCTCCGGTGCGAGAACCTCCACCTCCGTGGGATCTACTGCTGGTACTGGCAAAGCTCATGGGCAAGCCATTCGAACCAATGCACAGGTGTGAACTCTCTCACCTGTTGTGGAAGACCGCCTTCTTGGTGGCTATCACGTCAGCCAGAAGGATGGGAGAGCTCCAGGCGCTTTGCATCGAGTCTCCTTACCTGGTCTTCCACAGGGACAAGGTTGTCCTGCGCCCCACCGAAATTCCTTCCAAGGTGGTGTCGGAGTTTCACCTTAACTAGGTGCTGACTCTGCCGGTGTTCTACCCCAATCACACCTCAGAGGCCGAATACAGGCTCCATACTTTGGACCCTAGAAGGGTGCTCGCTTATTATAAGGAGCGCACGGCTGAAATTCGGGGAGAGGTTCGCCAGCTGTTTGTCACCTACGCTGAAGCCGCATCTGGCAGACCTGCAGCCAAGCGGACGATAGGCAGGTGGGTCACCTCCTGCATAGATCGCTGCTATAAGTTGGCGGGCATGGAGCCTCCATGAGGGATAAGAGCTCATTCTACCCATCATACTGCTGCATCGGTGGCTGCTTCCAGGGACGTCCCTATCCAGGAAATCTGCAGGGCTGCTACCTGGAAGTCAGCACACACCTTTATTACCCATTACCACATCGACCTTGAGTCACGCCGGGATGCTGGTTTTGGGCCCTGTTCTCCAGTCCTTATTTCCCAAGTAAGTATTGGGGGTGTGCGCCTTGCCTCCCTCCTCCCAGAGTACTGCTAGAGTCTGCCAATAAGTGTGGATGAACAATATATCCATGTCCCTAGAAATACAGGTTACTCACCTGTAACAGGAGTTCTAGGAATGGTATGTTGTTCATCCACCTCCACCGACCTCCCGGCTCGGACAAGACAACCTGAGCTTCCAGCGGGCCAGATCTGGCATCCTGGGCGGAGCCGAGAGTTTTACCACCGGTGGGTGGGAGGAGCCAGCTTGAAGACCTTCCGCAAGATTTAAAGTGGCAAGGAATCTGCCAATAAGTGTGGATGAACAACATATACATTCTTAGAACTCCTGTTACAGGTGAGTAACCTGTATTTACTCACCTGTAACAGGGTTCTAGGAATGGTATATGTTGTTCATCCACACGACCCACCCGACCTCCCCGGCTTCGACGCACAACCTGAGCTTCCAGTGGGCCAGATCTGGCGTCATGGGGCGGAGCCGAGAGTTTTACCACCCGGGTGGGTGGGAGGAGCCAGCTTGAAGACCTTCCGGCAAGATTTAAAGCGGCAAGGATACCTGCCAGACAGTGTGGGTGAACAACATATACCATTCCTAGAACTCCTGTTACAGGTGAGTAACCTGTATGTATGTACTACCAAGTGCATGGATAGGACTGTGTCCTTTCTTTGGCCACTGCACGAAACTTGGAATATGTGACTCCACTCCTGAATCAAGCATCCTGCTACACTATAAGTCGGTGTAGTATTTGGGACACTATGTATGTTACATTCACTGTGTCTCTTCCAGTTTTCAATAAAGATTCTTCAGTCTTTGACAAGCTTGTGACCATCCACTCCATGGGACATCTAGAGGGCAGCATCTACCGAGAAGAGTTCAACTTGCCTCTTTTTTTTGGTTTTTTATCCTCAACTCGACGCCTGGTGGCCCCACATACTGACTGGTTTGCCAAAAGGTGCTACCACTGTTTGTGCAGATGTGATGTTTTTGATGTAACTACGCCCATTTGTGATTATTCGACAAATTACAGTATATGGACTGGTCATTAATGTTTGACCTATTTGCCAGTGAGACAGTTCATGTCACTGTTTCTGTTAATAAGCCAAATATGAGCACCTCCAAAGATGCATCCCTAGAAGATATATAATGCTTCACCAGCAAGATGGAAAATGCTTCCATTACCTACCCAGTCCAGCTCACGAAGTGGCAACTTCCTCAAGTTCGTGTGACCTACAACTCTGATGGACAATACTGTGTTGTAACCAACTACCAGACCTTCACCTGTTGACCTTTGGTGTGTGATGCCACTGTGCCCAACTTCTGTTTTGTACCTCATGAATGCTCTTATCAGTGGCCATACGGTTATCATGTTCCTAACCCGGAACATGATTACATTGATAGAGACCCTGACTATCTGAATGCTGTAGCACAGTATTTACCAGTCTTTTATGTGCAAATAGACCCACTCACCCTGAATCTTAAATCCTTGTTAGAAAGAAAGGATACACATCTCATTCATATTAGTAATAATCCCTCTTCCCTCTCTCTGCCCTCCCAGGTGCTGCCTCTACTCGGGTGTCTTCAGGGTCTGACGGGGACTCTGCTTCATCTCGGCCGTCGGCTGCCAACTTGTGGTCGCCCTGAAGTACCTCCCTGCGGGCTTCAAGAGGTACGTTCTCCCTTGGGCTGCCCGGCTCTTGCAGCAAATGACTGGTTTGTTGCAGCTCTTGGCCTGGGCACGTGATTGGACTTCCACATCCAGAAGTCACACTGCCATTGGTTGGCTAGAAGCCTTATTTCTCTGGGACTCTCAGCGGGCTTTTCAGCTCAGTTCTTGTTTTCCACAGCCAAATTGCTCTTTTCTAATAATAATTTTTCCCACCCGCTCCACCCCCAGCGGCTATTAAATGCACACTAGCCCTACCCAGCTTTCTCCATTAGCCGTAACTAACCTCCTCCCACTCGCTTTCTTACACTCCTGCTTTAACTTTCCCTTTGCCAGTAATCTATTAGGAGGATTTCTGCTTCACCACTGCTCTCCCTCACCACTATGTTACACTAGTTTGTACACTTAGTGCGTTCCAGCACACAATTTGCCCTTCCTCATTTTATTCTTCTCTCTCTTCTCGCTAGCCATTCACACTACCTGACCTCTGATAATGCACCTCACACCCCAACTCTCCTGGACTGCAGCCCACACTGCTTGATAGGCTGCACTACAGGCAATTTTTTCACTCTTAATAATGGTCCTTGGTCCCCCTTCTATGTGGTACCTCTGCCCTGGGGCTGGCAAAACCACTGTACGCAAGAAAGTTACTCCACTTAGTTTGATCTCTACTTCCTACTGGACACTGGAAAGAAAAAGAAAAAATTTCACCACCCTAAAAGGCACGCCAGGCGCTCCATCAGACTACAGCCCCTGCACCTCATTAGGATAACCTTCCTACTCCTGATGCTTTCAAGTAACATACACCCCAATCCGGGTCCTAAGGGTCTAATCATTAGCAACAAGCCCCTCTTGCACGGTTCCATCAAGATGGGTTCTATCAATGTCTGTAGTCTACTTAACAAAATTGATGTTCTTAAAGTCTAGGTGTCATTGCACAACCTGGACATACTATCCATAGCTGAGACCTGGCTGTCACCCAGGATTCCAGATGCAGCAGTTGCCTTGCCGGGTTATACTATTTTTAGACTAGATAGAACCGCCAAGCGTGGCAGTGGCTGCACTATATACCTAAAAAAAAAAAAAAAATTAGGGGGTAGACCTTACCTCATATTGACCTTGGATGCTCGGCCCAGGTACTATCAGTAAAAGTGCTACTTAGGGCTCACGATAAAATCCTCACCATTCTGTCTGTCTACATTGCACCCAAGGACCGCCCCCGGTCTCCACAGAATCCTGAACTACCTCTGGGAGCAAAAACACCTCGCTGAGACTATAATAATGAGTGACTTCAACATAAAGTGCCTGTCATCAGCAAATAGGACTATAACGGACACCTTAGCATCCCTGCACCTTACACAACTTATCAGCTGTCCCACCAGGATAAATGATAAAACTGGTACTAGCACTATCATTGACTGGATCATCACAAATCACCCGAATCGCATCTCTGATGTACAGGTGCACCCTGCCTCCATCAGCGAATACTCCCCGTCACATGTAGCTGGTCAAACAAATTTCTTGCCCTCCCCCCACCTATAACCAAATGTTAAAATAGGGGCAGCTTGAGTTGCTAAAACATCAACTCCGATCCCATGACTGGTTCGTCCTGGACTCTGCTGGTAACATCAATAACATGCTTGAACACTTCATTAAGGTTTTCAGCATAGCCTGTGATACCCACACCCCTCATAGAAAAATGAAGGTCCGTGGAACCATTAACCCTTGGATCACGCCAGAACTAATTAACAACATGAAACTGCGGGAGCACCTATGGCATCTTGCCAAAGCTACGGGGAAACAGCACGATCTTCAGACGTACAAAGCTGCTAGAAATGCCTGCACAAGGGAAATTTGGCAGGCAAAATGGAACCACCATAGAGAGCCGATGTCAAACAACTGGGGTGACAGTCGAAAATTCTGGACAAACATACAGGACATTACCAGCAAGGAACAGAAGACCTCCCCAACAATACTAAATATAAACGGCAATCCCATTACTGACCCACTCTCAATCGCTAACACCTTCAATACTGCTTTCACTAATCTATCAGGTGTCCTTCTTAAAAACTTCTTTGAAGTTACCCCGTATCTGCTAGGTGTCCGGCTGACACAAAGCCTGGGCACCTCCTTTCTACTTCAAACGGGTCTCTGCCACCTAGGTTAGAAAACTTCTAACTAAAGTACTGGGAAATCCAGACAGAGTGGGGACTCCCTTGACCTCAAGATGATTGCTCTTAGACCTAGATGAAGTCCTCCTACCAATAACCAAAATACTCAACCTCTCCCTCACTCTATGACAGTTCTCAGAAGTCTGGAAAATGGCTGTGGTCATGCCAGTGCATAAATCAGGGGACTGCACTCAGCACAGCAACTGCAGACCAATATCCATCCCCCTTATCAAAAGTACTTAAACACATTATAACTGATCAACTTGTGGAATATCTTGACAACTACTCATTACAGTGCCCTCAGCAGCATGGCTTTAGGAAAAAGCACATCACAACTACATCATTGCTAGATTTTACATAGAAACATGGAATTTGACGGCAGATAAGGACCGCTTGGCCCACCCAGTCTGCCCATTTCCCTACCTAATGGATAAGCTGCAGATCCTAGATAACCAGCAGCCTACTTCTTCCTACCCCCACCCCCTAGAATGGCCTTATGACTGTCCCATGCATGCTTGAATTCCACCACTGTTTTTGACTCCACAACCTCCTCCGGAAGGCCGCTCCATGCATCCACAACCCTCTGTGAAAAATACTTCCTTAAATTACCCTGAGCCCTTCTATCTTCAAATTGTGCCCCTTGTTCTTGCACACCATCTTTTTTGAAAGATGCTACCCTCTAGGACTTTGTTGATTCCCTTGAGGTACTTGAAAGTTTCTATCATGTCCTCCCTTTCCCTCCTTTCCTCGAGGCTATACATATTAAGCTCCTTAAGTCTCTCTTCATATGTCTTCCGGTGCAGACCCTGCACCATTTTAGTTGCCCTCCTCTGGGCAGCTTCCATCCAGTCTATGTCTTTGAGGAGATTGGGTCTGCAGAACTGCACGTAGTATTCCAGATGGGGTCTCACCAGCTGTTTACAGGTTTTATCCAACAGTCCTTCGAGAAAAACAATCTTGTTGGAGTGGCCTTCATAAACCTTATGAAGGCATTTGACACCGTGCACAGTCTTCTTCTTAATCAACTCACCAACATTGGTGTCTCACCAACTGCCTTAAAGTGGTTCGAATGCTACCTCACTAATAAATCACAAAAGGTGAAGATATCTAACGTCGTCTCTGATCTGCAAGTAGTGAGATCAGGTGTCCCCCAAGGATCTATTCTCGGTCCCCTCCTGTTTAGCATCTTCCTAAACAACCTACCTAAGGCCTGTCATTTGAGTACCCTACTTGACGCTGCTGATGCCGTCCTCTTTACAAGCCACCCAGATCCTAACTTGCTAGAGAACAACCTACAGACTGGATTTCTGGAAATCAAATCATGGTTCCACTCACACAAACGCGTCCTAAACTATAAAAAAAAACAAAACTTCTGCTGTTCACATTGTCTCACAATAAGTTTTAAGTTGCATGCCCTCACCGTTAATAATATCCGAGGAACCCCGATTGAACAAATCCAACAATTCAGATACCTTGGAGTTACCCTGGACAACCATCGTACATTTGCACCGCACGTTGACAATGTTGCCAAGAATGTAAATGCTAAATATGGACTACTATACAAACACAGGAGGAGCCTGACCACAGAAGCACTTAAACTTGCTGTACAAAGTTCAGTTCTTTCCACTATTGATTACGGCTTAGTGATATATGGTGGTGCCCCAGCCTCGTCCCTCAACAGGCTAAGCACGTCTCTAAACAAAGCCTATGGATTCATCACTGGTGCTGATAAACTCACGCATACATGTGATCTATATGCTCTCACCGGGTGGCTAAAACTATAAGACTGGATCAAATACCACTCATGCATTCTAGCAAAACAAGTGCTGCTTGGTGTCCTGCCAACTGGCGTTACCTCGCTAACAACCAAATCCCTCAAGACCTGTCACACCCGGACCTCTGATACTGAACTTTTTCTCGTTCCTATGGTGCGGACCTCTCAATGCCAGCGACCCTTCATCTACAGAGCCCCGCACTAGTTTAATGGACTGGACCATCAAATGATCAGCCTTTCCCACCTTGCCCAATTTAAGCGTCTTTTGAAACAGCACATCATGAATGCAAATGCAAGTGACTGCCACCTGTAATTGCACTCCTGATTATCTACCACCTTCACAGCAGTCACTTGCTCCCCTACCACTTCTTCCATCTCACCCATCTTCCCGCTCTGCCTCTTGTCCTCTTGCTGACAATGCTTAATGGTTGCAACCTTTTCACCTTCTTGCACTACCTCTACTCTCTACCTCTGTTTTTTCTTTACCACCTCATTGTCTGTGTCACTTCTCTCTTGGTGCAAACCCTGCTTAAATCAAGTTGCAATCTCCTTTTCACCTGACCCTCTTTTGTAAATACTGCTGTAACTGAAATGCACACAACTGTGAAACATTTTTATGTCTTGTATATTGAAATGTCTTCTCCTCAGTCTGTTTTGTTACCCCCTTCCACATTGACATGGAACCTTTGTAAATGAGCTTACTGTGCTCAAAGGTGTTTGTAATCTGAGAATAAATAAATAAATAAAATTACTAAGGCAGGTGATTCTCTAAATGCTCTATTTCACGATGGTGATTTAAGCACCACATTGTCCAACACCTGGTTGGAATGGACATTCAAAGGTTGTTTTGTTATTCAAGTTTTTTAAATTGTTTTTCTGATTATCTTATGCTGTTTATGACACACATTCAAACAAAATTGTGTGCAATAAAATTTCTCTATGAAACTCACTCAACCTGTACGTGACTTATCACACTTACCCTATTAGCGTTGCCTCTTTATTCAGGAAACAAATGGGGGTGATATGTAACCCTGCCAGACCTGCCATCCCTAATGTGGATTACCATATTCTATTATAAAACATAAAGTATAACACTGTTTACTGATGCTTGCTATGATGTACTGACAAACTGATTTGTAGCAGAGATGTATTTCTGGTCTTAGCGTGCTACCTGCTGTTATTAGAAGTATTGCTATGATTTATATACTTTGTCCTGTTTGCGATGTATTTGTGACCTTAAATGTGCCACCTACAGCTATTAGTCATGATGCTGTAATCAGCACTTGTTATGAATTGTTCTATTGTAATACAGAGTACCCCAAGCTACAAACTTTCTGGCAAAAGATAACCATCATATTGTAACCGTACCTGCCCTCGAGGAACAGCTAACCTCTCTAAATCTTATTTTAGGTTTCCCCCCTAGATCACTGAAAAGCAGGGACCTAATCTACCTCTGGTCTGTTCTCTTGGTTGCTGCGTATAAAGCCATAACCAAGAAGTGGCTCTAGACTGACCCTCCTGCAGTCTCAGATTGGAAAAATATAATACTATACATTCAGGGCTTTGAACAACTCTCGCACAACCTCCAAGATAAGGCAGAAAAGTATGTAAATCGCTGGGCGAGAAGGGAACTGTATCATCCCAGTGTATGATTCATACCTCATCCAGTGTAGAATGAGTGGGAGGCTGGACATAAACTCTTATCTACCCCGTTTGGGTCTGATAATAAATTATCTACCACTTAACTCTCCACCTTATCTATAGATATACTGAAAAGGAATTTCTGCATACAAGGGAGTGAACTCCATCCCCTCTCTCCCCCCATATGTATAACAAAAAATCTCCTTCCTTAGTTAAGAGTCCTCCTGTCTGCGCTTTGTTTGAGATTGTTTTCTGTGTATTGGCTGGCCATGTTGTTGTTGTTTTTTGTTATATGTTTTAACAAATCGGCTATGTTCTATCACCTGACTTATTTTTTCTAATTGATGTAATAGATTTTATGACTTCTAGTTTTAGTACCCACTTTCCTTGTAAATAAGCCTCATTTATCCACTTCACATACTTCAATGTTTCTGTCATGTCCCCTTTCTCCCTTCTAGTCTACAATGGGTACAGAACCAATTCCCTCCACCTCTCCTCATATGGCTTCCTATGCATGCCATGCACCATCTTGGTAGCCCTTCTCTGAACCCTTTCAATCCCATCTGTGTCCATTCACAGATGAGGTCTCCAGAACTGGACAACATACTCCAGGTGAAGTCTCACCATGGTTGTAGAAAGAGGCATCAGCACCTCCCTCCTCCTGCTTGTTACCCCCCTTCCTGTGCATGCCAGCATTCTGTTTGCCTTGCCCACTGCTTTGCTGCATTGGTTACCCACTTTAAGGTTGTTTGATATTATAATCCCCAGATCCCTCTCCTGCTCAGTTGGCTTAAATGCCTCCCCCTAGTGTGTAAGTGGCCCATGTTGCACATCAGATCCACTCTTATTTTCTCGGGGTCGGGTTAATGTATTATCATTCTTCCATAACTCTTGATTCTAGGAAGTGAAGTCACCAGTGTTAACACATGATATTATGTTTTTTTTCTTTTTTCCCTCCAGCACTATCCTTTGAGATGACGTCCCTGCTGTCTCTCCAGGAGGAGAACAATGTTCTACAGCAAGAGTTGTCCCGCGTTGAGGACCTGCTGGCGCAGAGCCGAGCTGAGAGGGATGAACTGGCCATCAAATATAATGCTATCAGTGAGAGGGTAAGGGCAACAAACACAAAGATATTGTCAGTGGCAGTCTGATCAGGGGTTGGCAAGTCTGATTCTCTATGGCAGATGGAATAGATTTTTACTATTGGATAAGTGGGTCATTGTTATCATCTATCTCTGCTTTTCAAAACTAGCTGTTTTGACTGAAATCCACATAAATGTTAAGAAAAACTGTTGTTTCTAGGAGCGTGGATGGGTTCACTACCCACACTTTGGTATTTACACTGAAACAGTCTGATTTGCTGGACGTCTTTAAACTCCTCCCACCCCTGGGTGGTATATATCCCCTGATTTCGCCCTGTGATGACAGATTTTCTTTCTGCTGGAAGAACAGATCACCTCCTTCATGGCACCTGTTTAGGATTTAGTGCACCATAGATGTATTTTGTCTTTCAAAGTTTTTTGTGTTATTTGCATTCTTTCCTTGGTTCCTTTGATTCCCTTCTTGCATCTTCAATGGAGCAACACAAGCCGGGGTTGAATTTCTGAGTTTGGTGCCGACAGAAGATGTCAATCACCCACCCACCCACCCACCCACTGACACGTGTGTGTTGCCTGGGTGGGCAGCACAACTTGGCCAGGTGTGGTCTTCGTCTCAGCATGGTTCCTTAGTTCCCGGAGGACAGGAGGTTTTGGCTCTTGCAGGGTCGTCCTTTGGAGTGGGATGTGAAGCACTGCTCTAAGGACCGCTAAAAGGCCATGTCTGTGGCCGGGTCTGCCCAGCAGCTTGTGACCCTTGAAGCGGAAGCAGTGGCTGCCATAGCCGGCACTTCCTTGGTCTTAGTGCTGCTCCCAGCTGGGACCAGCACTGGAGGGTACTTCACCAGAGAGTTTTGTGACATGTGTTTGGCCCTCCAGACCTTGGGGGAGAGCCCTGCCCACTGTGGCTCCAAGCACAAGCACTGCTGGCACTGATTGTGGGACCAGGAGAGATTGCGGTCCTCCCAGTCCCTTGAGTCACCTCACCACTCGATGGTGGTCAAGCGTCCCTTGGTTGCGGGGCAGGTTGATTGCACTTTGATCCCTTCATTGACCCATTTAGCTTCAACTCTGGTCGAGCAGGCTGCAGAAAGTTTTCTTGATCCTGTCAACCAGTTGCCAGACAAGGTGGAGGAATTTATCTCTGAGACCTCTATACTCCTGTTCTTAACTCGGGAGGACATGGTTCGATCGGTGTCCCCATCCATTCCTTGGTGGGAGCAGCCTTCACAGATGGTTGAGCCTTGCACGCCAATGCTGCTTAATGTGGGCAGGCACGTGATATACCACAACCAGCCGGAAGGCTCCCCTGCTGTCAATCATCCAGTTGACGGTTGAGGTTGCAATCGAGATGTTGATTGAGGCATTCTCACTTTTGATCCCGCTCGACTAGGAGGCATTACCATTGACAATTCTCGACCCTGAGTGAGGAGAGGCACCATCGCAAGCTACGATAGTGCTGTGAGTAGTTTCTTTGGCAACAGTGGGGCAGGGGGGCTCTACCCTCTTGAATTCTGGTCAGCTGGTAGCTGCCAGTGGTGCGCCTGCTTGTTTATACAATGCACGTGCTCCCCACAGCTGCTTCTCTACCTCTTTGGGTGGAGCCCCTACCACCACAGCTTAAAGTGTGTTGTCTGACCGAGGAAGCCCATTCAGCCACTGGCTTGCAAGGTCTGTTGTCGGTGCAGATCAGCCCAGGGTAAGCTACCTGGATGGTCGGTGGTTAGAAATGGTTGAAAGACGTTTTCATGGAGTCCTGGGACACTCAGGCCATGGGTCCATGGTCTCCTCTGGGACTCCCTGTCACAAACGCAAACCGGGGGTAAGGCCTTCTGCTCCCACAGTGCCCATCCTTGAAGTGCAGTATGTGAACAGGGGACAAACAGGGACACACTCCTGTTTGTTTTTGGTCCGAGCAAATTACCAGTCTCAAGTCCTGGGGTCACTCATGAACCCTTTTTCACTAGCGTGTCCAAGTAATGGGTCCAAATATCACACCCTATTCAGGAAAAGCAGTGCAATACTTAACCCAGCGGGCACACAACCTGGTTCACAATCCAGTTTCTGATTCAGTTGGGACCTAGGTATTTCCTTACCTTGCTGCATATGGTGACACTCTATAAGCATTTTAACAGTTATGTCAGAATTATCAACACTGTCTCAACATTCACATTCAAAATAGGAAATTTTCTCAAGCAGGATTAAGGAAACCAAAACGTTTACTAAAATTAAAAAATAGTAAATATAAAACACAGAACATATATACATTAATGCTTACAGTATATAAAAAAATGGAAATTTCAAAACAAAACTGCTTGTAACTGAATTACTAGTTCTAACTCAGTTTTCAGTGGGGTGTTACCTATCCTTGATAGAAGTGCCATTAGGTCCAGAACACAAGTGTGTGAGGTCTTTCAAAGTTGGAATAAGTGTGAGCCTCAGTCCCCTCAGACTGCTTGGCAATATTCAAAGTTAACGTCCCAACCTCCTTGTGATGCCACAGCACATGAGGTCACTGTTAGTCCTGTAATTAATTTGTAACATGACCAAGTATACCCAAAAGGGTGTCATCTTACTGTTTGCTTGAAATCTGCAAAGATAGCAATATTAAATTGTAACAGACAGTCTTTCCTCATCAGAACATTCCCCCTTTGATCTTCAGAAAAACATCCTGAAAAATGTTTCTTTTAGCTGTGTGAATTGTCACAGGCATCCAGCAGAACTGGCTTACCTCCTGGTGTCATAAAAATGCAGTCTTTTATGGCTAGTTTCCTAGGCTCAAAGCAGTGGCTGGTTTCACAGCTTGTTATAACCTGGTTATAGCAACTAACACAGGCTCTGACAGGTAGATGTCAAATAGAAGTTCTTAATTAGTTTATCCACTGGGTCAGTTTTACTACAGCCAGCTGTTCCAGCAAGCAAGGGCCTTTAGGATCAAAAGGTCAGGCCCCTTTAAAAGCTAGTCTTTCCCATGAGTCTGCTGACCCAGCCATGTATCACGTTACACTCCTCCCTCCCTCCTAGACTGAACTTGGGGGAATCTATTCCTAGGCATGGGATGAGTACCCCAAATTCAGTTCACTGCTCTATTGGGATAATCCATCTACTGTTTGTTTTACCCATTTGTGCCAGCCAAACCAGGGGGTTATGATCTGTTTGTACCTCAAAGTGTCACCCATATAGGTATGGCTCTAATTTCTTTAGTGCCCACACCAATGCAAGGCATTCTTTCTGTACTGTAGAATAAGCCTGCTCCCTGGGAAGTAATTTCTTACTGAGGTACACTATTGGATGATCTTTCCCTTGGTTAGACATTTGACTAAGTACTGCCCCAATACCCACATCTGAGGCATCTGTCTGGACTACAAATGGTTTACTGTAGTCTGGACTGTCTAATACAGGAGCACCACATGGTGCTTCCTTTAGCCGTGTAAAGGCTTGTTCATAGGCTGGTTCCCATTTTACCCGTTTAGGTGTTCTTTTCTTTAGCAGGCCAGATGGGGCGCTGCCAGGCAGTGTAGTTTTTTTTATGTTTTGTTTTTAATTCTATTTCTCACTCTGGTATCCTTTGAGAGTACCCACTGACTGTGCCTTGACTCCCTTAACCCCGCTATTCTCAGGCCCCCGAGGGACTCTGCAGGTCCAGCCCCGCTGATCACCTCCTCCGGGGGCACCTCCCTGACAGCACTTTTGCTGAAATTAGAGGTACTACCTTGTCGCCGGGTTGGCCATGGGGAGCCTCGGGTGTGCTGGTCCGGCGTTGGGATGTGGGCACGCCACTGGGATCTCCGTCATCTCACTGGAGCTCCAGAGGGGTTTTTCGGTACTTTGTCCCTGAGGAGCTTGGACGTGCAATGGCGGCTGGACACTACGTGCTGTTGTCTGCTAAGCTCCTCCCCCATTGTACGCAGCGCCGTGGGGTCTGTACTACACCTGACTGTTGCCAGGTGCTGCTACAGAGTGGTGCAGTCCCGGAACTCTCCCCAGGGAAGGGCGAGCTGTCCTCCGGATGCTCGATCCCTTCCCTCACCTGCCGACCCCCGGCGGCTCTGGCTTGCTCCCGAACCGTTGAGGTCAGTGTGGCATGCAGCGCCTCAACCCTCAGCGTTACTGGTCTGGCCACGGCACTTTAGTTTGATACAAATTTTATATAGTGCCTTGCAATGCCTAGAAAACTCCAAACCTGCTTCTGTGTTTCAGGTCTGGGCCATACCTCGATTGCCTCAATCTTTGCTTGATTAGGACGGAGCTGTCCCCGCCCTGCTACATGCTCTAGGTATGCCACCTCAGCCATGGCCACCTGGCACTTTTCAGCTTTCACAGTGAGCCCGGCCCTCTGTATCCTGCCCAACACTTCCTTAAGATGGGACAGGTGTTCCTTTCAGCTGGCACTGAAGATAGCAGTATCGTCCAGGTATGCCATGGCATACTCTTCAGTACCATTTAACACCTGGTTTACCAACCTTTGGAAGATGGCAGGGGCGTCCTTCATTCTGAAAGGCATTACCTTGAACTCAGATAACCCTATCGGAGTGATGAAGGCCGACCTCTCCCTAGCTCTGGCAGTTAACTCCACCTGCCAATACCCTTTTGTCAGGTCAGTAGTGGTAAAGTATGTCACCCCTCCCAATTTGTCCAGTAATTTGTCTGTCCATAGCATTGGGTGGTCATCCGACTTCCTTACTGCGTTGAGTCCATGATAGTCCACACAAAAACGAGTAGAGCCATCTGCCTTGGAAAAGGACTACAGGTGAGGCCCAGGGGCAGTGGGATTTCTGGATTACCCCTAAATCCAGCATTTTCTCCACCTCCCTCCTAATGTCCTTTTGGACGGCCTCTGACACCCGTCCGCCGTCCGTCCGCTTTCCGCCGTATGGGTGCTTACGTCCCCATGTCTACATTGTGCATCATTAAGGGGGTTGGTCCACGCTTGGCATTAAACAATGGGGCAAAGTCTGCTAAAACCTCCCTTACTTCCTGGATTTGGTCCGGGGTCAACTGGGGTGACATTTTGATTGCATCCACAGAGAATTCCCGCTTGTTTTCTTCCAGCAAGTCCAGAAGTGGGTCTTCCTCATCCGTCCCCTTCCCAGGACTACACACTGTAAAGACCATGTCAGCCCTATTTGCATATGGCTTCATTATGTTGACATGGTATATCCTTTAGGTATGTCTCCTGTCAGGCAGTTCTACAATGTAATTTACATCATTCACCTGTCTAACTACTTTGTATGGTCCTGCCCACTCGGCCTGCAGTTTATCTTTCCAGACTGGGATTAGGACCATGACCTCCTGACCCACAGTATACGAATGAGCTCTGGCTGTGATGTCGTACCATACCTTTTGCTTCTGCTAGGCAGCTGCCAGGTTGTTCTGGGCTATTCTCATAAGTTCCTTCAGCTTTTCCCTAAACTTAAGGACGTAATCCACTATGGGAGTTCCCTGGGTGGCATGATTTCCTTCCCAGTCCTCTCAGATCAAGCCTAGGAGCCCGTACACCCTGCGTCCATATAAGAGCTCAAAGGGGGAGAACCCTGTTGACACTTGGGGCGCCTTCCTGTGTGCAAACAACAGGCTGGGAAGGTATTTCTCCCAGTCCCTCCCATGCTGTTCAGCAAATGCTTGGAGCATTGATTTAAGGGTACCATTAAACCTTTCCACAAGCCCATTGGCTTGTGGGTGATAAGGTATCAACATCTCTACACCACCCCACACTTCTCCCGCAAACACTTCATCATGTCTGACATGAAGGAACCCCTTCAATCAGTAATGACCTCCTGTGGGAACCCGACACGGGAGAAAATCCCTAGCAAGGCATCTGCCACTTTGTCCTCCATGAGGATAGGGCGACTGCCTCTGGGTACCGTTTGGCATAGTCCACCACTGTTAGGATAAACCTTTTCCCAGAGGAGCTGGGGGTATTCAAAGACCCCACAATATCCATTCCTACCCTCTGGAATGGCTCCTCCACTATGGGCAAGAGAGTTAGGGTGACTTGGGTTTTACAACCTGCCTTCCCTATTTCTTGGCACCGGTGACCAGACCTGCAATATTCCTTTACCTGCTGGGTGAAGTTGGGCCAATAGAAATTCTAGGTCAATCGCTGTGTAGTGCGTGCAATTCCAAGATGTCCAGACATGGGGATATCATGAGCAATCATGAGCAATCACTCGTGGTACCCCCAGGGAACGACAAGCTGCCTGCCCATCACCCCTCCCTCTGTCCTTCTGTGCTGTGTATACAGCAGTCCATTCTCCCAGTACACTCTATGTCTCCCGTGACCTCCCCGTGTCCCGTCAGATTCTGCCCAAGCCCTCAGCTTCTCTAAACTAGGGTCATTTTTCTGAGCAGCCTGCAAAATCGTTACACATTCCCAAGGCATGGGACCAGTCCCCTTCAGTTCCTAAACTAGGGTCCCTAGCTCTCTGACAATTGCCTACTCCTCCCTCCTCAGAGTAACCTTCTGTAGCTGTTCTGTTAACTCCTACCTGGGGAATTTCTACTTCCCTTTCACTATTCTCCATATCAGGAGACACAGGCTGGGGAAGCAGCCTCCCAATGCTTTCCACAGGGGCTTCTATGGGGTCCAGGGAACTACAGTCTGCCTTGCCACCTGACTGCGGGTAACTGCATGCACTACCCCCTTTAGGAGATGGTTTCCTATAATCATATCCAGGGCAAGATTTTCTGCCACTGCAACTTTTTGCACAGTCTGTCCCATCAGTCCAGGAGAACACTAGTGAAGTGGCAGAGTTTTCTCCTTCCCAGTGAATCCTCCTACTGTAACAGACTGGGTATAAGCTGTTCAGGCTCAACCAAATTCCCTTTTACCAAAGTAACGGATGCACCCCATTTACAGTAACTGAGTGTATGTGCTCCCTTATGTTTACTGGCATGCTTTCAGGGATGCACCAAAAAACACCTGTTTCCTAGCACCACTTTGAGCACTCTGTGCCTTTTTAGGACACTGTCTTGAAACATGCAGAGGTTGTTTGTAAAACCAGCAATCATTTCTTTTATCAGGCAAATCCTTTCTTTGTAAACTAGGGCTGCCCGCTTTTTGGGGAGGCAGTGAGGGTTTTAGCTGCCCTGAAGGTGCGCTTTTCTTTTTCTGCACTGTCACACCCGTGCCACCCCTTCTCAAAGCAGGCCTGCTCCTGGCATAGCGGTCCAAGAGCTTGGCAGCCTCCTGCACTGTTTTTGGATCTCGGTCCTCTAGCCAGGTTTTCAGCTTTGCTGGGCAAGCCCAAAAGAACTGCCCCAAAAGTACAATATCTTCATTTTTCTCTACAGAGTCTGCTTTTACCCCTTCCCACCAACGTTTCAAAAACTGGTGTTGTTTTGTGGCTAGTTCCTCATAGCTTATGTCAGGGCTTCTCCTGAGCTTACAGAACTTAACTCTCCATACTTCAGCTGTTAAGTCATACTTTTTTAACAAAGCAGCTTTAAGTTTGCCATAATCATTACTGTCCTGATTGTCCATTTGACCCAATGCCTCATGAGCTTTACTGGTAAGTAGTAGGGATATCTGGAAGCTCCAGAACTCTCTGGGAATTTTTGCCTGAATGCATACCTTTTCAAATGAATTTAAACATGCATCCATATGTTCCCCCTCTTTAAATTAAGCTATCAATTTATAATTTCACTGGTAAGCTAGCCCTGGAGTTTCAGAATCACCCTTGCCACTTACCTGCTCTGGCGCTGGTCTTTGGAGTTGTAGCTTCTCCCGTTCAAATTTCCTCTGGCGTACTCTCTCCTCTCACTCAGCCTCTCTCTGAAACTGTTGCTCTCTTTCCTCTGCCTCTCTTCAAAGCTGGCTTTCTCTTTCTTGCTTTTCCAGCTCCATCTGGAACTTCCTTTGTTTGAATTCCAGCTCCATTCTCCTCAACGCTAGCTGCAGCCTGATCCCTTCTGGCTTCAGCATTGTGGTGACCCTCCCCTGGTGCTGTGGTTCTCGGTTCTCATTGGTCTCGCTGCCTTCCTCCCTGGGACTGGACTCTGCAATAGACTCTGGCACCACCATATCCAAGGTCTGGTCCCTTTCAGTCACCGACTGTGACTCGAGGTCTTGGGCAGTCGCTTGTGCATTGGCTGCCACAGGAGCCTCCACGAGGTGCTGTTTGTTTCACTCCTCGCTCCGGACTCCTCTTTCCTGGCACAATTCCCTCAGGTTATCCGCAGTGTACTTGCTATAGGTGGAAGCCATCTTCTTCCCTAATCTATGGCTATATTAGCTTGCACCAAAAAAATAAATAAAACAGGTAGGGAACTTAAACTGTAACCACAATGATATATTTCTTTTTAAAATCACTGCCTTATTTGTGTGTGAACTGTTACAATTTATCAATCTGACATATTGGACTGTTAATGCTTGTGTCACCAACTAATTTCACAGTATGCAAACAAATTTCTTTGATTGCAGCACTGCAAACCAAATATTTTAGATCACACCTCTGCCAACCAAATCTGTCACAAACACACACTGGGGTTCAGGCCCTGTGCTCCCACAGTGCCCAACCTTGAAGTGCAATATGTGAACAGGGGACAAATAGCGACACCCTCCTGTTTGTTTTGGGTCCGAGCAAACTACTAGTCTCGAGTCCTGGGATCACTTCTGAACCCTTTTTTGCTAGCACGTCCAGGTAACTGGTTCAAATATCACACCCTTTTCGGGGAAAGCAGTGCAATACTTAACCCAGTGGGCACACAACCTGGTTCACAATCCCCCTTCTCACTCAGTTGAGACCTAGATATTTTTCTTGCCTTGCTGCATATGGTAATACACTATAAGCTCTTCACAGTTATGTCAGAATTATCAACACTGTCTCAGCATTCACATTTAAAATGAGAAAATGTTTCAAGCAGGATTAAGGAAACCAAAAAGTTTACTAAAATTAAAAATAGTAAATAAATACGAAACACAGAACGTATACACTAATGCTTACAGTAAAAAAAAAAAGAGAAATATCAAAACAAAACGCCTTGTAACTAAATTACTAGTTCTAACTCAGTTTTCAGTAGGGTGTTACCTATTCTTGACAGAAGTGCCATTAAGTCCAGAACACAAGTGTGTGAGTTCTTGTAAAGTTGGAATAAGAGTGAGCCTCAGTCCCCTCAGACTGCTTGGCAATATTCAAAGTTAACGTCCCAACCTCCTTGTGATGCCACAGCACATGAGGTTACTGTTAGTCCTGTAATTAATTTGTAACATGACCAAGTATACCCCAAAGGGTGTCATCTTACTGCATGCTTGAAATCTGCAAAGATAGCAATATTAAATTATAACAAGTCTCTTTCCTCATCAGAGCATCTCCCCTTTGATCTTCAGAAAAAGTTCCTGAAAAACATTTCTCTTAGCTGTGTGAATTGTCACAGGCATCCAACAGAACTAGCTTCCCTCCTGATGTCATAAAAATAGTCTTTTATGGCTAGTTTCCTAGGTTCAAAGCAGTGGCTGGTTTCACAACCTGTTAAAACCTGGTGTATAGCAGCTAACACAGGCTCTGACAGGTAGATGTCAAAAGGAAGCTCTTAATTAGTTTATCCTCTGGGTCAGTTTTACTACAGCCAGCGGTTCCAGCAAGCAAGGGCCTTTGGGGTCAAAAGGTCAGGCCCCTTTAAAAGCTAGTTTTTCCCATGGGCCTGCTGACCCGGCTATGTCTCATAAGCAGAATTTCAAAGAAACTTATATTTATCAAAATTATACACACAACTAGTAGACGGGTATCATGTTACACTCCCTTTCTCAACTGGGGATTGGTTGAAGAGTTGTCCACCAAGCATAACCCGTTATTCTTCGATGTGCTTTTCCATGTAATATCAGAGTTCATGTCAGTCTCTCTAAAGTCAATCTAAAAAAAGGTTCAATACTCTTTTATGGACATTTTGGATCGGTATGAATCCCTGAGGCTTGCTTTTCCCATGCCTGAAGTCATTTTGGGACTGGTGCTGGAGTTTCGGCAGCATCCAGCATCCTGCCCGGCACCCTCTACCTGTGTGGTTTGCAAGTATGGGGTCCCTACTGGGTCCCTTTCTGGGTTCTTGGACCACCCCTCTGTGGAGGGGTTGGTAATTGATCAGTGTTCCGCAGGTCTGGACACCTGGGAAATGTGGATAGGCCTCTGGATAAGGAGTCCTGTAAGACTTACCATGTCACTAAAAAGGTGTATGCTTCTGTGTCCTTGGGTCTCTGTCAGGCTAGCTATGCCGTGATGATGGCCAGTTTCAGTCACTCCCTGATGAGAGTTTTTGATTCCATTCTACCTTCATCTCCTGGCTGATCAGCAGTCGGTGGTTATGGTCATCAATGACTAAAGGTCAGTCTCTAACTAAATACCAGCAGCAAATGGCCTTGGACATGGCGATTCATGTGCCTTTGTCATGGGAGCGCTATCTCTATGCGTCGCAGAGCAAGGCTGTATCTGTCCACCTTCACAATGGACACTCGGCACAAGTTGGCCAATATCCTCTTCTTAGGCCCCGACCTATTTGGCCTTGTGGTGGGAGGACATCTCCCCAAAGGAGGTCAGCTACATCACTTCTTGATGCCAAAAGAACCATTGCAAAGGAAGTCCTCCTTCTCCTTTAGAATATAATTCCCTTCTTTTGTATAACCTGCCTGAAGCAAGTTTTTAGAATCATGAAGTTACTTTTAATAGCATAATTAGATTTGCTACAAACTCGTGGGGGGGTGGGATATCACTGTGACGTGTATCGAGATTTTGGAACCCCCACGACACAGAATTTTACATTCCTTTTCACACTTTAGATCAATGTTAGTAAATAACTTAAGTGAGAAGGGGTTGGATTTCACACTAAAACTAGCACTTTTAAGAAAAAAATGAGGGAATTTATAAAGACACACTCAATTTGCAACTGTTTTTGATGTACCTTGAAGAATCTTGTTTTTAGGAAATTAATTTGTACAGGAATTTAATTGTGTGAAATATCTTGTACACAGTGTGTTATATGGGATTGGTGGTGGTTTTCACTGTTTTAGGTTCTGTAACTGTTGATGTATTGTTAGCCTATTGTTACCCCTTTTTCCCCAGGTGTGACTGAAAATGGATCATAGATCCAGTTCACCTTCCTGGTAAAATTTAATAAATAAAAATAAATCAAAACTTCTTGCCACACTGGTCCGCTATCACAACGGACAAGTTGGTGTTAGATGTAGTGGGCAGTGGGTTGCCTGTGGACTTAAAGGCTCTCCTGCCTTACCGCCTCCATGCACCTCGGGAATCCAGGGTGTCACAAGATATGCACTCCGGCCCTTGGGAGGTACTGTTCTTGCCCCTGAATTGTCAGAAACAGCCATGGAGGCATGGAGGAGCCTCTTTGAGGAACCCCCAATGTAGCATGTGCATCCTCCATCAACCTTTGCAGTCCTTACCTTGTAGCTCTGCAGATGGCATGGGATTGGGTGGTAAGGGTGGCACTTACACGGAATTGTTGGATTATTCTGCATGTACGGAGTGCTCCACATGTGAAGAAGGGACATTCCATGCTCACATGTGTGGAGGGCTTTATATATCGCTCCCAAAGCAAAGATTGTAAGACTCATTTCACTTGTGAAATTTCCAAAGGATTTGAACCCAGCTTCTAGCAGTGAAAGCGTGACGCATTATCCATTAAGCTCTCCAACCCACTATGTAGAGTGGATGTAATAGGATTTACAGCAGTCGAGAGCCAAGGTTTAGTAGGGTAATGCTGCAGACAACACTGAGAGATTTAGACAGATGCTGGAGCACAGGTATCTCAGTAATTTTATTTACATCTTACGAATGGAGTTATATTCTTGGCGTCTGTCCTTTGTTGTTCCTGCTTCTTGAGAGAGGTTGTCAGGATTTCAAGTGGGAGTTAAGCAATTCAGGTAGAACATTATGTACCAGTTATTCCCATACTTAACTAACTTGGTGGTTAATTGAGTTAGTTTTCAAAATCAGTTTGAGAGAGTTTGTCTTTCCAGTAGATATGCCAATGATAGTAGGAAGAGCTTCTTTACTACTGTTTCAAACCAGTTCAGGAGCGTGATTTTTCCTGTTCACTTTAGTAACAGAACTGTACTTTTCCAACCTGGTCTTTGTGTATTTTATTGTATGATATGAAATTCGATGCTACATATGAAGAAAAAAATCAAATTGATTGCAAGCATTTCTTAATCAGTAAAACAAAAAATTCCATTTGCCAGTGGACTTCAGTGCTGTAGAACGTCTCTGAACCTGTAATGTTTTTATGTGAAGCATATTTAAATGTTCTACTTCTATGATTTTTTTCACTTTCACCAGCCTTTTAATTAACTGAGTGGGTGTTTCTGATCTACACATGTGTGGCAAATACTGTTCTAGAACACCTGACGTAGTTTGTCTCTTTCAGTCACAGAATTCTGTAGTTAAACATGGATGCTTTGTGACAGCAATTTGGGAGCTTAATAAGGTCATAAACTATATAATTCTACAGTTCTAACATGATCTTCACCATTACTGTGTAAATTGCAGACAGCCACTGAATTTACTGAAAGGCCAGTAAAGATAGTACAGTAACAGAAAGCAAGTCAGAAACAAACACTTCTCCTAGCAAACTAGTCGGTACAGCAGTAGGGTTATTGCTCACAGCATCAGGGACCTGAGTTCAGCAATGTGCTCTGGATGCTGGAGGGTCGGCCGGGGGGAGAAAGATTGAGTGTCCCACAGGATGCTGTTTTCCTCTGAGAGGGCCCCGAGCCCTGCTGCTATACCGCCACATGGTGGCCACAGGGGGAGGTATAGTCAGGACTGTGAATAGTGGAGGAGAGGAGGCTGTGGATGTCAACATGATTGTGTGCACTCCTTGTGTACGTGCATCCGAAGATGTCCAATAGTGGCATGCTCAGGGATGGGAGCAATGGGGAAAATGTTGGGAAATCCCTCATTGGCGACATGAGGGACCTCGACCCACATGCAGTCCCTGCACCTGCCGACTCTGGTGAGTCTCCGGCCAGCTGGAGGATATAGTTTCTGGAGGGGCTTGGACAACTCTAGTTATGGCCCCACTGTGGATGGCAACCTGCAGTGGCCCAGCAGAGAAGTCAAGCAAGTCCTTGGAGAAAGCAGAATGAATGCTCTGAGGCATAAGTTGAACTAGTCTGGAGTAGTAGGGTTCTCTAGGGTAGCCGAACAGAGCAGGGTGCAAAAAAACACCACTTTTTCCTTACAGCTCAAAGGCAATTCTTCTTCAAAATGAATACGGACTACTGGAGACATTTTTAAATGATCAAGTAAGGGCTAAAGTTGTAATGAATGACTTATTGGAGTTCTTTATAATGGTTGCTGTACATGAATACATGGCTGGGTCAGCAAGTGTTTTGGCTTGGTCATTATTTAAATCTGTGTACTGCCTCTAGGATTTTACTTTCATTTCTGCTTCATTTACTTTCTTATACAAGTGTTCTGCTACTCTTGGTGCTACAGTTTGGAAAACATTGAGTTCCTGTAGTTAAAGCAGCGAGCCATGGACCAGAAAATCTCTGGTATAGACCCCACCACAACCATGGCTCTGCTTTCAGGGTGACTGGCCAAGTAACTTAACCTCTAGGCTTTTCCTCCTTGAAATGCCAGGGTTAGTAATACAGTATTTTGATGGTAGATCACTGGGCTGCTAAGCCAACCTTTACATATTTTGAGAGCCAATATCCACATTAAGTAGTCCTCAATTAATTTGTGTTACTGTGATTGCGTAAGTAAATGAGATACTGAGACTTTCGTGTTTTTCTTTTACGAATCTGAGAAAATTCTGCTAGCCCTGGGTTCCAGGACTGTGCTTTTTCCAACCCCCGAACTATGGGTGGAAGTCGGACCTCCCTGACAATGAAATACTGCATCTAAGTTTAGCTATGGTTTATTGTTTATTGGCTGTTGACCAGGTAGGCTCACTGAGACATTTCAGGAGTGACCCGGATTAATTACATACAGTATGAAGAATAAGCATAGCAACAAGGTTCGGTGGTCAACAGAAGACATCATAGAACATAAGACATTCGGTAGTAACAAGTGAGAGCAACCTGAACAATGAGGGACTACAGCAAATAACAGAGGTGGTCACAAATACGCATACAGTAGAGGTACACTATAAATAATATGTTTACATAGCACGAGTCATCAAGAGAGGAATAAAACAAAGGTTCATAAACTATTTAGGGTTCAACATTTGGGGACGCGGGGTGACAGAAGAGTCAGCGGAAGCAAGTACAGTGGCTGGTGGGGTGTTGACATTCTTTGAGCTGCTTCTTGAAGGATAAGAGTGATGTGGTGTTCTTTATAGGGAGGGGGAGCTCATTCCAGAGCTGGGAGGCTTTATGGGAGAAGGTGCATTGACCTTCTGTGGTCAGGGCCCTGGGTACCTCCAGTAGCCGGAGGGAGGATGAATGGAAGTGCTTCCCATTAGGCTTATGGATCAGAACATCTCTGAGACTGGGGAAGTAGCTGTTTAAGATCTTATAGGCTATGGGTAGGATAGGGTACGGTAGTTGAGTTGGTCTTCCAAGGCATGCCAGTTGAGGGAGGCAAGGGACGTTACAGTGATGTTCTGTATTACAGGCACCAAGTGAAAACCTACTAATTCTGTGGTATAGCAGCTTCAGTTTGTTGAGCTCAGTGCTCTTCAGGGGGGGAGAGTGTAGGGAGCAGGGTTCTACGACGCAGGTTCAACAGCAAACCTGTCGACTGGATTTACAGTGACGTCACAAATGCTGACCGCGATTGCAGTCCACATTGTGCTGTCCAGAATACTGGTGTGTCTTCTGCCGGGGGGGGGGGAGCTATGCCCCCACACCCCCAGATCTTGGTATAATCATCTCCATGGCAGAAGTGTTTCGGGGAGGGGCGCAACACCCTGAGAAGTGGTGCCGGGTGTCCCGACACTGTAGCGCAACCATTATAGCGACCTGTCGTTTTGTCACTGTAAACGACCAGTCACTGGAGAATTTTCGCTATAGCAACGGTATACCAGGGAACAAAACATAGGCTGCTGTGGACAGCTGAGCATCTGTGGTGAGGTAGGCCCTGAGCCTATAGAGTATACTCAGCCTTTGTGTGAGGGGCTAGGTTATTTGTTCATTGTGTGATTTAGAGGATAGGTCTTGGTCCAGCCATGATAATGTCCACAACTTCTAGCTGGATACCCTTCATGGTGGAGATCTGTAGGAGCGCCTTACAGTTTGAGCCAAATGTCCTTGCCGCAAATCGCAAGGCCTTGTTTTTTTTTTTTTGTTTTTGCATTAAGGACAAGGCGGTTTGAGGTTAGCCAAGCTTTCAGTTTCCTAAAGTCCCTGTTAAGTTGAGTGTTCATGGCATTGGAGTCCAGGTTGGATATGTAGAGCACTGCATTGTCTTCATAGAGAAGCACATTTGCAGGGGTCGATCTTAACATTGTTTTACTAGCCCAAACACTAGTGCAAATTGACCAGGGCTAGTGTAGCTAACTCTCTACTTGCCCATCTTGACTAGTGCAGATTTTCATGGCTGTTAATGCAGTTAAAAAAGTCTCTACTTTAGCATTCTCTAGTCCTCATGCTTATCTCTCTCAATGTTCCAGATGGCCAGGTGTGATTAACAGCTCATTAAGAGCTGCAGTTATCTGGCAGTTCAAGAGAGGGATCCCACAAAAGACTCAGTGTGAGTCATTATCACTCCACTGTTGAGACTTTCAGCTAGTGTCCAGGGTGTGATCAAGGGTAGAGTGCTGTTAAGTTACTTGATTCCAGTTTTCTGAATGTGTCTATGTCTAACAATTTGTCCAATATTATTAATACCAGTGCCCCTCATTTCTCTACATTTTGAGTGTTTGCATTTTGTCACTGAAATGTGGGCTACAAAGAGGTATACAGGATCAGCCCTGCAGGTGGTGGGTTTTATCCCAGCCTCACTATAACTTCCCTCTCCCCTCCTAATCTCTTAACTCTGTTCTTTCCCTGGACACCTTCCCTGGATACCACTGCAGACCAGACTCTGAAGTGACCATCTATAGATCCATAGCTGCCATTGCTGGCAAGTGTAGGGGGTCCCCAGCTCTTCTAATTGGACCATGTCAGCCATCACCATCCATGCAGTTCCACCCTTATCCCACTCAGCATGTCCTTTCAGCATAAAAACAAAGCTTTGGATCATGTATGGTACAAAAATAAACCTTGATAAAATACTATACATAATTTGAGACCTTGAAATAGGCATTCCTGGGGTGCATAGATAATCCTGTACAGAAATAGACATAGTATAGTGTTATGCCTGCGTACTGTTTCTCCTGGGATGATGAAAGGACAATGCTAAAGAAAAATCTGTTATTGATGGGGCAGAGCATATTAAAATCAATGGTTTTACAAACAAATAAAAATGTCAGTTTTCTGTTTCCCAAGCCCCTTAGGTTTTTCTAGCCCCCACCCCAAAGAAGTCTTAGATGTGATTCTGGTTCACTTGAGACTGTCCAAAAACTTTCAAAAGTGCAGGTCTCCAGTTGACCACAGGGTGGGGACTGAGAGTGTCTTTCTCTGACTGACTCTGTTCATTGCCCTGTGGTTGGTGGTGACAGTGTGGTGAGGTGCATGATGATGTCAGCTATTGTGTGCGCAGAGCTAGGACTGCCTGATTGAACATTTGCTGTTTTGATATCCTCTCTGTTTGGTGTATGTGTGTGTGTGTGTGTGTGTGTGTGTGTGTGTGTGTGTGTGTGTGTGGGCAGAAAGAGGAAGAGAGGAAGCCATGGTACAAAACAATGGGGGAGGCTCACTGTCTGTGATGGATGGCATTGCAGTCTTTTTTTATCTGCTGTGGAGCTGGAAGCAATGTGGGAGCAGGATAAATGTGCAATAATCAGAGTATTTCTTGGATTTGCTTGCATTGTTTCCTGTATAAGTGATCAACATTTACCATTATAATTAAGGGCTAGTGCAACCATCTGCGGGCTAGTACAAGTTTGAATCAACTTGCCCTGCTGGCTAGTGCAAAAAAATGTTAAGGTTGACCCCTGACATTTGCTTTCCACAGTTAGGTGGGCGTTCGTTGATGAATATTGAAAAGAGTATGGGCCCCAAGATAGAGCCTTGAGGTATGCCATATGTGATCCCATGTTGGGAAGAGAGACAGGTACCCCATTTGACTGACTGCAGGAGAAGAGGTCAAGGCCCATGTTTGCAAGCTTGACCAGGAGTCGTTCGTGAACTACTAGGTCAAAGGCCTTAGTTAGCTCTATGAAAACTGCCCCTACAGGTTTGCCAACATCAGTGACCTGCTATATATCGGAGGTGAGGCGCACTAATGCAGTGTCAGTGCCGTGGTGTTTGCAGAAGCTGTGTTGGGCATCAGTGAAGAGAGAGTGTGATTCAGTGTGGGCTAGGGACTCATTGTAAACTAGCCTCTCTCTTGTACTGTCGCAGGGTACTAAGGATGGAGATTGGCTGGTAATTTTCAGTGGCTTTCTGGGCTCCTCCTTTGTGGATAGGAACCATGTGTGCAACCTTCCATTTTTGGGGCACCACCACTTGAAACAGGGACAGATTGAATAACTTGGTTAGGGGTATGCCAGGACAAGGGCAGCAGTTTTTAAAAGCTGAGCTTCAAGACTGTCATGTTCAGTGGTCTTATCCGTTTTGATGGTTAGTAATTGTTTCAGTACCTTTTTTTTTTTTTTTTTTTAAATCAGCTGGAAGTAAAAGTTAGGGTGAGCAGTTTGGGAGGGACGACAGGGGGGCCCTTATAGGCCTCCAGGTCTGTGAAAAATATATTGAATGCTTCTGCAATCTGCCTGGGGTCACTGAGGTGCAGAACCATTGTGTAGAATTTCATGGTTGGGCACTTCAGTCTGCCCCTTTGAGGAGGCTGTTAACCTGATTGCAGAAGCATGCCGTGTTCTGCAGGTTGTCAGCCTGTAGGCCCTTCAGGTAATTTATTTTGGCCTTTTTTAATTTGCTCTTGTACATATTTCTGAGCCATCTGTATTTGAGCCAGTCATGCAGAAGGCCTGAGGACTTGTGGAGCCCCCACGCATGATCTCTTGTTTTCATTAAGGTATGCAGTGCAGGGGTTAGTCATTTGGAGCAGGTTCCCATAACTCTTCTGTGTACCAGGGAGCATGATTATTCACCACATTTGTGAAATTACTGATAAGAAAGTATAACTGGTGACCCCCGATATACAACCTGTTTTTGAGACTTGTAAAAATTAATATCAACCTGCAGGTTGATACGGCTTTTACTGTCTCGCGTCGGGTTGTGTGTACCTCGCAAGGTACTTACCTACTCGAAAAACTGAACCGTTCCCAGTTTGTTTCAAAAAGTTAAACAATGGAGAAGCCATTAAACCGTCACCTTGTCGTCATAACAACCAGCATGTCATGGAGCCCATTCAAGGGTCGAATCAGCAGCACGGGAAGCACATAATGCTAAGACTCTGAGCTTTGTAAGCATTAATCACTGCTGAAGGTGGCATCTAAGGGGGAGTTAATGCATGGTTGGGGCCATTGTGGCATGAGGCCGGAGGCCGAGGGTCGAACAACGGCCCCACCATCCATTAACACCCCATTAGATGCCACATTCAGCGGTGATTAATGCACTTGTAACACAGAGATGGTCGGTGGTGGTGTGGACTACGCAGACTGCTGCTTAACTGACACAAAAGACAACAGCAGTTGGATAAATTGCTGTCATGTTTAATCTTACTTTCAGATTTCGGGACAGTGCTCTGCTACATACAGATGTTGTTCTGCAATTTTTTTGATACAGGGATATACAGTTACTAGACTGGCGATTGCAACTCATGTCCAGTAATTTGGAGCAGCCGTTTCCCTGAGAGCCTGCCTGGGAGGACTTAGTTTCTGTTGCTTGAGACCTCTGCGTGGCCGGGCCGCCCTCTGATTTGCATACCTATGTCGTCATTCAGGGGATGTCTTTCCGGTGCTTGCCTCTGCCCTCCGCTTGCTACAGCATCTCGTTTACCTCTCTGGCGGTTACTCCGGATATGCGGGTAGTGTCCATGGCTCCCGGTTACTCCATAGTTACACCACGGTGCTGTGGACGGTGAAACCATGGCAGTTGGAATGCGATCATGATCTGTTCTCCTGCTCTGCGAGTCTCGCCCGCTGCTGGCTAGCTAGCTATGCCTCGCTATGTCCCTCATCTCTAGCTTTCCCCTGTCCCTGCCTCTGCTACTTTCTCACTTCTACCTGATTGTGTGGCTCTTTCTGTGAACACTGTCAGCATCACAGGCTGCTATTTATCTTCTGGTGGCTAGTTTCGGCACTACAGGAGCAACACGACATTATTGTCTCATAATGCCATGTTACTCCTGTACCACGTGATGCCGTCCCGCCTATCGGCCTGCCCACTCCTCGGTCTCTGAATAGTGTCGTGTTACAAGTTTGGTTAGCACCAGTTATGAAAAATAACACATATGAAGGTGTGTGATCTGCAGTTTTTTTTTTTTTTTACACACCCTCTGTGTGTGACAATATACAAACCTCTCGAGCTTTGCTCTCAAGGTAAAAAACTTCATATCACACACCTTCATATGCATAATTCAATATCTAGTGCATGGTTAACATTCTGAAAAGACCCAATGTCCACCCAGCTCACCCTGACAAGATATTTGAGGAAAGCAATATCATCCTTTCTGGAGCAATCCCTAGTGCATATGATCTGGGGTGGGATCCTGGGGAAAGTGTTACTTCAGGTGCACTACACAGGGGAGTGGTTGCTCAGTGCATCAGAGAAGGTATCTGCTGTTCGTATTTGGTTTGTTCTACTAACAAGTATTCAGTCAATTAAGGAGTGTCTCCCAGAAGTCTGGGTAAAGAATTTTATTTTTCAGTTTACAAAATATTTACTTAAGCTGCCCAGCTGAGTTGCAGTATTTCATTTTCAGTGGGGTCCCTGCTTTTCACCTTGTTTCACAGCTGGTTGGGCACTGAAGATCAGGAAGGTTAAGTGACTTGCGCAGGGTCACACAGCAAGTAAGTGGCTCTGGTTGGATTTTAAATTGGTCCTTCTGGTACCCAAGTCCTTGGTTTAACCACTACGCCACACGGTCTCCTCAGTAAATTGTAAGGTTACTAAAAAATAAAAAATTAAAAAAAGAATGTCTTAGACTTCAGTTATGAAAGCCAGTCTACATTCAGTAGTGAAGAATTTAGAATGCACCAGAATGTTTCCCCCATAATCTGCTGGTTGAGCCTGTTGGGAATCGTAATGTTTCATGCCCCTTGAGGAAGTGCCAGTGTGGCACAAAGTGCTGGGGGCTTTGGACATATGTAGTGGCCCTCAATAAATGTCCTCCGAGAGTGTTCCATTTTTGTGATTTCTCTGTGGTTGTTGCCCTGAGTTTGGAGCACTGAACTGCTGCAGCTGTGCATGACTTTGGTCGGGAAATGTAACATGCACTGCTGGACTCTGTGTGTGTGTGTGTGTGTGTGTGTGTGTGTGTGTGTGTGTGTGTGTGTGTGTGTGTGTGTGTGTGTGTTTGTGTGTGTGTGTTTGTGTGTGTTTGTGTGTATATATGCTCATGTGCGCCAAATGTCCTTCCCGCCCACCCTGATCATTGAGGTCCCGACGGCTGCACTTGTTCCTCCTGCTAAAGAATGGTCCAGCAGCTGCTGTGGAACATGATGCCAGTGCCTCTCCTTATTTTGGGCAGGGTGGGGTGGAGCATGCACAATGGCCTATACTCTCACAAGAGTGGAACACCCCCTGTGAGTTCAGAGGCGGGATGCTTGAGTTTGTCCACTAACATGTTGTGTCTCCGAGGTGGCAGCATGCAGCAGTGCTGCTGCTCCTCTGGGCTGGACCACCTTTGTAAGGTCTTTTTTTTTTAAGCTCTAGATTTTTATTCAGTGTTCTACCGCCGCCCAGGGATGTACCTGGATATCAGAGGTATACCCATTGTGGAGACTGAAGTGGAGTTTTAACACCGCTTTCTGCCTGTGTCCCTTCTCGTCCCTGTGGCTTGGACAGTGGCTTAGTTGGCCTCATACATACACAGCACCCTGGTAGAAGGAGCAGGCTCCCTGTTCTGCCACTAGGGTTGCTGTGTTGCCGGAACCCACCACCAGCTGTCCCTAGCCAAGGTGCAGTGCCTCCATAGCTACCTGCTTCCTGATGTGGTAACCTGAGTCTGCTTCCAAACCTGTGTGGCCCACAGGACAGCATGACATGTTGCTGCTGTGCCATCAGGGTGGCCCAAGGAGGAGATCTATCTGAGTCACTGTGAATATAGAATCCAGAGCACTTCCTTGTAACAGTCTCATTCTTAACAGATAACTTATTTTTTTCCATTGAAATGGTTTGCAGTTGTTTTTGTTTTTTTACAGACTCTTTTTTTTTTTTCTCTTTCTCTTCATTACCTCATCTGTTTGGGTTAAGACTATATTTCTACTTTCTGTCACCGGTTCCTATAGCTATACCGTGGCTGTGGGGTCCCTACCATTAGTGAGGACTATTAAAGGCCAAAGCATGGAGAATGTTGACAAACCTGTCTTCATGCATGCAAGAAGTATTTTTTTTTTTTTATGTTTTCCCTGTTTTGACATCCCCCCACATCAGCACACAGGAGCTCAGTGAAATGTCCTTAATACACTCTCCCCACTCCAGTACCTCTGATTGACTGGGAATGTTTCTCTGCACAAACAGGGTGCAGATATACTCCAGTGCAAGCCTCCCACTCTGGAGAAGGAATGTGCCCACTTAGACATTACTTCTTCATTCATTGACGCACTGCATAAATCCTTGGTCTGTGGCTTAAACCAAGGTCTCACAGTTGCTAGTGAGATGCGCTACCACTGATGACATGAGACAGACCCTCCCTGGAACTGTTATGTAACATAATAGGTGTTTTTGACCCCCTGGTCTTCAGCTTGCTTTCTTAGATTTCTGTTCTTCCTGGTCAGTGTGCATCTCATCCCTGCCCTGGAGGGGGCATCTTCAGTGGATGAGAGGGTAATTCAGACTCCATGCCCATTCAGTCCTTGGCCTCTCAATGGATACTGCCAGTTAGTGTCCTTGGTGATGGTATTTTTTTTTTGTTTGCTATTGACACTTATCCACTGGGAAATGGATGAAACCACTACAGCCACATAATCTATTAAACTGCTAAACTTGCTTTAGGTTTTGCCATCCTTTAACCTGCTGTATGCACATACCTCTGTGCCGTGCCACATACAAAAGGAATTTCTTTCATTTGACCCCTTGAAACACCTCTGTTATGGAGAAGGTACTATTCTTATTGTGAACTTACATTTTCAATCATAAATGCATATTAATCTACAGTTCTTAATTAAAGAAGTAGAGTAGTGAATAGTGTTTCTCAGGTTGCAAGCACATGGGAATACCTTTAAAATGAGGCATGGTGCTTATTCCCTGTAGCTGGCAACAAGCTAGAGAATAGATATCTATGATAATGTCTGCTGTACACTGATGTAGCCCTGGCGTCGTGTCTACAGAGGTCTACTACCCCTGCCTTACTGGTCAGACCAAAGTTGAGGGGCCTGGGTTCCCATTTTGCTGTTACAGGGGTTCTTCCCAAGTTAAAAATAAACTCGTGAGGTGCCTTCAATTGGAGTACATTTTAAGTGGGTCTAATATTTCACAGAACAACCCCCTTGGATGCTGTACCAAGCCACTTCCCCACACAGTCACCCCAGCACATGAAATACTATACACTAAAACCTCCAATTTTAACACTTTGATTTAAAGACTTGCGATAATAATATACTCATCAAAAATATGCTCACGAGTCCGAATTTTTCCCAAACCATCAAACACCATTTATTTACAGGGGGAGTGTTAGGAACGGGTAGAGTAGAGCAGAGGTTAAGTAACCATTTCACTTTTGGTTATTGGCATCAGCAAACACTCCTTTTTTCGTTTTTAATTCAAACACCTTTTTAAGACTCGATCCCACTAACTTTCTGACTAACTAGCTGCTGCAGGTGTTTCACATACACAAACCCCACTGGTACCAGTCCCCAGTTCAGATACACCCCCAACTCTGTCCCTGGGTATCCAGCACTACTAGTTGCAGGCCTGTGGTGCAGCTGGTCGGCCGGCGCTGGCACGCTTACTTTAAATCAAAGAAAACTTTCTGTACATCCATTTACTTTAAGACCTTTATTACGTCGTTGGGCATAAACTTGAAACAACTATTTACATCTCCCAGATGCAGGATAGTCCCTGCCTTTACTCACAGTTCTGCAGACAGTCTCAGTTGGCGTTGGGACTGTAGCTCTGGGGTAGATGGAACAGCAAAACTTGGGATCATTTGGAAGTTTGAGATGTGGAGCTGGCACTCTGCAACTTGGATCTTGTGATTTACTTGAAGATCTAGCAGCTTGTCCCATTCAGCCTGTTTCCAGGCCAGATGCAGAGTGCAAACCCAAAGCTCTCCAGGCCACAGATGAACTCAGACCCAGGAGTGACCCCACGGTCTGGCTCCCTCAATGGGTGCTCTAGCACCCAGGCATGCACCCACGGCTCCCTGTGACCCAGTTGGCACCACTCGATAGGGGTCGACTATTTCCCTACCTGGCTCCGTTGTATTTGAGCAGATTGCAGCCTCTTTAGCATCATATCAAAAGTGGCAAACTTTAATCATGAATTTTAGTCACATCCGGCTAATAAAGACATTTTCAGCTGTGCTGCCAGCGTTGCAGCTGTGGCTCTTTTGAACCGTGTTACAGTCTTTGGATTCTCACTGAGCACATGGTCTTGATGGGACTTTGGCATGCTCAAATGGGCTCCTCCAAGGACCCTGAACTTGGCACTGGCCGAACACACTGTGTACTCAAACTGTCCTTTGATTCCAGACATCATTTTTTCCTCACCATACAGGTGCTGATGAACCAGAAGAGCCTCTCTCTTCTCCTCAGGATGACTACCTGGTTTTACTGGCCAAGCCCCAGGGTGTCTGGGAGACTCCCATACCAAGTTTCCATAAACCTTTTTCCATAAACTGAACCTTCCATGGCCATTTCATTTAACCAATGTCCTTTCCCTTTCCTTGTGACATTAAGTCCAACCAGGGTACAGACAGAACCTTTTTCCTTCCTTGAACCTTTTATTCTTGTTTGGCATCGTTTAGGTGTAGAATTTTTCATTGCCCTTTCAAACCTGCAGCTTTCTTTCTTGAGGAAAAACTTCAGTTTTGGAGAGCCTCCGTGTGTGGCAGGGAGACTCCCACTGTTGAAACTGCAAAAACTGGATTCTTTGAACAAAATTACTCCTTGATTGGGGAAAGGCAACCCGCATGCCCTGGGGGACAGGTGGCTGGCAACCCCCAGGCAGGCCTTTCCCAAGCCTTGCATCCCCATTCTACTGCAAAGGGAGCTCCCGCCGAACTGAGGTCAGAACCAGAAGTCCTTGTCCTTTGGGAGCTTTCTGGCAGCTCCCCATTGTCTGAAACCTCTGTCCCTTCCAAAAATTAATATGTATGACTCTCCTTCAACACCTGATTGGCTATGTAAAAGTGCGCCAAGTATTTCCTCAGCTTTTCCCCCCAAGTAGAAACATAGAATTTGAAAGCAGATAAGGACTGCCTGGTCCTCCTAGTCTGCCCACGTCCCTGTCTAATGGGATGGGATACCTACGCTTGACCTTAGTACCATTTCCAACACATTCAACAATGCATTCTCTAACCTGAGCAGTGTCCTCCCCTCCTGACTACTTCAATGCCCAAACCTCCAACTCCAGCTCTACTGCCGCGCCCAAAGAACACTCTGCTCCGCAGTTGTTCTTCAAAGAGATCCCAATGCACTTAGCCAGAACCTATATACACAAGGCCATCCACAAAACTGGCTACAGTGGCGATCCATCCAATGCCTTGAACAGCACGGCTTCCGTAAAGGGCATAGTACCACCACAGCTCTGTTGGAATTCACTGGATTCCTCCACGACACATTCGACCAAGGAACTTGTGGGGGGCAGTATTCATTGATCTGATGAAGGCCTTTGACACCGTTAACCACCCACTCTTACTCGATCAACTGGACAAACTAGGGCTCTCCAAGGATGCACTACCCTGGTTTGCTAGCTACCTAGAGGAAAGGGTCCAACGTGTCAAGATTGCTGGAGTCACCTCTGACGAAAAAAAAAAACAGTCCTCTCAGGTGTCCCCCAGGGGTCAATACTGGGGCCTTTACTCTTTTTCCATCTTTCTTAATGATCTCCCTAGCATCTGCCAACAGAGAATATTACTTTATGTGGATGATGCAGTGCTATTTACTAGGAACCATGGTATCAGTCTACTCGAGAGTCAACTACATTGCGACTTCAGGGATGTTGAGGATTGGTTTAGCTCACACGAGCTTGTACTGAACTATAGCAAAACCAAGGTCATGACATTCTACAACCCAAGGAGCAAGTACAAACCTCTGTCCCTCAACATCAAGAACCATGCGGGGGCCTCACTTGAGCATGTTCCTGAGTTTAAATATCTTGCATCACCCTGGACAGCTCTCTTTCTTACTCGAAGCACATCAGTAATGTAGCGAAGGCCGCCAATATATGGATAGGTCTGCTCCACAAGGACAAGCACTCCCTGACCCCGGATGCCCTTAGACTGGTCATAAATAGCTCTGTTAACTCCATTATCGAGTATGGGCTAGTTATCTACAGCTCTGCCTCTCCCACTGCTCTCCGGAGGATAAAAGTGACACTTAACAAAGCCTGTAACTGGTGCCGCCTGCCTTACACACACTTGTGAACTATGTGCCCAGTCTGGATGGCTACCACTCCTTAGTAGAACACAATACCAGACCTGCCTGCTTACCAAGAAAGTTCTCCTCGGGCTTATGCCTCCAGGAGTGGCTAAACTCCTTACCGCCTATAGCGGCACCTAACTTACACGGAGAGCTCAACAACAGACCTTCCAGGTCGCTAGATGCCAGACTTCGTTGGATCAGAGATCATTCACACACAGGGCTCCTCATTGGTACAATACCCTTAACTTTGAAACACATGCAGCTGTGTCTCTTGGTCCTTTTAAAAGGCAGCTAAGACTATATCTCTCCTCTACCACACAATGTGATTGCCTCTCCTAAGCAATCGGGCATCTCCCTCTACACTATTCTTGGGTGACCTGAAACCTGCCGTACTGTCCCGCTGTACTCCTCCCCTGTCTCCGCCCCTCCCCCATCATGCTCCTCTCAGCCTGTTACTTCCTTAAAAGGCCTGTAGCCCACCCACACCACTCGCATTCCACCCACCACTGCCCACCAACAATGGCTCTTTAGCATGCTGACTCCTTCTGACTCCCTCCTATTCCCATTTATATTTTACCCTGATGATTGTTTCTAGCTTGCCAATAATGTCTCTCTCCACTGTTTACTGTATATATTGTGTGTTAGGCAAGTATGAATGGCAGGAATGTTATTGCTGTTTTCCTTTGTATGTATGTTACCCTGTATCCTTCGACGTGGAACCTTTGTAAATGAACAGTTCTAGGGACATGGATATGTTGTTCATCCGCACTGTCTGGCAGGTTCCTTGCCGCTTTAAATCTTGCCAGAAGGTCTTCTGTTGGCTCCTCCCACCTACCTGGGTGGTAAAACTCTCGGCTCCACCTCATGATCCCAGATCTTCCTTACTGCTTGGAAGCTCAGGTTCCCTCCTTAACGCTCTGCGTGATAGACTGGATCCTAACTCGTTGGTTCATCCGAAACTCGTTTTAAAATTTTCAAGACTTCGGTCTTCCTTTTCCCTCGCAGCTGCGATGGACAAATCGACTCCCGGTTTTTGGCGGTGCCCTTGTGGGCAGAAGATGTCCAGGATGGATCTGCACTCCATGTGCGTCTACTGCCTCGGCCTAGAACACGATCCGCAGGCATGCGAGTCATGCTGTTCGTTCTCGGCCAACGTCTTGGAGGACCGCGCTGCCCAGTTGAAGCTTGGGTGCCCTGAGAAGCGCTATCCGCTGATAAAGTCGAAAGAGGCCCATTGGGCGGTTACTGTGGCGGCTGGCTCAGCTGAGCAGCTCGAGCAGATGATCGCCCTCGAGGAGGAGGCGGCCCAGGCTGCATCTTCCTCCTCTTCGGTCGCTGCATTTATCCCGCTCTCTTTGGGTACCTCATATTCTGCTTCATTCAAGGAGCTTGGCCAGTCCCTTTCCACGAAGGGAGAGGGGCCATCAGGACATTCCTCTCGGTACAGAAAGAAGGATTCCAAGGGTTAGTCCTATCGTCGGCGTTCGTGGGAGCGGGAGAGGTCCCCTTCCCCAGACAGCCGACCATCGACTTCGGTCGAGGTTGTGGCTAAGGCCGCTGGCTTCATGGCATCCCCATCAGGTCAGCTGGCAGAGATACCAGTCGACGCGGTCAAAATTTTTCTCGACCTGTCGGACGGATTGTCGACTGCTGAAGCCGACAGCCCTTCTTTGCAGGTTCCCTCGGTGGAGACCGAGGATCTGCCTGCGCCCTCGGTGCAGCAGTCCCCAGTTAAGGTGTCCGAGCCGAGGGAAGAGCTGGGTGTCCCCCGCTCCTTCCCAGGCCCGTCCTGGGACACGCCAAGGATCTCAGTGTCGGACCTCTTCTCGGTCCAGCCAATCCCGCTGACATTGGCGGTCTCGGCCTCGTCACTGAGGTAAACGGCGATGCCACTCGTCCTCATCTTCCTCCTCGGAAGAGGAGAGGCTTCGGCACAAATTGCGTCAATGCTACGAGGAACTGATGTGGCAGCAGTTACTTTTGTCCAGGAGAAAGTCTACACCGATGCCTTCCCCAGCCATCAAGTGGCTGTCACCCGAGCGGCTGAAACAACCTCTCGCTGCAGTCGAGATGCCCAAGCCTGGGCTGGTTGTTCGGCTGAAACCTGCTGCCCCACCAATTGTGGTGGAACCTCCGCCTCCACAACCGAAATCGGGGGCGCCGACCAAGGACTCTCGGTCGGGTCAAGGCTTGCCCCATAGCTTGTCGGTCACCCTCACTCCCGACCGTCCTCGGCAGGTGGAGGGTGGCTCAGGCCCTAGGCAGTTCTTCGCGGACTCTTCGGAGTCCGATGACGACTCCTCTCTGTTCTCCAGGCCGTTTGGCCTAGAGTCCTCCGGGGGCCAGTCACTGGACGAAAGCCCATCGTCCTTTATGGGACTGCTTCGGCTCATCTCGGAGTCTACCGGGATGCAGCTCGAGCCCGTATCCAAACGGGCCAAGTATCCCCTGACGGAGATACTGGACCGAGAAGATTCTCCCACGGAGACCTTTCCGGTGGCTGAGGTCATTGTCGGCCCAGCCTTGGAGCTTTGGCAGCGGCCTGCTACCTGTCCTGCGCCCTTGGCCAGGATGGCCAGGAAGTATGCGGTCCCTACCAGCTCTTTGCCTGGGTTTTCGGAACACCCCTCCGCCGAGGGGTTGGTCACTGACAGCGTTTTCTGGCCTTCCGGGAACGCTAGGGATGTGGACAAGCCCCCCGACAAGGAGTCCAAAAAGCTGGACTATGCCGGGCGCAAGGTGTATGCTGCGTCCTCCCTCGGCCTCCACCAGGCCAGCTTGGCTGTGCTGAAGGCACACTTCTTCCACGCCGTCATGGGCTCCCTAGATGAGATGATCCCTCATCTCCCGGCTGACCTGCAGACCACGGTCCGGCAGTCTCGGGACCAGGGTAGGGCGGTGGTGAAGCAGCAGCTCCAAATGACTCTGGACATAGGGGACTCCTGTGCCAGATCAGTTGCGGCCGCGGTGGTCATGCGCCGCAGAGCATGGCTGAGGATATCCACCTTCATGGCGGATACCCAGCACAAGTTGGCGGACGTCCTCGTCTTGGGGACTGACCTCTTTGGCCCTGGAGTGGAAGGTCACCTCCAGCGGATCGAAAAGTCCAATGCCACTCTGGACTGTCACCTGCGCCCAGAAGGACAAAGGCCGCCGACAGCAGCAGCACAAGCCCTTTCATCCTTCTGCGCCTGCGGCATGTCCGGCCCAACAGCACCAGCATCAGGGCCAGCAGGCTCGCGCTTGGCATCCCAATCCCAAGCCCGTGGCTTCCTCCAACAGGAAGCAGGGAGGTAAAGGCCCAGGAGGTCCCTCGGCTGGTCCCTTCTCCAAGCCTGCCCAGTGACGGCTTGAGGGGTGTCGCCCCCAGCCTCGTCACTCCCCCCTGGGTTCCCCCCGTGGGGGGATAGCTCTGCCACTTCCTTTCTGCCTGGTCCGCTAACACCATGGACCGCTGGGTGTTGGAGGTGGTAGGAAAGGGCCTGCCTCTGGAGTTCGAGCAGGCTCCACCTTTTCGAGCCATCGCCCCTCGGGGGGCCACGGGGTCTGCAGCCTCACTGTCGGCCCGCTGAGCCGATATTGCCCTGCTCCTCGAAAAAGAGATGATCAGGAAGGTGGCAGATCCTCCTCCAGACCTGGGTTTGTGTCCAGGTATTTCCTGGTCCCAAAACAGACGCGGGGCTGGCGCCCCATTCTTGACCTGCACGACCTGAACAGGTTCCTAAGGTCTTGGACCTTCAGGATGGTCACTCTGGCTCAGATAATCCCATCCTTGGAACGAGGCATGTGGTTCTGTTCCCTGGACCTCCAGGACGCATTCTTTCATGTCCCAATCTGTCTGTCTCATCAGAGATTCCGCTTCAGAGCGGAGGGATCCCTTTACGAGTTCCAGGCCATGCCCTTCGGCCTCTCCCTAGCTCCCAGGGTCTTCACTAAATGCATGGCAGTGGTGACAGCATTCCTGCGGTGCCGAAGGGTCTGGGTGTACCCCCTACCTGGACGACTGCCTGATTGCAGCCCCCTCCTGAACGGAGGTGGAGTGGTCTAGAGACCTGGCCCTCCAGGTTTGCTCTCAGATTGGCCTCCTCATTAACGAGGCCAAGTCGGAACTCGTGCCAAAGCAGGTGATACATTTCATCGAGGCAGAGCTCGACTCTCTTCGAGCCAGAGCACGGCTTCCAGCGGTCAGGGCCGAGGTTCTTTCCTCCTTTGCCCAATCATTTCAGGTTGGGCAATTGCGCCCTGCCCGGGACTTCCTGCGCCTCCTGGGCCTCATGGCAGCCTGCACCAGCGTGGTCCGTTGGGCCCGCTGGTACATGCGTCCCGTTCAGTGGGGACTGGCCAGCCAGTGGTCACAGCGCTTCGATCCATTGGATCAGCTAGTGAGCTAGTGACAGTGACCCAGAGGATGTGGAATGCTCTCCAGTGGTGGACCGTTCCGGCACATCTGCAGGAGGGCATCCCATTTGTCCGCCCTGAGCCGACGGTCTCTCTATCGACCAATGCCTCTCTGATAGGTTGGGGTGCCCATCTGGGGGAGCACAGAGCGTACGGCCTCTGGTCCCCTCGGGAGTCCCGATGCCACATCAACCTGCTGGAGCTTTGAGCGGTTCGTCTAGCCCTCACCGCCTTTGCTCCGTTTCTATGGAGTCAAGTGGTTCAGGTCCAGACGGACAATACCACACCATGTACTACCTAAACCGACAGGGCGGGACGCGCTCCATGCCTCTGTGCAGGGAAGCTCTCCGCATTTGGTCTCTCGTGCGCAGCCTGGGGGCGGATCTTCTCGCCATTCATGTGGCAGGAGCCTCCAACACCCTGGCCGATGCCCTAAGCCGGATAGGGGCTGTGTCTCACGAGTGGTCTCTCCTGCCGGAGGTAGTACAAGATCTCTTCTTCCACTGGGGCACGCCTCAGGCAGACCTGTTTGCCTTCAGGGAGAATGCGAAGCTCAGACTGTTTCATGCCTGCCCCCCTCAGCAGGGCTCACTGCAGGGGGATGCCTTCTCGAGGCCGTGGACCCCGGGCCTCTTCTACGCCTTTCCCCCATTTCCCTTGATCCACAAGGTGCTTCTCAAGGTGAGGAGGGACAAGGCGCAGGTGATTCTGGTAGCCCCAGACTGGCCCTGTCTGTTCTGGTATCCAGATTTCCTCAGTCTCAGCTCCAGGCTCCAGAGGTGGCTTCCAGCCCACTTGGACCTGATCTCAGTCAATCTGGGGAAGGTATTCCATCCGGACCTTCAATCCCTGTACCTGATGGCCTGGTTCCTGTGTGGCTAGAGTTCCAGGCCTTGGGTCTTTCCGACGAGGTCCTCAATGTCGTTGAGGTGTCCCGTAAGGAGTCGACCAGAAAATGCTACGCCTTCAAATGGAAGAAATTCTCCATTTGGTGTCAGAGCAAGGGCCTGGACCCTTCCTCCTGTTCCTTGGCAAGCATACTGGACTACCTATGGTCCCTTTCTCAGCTAGGGCTTCGGTCGACGACCCTTAAGGTGCACCTGGCAGCCATCTCTGCTTAGCGGGCGCGGGCCGGGAAGCAGTCAGTGGCGCAGGAGAAGGTGGTCGGGTGCTTTTTCAAAGGCCTTGATCACATATCTCCTCCAGTGCGAGAACCTCCACCTCCGTGGGATCTACTGCTGGTATTGGCTAAGCTCATGGGCAAGCCATTCGAACCGATGCACAGGTGTGACACCTCTCACCTGTCGTGGAAGACCGCCTTCTTGGTGGCTATCACATTGGCCAGAAGGATGGGAGAGCTCCAGGCACTTTCCATAGAGTCTCCTTATCTGGTCTTCCACAGGGACAAGGTTGTCCTGCGCCCCCACCTGAAATTCCTTCCGAAGGTGGTGTCAGAGTTTCACCTTAACCAGGTGTTGACTCTGCCGGTGTTCTACCCCAATCACACCTCGGAGGCTGAATATAGGCTCCATACTTTGGACCCTAGAAGAGCCCTCACTTATTACAAGGAGCGGACGGCTGAAGTTCTGGGAGAGGTTCGCCAGCTGTTTTTCACCTACGCTGAAGCCACACCTGGCAGACCTGCAGCCAAGCGGACGATAGGCAGGTGGGTCACCTCCTGCATAGATCTCTATTGGTTGGCAGGCATGGAGCCTCCCAGAGGGATAAGAACTCATTCTACCCGCCATACCGCTGCATCGGTGGCTGCTTCCAGGGACGTCCCTGTCCAGGAAATCTGCAGGGCTGCTACCTGGAAGTCAGCACACACCTTCATCAGCCACTACCACATCGACCTTGAGTCTTGCCAGGATGCTGGTTTTGGGGCCTCGGTTCTCCAGTCTCTATTCCCTAAGTAGGGGGTGTGCGCCTTGCCTCCCTCCCTCCTCTCGGAGAACTGCTAGGAGTCTGCCAGACAGTGTGGATGAACAATATATCCATGTCCCTAGAAAAACAGGTTACTCACCTGTAACAGGAGTTCTAGGAATGGTATATGTTGTTCATCCACACGACGCACCCGACCTCCCCGGCTTCGACGCACAACCTGGCTTCCAGTGGGCTAGATCTGGCGTCATGGGGCGGAGCCGAGTGTTTTACCACCCGGGTGGGTGGGAGGAGCCAGTTTGAAGACCTTCCAGCAAGATTTAAAGTGGCAAGGAACCTGCCAGACAGTGTGGATGAACAACATATACCATTCCTAGAACCCCTGTTACAGGTGAGTAACCTGTATTTCCAGCTCAAAGGTATTTTTAATCCTAGAGTTTAATAAAATAAAATAAAATAAAAAAAAATAATGAATAAGCTGCAGATCCTAGTTAACCAACAGCCCACTTCCTCCTACCCCCAACTAGAATTGCCTTATATCTGTCCCATGCATTCTTGAATTCCCCCCACTGTTTTTGACTCCACATCCTTCTCAGGAAGGTCGTTTCATGCATCCACAATCCTGTCTGACACTTATTGGCATGTCCCCTTCCACTTTTAAGATCCACCGGAAGTCTTCAAGCTGGCTTCTCCCACCTACCTGGGTGGTATACACCTCGGCTCCGCCCCATGACACCAGATCTTGAGATTCAGGTTGCCTCCCTCATGCTAACGCATCTCGTAGGCCCTGGCTTTCAAACCTTCAGTTTTACCGAAATTTCGCTTTGTTCGTATTAACGATCGCAAGTTTGCAGCTTCGATCATGGAAGAAAAATCTTCCCCCAGATTTTGTAGGTGCCTGTGTGGCCAGAAGATGTCACGTACCGATCCCCATACCACATGCATCTCCTGCCTTGATGTCGGCCATGACACCTCGACTTGCAGTCTGTGTTTGGCTTTTCATCCCAACATCTTTGGCGACCATCCCGCACGTCTTCAATTGGGGAGGTGTGGGCAGTTTCTGCGGCTGCGGGATCCGCTGAGCAGTTGGAACGTATGGAAGCCTTCAAGGAGCAGGCTTCTCGGAGCTTTTTTGTGTCGCTCAACCTGGGCTCCACCTTCTCTGGTTCCTTCCGGGAGTTGTACTGGTCTCTCCCTACCAAGGGAGAGGCACCTGCAGGCTCGCACTCATCTCTATCCCATAAGTGGGAGAAGGATCTGAGTGCATCTTCGTCTCGACAGAGACAGTCATGGGAGCGGGAGAGATCTTTGTCCCAGAAACATGCGGTCTCGACCTCATTTGAGATAGCTTCTTCAGCCGCCGGCTTTTCAGACTTGCCGTCAAGCCAGCCGACCGAGGGTTTGGGCAACGACACGGAAATTGTCATCGATCCTATTGACCCTTTGTTGCCGACTCTGGTCGATGACTCCTTGGAGAGGACTTCAGTCCTTGTTTTCCCCAATGAGGAGACCCAGCCTGCTGGAGTCCCCATCAAGGAACTGGTCCCGGACTCCGGGAAGTCACTGGCCCCGCTGGTGTCTCCCGACCAACCAAGTCAACCTGCCTGATCTCGATCGAGGTCTAGGACCCACTCGACCGACAGGCCGAGGAAGAGCCATAAGTGCTCCAAAAAGAGGCAAAGCCATTGGTTGTCCTCATCCTCCTCGAATGAGGAGGGGCTCTGGTGGAAACTCTGTCTGTGCTATGAGGACCTCATGTGGCAGCAGCTGATTTTATCCAGGCATAAGTCTACCATGGCTTCCACCCTGGCCAGTACTTGGCTTTTGACTCCCAGGCCAAAGCCGACTACTTCAGAGCTGCCCAAATCGGTTCCCCAGCCTGCGGAGCCAGCAAGGCTACCTGTTCGGCCTAAAACGGTCTCTCCACCTATTGTGGTGGAACCACCACCAAACAGCCTGTGAGAGGGTCTCCTTCCAAGGAAGACAGACCAGACACCGGGCTTCCCCTGCGACTGTCGGTCACGGTCAACTCAGACCTCCCCCGGCGAGTCGAAGGTGACTCGGGCAGTAGGCCGTTGTACTCGGATTCAGATGTCACCGGTTTACATTCACATCCAGGGGATGATGAATCGACTTCTGGCCTTGATACGGAGGAAGGTCCCTCATCTTTTCAAGGGATCCTCCACTTCATCTCTGAGTCTACAGGAATGCCCCTGGAGCCAATCCAGAAAAAGGCGGAGTACTCTCTTATGGACATCCTTAAGAGAGGGGATACCCCAACTTTGGAACGGCCCTAGAACTGTGGACTCAGCATCATGGTCATTTGACCAGCTGATCACTGTAACCCAGAAGATGTGGGACACTCTCCAGTGGTGGACCGCCACAGACTGGTTCCAGGAAGGGATCCTGTTTGTCTGCCCTGAGCTGACAGTTGTCCTCACGACCGATGCCTCTCTCATGGGCTGGAGAGCCCACATGGGGGACAAAAGGGCCCACAGACTCTGGACCCCCAAGGAGTCCCGATGCCACATCAACCTTTTGGATCTCAGAGCAGTCAGACTGGCAATGTCAATTTTTGCTTCTCGGCTCCAGAGTCAAGTGGTTCAAGTCCAGATGGACAATACTTCCGTCTGTTGTGTAAGGAGGCGCTCCGCATCTGGACCCTTGTGAGCCAATTGGAGGCGGATCTCCTGGCCATCCACGTGGCAGGAGCCTCGAACCATCTGGCGGATGCTCTCAGCCGCTTAGGCCAGACATCCCAATTGTGGTCTCACCATCCAGAGGTAGCTTACAGCCTGTTCTCCCGTTGGGGCAAACCGATGGTGGACCTGTATGCCTCCAGGGAAAACACCAAGCTGAGGCTGTTTCATGCCAGCCTCCCTCAGCAGGGCTTTCTGCAGGGGGATGCCTTCTTGAGGCCGTGGACCCCAGGCCTCCTCTACGCCTTCCCTCCATTTCACTTGATTCACAAGGTGTTACTCAAGGTGAGGAGGGACAAGGCGAAGATGATTCTGGTAGCCCCAGACTGGCCACGCCAGTTCTGGTATCCAGATCTCCTTAGCCTCAGCTGCAGGTTCCCGGCTCAGCTTTGCACACGCCCGGACCTGATATCACTCAGTCAGGGGAAGGTGTTCCATCCGGACCTTCAAACCCTGCACCTCACAGCCTGGTACCTGAGTAGCTAGAGTTCCAGGCTTTGAGTCTTTCTGAAGATGTCTCCACTGTGGAGGAGGCATCCAGAAAGGAATCGACCAGGAAATGTTGTGCCTTCAAATGGAAAAGGTTTTCCATTTGGTGTCAGGGCAAGGGCCTGGATCCTCTGTCCTGTCCGGTAGCTAACATTCTTGACTACCTTTGGTCTCTCTCCAAAGGGGGTCTACGGTCATCGACCCTTAGGGTGCACCTGGCAGCCATCTCTGCTTACCGGATGTGGGCCGGTCAGCCAACAGTGGCGCAGGAGACAGTGCTTGGGCACTTTTTCAAAGGCCTGGATCACATATCCCCTCCGGTGCATGAACCTCCACCTCCGTGGGATCTACTGCTGGTACTGGCAAAGCTCATGGGCAAGCTATTCGAACCATTGCACAAGTGTGCCTTGTCACACTTGTTGTGAAAGACAGCCTTCCTGGTGGCTATCACGTCTGCCAGAAGGACGGGGGAGCTCCAGGTGCTTTCGGTGGACTCCCCTTATCTAGTCTTCCATAAGGCCAAGGTTGTCCTGTGCCCCCACCCAAAATTCCTTCCGAAGGTAGTGCCAGAGTTTCACTTTAATTAGGTGTTGACTCTGCCGGTTTACTACTCTAACTACACCTCGGAGGCTGAGTACAGGCTCCATACTTTGGACCTGAGATGTGCTCTCTCCTACTATAAAGAAAGGACGGTGGAAATTCGGGGAGAAGTTCGCCTGCTGTTTGTCACCTACGCTGAAGCCATTTCTGGCAGACCTGCAGCCAAATGGACCATTGCAAGGTGGATTACATCATGCATTGGTCTGTGCTATGAGTTGGCAGGCAAGGAGTCTCCCAGAGGGATTAGAGCTCATTCTACCCGCCATACTGCTGCATTGGTGGCTGCTTCCAGGGACATCCCTATCCAGGAAATCTGTCAGGCTGCTACCTGGATGTCAGCAAACACCTTCATCACCCACTACCACATCGACCTTCAGTCAAGCCGGGATGCTGGTTTTGAGGCTTCAGTTCTCCAATCTCTGTTCCCCAAGTAGGGGTTGTGCATCTTGCCTCCCTCCTCCCAGAGAACTGCTAGGAGTCTGCCAATATGTGTGGATGAACAACATATGCACTATCCTAGAAAAACATGTTACTCACCTGTAACAGTAATTCTAGGAGTGGTATATGTTGTTCATCCATACGGACTCACCCGACCTCTCCGGCTGCAGATGCACAAACCTGGCTTCCAGCGGGCTAAGATCTGGTGTCGGGTGGAGCCAAGGCATATACAACCCGGGTGGGTCGGAGAAGCCAGCTTGAAGACTTCCGGTGGATCTTGAAGTGGAAGGGGACATGCCAATAAGTGTGGATGAACAACATATACCACTCCTAGAACTACTGTTACAGGTGAGTAACCTGTTTTTCCTCACATTACCTCTGAGCTGTCCCCCTCCTCTATCTTCAAATTGTGCCCCCTTGTTCTTACACATCTCTTTTTCTAAAAGATGCTACCCTCTTGGACTTTGTTGATTCCTTTGAGGTTCTTGAAAGTTTCTATCATGTCCCCCCTCTCCCTCCTTTCCTCGAGGGTATACATGTTAAGCTCCTTTAGTCTCTCTTATGGCTTCTGGTGCAGACCCTGCAGCAATTTAATTGCCCTTCTCTGGACAGCCTCCTTGCTGTCTATGTCCTTGCGGAGATGGGGTCTCCAGAACTGCACAAAGTACTCTACATGGCGTCTCACCAACTGTCTGTACAGAGGGATAACAACTTCCTGTTTTCTACTGGTGATGCTTCTCCCTGTGCATCCAAGTATCCCCTCAGCCCTCCTTACTGCCTTCTCACATTGCTTGCCCACCTTTAGGTTATCTGATGTGACTATCCCCAGGTCCCTTTCCCTTTTTGTTGTTGTTAATATCTCACCCCCCTATTCTGTACTCTTCCCCTGGGTTGTTGTTTCCCAGGTGCATTACTTTGCACTTCTTTGTGTTGAATCTAAGCTGCCATATATTTGACCATTCCTCCAGCCTTGCCAAGTCCCTTCTCATCCTTTCCATCCCACTTTGTGTATCAACCCTGTTGCAGATCTTTGTGTCATCTGCAAAGAGACATAGTTTTCCTTCCAGTCCCTCCACAATGTAAGTTATCGACATTGAAGAGGACCAGTCCAGTACTGAACCCTGCGGTACCCTGCTAGTAACCCCCCTTTCTTCAGAGTGGACTCCGTTTACTATTACCCTCTGCATCCTGATGTCCAGCCAGTTTTTTATCCAGGCTACCACCCTGGGACTCACTCCAATGCTGGCTAACTTGTTTATTAATCTTTTGTGTGGGACTGTGTCAAATGCCTTGCCAAAATCTAGGTATGTCATGTCCACAGCCCCTCCCTTGTCTACTACTTTGGTCACCCAGTCAAAGAAATCTATTAGATTCATCTGACATGACCTTCCCGCTGTGAATCTATGCTGCCTTGGGTCCTGTACCCTGCTGGCCTCTAGGTACTCAACAATTCTTTCCTTCAAAAGTGATTCCATCATTTTACCTACCACTGAAGTCAAACTAACAGGTCTGTAGTTTCCTGCCTCTGCCTTGTGAAGTGGAATCACATCCACCCTCCTGCAGTCCTGTGGCATCTCCCCATCCTCCCATGATTTGTTAAAGAGGGTACTCAGTGGTGTCACTAGCTCTTTCCTTAGTTATTTTAGAATTCTGGGGTGAATCCTGTCAGGCCCCATTGCTTTGTCCACCTTCAGTTTTAAAAGTTCTTTCAGAACCCTTTCTTCTGTGAATGGACTGGTAACAAGCCCCCTATCCAGAGTGTTTCTATTCATTCAGTATCCCTGCTTTTTCACTGTCTTCCTCTGCCCACTCTCCCTTCCCTTTAGTAAGCCTCACTATCCCTTCCTTCATCTTTCTTCACTCCCTAATGTACCTATAAAAGGTTTTATCCCTCTTCTTAACTGTGTTGGCTATCTTTTCCTCAGTTTGGGCTTTTGCTATTCTAACTACCTTCCCTGCCTCCTTCTGCTTTAACTGATACAGTTCTCTATCCTGCTCGTTCTGTGTTTCCTTATATTCCTGAATGCTATCCTTTTCTCTTTACCCTTCCCTGCCACCTCTTTTGAGAACCATAGTGGCTTTTTCCTTTGTTTTTTTTTTGATTTGCTTTACAGAAATGCTTGTTGCCTCTTTGGTGACAGTTTTGATTTTGTCCCATAGTTCTTCCACCCCTCCTTCTGGCCTGTTTGCGAGTGCTTTTCTGAGGCACTCTCCCATTTTGCCAAAGTCAGCCCTCCTAAAGTCCAACACCCTTGGTTTTGTGTGGCTGGGCTCTATAGCTGTGTTTATTGTGAACCACATTGTTTGGTGGTCGCTTGTTCCCAGATGGCTACCCACTACTAAATCTGAAATCCTCTATCCATCCCCGTTTGAGAGTACCAGGTCTAAGATTGCTCCCTTCCGAGTGGGTTCCAACACTAGCTATCTGAGGCATGCCCCCTGTAGGGCATCGAGAATGACCCTGGTCTTGGATGTGGCTGCAGTAAAGGTGCTCCAGTGAACATCTGGCATATTCTGGTCCCCCATCAACAACATCTCTCCTTTTTCTGCCATTCTCCCATTCTAAGGATTCCTTTTATCCTTTTCTTGTCCATTGCCCCTGTGCAGATTGTGGTGCCATTTCCTGCCTCCAGGGTGACCCACAGTGTCTCCCCCTCCCTGTTTACCCTTTAGTTCTGTTGCTTTGAATCCTTCCCTTATGTAGAGAGCTGATACTCCTCCTCTTTTAACCTCCCTGTTCCTCCTTCCTTTTTTTTTTTTTTTTTTATCATCTAATGTTTTTTCCTCCTCAACCAGAGCTGCCCCCCCAATGACCTTGGCCGGCAGCACCCGCACCTCTGGACCAGGTCAGGTGTGCGGATTTATACGCCCATCCACACAGGCCGGCCAGTGACAGGTCCCCCACTCCCTGTAGGGACCAGCGGCACAGACACCCAGTTGCTGTGTCTCACGGGTCTAGGGGTGCAGGGCACGGCCATCAGCTGATGCGGTCACCCTGACATGTTTCCTCCAAGTTTTTACACCCCAAGGAGCCGGACGTGCAATGGCGTTAACACACCTTATGTGCAGATGCCCACCGCGCTCCACCCCATCATGCCTGCAGCTGCGCGACAACTTCGCTAGGTGCCGCTGTAGTGCGGCTGACCTCACCGCATCCCAGAGAGGGAGAGCAGTCGTGGCAAGCTCGATCCTTCCTCTCCCCTGCCAGCCCCCAGCGGCCCGAGTCTGTTCCCGAACCTGGGTCGCTGGCGCGGTGCGAGGTGTGGCTGCCAGCACCTCAACCCTGAGTGCCACTGGGCCGGCTGTGTACCTAGTATCTTGACATCCCAGTCATGGTTCTCTGTGTACCATGTTTCTGTGTCTGCCATGATTTCCAGGTGTCCTTCCATCTGGTGGCCACTAGTTCAGGGATCTTGTTACACAGACTATGGGTAATGGTACTCATCGCCCTCTATTTTTTGATGGCCTTACCCTTTTTAGGCCCATCCCTGTCCTTGCTGCCTTTTTCTGGATTTACCCCTGTCCTGCTCCCTGTCAACTTCTCTACCTTTGTGTTTACTTCACTAACCATCCTGTTTTGTGTGTGGGGGGCGGGATTTCCCTGCTTCTCTTCAGTGCCTTCCCACTTGGCTAGTTTAAATGCTTGTCAATGAAGCATTTAAACCTATCATCTAGGATCCTGGTTCCCCTCCCGGACAGGTGCTGACCATCACATCAGTATAGGCCTGCATCCTTCCAGGTGGACCACCAGTCCCCAGTGAAGCCAAAACCCTGAGCTCCACACCAGTTTTTCAGCCAATCATTGTGTCCTGTGGTGCGGAGTATCCTAGCCTCACCCATGCCATAGACAGGCAGCACTTCCGAGAAAGTTACCGTGCATGCTACTTGTCTAAGGCCCCTCTCCAACTCCACAAACTCCTGCTGCACCGCTCTGATCCCATTCCCAGCCAGGTCATTTGTCCCTAGGTGGACAATGACATCCAACCCCATCCCCTGTGCAGCTGCTCCCACGATCCTGATGTTTCACTGTGTCCCTCCAAGCCATGGCAGCGGGCAGGCACCTTATCTCCCTCTCCCCTCCCTCTCTCAGTTCTACCCTCCTAATGACTGAGTCCTCCACCAGGAGTTGTTTCCTCCCCTGTGGGGTCCTGTACCTCCCTTCTGTGGGTCTCCTTTGTGGAGGTTCCCAGTATCTTCCTTGGTCTCCACTGTGGGTGTCTCTGTTGAGGAACCACACTCCACCAGAATGGCGAATGAATTGTGAAAAGGGGCAACTGGAGGGATGTGCCTTTTTTCCACCACTCTCCCCCTCCCTGAACCCACCGTGGTCCAACCGCTCCTCTTTCTTGGCAACCTCTGAGGCAGTGGTGGGGGCCTGGGTGGTCCCTGGGTGGGGGAGGAGGTTTCTCGAATCTTCACCAGGTCAGCATGAGACGGGCAACCTCCTCCCTCAGACCAGAGTAGTGCCTACAAATCGGGCAGCAACGCAGCATCCAGAACGTCTCCCGGAAGACTGCTGCTCCACAGCCAATGCATTGCACCACTCCCCACATGTCTGTCTCTCTTAAGTCCACTTTTCAACTCCACAGTCCTTGGCAGCAATACTGGCCCCCTGATTGGCTAAAACTGGGTTCAGAGGCTGCAAACATGGTTGCTGAATACAATCTCAAACGCTGTGTATCCAGTGCCCCCAATTTCATGCCCTGGTGCAGCCAGGAGAAACACTTTTATTTTTGTTTGCCCCCAACGTCTGTTAGCAATCCCTGTGCCCTGTAAAGCGACTGCACAATTTAACACTTTTCCTTTAGTCCTTTTCTTGTCGTTCGGCCATTTTAGACTGTTCTCAGGGAGTCCATACATAGTCCCACTGCAGTCCATACCATGTCCCACTTTGCAGTCCTCCTGCAGCTAGAATGAATGTTTTTATTATACAGTAGCCCCATGGTTTTGTAGCAGCCCCTTTGCCCTTTCAAACCTCCCCAAAAGTTCAGCTTTTTTAAATAATCCCCTGCCTGTCGCTAGCACCGAAATATACAACCCCTAGGTGCTAGACAGGCTCCCTCATTCATGTTTCCCCGGCCTCATTAATATTCATGAGGCGGTCCCCGATCCTACAACATGGATAGGCGCTCTTTGTCTAAAATGTATGGGGGGATCTGGGAGAATGGGGCAGCCACCAGGAGTAACAGGTAAGCCCCTAATGAGAAGTTACATTGAAATTTTTTTATTTAGGTTTTATTAACCAGGTAAGTTCACTAGACTTTTACATGCCTATTTTCAGGTACGACGTGGAGGTTACAACAGCATATACAGACTACAGACAAGAACATTTTATATAAGTGCATACATTACAAATGACAGGTTGTCACAGTTGAAACAATCAAAATTAAATTTGAAGGAGCACTGTGCTAATGTAGGACCAAAAATACAAATAACGTTTAGAAACAGTAGAGAGTAGGAACAGGAATACATACAATGCAGAACAGTAGCAAGGCCTAGAACAGTAAATAAACACAATTTTTTGAAACCTTGTGATGACATGCAGGGGAATCTGTGCCTTGTATATTGTACTTGGGCATAGCTTGACCATTTATGACACAACAAGGTTCTGTAAAATGGTGGCAGACATATTGATCATGGATATCTTCAAACTGCTGTCAGCTGAGGGAAAGCACAAAAACCGTTAAACAGCTTTTTATTTTTTTTTACTTTCTGTTTATACCTGCCTCCAGTCTCCAGCCCACCTCTCCCTCAGAAGCTTCCATGGCACATGTGACCCCCTGCGCTCCGCTGCCTTCAGTCGCTGTCCTCCATGGAGCCTTGTCTCCCCCCTCCATGGGGATGGGTTGGAGAAAGCTCCCAGTCTCAATATTTAGTCAGCAGGCGCTGAGGCAGTGATGTGAGCCTGGATATATCCAGGTCTGTCATTGGAGGTTCTGGGGTAATTTTCCTGTTTCTCCCGGCCCACTAGGACATCAACATGCTAGCTGTTTCTGCAGTATGCATATGCTTGCCCCCTGTGTTTCAGATGGCAGCTGGTCGAAGTGGAGAACGGAGTGTCTTTGCTGGTCGTTGTCACTGTTGGGCTGCCAGCAGCTATTACTGCAATGGCTGGGTGAGTCGGGTGGACAGGAGGGTGGGGTGCTGGGTGCTTAGTGGATGGGTTGGGTAGGGCAGTTGGGGGGCTCCATATGTCACAACAGCGATCAGGCAGGTAGGTTACTACTAGTCTACCAGGGATGGTATGTGCATTGCTGCACACATTTGCACAGGGATCGGTTGTGAGGGGCACTAGACTACTAGGTATTCATAGGGTGAGAAACAGATTTCCATCAAGGATGGGGCTGGAGGTTTGGCGACTAGACTGCCAAGTATTCATGGGTCGAGAAACCAGTTTTAATCTGTGATTGGGTGGGGGGGAGGCCACTAGACTACCGCATATTCATAGGGAAAGAAATTGATATTGGGGATCAGGCAGGAAGAAGTGGGTGTTGCCAGCACCAGTGCCCATGAGGGAGGTGGACATCTCTGTGCACTTTTATGAATAAGACCAGAGTATGATAAATGTTATTTAATGCTGCCCTGGCAGCCTGTCAGCACTTACAGAACCCTCCAAATATACACTGGGACCTGCATGCAAGAGGTCATTGTCATTTGCATGTGCATTGTGGTGTATTCAGCACAGTTTCGCTATCTACTATGTAGGACGCAAGGGGAACCTTTTAATATGGCTCCGCCTTGTTCAGACGTGCTCAGTCTGGTTAGCACGTCAGTGACAGACTACTCTTTCCTGGACTCAGCCTGTGTAATGTTACCAGCTTTCTCAATACTCCGGTAGCTGCCACCACTCAGCTTTTACACTCTGTTTTCGGGTATATCCAGGTTCGTGTCCCTTCAGAGCCACTGCTCACGCAGTACAGTGCTCCTTGCTCAAGGTCACACGACCCAACCCCTCCATCACAGTTGAGAATACCTTACTTTAGAAATAGTACATGGGAACTGTAGCCTTCTCCTCAGTGGTGGAAATATAGTTGTTGTCAGTTCTAAATTGGTTAGCTGCTCCCCAAACGATTCAGTCACGCAAACATGAAATATATAAATATAATATTTTTAATGTTTCAGGATAATTACACAGGTATTGCAGGAACACTATAGGGAACAATAATTCTACAGAAATGGAAAGAAAATGTTTTTATACAGAAGGTGTCACACAGGAGAAAACTACCTCTCTCCCTCTGTTCCTCGCTGTCTCTCTTCAACCAGGTAGACTGGTGTACCACAAGGCACTTTGAATCAGGGCAGATGTGAACTCTTACATGGCAGTTTGTTCACAATCCCAAGCCTGACTGACTCTGTTAGGTCCTGTCAGATCTCGAAACCCTGCAGCCCCCAACCATTACACATCATCCAGTATGTCACTCCGACATCACAGATTCAAATATTTTGTCTGCAGCTGGAGTTGGGAGAACTGGCTTGTACCCCAACCTGAAATACCATGAGCCCGTAATAGGAATGTGTGTGTTAGCTAGCTACTTGCTGACATCAAATACACTTCTAATGCTGAGCCATATTTCATAGGTCCCAAAGTGGACAGCCCAAAGTAAATTTACAACCAGGCTCCTTTTGGTCATTTTTTCTTGTCAGAGACATTACTAAGAAAGCTTTTGTTTTTTACCCAGCATCTACTAAATTCAGACTGTTACCTTGCAGAAAGATTTAAATTATGTGAAAAGAACAGGGAATATAGTACAGGTATACCTAGCAAATTGGTGCAGCGTCACAATACCTGTTAATACCATGCTATCCTTTGAATATGGGGGTCTTCGGGTACAAATGAACATAGGAATTTAAGACACAAGGCTGTCAAGTAGCCTGTAGGGATAGTCGCTAAGATTTTAGGTCCACCTCACTGAAAAATTTCTCAAGGGAATGCTGGCCAGTTTTCTTTTATGTGCAACCCTCCAGATGCAGCTTACCAACAGCCTGTGTGCTGCTTCTCTGGAATGTTAGTCATGCTATATGGAAAATAAACCACCCGCTATGTGATGTCAAGCCCCTTTGTGAGTTGTGCTCATTGTCTGGTCTTTGAGAGTCACGTATTTGTCATGCTGTGTTGATGTGCACGCTACAATGGCTCTCCTTCCCTTCTCCCCTTATTGTATGCCCTTCACCCTTCAATTAAACCTGGAACTGTGCCGTCTGTGCAAACACAAGCACTTTAGCACTTGCCTGGACACGTCTTAGGGAATGAATGTAATTTGGGCTTGTTGAGGCCTGTCCAGGAATGAATTCAGTTCTGGTGCTGGCTAAGTAGACTTGGATCCTGTATGTGAAGATGGTTTTCTAAAAGGGGGGGCTTCCTCAAACAGAAACTAACATAAATAAAGAAGCTAGGAACCCACTTCTTCTGTTGTAGTTGATATTTTATGGGCCTCAGCAGAGATTCTCTGACATGATATTTAGTTGAACAAAGACTTGCTAGAATTTTGGCAGATACTGAATGGTATTCACTGAAAATGAGAAGTAATGTGCAACCAATGGTTTTACTGAAGCTGGTATTCGTTTTTTACTCTAATGCCTTTAGATGCAAGTAATATCTGGCAGTAAAGTTACAACTTTATTGTTTTCCATCTGTTATTTCTGCTCGTGATCTATTGGTTGGCTCACATCTGACCACACACCCCTGTCTCATCACCTGCCATCCCCAGGTACTTACCCCAACCTCCAAGTTCCACCATGGCTTAGCCCCCAAGGTGAGGTCCTCTGGGGTACGTGTTTTGTCCCCTACCAGGAGCAAGGTGCTTGTCTGGAGGTGGGTGCCTGGTAAATGGTGCGCAGTCTGTGAGGGTCTGGTTGTCATTCAACCTGTTTTCTTCCCTGGGGCTGCCAGCATGCTATGATGTGGTATGTACATGTGCAGTTGTGCGCAGAAAGCATTGGTGTTTGCAGCAGTCCTCAATCTCTGATGAGGACCTATGAGGTTTCCACATGTGCTGCCGCCTAGTCTCCACGGGGTGGCAGTCAAGCAGCGGAGGATGGAGTAGTCCTTCTCTGAAACAGAAGATCTGTCCAGTGGGACGTTCATCACTTCTTCCCCTAGCTGACCCTTTTGTAGCCCGAGCCTATTCCCAAGCCTGGGTTACCGGAGTAGTGAGTTGACACCTTGCTGCTTCACTACCTAGCTAGCTTGTTGTGTCTAATTTAGAACAGCAGTACAACAAATTACTTTGAAGGTGGATCTACTGGGATTGCATCTTTTGTTAGTTCCTGCTTAATCATACAGTTTGTAGCACTTAAAAAGGCAATACAAACTTTAGATTTTAATTTATCTTTCTCCCTCTCTCTTGTCCTGACCTTTGACCTGCGACTGACCATTGTCCCAGTCACAAGTGGATAAAACACTTTTGTAATGGAAACAGACTAGGCAAGCTTCATCATTTTTTGCATGCATGATAAAATAATACAGAGAAGCATGATTCAAGCCGGTTCTGTGCTGCCAAGCAGTGGGGCATCCATTTGGCACACTGGTGACCACAGTTCGCACCCTGAGCCTGGGCCACCAGGAGGGGAGGCTTGAGAGAGGATCTGGCATTGCACTGCTCTTACAGTGGCTCCTGGTGTTGGCTTGCAATGGTGTGCTTGGCACAGTGGTTGATCATGCATTGCCACACACCCCCACGTCGTCATGATGTGTGCACACTCGGGGAGGAGGGTGCAAGTAAGGTAAACTACCTGAAGAAAAATGTATATGTCCACTTAGCGTTAAGGTCTGGATTTGGTCTCTTATAAGATGGCTGGTTTATACCTGGTTGTGCTGCAAGACCTACTGGCTTAGTGGAAATTGTCCTTCTCTGTTCCTTCCCTCTGTTTAGGGGAAGCTGTACTGCTTCTTGCTCGTCCAGTGTCTGTGACTTTATGGAAGAGATGTTCTCAAAGAACACTGGTTTGTTACTTACCAGTAACAGAATATCTTGAAGACAGTCTCCTTCATAGAGCCACATAACTCCCTCTCTGTCCCCCAGACAGGAAGAACTAGTGTTTATTACAGGTCACTGCATGGTCTGCCTTTCTGTTGCCTGATTGTTTTGCTGTGTGGTCACTAGTGATCTGTGTTCCCAGGCTCTCCTGTGGGATTGGTCATGGATGGATTCCTTGTTTCTGTCGGTTGGTGAATGTTGGAAATCCATAACTCAACAGTGGTAAATGAAGTGGATGGGTCTGTCAATGTTATATGGGTGACACCAAACCATGACACGCCATTTGTGAGGGAGTACAGTGAAGTGGATGACCCTGGCTATGAAAAGTCTCTTGCAAGGTCCTAATGCCTGTGGCTTACAGTCCAATATCTGTGGCTCTATGGAGGAGATTCTCTTGAAGATGTAGTGGTGCTAAGTCACAAACCTTTCTTTGACTTCCACATGGACACCCATCAGGACAGCAGCAGAGCGGTATTAGATGCAGTCTGAAATGAATGAATGAAGGAAGGGCATAGTGCACATGCACTGTGGCAACAGATACATCTCAGAATGACTCAGTGGTGACCCAAGATAGGTAGACTACATGGGCAGTGTGGTGATGTACACAACTTGAAATGACCCAGAGGGCAGCCAAAGTAGAGCAGACTTCACAGGCAGTGTGGTTCTAGACTTAACTCTAAATGGTGTAATCCTGAGTTCTGTGACACTCAGGCTTGTGAATTAAACTGCAGTGTGCTTCCAGATTGCAAACCCTGAAGCAAAACAAAAAAAAGAGAGAAAACGCACTCATACCTCATGGTGGGGGTCAGAAATAACACTCTGCACATGGATGCTTGGTGACCGAAGGTGAAGGCCAAAGCACTGGGGCAAGCAGTAGGAGTGGGTCAGAGGCAGAGGCCTGATTAAAACAAATAGCACTTTATTGCACTAGCAATAGCACGTAAAACTAGATGACTTTGATAAAATAGTAAGTCACCAAGCAACTGTGTGCAGAGTGTTATTTCTACCCCCCCCCCCACTGGGTATGAGTCTGTTTTTCTCTCTTTTTTGTTTTAACTCTAAATGGCGCAGAGGTAACTGAAGGTAGGACAGACTGCATAGGCAGTGTGGTACTTCATACAACTCAAAATGACATGGGATGGGAGAGTATGACTTGGCAACTGACGAAGTTGGCTGCCTGAATTCTAGCTCCACTAAGCCCTTTTTTCAGTCTGCCAGATATTGCTGCTATCTCCATGCATTGGATCAGCCCAAATGCCCTAAGCTGAAGACGCTTACCTAACGCATCCGCTGGTGCCAAACAGAGGTGTGTCTGTTCCCAGAAAGCTGCAGTTTTCCATAGCTGTTGTTTATCTGGTCACCTGCTGAAGGAAAGCGTGGGAAGCCTTCCACCACGACAGCACTTGCCACTGTCATCGCCCCCCGTCCCACTGATGAGAACATGCAAGAGACTAAAAGCATGTCTCAGCAACTGATTGGCCAGATGAATAAACTTGAGCTAACAACCCAACAAATCAACTTGGATATCCTGGACAATTCACACAAAGTTAATGTTGCAGAGCAACGTATCGCTGACACGGTGGCCTGCACAGACAAAATGACGACCTATATCTGCGATTAAGATCACACCATCAGAACCTTGTGGGACAGAGTGGAGGACATTGAGAATTGGTCATGCCAGAATAATCTCTGGTTTGTGGGCTTCCCCAAGGGCTGCAAAGGGTAGAATGTCTCAGACTTCTTACAGCAGACAGTTCCAGAACTCTTGATCCACAAATGGCGAGGCCCTCTGGAGATGGACTGCTCTCGAAGCTAAGTCACTGTGAAACCACCTTCTGGATTCCAACCATATCCAATTTTAGCTCGGTTCCAACTCAATTTAGCTTAGGTTCCAGGACAAGAACTTGTCATGCAACTAGCCGGGGATGATTGAGAACTCTGGTGGCAAAGCCACCACATCCAGATTTTTGCAGACTTCTCCCCTGCCCTGTCAGATCACAGCAGAGCCATCATGATAGCCCAGAGGTTCTGCGCTGACCTTAGCCTCCCCATTCCCTCTGCTACCCAGCAATGCTCAGGATCACTGTCGACAGAGTTGCTTGCTCCTTCGAGGCCACGGACTCAGCCAAACACTTTCTTAAATCTCAATGGCTGAAAACTGACTTCAAGAAATATGGACTGTCCCGGAACAATAGATGGGGAGGGGAGAGCACCTGCAGGCCATGGACACAACTCTGGTCCCTGATGGACAGCGAGGGAGGAGGATGGGCCCGCCTTCACCATTCCCCGTTGAGTGATGATGAACAGTGGTTAATTTCCCAAAATGAAAACATGCAGAAAAGGTCTGGAGCAGGCCACAGGAAAGACGGATCTCCACATCTTTGATCTCGCAGCAGAAGTCACAGTGTGGACTCCAAGGACTCCTCCGGTTCAGCTCCAGTCGCGCTGGGGCCTAACATATGCACTGCTTTACAAGGCCAAGAGGAACCAAGAGACCCACCCTGCCCTTCGACACCATCCAAAAGCATGGCTACAGTCACAAAACCAAGACATGGGCAGAGGTAGTAGCTTCTGTACCGCTCCCTGTAAGCAGATCGACCAACACTGAGGAGTTGAAGGAACACCACAAAGTCTCGCCACAATCGGTGCTCCTACCGACTTGAACTGCTCAGTGGACTGAAATGTACTTGGCAGTGTGACTTCACTCTTTTATGCTTGATACCCTTTGAATATCCATTGGCTAACCCATCTTAATGGTTTCTCTGGTGACCCGTCCCAACCCTACCCGGACCCCCTACCAGTTAAGGCCAACACAGTCTTAAGCGGGCGCTGGTCCAGGGCTCCATCCCTCCTATATTAATATTTTTTCTGAGAGCGTCTCCCCCTTTAAGACAGTACTGCGTGGTGATGCAGGCTGCAGATCTCTCATGACATTCATCTACCCCCGGGCTTCCCCCATAGACCCTGGTGATAGGATTAGCTAGCTCTCTCGCTGGTTACCTCAGTATACACCTGACTCAGCTGGCATGCAGGTAGGCTGTACAGCTCTCCATGACCACAAGGATTGCTCGGTTGTGTATGTGGAGGGGGGCACCATTCCTGTGTGTAAATGAGGATGGCAGGTTTTTTTGGGGGGGGGGGGAGCTGCCGAACTGACTAGTCCAGCATGGGGATGGGGCAGGGGGTCATCAGCTTCTGAACCACTCTCAGAAAGCATGAACTAGACCAGGAAATTGACACCCCCACTTTTTCTCTCAGAAGCCCCCCATGGCTTCCAACAGCATTGGCTTTTATATGCTTCACATCAGTGGATGCCACCCTGTCTTAGAGAAGTGTGCTTTGCTGGGATGAGCGCACACTATCCCAAATGCCAATTCTTTGTGTGCCATATGAGGTTACCCTCCATAAATATCTGGATCAGGCGGGTCTGTCTGCACATTTAGCAGCCCATGCTGGGCTAGGGCTGCGCAAACGCGGTCTGACCTGTTACCATGTTTCAACTTGTGGCACCTGAAGACACCGAGGTTCACGGTGAGTCCATGTCAGACTGTTGACAAGATTTATTGTGGAGGGGGAGGGGGCATGGAGTTTTGTTCTCTTTATTGTTACTGTTATGGTTGCTGTTCGAGTAGTGTTCTTAATTGATGTTATACTCAGGAAGAAGTATGTAGGCATATGCATGGAGCGTGGGGATAAGAGGCTGGGGGTGTAGCAGGATCTGGGCACAGAGTATTGCTGTGATATATGTACTCAAATGGAGATTAGCTTAGTGAGCTGGAACATGCAGGGACTGAACTCCCCCATAAAAAGGAAAAAGGCATTGTGGCATTTAAAATGACTAAAAGCCCAGCTAGTCTCTGCTGGAGACAGTTATCCGCTATGGAGGCATGCAAATGGAGGAGAGACTGGGTGGGGGGGGGGAAGCACACAGTGTAGCCGCCACATTTAAAGGGGGGATGGGTTGGAATCCTCCATATTGAATAAAGAGGGGAGGACAGTTGGATTTTGCTGAAGTTGACCACTCCAGCTGGTCTTCTGATACTGGCCGGTGTTTATGGGCCCTAATTCCAGCGACTCTTGCTTCTTCAGTTGCCTTAATCAAACCTTATCAGAATCTAATAGCAGTTGGTTACCATTGCTCCTACGGGGGATCTCAGTGTTACTCATAAGTGCTTCAGTAGACAGAAGTGGAATGTCCAGTGACCCCATGTAGAGTGGATAAAGCCATTGATGCCATGATGGTGAAGCATGGCTTGATGGTCGCCTGGAGGGCCCAACATCCTAACATCGGGGATTACACCTACTTCTCCTTAGTTCATGGATCTGCAAGCAGACTAGACATATGGCTGGTTAGCCATTCTGTCTTGTCCCAACTAACAGTGGCCACTGTAGACCCTGTGGTAATTTCTGATCATTTATTTATTTATTTCATTTATTTTGTTAACCGGGCAGGCCCACTGAGTCCCGGAGGTTCCTTTTTAGGGGTGACCTGGAATTAATTACATAAAAATCTGTTGGATATAGTCATACAGTTTAGGAACAATCATGACATTACATGAAGTCTTACTTTGCAGAGGAACATACAAAGGTATTTCATAATCACATTCAGCTATACAATTGGAGGCTTCCAACAAAGACAGGTTGTTAATACAAGTTACTTACGTTACGGTTCAGGTAACATACATTAAGACACACTGATTGTTTTTATGCTATTCAGTATTCTGTGGCTATGCAGTTTCTTGCTGGGGCTTTTACACCTCGAGTGAGTTGGGTTGCTGGGGGTCTATTGCCAAGTTATCCCTTGTACGCACATTGGCTGTTTTTCCAGCATGTATGCTCTAAGCCCTTTTCTGAAGGAGATCAGGGAGCCTGTGTTTTACAGATGGTCTGGGAGATAATTCCAATACTTTGGAACCATATGTGAGAAGGACTTGCTACCTACTGTCATTTGTACCCTGGGCACTTCTTCTAGGAGCTTTCTGCACGAAGTGTGGAGCAGTTTTCCTGGGCGCTTAGGGACTAGCAGCCCAGTAAGACCTGTTAGGTGAGAATCATTTATTATTTTGAAGGCAGTGCACAAGAGAGGGTACTGGAGCCATTGAGAGAGGGTCAGCCAGTTTAAGGAGTCTAGTGTCTCGCAGCGATGGCGCCTAGGGTGAGATTTGGTTGTCAACCATGCTATCTTATTATATAGTATTTGCTTCCTCCCAAATTCTTTTGCTGTGAGGGACTGTAGGACTGGGTGAGGTTGGGTAGCAGGATGCTGTTTTCTATAGCTATCCTGGTTTCTGGTATGAGTTGCGAGTTCAGCTTGTAGAGTAGGCCTAGCTTTTGATGTATGGATCTGGTCACGTGGTCTATGTGGCATTTGAAAGTAAGACGTTGGTCAAGGACTAGGCCAAGGTACTTGAAGGAGCTCATGACCTCCATGGGCGTACTTGAAGAGGATACGAGGGGGAGCAGCAGGGTTCTGTCAGAGCCTAGAGTTCTAGATCCATACAGCATGACTTTTTTTTTTATCATTTAACAGGAACTTATTAGACAGCAGTCATCTTTTGAGGATCATGAAGTCCTGTTGCAGTTGGGCACCGAGGGCCGATACTCTATCCAAGGTTCTGTATAGTACAGCATCATCAGTACATTGGATTACTGAGCTGCCGCCACAATTTCTATTGAGGTCGTTTACAAATAGGAAAAACAGGAGGGGGACCCAGGATTGAGCCTTGGGTACTCCCTCTTTAATAGGGAATCGACCGGATATGGACCCCTCCACTTGACCTGTTTGGTATGGTGGGACAGGTAGCTCTTAAACCGGGCTTGGGAGTGGTGGTTCAGGCCAATGTGTTTTAGCTCGTCTACCAATAGTTTATGATCAACCAAGTCAAAGGCCTTAGTTAGGTCGATAAATATGGCACCAGTGGGGGTGCCATTATTGAGGACCTTGAAGATGTCAGATGTGAACTTAATCAGAACAGTATCTGTTCCGTGGTTTCGTCTGAACACATGCTGGTTAGGCACCAGTATCTGATTTATCTCCACATAGTTATGGAGTTGGTTGTAGACAAGCCGCTCCTGGATTTTGGCCAGGATGCAAAGGCGCGAAATAGGTCTATAATTTCCAATGGGTTCCTTGGGGCCTCCCTTGTGGATAGGGACTACACAGGCCTCTTTCCATTTGGCTGGGACAGCACCCTCTAGAAGAGACCTGTTGATTAGCCAGATAGTGGGAGACGCTATGGCAAGGCAGCATCTCTCACCAGTCTGGGGACCAATCCAGCTGGCCCAGCTGTACCATTGAGTTTTATTCTCTTTAGGAGAGGGAGAACAGCTGCTCGCTTTACTCTCTTTAGGTGAAATTCCGGGTGTGAAGGCTCAGGCCTGGGGGGGGGGGGTGGCATGGCTGGGCGGAAGCCTGGGGTGGAAAGTTCACTTTATATGCTTCTAGGTCAGAAAGCAGCTGAAGGCGTTGGATGCCTCCTGGCAGTCACTAATGATTTGGCCATTCCAGACAACTGGGCCTTGCGAGGGTTTGTTATTGCCTTTTATCAACCCATTAATTTGCTGCCAAAAACACCTTGGATCAGTTAGGGAGGTCTGTTGGAGATTACTAACATATGCACACTTGGCTGCTTCAGCTCGGTTTTTACTTTGGTTCCTCAGCGCCCTGTAGTTGGAATAGTCTGAGGATGTGCCTTATTTTTTTGTATTTTTCCCCAAGCCTTGTTCCGCTGTGTCATAAGGGTCTTGAGCTCAGGGGTGATCCATTTGTAGCATTGCCACTTGACCCTAAGCTTCTTTAGTGGAGTGTGCTAGCTGGCCACTGACAGGAAGCTACTCTGGAAGGATTCCAGAGCTTTGTCAGTTGTTGGGAGATGTAAGATTGGGCTCCAATCAAGGCTGGACAATTAAGCTTGGAAGGCAGATGCTGAGAACTTGGAGAAGTCCGTTGTAGTAAACATCCGAGGGGGCATTCTGTGAAATAGGTTCTTCCAGTTGCAAAATATGGGAGAGTGATAACTCAAAGCATCCAAGAGAGTACCATCTACCTCTATATTCCAGGGGTTGGAGACAGCACCCAGTCGATAATCGAGTGGTTGCCTGTTTTGACATTATGTGGGTTCGGTGATGACCTGAGTCAGCGTGCTTCCAGTAGAGAGGCCTTGTAACCCTGTTTAGAATCAGATGCCCAATGAAGATTAAAGCCTCCCAAAAGGATTACTTCAGAGGTGGCATGTTAGCCAAAATCTTGGTTAGAGCATTTAGAACCAATGTGGCTACTCTGGGGGGTTTATATTGGCATCCCAGCAGGAGGGTCTTGTCATTTCCAAGTGTAATTTTAACAAATATTGATTCACAAGGTATCTCTTGCGTAGATAAGTACCCCTCCCCCTTTTTTGGCCTCCCTGTCTTTCCTGAAGACAGAGTATCCCACAAGGTCAATTTCATGCTTTAAGATGTTTGGTTTTAGCCAAGTTTCTGGCACCGCAAGTATGTCCGGCTTGTAGAGGTCTACCCAGCTCTGGACCTCATGGCTCTTGGGTCTTAGGATGCAGACATTCATATGGACTATTCTGAGGCTCCTGGGGGATACCCAGTTCGGGTCGTGGGGACAGCCAGTTTGCTATGGGAGGACCAGGGTTGGTTTGAATATCTCCAGAGCGGAAAATCAATAGAAGAGAGATCAGATTTAGCATAGTGTGCATTTTATGGGGTAGATTCCTAGCGACCTTGGCCTTGTAGCTATTAAACATTAGGTAGCAGGCTCTTTTTTGAGTCAGTCCAAGGGGTCTCCACTTCCCTACAGCAGCCGTCTTCGTCCGTCACCACCCATGGCTCTGTTAAGGCCACTTTCAAGGTGCCCAGAACCAAGACCTCTCTTGCCCAGAGATTCTTCCTCTACCGAGCCCCCACCTGGTTCAACTCCCTCCCTAGCTGCATCTCCAACTTGCCAAAAATTGGCTTCTTCAAAACAGCCCTTCGGAACCATATCTTTAATACCCGCTGTTGTAGGTGCAACTGACCCCCTGTTGTAACCTGTGGTTCGCACCCGCCTTGCCCCCTGGCTCGACAACGTCCACTGGACAGCCTCTCCCTCCCCCAGACCTACCCCTTCCCTACTAGGTCCAAACAGGGATGTAACCCACTGTCTTCTCTGAGGACCTACTATATCCATGAGTGCAACTCACAATTTTGTAACATTATGTAACCTAAGTAACATAAGTAGCAGAAAACAGGAAGTTGTTATCCCTCTGTACAGACAGTTGGTGAGACCCCATCTGGAGTACTGTGTCCAGTTCTGGAGACCCCATCTCTGCAAGGACATAGACAGAATAGAGGTAGTCCAGAGGAGGGCAACTAAAATGGTGCAGGGTCTGCAAGAGAAGCCGTATGAGGAGAGACTAAAAGAGCTTAATATGTATACCCTTGAGGAAAGAAGGGAGAGGGGGACATGATAGAAACTTTAAGTACCTCAGTGGAATCAACAAAGTCCAAGAGGGTAGCATCTTTCAGAAAAAGAACTTGTAAAACAGGGACACAATTTAAAGATAGAAGGAGGGTGGTTCAGGAGACGATAGGAAGTATTATTTCACATAGAGGGTAGTGGATGCATGGAACAGCCTTCCTGAGGAGGTTGTGGGGTCTAAAACTGTGGGAGAATTCAAGAATGCATGGGACAGACATAAGGCAATTCTTGTGGGGTGGTAGGAAGAAATAGGCTGTTGGTTAACTAGGATCTGCGGCCTATCCTGTAGGTAGGGAAATGGGCAGACTAGATGGGCCAAGCGGTCCTTATCTGCTGGCTGTCAAAGTCTATGTTTCTATACAAACTACTATATTATGTAACCTAAGTGTATCTATGTTAAATGTTCCTTTTACTGCACTTGTAATGTTATCCTCTGTTTTAATCTGCACTGTAATAACTGTCTTGATGTCTGCACCCCCCGTGACAAGGTGCCTTGGTAAATGAGTCTCTGACGCAAAGGTTGTAAACCCATTTGTAATGAATAAATGAATAAATTATTACTAGCGACCCATTGACTGTTGCCACTGTAGGGTAGTAAAGATCTAGGTGAGGGTGTGCTTGTGGCACCCTGAAGGAGTCAAGTCTCTCCTCTTTGCCCAGGAGGTGGTCCACCCGCAGGGTAGCTAGTATATAGATAAGAACTAGAATTGCCTGGTCGCCATTTTCCTAATGTCACTTAGCTTGTGTGTGTCAGTCAGGAGCTCTGGGGGCCATTGTGCACCAGGGTTTGAGTTACATGCCTCCGATTGGATGCTTCCTTTTGAGGGTTAAAGAGATACTCAGGCTGCTTATCTATGACACCCCAAGGGATAAATGGAGCCTCACAGATTGCAATGGGGTCAGGGGCAGCTGCTAGACCTTAGGGGATATCAGGTCCAGTGATTACTTTCAAGTGAGTGCTGCGTTGAGCTACCTTGTCACACCTGAACTCCTTAATTATAAACGACCAATAATGTACTCTGACACCTCTATGTAGTTGCCACCTTTATCTTTTGAGTCTATCCAACCATGCAACATGATTATATACCACACCTTACGATGTGAGCGCTACAATAAATCAGCACTTTTTTTCCTTTAACCAGCTACAACCTAGTCTAATGTTCTGTTTGAGCCAGTATACTGTTTTAGCTTTTTGCACCTTTCAGTATGACCCTTTATTACATGGGCTTGTGGCCCTAAAGAACATGGGCAGTATATCTCTTAATCATTTTCAATCCGTAAAACAAACTTTATATCATGCCTCAGCCGGGCGTAAGGTGGTGTGGGGCCCTACCCCACAGAAATCTTTGGCATGGAGGCTGAACCCTGTCCTATTGGAGGGCCAGGAATTCAAATCATGGGTCAGAAATGAGGTACAGGCCTAGTGGCGGACTAGTGACATGGGCAATGTGTCAGATTTCATCTTATGGGAAACCTTCAAGGCCATGCTGCAGGGCAACATTATGGCTTATGCTGCCCGTAGACTGAGGGATAAGGAGGCAGAGCAGGCACAACTAGAAAAAATGCTTCAAGAGATGGAGGTGGCACTTAAGGACTTCCCACCCCCACCCCACCACCCAAAAGAGCTAATAGCTAGAGTAAATGGCATCTCGCCGAAGTTGGACACCCTCCTCTCCAGGAAGGCAGATCGTCCTTTTTGCCATCTGTGCCATTCGTTTTGGGAAGGGGGGCATCCAGCACACTATTAACGTATAGCTTGAAATGCAAAAGCAAGAAAACCGATTGCTAGCCTTCAGGATGCCTCTGGAGCTGGCCCACTGGTACAGTGGTTGAATTTCCGCTTGCGACGCCGGTGACCTGAGTTCAGGAGTGGACCTGAGTTGCTGGAGGGCCGGCCGGGGGGAGAAGGCTTGAGCGTCCCAGGAACTGCTTGCCTTCTCGGGGGCAAGGCTAAGTAGCTTGCCTGACCTGGGCGGAGGCCGATGAACGAAAAGTTCTGCTAGTAGTGGGGTGGGTCGGGGAGCTGCGTGGTGGACGTCTGCGCCAAGCGCCTTGACATCAGGGTGTAGGCCACGCAGGAGGGAACAGGGAAAATGATGCTGGAGCGCCGAGAAGAAGGAGCACAAGTACTGGCCCTGATGGCTCCTGCCTGCCTGACCACCGGGGGACACGATAAAACCAGAACATATCGAGGTTTATGGGCCCCACCTCATGCCCGCATGGGGAATATAACCACGGTTCCTTGGAGGTATCCCGGGGATTTCAGGTAAGGCAGTGAAGCGAGGCAGCTACATGTGTGTCTCCCGACGAAGCGTGAGAGAGGCGTATAAAACAGAAAGTAAAAAAAAAAAGATGCCTCTGGGGTCACCAAAAGAGACCCCAAGACATCAACTCTATTATGAAAATGTTTTACTCTGCACTCTATCCCCCCGCCCCATATGTCATTAGTGGAAGACTTCCTTGGAAAACTTCACATTCCAACTTTCCCACCCACCCAAGCCTCTGAGCTTGAAGGCCCCATCACTGTACAACAAGTGATGCAAGCCATCAAAGCTCCAAACCTGCACAGAGCCCCTGGGAGAGAGATGGTTACCCTGCTGATTTTTACCATCTGCTTGCCAAAGGGCTCACGCCATACCTTCTGTGAGTCTTTCAAAAATCCCTCTCATTGGCATCTCTCCCTCCATCCATGAGGGAGGCAGTAATGACCATGCTTCCCAAGAAGGGGAAAGAACCAGCTTTCCTGGGAAGCTACCACCTGATCTCATTCATCAGTGTAGACATGAAGATCCTGGCAAACCTCTTAGCTGCCAGACTAGAAAAAGTCCTTTTAGGGCTTTTCCACTCTGCCCAGGTGAGCTTTGTGAAAGGCAAGTTGGGTTCAGACCCTCTCAGGTCTCTAGTGTCACTAATTCATAAAGTACAGTCACACAAATCCCCTGCAGCAGCTCTGGCTGTAGACTTTGAGAAGGTCTTTGATTTAGTCAGATGACAATACCTCCTCACCACTGTGCCGGAAATGGGAATTAGGCCCAAGCTTTTGGCAGTTCTGTGACATCCATCCTCACCAGTGGCCATCAATTATCACCCTTCCCCTTACAGAAGGGGACCAGGCAGTGGTGCCCTCCCCTTGCAACTGCTGTTCCTCCTTGCAATTGAACTGCTAGCAATAGCACACTGAGCAAGCACCCACACATTCACAGCATCACTGTGTGGGACACAGAGTATATCGCCTTTCTGTATGTGGACGACCAACTGATTTCAATCGCCAATGCTTCAGAGGCGTTCCCACATACCATGGCCCTAAACAGTGTCTTTTCCTGAACAACAGGCCTCACAGTTAGCTAAAACAAGACTGAGGCTCTGTCTCTGAAAGCTCCCTGTACCCCAGAGGCCTTCAGGGCAGCAGGTCTGTCATTGGTAGCAGATAGTATTACCTGCCTGGGAGTTAAACTCCACCGGGCCTACCTAAAATGGTGGCCAGGAACCTGGAGCCCCTCCTAGCTTCCACCAAAATTAAACTGCAGAGATAGAAGGCCCTGCATCTATCCTTGGCCAGCAAAATTGATGCCATTAAAATGATCATTGTCCCAACAGTCCTAAATCTCCTTGCCCACCTGCCTCTTCAAATTCCTTCTATATGGTTCCGCAAAGTAGATACGATCCTGGGGGACTTCCTCTGGGAGGGCAAGCCTCCAGGATATAGCAGAGCCAAACTCAGGAGCCAGTGGAGCAGAGGGGGTTGGGACCTCCCAGTGGTTTAAGGGATACCATGTGGCCTTCATCTTTGCCCAGATACCTATAGTTCGCTGGTTCCAGATGGACCTAATGGAAGCTCCTCTGGAGGTAAGTGAAAGCAGACCTGACTTGGGGGCACTCCCCTGCAACTACACTCTGTTCAAAGAAAGGGCTCCCCTGCAACCCCTCTCCTACTGTGTCACTCTGTGGGGCATACTGGAAGAAACTGCACCAGTGGACAGGTGAGGACCCCACCCTCTGGGCAGGGACACCCCCCTGGGGCAAAACCGATATTGGTGCTGGGGGTCAGAAGTAACACAAGCGCCTATGGGAGAAACATGGCATCCATTTCATTAAGTCTGTGTTCTCTCCAGGGCAGGCATACACTGAGACCTTTGAGGAACTAGCTGTAAGATGCAGGATACCAAAGCAGGACTTCTGGAGATATCTACAACTTCGAGATGTGGTGCACAAGCACAAATCAGGATGCCGTAGACCCAGGGCTCCAGATAAGATTTTTCATGGTGAGTATTGTACTCCTCATTTTTAAAATGAGGTGAGTAAAACCAAAATCGGATGCATACAAATGATGAAATGGCACAAGAGTGCAGAGTACTTTTGTCAAAGCATGTATTTTTTTTTTTATGCAATTAAAAACATACAAAAACACAATTTTGTGATTGTTTTCATTTATGAGTTTTGTTTATGCACTTGCACCACTTCTTCTACTACAATTCCATTACACATTGATTTGTAGTCTTTGGGTAAATCTGTTACAAGTGGTAGTAAAAAGAAATATGCATTAAAAGATATAAGATTTGTACTCGTTTTTCACAGAACATTAGCATTACACCAACAGCTTAATCTGGTTCAATGTCAGTTGGCATTCATCTGTATCCCCCTCCCCGGGTCGTGCCTGAAAATAGGCAGAATTTGTCTAGTGCGCTTACCCGGTCAACAAAAACTAAATATAAAAAATAAAATGCATGATGTTGCAGTGCACTGCTATATGTGCATCTAGTAAAAGTCTTTACAGACCCAAACATCAGATCCTAACATGAAATTGTGGTGTATGTGTTTGCGTGTCTCACACATTATCTTAAGTCCAGACACCACACATGACACACGCCACCCAATTTAATGTCTCCTCCTTCTTTTTAGGCTCTGCCTCTGATGTATTTTTTTTATGTAAAATTCAGTAGGCAAAGCATACATGCGAAAACAGCACCGAACAAAAGGATTTACAAATTAAATTTGTCTAGTTCAGCAACAGTACTTCCCGAGTTCCTAACTGGCTAGCAAACACCTTTACCTTCAGTAAAACCCGACAAATCCAACAAACGACAAAACCGAAAAAATAACAAGTGATTGTGCACAAGTCATTGACTCTCTTCCATCACTCCTGTTTGCTCCACTCCATCTCCTCTCCAGGGGGCCAAGACAGTGATCAGAAATGTTTAAAGCTATTATGTACAGTACTCTTGTTGGCAGCAGCATTCAGATGCAGGAATACGAGATTGTGAGAGGCAGGCTGGCATGCTGAGGATGCAGCATATACATGCACATGCACACAAAGGCTTCCCAATTTCTGCCTCTCACCCAAATGCAGGTAGTACAACAAGGGCAGGCGAAGTACTCAGAAGGTCCAGTGTTGTTTTACTTTGTTTCATTTTGTAGGTGCTCAAAAGTTTGATGAAAAATATGTGGACAAACCATTCTAACAACACACGCTGACAAAGGCCCCCCCCTCCATGGTCACGGCATCAGGCAGCTTTGCCAGCATGTGTTGTTAGAGTTGTTTCTGCCATATCCTGGACCCCTCGTATCTCATGCCCCCCCAACACACAGACACACAAACATAACCGCCACCATTACTCACTACTTCCCACAACTACATTCTCCTGGGTAAGTACGCGCCTTTGATGTCCCGGCAGGGTTGTGTTCTCTTTGATTGCTGTGGGTGATTACTGACTTGTAGTCACTTACCAAATTATTATGAGTCTCTCAATCACGCTGCCATATGTCCGCCAGCTCCAAGCACACCGTGCTGTCACTCACTCCTGCACCCTTCCCTTATTCACACATACATTAACTGAAAAAAAGGGAGAGCACAGAAGTACCATGATTTTTCCTGACTCGGCAGTGGACCGCCAGACACCATAGGTGTACTTGGTTTGTAAATTTAGCACAAAGGGGTTCATAAATGCCCAACAGAGAAGCATAATTAAGGGCTGTACACACCTTATCTGGAGCACTGCATAGACCACAGACCTTCCCCACGGCCCACTCCCTACACAGATGGACTGCGTTCAAAAGACGTAGAGCCAGTCTGCTCTACAGAACCCTTAGGAATGCCCAAGCTGGATCCCTCTAGCACAGCCAAGACACAATGGCAACTGAGTATGGGCAACCAGATATCTGAAGCACAGTGGAACCACTGTTGGGATAGACTCCATAAAGCCTGCAGGGATGGCAGAAGCAAGCTGATCCAAAATAAGATTCTACATAGATGATACCACACCTCTCAGGTGCTCCATTCCATAGGCCTCCTGAACAGTGAGTCCTGCTGGAGGTGCTAAGCACCAGGAGCGATCCTTATGCATATATTGTGGCAGTGTTCACCCCTGCAGCCCTTCTGCCAGCAGGTCCAGTCCATCTGTGACAAGATCACAGAGGCACCATGTAGGCCTCGGCTAAGGCCCTCTTACTGGGCTGCTGTCAGGCTACTACCTCCAGTTCCTCACCAGCGGCACAGTGGCTCACCGCAGTTCGGAGTAGCAGCCAAACACCTGATCTGGTGAAGATGCAGAACCCAAGAAATTCCATCGGTAGCCAAATGGCTCCAGGATGTGGGTCAGCTGGCGACCTATGAAAAACTTTCAAACTTCCCGAGCCACAGTATTACATGCGAATCTGGATTCCCCCATTTGCAAGCCCATAGTAGACAGGCCCCCCCCCCCCCGGTGTATCCTTGTGCGTTCTTCTACTCTGCCTGGTGTAAGTAACAGCTAGTTTTCTCTTGTTGTAGTTGGAGTTCACATTTGCATGTATGATACACCTATTGTTTGTCAACTCGGGAGTCTTGGACCTGCTGGCCTCCATTTGGATACCTCCCCTGCCAACAAGGGCTTTGCTGCTCCAGTCTCATGCCAGATGTATGAACATTACAACAACTTTGCACCCTTGGCAGCTGGGGGATGGAAAGAGGGCAGTTGCCTCCCCTTCCCGACCATGAGAGACTTGGACTTCTGGGATTACTCGCTTTGAGGACCTGGGTTCACTCCCTGTTACTGTTACTGTTATTACATGGTTTAAGGCTCTACTGAATATCCAGTCTGTATACCCTGAGGCTGATATCCAATTGTGAGTACACTTTTTGGCCAGTGCAGCTTATGTCCCGTGTGTGTGTGTGTGTGTAGTTTGGTGCTTAATAAAAATGATTAACCACAAAATGACACAGTGGTGACCCTAAGTAGGATAGACTACATAGGCTGTGTGGTGTTAGACTCGGTTCTGAATGACCCAGCAGTTTGCCAAGGTAGAACAGACTGCATAGGCAGTGTGATACTAGACTTGGTTCTGAATGACTCTGTTTGCCAAAGTAGGACAAACTGCAAAGGCAGTGTTATACTAGACTTGGTTGTGAATGACCCAGAGGTTTGCCAGACTGAACATGCAGTGTGTTATTCGACTTGGCCCAGCAGTGACCAAAGGTGGGACAGGCTGTGTAGTAGTGCAATAGACACATCTTAATATGGCCCAGAGGTGAGCTAAAATGTGGTGAATTTTATGAGCAGTGTGGTACTAGACACAGCTCAAAATTATTTAGGGGTGGTTGGCCTGTCTTTGCAGCAGTAGCGCTACCACTCGCAATGCTGGTGACCCTGGTTCAGAAGCGAGCCCGGTTCATTGGGGGCCGGGCAGAGGGAGGACGTGCATGTGCCCCAGAGGACGCTCTCTTCTTCCAGGGAGAGAGGACTGTGTGCTCTGCTAAGACACTGCTACTTGGGTGACCACATGTGGTAGTGCAACAGAACTGCGATGGGTGGTTGGAGCACCTCCTGACTAGGACATAGACATCCGCTTAGTCCTAGCCCATGAGGCGCTTGGGAAGGGATCTTAGAACAGAAGAAAAAGCCTCCCAGTCCTGAAGCAGCATGATGCGTGTGTCTCTCTGTAGGCCCCATACCACTCACTGGACTGGCGACTACATCCCAGCTCTAACTCCCAACAGACTTTGGAAGTCTGAGGGGGGCAGTGCCACTGGGGGGGGGGACCACTGGGCACTGATCTGATCAGAGGTAAGTTCCAGGGACCCCTCCCCCAACAGCACTTCCTTCTTCTCCTACCCCAAACAACTTTCACTTCTTTCCTGTCACAACCCAGGAGGTACTTCGAACCCTCCAGTCCCTCAACCCATGCAAATCCAGTCCCAGTGGGCTCGACCCTCTCCTCCTTCAGATACCTACCCCTGCCATTGCCCACCCTCTGTCACATCTCCTTAACCTCTCCTTCACCCTTGGCTGTGTCCCACAGGCCTGGAAATCTGCAAAAGTAATACCCCTTCATAAAGGCGGAGACGGGGCGCTACCGGGAAACTACCGCCCCATCTCCCTCCTTCCTGTCTTGGCTCAGCTCCAAGAGTCCCTTGTCTTAACCAAACTCTCCCATTTCCTCACCTCCTCAAATTTCCTGTCCCCCTTACCAATCAAGTTTTAGAAATAATCACTCCACAATTTCCTTTTTACTCCGGGTGACTTGATGCCATCCTCACTGGTATGGACCTAGGCCACCTCACCTCTGCCATATTTATAGACCTAGCCAAGGCCTTTGATTCTGTCTCCCATCTGCTCCTTCTCACCAGCTTGAACTGGCTGGACTCTTGCCTGTATCAGTCCAGTGGGTCTACTTGTACCTTTTCAGGCTGATCCCAATGCATCCAGTCTAGTGACCCCCCGTGGGTGTTTCACAAGGCTCTGTCTTGGGTCCTATCCACTTTTCTATTTTCCTCAATGATCTCTCCCCTCATATGCCATCACTCCCATAGTCACTTATACACAGATGACACCATCCTCTACACCTCTGGCCTGTCAGCCTCCGAAGTATTCTCCCTACTACAATCAGATTTTATTCGCATCCTGAGCTGGTTCCAGGACAACCAGCTAAAAGTAAACGCTACAAAAACCGTATCCATGAACTTTGGCACACCCCAAAAACTGGTCAAACTCCACCCCCCCCCCACCTTCTCCACTCTTGGCGGCACTACCTTAGACATAGTCCCGGCTTACAAGTACCTGGGTGTCTGGCTTGACAGTCACTTAGACTTCACCACGCACATCAACCACATTCACTCCAAGCTCCGCCCCAAGCTAGATGCTCTTTACAGAAATAAAGATGTCCTCTCCTTCCTCGTTCACCAGATCCTCCTCACTGGGACAATCCTTCCACATTTCGATTATGCAGATGTTTTTTTATAGGTCTGCTTCTGCGTTCACCCTTTCCAGACTGGACATCCTTTTCAATGCTTTTTGTCGCTTCACCTTAAATGCCCCTCCCAGAACTCATCACTGCACCCTCTACTCTTCCATATTACTCTCCCCTCTATCCTCATGCTGAAACCATCACATCTCCATCATCTCGGCCAAGTACTGGTTTGGCACAATCACTCCCTATCTCGCCTCTCTCGTACCCCACTCCACGCAAACATCCTACTGCCTCCGCACGTCAGATTCCTCCTTCGCACTTCCACGACCTCACTCCAATGCTGGTGAGGCTGCCTTCTCCTCCATTTCCTGAATCTGTGGAACTCCCTCCCCTTCCCTCCTCTCTCTGAATGCTTATGTCGATAAATATCTTCAGATGGACCCTTTACTGCTCGCTGCTTCCTCTCTGCTCGTGCCCACACGAAGCCTAAACCCCACGACTCCTAAATTACAAAAACCTGATGTTCTAGGGACATGGATATGTTGTTCATCCACACTGTCTGGCAGGTTCCTTGCCGCTTTAAATCTTGCCGGAAGGTCTTCAAGCTGGCTTCTCCTACCCACCCGGGTGGCAAAACTCTTGTCTCTGCCCCGTGACGCCAGATCTTCCTTACCGCTTGGAAGCTCAGGTTCCCTCCTTAGCGCTCCATGTTTTAGACTGTATCCTAACTCTTCGGTTCGTCTGAAACTAGTTTTGAAGTTTTCTAAACTTCAGTCTTCTTTATCCCTTGCGGCTGCTATGGACAAATCGTCTCCCGGCTTTCAGAGGTGCCCTTGCGGGCAGAAGATGTCCAGGACAGATCCGCACTCCACGTGCGTCTACTGCCTTGGCCTAGACCGCGATCCGCGAGACCTGCGGTTGTATCGCTCGCTTTTTGTGTGGCGTCTGGAGGATAGCACTGCCCGATTGGCTTCGGGCACCCGGCGTTACCTGCGGTAAAATCCAAAGAGGCTCGTTGGGCGGTGTCCATGGCGGCTGGCTCGGCTGAGCAGCTCGAGCACATGATCGCCCTCGAGGTGGAGGCGACCCAGGCCGCATCTTCCTCCTCCTCGGTCGTGGCATTTATCTCACTCTCTCTGTTCCTCTTATTCGGCTTCGTTCAAGGAGCTTTGCCAGTCCCTTTCCACGAAGGGAGAGGGGCCATCGGGACATTCCTCTCGGCCCAAGAAGAAGGAGTCGAAGGGTAAGTCCCACCGTCGGCGTTCGTGGGAGCGGGAGAGGTCTCCTTCCTCCGGACAGCTGACCGTCGACTTCGATCGAGGTTGTGGCTCAGGCCGCTGGCTTCACGGCGTCCCGTCAGGCCAGCCTACGCAGACACTCATCGGCTAAGTGAGATATTCCTCAACCGTCGGACGGGTTGTCGATTGAATAAACCGACAACCCCTCTTAGCGGTTCCTCCGATGGAGACGAGTTCTGCCAGCGCCTTGAGGCGGCAGTCCCGGTTAAAGTGTCTGAGCGAGGGAAGGCGGTGTCCCCTGCCCCCTGCCAGAGCCGCCCACCGGTTACACTGGGGTCTCGGTCAAGCCGTTCCGCCCGACATCGGCGGTCTCGATCTTAGCACGGTAAGTGGCGACATCGTTCCTCCTCGTCCTCCTCCTCGGGAGAGAGAGGCTTCAGCGCAAATTGTGTCGGCGTTACGAGGAGCTTATGTGGCAGCAGTTACTGTTGTCCGGGAGTAAATCGACTCCGATTCATCCCTGGGCCATCAAGTGGCTGTCGCCTGAACGGCCGAAGCAACCGCTCGCCGCAGTTGAGATGCCCAGTTCTTGGCCGGTTGTTCGGCCGAAACTAGCTGCCCCACCGATTGTGGTGGAACCTCCGCCTCCACAACCGAAGTCTGGGGCACCGACCAAGGATTCTCGGTCGGGTCACGGCCTGCCCCACAAGTTGTCGGTCACCCTCACTCCCGACCATCCTCGGCAGGTGGAGGGTGGCTCAGGCCCGAAGCAGCTCTTCGCAGACTCTTTGGAGTCCGATGACGACTCCTCCCTGTTCTCCAGGCAAGTCGACTGAAGTCCTCCAGGGGCCAATCATTGGATGATAGCCCATCGTCCTTCATGGGTCTGCCTGGCTCATCTCGAGTCTACCGAGATGCAGCTCGAGCCGTCCAAAGCGGCCAAGTATCCCCGGAGATACTGGACGAGGATTCACCATGGAGCCTTCCTGTGGCTGAGGCCATTATCGGCCACTGGAGCTGGCAGCCCGCTTCCTGTCCTGCTCTCGGCCAGGATGGCCAGGAAGTATCACGGTCCCTACCGGCTCTTGCCCGGTTTCTGGAGCCCCTCTGCCGAGGGTTAGTCACCGATAGTGTCTTCCGGCGTTCCGGAAACACTCGGGACATGGATAAGCCCCCCCTGACAAAGAGTCCAAGAAGCTGGACTGTGCCAGGCGCAAGGTGTACGCTGCTTCCTCCCTCGGCCTCCGACAGGCCAGCTCGGCTGTGCTGATGGCACACTTCTCCCACGCCCTCATGGGCTCCCTGGATGAGATCATCCCTCATCTCTCGCCCGACCTGCAGACCACGGTCCGTCAGGTGCGGGACCATGGTAGGGTGGTGGCGAAGCAGCAGCTTCAGACTGCTCTGGACATAGGTGATTCCTGTGCCAGGTCAGTAGCGGATGCGGTGGCCATGCGCCGCAGGGCGTGACTGAGGATATCCACCTTCACGGCGGATACCCAGCACAAATTGGCAGACGTCCCCTTCTTGGGGACTGACCTCTTCGGCCCTGGAGTGGAGGGTCACCTCCAGCGGATCAAAAAGTCCAATGCCACTCTGGACTTGGTCACCTCCGCCCAGAGGGACAAAGGCCGCCGTCAGCAACAGCATAAGTCCTTTCGTCCTTCGGACCCTGCAGCACGACCGGCCCAACAGCACCAGCAGGCTCGTGTTTGGCATCCCGAACCCAAGCCAGCGGCTTCCTCCAATAGGAAGCAAGGAGGTAAAGGCCCAGGAGGTCCCTCGGCCGGTCCCTCCTCCAAGCCTACCCAGTGACGGGTTGAGGGGTGTCGCCCCCAACCTCGTCACCCTTCCCTGGGTTCCTCCCATGGGGGGACGGCTCTGCCACTTCCTTTCCACCTGGTCTGTTATCACCATGGACCGTTGGGTGTTGGAGGTGGTAGGAAAGGGCCTGCCTCTGGAATTCGAGCAGACCCCTCCCTTTCGAGCCGTCGCCCCTGGGGCCACGGGGTCCGAAGCCTCGCTGTCGGCCCGCCGAGCCGATGTTGCCCTGCTCCTCGAGAAAGAGGTGATCAGGAAGGTGGCGGATCCTCCTCCAGACCCGGGGTTTGTGTCCAGGTATTTCCTGGTCCCAAAACGGACGGGGGGCTGGTGCCCCATTCTCGACCTGCACGACCTGAACAGGTTCCTAAGGTCTTGGACCTTCAGGATGGTCACTCTGGCTCAGATAATCCCATCCTTGGAATGAGGCATGTGGTTCTGTTCCCTGGACCTCCAGGACGTTCTTTCACATCCTGATCCGTCCGTCTCATCAGAGATTCCGCTTCAGAGCGGAAGGATCCCTTTACGAGTTCCGGGCCATGCCCTTCAGCCTCTCTCTAGCTCCCAGGGTCTTCACCAAATGCATGGCACTGGTGACAGCATTCCTGCGGCACCGAAGGGTCCGAGTGTACCCCTACCTGGACGACTGGCTGATAGCAGCCCCCTCCAGAGCGGAGGTGGAGCAGTCCAGAGATCTGGCCCTCCAGGTTTGCTCTTAGATTGGCCTCCTTATCAACGAGGCCAAGTTGGAACTCGTGCCGAAGCAGGTGATACACTTCATCGGGGCAGAGCTCGACTCTCTTCGAGCCAGAGCTCGGCTCCCGGCGGACAGGGCCGAGGTTCTTTTCTCCTTTGCCCAATCATTTCTGGTTGGGCAATCGCGATCTGCCCGGGACTTCTTGCGCCTCCTGGGCCTCATGGCGGCCTGCACCAACGTGGTCCATTGGGCCCGTTGGTACATGCGTCCCCTTCAGTGGGGACTGGCCAGCCAGTGGTCACAGCGCTACGATCCGTTGGATCAGTTGGTGACAGTGACCCAGGAAATGTGGAACGCTCTCCAGTGGTGGACTGTTCCAGCACATCTGCAGGAGGGCATCCCATTCGTCCGCCCCAAGCCGATGGTCTCTCTACCGACCGACGCATCTCTGATGGGTTGGGGTGCCCATCTGGGGGAGCACAGAGCGCACGGCCTCTGGTCCCCTCGGGAGTCCCGATGCCATATCAACCTGCTGGAGCTCCCGGGCGGTCTGCCTAGCTCTCACCGCCTTCGCTCCGTTTCTACTGGGTCAAGTGGTTCAGGTCCAGACGGACAATATCACGACCATGTACTACCCAAACCGCCAGGGCGGGACGTGCTCCATGCTGTTATGCAAGGAAGCTCTCTCCATATGGTCTCTCGTGCGCAGCCTGGAGGCGGATCTCCTAGCCATTCATGTGGCAGGAGTCTCCAACACCCTGGCCGATGCCCTAAGCCGGATAGGGGCTGCGTCTCATGAGTGGTCTGTCCTGCCGGAGGTAGTACAACATCTCTTCTCCCACTGGGGCACGCCTCAGGCGGACCTGTTTGCCTCCAAGGAGAATGTGAAGCTGAGACTGTTCCATGCCCGCCCCCCTCAGCAGGGCTCGCTGCAGGGGGATGCCTTCTCGAGGCCATGGACCCTGGGCCTCTTCTATGCCTTTCCACCATTTCCCTTGATCCACAAGGTGCTTCTCAAGGCGAGGAGGGACAAGGGGCAGGTGATTCTGGTAGCCCCAGACAGGCCCCGCCAGTTCTGGTATCCAGATCTCCTCAGTCTCAGCTCCAGGCTCCCAGCGGCTTCCAGCCCGCCCGGACCTGATCTCAGTCAGTCAGGGAAGGTGTTCCATCTGGACCTTCAATCCCTACACCCTGATGGCCTGGTTCCTGGCGGCTAGAGTTCCAGGCCTTGGGTCTTTCGGCCGAGGTCCTCAGTGTCGTTGAGGCGTCCCGTAAGGAGTCGACCAGAAAATGCTATGACTTCAAATGGAAGAGATTCTCCATTTGTGTCAGGGAAAGAGCCTGGACCCTTCCTCCTGTTCCTTGGCAAGCATTCTGGACTACCTGTGGTCCTTTCTCAGCAAGAGCCTGAGCTCGACGACCCTTAAGGTGCACCTGGCAGCCATCTCTGCTTGCAGGCGTGGGCGGGAAGCAGTCGATGATGCAGGAGAAGGTGGTCGGTGCTTTTCAAGGTCTTGATCAGATTTCCTCCAGTCTGAGAACCTCCACCTCCGTGGAATCTACTGCTGGTATTGGCCAAGCTCATGGGCAAGCCATTGAACCAATGCACAGGTGCGATATCTCCCACCTGTCGTGGAAGACCGCCTTCTTGGTGGCTATCACGTCAGCCAGAAGGATGGGAGAGCTCCAGGCACTTTCCATCGAGTCTCCTTATCTGGTCTTCCACAGGGACAGGGTTATCCTGCACCCCCACCCGAAGTTCCTTCCGAAGGTGGTGTCGGAGTTTCACCATAACCAGGTGTTGACTCTGCCGGTGTTCTACCCCAATCACACCTCGGAGGCCGAATATAGGCTTCATACTTTGGACCCCAGAAGAGCGCTCGCTTATTATAAGGAGCGGACGGCTGCAGTTCGGGGAGAGGTTTGCCAGCTGTTTGTCACCTACGCTGAAGCCGCACCTGGCAGACCTGCAGCCAAGCGGACGATAAGCAGGTGGGTCACCTCCTGCATAGATCTCTGCTATAGGTTGGCGGGCATGGAGCCTCCCAGAGGGATAAGAGCTCATTCTACCCGCCATACCGCTGCATCGGTAGCTGCTTCCAGGGATGTCTCTATCCAGGATATCTGCAGGGCTGCTACCTGGAAGTCGGCACATACCTTCATTACCCACTACCACATCGACCTTGAGTCACGCCGGGATGCTGGTTTTGGGGCCTCGGTTCTCAGTCTTTATTTCCCAAGTAAGTATCGGAATTGTCGCCTTGCCTCCCTTCTCCCGGAGAACTGCTGAGTCTGCCAGACAGTGTGGGCGAACAACATATCCATGTCCCTAGAAATACAGGTTACTCACCTGTTACAGAAGTTCTAGGAGTGGTATATGTTGTTCATCCACATGACCCACCCGACCTCCCCGGCTTCGACGCACAACCTGCCTTCTAGCGGGCTAGATCTGGCGTCATGGGGCGGAGCCGAGAGTTTTGCCACCCGGGTGGGTGGGAGGAGCCAGCTTGAAGACCTTCCGGCAAGATTTAAAGTGGCAAGGAACCTGCCAGACAGTGTGGATGAACAACATACAGTATACCATTCCTAGAACTCCTGTTACAGGCGAGTAACCTGTATTTTTGCATCTTGTGTGAGCCACTGTTGTCGGTAGCACCTGCATGCCTGCACTGCACTTTTTTGAGCTACCTAAGTTGGTGGCCACCTGCCTGTTGCACTGCTACGTTGCAGTATAAGTATAACCTGTACCACGGACTTGCCTCTTCCGAGGCTAATAATTTTTTTTTCTTTCTACACCTTTGTATCTTGCTCACTTGCACTGTTGTTACAATGTCTGTATACCTGCACCTTGTGAAGCATATTTTGCCTCATACCCAGGCTTGTCTTGTAACCAGTTTTATGACTTGTACTAATTGTATTTTCGCCTAGTCTCAATGTAAGCTGTCAACAACATGTATTTCAATGAAACTGTATCATGTAACCTGTTTCATGGCTTGTACTAATGTATTTTCACTTTGTCTCATTGTAAACTGCAAAGCACCTTGTATTTTGATAAAATTGTATTCCTCTTCCCTCCTCCCAGGGCCGCACCTGAAAATGAGCCTTGGCTCAGTGTGCCTCTCCCAGTTACTAACTTTTAAATAAATGAATAAAATAAATAAAATAAGGATAGCAGGTGATGGGGCTAGGGGAGAGAGAGTGGCCCTTGTCAGCCAGGCTGGGAAGAGAAAGTACAATAAATTAACAAAAGGAAAAAAAAATCTAGGGATAATTGCTGTTTGGACTGTTGCTAAAATGATACCTTCTAAAATCTCCTTATCCCCAACTAGTGCTAAACTTTTTCTTCAGTAATTAGCCAGATCACCGCTCCAGATATTTCAGGACTCAACGATCCTGGTTAATTACATAGTGGCACACTATGGCTATTGCTGGAGGCTATGTGGACACACCCAGTCTGACCATGCACACACATTCTGGCTATGCCCAACTTTTGGGGCTTTCTGGCACACTGTAACCACTCAGTTTGAGGAACTGGTATTGGCCAAACAATTGATCTGCCCCGCTGTTGTATTAATGTCAATACCACCACCCAGACTTCTGCATGGCTTTCCCATGTGTACTGACTGCTAAAAAAGCTGTTATTAGAAAATGGTTGCAGGTTCAGCCAGCGACGGTGGAAATGTGGTGGGCTGTTATTTCTGTTATTATAAAATGGAACAACTAAACAGCATTTTTACATGGTAGATGACTCAGTTTCATTTCAGATGGCAGGGATAGGTTACCTACATAATGTCATACGATGACTCCTTTATTCCATAAAGGACGCAGCTTATTTGGTTAAACCAAACAGTGGGACTATTGTGCTTTCAGTGTGCAGTGTACAGTACTGTTCTAAAGAGCAGAAGTGTCATTGTCTGCATTAGTCACTGAATTTCATCTTTTAAGTATGGGGTTTCAATTCTTATTATATTTCTTTCTGCTACCACCTAATATACCTTTGTACCTCATGCTGCTCATGTATGCTTTTTAAGATCTATTTCATGTCTGTCATTTAAAACTCTCTATTTTAATAAAAAAAAATGTAAAAAAAATAGTTGGCTCTTTTGAGGTTGTAGTAGTAGTAAATAGTTTTATTGATAAAATGTAAATTATGAGTATGGATTATCCAGCTGAGCCATGGCTCATTCTCAGTGGGGTCCTCTACAACAAGGACAGTATAAAGTATTTGCTTCACAAGTAATGTTCCAGGAAAACAGAAATGCCAAATACTTGAAATATTTACAACAAATGTCTATTAAGTAAACAATATATCATCACTTTTAAGTGCAGAAAAATTCAGAATTTAGGCACAGAGTCCCCAACATGGTGAACACTGGGGACAATTGAGGTGCGAAAGAAAACCACAGCTGCAGTAGATCTCAGTTCAAACCACGGATGCACCCTTCAGCGGCTGTTTGTTGGAGCTCAGCCTGACTGAACTAAGTACAGCACATTTATGGTGACTGACTGAACAGACTAGAAGAGATCCCCCCCCCCCATTCTGTCTGTGTACCAGTTGAGGTTAATGGTATATAGAATGGATATTGCCTCTTCTTTCAAGTCTTGTGCTGGAGCAGAACGGGATTCTGTCATGCTTGAGTTTGGCTGATCCAGGCATCCGATTCAGCTCCTCATCTTCAGGAGGAGCTAACCAAGTGAGGTTAGTTGGGAATTGTACCTACCTGTTGTAGTCCCAAGTAACAGCATGTTTGAGAAATTTACGATGCTACATACATGCGTAACATAGAAACATAGACTTTGACGGCGGATAAGGACCGCTAGGCCCATCTAGTCTGTCCATTTCCCTACCTACAGGATAGGCCGCAGATCCTAGTTAACCAACAGCCTATTTCTTCCTACCCCCCGCAAGAATTGCCTTATGTCTGTCCCATGCATTCTTGAATTCTCCCACAGTTTTAGACCCCACAACCTCCTCAGGAAGGCTGTTCCATGCATCCACTACCCTCTCTGTGAAATAAGTCTTCCCTCATTGCCCTAGACACGCCCTACTTCTATCTTTAAATTGTGTCCCCTTGTTCTTGCAAGTCTCTTTTTCTGAAAGATGCTACCCTCTTGGACTTTGTTGATTCCACTGAGGTACTTAAAGTTTCTATCATGTCCCCCTCTCCCTTCTTTCCTCAAGGGTATACATATTAAGCTCCTTTAGTCTCTCCTCATACGGCTTCTCTTGCAGACCCTGCACCATTTTAGTTGCCCTCCTCTGGACTGCCTCTATCCTGTCTATGTCCTTGTGGAGATGGGGTCTCCAGAACTGGACACAGTACTCCAGACGGGGTCTCACCAACTGTCTGTGCAGAGGGATAACAACTTCATGTTTTCTGCAGATGATGCATCTCCCTATACATCCCAGTATACCCCCAGCCCTCCCTACTGCCTTCTCACATTGCTTGCTAACCTTAAGGTCATCTGATATGATTACCCCCAAGTCCCTTTCCTTTTTTGTTGTTGTTACTACCTCCCCACCCATTGTGTATTCTTCCCCTGGGTTCTTGTTTCCCAGGTGCATTATTTTGCACTTCTTTGCATTGAATCCTAGCTGCCATACTTCTGACCATTCCTCCAACCTTGCCAAGTCCCTTTTCATCCTTTTCCACGCCTCCTTGTGTATCAACCTTGTTGCAGATCTTTGTGTCATCTGCAAAAGGCATACTTTCCTTCAGTCCTCTGCAATGTCACTGATGAAGACATTAAAAGGACTGGACCCAATACTGAACCCTGCGGTACCCCACTAGTAACCCCCTTTTCTTCAGAGTGGACTCCATTTACAATTACCTTCTGTGTCCTGTTGTCCAGCCAGTGTTTTACCCAGGCTACCACCCTGGGTCCCACTCCCAGGCTGTACAAACTCTCTTAAAGAGCTAGTGTATTGCCTACTAAAACTCGTTATATCGGAAATATTTTTTTTAATTATAGGATTTTCTACCTGCCAATACTTTGTGTGATGTATGGAACAGTACTGTACCTGGAAGTTGACATAGCTGGTTCTATTCCTCCTCATACATTAGCAGTTCTGTGACTTCTCTGTCTGAGACGTTACAGCTAAGAAGAGCCAATCACCTGCTGCAAGGGTGGTCACTTCTGATGTCATAATAAGTGAGGTCACAGTGCTGATGAGATATGACACCGAATAGAACTAGATATGTCAGCATCCAGGTAAAGTACTGCTCTTTACATCCTACATAGTACTGCCTGGTAGAAGACATTCTAATTTTGAATGGCAGAAGACTTTTTAAGCTCCTGCTACATTAGAAGACAAATACTCCAAAAATCAAATGCAACAGCTAACTGCTTCTGAAAATCAGTGGCATTTTCAAACTGCCATTTTTGACACTGCTGGCTCTTTAAATTACACAAAACTGAAAGTTTGATGAAGTTAGGCTTGGAAAAGACCTAATCCTCCTGGCTCCTAAACTCAATGGGTGCATATCTATGTAGTGCTAAATGACATAAAAATATTTATCTATTATTTATTTATTAAAACTCTATATTTCTGTTTGGTCTTAACAGTAGAGAGGGAAGGGGGATGGACCAACAAGGGGCAGCAAGAACACAGAAGGTGGGGGGTGGTGGGTGTAAACACAAGTCCATTTACAGTGGAGAGGGTCTTGAAGGGAGTTGCAAACCTGAACGTGGACAAGGTCATGGGACCAGAAGAGATGCATCCAGTGCTGTTAAGGGAACTCGAAGAAGAGCTTGCTGCACCACTGGCATCCTTATTCAGCATCTCACTGAGAACAGGAGAAGTGCCAGGGAACTGGAGGAGAGCTGATGTAGTTCTTTTCTGTAAGAGCGGTAGCAGGCTAGCACCTATAGACTGGGGTAGCAATCAGGAGAGGTTCGACTGTGAAAACTGCAGTGCTGGTCCAGTGCAAAGGAAAGGGCAGCCAGCCCTTAATTGTTAACATGAAACTAGGAAGTATCTTCGCACTCAGGATAGAGCCCAAATAACTCATTGAGACACCAAATGGCTCAGTTTAAATCCGCTTAATTCAGAAATGGTACAAAAACAGTGATCAGTGATTCCACAGGTAAACTTCGCCCATAGATGGCCCCGGCGCTTCGAGTCAACAGACTCTTTGCCAGGGGGTGTCCCCTGATGAAGAGTCTGTTGACTCAGAGTGTCAGGGCAGTCTGTGGGTGAAGATTACCTGTAGAATCACTGTTTCTGTACTATTTTTGGATTAAACGGATTTAAACTGAGCCATTTGGTATTTCAGTTAGCTATTTTGATGCTGTCTTGAGGGCAGAAATACTTCCTGGTTTCACACCAACTATAGGCTGGCCAGTTTCACATCAGTGATGGTAATTAAAGGAAAACCTGTTAAAAGAAAGACTTGTAGACTATCTTTAGTCCAGGGAGCTGCAAGACCAAAGGCAACTTGGATTTATGAGGGGTAGGCCATGTCAGTCAAATCTGATAGATTTCTTTAACTGTGTGATCAGGGAAATGGATCAGAGAAGGGCAGTAGATGTGGTCCGTTTGGACTTCAGCAACACCTTTGACATGGTACAGCACTGAATATTGATAAAGAAGTTGCATAGTCTGGGGGTGGGAGCCAACTTTGTAAATTGGGTAAAAAAATGATTAATGGATAGGCGAAAGAGGGTGGCGGTAAATGGCACTCTGTTGAGTGAAGAGTGAGGGGGCCTCAGGGATCAGTATTGGGGTTGCTCAGTGTTCAACATCTTCATACGTGACATCGCAGAAGAACTTGGAGGGAAGGTATGCCTTTTGCAGACAACACCAAGATCTGCAACAGGGTGGATACTCAGGAGGGGTGGATAAAATGAGAAGGGACCTTAGGAAACTTGAGGAATGGTCAAGGGTATGACAGCTGGGGTTCAGTGCCAAAAAGTGTAAATTCGTGCACCTGGGACACAGGAACCCAGGAGCTGAGTACAAAATAGGGGGAAGTACTGTCAGTCACATAAAAGGAAAGGGACCTAGGGGTTATAATATCTGACGATCTCAAAGTCGTAGGGCAGTGTGACAAGGCAGTGGGCAGGGCCATTGGAATGCTGGGGTGCATAGGGAGAGGTATCACAAACAGGAGGAGGGAAGTGATATTATCACTGTTTAGATCAGTGATGAGACTACACCTTGACTATTGTGCACAGTTCTAGAGGCCACATCTCAGAAAAGACAGAGATAGGGTTGAAGCAGTTCAGAGGAGGGCAACTAAAATGATGCTTGGGTTGCATGAGAAACTGTATGATTAAAGACTGAGGGATCTCAATATGTATACCCTGGAGGAGAGGAAGGAGAGAGAGGACATGATAGAGACCTACACGTACCTCACGGGAGTGAACAAGATACAGGTGGGGAGCCTGTTTCAAATGAAAATGTGCAACAGAACAAGAGGGCATGCAACGAAACTAAAAGGGGGGAAGTTTAAGATGGATGCATGGAAATTTATTTGTTTTTATTTAAATTTTGGTAATCGTGGACGCCATGGTAGTAGGGGCAAAACTGTGCGTGGTTTCAAACATGCATGGGATAGACATAGGGGAATGTTAGTGAATAACAAGGGTGGGGGAGGGGCCGCCAGGACAGAAAAGGTAGGGAAAAATACTGGGCAGACTGGGTGGGCCAGGCTGTCCTTTTCTGTCGGCAAATTCTATGTCTCTGTGAATTCTGTTCAGTGTTTACTATAATTCCCACTGCAGAATACTGCTAAGCACATGGATTCCCACAATGCAGTTACATTCCAAACAGTTTGCAAAAGTAACTTTTAGTAACATTTACCAAAAAACCCTGAGTAGACCTGGCAGTTCTTTAGTGTTGACAAGCAAAACATTTTCCTATATCCATAATTAGTTTTGTGCTACAGCATCTTGCCGCCAGTATAAACTGAAAGTTGAACTCTGGCATCTTTTTTTCCTTTTTTGTTTTCGTAAAAAAACTTTCTCCCCCATTCTGTGTTTTTGCTCCTCTGTCTTCTGGCCCTACAGCACTCCCTCCCCTAGTCCTGTCACCAACCTTCTCATGGACTTCCTGGTTATCCTAAATTTATGAAGGGATGTGGGCCACTCTGGGTCAAAAAGCCACTACAGAAATAGTCTCTTTTTAATTGCAGTTTGTTCACCAACCCCAGCATTTCATCTTAATAAGCTTCTTGTGGGGGACTGTTAAGTAAATTAGAAGTGTGCATTCATTTAATTTTAACTACGTTCAGTATATTAAGACGTAAAGCACCAAAGATGCAACAAAACCCACTGTGTACATACCAGTGACTAATTGTAATTGTTGTCTTCTTCTTTGCGTTTGTTTTTTGCAAAATGTTTTGTTGATACTTGTAAAATAGTAGTTGTAAATGCCTATTATATAAATATATTTATTAATAATTCAGCTCTTTTTTTATCATGAAATATTTTATTGAAGTTTATAACCAACAAACACAGAAAACAATACCAGAAGAGTAAAATACGTAACATAGAGGATAATGCATGGGGTTCGTGTGATAACCACGCTGTAATAACCTCGAGTGGTTGCTAGGGCAACATGGTAAACCTCGAGAGTGCAGCTCGAGAGGTTTATTGTAGCCCAGGCAACCACGAGAGGTGATTACATGCTTGGTTATCACCTGAAACACCAGGTGTTGCCATTTATAGTGTATGGGGGTAAATGCAACATGTCGTGTGGTAAGAAACCTTACCTTAGTAATGAATCAGAGCCTCGGTTATAGGTTCAACCAGTCAGATTTATTTGTCTGAACAAGCGTAGCAGTGTAGAACTGCACTTACATTACATGCCTCTAAGTTAAGAACACTTAAGGAACTAAAGTAAATCATTTAGAAGCGAAAATTGTCTATTTTGACAAGCCGATTTAATTTGAGATTTAAAAGAAAAGACTAAAACGATCTGGTTGGTCATTGCGGTCATGCCAGTAGGAGATGTGAGGAATTATGGGATGTGACACTGTATCTCTTCTGGGGCCCAAACATACGAGGAGTTGAGGAAATCACGGCATGCAAAGTAGTTGCCATCAAAGGATAACTGGTGGTCACGTCTTAAGCTCAGAATACTGGCGCGTTGATGCATTCCGTTTTGTTATGCCTCTGCTATAACGTTCTGAAAAGTGGTTAACAACAGTCAGACGTCATAACGGTTGCATAACAAGCCTGTATAAGTGCTGAATTCAGGGGTTAATAACTGCTACCTGTATAATTTAAGGAACTTTGAACAATATACCAGAGACAAACATGAAAAAGAACTATGTGCAATGGGGAAACAATCTAGAAACAATTATATAAAAAACATCAAACGTATGGCACATGTCAAATGAATAACAGCATCAAATCATACACAAACAGCAATACAGATATAAATAGGACATAGCTAATTATCAGCAGTAGCATATGTAATCAAAACAATAACAAGAAAGGAAATACTGATACAGACTAAAGTGAAAACTGAAACCTAGCCACTACGAGGATTATTAGGCTAAGGATAAGGCATCGAACACAGGAGAGAGTGAAGAAAAAAGTCCCATTTGTTATGAAAGTTGTCACATTTCCCAGAGGAAACCAAAGTCAGTCTTTCAAAAAGGGCTAAACGGGATAGGGCGGAATGCCACTGAAGTATCGAAGGAGGTTAGGGGGATTTCCAGGACTGAAGAAGCAAGCGTTTGGCCTCTAGCAGCATGGCCATCAGCCGTCGCTGTTGAGGGGAAGGAAGTGAGGGTAAGCTGGAGGGAAGGCCTAAGAGCACCAGAGCTGGGTGGGACGGGATAGGTGCCTGCAAAACCTCAGCATAGTCCGCGAGAATGGCAGCCCTCCACTTGGTGAAACACGGGCAGCTCCATAATATATGTAAAAGGCCAGCTGCAGGCTGAGCGCAGCGCCAACAGGATGAATCCGCAGTAAGAGCCATAGATTGAAAAGCCAGGAGTGTTTTTACGTTCAGCATGCGCATGCGCAAGGAGCGTTTTGGAATGCGTACACTTTGAAGTGTGCTCTCCCTTACAATCAGTGCTCTGTTGAGCAGGCGTGGCGGTCCTGCACCAATGGGTGCAGGAGCTGAAGTATGACAGCGGTGGTCTTCGCTTCCAAGAAAACCCTGCTGCCATACCAACACTGCATCCGCCCGCCCCCACCTCACGTCACGCCGCCCGCCCCCAAAGCTGTGGTGCCACGCTGGAGCCCACCCCAGCGTGGCAAGCGTTGTTGCCGACGGGGTGCCCAATCCCCGTCGGCTCCATGGCCCCCAAAAGCCATCCTGCTGCCGCGCGCTGGAGCCCACCAGCGTGGCAAGCGTCCGTTGTTTTGCCGGCAGGAGTGCCCAATCCCGTCAGCTCCTCTGCCCCCCGTGTAGTTTGCCGCGGAGGTGCCCAATCCCCGTCGGCTCCTCGGCCCCACAGCCATCTTCTGCCAGCTGGGAGCCACCCCAGCGTGGCAAGCGTCTCCGTAGTCCTTTTTTTTTTACACCTGTAAAGAAAAAGCGGTCCCCATCAGTCTCCTCCCCCCTCCCACAACCCGCACCCACCCACTGCACGCACAGCCTCCCCACCCCTCACCCCATACTTTACCTCCCGGGCTCGTGGCGGCGATCTTCGGTGGACCGGGAACACGTCTGCACTCTTCAAAGCCGACCGCGAACTGAGGAAATGCCGGTAAGCTGTATAATGGGCTAGATAGGGGTTTCAACTTTATTGCATATCTCAGGCATTTTTGGGAATTTTTGCACCAAATTTTCAACATGGGGTTTTTGGGACCCCTTCTCATGAATGATGTCACTGTCATGGCGTTATTCGGGCCGAAGGGTGATTTCGCAGTCACTGCGCGAAATCACCCTTTGGGCCAAATAACGCCATGACAGTGACATCATTCATGAGAAGGTCCCAAAACCGCATGTTGAAAATTTGGCAAAATTCCAGAAAATGACTGTTTTATTAGCATGCGCGCAGTTCCTACGCAGGCCTCGTAAGTTCTCGAATTTCAATATTTTCACTCCAGATTTTCAACATTGCCATTTTACCACACCTCCCTATGAGCAGTACAGCTGTCATTTTCACATCCTGCCCAAAGCGTGTTTCCGCCCATGTAGACACAATGGCGCAGTTGGTGTCTTGAAATCAATGTATGGGACGCATTAAGAAAATCACGGTGACACTGTTTTATTAGCAGAGTCCTAAAATGGCTATGTTGAAAATTTGGTAAAAAATTCCTAAAATTACTGTTTCTGGCGTGCGTTGCGCAGCTCCTTACTGCACTCCGTAAGTTTGCGAATTTTCAATATTTTCACTCCACATTTTCAACATTGCCATTTTACCACACCTCCTTATGAGCAGTGCAGCTGTCATTTTCACATCTTGCCCAAAGCGTGTTTCTGCCCATGAGCGCACAATGGCACAGTCGCCAGGAACTCAGTGTATGGGACACATTAAGAAAATCACAGTGTCACTGTTCATTAGCAGAGGTCTTAAAATGGCTATGTTGAAAATTTGTGAAAAATTCCTGAAAATAACTGTTTTACTAGTGTGCGCTATGCAGTTCCTACGTGACGCCGTGAGGTTTGCGAATTTTCAATATTTCTATCTAGATTTTCAACATTGACATTTTACCACACCTTCTTATGAGTAGTACAGCTGTCATTTTCACATCTCACCCAAAGCGTGTTTCGTACATGTGGCGCACAATGGCGCAGTCGGTTCTGCGAACTCAGTGTATGGGACACATTAAGAAAATCACAGTGTCACTGTTCATGAGCAGAGATCTTGAAATGGCTATGTTGAAATTTATTGAAAAAATTCCTACAAATAACTGTTTTATGAGCATGCATTATGCAGTTCCTACACACGCCGACGCTTTGAATTTTCAATATTTCACTCCAGATTTTCAACATTGCCATTTTACCACACTTCCTTATGAGCAGTACAGCTGTCATTTTCACATCCTGCCCAAAATGTGTTTCCGCCTATGTAGCGCACAATGGGGGTAACAAAAAGGTCATGCTGAAAATTTATTGTGCAAATAGCAGCAATCGCACAGGGCATTAGGGTAAAGCACCATACATGCCAAACACCACTGCAAATACCTGCAAGCGAACGTTCGGCATTGACAAATGCTTGTTTATTCCAATGGTGTAACATTTTTAAGTTTATCAGTTGACTGTTAGGATCACAGCATGACTTATAGTTTAGCTGATTGCTAGGCAACCAATTGTCCTCCAAAAAAAGAAAATAATTCAACTCTAATTCAGTTCAAGACCGCCACTTTACTAGACCATTTTTCTTGTGTGTTCACAAAACAAATGGCTACCACCTATTATACCAACCTTGCAGTGCGTCTTGCTGTTGTTTGAACTGCCAGGGCTTATATGTATTTTTCTAAAGACTTTTATCTAAATAAGGATACTCATATGTGTTTTAAAATTAATTTCTGCAGATTATGAAAAACTCCACGTTGCTATAACGTACTGTATTATTTATGAGAAAACTGAGTTATTTTGTATACCTGTTACTTGGATGAATGTCGTTTTGATTTTGTAGGTGAGAAAAGTAGTTTGAGTTCAAAATATGTGCTGCAACCATTACCTAAACTGTTATGTGTTTATTTATATTTTAATACACTTCCAAGTTCTTTTTATGTTAACTCAAAACTGTATTGCTTGATCATGCTGCCAAAAAAGCCTGGGGCCCGATATTCAAAAAAAGTGCAAAGCAGAGTGCAAAAATTTCCTTTGTGCCTTGCAATTGCCTAGGATCCCAAGGATGCTATATTCCGTTTGATAGCGCACTGGCGCTATCCGGCTGAATACAGGGCCATGTCGGTGTCACGCTAAGGCAAGTAGCACTGCCCCAACATGGATCCCTAAGTATGCTGCCGGAGTGAATAGCACTGGAGCGCTATCTGCAGTATACAAAGGGACTCCTGCAAATGAACTCACTGGGCATGCAAGGTGCTAAGGGTCATTTGCATGCCCATTACAGGCTCATTTGCATGGGTAGTGCACACACACACACACACACACACACACACACACACACAGATTGGCAGCCCATAGTAAGAAGTGTTGTTGTGCACTCCCTGCCTGGACGTATGGCGGCTGGGCCAGGAAGCATGAGGAGGGCTGCACCAGCTGCCATATGCACATCCACAGCACCGTAGATACTGGTATGGTGGCAGAGGGGTGGGTGTTCGGTGTTGCAGTGGGCGAGGAGGGGCCGCTAGATGCCAGGAATTACAGAATTGGTGATGGGTGGCACCATGGACTGGTGCCCGGGGAGCCACTGGAGGCCAGGAATCTCTGTTCACATTAATGGTCTGGGACTGGAAGGGGGTAGGTTTGGGACACTGGGCACCTGGGGGTATCCCTTTGTGTAGCTGATGGGTGAACAGTGGTTGGGGCCACTAGGCACCAAGAAGGTTTTTCTGTTTTACTACAGGCTGGCGATCGGTTGGGGGGCATTAGCACCAGTGAGTTTTTACTTCTTACCATGGGCTTGCAATCGGTGGGAGGGGGAATCACTGACACCAGGGAAGCTTTTACTTCTCACCATAGGCTGGCGATCGGTGGGGGACCACTGGATGCCAGGGATCTCTATTACCATTAACTGTCTGGGACTGAAGGTGGGGATTGTGGGCACTGGGCACCTGGGTTATCCCTATGTGTAGTTGACGAGTGAAGGGGAGGCCACTAGGCACCAATGAGGCTTTTACTTGTTACCACGGGCTGCGATCGGAGGACCACTAGCACCAGGGAGGTTTTTAATTGCTACTATGGACCTGCGATTGGGCAGGTGTGCTCCCCAGTGGCCAACTAGCTGCATTACCTCCAGCAGCCACTAAGGTTGTCCAGAGGAAGTCAGGCTTTTCTTTGGCGGTATTTGTGCTGCCCAAAAGGACCATGCTTAACCCCTTTTATGTAGTGCGAAGCCACTGAAAATGGGGTAGTGGTAGCATGGCTGTTCATAGTCACGCCCCTCCCCTTGCCCACCTGTATACATTATGTTGTTTGCATGCACTTTGCTTATGTAAAAGCTCCTTTTGAATATAGGGATCTTGCATGAACCTTGCTTTGTGCGGGCAGACACCCGTTAGCACCTGTGCAACATTTTTAATTTCAGGGACCTGCTGTCTTTACACATTAGAGTGTGCTCATTTCTGCTGGCTGGCAGCTATTCTTTCCTGAAACTTTGATAAAATTTGGTTTTTGTTTTACAGCCTGTTCATTGTTACTAGATCATGGTTGTCACTGATGTTGAAAATCAGCTTGCTAATAATACAAGGTTAAAACATTTGAGTCGGCATTGCTGTCATTTTAAACTTCCATATTATTTCAATCTCTGCGAGCTCTCCTCTCAACATTCTGGAATTCAGCATTAACTCTTGCTTTCAAAACTCTGTTTTCTTAATTCTTACCTCCTCAAAAGTGATATCTCATGAACTGGCAGCATGAAACTCTGCTCAGCTCGGCCTGTTACACCCACTAGAAGCCGTGTGCTGACGTGAAGAACATCAGCAAGCATCACTAGACATGCTGTTGCTAGGCAGCTGTGGTTTTCCTGCGGGCGGATGCCTGGTTTTGAGCACTTTGATACCAGAAAAGGATACCAGGACTGGACTTTTGCTAACTTTGCAAGTCTGTTTATATTTTTCATAAGTACTTTTTGACCACCAGAGCCCTGGCAGGCAACTACTGCCCTCCGATTGCAGGTCCACTTTCTCTGGTCCCGCTGCTCACATGCTAGGGGCCCCTGGTAGTTTCCCTGTGGATTGCCTCCCTCGGCGGGGTCAGGAGGAGGTTGCTGGCTTCTCCCACCCAATCCAGAATCCGGGTGACCACTTTCAGGAGCATTGGACCATCATCGAGCCTGCCAGGCTCGTTTTTCCTTTTTTACCCATTCCCCCTCCCTTCCGACTTAAGGACGTCAGCTTCAAGCCTCCCAACCAATATTGCCCTCCAGCCACTGCCAGAGGGCAGCCAGCGAGTGGGACAACTAGTCCCCCTTCCCCCGAGAGAGAAGAACAGTCCTCCAGACCCTCAGTCATCTCTCCCCCGCCGACCCCTGGTGGCCCAGGCTCGTTCCCGAACCCAGGTCGCCGGCATGGCATCCAGCGTCTCAACCCTCAGCGCCACCAGGCCAGCTAAGTCTGTTTCTTTTAAATAATTTTTTGAACTGCAATAACTTGTAAATATTCTTTGTGATTTCCACCACTTACCTAGGACCATGCGTGTTGGTGGATGGATTGCCATGTCGGTGGTTCCTGATCGAACCTGGGCATTTTCTACTGATTTTCTCTGATGCACATGCTCATACATGCAGGCATCGGACAGCATTCCCTTCCACAGTTGATGCGCTCATGTGTACTGCCACCTGTCCACAGTCAGATGTCAGTTTCGTAGTGTGACACAGAGTTCCCCCCAACCGAGGGAGAAGAGCTGATCCTGGCAAGCTCAACCTTCCCTTCTGTGGCTGGACCCTCTGCGGCATGAACACAGGTCACTGGTGTTGTGAGAAATAGCCCTACTGTTGCACCAACAGGCCAATTACATAAAGCTTTTTTTTTTTTTGTTAAATATATAGAGAGATTTGAGCCCCCCCCCGGATCACTGCAGGCCCAATCTTGGCACAGTGCTGTCAGTCAGCCATGTCATCCACCACCCCTGAGGCTTACCTGGCTTCAGTTAATTCCCCACAGAATACTCCCTTGTGGCAGGGCTGGGGGGAGGTTAGTCATCCCCCCACTCCTGCCAAATATATTTGGATCTTACTTCGAGATTCACTGTTGCAACAGGTAACACCCTTAGGACTAAGCCGCCAGGATCCCATGGAAAACTTAGTAGTATTCAGTGGGGGACTGCCCTCTATGTCGGCCTGCCTCCAACGTCACGCACAGTATAAAAGTGGCGGTCCCCCAACCTATCTCTAGTTCTTTCCTGCCTTCGACCACGCAAGTCAGACCTCCATTGATTCCTTCAGCTTGTTGACCACCATTTTTTTCACTACCTGCGTTTTCTTATTTTTCACAAAATAAGTACCGTTTTCGAATTTTTGCATGTCGTCGTCTTCTCCTTTGTCTTCCATTGAGCGATGGCAATTGAAGTGTATGTGTGTGAAGCAGATTCCCCATAAGGATGACCATTCGGCCTGTCTTTTCTGCTAAGGCCTGGACCATGACATCGAGGCCTGCCAGCACTGCCAAGACTTTAACCGTCACACCAGACTTCGTTGCCAGAAGACCCTCAAAGCCTTTTTGCTCTCCAAAAGATTATACAAAATGGTGAAGGAGCTTCGCCACAAGAGTTTGTCTTCCTCTCCAGCTTCATCTTCTTCTTCTTCACATAAAGGGAAGAAATCAAGTGACAGACACAGGCACTGGGAAAAACACCAAGAGAAACCCTGTGCAGAAGATCGCTCCAGGTCCCTGAAGAAGTCCGTGTCTAAACCTCCCTCCCTGGTGTCAGTAACGAGAGAAGGTTCCTAGGGACATGGGGGTTCCCCCCCCGCCTCCCAACCACTAAAGCTGAGGCCCATTGCCAGTGCGGGCTCTAAGCCAAGTGGGTCGGCTGGTAGGTCGTCGGGTGGCAGGCCATTGTCTGTCGCCCTTCTGGCCAGGGTGTCCGCCGAGTCTACCCTGACGCCGCGGGCTGACATCTCAGGCTGACACCTGGGATCGATGACCTCTTCTCCCTTGAGAAAGAAGAATGTTTGACCCATTTGGGAGCTAGCTCACCTTCACAGGCGACTCTGCCTAGGTGTCCGCCAGATCAGTCTTCAGTCTGGGCGAAGCCCACGCTGGTACCCTTGGTGCCGGTCTCCCCGGCATCTCCTCAGGTGACCCGTCGCTGGATCCTAAGAAGCTGCCGACAGGATCGGATGTCTGTCCCCAGTCAACGCCCGAGGTCCTGACACTGGATCCAGTTCGTCCGACTCCAGATGGTACTATCCCTTTGGGTCTGACGCCAGGCACCCTGGATTATTCTACTCAGACGCCCGAGTTGCCTCAGCCCGACGACCAGAAGCCGTGGAACATCTAAACCTACCCCCCCCCGTTGCACCAACCCCTCCACAGGGTCCACTGCAGGGCCTAAATGAGCTTTTCTTGGCCTGGTGGGCCTTTTCGAAAGATAAGCAGACTCCTGGGGCACCTCTTTAGCCATCCCTTCAGGGACTTCCCCCGATAAGCATCCAGCCAGACCGCCTGCCCCTCCTCCAAGGGGGACTACATGGTTGCCGGATGGGGGTGATGCACCTCTTCCACAGGGTCGGCCATGAAAGCATCCATGCTCACTTCCCTCTCCCCAGATTTGGGGGACTCTGACGGATACTCTAACTCCAGTTCCAGTCTAGGGGATTCGGACCTGGCGTTGGAGCCAGAGGGTGGAAAAGATACGCCTTCCCACCTGACGACCCAGCGTTCATAGATGTGATGTGTCACATCCAGCAACTTAATGGCTGGGACATCGAAGAGTTTGATCTAGAACGTAAGCGACTGGCTATTTTTCTCAGGAGGAAAGACACCTTGCCTATGGTGGTCCCTCCTATGGTCGAATCCTGCAAGGATGTGACCAAGCTAGCTTGAAAGTGACCCTTCTCTACACTGACCATATCCAAGAAATGTGTGTGATTGTCTGTATAATGTTCCCAGGGATGACCCCCTTTTATGGGGAGCAAACAGAGGTAGATTCTGTCATCATTAACACTATCCACGACAGGTCCACGAGACCTCAGTACGCAACCACCAGGTAAGGATTCGAATTAATTCGATTATCTGGCCAAGAAGGTTTACTTTTCCCCCATGTGTGCCATTTGTTCCCAAAACTTCCTTGCCCACATGGTGCAATACCAAAATACCTTATGGTATAAGGCAGTGGAGGTGGCCCAGGCCATGCCAGACTGCCCAGGCTGGACCGAGCTTATGGTGATCCTAACGTCAGGATCCAACATTAGCAATCACGTTCTAAGGGCATTCTATAATATTGTTGACTCAGCTGGCAGAGCCACTGCTTCAGCTGTGTGTATCCAGCAGAACTTCTGGTTGCGAACGTCAGGCTTTGCGCTAGACGTGCAATCCAAGATTATGGATGCCCCCTTCAGGGGACTGGTGTTGTTTGGTGAGGATTCACATATCATTATCACCCAGCTGCAGGAATCTGGCAGAGCTATTCGATCCTTACATACAATGTACAAATCTCAGTCAAATCAGAACTCCAAGCAGTCCTTTCAGAGGAACACCAGACGTCAGCCCAGAGGACAGCAGCAGAAGCAGATGTTGAGCTTCAAGCGAAGGGCCTCCACCCCTGCCTCTGGTGGTTCAGCCCCTCGGGGCCCCAGAACCTCCCAGTCTGCGCTAACCCTTCCAAGCACCTCAGCTTGACTCGCTGCCAGCCCCCCCTCCCCCGGTGTATACTTTAGGGGAGGTGGTGGGAGGTCGGTTTTCCTTGCACACCGAGGGGTGGTGTCGAGTAACCACTGACTAGTGGGTCCTGCAGTTTGTCAAAAGAGGGCATTCTCTCGAGTTCACCAAGATTCCTCCAGACAACCCTCCGATTCAGTTCCATTACTCCCAGGCCCACAGCATTTCATCGCGGAAGAAATCTAGGCTCTCCTCGAGCGAGCCATAGAGCCTGTTCCACCAGCACAACAGGGAAAGGGGATTTACTCCCACTTCTTCCTGGTGCCAAAGAAAACAGGGGATCTGTGACCAGTCTTAGACTTCAGTCACCTGAACCAGTATATCGAATACAAGATGTTCAGGATGGTCACCCTGATAGGTCTTCTAACCTTGCTCCAACAGGGAGACTGGCTATGCTCCTTGGACATGCAGGATGCCTACCTCCATATTCTGGTCTTTCAAGTGCACCGGTGTTTCCTTCGATTCCGGTTTCAGGGGCACCACTATCAGTTCAGGGCAGTCCTCAGCACCCAGAGTGTTCACCAAATGCCTCGCAGTGGTAGCTGCAGCTCTCAGGAGGCGGGGCATTATGACTTCCCCTACCTTGATGACTGGCTCCTAACCGCTCCCACCAGGGACTGACTACTATGCACCATGCAAGACACTTTTCACCCGTTTAAGGACTTGGGGATCACTTTAAATCTCCCAAAGTCCTCCCTTTGGTCCAGTCAGCGGCTACAATATATAGGAGCAATTCTGGCCACAGCCCAGGGAAAAGTCTTTCTCCCACAGGACAGAGTGGAGCGCCTCAAGGCCCACGCATAGCAGCTGTCCTTGGCTCATCAGGTCTCGGTCAGGAATGTCCTCAGGCTTTTAGGACACATGACAGCGCCATTGCCATGGTCTCTCTTGCCATGTTATACTTGAGGACGATCCAGTGGAACCTGAGAGTTAAGTGGGATCAGAGGTCAGACGACCTGGACCAACCGGTTCTGGTAACCAACCCAGTCAAACAAGCCCTGTGTTGGTTGAATTCCTCCAACCTTTCCAGAGGAGTTTGTCCATGGAAAGAGGCTTCCAGACAGATCCTGACTACGGATGCATCGGGTCAGGGCTGGGGAGCTCATCTTGAAGGTCACCAGACTCAAGGGTCCTGGGAGCCACACGAACTTCACCTCCATATGAACATTTTGGAGATGAGAGCAGTTCTGTACGTCCTTCAGTCCTTTCAGACAGTCCTGCTGTTGTGCCCCTGGTTGATCCAGACTGACAACATGTCAGTGGTATTTTACATCAGCAAGCAAGGGAGGACTCATTCCTACCCATTCTGCAGAGAAGCCATGCAAATGTGGACTTGCGGTAGACCATCATCTTGACTTATCAGCAGTCCACATCCCAGGCATGCAGGACACCCTGGCTGACAGTCTCGGCCATCCTCGGTCCAGGGCCCACGAGTGGGAGCTTCATCCTTCAGTGGTAGAAGAACTTTTCGACAGATGGGGTTGTCCAGAACTGGATCTGTTTGCCTCCTCATCCAACGCAAAACGGTCTAGTTTCTGCTTGCTAGATCCAGGGCCTGGTGTTTTCTGGCAAGACGCGTTATCCCTCTCCTGGGCAGGGAGGTTCCTGTACGCGTTCTCTCTCTTCCCTCTATTGCAGAGGGTTCTTCTCTTGCTGCAGTTGGATGGGAGGGACATGATCCTTGTGGCATCCTTCTGGCCATGCCAGATTTGGTTTCCACTGCTTCAGCAGCTAGCTGTGGAACCTCCGATCTCCTTGCCCATCCAATCAGACTTGCTGTCCCAGGAACGGGGAACCCTGCTGCATCCGGATCTCAGATCTCTGCATCTCCATGCATGGCTCCTGCAGACTTAGCAGTCTCTAGATTTGGGGTGTCACCCAGAGTAGCGGATGTCCTAGTGGCACCCAGGAAAACCTCCACTAGGGCAGCTTACACTATGAAATGGAAGTGGTTCTGTGTTTGGGCCACCGCTCGGCATTTAGACCTGTTCGCCTGTCTGGTGAACTCGGAATTAGGGTATCTCTTCTCTTTATCTGATGTAGGACTCTGTTACTCTTCGCTTAAGGAGCACTTGTCTGCCATTTCGTCCTACCAAGTGCCTACTAAGGGCAAGACTATTGCCCAGCTGGACCTTTTCTGTACCTTTCTATGGGGTATTTGAAGCCTCCCATCAGGGATCCTGTCCTGCCATGGGATCTTTTATTTGTTCTTGAAAAACTCACATTGCCTCCCTTTGAACCTGCCGCAAGTTGCGAGCTGCGTCTTCTGTCGTGGAAGCCATTATTTTTGGTTGCAATTACTTCTGCTCAGAGGATTTCTGTGCTTGAGGTCCTGATTTATAAGGAGCCTTATTTGTTTTTTTCACAAGGACAGGGTGTCCTTGAGAAGGAATCCTAAGTTTCTTTTTAAGGTGGTGTCAGAATTTACCTTGAATTGGGACATCCACCTTCCGGCGTATTACCCAGAGTACTCAAATCGTGGGGAGGCACTGTTACGTACTATGGACGTTCACAGAGCTCTGTGTTATTACCTAGAGTGAACCAAACCCTTGTGAAAATCTGATCACTTTGTTTCTCTCGCTCCCCGCATGGTAAGGGCTCCTGTTTCTAAGCAATGTTTATCCAAACGGTTGGTTAATTGCATTTCTTTTTGCTACAAACAGCACAACAGACCCTTGCCGGGCTTGGTTAAGGGTCTTTCTACCAGGGGCATGGCTGCTTCTGTTGCCTCACTGAAGAATGTGTCTGCTGCTAACATTTGCACGGCAACCACTTGGAGTTCTGTCGACATCTTTGTGAAACATTACAGTTTGGACATTGCTTCTCGCCTCAGGGCAGGTTTTGGACTTCCAGTCCTTCAAGGTCTTCTGTCCTGATTTCTTTGGGAGTTTTCTGCCTCCATCCTTCTACCTGGGATTTCTCGGTTATTGCTTGGGGCTCTGTCTTAAAGGTGTTACCTGCTCCAAGAGTGAATCTCGAAGTACGATAGTGCAGTTTCATAAGAACTTACTGTAACAGTAGATCTTCGAGAGGAGCTCTTGCAGCAGGTACTGTATATTCCTCTCTCCTTACCCCCTGGTGGCTGCTTCTCCATCTCAGATATTTTTATTTCCTCTACTAGAGAAACTTCCTCAGTTCTCCAGTTTTACCAAACTTGTCCGGGTCTTCAGCGTGGGAACTGGGGATGGGTTGGGGGACCACCCCTTTTATGCTCTGTGTGACATCGGAGGTAGGCCGACATAGGAGGCGGTCCCCCTTTGCATACTGCTAGCTAGAGGTTTTACGTGGAATACTGGTGCCTGGTGGCTTAGTCCTAAAGTTGTTACCTGCTGCAAGAGCTCCTGTTGAAGATCTACTGTTATAGTAAGTTCTTATATAACTGTATTATCTTGAGCTAGGACCTTCTTGGTAGTGCAGGACCTGCATCAGCAATGTGGTGTCACCGTGCTTTGCAGGGTTTTTTCCTCCAGTCCCCCCAGCTTCTAACATAATCCCACCAAAGCTTGCACGCATGCTGGTGTGCCCATGTGGGAGAGGCAAGCTCCTTGACCCACCACATAGTCACAGGAATGGTGAAATCTGATGCCCTCCCTCCCCAAGATGGAAGCGCTGCCACGCAGCAGCACCTTCTCTGCCTCTCTGGTCACTTGACTATCTTGCCAGAGTTGGGTCACCAGCGTTAGATTGTGCAGTGCTGCCCATTTGGCCATCAGGCTGCCCTCTTGATAAAGCTTTTTATTTCCCCACTGGTGCATGTCATCCTTCTTTGGGCAACGGCAACATTCCAACCTATCCTCCACGGCTAGTCTTCCATAGTGATGTCCTGAAGGAATGATACGCCTCCTCCACCCCTTCACTTGGTGATCAAAATCTTGTGGGTGCCAGGCTTCATGGCCAGGGGTCCGAGTGTACTTCTACTGTCATTCAAACAGCATACAGGTTTTTCTCCCTTGTGTTTTTCCTGCTTGACCTCCACCACTAGGTGGCACTTTGCAGCCTGCTGGTGGCCTAGGATATGGCAGCAGTGTCCCTGGGAGGCGTAAGCTCCCTGGCCTGCTGCCACAGGGGTTTCCAAGGTGCTGGATGTGACACTGCCTCCTCCCTGGACTTGGAAAACAGTGCCATTCATTGACAACACTGTCCCCCAGTGTGGCCATCTGCTTTGGGCACCCCTGAGTCTACTTCTGAACCAGGGTCACAACATTCACTGCTGATGGGCCTGTGACACCTCCTCCCCCATCTTCTGTTCTTTTAAATTGTAATCCTTTTTTTTCTTTTTTTTGGGAGTGTTCTGTGTGATAGAACAAGAGAGACAGACACTCTTGGTGCTACTCTCGACACACTGCACTGTGTAATGCCCTTTCTATGGGCATGGATATAGTTCACTTATCCACACAATGGCAGTTCCACTGGAAGTGCTGATTCATTGGAATATCGTTAAGCTCCTCCCAGCACCTAGGCTGTATATTCCCCAGCACTGTCCCATGATGTCAGATCTTCCTTTCTGCTGGAAGAATTTGGTCTCCTTCTTTGCAGCTCTGTGTGTTGTAAGGCCGAAAAGTGTGCTGTTGGTGAACAAAGTTTTTTATTTTTTCGATACAGTTCGACCCTTTTGTTATCTTCCTCAGTTCTGTTCCAGAGGAGCACAAGGAAGCAAAGACCGCTCCTGGCTTCAAAGATTGTGCATCATGTGCTGACAGAAGATGTTGCGGATTGATCCACACATGTCGTGCCTCTGCTGCCTGGGGATGGCACATAGCATCACTGGTTGTGGCCTGTGCTAGATGATACTCCCATTTTCCCTGGAGGATCGTGCATCCCAGCTTCTTCTTGACCAACTGGGACCGGAAACTGTGGCTGAAAAGCTGCAAGGCAGCCTCTGCTGTAGTGGAGTTGGCAAATCATCCTGTGGTCATGGAAGAGGTGGTGGCAAAGGCTGTGGTGGGTACTTTGTCAACCTCAGCACTGCTCCTGGCTTTGGGCATCGTCGGTGTTCTTCACAGGTGAATTCCGGGAGATGTGTTGTGCCCTCCAGGTCTTGGGTAGAGCCCTGACCACTACCGTAAGAAACATAAAAAATGCAACCACCATCAGTTGTGGGACTGAGCGAGATCACACTTTTCCCGCTCCCTCAACTCCCCCAACCGTTCGACGCTTGTCGAACACTCTACTTCAGTCTAGTGAAAAATGTTTGAGGGCCAGGTTGCAAGTTCCAGTGTGCTCCCATCAGGCTTTCACGGAGTGGGTGGCGGACGCATGGAATGGCCTTCCTGAGGAGGTCGTGGGGTCAAAAACAGTGGGGGAATTCAAGAATGCATGGGACAGACATAAGGCAGTTATAGTGGGGGGTAGGAGGGATATGCTGTTGGTCAACTAGGATATGCTGCTTATTCAGTAGGAAGGGATATGAGCAGACTGAGTGGGCCAAGTGATCCTTATTTGCCATCAAAGTCTATGTTTCTATTGATACTGGCCAACCAGGTGGTCAGGATATTTCTTGACCTGGTTGACCAGTTGTCAGAGGTTGATGAGGAGTCGCTCTCCAAGACTCCAGTGTTCCTCATCCTCAGCCAGGAGGACATGGACCGGTCAATGTCCCTGATCGGTTGTGCTTGGGAATAGCCTCCACCAGTGGTCATTCCAACGAAACTGGTGCATGTGATCTATACTGCACCCCCAGTAGCGTCTACTCAATGTTGGCCTTCAGGTTGACAATCAAGATCATGGTCAAGGCTGTACTCTGACTCTTGCTCGACTGGGAAGTACCACTGTTGATGTTCTTCGTCCTCCTCATCTTCTGATGAGGAGAAGCTCCATCAGCACATCTGGCAATGCTATAGGGAACTCTTCTGACAGCAGTGAACCATGGCAGGGCAGTGTTGGGCTCTAACCCTGGCTCCTGTGATTAACTGGCTTGCACCAGTCAAGCCCACGCCAGTCTGCCCAAGGCAGCTGTCACTGACACTTGTCTCTGCACCTCTGCTGGTGGAACCACCTTCACTGCAGCCTTTGAAGGGAGCCCCATCCAAGGACTCTGGTGCTGCAGCTGGCTTGCCAGGTCGGCTCTCGGTGGAAATCACCCAGGTGAATGACTCAGGTGCTTGATGGTGGCAAACGATCGAGGGCCATTTTTAATAAGTCCTTGGGTGATTCCGATGGCTGTTCCATGCAGTCGTTGAGGACACATACCTTCGACTGCGAGTCAGTTGAAGAGTTGATTACTGACAATAGGCACGGTGTCTTACAGGCTGCTCCTCAGACTCATGTCGATATATATGTCCTTCCCCCTGAAGCCTGTGCAGAAAAGGGCTAAATACCCTTTCATGGACGTCTTTGACAGGGACTAATCTCTGGGGGTTACCTTGCCGAAGGCTGAGGCCTTTTTTGGGACGACCCCTAGAGCTTTGGCAATGTCTAGCATGCTTCCTGGCACCCTCAGCCCATGTGGTCAGCAAGTGCATGCTCCCTACTGGATCTCTGTCTGGATTCTTGGACCATCCCTTGGCTGATGGTCTGGTCTCAGACTTGACTTTCTGGAAGTTCAAAAACACTGGGAACGTGGACAAGCCCCTCCCCTCAACAAGGAGTTCAATAAGCTTGACCATGCAGCCAAAAAGGTCTGTACCACTTCCTCTCTCAGTCTCTGTCAGGTGAGATACATTGTGAAAGTGGCCAACTTTGGTCACTGCCTGCTGAGACTGCTATATCTTGTCCTCCCTCACATCCCTGTAGATAGCAGTTGTTGTTGAAAGTGGTCAGAGACCAGGGTCAAGTGCTGACTAAACACCAGCTCCAGGTGGCCTTAGATATGGGCGACTGCTGTGCCCATGCTATGGCAGCAGCCATCATGATGCCGCGCAGGGCCTGGCTGAGGTTGTCCACCTTCATGGTTGACACTCAGCGCAAGCAGACCAGTGTCCCTTTCTTGGGCTTTGCCCTCTTTGGCTCAGGGGTGGAAGGTCCTCTCACAAGGATTGAGAAGTCCAGTACCACCCTGGACTCTGTTGCTTCATCCCAGAAGGACATGAAGGCCCAAAAACCTAAAAAGAAGGCCTTTTAGTTTTGATCCTTTCGGCCACATCAGCCTTGGCAGCAGCAGCCCCGGCAGAGGCAATACAAAGCCTGGTACCCCATCGCAAAGTACTCTGGCCAGGAGCCCAAGAGAGGCGGGATAGGGGAATGGTGTCCCTTTGACCCCAATGGTCAGTGCCCCATACAAAGCTGCCCAATGACAGGTCAGGGGGGTGTCTACCTCCCACCTATTCAATCTCTGACCCATCTCCCTGTGTATGGGGGGGTGCAGCTTCACACATTCAGGCCATACTGGTCCATCATTACTATGGACAAGTGGGTTCTTGATGTGGTCAGCAGAGGGCTGCCTCTCAGTTCTGAGATTCTCACACATTACCAATCCCATGCTCTACTCCGAGGGAGACCTCTGTGTTGCAGGACACGCTGTCTGTCCTTAGGGAGGTTGTTGCTCAGATCCTTGGAAAAGAGGCTATAGCCCATGTCCCAGGTGCCCTGGCAAGTCAGAGGTACTTGTCCAGGTACTTCCTGGCCCTGAAACAAATGAGGGGGCTGGTGCCCCATACTGGACCTGCACGACCTCAATCGGTTCATGTGGAAGCACAAGTTCCAGATGGTCACTCTGAACCAGATTATAACATCTCAGGAGCAGGACATGTGGTTCTGCTCCCTGGACTTCCAGGATGCATTCTTCCACATCCCAGTCTATCCATCCCACTGGTGGTACCTCAGGTTCCAGAAGGGTTTCTCTGTCAGTTCCAGGTCATGCCTTTTGGCCTGCCATCTGTGCCTGGGGTCTTTACCAAGTGCATGGTAGTGGTGGCAGTCTTTCTGTGGTGCAAGGGCATCAGAGTGTATCCCTGCCTGGAAGACTGACTGACAGCCAGACTGTCCAAGGGTGCTGTGGAGTGAGCCAGGGATCTGGCCCTCCAGACCTGCAGAGATTTGGGCCTCTTGGCTAACCCGGCCAAGTCCAAAATGTTCCCCTTGCAGGTGATTCACTTCATCGGGGCAGAGCTTGACTCCGTGAGGGCCAAGGCCCACCTCCCTGCAGACCAGGCATTGAATCCTACCTCCTTTGCCAGATCATTTCAGATCTGTGCATGTGCCCTGCCCAGGACTTCCTGCAGCTGCTGGGGTATGTGGCATCCTGCACCAGCATGGTCTGGTGGGCCCGCTTGCAGATGCAGCGCCTGCAGTGGGAGTTGGGACGTCAGTGATCCCAGTGCCTATGTCACTTGGATCAAGTGGTCACAGTGACCAACCAATGTGGGATGTCGTCCAGCGGCGGCTGATCCCAGAACATCTAGAGGAAGGAGTCCTGTTTTTGCACCCTGATCTGATTGTCACGGTCATGACTGATGCATCTCTGGTGGTGTGGGGAGTGCGCCCCGGAGACCACAGGGCCCATGGGTTCTGATCACCCACCACAGTCCTCAAATGGTTTCGCTCTTTCCTTGTAGGCAGGTCTCAGAGGGTGGTCACTGGAATTTATTCCTCTGATGCCCTTCCCCTGTCCCACGAGGTGCCGCAGGGCTCCATATTGGCACCGATGATGTTCGCAGTGTATATGCTGCCATTGGGAGATATCATCCAGCGACACGGCTTGAGTTTTCACTGCTATGCAGATGATACTCAGCTGTATATGTCCTTTGTGCCCGGACAGGTTGATGCGATCTCTATGCTAAATAGTTGCCTCTCTGAGATTAAAGACTGGGTGAGCGCGAGTTGGTTGAGACTGAATCTGGATAAGACTGAGATGGTGGTGGTGGATCCGGGTCACCTGGGGGCGAGTTTTGGTGCTTGGCATGGGTCGGGCCTATGGCTTGATGGTGTCCAGCTCATTACCTCAGATCGGGTGCATAAACTGGTCAGGTGTCAGCCATGGTCAAATCCTCATTTTACCATCTGAGGAATATTGCCCGGGTGAAACACCTGATTCCTCTGGGCCACCTTCCAACTTTGGTCCACTCCTTCATTACTACCCATCTTGACTACTGCAATGCCCTCTACCTAGGGCTGTCTGGGGTTGATATCCGCTGCCTGCAGCTAGTGCAGAATGCTGTGGCCAGGCTGTTGACTGGTACCTCTAGGACCTGTCATATTACTCCTGTGCTGCGCAATCTGCACTGGCTGCCAGTTCAGTGGCGGATCACCTATAAGGTAGGTTTTCTTACCTTTAAAGGCCTACACGAACAGGGACCTGGCTACCTTAAAGATCTCCTGACTCCCTACTCCCCCAATCGCCTTCTCCGATCCGCTGACAAGGGATTGCTAGAGATTCCCAGGGTTCGTCTTAAAACATCTGGAACTTGTGCGTTTTCATTTGCAGCACTGACCCTGTGGAATTCTCTACCTTGTTGGTTAAAAGAATGCCTGACCATCAGCAGTTTTAAATCAATGCTGAAAACATATTTATTTTCTTTGGCCTTCCCTGACTAAGCAATGGATTTATTTTAAATAATTACAATATTGTCTGTTTTTATATGCTATTTATATTATGTACAGTGCCATGGTTTTTGAAAGGTGCTTTAAAAATAAAGATTTGCTTGCTTGCTTGCACATTAGCCTGCTGAAGCTCCATGCAGTGCGGGTTGCTCTGACGGAATTCGCTCATCTTGTCAGGGGTCAGGTCATGCAAGTTCGTAGGACAACACTTTGATCATGTTCTGCCTGAACAGGCAGGGCAGAATGCACTCCTTTCCCTTGTGTCGGGAGGCCCTCCACACCTGGATCCTCATGTGCAACCTGGGAGCAGATCTCCTGGTGATTCATGCCACTTGAGTGGACAGTCAACTGGCAGATTCTCTCAGCTGGGTTTGCGAGATGTTGAACGAGTGGTCCCTGCACCAGCAGGTGGTGTACCTCCTGCTCTCCCTGTGGACACACCTCTGGTGGACCTGTTTGCTTTTCAGGAGAACACCAAACTGAGGCTGTTTTGTCCTTGCCGGTGGGGGGGATGCCTTCACGAGGCTCTGGACCCTTACACCTTGTGAACACCATTCCTCCTTCCGCTTGATGCACTAGGTGTTGATCAAGGCCCAGAAGGATATATCAAGGCCCAGAAGGACAAGGCACATATGATCCTAATAGCTCCAGACTGGCCACAACAGTTCTGGTACCCAGATCTCCTCAGCCTCAGCAGCAGGCCTCAGTGGTGGTGGCCTGTTTGCCCAGATCAGCTGGCCAGAGAACAGGTAAATGTCCTCTACCGAGACCTTCAGTTCCTGCACCTCACAGCATGGTTCCTGAGCAGCTAGAGTTCCAGGCTTTGGGTCTTTCGGAGAATGTGCTTCACATTGTGGAGGCCTCCTGAAAAGAGTCAGCTTGCTGGGGCTACACCTTTAATTTGAAGAGGTTTTCCATTTGGTGTCAGGGCAAGGAGTTGATCTCCTTGTGTGCCCTGTGGGTAGTATTCTTGAGTACTTTTAGTTCCTCTCCCAGCTGGGGCTACGAGTGAAGACTCTCAAGGTGCACCTGGGAGCCATCTCTGGGCGTGGGCCAGTATGTCGGAGGTGGCCCAGAAGAACGTAACTGGGTGTTTTTTCAAGGGCCTGGACCACCCGTTCCCTCCAGAGCGTGAACCACCACCACCATGGGAGTTACTGTTGGTGCTGGCTGTGCTCATGGGCAAGTCTTTTGAGTCTGTTTACAAGTCTGAAATGTCACACCTGTAGTGAAAGACTGCCTTCTTGGTGGCCATCATGTCAGCTTGAAGGATTAGTGAGCTCCAGGTGATCTCAGTGGAGTCTCTGTATCTGGTCTCCCTCAGGGACAAGGTCATCCTTCACCCCATCTGAAGTTCCACCCAAAGGTACAATCGGAGTTTCACCTTAACCAGGTGATGAAACTTCCAGTATGCTTTACCAGCCCTTCTTCAGACGCTGACCATAGGCTTCATACTCTGGATCTGCAGAGGGTGCTCTCCTACTATGTTGAGCTCATGGCTGGAGTTCGGGTGAGTTGCAACATACCCTGAAGCCACCCTTGGCAGACCGGCAGCAAAGCGGATGATTGGCAGGTGGATCACATCCTACACTGACCTCTGCTATAGCTTGACTGGTATGGAGCTTTCCATAGGGCTTAGGTCTTAGGTCTTATTGCAGCAAACATACTGCTGCCTCAGTGGCTACTTCCAGGAACATCACTAGCCAGGAAATTTGAGGGACTGCTGCCTGGAAGTCAGCACATACCTTCATCTCCCATAAGATCATTTGGACCTTGATTCTCCAGTCTCTGTTCACCAAGGAGGGATGTGTGTGCCTTGCTCCCTTCTCCCAGAGAATTGCTGAAAGTCTGACAATGTTAGGATAAGTGAACTATATCACCGCCCCTAGGAAAATAGGTTACTCACCTGTAACCATAGATCTTCCATGGAGTGAGGACTTCCAGGAAATGGATTCTCAACCCCACTCTACTCCGGATGATCCATCCTTCAGTGAGAGGATGGTCCAAATTAAAAAAAAAAAAAAAAGTCATGAGATTCTTTACCACCGAACATGACAAACAGCGTAAGAATATGGCAGATTATCTAAAGTTACCAGAGGGCCTAGTTTTAGTGGTACCCTCACTAATCCAAACCTCTCAATATATTATGCTTGCAGTCTGGAACCAGCCTTCCACTGTTCTGGCTATCCCCTGCAAGGTGGATCACCTCTACCAGGCTCCTCTGGATCATCCTTTTCTATCCACCGCTCTTGAAATGGATTCAGTGGTGCTTACTGCCACTCATGATCGTCCTAACCAAATGAAACACATGAGCACCTTATCTCCAGATAATAGGACATATGGTCAAATACCAGCATACAGTCTGGTCCTCAGCCATTGACTCGGTCAGGAAAAGTTAGTGGCCACTATAGCTACTGGCAAGTCTATTTTCTAGACACCCAGTTCGCTCGACATATGATGCGGTCGATCCCTTCGGCCCACGTGTCAGCAACTGGCATTACTCTGCATTGCCATGCTTGGCTTGGTGTCTCAGGCTTCACACCTGATGTACAACATAGAGTGCTCAATGTCCCTTTAATGGGTCTAGACTATTTGGGCCAGGAACCCAAGCTTTGGCATGTGATACCAGCCACCCTACCGTTTTCAGTCCACCTTTTACAACAAAAGAGGTGGAAAATACAGAGGCTCTAATAAAAGCAGCTCCGAGGTCGTCCCCAGCTTACTAGAACCCACACCTCTGCTACCCAGGTCTCTCACTCCCACCCACCCAGTGGGACTGGTCAGTCTGCCTCCCAGTGGCTTACTGAGACCATGTCTATTCTTCTTTGACCAGGCCACAGAAGCTGTGGGCGGTCATTTTGCCTGCATTTGGAGGCCTGGAACACTCCTCCTATAGAACACACAAAGGGATTTTACTCCCACTTCTTTTCTGGTACCCAGGCCAATACTGGACCTCAGACAACCGAACCTATACATCCAGTACAAAAGGTTGCGCATGATCACCCTAAACTGAAAACGAGGAGATTGGCTATGTGCCGTAGGTATGAAGGATGCCTATCTACATATTTCTAAACATCCAGCCCATCACAGGTTCCTTCGTTTCCACCTGATGGGTCAAAATTACTAACTTTGGACACTCCCGTTCAGCCTTGAGAGTGTTCACCAAATGCTTAGTAGTAATAACAGCAGCCCTACACTGGAACAGGCACTTTGTCTTTCCATACCTGAATGACTGACTCATCAAAGTAGAATCCAAACCTGCTCTGCTTTCCTCTCTGGAAGCAATCTTAACTCCCTTTTCAAGCTCTAGGTATTACAGTAAATTGGCCACAGTCCAATTAGACCCTTACACAATCGCTCCAATATATAGGAGCGGTCCTAGACGTTGTCTCTGCCAAAACCTACCTTCCGGCAGACAAGGTAACACAAGCCTCAATCTCTGGTATTGTAACTACAAGCCGAAAAAGTTGTCACAGCCAAATGCATGCTATGTCTCATGGGTCATATGGCCACTAACATCTCTACGGTAGCTTTTGCCCGTCTTCATATGAGACTAGTCCAGTGGGTTCTCCAGAACCAGTGGTCTCAACATTGTGCTCCGCCCTAGTTGGTGGACACTCTGTGCCAACCTGTGCCAAGGCATGCCCTTCTAATTTCCTCCTCCCATGCAGACATTGACCACGGATGCATCTGTGGAAGGGTGGGATGCAAGCCTGGGTCCTTACAGGACACAAGGCAAGTGGACCACCTCTATCCCTCATCCCCACATCAGTCTACTGAAGCTGAGGACAGTTTGCTTAACCCTTCAGGCTTTTTCAACCTCATATATTTCCGGGACTGTTGCTGATACAATCAAACAACACTGCAGTAGTATTCTACCTCATCAAACAAGGAGATACGGAATCCCATTCTCTATACAAAGAGACCCTTGCAGTCTGGCAGGAAGCCATTCAGCAAAATCTAGTACTGACAGCCGTCCATATAACAGGATGTTACAACCTCCTGGCCAACCTTCTCAGTTGCCAGTCATCAGCACATGAATGGACACTTTATCATGAAGTACCCCACCAATCTTCCATCTGTGGGGGAACCCGCAACTGGATCCATTTGCTTCACCAGCCAACCATCGTCTCCCCAGATACTATTCCATTATCCCGATACCTTCTGTGGCCTCGGCCGGTGTGGTTCCCTCTACTTCAGCAGTTATCAGTGGAGGAACCCGTTCAGTTGCCAGTCAGACCGGACCTCTTGACTCAGAATCAAGGGACCCTTCTACACCCCAACCTGAAGGCCCTACACCTTCATGCTTGGCTCCTGAGGACGCTTTCATTGCACGTCTACAAGTGTCCTCTCCTGTTGCTAATTTTTTACTGGTCTCATGTAAACCAGCAACCAGGGAAACATATAATTCCAAATGGAAACACTTTTCCATCTGGGCTGCTTCCCAATCACTGTATTCCTATTCATGTCCACTGACGAAAGTTTTAGATTACCTGGCCTTGATTGCCAAGACAGGGTTAAGCTATTCCTCCATCAGAGTCCATTTGGCTGCTATTTTGGCCTTCCACCAACCTCTGGATGGCAGATTACTGTACCAACATCATCTAGCCAAAATGTTTCCTAAAGGAATGCTGCATATTAAACCACCCTATCAAAAGACCCACTCCTCCATGGCATCTCAATTTTCTGATGGAGAAATTGACTCCTGAGCTCTTTTGAACCAGCGGCCACTTCTGACCTCTGTTTTCTTTCTTAGAAAACACTTTTTCTAGAGGCTGTCACTTCAGCTCAGCATATTTCAAAGCTTCATGCCCTCATGTGTAGGGAACCTTACTTAATTTTTCATGAAGACTGGGTAGCACTTCGTACCAACTCTTCCTTCCAACGTAAGGTAGTGTCCGAACACACCTTAAACCAGTCCCTGGAGTTACCAGTATATTATTCTGAGCACTCCAATTGAGGTGAATACCTCTTATATGCTCAAGATGTCCATCGTATATTATGATACTACACTAATCGAACAAAATCAATTAGAAAGACTTCACAACTCTCTGTCACCTTCGCCTCATACAGGGAAGGACTTCCAGTCACTACACGGACCCTCTCCAACTAACTGGCACAGTGTATAACGTTTTGTTATTCAAAATACAACAAACCATTGCCAGGACCTGTTCAAGCCCATTCCACCAGAGCTGTGGTCACTACTGCAGACTGCTTTAAAGAGGCCTCTATAAGGGATATCTGCATTGCAGCTACCTGTTCCACAATCCATACTTTCACAAAGCATTACAACCTAGATATTGCTTCACGCTGTAGGACGGCCTTTGGCTGAGCGGTCCAACAAGGCCTCCTGTCATAATGGCCACCCTTCTTGGGTTTACTGCTTGGTATTCATCCCAAGTGTATTACCTACTGCAAGAGACCACTCCATGGAAAACAGTACAGTTACTTAAAATTTTATTATAACATTAGATCTTTGAGAAGTGTCTCTTGCAGTAGGTGTGTTCCCGCCCTCCATCCCCCTACTTCTCTAGGAGAACAAATTCTGGTCCAGTGACTTATGGGTTGGGATACCTACAGTATCTTGGCTTCCCCTCGGTCCTCGCTTAGCAAGCTGAATCTGGCGGGGGAAACGGAGGATACCAGGGACCGCCCACACTTATATAGGAAACAGGAAGCTGATGTCATGTGTGGGCAGCCCCTGGAAAAGACTGCTAGAAGAGCTGTCTTGCACCACAGCGACTTCTGGCGACGACCCAAGTGTATTACCTACTGCAAGAGATGCTCCTCAAAGATCTACTGTTACGCTAACATTTTACAAAACTGTACATTCTAGGAGTGGTATATAAAGTTCACATCCATACCACCCATCCGGCTTCTCCTGCAAGTGAGGCAGAGATCCCTGCTTCTAGCATGCAAGATCTACTGTAACAGGGTGGAGCTGGAGGATATACTGCTCAGGTGGTGAGAGGACCTTAGCTTAAAGATGTTCTGATGAATCAGCAGTTTGCAGTGGAACTGTCAATGCATGGATGTGAACTATATACCACTCCTAGAACTACGGTTACAGATGTGTAACCTATTTTTACTATCTGAAATTTACTTTTTATGCAAGTTTTTTCTTAGTTTCTTCTTTTCCCCATCACTTGATGTACTCTCTGGCCCATCACTGACCTTCTTATGGATTTATGTGCTACACGCTACTTGCCCAAGACTGCTGCGGTGGTGGATGGGGAGGCATGTTAGTCAAGTGTGAGCTTGCGGTGGGTGCCTGGTTGCCCTTGGCAGACCTGGTCCCCATAGGGCCACCGACTGTGCAGTGATTTATTTATTTGTAAATTTAGACTAGGAAAGGCACACTAAGCTGTGATACCTTGTTTCCAGGTGCATCCTTTTGGGGGCAGGGGCTGTTACATGGTCCTGTTTTTATTATTGATGGGGGAATGTTGACCATAACACTAAGGAAACTCTCCTGCTCTTCTTCGATAAGTGCTATGGGATTTTTTTTTATTTTTTATTTACTGTACTTTATGTTCCTGCTACCCTAGACCTGCCCTTTACAGCTTGCTCACTCCCACAGCCATCACCAGCTGTAACGGGGACTTATTGTCCAACCTCTCAGTGCCCCAGAGCTTACTCCCCATGGCAGAGTCTCTCAGGTTCACCAAGCATGGGAGGAGTTTAGCTCAAATGTGAAGTCAGCTGCCCAGTGAGCAGTGCTGGGCCTGCAGGGAGGAGCAGCTTCATTCTGCTCAGTCGTGGGTGTTGTCCAGGTGTTCTGGTCTCCCCCTCCTCGGGCTTCTCATTGGCAAGGACTGCATGGATATCTGCAAGCAAGCTTACAGACTTCCCGGTCAGTAGGAGTCCGCTCCTTCCATCGTGGCTGTGGTTGCCCCTCCACTTGAAGTCACCCAGATGGCAGTAGTACAGCAGAGCACACAGCCTTCCCTCCCCGGAGGAGGCAAGTGTCTTTGGGATGCTCAGTCCTCCTCTCCTCAACTGGCCCCTGACAACTATGACTTGCTTCTGAACCCAGGTCACCGGCATCTTGAGTGGTGGCTCTACTGCTGCGCCAGTGGGCCGGTCTTGCCATGGGATCTTTAACTTCCACCTGGACAGTGACCAGAGATGGGCATAAAGGACCTCAGTTTGACATCTCATCCAAAGGATGGCAACTCTACACTGCAACTCGGCCCCTCATACAGCACTACAGTGTTAGCGATGGGTATTACTATGTGTGTGTGTCATACTACTGTGTGAGTGTGCTGGCGTGTGGTGGTGCCCTTTCCTTGCCTTTTGACCCTGACTGTTTTACTGCCTAGCTAGATTGCGATTATGCTGCGGGGCACTTGTCCATCCCACTCTCAGACTAAGAGAGCAGTCCCTGAGATGCTTGGTCCATCTTTACTGGCCAGCCCCTGTTGATCCTGATCTGCTCTTGAACCTGGGTCATCTGCGATACAAGCTGTAGCATAATATTTACATTTTTAGATATTTTATTATAGTGTGTTTTTTTTTTTTGGTTGAAATTGCTCTTTTAAACCCCTCCCATTTTATTTTTTGTGTACAGCAAAAAGACAGTTCATCACTTATGTTTCGGTAAAGGATCAGAAATGTGTTTCAGTAGAAGTGAATACTAAATAATTGGCTGCTTATTCAACAAGAGCTGTAAATCAGAGTAACCCTCACAGAATAGCTGCCCCCACCCCCAGTTCCTTCCCACAGAACAACAGTAGTTTGTAGTAATTACATGTATTAGGACCGATTGGCATGTTTCTCATGTAGTGCTGGCATTTAGCAATGGGTTAAGTATTCTCTTCCACAGGCTTTGTCTCTAAGTGGTCTGAATTTACATCTAGTGCCATAAACAGCCCTGTTGTAATTTCATCACATATGTTGCAGGGTTTATCCTCGTAGTGTCCCAGAAGTCAGCTGATTTATCGCACAGCAGTGGAGCCTCTGAGTCTTCATATTAGGCTGGCTGTGTTTGGGCTCAGCGTAGGCTCTACTAGGGCTCTGGTATCCAGTAGCAACAGCTGAAAGAATGGACTGAAGCCCTTGGCTGTTACCAAGGGAACAACTGCTACTAGAAATGGTAAACTTTAGAGGAGTTCTCCAGGGTCTTTCGTGACAACATAATTTAGCTATTTCCTTTAAGAGAAAACATAAGTGATTTAAAATTTAAAGTGCAAAAAATAAAAAAGAGGAAGGTACTTTATAGAGACTGAGAAAATTGCTGGGGTGGAAGTAAAAGTGCATTTGGAGGACGGAGCATTGTTTTCCCTTCAAAACACTTTTCTTAGGATAAACCAACCCATAATGTTCCGAAGGAAACATTTAAGTAGTTTTTTTTTTTTTCATTTCTTTTTATTGGATTTTAGCCAGACATATAAAATCTGTACAAACATAAATGAAAACCATGTGTGTGAGAGAACATACATGTGATTAGGAAACCACAAATACATATAGACTTGACCTCTGTTTGTAGAAAGTTATGTGGTTTTATAGATTATGAAAGCCAGTTACTGGTCGAGTGCCCATAGTTTCCAAAATGGCATTGATAGTTACCCATCTGTTCTTAAATATCTCACCCTGTAGGTTAAGAGTAGAAGTTAGAAGTTCCATACGCCTAACATCTTTTAATCTATTAATCACAGACCATAGGGTGGGTGACAGAGGGTTAAGCCATTTACTAGTGATAGTCTTAAGGACCATGGCAACTGTAACATTCTGAGTTTTACCACCGACACGTAAGTGCACTGTACATGCCTCTTTCTGCACACAAAATATGCACAGAAGGTGCATAACTTTTGTATTTGTTACCTTTCAAACCAAAATACTCTTTTTTTTTTTTTTTTTTCTTTTTCCCCAAAGAGCTTTGTTCCCTCATTGTTACAGGGATCTACACTTTTACCAGAGACCTAGTTTGCTAAGGCTTGTGCCTCTTGTCCCATCATGCCCCAGTAACAGCACCCCCCCTTCCCCGAGGCTGTCCACCTTGTGGACTTGGAGCCAGTGCCAGTAGGCAGTTGGAGACTGGGGAGTCTAGGGGCTGAGCCAGGTTTTTTTCTTTCTGCCCTTTCGTCCCGCCCCCATCTTTTAGTGTGGGCGCGCAACTTCTGGGTGGCCTCATGCACACATGCAGCTTATCCCTGCTGCAGGTGCAAGCTCCCTGGGCCAGCTGCAGAGGTCACTGTGGTGCAGAGCTCGCTGTCAACGATCCCCAGCTTAGGCACACTGCCATACATAAGCTGCCCCGGCCTGGCCTTGTTCCTGAAGCAACAACTTGAGTTTGCTCCCATAGCTGAGTCACCTGCACAGTTAAGAGACAGTACCACTGGGTCAGTGGGGCGGTTTAAATTATCAGTTTATCCCCCCCTCAGTTCCCGAACCAAACTATTGGGGTGGCTGTCATGGCTACACTTCCTCAGACATGAGGTCGATTCGAGCATCTGCCTCCATAGATATTTGCAGTGCTGCTGCTTGGTTGGTGCAGTGGGGCAAGAATGCTGGGCAACCATCGCTGTCTCTTCCTGAAAACCTGGAACTTCACCACTATGTGGAGACGATAACAGACCTTAAGAGAAGCTGTGATACGCACATAGGGCTGGTGAAAACAAAAGTGTGTGTGGGTGGAGGGAGTCAGGAGGGGTTCATGCATTATACAACACAGAGCTTCCAGCAGGGAGTACAGCCTAGCCCCTGGCAATGAACCCAGCCTCGTCCTTACTGCCTTTCCAGTAGGGAGCACAGCCTAGGCTCTACCAATAGGGGAGTACAGCTTAGGCTCTACCAGTAGGGAACACAGCCTTGGCCTTACCAGCAGGGAGTACAGCCTAGGAGACTGTACCAGAGAGAGCATAGTATAGGCCCTACTAGCAGGGAGCACAGCCTAGACCCTAGCAGCAGGGAGCTCAGCATAGGTACTATCAGCAGGGAGCACAGCCTTGGCCCTACCAGCAGGGAGCACAGTCTAGGCTCTACCAGCAGGGAGCACAGCCTAGGCTCCACCAGTAGGGAGCAAAGTCTAGGAGGCTGTACCAGCAGGGAGCACAGCCTAGACCCTAGTAGCAGGGAGCTCAGCATAGGTGCTACCAGCAGGGAGCACAGACTTGGCCCTACCAGCAGGGAGCACAGTCTAGGCTCTACCAGCAGGGAGCACAGCCTAGGCTCCACCAGTAGGGAGCAAAGTCTAGGAGGCTGTGCCAGCAGGGGAGCACAGTCTAGGAGGCCCTACCTGCAGGGAGCATAGCCCAGGGCCTACCTGCAGGGAGCACAGCACAATCTAGGAGACCCTACCAGTACTGAGCATTGCCCAGCCCCTATCAGCAGGGAGCACAGTCTAGGCCCTACCAGAAGAGAACACAGTCTCGGAGATCCTTTCAGCAAGGAGCATAGCCCAGGACCTACCAGTAGGGAGCTTAGCCCAGAACCTACCAGTATGGAGTATAGCCCAGGACTTACCAGTAGGGAGCACAACCCAGGACATTCTAAAGAGCATAGCCCAGGACCTACTAGTAGGGACCACAGCCCAGAACCTACCAGTAGGAAGCACAGCCCAAGTCTTACAAGTATGGGACATAGCACAAGACCTGCCAGTAGGTAGCAAAGCCCAGGATCTACCAGCAGGGAGCATAACTTGGGTCTTACCAGTATGGAGCACAGCACAGGACCTACCAATAGCCGAGGCCCTACCAGTGAGGAGCACAGCTTAGGAACTCCCAGTAGGGAGCATAGCCCAGGACCTGCCAGTAGGAAGAACAACCAAGGATCTACCAGTAGGGATCAGAATCCAGGACCTACCAGTAGGGAGCATAACTCAGAACCTTCCAGTAGGAAGCATTGCCTAGGCCTTACAAGTAGGGAACATAGCCCTGGACCTACCAGCAGCGGACACAGCTTAGGAGCCATCAGCAGGGAGCACAGCCTAGGACCTACTAGCAGGGAGCACAGCCTAGGATCTACCAGTAGGGAGCATAGCTCAGGCTCTACCATTTTTCATTTCATTTTTATTTACACTGGTAAGCAGATTAGCATAAATGCCATTTTTTATAGCGACCAGTATGGGTATGGTCCAGATCCTAAACAAAAGAGAGCACAGCCTAAGACCTGCCAGGACGGAACATAGTCCAGGACCTACCAATAGAGAGCACAGCCCAGGACCTGCCAGTAGGGAGCAAAACCTAGGACCTACCTGCAGGGAGCATAGCCCGGGACCCACAGTACCAGCAGGGAGCACATCCCAGGACCTACCTACAGCTCAGGACCCATCAGTAGGGAGCACAGTGTAGGATCTATTAGTATGGTGCATAGCCCAAGCCTTACAAGTGGGGAACATAGCCCAGGCCCTACCAGTAGGGTCATAGCCCAGGTCCTACCAGTAGGAATCGTAGCCTGGGGCCTTACAGTTAGGGGGCACAGGATCTACCAGCAGGGAGCATAGCCTAGGAGCTACCAGGAGGGAGCACAGCTCAGGATCTACCTATAGCCCGGGATCTACCAGTAGGAGCATAGCCCAGGCCTTACAATAGGGGAACATAGCCCTGGCCCTGCTAGTAGGGAGCATAGTCCAGACTGTACCAGAAGGGGCATAACCCAGATCCAACCAGTGGAGCACAACCCAGCTCCTACCAGTAGGGAGCATAGCCCAGGCCTTACAAGTAGGAGACATAGTCCCGCATCTACCAGTAGGGAGCACAGCCCAGGACCTACCAGTAGGGAGCATAGCCTAGGCTTTACAAGTAGAAAACATAGTTCTGCACTTACCAGTAGGAAGCACAGCCCAGGATCTACCAGCAGGGAGCACAGCCCAGGACATACTTATAGCCCAGGACCTACCAGTAGGGAACATAGCCCAGGCCTTACAAGTAGGAAACATAGTCCCGCACCTACCAGTAAGAAGCACAGCCCAGGACTGCCTATTGCCCAGGACTTACCAGTATGGAGCATAGCCCAGGCCTTACAAGTAGGAAACATAGTCCATGCCCTACCAATAGGGAGCATAGCTCAGAAACTACCAGTGGGGAGCATATCCTAGGATCTACCAGTAGGGAACACAGCTCAGGCTCTCCCAGTAGGGACATAGCTTACATCCTACCAGTACAGAGCACAGCCCAGGACCTACCAGTAGGGAGCATAGCCTAGGAAACCCTGCTAGCAGGGAACACATTCTAGGAGGCCCTGCCAACAGGGAGCACAGCCCAGGCCCTACCAGTAGGGAGCTTAGCCCTGGACCTACCAGTAGGGAGCATAGTCCAGGACCGACTAGTACGGAGTGTAGATCAGGACCTACTAGTACAGAGTATAGCTTAGGACCTGCCAGTAGGGAGTACAGCTCAAGAACTACTAGAGAGCATAGCCCAGGACCTACCAGTAGGGAGCATAGCCCAGGACCTACCAGTAGGGAGCATAGTCCAGGACCTACCAGTAGGAAGCATTGCCCAGGCCCTGTCATTAAGGAGCATAGCCCAGGCTCTGCCATTAGGGAGCATGGGCTAGGACCTAACAGCAGGGAGCATAGTCCAGGACCCACCAGTAGGAAGCATCGCCCAGGCCCTACCATTAGGGAGCATAGCCTAGGCCCTACAAGTAGAGAATACAGGCCAGGATCTACTAATAGCCCAGGCCCTACTAGTGGGGAACACAACCTAGGAACTGCCAGTAGGGAGCAAAGCCCATGACTTTCCAGCAGAGAGCATAGCCCAGGACCTACCAGTAGGAAACCTAGCCCAGGACCTAGTATTAGGGAGCATAGCCCAGGCCCTGCCAGTAGAGAGTAGAAGCCAAGGACCTACCAGCGGGGAGCACAGCCCAGAACCTAGCAGTAGGGAGCATAACCCTGGATTTAGCATTAGGAAATGCAGCCCAGGACCTACTTGTAGGGAGCACAGCCCAAGCTTTACCAATAGGGAGCACAGCCCAGGACCAACCAGTAGGGAGCATATCCCATGCCCTACCAGAAGGGAGCATAGCCCAGGCCTTAGAAGTAGGGAGCATAACCCCAGGACCAGCCAATAGGGAGCATTGCCCAGGCCCTACGAGTAAGATGCATAGCTCATGCTTTACCAATAGGGAGCACAGTCCAGGATCTCAGTGGGATGCATAGCCTAAGATCTAGAGTAGGGAGCACAGGCCAGGACCTACTTGACTCCAGGCATTACACACACACACACACACACACACACACACACACACACACACACTAGTTCTGTCACAGCTGTTCTATGAAAAATGCCAGGGGGGGGGATGATAGTTGGAAGTTTTCACATCCTAGAGGTCGCAGGTGCACCCAGCTAAACTTTCATTTTAAAGCTTTGGTGTCTCATAGTTTTGTATTTCTTCTCCTCCCTCTTCCCTGTGTTTTTTTTTTTTGTATTTTGTAAATGGTAATGTTTATTGAATTTTAGAAAATGGGAAACAAAATCCTAGCCTTCTGATTGGCTAGGACTCCAACATTACCGGGTGGGTATTTTTCATTAGAGCCCGCTGCGAAGAAGTTCCTATTTGGGGTGCCGTATTACCTGCATATCTTTGGGCCCCGAATGTTCAAAGCAAACTAGCCGCCATTTATTTCTCTCATTTAGCGAGAGTTGCGAGCGAGTTGGTGGCTGCCCTCACCCCGTTTGTCTATAATAAAGCACTCTCAACAAATAAATGAATTTAAACAAAAAGGAAGTAACCAGTCGTATCAGCTTCACTTCAGTCAGCAGCCTGGCTTTCAAAACAGCAGCGTAGCGCAAGCCTCTCCATAAAACAAAATGCATGTGCTGCTTGGCATACAGTTTACCTCCCAACACAAGCAAACAAACAAAAAATCCTTGCTCTCTATACTGTACTGTCCCTGACACGACAGAAAATTTTCTCCTGACGGAGTAAACTGCGATGCAATACTTAAAACTGGGCACTCCGCTGAGGGAATCTGGAGAGGAGAGGAGACGCGTTGTTTAAAACTCCGTTCTGTGCTGCCACTGTATTTCTTAATAATTCAAGTCCAGCAGTCTCCTATCAGGTTCACTGACAGGAAAGGGCTAGTAGAACAAACTGCAGCAAGAGGGGGCAGCATAAACAAAAAAAGCAAACAGGAAAAGACTTGGGGGTTGAAACAGCACAGAAGGAACCATAACAGTACCCTCTACTGCTAATGCCAGTCCCGAGTAGAGGGACTACTTTACCAAACAGGAACAAAAACTAAATTCTAGTAATTTTTTATAACATTATTTTACCTTTTTTTTTTTTTAATCCTATAAAAATGACACTGTAACCCATTTTCTAAGTGCAATAATACCTCTGGGGTGGCGGTATTGGGAATACTGAACTTCCGCTATAATGCACTTCCGCCTATGCAAGGCCTTATTATGCCCCTGGGCGGTCCGGTATTCCCTAATACTCCCACCCTGTTGGGTATTATTGTTTACTTAACAAAGTTTGCACAATACAAGAGCAGTGCAGTAAAATCATGATTGTATAAGCAGTCGCTCTTTGTCCTTACAGTGTTCACCTATACTAAGGGGATACGTGATGGTAAGGGGCGTGATATGTGTAATATCTCAACAAGTGGCAAGTGAGCTCGGAGATTATCATGGTGGCTCACAAGTGATTTTTCCCAAACTCACTTGCAACAAGATGTGATATTACACATATCAAGCCCCTTACCATCACGTATCCGTTTTATACAATAGGAGCTTTTTATTTATGTTTGTATTTGTTAATTTATTTAGTAGAGTTTTTGTGGTACTCGTGTTTTTTTTCTTCCCGGTCTTCTTCCACAGCGTTCGGCTGCTAGAGTAGCTGACGTAGAGAGAGCACTGATATTTTGTGCTGATGTGTACACAGTATATTTATCTGGTACGTTTTCTCACTGTGTACATGTCAGCTTGCAGATATCAGTATGCGGTGAGAATACTACTATTTACTTAGCGGGTTATCAGAAGATCCCTATTATATAAAAATCGGTATTGCTAGCGTAGTACTCTCTGTTCGGTATAGTGTGATGGGGTTCATATTACTGAACAGTAACTTACAGGTAGTTCCTGTCCATTGTTAACAGATCATCTCTAATTATTGAACCCTGGATGGGGTCTAGGGGAGCCTTGGAATGTGGACTTCCAGATCAAGGGCTGTGGACAAGCCCTGTGGCAGGATGTCCCTGCCAGCAGGAGATTCTTCTCTGGGATGTGCCTACAACCATAAGTCAGCTAGGGTGTGAGCAAGGTGTGTGTTACACATCTGTCGATAGTCCTCTCTGTCTCTGCGACATATGCTGAACTGCCACCAGGCCTTTCCTTAGTAGCAGCCTAAGAGCAGCATGGCCATCCCTCCCTACCTGGGAGAAGAGAGCAAGCCATGGAATGTTTGAGTCTCTCTACACACATTCCCTGGCTGCCCCCAGTGGGACCAGAGTATGCTTCCGAACCTGTATTACCAGTATGGCAGACGGTAGGCAGTGCTATCACTGAGCCACCAGGCTAGCCAGATACTTTTTTTTTTTTTTCACCCCTACGTGCTCCATGACCCACCACTCCTTCAAGCCACCAAGGTCCCCAACCCACCTCTACCCTCTATCGAACCTCCTACCTCATATGGTAGCCGGTATAACCATCGTGGGATGGGTCCCTCTCTTCCGAGGGGAAGGTGGGGGACAGCGCAACTACTTGGCCTCGGGGTGCTACTGAGGTGGACATGGCTCCCTTGGGGCTTCAATGATGTCAGAGGACCTGCAGCTGTCATCCGGCCGGTCATGGTGCCATTTTCATTTTTCTGGTGGGTCCCTGAATGCATCACTCTTGCAGTGCTCCCGGTCTCCACCGGGGGCTGCTGCCGAGTGATGCTACCCCGCTACCCAACCCAGGAGAGGAGAGGAGAGCAGTCCCACGGATGCTCAATCCTCTCCTTCCCCTGCCTGCCCCTGGTGTCCCGAGTCCATTCCCGAACCTGGGTTGCCAGTGTGGCACGAGGTGTGACGTCTAGCCCCTCAGCACCACCGGGCCGGCTGCCAGGTACTTTTTATTTTAAAAGAAAATCTTAATCCATGCTTGAATATGCGCTGATTCAGACGGAAGTGCTTACACTGAGGAGTGTCACTCTGGGTTCTCCCTTGGTGCTGTATCTTTTTTTTTTTTTTTTTTTTTTTATTTCTTTCTTTCCTTGACAGGGTGGAGGTTGTACCTTGGTTCCTTTCCACTCCAGCTAACCGTCACGGCTGTTGCCCAGTGGACAGGCTCAGACCTCCCCGTCACTACCTTCTCCGGCCACATCGCAGCGTGTACTTACCCCACCACTGCGGAGACCAGGAGGGTGGACTCAGGTGGGAGCTGACTTGTACGCGACCATGGCGGCGCTGTCTGGGCAGCCTTCATGCTGCAGAGAATTTCTTCCTGGTAGTGATTCTCCCCTATGGGGAGGGGCGTGCAGTGACACCAGGGGGAGGAGCGTGCATGCTTCTGCATGCGCTCTTCCCGACGTCTGCCCCCTCCCACCCCACTTTCTGCAGCGTCAGCGCACTGCCCTCCAGTCTCCACTAGGGACCAGCCACACGCTGACCACTGATGTCCGCCATCCCTGGAGAAGGAGAGCAGTCCTGTGGACGCTCAACCCTTCTCCAACCCTGCCAACCCCCGGCGGCCCATGCTCATTCCCGAACACCGGTCGCCGGCGTATCGCGAGGTAAGGTGTCCAGCGCCTCAGCTCTCAGTGCCACCAGGCTGGCTTTTGGTGCTGGATCATATTGAAAAGTGACGTTATCCCGAATTACTTTTATACAAAAAATATTATTACTGTGACTGTGTGACTTGAGCTTTGTGTTGGGAGAGTTTACTGTATATTTTTAAATTAGTGAAAATGGAAAGGTAATAAACAGAATTTTTCCAAAAAAAAATGGAAGATTCTTTTGGGGGGGCAATAATACTTGTTTTTATATTTTCAACTCCTGTACAATTAAAAAAAAAAAAAAAGTGGATGTGCATCACAGACTTCTTAAACTTCACTCTCTACTGTAGGTCTGTGTCATATAGTAGTAAAGACCTTTAATTTTATATACAGGCTATAACTGTAAGGGCTAGAAACCCTGTTTACAAAGTTGTCCTGTTACAGTGACATTGTTGCATAAATCTTATAAGAGGTACAGACTTAGAATTTACATACAGTAAGTCTAAGCAAGATCCAGACAACAGAACGATACACTGGATAGTATAGTTATTTGTGAGTACACAATTACTGTTTATGTTTTATGGGGAAAATGGCTGTCCTGAACTTAAAAGCAGTCGTATGTTTCCAACAGTTCTTTGATTTTGGCAGTTTTGAATGCACCCAGTTTTGGGATTTTTCCTAATGTCTAGGGAGAGTGAGTTCCACAGCTTAATGAGACAATACTTTGCAGTCATAATTCCATAGGTATTCTGAACTTTTGGGACTTTGAGACCTCTGTTTTTGATTTCTCTGAAGTTGTATCTGTGGGTCACCGTTTTTGTGTGCTGGTTTGATGGGCATTGAGTTTTCTGATTGAAAGCCATAATCACCAATTGTTTTTGCCTCCATAGATTTAATGAATCCCAGCTTAGACTTCAGAGCATCGTGCAATGGTGGGTGTCATAGGAACATAGTAAGATAAAGTTTATTGTAGTCCACATGTACAGAAACTCTCAATGGAAACAGCCTTGCTGTTTGTGCACGGTTGCCACAATTTATATATTTTAACATTTTTCATACCAGAGTAGCACAGAACACTTAAAAACTAAATCAAAGCAATAAATGAACCTGAGTAAATGAATCAAGATACTGAAAAACAATGAAGCTAACAACAAAAACTAAGACTGCACTGCATATTGAATAGGGTTACTGTTACTGTATTTGAAGTGTACATTTTTATGTTTGCCCGTTTCCTCAGTGCAAAGCAGCTGCTTATTGCAATCTGCTTGATGAGATAACGTGTGTCTTTCAAATGCTCTCTTATTGTGAGAGATACAGCCTGTGAATTGTAAGTGATACAGCCTTTAAACATTTGGCAGGGTATACACTTTGTGTCTGGGGAGGGCTGCTTCTCGAGTACTGCTGTCTGTGGCTCCCCCTTCCTCTGAGCCTTCATTCTGCTTTCAGCAGCTGGCACAAAAGGATGTGTGTACAGAAATGCTTGAATTAGCAGCGGCAATAAAAGGGATGGTGAATAGGGCTGGTGGTGGTGGTGTCAAAGAAATTGGCCAATAATGCGGCACTATGTAGAACTACGATGGCAGGATACAACAGGGGGTACAGCTGATAGCAGTATCTGGGGGCTCTGAATTACAATTTGAATTGTGCTTGGAAAGACCGAAAGAGCGATGGACAATCATCACAGTTCACCAGACGGACCCTCCAGCAACTCGCCCTGAAGGCTGCTTGGAGCAAATCACCCATGGTTCTGCTTGCCTGGAATTTTTCAAACCTTAAAGCCATATAAAATGTCTAATAGTGAACCTGCAGGTGGAACACCAGTGGAAGTTTCAGACTGCACAGAGCCCCCATCAGCTGCGTCTGGGCTTTATGTGAAGAAGAGAGTGGAGCGGGCAAGTAGCTATGGCCTTGTCTGGCCAGCTGGGGCTTTAGTGTTACTATGGAAATGCCATTGTGTTTGCCTGGGGGACGTCAAGTTAGGGAGGAGGGAATGAGTGCTGAGGTTTCCCAGCCAAACATTATGTCTGTTTTATTCAAAGGATATTGTTTGCTGGTTTAACTTTTAAAGCAGAAATATTTAATGCTGTCTTAAAATTAGCTGCCAGCTCTTGAATTATTATTTTGGCTTTGACTTCATGTAACGTACCATGGCTAAGTAAGGTTGCTAAACAATGTTATTGTGTATTGTGCTTAATTGCAAATCAAATTTCTGACAGCAGCTGGCAACTTAACATTTCAAAGTTGCAACAGAAGACTGAATTGTTATAAAAATATTAGCTATTAATGTTATTGTTAGTGTCTACTGGGGTCCTTAAATTTGCAAATTAATTTCAGGGTTACAGGTATTTAGCAATTGTAAAATTTTTTTTTTTTTATAGCATCTCTATTTCTCCTCCTGCGGAGCAGATCCCTCACGATCTCTGGCCACCAAGACCCGTGCATCCCAGGCCTGGTCTGGCGCCCCCCCCATAGGGCCAGCCTTTAATCGCTCGTGCACCCTGTATGCAGGATCCTTTCGGGTACCAGGGGGCGCAAGGGCACGGCCATCAGCCTCCAAGACCACACACCACCATTTTCCGCTCGTCCCCCCCCCCCCGAGAGCCGGACGTGCAGTGGCGTCCAAGCACAACATGCCGGCGCCTACCATGCTCTCCCCCATTCTGCTGCCCGCTGCTGCACCACTGGCCTCCACCAGCTGTCGCTACAGTGCGCTGCAGTGCCCCAACCCTCCCCAGAGGAAGGAGAGCGGTCGTGGGACGCTCGATCCTTCCTCTCTCCTGCCAACCCTTGGCGGCCCAAGTCCGTTCCCGAACTCCGGTTGCTGGTGTGGTGCGAGGTGTGACGTCCAGCGCCTCAACCCTCAGCACCACTGGGCTGGCCAGCAGTTGTATAATTTAAGGCTGATATGCAGAGGGATCCAGTTTTCATATTTGTAATGTTGCTGTTAATGTCTCTGGAGATGTATTATGATGTGATGTTTTATGTAAAAATTAAGAGGCCAGTGTGGACAATTAAAAACCTTAACTGGCCTGGCCACTAAAATGTTTCAGTGGCTAGTGAAATAACCACTGTGTAATTTTGGGTCTTTTCCTGTGCAGGTATATGAAATGACCACTATTGCAGCAGCTTTGGCCACTAAAACTTTTGGATTGGTGTCCAGTGCCAAACATGGAAATAATCAGTGGCTCTCACAGTTTGAAAGCCCATAAAAGCTTTTCTAAACACAGTGTTGGGCTTACCTTTAGTTGGCAGCAATCCAGAAAGCTCACTGACTGTCTGCCCTGTGTTGATACTACAATGCCACCATTTTATGGAACCATGTGATGTCATGAAGGAGGAAGCAGGCACAACTTCAGCATGCATGACTTCACAGTAAATGGAGACATCCTTGTATTTCTGTAGGAGAGACTTAGTCATTAATATATTTGGACTTCTACCAGCTACAAATAAGTTCAACACCTTGTCTGTAAGAGCTTTTTATGGGCTTTCAAACTCTGAGGCCCACTGATCATAAATGTTCCCCTTTAAATTAGGAATGATATATGTACAGTAACCCTAGCTTGGATCAGACAGTAACTAGAATCGGATCTGTATGGTGTTGGTCACCAGTAGCACTGACTGAGAATAAAACAGGTCCCAGGCTGGCCCGGTGGCTCTGAGGGTTGAGGCGCTGGACGCCACACCTCGCACCACGCCCGGCGACCGGGTTGAATGCGGTTCGGGTTGCGGTCAGCAGGGGAAGGAGGATTGAGCGTCCCACAGATGCTCTCCTCCTTCGGGGAGGGATATCAGGGGTGTTTAATACACCCGACGTTCGGGAGAGCCAGTGGAAGCACCGACTCTCGGGGCAATGGTGGCTTCCATTGGGCGGAGCCAGGGAGGGGAGGACACCATCAGGCACTTGGCAGACGTGCTTACGCACATTCCGCCCGAGCCGGCGTCCTCAGCAGGATGGAGGGGAAAGGACAGGAAACAGAAAACCCCCCTCGGTGTTCTGGGATGACGGCTGCTCCAGCCACCCAGTCTGCAGTCACGGGCAGACCCCTCTGTGCAAGGTGCTCCATGGGGGGAAGCGAGACAGGTAGGAGTTACCGGAGGCACTCTAGGGGCAGACTCAGTGAGGGATGGGTGACATTGAGCAAGCCTGAAGGGAGGAGTGCTGGGGATAAAAAAAATATTTAAAAAAAAAAAAACGGTTCCCAGATTGATAAAGGTGGTTCATGAATCCAAATGAGTACAAATATTAACGATTTGGATTAGGTCGAAAATTCCTCCTTGTCCGTCACTTTAAATACTGCCTACACCAAAAGGCCTCAGACCCTATTACTTTCCTAAATGTCTTACCTTCTATCCATTCTGTTTCATCACCATGAAATATTTTACTTGGTATAGTGTAACAAAAAAAAAACCTGCACAATTTTCATCAACTACTACACAAAATTATGTAGTCACTTGCTACACATCTGAGTTCATACAAAAGTGGTTGTACAGCTGCTTAACACAAGAAAACCTACACAATGCTACATATATGTTTCATACTGCTACTCAAGTTAAGTTGTATAATGTTGCAATTGCTATGCAAACACTTTTTAATAAAATTTCCCCACTTAGCACAACTGTATTGAAGAGAGTCAGGGGTGAGGACAATAGAGGATGCACTGAGTTTGGGTCGTCTTCTCTCTTTGAAAACAGAAACAGTCGCCAGCCTGTTGGTGTAGCAGTGGGGCTACAACTCGAAATGCCAGTGACCCATGTGTGGGAACGATTCTGGACCACCAAGGGCTGTCTGGGGTGGGGGAGGAGAATCAAGCATCCCAGAAGATGCTCTTCAGAGAAGGAGGGATGCCATTCTTGCTGTAATGCTGCTGACTGGATGAGCACAGGAGGTAGTGCATCAGAGGGTTCTGAGTGGGAGGAGGATGACGCTGCCAGGGACCTGTGCTGTGCATTTTTCCTTGCATGCTGGCTTCTTCCATGGCAGACCAGAAAGAAAATGGAAAGTGGCCCCAGTGTCAGCTTCCTCAGGGGCCCCAGTACATCTGGGCCAGCCCCTGTTTCCTCGTCCACCACTTCACAATGTGCTCATTTGGGAGTATATCCTTTCCATCCTGTTCCCTGCCCAGAGGGTAAGCTGAGGGTCTGTGGAGTCTGGCAGGTGCAGCTAGGTGGAGGCAAAAGGGGAAGTGCAAGAGGGAGCTTGTGATAGAATAGGGCATAAAATATCAGTGGGTCCGTTGATAGTGTCAGTGTTGCTGCTCGTGATGCAGGCAGCATGAGTTCAGTAATGAGCCTGGAATGTTGTGGGCCAGTTGAGGCAATACATAGTATCCCAGGGGATGGTCTCCAGGGAGGGATGGTTGTGCTGGAAGGACTAACAGGGGTAGAGTTCCCAAAATTAGACAGACTTGGGCAGACTGAACAGGCTACCAGACCTTTATCTGCTGCCACTGTGTACATTTCTGTGCAGCAGTATCACCACTTGGGTGAACAGTGCAGCTGTAACTTACGGCACACATGGATGGGGAGAGTACATGGATATTTCTGCATGCACAATTATTTGGTGCTGCAGATGTTCCTTTGTGCAGTCTCGATGGTAGAAAGAAAATGGACAGTCGACCTCCAAGTAGTTGGATGAAATCCTGCCCTGGCCCCACGACCTCTGCGGGTCTCATGTCCCTGCCTTCCCAAGTTCCCTTGGCAGAACAGGCTGCAGGCTGGATATCTCTCTCTCCTTCCTCCTGTTGCTGTAAAATGGCCATGACTCCTATTTCGGGGGGGGGGGGTGCAATGAAGGGTCCAACCCCAAGGGGAATGTTGGGGTGTATTAGGGCCTCAAGAAGGGACAGCACTGGCGGGGTAGAGGTTCTGCGGTCAGGCAGCAGGCATTGGCTGTGACAGAAGGCAGTACTGGTGGGATGGAGAAAGGAGCATGAAGAACAGTCTTAATAATCAGGCTTGTGATATTATACTACTGTGTGGGAGGCTGGGGTTTGTACTGTGATCGCAGCAGGTGGGTTGGACTTGCTGGTCTCATGAGGTTGTGCCCTCCCCCACTGAAGGCGTGGTGCGGTGGCCAATATGTCATGGAAGCTGAAGGGAGGATCAATTTGTTGGAGGGTGGTACAGTGTAGAGCTACAAAAATGATCCAGGGATTGGAGGGCAAGCCATACGAGGATAGACTGGTGGTGGTGGGGGAGTTTAATATGTACTCTCTGGAAGAGAGGAGGGATGGGGGAGATATGACTGAGACCTTTAAGTACCTGAAGGGAATAAACAAGATTAATTCAGAGAGGATTTTCCAGAGGAGAAAGGGGAGGGACACGAGAGGACACCAACTGAGATTGGAGGGGGGTAGATTCAGGAGAGAGAGAGATGAGGAGACATTTTTTCACAGAAAGAGTGGTGGACAAGTGGAACTTCTTGTCGGGTGAGGTAGTGGCCTGCAAGACGGTAGACAGCTTAAAGAGGGGTTGGAATAGGGGAAGGGGTAATAGGATGGGGGGGGAGGGAGGTGCAGCAGCATTATATGGTGCTAGTTGTGCACTTGAGCAGAATCGATAGATCGTGAGGCCTGTTTCTGCTGACATTTTCATCTGTTTGTAAAACCAGGGTAAATGTCCACAGGCACAGCAGACTGGCAGGTCCCAGGCATTGCCCCAATTGTCTGGCGGTGTCTCAAGAGAGGCCCTTTTGCTTTGGATTCTGAAGGGAACAGAAGAGGCCTGTTATGTGGGTGAAACTGCACTGTTAAAATACAAGTAGTGGACATTTGAAGAGCCTATGGAGAATCTTATACTGGTGCTGGGACTGGAGAATGTGACAGGATTGCGACAGACAGTATGGCAGGGGAAAATAGTGAATTCAAAAATAAGACCCCCCCCCCCATGGAGCAAATTGCTTGTTCCATTGGTGAAACAGCCAGTTCTCTTCCTGAAGCTAGGACTGGTCAGGAGAGGTCCTGCAGTGAGGGTCTGACTTTTCGACTGGTGTCTTTGATTGGATATCTAAAAGTACATTACTCCGGATCTTACAGCAGCTACACTGCCACCCTTGCTTGACTGTAGAGAGCCATCTGTTGTGCCACCAGCAGAATAAGCTTCCCCTAGCGCCATTTTACAGCGATTATAGGGGTTCAAGATTGAGACGATTTTTTTTTTCTTTTCAACCCAGTGTGTTTCCTTGCTGCCCAGTGGCCTCGTCCCTCCACGACTGGCCCCCTAGCTCTGTCACCAGCCTTCTCCAGGTACTTCCCCAGAATCGTTTGTTTTTCCACAGCATGCCTCCTATGGCGAGGTCTCTGAGGACTGTAACTTCCATGACAGGGCAGCATCAGGTCTGGGAGGTGGGTGCCTTGTTCGCAGTGCAGGGCCTGCCGTGAGTCTGGTGTCATCCTGCCGCTGGGGAATTTTTCACCAAGTATCTTCCCCCTGGGGCTTGCAGATATTTAGTGAGACATGCGTATGCACCCGTTGGCACACGGAACGTATCTGCGCCTGGTGGTATCCCCATACCCATATCGGCAGCCCACAAACGAGCCATAAAGTGAGGGATGGGTGGGTGAGGGAATATTAGTGGCAGTGGCACCGTGTTACCAGGGGGCTGTTTGAGGCACAACACCATGCACAGACTCGACATCGGCCACAGACCGGCATGTTAGCAGATGCAAACCCTGTTTCTGCACTTAGTAACTTCGCGATGTAACAATATAAATTTAGTGGTAAACACAGTTGCAGGGGTGGCACACTTCCCCACACACCCTCCATGACTGCACTCTGTCATTGTGCACAGCAAAAAATTATGATGGTGCTAAGGGGTTTCTGTTTGCCCTGTTTAGGTTCATCCCACTTTTTGCGACTGTCTGGGGCCCTTCTCACATTTCTAACCTGGAGTGAATAAGGTTGGGGGGAGTTGGTTATTTTATCAGTGATCCTGACCTGCACGAGTTGTCGTGAGGGGCATTCAGGTTGACCATTTGATTCATTTTGAAGCTGTGTGAGGCCAGAGATTTTTTAAATGACTCTTGAATTGACCTTGCTGTGACCACAGTAGTTTGAGTGACATCACAAGGAGAGATCATTTTGAATTTCAAAAGAGGCTTTGTTCCTACAAGGAAGCACCACACTGTTCAGGCTGCTTTGTTGATGGCAAAGGCCCTAAAGCAGTTGTTGAGGAGATGGAGGGGTGCTCAACCCCTCTGGGTCTACTCCCTTCCCCCTAGCATAGAGATGGTTGCTGTTTGCAATCAAGTAGACTGGCTCAGAGGACTGCCTAGAATAAATAAGTAGCAATACCTCTGCATCGACTGCCTCAGAATTCAGGGAGAAGGCATAAAAAAGATCAGGCACAAAGTAAAAAACAAAAAAAATTGCGCTTGCAGCCACGTCCACCCTGCCTTGCCTGCCTATCGCTGCACTGCCACCTGTAGTCACCCAGGTGGTAGCACTGCAGCAGAGGCAGTGACGCTCCCCTCTTCCCTGGAGGAGAGCATTAAGTAGAATGCCCATTGCTGTGTACTTGTAGCACCTGGGTCGCGCCTGAAAAAGACGCCTGCGTTAGTGGACCTACCCGGTCAACAGAGAATAAATAAATAATCCCTCCCCCCCCCCGGGCACATTACTGAACCTGGTTCACTGGCATCATGAGCTTTAACCCTACCACTGCACTGACAGGCCAGCACAATAAAAGCACTTTCTGAAGAAGGATTAGACTGTTGCACATTAAATCCATATTTCTCTGTGGCAGAAATGCCAAGTTTAAGAGTGATGGAGGATATTTTTGAGGACAATCAGGACACTTGAGAGTTATGAGCACCATCCATAATAGCCTTTGAAGCCCTACCCCCCACCCCACAAAACCAGGAGCTTCATATCCATGATGCTTTGCACTGGGTTTAAGACATTGGAGTGTGTATGTGCAGTTTGGAGAGAGACACAAGACCAACAACAGCCAGATTCTCTATACGTGTAATGCATAAAATGATTGCTTGAAGCCCAGCACTATGTTCAGAGTGCTTGTAAATGTGCTGTAGCACTGCAGTTCTCTTATGTTTGTTGAGACTATATTAATCTTCTCTGTTGCCCTAGGTGTGACTGAAAATTGGACAAATGACCCAGCTTCCTTCCTGGTAACGCAAATAAAATTAATAAATAACATCAATTATAGTTATTCCCCCTAATGCCCAATTAAAAAGGACACCGCTAACCTGCTGAAATCGGTACTCAATATGACCACTAAAATGGTGGCCAGACCCAAGCTGAAATTTCTGTTTGTCCCCCTTAGATCTCTGTAAGCTACTTGGAAGGCTATCTGACAACAAATTCTGATATTTAGAAAAGTTACCGATGAATTGTGTGTGTGCAGGTACTGTATCTGCAACAGAACCATCCAAGGCAATTGTAGACAGCTGCAGAATCTGGTTATTGAAAGACAAATGTACTCCATTTCCTGTTTTGAACTTCTAATGTAGAAAAAGTGCCCCGTACCTGTTTACTGCCCAAAACTACTACCAGAAGTCTGGAAGCATCTCTTCTTCATAGGGCCTTGGCTTCATTGTCCCAAACCTGAGAGTCTAACTATACTCCCGAACCAGAGTCTGTCAGTGAACAGCATATCACACTGTTAGTACCACCAGGGTCTCCCCACTCATAGCTCATCACATGACCCTGTTAGTACCACCTGGATCTCCACATTCACAGCTCATCACACCATTAGTGCCACCAGGGTCTCCCCCATTCACAGCTTCTCATGTGGTGTTAGTAACACCAGGGTCTTCCCTTTTTCAACTCATCACCTGACCGTGTTAGCATCACCTGGATCTCCACATTCACAGCTTATCTTGCTGTGTTAGTACCACCAGGGTCTCCACATTCACAGCTTATCTTGCTGTGTTAGTACCACCAGGGTTTCCCCATTCACAGCTTATCATGTTGTGTTAGCATCACCAGGGTCTCCACTTTCACAGCTTATCATGCTGTGTTAGTACCATCAAGGTCTCCACATTCACAGCTTATCACACTGTTAGTACCATCAGGATCTCCACATTCACAGCTTACAACACTGTGTTAGCACCACCAGGTTCTCCACATTCACAGCTTATCACGCTGTTGTTAATACCACCAGGGTCTCCACATTCACAGCTTATTATGCAGTGTTAGTACCACTAAGGCTGCACATTCACATCTTATCAGACTGTTAGTACCACCAGGGTCTCCACATTCACAGCTTTTCACTCAGTGTTAGTATCACTAGAGTCTCCATATTCACAGCTTATTATGCAGTGTTAGTACCACTAGGGCTCCACATTCACAGCTTATCGCACTGTGTTAATACCACCAGGGCTCCACTTTCACAGCTTATTACACTGTGTTAGTACCACCAGGTCTCCATTTCCTCACATGTTCACAGTCTCATTTCACAGCTCACTGTTAATGTCACCAAGTCTCTATATTCACAGCTTATTATGCAGTGTTAGTATCACTAGGGCTCCACAGTCACAGCTTATCACACTGTGTTAATACCACCAGGGTCTCCACATTCACAGCTTATTGCACTGTGTTAGTACCACCAGGGTCTCCATAATCACAGCTTTTCACACTGTTAATATCACCAAAGTCTCTATATTCACAGCTTATTATGCAGTGTTAGTACCACTAGGGCTCCACATTCACAGCTTATCACACTGTGTTAATACCACCAGGCTCTCCACATTCACAGCTTATCTTGCTGTGTTAGTACCATGAGGGTCTCCACATTCACAGCTTGTCACACTGTGTTAATACCACCAGGGTCTCCACATTCACAGCTTATCATGCAGATCTTCTTCAAGGATATCTCTTGCAGCAGGTCACATACTAGGAACCTCTCGCTGCCCGGCACCGGGATCACACGGAAGCTTTTTGCTAGCAGTCTTCCTGGGGCTGCCCATGATGTCAACGTCACGACATTGGCACTACCCTTTATAGTCATGGGTGGCCCCATACCCTCCTCAGTTCTTTTCCCACCATCAACCATTGTGCTTCGGACTCGCGGAGCACCGTCGCTAAAGTCGACCGCCGTTTCTAACCTCGTTGATGAACTTCGGTTTGTTATTTTGTCTTCTCACCCTAGTTTTTTCCCTCTCCTCTCCCTCATTTTTGTCAGAGTTTCTGTTTTGTTGTTGTGGACAAGAGATATTCGACAAAGACCTCTACCATACTTGTGTTCACTGCCTGGGCACTGCTCACAGCCTTCAGGCATGTTCCATCTGCAGTGGGTTCAACAAAGCCACCCACCGTTGCCTTTTAAAGGCGTTAAAGTCCTTCCTGATGGAGCAGAAGGTCACTATTCTGGAAAAGGGGCTAGAGGCTTGAGGCTTCTCCACTTCCCCGGTTCCAGCCTCGTGCTTCAATCCACCAAAGCCTGTGATAAGTTGTCGTCTGGGAAGCACCATGATAGGGATAAGGATCGCGCCTCCTCCCATAATGATCTTGGTTGCTGCATTCTGTACTGACCGCCTTGGGGTCATTGTCGGGCTCAGTGACTACCCTCTCTGCCTCTCCAGCCCTCTTAGCTACCAGGGCAGTGCTGGCAGCTCTCTCTCTCCACTGGTCAGTCTGGTGGGGCTTCATCATCGACAGGTTTGCCTGGCCTCCCTCTGACAATGCCTGCTGCCTCCCTCACCCTATCTGAATCAAGTGGGATTTTGGCAGAGTGGCCCGTGGGATCTTCTGACCCTGGGCCCTTGTCGTTGGGGCTTCCTTCTTTTCCCTATCTGACGTGGCCGCCCTTGTTGAATGCCCCTCCCAATCCCCAAAAGGTGCACACAGGTGGTGGTGTTGAGCTTTTGCTGGCTGGCAACACGACTACCCTCTTCATCGCCCTTGGCCATCCCTTCAATGATGGAAGTGCTGCTCCACCAGCTGGTGCCTCAGCCAGCCCCCATTCCGTCAGTCCTGTCTCCATCTTACTTTTTGCCAGGGACGCAGTAACTCCCTCCACCGCCTCAAGGGGTCATGCTCTCCATGGTGATGGTAGATGTCCAGGCCGCTTTTTCGGTGGTCCTGAACTTGGTTCAGAAAGTAACCCTGACACCTGCACCCTCCATGGTGGGTCCCTCTCCTTCAACCACGGCGCATCACCGTTCGTCGATGAGGCCAGTCCCTTCTCACTCATCATTATCCTCTGTTCTTCCCTCCAAGCCTGGGGACGATGATGACGACTGCATCCCTGATTATCTCCTCCTGGAAGATGACGACAATGAAGATGATGCTGGGGCTAGAACCCCTTTCAGCACCTATACTGTTTGTTCTGCAGGGGATGACTCATTGAAGTATGTTCTTTGATGCCTCCCAGATGACCCCTCTTTTGCCTCGGTTATGCACCAGCTCCAGGTGGCTATGGGGTTCGAGTCCACTGAATAAGAAGACTTCAGGCGGAATCTGTGCTTGCCAGCATCTCCTCCCGTCATCATTCCGCCCATCATTAATGTCTATGAGGATGCTAGGAGGACAGAACGCTGGTGCACAGTAGGTCCCGGAATACCTCGCTTGGGCAGACTCGAAGGACCACAGGTCCCCTTCTGTCGTCATCTTCTATGTTTCTGTGTTTTGCTATCCTGGCTGCCTGGTGCAGGCCTCTCCTGGTCCGCCCCATGCCCAGGAAGGTGGGCAAACTGTACCAGGCTCCTTTGGGGAGACCTTTTTTTCTCATGGCCTCCCCCAGGCGGACTTTGTTGTTATAAATGCAGCCCATGATTTGTCTAAGAGGCCACAACATCTTAGCTCCCTGCCCCTCAGAAGGAGTCTCAGAAGCTTGGCTTAATGAGCATGAGGATTTTTGCCTCCTCTACTCTGGCCATCCGTATCTTGAATTACATCAGTCATATATTACGGTACCAAAATGACCTCTGGGACTCTGCAAGGGCTTCCGCGCAATCCCTCCCGGACAGGCCTCACGAGCAAGAAATGCTTAAGACCCTCCAGTCAGGGGCTGATGTAGGCAGACACCTTCTGAGGGCTGCCTGTGACGCAGTAGATGCCTCAGTGTGGGCATCTGTCTCATGAGGCACTCCTGGCTCCCAGTGTCAGGATTCGCAGCTGATGTTCAGTAGTCCATCCTGAGCCCCCCTTTCAGAGGCCCTAAATTGTTTAGGGTGATGTCTAGGACATCCTCAGTAACCTCCAGGCCTCGGGTAGGACCCTTTGCTCTGCCCACTCTTTATCACACCCAACTAAAGTCTGATCTGCGGGTGCCTTTTCGGCAAGCCACCAATCGCCCACAACCCACCTGTAAGCAACCAGCAAACTCAAGGCTTCTGCGGCCCTGCCTACCCCGCACTCCACCACCGGAAGGTCTGCCCAGGGTGGTGGTGCAACCTCAGCCGCGAGTCCTCCTGTAGCCTGACTCCTTGCCCGCCCTGCCCCACCTGGCACCTCAGGAAGCAGTGGTCAAGGGTCTGTTCTCTCTCCACCTGGAAGGGTGGCGGGAGATTACCACGGATGCCTGGATGCTTCAGTTAACAGAACATGGCCACACTCTAGAGTTTTTAGAGATGCCTGCAGACCTCCCTCCCAGGCCGTCATCTTACCCTCAAGATCACGTTCCCATGCTGCAGGGGGAGATAAACATACTGCTCCAAAAACGGGTCATAGAACTGGTCCCAGAAACCCAGTGGAACTGAGGATTCTACTCTCATGTCTTTCTTGTCTCCAAGTCCTCCGGGGACATGCGTCCAATCCAGGACCTGTGAGCCCTGAACCTCTTTATCTGGTACAAGAAGTTCAGGATGGTCACCCTCCCAGGACTGTTGCCCTTGCTAAGGCAGGGAGACTGGATCTGCTACCCGAACATGCAGGATGCCTACTTATATATTATGATTTGTCCTGCTTACAGGAAATTCTTCAGGTTCCGATTCCAGGACCATCACTTCAAGTTCAGGGCCCTTCCCTTTGGCTTGTCCTCGGCATCTCGTGTTTTTACCAAGTTCCTGGCCATAGTGGCTGTGGCCCTCAGGAAGGAGGACCTCTGTGTCTTCCCCTGTCTGGGCGATTGGCTGCTGAAAACCCTGTCCAGGGAACAGCTGTCCATGACCCTGACGCGTACACTCTAGCTGTTTGTCAGCCTGGGGATCACCATCGACCCTTCCAAATCTGTGTTGACCCTCGGCCCGTGTCTCCAGTATATAGGGTCCATACTGGACACTGCCAGGGCTATGCCTTTCTTTCCCCAGACAGGACAGAGTGCCTTATAGCACAGGCCTGGGAGTTGTACTGCAGTTGGTACGTCACAGCCAGGACATACCTTCGGATGCTGGATCTGATGGCAGTGGCCATTGCCACAGTCTCCCTGGCATGCCTCCACATGCAGATCCCCCAATGGACCCTACGAGTGCAGTGGGACCAGAAAACTGATAACTTGGAAAGCAGGTGCTGGTGTCATCGCTGGTAAAGAAAGTCCTCCCTTGGTGGATGGAACACAACAACTTACTCAAAGGGGTTCCCTTCCTGATCCCCTCCCCTCTCCAGGTCCTCACCATTGATACTTCAGGAACGGACTGGGGAGCACACTTAGGTTCTCACCAGACACAAGGGACGTGGATAGCTGTGGAGGCTTCCCTCCACGTCAGTGTCTTGGAGTAGAGCGTGGTTCTGTATGCCCTGCAAGCCTTCCAGAGCCATTTGTCCTCTGGACCCCTGCTGGTGCAAATGGACAACATGAGCATGGTCCACTGCATCAACAAGCAGGGGGGGCACTAACTCCTATCCCCTATGCAGGGAGGTGATTAGGGTTTGGTATTGGGCTCTGGAGCATGGCCTCAAGCTGTCAGCCGTATATGTCCCCGGCACCCAAAATGCTCTGGCAAACAGTCGAAGCAGGTCGCAGTCCAGAGTGCACGGGTAGAAACTACTGACTTCGGTTGTAGAAAACCTGTTCGAGCAGTGGGGTTCCCCAGAGCTGGACCTTTTCGTGTCCCCACTCAATGTAAAACTGCCACGTTTCTGCTTGCTCACGCCAAGGCCTGGAGTTTTCTGGTGCGACACCTTGTCCCTCTCGTGGCGAAGGAGGTTTCTCTATGTGTTCCCTCCCTTCCCCCAATTCAGAGGGTGCTTGTGAAGCTATGAATGGAAGGAGCCACAATGATTCTGGTGGCACCCTTCTGGTCAAGGCAGATTTGGTTTCCACTGTTGCAGCAGTTGGCAGTGGAGGCGCTGATTCCTCTTGCCCATTGTCTGAGCCTCCTGTCTCAGGACCAGGGGAGCTGGTTTATCGGAACTTACTGTCCCTCCATCTGCACACCTGGCTTCTGAGGATGTAGCTATTACCTGGTTCGGGGTTTCCCTGAAGGTAACTGAGGTCCTGGTGGCTACCAGAAAACCGTCTACCAGGGTGACTTATTCTTTGAAGTGGAAGTGTTTCGCCTTATGGGCTTCTTCCCATTAGCTGGACCCGTTCACCTGTCCAGTGAATCAGATCCTGGACTACCTGCTGTCCCTATTGGATATGGGTTTGAAGTATTCTTCTCTGAAAGTGCACTTGTTTGCCATTTTGGCTTTCCATGTGCCTATCAGCGATTGTACAGTGACCCTGCTGGATGTGATCTGTATGTTTCTGAGGGACATTCTTCACTTGAAGCCCCCTGTCCTGCCCTGCCCTGGGATTTAAACTTTATTTTAGAGAAACTTACTCTGGCTCCTTTTGAGCCTGCTGCGACTTGTGAGCTACACTTTCTGTTGTGGAAAGCGTTATTTTTAGTTGCTGTTACTTCCGCTCGACGGATTTCCGAGCTTCAGCACTCATGTGTGCACATCCTTATTTGTTATTTCACAAGAACAGGGTATCTTTATGCACAAACCCTAAGTTCCTACCTAGGGTGGTGTCTGAGTTCACCCTGAACCAGACCATCCACATTCATGTCTATTACCCGGAGCATACCAATCCAGGAAGCCTTTCTCCACACCTCAGATTTATATAGAATTCTCTGCTGTTATGTGCACCACATGAGGGACCTCAGGAAGTCCTTGAAGCTTTTTGTTTTCTTCACCCCGGGAAGGAGGGCATCCCTGATTCAAAGCAGCATCTGTCCAGGCCAGCTGCATTGTCGTTTGCTACAGGAAGTATGGCAAGTAGCTTCCAGGAGCAGTCAAAGGCCATTCCACCAGAGGCATGCCAGCTTCAGTCCCCTGTTTCAGGGGAGTTTCTGAGGCCAAGATTTATGCTGCAGCCACGTGGAGTACAGTCCATACCTTCACTAGGCATTACAACCTGGACATTGCCTCTAGAAGACAGGCTAACTTCAGCCTCGCCGTGCTCCAGGGCCTCCTTTCTTGAGCCTCTGTTTTCTTTCCTCCCCACTACGTGTTCTCTGCATCACTGGTTGGGACTCGTTCCTAGTGTGTGACCTGCTGCAAGAGATTTCCTTAAAGAAGATAGAACAGTTACGTAAGAACTTACCATAACAGTAGATCTTCGAGATAATCTCCTGCAGCAGACCACCTTTCTCCCCTCCCTCTTCCCCATTGGTATCCCCTCTTGTCCTCCTCTTTCCAGGATGGTCTGCCTTCTGCTTCTGACTGTTTCTTGAGGGATTTTTGTGGCTCTTCTTGGTTCCCTCGGGGGGCTTGTCCTCACTGGATGGTCTCCGGTGGGGAACTGAGGAGGGTATGGGCTGCCCACGACTATATAAGGTAGCGCCGACAGTGTGATGACGACGTTGTGGGTGGCCCCAGGAAGACTGCTAGCGAGAAGCTTTTGTGTGATCCTAGTGCCTGCTGGCGAGAGGTTCCTAGTGTGTGACCTGCTGCAAGAGATTCTCTCGAAGATCTGCTGTTATGGTAAGTTCTTACGTAACTGTCCTTTAATATCATCAGGGTCTCCACATTCACAGCTTATCATGCTGTATTAGTACCATCAGGGTCTCCACATTCACAGCTTATCATGCTGTGTTAGTACCACCAGAATTTCCACAGTTACAGGTTATCATGCTGTGTTAGTACCACCAGGGTCTCCACAGTCACAGCTTGTCATGCTGTGTTAGTACCACCAGGGTCTCCACAGTCACAGCTTATCATGCTGTGTTAGTACCACCAGGGTTTCCACATTCACAGCTTATCACACTATTAGTATGACCAGGGTCTCCCATTCACAGCTCATCACCGTGTTAGTACCAGCAGGGTATCTCCATTCTTGAGTCAGTGGGAAGCCTCCGTGTTTAAACTGTACTGTGGCACTGCCAGCAGTGTCCATGTTCACATATCAGTGTGGTGTGCATTACCACCAAGGCCTTCTGACTTGCGGCGCAGTATGTTATGGGAGGGCCAACAGGCCTGTATCCCATCTGGTATTAAGCATCCTGAGAGGAGGAAAATTCTGTCCTCTGATCACATACTAATTTTTAATTATACCAGCGACTGTTATGATGGTCAAGATTAATACTTGTATAATATTTTTGTTAAGCAGCTCATTTGCTGCATATCTTGGGCCACGTGGACAATGCTTTCTGTATAACTAAGCTAAACAGTCTTTTTCAGTTTTTGATCTTATGGTTTCAAATGACTTAGAATTTTGCTTTGCTGATCCGTTTAACTTAGTATTTCTCTTGTGTCTAAACAGACTTGTGACTGGCTTCTTTATTTTCCTGTCACAGTTAGAGGAGACCTTGCGACTGAAAGGGAAGGACCCAGTGACCAATGCTGATGTGGGTATATAGACCTGGAGTTGGATTTAGAGTGATTTTGGTGGTGTCTGTTTAGCGTTCCCCCACTTGATGTGGCTTCATCAAAAGTTAAGTCCATCAAAAATGGGACCAAACTGTCTACTTGTTTAACTGTAGTTTTTCCTCTTGAGCGAATGTGTGTTGCTAATATAGTTACTGTGCTACCAGCTCGGCTCATTCCACAAAAATGAACCTGTTTGCAGTGAGCTCAACTGGTTAGCAAACTAAATTAAACTAACTGTGACCACCTCTGATTAGAGTTGCCACTGTGAAAACTTTTCTTTGTGTTTTGCATGGGTCCTCTCCCAGGCACCCACCCACTGTCAGCATGTCTGCTTTGGCTTTGTGTTGTGTGATGATGACTCATTGATTCATCAGTATATATACCTGTCCGTTCCATGGGGCATTCCTGCCCTCCCATCTTCATTCATTCCTTACATGATTTACTCTTCTTCCCTCTGCCCTATATTTTGTTTTCTGTCCAGAATCCTTCTTCACTTTTTTCCCTTGATTGTGTTTCCTCCAGAAGTAATCTTCCCACTCACTTGCATTTCTGTTTTCCTATCGGAGACCTTTTATTTTCCCTTTTCAGTACCCTTTTCCTCTTAGTGACTACACTCCTTTTCTGTTTTCAAGGATCTTTCCCTTCTCTCCCATCACTGTTGTGTCCTCTCAGGCCTGGCTCCTCTCCTTTCTCTTCTCTATTTCCATGAGAAAACCCACCATTTTTTTTCTAAATCTGAGTATGCCTTGTAACCTGCCTTGCCTAAACTGTTTCTTGCACTTGTACTGATTGTGTGTAACTCCTGTGTATGTTATGTTACTTCTGTCCCTGGGTCACACCTGGAAACGGGCCTCGGCTCAGTGTGCCTCTTCCAGTTACCAAGATTTTAAATAAATAACATTTATCTCCCTTGTCACTGAAGCTGTCTGTGTGAGCTTAGTCTAGCTCCCAGCCCCATCGTTCCCTTCTCAGGCACTCACCCACTCTCCATGCACTCTCCAAATCTCCTGCCATGGAGTGGATTCCAGTGAGGGGTGGGCAGCTGTCCACCGCGGATCTGTCAAGTGGAACAGTTGCAGCCAGTTGGGTCAGCATGGCTGAAGAGCACAAGCTTTATGCTGCTGCACTTCCAGGGCTTTTCTTCTTTCGTTTCTCCCTGCCTCTCGGATGCAGTCAGCTAGCGTGCCAAGTTTTGTGAATGCATGTCAGGCATGCTGGTGTTCTGACACCAGTCGGCATCCCCCCGTCCCCGCAAGTGACTCAGACTGTGCTGCCATCTGTGGTCACCTGGGTGATGGTGCAGCAGTGGAGTCTGCTGCCCTGCCTCCCTGGAGGAGAGCATCTGTTGGGACCCTCAGTCCCTCACCCTGGACTCAACCCCAAACTCGGGTCGCCAGCAGTGCGAGCTGCCGCATTGCTGCTGTGCCTTTGAGCCGTCACCCTCCTACTTTTGTTTTTCTTCTTGCCCCCCCCCCCACTACCTGTTTTCCTGAACAAACCCCCACCAGTCCTGCCACCAATCTTCTCATGGACTATCCGGTTATCCACCACTTACCCAGGACCACGATAGTGGTGGGTGGCTTGCCATGTTGATTGTGCATGGCCTTGTGGTGGGGGGAAGGGAGGCAGCGCCATGGCAAACCAGAGCTTTTTTCTCTAGCTCCTGGTTTTCTCCTTGAGGGTGCCAGTGTGCAGTGATGCAAATGCATGCGTTCCTGGCATCCAGTGATTGCCTCTATCCCATTCTCCTGCTATGCTGTCTCTAGAACTTCACCAGGTGACAGTCGAGCAGCAGGACACATGTTCCTCCTCCCCAAGAGAGGAGATCTTCCTTATGATGCCTGATCCTCCCTTCCCTGGCCAGCCTCCGAGCGAATTGAGTTGGTTTCCGAACCCGGGTTGCCAGCATAGCAAGAAGTAGTGCTACTGGGTTGGCATCCTCCTTGTTTTAAATTCGAGATGAATCAGTTTGAGATGTATAGCACATTGCTGGGTAAAGTATTTTATCCTTCAGGGTATGGAGCACCTTGAGGGGTGTACCTCATAGTAAAACTCGTATATCTCAGAGGACTGTGGGGGATCACCTGACCTCGGGTTTCCAGATGTTTTCACCACTGGCAGTTTTCCTCTTCATAGTGCCAGAGTACATCAAATGTACCTGGACCACATCCTAATTGGTTACTACTATTTCATATACTATTGAATGCTGCAGATGCATGCGTGCATGACAGGAGTTGAAAAGGACACCCCCTAGTTTTGTTTGTCTAGTGTGTCCTGTGTTCCTGTCCCCCCGCCCAGTTACTTTGGCTCTCAGTTTTGGGGATGGTGGTAGCTTCAACTTCTTGCAAGACAAGTGAACTCGGGCAAAGAATCCATAGCTTGTTGGCTTTGGAACGCAATGTCTTGCCACCAAGTGACATGAGTAGACTGACTTGCATTGTGTTGCAGGTGGTGAGCATACTATGTCATTTCAGAGCAAGGTTGGTGAGCCTGCTTTATCTGAAACTGTTCTTTGAGGTCTGCACTGCTACTGCGTTACAGTTTCAAACTTTTCATAAAATATTTCCTGATGCGGTGAATAATTTTTTTAATGGTGTACCTCACTGGATCTGTAATTATTTGGGGTTTGTTACTGGGTTGCTGTTAAACATTGGGGACTAGTTTTAAGATTTTGTTGTTTAAATATTAGTTTGCAACACAGTTTACAGATGCAGCCGATTAAAGTCAAAACAAGCTACCTACTACATGAAATGTTTCATTAATACCAGAAACTATATTAAAAAAAGGTTGGAAAATGTTGCATTGCAGTGTTCATTGAGTTGTGGCAGGCTTGTCAGTTCATTCAGACGAGTTTCAGTTCAGCAATAAATAATAATGTTGATCAATTACGTAAAATTATTTCAATCCTCCACTCTGTATTTTTGAATCAGGCTGATTCAGTATTCACATCAACAGTGTTCTAATGCCCAGTAACACATACTGCCTGTATGTTAGTTGTACTGCACTAATGCCTCAAACTTTTTTTTTTTTTTTTACTGTTTATTGAATTTTGCAAATAAAATTGACTCAAATACAGTGCTACAAAACCTGCGTGCTTAGAGGCCTTGACATATAGTAGAAGGTCTACAGGTGGAGTACTGCAGAAACGTGTTTTATCTCTGTCAGTAGCTGACTTCACTTAACATTTGCCCTAACTAGCTGTTTAAAATGATGGGTGAGTCGATCGCACCATCACATTTCAGAGCATTGCAAATCTGATCTCATCCCTCTATCTCTGATTAGTTTTTTTTGAGGATCAGTCCTTAAAGTGCCCCTGCTGCAGAGGTGATCTTTGCTATTTTTTAAGTGTAAGGATTCTCTTCATATTCAGATTCCATTTTAATGTATTAACAGGGAAATCTATTGGAATTGGCAGCACTCGTGAATTTCAGGACGTTCTTTTTTTTATTACTAAAGACATTTGGACGAAAACAGGCTTTTTGCCTCTTAAACTTAATCTGTTCCTGCTGTTTTCCTGCCCAAAAGTCAAAATCCTCTACTTCTGGCTAGAGATGTCACAGTATCAATGTTGAGCTTCATGATATTTAACACACATCACAGTATATTGATTATCACAATAGTTTTCAGCATTGATTTTAAGAAAATTAGTGAAAATGGAGTCGGCCTGCCAGTGCAGCGGCAAGGTGTCCGCTTGTGGCAGCGACATCCCGGGTTTGGACTCTGTAGTCTGAGGGCTGGCTGGGGGGTGGATTGAGTGTCCCAGAGACTGCTCTCCTTCTCTGAGGGGGAGGGTGGGTTGAGTGTCTGCACGTTGCGAACCTCTGGTGGAGGCTGGGGGTACCACCATGGCTGGCGCCACATGCAAGGGGGGGACGGGGTGGACAGTGGTCATCATTACATGTCCCCACCCCAGGGATCCTTGCAGCAAAAGAGAGGGAAAAAGCTGGCCCCACACATGATGCTGGCTCTGCTGCCATCCTTGCTGCCTACCCGTGTCCACTGGGGCTGGTCCTGACCCGGGTGTAAGCCGGTCTTGCGGTGGCCCCACCCAGGGAAGTAAGCCTGGGCATGAGGGGATGGTGGATGGAGCTGGGCTGAGCTTCTGGGGGACCAGGCAACAACAACAAAAAAATAGTGAAAATGGGACTGGGGAAAATGGGGAACTGGAGAATCTCGGTCACACTCAGAGAAGAATATTCTTTCGGAGCAGCAGAGATGAGATTGTCAAGACTGTTTCATGTTATGTATATCATGGTTTATCCTGCTATATGATAATCACAATATTAGTTTTGCTTACAATTGTAAAATTGTCAGAGGAAATTATGATATATTGCCACATTGTGTTATTTTGACATTCTGGCAACAGGTTGTGATGCCATGAGCCTAGAATGATGACTTTAGGGTGGGAATTAGCAACGTGAACAGATTGAAGTCTTATAGAAAATTATCCTGGGCTCCAGTACACAATGACAAAAAGTGGTGGCGCCCATTGACGGAAACAGGCACCCCATAGTGCCACCACATTCTTTTGGTAGGCACAAAGCTGTGTAACCCCCAGATGGCGCTATCCCAAGGGCTACTACCCTTGCCTGTTTGGCTAATAACAGGTTAAGGGGCCTAGGTTCTGTAACGAGTGCCTCCACCCGAAGGTCAGGGTTGGTAGTGGTCAAACTAGCCTGAGCACAGCCCTTTGGGACACTGGGAACTACAGACACTGGGAACTACAGACCAGTCAGCCTCACCTCGGTAGTGGGAAAGATCATGGAAGCACTACTGAAGGAGAGATTGGTGGAACATCTGGTTGTCAATGGACTACAGGACCCAAGGCAGCATGGTTTCACCAGGGGGAGGTCATGTCAGACCAACCTCATTGAATTTTTTGACTGGGTGACTAGGGAGGTGGATCAGGGGAGGGCAGTGGACATGGCCTGTCTGGACTTCAGCAAGGCCTTTGACACTGTGCCATAGAAGACTATTACACAAACTGGGAATATGGGTGTGGGCAGGACAGTGTGGTGGGTAGGTAACTGGCTGGGTGGCAGGACACAGAGGGTGGTGGTAAATGGCTGTCACTCCAGAGGGAAGAGTGACCAGTGGGGTACCACAGGGATCAGTGCTGGGACCGTCCTATTCAACATCTTCATCAGTGACATTGCACAGGATATAGAAGGCAGAATTTCACTGTTCGCTGATGACACAAAGCTCTGTAACAGAGTAGACACACCAGAGGGTGTAGACAGAATGAGAAGGGACCTGCAGAAACTTGAAGAATGGTCAAGGGTTTGGCAGTTGAAATTCAATGCAAAGAAGTGCAAGATAATGCATATGGGGCACAAAACCCTGGCACAATATATCAGTTGGGGGTGAGGATATAGCATGCACCAAGCAGGAAAGGGATCTTGGGGTTGTCATCTCTGATGACCTCAAGGTGGAAACAGTGTGACAAGGCATCAGGTAAAGCAAATAGGATGCTGGGATGTATAGGCAGGGGCATCACCAGCAGGAAAAGGGAGGTCATAATTCCGCTATACAAGACACTAGTGAGGCCCCACCTGGAGTACAGTGTACAGTTCTGGAGACCATACCTACGTAAGGACATAGACAGGGTAGAAAGGTTCAGAGGAGGGCAACAAAGATGGTGCATGGGTTGCATCACAAATCCTATGAAGACAGGTTGAAGGAACTGAACATGTACTCCCTGGAGGAGAGGAGGAGAGGGGATATGATAGAGACATACAAGTATCTTACAGGGAGGAACAGGGTGCAGGAAAACACTATTTTTAAGCGAAAAAGATGTTTCAGGACTAGAGGGCATGGGATGAAGTTGGAGGGAGGGCGATTCAGAGGAAACATGAGAAGAATTTCTTCACTGAGCGGGTGGTGGACAAGTGGAACACCCTGCCAGAGGAAGTGGTGGGGGCTGAAACAATCACGGGATTTAAGAATGCATGGGATAGACATAAAGGAATTCTAGAGGTCAGGGGTAAGGGGAAATAGACTTCTAGGAAAACAAACTGAACCTACAAGCTCAAATGGGCAGACTAGGTGGGCCATAGGCCCTTATCTGCCGACACTGTCTATGTATCTATGTATCTATGTACCCCCCTCATTCCCCACTAGTGGCCAAAATAGTACACAAGACTCACTGTCACAATACCCCTGATGCACTTTGCAAGTACCCACACTGGTTGCATTTACCGCCAGGGCTAGCTCCTCTGGTTTGACCCTGGGGACCCCCTGTAAAACAAGGTTAAACAGAGCAGACAGCAACAGTACAGTACTTTTAACACAAACTGGAACCACAGTCAAAGTGCAGAAAAAGTAAGATCTGATTTATTCAGGGGACGTAAACAAGGAAAGGGTGTAATCAGGGTGATTGGCTTACCAGCTACATTAAACAAACAGTTATGCATGCAGTTCAGAACCCTAACACAGTCACTCTCTGGGTACCCAGGTGAAGGAAAAGGGGCTAACGAGGTCCGTTGCCCGGGGTAGGCCGGCATCGCAGCTGGTTGGGGCCCTGTGATGGAAAAACAACATGCACACACACAATTTGTAATCCGGAGCCATGTGGCTCAGTTTGTGAAGAAAAGGAAATAACAGAGGAATCAGATGGCACACTTTGATTTAACAATAGGTGGAGGGAGCTACCCTGATATTTACTCACGGTACCCAAGACTGGTCACAGGGTGGACGAAATGGAGACCGCTGACAAGCAGTCTGGATGGCCAGGGAAAAACAGGACCCACACAGTGCAGCAAGGTGTCATTCCTGTTCAGGCGTGGTGTGGGGGGCTGATCCCCGGGCAGGTCTCTCGTTGATGGCTCTTCTTGGTGCAGCAGGGTAGTCTGGCAGGGCCCTCATGGCAAGGCCCAGCCACATGGAATCAACTGCAGATTCAGTCCGCTTGTGCAGGCTACAGATTTTAGTAAGCAGTTCACACAGTTGGGAAATACAGCACGACCCACTGTATTCAAACAGTACATTTATATGTAACGGCAAGCAGCACACAGTTCGCACAGTGGGAAATTACAGCATGACCCACTGTATTCAAACAGCACATTTATATGTAACGGCAAGCAGCACACAGTTCGCACAGTGGAAAATTACAGCACAGCCCACTGTATTCAAACAGCACATTTATATGTAAAAGATTCTACAATACCAGGCACACTGCTCCTCGGTCCCAATCGCAAAGTCACTGCTCTAACTGGGAGCTCAGAAGTAGCTGGAGTTCCTGACAGGCCAATCGCATTCAGCAAAATCTTTGGTCTTCTGTAGGTTGAGCCTGTTCCCACTTCGGTGGTTTCTTTGTCCTCACAAGGTCAGATTTAGTCTGAAAATAAACCTCTTTTCCCTCTCAGGGCAGAAAACAGGTAAGCAGGCCAGAAGTCAGGCCTGCCACAGTTCTCCCGCGTGGACTACTGCGCATAATGGCTGCTCGAGCTATACGAGTTGTTGCTCTCTCAGCTTCCAGCTTAGATCTGGCTTGCCAGCAGACAGCTCAGGGGATTTCCCTCAGATCCAAAAGGTTCGATTGGTCGGTTCTGCTGTCAGTTACAACATGCTCCCCCTGTTAGTGCAAAAAGGCGCCAACAGTCCAAAACTACAATTTCCAGAGTCTGGCTGCACATATCCACTTCAGTTGCAGGCTCCATTTTAGAGTCCCAAATACTGATTGGTCCAGTTCGGCAGTTCGAGACCAAAATGGTGGGGCTAAACAGAACAGTCCTTGCTGCAAAGAAGGCAGGTTAGAACAAGCTACGTTATCATTACTACTCTAAATGATTACCAGCAATTAGTTACACCTTTTAGCAGGGCTTCCTCTGCACAATTAGCAATGACAGAAATGGAGCAATTATTCAGCAGCCCGGGCGGGACTTGAGCAGGGAAACACTCAGACCCCCCACATTCAGACTAATTATGTCTGCAGTCAGGATGCAGTTAAAGAGACAGTACATGGAGGCTTTAAAGGCGCTGACTGGCAACAACATTTAAACGGTTATAGCGCCGAACACCAACTGGACAGCGAGTATTTAGGCAAGCTCTAGGAAGACTTTTCGGGAACCCCCATTTGTAGGGGGGGGGTTACACCTGGTAAACTGGCTCCAGGGGTGGAGCCCACCTTGCAACACTGCTGCTTGGAACAAATTAACGGGTGGACAGAGTTTGTTCCCACTAACATGCTGGATTGCAATAACCATGGGTGTTGGGCATGGCATAGTGCCAGTCTCTGGTGCTGTATCATGCCATAGTCCCCAGGCCAGCAGTACTACTGCAGTAGTCATCCCACACCCCTGTGCCCCACACATTACTGTGTGTTTCTGGGCTACTGAAGAATGCTTACCTACAGTCACCCTGGTGGTCCAGTGGTTCCATCTCATCATATTCCATATTGAAATGTTCCTGGTGCCCAGTGCCTACTGATCATATTCTGTGTAGAAATGCCCCTGGTTTCTAGTGCCCCCACCATGGTTCCATATAAAATATCTCTGGTGAACAGTATCCACTGTCCATATTGAAATGTCCTTGATGCCCAGTGTAACCCCCTCTCCAATCCTGTCCCCCCAGCCCCGGTGAGCTGCTTTTAGTAGTTCTACAGTGAAAGGGAACTCTGGCCTAGGAATGGAGATTGGCAGTCAGCTGCATGTAGCTTATAATTGTGCCGGCCCCTGCATTTCCATGGCTGCCTTGCTCCTGTCCCCTTGTGATTACAGAGCACTTATTGACCATGTAGGGAAGGGCTTGCAAAGCAAAATGAGACACTGGAACAACAGGGTCATTGAGACCACTTTATATTTTAGCAACAATTCGTAATAACACCTTTGAGCTAATAGCTTATTTACAAAGGATTCTCGTTAGAAGGTAACGGGGGTTAAAAAACTAGCTACAATTACTAGAAAGGAGAGTGGAAACAGTTGCAGCTAACAGGCATTGTCTGGTAAACTTTAGGTGGTACAGTATGCAGATACATTCACTGCTGACAGTAGGTAAACAGCTTAATACAGAACACCCACAGGTATGTCAGATGCACTCCTTGGCAGTGTGTGAGTATACCCCCAGTTGACAATAGGCACTCAGCTAACCTTACAGGGAGGGTAGGTACAAGCAGTCGGTCAGTAAACTCAGATTGGGAAAGGATGGGGTTGAAAGGTGGTAGTATAAGGGTGGAAAAGAGGGGAAGACGGAGGTAGTGGGGGGGGAGTCAATAGGAGAAGGGCAGTTATCAGTGGGTGCACTATAACAGTCAGCAATACCCAGAGGCAGGCTGTGGAGGCTTGGGACAAGTCATGTCAGGAGTTGTGAGGAAAGTAGTTGGTGGTCAAGCTTTATGCCAGTAAATTGTTACCGGGTACTGTGTTCCTTATGTTAATGAAAATACATACATATGTATGTAACCCCCACGCCACTTTTCTCAGCTGGCACCCCAAAAAGAACCAATGCCGTATACATGGCATGCAATTTGCACTTAGCAGAATTACTCAGATGGTACCACCCGTAGCTTTGGAGTACATATCAGGCTCATTATCTAAAGGATGGGGGCGGGGGGGGGGTACAATACTAAAAAATGAACCTTTACATTTATAACCGGGTCCAGTGGAGAGGATGCTAGGCATATGCTAGACCTAACTGCTGAGGGGCCCCTGTAACGTTCACACAGAAGCAATAAGCTGAATGTGCAAAGCAGTAACTGGGATTGTGTAATATGGCTTTTTTCACAGATGTTACTAAAGCACAGATGGGACCCCAGTGGTTGGTCATGGCAAAACAGGTGTACTCTTTTTCCAGAAACACATTTGCTAGGCAGTACAGTTTTCCACAGAAACATCTCTATCAGATAGCCCGCCGGTGCAACGGTTGGATTTCCGCTTGCAATGCCAGCGACCGGGGTTCAAGAACGGACCCGGGGAGCTGGAGAGCTGGCTGGGGGAGAAGGATCGAGCACCCTTAGGGCTGCTCTCCTTCTCCGGGGGGAGAGTTGGGGAGAATGCCCGGTACACGAGGACACCTAGCGGAGGCTAGGAGTACTCACTAACTCCAGCGTCCAAATGCTTAGAATGGCGGGGCGGATGCTGGATGTCATTGTACGTCCCCCGCACCTGGGGATACAGCAAAAACGCTTGCTTGTGTCCACCATTAATGACGCCTGCTCCTGGCCCTGATTAGCCTCCAGGCTGGCTCCGGACTCTAGTCCTACGTTTGCGGCGCTAAGGGCCGGGTTCTGCAACCTCACCCCGAGGGGGAAAGCCAGGGGTGTCAGAGTCAGTCAGTATGGAGGTGGGGGTGCAGAGGTCCGTGACCGGGCAGATGAGCCGGCGGACGCAAGCAGAATAAAGAAGAAAAAAAAAAAGAAGAAATATCCCTATCCATTTTCCAAAGTGCTCGTGGCCTGAACCACATACTTGAGCTACTTTCAACACACATTTCCATTTCCAAAGTGGATTCTCATGGCCTGAACTACATACTTGAGCTACTTTCAACACAAATTTCCATTTCCAAAGTGGATGCTCCTGGCCTGAACCACATACTTCAGCCATTTCCAAAACACATTTCCATTTCCCAAACGTAACCAGTGACATGAGCCACACGTTTAAAATTCATTCTGGGCATTGGCCTTTACCCAGGGGACCTTGGTGCCCATCAACAAATCAGTTAGCACTGCATTGAAACTCCAGATGGTGTTCCTCCCACCCTTTGCCCCAAATACAGTCTCTGCCATTCTTTCAGGGTTGCACCAAAAATAGGCTTCAATCTGCAATGAATTGCTAAGACACCGAACTTTACTTTAAATTAACACTCTGAGGTGAAAAGGGGTCCTGGCCAGTGTGATCTAGCCTTATCTTGGGCACACACCCTCCCAGTGAGAACTTGTCTCCAGTTCTGTGCTCACAGACCAGTTGCTCCTTCCTCCCAGTCCTGGAAAGGAACAACAGAAAGGCAGCTAGTCCTCTCTGGTAGCTTGTCAGATTCCATTACAGTCCTTCTTCAAGGCAGCTGAAACTCTAGGACCTTCAGGGGGATTGCCCCTTGGATCCACTAGACAGTGCAGTCCCTCTCACCTCCCCCCCGGAGTGAAACGAAGAGTCCTGCTGGCAAACAGTTTCCACCACTTCACAGGTAAACCAAAGATTTTTCCAAAACTAGGGTGAGAAAGACCAGGGCTCCTTTCTCAGAGCTCCACTGGCAGACTTCCTGACACTCTTAACTCAGACTAACTGAACATTCTAAACTTCCCCTGAGCAGCTGACTGAGTTATGCTGCTGTGAGAGTTCTAAATGACATAATCATCCCTCTCTCAGGCTAGCTGAGTAAACAATGATGTCATTATGTAGAAAGCATCTAATGAGCTCCCTACCAGCTGTCTTTTCTTCCTGCCTAATACTAGTACTAATGGGATTCCAGTAACCCCAGGGGACTGGGTGGTTACATGTACATAAAGCATTAGTGAGGAAAGAAGGCCTCCATCATTCCTCCTCCACACTGACTAAGTGGGAATAAGCTGTATCCCTTTTTCTTTAAAGTACTTGTCTTCAGTAACACAAAATGGAAAGTCTTGAAATTCAACTAGTTCTGCTGGTGCCTTCTGTGAAACCTGTGTTGGAAATCGAAAAATCTCTTTACGTATATTAATAAAATTTGTACTTTGGGTATGCAATACGAAGATGGTTATGTTCTATGTGTTTGTTTGCTGTTTAAGTTAGTCTCCTACACAGGAAAACATATCCGCTTTGGCTCATTCTCTGTCTGGACACTGCCTGGCGCATGATTCCTGCATCTGCCATGCTTTCATTTGTACCTCCTATTTGGGAAGCCCTTCTCCCAGAGATGTAGCTGGGCATTTGTAAGTCTGAGGACTGCTCGTACCAGGCAAGTGGCCCCAACCCCTATCAAGCACATCCAGCTGTATTGCCACCTGTGGTCACCTGGTGGCAGTATTGCAGTGGGAATTGATGCCCTCCCTCTCAGGAGGAAGACTGCATCCTCAGAGTTATTTGAGCCTTCTGCCAACATGCATTCTTAGCTGTGTGTTTATTATTTTGTTTGTTTGTTTTGTTTACAGTTTATAACCCAGGATAGCTCAGCTGAGATGTGACATCTGATTTGCAGTGGGTCCTGCTTCTGCCTATTTAGCTAAGTGGACTGGAGCACTGAGAGGTTTAAGTGACTTGCCCACAGTCACAGTGTAAGAATATGGTTCTGTTGGGGATGGAACCTGCAATGTCCCGATTCTGTGCTGGTGTTTAAACAGCTAGACCACACTGCCTCTGAAGACAATTCCACATGCTTGACATCGTCTATGTAGGGAATTGCAATTTTTCAGATTTTTGGCAAAGGATCATGAAAAGGTTCAGAAGCAACATCAGAAGGCTAAATTGTATATCTACAGTTAACGTGTCAATATGTCAGCAATAAGAAATGATGAGGTGTGGGTTATGGCCTAACGAACACACCCCAGGTGTGTAATAAGTCACAGGGTGCAGTCGGGTGCCTTTAGCATCTGGGACATGCTCTTTTCAGGCCAGAACCTACACATCGGATAGTCTTACTGGGATTATAAAAAGGGGTCCCCTGAGTAAAATAAAAAGAAAACAAAAGTCAAAAATGTCAAAAAAAAAGTTTTAATAGTAAAAATAGTTAAATGTAATTTCACAAGTGTTTGATTGCCAGTAGATGGCACATGCATGAACACACACTGTTAAGCTTATCTCTGTATACACACATATATGCATTGTATGTGTCAGTGCTGCTTTTACTAGCATTAGACACCCCCAACACAATTTTTTTCCTCTCGTCGGGGAACCGCAGGCAGGACTGAACTTCTGCCTTCCACCTGTGACCATCCACCACTCCCCCCAGTATCACTGAGCCCCCTGTATCCTCCATGGATTTTCCCCTGTGGCGAGGCCAGGAAGGGGAGGGCTATCCCCACCCCCTCAGTACAATCCAGATAGGGGCTGATCAGGTGATCCAGCAGTGGAGCGGGGTGCTGATTGGCTTGGCAGGGCTTCACTAAGCCTGCAGTCTCCCTCTTTTCCATTTTTCTCTATTCCTCCCTCCTCCCCTGCGGCGTGAGCGTGTGCATGTGGAGGTATACACACGCCACATCTGTGCTCCTATGTCTCCCTTACTCACTCCACCACCTGGCCTTCACTAGGAGGCAGCCACAGAGTGGGATGACAAACCGTCCCTCCCCGGGAGAGGAGAGCAGTGCATTGGATGATCAATCCTCTCCCTCCCCTGCCGACCCCGGCAACCCAAATTCACTCCCAACTCCGGGTCGCTGGCGAGGTGCAAGGTGTGGCTTCCAGCACCACAGCCCTCAGAGCCACTAGGCCGGCTCTCCCACACACATTTTAATGCAAGGTGTCTTTGCTAGCTTTGAAAAGTGTGGCCATTTGAGAGCAGTCGGCCAGTTTCATTGCGAGCATGTCCCTTGGCTGGCATCCACCGTAGTTAGCACTTTCCTAACATCGGGCTGATCACTGTCCCGTACACTAAAACCTGGAATGCTTTTCTTATTTGAAAAACAATGTTTAAAAGTTCAAGTTTATTTCACCAGGAAGGCTCCATTGAGCAAGCTCATTTACAAGGTGGTCCTGCCAAGGCCATTACTGTATAATGGTACAATACAAATATTTGTGACATGTAAAAAGAATAAAACACAGGTGTACAAATAATTGGAATATATGTACAGAACCATCTCAATGACATAAAAACTTAATACACTGAATGAAACTTAATACGTAAAATCATCACAGTGGCATATTGCTATGGGGCAGTTATGACAAATGCCATAGCAAGAAAACTTAGTAGACACAGTGTTGAAAATCTAACAAAGGGAATGGATTGCTATGCAAAAGTGCCAACAGTTGGGTAGGAGAGAATTAGCATAATGTAATTGACATTTCAGTTGGTATGGCAATGGCAGCGTTCTTTCAAGGATTTGTTCGTTAAGGTTTTGTATACATTTAGTGAGACTAGTTTGGAGAGTTTGGGGGAGGATTGCAATTTATTTTAGGCAAAATGGTATAGTGTAGCTAATGGCAGCTTTACCAAATCTGGAACGGAACTTAGGGACATCTAATAGGATAATAGAATTTTTTTTTCGGAGTAAATAACAACTAGATGAGCGGTGGAATAGCAAAGAAATGTATAGGGGTCATTTGTTCAGTAGCGTTTTATAAGCCCATGTGCAATTGTGGAGTATTCTTCTGGTAGTAAGGAGCAACCAGCCTACAGCCGATAGAGGTCACGGTGGTGGGTTCTGGATGGGCCATGTAATATAAACCGAATGGCTCTGTGAAAAAGAACATCTAGTTTATGCAGGTTAGAGGCTGTACATCAGTTATAGATGATATCAGCATAGTCATAGGGGGTTGGGGAAGGTGGCTTGGGCTAGAATTTTTCTGACGTTGCTGGTGAACAGGACTTTATTTCTGTAGAAGTCCAGTCTAATTTTTTGCTTTTTGGCAAGGGTTTCAATATGGTAGGCGAAGGATAGGTTGCATCTAGCCAAAAACCAAGGTATTTAAATTTATCTAGGACCTCGAGTGAATCCTTTAGTAGGGTTTTACAGTAATCGGAACAGTGGAGCCCTGCTTAAGATGCGAGGCTGACGAGGTTGTGGGTAGAAAAAACATTGCTTTTTTGTTGTTGCATTTAGCAATAGTTTAGATTGTATTAGGTTAATTTGCAGCTGGTTAAAATCTGCTTGTAGTTCAGTGCAAGCATCAGACAGGGAGGGTTTTGACAGGTAAAGGACGGTGTCATCTGCAAAGAAGTGAAGTTTAGCTTATGGATGTTGTCACTTAGAGAGTTTATGTAATTTGGGAATAGGAGGGGATGTAAAATAGATCCCTGAAGAACACCTGTTAAGAGAGGTAGAAGGGAGGCTATCAGCCCATCAGCTTTGATTTGTTGTGATCTGCCTGATCAATAACTGGAGAACCAGTTTGACGGTGTAGTTAGGCCATATTCTTGAAGTATATGGTGATCATGATCTACTGTATCAAATGCTTTAAGTAAGTCAAGTATTTGTGGTCTAAGACGCTAAGCCAGTCATTTGTCACTTTCACCAGTGCAGATACTGTACTGTGGTTCTACCTAAAGCCAGATTGCAGTGGGTTGAATAGTTGCAAATTTTCAAGGTAGTCCCTTAGTTGGTTGTTAACTAGTTTCTCCAAGAGTTTTGAAAGGACAGGCAGTGTGGAGATGGGCCTATAGTTGTTTAGGTCGCATGGGTCGCCAGACTTAAATAGGGGCAATATGTGAGCTGTTTTCCTGAGGGAGAGGACTGTGCTCATAGTAATCGATTTGTTAAATAGATGGGTGATTGGAGTGGTCAGATAGTAGTGACCTATTTTTAGGAATGTGGGATCTAAGCTGTCTGCCCTGGTGCGCTTTTTAGTGTCGAGCTTCAAGAGCAGGTCTTCAACCTCTTTGAAGGTTATGGGGGAGAGACAGAATGAGCCCTGGTTTTTCAGGTTGGCAGGGGTTACCTCTGAGGTAGAGCAGTTTAGAAGCTTTATGGCCAGGGAAGAATCGAATGCCAACCCTGCTGTCGCGAAGTGTGAGTTTAGTTTTTCAAGGATTGTACCTTTGTCAGAGATGGTGGATCCTTGAGAATTTTTTTTAATTGGAATAGATGGCGGGGCTCTGTGCCCTTCAGCTAGTTTAATGGTTTGCCATATTTTTGATGAATTGCTCTTGGCACCTTCTAGAGCATTCACATAGTGGTTAGCTTTGGCTAAGCTTTAAAAGAGCTGGCGGAGGAGAGTGGGCCTGGTTGCTTATTTAAAAGCCACCTCCTGGTGACATGCCACGCTTGCTGGATTCTGGTTCTTTTTCACTACTGAATGGAGCAGCGCAGGTCACTGTTTTACTTTAGATAGTTTCAGCTGAGTCACAGTGTAGTGCAGTGCATTGAGTGTGTTGAAAAGGGTGGGGGATTTCAGGTCGGCTGCTACAGCACAGTAAAAAAAAATAGCTGCCTCTTACAGATTTAAAATTCCACAGGGTGGCACAGTGATCTGTCTTGTGGTAAGTCCTGAGTAGCTGAAGAGTACCAGTTGGCACAGAATCATCTCATAAGGACACTGGCCAGGGGTCTTCTCAGCCAATCAGGATCCAAGAAAACTCCCTACCCATTTTATAAACGCTGATATACATCAATACACTTGTATGACATATTGTTAAAAATATGCATATCACAAAATGTATCAAATTTTATTCGTGCATGGAAAATATCTCCAACAGGACAAAACCACGTTAACGAGACACCAAATTTTCCTGTACAGATTTATCTTTTTTTTTTTTTCTTGGCTCTAATAGTTCTAGTATTAGCCCTTTTTGAAGAGCTAATCTTTAGAATGAGCTAACTTTGGAACTGATGAGGCTAGGAATTTGATTTTGTTTAAATGAAAGTGTGGTGTCCAGTCAACATAGATATTTTCTTTGAAAACATTTTTCCTGTGCAAACCCGCTCAAAAAACGTCAGGCAAAAATCTGTATATCTATAGGGGATATGCAATAGGCTGACACAAAATATGCAATTTATCTTCACGTGTGAGAGGGCAGGACTGTATCTCATGAGTGGCAGAGCTATGAGCAAGTGATGAAAAACTGCATGTTTGAGGTAGACAATTGCATATTTGAGTTATACAACATCTGTTTACTAGTTACAGCGTTTAAATCTGCTGTTTTGTATGAAGATTTTACTTTCTTTTTGATTTCATCTGCCAGCTTTAGTGCTGCGGATTACATTTGTGATGTAATCAGCATTGTGAATGCTGTTCTCTGATTGGTTTAGTATGCATTATGACATAGCCAACTTTGCAAGATATTATCTTGCTATAATAACTGGTCAGCAATTTCTCTCAGTGTACTGACCAGGTTGATATTTTCCATAACAACCAGCTGGTTGTTATGACATTCATGAGCCATGCCAGTCAAACTATGCTGCTGCCTCATTGGCCAACATTCTGTATGTGGGCAGGGCCAAACAGTCTCACAAACTGCTGGAGAAAAATTGCTGGTCTGTTATTATAAAAAATTAAAGATGGGGCGGGGTTCCATATGACTTGATTATTACCTTTTCGCTGTGGATGTCGATAAATGGGCTTCCTCGGGGTTTATGTAGCATCCTACAACTCAGGTGTGCATTAAATTATCATATCAAACCCTTCCCCATCCATTATTCTCTATATGTTGTATCAAGATAACACTTTTTCCCTTGCTGTTGATCAGCACACGAATGTTGTATAACTTGACGTACTTTTGACCTGTATCTATGTATATTTTTTGCCTTTTAAAACTTTAAACGTTTTCAGATTTTTGCATCAAGGAAATGCTTCCATTAATTTTCATAATCATAGCCCATTTGCAAAATGCCATAGTCACAGCATGAAAATCAGCAAATTCTTCATTTCTAAATTGTTTGTTTTTTGTGCATCCATTCTCTCCAAAATACACACACACACACCGTGCTCTAAAGGGAAACCCTGGCTCTGTGGGGTGGTTCAAGAATGCATAGGATAAACACAAGGGAGCCCTGATTACAAAGGGCGACTAGAATGTCAAAATAGGTCTAAAACAAATGGGCAGACTAGATGGACCTAGCGGTCTCCTTCTGCCGTCAACTGCTATGTTTTTATAATAGAAAAAGGGCTTTCAGCCTTAAAGTGAAATTTTCAAGTATCTGTGTCAAATGTTATCCTCTTTTGAAAGACTCGCGCCAACTGTCATGTCACTGAGATGCCCGTGGCCATCTTGTGCACACTACGTGGCTTCTGGTGTACAGGGCATGCTAATGAGGGCTACCAACTAATGACAGAGTTGGTGGCCTTCATTAGCACACCCCATGTGCCAGAAGCCACCAGGTGTGTTCGAGATGGCCACAGCTGACGCTGCCACATGATGATAAGCGCGGGTCTTTCAAAAGAGGATAACATTTGACACAGGTACTTGAAAATTTCACTTTAATGCTGAAAGCCCTAATCGGGCATTTCTGCAGCAACTGCTGTCCTTTTTCTATTACCCGGGGTTTGTTTCCCTTTAAAGCCTCATTTCCAGTGCAAGGCTCATGGATATAGAAATCCTTGTGTAATGCAGGCAAGGCAGGCTAACAGTGCTTCACCAGAAAAGACATCACCTGTTGAACAGGCTTGTACTTCTGCTCCGCAGGATCATTATATGCCGACAGTGACACACAACAGGACGAAACATGTGTCTGTAGTTTGTCATTTCAGCCTATTCTGGTTCAGATGTACGTGTCTGGTTAAAAGGTAATGTCTGTTTGGCTTAAGCCTTGTCAGCTAGCCCTGCACAAGGCTCTGCAGACTCCTGATGCCTGGCACTGACTCTGAGGATTTAGAGTATGTGTGTGGTTTGGAGAAATGTACAAAAAAATGTGAACAATTTGGATATTTCTTTTCATCTTGCATCCTTTTTATGGATCCCATGCACTGCTCTCCTTGTAAGCTACCCGTTTAGTATGTTGAACCCAAGTGTCCTAAATGCCCAGATTCTGCATTACTAGTAGGTAATATCGAAGCCTGCGAAAGCTGTGGAAGGTGCAGATATAGATACTGCCATCTTTGGATTTGCATACTGAAAGTAAAATTTCTGAAATAAATTTAAACAGTGTTGTACATACCTTCTAAACAAAGAAACACCCCCACCGAAAAAAAACAAAAGAAGAACGACAAAATGGAATCAGAATATGACAGAAGTCTCATTGCTTTAAAAAAAAAAAAAAAAATAAAATAAAGTCCAAGACCTTCTTTGTTATGTTGCTGGCAGAAAATTGCCTGTTTTTTGTTCCTGGTGCAGTACAGCATGTCTGTCTTGGGTCACACCAGTAAAACTGAGAAGTACAGAAAAACACAAAGTCAAAAATTAGTTTAAAAGCAAATGTGTCACGAGTATAGAAAAGTAGTTAAAATGATACCCAATGAACTGAGTGAGGGCTGAAAAATCTTTTCTTTCCGAAATGAGCATGTAATAAATGTAAACCAATTTTTTTTTTTTTTTTTTAAAAGACTGTTTATCTCCCTACGTTACCGGACTCTCTCCAGCATGGACGCTTCTCCCGTCTGCCTGAAGCCTTCAGCTCCCCGACACTCCAGTTGGGCCCTTTCTCTGCTCCCCCTCTCCTGGCCACACAGCCCCCCAAGGTGGGACTGCCGAAACTCCTCCTGGCGCTCTATCTATAATCTTGTAGAGTGACCACGGATTCAGTGGGAGAACCAGGTGCGGCTGATAGGAAGCCTGGCATTGGATGTGAGGCCGACCACTGGTCCTGCCTTCACCTTCTGGTAGGCAGGGTTTTTTTCTTAGTTACACTCCCAGAGGCACGGCCGTGCAATGGTGACAGCGCACGGAGGACACGCTCCCGCCCCCTCCTGCAGTTGCCAGCTGACGTCAACCCCATTGGTTGCCCCGCTGTCCTGTGAAGCGCCCCCCAGCCACCACTAGGAGCCGCCACGCGCAGGGAATCCCATGGAACCCACCCCAGGAGAGGAGAGCAGTCCTCCGGATGCTCAATTCTCTCCTCCCGCTGCTGCCCAAGTCCACTCCCAAATCTGGGTCGCTGGCATGTAGGGATGCCACGATAACACGATATGACGATATATCGCGATAACTGCCTCTCACGATAACTTATCGTTGTAAAAAAACATTATCGCGGTTATCGTGCAGAATGATCTACTGCGATATACAGTGGTAAAGCACCTCAGCTTGTTTTACCAGCAGCACATCCCTTTCCAGTTGCAACCATGATTCCTGATTCCCCACCATCCTTCCATCAGATTTTTTGTATTTTTCCTTAAAATAAGAAATGCAGTGCTGGCCATGTGGCGTGGAGTTTTGGGGGCCTGAGCTCCTTGCCTGTCACTATGCTGGTAAACCAGGTTCAGGGATAGACCTTGGTCGCTCGAGTGAGGACTGCATGAAGGAGGACTGAGCATCCACTGACGGCTCTCCTTTTTCATTCAGATTTTTCTATCCCTCTAGGGGGCTCCTAGCTGGAGCTGCAGCCTCCCCTCATGAGGAGATTCACCCCTCCGGCTCCCGGTGTCCCTGTATCGCTGGCCCTGTCCAGTCCCTCACAGATTACCCCCACCACGGGGCCAGGAGAGAGGGGACTGGTACTTCCTCCCCACTAGAGACACAATCCAGATTACCGGGGCCAACCGCCATAGAGACTGGGAGCCATCATTGAGCCTGCCAGGTCTCTGTTTTTCCTGTTTTCTCCCATACCTCCTCCCCCAGATGTCATGACATAGGTGTGTGCCTCCTGACTCATACTGCCCTTCAGCCATCGCCAGAGGACAGTCAATGAGCTGGACGACATGTCCTCTCTCCCCCGAGAAAGGACAGCAGTCCTCTGGATGCTCAATCCTCTCTTGCCCCTGCCGACCCCCAGTGACCCGAGCTCATTCCTGAATCTGGGTCACCGGTGTGATGTTCAGCGCCTTAACCATCAGCTCCACCAGGCCGGCAATGGCTCTTCCTTTGAGGAGAGGGGACAGAGCAAGCCACTGCTTGATTATAGTCTAGGGGAGGGTGGATGATGCAGCAATAACAGCCTTTTGACTGGGTTCAGGGGCCGAGTACATGCGTCACATACTCGCACCACCACACGTGTGCCAGTCCGAGGGATGGGAAAAATAAATGGGCGGGGGAGGGGAAGAGATGTGCACCAGTTGACTTAGTACATAAGGACTGCTTGGCCCAACTAGTCTGCCCATTTTCCCTACCTAATATGATATTGCAGACCCTACTTGATCTCTGTCTTTACCCTTCCTTTCCTAACCAAGACGGTTCCCTTATGCCTGTCCCATGAGTTCTTTAATCCTGTTATAGTTTTTGCCCCGGCCACCTCCACTGGGAGGCTTTTCCAGGTATTCACCACTCTTTCTGCAAAGAAGTACTTCTTCACATTTCCCCATAATCTATCCCCCCCCCCCCAGCATCGGAGCATGACCCCTTTTTCTTGAGCACCTTTTTTTCTGAAAAATGCTTCCCTCGTGTACCGTATTTATATCCATGAGGCATTTGAAAGTATCTGTCATAACCCCCCCCTTCTCCAGGGTGTACATATTGAGGTCCTTTAGCCTCCCCTCATAGGGCTTTTTTTTTTGCTCCCCCACCCACACTGGTCGGTCTCTCCTTCGGGCCACGTCATGGACCCGATTCCCACCCCGGTAGTCCCCTGACCGCCCCATATCACAGTCAGCCCCAGAGTACCCCAATGTATCCCTTCATCGGGCAGGTCCCCTACCTTCACAGGAATGAGCCTTCTTTCTGGTCCTGGGTGCTGCTGAGGTGGCTGAGGAGAGCTTGGGTACTCCAGCGGCGAGGATCCGGGGCCCGATGGACCAGCGCACCTTTTCTCTTTTTCTCCTGCAGGTGCGTGACGTCTGTGATGCAAGGTCAATGCCAGCATCAGTCACGCTCCTTGGCTAGTGGCACCAGGTGCGCTGCTGTACCCCCGGCCTCCACCTGGGGTCAGCAGGAACTGGTCCTCTACCCCACCCTCCCACCAAGAGAAGGCGAGCTGTCAGTGGACGCGCCAGCCTTTTCTCCCTGGCCAGCCCTCCGATGCCAAAGTCCATTCCTCAACCCGAGTCGCTGTGCAGCAGTGCGAAATCTTTCCACTGTGCTGGCAGGCCATGATAGGGCTTTTGATGCAGGCCCTGCACCATTTTAGTTCCCTCCTCTTGACTGCTCTCTACTGTATGTCCTTCTGAGATGTGGTTCCAGAACTGGACACACTATTCTAGGTGAGGTCTCACCAATGATTTATACTCTGGTATCACCACCTCCTCTTTCTGCTGGTGATACCTCCGTATGCACTCTAGCATCCCACTAGCTCTCCCACTGCCTTGTCACACTGTTTGGCCACCTTTAGATTGTCATATACTGTATGATTACCCCAGGTCTCTTTCATTCTTGGTGGTCATCAGTACCACTACCCCGGCCCCTCATCTTGTATTCGCCCCTGGGTTTCTGTTCCCCAAGTGCATGATTTTGCACTTCTTAGTGCAGAATTTAGTTGCCACACATCTGACCACTCCTCAAGCTTTCTTCAATCTCTATTCATTTTTTTTTTTGCACACACACAGCTGCACCAGATTGTCTATCCTACGGCAGATCTTTGTGTTATCTGCAAAAAGTCATACCTTCCCTTCTAGCCCCTCTGAAATGTTGCCAATAAAAAAAACGTTGAAAACAGAGGACCAGTCCCAGTACTGATCCTTGCTGCACCCCGCTGGTCTTCCTCGGAGTGAGCTCCGTTTACCTGTCGTCTATCCCCCAACCAATTTCTTATCGAGTTTACAACCTTTGGACCTACTCCCAGACTACCCAGCTTGTTTGAGTCTCCTATGTGGAATGGTGTTGAAGGCCTTACTGAAATCTTGGCAGACTACATCCAAGGCTCCACCCTGATTTAACAAAAGGAACAAGGCTCATGCTACTTGAACACTGACTCTGATTTGTACTACAAGTCGGGTTAAAATCGTAAACATAAGTTTTTTAAAATGCCACACCGTAGACTTGCATTGAGCATGCGCATCCCCCCACTAGGCAAAAAATAACCTCACAAAACAAGTAAGCACAGGGATGGCACTGGCATCAGGAAGTGGAAGGGACTGAGGCTACCTCCCACCGGGGCAACATAATCCTTACCTTCCTTAGGGGCTAAGGAGAACATTTTCAACTAATATGGAGGAACTTCCAGCCAGGTAAGGGAGTCTTCTGATGATTTTGCAGGCAAGGAGAAAAATCTGGGAAAGGCGCTCTTTAAATAAGTAAAAATGTTTGCTCATTCACATTTTAAAATGCATTGTACTCTGTATAACACATGTATTAACGTGTATTTGAATTTTAATGTAAAAAATGCAAGCAATTTTATAGAAACAGACTCTGACGGCAGATAAGGGCTGCTTGGCCCACCCAGTCAGCCTATTTCCCTACCTATTGGATAAGCTGCAGATCCATCCTAGTTAGCCAACAGCTTACTTCTTCCTACCCCCCCAGCAGAATTGCCTTAAGTCTGTCCTATGCATTCTTGAATTCCACCATTGTTTTTGACCCCACAACCTCCTCAGGAAGGCTGCTACATGCTTCCACCACCCTCTTCATATAAAGTTCAGAGATTATATTGTGAAAAAATGAAATTTTTTTTTAAATATTTTACTCTGCATTATTTTATAACAGACTTCAAAATAATGTGCATAAATGCATAGCATTGCTTGAAAAAGAGTCAAATACGTGAATTATGCAAAAAAATTAGAATTGAAATAGTTTTGCTAACATTGTTGCACAAGTGGCAAAATTATTGCGATAACAAGGTTATCACGATAATTTCATCACGGTTATCGTATCGTCAAAATGTTATTATCGTGGCACCCCTACTGGCGTGGTGTGAGGTGTGGCATCCAGCGCCTCAACCCTCAGTGCCACCGGGCCAGCCTCCTGTAAACCATTTATTGAGCAGTGTACGTAAATCTTGCATCTGATGAGATGCGTCAGTGAAGCACGAGTGTTACATAAAGGGGAATGTGTTGGAGTTGGTGAACTATGTAGTTTGCCCATCTCTGATCTTTATAGCAGAGCAGAATACTTTAATAATTTTTTTATTATTTTCTCTAAGGTTGCCAGTACTGTGTGTGCATATGTTTCATGTAACAGGTTGTGTAGCAAGTCTGTGAGTTGGGGCATCATTTTCTAAGTAGACATTGATTAGGTTAAACACTGGTCTCTTGGAAAGTGTAGTTTTACACATATACTTATATGAGAATGTTTTTTGGTGTGTAAGCTGGAACAGACAATCAGCTGGAACTCTGAGGGACTTCCTGCTAAACGACTGGCGGAAATGGAGCTGAGGAGAAGGAATCAGATGGTAGGCGAGTCTACTAGTCATTGCTGGGGGTGGTGAATGCCAGGGATATGCCTTACATGCATAAATTGTTTGATTTGGAATATTTCTTCTCTCCTGTCATACTTTTATGAATGCTATATACTGTTTCTGCAAGTGGGCTTTTCAGTATGCTCACTCCACGTGTTCTCGATGTCCGATGGCATACATGTACCATATAAATCTGTATTTAGAATTATTGACAGTTTGCAGTTGTTTTGACATTACCTAATGAACATTTGAAATATTAAGATCTTCCATGTATTGCTTACATCAGTTCTTTTGTAATCTTGCACACTTTGTATGATATGACATTTTTTATTTTGTATGTAATGTGTGTTAACTACGTTTTGTCAATACCTACTGTAAAACCCAACTCCTCAGGCATATTCATTATTACGGATAAAAAGGAATTCAAGGGAACTTCGTTCAAATCATCAGATTAAATTAAATGTTCCTAAGACCAAGACCAAAATGGGTGATGGTTCTTTTTCCTGTTCTGCTGCTAAAAATTGGAATGGGCTTCCTACTAGTTTATATGGGGATGTTACCCACCAAACTTTTAAAATTAAGCTAAGAAATTATTTTCTCGGCAAAATTCATTGTTATTGCTTTCATTGAGTGTTATATTTTAATATTGTGTTAGTGATTGTTGTATTGTAATTTTGTGATGTATGTCTAATACTTGTTGTAATGTACTATATTGTGAGTTTTGTTAATTTTTATGTAAACATCTTGACTGTATATTGTATATGGTCACGGGTCATACAAGAAAATGGGCCTTGGCTCATTGTACTTACCTAGTAAACAAAGGTTTAAAATAAATAAAAAAAAAAATGGCTGAAAGTGGATCTTTGATCTAGTCCACCTTCCTGGTAAAATAAATAAAAAAATAAAAATATCCAGCTTAGCTGGCATTGCAAGGTATATTGAAATGCCTAGGGATGGAGTATAATACTATTTTCATCTTATAGATCATGGGAGCATCATGTGATGCTCCCCGACCAATCACATTGCTTTCTTCAGTTGCACATGTGGTACTCTAATTGCCATAAGAGTACCTCACAGGCTTACACTGTAACGGGCATCCTGATAACCACCGCTCGCGGAGAAACTGACCCCAAAAAAGTTGTTTTGTTTTTAATGGTGCCACGATCTATAATAAATTTTTAGGTGCACTAAGAGAGCCTCTTATGGGACACCCTTATATCCATAAGAGGCCCTCTTAATGCCCCTATAAACTTATACACAAAGCTTGTTACCCCCAGATTAACTAATCCAAAATCAGCTTGAGTGGTAGTTAGTGTGGCTTCACCACCTGTTCTTTGCATACTACTAACTAATTCAGTAGCAGAGGGCAGCAGCATAGCTAAGCCATGGTACTTTCCCCCCCTGCAAATTAGTTGTGTTCTTACAGACCTAATTTGATCTGTTTTTTTTTTTTAAACAAATTAAACTGTTTCCGGAGTAACTAGTGCAGAGTTATATGTGCCTCCGAGAGCTGAATTACTTACTCCTGGAGTGAAGGGGAGTAAGCCAGACTTGACTCCTGTTTGCTGTTCATACGAACACAGAGTGGGCGTTAGCTGTAGTAGACTCCACATTGTAACCCTCATAAGATGTATATGCACAGGAGACATTGATAAACAGTTCTGTCAAGGTATCACCGATGAGGCTTCTGTTGATAATAGTCTTGTTTAAAAATAATTTCATTTATTCGATTTTCTATTTTTTTCCCCTTTCTGCACCAACTGGCCCCCATCTCGACCATCCCCTGGATGCCCTATCACGTGTCATCTCCTGGACTTAACCACTCCTTGGTTCCTCCAGGAGTTGCCTTTGCTGGTCAGGCTGCAGCGGTGGCCCTCAAACCCCCATAGAATTGAAACTGAGGTGTAAGAGGGAGCCAGGTCGATGGTGCAGAGCCTGTGGGAATTGTCTGTCATCCTGCAACACACGTCTTTTCCAGCTTGTGTCCCTACTCCCACAGGATGTCAGTGGCTAAGGTGCATTTGTGTGCGCATGCACACCAGCCATTGTGGCACCAGCTGACATCCTCCCTTCCCATGCAGGGCCACCTGCAGCTTCACCAGGTGGCACTTGCATAACAGCATCTGACACCCAGCGACCCAGACTTGTTTCTGAACCCGGGTCACGGGCTTTGCAAGAGGTAGCTCTGCCATTGGTTCGACGGGTGGGCTTGTTTAAAAATAATTTATAGTAAGGCAACCTGTCTCATTCCCTTCCACCGGAAGGCACCCTTATATGTAATTATTTACATGCCAAGCTATGAGTTGGTGTCTCTGTTATATGCTCCATATAGGGAGACCAAATGCGAAAGTAAGTTCGAGGGAGGGAGAGCATGCTCTGGCAGAGCTGTTCTCAGGTACCAGCAGTCCCTGCCTCTGGGTGCGTTAGCGCCAACTGATATCATCTGTTTTTGAAGTGCAAATGTTTCTCTGTGTATTCCTTTCACTCTTTGTGCTCTTTTACGACGGTACATATGCAGCACATCCGTGGAGCGGGCAGAAGCCTTTCATATGATGGTTAGTGATGTTCAGGAAGTAGAGATTTCAAATGCCACTGGATATCACTGTGAAGTGCATATTTTTCAGATGACCTGAAATAAGCCACAGTTTGACCTTATGGTATCTGACCTCTGATGGGCAGTAATTATCTGAGATGTTGAACACTTCCGTCCAGCTCGTATTTCCTGTCACTTCTCGCTGGTTTATGTCATAGTTTTTGTCATCTTCTGTGCTGTGCTGTCAGAACTCACTCACTACTCTCTGGCCAAAAATGGGAAAATAAGACGACTTTTTGCTGTAATTTTACAAAACAGTGAGGATTAGGCATAACTTCCTACCCCTTGAACCTGTACTGAACAACAGCAGAGACGCAGGTTTTTTTTTTTTTTTATGTCAGTGTGCACAGTGTCAGAATCACTATTAAACCAATAAAAACACTGACAATTAATATTAGCAATGTGTCTCAGCAATTTCCCTTTCACTGTACTTCCTATGAGATGAAAACTAAGCCGGTAAAGTTGCGTTACACCAGAAGTCTGTGCCAGCACTCTATGCACTGTACTGTAGTTGGCACGAAGATTACCGACTACATATGACGTCACCCTTTAATTGGACTGGCAGTGGTTGAAAAACAGCGGGAAAAAAATAAAGACAGTAAGGGTATCCGGAACCAAGCCTGCACACATAGCTAAAAACTCTGATTTTGAGTGAAACGATACAGAACTGAATAAATAGCATCAGAAATATCAGAATCTGCAACACACACCAGACTTCGTCAGGGGCTCTTTAAGAGTCTTAGTTTTAGAATATTCTTCTAAGGTATTCAGTCCCCATTTATTTAATTCAGAGTCTTATTTATTTTATCTTATTTATTTATATTTTTATTGAATTTTGTTAACCGGGTAGACCTGCTGACACTAAAAGTCCCCTTTTCAGGAACAACCTGGAATTAATTACACAAAAAGGATGCAGTGCTGAAGAGCTGGAGTTGCACACAATCCAGAACAAAACAGGTGCACATCAATTCATAGTCACAGTGTCAGACAAGCATGTAGGAATATACAACAGTGAGAGCAGGTAAAAACACACATGGGTGCAATTCAACAATACAAATTTCATGGAGAAGTCAAGGCTAGGAAATAGAGAGCCCAGGCATATGGGTGCAGTTCAACGATGTCAGGTGCATTCACTGTGCTCTTGTAAAAGGATCTTTAGCCTTCTCTTAAAGCTGTCAAGTGAGGAACAGTTTTGCAGTACTGTTGGGAAAGCTTTTGAAAGGGAAGACGCGAAGGTAGCAAAGGACCTTTTACCCAAAGCTGCTGTAACCCTGGGCACCTTCAGTAGGGCGCAATTGGAGGAAGAAGCGTATGTCTAGGGGGGTTCGTAGCTAAAACACCTAGAAATTTTTTTTTGGGGGTAGAATGAGACCATTTTGAAAACAAGGCAGAGAAGGGGTAAGGTAGTCTCCCCTTAAGAGAGGGCCAGTTTAGAGTTGAGAAGACATCTCAGTGCTGTTCCCTGGGTGGAGCAGTGTTAGTGAAGCTTCTATACTCTCCTCTTCTGAGGTAGGATCTAGGGGATTCCCCACCTTGCAGTGGCTCCCAGTGGAGATCAGAGGTACTTCACAAGGCGGGGACACAAGTCAGGGGTGGCAGATGTCTGCGTTAGGGGGTGGTCCATTCCCTCGCCACATCAGTGTCATTACACGTCCAACGTCTCAGGGGCAACCATCTAAGGTGAGAAACCCCGACACCAGGAGGTAGACGTGATCCCCAGGGCAGACGCACACATCCACCACCGGTCCTTACCTGGTCAACTCTCCCGGGTCCTCTTCTCTCTCTGGGGCCTCAGAGGGGAGGACTCTGTCCTCGATTCCTTGCCGGGTGGGATTCAGGCAGGGCGGTAGTGTCTGTCAAGCGGGTCTCGCCTGAAGGTGCCCTGGTGTCCCATGACCAGGAGTAAAGAAAGTTGACAATAAATAAATAAATAAATAAATAAAGCATCTAGCTAAACTGCATGGGTTTTGGAGTTTATCTAGTTCAGAGCTCCTAAGGGTATGGAAGGTGGGGCACCATACAGTAGTATGGGAAGCAAGGTGCTATAAACAATGACAATTGCAAGTCATGCGTCCTTAGTCAGGTAGGAACTCAAAATGATAAAGACCAGTTTTATGGTGTAATGATTGTCATATTATCCACATGAGTTCTGAAAGAGACATTCTGCTCCAAACATACACCAGTATACTTTAGGGAAAGGGAATGGGGAAATTGTCTAACCAGGAAAGGCATACTAAGCCAGAGCTTTTTTCAGGTGCGGATCTGGGAGCACAGAGAAGTTAAGTGACTTGCTCAGAGTCGCACAGTATGCAAGTGGGGGCTGATGGGATTCAAACCCAGGTTTACAGCTCAGTGCCTGTAACCACTATGCTATACTGCCTCCATAACTTTAAAAGGGGACATGAAAGGAAAAATGGGATTAAGCGATTTAGTAGTATATGCCAGTATATTGAGGGCCAGTATGTGTCATCACCATATAATTTTCATTTGTCATGAATCAAAACTTACAAATTGCAGTTCACACTGTGATTCCAGAGATGGCTGTTTATGTAGATTGTGAGCCATACTTCCCATCTGTGGCAGAAAGGAAGTGCAGCTTGGCTGAGAGTGATGATGTTTCAGTATGTAAGTCTGCAGGTTGATGTGCTGCTGGTGGTCCCCCTCTCCGACTTGGTTAAATTGGAAATACTTAGGTGAGGGAACTTTCACCTCTAGATTTGTAGGTAGTATGGAACTCTTCTGTAGTAGTTAATGAATAAAGATGACCGAGGTGCAGGTACTCTCATGTGGTGTTACAAAGGATGGAGAGCTGACTGGTCAATTGAACTATACACAGTATGCTGTTCTGACACCTTCATTCACCAGCTGTTGCTGACAAAGTAATTATGGCCTGATCAAAACAGTCTCTCTCCTTTTGGCCTCAACAAAGATAATCTGGTCAGTTTATCTTTTAAAATCTATTCCATACTTCACTACAGACATAATTTACTCAAACATGCTGGTTTGTAGTTTTGCGTGGGGGCGGGGTCAGAGAATAGAAGATACAAACCTTATTACCGATGTTCTCTAACTTGGGTGATTGTAGCATGGCTGTTAAAGTGATATAATTAATACAGTGCAGTGCCCTCACACAAAATTACAAACTAGCATGTGTGAGTAATTGATGCCTATATAGTGAAGAACAGAATAGATTTTAAAAGTCTTATAAAAGATAAACTGATCAGATTATCGTGGTTGAGGCCAGGGAGAGAGAGATTGTTAATTGATCAAACCATCATTAGCTTGTCTGCAACAGCTGGTGAATGAAGGTGTCAGAGCAGCATATTGTGTGTTGATAGTTCCACTGAGCAGACACTTACTTCCCCACCTCTTATTGTATGAGAGATTCTGCAGCTCTGTCATCTTTATTCATTGAATACTATAGGAGAATTCCACCACCTGGGGATGACAGTAGTTACACATCTACAAATCTAGTGGTGAAAGTTAAATTACTTAAGTATTTCCAATTTAACCACTGTGTGTGTGTGTGTGCATACCTCTCAACTGTACCACATTACGAGGAACGTTCCTCATTTTACTTCACAAAAGCTCCCTGTTCCACATTGTGAGGACTTGTTCCACATTCAAAGTCAACTTTGTAAAGCAAAAATCCATAGTAAATTATGCAAAAAATATATTATTCAATTAATAACAGACTTTCTGAACATAAATGCAACATTTTAACAGTGTTTTGAGCTTCTTAGGTAAAGATTTGAGTAAGTGTTCCACATTTTGCCCATTTGTTCCACGTTTTGACAGGCAATGTTCCACATTTGGGGGACAAAAGGTTGAGAGGTGTGTGTGTGTGTGTGTGTGTGTGTGTGTGGGGGCACACACCAACCTGCAGATTTACATACTGAAATATCTCCACTCTCCTCCCAAACCTTTGGCTATACTACTGGGTGGCACACCTTCCCCAGCACTGAATTCATTGTGGTCATGTACCATACTGACCCACATCCTGAAATAACCAACCTGAATCTGTGGCTCAGGTATCAGGTTTCGACCTGGATCTCTATCCGCAAAGCACTACATTTAGTTCCCTTTCTCTGTCTTCTGTGCCCAGTCACATTTCTGGAGCATTTTTGCTTAGGTCGTATTGACCCAGCCTTCTGGAATTGGTAACATCATTCCTTACAGTATCTTTACTAACTCATGTCCGGTGCCGCACTAAAATCCTTTGCAGAGGCCCAAACGGAATTTGGCCTCAGACAAGCGGACTTCTACAGATTTCTACAGCTAAAGCATTACTATTCCTCCCTCCCACTGGGAGTGTGTAACCCTGAGTCCCACTCAGCAATTATCAGCTCCTTAATCTCCCTTATTAGAACAGGGCTGACAGAACATACGATATCCCATCTTTCAATCAATTAATCAATCAAAATCGTTATTTATGCAGGCGAACATCATTGAGCAGAACTCTTTTACAAGATGGACCTGGTTAGAACAGGGTCGGGTAACATCCATCATAAAAACATATAAATACGTGTAAATAAGTATATAAACACAAACACAATGGTGCAGTAATAGGGGAGTCAAATGATAAAAGGAAGACAAGGCAAGCCATAACAGAGGAGGATTCAAATACAAGGGGGCAGGTCCACCATTGAACCATGCAACTGTATATAAACCATATTCTCTGTATAGAAGTACCAGTTAGTTCATTTACCAGGGGCAGTCACTAGTACTAGCCATGAAAATGGCTTGGTGAACCACCAACTAATGGCAGATGGGGTACCAGGAAGATGTAATATGTAAACGAAGGATAAACATTGTGAGAAGTGAAGTTCCAAGGACAGGTCGGTAGAATTGATGCGGCGGTGGGGGCCTACAGGGAGAGGGAAGGGGGAGTTAGGACTTTTATAGTATGATTGCGTGTAGACTGTGGATGAGTGCAGTATAGAGTTGTGAAAAGAAGGCTGGAGAAAGCGGGAAGATAGACCAGTATCAAAGGGAGGACAGAGGCATCAAGGTGTTACATGAAAGCATGATGACAGACCAGGGCCAAGGAGGAGCCGAGCACTAGAAGTAATTTGTTCATGGTTAAATGGTACAGGTTAGCATGATGACAATTCATGGTCATGGGAAACAATTGCACTGATCATTTCTGAGACGTGAATATAAGAGCTTGAAAGATGAGATGCTAATGGGTGACCTCAGTTTCAGTTTTTTTTTTTTTTGCAAATTTATTCCACAAGGAGGACAGTGTAAAGCTTATAGCAGCCCTGCCAAAGCAAGAGTTAACTTTGGGAACCATCAGTAGGAGAGATTTGCAACTTCTCAGGGCGTAATTGTCTATTGGTTTTGTAGGAAGACAGTCTGTAATGTGTTGGGGCAGTTTTTTGGAGATGGCTCTCAGGGTCCATAAGGCTGCATTTTTATCATGCCTGAGTTGAAGAGAACTCCACCCCACTGATTGATATAGGGAGCAGTGGTGAGTTGAATAAGGCAGGCCTGTGATGGGCATCAAAGGTCTATGATATAATGTGTCAAGTTTGGTGAGGTAGGAAATGGGACAGTGACTGTAGAGGATGTAAGCATAATCTATCAAGGATAGAAAGGTTGATTGTACCAGCTGTAGTCTGGCATCTCTAGTTAAGAAGCAGGCTATCCTAAAGAACAGGCCAAGTCTCTGTCGTAATTTTTTGAGTAATTCTTCAACATGCTCTATAAAGGAGAGCCTGTGGTCCAGTCATACTCCCAGGTATTTGAATGTAGGGACAAATTCCAACTTCTCGCCAAGAATTGTAGTAATCTGCAGCACGGGATCTGATAGGGCTGAATTTACCATTTGGGCAGAGGGAGAAAAGAGCATTGCTTTTGTTTTCTTGGCGTTAAGTAATAGTTTTTTGTTAAGGAGTTGGTGTTGCAGCAGGTTGAACTCAGATTGAAGGTCATTACATGCAGATTGTAATAATGGGCAGATTACGTAAAGAACTGTGTCATCTGCAAACAGATGAATGCTGGCCTTAGTTATGCTTTCATCAATATTGTTCATGTATATTGCAAATAAGATTGGTCCTAAGATAGAACCCTGGGGAACACCTCTTAGGAGAGGTTTGAGAGTTGAGAGATCTCCTTCCGCTTTCACCTGCTGGAAACGATCAGAGTGGTAGTAGTTGAACCACTGTAAAAATAATGGGTCAGCACCTAGTGAGGTCAGGGAAGAGAGTAGCAGAGAATGGTCAACCGTGTCGAAAGCCTTGCTGAGGTCCAAGAATACGGCGCAGGTGTAATTCCTGTTGTCTAGCTCTCTTTGCCAGTCATTAGTCACTTTGGCAAGTGCTGTGATGGTGCTATGTTTAGCTCTAAACCCTGATTGGACTGGATTAAGCAGGTTATTAGCTTCTAGATACTGCCTCAGCTGGTTACTTACAACTTTTTCCAGTAATTTTGACAAGACCAGGAGAATTGAAATTGGTCTGTAATTATTTAGATCACAGAGATTTCTGGACTTGAACAGGGGTATGATGTGCGCTGTTTTCCATATTGAAGGAATGGATCCTTGAGTTAATGATAGGTTAAATAAATGGGTTATTGGCATGGCTAACACAGGGATGGCCACCTTCAAAAAAATATGGGTCGAGGGTATCCGCACCAGCACTTTTTTTTTTGCATCCAGTTTTAGCAATAGGTCTTCAACTTCTTTCAGAGTAGTAGGATGCAAGGAGAAGACTGAATCGGTGACGCTAGGATCTGCACCTTGATTACCTACCTGAGAGTGTATCAGATTCACAGGGGAATTGTCCGAAGGCTAAGCCTGCAGTTGCAAAGTGATTATTGAAGGCATCCAGAACTTCCAGTCTGTCACCAATGGTGTTGTAGTTTAAGGAGATTTCATCAGGTAGTGAGCCACCGGACGTGTGACCAGACAAATCCTTGACGGTTTTCCCAAATTTTGTAGGATTTTTGGAGGCAGAGAGAAATTCAGAATGATAGTATGCAGCTTTTGTATCTCTAACCATTCTAGTACATGAGTTTCGTGCCCATTTGAACTTGCACCAGACCACAGTAGACTGAGTTTTGCGTGCTTTTTTTCCATAGGTTATGTCTTTCAGGCAATGCAGATTTTAATAACGGTGTGAACCATCTGCATGCATTTTTTGCTATTCGCATCTTAACTATAGGGGCATATTTATTTACGGTGTCTAGGATAATTTTGCTGAATATGTCGAATGCTGATTGCGTGTTTTTTGCCAAATAGAACTCTTGCCAGTACAAGGAGTGTTTCAGTTAGTTTATGTAGGCAGTGAGATCAAAGTTCCGTCTAGATCTCTTGGCAGCAAACTTCGGCGAAGTAGCAGGTTTGTTGCTTGATCTGATGCAAGCAATAAATGAGTGATCACTGATATCACTGAAGAAGGTGCCGGCAAAGGAGAAGAGATGTGGTTTATTCACTAGGATAACATCTAGCAGGGAGCTGTTATCCACGTTCTTTTTATTTACTTGTGTTGGTTCGACAGTGAGTTGCGATAATCCATGGGTGTCACAGAAAGCTATGAGAGGAGCGGCGGTTTTAGATAGCCAGTCTAAATTAAGATCCCCAAGAATAATTATTTCTGAGGAATGTTGTTCGATGATATTACTCAGATGAGGTAACAATTGTAGATCGACAGAAGGAGGTCTGTAGCACCCTATGATACATAATGTTGAAGTGTTCGAGATGGTGACTTGAAGAGACAGACATTCATAAGCATTTGCAACAGATAAAGCACTCAGACAGGATGCTGTATACGTATCCTTGACATAGATGGCAACCCCTCCACCCCTGGAGTGTCTATCTGCTCTAAATAGTAGATAGTTAGGGATATTGACTTCCCTGTCGGAGGTGGCCGGTCTAAGCCAGGTTTCTGAAACCACTAGGATGTCTGGTCGAGTATGGAGGACCCAGGCCTGGATCATGGAGAACTTTTTTAACAGACTGCATACATTAATGTGGAGGAAACTCATGCCTTTCAGTGTGGCAAGGTCAGAGGGTGATGTGATTGCAGCTGGTGGCCCCGGATTGAGCTCCACATTTCCTGAGCACAAGAGAAGAAGGAGTAAAAGTTTTCTTAGAGTGGCAATAGTAAGCTTCATACTGGTAACCCCTTTATGTCGTTGTGGGCCATCTAGAGAGGAGTGAGCTAGAAAGCCGGGATGGGGTTTATGTGTATTTAATCAGGACTGGGAGGGTGGGTGGGCAGAAAAATTGGCGGCTAGGGCTCCCTTCCTGGAGGTAATCAGTCCCTTTCATTGAACATTTCTGCATGTCTGCATTATCCATTGCTGTACATAATAAAGAGGACATACAGATAAAATATGTGTGGTCTTGAGTCAACCTTACAGTTTCACTATTACGGAGGGAAATGAATGGTGGTAGTTCTTGTTATCTCAGCCCCCTAAGTTACAGTGCAGGGGCAGAGAGGTGATCAGTAGCAAAAGGCAACACCAATATAATTTTCAACCCCAGAGAGTGTGGACATCTGAAGTTATTCACTGTGAGGTAGAGGGAAGACCAAGGAGGTCCTGGGTTCCCTCGGGAAGGAGGGTTATAGGGGCAGGTTTGTACCATATGATGGAAAGTCTGTTTCTTTCCCCAAGGTGGGGACAAGTACTGGACTCAACTGTATAGTGGAAGGAGTAAGAAGCCTAGCTGTAGCAGCTCACGGAATAAATTCCTGGTCTCTGCTCATCATGTGCAGGAGCAACCTATTCCAACATGAGGAGAATAGCTCTGTCTTATTCAGGGAATGTGCATTTTCTCCATTGTGTAAATCCGATTGACTGTCGAGAGCCGGGCTGAGGTAGATGGTGCCTTTTGCTACTGATCACCTCTCTGCCCCTGCACTGTAACTTAGGGGGCTGAGATAACAAGAACTACCACCATTCATTTCCTTCCGTAATAGTGAAACTGTAAGGTTGACTCAAGACCACACATATTTTATCTGTATGTCCTCTTTATTATGTACAGCAATGGATAATGCAGACATGGAGAAATGTTCAATGAAAATTGTATTTACAAAAAAAAGAAACATCACTCTGAGTCGAACTTCTTTCTGCCACAGACAAGAAGTATGGTTCACAAACTAAATAAACTGCCACCTTTGGAGTTGCAGTGTAAACTGCAATTTGTATGTTTTCATACATAAACAAAATCCTATGGTGATGACTCATAACTAGCCTTTAATATATACTGGCATATACTACTAAGTCGTTTAATCCCATATTTCCTTTCATGTCCCCTTTAAAGACTCAACCACTTCAATCTGTGACCCAGAAAAGGTGATCAAGTGTAACAAGTGCTGCCTTGAGGTTCTCAGGTGTCTGGAGCCAAATAATGTAGCTTTACTCTTTTTTGCATTAAGAACCAGCTTATTAGCATGGAACCATTCTTCTAACTCCCTAACTTCAGCAGCAAGATGACTATTGATTAAACTAGCATCATTTGAACTTCTGTATACGACGGCATGCTTGGCACAGAACTGCAGGTTGGCCTCACCACAGTTGCCTGGCAAGTCATTTACAAAACAGGAGAAAAGTAAAAGCCCTAGTAATTGAGCCTTGGGGTACATCTTCAGTAATGGGTCTTTGTGCTGAGTGGGCATCCTTCCATTTCACCTGCTTTGTCTTGTTCATTAAGTAGTGTGAGAAGCAGCGACAGTAGAGACAGTCAAGACCTAGGTGTTGCAGTTTAACCAATAGGAGGCTATGGTTGACCACATCAGAAGCTTTGGTGAGGTTTATGAAAACCACACCAGTCATTAATCCTTCATCCATAACATCTAGTATATGAGAGAACAGTCTTACCAGGGCTATGTTGATCCTGTGGTGTTTCCTGAAACCGTACTGAATGTCAGTTAGTAGGTGATGCTGCTCAGTGTACTGTTGGGGTTGGTTATACACTAGTTTCTCCTGTACTTTGTCTTTGGAGCTTAGGAGTGAGATGGGGTGGTAGTTCCCCACTGGTTCCTTGAGTCTGCCCTGATGTATAGGTACCATCAAGGCCACTTTCCATTTCTTAGGGTTTTGCCCTTCCATTAATGATTTTGTAAAGAGCAGTTTGATACTGAAGGCAATGACTGGGGCATTGCGTGAAACCCAGCTGAGTCATTAGTTCTTAACCAGCCCAACTGGATTAGCACCTCCTTTCATGAGATTAGGCAGAAGTGAAATTCAGGGACTAACCTCCTTGTATCATGCTAGATGGGGAAGGGAGGTGTGGGAGACCCAGGGGTTGGAGGTTTGAACCTATCCAGATTGGTAAAGAACCTGTTAAAGGCATTGGCAGTTGCTAAAGGGTCACATTATAGCTGATCATTGGCCACTATATCATGTTCATGTGGATAAGCATAGCATGACCCTTTAGCAGAGAGTTAATGTGTGCCCAGAAATCTTAAGGGTTGGATAGATTTTTTTCCTGTAGGTTCCTAAGGTATTTAATTTTGGCACTTTTAAGGATCATTTTGCAGACATTCCTTAGTTCCCTGTATTTGTGCCAGTCTGGTGTGAGGCCAGAGGATTTAAAAAGACCCCATGCCTTATCTCTTTGTCTCATAATTCTTAACTCACTACTCAGCCATTTAGAATTGTAACCTTAAACTCTTAACTGCTAGAGGGGAGCATGTTTGTTAGCTACCAAGATCTTTTGTAGTGTGTAGATTAGTTAATAGATATATTTATAACAAACTTATTTTGTTATCTTCTGTTTGACGAATGCTTGACATCATACATATCATATAACTTTTTTAAGCTTTGGATGTGAACATATAAATATGATCCATAATAATAATTTACTTCTGGTCAAAAGGAAATATTTAGATTGAAGGATCTAATCCAGAGTTGTGACAGATCTCTCAAGGGTTGGTTTGTCCACCCCTTACCTCTAAATGCACATGATTCAGGGCTTCCAGTTATATCAGTCCCACCCTTTTATTGACCGCTAAATTTGTTACTTTATCTCTTAAAAGAATGTTCAAGTTAGAACTGAATAGAATCAGACTCATTAGATAGTATCAACAGATCTCACTTCGAGGGGTCTCTTGCGACAGGTAACACCATAAGGATGGAAGCTGGCAGGTGCCTGGACCCCACAGAAAACTTCTAGCTAGCAGTCTATAGTGGGGGACCGTCCCCTGATGTTGGGCCTCCGACGTTCCTTGTGGTATAAAAGGGGTGGTCCCCCAGCATCACCTCAGTTCTTTTCCTGCCATCAACCCACGCAAGTTGGACCTCCACGGACATGTTCTACTTAAGTCGACCGCCATTTTCTGCGTTACCCACGCTTTCTTATTTTTAACCTTTTCTCAGTATTTTTCATGCATGTCGTCTTCTCCTTCTTTGTCTGTTGAACGGCAGCGAACGAAGTGCGCTTGTGTAATGCAGCTGCCCCACAAGGATGGCCATTCGGCGTGCTTATTTTGGCTAGGCCCGAATCACGACATTGAGGCCTGCTAGCACTGCCAAATCTTCAATCAATGCACCCAGCTTCACCGCCAGAAGACCTTGGAATCCTTCCTGCTGCAGCAGGAACTTTTTTCGATCGAGAAGGACCTTCACCAGAGTACCTCCTCTTCCCTGGCCTCCGGGGCCTCCACTTTTTCGGCGATGGAGTTGAAGAAATCTTCAGGAAAGCACAAACACTGGGAAAAGCACAGGGAGAAACCCTGGTCTACTTCTCAGTCCCGGTCCCCGAGCAAGTCGGACACTGACCATGGGTCTTCCTCCCACAGGAGGTTGGCCCCCTCCACTCTGTCAACCCTGTGTTCCTCCGGGCTGCCAGTGGTCAAACCACCCACTCTGGTTTCCTTCGTGGGCAGTGGTTCCTTGGGACTCAGGTCTCCGACCTCAGTCTCTCAGCCTCTGAAGCTACGGCTCATCCTGAACATGGGAACTCAGCCAGGTGGCTCAACCAGGTCTTCTGCCTCAGGCGGTAGGTCTTTGCCCATCGCCCTCCCAGTCAAAGCGTCTGCAATGTCGGTCCCGAAGTCAGGGACCAACATCACCTCGCGACACTTGGGGAATGCAGTCACCTCCCCTGGGAGAGTGATGCCTCTGCCCTGCTCAGGAGTCAGCTCCTCCATTCGAGCTTCTTCTTCCAGGCTGGCGCCAACTGCCTCATCAGACTGGCATCAGCTGATTCCTGTCCCATTGGCGCCAACTCCAACGTCACAGCCATCATCCCCTGACCTCACCCAGCTGACACCACTGGGATCGACACCTGACCTTTCAACCTCAGTCACACCGATGCCAGGGAGTTCTTTACCTTGGGACCAGATGCCAGTTAACCTGATGTCTGTGACACTGACGCCAGGGTTACCACGAACTGACACCAGGGCCCTCTAAGCCTGCTCCACAGAAGCCAGTTACCCAAGTTTCCACCCGAAGGAGCCGTCAATTCCACCTAAGAAAGCTTCAACGCCAGCTCCTAGGGAGCCTACACCTCAGCCAGATACTGGTCATTCTAGGCTTCGTAAGCCTAGGCCGTGGCACTCACCCTTTCCCTCACCAGATTCGGGTGAGTAAGGGGGATACTCTTTCTCCTCCTTGTATGATGACTCTGGAGATTCAGATGTTCCTTCAGAGCTGGAGGAGCCCAAGGACACCCCGCGGTCTCCCCCAGATGACCCAGCATTCATGGATGTGATGAGGCACATCCAGGCCCTCATGGGCTGGGACCCTGAGGAAGTGGACCCCGAGCGACGTTGGTTAGCCAGTTTCCTTCATAAGAAGGAGACCTTGCCTCTAGTAGTTCCCCCTCTAATAGACTCCTTCAAGGATGTCAACAGGGCAGCTTGGAAACACCCGTCCTCTTCACTGGCGACTTCTAAAATGGTGGATCGCTTGTGTAATGCTCCAAGGGATGAACCCTTCTATGGGGAGCACACGGAGGCTGATTTGGTTGTTAACGTGGCCCATAACTGTTCAAAATGTCCCTGACACCTTAGTACTCAGCCTCCTGATAAGGACTCTAGGCAGATAGACTATTTCGGCAAAAAGGTCTACTCCTCAGGCACCTGTGCCATCAGTTCCCTAAACTTTCTGGTCCACATGGTTCAGTATCAGAAAGCCCTTTGGGAGAAGGCCTTTGCGGTGGCTCAAGCTCAGCCGGATCTCCCTGGGAAAGCTGAGTTACTGCAACTGCTCAAGTTGGGCTCTGACATGGGGACTCACGTCCTCCGAGCCTCCTACAATTCTGCGGACTCCGCAGGAAGAGCTGTGGCTACAGGACTCTGCCTACGCCACCACTCATGGCTTAGGGTCTCCTGGTTTGCCCTGGACATCCAGTCTAAGATCCTGGATGCCCGCATCAGAGGCTCTGTCTTGTTCGGCGATGATTCCCAAAATATAATCACTCACCTCCAAGCGTCGGGAAAGGCTAGTCGATCAGTTCATTCCCTATGTTGGTGTCAGCCTAACTCTTCCTTGCGGCAGCCATTGTGTTGCAACTCCAAGCTACAACCTAGAGGTCAACAGCCATGGGGTGCCTTTAAGAGAAAGGCTACTTCCCAAGTCACGGAGGTTCAGCACCCAGAGCTCCCAGAACCTTGCAGGCCACGCTGCCTGTCCCCGTCTCCTCTGCCTGACTCCTTGCCCGACACCCCTCCTCCAGCAGAATCCTTGGGGGAGGCGGTGAGGGATCGCTTCTCTCTTTACAGGGAGGGTTCTGGCAGGATAACCTTGGACCAGTGGGTCCTACAATTAGTGGAACAAGGACATGTGCTAGAATTGTTGGAGATTCCTTCAGATAATCTTCCAGCTCCCTCCCATTACCCCCAGATCCATCTCAATTCGATCCAAGATGAGATACAAGCACTTCTGCACAAATGGGCCATTGAACCCATTCCCCCGGCACAACACAGGAAGGGCTTCTACTCGCATTTCTTCTTGGTTCCCAAGAAAACAGGAGAGTTGCGCCCCATTCTGGACCTCAGCCATCTGAACAAATTCATAGAGTACAGAAGGTTCAGGATGGTCACTCTTCCCGGCCTTCTCCCCTTACTTCATCAAGGAGATTAGTTCCATTCCCTGGATATGCAGGACGCTTACCTCCACATTTTGGTGTTTCCACCCCACAGGAGGTTCCCGTGTTTCTGCTTCCGAGGAAACCATTACCAGTTTTGGGTCCTGCCCTTCAGCCTGTGCTTGGCCTCACGAGTCTTTACAAAATGCCTAGCGGTAGTGGCAGCATCCTTAAGGAGGGAAGGTCATTATGTCTTCCCTTACCTGGACGACTGGCTTCTGACAGCTTCTACCAAAGAGAAGTTGCTCAGAACCATGGAGGCCACCTTTTCCCTTTTTCGGGATCTGGGGATAACCCTCAGTCTTCCAAAATCATCCCCTTGGCCAAGTAAAAGACTCCAGTACGTAGAAGTGATCCTGGACACGGAGCAAGGCAAAGCCTTTCTTCCGCCAGACAGAGAATACCTTCAGACTCAGGCTCAGCTGGTCTCGTCATCTCGACAAGTCCCAGCCAGAACGGTTCTCAGACTGCTGGGACATAAGGCAGCGGCCATTGCTGCAGTACCCTTGGCTCACTTGCACATGAGAGTGGCCCAGTGGAATCTCCAGGTTCAATGGGACCAACATTCAGACGACTTGGACCTCCCAGTGTCAGTATCCAACTCGGTCCATCAGACCATGAAGTGGTGGTCGAACCCCTCCAACCTTTCCAAGGGAGTTCCCTACCGGTTGGAGTTACCTTGGCAAATTCTGACCACAGCTTGTCAGGCCAGGGCTGGGGTGCTCATCTGGCAGACCATTAGACTCAGGGGACTTGGTCCCCTTGGAGCAGCATCTCCATATCAATGTTTTGGAGATGTATGCATTTTTATATGCTCTCCAAGCCTTTCAGACACATCTGCTCCCGGGTCACCTCTTGATCCAGATGGACAACATGTCAGTGGTCTTTTACTTAAACAAGCAGGGGGAAATGCATTCTTACTCCTTCTGCAGAGAAGCCATGAGAGTGTGGTATTGGGCCATAGAGCATCACCTAAGCCTGATGGCTGTGCATGTTCCAGGTGTGCAAAACACCTTGGCCAAAGGTCTAAGTTGTTCTCTGCCAGCAATGGCAGAAGATATCTTCGACAGGTGGAGCCTCCTAGCGCTGGACCTATTCACATCCCCATCCAACACAAAGCTGCCACATTTCTGCTCACTAGATCCAGGGTCTGATGTTTTATGGCAAGATGTGTTGTCCCTGTCTTGGACAGGGAGGTTTCTGCCTTCCCTCCCTTTCCATTGCTGCAGTCAGAAGGGGCAGAGATGATTCTAATAGCCCCCTTCTGGCCACGGCAAATTTTTTTCCTCTTCTACAGCAGCTTTCAGTGGAACTCCTGATTCCCCTGCCTCTGTGTTCTGACCTGCTCTCACAGGAACAGGGCACCCTGGTCCATCCGGATCTAAAGTCTCTGCACCTTCATTCATGGCTTCTGCAGACTTGGCAATTGCCTGTTTCGTGATGTCTCTCCCCAGGTGGCAGAAAACCCTCCAGTAGATCTACTTATGCCATGAAGTGGAAGCAGTTCTGCATATGGGCCATGGCTCGCCATCTGGATCCCTTTACATGTCTGGAGAATCTCATTCTAAAGTATCTCCTTTCCTTATCTAACTTAGGCCTGAGTTACTTATCCATTAAGGTGCATCTTTCAGCCATCTCTGCGTACCATGCACCTATAGATGGCAAGACCCTTGCCCAGCTTGACTTACTCTGCACTTTTTTGTGGGTGTCCTCCATCTAAAGCTTCCCATCCGGGACCCTGTCCATCCTTTGGATCTGTTATTCATCTGAGAGAAACTTTTTTTGCCTCCCTTTGAGCCTGCTGCAAGTTGCAAGCTTCGCTTTCTTCGTGGAAAGCATTTTTAGTTGCTAATACTTCTGCTTTAAGGATTTCCATGCTCCAGGCTCTGTTGTGTAAAGAGCCTCGTTTAGTTTTCCACAAGGACAGGGTGTCCCTGAGAACCAATCCTAAGTTCCTTCCTTAGGTAGTGTCCGAGTTTACACCGAATCAGGACATCCATCTTCCTGTGTATTACCCAGAGTATTCTAACTTGGGAGAGGCCTCACTACATACTCTGGATGTTCACCGGGTGCTTCATTTTTATTTGGACCGTACCCGAGCCATCAGAAAAATGGATCAGTTTGTTTCCTTTGCACCAAGAAAAGAAGGGGTTTCAGTTTCTAAACAGTGTTTGTCCAAATGGTTGGTTAATTGCATTGTTTACTGCTACCGCAAATACGACAAGCTTTTACTGGGCTCGGTTAACGGTCATTCTACCAGGGTGTAGCTACCTCGTTGTATCTTTCAGAAATGTGTTCATTGCTGACATCTGTGCAGCGGCCAGGTGGAGTTCTATCCAGACATTCATCCGGCATTACAGTCTGGACACTGCCTCTAGGTGTAGGGCAGGTTTTGGACTGACTGTCCTTCAGGGCCTGCTCTCTTGAGATCCTTATTCTGATGTCTGCCTCCTCCCTGCTGACTGGGATCAGTCCTCTCACTGCTTGGGACTCCATCCTTATGGTGTTACTTGCTGCAAGAGCCCCAAGTGAGATAGTGCAGTTACATAAGAACTTACCATAACAGTAGATCTTCGAGAGGAGCTCTTGCAGAAGGTGCTGCTTTCCCTTCCTCCATCCCCCTGGTGACTGCTTCTTCATCCTTTCTCCTTGGTTCCAGAGGAATGCCTTGGTTCTCCATTTTTTATGCTTGCCGGGGTCTCTGGTGGGAGAACTGTGGTGGTGCTGGGGGACTGCTCCTTTTATACCACAAGGCATGTTGGGGACAGGCCGATGTCAGGGGGCAGATCCCCGCTATAGACTGCTAGCTAGAAGTTTTCCGTGAGGTCCTGGTGCTTGCCGGCTTCAGTCCTTATGGTGTTGGCTGCTGCAAGAGCTCCTCTTGAAGATCTACTGTTACGGTAAGTTCTTACGTAACTGTGCTTTTTCCAGACTGGGCTGTAAGTGGGTCACATGATCCAGTCCATGTTCTGGTTAAACAAATAATGTAATTAAAATGGCAAAACAGTGGGTGGAAATGAAGCATTCTGGGTGCCTGACTGTATTCTAAAAAGGTTAGGTTAATGGATAAAACCCTCACATTCAATAGAACAATTGGAATTTTATGTAAAAACATTTATTAACCATAATGAAATAAACCTTTTTGTTTAATGCTATTCAGACATGCCAGAGGCCCTCGGCTACGCCTCCTGACCCGCTAGGGTTGGATTAATTGATTGTAACCCAAAACTATGTCATGCCTTAGGGCTTGATCCACAAACGGAGTTTGGATACACACAAACTGTGTGTATCCCAGGCATGGAGCCATGCTTCCCGATGCTGGTCTGCACTGTATGGCATCCAGTACCCCTACTTGCAGATGTATGCGAGTGCGGATCTTCTCTCAAGTTCAGGATGCATTCCAGGGGCAGAACTGTGCTAGACACCAGCTTCTCAGTGGATTCCTTATTCCCCCGTGGAGCAGGGGTGTGTGGGATATCAGATATGGCAGTCCTCAGAGGACTGCTGTAGCCATTAAACAGTATGGTAAGATCAGCAAACAAACAAAATCAGAATATATGTGCCCCCAGCTTTCAGTGCAAGCTCAGAGGGCTTGGGGCTGCCAATACCAGAGCCATTCATGGCTCAAGTTAAGTGGACAGGTGACTGGGAGGAGTTGCATGGCTGGCTGGCCAGCGTTTGGCAGCCTCTTGGGTGGGGTTAAAGCTGACGACCTTTGTGCACCACCAGATATGGGTTCAGTGTTTTTAAAATTGTGTGTATGCACAGCTTCTCCCCTTTGCATGCCCTCGACTCCGCTGCCTGTGGTGACACATGGACATCTTGGGATCAGATGTGGAGGGGGCGCATACCCAGGACTGTGAATGTGCTGAGGTCCCTGCATGTGTGGAATAACACCTCTGTGATCCCAGTCTACACCACACAGTCCTGTGCAGGTGCACAAGTCCTCTTTGGATGTTTGTGGGTTGGACCCAGAATGCTTCACTACCACTGGCAGTTTAGCAGACCTATGCAGCAGACATGCAGTTTTGCAAACTGTTTATATGAAGGGCTAAATTAAGGCTCTTCATAAAATATATTAACAGTTCTGCTGGGATTTGCTTTCCTGTTTTTTTTTTTTTTTTTTGCAGTGTAGAAGCAGAATTTTTCAGGATTTGTGTTGACGGGGAAGAAACCATTTTAATCTGTTCGGTGTTCCTGGACTGTACATCATCCCTAGTGCCAGTTTTCTGTTTCTCTGTGTGGGGCAGAAAATACATATATTTTTTTTTTACTAGTGCAGAATACAGACAAAAAAATCAAAAACAGGGTGGTGAAGGAGTGAAAAGAATGGTAGGCAAGTCAGATTTGGGTATAGCAAGGAAAATGCACTGAAACACAACGTAGCATGGAGGCCAGAGTGTTCCCAAATTATTAGATCTACTCCGATACTGTCTCACCTCATCCACTTTGTTATGTAAACATGTGACATAGCCACAAAAAAGCTGATGTGAAAATACAACATTAATCTGTTATTATGGAAAAATAATTAGTTTTAGAATATATTGTATGGAGTTTTTGTAACAAAAAAGGATGGTGCAAACAAGGGGCATATGTACATCATGCTGAGATTTAATCAAACCATTCCTTCCATTACTATTTGAAACTGTTGTACCATATTGTTTTCCTCTTATGCGGCTATGACTTCACCTCTCTCCCATGCTTTTAACTGCTTTAGTTCATGGAAACAAGTAATTCTTACTTTTATTTTTTTTGCCGTTTTGACCACTTCCATGATTTATTTGATTTTTAATTTTTTCAGAGCCTCCTGGTTCCTACCCTGGCTGCCTAGCTCACAAACCTCAGTCTTCAAGATGACTCTGCCCAGTCCTGCTTGGCTGCGCAGGGCACTGGAGAGTGATGTAGCTTAGCCCTCTACACCTGGACAGGGATTCCATCACCTCTGTGATGCACACGCCCTACACTGGCACACTAGACAACAGACCGAAGGTTGTTCCCAACCCCAACCTTCTTTTTATTTATTTATTGAATTTTGTTGACCAGGTAGGCCCACTGAGACTAGATGTCCCTTTTTCAGGGGTGATGGGGGGGGGGGGGACAGATGGTAGCCAACTGAAATTGAACCAGATTAAGCTGTTGGTGGTATTTGTTTTTTTAGTGAGTGGGGGAAATTTGACTAGGACACTGGGGAAATTCCCCTACTCGTTGGTAGGGGGCGCTGGGACTGATGCTGAGATGGCCAGTCTCCCTGGAGGATGACTGAGGAAGGATGTGTCTGGGGCCGAGGAGAGGGTCTCCTCCCTGGTCTCTGAATCCCTAGCGACCATGATGGAAGTTGAAAACCAAGCGGAGGAATTATTTCTTTTGGCAGAAGAAAATATATCGAACCTGGAGTGTGAATAGAAGGATGTGCTGGCTGTTGCATGACATCAGAAAGCGGCTGAGATCCGCAAGATGATAGCTGCTGAGGAGAAATAGTTTTTGTTATGCAGGAAGGAACTAGAGACGGCACTGGAAGAGCAGGGGACAAGCAGCAGGATGGACTGCTAGGACCAACAAAAGTTTACTGGTGCACGCTAGCATGCGCCACGACATGCAAACATTGGGAATGGAAATGGTGAATCAAGAAATTGCGCAGGACTCCCATGTTGGCTCTCTGATGATGCAGGTAGCATTAGTTGCTATTGCAAACGATTTGGATGGGAGCGGTGGGCAAGACAAGAAAGAAACAAGGGTTGCACGTGGAAGCTGTACTTCTCAGACTAGTGCTAGTGTGCAGGTCTAGAAGCAGGATGACGTGAATAAAGGAATGACAGGAGAAGCTATGATTCTCCAAAGTAACAAAATCCATTTCACTATTGGAATCTCGACAGGGGGATTGAGTAAGAAAACGGCAGATAAGGACTTTGAATAAAGGAAAGAAGGGCAAAAATGAAGGGGCCCTGTCACCATTACTACCTACTGAAACAGAGGCTGTTGAAGTATTGGAACTGGCTGGTTTGCAAATATTCCCATGTTAAATAAAACTGTTGGGCCTTTGAATCAGACGGAATGTTCTGGTCTTTACCAGTGCTGCTCACTCCTCACACATAACCCCTGGTCAGGTTACAGTGGGTAGTGAGAATGAGACAGTGAATACTGCTGAAGCAGGTTTAGTTATGACTGTTATTAGAGAGTTGGAAGATGACCAACAGCAGGGGGTAGAGCTTGTTGCCTCATCCCCCACTCCTGCTGCAGATTTTATTGAGTCTGATACCCCTATAAATACTGAAGCTATGGTACCTCAAAATGTTGCAGCTTCTGACACCCCTGAAGAGACAAGAGGGATTCCTTCTGCAGCTGCAAATGTTTGGAACTCAGGCACCAGGGAAAGGTTATTTCCTGATATGGTTAGAAATGCCTCTGAGCCTGGTACGAGAAGAAATGTAGTTCGGCTTAAATTTAGTGGTGATTTAAATGACATACCAGATAGACTGATTGTGGGATGGGCATTGTTGAAAACTAGTATGAAGTACTACGCATAAGAAATCTATGCCTTGATACGTATGCCAGGAGACACTGTATATGATGTCAGTTTTAAACATCCTGCTGGCTTAGACCATTTTTGGAAGCAGTATCAGCTGCTAAAGAATACACCCCTTTGGAAGCCCTTTTTAGCAATTCCACCGACCAAACCAATGTATAAAAGAATAACAGTACTCTTTCGTAATGAATGGGTGAATGTTGCTGACATTACGTATTGGATCAAGCAGCACTGTATGGTTAATGGGTATCCTGAATCCATTTTAGATGAACATTTTTTGACAGGGGGTTGGAAATATAAAGTCGCCCGGAATCAACAGAATGGAGTGACAAAGCATCTCCCTAATTGTTTATTTTTAGGGAAGGACAGAGGTGTGATATTTTATCTGGGCCAGCCCTGAGCTTGTTACAAGTGTGGGGAACTGGGACATTTGAGTAATGTGTGTGAGAAGCAGAAGTGTGGCCTCTGTGGAGAGGTGGGACATTATGGGGCACAATGTCAATAACCTCTTAAGTGTAACCTCTGTGATGAACATGGACATACGTTCAGAAGTTATGTCTGGGCATCCCTTAATAGTATGGACCAGACAATGAGTGGAACAAGATGTCTATGTGGCTACAGCACAAAAAGAAAAGATGTGAGCCCATGAGTTCATGACTCAGCTGAATACCTCAGATCCAAAACCCCAGAGGGCAGTCTTTACTAGGAAATCTGTGCCTGTATCTACTGTGGTTAATGTGCAGGACAACCCAGGTACCCCCCCCCCCCCCAACCAAGTCAGCACATGGAAGTGCATAGAACTGATGATAGTTCACAGGAACATGGCATCTGCCTAGTTCCTAACACTACAGAACACGATGGACTGCAAGTGACTGCAGTCCTGCCGGGGCAAGGGGTTCTGGATGAAGGTGAGAGGGTAGCAACAGACATGTCGCCACCAGGGACTGTTGTGGAACCCCCATTTCAGAGGGTCACATGGTCTTAATCTGCACAAAAAACTGCTCCTAGGATGGATGAAAGTCCAATTCAGAATGCCTATGATGTCTGATTGGATTTCGAGGAAGAGGAGGGGGGGAGGTGAATCAGATGTGTCATTGGTGGCTTCTTCTCAAATGGAGGTTGCTGCTGAAACAGTAAAGGGTGAAAAGCCTAAACCGAAAAAACGAAAGAAACATAAATAGGAGTGACTTATGTGTTCTTTGACTTTCTTCCATTATGCATGATAACATATTTTTAACAACTGCAAATGTAAATGGTATCAAGTCTGCTGAAAAGTGTAAAGTGACGTTTGCTAGTTTACATTTTGGGGGAGGGCAACTGTTTTTTGCACAAGATACCAGGTTGCAAACGGTTATGGAGGTTACGCTGGCCAAGAGGGATTGGTGGTGGAGGTCTTCCATGTGGTCTGTTGGAGAAGAACTCTGCTCAGGTGCAGGTATTCTATTTTCTAACTTACAAATAATCTTAAAAGTTCTGGACATTTGTCCAGGTAAAGTTTTGATGATAGATGTATTTATACACAACATAGCATATAGGCTGATTAATATTTATGCCCCTCAGATGAAAACAGAGAGATCTACATTATTAAAAACAATAGAATCTCTCTTGTTTACTTATAAAATAATATTGTGTGGTGGGGGGGGGGGATTTTAACTGTGGATTGGCTCCTAGAGATTGGGGTAGGAAAATTGGTGAGATTTATAGTGATACCCGTTTGTTGCAGGATATATTAAAAAAAAAAAAATTCTTAAAGGATATTTATGATGTCTTAGATATTCTTCCAGAGCACACTTTTCATAACGGTATATTGTCCACCAGGTTTGTTTCTGATAGGAATGCAGGGATTAAAGTGCTGGTTGAGCCTTTAGAAACGTCGGACCACATGGCACTATGTGCTTAGATTGATATAGCCCATAAAATTACGTTTGGGAGGAATTACTGGAAATTAAATATATCAATATTACAGGATTATCATACACAACAGGAGATTAGAGAATTTTTTGAGGTACGGAAGGATATCAGTTTTCTGTATGATATGTATTAAATGGTGGGAGGATAATAAAAGGGATTTGAGGGACTTGTTAAAACATATCGCTAAAGTAACAGCTAGCAATAATTATATGGCTTATCTTGACTTGAGGGCAAAATACTTAAACGTTTTGACACAAGCATGGACTGTAGGTGGAGAAAGGGTGGTACAACTACAGGGAATTAAGGAAAAGATGTATGACTTTCATAAAGTGAGAGAGGGCTAGATAGCTAAATGTCAGCAATTCACAACGCAAGGTAAAAAGGGGATAGTTAATCCTTATGAGGTTGAATTGCAAGGGATTAAAAAAATGATCTTTACATCACTAACAGCACAAGATGGTATAATTAAGGATACCCAGCAAGCTATACAGCACATCATTCACACACATCTTTGTGAGACATTTCAGAAAGGTGCTACTACTCAGCAATCTACTTTGTTAGATAATGTCTTAGTTCCAGAGTTGACTGAGGTGGATGAACAGGAATTAACTGCACTGATTACGACAGAAGAAATTAAAGGTTAGCAGTTACCAAGTTATTAACAGGTAAAACACCTGGGTTAGCTGGCATATCAAATTAATTTTATAAAGAATTCAGTGAAGAATTAACACCTTGGTTGGAGGCAGTATATCACGAAATTCAAGGTGGGGAAAAGTTGGGTTCCAGCATGAATGATGGAATTATGACTTTTTTGTATAAGAAAGGGGATCTGAAAGACATAGAAAATTGGAGACCTTCTAGTTTATTAAAGGAAAGCTGTTCAAAACACTGTTGCCAATTCCCAGGGCAGCAGAAACACCCGTTTAGCACTACCTGTATGTGGTCACAAGCCTCCAGCTAACCTTTCATCATTAATTTGCCCCGTTTCTGTGCTCCCGAGCTCTGCGCTGAAGCTGCCATTTGGACACTGCCACCGCACCAGAAGACCGAGTGTGCGCTTTGTTCAGCAGTTTCCTTCCTACACTCTGCTAGAACGCTCGCTCTTGATGAGCTGGGCAAATTTTTATGGAGGAAAATTAACTTGTGTGGCATGTACTACTCATTTAAGTGAACGTTTAGAAGTAAGCCCTATTGAAAACGGAACATGGTAACCCATTTAATTTTTCAGTTGAAAGTTGAAGTTCTGAGTTCGGACATGCTTACCACAACAAACGTGCTGTTCCAGGATGGAATGTTCAGCATAACTTGATTTTTATATGGGAAATAGTGGAACAAGGGCGTATTATGACCCTAGATCAAGAAACTGCTTTTGATGCAGTGTGACATGGTTATTTATGGGATGTATTGTGGCAATATGGCATACCTGAACAATTTGTTGCTGTGATTAAGCTTACATATGGACAGGCTCAGGTGATACCATTAGTAAATGAACACTTGGGGATTCCTATTAATTTAAAAAATTGTGTTCGACAAGGTTGCTCGTTGAGTCCTCTATTGTATGTTTTTGCAATTGATCCAGTTTTGAGGGTAATAGAATTATCTGAGGATATTAAACCAGTGAGTAATAAGGCGGGTCAGATGTATCAAAAAGTATCAGCCTGTACAGATGATTGCACTATTGCAGTACAAAACCTAGAGTCTGGCAGATGTACTTTACAACTACTGGAGGATTTGATGGCTAGAACAGGAATAAGAATTAATATAAATAAGAGCAAAGTGCTGGCATTAGGTAAGGCACCTTTACAGGATGGCTCTCCCATTACAGTGATTAGAGGAGAGGTTAAGATACTGGGCCTTTTCTTTGGTACTAGGAATGCTGATCAAGTATATGAAGCTGCACATAGAAAAGTCCAGACATGGAAGTTATGGAAAATGACCAGAAAAAAAAGAGTGTATTTAATGAAAGCGTATATTTTGCCTATTTTTTTTATATGTTTCGCATATATATGTATCCTCTGCAGTTTAATATGCATATCAAGATAATGGGACTTTTGTCCTATTTTTATGGGGGAGCAGGCCAATACATATAGAGCTAGAAAAGAAGGGGGTTGGGTATGTTATAGACATTAGTGTTCTTATTTGGGAATTTTTTTTATAGTAATATAAGGCCATTAGTCTTGGAGAAGATTGGGTTCAGTACAAACAGTATGAAGAGGTGGGAAGCGCAGTTTTTTACAGCATGGGGGAGAGGAAATTGGCATATTTCGGATAAATCTCTGCCTCTATATGTGCAAACAGCTCTAAAATATATAAGGATATGGAAGATAGAATTAAGCTGGTTTATGGATGCAGATACAAAGAAATTTTATAGGATTCTAGTTGAAAAAATGTTATCTGGAAGAACCTATATTTAAAATTGATCCTTGTAAAGATGAAACCTTATTGTTAGCCAGTATTGTGGAACCTTGAATACCTTTAAAGATGCAGGATGTCATATGGTTGTGTGGTCACCAGAAATTAAATGTAAAGGGTAGTCAAAAACATAAAAAAGGATAGGATGTGTATGACAGGGAACTGTGAAGGACGACTGGAAACTATACAGCATTTGTTTTTTTGATTGTTCATGTATTAAAAGTTTTTGGGAGTCCTTAGCTGCATTATGGGATGAGAAACTGTTTAAACAGACTAATTATGAAGTTTTGATTTTAGGACAGTTGTCAAGAGAGTGGAAAAAAATGGAAAAGAGTACAATACTTGTGGTACTGGCATGTATAAAATGGTCCATCTGGCAGACTAGATGCCTTTGAGTTTTACAGCAAAAGGAGGCAGGCATACAAGATGTATTATTTAAAGTTCAGTTTGAAGTTGATGCAGTTCATAATTATGAGAAAAGTACATTGGGAGATGCGAAATGTCATTATTTATGGAAAGGAATGGATTGGGTAGGTTAAAGGATTAATGCATAGGGGTTAGAATGAAATACATATGCTGCAGATATTAATCTGGTAAAAGATTAATACTAGACTGGGACATTAGTCATGGTAGGATGATGGCATAACATTTTTTTTTTTCTCTTTTCTTTCTTTTTTTTTTTACCTTTTTTCAACATGACAGTTATGAAAACAGAAATAACTACAATAGATGTTACGTATTTTCTTTTTCAATGATAAAGGGTTATGATTAGTATGTATGTTATTAATACAACAGTTATTTTTTTTGAGTACTAAGTTATTGTATTACGTTGACATAAAGTATGATTTCTAAATAGACTATTGTTTTTGTTCATTAATAAAAATAGGGAATTAATAAATAGGGAGGAGTACTTGACAGAATCGAAGGAGGTGACAAGGGCAGTAAGGGGAGCCAAAGCATCTAAGGAACTCAGGCTGGCACAAGGCATTAAGAAGGGGGAGAAGGACTTCTTTAAGTACATCAGGGAGAAAAGGAGCTGTAAGGACCACATAGTAAGGATTAGGAAGGAGGGGGGTTGGGTGGAAGCAGGGTACACAAGGAGGCACTAAATGAGTACTCTGCTCAGATTTACTTTTAAAGAGAAGAGGGGGGGGCACACCCAAGGTGGGAGAAATGGCAGAAGCGGGGGGAGTGGTGACAGATGGGGAAATCATGGAGAGCAGAGTTCGAGAGGGTTTGAAGGCACTGAGGGTGGACAAGCGCCAGGCCCAGATGGCATCCACCCCAGGGTACTGAAGGAGCTGGCAGAGGTCCTTGCAGGACCTTTGGCAGACCTATTTAATTCCTCACTACATTCGGGGTGTGTACCTCAGGACTGGAGGATGGCTCATGTGGTGCCCCTCTACAAGAGTGGCCCCAAGGATGAACCGGGAAACTACAGACCAGTGAGCCTCACATCCATCGTGGGTAAGCTAATGGAGACTATCCTGAAGGAGAGCCTCCTAGAGGCCAAAGGACTACAGGACAGCAGACAGCATGGCTTCATACGTGGCAGATCCTGCCAAACCAACCTGGTCGAGTTCTATGACTGGGTAACTAGGCAACTGGACAGGGGCCATGCAGTGGATGTCCTGTATCTGGACTTCAGTAAGGCATTCGACTCAGTGCCACATGGAAGGCTGGGAAGGAAGTTAGTAGGCACAGGGGCGGGTGCAAAGCTGGTGAGATGGGTAGGAAACTGGCTGCAGGGAAGGCAACAGAGGGGTGGTGGTGGGTGGGAGCCTCACACCCAAGGGCAGTGACGAGCGGTGTTCCACAGGGCTCAGTGTTGGGACCAGTGTTGTTTGGGATATTCATTGCAGACATATCATGGGACATCAAGAGCAAGATCAGTCTGTTTGCTGATGATACCAAGGTAGGGCGGTGGTGGATGACCTAGGGGATGGCAGAGGTTGCAGGATGATCTGGCAAAGCTTGAAACCTGGTCAGACACCTGGCAACTGGGGTTTAATGCCAAAAGTGCAAGGTGCAGCATTTTGGGATGAAGAACCCAAGGAGGAGTTACCAGCTAGGGGAGTGCAGCTAGCCCAGACAGAGGAGGAGAAAGATCTGGGTGTGCTCATTATAGGGTCAATGAACAACTCGCACAATGTAGGAAGGCAGCTGCAAAGGCCAACAAAATGCTGGGTTGTATTGCAAGGGGTATATCCTCGAGGAGGGATGAGGTGATTCTGCCACTGTATAGGTCATTAGTTAGACCACACCTGGGTACTGCGTGCAGTACTGGCGTCATCTCTGAGAGAGACATTAAGTTACTGGAGGGTGCAAGCGCAGGCGACAAAGATGATCAAGGGGCTGGGGACTTATCATACGACAGGAGGTTGAAGGAGTTGAACATGTACTCACTGGAGGAGAGGAGAGACGGGTGACATGATTGGAACCTTTAAATACATGAAAGGAATAAACAAGACGAGGTACAGAGGGGCTGTTCAAAGTAAGGGAGGGGAGGGCCACCAGGGGCCATGATATGAGACTGGAGCGAGGAAGGTTCAGGAGGGAGATGAGGAGACACTTTTTTTACAGAGAGGGTGGTGGCTGGGTGGAATGCGTTACCTGCTGAAGTGGTATGCAGTAGAACAGTGGACTGCTTCAAATGAGGATGGGACAGGACAAGGGGGAGGGTTAATGAAGGGGAAGGGTGGAAGGGAGGGGCAGCTGCAGAATAAGGGGTGCTAGCTGCACATTGGAGCAGACTTGATAGACCTCTAGGCCTTTATCTGCTGGCAAATTTTGTATGTTCGTATCTACTCTTTTCAAGAAGTGCCATGGGATCTTTAACGTCCACCTGAACAACCACCAGAACAGGTAGACAGATGGGACCTCAGTTTAACGTCTCATCTGAAAGACGGCACCTCAGGAGTGCAGCACCCCCTCATGCTGCACTACAGTGTCAGTATTGGGATTTAACCCAAGTGGCTGGTGTGGGGTAAGAACCCACAGCCTTCTGATCTTCCAGCCTCAGAGGCGAGTGTACAACCTTCTGAGCCGCTGACACTGATCTGCAGGACACTTCTGCAGGACAATGTGACTTACTGCCACCTGACCAACTGACCCCATATTTGTGAATGTGGAGAGAATCTGGAATTTCTCAGTTGTTTCTCTTGTTGCAGCTGGAACAAGCGCTAAGGCTGGAAACAGGGGAGCGGGAGAGAGAGTCTCTGGAAAGCAAAAGCCTGGCTCAGCAAAACATTGAGTTGCGACGTCGTCTGGATGAGGAGCAGGCTGCCTACAAACGCAAACTGCAAGCTTATCAGGAGGGTCAGCAGAGACAGGCACAACTAGTCCAGAAACTGCAAGCCAAGGTGAGCCACAGTAACCTGCTACTTTACTTTTGAGCTGCAAGCTGCTTCAGTATTAGAATAAGATAAGATTCCCACCATACATGTAGTAGATTATGGAGCAGAAATAATCAGACTGAATGTATGTTTGCTATATGCTTAAGAACAACTGTTCAATTCTTTTTCTGACTGTCCTGGCCAGGGTGGGGATGTACCCCTTATCTGCCCACAAACTCCCAACCTACCCCCTCCCTCGGCACTTCCCATGGCTACATTGTCTGGGCGGACCATGACTTTCCCGTCACGGAGGGTCTCCCCTCAGGGAGAGCCCGATATCACCCTAGGGCCCCGGCCAAGACTTATGTCTTGGTCATTTCGGTGGTGCAGTGGTTGTGGATCCTGAGCTTCATACTATGGCCTGCCGGGAGGTTTTTCTTTGTTGTGTTTCCCTGTGGAGATGTGGATGTGCAGTGACATCAACACATAGACGTACGTGCTCCCGCGCACATCATGCAGACATCTGCCGTCGCCTCCACCCTTTTATATATGGTCTATGCTGGTGTACACCCAGTCTTCACTGGGTGTCACTCATGCACCGGGAGACAATGGCCCTCCACCCCAGAGGAAGAGAGCTGTCCATGGGACACTCATCTACCTCCAACCCCATCCAACTCCGGCCGGCCCTACTAACATATGAACATGCCAACAGATAAAGGCATTGTGGCATATCTACTCAGCTTTATTGTACAGCTCTCTGTGTATTTACAAAGGAAAGTGCCCCCTCCCCATTTCCTTTTTGACCTTCAACTCCCCCCCCCCCACTCTCCTACCGTCTACTCACAACTTTTCCCCTCACTCTGTCCCAACCCCTCTTGAAGCTGCCCACCGTTCTTAGATATACCATCTCCTGTGGCAGCTCTTTCCACTTGGCCACCACTCGCATAGTGAAAAATTGCCTCCTCATCTCCCTTCTAAACCTTCCCTCTACCAGCTTTAGGATGTACCTCTTAGTGGTCTTGTTCCCGTTATGGCTGAAGAAGCCCTCGGTGCTCACCCTGTTAATTCCCTTAGGGTATTTGAAGGTCTCAGTCATGTCTCCCCTCTCCCATCTTTCCTCGAAAGAGTACATGTTGAGCCCCCTGAGCCTCTCCTCATAGATGTTGCCCTGCTGGCCCCAGATCATCTTAGTTGCCCTTCTCTGGACTGCCATCAAGTTGATATCCTTCTTAAAATGAATTTCCAAGTTTATGCAAGAAAGAGATGCCTTACATTTTTTTGCAGCTTATGTTGGTGAAAGTTCATCTCTGTAATGTTTATAATATTTTGAGCTGTAATTCTGGAAGTGGAAGGGATTGTATTTTGGCCCTGCTAAGGTAGCCAGCCGATCCCTTCCACTTCCCAATCGATGTGACGTGTGCCCAGGGAGAGTGTGGGGGTGCACTCCATTAAAGTCTGTGAGGGGCAGTTTTAAGAACATGCCATTTGATGATTAATCAGGGGCTCCGGTTGACTACAAGGGCCTTGGACTGGCCTTAGACTTAAGCGCACCCTCATGGTCTCCCTTGGCACACGTCATTATGTGCCTGAATACGGGGGTGGATCGATCGACTGGGAAGTGGAAGGGATCATTTGGCTACCTCGGCAGGGCCTACTTACGATCTTTTCCACTTCCAGAATGACAGCTTAGAATATTATAAAAGCTATAGAGACAGACTTTCGACAATATAAACTGCAAAAAAATGTAAGACATACAGTAATCCTTACAAATTATTTTAAGATATGGGCACCAACACTGCACGCTGTACTCCAGATATGGTCTTATCACTGACCTGTGCAGCAGCAGAATGACCTCTGCCTTGCTGCCGGTTATTCCCATGGCTATGCAGCCCAGTATCTGATTTGCTTTGGCTGTTGCTCTCTTACAGTGTGCAAAGTGTTTCGGGTCACTTGTGATTATTACTCCCAGGTCCATTTCTTCCTCTGACCTGGTTACCTGTGCTCCACCCAACCAATATTTGGTCTCAGGATTCATCAGCCCAAGTGCATAACTTTATACTTTTTAGCATTGAACCCCAGCTGCCAAATACCAGCCCACTTTTGTAGCCTAGTCATACCCTCCCTGAGTTCTTGTCTTCCCTCCTCCTTGTATGCCTCCTAGTGTGCAGAGGGGGACCCAGAAAAAGCAGAAATTCTGAACGAATATTTCTGTTCAGTATTTACAAAAGAAGGGGAAGGGGAGGGACCAAAATTAGTTGGTAGAAGCACATATGGAGCAGAGGTGGACACCAGTCCATTCACGGAGGAGAGAGTCCTAAAGGAACTCTCAAAACTAAAAGTGGAAAGGCAATGGGACCAGATGGGATGCATCCCAGTATACTGAAATAAGTCAGACAGGTACTAGGGGCACCATTGGCAGCCTTTTTCAACAAATCAATGGAAGAGGGCATGTAAAGACTGGAGGATGGTGAATGTGGTACCACTACACAAAAGTGGTAGCAAGGTAGAATCTGGGAATTATAAGCTGGTCAGTTTAACCTCAGTGGTGGGGAAAATAATGGAATTGATGCTAAAAGAATGGATTGTAGCATTTCTTGAGGACAGCGGGGCACAAGACCCCAGGCAACATGGATTTGCAGCAGGTAGGTCTTGTCAAACAAATCTTTTTCTTAACTTCATTGCTTTTATTGGAAAAAAAATGACAGCATCTAGGCATGTATTACAATCATACATGTAAATGCCATGGACCAAGACTTTATACAGCTTCAGGTAATAAAACAAAAGACTTATTGAGATATTTTAGTACATTATTTTGGTAAGCTGTTGGCAGCTGGATCCTTATGTAGGCCAAAGAAAAATGGTATCACAGTCCTAATGAGTCTGTTGGCCTTAGTTTTTCTAAAATAGGTCCTTTACATTGAGACCAATGGAGTTGAAACTAGGAAAATTAAAATAACTATGTCCAAGACATGCAGGATTTTAATATCATCAATCAGCAAAGTACATTTGAACCCAGTAAAGAAAAGAGAAAAATATCCAACATTAAAACCATATTGCATATGATCCCCAATCAGCCCATTAAACCTTAGTTAAGTAGTCTCAGTGTAAGAATTTTGCTTAGGATTCTATCTGCCACTGATGCCAAGAGAGCCACACTTCCAGGAACCTCTTGTGTTGTAATCTGACTAAGCTAGTAATCTATTCCATTTTCTCTATTTCAGCTACCCAAGTATTCCAGTGGCCCAAGGTAGGGGGGAGAGACATCTAGAGGTGATGCATTTCAGGGCAGCTACTCTAAGGATCTGTCCCAACCTGCGGGTGTCGCTAGAGCAGTACAACAGAGCTGGGAAACTGAGCACCAGCTCAGCAAATGTTAAGGGAAAAGCGAGTCCCATAAGCTGTTGAAGTGTGGAGTGCACCTCCTTCCAGAAGGCTGAAAACCTGGGGCATGCCCAAAATATATGATAATTTGTTCCCTGCGACACAGTTGTGCCAACAGAGATCCATATGATTAGGGTTAAAGTGTTTAGTTATTACTGGAGTCAGAAAAAAATGCACAAACATCATCCAGTTGAATTCACACCACGATAGGGAGACAGTGACTTGCCCCAGCCCCAGCTCCAGTTCAACCATCTTGACCAATGTTCTGGGTTGATAGGGTTCCCACCTTCCTGCTCCCACTTCAGGCACTGAGCCTCTAATGGGGGGGCTTCTGGGCGTGTCTGTGTGGAGTAGAGTTCAGAAAGGTGATGGAATTTCCCTTTAAGAGTAATGATATGGTAAAAGAAGGACTCTAGCTCTGAGTGTTCTCTTCTGATCTGAGGCAAAGTTCCTGGGGACATAATATGATGACGAATCTGGAGGTACCTATAGTGATCTTCTTTTCTCAAGGAGCATCTCTTGTAGTTTGGCAAAGGGAAGACCGCCCCTGTCATCTGTGCATTGTATGAAGGTGGTCAGTTTGTGTTTCTCCCAGAGCACATATCCGGGATCTAATTGTGGGGGGGCTCTCTCATGCCAAATCACAGATAATGGACCAAGGGTGTTGGGGGTTTGGGTTGTCTTTCAGAGGCGCAAAAGGATATGTAAGGAATGTTTAATCCACAGATTGTTAACCTGTGACCATATCTGCGGGGCAAGTACACTGGTGGGTAGGGTCCACAGTGCCCAGCCCTCCAAAGATGCTTCTTCAATCTGGTACCAACCAGAATTCGTGCGTTGCTTAGCCCAGGTACAAAACTGGGCCCTCTGCGTAACCAGGTAGCAAAAATGAAGGTTGTGGAGCACCAAGCCTCCTGAAGAACTCCTACAGAAAGGTGAGGATGAGACCCGGACCAAATAAATAGTTATTCTTCTGAAGATTATTCCAGTAGAATTTAGGTATTGGGATCAGTAGAGTTTGAAAGAGAAAGAAGAGACAAGACAAAACGTTCATTTTGACAGTTTGGGTTCTACCATATAGAGTAAGGGGTAACAGGCGCCATCTGGCCAGGTCAGCCTGAAGGGCTGTATAAAGTTTGATGTAGTTATTAAACAGTGCCGAGGTATCGATGGAGATGTGGATCCCCAGATAACGGAAGGTGTTTTTTGTGGCCCAAGTGAATGGGAAAGTATGTCTAAACTCTGGCATGGGGGAGCCACTTAAGATTAGTGCCTCAGATTTAGTAAAATTTATTTTGTAGCCCGCTAAGGAACCATACTCCTGTAAAGTCCTTTGAAAGTGGGGGAGAGAAGAGGAAGGGTCAGCAAGAAAGAAAAGCTAGACATCTGCGTATAGGGCTACCTTTTGTTCAGCCCCACCCACCATCACTCCTTTAATCTGGGCGTTGGATTAGATTACCGCTGCCAGGGGCTCCAGTGAAAGGGCAAAAAGCAGGGAGAAGAGAGGGTAACCCTGCCGTGTACCCCTCCCCAGGGGGGGAACGTTTTGACAAGAATCCATTCACTTTAACTTGGGCTTCAGTGGTGTCATAGAGTGAGGAGATAGCTGCAATAAAGTTGTCCTCCAATCCGAATTTCTCCAGGGTGGCAGTCATGAAGGGCCAGTCTACCCTATCAAACACCTTTTCGGTGTCCATACTGATTGCTAGTTGGAAAGCTGTCTTTTTGCATTAAGTAGGAAATAAATTCAAAAGTTTCGCGTGTGTTATCTTTTTTTTTTTGGTCAACTTCCCTACTCCCCCAACCACGCTGCTTCCCCTACTCCCAGGCTTACCCCTTGTCAGGGCCGGGCGGGCGCCCCTCCCCAACGCCAGCGTAACTGACCTGGCTTATCTCAGGGTGGGGCCACGGGAGCGGGTCTCACCCAGTGGACAGTAGGCAGGGAGCAGAGCTTCACGCTTCGGGGCCAGCATTTTGTAAACTGTATTGGGGGCGGGACGGCAGTGACAGCCAGCGCTGCCCGCCCACTGATATGGCGCTGGCACTGTGGTTCCCCGGCCTCCGCTTAGGTGTATAGCATGCTGGACACACAACCACCCCCCACCCTGGAGAAGGAGGCAGTCCCTAGGATGTTCGATCCTTTTACTCCGGCTGGCCCTCTGACGTCCCGAGTCCGTTCCCGAGCTCGGGTCATCTGCGTCGCAGACGAACGCCCTGCCTCTGTGCCGGCGGGCTGGCTTCATATGTTATCTTGGAGAAAACTACCTGCGATGAAACCTTTTTGATTGTTGTGGATTAGAGTGGAAATACAACTGTGGAACCTGTCTGCTAATATACCTGTGAAGATCTTGAGGTCCACAGGCAGTGGGGAGATAGGGCAATAAGAGACTCATTCCTCCATATTTTATCTGATTTCAGAATTACAGATATCTGTGCCTGGTTCCAAGATGCAGGTACCCCCCCCCTTCCCTCCCAGCACCTCATTAAACACCTCCAACATCGGTTCAGAAGTGAAGGTGAGAATGCTTTATAGAATTTGGAGGCATAGCTATCTGTTCCAGGAGCTTTATAATTCTTTAATTGTTTAATCTTGGAGAGAATGTCTGTGGCTGAGATTGGGACAATAAGGGAGTCCCATTGGTCATCATTTAGTATGGCGAGGTGTATCTGCTCAAGGTATTTATGCACTTGTTCCAGATGATTGGGAACACGTTTTGGGGCATGGAGAGATTTATAATAAGTGGCAAAGGAGTTGGAGATTTTCTTTGGAAGAGTGGTGCTAGAGGATCCCTCTGGATCCCGGAGGCGTAGAACTGCTCTGCTAGCCATCTCCTTCCTAAGCTACCAAGCCAGCAGTCTACCTGTTCTATTACCTTGCTCAGAGTATTTTTGTCTCGAGTATCGGAGTTGGCCCTCAATTTGGGCATCTAATACCTGATTAAGTTTATGCCGCTCCTGCACTAATTGACTTTTTACTTCTTTGTCCAGGGAGATCTGATGTTGGAACTCTAAATCTGCAGTCTTTTGCTCCAGCTCTAACCTCCTTTGTGTACGAGTCTTTTCCACTTGTGATGAGAATTTAATAATTTCTCCTCAAAGGTAACATTTTAAAGCAATCCATCTGACCCTGGCCCTGGTATCTTCTGGGGGGTTTGTTTGAAGGAATGTTTTAACTGCCTCCTTAACCATTTCTTTAAATTCTGATTGAGTGAATAAACTAACATTTTATTTCCATAAGGACTCTGGTGGGACAGGAGATGTATCTAGCTGGATTTGAACTGGAGCGTGATCGGAGAGGGACATGGAGTCAGTTCTAGCACCGCTTAGTTTGGGAACCCAGTTAGCGGAAAGTAAAAAGCTGTCAATGCGAGAGTACATATTGTACTTGGGGGAGTAATAAGTATAATCTCGCCCTTCAGGGTGAAGAAACCGCCACCCATCCACTAACCCCAGCTCCAGACAGAGGCACAACAACACTTTCCCTGTTCAAACTGGTCCCCTTGTGCTTGAACCTGTCCTATCCGATGTTGCCATTCATAAAAAATAAATAAATGAAACTTTATTTTTATGGCTCCTTTCAAATACCAAGGCGCCAAACAACTTTTAAAATACATCATACAGCTCAGTGTCGCAACAATATGAAACATCAACGAAACAAATAATATAATTGAATGGAACCTAACTGCCAAAAGCTTGTGTAACCCCCCTGCAAATGGGGGTTCCCAAAAGACTTCCAGGAGCTTGCTTGAATGCTCCAAGCCTGAATGGTGTTTGGCATTTAAGCCATTTATCAGTGAGTGTTTTTAGAGCCTCTGGTACTGTCTCTTTAAGAGCTGTCTGCTTGCAGACATAATTAGTTTGTATGGAGGGACTGTGTGCTTCTCTGAGTACCACTCGAGCTGCTGCCAATTCACTTCATTTTGCAGTCACTAGGAGTGCAAAGGAACCTATCTGAAAGATGTAACTGTTTGCCAGAAATTATTTAGAGTAATAATGAAATTACAGTTTGTCTAACCTGCTTTCTTTGCAGTCAGAACTGTCTGCTAGTTCCCCATTCTAGTTTTGAACTGCTGAACTGGACCAATCAGTGTGGGGTAAGCTAGCTCTAAAATGGTGCCTTGGACGAATCAGAACTTGGACTCATAATCTGAGCCAGCCACAAGAGGATTGTATGGGCAGTGACTCTGGGAGATGTAGTTTAGACTTCAGTGCCTTTTGGACCAACAGCAGCAGTCTATTGTGAGTGACAGCCAATCCAGTCAAGAACTGGGAGGAACTCAAAGGAAGTGCCGGTTTTTGTCGGCTGGAGTTTGAGTTGAGCTTTGGCAGTGAAGAAGGAAGGAGCCCTGTGCTTTTTCAGTGTGCAGTTTTAGTCAAAAACGTGTGTAAGGCCCAGAGTTCGGTCTGCAGCTTGTTAGGACTGAATCCGTCCTGTGAAAAGAATCAAAGATCTCTGAAGAGTAGAAACCAGGCTCACCCTGTAGAAGACTGGAAGAATTGCTGAAAATTGCACTCGGTCTGTCAGGAACTGAATCTGCTGTGTGTTCTCCGGTATTGTGCAGTAGTATTGCGATCGGATACAGATGCAGCCTGCCTGGTATAGTGCTTTCTTTTATATGGATGTGTGAAGAGGTTTGTGTACCTCAAGTGAGCCCTGCTGACATTGAAGGACCCTATCTTATTTGGAGGTCGTGAGTACTAATTCAGGTCGCTCCCTGTTGAATTGCCACATTACATCCAAATGGAATTACTGTACTGCTGACTGTTTAATTCTCCTTTTTCTCTGTGTGAAAGGGCCCCTACCAGCTGCCACCGGTTTGGACTAGCCACTAGGGCTTGGGTGCCCAGGGACAGTAACTGATAGGGATAGGCCTGTGCACAGAGCCATAGGTAGATTATTAGAGTGATAAGCTAATTAACCTGATTTCCCCCTGTCCTTGTTATATCCCCCTAAATAAATCAGAGCTGCTTGTTTCAGCAAAGTTATACTGCCTGAGGTATTTGTCTATGTTAAAGTACTGTACTGTGATTGTTGCACTGTATCTCATTTCACAGGAGGTCCCAGTGCCGGAACCAGTCCTGGGGGTAAGTGTATACTGTGAAGGTAATTCTGATATATTGTGTGGGCCACTAGTGGGAAGAAAGGGGGGTTGCAGTGTCCCAGAGGGCTGTGACCAAGTTAGTTTAACTATTGCAAACCCTGACCTCTGGGTGGAGGCACCCGCCATTGGATCAGGCCCCTCAACCTGTTAGTGGCAAATCAGGCAGGGTAGTAGCCCCTGGGATAGCGCCATCTAGGGTTACATCTTGAGGCTCACCGCTGGGATTGTGTGTCCTCTAGTGGCCATATTACTGAACCACTGTTAAGAAAAAATGGGTACCCGACAGAAGTGGCTGTGCACCGGCTGGTGGAGTGGTGTACTGGGGAGGAGATCGACCCCAAAATGCTATGCTTATCCTGGACATCCCCTGGGTATCAATACGGACACTGTGCAGGAGTACTTTCCAAGGTGGAAGGTTTACAAAACCCTGTGGTGGTGGGTCGGCATGCTAATCTGCTCACCCACACTTTCCTGGCCCTAGTAGAGTTTAAGGATCCATAGATGGCTCCAAAGTGCACAGACCATTACCCCAGAGGGAGCCCTCACTGCTTGGAGAGTGATAACTAAGGACAGTAAAGACCGGGGAGTCAGCCCCACCACTATCTGAAACTTTTGAGGAGAAATTTGCTGAATGGTTGCTGGGAGAGGAAAACTGTGGAGGACTTGAAGAAACTATTCTTGCCACCTGGGGTGTTCCTCCCAACACCCTCTCCTGCTCCAGTGCCTTATGGTGGCTGAACCAATGCAGACTCCTATTTCTGCACCTGCCATTAGTCACGACTCTTACCGAAGGTTGAGGATCTTCTCTGGCACCCTCCCACCCCAAGGGAGGATGACTGGGAGACCTGGATAGACTATGTTGCCCCAAGTGCTAGAATGGCAATGCTCGGAGGCGAAAAGCAAAGAGGGTTAGTGAGAGCCTCCGAGGTCCTGCCTGGCTACCATCCGTAGCTAAGCGGGCCAGTAACCCTGAAGCGACTGCACAGGCCTATCTTGAGGCCTTGGAGAATGTGTATGGGAGCCCAGATTCTGATGAGGACCTATGGTGGAGAGTAAGAAATGCACAACAGTACCAAGGGGAGTTGTTGTCTGTGTATGTCTCTCGGCTGGAAAAATTGTTGCAAGAATGCCTCAGAAAGGGTAGTTTGCCAGCGATTGAACTGGACCGAACCAGACTGGACAGAATCCTTAAGTCTGCCCCCTTCTCAGAACTGCTGTTGCTTCAGTTACGCCTGGCAAATCGACTGGAATCCCACCCTCCTATGATGAGTTAATGAGAGAAATTCGAGGAGTTGAGAAAAGCGACCTCGGGAGGTACCTGCACCAACAGCTGTGGCTCGACCCGAGTGACTGAGGTGACCCATCAAGTGAAGTTCAGGGGCAGAGGTTGACAGTCAATGAGTGCTCTGACAAGGAAAAGATATGCCACAATGGGGCGAACTGTTGAGAGAGATCCGGGAATTCAAAACAGTCCCTTTATGAAGGCCACGCCTGCAAGTACAGGCCTGACCTATATCCGACTGCATCTGCTATGGGGGGGGTACCCACCCATGTATCTCCTGCTGATAACAGCTCCAAACTCAAATCCTTGACCATGGAAGTGGAGAAACTGACGAGATGTCTCCAAATGCTTATCACGCCGCAGACAGAGATGGCACCCAGGTTTCCAGTTAGTAATACCCGCCCTGGCTCCCAGTGTGGCGCCTGCCAGCTCAAACTCCAGAAAGTATGTTTTGCTATAATTGCGGGAAAGATGGGCACATGAAAAGGGAATGCCAGTCCCAAAAGACACTGACAAAGTTGCATATAGGCTACAAGGAGGCTTGGAGAAGAAATCAGTGGTTAAGAGGTGCGCACATGATCCCAGTGAGGGCACCAAAAATGCTAATTCACGCCCTTTGTGGCAAGGTCAGTTGCCAGGCCCCCACTCACGCCTCTCCAGACTGGTCCAGAATAGTGGGTCCCTCCATGGAGACCACTGTAAAGGTGAATGGAGTGTCTACAAGAGCTGTATTAGACAGTGGCTCCAAGTGACAATTATGTTCCAGGATTGGTATCAGAAGCATTTGCCAGGCGTGCCTTACAACCATTAGAAGGACTGCATGTATGGGGTTAAGTGAAAAGGCCTACCCCTATTCCGGGTATATCCGAATTTGGCTGTCTTTCCCCACCTCCGTGGCTGGAGTGGCCGAACAAGTAGAGACCCTAGCCTTAGTGTGTCCCCCCACTGGACTGTATGATGGTGTCCCTTTGTTAATTGGAACAAATGCTCATATGTTCGGAAGGCTGGCACAGTTGTGTTATGAAAAACAGGGGTCAAAGACTAGTAGAGCTTTAAGAGTTCCGGCTTTAATTAAGAAGGCCTATGAGGCACAGAGAGTGCTGAAAAACAGAACCAGAGGAACCGGTCGGAATTGTATGGAAGAAGGATCCTGAGTCTCTGATCCCGGCCAAATGCCCAGTGTACCTTACAGGGAGAGGTCCGTATCAGAAAGGATGTTAAGAATAAAATATTAATGTTGGATGCACCAGGCGATGGAAAATTGCCAGAGGGACTGCTGGTCAAGCCTAGTATTTTGCCCGCTAGAGCCCATGCTTATGCCAGAAGGGTAATGGTCCAAGTTCATAATGTGTCTGAAAGAGACATTGAGTAAAACAGAGGTTGCATCCTGGCTAATGTGCATTGTGCAGACACTGCAGTGCTACCCAGCAGCAAGAGTTCAAGGAAGAATGACAGAGTAACGCCTGACTTGTTTGATTTCAGCGACTCCGCTGCCAGCTGAATGGAAAGTGAGGATCAGTGAGAAGCTTGCCCAGAGAGACCAGGTGTTTTCTTTAAAGGAATGGGATGTAGGATGCGTGCAAGGAGCTGAGCACAATATCCGGCTGCATGACGAAAGACCATTTCGTGGAGAGGTCTCGACGCCTGGCACCTGCTGACATAGATGATGTGAGACGGCATCTGCAAGAGATGTTAGCTGCTGGTGTAATACAAGAATCCAGAAGCCCTTATGCTTCCCCATTGTAGTAGTGAGGAAAAGAATGGAACAGTAAGGATGTGTGTGGATTATCGCACCTTAAACCGCGGACTATCCTGATCAGTACACAATGCCCGCATTCAGGATGCTTTGGACTGCCTAAACGGGAGCAAGTGGTTCTCTGTGCTGGATCTCCGCAGTGGGTACTACCAGATCCCGATGGCCCCAGAGGACCGTGAGAAGAGGCCTTTATCTGTCCGCTTGGCTTCTATGAATTCATGAGGATGCCTCAAGGGATTTCAGGTGCCCCAGCCACTTTTCAACGATTGATGGAGCGTGCAGTGGGGGACATGAACTTACTAGAGTGCCTGGTATACCTAGATGATGTTATTGTGTTTGGCAGCTCACTGGAGGAACATGAGAGCAGATTATTTAAGGTATTGGACCGACTGGAGGACTTTGGCCTTAAACTGTCCATTGATAAGTGTCAATTCTTTCAAACATCAGTAAAGTATGTGGGACACATAGTATCCACCGAGGGAATAGAGACCGACCAAGTAAAGTTGAGGCCTTGACCACCTGGCCACAGCCCAAAATCTAAAAGAACTGCAAAGATTCCTGGATTTTGTGGTTATTATCGGCGCTTCATCAAGGACTATTCAAGAGTGATCCGCCTTTACTTAACCTTACTCAAGGGTATCCCCAACCCACAAAAATACCAAAGTCAGCGTCCTCAAGACTGAAAGAGTGTATTTTCATCCGAGTGAAGTATTTGGGGCCGCTGGACTCCTGATTATGAGACTGCTTTTCATGAGATCATATATCAACTTACCCATGCTCCAGTGCTGGCCTATGCGATCCAAGAAAACCTTACGTCCTGCACACTGTGTGCTAGCTTCAAGGGTTGGGGCTGTGTTGTACCAAGAGCACGAGAATGGCCTGAGACCAGTGGCCTTTGCCAGTAGAAGCCTGACCCCATCCGAAAAGAACTATCCTGTACATAAGTTAGAGTTCCTAGCTTTGAAGTGGGCTATTGTTGACCAATTCCATGAGTACTTGTATGGGGCTAAAATACTAGTAAAACTGACAATAATCCTTTGACCTATGTGCAGACCTCAGCTGTTGGATGCCACTGGCCATAGGTGGCTTTCTGCATTATCTACATATGACTATGCTCTCGAATACCGAGCAGGTCTGAACCACATAGATGCTGATGCTCTCTCCCGGAGGCCTGTTCCCCAGAATGATTGGGTCCGATTGGCAGAACCTGACATTCGGGCACTCTGCCGGAAGTTTGACAGGGAGGAACAATGTCCACGGACGCAGTGGACTGCATGGTGGATTGCTTGGGAGCCTCTGAGAATTGCATACCTGCTGCTTATTGCCACTTTTCTGCAATAGACATTGGTGCACTGCCTCAGCTGGACAATGACAGTATTACGGGGGCTCAATCCTGCGATCCCATGATCAAAGCAGCTTTAGAAGCCCTCTATGCAGGAAAAGATGTGTCCAAATTACGCTCCACTGATTTGAGAACTGCACTGTTATACAAAGAAGGTCCTAAGTTGAAACTGATCAATAAACTGTTATACAGAGAAACAGTAGACAGAGGGGACAAGTAGACAAACAACAACTAGTGCTGCCCACTGCCTTCGAGACTCAGTACTGAGGTCCTTGCACAACCACATGGGCACCTTGGTATAGACAGAACACTTGACTGGTGAGATCCAGATTCTATTGGCCTAAGATGGGGGCTGATGTGGAGCAACACATTCGAACCTTGTAGTCGCTGCTTACAGAGAAAGCTTTGCCCCAGAGGGCTGCCCCCCTTGTTAACATCACCACCAGTGCACCCATGGAGTTGGTCTGTATTGATTTTCTGAGTTTGGAGTCAGATCAAAGAAATATCAGTAATGTGCTGGTGGTCACTGACCATTTCACGAGATATGCCCAAGCTTTCCCCACCAAAGACCAGAAAGCATCCACTGTGGCCAAAGTACTTGTAGAAAACTTTTGTTCACTATGGGGCTCCACAAAGAATCCATTCTGATCAAGGGAGAGACTTTGAGAGTCGTCTGATCAAAGAGATGCTTTCTGTGGGGAGTCGAAAGTCCAGAACCACTCCTTACCCCCAGGGGACCCACAGCCTGAACGTTTCAACCGCACTTTGCTAGATATGCTAGGCACCCTGCACCCAAAGGACAAGCCTAGATGGAGCCAACAAATTAGCACCCTGGTACATGCTTATAACTGCACCAAAGTGATGCCACTGGATTCTCCCCTACCGCCTGATGTTTGGAGAGAAGCTCGACTACCAGTAGATGTGTGTTTGGGGTCTCTCCTGATGGGGTTCAAGCTGACAACTATTTACAGTATGTGCAAAAGTTAAAGGCCCAGCTAACTCATGCACTCAACTGGCTCAAACCATGGCTGCCAAAAGAAATCTGGCCAACAAAGAAAGGTATGATAAAAGGTGAAAGCACAGGAACTCCAGGAGGGAGATCGGGTATTGCTAAGAAATCTGGGACTGCATGCATGCACAAGATTGCTGACAGATGGCACCATCTCCCTCACATTGTAGTGGGCAAACTAGATGATCTGCCAGTGTACAAAGTAAGGCCTGAGAATAATTCAAAAGATGTAAAACAATGCATAGAAATCATTTACTGCCCATTGGACAAATCTTAATTGAGTCTGAGCCCTAGAAGATGCCCCTCTGGACCAGTGACTAGAGCTGCTGCTAAGAAAAGACCAAGAAAGTCTGCACCTACAGAAGCAAAGTTAAAGTGTTCCCTCCACAAGTCCCAGTTGAGCATGACTGTCAGTCCATATCGGAAGAAAGTGAGAGTGACTTTGAATACTATCCTTCTTCGAACTGAGTCAATTGTTTTGGGGCAATCCCCAGTCAATACTGGAGACAAAGCTGGGCCTTCTGGACTGTCTAAGCCCCAGCTTCATCCCTGGAGCCAATGCTCCCAGAAAGTGAAGTGCAAAGCATCAGATCAGATGAAATGGAATCATTGTGCATGGTTGAACTGTTTGAGCTTTCAGGGAGGAAAATGATAGATTAGGGGCAGACTGGTATACACCGAACAAGAAGAGTATTTTGAGTGCCTGATAGTCCACTGCCAGTGTCCGAAAGCTCTCCATGCGAGCCAAATGTTGTGGACTCCAGAAACTGTAACTCCTGGATTGAAAGTGCCCCAAGTTCTAGCCTCTCTACCCCCATGGAGACTCCCCTGACAAGTGAGGACAATGCTGAAATGAGGCTCAGAGTGCAGAGACTATAACAGTTCCCCTAGAAAGACTGGTCGAGCTGTAAAGCCTGTGGTGCACCTCAGTTATGATTCACTTGGGAGGCCTGTGGACTTGCCTCTCAATGTTGTCCATAAAGGAGTGTATGTGTCCCGAGCTCATTGCCCAAACTGAGCATCAGTGCTAACTCCAAGTTACTTGTGTTGCCCTCTAGTATGGTGCCCTTGCCCCATCCAGCCCCAAGGTAACTGATAGGAAGGCCCCTCTTCAGGTTTCATGTACAAGAGGTAATAACTTGAGTTATGGTACAATGTGTATGTAATACTGTGTAAAGTGGCGATACTGCAATGTTTCAGAAATGTGTTCTTGGTAAAATGATATATTGACTGATGATTACATATGCGAGCCTAATGCAAATGTATCATGGTTGCAGTAAAACTATGGGGTACTTGCTTGACGCCGGACGCCAAGCTTTCCCAGGCAGGAAGGGTGTAACCCCTGCAAATGGGGGTTCCTAAAAGACTTCAGGAGCTTGCTTGAATGCTCCAAGCCTGAATGGTGTTTGGCATTTAAGCCATTTATCAGTGAGTGTTTTAGAGCCTCTGGTACTGTCTCTTTAAGAGCTGTCTGCTTGCAGACATAATTAGTTTGTATGGAGGGACTGTGTGCTTCTCTGAGTACCACTTGAGCTGCTGCCAATTCACTTCATTTTGCAGTCACTAGTAAGGGAACCTATCTGAAAGATGTAACTGTTTGCCAGAAATTATTTAGAGTAATAATGAAATTACAGTTTGTCTAACCTGCTTTCTTTGCAGTCAGAACTGTGTCTGCTAGTTCCCATTCTAGTTTTGAACTGCTGAACTGGACCAATCAGTGTGGGGTAAGCTAGCTCTAAAATGGTGCCTTGGACGAATCAGAACTTGGACTCATAATCTGAGCCAGCCACAAGAGGATTGTATGGGCAGTGACTCTGGGAGATGTAGTTTAGACTTCAGTGCCTTTTTGGACCAACAGCAGCAGTCTATTGTGAGTGACAGCCAATCCAGTCAAGAACTGGGAGGAACTCAAAGGAAGTGCCCGGTTTTTGTCGGTTGGAGTTTGAGTTGAGCTTTGGCAGTGAAGAAGGAAGGAGCCCTGTGCTTTTTCAGTGTGCAGTTTTAGTCAAAAAACGTGTGTAAGGCCCAGAGTTCCGGTCTGCAGCTTGTTAGGACTGAATCCGTCCTGTGAAAAGAATCAAAGGATCTCTGAAGAGTAGAAACCAGGCTCACCCTGTAGAAGACTGGAAGAATTGCTGAAAATTGCACTCGGTCTGTCAGGAACTGAATCTGCTGTGTGTTCTCCCGGTATTGTGCAGTAATTCAGGATCACAGATGCAGCCTGCCTGGTATAGTGCTTCTTTTATATGGATGTGAAGAGGTTTGTGTACCTCAAGTGAGCCCTGCTGACATTGAAGGACCCTATCTTATTTGGAGGTCGTGAGTACTAATTCAGGGTCGCCTCCTGTTGAATTGCCACATTACATCCAAATGGAATTACTGTACTGCTGACTGTTTAATTCTCCTTTCTCTGTGTGAAAGGGCCCCTACCAGCTGCCACGGTTTGGACTAGCCACTAGGGCTTGGGTACCCAGGGACAGTAACTGATAGGGATAGGCCTGTGCACAGAGCCATAGGTAGATTATTAGAGTGATAAGCTAATTAACCTGATTTCCCTGTCCTTGTTATATCCCCAAATAAATCAGAGCTGCTTGTTTCAGCAAAGTTATACTGCCTGAGGTATTTGTCTATGTTAAAGTACTGTACTGTGATTGTTGCACTGTATCTCATTTCACAGGAGGTCCCAGTGCGGAACCAGTCCTGGGGTAAGTGTATACTGTGAAGGTAATTCTGATATATTGTGTGGGCCACTAGTGGGAAGAAAGGGGGTTGCAGTGTCCCAGAGGGCTGTGACCAAGTTAGTTTAACTATTGCAAACCCTGACCTCTGGGTGGAGGCACCCGCCATTGGATCCAGGCCCCTCAACCTGTTAGTGGCAAATCAGGCAGGGGTAGTAGCCCCTGGGATAGCGCCATCTAGGGGTTACACTTGCATCCACAGATAAGTTTTCAAATCCTATTTAAATCCTTCCATGGTTGCGCACTCCTGTAACCGACGGGGTAGAGAATTCCACAGGGTAGGGGCCGCAAACATAAATGCCCTGGCCCCTGAATATTTTAAACATACCCTCGGGATCTCTAGCAACCCCTCGTCAGCTGAGCAGAGTGATCGCCCAGGGCGGTAGGGAACCAGGAGCTCTTTCAAGTAATCTGGGCCCAGCATTAAAATCCCCACCAATAATTATCAGGCTGTGGGCATCTTTGACCGTGTCACTGAGTACTTTATGAAGGAAAGCGATGCGATTAGATTCTTCATTGGAGGCATATAAGTTAAGCAGTACACACTGCTGACCCCCTGTATTCCCCAAGCACATGGATATATCATCCCTCCGGGTCGGTATTCACCTGTGACATCAATAAAGGTGTGTTCCATCTAATTAAAAAAGCCACCCCTCTACGTTGTGGGTGCTTTACATAACAAGCAGCATATACCTCTCCCACCCATCCCTGCCACAGTTTGAGCTGTTCCTGTGGGGTCAGGTGGGTTGCCTGCAGGAAGGCTATAGTGGCCTGCTGTCTTTGAAGCTCCTGCAAAATACGGGCCCTTTTAATGGGACTATTGATGCCCCTTACATTATATGAGACTATCTTAAGATCCGCCATGGGGAATGTGAGAGTGAAAAGTGTGGAAAAATGAAGTGAGAAGGGGGACGCAATTATAATGTAATAACCAACAACAATACATGTTATTACAAATGTAACATTTTAACAATCAACTGGAAGTTGAAAACTGTAAACTGACTATTTACAGAAAGTACTTCAAGGTTTAAATAACCCCGTCCGTGTCTGCACTGAAACCCACTGTGGGATGAGGAAAGGTGTCAATATTTGTGGTACCCCAGTCCGGTACGTCTCAGCCATAAAATTGGTGAGAGACTGGCAGGGTAGGACAGTCATGACCTATAGGGCAAGGTATTGTCAATGCTAAGGTTAAACAAGAGGCAAAGTGATGCAGGGAGGATGCATTTTCTGTCCAACCTAAAAAGGTTTATTTTCCCCCTGGTCTTCTAACCCCCACTAAGCCCTTGGGGGTAGGATATAGGGGAGTGAGCCAGTCCAGAGGAGGAAGGTGACGCAGAAGACCATCTGCCAGGGGGTCCCTCAGCTGAGGAACAAAGACACCCCTGAGGGGGAACTCACGAGGGTCAGAGGGATGCGGACAGCTAAGGGGGCCACCTGCCTGCCAGGCAAAATCCAGGACTCGAGTAGGGCCCTCCCACTGGCACACCAATATGCTCAAGTGGACCAACGGTGCCACATAAAAAGGCAATTTTAAGCCATGTATCCCAGCTGAGGATTACATGCAACACTTAACAAAACAGGAGCACCATATGGTCCACACATGTCCAGGTGCACAATCACCTCTAACAACACAGAACAGGGGTGCGAGTAAGGTCCATCCTTCAAAGAGTGAAACATCATCAGCGGAACCCTCCACTGGAGGGGAGCCCCCATGGGCCTCCCTAACCAACTAACTAACTAACTAACTGCTAACCAGCAGTGTCAGTGACTTAGTAGGTAGTACACTTGCCTCTGAGGCCGGGAGATCAGAGGGCTATGGGTTCATTTCCCACATCTGGCACTTGGGTTAATATCCCAGTACTGACACTGCAGTGCAGCATGAGAGGGGTGCTGCTCGTCTGAGGTGCCGTGTTTCGAATGAGATGTTAAACTGAGGTCCCATCTGCCTGGATTGGTGGTAGTTCAGGTGGATGTTAAAGATCCCATGGCACTTATTGAAAAGAGTAAGGGAAAATGTTATTCAAACTGAACAGAAAACACACAAAAATGGTATTACTTCATACAAAAAAATTACAATACTTGCATGACAAAAACGGGTACCATTTCATCTTGAAACAAGAAGAGATGAAAAAAATAAAACAAACGAATAACGAACAGAAAAAGGCAAAATAAAAAAAGGAAAAGAAAATTAATGTTAACGTAAAAAACACTTATACCAGTAATAAACTAAAATCCCCTTACCACTGGCTAGGGAGTAGGAAGGCATAAGCACCTTAAACTAAAAAAGGAAAAGGGTAGTAATATATACACATTCACCATACGATACATAAAAAAGGTTAAATAGACAGGAACAATCCTAGATATCCAAAATCTCAGATTGCTTAATGAAAGCTCCTTTTCTCTCTTCAGTAGAGAACAGGAGAAATACAGCAAGCAAAAAAACAAGAAACATAACTGCATATACTAAACAAAATGCAGATAGAAAAACAAAAACCTAGAGAAAATACTATATATATATATATATACACACACACACACACACACACACACACACACACACACACACACATATAGTAAGCCAGAGAAAGTTTCATATATAAAAAAGGGATTCTTCTCCCAACCGAAACTCACCTCCTTAATTAAAAAAAAAAAAAAAAAGGGAAACAAGTGTCAAAAAAAAGAAATCACGATATCATAATATTTAAAAAAAAAAAAAAAAAAAATTTCAAAATTTCTCATACCCAACTTAAGGCTGAAAAGGAAAGCATATAAATCAGTAATAGGTCACACACCTAGATTTAAAATATAGTTGTGAAGGATCAACCCCCCACCCTCAAAAACAGGGATTATGGAGGAATTATATCTGTATAAAAGTGTTTCAATAAAAGTCATGAACATACAGAAACTGAAACTGTGGGAAAACGTTCCCTCAAGCACAAGTGATACCTAAAGTCTCATCTATCCAGTGTCTAACCAGGACGTATTTCTCCACCATAATTTATATAAATCTGGGGACACCTGTTTCCCCTCCAAATCTCACCATCTTACAATATCATTATGAAGCACTAAAAATATCTGATCACATGTTTTCAGGTGCTTCCTAAGAGTCAGACCACAATGAGCTTGCCATAGCTGGAAACGGATAAAACCCATCAAAAGTCTCATAGTGCAGGCATCATATTTAACCCAAGAACCCAGTAAAAAACCCTCGATCTATACAGCAGTGGACTGAATAGGAAACTGATTCAAGGGCCATCTATCATGAAAACTGTCCCAAAAGAACATAGCAAAGGGACATTCAACAAAAAGATGTGACATTGTTTCAGTAACTCCACACACACCCCATCCCTGGGACAGTTTCTGTCTGTAAGCTCTTCATGCTTTAAATTCCCCCGGACACCTAATTTTTTATGTGAACACAACCACGAGAAGTCCCACATATAGTGAGGAACCCTCTTACTGTTTAAAAGTTGGGTAATAGAGTTCTGATCCCTACTAGGTAATTCTATAAACCAAGGTGGTTGATAAAAATGAGACTCCAATATTCAGCTGTTTAAGGCTTTCCAGGTAGAGGAGCACAATAGGCTCCTAAACAATTTTACAAACTTTTAATTTTCCTACTATATCCTTAAAATAATTCTGCAACAGAGTCATCCTAGTTTGTCTGGAAATAAAATTAGAGGGTTCTCAACTCTCCAACAAAGGCCCCACTTCATCCATAACCCAAGTGGTGCATAATTTCTTAAACTACGTCAAAAGAGGTACCAAATTATAATAGAAAAATGTAACAAAAAAGAAAACAACTGGGTTTATCATCCCCAAACCTCCCCTACTTTTTGGGAGGTAAGTAACCCCACATCTAACTGGGTTCAGTCTGCTTCCCCACAGACACTGGAAAAAAAACGCTATATACAGAAGCTTCCAGTGTCCTGGGGGAGGGAAGACCGCAGCTAAAGACAAAAAATAGGGCAACAAGTGCGTCTTAATCAGATACGTTGGATTTAGTCATACGCCATTTATTCCAACTCAGCACCCTTTCTCTCTCTCTCGCTGCTGCCAATTGTTGTTCCCAGTTGTACGTCTGGGGGTCTTCGCCTCCAAAATAAATACCCAGTATCCAATGATAGCCAGTATCCACTGGTATACCCCAAACAATAGAAACATCAGCTGCATCATACCTTATAGATAATATACTGCTCTTTTGTTTATTAATGGCAAAACCAGACATATTTGAGAAATTTTGCAGAATTTGTTTCGATTCTGTAGCAAATTTCTGATCAGCCAAAAAAAGACCCAAGTCATCTGCATAAGCCATCATAATTCTCGGTGGGTCCTCACAACCAACTGAGAGACCAGTAATCGAATCTTTACCATTCAGGGCATGCAAAAGAAGATCCAAAGCTATAATATACAATAAAGGGCTAAGAGGGCAGCCCTGTCTAACCCCCCTGTTTACCATCACAGCCTTACCCACCGAACCATTGATACTAGGCAGGATACTAATCCCACGATAGCAGGTTCATAGCCAAGCTATGAAGGAGTTCGGAACCTGTAACACTGTGAGTTTCCCAAAGATATTCATACTCCAGTCGATCAAAAGCTTTGTATAGGTCTAAACATACCAGATGACCCATTATTTCCTGTGTATCTCCTTTGTGGAGAATTTCATGGAGGAGAATAAGGGTATCCTGTAATCGTCTCGATGGAACTCCAATAAATTGTGCGGGATGAATAATTGTGTCTAAAACACCCCGTATACGATTACTCAAAATCTTTATTAATATCTTGCTATCAGTGTTAAGGAGAGATATAGGTCTCCAGTTATTCAAATTACCCCGCTTCTCCACCCCCCCCACCTTAAACAGCAAAATCCGAAGTCCTTCCAACATACTATCTGGTAGGCGTCCTAAAGTCAGACCTGCATTTGTCCCATCTCGGGCCCTAAAAATTCCCAAATATCTTTATAGATTTCATGGGGGAGTCCATCTGACCCTGGTGTCATCCCCGACTTCAGGGACCAAATAACTTCCTTTAATTCAACCTGAGAAATGGACTCTGTTAAGAAGGCCCCCATTTCAACCGGTATTTGTGGTAATGCACAGGAGGCCAACCATCACTCCATGTCCCCAATGGGCAGAGACTGACTGGCAAAAGTGTGTGAAAAATTATTATGAATCTCCTATAAAATTCCTGTATTATCAGTCACTGGTGTACCCGCCGATGTCACTAGATAAACCATATTCCGATGTTCTTTTAGAATACGAGCTGACTCAAAGGGCAACGTCTCCACTGTTTTCCCTTTTGTCCCATATTTCTGTTTCCTTTCCATATTTCTCATACCCTCTAGTTGTAAATGAGCTAATTCAGCCTTAAGGCCCTGAATTTTCTGATGACAATTCCTGCCCAACTGTTGACGGAAACCTGTCCAAAATTGAATTCGACCTCTTATATAGCAAAGTGTGTCCAATTTAAGTTTACCATTAATTCGACCCACCTTCTGAAAACATCTTCTGAGCTCCCCTTTAGTGTCTTCCCACCAGAGATTTTTATCCTCATACAGAAAACACACAAAACAGAGTGAAATCCCTCCCGTATTTGAGGAATGTCCACAAAGTGATGTTTAATTTCCAAATGCCCGGGCCACGTCTTTTCTCACGGTGACTACCCATCACCAGCTCAAGTAGCCTGTGATCGGAAGTGGCAACATCCAAAACTCTGGCAGATTGTATCTGTAGAGATGGAGAAGCAAACAATAATCCATTCTAGAGGCCCTTGGGCCACAAAAGTAAGTGTAAGGGGCTCCTGAATATAGAGTGTCGAAAACATCTATAAGGCCCATCTCCCCAGTCAGTTGTGCAAGACAATGAGCACCACAGTAAATTTTCTTAGCTGATGTTGCAGGGGCCTGAGAAGGCAGGGTGCAATTAAAATCACTCCCCAAAAGTACAGGATGATTCGTAATCAAAAAGGGATTGAAACAAAACCACTGTGTCATGTTTAAGTTGTGAGGCATAGATATTTATTAAACGTAATACCATCCCTTCCCATTGAATATCCAGCAAAAGTGCTGTTCCTTCCAACAACTCCAAATGTTGGAGTACTAGTATCTTTGAAGAAAAAAAACATATTCCAACCCCAGAACACATCTCAACCCCTTGTGACAAAAAACAATCCCCCCAGAGCCAGCCATCTGAGGCGGCTGTTAAAACCTCAGGGGAGTGCAGTCTAACGTCTTGGAAGAAAACACAGTCTAGAGTATTCATTATAAAGTGGGCATCTGTACTTGCATGTTTAACAGAGGATTGAATGGTGTTCACATTCAAAGTCGCCACTCTAAAATTAAAAGGAGCCAGAGTCAATGATACACAAGTCCTGTCACTTCACTTTGCTAGAGGCCCTCGTCACTCTGCCACTCTTCAAAGCCTTAGGTCTTTGATCTTCCTGAACCTCTGGTTCCACCTGAAACGAAAGGTCCCCTCCTCTATGTCAGATTGCTCCTCCAATAAAACTGTAAACACATGTGGGTTCTCCGGAATCCAGTCAGAGGATTTTTTCTTAGATTTTAGTTTCTGCTTAGAACCTTTACCCTTCTTTCCAGAAACTACAGTATATTCCCCATCAGCAGGCATCTGAACCAGGAGAGCAGAGGGGATCTCAGTGTCTGTAATCACTCCTGCTGTAGTAGGTTCCTCAGGCACAGGAATGGAGTCCAAGGCTTCTTGTCTCTCAGGGGGTAAATTGTGGACAACACTTGGGGTGGGCTCAGTTGCCCTACCAACAGGGGGAACCATCGATTGTCTTATGGCGGTGCGAATATAGTGATCCTGCATGCCAAAGTCAGCATCTTCAGTATTTCTAGCCACCTGAGGGCAATCTGAAAAGGTATGTCCCAAGTCTTCACAGAGATTGCACCTCGGGGCTTGAAAGCAGTGGGCACTAGGATGTCCTGTTACTCCACAATGTGTACGTTTCAGTACTTAACAGGTAGTGCTAATGTGTTTGGTGGACCCGCACTTGAAACAAACCCTAGGTTGACCAGGGTAAAAGAGGAAGCCTTTATCCCTCCCAATAAAGAAACAGTTTGGCAAATGAATAATATCCTGATCTGATTGTTGTAGTTTGATCTTGAACTTCCACCCACCATTCCAGAAACCTTCCTCATCCATAATTGGCATCGGGTTTCCCTGAATAGAACAATGTTTTTCCAGCCAATATACAATATCTATAATGTTTACTCCTTAATTTCTGAAGAGTATAGTAATAACCCTGAAGGGCTGTTCAGTCAGTGGAATTACAGTGAAGTCCACCCATAAAGGGTTAGTTTTAAGGTTGGCATAATGGCACCAAAAAGTTTCCAACAGTGCAGGTGTTCGGAAACTAATGTCGAAAGTCAATTCTCCTGGCCATATATCACTGCATAAACTTCAGAGGGAAAAAAACATACTTTGCTTGAGGAGAATTTTATCTTCATAGACTCCGTCTAGCGGGTGTTCTCATGGGCCCACATACCTCAAGCATATAGCATTATGGCGTTTAGCCAGCTCAATGGGCTTATGAAAATGACTAGCATATGAGGGTTTTTCAGGCCCTGTATGAGTAGGAGTGGGGTCAGGCTTGGGTAAAGGGGCCGTAATAGGTTCTCCAGCCCTTTCAATACTTTGTAAACCCTCCTGCTCTGAATCAAGAACAGGGAGAGCTTCTGGAGAACTTCCAAGATGAGTGTTACCCATAATATCAGAAGGAATAGATTTATCACTTAACTGCGGGGGTTGGGAGCCACCCGGTAAAGGTATCTCCAGATCTGATCTCCAGTGACCATTCTGCACAGGAATCCAAACGGCCTCATGTAAGGCCTTGTCAGGCGACCAAGAGCCTTCAGCCTCTGCACTCCAGTCTCGCCGTGAGGACGGCTCTACTCCGGTTAGAGGCGATCTGGATCTTTATTCCGCCGCAAGCAGCTTCGTAGGATCAGCGGACCAATCCTTGCTCGGCGATGTCACCAAACACTTTCTTTTCCGATCTTCTTCTTGCCTAAGTCGCTCTTCGGTAAATTGTTCGCTAACTTGTAGCAATTCTGCCTCCAAACTTTGTTGCTTTTATTCCAAACTTAGTTGAGCTGTGATTTCTTCTTGAAGGGACCAACGTCTCGGGTGATATGCTGGCCACTCAAAGGGTGCCTCCCAGCCGCCTCCACAGCGGATCCCTCGACCTGAGACATCTCCAAAGGTCTATGATGCTCCTGAGTCACAGCATTCTGTTCCATCTGTTCACTACCAAGGCCTGCTGTGAAGTGAGAACACTGTACAGCATCAAGGGTCCCCCTACTGTCAGAGTAGGGGAATTTCCCCTGTGTCCTGGCCAAATTTCCCTCATTCACTAAAAATACCACCAACGGCTTAATCTTGTTCAATTTCAGTTGCTTATCATCTGTACCCCCCCCAACCCGGTCGCCCCTGAAAAAGGGACTTCTAGGCCCAGTGGGCTTACCGGGTCAACAAAACAACAAACCTATGCTCCTTTCAGCTCTTGGACAATTTGCTCAGCATTGTTGAGGCAGTCCACCAGAGGAGGGGCTCCTACGAGTCACCCCAACTGGTCACCTAGGCTCTCGTAGATGTTCAAAGGGACAGCGTATGTCTTATGGTAGAGGGCCATTCATCTTAGATGAGACAGCTGTGGCTTACTCTGTTGCCCCCGTCAGTGTCTCGCATGCAACTCCTCCTCAGCATCGATAATGCTCTCCCCATCCTCCAGGGGTAAGTGACAGTTGTGCTCAGCTGGAGTAGTAGCTTGTAAAATCGGCTCCTATTAGAGCCGAAAGAAAATAAACGGCATTACCGCTATTTAAAATAATAATAATAATAATAAACTTTATTTATATCCGCCTTTCTCAAAACCAAGGTGCATTACAATAAAATAGAGAATAAAAACATATTAAAACATATTTAAAAACTCAGTTAACCACACGAAATTAATCAGCCTCCAAATTATCTGCAAATGCCTTGCTCCATAAAAAAGACTTTAAGCCCCTTTTAAAACCGTCCACCGTCATGCACTCTCTAATCCAACGTGGTAGAGAATTCCAGAGGGTCGGCACCACGAACATAAAAGCACGGGCGCCAGAAGATTTTAAGATTACCCTCGGGACCTCTAGCAACCCCTCATTGGCCGGGCGGAGTGGTTGCGTCGGTAGGTAGGGCACCAGAAGCTCTTTCAGGTAATCAGGGCCCAAACCGTGTAGGGCTTTGTAAGTCAGAAGCCCGACTTTGAAGGTGATCTGCCACTGAATCGGCAGCCAGTGCAGATCTCGGAGCACCAGGGTAATATGAAAAGAACGGGAAGTCCCCGTTAACAACCGGGCTGCCAAGTTCTGCACTAGCTGCAAGCGGCGGATATCAACCCCAGGCAGCCCAAAGTAAAGGGAGTTGCAGTAGTCCAGACGTGAGGTCACAAAAGCGTGGATCAAGATGGGTAAATCGCCGGATGGAACAAGGTGCTTGATCCTGGCGATGTTCCTAAGATGGTAAAGGATACCTTAACAACCGCTGACACCTGTGCATGCAATGTCAGCTGATCGTCAGGATCACCCCAGGTCGCGCACTGCTCAGAGGTCGGGAGCTCCGCATCCCAGAATAAACCAGAGGTTTGAGGTGCCCCCAACCTCTCAGTCCGGGCGGCCATGATCCACAACCAGCACCTCCGCTCTTCCCTGAGTTCAACTTCAACCAACTGGACCTCATCCAATCCTGGATCTCCTGAGACAGTTATTAAACACTGAGAGTGCTCTATTCTGGTCAGGTACAAAGACAGATAGAGCTGGGTATCATCGGCATAACAATGAAACTCCAGCCCATATCGCCTTACAATGTCTCCGAGGGGAAGCATGTACACTGCAAACAACATGGGGACAGCACGGAGCTCTGAGGCACTCTACAGGTCAGAGCGGTGGGATCGGAGGAAAATCGATACCACCCTCTGAGTTCTACCTGTGAGGAAAGAAGTAAACCAGCGGTATACCAGGCCCGAAAGCCCACAGATACATCTCAGGCGCAAGCAACACCCCATGGTCTACGGTGTCAAATGCTGCTGACAGATCCAGAAGGACCAAAATGGACTGTTCTGGTCTCGCCATCAGGAGATCATTGAGGACCGAACCAGCGCAGTCTCAGTGCTGTGCCTCTTTCAAAAGCCTGATTGAAGAGGGTCGTAGATGTTATGGATGGTAAGATGGTTGTCCAACTGGGCTGCCACCACTTTCTCGATAACCTTCCGACAAAGGGAGGTTCGAGATAGGTCTGTAGTTGCCAGGAGTCGGGGTCCAAGGATGCCTTTTTCAACACTGGTGTCACCACGCTTCCTTCAGGAGCGGGGTATTCACCTGTGTCTAAGGAACACCAGACTATCCTGGCTAGAACCGGGAAGATAACCTCCCCACAGCCCATAATCAGGCCAGTGGGACCCGGGTCTAAACTACAGCTAGTGGTACGCATACCCTGGACAATCCTCATAACATCCTCGATTTCCGGCCTTATGAAGGAACTCCAGGTAAACGGTGTGCTAGTGATCATAGGCTGGGCAACCACAACTCCAATGGAGGAGTTGGCGCAAATCTCGGCCCTAATGACGGCCACCTTATCTGCAAAGAATCGAGCAAGTTCCACACACTGCAACTGTGAAAAAGCACGACGAACCTGCAGACAGGCTGGGTTGCACAGCCTATCTACGGTTCGAAAGAGCTGGGCCGGTCGATTCTGAGCAGCAGCAATTTCTCCGGACAGGAACACTGCCTTCTTATGAGTAATTGCTGACTGATAGAGTTTGTAATGCTCTAGGAGTCTAAGATGGTCGGCATCCAAGCCGGACTTCCGCCAACATCTCTCCAACTTGCGACCTAATCTCCACAACTCCCTCAGATCCTGATCAAACCAAGGGGATCGGGGGCGAAGGGAGAGAGGCCGCACACGGGTGGGAGCAATTAAATCCAAAGCGGAGGTGACAGCTTTATTATAGGCCTGCACCATCGCTTCAGGATTAGAGCTCAACCTAGGAAATTCTGATAGGCCAAGAACTGCTGTTAGACCAGTGGGAGTAACATCCCGTAAAGGGCGGTACTTGACCATCTCCACTGGGGTAGGTCTACGCAGGGGGGTGCGAAAATTGAACCTCACAGTATGGTGGTCAGACCATCCGACTGGTTCCACCCCCACATCAGAGGCCTCCAACCCCAGCAGGAAGACCAGATCGAGAGAATGGCCATGTTTATGAGTGGCAGCGGTAACCACCTGTGAGAGGACCAATGAACACATCAATTGGAGGAAGTGCTGGCCAAATTGAGAGAGTTCGTCGTTGATCCAGGCATTAAAATCACCCAGCACCATCAACCTGGACGACTCAAATACCAGGTCGACGATGAAATCCGCCACTTCCTTTAGAAATAGTGCTTCGTCACTGGGTGGACGGTAGACAAGCACCACTCTATAGCCCCCACCTGCCACCACAACACATTCAAAGGATCTGGTCTCCTCCACTGGAATACTAGCAAGGTCCAATTCGGTCTTGAAACAGACCACAACCCCCCCAACCCTGTGATCCAATCTCAGGCGGTGAATCACCGAATACCCAGCTGGAATAGCCGCCTCCAAAACTGGGGCAGCATTGCTATCCAGCCAGGTTTCGGTGATGCAGACCAGGTCCGCCATGCCAACCAAGTCCGCTATAATAGCAGTCTTGTTCACAACGGACCTGGCATTGCACAACACCGCCCGAGTTGGATAGGACTCCTGGGAGGTCTGACCACCTGCTCATCATTTAAAGAAGATGGTGCCCTTGGTATGGGGACCAAACAGGAAGGACCACGTTCAGCACTCCATTTCGCCCCAGGGCGTCTTTTGAGACTTAACCATATAGCGAGCACCCCATCCCGCTGTTCATGCCCCCAGCCCCTCCGAGCCCCACCACGTGCAATTCCCAAAGCCCTACAGCGTTGGTAAACAGGGAAAAGCAAAGGGGGGGCAAAGAAAGGGTGGAGGGCATGAAGGGCGGCGGATGAATAGTGCATGATGGGGGGGTGGAATAACAACATCTAGCAGCATCCACAGACATCAGGCCAAAACAATACTCTCAGAACACCCGAGAAATCCAATAAAATTAAAATTAAATATTAAAACCCACTTTTAAACTATAAAATCAACATTTCTAAATAAGGAAACAATAATGTAATAATTCAATAAAAATAATAACCAGTTCAAATAAATATTGAAAAGTCAAATTTAAAATAAAGTGTGTCCAGCCTTAAGATGGTCAGCAGAGGGTCCCCCCACACCATCCAGGTGCCTCCCGCAACGGGAAAGCCCCCTCACCACCAGCAGTGCACACCCCCACCTCCACAGAGAACAGAACCCCCCCCTCGAACAAGGTAATTTCCTATCTGCATCTGCCTAAATATCACTGAAAACAGTATGATTAGCATACAACAGTCAAGAGTACTTAACACAGTACTGAGTCCAAAATTAGGTTGAAGAGGCAAGTGAACCAGCAGCCGCTGCAGAAGATGGAGCCGAGTCTTGCCTGGAAGACATCACTGGGAGCAGGGGGACTGTATTCAATGTAACAGTGGACCAAACTGTGGAAGTGTTTGAGTCTGCCCTATTCCATGAATTATTAGTTCTTGCCTTTTGCCATGCACGGGAAAGTAGGGCCGCCCTTTGGATTTTCTTACATTCTTCAGGCACTTGAATGCCCAACTCCTGCAGGTAAGGGACGGCTAAATCCAGATCAGGCAAAAACGCTTGAGGCCATCTTTGGTCTGTATCTTTAGCTTGGCAGGGTATTCAGTGAAAGCTTGGTGGCCAGCTTGTTTAATCAACTTAGCTACTTGAAAAACTCTTTGGTGCTTCTGTAAGGTCTGGGGAAGCATAGTTGTGATCAAAATAAATTTGAGTGTCTCCGAAGTGGATTTCCTTCCGAGCCCATGCCAAGTGCAGTATTCCCTCCTTGACTCTGAAGTCCAGTAGAGCTAGAATAATGGATCTGGGACATGCTTTTGGGTCCGTGGGATGAGGTATAAGTGAGCGATGAGCTCTGATAATGTTTAAGTCCCGATCAGCCGGCAAGTTCAGCAGCTCTTTAATGACACTATTCACAAATGTAAGCATGTTCCCGGACTCCGTCTCCTCTGGAACTCAGGGGTATGCAGAGATTATTTTTCCAATTTCTGTTCTCAAGCTCCTCCATTCTCTGTGATAGCAGCTGCTCTCGTCGGTGTAGATCAAGAAGGGCCGAGTTGTGGACGTTGGTGGTTGTAACATAATCTGAGAGGATTTCTCAATTTCGACAGTGCGCTGCTCCAGCTTAGGAAGGTCTTTTCTGTCTTCCAAGACTTTCGCCTCCAAACGTTGTAGTGTAGCATTAATTTGTTGAAAGGCTGTGCACAATTTTTTTGAGGTAAACATGCAGTCCCCCTCTTCGGAATCACTGGCTAGAGGGGGAGGTTGCTGGCGTGGAGACCGGGGATCTTGTAGCGACCTGAGGTGGACTTTCTAGTTTAAGTTTTGGCAGCTTGCCAGTGGGTCCCGGCAGATTTTCTTTCATACAATTCCTAGTGGACATGATATAGTCTGTTATTTTATGATTAGGCTTCAGGATGGCTAAAATTCACTCTGATAACAGGTGGATTGTTTGTTGGTTGGGCTGGAGTGCTGAGCCTGAGCTGCCATTGCACTCGTGACATCACCTGAAGTCCTTGTCAAACAAATCTGATAGATTTTTTTGATTGGGTAACCATGATGGGGGCGTGGACATTGCCTACCTAGATTTTAGGAAGGCATTTGATACCGTCCCAGACAGGAGGCTAGTAAAAAAGTTGCGTAGTCTGGGAGTGGGTCCAAAGGTAGTAAACTGGGTCAGAAATTGGCTGAGCAACAGGACGCAGAAAGTGGTGGTAAATGGAGTTCAATCCCAGGACAGGAAGATGACAAGCAGGGTACCACAAGGCTCGGTACTGGGGCCGGTCCTCTTCAATGTCTTCTTTAGTGACACTGCAGAAGAGCTTGAAGGGAAGCCTCTTTGCAGATGACACCAAGATCTGCACTAGGGTAGACACTCCATACAGGGTGGAAAGAATGAGGAGAGACCTAGACAAGTTGGAGTAGTGGTCAAGAGTGTGGCAGCTTCCCTGTATACCCTGGAGGACATGACCACTACTCTCAACAAGTGTGGCCACCTCTTTACACTGTACCACCTTGCAGTCCATATGGGACACTGCCTGGAACCTTGCAACTTCTACTCCAGGAAACAACAATCAAAACTATCTCTCAAAGAGCTGCGACTCTGTTCCTTAAAACTCCTGCTCCTCCTCCTCCTCATCTCAGGCAGCGTCCATCACAATCCTGGCCCTAGAAGCTCAGGCCACACACAAACTCCAGGTGCCCTTATCCTTGCAACCATTAATGTCTGCAGCCTACTACCAAAGCTGGATGCACTCCAAGCCTTCATATGCCAACACAACCCTGACATCCTTGCAGTGGTGGAAACTTGGCTGACACCTAAAGTTCCTGACTCAGCAGTAACGATACAGGGCTACAGTGTTCACAGGCTGGACCGGATATCCAAAAAAGGCGGTGGTTGCGCAATCTATATCAAAGACTCCCTGTCTTGGCACCCTGTAGCAACTCCATCACTTTCTGCCTCAGCCCAGATTCTGCCAATAAAAATCATCTTAGGTCCCAACCATAAAGCTCTGACTATTGTCTCCATATATATCCCACCCAGGGACCCTAAACATGGATTCAACGACGTCCTAAACTTTATCAATTACATCCTCCGAAACTGAACTTATTCTACTAGGGGATTTCAACATAAACTGGTTAGCATCGAGTGCCAGTGCCTATAAAGACTCCATCTCAGCTGCTAACCTCACGCAAATGGTAAACTCCCCTACTAGGATTAACTACAAGACTGGCACCAGTACCCTCTTGAATTGGGTCCTCACCACTCACCCCACAAGGATTTCTCGTACAACCATTCTCCCAGACTCACTCAGTGACCACTCCCCAGTCATGTGTGCATGGTCTAACAAATTCCTTAAGCCCCCTCCCAAAATTATCGCTAGCAGAGTCCTTCCTGGTGGAAAACTTCCACATCTCAAACACCTGCTTCTACAAGACTGGCTACCCATCTACGAAGCAACAGATGTTAACTTGGCTGTTGATCACTTCATCTCAATTTTCAACAAAGCCTGCGACCTCTTTGCCCCTGCTAAAAGGCGCAAAACAAAATCTCTCTCTAACCCATGGGTCACCGCAGCTCTTCTCTCACAGCTGAAACTAAGGGATCACCTCTGGGCAGTTGCCAGGGCCACTGGCAAACAACTGGACATCCAAAATTACAAACAAGCACGAAATGCCTGCACAAAAGCCATACGGCTAATGAAATCCACCTATTACAAAGATGCTCTCACCAATACATGGGGAAATGGTCGTGCTTTCTGGGACAATATCAAGGATGTCACAGGGAAGCAGCCAAAAACCTCTCCGGCCATGTTAATGGTTGATGGATCCTCAACCCTTGACCCCAAGGTGATCGCAAACATCTTTAACACGGCTTTTTCAGACCTTAGTACTGTTCTACCCCATGACTTTTTCGGAAAACAGGGCCTACTCCCCAAATACCTCAGCCCCTCAGTCTAACCATCCCCTCTTCTACTTCAGGAAGGTAAGGCTGAATGAAGCTCACCGCTATATTACTGCAGCTATCTCTAAATCTAGATCTAGTAGCGACACCCTGGACCTTAGCTTCTTTTGCTCACCCTCGATGAGGTAATTCATCCATTAACAAAATCCTAAACCTCTCTCTCAGCTGTGGAAAATTCCGGACCTATGGAAAACAGCCACCGTGACACCCATCCATAAAAGTGGGGACAAGACGATCCACCAAATTATCGCCTCTATCTCCATACTGCCCCCACTTCTAAGGCACTTGAGCGATCGTGGCTGATCAACTTACCGACCACTTGGATAAATACAATATACCTTGTCCACAACAACCGGCTTCCAGAAAGGTCACAGCACCACCACAGCCCTTCTTGAGTTCACTGGAGCTTTACAAAATCCCTTGACAATGCCTTCTCACAGGGGCGTTTTAAATCATTCTCTCAAGACCTTCGATACAGTACACCATGGATCAGTAGTACACCAACTACTGAATGCCAGGCTATCTCCTGACTCTTCTCTCTGGTTTAAAAGCTACTTAGAAAACTGGTCACAGAGAGTAAAAATTGCGGACGCTCTTTCTAACACCCTGCCTGTTCACTCGGGTGTCCCACAGGGATCCATACTGGGACCCCTCCTTTTTAGCCTTTTCTTAAACTCTTCCCCCTTACCACTGCTCTGAGCAGATCATACTGTATGCCGATGATGCTGTTGTATTCTCCACTCACAAAGATCCTGCAACTCTTCAACACAACCTTCAACTTGGTTTCAGTTCTGTAGATACATGGTTTCTTAATCATAAACTGGTCCTCAATGAAAAGAAAACCAAATCTATGCTCTTCTGCAGCTCTCATAACCCACACAAGCTACACCACTTGGCTATCTCCACCACCCAGGGGAACACTCTAGATCAGGTGGGGTCCTTCAAATACTTAGGGATACAGCTTGACCCTAATCTCTCCTATGGACTTCATGTAGATAATGTAGCTAGAGCTGCTAATACACGGCTTGGTGGTCTCTACAAACACAGACCACACCTCATGCCAGAAGCTTTGAAGGTTGCAGTCCTGAGCTCTGTGATCTCTGTAATAGACTATGGTCTCATCATTTATGGCTCAGCCACAACCACAACCCTTAGATGCCTCTCAGGTACCTTAAATAAAGCATGTCGGCTCATCACTGGTGCTCACCGTCTCACCCACACATGTGACCTGTACACTCAGACTGGCTGGCTCCAACTATCAAACTGCATAAAGTTTCTCACCTGCTCCATGGTGAAAAAAATCTACCTTGGCCTTGCACCTTCTGGGGTCTCAACTCTGTTACAACACCGAATTAACAAATGGCGCCTTAGGAGATCCACGCTACAGCTACTGAAAGTCCCCCACTGTCACACTTCACAGGGACTCGCTCTTTTGCTTATCGAGCGCCACTCTGGTTCAATGGCCTCAGCCCAACCATCTCCTCTGCCCCAACTATTGGTATGTTTAAAACTAGGCTCCGGGACTATCTCACTACGAACAGCTCCTGTGACTGCCCAACTTAAACTTGTTTCTCCACTTCCCTTTCTGCTCTAGTTGTCTCCCCCCCACCTCCTCACTGCATTCTACCCTCACATCTTGGTATACCCAATGCTGCACTTTTCACCCTCTTGCCACCCTTCCTACATTCTTTCTCCCCCACCCTCTTCCCTCTCCCTATGACTCTGGCACTTCTTATCTGTTGTCTATTTCTCTGACAAATGCCGCTGCTGCCTTGTTACAATGCTACCCTTGAACTGTATTAATCTGTACTCTGTTTGCAATGTCCACATTGTTGTAATGCCTGTCTTGATGTTCCCCATAATTTGTATTTCTCTGACGTGGAACCTTTGTAAAAGAGCCATGGCTCAAAGGTATTTGTAATCCTAGACTTGATAAATAAATAAAAATAAAGCTTAAATTCAGTACCAAGAAGTGCAAAGTCGTGCACTTGGGGCACAGAAATCCTGGAGAGGAATACAGGATTGGGGGGGGAGATACTAACAACAACAAAACAGAAAAGGGACCTGGGGTAATTATAACAGACAACCTGAAAGTAGTCAAGCAATGCGAGAAGGCAGTGGGGAGGGCAGGGGGGATGCTGGGGTGCACAAGGAGAAGCATCACCAGTAGAAAACAGGAGGTGGTCCTGCCTCTGTACAAACAATTGGCAAGGCCACATCTGGAGTACTGTGTTCAGTTCTGGAGACCACATCTCTGGAATGACATAGACAGACTACAGGCGGTCCAGAGAAGTGCAAAGAAAATGGTGAAAGGAATGCACCAGAAAACATATGAGGAAAGACTGAGAGACCTCAGTATATATACCCTGGAGGAAAGGAGGGAGAGGGGGAGAGACACCTCCTGTTTTCTACTGATGATGCTTCTCCCTCAGCACCCCAGGTTGTCCGTTATAATTACCGCCCCATCTCCATACTCCCACCCCTATCCAAGGCCTTAGAGCGGATTGTATCGGACCAGCTCACTGATCACCTCAGCAAATACAACCTTCTCTGCAAACAACAACATGGCTTCCGCAAAGGACACAGCACTACCACTGCCCTTCTAGAGCTTACCACCCACATACATAGAAACATAGAATCTGACGGCAGATAAGGACCGCTTGGCCCACCCAGTCTGTCCATTTCCCTACCTACTGGATAAGCTGCAGATCCTAGTTAACCAGCAGCCTACTTCTTCCTACCCCCACCCCCTAGAATTGCCTTATGACTGTCCCATGCATGCTTGAATTCCACCACTGTTTTTGACTCCACAACCTCCTCCAGAAGGCGTTCCACGCATCCATAACCCTCTCTGTGAAAAAATACTTCCCTCACATTACCTCTGGCCGCCCATCTCTTCAAATTGTGTCCCCTTGTTCTTGCACACCTTTTTTGAAAGATGCTACCTTCTTGACTTTTGTTGATTCCTTGAGGTACTTGGAACATTTCTATCATGTCCTCCTCTCTCTCCTTTCTCGAGGCTATACATATTGCTACCTTAAGTCTGTCTTAATATGTCTTCCGTGCAGACCCTCCACCATTTTAGTTGCCCTCCTCTGGACAGCTTCCATCCTGTCTATGTTTACAGAGATTGGTCTCCAGAACTGCACGCAGTACTCCAGATGGGGTCTCACCAGCTGTCTGTACAGAGGGATAACAACTTCCTGTTTTCTACTGATGATGCCTCTCCCTACGCATCCCAGTATCCCCCCAGCCCTCCTTGCTGCCCTCTCACATTGCTTGCCCACCTTTAGGTCATCTGATATGACTACCCCCAGGTCCCTTTCCATTTTGTTGTTTGTATCTCACCCCCCATTGTGTACTCTTCCGCTGGGTTTTTGTTTCCCAGGTGCATTACCTTGCACTTCTTAACATTGAATCTAAGCTGCCATACATTTGACCATTCCTCTAACCTTGCCAAGTCCCTTCTCATCCTTTCCACCCCACCTTGTGCATCAACTCTGTTGCAGATCTTTGTGTCATCTGCAAAGAGACATACTTTTCTTTCAGTCCCTCTGCAATGTCACTTATAAAGACATTGAAGAGGACCGGTCCTAATACTGAACTGCGGTACCCCTATTAACCCCTTTCTTGAGAGTGGACTCATTTACTATTACTCTGTGTCCTATTCTCCAGCCAATTCTTTACCCAGGCTGTCATCTTGGAACCCACTCCCAGGCTGGCTAACTTGTATATTAATCTTTTGTGTGGGACTGTGTCAAATGCCTTGCTAAAGTCTAAGTAGGCCATGTCCACAGCCCCTCCCTGATCTAGTACTTTGGTCACCCAGTCAAAGAAATCTATCAGATTCGTCTGACATGACCTTCCTGCTGTGACTCCATGCTGCCTTGGGTCCTGTGCCCCTCTGGCCTCTAAATACTCGACAGTTCTTTCCTTCAGAAGTGATTCCATCATTTTCCCTATCACTGAGGTTAAACTAACAGGTCTGTAGTTTCCTGCTTCTGCCTTGCTCCCACTTTTGTGAAGGCGAATCACATCTGCCCTCCTCCAGTCCTCGGGTACCACCCCATCCTCCCATTATTTGTTAAAGAGGGTAGTCAGTGGTGTCACTAGTTCTACCCTTAGTTCTTTTAAAATTCTGGGATGAATCCCATCAGGCCCCATTGCTTTGTCCACCTTCAGTTTTAAGAGTTCTTTCATAACCCTTTCTTCTGTAAATGGCCTGGTATCAACTTCTGTATCCAGAGTGTTTCTGCTGTTTGTTTTAGGTACCTCCCCCTCTTCATTTGTAAATAATAAGCAAAAATATTTGTTTAGTATCTCTGCCTTTTCACAGTCACCCTCTCTCCCCTTTATTAAGCCTCACTATCCCTCCCTTGGTCTTCCTTCGCTCCCTGATGTACCTATAAAAGGTTTTATCCCCCTTCTTAACTGAGTTGGCTATCTTTTCCTCAGTTTGGGCCTTTGCTGTTCTGACTGCCTTCCCAGCTTCCTTTGCTTTAACTGATACAGTTCTCTGTCCTGCTCCTTCTGTGATTCCTTGTACTTCCTGAATGCTTTTTTTCTCTTGAACCTTCACTGCCACTTCCTTTCAGAACCATAGTGGTTTCTTACATCGCTTTGTTTTGTTTATTTGCTTCACACAAAGGCTTGTTACCTCTGTGATGGCAGTTTTATCATTCCCCATTGTTCTTCCACCCCTCCTTCTTTCTCATTTGCTAGTGCATTCCTTAGGCACTCACCCATTTTGGCAAAGTCAGCCCTCCTAAAGTCCAGTACTTTTGCCTTTGTATGGCTTGACTCTATTGCTGTGTTTATTGTGAACCATACTGTTCGATGGTCGCTAGTTCCCAGATGGCTACCCATTTCTACATCTATGATCCTCTCTCCATCTCCATTTGAGAGAACCAGGTCTAAGATTGCTCCCTCTTGAGTGGGCTCCAATACTAGTTGTCTAAGGCATGCCCCCTGTAGAGCATCTAGAATAACCTCACTCTTCGGAGTGGCTGCTGCAACTGCACTCCAGTTAACATCTGGCATATTCAGATCACCCATCAGCAATATCTCCCCCTTTTCTGCCTTTCTAAGTATACTTTCTATCATTTCCTTGTCCATTTCCTCCCCTGAGAAGAGTCTGTATCCTAACCCCTGTGCGGATTGTGGTGCCATTGCCTGTCTCCAAATTGACCCACAGTGCTTCTTCTCCTCCCTGTTTACCCTTTTGTTCTGTTGCTTTGATTCCTTCCCTTATGTAAAGAGCTACTCTCCTCCTCTTTACCCTCCCTGTCCCTCCTGTAGATAGTGTATCCTGGTGTGTGTACATCCCAGTCATGGTTTTGTGTGTACCATGTTTCTGTGACTGCCACGATATCCAGATGTTCCTCCCACCATCAAGGCCACTAATTCAGGAAGCTTGTTACCCAGACTACGGGCATTGGTACTCATTGCCCTCCATTTTTTGATGGCTTTACCTTGTGTTGCAGCATCCCCCACTGACCTTTCTACCTCGGTCTTTTTCTCATTTAGTACCCTGTTTTGTAGGGAGAGGCTGGGATTTTACTGCTGCTTATCAGTGCCTCCCCCCTTGACTAGTTTAAAAGCTTGCCAATGAAGCATTTAAACCGATTGCTCAAAAGACTTGTTCCCTTCCTGGACAGATACAGACCATCCTGCAAGTATAGGCTGGTGTCCTCAGAGGAACCCCAGTCCCCAATGAAGCCAAACCCTGTGCTTCACACCATTTTTCAACCATTCATTAAACTGCATGGTGCAAAGTACCCTCGCCTCATCCATGCCATTGACAGGCAGCACCTCTGAGAAGGATACTATGTGTGCTACTTGTCTTAGGCCCCTTCCCAACTCTACACTCTGCCCTGGACAAGGGTCACATCTCTGGTGCTGTCTTCATAGACCTAACAAAGGCATTTGACACTGTTAACCACTCCCTCCTTCTAACCACCATGACCAGCCTGGGCTTCTCTCGTGATGCGCTGGGCTGGTTCTCTGACTACCTTGTGAACAGATACCAGCAGGTCAAAATTGGTAACACCTTTTCCAATAGTCTACCTGTCCTCTCTGGTGTGGTGTACTGCAGGGGTCCATCCTCAAGCCTCTACTATTCAGTCTCTTCCTCAACTCCCTTCCCTTGTCCTGCCCTGGCAATCTCCTACTGTACGCTGATGATGTTGTCCTCTTCTCCTCCAACCCTGACTCCTTCCAGCTCCACCGCTCCCTCCAGTCCTATTTTACCTCTGCTGAGTACTGGTTTTCCACACATCACCTAACTCTCAACTACATTAAAACCAAAGTTATGCTTTTCTCCCACCCGCAGAACACCAGAAAGGAGCTCTGCCCTCAGGTGCTAACAGCAAATCAGAACCCATTGGAACTAGTGGCCTCCTGTAAATACCTTGGCATCACAATTGACCCTGCGCTTAACTTTCACCTTTATATCCACCACCTATCTAAGACCCTGAGTGTTAGATTGGGGCTGCTGCACCGCTTCAAACACTGTCTCACCCCTGACGCCCTCAGGCTAGCAGTCTCCTCCTCGGTCCTCTTACTGCTTGATTATGGCTTACTGATTTATGGTGCAGCTAACACCTCTGCCCTAGTTAGAATCCGTCTCTCCCTAAATAAAGCATGCCACCTCGTCCTGGGATGTGACCGTCTCACCCACACTTGCTCACTTTATAGCACCACCAGTTGGCTTAACCTGGACAACAGAATCGGGTTCCACACCTGCCTCATGGCTAAAAAAATTGCCCTTGGACTCTCACCAATAGGGCTTACCCCCTTAGTCAACCCAGATCTCAAGGTGAAACACACCCGTAGCTCTGATAGACACCTCCTCTTGGTTCCCTCCTGCCGCACTTCCCTATTCCAAAGGTCCTTCAGCTACAGGGCTCCCCCTGTGGTTGAATAGCCTACCCACCTCCTTGGCAAATGAACTTAGTCTTGGACCGTTTAAAACCCACCTTAGGCAACACCTGCTGATCTCAGGTGCCTGCGACTGCACCTGAACCCTGCCCCCTCCCTCACCTTCACCACTGTTGAGGGCCACTGACGATGGCCTCTGGCCTAACTATAACCGCCCCCCCATTGCCTCTCAACCTAGGAATTGTATCATATCTGCAATGCTGCCTGTATGGTGGAGGATCTAACTAAGTAATTCCTAGCATTCTAATGTTAGCCTTGCTGTTCTTTATAACAAACCTGAACCTTCATTGTGCAATTGTTATTACTGTCAGTCTGTATCTCATCTCTGTGACATCGAACCTTTGTAAATGAGTCTATGACTCAAAGGTATTTTCTGAACCAAATAAATAAATAAAATAAATATAATGGACATTCAAGTACCTCAAGGGGATAAACAGGGTTCAGGAGGGCAGCATATTTCAGAAGAAGAGAAGTGCAAGAACAAGGGGCCACAATATAAGGTTAGTGGGGTGAGACTCAGGGGTAACATAACAAAGTATTTTTTTTTTACAGAAAGGGTTGTGAATGCTTGGAATAGCCTCCCTGCAGAGGTCGTAGGGGCAAATATAATAGGAGAGTTCAAGAATGCATGGGATAGACAGAAGGCAACCATAGTGGTAGGGAAGAGAAGGTAAGCTGCAGATCATTTAGGATCTGAAGCTTATGTAGGTAGGGAATTGGGCAGACTAGGTGGGCCTTATCTGCCATCAAATTCTATGTTTCTTGTCCTTCCTCCCATAGAGCTTGGTGTTTTCCCCGAACAGGCAGATTATACTCTTGATCCCATGTGTGATGTCACTTACGAAGATGTTAAACAACATCGGACCAGGCACGGAGTACTGTGGGACCTCACTGGTGGCAGACCTTGCTTCTGAGATGTCTTCCGTTAACTACCACCCTTTGGCTTCTGTTCTGCAGCCAGCTTCTTAACCCATCCTTTGAGCTTAACCCTCACCTCCAAGTACTCCAGTTTTCTGACCAGTCTCCTATGAGGCATCAAGTTGAAGGCCTTGCTTAAGTCCAGATACAGGACATCAACTGCCTGGCGCTTGTCCACTGTCCTAGTGACCCAGTTAAAGAAGTCAATTAGGTTAGTTTGGCAGGACCTCCCTGACAGAAACCCATGCTGCCTCTCATCCTGGAGCCCAGTTTCCTCCAGAAAACCAATCAGTCTCTCTTTCAGGATGGTTTCCATCAGCTTGCCCACTATTGAGGTCAGGCTGACTGATCTGAAGTTCTCTGCTTTGTCCTTCGTCCCACTTTTATGGACAGGCACCTCATGCGGCATTCTCCAGTCCTGTGTAAAGTTTCTGGACTCCACAGAGGTGTTAAACAGGTCTGCCAGGGGACGCACTAAAACCTTTGCCAGTTCTCTAAGGACCCTCAGGTGCATGCCATCTGGCCCTGGTGATTTTCCCATTTTTTGAGCCCTTAGGCCCTTGAGTACTCTGTCGGCTTGAATTGCACCGTCTCTGACTACCCCCTACCAGTTCCCAACCCCTTACTCTCTTGTGGTACTGGTCTGTCCTCCTGAGTGAAGACTGAACAGCAATACCTGTTGAGCACCTTTGCCTTTTCTTCACTACCCTCTGCCCAACTCCCCTCCTTTTTCAGCCTGACAGTCTCTTCCTTCGTGTTTATTTTCTACTTTATATACCCGAAAAAAAGGCCTTCTTGCCTGCTTTTAACCCCTGGACTGTCTATACCTTTCTCGTGGCTTTTGTCTCCCTTACTGCTCTGCTCGCCTCCCTTGACTTAGTGGCATAGTCCACCCTGTTCTCCTCCTCCTGAGTATGCTAGTACTTTCTAAAGGCTGCCCTCTTGTCCTCTACCACTTTTGTCACTTCCTTGCTGAACCAGCTGGGTTGTTTGGCCTTAGCTTTCTTACTTTTGATTTTGGTACACTCACTAGTGGCTTCCATCAATCCCTTCTTTATTATGGGCCATTTATTTATTTATTTATTTTTGCTACTTTATTTCTTCTCCTGGTCAGCCTGCCCTTCCTCCACTGGTCCCCCAAGCCCCGTCATCCTGGCGTCCACTGGTACTCTCCTCCATTGCAGTTTCTCGAGGTGCCCAGCTGGCTGGGTGCGGCTCCTGCGAGGGGCCGATTTCATTCTGCCAGTTGCCATTTTCCTTTTCTCTCCCCACCCCTGAGTGCTTGCGCGGCAGCGCAATGACGCCAGTGGCCAAGCTGTACGCTCGCACGCAGGCATGCCGGGCATCTGCTCCGCAACCGCCCCCTGTATCTACGTGTCTGTTGTGCCAGTCCCCAGCTACTACTAGTGGCCAGGCAAGCAGCGGACTCCATCCCTCTCCCTCCCTGGCTGACCCCCGGCAACCCGCTCACACCCTGAACATGGGTCGCCGGCATGGCAGGAGGTAAAGCAGCGATGCATCAGCCCTCCGTGTCACTGGGCCAGCACTATTATGGCCCATTTCTGTTCCACATCCATCCCCACTCTGACCCCAGCAAGGTGTCCTTTCAGAACATCTCCCATCCTACCAAAGTCAGCACTCCAGAAGTCCAAGACCCTAGTCTTGGTGTTGACCATCACTCTTCCCGTGTCCAGGTGAAACTACACCCTGCACTTCCTGCAAGCGACTCATCCACCTTCACATCGTGAACATGTGCATGGTTGGACAGGACTGGATGGCCCTCAGATGCCCTGGGCTCGTTCCTGAACCTGGGTCGTCCGTGTCGCATGCAGTAGCTCTATCGCTGCACCAGGGCTGGGGATGGGAGGCTGGCTCATTTAAGAACAACTTTGCATTTCATATTTTGTGCTTTGATAACCATAATGTTTCAGCTACTACAATATACTAGATTTCATTTTATTTAAACAAGGATCTTTGGACAAAATTGCCCATTTTCAAAGACGCCATAGTCATAATACAGATAAAATATTGAATACATGCAGTACAAATAATATATGTATAGGTTATACACAATGTATGTGAGAGTTTACCCTTATACATAAATGATTTATTTTAACCCTTGAAGTGCTCTAAATGAGGGTAAATAATTTATCCGCACTTTGGCCATTTATCTTTACTTTAGACAGATCACAAACGAACCCTAAACCAGTGGGAGAGCCACTTGAACAGTGTCCGATGACATCCCACTGGCCTCTGCTGCCTTCAAAACACAGCAGGGAAATTTTCATAAAACACTCTGATTTAAAAGTTTATCTGTTTATGATGCATAGTATAAACTGGACATACTGTACAACTGTCTGACTCAAAAGAAGCCCTTTATCATCACATATAAGGGGTCAAAACATAAATAACTCACTTGTGCCTCTGCCACTTGGGAGTTATTGTTCTGCCCCTTCACATGTGAAGATAAATGCCATATTCTGAGTCAGCCCATGGCGTATCCCATATATAAAAATATTTATCTAGACTCTCTAGAGGTTAGATATTTGATAATGACTGTCTTCAACCTAAGAACCAATCGAGAACAGCTTTTACATTACTAATGACATCACAGTAGCCGTGTCCTGCCCTAAAGCCAGCTTCTAAATGCAAACAGAAACCGTTAAATCTTCACACAAACAGCTGATTTAGAAGTATAATTTTGAATGTATGTTATATTTACTACACAGTGGGTGGGATATTCAGAAGGATTGTGCATGGCGCAACACAGTTGAACCATGCGCAACTCACTGATGCCCCCCGGTGCGATATTAAAGGGAAAGTGTGTGGCACAAATCGTCGCGCGGAGTGCATCAGTAATGTATGTATAAGTAGGGGTGTGCTCACAGAGGCCCCTCGCACATCCCTATTCAGCCCGGATGTGCGGAGGCCTACAGGTGCAGCCCCTACATCTTCCCGCCGCATACTGTGTTCAAAAATAAAGGAGCAATAGCTGGCCATCCACAGGTGAGCTGCCGTATTGCAGGGCGCAACACGGCAGCTGCCAGCTGTGGGTGGCCACCCGAGCTCCGACGGCACCCTCCGTTGGGTAGCAGCCCCCCCAAGCCAGATCGCGGGCATGTGTATTATAATTTAATCGTCCTCTATCCCTGGTGGTCCAGTGGACCGCTGGGAGCCCGATTGCAGGCATATGTATTATATTTAAACCGTCCTATATCCCTGGTGGTCCAGTGGACCGCTGGCAGCCCAATCGCGGGCATATGTATTATATTCAAATCGTCCTATATCCCTGGTGGTCCAGTGGACTGCTTGCAACCTGATCGCAGGCAGAAGTCTAAAGGAAGAATAAATCCCATCCCTGTTGGTCCAGCGGTACCCCCTCCTCACCCTCCCCACTGAACGCCTCCGCTCCCCGGCCAGCGGCGGCTTGGCAGCTCCCCACCGGCCACCGCTCGACTGACTGCGTGCAGTACGGCTATCGCCCATTGGTCCACACGGTTATCAAGGCAGACTATTGTACCATACAGTCTGGAATGAATCCATTCACATATCTTTGATTGTAGTATAGTACGTCTGCACGCCTGCTGGCCCATGCTGTGGACCAATGGGCGACAGCTGTACTGTATGCAGTCATCGGCGTGGCGGCTTGTGGGTGGGGGAGCTGCTACCAGCTGCTGACCGGGGCGGTATGGGCTCAGTGGGAGGGTGGGAAGGGGGTACCGTCGGACCACCTGGGATTGATTTATTCTTCCTTTAGACAAAAATATTGCTGTGCCCTCTTCCAAATTTCAGCTTATAGGCACTATCAGGCTTTATCTCAATTAAAGAATAGTGTGACTGCCTATATGGGGCATAGTGAGGAAAACTCTCCTCTAACTGTAAGGAACATAATACTGGCCCAAAAAACTTTAACTGGCCAAACGTTACAAAGCAGTCACCTGCCAACTGGGCAGGAGATGCAACATAACTTCAAACTTCCATGGGGCTGGTCGCCCAGAACAAGGCGGATGACAAGTCCCCAGGGTGTGCCAAAATAAATTTTTGGCAGGGTCTGACCTAGGTTAGCCCAGACGTTCTACATCTATTTGGTGGTGGTGGTGGGGGGGGTACGGTGGAAGGGTGGCCATGCCTCGTGCTCCACCGGGGACTAGAAAGAATATAGTACTATCTTGTGGGTAGTCTGCTCCATCTCAAGTTAATATAACTATTGAAAAGGCCCTCCTTTTTGCCCCAAAGTTCAACCATTAACCCAGTGTATCCACCTGGGCTCTATGATTAAGCTGGCCAAGGAACCAACACCCCCTCAGGCGCCCCTTCCCCACCATTTCAGCATATGGGGGGTGGGCTGTGAGGAGGTGGGGCAGGCCCCATGGTCAGCCAGCCCTACAGATCGCACTGGTGGAACAAATGTCCCTCGCCCGACGATCCTATTTTCATCCAAGGGGCCTAGTGTCATTGGGGGCTGGAGGTACATGTTAAGGTGCCAGGTACCCTTTGAGTTATCATAGGGGCATGTAGTGATGTCATTTTTTACAAAAAAGGTGTCATCAACCTAAACTGAAAGATACAATGACGATGGTCATAGGGACAGTCAGTTGGTGTCCCATCTGTCATCCACCCTCTGCCACCGTAGCCCATACAAGCCCCAACCCTCTACCCCTGCCCCCCTCAATCCTTAAGCCTCTGGGTGTAGTGGGTCTTCCCGGAGAGACACCTAACCAATGCCTCCTCCGAACCCTAACGCTGGAAAAGCCAAGGGTGCCCCCCCACCCCCGGTAGGGGATGGGGGCGAAACATCAAAGCAGCTTAACGGCCCATCAGGAGAGAGCAGGCATCAGGGGGAAGTGGGACTACTAGGTGGTGACATGAGGGTATAAGTAACTAGGGGAAGGGACAGATAGAATGGCCTAACTGAATTAGAGGTGACTAAACAAGTAATGTCCCATTAGTCCATTCATTTAACTTCTTGGTTGTTCTGCGAGTTTTCAGGCTGTACCATTGCTTGCTTTCTGAGTCCCTCGAATGTCTGCTGGACTGCCACGGCTCCTTCGTGTCGGCGTTGCTCCCTTGAAGTCTCCTTGGACCACAGTTTCTGTGCCAGCTTAGCTGATAATATTGTGCCTGGTTGCCTCTGGGGTGGAGAAACTTCAAGTCCAATTTTAGTTAATTCCCGAGCAGCTGGGAGAAAAGGCTGTCAAGGTGGTGCCGATAAAGGAGGGACTCTGTCTCCACCCCCCTGGGGACCAGGAGGATTGCAGAAAAAGGCCAACTGGCAAAGTGCAGACTAGGGGAAAACAGAATCCCCATGGGAACACGAGCAGGGGAAATGGAACTATAGGGAAAGGGTGGAAGGTAGTCCTGCTAAATGCCAGGAGCTTGGGCAATAAAATGCCTGAGCTCCAGGCGATGCTAACTGAGGGAGCAGTGGATGTGGCAGCGGTCACTGAGACTTGGGCCACTGCAAGACATGACTGGGACCTGAACCTGGAGGGATACACTATGTTCAGGAAGGACAGGGGGGAGGGAAGGGGAGGAGGGGTAGCAATGATAGCCAAAAACTGCATTGGCATAGGGGGAGTAGAGGAGGCGGAGGGAACCGTGGAGGCGATTTGGGTCACCTTGATAACAAGGGGGGGCAAGAGGGTAAAAATAGGAGTGGTGTATAGACCCCCTGCCCTGGCGGAGGAGCTGGAGGACAGTCTGGTGGCAGATGTTAGGAGACACTGCAGACTGGGCAGAGGAACGGTGGTGTTGGGGGACTTAAACATGCCAGGAACAGACTGGGAGACTATGACATCCTCTGTGACCAGGGAACAGAGGTTGTTGGATGTCTTTCAAGACGCGTTCCTAACTCAGCAGGTGAGGGAACCGACCAGGAGGCATGGGTACTGGATGTGGTCCTGGCAGACAGTGACCAGATTGGGGCCTGGAGGTAAGGGACCCATTGGGGGAGTGACCATGCCACGGTCTGGTTCTGCCTGGACCTAGGAGGGTAGAAGGCTGCACAAAGACGAAGTAACCGACTTCAGGGGGCAGATTTTAAGGAAATGGGAAGGATCCTTAAGAAGCATTTGGATGGGATTGGGTCAGACATGGGACGCTGATAGTAGGTGGAAATCATCAGAGAGGGGTGCAGGATGCTACCAGCACCTGTGCAAGAAGACGAAAATGCGGTAGGGCCCAAAAACCCTGTTGGTGGACCAGGAGGTCCAGGAGGTGGTGCGGAAAGAAAGCAGCCTATAAGCAATTCAAGTGCTCAGGGAGTGAAAGGGATCGATAGGAGTACGAGCTGATGGTTAGAAGGGCCACTAGAGTGGTGAGGCGGCTAGCAAGGAAGGAGCAGAACCTGGCCAGGGAAATTAGGAGAGGAATAAGGGGTCTTTAGATACATTGGGGAAAACGAAGGTGAAGGGCAGATTAGCAGGATTAAATCAGGGGAGAGATGGGCACAAGACCCGGGGAGCAGGCTGAGGTACTAAATGAGTACTTCACCTCAGTTTTCACCAGGGAAAATGGGGTGCTGCATCATACATGGGAGGAGACAGAGATACTGAGGAGGAGGGACCCCACCGATCGGCAGGTCTGGGGAGAGGGGAGGCATCACTGGCAGGTGGGGAGGGCTAAGCAGGGAGAAGGGTACGGAAGTGGAAATCACAGCAGAGAGAGTGAGGGAAGCCCTCAGCCCCTTAAGACGGAGAAAGCACCGGGCCGGATAAATTACATCCCAGAGTGCTGAAGGAACTTGCAGATGTCCTGGCAAAACCCCTGGCAGAGCTTTTCACCATCTCTGAGGACAGGGTGGTGCCCCAAGACTGGAAGGTGGCGCATATAGTGCCTATCCACAAGGGGGGATCAAGGGAGGTGGCAGGGAACTACAGGCCTGTCAGCCTGACCTCGGTGGTGGGCAAGGTGATGGAGGGCATTGTCAAGGAGAGGCTAGGGGGGGACCTGGATAAGTCAAGGTGCCTGGACGATAGACAGCATGGATTCATCCCGGGGAAATCGTGTCAGACAAACCTGGTGGAGTTCTATGACTGGGTGACAAGTGCCTTGGACCTGGGTAGACCAGTGGATGTCCTTTTCTAGACTTCAGCAAGGCATTTGACTCTGTTCCTCACGTGGGCCTGTTGGATAAGCTGGGAGAAATGGGGTGGGGAACCAGATGATCAGATGGATAAGCAATTGGCTCCAGGACCGACCCAGAGGGTCGAGTTGGGGATAGTCTCATCCCCAAGGAGGGTCATTAGTGGGGTCCCACAGGGATCAGTCCTTGGGCCTTCTGTTCAACGCCTACATATCGGACATAAGGACAGGAATCAGGAGTGAGATGAGTCTGTTTGCAGATGACTCAAACTGGGGCGGTGGTGGATGGGGAGGAGGGAGGTGGCCCACAGGGGACTTGGAGGCTCTGGAAAGATGGTCTAGAAAGTGGAAGCTGAGGTTCAATGCAGGGAAATGCCAGGTACTCCACCTGGGGCCAGAAACCCAGGTCAAGTGTACACCCTGGGGAGAAATGCACAGTCTCGATGGCTGAGAGGGACCTGGGGTGGTGGTGGATGTCAAGATGAACAACTCTGAGACTTGTAGAAGGGCAGCAGCAAGGCCAACAGGATGCTGGGATGCATCGCTAGGGGATCACCTCCAGAAGGAGGGAAGTGATACTCCCTCTGTATAACTGCTTGGTGAGGCCGCACCTTGAGTACTGCGTGCAGTTTTGGAGGCCACACTTAAAGCGGGACATTAACCTCCTGGAGAGGGTCCAGAGGAGGGCAACCAAAATGATTTGGGGCTTGGGGGACAGGACCTATGAGGAGAGGCTCAAGAGCTAAATATGTACACATTGGAAGAGAGAAGGACCGGGACATGATAGAGGTCTTTAGGTACATGAAGAGGGTAAATAGGGGAGGAACAGTCGGGAGCTTCAAGGAAGGAGGAAGGGGCCACTAGAGGGCATGGCTGGAAGCTGGAGGGGAAGATTCAGGGAGAAAGGAGGAGGTGCTACTTCACTGAGAGGGTGGTGGAGCCATGGAATGCACTGCCTAGGGGCTGGTGGAGGCAGAGACAGTGGAGGGTTCAAGAGGGGTGGGACAGGTACAGGGGAAGGGTTCTGGAAGCAAAATCCAATGCAGCAAGAATATCCGGAACTAGGAAGGGAGAAGCCAGAGAAGGCGAGGGGGACAGCAAGGTCAGCACCCAGGTTGGGGACTGACCAAACGAGCAGACACGAAAGACCGTTAGGCCTATTCTGCTGGCATTTTAGTATGTTAGTATGTTAGCTTCCTCCGCAGATTCGAAGGTCTTGGGCCCATCCGTCAGTTGGACTGCCAGCTTCACAGGATAAGGGGTACGAAACTTGAACTTTGCTTCCTTGAGTTTTTTGAGGATTGGTGCATATGCTCTACGTCTCGATGCAATCGCAGTCGGGTAATCATTGTCAACATAAATTCTCTGGTCTTGATATGTCAAGTCCCCCTGTTGCCAGGATTTATGTAGCACCATTTCCCTCTCCTGAAATCGAAGGAAGCGAACTAAAATAGCACATGAACGATTGCTGAGCCACGGGCCCAGGGTTCGAGGAACCCAATCCATCTCAAGAGAACTACTATCTGGTAAGTCCAATTTGGATTTGAAAAATTGCTGCATAAATTGTATGGGGTTATTGCCCTCAGCACCTTCAGGGAAACCATTGATCCTCAAGTTGTTCCTTCTGCTCCAGGCTTCCGAATCGTCCGCCCTCTCTTGTAAGCCCTGCAACACGTGGTGAAGATGTACTATGGCGTGCTCTGCACAGTCCACATGAGGGTTGGTGCTTGCTGCCTGTTCCTCTATATCGTCTAGCCGTTTCTCCATCTTCCCCAGGTCTGTGTGAAGGGTGATGAAGTAGAGCGGGTCTCCCTCCTGAAGTCCAGCGGCTCTTGTAGAACAGCATCCATTTGCCTTGCAATATTAGGCGCCTTGGTCGATTCCTCCTTCGAGAGTTCACCTTTGCTGGAAACCTGCAAGCAATCGCTGTCAGGGCAGGTACCGTCGGGATTCTTGTTGTCCAGCACCAATTTCCAGGAGTCTGGTCTTTTTTTAGACATCTTTGTTCAGTGTTAGTTAGATATTGCCCCAACTTCAGGTTAATTTAGCAGTTTAGGGTGTTTTTAAAGCTTGGTGGAGCTGGAGCCGAAAAATCATGTAGCCACCTCGGGCATGACATCACCGGAAGTCCGCAAATGTCGCTGTGTTGATGGTACACCAACACATGTACTCACAACAGAAGGCCTGATACGGAGCTAGGGTCTTAATTTTGTCTATGGCAGAGTAAGCAGCAGAGCTTTCCCTGGTAAGCAGTTAAAGATAGGCGAGGGAATTATCATCGTAAGCAAAGAAACACCAGAAGAGAAAACTGAGGTGGCATATGTTTTTAATTTGTGTATGAGTGTAATGAGAGGATACTATACGAAAACAACATTTAATATATTTTTTTTATTCGAGTTCTAATTTTAAAGGCATAGTTGAATGTTGTCAGTTGTGGAAAAAGGCTGCCATTTAAAAGATTTTTTTTTTTTTTGGTAGACTCTTTTTTCTCTCTCCTGCCAGTCCGGGGCATCTCTCAGGCTGATCTCGCTAGACTTCTGCTCTTAACCACTCACCTGAGCCACTCCCGCCAATGGATACATTGGTTTCAGGATCCTCACCTCTCCCTGGCCCCCTAGGAGAAGGCCGAGGATCCCCAGGGGGTAGAGTCGGAGTCATGGCCGGCGATGGGCATGTGGAGCTTCAGCCATTGGAGGACTGCCGTCACCTCACCCGGCTGGCAGTGGTTTTTCTGTTTTTCCATTTACTCCAGGAGTGCAGCCGTGCATTGACATCAGCACGGCTCCCCACAGACATCCACTGTGCTCCTCCCATGTTATTGCTCCCATGCTAGTATTACCACCAGTCTCCACCGGGGGTCTCTACTGCACCAGAGAAGCCTTGGATTCTTCCCAGGGAGAGGAGTGCAGTCCTCCAGATGCTCGATCCTCACCCTCCCCTGCTGACCCCCCCCCGAGCTCGTTCCCGAACTCGGGTCGCCAGTGTGGTGCGAGGTGTGGCGTTAAGTGCCTCAACCCTCAGTGCCACCGGGCTGCATTTAAAAGATTTTAACAAGTGAAAGTTCTAAGAGGTACGTGTGTATGTGTAAAACACACACACAGACAGCAAAACACTACGGTCCATAGCCACAAAAGGAAGGGAAGGGAAGGTAGTGTGGTTTTTAAGCCTTAACACCCATCCCCAGCCCTTAGCCTCATGACCCATGGCCAAGCTGCATGTCTGTGCCATGCCCTACAAGTCTGGTGCTTCACATAGTGCCTGCAGCACTGGTCATGACTTTCAGCACGAGATCAGTAATTACCTCTTCGTGAGGTCCCTGCAGAAGGCAGATCACTCTTAACTTTCTTTGCAGAGTACCCTGCGAGAAACCGATTATTAGCCATAATTTTCTTTGTAAAGTGCCTTAGACCCTTAGCTTGAAGCAACAGACCCGTGGGGTGTGGCTGTGAACCTGAAGCTTGGCCTTGGGTCACAGGGCTTTGGGGGTGGGGTGGGGTTGAGTGTTATGGTTGAAAACCCCTAACACCACATTTCTCTTCTTTTGTTGCTATGGAACCCTAACACTGCACTGTTGAAGATTTTTACAGTGAATTTACTTGCTTCTTGAGACTTGCTTCGTGCAGGATACACTGGGTCTTGCACGACGAAGCAGGAGATAAGTACTAATTTGCTTCACATGAAGTCTTAATTTTCTTCACTCAAGACCTCAGTGTGACATAATTTCTAGGATTGTAGATATGTTGTTCATCCACACTCTTTGGCATGTCCCCTTTCACTTTAAATCTTGCCGGAAGTCTGCAAGCTGGCTCCTCCCACCCACCCAGGTGGTATAACCCTCAGCTCCGCCCCATGACGCTAGATCTTCCTTTCCGCTGGAAGATTCAGGTTGCCTCCCTTGTGCTCACACATTTTGTAGGCCCTGGCTACAAAACCTTTGGTTATTGTGAAAATTCGTCTAGTTCGCATTTGTGATCGTGACTATTTACCTTCGATTATGGAAGACAAGTCTTCCCCCGGCTTTCTCCAGTGTCCATGCGGCCAGAAGATGTCACGCACCAATCCCCACACCGCATGCGTCTACTGTCTCGGTGTCGACTATGACACCTCGAAGTGCGATCTTTGTCTTGCTTTTCATCCTAACGTCCTCGACAACCATCTCGCACATCTAAAGTTGGGAGGCTGGAGAAACGAAACCCTCTGGTGAAATCTTAGGAGGCTCGGTGGGTGGTTTCCGCGGCTGTGGGACCCACCGAGCAATTGACATGAATGCAAACATTCGAGGAGGAAGTGGCTCGGGCTGCAGAAACTACTCGGAGCTTCTTTGTTCCGCTCAACCTGGGCTCCACCTTCTCGGGCTCTTTCCGAGAGTTGTGCCAGTCTCTCTCAACCAAGGGGGAGAGTCCTGCGGGCACGCACTCCTCTCGGTCCTGTAAGCGGGAAAAGGACCCGGGATCCTCTTCGTCCCAATGGAGATGCTCTTGGGATCGGGAGAGATCTCTGTCCTAGGAACAGGCAGTCTCGACCTCGGTCAAGATTGCCTCTTTGGCCGCTGGCTTTTCGGCTTTGCCATCTGGCCAGTTGACCAAAGTGTCGATCGACGATGTGGAAATCGTCATCGACCCGATCGATTCGTTGTCGCCGACTCTGGTCATCGATTCTCTTGCTCGAACTCAGATTCTTACTTTCCCCGACGAGGAGACCCAGTCTGCTGGGAATCCCATCAAGGAAGTGGTCCCCGACCCTTGGAAATCACCGGTCCCGCCGGTGTCTTCCCGAGTGACCGAGTCGGCCAGTTCAATCTCGATCGAGATCCCGGACCCCCTTGACCGAAAGGCCGAGGAAGAGCCACAAACACTCTGAAATGAGGCGACACCATCGGTTGTCTTCATCCTCCTCGGATGAGGAGGGGCTCTGGAGGAAACTCTGTTGGCGCTACGAGGACCTCATGTGGCTGCAGCTGATCTTGACTGGCCACAAGCTGACTGCAGCTTCCACCCTGGCCATTACTTGGCTTTCACCTCCTAGGCCGAGGCCGACTCCTTCGGATCTGATCAAGTCTGTTCCCCACCTGCGGAGCCATCGAAACCTCCGGTTCGGCCTGAACCAGTCTCTCCACCAATAGTGGTGGAAACACTGCCCAAGCAGCCTGTGGGAGGGGCTCCTTCTAAAGAAGATAGACCAGACATTGGGCTTCCCCGGCATCTTTGGGTCACTGTCACCCCGGACCGGCCCCGGCGGGTCGAGGGTTACCTAGACGGTTGACTGTTGTATTCGGATTCGGATGTGACTGGCCTACATTCTCATCCCAGGGGGTTAGACGAATCGGCTTAGGGGTTAGAGATGCAGGAAGGTCCTTCATCCTTTCAGGGCATTCTTCGCCTCATCTTTGAGTCCACAGGCATGCCCCTTGAGCCAATCCAGAAAAAGGCGGAGTACCCTCTCACAGACGTCCTCGAGAGAGGGCATACCCCAACGAAGGCTTTTCCTGTGGCCGAGGCCTTTGTTGGCCTGGCCTTAGAACTCTTGCAGCGTCCTGCCTCTTTTCCAGCACTGTCTGCCCTCATGGCTTGCAAGTATGCAGTGCCAATGGGGTCCTTTGCGGGGTTGACAGAGCACCTTTTGGCTGAGAGCCTGGTGACTGCCTCTGTTTTCAGGCATACTGGCAGTTCTGCTGACACCGACTGACCTCTTGAGAAAGAGTCCAAGCTCTTGGACCATTCGGCCAGGAAGGTCTATGCGGCTTCTCCCTTGGGCCTTCATCAGGCAAGTTCGGTGTCATCATGGCGCACTTCTCCCACACCCTCTTGGGCTCTTTGGATGAAGTCCTCCCACATCTCCCCATGGACATGCAGACCACGGTCAATCAGGTTAAGGATCAGGGCTGAGCTGTTGCCAGACAGCAGCTTCAGACAGCCCTGGACACTGGGGATTCTTGTGCCCATTCGATGGCAGCCGCAGTTGCCTCTCATCGCAGGGCTTGACTGAGACTCTCCTCCTTCCCGGCGGATACTCAGCACAAACTAGCCGATGTGCCTTTCCTGGGCACCGACCTTTTCGTCCCAGGTGTGGCTGGTCACCTTCGACACACTGAGCAGTCCAGTGCCACCTTGGACGTTACTTCTGCCAAGGGTTCTTCGGACAAGAACCAGCAGAAGAAAAAGAAGCCTTTTTGGCACTCTTCCCCTGTGGCACAGCAGCCCTCCTTTCAAGGGGGATAGCAGCATCAGCAAGAGCAGCAGGCTCAAGCTTGGCACTCCTGGCCCAAGCCCAGGCCCTCCCAGGCCCGTAAAGGAGGCCGTGGTTCGGGTCCAGGGTCCTCCTCCTCCAAGCCTGCACAGTGATGGGGCGGAGGCTGCCTCGCCGTCTCCCGTCATGCCAGCTCTGGGTCCTCCAGTTGGGGCCCGGCTCCTCCACTTCCTTTCCGCCTGGTCTGCTGTCATTTTGGACAGGTAGGTTCTCGAAGTGGTCAGTCAGGGACTGCCTGTGGAATTCAAGCAGTACCCTCCAAGCCGAGCCCGCGCCCCTCGGGAGGAAAGAGTATCCGCCCAAACTCAGTCGGCTCTCCGAGATGACATCACTCAACTCCTCCTCAAGGAGGCAGTAGCTCCAGTGGCGGATCCTCCAGCAGACCCAGGCTTTGTCTCCAGGTACTTCCTGGTGCCCAAGTGGACGGGGGGCTGGCGCCCCATTTTAGATCTGCACGACCTGAATCAATATCTCGGGTCACGCACCTTTCGGATGGTCACTCTGTCCCAGATCATACCATCCTTGGACAAAAACATGTGGTTCTGTTCACTGGATCTGCAGGACGCATTCTTTCACATCCCAATCCATCCATCTCATCAGCAGCTCTTCCACTTCAGAGTCGAAGAGACCCTGTACGAGTTCTGAGCCATGCCGTTCGGCCTGTCATCGGCCCCTCGGGTCTTCACCAAATGCATTGCAGCAGTGGTGGCCCATCTCAGGCGTCGAGGGGTCAGGATTTATCCCTACCTAGATGATTTTCTGCTAGCAGGTTCCACCTGACAGGAGGTGGAGAGGTCCAGGGACCTGGCCCTCCAGATCTGCTCCCAACTTGGCCTCCTGATCAATGAGGCCATGTTGGAACTCTTGCCTTCCCAGGTGATGGGCTTCATCGGGGCAGAGCTCGATTCTCGTCAAGCCAGAGCTCGGCTCCCGGCAGACAGGACGGAAGTTCTCTCCTCCTTTGCCCAATCATTTCTGGTTGGGCAATTGCGCCCTACGCAGGACTTTCTGCGCCTTCTGGGTTACATGGCGGCATGCACCTCAGTGGTCGGTTGGGCCCAGTTGCACATGTGCCCCCTTCAGTGGGAGCTGGTTGCCCAGTGGGCTTAGCACCACGGTCATTCGACCAGCTGATAACTGTAATCCAGAAGATGTGGGACACTCGCCACTGGTGGACTGCCCCAGACCGGTTGCAGGAAGGGATCCCGTTTGTCCATCCCGAGCCGATGGTCGTTCTTACGACCGATGCCTCTCTCATGGGCTGGGGAGCCCACATGGGGGACAAAAGGGCCCATGGGCTTTGGACCCCTGAGGAGTCCCAATGCCACATCAACCTGTTGGATCTCAGAGCAGTTAGACTGGCACTGTCAGCTTTCACTCCTCAGCTCCGGGGTCAAGTGGTTCAAGTCCAGACAGACAATACCACAACCATGTACTACCTCAACAAACAGGGCAGCATGCGCTCCCGTCTGTTGTGCAGAGAGGTGCTCCACATCTGGACCCTTTTCAGCCATTTGGAGGCAGATCTCCCAGCCATCCATGTGGCAGCAGCCTCAAACCATCTGGCGGATGCTCTCAGCTGCTTAGGCGCAGAAGCTTACAGCCTGTTCTCCCACTGGAGCGAACCGATGATGGACCGGTTTGCCTCCAGGGACAACACCAAGCTGAGGCTGTTCCATGCCTGCCCTCTACATCAGGGCTCGCTGCAGGGGGATGCCTTCTCAAGGCCGTGGACCCCAGGCCTTCTCTATGCCTTCCATCCATTTCCCTTGATCCACTGAGTGCTTCTCAAGGTGAGGAGGGACAAGGCGAAGGTGATCCTGCTAACCCCAGACTGGCCGCACCAGTTCTGGTATCCAGATCTCCTCAGCCTCAGCTGCAGGCCCCCGGAGCGGCTTCCAGCATGCCCGGACCTGATCTCTGTCAGTCAGGGGAAGGTATACCATCTGGACCTTTAGTCCCTGCACCTCACAGCCTGGTACCTGAGTGGCTAGAGTTCCAGGCTTTGGGTCTTTCCAAGGATGTCTTCACCATGGTGGATGCATCCAGAAAGGAATTGACCAGGAAATGTTACGCCTTCAAATGGAAAAGGTTTTCCATTTGGTGTCAGGGCAAGGGCCTGGACCCTTTGTCCTGTGCAGTGGCTAACATTCTTGACTACCTTTGGTCTCTCTCCAAAGGGGGTCTGTGGTCATCGACCCTTAGGGTGCGTCTGGCAGCCATCTCTGCTTACTGGGCGCGGGCCAGTCAGCCGGAGTGCAGGAGACAGGAGACTTTTCAAAGGCCTGGATCACATATCCCCTCTGGTGTGTGAACCTCCACCTCATTGGGATCTTCTGCTGGTACTGGCAAAGCTCATGGGCAAGCCATTCGAACCAATGCACAAGTGTGCATTGTCACACTTGTAGTGGAAGATGGACTTCCTGGTGGCTATCATGTCTGCCAGAAGGACAGGGGGGCTCCAGGCTCTATCGGTGGACTCCCCTTATCTGATCTTCCACAGGGACAAGGTTGTCCTGTGGCCCCACCCGAAATTCCTTCGAAGGTGGTGTCAGAGTTTCACCTTAACCAGGTGTTAACTCTGCCGGTTTACTATCCTAACTACACCTTGGAGGTGGAGTACAGGCTCCATAGTTTGGACCTGAGATGTGCTCTCTCCTATTATAAGGAGAGAATGGCGGAAATTTGGGGAGAGGTTCGCCAGCTGTTTGTCACATATGCTGAAGCCGCTTCTGGCAGACCTGCAGCAGAGAGGATGATTGCAAGATGGATTACATCATGCACAACTCTGTTATGAGTTGGTGGGCAAGGAGTCTCCCAGAGGGATAAGAGCTCATTTTACCTGCCGTACTGCTGCATCAGTGGCTGCTTCCAGGGACATCCCTATCAAGGAAATCTGCCGGGCTGCTACCTGGAAGTCAGCAAACACCTTCATCGCCCACTACCACATCGACCTTGAGTCACGCCGGGATGCTGGTTTTGGGGCCTCAATTCTCCAGTCTCTGTTCCCTAAGTAGGGGGTGTGCACCTTGCCTCCCTCCTCCCGGAGAACTGTTTGGAGTCTGCCAAAGAGCGTGGATGAACAACATATCCACGATCATAGAAAAACGGGTTACTCACCTGTAACAGTAGTTCTAGGAGTGGTATATGTTGTTCATGCACACGGACCCACCCGACCTCCCCGGCTGCGATGCACAAACCTGGCTTCCAGCGGGCTAAGATCTGGCATCATGGGGCGGAGCCGAGGGTTATACCACCCGGGTGGGTGGAGGAGCCAGCTTGAACACTTCCGGCAAGATTTAAAGTGGAAGGGGACATGCCAAAGAGTGTCGATGAACAACATATACCACTCGGAGGACTACTGTTACAGGTGAGTAACCTGTTTTTCTTACTATTTTGCTGATTCATCACTTTAATTGTAGTACAGAATGCATGCGATTCCTCCTATTTTTTTTTTTTTTTTGGGGTGTGTTCACGATTGTCTTTTATTTATTTATTTATTTATTTATTTATTTATTTATGTCTTTGGTAACCGGGTAGGTATACGCTGGTTCAGTGGACTGTTTTCAGGCATGACCCGGCAATAGATATGGTTGGTATGTACAGAGCATTGGTACACACCCATAAAAACAATGTTTCATGTTTCTCACCTTTAAACATTTTATTTGTGTAGGTCTTTTGTTGACCGCCTTGCTGTTTTTTAAACACTATATCAGTCACTTGTCTTCCATAGTTGCCACAGTTGGGGGTCATACAAGATTATATTTAACAATTACTATAAAAGTCCTAAATGAACCATTGCAGCAATGACCTGGAAGTCAGCAAACACCTTCACTACCCACTACCACATCGACCTTGAGTCACACCGGGATGCTGGTTTTGGGGCCTCGGTTCTCCAATCTCTGTTTCCTAATTAGGGGGTGTGTGCCTTGCCTCCTTCCTCCCGGAGAACTGCTTGGAGTCTGCCAAGAAGTGTGGATGAACAACATATCCATGCTCTTAGAAGAACAGGTTACTCACCTGTAACAGTAGCTCTAGGAGTGGTATATATTGTTCAACCACACACACCCACCCTACCTCCCCGGCTTCGGGCACATAACCTTGCTTCCAGTGGGCTAAGATCTGGCATCATGGGGCAGAGCCATGGTTTATACCACCCGGGTGGGTGGAAGGAGCCAGCTTGAAGAATTCCGGCAAGTTTTAAAGTGGAAGGGGACATGCCAAGAAGTGTAGATGAACAACATATACCACTCTTAGAACTACTGTTACAGGTGAGTAACCTGTACTTTTTTCTTTCTGAAAGAGAAAATACAAGGGAGAATCACAAACAAAATTTTATTTATTTATTTTTGTTCTGTTACCTCCCCTTGCCAGGTGGTGGGCGGTCTTGAGTGTAAATAAATGTTGCTGATGATGAGGCAACACATATTCACAGCAGGAAGGTCATTTCAAACGAATCCAATAGATTTTTTTGATTGGGTGACTAGGGAAATAAATCAGGGAGGGTCAGTAAACGTCTCCTACCTAGATTTCCACAAAGCCTTCGACACCGTCCCACATAGAAGGCTGATTAACAAGATGAGTAGTCTGGGCTTGGGAGACAAGGTGGTGAACTGGGTTAGGAACTGGTTAACAGACAGGAGACAGAGGGTGGTGGTAAATGGGGTACAGTTTGGGGAGAGTGGGATAACCAGTCGGGTACCACAGAGATCAGTACTGGGACCAGTCCTGTTCAGTGTCTTCATTAGTGACATTGCAGAGGGGCTGCAAGGAAATGTCTGCCTGTTTGCAGATGACACCAATATCTGCAACAGGGTGGATACTCCAGAAGGGGTGCAGAAAATAAAGAGGGACCTGGAGAAGCTTGAAAGATGGTCGGAGATGTGGTAACTGAGGTTCAGTGCAAAGAAGTGCAAAATAATGCACCTGGGTAGAGGGAACCCTAGGGACAGCTACAGGTTGGGGGGTGCTGACTGTCACCAATGAGGAAATTGACCTAGGGGTTATCATCTCTGGTGACCTTAAGGTATCAAAGCAGTGCACAAAGGTGGCAGTGAGGGCCAGTGGCATGCTGGGGTGCGTAGGTAGGGGTATCGCTAGCAGGAGGCGGGAGGTGGTGATGCCATTGTATAAAACATTGGTAAGGCCTCACCTGGAGTATTGGGTGCAGTTCTGGAGGCCACACATGTGCAAGGACATAGATAAGGTAGAGACTATCCAGAGAAGGGCAACAAAGATGGTGCAGGGCTTGTACCACAATACATATGAGCAGAGACTAAGGAACCTCAGTATGTACTCACTGGAGGAGAGGAGACAGCAGGGGCACATGATTGAAACTTTCAAGTACCTCAAGGGCATAAACACAGTGCAGTGGGGGACCTTTTCCAATGTAGAAAAAGTACTAGAACAAGGGGGCACAATGTGAATTTGGAAGGGCGTAGATTAAGAAATAATGTGAGGATGTTTTTCTACACAGAAAGAGTAGTCGAAGCTTGGAATAGTCTGCCACAGGAGGTAGTGGGGGCAAGCACAGTGAAGGGGTTTAAGCATGCCTGGGACAGGTACAAGGGAAGCTTGAGAGGGGAGGGAGGGAGTGATGAAAAGCCATTGATCACATAGGGTCAGTGACCACATACAATGTATAGGGCCTGCGGGCAGACTGGATGGACCTAGCAGTCCTTATCTGCCGACAGTTTCTATGTTTCTGTGATCACGGGTGGGTGGGTTTGGGGAGGAGGAGGGTAGAACCAAATTCTCTCCTGTGAGCCAAAAAAAAACAACCAATCAGGTAAGCACCCAAAACACAGTACAATATAATACTGTAGGGAGAGTTACAGGAATAAGGCTGTATGGGAGAGTTACAGGAATAAATTTGTTTAAACCCCCCGGGTGTTCCCAAAGCCTGAACTTTATTTGTGGCGAGCACTGGCTTACCTGCCTGAGTTGAGCAGCTTTGGGGAATTGTGGCTTTGTTCAGCTCTGTGAAACAAGTTCTCCTTTAAGCACTATTTCCGTGACGCAGCAGTCCGTGCATCCCTGCTCCCTGTGGATTCGAGGGAGAAGGAGTAAGGAAGGACCGCTGTCCCAAGGCAGGAGTGTCCCTATTTGATTCCCAAATTGGCTCCGGAACCTCAGGAGAGCCACCACCGAGCTGGATTCACAGTGCGGCTTTCTGCTTCTTTGTCCGGTCGGTGGTTAGGCAGATGAGTGTTCTGCGGCAGATCAGCAGGTGTGGAGCTTAGGAGATGGTCTGATTTCCTTGCACTAGCTCCTGCTGGTCAATCTGCCCAGTGAGAGGGTGGCCAGATTTCTGGATTAGAAACTTCAGTGAACTCCTGAAGAACTATGTCATTGTTAGCATCGTCCAGAACATCTGTGGCAAACAGAGTTGGTGTTTGTGACTGAGACAGTATGGATCCATTATGTCTTCTTGGCTGGGTGAGCGGTGTCTGCGACCCTAAGACCCTGTCCACACTAGCATTCTTGTAATGTTACTGGCAGTCTGTAACATTACAAGAACAGCAAACACGGTTTGCATCCACACTGTAGCATGGTAAAACCATGCTACAAACTGTGTTTATAGACCGTGCTAGAACACTGATCGGAGTAGGTTTCTAGCACAATTTCAGACCAACACGGATGCCTTAAACCGCGTTAACAGTAGTCTGGATGCAAACCGTACTGTAACACGGTTTAAGGCAACCTCCATAGTTGTTGTGTGCCTGGGAAGTCAAGCAGGCTAGCACGGTGTCTGAGCATAGTGTGGACGCTCCGACAACCATGCTCAAACACGGAAAGCAAAACGTTATTACAAACATTTTTAAAAAACAGTGCTAGTGTGGACAGGGCCTTAGAGTCTGGCTTTGTTATGGTGGGTGTGGAGTTTCAGCCTATGATGTGACAGTGAAGTATGTTATTCTCCTGTCCTAGATGTGTGAAGCAGTGGGAGTATGGATAGTTTGTTGCAGTTTTTACCACAGTGGCAACGACACAAAAAGAAGCCTACCCGGAATTGATAGATAAACCTGGCATCGCAATGAAAACAAGAAAAATAAAAAAACAGAGTAACCTATGCATGCAAAACCTGAAGTCCTGATCCTAGCAAGGAAGTGTGCCCTTGGTGGTGGGGGAGAAAAAGAACAGAGACATTTGGGACTAGCAGAGCTATTTATAGGATGCCGGTGAGTGCTGGCGTTACACACTGGTGTTGGATGTTGGCTCTGTCAGCCCCAGAAGTTTTGAATCCAGAAGGGTCCTAGTGCCTCTGGACCTAAGAGCAAAGACTGTGGTTCTATGGAGGTTGATTTTAAGAAGATGCAAAGTTTGGGTCATCTGGTGTTTCTACATTTCTGGTTGCGGGTTTCCAAAAGGATACATAGTAACATAGTAATTTAAAGTTGAAAGGGACTGTCAGTAATGTCTCTTCTTTAAAGCAAGGATTCCCATTCTGTTTCCAGAAAACTGCACTGCTGTTTATGACTTAGTAAGGGAGCAACTAGTCTCCATACCAAATCTTAATATTCTAAGGTCAAAATAACTATAGTAAAAGAGTTTATTTTTACCTTAGTTATTATATTATAGAGCAGGTATTCACCTAAATTTTGCCGTTAACCTGTCAAGCTTGCAATTCATCTATAAATAAAAATCTCCAACCTTTTATGCTGTCCGTTTTCTGTTTCTCATCCTGTCCTGTAGAGCTGTTATCACTGCAGTACCACTAGGCTGTCTCACCTGCTGCTGACCGTACTGGAGAAAAAAAACGTTTGTACAGATGCGCTGTCAGCCAGAGTCTGCGTGATGTCACTCCCAGAAAACAGACTCTGGCTGGCACTAGACAACGATGGCTGCGCATACTTCAGGTCACTCCCATGCGAGCGCGTTCACGAGTGACAGTGACTTGTCACTTTGTTTTGTTATTCACCAGCACGAAGATCTGAAAGACTTCCTGACCACCGGTGTCTTACTCTATCTCCTTATGTTTAATCGCTCAGTGTTTGTGTTGTCGTTGCTCAGGCAACAGTTTTAGTTGAGCGACTGTACTTTCCAAAATACAACTCAGACAGCAAAGAATGATGCATCGATCTATAGCAAAAAAAAATATTGATTTATTCAGCACTGTCCCCCAGTTGCACGTTATTTGTGTGGAGAAAAACAAGATAAATACACCCCGAGGTTTGTACCTTGCCTAATTAAAAACCATTTGTCAAATTTTTATTTTGGTACTAATGTATTTATTTTGATCTCGGATCGTGATGTGAACACATTGCTGTGGCAACGGGGGTGTTCGGCCAGAGGTACTCAGGGAACCAGTCTTATGTATTGCCATAGGAATGTGATAGTAAACAGCAGGCAGTAACGTGTGACAGTGTGACTTTTTAACTATCTTCTACAGATATTTTTATACATGCCTTGTTCTATTACCTGCAATAAAAATTTACCTATTCTTAAATTTGTGTTGCGATCTTATCTTTTTTATTCATAGATAATCTGGGCAGCTGTGTTGGAACAGTCCGCTTCCTAATCCTACTTAGTTGTCAGCTAACGTTTATTATGTGTTTGACACAGGCAATGGTTGTGTCGTGGTGCTTAGTAGGGTGGAAGGGTGTGTGTGTGTGTGTGTGTGTGTGTGCGCGCGCGCGCGCGCTCAGGTAACCATCTAACCAATGTCTAATACATAAACTATGATCTGCATGATAGTTTGGCAACATTTTTAACTGTTAGATCGATCTAACTCATAATCCCCCCCCCCCCAACAACACCTCGTTAAACAAACTCAAGCACTCATCCCCTGCCAAACCCCTCACAAGTGACTCTGACACGCTGATGTAAAATAAATGTATGAAACTGTTTCTAGTGTTGCAGTCTAGAGTCATCCACTCCAGTCCATGCAGCTGCTACTCATGCAATCATTGATTAATTTTCGAGTATAGTTTTCTAATTATTTTTAGTCCAGTGACCAAATGCTAATGTAATATTTGAATGTTGTGTGACACATGATTTTTTTTTTTCTAAGTAGTGGGAAAACAGTGATGTGGAAACTGGGTGTTCAGCCACACGGAGCCAGGGAACCTGTCCCATTAAATGCAACATTGTACTTCATAGCCATCTGCTAACATATTGTATTTAATATGAGTGCAATGTTCATAATTACCTCCATTTGAATTCGCATGACCGTGCTTGAATCCACCACCCCAACCCACAAGTGAACAATGCAGTTCAGCTCTGGTTATATAAAAAAAACTATCTAAATAAGTAAGTAAATAATTAAACAAATAAATTAATAAATATGTAAATAAGTTTATAACTAAATAAATGCTTTTTTCTGGCGTGACATCCCTTGTGTAAAGAAGTCTCTACCTGTTTCATATTGACAGTTCGAGATCCTGAACCGTGGAAGTGCATTTCTAATCTTGTCCCACTGTTCCTTTTGGTTATTTGCTGTTCTGTAAAATAAGTGTCTAATACTGTACAATTCTGTTTTTTTTTTTTTAAACAGCTGTCTTTATTTCCCTAGTTGTGATTGCAGAACCACATCTTTGTACAGTTGGTCTCACTTGCGGTACTCCTGGAAAAGATTGCCAGCTCAGCGAGCCTTTGCTAAGGAGGGAGGGACCTGGGAGGACAGTAGTCTCTATGCCAAGGACAGACTACACCTGAGTGAGGAGGGAAAGAAAGTGTTGAAACAGAGGATGGAGGAGTACATAGAGGAAGTTGGGAATTTAAACTAGGAGTGGGGGGTGGCAGTTGGGCAAGAGATATGCAATGACCACAGGTTGGGAAACCATATGAGCTTACCCCCCATAACAGTGACAAAGGACAAATGGCAAGTACTATTGGTGATGCTAGGAAAGGAGGGCCGGATGGGAGGGTGGGGAAAGGTGGAAGGTGGCTACCCTTAATACTAGGAGCCTTGGGAGGAAAACTGCAGAGTTACAGGTGCTCATGGCAGAGGGAGAGGTGGACATTGCAGCCATCACGGAAACATGGGCCACCCAATACAATGACTGGGACCTCTCTGTACCAGGGTACAGGTTATCTCGTAGGGACAGGGTGATTAGGAAAGGAGAGGGTGTGGCACTATATGTGAAGGAAGGACTGAAGTGTGTAAGGGAGGGAGGAAGGGGAGGAGGGTAGTACAGAGTCACTTTGGATGCAAATCCAGGATTCCAAGAATAGGATTCTTAGAATGGGAGTGGTGTTCAGGCCACCATCTCAGACGGAGGAGTTTTATTTGTTTATTTAGTTTTTGTTGACTGGGTAAGTGCACTAGACAAATCCTGCCTGTGTATCCCACGACCCGGTGGAGTGGGATACAGATGAATGCCAACTGACTTTGAACCAGATTAAGCAGTTGGTGGTATTTTTAGTGAATGAGGAAAATTTGGCCAGGACACTGGGGAAATTCCCCTACTCTGTGAGGGGGCAGTATCCCGTACGTCACCACTATGGACGACGACAGTATGCTGGTAGCAGCAGAGGAGGTAGGAGGTCTGCTGCGAGACGGCGATGCGGGCGTCTCTACTGCACACTCATCTTTTCAGTTACAGCCTGAGCTAGCGCCTATTGCTGATATGGTTTCTCCTTGTGAAGGGACGGTGATTATTGAGCAGGATATCGCTGCAGTTGCAGCCATGGCTAAATGACGGGAGCAGTTACAAACACAATTGCTGCAAACGGAACAAGCTCTTACCTCGGCTCAAGCGGATTTACTTGACAAGAAACGGAAATGTCTTTTAGGAGTCTCTCCCGACTCTCTTCGTAGGAACTTTAAGTTGGGTCCTGGTTTTGCAGATGACGCAGTTCCCTCTGCGATGGAACAATCTTCGCCAGTGCCACATACTACTGCTCTGGACGCCTTGCAACACTCTGATCCTTGGTCCCCGGAATTGGCTCTCTCAACAGCAGGTTGGACTAGGGGAGTAGATGGTTCATGGATTTCAGACCCTACCAAGCCGCAGGACGTTGTGGCACGTTCTAGTGATTCTCGTATTCCCTGTTCTGCTCTCCCTGATGTACCTGCTTCCCATTCTACTGACTTGGCTGTTTCACAAAATGGAGTACAACGTAACGCTGTTTCAGCTCCACTTCTAGATACTATTGTTTCTTCTGCCATTACCATTGACATGGTTCCTCCGGATGATCCTCCGGACATACCTAGTGAAGCACCTAAACTGTCCTTTTCTAATTTGTTTGCTAAACCATTGGAGCAGGCAAAACATAGAAATGCTGTCCGTCTGCGTTATTTGGGAGGTATGGATGATTTACCTGACAGGTTTTATGTGGGTAAAGTGTTGATAAAACAATCTTTGGGTTTTTTGCCTTCAGACATTTATACTCTCATCCACGCCCCTGGAGAACATTCTTTTGACGTCAGCTTCAGGACTCCTGCTATTTTGGACACTTTTTGGTTAAAATATACTTCTTTAAAGACTAACCCCTTATGGTCTCATTTTCAGGTTACACCTTTAACAAAACAGCCTTTTAGGGTTGCTACTGTATTGTTTCGCAATGAGGGAGTTAATTTGGCAGACATTCTTTTTTGGTTAAATAAACGTTGTGATGTTCAGGGTTTACCTGATCCCATTTTGGATGGTGAGGGCTTTTGGAATGGGGGATGGGAGGTATAATTGAAACTACATAGTATTCAGGATGAATTTGTTCACCTCCCGAATTGTTTTTTTATTGGACAGGATAAAGGTTTCCTGTTTTACCCTGGTCAGCCCAGGAGATACTATAAATGTGGTTCTCCCCGTCATATTAGTACGGCATGTGAGAAGATTATTTGCTTTCAATGTGGGGAGATTGGTCACTCATGTTATCAATGCGAAAATCCAGTTAAATGTACCTTTTGTGAGGAGGTGGGGCACGTCTTTTCTGACTGTCCGAGTGCTGCTCATCACACTGAAGAATCTGATTATGCTTTGCAGGATTTGTTAATTTTTAAAGCGGCTAGGAATTTATTATCTGGTGTTGCCCCTGGTACTTCTACAGGCCCGATGTCTTATTCAGCTGCTTTGTCTTCTAGGCCTTCTGCAGCTCCATTTGCCCAATCTAAAATGGCTCCCCCCACGTCCCCTTCCCCTGCCACACTCCAGACTTCCACTGGTCATGGTGTTCCTGGGTGTAAAACTGCTGGTGTTTCAAAGAGTCTTTTGTTAAATAAAGTGACGGATTCCTCTTCGTCTCTGATTGAGTCGAATAGTACTGTCTCATTTTCTCCTGCTGAGTCTCGTCTTTCTTGTACCCCTGTGTTAGACTGGGCTCAGTCTCCGGAACCTGTGCCGGTATCCAATACATATGGCTTCCTTGGGTACAGAAGACCATGATTCAGATGTAGCCTCCCAAGACACTTCCCAAATGGAACTTGTATCAGATTTTGATTCAGTTTCAGATCCTAGGGTAGGGGCGAAGGGTAAAACAAAAAAAACTACGTCCAGAATTGGAGTACGCAAAAGCAATAGAAAATTGCCTACTAATACTTAACTTACTTCTGGTTCAACAACCCCTGGTTATGACATTTCTTTAGCTGGTTTAAATGTTAACAGTATTCGCTCTTTATATAAACGAAGAATAACATTTGCCCTTTTTTCAGAACTACTTTATGATATTGTTTTTTTTTCAGGACACCAGACTATACACAACTCAGGACTTTCTTGCTGCGTCTGATTTATGGGGTTGGGGTCCTTGCTTTTGGTCTGGGGGTACTGATGTTTGTTCTGGCCTAGGTATTTGTTTTACGTCTCTTAGATTTAAAATTCTAGATGAAATCCATATTGCTCCAGGTAGGGCTTTATTGTTGGACGTCCTTATTGATGGTACCCCATTTCGTTTTATTAATATTTATGCCCCTCAAAATAAATGGGAACGCATCCAACTACTGCATCTTATTAGTCCGTTTTTGTATACTAATAAGAATGTTTTATTTGGTGGTGACTTTAATATATCTCGTGGGCCTACTACGTCTGCTAACCCTAAAATTTATTGTGATTCCCATTGTTTGAATGACTTGCTATTACTTTCGAGTTTACGGGATATTTTTGAATCTACTCCCTCCTTTACTTACACCCAGGGTACTAGAAAATCTAGGATTGATTATTGGTTTATTTCATCCTCTCTTCAGTTTTTTGTTCCACAAGTCAAATTGGTGGCTTCCTCAGACCATGGACTGTTGAGTTTTTCCTTATCTGCTTACAAAAATACTTCTAAGGGACCAGGATATTGGAAATTAAACTTATCTTTGTTAGAGATTCCTGAGGTTGTGGATGGTTTCATAGATGTTTTAAGAGCTCGTCTTTCAGTATATTTTCTTTATGATCAACCTCAAGATTGGTGGGAAGATTCTAAATTTAGTTTTAAACAATATTTTTTGCAAATTGGACGTTTGTTAGGGACATCCCGTAAAAGCACCCAGAGATATTTACAAAAAATTATTGCTACATTTTTATTCCCAGATTAATCTGGGTGTAGAAATTGCTGCTCATGAATTACAGTCGGTCAAAGCTCAGCTGGCACAGCTTCATAATACCAAACACCTTAATTTGGAAAGAGAACAAAAATTTAATACTGCTGGTTCGTCGGCGCATACGAACCCGTATGAACATAATAAAATGCTCCGAGCACACAAGGATATGTATCGCTTATCTGATTCAAATGGTTGTGTGGTTTCTTCCAAACCTGATCTGTTTTGGGTTATTGATGCTCATATTTCCTCTCTTTTTCAAGTAGATTCTATTGTTACGCAAGATTCTGTTTCTAAGTGGCTTCATTCTATTTCCTTGCCGCAAGTACCTGAAAAATTTTTTCTTTCACTCCTGGCACCGTTTTCATTAGCGGAATTGCAGTCTGTTATTCGTGGTCTTTGTAAAGGGAAAACTCCAGGTAAGGATGGTCTTCCAAATGAGCTCTGTTGCCTTATTGGTGAACATTTAGGTACTCAGTTGGTTGATATGTTCAATAACTGCCTTTTACATGGTATTTTTCCAGTTAGTATGAATGAAGGGCTTATGATCTTTTTGTTCAAATCAGGTGACAGGGAATGTCTAAATGATTGGAGACCGATTACTCTCTTAAATTCCGATTGTAAGCTCCGTACTAAGATTCTGAGTCTCCGACTTTCTTGTATTTTGCATCATGTTATACATTCTACGCAATTTTGTTCTGTTCCCGGTCGTACTAGTACTGATGCCCTCATCCTTATCCGGAAGATTCTTGAGAGGGGTAATAGGGAGGAATTGGCTGGTATTTGTGTTACTCTAGACCAAGCAAAAGCTTTTGACTCGGTGTCCCATTTGTATCTTTGGGAATGTATGTTGCAGATGGGATTTCCACCCACTTTTATTTCTTGGCTATGTCGTTACTATCTCCAGGTGGATATTATTCCTTATGTTAATGGTTGGTTAGGTGCTAACCAACACTGTCGTAAAGGTGTGCGGCAAGGGTGTCCCTTAAGCCTCATTTTGTATATTCTTTCTTTGAACCCGCTCCTTTTGGCTCTTTATGCTTCTGAAAACATTCGAGGTCTTTCGCTGGGTGTTGATGATGCAGAAATTAAAGTTGTCACCTATGCTGATGATTTATGTTTCTTTTTGGCAGATGTCCCTTCTTGTACTGCAACTGGTCTTTTACTTGATGCTTATTCTACGGGCACTGGGGCCTCATTTAACCTATTGAAGAGTAAGTGTAGCTTTTTTGGTATTAATGATTACTACCCATTCACACCTTTTGGGAATTCCTGTGACTTCCGAAGTTCTTAAAATTTTGGGGGATCTATATTTTTTTGTGGAGCGGATATTGCGCTTTATAATTGGGATTTCCTTATTAAATCTGCTAAGTGGAGAATTGCCACTTGGAACAGATGGACTATGTCCAAAAAAAAAAGAGGGTTTATATGATCAGGACGTATCTTATTGGTTTGTTGTTACATTTGAGCGCTGTCTATGCGTTGCCTGCTTCCCAAGAAACTGCTATATATGGTCTTTTTTTCCAGGCTATTTGGGGCAGCCGGCTAAATCCCATTAAAAGGAATATTTTGCATTTGCCTATTAAAGATGGTGGAATAAATATGGTTAATCCTATATTATTTTTTTTTGGTATTTTTCTATATAAGAATTTTGTTCCTCTTTTAATGGGTCGCTCTACGATATGGTCTATTTGGTTATTGGAGCTGATTTCCTGATGGGTGACCGATTGTTCCTCTACTGGAATTATTCAAAAGCAAACACGTCTTCATACTTTGCCGCGGTATTTACATTCTTGTTTTGGGAAGTTGAAAACTTAGCAGGTTTCTTACTCTATGGTTACTCACTCTTCTTGTAAGAGTATGTATTATTTCTTATTAGATAAATATTTTTCAGTTTGTCCTGTTTTTCCTGAAGTACCAGCCTCTGCTGTACCTCAGATTTCCTTAATGCTTATGTCTCTTAGTCTTCCGCCCTATATGTGGGATGTTACTTGGCTCACGGTCCATGGGAAGCTTAATGTTAAAGGTAACTTAAAACTTAAGGGTATAGAAGAGAGATATTGTCCTAGACACGGTTCTTGTCAACTTTGTACTGAAACGATGACCCATTTATTTTTTGAATGTCCCTATATCATACAATTCTGGTCTTTTTTTTATACTCAGTGGGCACATTTTCGATTCCCTATCATTGACAGAGATTGTTTATTTTTTGGTATTTTGTCTTCAGACTGGGGGTCCTTTAATTCTGACACTATCAGACTAATTTTGGGAAGTCTCAAATTTTATATATGGCACACGAGATGTATGTGGTCCTTGCGATCATTATTTATTTCCCCCTGCTCAATTATTCTGGAAGGTCCATGGTTGGTTGCTAGGGGTTTGGACTAAAGACCATAATACGTTATCGACTTTCGCTTTTTAAAAAAAATGGAAAGCAATTTGATGGTTGGATACTGGTTAAAGCTGCGTCATCGAATTTTTTTTGTTCTAACTATTTGTTTGAAGTTTCTTTTTTTTAGGTTTCTGATTTTACTCTTTCAGTTGGGGGGGTTAGTAGGGGTTACTTTTTTGGGACTCTAAAACATTGATATTTGTTTGGACTGTATGCTGTAATACTTATTTATGTTTCTTTGTTTTGCATTATGGTTTTGTGTGCTGTAACACTACTGTGCATTTGTTTTGCTTTTTAGTTTTCCTAAAGAATTCCCCTACTCCTTTAGTGGGGATTGGACAGGGGTTATGTACACATGTGGATTATTTATGTTTGATGTTCAAGTATGCTGTAATATTTGTTTATGTCTTTTGATTTCTTTTATTATGATTTTGTATGACATAATACAATTTTGTATATTTTGTTTCAAGTTTTGAATAAAAAATTCCCCTACTCTGATGGTAGGGGGCCCCTGACACCACGTCTGGTGGTCAGTTGAAGGACAGCTATGAAGGAGGAAGGTTTGGTGGAGAGGGCTGCATTGGCCCAGGAGGTGGAAAGACCAGAAGGAACACAGGAGGAGGGACCCGCTGCAGAGGTGGCTGGGATGCACCCTTTGGGTAGCCAGCATATCGTCCTGGACAGCGGTCCCGTTTTAGAGCATCCGATACAGCCCTTGAGTTTGGAAGAGCAGTGTTGCTGCTTAGAGGAGGAATTATTACGAGTAAGTGAAATGTTGGCAAAGGAAGGACGGAACAAGAAAAACGAGGAGGATCGGAAGCGGAAACGTGACGCCACTTCCCCGAGCGCAATATTGACGGAAAACTCACAGAAGCTGCATGCGTCTATGGAACAGATGCCAACAAGGAAAACAAAGGCAGGCGAATCCTGGGGGGACATGATGGATGCTTCCTGGTCCCCGGAGCGAGCCCTGCACGAGGCAGGGTGGGTCCCTGTATCTGGTGGAAATTGGAGACCGGCAGAAAAGGCTACAGAGGTTTCACGTAACCAACAGAAGGAGATAAGTACTTTTACTTCTACTTTGCCACAGGACATGGCAGCAGGTGGTGGCGATTTACTCCCCCCATAGAACCGCCCCCCTCCCCCCGTGACATCCCAGGAGACGAAGAGCGGGTTGGGGAGAAAGACACAGAAGAGCCCCTGGCTTAGTTACCCAGGCTAGGCCCATATATGCTAGCCATTTCCATCAAACGGTGGAACAGGCAAACGGCGAAATGCCATTAGACTAAAATATGGGACTAAGGACAATCCCCCGATTGTTTTTGGGAAGATTCTAAAAAAAGCATGGGTTTACTCCAGCAGAAGTTTATGCCCCATACATATTCAGGGGAAGTTTCATTTGATATTAGTTTTGGACACCTGCCTTATTAGAGACATTTTGGTGTCGTTATTTAAATTTAAAGACTAGCCCTCTCTGGACTGATTTTATTGTATTTCCTCACGAGCAACCTTTTCGGGTTATCACCATCTTGTTTCGAAATGAGGGGGTGAATATTGTGGATATTATGCATTGGTTGGGGAAAAAATGTGAGATACAGGGTAATCCAGTCCCTATTTTGGATGATGAGGGGTTTTGGAATGGAGGCTGGAAATTTAGGGAGAAGTTGCACTCTGCGAACACTGATCTTATCCATTTACCAAATTGTTTTTTTTTTGGGGAAAGATAAGGGGTTTCTGTTTTACCCAGGACAGCCCAGAGTATGCTTTAAGTGTGGATCCAAAAGGCATATAAGTACTAATTGTGATGTGTTGAAGTGTGTTTATTGTGGGGAGATGGGGCACCCTAGTGCTCACTGTTTTCTTTTTTTAAAATTTAAGTTTATTAGTATTCATCGGGTATAGTTAAAAATGAGCAATCCAGACAAAACCAGATCCTTTCACAAATGTACAGTCCATTTCAAAGTATAGACAGTGAGAAACACAGAATATAGGAAGTGACCCACATCAATATATCTCAGATGGTGGGCTGACATGTTCCGGTTCATTGGGGGACAAGCCTCGCCCGGCCCCCAACCCAACGAGGTAGGCCTTCCCCTGAGTAACTGTCCCACATTGAGGTTGCTTTAGGAGGTACTACTATTTAATTTAATTTTATTTTTAATCTTATTTTAACCCTGGCCAGCGCTGGTTCCTGGGCAGGGACTTAAGGAGGACCGGGCTGGGGAAGCCCCCTTCTCGCTTAAATCTCCATCTTGTCCACCTCCGAACATAAACCGCAGCCTACAATTTATGTTATAGTTATCTCCTCCATAACTGCCACCTCCTGCACCACCCCAATCCAATCACCCAGGCTGGGAGGATCTTTTCTCAACCACAGCCTAGTGATTGACTTGTGGGCCGACGCCAAGAGGAGGGACCAGAGATACAACGTGTCTGCTCCAGCCAGGTTTTGGGGGGGATCCCCCAGAATGAGGTTTGTCCAATCCGGGGGAAAGTCCAGAGCGAACAGTTCCACAAGTGCCTGAGCCACCATTCCCCAGAAGAGCCCCAGCCGAGGATAGGACCAGAGGACGTGCAGGTAGCTCGCCCGAGTCTCTCCACACGACCTCCAGCAGCTCGGATCTCTATCCGGGAGTCCTCTGCTCAGGGACAAAGGGGAGTGGAAGAAACGTATCCTCACCTTCCAACTAAATTCCTGCCAGAAGGGAGAACAGGTAGTTCTGGAGGCCAGTTTAAACACTGAGTCCCAATTGACTCCCCGTAGACCCGCCTGCCCCTCCTCCAACCATCTCCCCCTGATCCCTACCAAAGGATCCTTTCGAAGCCCCGTCAGGGCTCTGTACAGCGTGGAAATAAGCCCCGATGAAATCTGCGAGGTCAATATTTTGTGGAGGCTTTCTACAAAGGGGGCCGCCCTTTCACCCAGCAGATCCCCTCCTCGACACTGGAGGATATAGTCCCTCGCCTGCAGGTATCTATAATGGTCTGTGTTGCGCAATCCATAGTCTCTGCTTAGGGTTCTAAAGTCCATTACCTCCCTTCCTATCATAAACTGTCTGATGTAAATTAAACCTCTTTTCTCCCAAGTCCTGAAGGTGTGGTCCAGGAGGGATGGGGTGAAATCAACGTCCCACGACAGCCTATACAGTGGCCAAAGGGAGGTTTTCAGTTTGTATTTCTGCCATGCCCTATGGGTGGCTTTCCGAGTATCCCTTACAGCCATTAGTGAAGGAGTGGGGTGAGCTCTGTCCGTGCTCAACTGTATGGCTCGGGGACCTAACATTGGACCCCGCTCCTCTTCCTCAAGGGTTTCCAATGCTCACTGTTTTCAACTGGCAAAGTGCAATTTGTGTGAGGAGGTAGGCCACGACTTTGCATCTTGCCCTGTGGCAGCACAAAACACGGAAGAGGCGGATTTCGGGGTACAGGACCAATTTATTAGGATGGCGGTGAAACAAGGACAGACTCCAGGAGGGAAACCTGGGAATGGAGGTCTGGGTGGGGGAAAAGTGGTGGGAAATCAGGCCTTTGCCGCTGCTACAGCACTTGTCTTGAATGTTGCTCCTGATCACATATCTAAAACATCATCTCTTATGGCACAAGAAGTTTCAGCAGAGGTAAACAAGGACCTCCCCGCCATGCAGTCCAGGGTGGAAGATTTCACTATGGGTGAGTGGGAAGAAGGGTAAACAAGTAAAAGGGAAGACAAGAGGTGCTAAGAAAAATATCACTTCAGTCCCTACTTTGGCAGACCCTAATCCCTTTGAGGTGCTATTAGAGGATGTAATAGGGGAAGATCAGGCAGCACCCCTTCCGCAATCTCTCCCACAGGTCATGGTGGAGTGCCAAACTGACCTATGGTCTCAGGATGTTTCAAGTGGTAGAGTGACAAGAGCCTCGAGCAAGGTTAAGTGAGTTGTTTGGTTTTGATGCTGGAGCCTTTACAATTTCGGGTAGCATCTTTAAATGCTAACAGCATTAAATCCCCTGAGAAAAGGCGCAATACATTTTTTCAGTTCATGCATGAAAATTTGGATTGTGTGTTCTTTCAAGATGTTCGTTTACATTCAGCAGAGGAATTAGATGCTGCAACAAAAAGTTGGGTGTGGGGAGATTGCTTTTGGTCCCAGGGGCAGGATCTGTGCAGTGGGGTTGGGATTTGTTTCTTTAGATCTCGCGTTAAAGTGATGCATCATATAGAAATAGTAGAAGGTAGGGCCCTGCTTTTGGATATAAAATGGGGGGATACACTCATAAGGCTACTGAATATACAGTATATGCTACCCAGAAGAAATGTGATAGGGTGGCTTTATTTAAATCTATTTTTCCCTTATTGTATACATCTTTTCCCCTTATTTTAGGGGTGACTTTAATTGTACCTTACCCTCAGAATTATTGCCTGATAAGGGGAATAAAGTGTACTGTGAAGCAGTATGTTTGGCACAGGGTATACGGGAGGCTGGGTTGGTGGATGTGTTTGAAACTTCCCTGGATGGTAATGAGAATACTCACTTTTGTGGGCCTAGGGCATCAAGAATTGATTACTTTTTTCTTTCCCCTGAGTTGGTAGTACAGTCTAAAATTCTGAAGGAAATGACGACTTCTGATCATTTAATGTTGAAACTTAGGGTTGGGGATGTGCCAGAGGCACAAAGGGTCCCAGGGGTTTGGAAATTAAATGTTTCTTTATTAAATATCCCTGGTATAAAGGAGGGGTTGTATGCTCTTTTGATTGCTCGTCAGTCAGTGTTTTGCTTATATGATAATATAAATGAATGGTGGGAAGATACTAAAGATGAGATCCGGATATATTTCAAAAAAATAGGGCGTATAAATGGGAAATTGAAACATGATAAATTGAGGCATTTAAGGAAGCGTATAGCTACCTTGTCCACATTTCGACAAAGGGGTGTGGACTATCGGGATAGGATAAAGGGATTAAAGGCTAAGTTGGCCTGTTTACAAATGGCCATTTTAAGCAAAATTGAGAAAAAACATAAGTATGGAATTTCTGGGAAAAAGGGGGAAATGTTACCATTTGAAACTGCTAGTACTATGAGACAGTCTCAAGGAATGTCACATTTGAATACAGCTCAGGGAGGCAGAACTATTTCTAGTGTAGGTATTTTGTCAGAAATACATACATATGCTTCTAAAGTCTTTAGCAGCACACCCTTGTCACTTAATGCAATACAGTCTTGGCTAAAGGAGTGTAACCTACCTCAGCTGTCCCCGGTGTTGGGGAATTTGTTGACTGTGCCTGTATCCTTGGAGGAACTCAAGACGGTAATATGGGCTTTGAAGGCAGGGACTACACCAGGTTCAGATGGACTACCCCATGAAATATATAAAATTATTTGGGACATTTTGGGGACTGAATTGCTGGAAGTACTTAATGGGGGTTTGCAGTCCGGGGAACTCCCTGAAAGCATGCGGACAGGCCTCTTGTTATTGATTTATAAAAATGGGGAGAGAGGGGATTTGGATAATTGGAGACCCTTGACATTATTAAACACGGATTATGAAATATTAATGAAAATTTTGGGAAATAGATTACGGGGAGTTTTGGATGTATTGATTCACCTTTCCCAATACTGTGGAGTTCCTCAGAGGAGGGTACAGGATGCTCTCATCTTGCTAAGAGAGATCTTGCAGAAGGGTGCCTCTGATGAAATATTTGGTCATCTAGTTTGCTTGGACCAACAGAAGGCTTTTGATCATATTGAATATACTTATCTTTGGGAAGTGATGAAGAGTTATGGATTCCCTGAACAGTATATAGCATGGTTGAAAACATGTTATAGGAACATAAGTTTAGTTCCAAGTATAAATGGTTGGAAAGGAGACAGGATAATGGTACGAAGGGGGGTATGTCAGGGATGTCCTCTGAGCCCATTATTGTATGTGTTATCATTAGACCCTTTATTATATGCTCTTAATGGGGACCCACAGATTCTTGGGTTATCTGTAGGCTGTGAGGATGTTCCTATTGTAACAGTAGCTTATGCGGATGACTTGGTTTTGATTTTGGCGGACAGGTCTTCAGCGATAGCAGCCCAGTTGGTATTAAATACCTTTTCTAAAATGTCAGGTTCTTCTATTAATCCATTAAAGAGTGGGATATGATGGGGTTGATGTTGCCTTAATTTGGCAGATCCCCATTGAACAAGGGTATAGACGGATTTTAGGGATCTATTTCTGGGGGCAGGAAGCTGCTAGATATAATTGGGAAAAACAGTTGGGGGTAGCTAAGGATAGGGTACATAAGTGGAATAGGTGGCAAATGACCAAAGTAAAGCGGGTTTATCTTATAAAAACCTTTTTGGTACCTTATTTTTTGTATTTGGCCGCAGTCTACCCCCCCCCCCAACCGCTTAATTTGGAAACCTGTTTATATGCGGGGTTTTTTCATGCTTGTGGGGGAGCAGACTGAATCCGGTAAAAAGGGGGGGTCACTTATTTACCAGTTGAGGAAGGGTGTGTGGGAATGATGAATCCAGTGGTGTTTTTTTATGTTACATTTATATCTTATAATATTACTCCCCTTTTGAAAGCGGAGTCTAGGGTATGGTCCCATGGGTAGCTGATGTGATTGGTGGTATAATAGAAAGATGGGTTTTTGGAAACTGTGCCTCGCCAGACTAGGGTATCTCAGCTCCTGGATACTTTAAAGAAGTGATTAGGAAATTGAAAGTTTGGAGACTCACGAAACAGGCCATTTGTATGAAAACGAGAAAACATTTATATTTTGGGGTACTTCAGGATTATTTTTATGATGATCCTTGGTTTGTGGATTTGCCCATTGCTGCACAACATGCAAAATTAAAATTATTATCCAGTAATAGAGTCCCTAAATACATATGGGATTTTATGTGGCTTTGTCTGCATAAAAAAGTGGGTGTTAAAGGAAACTTGAAACACAAAGAACTGGCTGAGAGATATTGTCCTAGGGAGGAAACTTGTATGGGTTTGGTAGAATCTTTATCTCATTTCTTCTATGAGTGTCCCTTTGTTCAATCCTTTTGGTCGACCTTTCATACGGTTTGGCCCTTGAATCCATTTAGGGGGCAGTCCGTTGAAATTTGGACTGAAGGTGTGTTACCGGGGGCATGGGTAATATATGATAATATCACTATAAGACTATTGATGGGGTTTATAGGATATCAGCTTTGGCTGGCTTGTTGCTGTTTAACACTAAGAAAGCAGATGAAGACGGGAGCTCAGATTGTGCAGAATGTTAGAAAAGATATTGTGAAGTGGCAATTGTTAGAACAGGAGAAGGTTCATCAAGATCTGTATAGGATATGGTGGAGGAAAATGTCATGGTTAGATACAGGGTAAGGGGAGGATTTTTATAGTTGGGGGGGATAGCATTGGGTAAGTTTAGGATTTATGAAATATTGATATATTTCTTGGTTGCATGATGTAACGCTTATTTTTACCCATGTTTTATGTTTGTTTTTGTAGCACTGATGCATTAGGGTGCATCTGTTTTTTGTTTTTTTTAGTTTTACTACAAAATTCCCCTACTTATCTGGCGGGGATTAGACAGGAGTTATGTACAAATATGGAGTTTTTATGTTTGCTGCTCATATAAGATGAAAAACGTGGTTATGGTTCTTTGAATTCTTTCATTATGATTTTGTATGATGCAATACAATTTTTGTATTTTTTGTTTTGTATTTTTTGATTAGAGTATTGAAAAAAAAAATCCCCTACTCTTGTGTGGGGGGGGGGGGTTAGCATTTATTGATATGTTTTGGGATTATCGCAAGATAATTTAGTATTGGAGGTATGATGAGATACTAATTTATGTTTCTATTTATTTTTGTAATATGATTTTTGTGTGAAGGAACACTCTTATGTATATATTTTACTTTAAAGTTTTAATTAAACAATCCCCTACTGTTTTAGTGGGGATGGGGGGAACTTTTGTCTGTATTAGGATATGCTGTAGGTTGTTTTTCATTTACTTTCAGACAATGTGTGACTTTAATAATTAATTGATTTTCTTATGATTTGTATTTTCCTTTGTGTGAGTTCACAATGTTTGTATTTGTTTGATTTTGAAGTTTATAATAAAAATCCCCCTACTCTTTTCGATAAGTGCTATGGGATCTTTAACATTCACCTGAACTACCACCAATCCAGGGAGATGGGACCTCGGTTTAACGTCTCAAGACAGGGAACTAGTAGGACAGATCAGGAGGACCTGCGAGAAGGGTAGTGTGGTGATTGTGGGGGACTTCAACATGCCAGGAGTGGACTGGAGTACCCCAACAACCAGGAACAGAATGGAGCAGGTACTGCTGGATGCCTTCCAGGACAGCTTCCTGCTGCAAATGGTCAGTGAACCAACTAGGTTAGGAAATACCCTTGACCTTGTGCTGACAAATGGGGACTTTGTGAGAGAACTTACAGTGGAGGAACCGCTGTCAAGGAGTGACCACCACTCAGTATGGCTCACATTGGATATGGGCAAGGAAGGAGTGGAATCTGGCACAAGAGTGCTGGACTTCAGGAGGGCCGACTTTGGGAGGATGGGGGAAGTGGTAAAAGGGTACCTGGCCAGAATCCAATCTAGTATGGACGCTAACCAGAGGTGGGAGCTCATAAAGCTGGGGATAGTGGAGGCAACCAAAACCTACTGCAAGGCCCAGAGCAAGAAGGCTAGGGCTAAGAAACCGAGCTGGTTGAGCAAGGAGGTCATGGAAAAAGTAAGGAGAAAAAGAGCTGCCTTTAGGAAGTACAAGAAAACAGGGAGAGGGAGGACAGGGAGGAGTACTTGACAGAATCGAAGGAGGTGACAAGGGCAGTAAGGGGAGCCAAAGCATCTACGGAACTCAGGCTGGCACAAGGCATTAAGAAGGGGGAGAAGGACTTCTCTAGGTACATCAGGGAGAAAAGGAGCTGTAAGGACCACATAGTAAGGATTAGGAAGGAGGGGGTTTGGGTGGAAGCAGGGTGCAATAAGGCAGAAGCACTAAATGAGTACTTCTGCTCAGTATTTACTAAAGAGAAGAGGGCGTGACACCCAAGGTGGGAGAAATGGCAGAAACAGGGGGGGGAAGGGGGTGACAGATGGGGAAATCATGGAGGGCAGAGTTTGGGAGGGTTTGAAGGTACTGAGGGTGGACAAGGCACCAGGCCCAGATGGCATCCACCCCAGGGTACTGAAGGAGCTGGCAGAGGTCCTTGCAGGACCTTTGGCAGACCTGTTTAATGCCTCACTACATTTGGGGTGTGTCCCTAAGGACTGGAGGATGGCTCATGTGGTGCCCCTCCACAAGAGTGGCCCCAAGGATGAACCGGGAAACTACAGACCAGTGAGCCTCACATCCATTGTGGGTAAGCTAATGGAGACTATTCTGAAGGAGAGGCTGGTGGCCCTCCTAGAGGCCAAAGGACTACAGGACAACAGACAGCATGGCTTCATACGGGCAGATCCTGCCAAACCAACCTGGTGGAGTTTTATGACTGGGTAACTAGGCAACTGGACAGGGCCATGCAGTATGTCCTGTATGTGGACTCCAGTAAGGCATTCACCGTGCTGCATGGAAGGCTGGGAAGTGTTAGTAGGCACAGGGGCGTGGTGCAAAGCTGGTGAGATGGGTAGGAAACTAGCTTCAGGGAAGGCAACAGAGGGTGGTGGTGGGTGGGGAGCTCTCACACCCAAGGGTAGTGACGAGCGGTGTTCCACAGGGCTCGGTGTTGGGGACCACTGTTGTTTGGGATATTCATTGCAGACATATCATAGGACATCAAGAGCAAGATCAGTCTGTTTGCTGATGATACCAAGGTAGGAGCGGTGGTGAATGACCTAGGGGGATGACAGGGGTTGCAGGATGATCTGGCAAAGCTTGAAACCAGGTCAGATACCTGGCAACTGGGGTTTAATGCCAAAAAGTGCAAGGTGCTGCATTTTGGGATGAAGAACCCAAGGAGGAGTTACCAGCTGGGGGGAGTGCAGCTAGCCCAGACAGAGGAGGAGAAGGATCTGGGGGGCTCATTACAGGGTCAATGAACAACTCTGCACAATGTAGGAAGGCAGCTGCAAAGGCCAACAAAATGCTGGGTTGTATTGCAAGGGTATATCCTGGGAGGGAGGAGGTGATTCTGCCACTGTATAGGTCATTAGTTAGACGCACCTAGAGTACAGGCGTGCAGTGCTGGCCCGTATCTGAAGAGGACATTAAGTTACTGAGGGGGTGAGCGATGGCCACAAAGATGATCAAGGGCTGGGGACTTATCATACGAGAGGAGGTTGAGGGAGTTGAACATGTACTCACTGGAGGAGAGGAGGGACGGAGGACATGATTGAAACCTTTAAATACATGAAAGGAATAAACAAGACAGGTACAGAGGGGCTGTTCAAAGTAAGGGAGGGGAGGGACACCAGGGGCCATGATATGAGACTGGAGGGAGGAAGGTTCAGGAGGGAGATGAGGAGACACTTTTTTACAGAGGGTGGTGGCTGGGTGTAATGCGTTACCTGCAGAAGTGGTATCCAGTAGAACAGTGGACTGCTTCAAAAGGGGATGGGACAGGACAAGAGGGAGGGTTAATGAAGGGGAAGGGTGGAAGGGAAGGGCAGCTGCAGAATAAGGTGTGCTAGCTGCACATTCGAGCAGACTTGATAGACCTCCAGGCCTTTATCTGCTGGCAAATTTCGTATGTTCGTAAATATTGAATAACTGGATTAAATAAGTCTGACATAACCATGGTTATCTCTTCTCTAGATACCTCATGCTCTGTGTCTTATAATCTTTATGGCAATTTTTGTTTTAGTTGCTGCCTCTTAATATCGATTAAGCCCTTCACAATATCAGCATAAAATGTATCTTTTTACAGATCATTCGCCTCCACAGTATTTGTTCTCATATGTATTCCAGCACCTTAGCTCACTTATTTAATTACTGTGTTGGAAATATTTGATTTAGGTGTCTTTCTCTCAGTAGCCAATGTTGAAGTATTCCATTGCCTTTATTTTTCCTTTACTTTATATACTTTTATCATGTAATCAAGTACATGTTTAATAATGGATTGAGTTTTTAAAAATCATATTCAAACATAAACAACAAAACATGATAATGCAATGGGTGAAATATTTAATCTCAAAATATATGAAACAGATGAAAATTTAAACGTAATTGTTTTATTCCAGCATATATATTGTGTTTGGCCAATCTAAATACACAGTAATTCTCTACATGGTGGATGGTAGCATGCTATATCGGATATTACAGTGGAGAAAAGGGCATCTGACTGCAGCCTTGAGAGTCAGTATTCCCTAGTGCCAGACAGTATAGCCCAATAACCCGCCATTCTGACATTTATTATTGATTACATAGAAATTTGTCATTTTTTTATATGTGTTTATTGTATGAGTATTGGTTCTAGCCATGTATTTACAGTAATAGACACCTTCCAATGTCTTAAAACAAGACAATATTAAGTCACTTTTACAGAACGTGTATTTGTCTCTATTTAGGAAGATCTGTATCATACCCAGCACCTTGCTCCCCTTCTCCCAACCTTCCCTCCTCCTCCTCTCTTTATCCTCTGGCCAATGGTCCCCTGCCTCCTGGTTATAGCTTCATCCTGCCAGAAACCCTTTGGCAACTTACCCCATCCCCTCCCTCTACTCCACCTCACCTCTGCACTCCCCACCACCCCTCCCCCATCTTCTCCTCCCCTCCTCTCCTCACCTCTCCTCTTCATTCTGCTCTCCTCTTTAACTCAGGATTACTTTTAGCGCACTATATCTTTGCTCTTTCAAAATGCAGGTGATACTGAGCTGAGTTCTCACCCAACCTGCACTCCTTTTTTCCCTCTCACCTCTCCCCAAAGGCCTGAAGGTCACAAACTTGAACATCTTCAGCCTAATCCCCCAAGCTGTATCAGTTGACTGTTCCAGTGTTGAACCTTGAGCAGGATACCTTGGTCAGTTTGTGTCTCTCCCCCAATTTAGTGACTAAACTATATCTCTCTTTGGCTACTTAGTCACCAGTCAGGTTCATGGATAGATGGGCAGTGTTGGTGTGCTGCAGTACACATCTCCACATACCTACAGTTTGAGATTCTTTACTGTTCCTCTGCCACTTCCTCACATGAGCTGCTTCTCCTCAAACTCAATATCCCATTCTCATTGCCTGCCTTCACTATTGGTATCTATTGCTGACCCCTATCCATACCTTTCTCTGTTACTGACCTCTTCACCTCTAGCTCCTCTCTGGCTTCATCTGCGGAACTCCTAGTTCTGGACAATGTTAACCCCAATTGACTTTCTCCATTCTACTTAAACTAACAAACACACATACTTAGCATAAAATCTGCTGAAAAAATGCAGTTTTATAACACAGTTTCTACACACAAAGGAGAAATAAATCATAAATAAAAATTGATAGCATTTTACTGTGAACATGTCATTTGTTTACCACAAAAAACCTATAAAATTAGTGAGGATTCCTTTATAGAAACATTTTAGTACTTTAATTAGCAGTGAATAGCAGGAAATGTTACTTTAATTAAATTTTTTATTTGGTTGGAAACAAATCTAATATGACATGGGTGGGAGTTGTATATCAGATATACCTTTGTTAGCTGCTACTTAACCCTCATATCCCAATTGTTGCTTCATCTGTGGACCAGGGATGGGGAGAGGAAGTAGGGAAATGGACAGTGGTAAAGAGTGGATGCAGGGAAAGGTAGTGGATTGGGCAAGGAGAGAAGATGGGGGATGGGCAAGGAAGGGTTGCACAAGGAGAGGTCATTGGAAATAAGACCTCGGACTGGTTCACATTTTTATAGGCCTATGGCGAGTTAGCAGTAATGCATGGCTGTGTGTTGGTAGTACTGAGATACACGCACACCCAGAGGCGTACTGAGGCATGATTCTATAGGCCAAGTGCCTTCAGCTTCTGGGTGTGCGGCTATCTCAGTACTACCAACACACAGCTATATCTTACTGCTTACATAAAATGGGCCCATAGGCAACTTATGAAAAAATAACATTCTAAAAGTTTTCAAAGCCACAAAGAATATAATAATATTTTGCTAAATAATGTAAAATATTCGATCTACAGATGTTTTTTTACCTGTCAGTCATCTGTCTTTCATCACACTTGATACATTGTGTGATTTCTTTACCATGGAATAGAAGAATTCAAAGCTGTGCATTATTTCAGTAGTAGAATGCTGCCCACCCCACCCCTCACACACACAGAATGGTAACATGGCATACACTGTTTCAACATTTATTTATTTATTTATGACTTTGAGAACTGGGTAGGTGCACTGATCCCAGGGACCGGTTTCAGGCACAACCTGGGCCACTTACAATGGCACAGGGTTAAATAGTACAGTGCATAATAACACACAAAATACAGGTTAGTGAAATACATAGGTCAGGTATACATAATACATAATATATACATAAATACATATGGCTGGTAACAGCAGGATAGCATAGCATACAACCAGAATATACATATGTAGTGAGTGGAAAAAAAAGGGAAAAACTGCGAGGAGGGGAGGGGAAGGGAAGGAGGTGGAGCTGTGATAAGTTAGAGGAATAAGCAAAAAAGGGGGGGGGGGTTGAGGAGTTCATTCATCAGAGTTCCACTGGCATATATACAAACACACATGCATAGACCTCAAGTGGAGCCAGAACCTCAATTTTATCTGTAGCCAGGTAAGGAGCAGGGATTTCTCTGGCAAAGTGGTAGGGATAGGAGGGGATTTTTCATGGTCATCAAAGAAATACCAGCAATGGAAACTCTGAATAGTACATGATTTGTAAAATGTGTTTATGTGTGCAGTGGGGGTGGGGGCTCATGAGTGTAAATAACATTAAATCATTTACTTATTTAATTTAATTTAGTGGACTTCTGTTTTTATGGCCTATATGAGGTTTTTATGTATGAGTAAAGGATGCAGCCATGTGTGTGATAGAAATTATTAATTAAGTGACATGGATTCTAGCTGCCCTGGTTGGCAGAAACTTGTTTTTAGCCATTGGTGGTACTCTCTTGACTGCCGTGGCTAGAACCAAATCTCGGCTAATCAGGACACAGGGATTTCTTTTCCCATTTTATATTCGGGAATAAAGTTGGCAGAGCAGGACGCAGGTAGATGTGCAGAAAGAACTCAACAAAGGGATGAGACTGGCGCTTGGTTGTGACGGAGGTAGGGAAAAGGTAACATGGTCAGGGGCAGCTGGTCCCTGCGTGAAATTTACACTGTTGAGGTGGGGGGTTAGGGGCACAGCATTAGACGCCAGGCAGTGGTGGCCTCCTGACCCCACTCCACCTCCACCCCGCCCCCTTCAACAACCCCACTGCTATAGGGAATATAATTGAAGGGATATGGCAAGGTGAGGGGATAGCAGGGATATGGGGAGAGGAGAGTCAGTGGGGGGGGGACAAGGGCAACAGTGATCTGGTGTTGAGACAGAAGGTAGTCATCATGAATGCTAGGAGTCTTGAGAACAAGTCAGCATACATATAGACACTGATAGCAGAATGGGAGGAGGACATAGGTGCCATCGCAGAGATGAGAGCAACCAAGCAACTTATCTTTGCCATCGAGTTCACTGGGTACTAGCTGAATAGGAAAGACAGAAGAAGAGGGAGTGGTTGGAGTAGTGGAGTACATAATGGTTGGGGTACGGTGCTCCATGTAGGAGAGTGAAACCGAATCCCTGTTTGTATTGATACAGAACTCAGCTGTGATAAAGATTTTGATATAGGGTGGTGTACAGACCACTGTCAAAGGGCATGGTGCTGGATAGTGAGCTTGGGGAACAGAATAGGACTGTTGGCAGGAGAGCGAACGTGTTAGTTAAGAGGTGGCCGTGATCTGTTCCGAACGGCTAGCTAAACTACTAAAATTCAAGTTTAAATAACAGCCCCATTGATTTCAACGGATCGTGCCCTTGCGCTGCCCATATAGTGACATCATAAAATGTGCTAGTGCGGGGACAGATCACTGTCCGAGAGGGTACAAGGAAGTGGAAGGGATCAGTGCGGCACGGCTCCACAGAGCAAAATTACGATCCCTTCCCTTCCTAAATCGGGGCACATTTAAGTAAAAAGATTAACACCATTTTATTCAGAGCCAGGTAAGGGTTTGTTATGCTTCGGGGTGGATTTGCAAACTAGTGAGTTAATTGCTCTTTAAAGAATGATTGCTTCAGCATCTGGATTCAACACCATAGGGTAACAAAAAAACAAAACAAAACTTTGGGGACAAGAGGTGCATATACACAAAAACAGAGACACTGCATGAAAGAACTCAGTACATAGAAGGGAGGTAAATCGTGCACAAATTGCATAAGTGGCAAGCACATGGTCGGCGGTGCCTGACTAGTTTGCATCACAGGCACAGTTACAAATATTTACCTTCTGTCTTCTAATTCCTCTCTTTTTAGACATTTCAGTATAATTATAGAAAGCAATTACTGTGGTTTGTACAGCTCAGAGAGTAAGAGGTATGCGTCTGGTACTCAGAGTCCGTTGGTCTGGTATTGGTGGTGGCACGCTGGCATTTGTTTGCAGAAGGGGGAGGTTAGTGGATGATTTTGGAGTTCAAACGTGACAGTATTTAGCAATGATTGGTGGAATGTGATAATTTTCAATCAAATTTTCATGGCTTTGTACTCTTTAGCTGGGTACCTGATTCCCTCCGCCCCCCTCCATCCGTCCCAAGCACTCCAAATCGACCTTTGCCAGTGACACAAATGAAACTAAATAAATAAGCAACACTCTCTGAGAAATGGGGGGCATTAGGAATCGAACACTTCACTATTCCAGAAAAACTGATTGCAAAAAAAAATCATAAATGACAAAATGTGATATGTTATGGCAGGTCTTACGGCAAGCTACAGTTAGATAAGAAAGTGTGAGAGTCAGTAACAAAAAACAAAACCAAGTAAATAACTACTGTCGGCTAGAAAACTAATTGTTGCATTTAATGGGACAGGTTCCCTGGTTCCGTGTGGCTGAGTACCCATTTGCCACATCACTGTTTTCCCACCCCTTTTCAAAAAGAAAAAAAAGAGTCATAAGTATCACATGGCATTCAACCATTAAGTTAGCATTTGGCCACTGGACTAAAAATAATTAGAAAACTACACTCAAGAATTAATTAACATTTTATTCTACTCGAAGGCAATCAACTATCACCAGAGTTACAGAACTAAATAAATAAATGACCACAAACTAAATATCGAGGAAAATAATCTTTAGTTTTTTTAGTTGTATTTTTGGGAACACCAGCTACCCTGTTTAAATGCTGGCAGTTTCATCAACTAAGACTGTTGCAAGAGAGGGTTACAACAGAACAAATGTAGGGTCCAGAGATGCATAAATACAGAAATCGGAGCGGCTGTTTAAAAGCGCTCAGTAAATGAAAGGATGGTAAATCTTTAGCAAATAGCATGAGTAGTGGCCCCATGGACTAGCGTGGATGACTCTAGATTGCAACACTAGAAACAGTTTCATACATTTATTTTACATCAGGATGTCAGAGTCACTTGTGAAGGGTTTGGCAGGAGATGAGTGCTTGAGTTTGTTTAAAGGCAGTATCGTGGGGTTGGGGTCATGAGTTAGATCGATCTAACAGTTAAAAATGTTGCCAAACTATCATGAATGCAGATCACAGTTTATGTATTAGACATGGGTTAGATGGTTACCTGAGCGCACACACACATACACACATACCATTCCACCCTACTAAGCACCACGACACAACCATTGCCTGTGTCACACACATAATAAACGTTAGCTGACAACTAAGTAGGATTAGGAAGCGGACTGTTCCATCACAGCTGCCCAGATTATCTGTGAACAAAAAAGAGAAGATCGCAACACAAATTTAAGAATAGGTGAATTTTTATTGCAGGTAATAGAACAAGGCATGTATAAAAATATCTGTGGAAGATAAAGTCACACTGTCACACGTTACTGCCTGCTGTTTACTATCACATTCCTATGGCAATACATAAGACTGGTTCCCTGAGTACCTCTGGCCGAACACCCCCGTTGACATAGCAATGTATTGACATCACGATCCAAGATCAAAATGAATAAATTAGTACCAAAATAAAAATTTGACAAATGTTTTTTAATTAGGCAAAGTACAAACCTCGGGGTGTATTTATCTTGTTTTTCTCCACACAAATAACGTGCAACTGGGGGACAGTGCTGAATAAATCAATACTTTTTTGCTATAGATCGATGCATCATTCTTTGCTGTCTGAGCTGTATTTTGGAAAGTACAGCCGCTCAACTAAAACTGTTGCCTGAGCAACGACAACACAAACACTGAGCGATTGAACATAAGGAGCTAGAGTAATACACCAGTGGTCAGGAAGTCTTTCAGATCTTCGTGCTGGTGAATGACAAAACAGAGTGACAAGTCAGTGTCACTTGTGAACGCGCACGCACGGGAGTGATCTGAAGTATGTGCAGCCACATTCATCGTTGTCACTTGCCAGCCAGCCAGTCTGTTTTCTGGGAGTGACATCACTCAGACTCTGGCTGGTAGCGCATCTGTACGAACGTTTTTTCCTCCAGTATGGTCAACAGCAGCTGAGACAGCCTAGTGGTATTACAGTGATAACAGCTCTACACAGGACAGGACGAGAAACAGAAAACGGACAGCATTTATTTATTAAATTTTGTAACCGGGTACGCCCACTGTGCCCCGAGGGTCCCTTTTTCAGGTTGGAGATTTTTATTTGTAGATGAATTGCAAGCTTGACAGGTTAACAGCACAATTTAGGTGAATACTTGCTCTTTAAGATGCTCAGGAAAGATGACACTGGCCACCCCTGTTTCTAGACCACTCACGGTAGCTGTCTGAAGGGAATGCCTATCTGAAAGTGGTCTAGAGTCGAGGGTAGACCAGTGTTGTTTTGAGGATCCAGAGAAAATAAGATAAAAATAAACTTTTTTACCATCGTTATTTTATGATTAGACTAGCCTGATATATTATGTGAGCCTAGTAGTGGCTTTTTTTTTAAATTATGGCTAACTTGAACTGCTGTTTTAATTAATATTACTCCCGCCTCTTGCTTTGTTAGCACCGTTGGAGTAGACTAGTAAATTACTTCTTTGGTGCAAAAAGACACTGGAAAAAAGGTATAGAAGAGCAGATTCTGAAATTGACACTTGCCCACCAGTCAGAGGCTGGAAGAGTTGTATTTTTATTGGGCTAGTAAAAGTCTCCTAGCCGTACTGGCTTGTACTAGAGGGCATAACATTTCATTAAGTATACCAGGTGGTCTAGTGGAAATGTCTGTTGGGCCTGTAGATTTTCCCATCAACTAGCCCTGCAGTTCAGTGGCTAGAACATGTAATTCTGATCCATGGAAGACAGAAGGTTGGTCAACTTTGTGACATTTCCCTAATGAAGAAATCACACTGATATTCTTGGACATTTTTAATAATAAAATGTTTGTTTTTGGTGATGGCAATACTAGGTTCTGCAGTATAAGAAGAAATGTGGGGAAGTGGAACAGCAGCTACTTGAGAAGTCAACAGAACTGGAGCAGCAGAGACTAACAGTGAGTGTGTCCCTTTGTGTTTGGCTTGCTTCACTCTTTCATTAAAGAGGAACTGCCATGTTTTCCTGGCCAGTTTAGCACAGAAATTGCCGTTTTACACCTGCTGTTTGTAGTTTGTTTCCTTTGCTGCTTTTTGAGACAATTGTTGCTTGTATAACTCTGTTGTACACCTTGAGTCATAAATAAAAAGTAATTATTGAAAACAAAATTAACAGTGTTAGGGAGGGAGAAAAACGATAGTACTCCGTCCTCACAGCATATGTTACTATGTTTTCAGAAGATAGTTATATATTTGTTTTGTGCTGGCCATTCTTTGGGATCCTCCAAAGAATTATTTTTTATTTTTTTTATTTTTTTTTAGTAATCCGTTTTTTTTTTTTTTCTTCTCCCCTCATGTCTAACCAGGTATCTAACTGGTTCAGGCTGTGTGAGCTGTTATGTAGCTGGCAAGCAGTTTTTCTCCCTGGCTTTCTCCCATTACGTCCTTTCTTCTTCCACTAACATGAGAAATGCAGTTTATATAGAAACATAGACTTTGACTGCAGATAAGGACCGCTTGGCCCACCTAGTCTGCCCGTTTCCCTACCTACTGGATAAGCTGCAGATCCTAGTTAACCAACAGCCTACTTCCTCCTACCCCCCACTAGAATTGCCTTATGTCTGTCCCCTTGCATTCTTGAATTCCCCCACTGTTTTTGACCCCACAACCTCCTCAAGAAGGCCGTTCCATGCCTTCACCACCCTCTCCGTGAAAAAATACTTCCTCATGTTGCCCTTGAGCTGTCCCCCCTCTATCTTCAAATTGTGTCCCCTTTTTCTTGCACATCTCTTTTTCTGAAAGTTGCTACCCTCTTGGACTTTATTAATTCCCTTGAGGTACTTAAAAGTTTCTATCATGTCCCCCTCTCCCTCCTTTCCTCGAGGGTATACTTATTAAGCTCTTTTAGTTTCTCTTTGTATGGTTTCTGGTGCAGACCCTGCACCATTTTAGTTGCCCGCCTCTGAACTGCCTCCATCCTGTCAATGTCCTTGTGGAGATGGGATCTCTGGAACTGCACACAGTACTCTAGATGGGGTCTCACCAACTGTCTGTACAGAGGAATAACAGCCATTTTCTACTGGTGATGCCTCTCCCTGTGCATCCCAGTATCCCCCCAGCCCTCCTTACTGCCTTCTCACATTACTTGCCTACCTTTAAGTCATCTGATATGACTACCCCCAGGTCCTGTTCCATTTTTGTTGTTGTTAGTACCCCCCCCCCCGTGTACTCTTCCCCTGGGTTTTTGTTCCCCAGATGCATTACTTTTCACTTCCTTGCATTGAATCTAAGCTGCCATACTTTTGACTGTTCCTCCAACCTTGCCTTGCAGGCAGAGTGAGTCCCTGTGGGAAGAGTAATCTCCCCATCCTTACTGCAGGGTCACTGGTGCGACTGAACCCACAGACAGCCATCCTCCACCAAGGCACTCTGCATTTTGGAAGCTGTCTACAGCCCAGCCTGCCCCCGACGGAAGTGAGCAACATCTTTTCCTGAACACCAGCCAGCTGCATGGCAGCATAATGCGCTGCCCTTGGCCCATCGGGGCGGCCGACCAAAGAAATCCTGAGGGAGACTGCAGGACTGATCGTAGTGTGGACCCCTTGTGCTGCTGTTGGGACGCTCTTAAAGAGGGAGTTTGGTCAGATGTGCTACATTGCAGAATAAGAATCAGCATACTCTCAATAAATCTCATGCCAACAATTAGGTTGCTGTGTTACTTAATTTTAAAGTTATGAGCTATTTTGTACCCCAGTTGCACTCCCTGTTCAGAGCCAGTTTCAGTGAAGAGGCACTGACGATTTCATAACCAGAACTCACAGTCTTGTCCTCCCTGTCAGCAGCATTATCGGACCCATTTCTCCAAAGTTTGAGAAGCTGTAACTGAAGTGATCATTTTAAAAATAAACTGACATAGTGCATGCATTTCAAGAATGTTCAGATGCAGGGCTTCTGTATTTTAGAAGATGTCAGGAGGTGGCTTTGGAATGCAGCGTTGAACTAAGTTATAGAATGTCAAGGTATTACACAATTTTAAAATGTTGGAGGGGGCATGCATCTCAGAATGTTGCAGGGATGTGCCATCTCAAAATGTGGTGGGATACTCATTCATGGAACATGACAGGAACACACATCAATGAATTTGGTGGGGACTGGCAATTTTGGAATATAGTGTGGATGCACACGGTTGGAATGTGACTGGATACACCATTTTATTCTAAAATTGCTTGTCCCTGTCACATTCTAGAATTGTATGCACCCACCATATTACAAAATTGTGCATCACATGCCTAACACATTTTGACATTGTACGCCCCAGCCACATTCTAAAATTATACATCCCATCCACATTCCAAAACTGCGCATCCCTGCCACCTCCTGAAACTGTGCCACCACCACCTTCTAAAACTGTGTTCCAGTGCCTCCTTCCGAAACTGTGTGCCACTGTCACCTTTTGAAACTGTGCATCACGGCCACCTTCTGAAACAATGCGTTACCGCTACCTTCCAAAACTGTGCGTCACCGCCACATTCCAAACTGTGCGTCACCGGGTGGCAGTGATGCAGTTTCGGAATGTGGCAGTGAGTCACCACCATATTCCGAAACTGCATCACCGCCACATTCCAAAACTGTGTGTCACTGCCACATTCTGAAACTGTGCGTCACTGCCACACTCTGCTGCTCTAGGGTGTACACATTGATGTCCTTCGGTCTCTTCTCGTAGGCCTTCTGATTCAGCCCCTTCACAATTTTAGCTGCCCTCCTCTGGACAGCCTCCAGTCTGTTTGTGTCCTTCATAAGATGTGGTCTCCAGAACTGGACACAGTACTCCAGATGGGGTCTCACCAGTGATCTATATAGTGGCAACACTATCTCCCTCCTTCTGCTGGTGATACCCCTCCCTATGCACCCCAACATCCCACTGGCCCTCCCAGTTGCCTTGTCAACTGTCTCACCACCTTATGGTAATCCGATATGATTACTCCCAGGTCCCTTTCCTGTTTGGTGACCGTCATCGCCTCTTCTCCCATTTTGTGATACATTCGTAAACATGGTTAGGATGCCACGTGATTTACAATTAAAGATAATTTCCCACAGACTGCTGGTTATCTTCACATGAGTAAAGAGGGTGACATAATCTTCTTTTCGGACATACAGAGGTGTGAACCTGGAGGTATGGGTTTGAATCCCACAGCCAACACTTTTAAGATCAGGAGTCCAACAGTCATGTCATACAAGATCTTCCTTGAGGATATCTCTTTCATGAGGCCACATCTATGGAACTATAGCCACCAGACACTATGCCCACATGGAAACTTTTTTCAAGCAGTCCGCTAGGGGCCACCCACAATGACGTCCTACGTCGGCACTTCCCATATATATGTGGTCAGCCCCTTCCCTCCTCAGTTGTTTTCCCTTAGTGGACCATACACACTGGACCCTGTATGGAAACGCCGCCATTGTAGTCAATCGCTTTCATAGACATTTCTCTCCCTAGATCGTCGTCATCTTTAAAAGTGATTCCAACATTGTGTATGTTGACAAAAGAGGTGTCGAGGTCCTGCAGATGCTGCGAATGCGGTGAAAAGATATATTTGGGCAACTCACATGTCGTCCGTGTGTGCTGCCTTGCAGCGGCCCATAACGTGAAGGCCTGCCAGATTTGCTGTAAATTCAATATCGCTACTTGCCGCTGCCAAAAGAACGCCTTGGAGCAGGTAAACAGCAGGTAGCCAGAATGGAGAAAGAGCTCTAGGAAATGAGCTCCACCATTTTGCCAGCCCATTCCTTGGGGCTCCTACTCCTCGTAGTCCTGGAAGACGACTTCGGAACAGTACAAACTTAAGCACTAGGAGTGGGAACATAATAAGGAAAAAAACTCCCCGGGTCACTCACGGTTGTCCCTTCACTCCAGCGCGACCACTTTTGCGCCCTCAACTGCACCAGTGGTGATGCCGCCAGCCACCCAGACCATTGTACTTCCCAGATCAGGGAAGGCTGCAAGCACCAGTAGGCCTAGCATGGCTGGTATGTTGCTGTAGATGTTGGGGATGGTGCCTCCCCCGTTGGCATAATCTGGAGATCTTACCTTGAGGAAGCTTTTGCAGCAGGCCAACACTGGTAGGACTTAGCTGCCAGGCGCCAGGACCACACGGAAATTATTTAGCTAGCAGTCTGTATGAGGGACTGCCCACCGCCAACTTCACCTTCTGATGTTGACCTATCCTATAAAGGCGGGTCTTCCCTCGCACTCTCCTCAGTTCTTTCCCACCATCGACCCGCGCATGTTGGACCTTAGCGGACACCGCAGCCTCAGTCAATTGCCATTACCTATGCTTGCCGCGCTTTTGTTACTTTCTTATTTTCTTTATTTTCCTTTGGTGTAAACATCTATTTTTTTTTTTTTTTTCTTTGGGTGTTCCAGACATTGAGTTTATGTTTTCACCACCTGCCTTGTCTTCCAACCATTCCACAAAGTGTGCCTATGGCAACAAATTCCTGAAAAAGACAGTCACTCTGCTTGTATCCTGTGTCTGAGCCCCAGCCATGACACCAAAGTCTGCCAGATTTGCCAGAAGTTCAACCAGGCCACTCGGAGACATTGTCTTAAGATCCTTGAGAGCCATCTCATCAAGTAGAAATTCGTTGCAATGGAAAAGGAGCTGCATGCCAGAAGCTCTTCAACTTCACCAGACCAGTCTTCCGAGGCTTCCTCCTCTTCTCAGTCCCAGGAAAAATCTGGCAGGAAGCATAAGCACTGGGACAAGCACCAGGACCGGTCTGCTTTCCACTTGTGGTCTCCACATAAACCCTCAATCCCGCCGGTGTTCCTTCCATGGGGGGTCAACACTCCGCTCTGCCCTTACTTCTGCAGGGCTGCCGGTGGCCCTGCTGCCCACCCTCATCTCTGTCTTGGGCGGTGGCCCTTTGGGGCAGGGGACTTTATCTCTTGCTCCTCAGCCCCTGACACTCAGGCCCATCACTTCTACGGGCTCTCAGCCAGGAGGCTCGGCCTGTGTTGGTGCAACTGGTGTCGGCTCTTCGGCTGTGGCTCCTCCCCCGGCATTGCCTATGGCAGTCCCTTCTAGGGGGTCCGATGCCAGCCCTTCTTGTCAGCATCTGCAGCAGGCTACTGGTGTTGCTTCCAGTCTGGCATCACCTCTGCCTTTGCCAGGAGGTCTCCTTCCCCTCAGCACCCATCTCTTCTCTCCTGGCACCGCTTGACTCCTCTTCCAGGCGTCCTCAACCAGCACACACAGGGCTGCCCTTCCGCTGCCGCAACCTGCAGGCCCTGTGTCAGTATTGCCTCTGCTGCAGCCTGTGCTGGTTGGCCCTCTGCTGGTGTACCCTACGCCGGCCCTGACACCGCCCTTCCCTTGCCCAGCACCGGCCTATCCTTATCCACCTGTGTATAATTATCCTCTGCTGGTGGATTACAGTGCCCTGTTTCCTGCATGGTGGTCTTTCATGCAAAAGTAGAACCCCGCTTGTCAAGGTCTGCCTCTGGCTTCCTCTCGGCAGCCTGCCAGGGATCTTCCTCCCCCGGACTGGGTGTGGCCACATTTCAGTACCCCCCCATATGTCGGGGGTCCAGCGGATCCAGACCCAATGCTGGCTCCAACACTTGCCAAGATGGGCGCCTGCTGGCTGAAAGCGAGCCAGAAGAGCCAGATGAGGATGACTCTGACTATTCGGAGTCTTCCTCCACCCTGACAGACTCCTCTGAGGGTGAAGAGCCCATTAAAATGGTTCCTAAGTCCCCTCCTGATGATCATCATTCATGGACATCATGCACCATATCCAGGCCACCGTGTGCTGGGAAACGGAGGAACAGGACCCAGAGTGACACTGCCTGGCCATTTATTTGAGGCAGCCTGATGCCGTCCCCATCGTTGTTCCACCCTTCATTGACTCCTACGAAGATGTCACAAGGGCAGCTTGGAATCACCTCTCCACAACGCTGCAGTGCCTAAGAAAGTGGACAAGCTCTGCTGTGCTCCAGCTGGTAAGCCTTTTTTGGGGGGTCAGCCCAAAGCTTACTCTGAATCTTCACTTCCTCCATCCTGGCCATTCATGCCATTAACTATTAGCCCAAATGGACCAATACCAGAATATAGAACAAGGCCATATGCTGGAGCTTCTCGAGAGGCCCCAGAAAACCCTCTGGGAAGCTCATCTTACCCACCCCAGCTCATTTGTCCCTCATCGAGGAGGAAATTCAGGTTCTTCTGCAAAAAAAGGCCATAGAGCCCTGTCCCTCCGGATCCGTGGGGCGTGGGATTCTACTCCCACTTCTTCCTGGTCCCTTAAAAGACCAGGGATCTCTGGCCCATCCTGGATCTGAGTCATCTCAACCTGTACATAGAGTGCAAATGCTTCAGGATGGTCACCATTTAGGAGTTGTTGCCCCTTTTGCTCCGGGGAGACTGGCTATGTTTGTAGGATATGCAGGATGCGTGCCTGCATATCAAAATTTTTCCCTCCCACTGGTGCGTCCTCCACTTCCATTCCCAGGGAGCCCATTTTCAATTCAGGGCCCTTCCTTTTGGCCTGTCCTCAGCCCACAGGGTCTTTATCAAGTGTCTGGCAGTGGTAGTGGCTGCCTTGAGGCGGCAGAGCTTCTACGTGTTTCCCTACCTGGATGACTGGTTCCTGGGGGCTCCCTCCCGGGACTGTCTTGTCCAGACCCTGAGTGTACCTTTTGTCTCTTCCAGACCTTGGGTATCACCATCAATCAGCCAAAGTCCTGCTTGTGTCCTTGCCAGCGCCTCCAGTATATAGGGGCAGTCCTGGATACCACCCAGGGCACAGTCTGCTTGCCCATGGACAGGGCGGAACACCTGATGGCCCAGGCTAGCTTGGTGTCTTCCAGTTGCCGGGTCCCTGCCAGGGTCCTCCTGTGTCTGCTGGGCCACATGGCAGCAACCATTGCAGCGGTTCCCCTCGCCCGTCTTGACATGTGGATACCTCAGTGGACATTGAGGGTGCAGTGGGACCAACGCACGGATGACCTGGACCAGTTGATCATGGTCTCTGATCCAGTTAAGAGAGTCCTGTCATGGTGGCTACACCTGGACAACCTGCTTCAGGGGGGGGTCTCTTTTCAACTCTTGGCCCCCTCATCAGATCCTCACAATGGATACCATGGATCTGGGCTAGGGTGCTCACTTGAACGCTCACCAGACTCGGGGCACTTGAACAGACCTGGAACAGTCTCTTCAGATCAATTTTCTGGAGATGCGCATGGTTCTGTACGCTTTTCTGGCCTTCCAGACTCATCTCCTTCCTGGTCCGCTCTTAGTGCTTACAGACAACACATGCATGCTGTATTGCATCAACAGACGGGGGACTCACTCTTATCCTCTGTGCTGAGAGGTGATGAGGATCTGGTATTGAGCCATCGAGCATGGTCTGGAGCTCTCTGCCATCCATGTCCCAGGCATCCAAAACATCCTGGTGGACAGTCTAAGCTGCTCCCAGTCCAGGGCCAATGAGTGGGAGCTTCTGACTCCGGTGGTTGAAGATTTCTTCGACAGATGGGGTCGGGCAGAGTTGGACCTTTTTGCGTGCCCACTTAATGCAAAACTGCTGTTTTTTGCTTGCCCGATCCCGAGCCTGGAGGTTTCTGGCAAGATGCATTGTCCCTCTCCTGGCAGGGGAGATTTCTGTATGCCTTCCCTCCCTTCCCGCTTCTCCAGCAGGTGCTCCTCAAACTCCAGTTGAAAGGGGCAGAGATGATTCTCATAGCCCCCCTTCTGGCAATGACAGATCTGGTTCCTCTTGCTGCAGCAGCTAGCGGTGGAACCTCCAGTGCCCTTGCCCCTATGCACTGGCTTGCTCTCCCAGGACTAGAGCACCCTATTCCATCCAGATCTAAAATCTCTGCATCTCCATGCTTGGCTCCTGCGGACCTAGCCATCACACGCTTTGGGGGTTCCTGTAGGGTCGTGGATGTCCTGGTGGCTGCCAGAAAACCCTCCACCAGGGCCACTTTTGCAATGAAATGGAAGCGCTTCACCCTTTGGACTGCTTTGCGCCAGATGGACCCCTTCACCTGTCTGGTCAATCTGGTATTGGAGTACCTTCTCTCCCTCTCAGACTGGGGCCTGGGGTACTCCTCCCTTAAGGTGCATCTTTCTGTCATCTCTGTGTACCATGCACCTATCTAGAGCAGGGCCTTGGCTAAACTTGAGGTGTCTTCCACTTTCCTGTGGGGCATTTTGCACCTGAAACTTCCCATTCAAGATCCGGTCCCTCCTTGGGACCTCAATTTAACATTGGAGAAACTCACGTTACCTCCCTTTGAACTGGCCACGAGTTGGGACCTACGCTTTCCATCATGGAAGGCACCCTTTTTAGATGCTGTTACTTCTGCTTGAAGGATTTCTGAGCTTCAGGCTCTTATGTGTAAGGAGCTTTATTTGGTTTTTGACAAAGACAGGATGTCTTTGCGTACTAATCCTAAACTTCATCCCAAGGTGGTGTCTGAGTTTACTTTGAACCAAGCCCTCCACCGACCAATTTACTATCATGAGTGTTTATTTATTTATTTTTTTTAAACTATTTTTATGCCCCCTCTTCACTGGCCCCTTAGACCTCTGTCAGGGGTGGATTCTGGGCTGCAGCTTTCCCTTTCTCTGCCGAGGTCCTCCATCCAGATTTCTGTCCTGGGATTGCTCTCTCATCCTCACTCCGACCTAACCAACCCCCTCCCCCCAGCTCTGAGCCCCCTGAGGCAGGGCCGCCACTCCTCCGGCATTCTATCTATAATCTAGTAGGCGGCCGGAGGGGAATTGAGAGCCGGAAGCTGGTGGGGAGGGCCTGGCATTGAACATGGGTGCTGCGCTGATCCCACCGTCGCCTGTCTGGGTGCCAGAGTTTTTTCCGTTTCCATCCCTGAGGTGTCAGCATGCAGTGGAGCTCAGCGTGTGACGGTCGCGCTCCCACCTCTATTTGCAGTGCGTCCTGCTGCACCTCCCCCCCACTACATGTCCCCTAGGCTGCGGTGCCCCCAGTCTCCACTGGGAGCCACCTAACCCAGGAGCCCACAAACCACCCTCCCCAGGAGAGGAGAGCTGTCCTCTGGATGCTCGATCCTCTCCTGGCCTGACCGGCCCCCAATGACCCATGTCCGCTCCTGAACCCGAGTTCCCGGTGTGGCGCGAGGTAAGGCAGATGCCTAAGCCCTCCGTGCCACTGGGTCGGTATCCTGAGTATTCTAATCAGGGGGAGGCTTTGCCCCATACATTGGATGTACATAGAATCTTGTGATACTGTATGCACCTGACCAAGACTTTAAAGAAGTTTGATCAGTTGTTTGGTTTGTTCGCTCCCTGGTTTCTAAACAATGTTTGTCTAAGTGGTTAGCCAATTGCATTGTTTATTTTTACCATAAGTACAACAAGGACCTTTCGGGACTGGTCAAGGGCTTTTCCACCAGGGGTATGACTGCCTCCACAGCTTGTTTCAGAAATGTCTGCTGCGGACATTTGTGACGTTGCCATCTGGAATTCTGTCCACATCTTCACCAGGCATTAGTCTGGACATTACTTCTAGGTGCAAGGCCAACTTTGACCTCACCGCTCTGCATGGCCTTCTCTCTCTTAGGCCTTTGACTGCTGTCTAACCTTCTCCCGGGGCTGCATCCTTTGTGCTTCTGGAACTGCTTGGGACTCAGTCCTACCAGTGTTGGGCTGCAGCAAGAGCTTCGTCGAAGTAAGATTGTGCAGTTACATAAGAATTTACCATAACAATAGATCTTCAACAGGAGTCTTCATTTCCTAAGCAACCTCCCAGCTGCTTTCAACAGCTGCATACTCCTGTACGCAGATGATGCGGTGATCTTTACTAGCAACCTTGACCCCACACTGCTGGAATACAACCTCCAGAGCAGCTTTGCAGCGGCTGAAAAATGGTTCAGAGAGCAAAAACTGGTCATGAACTGTAAAAAGACCAAGACCATGCTTTTTGCCACAGCCCAAAACAAGCTAAAAGGCTATCCTCTGGCAATTCAGAATGACTCCGGTAACACCCTGGAACTAGTCCCCCATTTCATGTACCTGGGAATCACACTGGACACTGCGCTGTCTTACACACAGCACATTGACATCACGGCCAAAGCCTTTAACACCAGGATCGGTATCCTCTACAGGCATAGACATTGCTTGACGTATGAAGCTCTGAACTTGGCAATTAACAGTTCACTCATCACCTTGAGTGACTACGGCCTAGCTGCCTATGGCTCTGCTACTGACACACCACTCCAGCGCCTCTCAAGAGCCTTAAACAAAGCCTGCCGCCTGCTCACCAGTGCCCCAAAACTGACCCACACCTGTGAGCTTTATGCGTGATCGGGCTGGCTTCAATTGAAGGACAGAATACTTTATCAAACCTACCTACTGGCAAAAAAGGTCTCACTAAACTTACTTCCTCAAGGAGTTCTGAGCCTTCTGTCACCACCTATACATGTCAGGCACACCAGGAGCTCGACTACATAAGTATTCCATGTGCCCAGGTGCTGCACAACTATGGCTCAGTGATCCTTTGCTCACCGGGCCCCTCTGTGGACAAATAGTCTACCACCTGACATAGCTGGAGCCACAACCCGAGGTTCCTTTAAGCACGAACTCAGTCAGCACCTCACTGACAATAGTACCTGTAGGTGCCCCCGCTAGTCTGCATCCGCAGCTTTAGTCTGCCTCAGCACTTCCAACTCCTGACCTGCCAAGTTAAGTTTTTGTCCAAGCACTTGCCTCCCACCCCTTTTGCCCTAGCACTTACCTCCCACCCCTATCCTTTGGCTCTTTTCTTTCCCTCTGCCCTTCTTATCCCAGCTCCCACTGCCCCTCCCTAACTCACCCTAACAGTCTGCCTCTCTCTCTCTCTCTCTCTTCTGCAGGATGCTGGCATACCATGTACTATGCCTTAACACAATTTGTGTAACCGTTTGTCATTGCAACCTATGTACCGTTTAATTTTTTTTTTCTTTTTCCTCGCCTTTCTTGCCCCCTGGCCTGCCTCTCCTTCCGGCTACTTATGACTCCCACGACCTCCTTGCCCCGACCCCCTTCCACTCACCTCGGATCACAGCCGACCCAGGGGTGGCCCGACGTATCCCTTCACGGATCGGTCCCTCTCCTTCGGGGAAGGCACCAGGAAGGAAACCAGCCGCTACTCAATCAGTCCCAGGCTGCTGGGGTGGATTCAGAGCATCTGAGATGGCAGGAGTCGGCAGCTGTCATCCGGCCGACCAGGAGGCTAGGGTTTCCGCTTTTCTCCCTGGGGGCGTGGCATGCCACGGACGTCTAGGCCAAGCAGACGTTCACCACGCCCCTTGTACAGTGGGGTTCGCTTAAGCTGTTGCTCTCCTGGCCTCTGCCAGGAGGCAGCAGACAGCGAGCCATGTCCCCTCCCTTCCCCCTGGAGAAGGCGAGCAGTCGCGGGACACTCAAGCCTTCTCCCCTTGGCTGGCTCTGCAGCGACCCGAGTCCATTCCCGAACCCGGGTCACTGGCATCGAAAGCGGAAATCCAACCGCTGCACCGACGAGCCGGCTGTACTGTTGAATTTTTTTGTACTCTCTATGTATAATTACTGTAACTTTATTGTGTCTTCTTGTGTTAATGTATCTGACGTGGAACCTTTCACCGAACATCCGCTCATAGGTGTCATCCAAGATTTCAATAAATAAATAAATAAATAAAATAGGAGCTCTTCCAGCAGGCCGAGATTTTTCTTCCCTCCTTCCCCCTTCTTTCTTTCTTTCTGCTCTGTCCCCTTCCATTTGCATGGGGTTTTCTTCTTCAAGGTTCTTGGGAACCTCCTCGGTTTCTTCTTCCGTTGGCCGCTTTGGGTCTCCGGCGGGAGAACTGAGGAGGGTGTGGGGGACCTCCTACCTTTATAGGATAGGCCAACGTCAGAAGGTGACGTTGGCAGTGGGTGGTCCCCCTCCCATGGAGACTGCTAGCTAGAAAGTTTTTGTGTGGTCCTGGCTCCTGGTGGCTAAGTCCTACTGATGGCCTACTGCAAGAGCTCCTCTCGAAGATCTACTTTTACGGTAAGTTCTTATGTAATTGTACTTTGCCGTCGACCATGCGGGAGACGACTTCCAAGTGGTACTTTCATCCTTCGCGGACATGCTAAAATGCCTGCTACCTCCCCCTCCTGTAACAGGAGACACGTTGATGAGGCAGCTTCGACAGACCCCAGCGATGACACCTCCCAGGCCGATGTGCCAGCTCCCATCTCGGGTGTCAGCGGCTTCACCTGCTCCCTCTTCGTGGTCTGCTGAACGTGTTGATGAGGATCAGGAGTACAATTCTGACATTCTGCAGGAGGCAGAGGAGGAGTAAGAGTATGTGGAAAGCTCCTATGAGGGGTCCAGTTCCACTATACCTACAGGGAGCGAGGACTCAGTAGTGTATACACCAAGGTCTCCTTCTGAAGATCCATCATTCATATCCATAATGCAGCAACTCCAGACTACCATGGGGTCTGAATCAGAGGAACAGGACATCGTCAAGAGGAATTTGATGGAGTTCCTTGAATTGCCTGATTCCTCGCCCATCATTATTCCTCCTCTCCTACCTGCCTTGGGCGATGCCACCCTTGCTGCCTCACATAGGCCCAACATGATACCTGCCCTACCTAGGAAGGCAGATAAGATGCATCAGGCTCCCTCAGGCAAGCCTTTTGTTTGCAGACCAATCTGAGACTGATTCTGTGGTCATAAATGCTGCCCATGGCAAATCTAAGGCATCAAAACACCTCAGTTCCATCCTTTCTGACAAGGAGTCCAGGAGCCTTAATGTTTTGGGAAAGAGAACTTTTGCTTCTGCCACTTTGGGCCTGAGAATTGCAAATTATCAGGCCCACACAGTTAAATACCAAAATACCCTCTGGAGGAAGGCCAAGACAGCGGCGTAAGCCCTCCTAGAGGGTACCCCTTAGCGGGAGCGCTTAAAAGCTTTACAAACAGGAGCAGACGTAGGTAAACATCTCCTACTTTCTACCTGTGATATTTCTAATGCTTCTGCCAGGTCAGCAGCTTCTGGAGTATGCACAAGGAGACATTTTAGAGGACAGCCTACCAGCGGAGGTGGTGGAAGCGAAAACAGTATGGAGATTCAAAAGTGCATGGGATAAGCATAAAGGCACCCTGCTGTACAGCAGAGAGGGGGGAAAGGCAGTCCAGATAAGAGTAGGGATTGCCAAACCAAGAAGGGAAATGGGCAGACTAAGTGGGCTATGTGGTCCTTATCTGCCGACAGATTCTGTGTTTCTATACAGGTTGTTCGGTGCAGACATACAAGATATCCTCTCCAAGCTGCAGGCCTTTGGTAGAACCCTGAAGCTGGTGCATTCTATCACTGTCAACCAAGGAGCAGACAGAGGGTGCCTGTCAGCGTGGCTCAGTTGGTAGCACATCCGCCTCTGGACCACAAGGTCGTGGGTTCTCGTCCCACACCAGGATGGGACTTGCACCTAAAAATCACTGGCATCTGAGTGCAGTATTGGGGGGGTGCTGTACTGCTGGGGTGTGCCGTCCTTCGGATGAGACGTTAAACCGAGGTCCCTTCTGCCCATCCTGGTGTTGTCCTGGTGGGTGTCCAGGTGGAAGTAAAAGAACCCAGGGCACTCTTCGCAAAAGAGTAGGGAATATTCCCGGTGTCCTGGCCAACATTCCCCTTCCCATAAACCGGTTCATGCAATTATCCAGGCTGTGTGTGGGTGATGTGCGATATGGCCGCCACCACACATTCAGTCACTTCACTACCAGTCTAGCATTGCTTGTAAAGCGCTTTGGATGTATGAAAAGCGCTATATAAATGCTGATTCTTCTTCTTCTTCTTCTTCTTTCATCCAGCCAGTAACAGACATTGTTCAACTGCCAGACAGCAGGGTAAGAGTACAGGAGCAACAGTTTTGCCTGCCCCAGGAGCACCCCCAGGTGCCCACTGAAAAGTCCCTAGAGGTGGGTGTGCGGCTGCAGGCACAGGATCCAGCTCTGCATGACTCCTTCTCCAACCCCCAGCCACCAGTGCCTTCAGGGGTGGTTTTCAGGGGTTGCCTTTCCCTCCACCCGGACCACTGGAAGATGGTAACATCAGATGCTGGGGTCCTGCAGATAACAGAATAAGGTCATGCTCTAGAGGTTCTGGAATCACCTCCAGACCATCCACCAGTGCCTTTCCTGTATCCTCAAGAGCACATACCTGTGATGCTACAGGAGATATACACTTTGCTCCAGAAACGAGCCATAGAACCTGTTCCCTGGGAACAAAGGAACACAGGGTTCTCTTCTCAGTATTTCCTAGTCCCAAAGTGTACATAAGAACATACGAAAATGTCAGTAGAAATAGGCCTCACAGTCTGTCGAGTCTGTTCAATTATGCAACTAACCCCTCATCTCGCAGCTGCCCCTCCTACTCCTCCCCTCCTTAGATTTACCCTCTCCCTTACTCTGTCCTATCCCCTCTTGAAACTGCCCACCGTCTTACGGGTCACCACCTCCTGTGGTAGAGTGTTCCACTTGACCACCACCCTTTCTGTGAAGAACTGTCTCCTTACCTCCCTCCTGAATCCCCCCCCCAGTCTGAGACCGTGCCCTCTCGTGTCCCTTACTCTTCTTAATTGGAAGATCCCCTCTGTTCAAGTCTTGTTCATCCCTTTCAAGTACTTAGTGGTCTCAGTCATGTCCCCCTATCACTTCTCTCCTCCAGTGAATACATATCTAGCTCGCTCAACCTTTCCTCGTAGGGCTTGCCCTACAATCTCTGGATCATCTTTGTTGCTCTGTGACAGGAGATTTGAGGCCCATTCTAGATCTCAGAGGCCTGAACGTTTTCATCCAGTACAAGAAGTTCAGAATAGTAGCTCTGTAAGACCTACTCCCACTACTGCAAGTAGGGGACTGGATTTGTTCCCCTGATATGCATGATGCCTACCTGCATATCAAGATTTGTCCCCCTCACAGGAAATATCTTGGGTTTCTGTTTCAGGGGGAGCACTACCAGTTCAGGGTATTGCCTTTTTGCTCATCATCTGCGCCATGGGTCCTTACCAAATGTTTAGCAGTGGTGGCAGCAGCCCTCCACAGGGAAGGACTATATGTCTTCCCTATCTGGACAACTGCCTTCTTAAAGCTCACTCTAAGGAGCAGCTTTTTCACACCCTAGCATGCAGCAGACACCTGTTCGGTGCTCTAGGGATTACTGTCAGTGTGCCAAAGTCGGTCTTGACCCCTTGCCAGCATCTACAGTACGTAGGGGCCGTCCTCGACACAGCCCAAGGCTTAGCCTTCCTGCCCCAGGACAGGGCCAAATGGCTGATTGCACAGCCCAGATGGTCTACAACAAGAAGTATGTCACAGCCAGTACATTCCTGAGGCGGCTGGGCCTGATGGCAGCAGCCACTGCTACAGTACCACTGGCCAGACTGCATATGAGAATCCTGCAATGGACATTAAGTCCAATGGGACCAATGCACAGACGACCTAGAACAGAAGGTTCTAGTAACCTCCCCTGTCCGAAAGATGCTTCAGTGGTGGATGGAATCTAGCCATTTACTGGACGGGGGTTCTTTTCCTGATCCCCTTCCCTCATCAGATTCTCACTTTAGACGCGTTAGGGATGGGCTGGGGGGCACATTTGAGGCCCCACCAGACACAGGATACATGGACCAAGGTAGAGAGAACCAACTTCCTGGTTTTATTCACGTTCATTCCACCAGAGGCATGGCCACTTTGGTTGCCTGTTTCAGAAAATGTGTCGGCTGCAGAGATTTGTGCAGCTGTCACCTGTCCACACCTTCACTAAACTCTACAGTCTGGACATTGCCTCCCGAAAAAGGGCAGGCTTTGGCCTAGCTGTGCTTCAAGGCCTCCTTTCTTAGGCCTGTAGGCTTCAGCCACCCAGACTGCTTTAATGTTAGTACTGCTTGGTACTTGTTTCATAGGTGTGTCGTGATGAAAGAGATATCCTTAAAGAAGATAGAACAGTTACATACTTACTGTAACAGTAGATCTTCGAGAGAATCTCTTTCATCAGGCCATGCTGTCCCACTCTCTGTCCCCCTAGGATTTAGAGCTCTGTAACTCCTGTCTCTTTCTCCAGGATGGTTTGCCTACTGTTTTCTGTCTCACCTGGTAGGCGGAGCCATAGTTTCTCTCCTGGTTCCTTAGAGGGAGGTCCTCTGAGCATTATCTCCGGTGGGGAACTGAAGAGGGAAAGGGATGCCCACATTTATATGGGAAGTGCTGATGTAGGACGTTGTTGTGTGTGGCCCCTAGGGGACTGCTTGCAAAAAGTTTCCATTTGGTCCTTTTGCCTGGCGGCTGTATTTCCACAGGTGTGGCCTTATGAGAGAGATTCTTTCCAAGATCTACTATAATTGTAAGTATATAACTGTTTTTTGCATCATCTCCAGCAGGAGTCGTCGTCACAGAGATAGAAGGGGCATGTAATTAAACTCTGCAATGTGTCACGCTCCCCCTGCTGGCCCAACAATCAGATTTCTTTTTTCAGCTAAAGAGAGCAGATGTTGTAGAGCCCTGTCTTAGTCCTACCAGCTAAATGTCATTATTTTGTATAGTTTAAAGTTGAAAACTTAAGTTTAGCTAGTTTTTCAGTATTCTGCATTAGCTTTTCATTGAGATATAGTGAAATAAGTACAATTGAGAATGATAAAGATTCATGTTTGGAAAAATTAAAGCAAAGTTATATAGTTTAAAGTATTGAAAAAAGGAGGGCATTGGTTTTCCCTCCCATCCAGTTGTAAAGGTTCTGTCTAGGGGGTTGAAATGGGTATTGTAAGCTGTTCCCATATGGCTATATGGGTTCAGCTGGGTGGTTAGGAAGGGGGGGATTCTGAGGGTGGGAAGGTAACAAAAATATGGGAAAGTACAACAGTATGCATGAAAAACTACTATTGGGCATGTGTCTGCCTTTTTTTATTATACTTCGTCAAAAAAACATGGATTCAAGGTTACAGAGGTTATATACTTAGAAGATATAAAGAGATCTTAAATTAATGTTTTGGAATATTAATAGTGTTGTAGAGTCACAGGTCAGGAAGCACAGAAAGCCCAGGAGCAGTTGTAAAATTTGCAAGCAGCTTTTTGTTATTATCAATAACAGTAAAATAAAAAGTAAAAACTGTCCAGTAGAGCTATTTACAAAGGCAGAACAAACAGAAAAGTTCTTCATCTGTGGGTTTCTTTTCAATTCCAGATTTCAGTCTCTGTCTCTCACTCTCTCTAGCAAAAGCATTGCTGCTCTTTTTATAACTCTTTGCCTGGGAACTCATTAAGAGATGATATGTTTCTCACAAAATGTTCTTGCCAATTTCTTTGCAGGTGCAACAAATAGAATGTTGTGACCCAGAACTGTTATGGGCATTTCTGCTCTTTTGTGCCTTTCCCTATCCTTGGTGATCCTTAGTGAACTGACCTGTTCTTGACAGCTCTGCAAAAGTTTGCAAACAAACCTAAGAGGAGCTTAAACTGCATCTCAGGTTAACCCCTAATTTCCAAATAGCTTTTTACAATCATTTCAACAGTATAACTATATGCATTTCAAACAAAGGGATTCCAGTATCACTTACAGTTTCACAGAAAGATTCACATATATTTTATAATCACAGATACGCAAGAGGAAGACTAGACAGAAACAACAAGTGAAAGCAAGAGCGATAGTGAGAGGCGGAGAATCACGAGACTGTCAGAGCGATCAGTTCTTAGGTCTCGTGAAAATATTTGGTTGTGCAACCAGACAGATAAAAGACAGAAAAGGAGAAGATAGAACAGATCCTTGTGTTTAACTCTTTCTGCATTACAAATGGAACAGGGCCTTATTCAACCCTGTCACAAATAGATTTAATAACCTCATAAAGAGGGGAAAAAAGTCTTAAATATGCACAGAGTAACAAGACTGATCTCATTACTACTCTAGGAAACTCACTTAAACCAGGTGGAAGCCGAGAAATAGGATAGTATTTGGAGAACAAAAGGGTATCACTCTTTCATAAACTCAAAATAATATGGAGCATCAATTTTAGTAAATTAGTCTTTTTAGTTCTGTCAAATCACATTTTTTCTCCCGTTCCCTTTCTGCTTCAGGACTGAAGAAATCTCCGTTCAACTCCCACCTAGAATGGGGAACTAAAGAAAATCATTAAAAACTGTTTTAAAATCATTTAATAGCTTTATTTACATAGAAACATAGAAATTGACGGCGGATAAGGACCGCTAGGCCCACCTACAGGTAGTCTGCTCAGTTTTCCTATCTGCTGTCAAAACCTCAGGCCATACCTGGTCAGCGACTTTGTTCTCTTTCCTGCTACTAGGGTTCCCCTATGCCTATCCCATGCAGTTTTGAACTCCCCTACCGAATTTGCCCTCACCACCTCTGCTGGGAAGCTGTTCCATGCATCCACTACCCTTTCTGTGAAGAAATATTTCCTCACATTACCTCTTAGTCTGCCCCCTTCCAGCCTCATGTCATGACCCCTTGTTCTAGAACATTTCTTTTTCTGAAAGATGCTACCCTCCTGTACCTTATTTATGCCCTTGAGACATTTGAAGGTCTCAATCATATCCCCCTGCTCTCTCCTCTCCTCCAGGGAATATATTGAGGTCCTCCAGTCTCTCCTCATGTGACTTTTGGTGCAGGCTCTGCACCATTTTTGTTGCCCTTCTCTGAACTGCCTGTACCCTGTCTGTCATTACGGAGATGCGGCCTCCAGAACTGGACACAGTACTCCAGATGAAGTCTCACTAGTGATTTGTACAGATGCATCACCACCTCCTTTCTTCTGCTAGTGATACCCCTCCATATGCACCCCAGTACGCCACTGGCTCTCTCCACAGCCATGGCACACTGTTTGGCCACCTTTAGGTCATGTGATATGATTACCCCAGATCCCTTTCCTGTTTTGTGGCCGTCAGTATCTCCCGTGGGTTCCTGTGCCCTAAATGCATGATTTTGCACTTTATTGTATTGAATCTTAGCTGCCACACTCTTGACCATTCCTCTAGTTTACCTAGGTCCCTCCTCATTTTTTTCCACCGCTCCTGGAGTGTCAAACCTGTTCTTGATGTTAGTGTCATCTGCAAAGAGGCATAACTTTCCTTCCAGCCCCTCCGCAATGTCACTTATGAAGGTATTGGTCCCAGAACTGGTCCCTGTGCCACCCCGCTGGTCACCCTCCTTTCCTCGGATTGAGCTCCATTTATCACCACCCTCTGTGTTCCATCCCATAACCAATTTCTTTTTTTTTTTTGTATCATCTGTTTATTGATTTTGCAAGCAAATCTTACAAAGCAAATGCACATAGGAGGCTTGCAATACATAGTATAGTACAAATCTGTTCTCTTACAAAGTACTAATGAAGGACACCCCCTCTTGAGGTACATCATAGGGGGAAGTAATGTAGCATTTATCATCAATAAAACAGGTTAAAGTAATGCATACAGCCAGGAAGGCCCAAGGGAGTACATATCAAGGATAAATTATATACCAAAGTCCCTTTTAACATTACGACTGTAATAGTCTACTTGAATTCCCGAGTACTGTAGCCGGTAATAAAATTCTAAAGAAATTTTAGATTTCCCAAGCTCCCAGGAAGAAAACTCGAGAAGTTATCAACATCATAAAAGAAAATAGCTAGGCATCATTATACAAACTAGATCTTCAACTAAGCTCATCATTACAACTCTTGTAAAACTGTAAGAAGAGAACACTGTAATGGTGCATACACAAAAAGAGTGGGTCCCAACCCAGCAATCCAACCTATCAACAGAAATGCTGTCCCAACAGTAATAAGAAAGAAAAATAGGCATAGCACATTAACAGCAGATCTATATAAGTTCAAACATCTTAAGTCTGTGATGATAGGGTATTATATCTACCCCAATCCATTCAATCATGAAACTGATGAACATAGACAAGTCCCGTCACAGCCAAAAAAGACATATGTCCTTAAGCTCCACATAGTCACGCCATACAATCCAGGCCTACCATGCACTTCAATCCGCATCTGAGAAGTCGTTCTCATTTTCAGCAGTCTCTGATTCCAGCTGAGAAATCATTCTCTCAGCATCCCGCACTCCATTAAATAAGTACTGTTTCCCTTTCCACACAATACGAAGTTTAACCAGTAGTAGTAACTGATGGGGGATTTTCTTTAATCTCAGCCAACCTCTAAGCCCGTTGAAGGCTTTGCGCTGTTGCCGAGTACTATAGGAAAGGTCCGGAAACATTTGCAGACTGTGTTCCCCATATTTTAAGGACCTGCAGCGTCGAGCTACTGCCAAAGCCCAATCCCTGTCCCCAATACCCGTACAAATGATGAGGAAAGTTCGTTTGGCCGTATAGTCAGTTGCTGCATGGCAGAGGGTAATTCGGTAAGCATTTTCTATGTGCAGGGGGGGACTGGGTTCTTCCAGACCTAGGATAGTCAGTAACATCATTGTAGCAAAGGCTAGGGGATCATCACCTTCAGCCCCTTCCGAGAGGCCAAGGATTCTCAAGTTCTTTTCCCTTGCCTGATTTTCAACAGTCTCCAAGCGTTGTCTGAGGAGCGAGTTTTGTTTTATCAGCTTCGTAGTTGCATCAACAGTTTTTAACACTGATACGAACATACGAAATTTGCCAGCAGATAAAGACCTAGAGGTCTATCAAGTCTGCTCAAATATGCAGCTAGCACCCCTTATTCTGCAGCTGCCCCTCCCTTCCACCTTTCCCCTTCATTAACCCTCCCCCTTGTCTTGTCCCATCCTCGTTTGAAGCAGTCCACTGTTCTACTGCATACCACTTCTGCAGGTAACGCATTCCACCCAGCCACCACCCTCTCTGTAAAAAGTGTCTCCTCATCTCCCTCCTGAACTTTCCTCGCCCAGTCTCATATCATGGCCCCTGGTGGCCCTCCCTCCCTTACGTTGAACAGCCCTCTGTACCCGTCTTGTTTATTCCTTTCATGTATTAAGGTTTCAGTCATGTCACCCCTGTCTCTCCTCTCCTCCAGTGAGTACATGTTCAACTCCTTCAACCTCGTCTCATATGATAAGTCCCCAGCCCCTTAGTCATCTTTAGTCGCCTCCGCTGCACCCCCCTCCAGTAACCCAATGTCCCTCTTCAGATACGACGCCAGTACTGCCGCAGTACTCCAGGTGTGGTCTAACTAATGACCTGTACAGTGGCAGAATCACCTCCTCCCTCCTCGAGGATATACCCTTGCAATACAACCCAGCATTTTGTTGGCCTTTTGCAGCTGCCTTCCTACATTGTGCGGGTTGTTCATTGACCTGTAATGAGCACACCAGATCCTTCTCCTTCTCTGTCTGGGCTAGCTGCACTTCCTCTAGCTAGTAACTCCTCCTTGGGTTCTTCATCCCAAAATGCAGCACCTTGCACTTTTGGCATTAAACCCCAGTTGCCAGGTGTCTGACAAGGTTTCAAGCTTTGCCAGATCATCCTGCAACCCTGCCATCCCCTAGGCCATCCACCACACAGCCAACCTTGATATCATCAGCAAACAGACTGATCTTGCTCTTGATGTCCCATGATATGTCTGCAATGAATATCCCAAACAACACTGGTCCCAACACGAGACCCTGTAGGACCCTCGTCACTGCCCTTGGGTGTGAGAGCTCCCCACACACCACCACCCTCTGTTGTCTTCCCTGCAGCCAGTTTCCTACCCATCTCACCAGCTTTGCACCCACCCCTGTGCCTACTAACTTCCTTCCCAGCCTTCCATGTGACACCGAGTCGAATGCCTTACTGAAGTCCAGATACAGGACATCCACTGCATGGCCCTTGTCCAGTTGCCTAGTTACCCAGTCGTAGAACTCGACCAGGTTGGTTTGGCAGGATCTGCCACATATGAAGCCATGCTGTCTGCTGTCCTGTAGTCCTTTGGCCTCTAGAAGGGACACCAGCCTCTCCTTCAGGATAGTCTCCATTAGCTTACCCACGATGGATGTGAGGCTCACTGGTCTGTAGTTTCCCGGTTCATCCTTGATGTCTTGGAGCGTTGAGTAGCCGCTTCACACTGATCCATACGAGACTCTAAAGCGGACACCCGAGGTGTAAGGGTGTCGAACTTCTTGTCAAGTTCTTGAACTGATTTGACCAGCTGATGCAGAGTAGACAAAATGTTAGTCAGCGAGGCTTCTTCCGCTGGTTTGGGAGCTGAATCCGATGCTACGCCACGCTGCACAGGCCTTGCCTCTCGATTCTGTCGCCTCAGAGTAAAGAAATCGCCTGTGCAGCCGGCGCTCCTTTATTCTTGCCCATTTTAACACTGTGTGGAATAAATTTGCATTCGCAGCTCTCCAGTTGTGTTTCAGCAAAGTAGTTTAAATAAGAAAAGCCTAGTTTATTTAATTTAAATCCAGATTTCTCCCGGGAGCTCAGCGTAATTGCTGCTTCCTGCTAGGCTGCTCAGCAGCGCCCCCCATAACCAATTTCTAATCCAGTTTACCACCCTGGGACCCATTCCCAAGCTGCCTAGCTTGTTTACAAGCCTCTTATGTGGAATGGTGTCAAAGGCCTTGCTGAAATCCAGGTAGGCCACATCCACCGCTCCCCCTGATCCACTTCCCTGGTCATCCAGTCAAAGAAATCTATCAGATTTGTTTGACATAACCTTCCTGCTGTGAATTCATGCTGCCTTGGATCCTGTGCTCTGCTGGATTCAAGATGTTCCACAATCCTTTCTTTTAGCAGTGATTTCATTATTTTCCCCAACATTGAAGTCAGGCTGACTAGTCTATAGTTCCTAGCCTCCTTCCAGCTCGCTGTTTAGTGTAGAGGGACTACGTCCGCTTGCCTCCAGTCCTTTGGGACCACTCCAGTTTCCAGCGAATCATTGAACAGGGCTGCCAGTGATGCTGCCAGCACCTCCCCGAGTTTCTTCAACATCCTAGGATGTATCCCATCTGGTCCCATTGGCTTGTCCAGTTTTAGTTTCGCAAGTTCCATTAGAACTCTCTCCTCTGTAAAGGGGCTGATGTACACCTCCCTCCCATTTTTGCTCCTGCCACTTAATTGTGGTCCCTCACCTTCCCCCTCTTCTGTGAATACTGAACAAAAATATGTATTCAGGATTGTTGCTTTTTCCAGGTCCCCTTCCACGCACTCCCTTTCTTCCCCCTTAAGCCTTACAATCCCACCCCATGTCTTTCTCCTTCCACTAACGTACTATTCCACCTCATCATCAGCCCCTTCTACATCAGGGATTAGAGGAGTGCACTGATGACAGTGGCAGCTGCTTTGGTATAGTATTGGGTTGCAACATCGGAGTCTGAGTGTTGAGATTCCCATCGCTGTTGGTACAGGCTTTATGGCAGGACAAGGAGAATGTGACATGTCATTTCAGAAAAAGATTCCAGCGTTATTTGTGCGTCAACGACACCCGTTATTAGGAGTCATGACTGTAGCAGTCGACAGTAGGTTCATTTGTTAGCAGTTTTAACTGCATTTATCTGGGAAACCAAATTTTTCATTTTTATGGTGTTTTCTGTCAGTTGGCATAGCTGATTGGCCTGAAAAGGAAAACAGGATTTAAAAACCGTAATCCTATCACAGGCTTGTGGTGAAAGCAGACCACCACAAGCTGTGGTTCAGGTGCCTGGGTCCTGACAACAGTTTTGAAAATTCACTCCCTTCTTTCTTATGGATTTTAAAATAGCCAAAGGGTAGGTAAAGGGGAGAAGACTTTTTTTTTCTCCTCACCCCCCCCCCCAGTTGTCCCATGGCTTTTGACATCATATTGTCCTTTAATACCCCCAACTCACCCTTACGTGCCTCGGCATCTGGTAGCCTGCTTATCCTGCCAGGAGGGTGTGATCATGGACTGCATACTGTGGAGGGTCTAGCATTGGGAGGGACAGAGAGGCTGTCATCTGGAACACCGAACCAGCATTTTCTATTTTGTGGTCCCACCCGCTCGCACCCTATTGGCTGTGTGCTTGGGGTGGTGGTCATTGTGGCAATCCCCCTCCTCCACACTGGAAGGAGAGTGTCCATGAGATGCTTTTGAATCCTCCCTGCCGACCTGAGCTCCTGATGTCCCAGGTGCAGGCAGTGAACCTGAATCGACAGAGTGATTCCCTATTACTTGGTGCCATGGAGCCGGTTGATAAGACTTTTGAGTAGGGGACAGCAAAGGGATGGATAGTGAGGATTAGGGGGGGTGGCAGGAGGAGATTGTGCAGAAGAGGACCAAGAAAAAGCAGACATCCTGACCTGGTATTTCTGCTCAGTCTTCACAGCAGAGGGAGGGGGATGGACTATCAGAGAGTAGCAGGAATTGGGCGGGCGAGGTGGACACTAATCTATTTTCAGACGAAACAGTCCAAAAGGGAGTTGCAGCTCTGAAAGTGGATGAGGCTATGGGACCAGAAGGGATACACCCAAGGGTACTAAAGGAACTTTTAGAGGTGCCAGCGTGCCCTACTGATGGCCTTATTCAGCAGTTCACTGGAAACAGTTGTGGTTCCGGAGGACTGGAGAAGAGCAGATGTGGTTCCTCAACATAAGAGTAGCAGCAGGGAGGAGGCTAGCAACTATAAACCGGTCAGTATCACTTTAGGTCACACCTGGAAACAAGCTGTGGCTTAGTGTGCCTTTCCTGGTTAAACAATTTCCCCTTTCCCTTTCCCTAGTGATAAGAAACCATGCTTAAGGAAAGGCTGGTAGAGTATCTTGAATCCAGTGGGCTGCAAAACAACAGGCAGCATAGATTTCACGGGGCAAAAGTCATGCCTGATGAATCTGATGGATTTTGTTGACTGGGTGATCAGGGGAAGATAGAGGATGTATCCTATCTGGAAAACAGCAAGGTCTTCGACATTGTGTCACACTGGAGACTGACAAAGAAATTGAGCAGCCTGGCCGGCCCAGTGGCACTGAGGGCTGAGATGCCGGACGCCTTACCTTGCGCCGGCGACACGGGTTCAGGAACAACCTTGGGTTGTTGGAGTGCCAGCATGGGGGGGGAGTGGGATCGAGCAGCCGATGGCAGCTCTCCCTACTGGGGGTGGTTGTCACCCCCTGCCCCGTAGTTCCGGCTCCCATCCAGTGGAGGTCCAATAGGAGCATAGGTGGGAGGGGCAGCGGCAGGTACCGGAAGGTGGAAGGGACAAACCCGGTACACCTGGCATGCGTGTGCGACTCCAAACGCACATGCATGACTGCCGGGGTTCCAGGTCAGGGGGAAAAAAAACCCAAGAAATTGAGCAGCCTATGGGTGGGATACAGCGTGGTGAAATGGGTTAGAAACTGGTTAAAGGATCGGCTACAGAGAGTGATGGTTAACAGCACTTGCTCTAATGGTGGGAGCATGACCAGCAGGGTGCTGCAGGGCTCCGGACTGTGAGTGGTCCTCTTCAGTGCTTTCATAAGTGGCATTACAGAAAAACTGGATGGGAAAGTATGCCTTTTTGCAGATGATACTAAAATCTGTAATAGGGTGGATGCTCAGGAGAGGGTAGAGAGAATGCACAGAGGTCTTGGGGAAACTTGGGTAGTAATCAAGAGCATGGCAGTTGGGCTTTAGTGCCAAAAAGTGCAGAATCATGGACTTAGGGAATAGTAACCCAGGAGCAGAGTATAGGATGGTGGGAAAGTACTGACAGTCACTAAGCAGGAAAGGGACTTGGAGGTTATCGTAGCTGATGACCTCAAAGTGGCAGGGCAGTGTGACAAAGCAGTGGGATGCTGGTATGCATAGGGAGGGTATCTCTAACAGGCGGGTGAGGTGATGTTGCCTCTGTATCACTTTATGTTCGATGGCCTTCACCTGACCAAGGATTGGATGAGTGCACAGGGGCAGAAAATTGACGGCCACCTCGGGCGTTTAAACTAGCTGGGGGAGAGTCTGATGCTAGGAAACCTATCAGTTACTGCATTAATGATGGGAACTTAGCCGTCAGTCCCCCACAAAAGAAACTCTGTACCACGTTCTGAGGTCCCCCAACAAGTGAAGGACTCTACCACATTCTGGGTGCAATAGTAGAAAGCAGAAAGAGACTCTGTGGGGCCGGACAGGGGACCTTGATCTTGGGAACCAGCGGAAAAATCCTAAATGCAGGAATCACACTAAGACTCCTGGTTTATGGAAGAGGTTGTGCCTCAATGCCAGAAGCCTGGGCAAAAAGACCAGTGACCTACACGCATTGATGATAGAGTCCCAGGTGGACCTGGTAGCCATTACAGAGACTTGGGCCTCTGATAACAATGATTGGGATCTATCGGTGCTGGGGTACTTGCTCTTTAGGCCGGATAGAATAGGAGCCGGGGAGAGGGGGAGCACTTTATGTTAGGGATGGACTGGTGGCCACAGTTGTCGATGTCAGCAGAAAGGAGGAAGTGGAATCCCTGTGGGTTCAGCTAAGCTCAACAGCGGGGAGGAAAGTCTACATCAGGGAGGTTTACAGGCCTCCGGGCCAGACTGGGGACAAGGATGAAAAGCTTTTGGAAGAAATCAGAGTGCTGACACAAAAAGGGGACACAGTGGTTGGGGACCTGAACATGCCCGATGTCGACTGGGGCATCCCAATGGCTAGATCATCAAGAAATCAAACTATGGTAGAAGCCTTAAGAGACACTTCTTTCTTCCGACTAGACTTGACACCATCCTGGATGTGTTCCTCACCAACTCAGAGATAGTTAGTGCTGTTAGGGTTGGCGAGCTGCTAGCAAGCAGCGACCACAATTCCGTCTTGTTTGAATTATCCCTCGGGGATGTGAAGTCTCAATCTAGAGCAGTAATCCTAAACTTTGGAGAATCTAGCTTCGAAAAAATGAGGGAATTAGCATGAAGTAGACTAAGAAGGATCAGCGAGCAACTGGAAGTTGAAGACATATGAGGATTTATTAAACATGCCGTATTTGAGGCCACAAAGCTATGCGTAAGGACAGTAATGAAAAAGAATAAACATAAAAGACCCATATGGTTCACTAACGAGGTCCAAGCAGAAATTAGGACCAAAAGAGAGGTTTTTCTTAACTTTAAAAAGAAACCGAGTGACAGTCAATGGAAAGATTACGTGCAGAAGAATAAGGAAGCCAAGAGGACGGTGAGAAAAGCAAAGGCGGCGGCTGAACTTCAGATAGAAGAGGGGGTCAAAAGGGGAAACAAACACTTCTTTCGGTATATGTAAGAAAAAAGGGGGAGGAGTAGTTAAATTTAAAAATGGTGACAGGATAGCAGAGGATGCTAGACAGAAGGCCACGGTTTTGAATGACTTCTGCTCATGGTTCACTGAAGGACCACAATGGCCCAATGCCTGAAAGTGGCATTAAGGCAGTTGACAAAGGGATCCTGCAAATTGAAATGCCAACATTCATCACCAGCAGGATGAAAGAAGCACTTGAGCAAATAAAACATGACAAATCACCAGGGCCAGATGAAATACACCCAAGGGTGCTGAAGGAGTTGGCAGGGGTATTAGTGGATCCCATGGCACATCTCTTACTCTGTATTATATCAACACGACTTCTTGACCTACTCCAGTGTTCGGGCCTTCACTCCTAGGGCACTTACTCCTCCAGTAACCATTATAATTTACTTAGTACCAGCACATATCTCACTTGACTTGGCTACCTAGAAACGGGGTTGTGCCCGCAGTGCTCCTAATATAGCATATGTGCTTCTCCATTTCCCGACCCAAACCTGCCCCCATTTAAACCCCCTTCCAGGTTGATGTCTTACCCTAGTTAATTCTGTCGAAATATGTAAGTCAGTGATTGTACCTGACTCTCTGTGTTGCATGTCTATGATTCTAAGTCTTGTAACTTAACATGCGAAGGTATAATGTTTCTGTTTATTGTTATCCTGTCTTTGTATGTAAAATGCTGATTCCTGTGTAATGTAATTAACTCCGGGTCGCCCCTGAAAAAGGGACACCATGTCTCAGTGGGCTTACCTGGATAACAAATTTCAATGAAAAATAAGTACATTTTATTTTTATTTATTTAAACATTTGGTGACCGGGAAAGGCACACTGAGCCGATGCCCTTTTCCAGGTGCGTCCTGGGGAGAACAGGGGAAAAGGGGAAATGAAAACATTAACAGTACAATGTGCAAAAAAAATGATTGAGTACAGGTTACATTAGGCGATACAAATAGTATACAGGGAGGTCAGCAGTACAAATAGGCACAAGGTGGGGTTATCGACAGTAGTACAATGATGGTACAATAAAGTGGTACAAAAATGGTACAATAGATAGTGCAACAGATAACAGATTACAGTAACAATGTGAAACGCATTACAATATGAAGCATTGATTTAAGTGCTACAAGCTGTTACGGGAGCAGGTAGGAGTTGGCAAGAGGTGGAGTTGTGATTTGATAGAGGTGTGAGAATGGTGGGAGCGAAGGATAAGAGGCAGAGAGTTCCAAAGAGAGGGGAGTTGATAGGTGTAGGTGAATTTGCCCATGTTTGTAGATGGCTTGGGAAAGAAGGAGCAGGGGTCCCTTGAGTGGAGAGAATAAGGTGAAGAGGGAGTGGCAATGAGGTGGTCAGTGAGGTAAGAGGGAAGAAGATTGAACCAGTATTTGGAGATAAAGGAGACAGAGTGAATAAAGAGCCAATGAGCCAGAGGAGGAAGGTTCAGGGAGGATAGAAGTGAGCAACAGTGGGTCCGAGAGGGGGAGTTTGAGACGAAACGACAGAAGGCATGAAAGAGGGAGTCCAGTCTAGCAAACAGGGAGGTGGGGACGGTACAGTAGACTATGTCAGCATAGTTGAAAATAGGCGTAATCATTTTAGTCAGAAGTTCCCATCAAACAGGTAGGGAGAGAGAGTCCCTGTTGCGGAACATGATCCCAAGCTTTGGGTGAAGTTTTAAGTGTATGTAGTCTATGTGGTGGGAGATGTTTAGTTGTGGATCAAGCCAGACACCTAGGTACTTGTAGGAAAATACTTATGTAACCCCTAGATGGCGCTATCCCAGGGGCTACTACCCCTGCCTGATTTGCCACTAACAGGTTGAGGGGCCTGGATCCAATGGCGGGTGCCTCCACCCAGAGGTCAGGGTTTGCAATAGTTAAACTAACTTGGTCACAGCCCTCTGGGACACTGCAACCCCCCTTTCTTCCCACTAGTGGCCCACACAATATATCAGAATTACCTTCACAGTATACACTTACCCCCAGGTCTGGTTCCGGCACTGGGACCTCCTGTGAAATGAGATACAGTGCAACAATCACAGTACAGTACTTTAACATAGACAAATACCTCAGGCAGTATAACTTTGCTGAAACAAGCAGCTCTGATTTATTTAGGGGATATAACAAGGACAGGGAAATCAGGTTAATTAGCTTATCACTCTAATAATCTACCTGTGGCTCTGTGCACAGGCCTATCCTATCAGTTACTGTCCCTGGGTACCCAAGCCCTAGTGGCTAGTCAAACTGATGGCAGCTGGTAGGGGCCCTTTCACACGAGAAAAGGAGAATTAAACAGTCAGCAGTACAGTAATTCCATTTGGATTTAATGTGGCAATTCAACAGGAGCAACCCTGAATTAGTACTCACGACCTCCAAATAAGATAGGGTCCTTCAATGTCAGCAGGGCTCACTTGAGGTACACAAACCTCTTCACACATCCATATAAAAGAAAGCACTATACCAGGCAGGCTGCATCTGTATCCCGATCGCAATTACTGCACAATACCGGGAGAACACACAGCAGATTCAGTTCCTGACAGACCGAGTCAATTTTCAGCAATTCTTCCAGTCTTCTACAGGGTGAGCCTGGTTTCTACTCTTCAGAGATCCTTTGATTCTTTTCACAGGACGGATTCAGTCCTAACAAGCTGCAGACCGGAACTCTGGGCCTTACACACGTTTTTTGACTAAAACTGCACACTGAAAAAGCACAGGGCTCCTTCCTTCTTCACTGCCAAAGCTCAACTGAAACTCCAACCGACAAAACCGGGCACTTCCTTTGAGTTCCTCCCAGTTCTTGACTGGATTGGCTGTCACTCACAATAGACTGCTGCTGTTGGTCCAAAAAGGCACTGAAGTCTAAACTACATCTCCCAGAGTCACTGCCCATACAATCCTCTTGTGGCTGGCTCAGATTATGAGTCCAAGTTCTGATTCGTCCAAGGCACCATTTTAGAGCTAGCTTACACACACTGATTGGTCCAGTTCAGCAGTTCAAAACCAGAATGGGGAACTAGGCAGACACTGTTCTGACTGCAAAGAAAGTAGGTTAGACAAACTGTAATTTCATTATTACTCTAAATAATTTCTGGCAAACAGTTACATCTTTCAGATAGGTTCCTTTGCACTCCTAGTGACTGCAAAATGAAGTGAATTGGCAGCAGCTTAGTGGTACTCAATCAAAAAACACAGTCCCCCATACAAACTAATTATGTCTGCAAGCAGACAGCTCTTAAAGAGACAGTACCAGAGGTTCTAAAACACTCACTGATAAATGGCTTAAATGCCAAACACCATTCAGGCTTGGAGCATTCAAGCAAGCTCCTGGAAGTCTTTTGGAACCCCCATTTGCAGGGGTTACACCTTCCTAGCCTGGGAAAGCTAGCGTCCGCGTCAAGCAAGTACTCCATAAGTTTCAACTGCAACCACATACATTTGCATTAGGCTCGCACATGTAATCATCAGTCAATATATCATTTTACCAAGAACACATTTCTGAAACATTGCAATACGTCACTCTTTACACAGTATTACATACACTTGTACCATAACTCAAGTTATTACCTCTTGTACATGAAACCTGAAGAGAGGGCCCTTCCTATCAGTTACCTTGGGCTGGACGGGGCAGGGCACCATATAGAGGCAACACAAGTAACTTGGAGTTAGCACTGAGCTCAGTTTGGGCAATGAGCTCGGGGACACATACACTCCTTTATGGACAACATTGAGAGGCAAATCCACAGGCCTCCCAAGGGAATCATAACTGAGGTGCACCACAGGCTTTACAGCTCGACCAGTCTTTCTAGGGAACTGTTACAGTCTCTGCACTCTGAGCCTCATTTTCAGCATTGTCCACACTTGTCAGGAGTCTCCATGGGGTAGAGAGGCTAGAACTTGGGGCACTTTCAGCTCCAGGAGTTACAGTTTCTGAGTCCACAACATTTGGCTCGCATGGAGCTTTCGGACACTGGCAGTGGACTGTCAGGGCACTCAAAATACTCTTCTTGTTGGTGTATCACCAGTCTGCCCCAATCTATCATTTTCCTCCTGAAAGCTCAAACAGTTCAACCATGCACAATGATTCCATTTCATCTGATCTGATGCTTTGCACTTCACTTTCTGGGAGCATTGGCTCCAGGGATGAAGCTGGGGGCTTAGACAGTCCAGAAGGCCAGCTTTGTCTCAGTATTGACTAGGGATTGCCCAAACAATTGACTCAGTTCGTAAGAAGGATAGTATTCAAAGTCACTCTACTTTCTTCCGATATGGACTGACAGTCATGCTCAACTGGGACTTGTGGAGGGAACACTTTAACTTTGCTTCTGTAGGTGCAGACTTTCTTGATCTTTTCTTAGCAGCAGCTCTAGTCACTGGTCCAGAGGGGCATCTTCTAGGGGCTCAGACTCAATTAAGATTTGTCCAATGGGCATAAATGATTTCTATGCATTGTTTTACATCTTTGAATTATTCTCAGGCCTTACTTTGTACACTGGCAGATCATCTAGTTTGCCACTACAATGTGAGGGAGATGGTGCCATCTGTCAGCAATCTTGTGCTTGCCATGCAATCCCAGATTTCTTAGCAATACCCGATCTCCCTCCTGGAGTTCCTGTGCTTTCACCTTTTATCATACCTTTCTTTGTTGGCCAGATTTCTTTTGGCAGCCATGGTTTGAGCCAGTTGAGTACGCATGAGTTAGCTGGGCCTTTAACTTTTGCACATACTGTAAATAGTTGTCAGCTTGAACCCCATCAGGAGACCCCAAAACACACATCTACTGGTAGTCGAGCTTCTCTTCCAAACATCAGGCGGTAGGGGGAGAATCCAGTGGCATCACTTTTGGTGCAGTTATAAGCATGTACCAGGGTGCTAATTTATTGGCTCCATCTAGGCTTGTCCTTTGGGTGCAGGGTGCCTAGCATATCTAGCAAAGTGCGGTTGAAACGTTCAGGCTGTGGGTCCCCCTGGGGGTGGTAAGGAGTGGTTCTGGACTTTCGCACTCCCCACAGAGAAAGCATCTCTTTGACCAGACGACTCTCAAAGTCTCTCCCTTGATCAGAATGGATTCTTTGTGGAGCCCCATAGTGAACAAAAAAGTTTTCTACAAGTACTTTGGCCACAGTGGATGCTTTCTGGTCTTTGGTGGGGAAAGCTTGGGCATATCTCGTAAAATGGTCAGTGACCACCAACACATTACTGATATTTCTTTGATCTGACTCCAAACTTAGAAAATCAATACAGACCAGCTCCATGGGTGCACTGGTGGTGATGTTAACAAGGGGCAGCCCTCTGGGGCAAAGCTTTCCTCTGTAAGCAGCGACTACAAGTTCGAATGTGTTGCTCCACATCAGCCCCCATCTTAGGCCAATAGAATCTGGATCTCACCAAGTCAAGTGTTCTGTCTATACCAAGGCCCCATGTGGTTGTGCAAGGACCTCAGTACTGAGTCTCGAAAGGCAGTGGGCAGCACTAGTTGTTGTTTGTCTACTTGTCCCCTCTGTCTACTGTTTCTCTGTATAACAGTTTATTGATCAGTTTCAACTTAGGACCTTCTTTGTATAACAGTGCAGTTCTCAAATCAGTGGAGCGTAATTTGGACACATCTTTTCCTGCATAGAGGGCTTCTAAAGCTGCTTTGATCATGGGATCGGGATTGAGCCGCCGAATACTGTCATTGTCCAGCTGAGGCAGTGCACCAATGTCTTTGCAGAAAAGTGGCAATAAGCAGCAGGTATGCAATTCTCAGAGCTCCCAAGCAATCCACCATGCAGTCCACTCGTCCGTGGACATTGTTCCTCCTGTCAAACTTCCGGCAGAGTGCCGAATGTCAGGTTCTGCCAATCGGACCCAATCATTCTGGGGAACAGGCCTCCGGGAGAGAGCATCAGCATCTATGTGGTTCAGACCTGCTCGGTATGAGCATAGTCATATGTAGATAATGCAGAAAGCCACCTATGGCCAGTGGCATCCAACTTAGCTGAGGTCTGCACATAGGTCAAAGGATTATTGTCAGTTTTTACTAGTATTTTAGCCCCATACAAGTACTCATGGAATTGGTCAACAATAGCCCACTTCAAAGCTAGGAACTCTAACTTATGTACAGGATAGTTCTTTTCGGATGGGGTCAGGCTTCTACTGGCAAAGGCCACTGGTCTCAGGCCATTCTCGTGCTCTTGGTACAACACAGCCCCCAACCCTTGCAAGCTAGCATCAGTGTGCAGGACGTGGGTTTCCTTGGATCGGCATAGGCCAGCACTGGAGCATGGGTAAGTTGATATATGATCTCATGGAAAGCAGTCTCACAATCAGAGTCAGTGGGCCCAAATACTTCACTCGGATGAAAATACACTCTTTCAGTCTTGAGGCGCTGACTTTTGGTATTTTTGTGGGTTGGGGATACCCTTGAGTAAGGTTAAGTAAAGGCGGATCACTCTTGAATAGTCCATGATGAGCGCCGATAATAACCACAGAATCCCAGGAATCTTTGCAGTTCTTTTTAGATTTTGGGCTGTGGCCAGGTGTCAAGGCCTCAACTTTACTTGGGTCGGTCTCTATTCCTCGGTGGATACTATGTGTCCCACATACTTTACTGATGTTTGAAAAATTGACACTTATCAATGGACAGTTTAAGGCCAAAGTCCTCCAGTCGGTCCAATACCTTAAATAATCTGCTCTCATGTTCCTCCAGTGAGCTGCCAAACACAATAACATCATCTAGGTATACCAGGCACTCTAGTAAGTTCATGTCCCCCACTGCACGCTCCATCAATCGTTGAAAAGTGGCTGGGGCACACAGAAATCCTTGAGGGCATCCTCATGGAATTCATAGAAGCCAAGCGGACAGATAAAGGCTGTCTTTTCCACGGTCCTCTGGGGCCGCCGGGATCTGATAGTACCCACTGCGGAGATCCAGCACAGAGAACCACTTGCTCCCGTTTAGGCAGTCCAAAGCATCCTGAATGCGGGGCATTGTGTACTGATCAGGGATAGTCCGCCGGTTTAAGGTCGCGATAATCCACACACATCCTTACTGTTCCATTCTTTTCCTCACTACCACAATGGGGAAGCATAAGGCTTCTGGATTCTTGTATTACACCAGCAGCTAACATCTCTTGCAGATGCCGTCTCACATCATCTATGTCAGCAGGTGCCAGGCGTCGAGACCTCTCACGAAATGGTCTTTCGTCATGCAGCCGGATATTGTGCTCAGCTCCTTGCACGCATCCTACATCCCATTCCTTTAAAAAAACACCTGGTCTCTCTGGGCAAGCTTCTCACTGATCTTCACTTTCCATTCAGCTGGCAGCGGGGAGTGCCGAAATCAAACAAGTCAGGCGTTACTCTGTCATTCTTCCTTGAACTCTTGCTGCTGGGTAGCACTGCAGTGTCTGCACAATGCACATTAGCCAGGATGCAACCTCTGTTCTCGAATGTCTCTTTCAGACACATTATGAACTTGGACCATTACCCTTCTGGCATAAGCATGGGCTCTAGCGGGCAAAATACTAGGCTTGACCAGCAGTCCCTCTGGCAATTTTCCATCGCCTGGTGCATCCAACATTAATATTTTATTCTTAACATTCCTTTCTGATCTGGACCTCTCCTGTAAGGTACACTGGGCATTGGCGCCAGGATCAGAGACTCAGGATCCTTCTTCCATACAATTCCGACCGGTTCCTCTGGTTCTGTTTTTCAGCATCTCTCTGTGCCCTCATAGGCCTTCTTAATTAAACCGGAACTCTTAAAGCTCTACTAGTCTTTGACCCCTGTTTTCATAACACAACTGTGCCAGCCTTCCGAACATATGAGCATTTGTTCCAATCAACAAGGGACACCATCATACAGTCCAGTGGGGGACACACTAAGGCTAGGGTCTCTACTTGTTCGGCCACTCCAGCCGGAGGTGGGAAAGACAGCCAAATTGGATATACCGGAATAGGGGTAGGCCTTCTCACTTAACCCCATACATGCAGTCCTTCTAATGGTTGTAAGGGTATGTCTGACAAATGCTTCTGATACCAATCTTGGAACATAATTGTCACTTAGGAGCCACTGTCTAATATAGCTCTTGTAGACACTCCGTTCACCTTTACAGTGGTCTCCATGGAGGGACCCACTATTCTGGACCAGTCTGGAGAGGCGGTAGTGGGGCCTGGGCAACTGACCTTGCCACAAAAGGACGTGAATTAGCATTTTTGGTGCCCTCACTGGGATCATGTCGTGCACCTTTTAACCACTGATTTCTTCTCCCAAGCTCTCCTTGTAGCCTATATGCAACTTTGTCAGTGTCTTTTGGGACTGGCATTCCCTTTTCATGTGCCCATCTTTCCCACAATTATAGCAAAACATACTTTCTGGAGTTTGAGCTGGCGAGGCTTACACTGGGAGCCAGGGCGGGGTATTACTAACTGGAAACCTTGGTGCCATCTCTGTCTCCGGCGTGATAAGCATTTGGAGACATCTCGTCCAGTTTCTCCACTTCCATGATCAAGGAATCGAGTTCGGAGCTGTTATCAGCAGGAGATACATGGGTGGTACCCCACCCCATAACGAATACAGTCGGATATAGGTCAGGGCCCGTACTTGCAGGCGTGGCCTTCATAAGGGACTGTTTTTGAATTCCGGATCCTCTCTCAACAGTTAGCCCATTGGACATATCTTTTCCTTGTCAGAGCACTCATTGACTGCCAACCTCTGCCCCTGAACTTCACTTGATGGGTCACTCCTCAGTCACTCGGTCGTAGCCGCAGCTATTGGTGCAGGTCCTCCCGAGGTCGCCTTTTCTCAACTCCTCCAATTTCTCTCATTAACTCATCATAGGAGGGTGGGGATTCCAGTCGATCTGCCAGGCGTAACTGAAGCAACAGCAGTTCTGAGAAGGGGGCAGACTTAAGGATCCTGTCCAGCCTGGTTCGGTCCAGTTCAATCGCTGGCAAACTACCTTTTCTGAGGCATTCTTGCAACAATTTTTCCAGCCGAGATACATACACAGACAACAACTCCCTTGGTACTGTTGTGCATCTCTTACTCTCCACCATAGGTCCTCATCAGAATCTGGGCTCCATACACATTCTCCAAGGCCTCAAGATAGGCCTGTGCAGTCGCTTCAGGGTTACTGGCCCGTTTGCACGGATGGTAGCCAGGGCAGGACCTCGGAGGCTCTCACTAACCCTCTTTCGCTTTTCACCTTCCGAGCATTGCCATTCTAGCACTTGGGGGGCAACATAGTCTATCCAGGTCTCCCAGTCATCCTCCCCTTGGGGGGTTGGGAGGGTGCCAGAGAAGATCCTCAACCTTCGGTAAGAGTCGTGACTAATGGCAGGTGCAGAAATAGGAGTCTGCATTGGTTCAGCCACCATTACGGGCACTGGAGCAGGAGAGGGTGTTGGGGAGGAACACCCCAGGTGGCAAGAATAGTTTCTTCAAGTCCTCCACAGTTTTCCCTCTCCCAGCAACCATTCAGCAAATTTCTCCTCAAAAGTTTCAGATAGTGGTGGGGCTGATTTCCGGTCTTTACTGTCCTTAGTTATCACTCTCCAAGCAGTGAGGGCTCCTCTGGGGTAATGGTCTGTGGCACTTTGGAGCTATCTATGGGATCCTTAAACTCTACTAGGGCCAGGAAAGTGTGGGTGAGCAGATTAGCATGCCGACCCACCACCACAGGGTTTTGTAAACCTTCCACCTTGGAAAGTACTCCCTGCACAGTGTCCGTATTGATACCCAGGGGGATGTCCAGGATAAGCATAGCATTTTGGGGGTCGATCTCCTCCCCAGTACACCACTCCACCAGCCGGTGCACAGCCACTTCTGTCGGGGTACCCATTTTTTCTTAACAGTGGTTCAGTAAATATGGCCACTAGAGGACACACAATCCCAGCGGTGAGCCTCCAAGATGTAACCCTAGATGGCGCTATCCCAGGGCTACTACCCCTGCCTGATTTGCCACTAACAGGTTGAGGCCTGGATCCAATGGCGGGTGCCTCACCCAGAGGTCAGGGTTTGCAATAGTTAAACTAACTTGGTCACAGCCCTCTGGGACACTGCAACCCCTTTCTTCCCACTAGTGGCCCACACAATATATCAGAATTACCTTCACAGTATACACTTACCCCCAGGTCTGGTTCGGCACTGGGACCTCCTGTGAAATGAGATACAGTGCAACAATCACAGTACAGTACTTTAACATAGACAAATACCTCAGGCAGTATAACTTTGCTGAAACAAGCAGCTCTGATTTATTTGGGGATATAACAAGGACAGGGAAATCAGGTTAATTAGCTTATCACTCTAATAATCTACCTATGGCTCTGTGCACAGGCCTATCCCTATCAGTTACTGTCCCTGGGTACCCAAGCCCTAGTGGCTAGTCAAACCGTGGCAGCTGGTAGGGGCCCTTTCACACAGAGAAAAGGAGAATTAAACAGTCAGCAGTACAGTAATTCCATTTGGATTTAATGTGGCAATTCAACAGGGAGCAACCCTGAATTAGTACTCACGACCTCCAAATAAGATAGGGTCCTTCAATGTCAGCAGGGCTCACTTGAGGTACACAAACCTCTTCACACATCCATATAAAAGACACTATACCAGGCAGGCTGCATCTGTATCCCGATCGCAATTACTGCACAATACCCGAGAACACACAGCAGATTCAGTTCCTGACAGACCGAGTGCAATTTTCAGCAATTCTTCCAGTCTTCTACAGGGTGAGCCTGGTTTCTACTCTTCAGAGATCCTTTGATTCTTTTCACAGGACGGATTCAGTCCTAACAAGCTGTTACACAAGCTGCAGACCGGAACTCTGGGCCTTACACACGCTTTTGACTAAAACTGCACACTGAAAAGCACAGGGCTCCTTCCTTCTTCACTGCCAAAGCTCAACTGAAACTCCAACCGACAAAACCGGCACTTCCTTTGAGTTCCTCCCAGTTCTTGACTGGATTGGCTGTCACCTACAATAGACTGCTGCTGTTGGTCCAAAAGGCACTGAAGTCTAAACTACATCTCCCAGAGTCACTGCCCATACAATCCTCTTGTGGCTGGCTCAGATTATGAGTCCAAGTTCTGATTCGTCCAGAGGCACCATTTTAGAGCTAGCTTACCCCACACTGATTGGTCCAGTTCAGCAGTTCAAAACCAGAATGGGGAACTAGGCAGACACTGTTCTGACTGCAAAAGAAAGTAGGTTAGACAAACTGTAATTTCATTATTACTCTAAATAATTTCTGGCAAACAGTTGCATCTTTCAGATAGGTTCCCTTTGCACTCCTAGTGACTGCAAAAATGAAGTGAATTGGCAGCAGCTTGAGTGGTACTCAATCAAAGAAACACACAGTCCCCCATACAAACTAATTATGTCTGCAAGCAGACAGCTCTTAAAGAGACAGTACCAGAGGTTCTAAAAACACTCACTGATAAATGGCTTAAATGCCAAACACCATTCAGGCTTGGAGCATTCAAGCAAGCTCCTGGAAGTCTTTTGGGAACCCCCATTTGCAGGGGGGTTACACTTAGCTGAGCGGAGTGCCATCTAGGGTCGTAATGGGAGGGGCGGAGAGGGATCTTGCAATTTTTTGAGAGGAACCGAAGGTCATTGAGACAGTTTTGGAAGTGTTTAGTTTGAGACTATTTGCCTGGAACCAAGATTGAACAGCAAGAAAATCCTGCTCTAAGGTGGCTTTGATAGACATTAGGCTGGGGCCAGAGGTGAAGAGAATGGTATCATCCATATACATGTGGATGTGGAAGTTGGAGCAGACGGATGGGAGATTATTTATGAAGAGAGTAAAAAGAATTGGTCTGAGAATGGAGCCTTGAGGGACTCCTGCAAGGATTGGTAGTGGAGGTGAAGTGGAGTTGGCAATCTTTACTGCTTGGCACCTGTTAGTGAGATATGAATGGAACCAGTCTATGGCGGGAGGGGCTAGATGGCGTGTCTGAGTATGTTTAGGAGGATGGGGTGGGACATGGAGTCAAAGGCCTTGGCCAGGTCAATGAAGACCACAGCAGTGAGGTGGCCTTTATCCATGGCTGATTGAATGTGGCCAGTAACAGGGAGGAGAGATGGTATTGTGGAATGGTGTTTCCTGAAGCCAGACTGGTAGGGGGAGATGAAGTTTGAGGCACTCAGGAACTCAGTCAGTCTTGACTGTACTAATCGCTCTTGTAGTTTGGATAAGGCAGGAAGGAGGAAGATAGGCCAGTAGTTTCCTGGAGCAGTGGGATCACCCCCCTTCTGGAGAGGGATGACGCAGGTGGTTTTACAGGCCTTTGGAACTCTGCCTGAGGAGAAGGATAGGTTCAGCAGATGTGTTAGAGGGAGGGTGATGGCGGGGGCTGATAGGCACATGAGACTAGGATGTAAGCCATCGGGCTAGATTTAGTTGGGTTTAGGGATAGGAGTGCAGTCAGAACTTTCTCAGTGGCGGCAGGAGTGAGCAAGAAGTTGGAACTGGACGTGGACTGTGTGAAGTGACTTCCCACTGTTGGTAGAGGGGATGCCTGAACATGGAGTGAAGCAATTAAGGGTGTTTGCCACTTGGACATGGTCAGAGATCTTAACGCCATTGAAGCTGAGAGAGGGGATACTCGATTGAGGATGGGGGTTGATGATTGAGTGGACTGTATTCCAGAAGGAAGAGGGGTGAGCACTGCCAAGGCGGGATTTAAAGTAGTTCACTTTTACGCACCTAATGGCTGTTGTACATGTATTTCTAGCTGTGTTGTAGGCCTGTCTTGAGTGAGTGGTTTGGGATGCTTTGAAAGCAGACCAGGCCTTATCATGGGTTTTGCAGAGGGCAATGATAGGGGCAGAACCCAGGGGTGGTGACGTTTCCTGACCCTGGCTTTTCGGAACGGAGCATGGAGGTCCCATATTCTGGTGAAGATGCTTGTGAACTGTGATAAGGCAGTGTCGACATCTGAGGAGGAGTAAACTGGTGTCCAGTTTGCATTGTATAGGTCTCATAGGAGGGAAGTCATGTCGAGTGAGTGAATGCGGTGTATATTGATGTATTTTGGAGCTGATTTTGGTCGATGTGTCTTTCTGATACAGTACATGATATAGTGATCGCTGAGGGCCGGATCAAGGACACCTGCAGCGGATATCCTGTGGGGGTGGGATGAGAGTACCCAGTCGATAAGAGAGTGGCGTGAGGAAAGAGTGTTGTAGTGGGTGGGTTCAGTAATTAGCTGGGTGAGGTTTAGGGATTCAATTTTGGAGGTGGCAGTTATAGCGGACGGAGGGCTCAGGAGCAGTAGTTCGTCAGAGTTCACTAGTAGTGATAGGGCAGAGATGCATTCAACTAGTACATTTTGTCCAAGCTGAGAGGAGGTGTAGACCACCCCGATGAATGAGGGGAGAGTAAAGGGAAGGAAGAATTTGGCGAGGATAATTTCACGTGATCCTAGGCGGGATTCTTTTTTCACTAGGGTGTATAAGAGGGGCTGTCTTATGAGCATAGTGACTCCACCATCTCTCTTACCTCAATCTTGCCTGATGAGAGTAACCAGGGAAGGTGAGGGACGAGTTGGGTACTTTGGCGGACAGCCAGGTCTTCGAGAGGCATAGGTTGTTGGGGGAGTGTTTTGATAGCCAGCAGTTTAGAAGGTCCAGTTTGGGCAAAAGGCTCCTGATATTGATGTGCATAACTTTTAGAGGTAGGAAGGTACCTGTTTCGGGAAGGGGGATTTCATTAAGCGTCACCAGAAATTAGCAAGATGAGAAGAAACATGGAGAAGGTGGCTGGGAATTTCCGTCGTTTTAGTAGGGTTGAGGGCGGGGTGCCTATACTTGGAGTAGCACATGAGAGTGAGGCAGTTGGATAGGTGTGGATCAGCATGCAGGGCGAGAGGGCATGAAAGGAGGGTGAAGGTGGAGAGAGAAAGGAGAATGTAGGGAGGATAAGATGTGGTGAAATAGGCAGAGAGTAGGAGGGGTTGGGGTAGGGGCAGCCGGGGGGGGGGGTAGAGGATAGAATGTAAGAAAAGGAGGACAGGAATAGGATTAGAGTGGTATGAGGCATGTCTAAGTTATGCGTGAGGGGATAAAGGTGTAAATACTAAATGGTCTGAAGGAGGGGCAGTCCAGGTAAGTAGGAGAAAGCAACACTACAAAATGGTTGGGAGGGGGGCGAGGACCATCAGTCAGCTATACTGAGCGAGACAGTATGGGAAGAAAAGAGAAGCTTCTGCACTTGGAGTGTATCTCTGTTTACGATCAGTGTTGGTGAAGCTAGTAGCAGTGTGTTATATGCAGATTGGTAGGCCAGTTGCAAGCAGTGCCCTTTAGTAGAGGAAAAGTATAAATTGCAGGTTACAAACTGGGAAGATAGAAAATGTTATGCCTCGTGTACACGCATGTGACGGAGGTAAGGAACGCCCCGTACACATCAGCTATATAAGGCAAGTTGGCCAGGGGTTGGAGTGGTGGGAGGAGGGTGGGGAATTAAACTGTTGTTTGTACTGGCACAGTTGTTTTTACTGGCACAGTGAGCAGGCACCTTATTCTCAGCAAGAGAAGCAGCAGAAATGCAGGATCCAATGTAAATGGCCAGTCCCAGCTAAAGAAATTGCAGGCTCCATTGTAAATGGAGCCTAGTCAATCCCAGCTAAAGGTGCCAGAATTTGAAAAGGAGTTTGGAGCTGATTCAGATGGAGATGGACAGCGTACCTTCCGACAGGAGCAGGTGGCCAGGTGGGTGGTCTGTAGCCGAAGAGTGGAGGTGTTCACTCGTTTGGGGCAGAGCCTTCCGACAGGAGCGGGCGGCCAGGTGGGGGTCAGCTGCCGAGGAGTGGAGGTGTTCGCCTGTTTGGGGCAGAGCCTAAATAATTTGTTTACCCGTTCACTTCAGACGGGAGTCATTCCTAGGGACTGGAGAAGAGCTGACGTGGTGCCTCTACACAAAGGGGGGAGCAAAGAGGAGGCAGGAACTACAGATCGGTTAGCCTTACGTTGGTAGTGGGGGGAAACTAATGGAAATCTTGCTTAAACAGGACCTAGTAGAGTATCTGGACAAGAACGGCCTTCAGGATGACAGGTAGCACGGGTTCGAAGCAGGTAGATCATGTCAGATGAACCTGATTACGTTCTTCGACTGGGTGACGAAGGAATTGGACAGGGGCCATCCAGTAGGTCTCCTGTACTTCGACTTTAGCTAGGCTTTTGATTCGGTACCACACAATTGCCTGCTGAAAAAGTTGGAGGATATAGTCACAGCAAAGAGTATTGTTAGATGGGTAGGGAACTGGCTTTAGGACAAAAAGCAGAGTGGCTGTCAACGGGCAGAGGTCAGATGAGGGAGAGGTCACTAGTGGGTACCACAGGGCTCAGTCTTGGGTCCAGTACTAATTAATGTGTTCATCAGCGATATTGGGGTAGGTATACCGGGGAAGATTGCCCTCTTCACGTTTGACACTAAGCTTGGTGATAGGGTGGACAGTGAGGAAGCTGTTCAGAACCTTCGAAAAGATTTGCAAAAGTTGGAAAGGTGGTCTGGTGTCTGGCAGCTGAAGTACAATGCCAAAAAGTGTAAAGTGATTCATTTAGGCAAAAGACCCCAAAGACAGAATATTAGCTAGATGGGGTAAAACTCAGCTCCTCACAAGAGGAAAGGGATCTAGGCATTATCATCGATGACATCCTTAAGCAGACCAGCCAATGCAGTACAGCTTACAACAAGGCCAATAAAATGTTGCGGTATATTGGGAGAGGAATTGACAGCAGGAACAGGGAGGTGATGCTGCCACTTTTTAGGTCCCTTGTGAGGCCCCACCTGGAGTACTGTGTCCAGTTTTGGAGCCCACACCTTAAGAAGGATAAAAACAGACTGGAGCCTGTACAGAGAAGGGTGACTAAAATGATTCAGGGCATGCAGGGACATTCACACGAGTGGCGATTGGAAGCACTGAATATGTACTCACTAGAAACTAGGAGGGAGGGGGGGACATGATAGAAACTTTCAAGTTCCTTAAGGGAATACATAAGGTGCCCTACTCTGAACTGTTCAACAGGATTCCCAACTCAAATACTAGAGGGCATGAATGGAAGCTGAGGGGAGAGAGCTTCAGGAGGAAACTCAGGGGACACTACTTTTTGGAAAGGGTCATTGAGCCTTGGAATGGGCTGCCCGCAGAGGTGATGGGAGCCAGGACAGTGACAGCTTTCAAACTAGGCCGGGATAAAGAATATGCTTCAATAAAATCCAAGAAGAAAGAACTGGGTAGGGGTCAGAAGGGGGGGGCTAAGTCCGATGATCTAGGGAACTTTCGGGCAGACTAGATGGACCCTGGGTCTCCTTATGTTGTCAAATTTCTTTGTTTGATGGTGAGCCCCAGCTGGAATACTCTGTCCAGTTTTGGAGGCCTCAACTCAGAAAGGACATAGACAGGGTGTGGGCAGTCCAGAGGAAGGCAACTAAAATAGTGCAGGAGTTGCACTTGAAGCTGTATGATGAGAGACTGAGGGGATCGCAACATGTACACCCCAAAAGAGAGGGGAGTGAGAAGTGACGTGATGGATACCTAAAACTATCTCACGAGGGGAAAAGGATGCAGGAGAGGGAGTCTCTTTCAAATGAGAAAAGCAGCAGGACCAGGGACATGTGATGAAGCTCGGGGGTGGGGGGTTAAGAGGGATGTGAGGAGGTACTGCTTCACTGAAAGCATGATAGACGCCTGGAACAGACTGCCAGTAGAAATGGTGAAGATGAAAACACAGTGGGGGGCTTCAAGCATGCATAGGATAAACATAGGAGAATACTAGTAAATAGGCAGGGAGTGGGGAGGGCTGCTGGAGACCATTTAAGATCTCTGGGGACATATTAGGCAGCGGACATTTGGGCAGACTAGGTGGGCCAAGTGGTCCTTTTCTGCTGACAAATTCTATGTTTCTATGTGATTTAGAAAACTGTTTTTTCTTTAAATCATTTATAGTCCCATTTCTGAGCTACCCCCTTGACCTTCTGAACAACCTCCTATCCCTGATACCCCATGTGTGTCCTGCTCCAGTGCCCCATGACGGTGCCCTGAGGTCAGCATCTCCTCTTGGGAATCTCATTTGTGGGGGCGGACATTCGGTGGTGCAGGGAAGTTTCCATTTCATTGCCCTTCCTCTCAAGTAGAATGTGGACATCTGGACCCCAGGTGTGATGACAGAAGGTGCAGTGCTATTGAATCTCTCAGTATCCTCCCTCCCTACTTGCATCAGCCTGCAGCACTGCCATCTGTGATAACCAAGGTGGCAGAACAGTGGCATATAGTGACCTGTGACCCTTCATCCAGGAGGAAGAGAATATTATCAGGGATGCACACTCCCCCTGCTGGCCATCCAGTTCTCCAGGCTCATCACCAAGCATAGGCTGGTGGCATTGCTAGTGGCAATGCTGCCTCAGTACAGAAAAGGATACTGTTTGTGTAAAAGGTACAATATATAACCAAATTCCTTTTCTTCCTGTCCTTTCCTATACCCTCCTTATTTATTTATTTTTTTTATGTACAGTTTTGACCCTTGTTTTGCTCCCAGCCAGACACCCTTTGATGACCCTTCTCAACTACATCACCTCTCCTCCCCAGGACTTACCTCACCATTTACTCAGAACCACCTGACTGTGTAGTTGGTGGGTGCCACAGTTGGTAGTGTGGAACTGTTGTCTCCCTATTTTTTTTTTCAGTTTGTGTTGTTATCTCTGGTCTTTGGAGCTGCTCCCACTTGGACTGGTCCCCTCAGCCCTATCACCTGGTTTCCGTAGGACATTTCCTAGCTCTGTCATCTTGTGCTACAGAACTTTGAAAGTGTCCAGTCGCTGGTACGGGGCCTATGGGGGACCAGATTGTCATCCAGCTTCTGTTGGGGTGTTTCCCTGTAGGACAGCTCCAGGAGGTCGTGAGGGCAGTCAGGATCTCCTGCCCTCCCCCGAGCCCTGTCGATCACCGAAAATAGGACAGGTAGTGACCCACCGGCCAAGGCAGAGCTCCAGCTTGCTTGTTTGCTCTGTGTGAGCATTGGAACTTTGGTGCCTGTTTTTAATAAAAGACTCTTACTATTTCTCATCGGCAGAGCAATGCTGATAGTTTTTTTCTGCCTGGCTTACCCCTCTGCCCTGCTGCATTTTAATCCAGGCAGGAGGGAACTTTAAGGGATTCATTTTGTTTTATTTTACTTTATTTAATCAGGCAGAAGGGAACTTTCAAGTGAACATTTTACTGCTGCTGTACTGACGTTTTATACCGGAGCTTAAGGGCTTATGTGCCTGTATGTTGGTTAAATCTGGCCTTTGTTCTGATGTCTCTCTATTTAGCTGCCTAGTGTGCAGCAGGCTCTCTATTCGATCAGGCACCCTCTCCAAAGTGTACTACTGTGGAGCTTTAAATTTCCTTGTATATCCTGCACTCGATGTCCCCTAAACTAATTCGGAACTTAAAGAAACTGAAAACCTAATTCAATTCCCTAAGCAACAAACGTAATACTAATCCCTTAGCTGTAATTCGAATTCTAGGTACAATTTATTCATTTAAATCAGAGCAACTTGAGATTGGGAGCCTCCTACTGCACGTAATTCTTTGTGCCTGTATTTCAGCCATTCCTCAACCTACCTGATATAATTTACTCCATTTCTTTTCTTTCCCCTGCTCCAGGAGGTCGTGAGGGCAGTCAGTATCTCCTGCCCTCCCCGAGCCCCGACGATCGCCGAAAATAGGACAGGTAGTGACCCACCAGCCAAGGCAGAGCTCCAGCTTGCTTGTTTGCTCTGTGTGAGTGGTCCCCACTGGCGCTCGGTGCCGGCTGACCCACCACCACCCTTGGTGAGCTTTTCCTTATATAGGCTGTCCCTCATGACTGTCTAAACCAGTCAGCCCACTTTCCCCTTTGCTCCTAATACACTACCAACAGTAGTGGCTGCCCTTGAGCAGCTGCCGCCCAACTCACTCTAAAATGCTGCCACTCTCCCTAGTTATAGTCTGTCTACTCATAACGTTATCGTCCCTCCCACCTTCCTCCTACCCTACACAGCAAAACACACTAGCACTCATCACTGGAATTACCAAGCAACCTCCCCACTCTTCTTCTGCCCTTGCTCACCACCCTCTATATTGCTGGCAGAACTGGGTACTGGGAGCTGCCATCCTTCCTCCTTCCCTCCCTGTTTTCATGCTGGGTTGTCAGCACTAAATGTCTCCTCCCCACTCGACTCTACGCCATCCTGGAGTACTCCTCTCCACCTCAAGCCACAATGGGCCATGTGTCTAGTAAAACAGCTCTTGTCTCTACTGCTCCTCATTGCCAGTGACGTTGAACGAAACCCTGGTCCAACCCCCCACACTAATGAACGTCCCCGGATAACCAACTACCAAGAGGTTTCAAAATAGCACATCTAAATATTTGCAGCATTCTGAACAAACTCACGGCCCTACAAACATCTGTCCTATCCCTGTGCCCTGATATCTTAATCATTACAGAAACCTGGCTGATGCCCCACAACCTCAATGCAGAGTTCTCTATACCTGGCTACTCCCTCATTCGGCAGGACTGTTGGGGCAAAAGGAAGGGTGGTGGGATTGCAATGTTCATCTGCACTAAGTTCCAATTCACCACAATCAAGCTTTCCGCACCCCCGTTGTCTATAGACCCCCTACTAATCAAACTGTCTCTCCCTCACTCAATTCCCATGTACATAGCAGGGTCTTACTGCTCTCAGGACACACAGCTGCCTGATGTCCTAGACCACTTGGGCACCCTGAGGTCCCTCGTGGCTGGGGGCGATCTACATAGCCTTGGGGATTTCAACCTGAACTGGCTTGCCAGTGCTAGCTCTAAATTACGAAGCCAAGTAAATGCACTAAACCTGTCCCAACAAATAACTGAACCCACTCGCTTAAACCACAAATCCAAGAAACATACTCTGTTGGACTGGGCCCTAACCTCCCACCCCTATTGTATTATTGATGCTGGCCTACTACCAGACTCTCTCAGTGATCACCACATGATTTACGTGGTGCGTAAAATATTCAGACCTAAGGCTCCGCGCCCCCCCCCCACACTATATACTAGATCATATAAATCCCTAGACCAGACCATGCTTCTAAATGACCTAACAAACATCAATTGGTCATACATCCCTCGGGCTCCCTCCATGGATGTGGCCCTTGATTTCTTCATGTCCAGATTCCTTGCTATCTGGGACTCTCATGTGCCACTCAGAAGATCCAGAGTAACGGGCGCCCACCTACCCTGGGTGCCCGCCAATCTCTTAGAGCAACTTCTAGTTAGGGACCGAGCCTGGAAAACCTATAAGGTAACAGGGTCTCAAATGGCTCTGCAACACTACCGCTCGCTACGGAATGCCTGACCGAGGCTTATCCAGCAGGCCAAATCCAATTGTTTCAAGTCTGCCTTCCACAATAACTTTACACACCCAGCTCAATTCTGGAAGTCAATTAAATCCCTCTTCTCCCCTCTGGCCCAACCCCCTTCACCAACTCTCAATACAGCAGGTATTACTATCACCGCACTGAGCACTGTGGCCACATAGCTTAACTCCTTTTTCACAAGCTGTACAGCCTCTCACCCCAGGTATCCAACCCCAGATACCCCAGCCTTTTCCCCATCCTCCAACTTCTGCTTTTGCCTTATTACCCCAACAGAGGTTTTAAAAGCACTTTGGTCACTCAATCCCTCCAAAGGTAAGTGCCCCTCGGGACTCGACTCCAAAATGCTCCATCTATCTGCCCCAGCCATAGCCAGTCCACTGGCTGCTCTCTTTACTCTGTCATTCAGACGTGGTTCTATCCCTTCTAAATGGAAACATGCCACAGTCATCCCTCTCCGCCATGGTGGCGACCCCTCCTTCCCAGGCAACTACTGACCTATCTCACTACTCCCCATCCTAGCTAAAATCCAACAGTGCCTTGTGCTCTGTCGCTCTCCCAATTCCTCGACTTCACCTCCTTCTATACTCCATACCAGGCTGGTTTTAGGAAAACTCACTCCACCATCTCCTCTCACCTCTGACTCACCGACACCATCCTCACGGGTATGGATAAAGGGGAAATCACCGCGGCTGTCTTCATCGACCTGGCTAAGGCTTTTGACACAGTCTCTCATGCCCTGTTACTGTCCAAGCTCACCCTCGCTGGACTGACTGGGCATGCCACCACCTGGTTCCAGTCCTACTTGGCAGGCAAGTCTCAGTCAGTCTGTATTGGCTCTGCCATTTTCACCTCTCTCCCTGTCACCTCCGGGGTACCACAAGGCTCTGTCCTAGGCCCTTTGTTGTTTTCCATCTTCCTTAATGACTTGCCTTCGGCCTGCCCTCATACATCCATTCACATGTATGCAGATGACACAGTATGCCTCTGGTCCATCCCCCTCCGCAGTAGCTGCCTGTCTACAGCAGGATTTCGACAATGTCCAATGCTGGTTTCATTCTCATCAGCTATTTCTAAACCCCAAGAAAACGGTCTCCCTAACATTTGGAACTAGGGCAAAACGTTACCATCTTCCCCGCCATCCCCACTTTCCGCACACTGGATGGCTCCCCCCTTGAGGTATGTACATCCTTCAGATACCTTGGGGTCTGGTTAGGCCAGCATCTTGACTTCACTGCACAAATTAATGCTATACATAAGAAACTACACCCCATGCTGGGTGCGCTATACCGCAATAAAAGTTGCATCCCCCTGCCAATGCGCCTAGCAATTTTTCAAAAGATTATCCTCCCAATCCTGGACTACAGGGATGTAGTCTGCAGTGTAGTTCCTAAGTCCTCCTGGCAGACTTGATCCTCTCTTCCACTCTTTCTGTCGCTTCGCCCGGACTGCCCCCCATAACCCATCATTGTGATCTCTACCGTCCTTAGACCTGCAATCGCTCCACAATCGGAGATTGATACACAGTCCTAGAACCACTGCAAATTCTGGTCTCAGTCACTCCCCTCCTACCTTGTGGCCTCCCTAGCAGCTCTTCCCCTGCCGGTCTCCCTAGCAGCTCTTCCCCCGCCGGCATGCTCGCTCAGGAACAATGATTCCTGGCTTCTTCACATCCCCCACATGTCCACAGCGGCTGGCCAGGCTGCCTTCAGCTACCGGATGCCAAAACTATGGAATTCTTTGCTGGTTGATATTAGGCACTCCACCAGCACACTTCACCTCAACGCGTTACTCAAGACTCTTCTCCACTACTTGCTCATGCAGTTTGCAATACTGAAGCCCAAGTAGTAAATGTTGGCAGCTGCCTATTTTCGTCTGTATATTTTCATTACTTCTGCTGTTGACTACTCTGTATATATGAATGCTGTGGTCTACTCTGTATATATGAATGTATTGCTGCCTATTCCGTCTGTATATTTTTCTTCTGCTGCTGACTACTCCGTATATATGAACGATGTTGTCTACTCTGTATAACTGAATGTATTGCAATATGTATTTTTTCTGTATTCTCCCTCTCCCCCCACAACCCCCCAGGGCACATCTGGAATTGAGTGGTACCCTGCTCAGTATGCCTTCCTGGTAAAACTCTTAAATAAATAAATAAATAAATAAGTACATTTTTCTCCTTGGCCACAGTGCATACAGTGGCACATTGGGCGAGCTCTGCCTCTGAAGATGCCGCCAGCGTCTTGCTGGTGGGGCCCTTTTCCTTGCATACTGCTGTGCTACCACCTAGATTCCTCTAGATGGCAACTGCTCAGCGGGACACGCATGCCCCTCCACCCCTCCAAGGAAAGAGAGTTGTCTCAGGGATGTTCAATTCTCCCTTCTGCAGCCACCCTCTGAGCATCCCACGTCCTTTCCCAAACCTGGGTTGTTGCTGTGGCAGGTGGTAAGGCAGCCAGTTCCTTGGCCCAACATGCCACTGAGCCCACTTCTGTACTCTCATTAAGCACGTAAGAAATTTCTTTTTACCCAGACAAGGCACATTTTCTTTCCCCCAAATCTGTTTATACCTTCCCTCTTCCTTAGTTGGGACATCCATCAGCTAGCATGAAGCTCTCTCCTGTCCGATGAGCAATCCTGGTCACTGATTACCTGTTCTGATACTTGATTCCAGCCCTAGCAAGCTCCCCACCCAACCCTGGGCTTGCCCACTGGGCCAGGGTCCACCCTAATGCCTCAGCTGGTGCATCCCATTATTGACCATGCTGTAAGGGGGATGTAGAGATGCCTTAGAAGGTCATCAGTTGTCTGTGCAATTCTTTTTGGTTCTGGATGTCAGGTGAATTATCTTCCCAAGTAGAGCAGAGGTCCCCCACTCCCCAGCCAGAATGCCTCAATTCCCTATCTGCAGTACAAGTACCTTTGTGCACATATATGTTTTTCTGGAGCAGCAGAGGATGAAGGTGCAGCAGGACTGGACCCCTTGCTCCTCTTTGGAGAAGCGAACCCTATGGGGCTGAACCTCTGCCCCCCACTTGATGTCTCCAAGATCAGGTACAAACTGAGGTTACTGGTGTGGCAGGTGCCAGGGGGCCTGCTACTGAACTGTCTGACTCGCCCAGGCTTATTTTTACAGTAATATATTTCTTTTTAATCCCTTTTTTAAAAACAGTGTGTTATTTATGTTTCTGTCCCCATTTAGGCATATTGATGTGCGTGCATTAGCTATGCACAGTTGCCAAAGCTACATATGGTGAAAGTTCAGTCCATTTCATTTTTATGAAGTACTCATCTGAAAAAGCTCTGAGCACTGCACAAGGATGCTAATAAAGGCAGTACCCAAACACACTGTACAGGACTGAATAAAATGGCTTCACACACCTACAAGCCTGTTATGGTGGCCAGTCGCTAGTACAGATGTCTTTCCAGAAAGGCATTATGAGTGAGGAGAGCATTTACTCACAATCCCTTAAGGAATGTAAGGTCTTTTGCAGTTGGGTTTAGTATCCTATTTTTAGTTACAAATTTAATCTTTACATAAATATTCTGGTTATTAGGCATTGTTTAATTAAACATTAATGCCTTGTTTGTTTTGACTGGAGTGATTAGCTGCAGTGTGTCTTGCTCTCTGCAGAGTCGTCTAGACATGACTGATACTCGACTGCGTCAGGAGGAGGAGCACAGTAATGACTTGGAAAATGCGCTCATCCGACTGGAGGAGGAACAGCAAAGGTATGTTTGTTACCTACTTATTAACAGCTGAACGGACAAAACCTACACACTGCTGAAAGTGAACAGCATAAGTATTTTGCAGTTTTTTTTTAAATGTTTGTTTATCCCCAAGCCTCATTTTAGCTTGAACCTTTCTTTGCAGTGATGCCTTCTGGGACAGGCAGACAGAAACTGCTGAGGGACTGAAACGTTGTTGTACATACGTGCTAAAATCCCGACTGATAGTGATAAAAATGGATCTAGCAGTGACCTAAAGTGATACTGTCTCACTTTCTGCCCTTGTGATCACTGACAGTAACATAGTACCATAATAATGTTTGATTTTCCTGCATCCTTCCTAGCCACATACATACTTTAAAGCCTCCATTCCAGAGCAAGGCATCATGGGTATGGAGATCCTTGTGCAAGGTGGGCTGACAAGTTAGTGCCCTTTAAATAGAATTGTAAATCTGATCCAGTATGGGCTGAGAAGGACAGACTGCACACATTTTCTGGAATCCTCAGTGTAGTGGAATCATTGGCTCAGCCAAGTACCCTGTCAGCCTTCTTTGTGCAATGATTTGCATACCCACAATGCCTTGCTCTGAAGTGTTTGCTTTAGAGTATGAATGTGGTTTGGAGAACTGAACAATTTGGATATTTATTTTCCCCTAGCATCCCTTTATGGATCCTGCACGCACTATTCATCCTGTAAACTGCCTTTTTTTTTGGGGGGGGGGGGGTTATGCTAACTGAGTGTACTAAATCCCCCCGTAGTAATATTGTATCAGAAGACGACCATTCTCCATTAGAGCTGTCTTCTGTTATCATAGCAGTTACTGTATATCCAGGACCGTGTCTGATGGGTAGTAAACCAATACTGGAGGCAGATTTGCACATTTGCTATCTAAGCCGCACGGTGGTTTAATGATCTCCTTGAATCCCTAGTGGACCTCCCCCAAATCACGCCTTTTAAGAATTCCCTAAGAAAGGAACTTGCTTTGAAATCTGCTTGCCGTTGTTTTGTATGACCAAATACGTCTCTGAATAATGTTGCGGCTTGGCTGCCATCTGACTGAACTCTACGCTGCTGTACCTTCTTTGCAACCCTAATGTCTATACTTGACCTGGCTCCCCTTGAGCTGGTGAAATATTGTAGGATATGCTGTACCTATTGTAAGTTATCTTTTTGCTACTGATGTGGTTCCTGTGTATCAGTGATGTGTATACTTGTTTGTTACTGATGTGGAACCTTTGGAAAAAAGCACGTGTGCTCAAAGGTGTTATCCAAATTTCAAATAAATTAATAAAAAGATTCTATACTGTTCCAAAGTACAGTATGGCTATAGGCTACAGAAGGCCAAATAAGATTTGTTCTAGGGAACACAGAGATGGTTCACTTATCCACACAATGGCAGATCTTACTTCCAGAGGGCTCTTACAGTAGGTAATAACATATAGGACTGAAGCCAGCAGCGTCGGAACTCTCTGGGAAAATTTCTAGCTAGCCAGTCTCTGGTGGGGGACCGCCCCCACATCAGGTGACTGTCGTTATGCGATGTCATTATAAAGGGGCGGTCCCCCACGCCTGCCTTCCAGTTCTTTCCCTCCGTCGACTTGTGAAAGTGCCTCACGGTTATGTTCCTTCGCTCGTCAGTCATTCGTCGGTCTAGTTACCGAGTTTTTTCGTCAGTTTTTACTTGATTTTCTTACTTCAATGGCTGTGTATGTCGTCCCCGACGCCCTCTGATTCGCATAAAAACAAGTGCGACTCGTGCGGATCCCAGCTACCACATAAGGACGGTCACTCCCTGTGCCTCTTCTGCCTAGGCCCGGAACACCCCATGGAGAAGTGCCAGCACTGCCAGCATTTCAGCACCGCCACCCGTAAACGGAGACAGCAGACTCTGGAGGGCCCACGTTTTGAAGAAGAAGATGGCCTCCATGGAGAAGGAGCTGAAGGAGCTTAGGCAGGCATCTACTTCACCCGAGGGTCACTGTAAAAAGAAGGAGAAGCACCGGGACAGGGACTTCACCACAGCTTCCGCGACACTGGTCGGAGTCTCCGTTCTGCAGGTAACGTCCCATACAGGGGACCGATCCTCAACGGCCTTCTTGGCGGCATCCAAGACAGCGTCATCCCTCCCATCGGGCTCGCACTCGGGCCCCTTGGGTGCCTCCGGGACAAGGGAGTCTGCCGCTCCCGGGAAGGCCGCTACCACGCGGCCCTCTGGTTTGAGCGGGTCTGGTAAGCCGGACACTGGTGCTACAGACATCCGCTTAGACAGGGCTGATAAGACACCTGCTCCTTCGGGTGGGCGCTTGGTCCCTCTTATGCCCGTCAAGGTCGCTTCCCCCACGCAACCCTCATCGAGCATCTGTTCTGATAAGTCAGACGCCAGCTTCTCCGACGTCCGCCCGGATCCTGCTGGTAAGTCGGTCGTCGGCTCCCCCGATGAATGCCCAGCAAAAGAGCCTGTGTCGGACCCCTTACCTAAGTCCAACGTCCCAAGCTCGCCACAGTGCTTGCTGCTGCTTACCGAGGCTCCCACATCTCCTCTATTTGACCTTGGGGATTTTAACCCTCCATCCCCGGGCGACTTTGATGATCTAGGCACACTGACTTCAGGGTTCCCTCCTATAGGGCCGGACCCTTGGACGCCGGCCTACTGGACGCCGTCCCTTCGCCAGGCCCAACGCCCACGGGGCCACCTGTTCTCGGCTTGCCTGCTGGGCCTTTCCCAGGGCCGTCTGCTCCGTCAGAGCCCCTGGTTCCCGGGTACCCGGCCCTGCTTAATCCGGTACCGTCCTACCTGGGACCGCAGTATCCGTCGCCACAATACCCGGTGCCCCTTTATCTGATGCCGCAGTACCCAGCGCTTCAATACCTGATGCCAGGCTTCCCACTGTTGGGTTACAGATACCCTCAGTATCCGTATCCCCCTCCTCCTCCACCACCTCCACAGCCGCCAGTGGATCTGAAGGAGACTCTTGCTGCCTGGTGGGCTGAGACCAAGGCTCAACTTACCAGGGAGGTGGAGAGCCGTCTGCCGGTGCCAGACCCTTTGCAGGACCCCCCTACGCTGGAGGCGAGAGACTCTCTCCCCCTTACCCGACACCAGAGGCGAGCCCTCAGCCGCCAGGGGTGGGGAGGATACGCTTCCCTGCACTCTTCCTAAGGGGACCGTTCCTCCCCTGCACCGGGGGGAGTCTTCATCGGAGACCTCTGACTCAGACTCAGGGGGATTCTCCGATCCCGACGATGAGCCACTTACTTCAGACTGACCCAGGCCAAGGACTCTTCCGAAGTCTCCTCCGGAAGATCCCTCCTGTCTGGAGTTACTTAAAAAGATCCAGGAGGTCCACCAGTGGCAATCTCTGGAGCCAGATCCACAGCGGAAGAAGCTTGCTGCTCACTTGGATCTGCCCGAAACTGCTCTGACATTGATTCCACCCTGTATCGAGCCTCACGCGGACCTTGTTTCCATTATTTGGAAGCAACCGTCAGTGTTAGCCCCCCCTTCCGAAGAAGGCGGATCAGCTATACCAGGCTCCTGAGGGTGTGGATTCCTTGAATACACACCCCAAGGCCGACTCGGTCATAATTAGAGCCGCTCATGGCCGGTCGGCCAATCCGAAACACCTGAGCAAATCTCCACCCAACAAGGAATCCCGTCTTTTGGACCAGTATAGGAAGAAGGTGTACGCTTCTTCCACTCTGGGGATTAGTGCCCTGAACTATGTCGTACATATGGGGGAGTACCAGAAGACGATCCTGAGTCAGGTGGAATCCAAATTGAAATCCCTTCCTGAGTCTCAGACCAAGCAGAAAGTGGCTGACCTTGTCCGCTCTGCTCGTTTGGCCAGTCAGCACATGCTCCATGCCACATATTATGCAGTGGACGCAGCTGGTCGAAGTTCGACTTTCGCTGTAGGTCTGAGGCATCATGCTTGGCTCCGGATGTCAGGTTTGGTCCCTGACGTGCAATCCGCTATTCAGGATGTGTCCTTCAGGGGTTCGGTGCTGTTCGGTGGGGATGTCAAGGACATCATCACCGACCTGCAAGAGAAGGGTACTGCACTCAAGTCTGTTGACTCTCAGTACAGGCCCGCTCAGGGACAGCGTCGCCCTTTTCGCAGATATTCTCAGCCTGAAGCGAAACCTCGGGGCAAGCGAGTCAACAAACGTCGGGCCCCTCTGGCTTCCAAGCCCCCTACCCAAAAAGGCTGCGGGAACCTCGGCCGCCACTCTGCCCCACACTTCCTGGCTCCTTTCCTCTCCCACAGCCTCTGGACCCCCCAGAGGAACCAGTAGGAGGGAGGTTCTCCTTCCATCTACCGGGTTGGGAGAGGATTACATCAGATGCTCGGGTGCTCCAACTGATAGCAGTTGGACACTCAATCGAGTTTCTTCAGAAAGCACCCAGAAAACCACCCCCCAGGTCGTCTTACTCCCCGGAACATCTTCCTCTGGTCCTGGAAGAAATCTCCTCCCTTCTGTCGAAGGCGGCGATAGAGCCAGTCCCCACCCACCTTTGGGGGACAGGTTACTATTCCCATTTCTTTCTAGTTCCAATGAAGACAGGAGACGTGAGGCCTGTCTTAGACCTCAGCTCCCTGAACATGTTCATGGAGTACAAACACTTCAGAATGCTCTCCATGCAGAGCCTTCTGCTGCTTCCTCGGCAGGGACAGTGGCTGTGTGCTTTGTATATGCAGGATGCCTACCTGCACATCCCCATCCACCCTTCTCACTGCAAATTCCTTTGGTTTTCATTTCAGAGGGACCACTACCAGTTCAAGGTCCTCCTGTTTGGTCTGTCCTCGGCTCCCCAAGTGTTTACCAAATGTCTTTCAGTGGTAGCGGCCCACCTGCGTACCCAGGGAGTACAGGTATTCCTGTACCTGGACAACTGGCTCCTGGTGGCTCCGTCCAGGGAGGAACTCCTATGCTCCCTTTCCCTTACGTAGGTTTTCACCAGCCTGGGTATCACCATCAACCAGGCCAAGTCCCATCTGGTTCCTCTCCAAAGACTCCAGTTCATCGGGGCAATCCTGGACACAATCATCGGCAAGGCCTTTCTGCCTCCGTACAGGGTGGACACCCTCCAGGCTTAAGCAAATTTGTTGTCCAGTCGCAGAAGGGTCGGTGCCAGGTCAGTCCTTCACCTCTTTGGGCTCATGTCGGCTGCTATTCTGAGAGTCTGTCGTGCTCAGCTCCATATGAGAATCTGTCAATGGATGCTTCGGTCTCAATTGGACCAGACATCGGACGACCTAGACCAGGAAGTTCTGGTCTCCTATCCCATGGTCAGGGACTTGCAATGGTGGATGGTGCAAGAGAACTTTTGCTGGGGGGAGTTCCTTTCTGTATCGAACCCCTCCTCCCAAACATTGATAACAGATGCCTCAGTAGAGGGCTGGGGAGCCCAGCTAGGGTCTCACTGGACTCAGGGCTCCTGGTTCAGACTCGAGCAGACTCTTCATATAAATGTGCTCGAGCTCAGAGCCATCTCTATGCTGTCCAGACCCTGAACTCTAGCATTCTTCCCGGTCATCTAACAGTCCAGATGGACAACATGTGCATAGTCTGGTACATCAACAAGCAGGGAGGGACTCGCTCCTATCCTCTGTGCAGTGAAGCTATGAGAGTATGGTGTTGGGCTGTTCAGCACAACCTCCACCTAACAGCAGTTCATGTTCCGGGAGTAGAAAAGACGCTGACAGACCACCTCAGTTGGTCGTCAGCCAAAGCCCACGAATAGGAACTGGATCAAGAGGTAGCAGACAGTGTCTTTCTGCGCTGGGAAACCCCTCGGGTAGACCTGTTTGCATCTCCTCAAATTGCAAAACTTCCTGCCTTCTGCTCGCTCGCTCCAGGGCGAGGAGTTTTCTGGTGGGACACTTTGTCTCTCGACTGGAGGGACAGATTCATCTATGCCTTCCCTCCAATTCCCCTAATTCTGAGGGTCTTACACAAGCTCAGTTCAGAAGGAGCCTGAATGATCCTCATTGCTCCATTCTGGCCCAGGGAAGTTTGGTTCTCTTTTCTGCAACAGTTTTCAGAGGAACCTCTGCCTCCTCTTCCTCTATCACAGCACTTGCTGACCAGGGATCAGGGGACCCTGGTCCATCTAGGTCTCAAATCCCTTCAGTTACATGCGTGGCTCCTGCGGACGTAGCTCAAGCCCAGTTCAGGGTTTCATCACTTGTCGCAAACGTTTTGGTGGAGGCCAGAAAGCCTTCCACTAGGTCCACCTACGCTATGAAGTGGAAACGTTTCTCCATTTGGGCCTCTTTGAAGGACTTAGAGCCTTTCTCTTGCCCTGTCGAGAGAGTCCTGGACTACATGTGTCATCTCTTTGACCTGGGTCTCAGCCATTCCTCTTTGAAGGTTCACATGGTAGCTAACTCGGCCTACCATGTCCCTTTCGGAGACAGGACTTTAGCACAGTTGGAAGTCTCTAAGACTTTCCTCAGAGGGGTTCTCCATTTGAGACCCTCCAATCCGCGTTCCTGCTTCTCCTTGGGATCTGAACTTTGTTTTTGAGAAGCTTACTCTGCCTCCTTTTGAACCGGCAGCTTCAGCAGACTTGAAGTTCCTCTCCTGGAAGACTCTCTTACTAGTGGCCATTACTTCAGCTCGACGAATTTTCGAGCTTCAGGCCCTGATGTGCAAAATCCCTTATTTGATTTTTCACAAGGAACATATGGCTCTGCGCACTAACCCTAAGTTTCTCCCTAAGGTAGTAGTGGTATCAACGCTGAACCAATCCACTGAGCTTCCCGTTTTCTTTACGCAACACTCCAATCAAGGGGAGTACCTCTTGCATACTTTGGATGTTCATAGGATTCGGAGATACTGTATCACTAGGACTAAGGATCTCAGGAAATCGGATCAGCTTTTTGTCTCTTTTGCTCACAAAAGAGAGGGCAATGCAGTTTCCAAGCAATGCCTATCGAAGTGGTTAGCTCATTGTATGACTTTCTGTTACGACAAGTACCACAAGACCCTGCCGGGTCAAGTCAGGGATCACTCCACCAGAGGAGTAGCTGCCTCTGCTGCTTGTTTCAAAAATGTGTCGGCGGCAGATATCTGCGCAGCCGCGACCTGGACTTCCTTCCATACCTTCACAAAACACTACAGTTTGGACATTGCCTCTGGCCGTAGAGCAGGCTTCAGGCTGGCTGTTCTGCAAGGTCTTCTTTCTTAGACCCTTACAGCCGGAGGTTCTATAGGTGTTAGTTTTCCTCCTCCCAAGTGCTTTTCTTGGTTCCAGACTGCTTGGGACTCAGTCCTGTATGTTAGTACCTACTGCAATAGCCCTCTTGAAGTAAGATAGTACAGGTACGTAAGAACTTACCGTAACAGTAGATCTTTGAGAGAGGCTGTTGCAGTATGTACTGCCTTCCCGACCTCCATCCACCTTAGCTTTTTCAGCTCTTTTTCCTGGAAGGGAATCATCCATTTCTCTCTCGTCTTGCCTTTTGGCCTTTGGCGGGAAAGAACTGGAAGACGGGTGCGGGGGACCGCCCCTTTATACTGACATTGCATGACGTCAGTCACCTGACATGGGGGCGGTTCCCCGCCAGAAACTGTTAGCTAGACATTTTTCCCTGGAGTCCTGACACCTGCCGGCTTCAGTCCTATATGTTATTACCTATTGCAAGAGCCTCTCTCGAAGATCTACTGTTACGGTAAGTTCTTACGTAACTGTACTTTCTTCCTTAAGAGCTAATTTACTAGAATGTCTTTAAGCAAAGCTCCTCCCACCACCCAGGTGGTATATCCCTCGACTCTGCCCTATGACGTAGATCTTCCTTTCCGCTGGAAGAGTTTGGTCTCCTCCTTCACAGCTCCACACATTGTAGGGCCTATTAAGCACACCATTGGCAAACTGAGTGACATTTTGTCTGCTTTTTGCTATCTAGTACATTCCTCAGTCCTGCTCTCGGCACTTGATCAAAAACATGGAACACGTGGAAGCGAAGCCCACACCTGGTTTCAAACAGTGCGTTGTGCGCTGGCAAAAGATGTGGACACACCCACACATGTTGTGGCTGTACTGCCTTTGGATGACACACAGTGTTGCTGCTTGTGGCCTCTGCCAGACGATACTCCTGTCATTGCTTGAAGACCAAAATACTCACCTTCTCCTTGGCCAGCCAACTGATCGAGTCCCTGAATTGTTGGTCAAGGGTGGTCACAAGTTAGCTTGCTGTGCAGCAGGGTCCGCAGCCCAACTGGCAGTTATGGAAGAGACAGCGGCGAAGGCCACAGCAAACACCTCATTGGCCTTGGCGCCTCTCCTGGCTGGGGCCAGCATCAGAGCATCTTTCACTGGGAAATTTCATGACGTGTGTTGGGCCCTCCAGACCTTCAGGGAGAGCCCTGCCCACCACAATAAGAAGCACAAAATCAAGAAACTCTGCCATTGGTCATGGGACCTAGAGTGATTATGCTCCTCCCACTCCCTTGACTCCCCTGACTGCTTGATAACTGTGGAGTGCTCAGTTTCAGTTGAGCACCAGTTGGGCAAGGGGCAGGTCTTTAGCACCATGGTACTCCCATTGGGCTTGCCGACCTCAACACCGGTTGATCAGGCGGTTGAGGATTTTCTCGACTCCGTTGTTGGAGGATATTGATGATGAGTCATCCCAGTCTTCACTCAGAAGGACGCAAAATGGTCAGTATCCCTGGTCAGGATCAGCCTCCACTAGAGATTGTGCATCTGAGACAGATACAAGTGATTTACACCACACTTCCGGCTGTGTCTCCTTGACATCAGGCCCTGGGTCGAGGCTGAGGGTCTCTTTGAGTTCTTGATCCCGCTTGACTGGGAGGCATTGCTATCTATGCTCCTCGTTGTCTTCATCTTCAGGTGAGGAGAGGCTCCTCCGGTGGATGCGGCAGCGCTACAAGGAGCTCCTTTGGCAGCAGTGGGCATTGACGGTGCCGGGTAGGTCTTTACCCCTGACCTCTGTGTTCGACTGGCTGGTGCTGGTCATGCCCACACCAGTCCACCTGAAGCAGCTGTCTCCAACATGTGTCTTTCCGCCCTTGTTGGTGGCACTGGCTCCACAGCAGCCTTTGTGGGGTGCTCCTTCGAAGGACTCCCACATGGGGACCGGCTTGTCAGGCCGGTTATCGGTAGAAATGACCCACTCAGATGACTTCAGAGAGATCCCCAGGCAGACAGTCGAGGGTTGTTTTTGACAGTTCCACTGACGACACTAGCAAAGGAGCAGCGGGCGGCGGGAAGGGTTCATCAGGCAAGGGATCAGTTTCACTGGCAATGGTGGGAGAGGGAGAGAAGGTCATGATCTTTGGGGACTCGATGATCAAGGGAATACATTGGCTTAGGAAGGGGGTAAGCTACAAGGGGAGATCAGTGTTTTGCAAACCAAGGATGGAAGCAGGGAGGGCGATGGAGAAAATCAGGGAGGGGGCAAGGGTGGTAGGGGGCAAACCACACCTTGTCATTCATTTGGGTACAGATGATCTGGCCAGCAATGAGGAAGAGGAGGTTCAGAGATGGTTTAGTGCTGGCGAAAGGCTGCAAGGAAGAGGCGAGATCATTGGTGTCTCTGGAGGTCTTGCCCGTACCCTGCGCCAGTACTGTTAGGAATTAAAGGATCAGGGAGTTCAATGCCTGGCTCAAAGAATGGTGCCAGGAAGAAGGGTTCTCCTGTATTGGAGAGTGGGAGGACACATGGGAGGATGAGGACTTGTACTGGAAGGATAGGCTTTACCTCAGCGAGGGGGGGGCTAGGGTTCTGAGGGGAGGCCTACAAAGTTACACTGATAGGGTCTCAAGGAGGGGTTAAACTGGTAGGGGGGAGTACTAGGCTGGAAAGAGGGAAATGGGTGCAGGAGAAGGGGATAGCCTAGCTAGCACTCCGCTGCAGGAGGGGGCAGGGAGGGTGGAGAGCAGTAGTAAGGGGGAGGAGGGTATCTGGTGGAAAGGCTTGTACACGAATGCCAGGAGTTTAGGGAACAAGGTAGTGGAATTACAGGCCATGATGGTGGATGAGAGCCTAGACATCGTGGCCATAACAGAGACCAGGTGACCGACGCATCATACATAGGAGGTGGGCATCCTGGGTTACAGACTCTTTAGAAAAGATAGGCCTGGAAGAAGGGGGGGGGGTGGCACTGTATTTCAAGGAAGACACTGGGTGACGGAAGAGCAGGAGGAACAGGATGCAGCGGAGGTCCTATGGGTCACGCTGGAAAAAAACTGGTGCAGCTTTAAGAGTGGGTGTGACCTACAGAACCCCTGATGCAGCGGGAGGAGGTGGACAGACAGCTGATGCGGGCAATCCAGAGGATGGCACTCAAAGGGGAACTGCTGCTGGTAGGGGACCTTAACCTCCCAATGTTGACTGGGACATCCAGTTGGCTAAGTCAGCCAGAAGTATGGAGATCTTGGAGTCCCTCCAAGGAGTGTTCCTGCAACAACTGGTAAGACAGCCAACCAGGGGTGGCAACATATTGGACGTGGTTCTCACTAATGGGGAAAGTGTGGAAGAGGTGGTAGTGGGGGGCAGCCTAGAAGCAAGTGACCACAACATGGTGAGTTTCAAGGTAAGGATGGGGAAGGCAGAGGGCAGGTCGATCACTAAGGTTCTGGATTTCAGGCGGGCAGATTTCGCCAGAATGATGGTGATTTTTGGGGAGGAAAGGGCAGATAGAGGATGTGGAGGAGTTGTGGGAAGCAATTAAGGTGGGGTTACTGAAGGCCGAGGACATCTGCATCAGGAGGGTTAAGAAAAGCAAAAGACAGAAGAGGCCATTATGGTTCACCTGGGAGGTGAGGGGAGCAATTTGGGAGAAAAGAAGGGCATTCAAAACATATAAGGGGACCTACAGGGACAAAGACAGGGAGATCTACAAGGAAAAACTAAGGATGGCAGGGCTGATGATTAGGAGGGCTAAAGCGGACACTGAAGAGAGAGAGTCGACAGACAGGCCAGAAGGGGGGACAAAACTTGTTTTAGGTATGTTAGGGAGCGAAAGAAGGCAAAGCAGGGGATAGTTAGACTGAAGGGGCGAGGGGGGAGTACAGGTGGAGGAGGACTTTGAGAAAGTGGAAGTGCTAAAGTGGTATTTCTGTTTGGTCTTCACAGTAGAGGGGGCCGGGAAGGGACTGGAGTTAAAGGGAAGGGGAAGGGAAAGTGCAGGGGTAGATCAAAGCCTGTTCACCGAATGTAGGGTAAGAGAGGAGCTAGGTAGGTTGTGAGAGAATAAAGCTATGGGTCCAGATGCCCTTGCATCCTAGGGTACTCTGGGAATTGAAGGAGGAGCTGGCAGCTCCCTTGGCGAGGCTGTTTAACTTGTCCCTGGACAGGTGCCGAGGGACTGGAGGAGGGCAGGCATGGTAGCACTCCACAAGAGTGGCAGCAGGGGGGGAGGAGGAAAACCATCATCCAGTCAGCCTCACCTCCCTGGTGGATAAGGTGATGGAAGCACTCTTGAAAGAAAGGGTGGTCAGATACCTTGTTGATAATGGACTACAGGACAACAAGCAACATGGCTTCACTGCAGGGAGGTCACGACAAACCTCATCGAGTTTTCGATTGGGTGACAAGGTGGTGGATCGGGGGGGGGTGGACTGGACTGGATTAGGAAGGCCTTTGACTCCGTCCCTCACAGAAGGCTGGTTAATAAGTTTGAAAGCTTGGGGGTGGGATCCAAAATAATGAGGTGGGTAGAAAACTCACTGCGGGACATGAGCCAGAGGGTAGTGGTGAATAGAGTGCACTCCAGAGAGGAAAGGGTGACAAGTAGTGTGCCCCAAGGGTCAGTGCTAGGGGCCCATACATTTATATATATATCAGTGATATAGGGGAGGGACTGGAAGGGAAGGTGTGCCTGCTTGCAGATGATACCAAGATCTGCAATAGGGTGGACTCCACGGCCGGGGTGGAGGCACTGAGGAAGAACCTAAAGAGGCTGGAGGGGTGGTCAGAAGCATGGCAGTTGTAGTTTGATGCGAAAAAATGCACTGTGATGCACGTGGGACATAACCCACAAACCAGTTACATTCTGGGAGAGGAGGAAATAAAGGTGATCAGGCAGGAGAGGTATCTGGGGGTTGTAATTTCAGATAACCTCAAGGTAGGGAATCAGTGCAGCAAGGCAGTGGGCAGGGCAAATGGAATGCTGGCATGCATTGAGAGGGGTATAACAAGAAGGAAGAACTTCGAAGTAGGTATTGATGCCCCTCTATAAGTCCATGGTAAGGCCTCACCTGGAGTATGTGGTACAGTTCTGAGGAAGGATATTTGATGGGATGGAAAGGATCCAGAGAAGGGCAACAAAGATGGTGCAGGGCATGCATTGGATGCCCTATGAAGAGAGGCTGAAGGAGCTGGACCTGTATTCGCTGGAAACTAAGAGGGAGAGGGGGGACATGATAGAAACATTCAAGTGTGTGAAAGGGATAAATAAGATGGGAGAAGGGAGCCTATTCAAAAGGAAAAGAAGTGATAGAACAAGAGGTCATGTGCTGAGGTTGGAGGGGGAAGATTCAGGGGCAGTACACGGTCACATTATTTCACTGTAAGGGTGGTGGACCTCTGGAACAGTCTACCAGAGTAGGTGGTGGGAGTGGAATCTAGAGAGATTTAAGAGGGCAGAGGACAGATACACCTCTCGCCGCCCTCCAGCCAATCCTTTGTATCTGGATGGGGGGGGGGGGAGTATCGGGGCAGACTCAATGGGCATTAGTGTCCTTTTCTGCCAACAGTCTTCTATGATTCTATGACTCTGATGGGTCCACCATGAAGCCTTTGAGGATGAATATGTTCGACCGGGAATTGGTCAAGGAACTGACCACAGGCCGGTGTCTATTGGGGCTGTCGGAGTCCGTGAACATTCCTTTGGAGTCAGTTCAGAAGAGGGAAAAATGCACTTTCTAGGGACGTGGATATGGTGTACTATTCAAACTTCTGGCAGTATCCTTTCCCTACAAGACTGTGTCTGGAAGGTCTTCAGGCTGGCTTCTCCCACCCACCTGGGTGATAACTCTCTTGGCACAGCCCCGTGACGTCAGATCTTCCTTTCTGCTGTAAGAAGAAGGTTCACTCCATATCTCTCTGTGTTGATTAGGCCCTTTGCTTTCTAAAAATAAAATTCAAGCCAGCCCGTTGACGCAGCAGTTGGATTTCTGCTTGTGATGCTGACGACCCGGGTTCGGGAACGGACTTGGGTCGCTGGAGGGCCAGCGGGGGGAGAAGGTTTGAGCATCCGACGACTGCTCGCCTTCTCTGGTGGGGAGGGTGGGGATGTGGTCTGGTGCCTGCTGATCACTAGTGGAGACAGGAGGTATAATAGTGCACCGTACAACTTACTAGGGGGTGTTGCAGACATCAGCGTACGACTTGACAAACCACACCCCCAGGGGAGAAAAAGGGAAAATTCTGCTCGGCTCGACCGGATGATGGCCATCCAGTCCCTCTGCCACCACGAGTGCCCTGGTCGGGCCCCAGAGACCACCTCAGCAGCACCCGAAGGGCCAAGTGTTGTGCTAGATGGCTCCTGCCGGTGCTTTTCTCCTCGGAGGAGAACGGCTCCTGCTGGTGCCTTTCTCCTCGGAGGAGGAGAACCCATCCAGTGAAGGGATAACTGGATTACCCTGAGGGTGGCTGCCATTTGAGGTGGAAGACGGTGGCAATGGGCAGGAGTGCGAGTGAGGGGTAGGGGAACAAGATCATTGATGGCCTGAAGGAGAGGCCAATGGGGGTGACCTGGGGAGGATAAAGAAATAACATACAAAAAAAAAAAATTCAAACCATCTTCAAGTTGGTTTTTCGAATCCGTTTGAAACTCTTGTCGGTATGGATGACTCTAAGTCGGTGCCCGGTTTCAAGAAATGCGATTGTGGGCATAAGATGTCCTGAACGGACCCGTACACCTCATGTGTCTACTGCCTAGGCCACAATCCCCAGGCTTGTGGCCTTTGTTGTACTTTGCATCCGAGTACTTTGGAGGACCGGCACACTAGACTTCTTCTCAGGCACCCAGATGAACGGGAACCTCCCATTCACTTGAAAGACACCCGCCTGGTGGTCTCCGTGGCTGCGAGGTCCGCAGAACAACTTGCGGCCTTCGAAGAGGTGTCAGCTAAGGCTGCAGAGCATGCCTCTTCAGCTTCGGCTTTTGTGCCACTTTCCTTTGGCGCCATCTTTATGGGGGCATTTAAGGATTTGTGCCAGTCCCTTCCCACTCTTGGGCAGGGTCCCTCTTATGGCACAAAATCCTCTAAATCTTCAAAAAAGGAGACTAAGAAATGGTCTTGTCGATGATCGTGGGATCGCGAGTGCTTTCGGTCCCAGATTCCCACGCTTCCTTTGAGGTTTCAACTTCCGTCCAGGCTGCTATCTGTACGGTCTTCCCGTTGCATCCATCGACCAAGGCGCACACCGACCAACCTGTCGAGATTTTTCTCGAGCTGGCGGATGTGTTGTTGCAGGATGAGGTGGATACTTCCCTCTCTAGGACTTCGGTCCTGCCTATCACCTCCCAGGGAGGAACAGACCTTGTTATTGATCCGGTACCAAACCCTCAGGATCCTCGTTCCCTTGGGGGAATCTCTCTGCTTTTGCTGGCTCTCCCTCTTTCTTGCCATTTGGTTCCCCAGCGGTGGAGGTCGAGATCCCATAGCCTGGAGTTGAGCAGCCCTCGACGACATCTGCACTCTTGCTCTTGCCACTTGGGTAAGTGGCACCACCATTATCCTTTCTCTTCTTCCTCCTTGGGTGAGGAGAATCTCCGACCCAAGATGCGCTGGCGCTATGAAGAGCTAATGTGCACCAGCTCACTTATCCAAGTTAAGCCGACCTGCCCCCACCTGGCTCTTCCACAGTAGCTTTTGAAGCCGAGCTGCTTCCTTTCCACTTTCTTCCATGGCTCCCGCCACCAAGGCCTCAGCCTGCTTCTGCTTGGCCTGTTCCAGCTTGGCCTGTTCCATCCTCCTTGCCCGTTAGGGTGGAACTGCCTCCTAAGCAGCCGAAGTATGGTCCCCCTCCTAAGGATGCCCATACCGCTCCTGGACTTTCTGATCGGCTGTCGGCCACTGTTACTCCAAATAGACCATGCCGGGACAGTGGGGAATCAAGAGATTGACCGCTTTTCGACAAATCCCCAGAGTCTGAGGACTCCTCCCTGCATTCTCATTCAGTGGACATGGAGTTGGGGGAGGATCTGTCTATGGAGCACAGTCCCACTTCCTTTGGGGGCTTACTTCATCGCATTTTGGAATCTGCTGGGATTCAGATGGAGCCCATCCAGAAATGGGCCAAGTATCACTTAACTGAAATCCTCGACCAAAGTGACTCCATTGGGGGGGGTCACCTTCCTGGTTGCCGAGGCCATTCTTGGCCCCGCTCTGGAGCTTTGGCAGCACCCTGCCTCCTGCCATGCACCGTTGGCTCGTATGGCCCAAAAGTATGTGGTCCCTATGGGTTCCCTGTCTGGTTTCACCAAACATCCCTTGGCTGAGGGTTTAGGGGCCGACTCGGTCTTTCGTTGTACCGGCAGTGTCAGGGATGTGGATAAACCTCCCACCAAAAAATTCAAGAAATTGGATCATATGGCCAAAAAAGTGTATGGGGCCTCTTCTCTTGGCCTTCAGCAGGTGAGTTCAGCCCCTTTGATGGCATGTGTGACTCATGCCTTACCCGGCACTCTCGATGAAGTGCCTCCTTCTCCACATCAGTGTCCTAGAAATGAGAGCAGTTCTGTATGCTTTGCAAGTGTTCCAACCAAACCTTTGTCTGAGCCCCCTGTTGATTCAGGCAGACAACATATCTGTCGTCTTCTACATCAACAAGCAAGGGGGGGACCCACTCTTATCCTCTCTGTCGAGTGTGGTTCTGGGCCTTAGAAGATGGGTTGTCCCTCACCGTGTTCCATGTTCTAGGAGTCCAAAACACCTTTGCCGGCTGGCCTGGTGGCACTGAGGATTGAGGCGCTAGACGCCACACCTCTCACCACACCGGCGACCCAGGTTCGGGAACGGACTCGGGCCACCGGGGGTTGGCAGGGGAGAGAAAGGATCGAGCATCGCATGACTGCTGTCCTTCCTCTGGGGAGGGTTGGGGCACTGCAGCGCACTGTAGCGACAGCTGGTGGAAGCCAGTAGTGCAGCAGTGAGCAGTAGAATGGGGGAGAGCGTGGCAGGCATCGGCACGTTGTGCCTGGACGCCATTGCACATCTGGCTCTCAGGGGGGAAAAAAAGCCAGAAAATGGCGAAATGCGATCTCGGCAGCTCATGGCTGTGCTCGGTGCCCGCCCGGTACCTGAGAGGATCCTGCATACAGGGTGCGTGAGCGATTAAAGGCCGGCCCTGGGGGGTGCCAGACCAGGCACAGGGGCCGCGGTTGTCAGCGGCCAGAAATCGCAAGGGATCCACTCCGCAAGGAGGAGAAATAGAGATGCTATAAAAAAAAAAAAAAAACCACCTTGGCCGATGTCCTAAGCAGGTCATGGGCCCACGAGGGGGAACTCCTTCAGTCTGTGGTGGAGGGCCTCTTCCAACAATGGTGTCATCCAGAGTTGGACCTCTTCACCTCCCCATGCAACGCAAAACTGACTAGGTTTTGCTTGCTCAATCCAGGGCCTAGTGTTTTCTGGCGAGGCACATTGTCCCTCTCTTGGACAGGGAGGTTTTTGTACACCTTCCTTCCCTTTCCTCTCCTTCAGAGGGTCCAGCTCAAGCCCCAAGCGGAGGGTGTGGAAATGATCCTTATAGCCTCGCTTTGGCCGTGCCAGATCAGGTACCCCGTTGCAGCAGCTAGTGGTGGAACCACCAATTCCCATGCCCTTGTCATCCCACTTACTGTCACAAGAGCAGGGCACTCTGGTTCACTCTGACCTCCGGTCTCTGCATCTGCATGCGTGGCTCCTGCAGACATAGCCACGTCCTATCCACCCGAGCTACTTACGCCATAAAATGGAAACGGGTGGGCTTGTGTGCTGCTAACCGTGGTCTAGACCCATTCCACTGCCCTGGAGTACCTCCTCTCCCTTTCAGACTTGGGCCTCTGATAGTCATACATTAAGGTGCACCTCTCTGTGATTTCAGCCTATCATGCGCCAGTGGAAGGCAAATATATTGCCCAGTTACACCGGTCCCGTACGTTTTTACGAGGCATGTTGCATCTGAAACCTCCCATCAGGGACCCTATTCCCCCATGGGATCTTTTATTTCTGTTAGAAAAGCTTACGTTGCCTCCCTTCAAACCAGCTGAGGATTTCGAGCTGTGTTTTCTGTCGTGGAAAGCGTTGTTTTTAGTTGCAGTTATTTCTGCGTGGAGGATTTCCGAGCTCCAGGCCCTAAGGTCTAAGGAGCCTTATTTAGTTTTCCACAGGGACAGGGTGTCCTTGAGAACTAATCCTAAGTTTCTTCCAAAGGTGGTGTCTGAGTTCACTCTTAATCAGGACATTCACCTACTTGTTTATTTCCCAGAGTATTCTAATGTGGGGGGGGGGCACCTTCTTCATACTCTGGATGTGCATCGGGTGCTTCGTTGCTACATAGACCACATCTGGGACATATGTAAGTCTGACCAGCTGTTTGTTTCCTTTGCTCTGAGAATCCTTGGGGCTCCAGTAGCAAAACAGACTCTTTCCAGGTGGTTGGTGAACTGCATCACCTTCTGCTACAACAAATATGACAAACCCTTACTAGGCTCGGTCAAGGGTCACTCCATGAGGGGTGTTTCCGCTTCCTTCGTGGTACTTTGCAGTGTCTCCACGGCAGACATCTGCGCTGCAACTACCTGGAGCTCAGTGCATACTTTTGTGAAGCTCTACAGCCTGGATATAGCTTCCCCACCCCAGACTCCGGTGGGACTCTCAGTCCCTTCGGGGCCAACGCCGGAACCTCCTCCAGAGGGTCCGATGCTAGAACTAACGGGCCCTTCATTCCCTCCATCAGGGCCCCCGTCAGGTCCCTCGGCTTCTCCTTTGGGGTCTATGCCTGGTTACCTGCCATGAGGGCCTCTGGCAGGTCCTTTGGCTCCACCGTCTGGCCTTTCACTGGGCCTTCTGACACCAGATTACCCTGCGCCTCACTACCCTTCACCAGGGTATCTGTCGCCAGGGTATCCGACGCCGGGCTGTTCACCCTATGGTGCACCATACTATCATTACCCAATGCTGGGCTAAACGACGCCGGGTTTTCCTTTTCAAGGCTACCCGCCCATCTACCAGCCCCCTCCACCTCCTCCTCCACAGACCTCAGGGGATCCAGATCATTTTGTACTGGTGACACCAGTGATGGAACTAATGTACTGCACCATGTGCTGGCAGCATATAATGTGGTACCAGCCTCAGTTCTTTGTTTCCTGCCATCGTAGCATACAGCTCACCTAATCGGGGACAAGAACTTCGGATTGTCACTGAAACAATCTTGTCTATTGAGTCCCACTTATGGGTGTAGGCTGGAGGCAAAAGGACCCCATGGGAGGAAATCTTTGGCCAGGGGGCCGACAACAGCCACTGGTTACAGAGCCTTTGCACCCCAATATGGTGCTGTGTTCCTGCACGTCCCAACGTGGTGCCACATGCCTGCCACTAACTATTGCTAGCTCCCTGACCAGCCTCATTTCTGTTCTTCCAGCAATTGAGTGCACACTGTTCAAGAAGTCACCTCAGTTTGCCTCTTGTCACTGTGAATTTTTCACTGCGTCACTGCCTCTTTCCTTCGACAGTATGGTTTTTCTCTGTCTTGCTTTATTTTTTTTACCAGGTTACCAAAGTCCATATGTAACCCCCCACTGGCCACTTGTTTAACTAGTAAACACACCTCCCATACTTTTTTCTGTCTATGGGAGAAGAGAGGGGTTGGGGTACAAAGCAAATAAACATAGAAACACACAGTGTGTACAAGACACAAACAGACCTTTACCAAAACCCAAGTCCTGAGGAGAGAAACTTTGCTGAGGGCTATGCTAGGTTTGCACTTCTGGCAGGGGTACCCAGTAAATCCACACAGGAAGCATTAACAAGATTGTCCATACCAGGCTGAGATTCTAGAATGTGGCTTTATTCCAAAACAGTTGGTACACAAAAGCAAAGATGGACCCTCTGTAGAAAACAGAAACTCGAACTTCTCATATAGCATAAGGTTAGACATCTGGAAATGTGGCACTGGTCACGATGAAACACGCAATTTCTTCTTCTAGTGGCACTAGGCCACGACTTACAACATATTCCTATTTGGCATAGGCTTTAAAGTAGGAAATGTGGCATCTAGCCACGACGGAGCACACTGGTGCTCAAGAACTAGGACAACCCCACCCTGGGGGTAAACGTTACTCTTCAGGCATTGGCCATATGCGCTGAATGAACAGGCACCCTTACAGAACCTGAAGTGCTGAACTGGTCACTCCAAATGGGGGTTGCCCACCTTTTGCTTCCTCATCCATACCCAGCCATTCTTTCTGAGTTATACCTCAACAGATAATGAACAGTAGAAATTATGCTTTCTTCAAATGTTTAGCACATTTTAGCATCAGAAACACCACAGGGGTTTAAAATTAAAATTCTGTACGAAGTGCTAAGTCACACCTGGGACTCCACTATTGCCAGCCAACTTTAGGAAAACTTCTTGAGAAAAGTCTCAACACAGAACTGGGTGAATGGGTCCCTTTTTCAGAGCAACACCGCAAAGAAAACAAAGCAGGTACATTTCTCCTGGGAACTCAGACATAATTACTCACAGTTTGTGCACAAAGGCAACTTCAAATGTCCCGGATCAAACAGTGGATTGCCTCTCAGATCCCTTCCTCAGTCCTCCTCATCCCACTGGGGATGAGGACATCAGGAACTCCTGAAGACAGTTTCCGCCACTTCAACAAGGCAGGTAAAATGTTCTCAAACTAGGGTGAGAAAAAGTAGGCTCTCCTCAGAGCCTACACAGCAGCTGTTCACTCCTCCAACTGCTCACACAGAACTCCTGGATCACACTCCCCTGAAAATTCTAAAACCTCCCCACTCACAGCAAGCTTATGTGGCTTATGATGCTGCGAGAGTTCTAAATGACATCACCTCTGCTCTCAGCTGAGACCGAGCAAGTAGAGAGGGAGCAGGTGAAAATCTATTTAACTAGTTATTCACCAGCTGCCATCTGTACTCTAACGGGGTGGGGGGTGGGTGGGGGTGGTTACACATATCAAAAGGTGCTGAAGAAAAGAAGCCACCCATGATGTGTCTGTGGCCCGGTGGGAATAAGATGGTTTCTATGAATGGGCATCAGCTGTGTGCATTGTTTCTGGGCAACCAGCATGACATAGTCTCTTGTGATACCTACTTTTTGATGGCCTGCTGCACTTATACAGGATCATGCATGTTGGGGGAGGGGGGGTGTTGGTCGATTCCCACCTTTAAGAGAGGATCTGAAAACCTTTTTCTTATTAGATTCTTTGGACGACTGATCCATCTCCCCATTGGTTGCCATCCCTGCTGAGGTTTTGTGGGTATGGGAAACAAGGAAAGAGGTGGAGCTTCAGGGAACAGCACATGTGTGCCAGTCCAAGGAGTCTGGGAAATAATTCTGGAACTGAAGGCCATCGTGGCAGAGGCTAGTCCGGATTTGGTGGCCATAATGGAGTCGTGGTGCACTGACAGCCACAACTGGGAGATGGCCATACTGGGCTACTCTCAGTTCAGGAGAGGCAGGGAAGGGAGATGGGGTTATACTATATTTAAGGGAGGGTATCAATGTCACGGAAGTACATAGGCTCCCGAAGGAAAAAGAAGGACTGTAGGTGCAGTGGGTCATCCTGGAGATGGGTACTGGGGCCACTGCCCATACAGGGGTGGTATACAAACCTGCAGCACAGAGACAGGAGTTGGATAAGGTAATTGTCTCTGTCTTTTGAGGCTGATGTCCAGCAAAAGGTGTTAAATGCCCCTTTTGTGGGTCACAAACATTTTGGCCCTGATATGCAGGCTGTCATTAATGACCTGCAGGCCTCTGGCAGGGCTACTAAGTCTGTCCACTCCCTTTAACATGCCCAGCCTAGAAGTAGACTTTCATAAGGCCTCCTACAATCCTGGCTCCAGAACCAGGCTCCAGGGCAACTTAAGGCAAGCTCTGCCCAGCCTGCCCCCTCCTCCACCTCTGGCTCCTCTGCTAAGCACCCCAGAGGAGGAGGAGGAGGAACAGCCCCGGCTGCTGAATCTGCCTCAGCCTGACTCCTTGCCAGGTCCCCCTCCTCTTGTTCCAAGCCAGGAGGTGGTGGTTGGTTCTCCCTCCATCTGTACCAGTGGAGAACCTTTACCACAGACGCTTGGATCTTCCGGATAATCAAACAAGGCCATGCTGTAAAACTTCTAGAACAGCCTCCAGGCATTTCCACACCTCTTATCCTCTGGAACACACAGTGGTGCTCAAGGAAGAGGTACTCACCTTGCTGCACAAAAGGGCCTTAAATCCGGTGCCCAGGCAGCCGAGAAACAAAGGGTTTTATTCCCGGTTCTTCCTGGTTCCCAAAAGAACTAGGGACTTGAGGCCCATTCTAGGCCTCAAAGAACTGAACCTTTACATCCAATACAGAAAGTTTCGGATGGTGACTCTACATGGCCTCCTTCCTCTGCTCAAGCAGGAAGACTGGCTATTCTTCCTGGATGTGCAAGATGCCTATCTGCATATAATGGTTTGCCCCTTCACAGACAATACCTACTGGTTCCTTTTCTGGGGGAACATTATCAGTTCAGAGTGTTGCCCTTTGGCAGCAGCCATCCGACACGAAGGTCTGTATGTGTTCCCATATTTGGATGACTGGTTACTGAAAGCCCAGTCCAGAGAACTACTGTTGCTGAGTCTAGAACACACCCTGCAGTTGTTTCAGTCCTTGGGCATCACTGTCAGTTTGCCCAAATGTGTGCTGACCCCATCCCAGCAGTTGGAGTATATGAGGGTGGTTTGGGATTTTTTTTTTGGTTCCCCCGGATGGTACATCCTTGGCCCAAACCCACATGCCGCTACCTCTGACGTCACCTCACTGGGGCAACAACTACCTGGTGTACCCCTTGGCTTACCTCCCCAGGGTGGGGCTTCCAGAGCGGGCCCTTGCCCCTACAGACACCACTTCTGGTGTATGGAAGGGAGCCCTGCAGGGCGGTGGCACGCAACAGGGGCATCACTGGGCATGTCTGGTGGAGTTTTGCTGGTATGCTGCACTGGAGTGGGTGACATGCAATGATGTCAGTGGTACATACGCCGTCTGCTGGCCCCCCAGACTCCGCCAGGGGTCCCACAGGCACTGGACACACAACCCCCCACCCCAAGAGAAGGAGAGCAGCCCCTGGGTTGGCCCTCTGACTCTCGAGTTAGTTTTCGAACTGGGATCATTGGCATTGTGAGCTGCGTTGGCGGGCTGTCTGGTTTGGGATTCTACTCAGGGCAAGGCCCTCCTACCTCAAGACAGGGCGGACTGCCTCATAGCTCAGGCCCAGGCTATGGCTTAGTGCCGGTATGTCCCAGCCAGGCTATTCTTGATGCTGCTAGACTTATTGGCCACAGTCATTATGACAGTCCCTTTGGCCAGGTTGCAGATGAAGATCCTGCAGTGGACCCTCAGGATCCAGTGGGATCAATGTTCTGACAATATGAGTCATCTGGTCCTTGTCTCCTTCTCAGCATGCAAGGTGCTTCAGTGGTGGATGGACCCAGACAATCTCTTGAAAGGAGTTCCCTTTCTTATCCCCCACCCCGCACCAGATCCTCACCACAGGTGCTTCTGGTCTTTGTTGGGGAGTGCACCTGGGCCCTTATCAGACACAGGGGACCTGGTCCCAGTGGGAGACCCGCCTGCACATAAGTACCCTAGAAATGAGGGAAGTTCTGTATGCCTTGCAGGCCTTCCAGAACCCACTGTTGGTGCAGTCTGACAACCTCTGTGTGATCTATTACATCAACAAGCAAGGGGGGGGGACTCGCTCCTACCCCCTTGTGCTGGGAGGCGATGAGGGTCTGGTACTAGGCTCTAGATCATGGTCTAGAACTGTCAGCTAGCTATGTGCTAGGCACCCAAAATGCCTTGGCAGATAGCCTAAGCCTGTTGCAGTCCAGAATGCATGAGTGGGAACTGCTGATCGCGGTAATAGAAGACCTGTTCAAAAGGTTGGGCCATCCAGAGTTGGACCTTTTTTGCATCCCCACTCAATGCAAAACTGCCGCGTTTCTGCTCTCTAGATCCAGGGCCTGGAATTTTCTGGCAAGATGCATTGTCCCTCACCTGCAAAGGGAGGTTTCTTTAAGTCTTCCATCCCTTTCCTCTGATTCAGAGGGCGTTCATCAAGCTACAGATGGAGGGAGCCACCCTAATTCTGGTGGCTCCATTCTAACCTTGACAGATATGTTTTCCATTACTGCAGCAATTGGCTGTGGAACCTCCAGTTCCCCTGCCCCACTGCCAGCACCTGTTGACACAGGCACAGGGGACCCAGGTCCATCCAGACCTCAAGTCCCTCTGCCTGCATGAATGGCTCCTGAGGACACAGCCATTGCTCGGTTTGGGGTGTCTCAGAAGGTGGCTGATGTCCTGGTAGCTGCCAGAAAATCTACTACCAGGGCCACTTTATGAAGTGGAAGCCGTTTGCTATCTGGGCCACTTTTCATTGCCAGGACCCTTTCACTTGTCCGGTGAACCAGGTTCTGGAGTAAATCCTGACCTTGTCTGATGCAAGCCTCAAATACTTCTCTGTTAAAGTGCACCTGTCAGCTACATCAACCTTTCATGCAGGGGTGCTCAAATCAAAACTTTTATTACTGGTCCAGCCATGCCTGTAGCTGAATTTTCACTTGCCCCTCTATTAATTACAATGAAATTAACTTTATTTTTGTATTTGCCCTTCAATGAAATTTACTTGCCCTGGACAGGGGGCAATGGGGTTTGCCACACCCCTGCCTTCATGTGCCCATTGATGGCCATACTGTGGCACAGCCGGATGTGGTCTGTACTTTTCTGTGAGGCATTCTCCACTTGAAGTCTCCTATCTGTAATCTGGTTCCAGATTGGCACCGGAATTTTGATCTAGAGAATCTGACCCTGCCTCCTTTTGAGCCTGTCTATGCCATGTCTTGCGAACTATGCTTTCTGTCATAGAAAGTGTTATTTTTAGTTGCTAATACTTTTGCTCGAAGAATTTCAGAGCTACAGGCTTTCATGTATTTATTTATTTAGTTTTTGATAACCGGGTGAGTGCACTAGACACAGAAGTGACTATTTTCAGACACGGCCTGGGAGGTTGCAACATAGCAAAGGCAACAAGTACAAGGGAAGACAATGTCAGAATACAACATATAGGAATACAGTAGAAATTGATTTTAACCAGATAAGTTTGGTAATTTTGATACGAAGAACCAGTAGGATATTAGACATTACAAAAATGCAGTAATTGCCCATAATTATAGTTAGAGTATTAGACAATTCAAAGTGCAGAAATGCCAAAGATTACAATTAGAGTATCGACTATGCTATACAATCACAAGCTGCTATTTATTCTAAAAGAGAGGGAGAAGCCTTATTTGATTTTTCACAAAGACCAGGGTCTAGCCGGCCCAGTGGCGCTGAGGGTTGAGGCGCTGGATGCCACACCTTGCACCACGCTGGCAGCCTGGGTTCAGACGTGAGCCCGAGCCATCAAGGGTCGGCGAGAGGTAAGGATTGAGCATCTGGCGGACTACTCTCCCTATCCCCAGGGAGAGCCAGGTGCCATCGGCTCTGCAATGGCCCCGGTGACGATAGAGCATTGCCTAGACCCTGCGCATAGCAGGATGAGTGCGGCAGACATCGGCACGTTGTGCCCAGACGTCATTGCATGCTTGCACTCCCTGGGGTAGAAAAACAGAAAATGGAGCAACACAGACCATGGCAGTTTGATGGCTGCATTCTGCCGGCCGACGATGCCTGATGCGTATGCCGGTAATGGTTCCTCGTCTGGCGTGGGGGCAATAGGGGGTGCCCCTCTCGAAGGCAGAGCTGCATATGCCAGATGGGCATGCCACGTTGGGATCGGAGGTGGAGCTGAGTGGTGGCGGGATCGATAGCAGGTCAGTGGCTGCCAAGGGGGTAAAAATATGTTATGATAAAAAACAAAGACCAGGGTCTCTTTGTGTACTAATCCTAAGTTTCTTCCTACGGTTGTGTCCGAGTTTACTTTAAATCAGTCTAGCCACCTGCCTGTGTATTATCCAGAGCATGCCAATCTAGGGGACGCTCCGCTTCATACTTAAGATATACATAGAACTATCAGGTACTATACACACCGTACTAAGGACTACATAAAGTATTCTAAGTAGTTTGTTTCTTTTGCCTCTGGCAGAGAGGACGCTCCAGTGTCTCAACAGTGCCTGTCCAACTGTATCATTTTTTGTTATAGGAAGTACAGTAAGGAACTTCCTGGGATAGTCAAGAGCCATTCCACTAGGGGCATGGCCACTTCAGTTGCCTTTTTCAGAGGCGTCTCAGCAGCTGAGATTTGTGCTGCTGCAACTTGGAGTACTGTCCACACTTTCACCAAGCCCTACAGTCTGGACATTGCCTCCAGAAGAAGGGCAGGCTTTGGCCTAGCTGTGCTTCAGGGTCTTCTTTCTTAGGCCTCTGGTACCCTGCCACCTGGACGGTATTCCGATTAGCACTGCTTGGGACTCGTTCCATAGGTGTGACCTGATGACAGTGATATCCGCAAAGAAGATAGAACAGTTACAGAAGAACTTACCGTTATAGTAGATCTTCGAGGGAATCTCTGTCATCAAATCATGCCATCCCTCCCTCCATCCATCCCCCTTTTCTCTCTACGTCTTGGCTGTCCTGTTGCTTCAGCCTTTTATGCCAGCTGGAATCCTTCTCTCATTCCTCGGTTCCCTGGTGGGACTCCTTTCTGTCATGGCCTCTGGCTAGGAAAAGAACTGAGGGGGGAGTGGGGCCGCCCACGCTTATGTAGGGCTGTGACATCGGAGCCTGACATCAGCGTGGGCAGCACCTACTAGACTGCTGCAGAAAAGCTTCCATGGGATCCTAGTGCTTGACGGCTAAGTTCCATAGGTAGGACCTGATGACAGAGACTCCCTCGAAGAGCTGCTGTGGTGGTAAGTGCTTACATTTTAGGGACGTGGCTATGGTGTGCAGATCCACACTTCTGGCAGTATTCCTTTCCCTTTAAATCTTGTAAGAAGGTCTTCAAACTGGCTCCTCCCACCCACCCGGGCGGCAAGTCCCTCGACAACGCCCCATGATATCAGATCTTACTCTTTGCTGGAAGAAGAAGGTTCCCTCCTTATCGGTCTGCGCTGAGTAGGCTTTGCTTTCAAAACTTCAACATTCCACTCAAGTCTTCAAGTGATTTTCGAATTCATTCGAATCTGTCGTCATGGATGGCTCAAAATTGTCACCTGGTTTTAAAAAATGTGATTGCGGGCAGAAGATGTCTTGGACGGACCCAGACACCTCATTCATCTACTGCCTCTGCCACGAACACGATTCCCAGGCACGTGGCCTATGTCACACCTTTCACTCCAGTACTCTGGAGGACTGGCATGCTCGACTCCTTCTATGGCAACCAGATGAACAGGACCCTCCGATTCGATCGAAAGACACCTGTCAGGTGTTCTCCGCAGCTGTGGGGTCTGCAGAACAACTACTGGCTTATTAAGAGGCGGTGGCTCATGCCTCTTTTGCATCGGCCTTTGTGCTGCTTTCTTTTGACGCTACCTTCACAGGAGTGTTTAGGAATTTGTGCCAGTCCTTTCCCACCCATGGGCAGGATCCCTCTAAGGGAACTAAATCCTCAAAATCTTCAAAAAAGGAGACTAAGAAAAAGTCTTGTTGACGATCGTGGGATTGCAAGCACACTCGGGTCTTGGATTCCCGCTCTTCAGTCGATCCATGGGTCTAGGCTGCTGGCTGCACTGTCTCCCCCCGGGGTGCCAGTCAGTCAAGATGCCCATTGACCAACCTGCTGAGGCTTTTCCTGAGCGAGTCAACACGCTGTCGCGGGATGAGGTGGATACCTCACTTTCTAGGACTCTGGCCCTACCTGTTATCTCTCAGGGTAGGTCAGACCAGCATGCTGATCCAGTCACTAACCCTCGGCATCCCGTTACCTCAGAGGACCCTTGACTTGGCTTTTGCCAGTTCCCTCACTTTCTCGTCATTGGGTTCCTCAGCGGTCGAGGTCGCAATCTCATTATCCAGAGTTGAGCAGCCCATGCCGACATTGGCGTTCCCACTTTCGGCACTTGGGCAAGAGGTGCTGCCACAATTCTTCCTCTCTTTTTTTTTTTTTATTTCCTTTTATTATATTTTTGACACAAGTACACAGGAGATGCATAGACTTTCATTCTGGTGCATTTACACAGTCCACGTTTAACAGACAAAAAAAGGGGGGTTACCTTTGTATGAACAATAAGGGATACAATTTATAAATCTCAGGCCTATATCCCCCCCCCCAATCTTGGAACTATTATTTCTTGTATTCAAGGACAAAAGTCCCGATTTGCTGCCATTTGGTGAATAATCCATCTTTGCCATCTAGTTCTAAATTGTTGTTCCTGATCCTTCATTTTGGCTACTAGACTTTCCATTTTGTAAATGTTCACGAGGATCCCTCTATATTCCTGTATCGTGGGAACCCTATGAATCATCCAACATCTTGTGATGGCTTTTTTTGCACCTAGTAGGTAGATGGGGAGCAATGTTCTGGTCCAGGGTGGGGTATGTTCGGGATATGTATGTAGTAAAAACAATTCCACTGTGAGAGCAACTGATTCCCCTATACACTCTGATATATCCTTTTGTAAATACATCCAAAATGGCATGAGGATAGGGCATTTCCACATAATGTGACCTAGATCAGCTAAAGCACACCCACAACCCCTCCAACACTTCCCATAACTCTCTGGCAGGTATTTAATTAACCTAGCAGGTGATCTAAAATATCTATGGTGGCACTTCCATGAAAATTCCCTCTACACATTTGCAGAAGTAATCTTTACCACTGCTAGGGCTGAATCCTCCCATTGTTCCCCTGAGACTTCAAGGCCAAGGTCCTTGTTCCAACTCTGCCTAACCGAGTCTGTAGACTCAGAAGTTAAGTCCCTCATGATTTTATACAGCGACCCTATAAGGTGATCCCAGTGGTTCCCCTGGATATGATCCATGTATAACTTAAGCAGGGGAGGGGTCGGACTTGCAATCCTAGCCTGGATCACCCTACTCTGTAACATATAATTTCTAACTTGGAAATATCTAAATAAATCAGAGCTCGGGATGTTGTATTTAAGAGATAACTCTTCGAATGTCAGAACCCCAGAGCACCATAAAAATTGGAATACGTGATCCAGACCAAGACGGTGCCATTTGGTAAAAGTCAAGTTAGACTTAGATGGAAGGAATAAGTCATCTTCCGAAAGAATCTTACAGTATACGTATGTAGAAAGGAAGGCTTTGGATCTACGGACCCTCAACCATATTTTTAACACCTTTGCCGTAATGCTGGAAAAGTCCTTTGGGGTAAAGTTTGCCCTGGGGAAGAAAAGAGTATCCTTTTAATATCATGAAGATCATTAATGTGAAATGTCAATGCCTTCCACTGTGCTACATAGCTTTGGGATATCCATAACAAGTGTAAGCTTAGAAAAGCTGCCTCTACATATAGGCGCAGATCCAGCATTTTGTTTCGCCCTGTTTTAAGGATAATTTTAATAAACTCAGCCTTAAGCGGGGTCTACTATGTCCCCAGATAAAGCCAGAGATCATGGTATCCCAAGATCGGAAAAGAAATGTAGATGGGAAGTAGGGGATATTCTGGAATAAGTATAGCAGGCGGGGGAGGACATTCATACGACTTGATTCTAGTCTTAGGAAAAAAGTAAGTGTTAACTTCCCCCATCTCTTTAAGTCCTTCTGAATCATCTTAGTTACTGGTTCATAATTCAATATATCTAGGACTCCCAAATCCTGAGGGATGTGAATTCCCAGGTACTTTGTTTCGTGGATCTCCATTTTAGTAGGAGGCTTGTTTCGGGGAGTAATTATACAAAAGCACGGCATGTTTTTGTAATGTTTTAATTTAAATCCTGCTACTTGCTCAAACTGCTTTAATATTTGCCACACCGCTGAGATTGATTGAGTTGGTGAAAGTAGGGACAAGAGGAGGTCATCAGCAAACAGACTGAGCCTATACTCACTCTGGTGAAATGGTACGCCCTCTAGGTCTGAGGCTGATCTCAGGGCAGCCGCCAAGGGCTCTATGTATATTGTGAAAAGTAGTGGGGATAATGGGCATCCCTGTCAAGTGCCCTGGGAAAGTGGGAAGGGGAGGAAATACCACCATGGATATGGACATAAGCTTTGGGCGTCCTATAGATAAGCTTGAGACAGGTGATTAAGGTCTCCGGGAATTGAAACACCCGCAGCGTGACCCAGAGAAAATTCCAAGACACCCCGTCGAACGCCTTGTCCGCGTCTAAACTAAGAAACGCTGCAGGTATTTGTCGTCATTGTATATATTCTATTAATACTAAGGTTTTTTGTATATTATCTGTCGTGCTTCATTTTTACAATTCTTCCTCCTTGGACGAGGAGAGGCTCTGATGCAAGATGTGCTGGTGCTGTAAAGAGCTAATGTGGCAGAAGCTCATGTTTTCCGGGGTTAAGCCGATTGCAGCCCTCGCCCTGGCTCTTCTGTGGCTCCTGCCACTGTGACCTCAGCCTACTCCAGCTTGACCAGTCCTGGCTCAGCCTATTCTAGCCTTTCCACCCATCCAGGTGTTGCCACCTCCTAAGCAGCAGAAGGAGGGTCCCCTTCTAAGGATGCCCATACCGCTCCCTGGCTTCCTTGCTGGCTGTTGGTCATCGTGACTCCCAACGGACCCCGCAGGGTCAGTGGGGACTCGTGCGATCAACCATTTTTTGGTGAATCCTCAGAGTCTGAGGACTCCTCTCTGCATTCCCGTCCACTGGACGCCAGATCGGGGGAGGATTTTTCTATGGAGCATGGTCCCACTTCCTGTGGGGCTTGCTCTGATTTCGAAATCAACTGGGATCCAGATGGAGCCCATCCAAAAACAGGCCAAGCATCCCTTGACTGAAATTCTCAACCGGGGGGGACTTTCCTTGCCCTCCCAGTCACTGAGACCATTCTTGGCCCTGCTCTGGAGCTTTGGCAGCATCCTGCCTTCTGCCCTGCGCCATTGGCCTGTATGGCCCAAAAGTATACAGTCCCTACGGGTTCCCTGTCAGGTTTCCCTGCGCATTCCTTGGCTGAGGGTCAGGTGGCCAACTCAGTCTTTCTGCATGCCACAATGTTGGGGACGTGGACAAGCCTTCTGACAAAGAATCCAAGAAATTGGTTCACATACCGAAAAAAGGTCTACGCGACCTCTTCACTTGGCCTGCGGCAGGTGAGTTTGGCCCTTTTGATGGTCCATTTCAGTCATGCCCTTCTTGGCACTCTCAATGAGGTGCTTCCTCAGCTCCCGGCTGACTTATAGACCACGGCCAAGCAAGTCCGGGACCAGGGCTTAGCAGTGGCAAAACAGCAGCTCCAGACGGCCATGGACATCGGAGATTCTTACGCCCAGTCCGTGGCTGCTGTGGTGGCCATGCGCTGCATGGCTTGGCTGCAGATTTCTACATTTATGGCATATATGCAGCACAAGTTGGTGGTTGTCCCCTTCTTGGGCACCAGCCTGTTTGGGCCAGGGGTTGAAAGACTCCTCACTTGAATTGAAAAGTCCAGTGCCACCCTGGACTCTGTCACCTTTGCCCAGAGGGATCCCAAGGGCTTGAAGCTTCAGAGGAAGAAGCCCTTTTTGGCCCCTCTGTGCCTCTGCAGCCAAGCTGTCCCAGCCCCCAGCTTGGCAGCAGGCACAGGCTTGATGTCCTCAACCAAAGTCAGCTGCTTCAGTCATCCACAAACCGGGTGGTCAAGGTCCTGCTGCTTCCTCAGCCAGTCCCTACTTCAAGTCTGCCCAATGACGGGATGGGGGCGCCTTCTCTGTACCCATCCTGTCTACCTTGGGTCCTCCCGTTGGGGGAGTGGCTCCGCCACTTCCTTTCCACCTGGTCCACTGTCACCATGGACAGGTGGGTCCTCGGGGTGGTCAGCCAGGGTCTGCCTCTAGAGTTTGAGGCTTACCTGCCTTGCTGAGCCCATGCCCCACAGGAGGACATGGTGTCTGCCAACATGCTGTCAGCCCTAGGGTAGACATTGCCCAGCTCCTCCAGATGGAGGTAGTGGCTCAAGTCCCACACCCTCCAGTAAGCCTAGGGTTTGTCTCCAGGTATTTCCTGGCCCCAAAGTGGACGGGAGCTGGCGCCCCATCTTAGATCTGCACGGCCTGAACAAATTCCTTCAGTTGCACACCTTCAGGATGGTCACTCTGTCTCAGATCATTCTATCCCTAGAGCAGAACATGTGCTTCTGCTCTCTGATTTTTTGGGTCAGATTTTTCCACTTTCCCATCTGTCTGTCCCACTGCCAATTCCTGCGGTTCTGTGTGGAAGGGAATCTCTTGAGTTCCAGGCGATGCCCTTCGGCGTCTCCTCGGCTCCCAGGGTCTTCACCAAGTGCATAGCAGTGATGGCAGCTTGCCTGAGATGTAGAGAGGTCCAGGTGTATTCCTATGTGGATGACTGGCTGATAGCAGGTCCCTCCACAGAGGAAGTGGAGTGGTCCAGGGACCTGGGCCTCAAGACCTGCTTGTCCCTTGGTGTCCTAGTGAATAAGGAGGCCAAGTCTGAACTTGCACCTTTGCAGGTGATATACTTCATCGGGACTGAGCTCAACTCTTGCAGAGCCTGGGTTTGTCTTCCGGCAGACTGGGAGGAGGTTCTCTCCTCCTTTGCCCAATCATTTCAGGTTGGGCAGTTGTGCCTTGCTTGGAATTTCCTGCACCTCCTGGGATTCATGGTGGCATGCACCAGCCTAGTCCTTTGGGCCCAGTGGAGAATGCGCTGTCTGCAGTGGGAGCTTGCCCGTCATTGGTCTCATTGCCAGGGCTACTTTGACCAGCCGGTCACTGTGACCCAGCTGATGTGGGACATCCTCCAGTGGTGGTTAGTCCCAGAACATCTGCAGGAAGCAATCACATTTGTTTGTCTCAAGCCGACAGTCACCTACACGACTGATGCCTCCCTGATAGGCTGGGATGCACTTCTGGGGGAGCACAGAGTCCATGGAATGTGGACTCCGAGGAATCCTGATGCCATATCAACCTGCCAGGGCTTCAGGCAGTTCGGCTGATGCTGACAGCCTTTGCTTCACACATTCGGGGTCAGGTCATTCAGGTACAGACGGACAACACCCTGACAGTGTACCACCTCAACAAATGGAGGGACACACCCTTCCTCTGTGCCAGGAAGCTCCCCGCATCTGGACCCTTGTGCTCAGCCTGGATGCTGATCTCCTGGCCATCCTTGTGACCAGTGTGTCCAGTCAGCTGGCGGACACCCTCAGCCTTGTGGGCGAGGCTTCTCACGAGTCGTCTCTCTGTCCAGAGGTAGTGCACAGTCTGTTCTCCCGTTGGGGCACCCCTCTGGTGGATCTGTTTGCCTCCAGAGAGAATGCAAAGCTGAGGCTGTATTGTACCCCCTCCAGTCAGGGAACGCTGCAGGGAGATGCCTTCTCAAGGCCCTGGACCCCAGACCTCATGTATGCCTTCCTTGCATTTCCATTGATCCACAAAGTCCTACTCAAGGCCAGGAGGGACAAGACAGGGATGATGCTGGTGGCTCCGTACTGGCCCTGCCAGTTCTGGTACCCTGATCTCCTCAGCCTCAGCTGCTGGCTCCTGTGGTGTCTTCCTCTATGCCCAGATCTGCTCTCTTTCAGTCAGGGGAAGGTACTCCATCCGGATCTTAAATCTCTGCACCTGACAGCCTGATTCCCGAGCAGCTAGAGTTTCAGGCTTTGTGTCTCGCTAACGATGTCCACACCGTGGTCGAGGCTTCTTGGAAGGAGTCGACCAAAAAGTGCCATGCCTTCAAATAGAAGAGGTTCTCCATTTGGTGCCAGGCACTTGACCCTTTATCTTGTCTGGTGGCTAGCATTCTCGTCTACCTTTGCTTCCTCTCTGTCGGGCCTTCGGTCGATGACCGTTAAGGTGCACCTGCCAGCCATCTCAGCATACCAGTTGTGGGCTGGTATGCTGTTGGTGGCCCAGTAGAAGGTGGTCTGATACTTTTTCAAAGGCCTTGACCACATTTCCCCTCTGGTGCGTGAACCACCACCACTTTGGGACTTGTTGCTGGTGTTGGCAAAGCTCATGGGCAAGCCACTCAAGCCAGTGCACAGGTGTGACATGTCTCACTTGTCATGGAAGACCGCCTTCTTGGTGGCTATCAAATCTGCTAGAAGGATTCCTGAGCTCCAGGCACTCTTGGTGGAGTCTCCTTATTTGGTCTTCCACAAGGACAAGGTTGTCCTGTGCCCCAACCCGAAGTTCCTTCTGAAGGTTGTGGCTGAGTTTCACCTTAACCAGGTGATGAATTTCCCTGTGTTCTTCACCAATCACACCTCGGAGGCCGAGCATAAACTCCATACTTTGACCTGTGGCGAGCGCTTGCCTATTATAAGGAGCACATGGCTGGAGTTTGGGGAGAGGTTCACCAGCTATTTGTCACCTGCGCTGAAGTTGCACCTGGCAGACCAGCAGCAAAGTGGATGATTGGCAGGTGGATTGTTTCCTGCGTTGACCTGTGCTGTAGGTTGGTGGGTAGGGAGCCCCCATAGGGCTAAGGGCTATTCCACCCATCATACCGCTTCCTCGGCGGCTGCTTCCAGGGATATTCCAGTCCAGGAAATCGATAGGGCTGCTACCTGGAAGTCGGCACACACCTTCATCTCCCATTACCACATTGACCTTGAGTCACGCCAGGATGCTGGTTTTGGGTCCTCGGTTCTCCAATCTCTCTTCCCTAAATGGGTGTGTGTGCCTTGTCCCCTCCTCCCAGAGAACTGCTAGGAGTCTGCCTAAAGTGTGGATCTGTACAGCATATCCATGTCCCTAAAAAAACAGATTACTCACCTTTAACAGTGGTTCTAGTTGTGGTATATGGTGTACATCCACACTGACCCATCCGACCTCTCCTGGCAAGTGGCACATGGATTCTTGCTTCCAGTGGGTAAGATCTGACATCATGGGGCAGTGCCGAGGGAGTTACCACCCAGGTGGGTGGATGGGAAGAACCAGCTTGAAGACCTTCCAGGAAGATTTAAAGGGAAAGGAATACTGCCAGAAATGTGGATGTACACCTTATGATGAATACCCTCCCAGTGTCTGCTCGCTGTGCTAGCACATATAACAGTTTTAAGAAATCTCTGTGGGAGCACTTGAACACTTTCTGTGCCCGTAACTGCCCCAGAACCTCTTTCTCTGACTGTTTTTCCTCTCCTCTACAGTCTTCAGCCCTACACAATTGTGCTAACTCTAGGCCTTCATCCTTATTTGGATTTATGTATGCCTTTACTGCCATAAGACAAAAATAAGTATTCGATTGCACTTACTGTTTGTACTTTGCCATCACTTGTAATACAATGTATGTATTGTTGAAATGGTGGTTTTTTTCATCACATGTTATACAATGCATGTATTGTTATACTCCAAACTTACTATACCGTAGTCTCACCTTATGTCAATGCCCTCCAACTCTGCTTTATTTTTTTCTCCATTACATTGTCTGCATTTCTCATTGTAACCTTCCGAGTTGCACCTGAAAATAGGCATTTTTGTTTAGGGTGGTTACCCGGTCAACAAAAGCTAAATAAATATACTCCTAGAACTACTGTTACAGGAGGGTAACCTGTTTTTCTTTACTTGAGTTTCCAGTCCTAGACTTTCTGGTTCCCACGGTGTTCTAGTGACTCTTGCCCTAAGACCAAATAGTGTGGCTCTGTGCAGAAGATACCCTAGTGGATCAAGCATTACGATAAGCCATTTTCCTTTTTGTTTTCACCTCCTGTTGTTGCAGTATCATATGCTAACTTGTGTTAAAGCCTCTGTAAATTTATACAGTACCAGGCTATGCAGTATATTTTAGGTTGGGTTTATTTTGTTACTTAAAACAAACCCTTTATGACTATTTTTTCAGCTACTGTTGATCAGGCTGTCAAAATGAATTTGGAAAGACAAGCATTTGCAAAGCAAAACGGCATCATATGGGTTTTTGCTTTTGTTGTAGGAGTGCTAGCCTTTCCCAGGTGAATGCCATGTTGAGGGAGCAACTGGACCAAGCCAACTCTGCCAACCAGGCCCTCAGTGAAGACATCCGCAAGCTGACAACTGATTGGACAAAAGCTAGAGAAGAGCTGGAACAGAAAGAATCGGAATGGAGGCGAGAGGAGGAGGCACGTTAGTCATCTAGAGAAGTTGTATTTACTATTGTGTGATGACAAATTTCAGTTAATCAGAAGGCAGATCTATCGTTCCATAAAACAGGAATCTTGTTCACATCATTTAATCCATAAAACATATCCGTATTGAAGCGCTATTACCTCAACCGAGACAAGTAAATAACCTTTTTGCCAGTGCACAGTGCCAGAATCAAGCTTCACAGAGAGGTAAAGGAAAGGCTACTCTTTACATTGATGGTAAAACTGCAGTTATAAATTTAAGATAAATACAGTTTCGTAGCATTTAAAAAAATGTAAACAGTAGCCTTCCATTTGAAAAACCTGCTCTGACACCTCTACAAAATGGCCTGGAGACATCAAACAGAATGATGTCATAGGAGCGAGAGGCAGAGCTATGTAGCACTCGGCAGTGCTAACTAGTACCTTTCATTTCCATTACCATTACGTTTTATACTTCTTTCAGCAATATTATCAAAATCATGACTTAACATGTATTATTTTTATCAATGCATATCAAAACAAATGTCTGTTGCCGCATTGGTCCTTGTACAATAAGATGCACAAAATATGTGATTTGATACCTTTTAATGGACCAACAAAGTTTTACTGGAAAAACCTTTAGCCTTCGGACTACACAACAGAACGTGTGCAAAGAAACTTTTAAGTAATTTTGGACGGACAGTAGTACTTTTCTCAAAGGCATACAAAAACAGTATGGTGTCTAGTTACTTTTATTCACTGTTTTTGCATTTTTGTTGACTTTTTGCTTGTTTTTGTTTGTTTTCTGCAAGCTTTGTTTCATTTATGCTGCTTTTTACAGTGTTTGCAAGATCTCATATTTGTACAACAGTTATTAGTTAGTGCATATTGTATAGGAATAATAAAATCTATTTTTATATATTTCCAAGGGTGTGACAGAAAGTTAATTTGTAATTATCAGAACTTTTTATACAGTAGGTTGTGACAGGGGAAACTATGAGCCAATTTTCCTTTTTCAATATGATTCATAGAAATAAGGCCTGAGGTAGAGCCAGATGTAATAATGCATGCTTGATATTCCAGCCTATTGTTCCGACAGATTCATGTCATGTCTTTCTTCATTCATTTGTCGGTTGTTTCTGATGAAGTACTCTATTGTGTAGTCCAAAAGCTAAAGGTTTTTCCAGTAAAAGTTTGTTGGTCCAATAAAGGGCATCAAATCACCTATTTTATGCATCTTATCAATGCATATGTGAGGCCATGATTTTTTTTTTACATAAGCAGCTGAAAATAGCCATATTGTTTTATTATAGGAACAGAACAACAGTGTAAGTGAGCAAATACCTGGTGGTCTAGTGGTTTTCTTGAAGTGCAGTGTGTCGGTCCAGTGCAACAGTGCAAATTTTGAAAGGCTTGAAGGGTTCTGGTCAATCTCTCGCTCACCAGCCAGCCCACCCACGTGCAGTAGCACACTCTTTTTTTTTTTTATATTTAACAATTTTTACCTGCAGCCACAGTCCTGCCCCATATCCAGTCACCGCTCTTCCTTTCCACCGCCAGCCCTGAAGCTTGACATGCCCAGCTGGCATATGCAACTACACCTGCATAAGGGGTCTCCCCTTAGCCTCCGCACCCGGCGAGGATCCATTACCAGCACATGGCTTTCAGGCAACGTCGGTTGGTGAAACTCCGGCCATCAAGCTGCCGCGGACTTTTGCTGCTGTTTTTCCCTATTTATTTCCCCTGGTGGAAGCACGGGCGTGCAATGACGTCCGTGCACTGATGTGCAGACGTCTGCCATGCTTTCCCCTAACTAAGCACCCGCGCAACTGCAGTACCTCTGGGCATCCCCAGGGACCAGCAGAGCGCAGCGTTCATCCCCCCCCCTTCTCCCAGGACTAGGAGAGCTGTCGTCAGATGCGCAATCTTAGTCCTCCCCTGCCGACCCCTGACAACCCAGGCTCGTTTCCAAACCCGGATCGCCGGCGTGGAGCGAGGTGTGGCGTCCAGTGCCTCAACCCTCAGCGCCACTGAACTGGCTAGTAGCACACTCATTTGAAATATCATTGTCCTGGTCCTCCACATAGAACTGTCAGTTGCTGATTCCACTCCCTGGTCCCACTACGAAACACACCTGTTTATTTCTAAGTCTGTACTACTGTAGTAGTCTGAGCGCATGCCTTCCGAATCATCATTTACAAGTGTTAGCTGAGAAGAAACAGTCCAGTTCGGAAGGCATGTGCTCAGATCGCTACAGTAGTACATACTTAGAAATATGCAGGTATGCTTTTTTAGTGCGACCAAGGAGTGGGACTGGTGACTGACAGTGTCATGTGAAGGACCAGAAGAATGATACTTGAATCGAGTACGTGAGCGGGCTGTCTGGAAGGCAGGGAGTGTTTGACATGAATGGGCAAACAAAAGCTGGAGATTGACCAGAAGCCTGCAAACCTTTCAAACTTTGCACTACTGCACTAGATCGACACACTGCACTTCAGGAGAACCACTAGACCACCAGGTGTTTGCTGACTTAATACTGTTGTTTGGTTCCTATGATAAAACAAAGTGTCAATTTTCGGCTACATATATATGAAAAAAAAAAAATCATGGCATTAAATGTGTACAGCTAAAAAAAAAAAAATAATAACACCTGTTAAGTCATGATTTTGATCATTTTGCTGAAAGAAGTATAACATATAATGGAAATGAAAGGCACCAGTTAGCACTGCAGAGTGCTACGTAGCTCTGCCTCTCGCTCTTAGAAAGTCATTCCATTTGATGTCTGCCAGCCATGTCATAGAGCTGACAGGGTGGGTCCTTCAAATGCGAAGGCTGTTTACATTTTTTTAAATGCGACGAAACTGCATTTATCCTAAATTTATAAATGCAGTTTTAGCATCGATGTAAACAGCAGACTTTCTTTTACCTGTCTTTGAAGCTGGATTTTGGCATTCTATACTGGAAAAAATGGCTGTTTACTTGCACTTTAACATTTGTGAGTCGTGATGTCAGATTATGATGGATTGACAGAAACATACACTTCCTGAGGCATTTACAGTTTCCAAACTGTGTAAAATCATATGAGACCAAATAACTGGAGAATAAACAAAAACTTTATCTTAGCAACCCAAAAATGTGATGTACACAACTCATAATAGTAGTACAGCCCTTGAAACGGGCATTATTCTGAGTTATAAGTCTAATTAAATATTCATGAGCCTAGCAAGGCTACTGGATTGGTCATTAACATCTTAGAAGTGACCAGTCCAGCTGCCAGCTAATGCTGTATGGCACACATGGCTTGAGCCACGCTGCTAAAACCTAAATGTAAGGTAAAGAAAATGGCAAAAACAAACGTTGTGATTAGAATTAAAATCATAATAACCTCAAAGCTGGTCATTTCTTTGAATTAAGAACTGGCTGAAGGGAGGTGGCCTTTGGCTGTGCCTCATGTCACCCTCCTCTCCCCCCAAAACAGGTCTTTAAGCCTTTAGAAATGATCGGCTTCTTGATTGTTTTTCCTTAAGTAGAGGATTGCTTTGATACATTACATGTTCTTGGCATTGTCTTTGGACAGATTACTGTCAGCGTAGCCCAGCACCTCATGGCATGCTTGGTCAAGTTTTATTGTTTAAGTGTGGCAGATTAATTCTGAGTCTTAGATATAAATGACTTTAATATCTTCTTAATGTTGGGTTTTTGAGATTGTATAGCTTGTTCTGCATCATAGTTACAGTATTTAACATGCAGACAAAAAAAAGTAAATGAATGCTGGCACATTTCCGGGAAGGAAGTATATCACTTTTTAAACTTGCTTCTACACTGTGGAGAGGTGACACATATCTGCCCTAGGCACTACACCCTCATGTCCTCACAACTCTTCCCCCATGGTGGCACTCCCCACTCAGCACCAGGGAGAGGATGAATTTAGTAGTGGGTGCCTTGGGGTCATCTTTTATAAATCCCCTTGTTTTTCTCTATAATAACCACTCGAGAGCTGTCCGTGCAGTGCAGTCACAAGCTGGCACAGTGTGCTCTCATGTCCCTCGTCTCTCTCCTATTGATGCATCTGTTCACCATTTGATCTGCAGTGCTTCTATAGAGGAAATAGTGGCATACAATTCTGTCTTCCTTGGCACACTGCAGGGGTGGCATGGTGACTACACCCTCCCTAAGACAGAGAGTGTTACCATTGGCAATACTGCTGCCCCTAGGTAGCCCAATATGTTGGGACCCAGGTTCGTTCCCTAAACTGGGTTGCTTACATGATAGCGTTGCCTGGCCATTAGATGGCTCTGGAAGTATGTCACCTTAATAATATGGAGAAAATGACTACTGAATGGAAGACGCAAGTCTAATAAACTACTAATACCAAAGGTTATCATCTGGATGGTAACAATTTGGCCTTCCCTGCATTAAAGAGCTAGTGGAATCAAAACTGGCAGCAGGAAAATGATGCCAATAACTTTTTATTTCTGAAGGATTTTTCTTTTTGCTCATTAGAAAATTTTCTATATGATAATATTGTGCTGGATTTGTGGAATAGCTCTCAGCCTGGAAGCTGACATATCTTTCTCTATTACCCCCACTACATCATCACAGGTGACTGACCTCGCAGCTACTGAGTGACTATTCCTAAGCAGCAGTGATGTCACAGTCAGGAAGGTCACAGTGCTGATGATGTAGTGTGGGGACAGAGCTAGATATGTCAGCTGCTAGGCAGAGTGCTGTTCCACACATCACACCTACTAACATCAGGTAAACCATCTTCTAACCAACCAAAGTGAAAAGAAAAAGTACCTCAGATATAAAAGGTAATGGTTGACTGCTTTCAAAAACTATTATTAGTGTTAGGTAGTACACTAGCTCTGTAATTGAAAGCCAGTTATGATGCATCCAGCCATTGATATCAATAAGACAAATGGATGGCAATTGCTTAGAGAATATTCTATTCGGGTACCTCTGGTAATGGGGGTGGGAGGTGGAATCCGATCAAGCAGCTAACATTTCTGTGGGTCATTATAGATGAGTTGGGTTGTCTGACATTCAGAGCTGATCTCAGAGAACATTTCTGAGACGTATGTGAACATAAGGCAGGAGAGAATGAAGGTCAGTGGCCCATCAGGTCGTTTCCCCTTCTAAAAACTTGAGTGGGCATGTCCTTGCTATGTCTTTTCCTCTCAACATCTAGCTGGTCTTTGTTTAAATATCTGAATCGCTTTGGCTCACACTAGTTTCCATTGAGGAGTACTCCAGCACTCTGTCAGTGATGTAATCCTTCCAAATATTTGCTCTTTATTTTTCACCCTTAATAACCTACCCCAGTCATCAAGTTCTTTCGTCTTTTGAATTGTTAAACAATAGAAAACATGGAATTAACCTTTTGATTGTTTTGAAAGTTAATAGGACCTCTGAGTGATGTCTCTAGTGGTATAAGAGGCTCCGAGCATGAGGTTTAGATGAAAGGAATGCAGAGCGAAGCTGTGGTTCTGTCTGCCTGAATTTCACACAAGGGGTCTCATATCAAAAGAAACATGCCTTGGAGGCCCTCTTATCTTACTATAAATCACTTAAGTTTAGTTTGAGCAATTTAGAAGTGTATAGTCTTTTTTTTTATGCTATCCTCTCCCTTGGTGCTGAAGTGGAGTGCTCTCTCCTAACTCTCCCACATGAGAGCACACTGTACACAGGATAATGCATACAGTGGCTCTGCATGTTAATTGGCTGAAATCACGTCAGTGATTCATAATGAGAATAGTAATCTGGTCACCTCTTGGGTCTCTTGACATGCTTTTCGTATGTGCAGGTAAATGTGAAACGTGGCCTCAGACTGCCCCAGGAGCTGCTGAGTAATATGAGCAATACTGAAGTGATGTAGTCTGACCTTTAGTTTGTTAGTTTTCTGAGTTAAAAGGATAACTATTTGGGCTCCTGTGGTCACTAAATCTATTGATTTCTCTTCATAGTCGTTCAACACGTACTTTAGTAACGAACATAGCCGCTTGCTGACCCTTTGGAGACAGGTGGTGGGATTCAGACGGCATTTCTGTGAGATGAAGAGTGCCTCAGAGAGGTAAGAGAAGAAGATAGCATGGCTAGGGTAAATGCACACCTATAGTTTTATCATTTTTTTTCTCTCTGATCTTACCTAGTTGCCTACATTGGGTCCATCCGTTGCTACCTCCCAGCCCCACAACAATGTCTCTGGGTGTTAATTCAAGGATTCATCCCTTGTGGCAAGTCCTTTGGAGACCCTCCCTGAATTACATACAGTCATTGGTCAGTTTGGGCATAGAGACTGGAAGTTCCTGGACATTTATTCTACTGCTTAGGGGAGGTTTTCCCATCCATAGTTTCTCCCCACTCCTACAGGATACAGATGGCAAGGGACTCCAGGATGTGTGCATGCAATGCGTGCTGTGGTAAGACAGTCTGCTAACTCACTCCTGTATACTGCTCCTGCACTGCCATCCATGGTCACCAAAGTGGCCATACTGTAGCAAAGCTTGCAATCGTCGTCCTGCTGGCACACCAGGCTATGACATGAACCCGAGCTTCCAGCATCTTAAGTGGCATTGATGTCTCTATTCCCCTTGGGCTGGTCATCATTGGTTACTTATAAAGCAGATAATGACTGGACATATGACTTGTTAAAAATATGAGGATGAGCCTTAGTGTGCCATTGCTGATTTAGGCCCATTAATCGGCCACCAGGTTAAAGTGCACCTTTGTACCATGAAACAGCGATGTACCATGGGTTGTTGAAGATGTCTTCAGGTGTTTCAGATTTACATTTTTTATGCACTTACGAACATATGAACATACGAAATTTGCCAGCAGATAAAGGCCTAGAGGTCTATCAAGTCTGCTCGAATGTGCAGCTAGCACCCCTTAAAGGCACCACTTGAAAGGTTTGCATTCATGTACAGTACATAACAGACAATTCTTTGATTAAAGAGCATGTGATATGTCTGGGAAAACTTTACAAAATGGGGGATATTCCATAGAGCATGCAGAAATAAGGTTTTTATTTACTCTGGAATGTTGTCAACAATGCTGCTCAGTAGTGAGTGGCAGAATGAAGCGGAGCACCGAGTTAAAAGACACAGGTGAATTAAATGGAACAAAACCATCAAATTCCAGAAACATAGGGCTGTAGATTAAGCCCTTACCTGTGAAATACTGTCCTTCGATTTCTCCAGAAATGCATTTTGACAGCATTTTGTCAAGTTTGAAAAATGTAAACAAAGGACCGACTTTTTCAAAATGCCTGCTCCCGGTAGCAGCCTAAGATGGCTGCAACCTGCGTACGTGATGATGTAATCGGAGCCACAGCGCTCTGGAGCAATCATAGGATCTCTATAGGGGCATATTAAATATATATACTTTTAACTCCCTCGGACTGCATATGTGGGTAAAATCCTTTACCGTGCATGTGTGAGACCATCTTCACATATGCACAGTAAAGGATTTTACCCATATATGCAGTCCAAGGGAGTTAAAAGTGTATATATATTTAGTAAGTCCCTATAGAGATCCTTTGATCACTCTGGGGCACTGTGACTCCAGTGATAGCATCTTGTACGCATGTTGCAGCCATCTTAGGCTGCTGCCGGGAGCGGGCACTTTGGAAAAGTCAGTCCTTTGTTTACATTGTTCAAACTTGACAAAATGCTGTTAAAATGCATTCTGGAGAAAACGAAGGACAGTATTTCACAGGTAAGGGCTTAATCTACAGCCCTATGTTTTCGGATTTTGCTGGCTTCGTTCCATTTAATTACCCTTTTTAGTTTTCCTTTAAGAATTACAGAACAGAATTTGTTGGCAGATAAGGACCTCTTGGCCCACCCAGTCTGCTCAGATGGTCGGTGCCTAGTCTGTCTCTACAGACCCAAATGGTCTCCAGCGACCATTTCTCCTCCCTGCCTGTTTACTTGTTTTCTCCTATGTCTGTCTGATGCAAGCTTGTGGCCCTTTACTTTTTTGCCTCCACCACTTCCACTGACGGTGTGTTCCAGGTGTCTAGCACTCTTGTAGTGAAGTAGTACTTGCTTGCATTCCTGTGAACCTCAGTACAGCACCATGCCCTCTGGTCCTAGTGATCTTTATCATTTGAAAGAGGCTTCCCTCCTGCACCCTGTTCACCCCCTGTGAGGTACTTGTAGGTCTGTATCATTTCCCCTCTCGCTCTTCTCTCTTCCAGGGTGTACATATTGAGATCCCTCAGTCTCTTGTCTTAGAGCTTTTGGTGCAACCATTGCACCATTGTAGTTGCCCTATTCTGGACTACCACCACCCTATGTCGTTACTGAGGTGGGGCCTCCAGAACTGGACACGGTACTTCAGATGTGGTATCACCAGTGAGCAATACAGTGGCAACACCATCTCCCTCCTTCTGCCAGGGATAACTCCCCCTATGCATCCCAGGGGCCCTACCCACTGTTTTTTCACACTGCTCTGCCACTTTGAGTTCATTGTATGTAATAACAATTGATTTCATTATTCTGAATGTTGAATGTATATGTTTGTTGTTTCTGAATATTAATGGTTTTGTATTTGTAAGTTTTTTATGCTTGTAACTGGACGCCTGTGAAAATGGGCAATATTGCCCATAGGCCTTTCAGTATAACATAAAAATGAAATGAAACCCCAAGGTCCCATTCTGGCTTAGTTACTGTCAGTACCTGCCCCCATCCTATACTCAGCTCCTGGATTCCTTTGCCCCAGGTGCACGATCTTGCACTTTTTGGCATTAAACCCCAACTGCCGTGCTCTTGACTACTCTTAGACTTTACTCAAGATCTCTTCGCATTTTCTCCAACCCCTCCTGAGTGTCCATCCTATTCCACATTTTGCTGTCATCTGCAAAAAGGCATACCTTCCCTTCTAGTTCCTCTCCAGTGTTACTTATGAAGACATTGAAGAGGACCAGTTGTAGTACTGAGCCCTGCAGCACCCCACTGGTCACTCTTTCCTCACTGGAGTGAGTGCCGTTAACCACCACCCTCTGCTGCCTATCCATTAACCAGTTCCTAACCCAATTCACCAGTTTGGATCTCACCCCTAGGCTGCTCAATTTCTGTATCAGTATTCTCTGTGGCACTGTGTTGAAGGCCTTGCTAAAGTCCAAAAAGACCATGTCCACTGCCTACCCTGATCTATTTCTCTGGTCACCCAGTCGAAGAAATCAATCAGATTCATTTGGAATGACCTTCCCCTCCAATTGACTCTGCTGCCTTTGATCTTATAGCCCCTTGGATTCAAATACTCTACCATATTTTCCTTTTATAGAACTTCCATTCATTTTCCCACCACTGATGTGAGACTGACCAGCCTCTAGTCGTGAGCCTCCTCCCTACTGCCGCTTTTATGTAGTTGGACCACCTCTGCTCTACTCCAGTCCTCAGAAACCATGCCCACTTCCAGTGAGCTGTTGAATTATGCCACCTGTGGGCTGATGGCACCTGCCTGAGTTCCTTTAGTACCCTTGAGTATATCCTGTCCAGTCCCATGGCCTTGTCCACTTTCAGAGCTGCAAGTCCATTTTGTACTCTTTCCTCTAAAAATTGACTCATATCTGTCTCTTCCCCCTTTTGTTCATGCTGCTCCCTGGACTGTTCAGGATGTCTGCTTTTTCTTGATCCTCTTCTGCACTGTTTCCCCCGCCACCCTTCTTATCCTTACTATCCCTCCCCTTGCTTTCCTCTTCTCATTTATGTACCTGAATAAAGTCTTGTCCACTTTAACTACCCCTTTGGCTATCATTTCCTCTGTCTATGCCTTTGCTCCCCTCACTGCCTTTCCTGCTTCCCTCTGTTTTACTTGGTACACCCTTCTCCCTCTGTGTTTCCTTACCCCTCCTAAATGCCTCTATTGTTTTCCCCTTTTCCACCTTGGCAACTTCCCTAGAGAACCATAATAATCTCTTTTTACTTCTGATTTGCTCACTTCCTTTACATAGAGGCTGGGTGCCTTAAGTATGCCATCCATAATGTTTTCCTGCTGTTCCTCTACTCCTCCGTGGCAGTCCACTCATACAAGACAGTTTCTGAGGCGGTTTCCCATTACTTTAAAATGTGCCCTTCTAAAGTCCAGGGCCCTCGTCCTTGTGTGGTTTGCCTCTGTTCCCATCTTAATGTTAAACCACACTATATGGTGATTGCTGGTTCCTAGAGGACTGCCCATGCAGATGTCTTCAATGTCCCTGTTTGTAAGCACCAGGTCCAGAACTGCCCTGTCCCTAGTGGGTTCCTAGTTTTAGGTCAGCATTGTTTGCAACATTCTAGTGTGAATGAAAAAACTCATTTCTGGATGTGTTATGGATTGTCCTATATATACCATAGAACATTGAATGCTGTTGTGATGAGGCTGCAGGAAAAATTAACCAATAATCCATGACAGGGTGTGGGTTATGCTGGGATTTACCCATGCCTGGTGTGATTTTGTTACTAGGCTGCAGACCGAGTGACCAAATCCACACCAGAAGTGGGTAAATCCCAGCATAACCCACATCCTGTGGTGGATTATGATGATTATACAATTGGCACTAATAAACTTTAACCAAAAAAAAAAAAATCAGTTTATATTTTGAAAAAAGGTGGTTTTTTTTAGATCTTTACAGGAACATCCTTCCTCTGTAGAAAAATAGTTCTGGGTTGCCAGGTCTCCCGCTTTTCGTGCACATGAGCAGTGCCGTTTTTCTTTCCTAGCCCCGATGCTTTTTCCCTGGGACTGGGAAACCTTTATCACTATGTCCGATGGCGCGAGTTCACTGCTTCCCAGCTCTGTTTTTGTTGTAGGAGCCAGGACAGCCTTTTGAAGTTGACCCACATCCCGATTTGCACTACAGAAAACTGGCTTTGTTTTTGTGCATTCTGTGCATTGCTGCTGCGCTTCATAAGTCTTGTTTGCCGGCCTTCATTGATCCCTGGGCCGGGGAAGCAAACTTAACAGGGGTGTTTTTCTTTTCTCTGCACTCTGCCTTAGCCCCTCGAAATACTGGAGAGTGCCCAAGACCAGAGGGTGCCAAGTGGCAACGACCTCAGATTTGAACTGTCAGGCCCTGGTCCACATACTACCAGGAGTTCTGGACTACTGTGACTGCCCTACTGGTTCCCCTCTTCGGCAGTCCAGGGACTGGAGGATGAAGAGATCGGGAAGGGGGGGTGAGGAGTCACTTCATGTAAGCCCTGAATTTTGGGGGGGGTTAAACAAATTTACAGCTGATGAGGCAGTGTAGTTTTTGGTAGGCAGGGTTGCGGTTCTCCATCGCGGTTCACGGAGAATCTAATTTGGTGGTTTTCATGTGAAGCGGCTGACTGGCACAGCCTTGCGGTGGTTATTTACCATGGCAGAAAGGTGCCAGTCAGCCAATCAGAGTGCCCCATTCTCAAACCCCATTGTATAATAACATATTTATCATCGTGGAGGTGAAAAAACGGACTGAATAACCATTGTTATTCAGCCCTGTTTTTCATCCCTCTCTTGGTATAAATCATATTATAAAATGGTTAAACATAAAGGGTCCAAATCCAATGTTCTGATTGTATAAAACACATCACGTGACCATGCGTATATCAGAGCGCGACCGCACACCTGCACTTTTACCCCCCTTCAAAACAATTTTGACATTTTATAAGATAGATAAACCACTCTGAGATGTGCAGTCGGCGCTCTGATACACGCGCGCCTTGGGTGGTTGACGACTCGGCCCAAGGCCTCTTTAGAATACCGCACACCAAGGCGGCGATATCAGAGCGCCACCCACACCTCAGAGTGGTTTATCTATTACATTCACACACCATTCTGTTATATTTCACCTGTTCTTCTGTATTTACCTGCTGCTTGTCTACATGTGGCATTGCAAGTCTGTGTTTATGAATCACAGTTGATTGCTGTGGACAGGATAATAATGTCACAAACAGCAGTTGCTGTCGTATGTAGACAAAACTGCAGGAGAAGATGAAGTCCAAAAGGCAAGCATTATTGTATCTCTATTTATGTGCAGTAAATTGTATTTTGAAATGGATGTAATTATGTGGAGCCTTGGCTCAGTTTACTTTCATTTTATAAATGTGAAAGTAATTAGTATAAAAAACAGTATATGTGAGAAAGGCAGCTTCAGCTATGTACAGTTTCCATTGTTTATCAGAGGTGTCATTGGTCATTTAAGGATTTATCTTGTTTTTTGTATGGCCAGCTAATAATTAAAAATCTTACTTCAAGGGTGAGCTCTTGCAGCAGGCTACACCATTAGGACTAAGCCACCACGTGCCAGGACCCCACGGAAAACTTCTAGCTAGCAGTCTACAGCGGGGGACCACCCCCTGACGTCGGCCCACCCTCGATGTCGGTCAGTCATATAAAAGGGGTGGTCCCCCAGCCCCAATTCAGTTCTTTTCCTGACGTCAACCCACGCATATCGCCTCCACGGACGCCTTCTGTTCTTAGTCAACCGCCATTTTCGCATTTATTCACGCTTTTTTGTTTTCTTCAAAATAGTGATAATTTTGAATTCTTCACCTGCGTGTCTTCTTCTCCGACCTCATCATCCCAGCGGCCGAAATCCAAGTGTTCCTGCGGCAAGCAAATACCATCGAAGGACAGCCACTCAGCCTGCCTCATCTGCTTAGGCCCCCGACCACAATTCTGAGGCCTGCCAGCACTGTTTAAGCTTCAACCGTAGGATTAGGATCTGCCGCCTGAAGACCCTAAAGAGCTTCCTGCTTGAAAAGCAGTTGGCCGCCATGCAGCAGTCCCCTTCTGGACAAAGCTCTTCTTCCGTTCTGGGGACCTACTGCTCTTCTTCAGCCCACAAGGAGAAGAAGACCAGCAGGAAACATCATCATTGGGACATGGATAAGGACAGGCCCCGGTTGGACTCCCGCTTCAGGTCCTCACGCAAGTCGGTGGCCTCTTCGAGTTACTCCTCCCGTGGGAGGTTGGACTCTGCACGCCCCCCCTCCCGGCAGCCCTCACTCCTTCTGGGCTCCCATTGGTGAAGTCTCCCGCCTTTGTCCTGATGTCTGGCGGGGGTCTTTGTGGTATGGGCCTTCGTCTGCCCTCACTCCCATGAGTCCTATGCCTTTCAAGCATACCTCCGTGCCCAAGCCAGGCAGATCAGCTGGTACTTCTTTGGGCAGTGGATTGGAGCCCATTGTCCGCCCAGCTGGGGCATCCACATCGTTGGACTGGGCCTCAGGATCCGGCAACACTAAGTGACGCCAGGAGCAGGAGCTGTACACGTGAGTTCACTCCCCTTGGCAGGCGCCGTCTCAACCAACGCCAACCGGTATATATATCAAGAAGATAGCACAGTGCCTCCTAGTAAAAGTAAATTATATCTGTATCTGGCAGCAGCAAAGAAGGTGATTACCCACCTGTGGCATACTACTACTGCCCCAACATTGGCTCAGTGGCATTCAGTGATGAATGAAATGTACTTTTTAGAACATACAATCTCTACTCAGTTGAGTAGAGTACAACAATTCGAGTTGCTATGGAGGTCATGAGTCTTTTATATATCTCAAATAGGTGTATCATTTGTTCCATAAACAAAATTTGGAAAGTAAATACCTCAGGAAATAATTCCCAGCCGATCCCCAATGGATAAGATTTATTTTTTATTTTGCTGTTATTGAGAAAAATAAAACGCTATTTGTGAATTTTGAAACTGCTCTTGGTTTTCCTATGCTTCCTGACCTGTGCCTCGACGACAGCCTCCAGGATTCTGGAAAGACTGTCCAGTCAGTCCATAAGATGTGCAAGTCAGAACAGACTCCCTCCAGACGCCGGCCTTTTCATTGCTTATCGGGCCAACAGCCAAAGGCCAGCAGTCCAGAGGGCCCCTTAAATGTAAAGCCTCCTCCCAGCCTTCAGGGACCTCGGGCCCTAGAACCGCCAAGGCCTCCAGGTCTCCTTGCCCACCCCCAATGCCTCTGTCTGACTCTTTGCCCGACCCCCCCCCCCGGCAGAGCTCCTGGGGGAGGCGGTGGGGGGGTCGGTTCTCCCTCTGCCTTGAGGGCTGGACAAAGATCACATCAGATCAGTGGGTCCTACAATAGACAGAGAGAGGACACATTCTGGAATTCTTGGAACTGCCTCTAGACAACTCTCCTGTTCCCTCCCATTACTCCCCATCCCATGCCGCTCTGATCCAAGTAGAGAGTCAGGCACTTCTGTCCAAACGGGCCATAGAGCCGTTCCTCCGATCCAAAGGAAGAAGGGCTTTTACTTCCATTTTTTCTTGGTCCCCAAGAAAATGGGAGATCTTTGCCCCATACTGTGTCTCAGCCACCTGAACAACTACGTGGAGTGGAAAAGATTCAGGATGGTGACTCTTCAGGGCCTGCTCTCCATATTCCATTTGTTCCTGAACTCTCTCCCAAGGCCTGCTCCGGAAAACATCTACTCTATGTAGATGATGCTGTTTTCTTCAGCAGCCACCCTGACTGCACCCCACTCCAGCTAGCCCTCCAAAATTGATTCTCTGAGGCTGAAACTTGGTTCTCTGCCCACAAACTTGTACTTAACTACAAGAAAACTAAGGTCATGGTCTTCTCTCACCACCAGAATAAACATAATGGTGCCTCTCTGCATATCCGCAACCTTCACAACACCCACCTGGATCAGGTTAACTCCTTTAAATATCTAGGAATCACACTTGACTCTGCCCTTACATTCCATGAACATGTCCATCTACTTAGCTCTGCCGTGAACACCAGAATAGGGCTCCTGTACCGCTATAGACGCTATCTACCCCCAATGCGCTTTGCCTAGCAGTCTCATCCTTCGTCCTCTCCCTTGTAGACTATGGGATTACTATCTATGGAGCCGCTGACCATACTGCCCTCCATAGGATAAAAGTGTCACAGAATAAAGCCTGCCAACTTGTCACAGTTGTGTCAGGCACTCCCATACCTGCGACCTCTACAGTCTGTCTAGTTGGCTGAATTTTGATGGCAGGCTAAAATATCAGACCTGTCTGCTTGCCAAAAAGATCCCAATGGCCTTTCCCCCCTGGACTCCTAAATCTTCTTCAAACTGCTCTTTCGCAAAGAGCCACTAAAAGTTCTTCCAAAACCTCTATGCGGGTTCCCCATTGTAGGACCTTCCTTGGCCAGCGAGCTTTCCTCTATTGGGCTTCTCTTTTTTTTTTAAACTCTCTACCAGCTGCTACCTCAACTGTATCCATACTTGGCCATTTGAAAACTCTCCTTAGGGAACATATTTCCTGGAGCTCCTGCGATTGCTTCTAACTTTACTTCCTGCCTGCAGTACCGCTATTCCTTTCCACAAGTCATTAATTAACTCTCTCTGGCTCGCTCTTCCCTCCCCTCTTCAGTTTTCCATACCTACTACTTCCTTCTTTCCTTGTTCCAGCTCTGTCTGGCACTATTTATCTGATTTCAGTCTTGTCTGCTTCTCTGATTAATTATTTAATGTGTTTACTTGACCTGGGATAGTTTTAATCCTGTTTAATGTTGTTTATTACCTGTACCTGATATGCTCGTCAGCTTGTCTGATTAATTAGATAATGTGTTTACTTGACCTTGGATAGTCTTTATCCTGTGTAATATTGTCTGTTATCTGTACCTGATATGCTTGTCATTTCCTGTATCCATGTTTTGTACCTCCCTGGCGTGGAGCGTTTACAAAAGAGTCTCTGACTCAAAGGTTTTTAATTCTGATTCTCTTAATAAATAAAAAATAAAAATAAATCAGGGGGACTGGCTTTGCACTCTGGACATGCAAGGTGCGTACCTTCACATCACGGTCCTGCTATCCTACAGAAGGTTCTTATGCTTCACCTTCCAAGGAAGTCACCATCAATTCCGAGCCCTGCCCTTCGGCCTGTCCTCAGCTCCCTGTATCTTCACCAAGTGCCTGACAGTGGTGGCTGCGGCCCTCAGGAGAAAGGGTCATTACATCTTTCCTTACCTAGACGACTGGCTTCTGACAGCTACCACAAAGGACCAGCTGTCGAAAACCCTGGAAAACACCTTTACATTGTTCCAAAACCTGGGAATCACTCTGAACCTCCCAAATTCTTCCCCATGGCGCAGCCAAAGGCTGCAGTACATCGGGGCAGTCTTGGACACCATCCAAGGGAAAGCTTTCTTTCTTTGCAACAGGGCAGATCACCCTCAGGCTTAAGCTTGGGAGATTTCCTCATCTTGCCAGGTTTCAGCCAGATCAGACCTGGGATGGGGAGCTCATTTTGGAGACCGCCAAATGCAGGGGACCTGGTCTCCTATGGAGCAGAATCTCCCCATCAACGTGTTGGAGATAAGGGCGATCCTCTATGCCCTGCAGGCATTCCAGATGGATCTCTCCCTGGGTTCTCTGCTGATCTAGACAGACAATATGTCTGTGGTCTTCGACATCAGCAAGCAGGGAGGGACTCATTCCTACCCCCTCTGCAGGGAGGCTATGAGAGTCTGGTTCTGGGCAGTAGAACACAGTCTGGAACTCACTGCAGTTCATGTTCCAGGCATCCAAAACACCTTGGCCAACAGCCTAAGCAGGTCTCGGACCAGGACCCACGAATGGGAACTCCTACAGTCCGTAGCAGAGGATCTCTTTGGAAGGTGGGGGCATCCCGAGTTACACCTTTTTGCGTCCCCGTTCAGTGCCCAACTGCCCGGTTTGTGCTCATTCGATCCAGGGCCTGGTGTTTTCTGGCAAGTTGCGTTGTCCCTCTCTGGGACAGGGAGATGACTTTATGCATTCCCTCCCTTCCCACTGCTGCAGAGAGTCCTGCTCGAGCTACAGTCAGAGGGGGTGGACATGATCCTGATTGCTCCCTTCTGACCTAGACAGATTTGGTTCCCTTTGGTCCAACAATTGGCAGTGGAACCTCTGGTTCCTCTGCCCCAACCTCGTACTTGCTCTCCCAGGAGCAAGGCACCCTGGTGCACCCAGACCTCAGATCGCTGTACCTGCATGCATGGCTCCTGCAGACCTAGCTAGGGTCCGTTTTGGGGTTTCCCCCAAGGCGGCTGATGTCTTAGTGGCTGCTAGGAAGCCTTCTACTAGAGCATGTATGCCATGAAGTGGAAACTGTTCTGCCTGTGTGCCTCTGCCCAGAACCTAGATCCCTTCACCTGCCTGGTGAACTCCGTCCTGGTGTACCTCCTCTCTCTGTGAGACTGTGGTCTCAGTTACTTCTCCATCAAGGTGCATCTTTCTGCCATTTCTGCCTATCATGCACCTATGGAAGGCAAGACCCTTGTCCAGTTGGATATGTCCCACACCTTTTTGCGGGGCATTTTGCACCTGAAACCTCCCATACGGGATCCAGTCTCTCCATGGGACCTTCTGTTTTTGTCGGAAAAACTCACCTTGCCTCCCTTCGAATCGGCCGCAAGTTGTGAGCTGTGCTTTCTGTCATGGAAAGCGTTTTTTTAGTTGCCATTACTTCTGCTCGAAGGATTTCCAAGCTTCAGGCTCTGATGTGCATAGAGCCTTATTTAATTTTCCACAAGGACCAGGTGTCCTTACGGGCTAATCCTAACTTTCTGCCAAAAGTGGTGTCCGACTTGCGCTTAATCAGGACATCCATTTGCCCATCTATTATCCAGAGTACTCCAATTAAGAGGAGGCTCTTATTCACACTCTGGACGTTCATAGGGTGCTTCATTATTATTTGGACTGCACCTGTCCAGGATGTCAGAAAGGCTGACCAATTGTTTGTTTCTTTTGCCCCGAAAACTGAAGGAGCTCCAGTTTCCAGACAGACTTTATCCAAGTGGTTAGGTAACTGCATTGTGTGTTGTTGCCGTAAGTACGACAAGCCTTTACCGGGTCCGGTTTAAAGTCACGCTACCAGGGGTGTTGCTGCCTCTTTTGCATCACTGAGGAATGTGTCAGCAGTGGACATCTGTGCAGCTGCTACTTGGAGCTCTGGCCATACTTCATCAAGCATTACAGTGTGGACATTGCCTGTAGGTGTAGGACTGGCTCCGGCCTAGCTGTTCTCCAGGGCCTGCTCTATTGAGAGCTTCTGTTGGTTTCCTTCACCACTGCCCGTCTGACCTGGATTTATCCTTTGACTGCTTGGGACTCAGTCCTAATGTTGTAGCCTGCTGCAAGAGCTCACCCTCGAAGGAAGATAGTACAGTTGTGTAAGAACTTACCATAACAGTAGATCTTCGAGAGGAGCTCTTGCAGCAGGTGCTGCTTTCCCTCACTTCTTCCCCCTTGTCTTTACATCTCCTAACCCTATGGTTATTAGAACCTCCTCGGTTCTCCATCTCTGTGTAGGCCAGGTCTCTGGTGGGAGAACTGAGGTGGGGCTGGGAGACCGCCCCTTTATACCATTATTAGCGTCGGGGGCCCGACGTCAGGGGGCGGTCCTATGTAGACTGCTAGTTAGACGTTTTCCATGGGGGCCTGGAGGCTTAGTCCTAATGGTGTAACCTGCTGCATGAGCTTCTCTCGAAGATCTACTGTTGCGGTACGTGTTTACGTAACTGTACTTTCTATATGATAATGAGGCAACTTTCTGCAGTGCAGGAAAAAGAAATAATAGTAAGTCTGATAGAATTTTTTCTTTTTGTATTTCTTCACTGTGTCACCAGTCTTCATATATGACACAGAAAGTATATGTAATAACTAGTCTCTGTTTTTTTCCCCATAGGAAAAGCTGTTCATAATTCGCCGTTATAACCTGTGAGTTGTAACGGGTGAACATGTGCCAGCTTTTCCTACAGAAGGCTCTCGCTCACTCCTCAGTTCCAAACAAAACTATTTCTACCCATAAAAACGTCTGCAAATAAAAACCCAGTGCTGTCTTCATTTTGAAATGAACTCGCCTCATCGAGTTACTACAGATCAGGTCATGAGTCTAAAAAACAAAAATAAAAATAGCAGTTCTCTCTTTCCTTCAGTACAGAAACTGCCGACAGTGAACAGCTGATTTGCATATCTCCATGGAAACCTGATTTCTTTAACTTCACGGATCCTAATAAAAGAAAGAAATGGAACCTTTTTGGACTCCTTAAAAAAACATTTATAGCAGTTGCTTTTGTTGCAGTTTATTAGTTTTTTTTCTTAAAACACACATCAGTTTTCAAACTTTGTTTTATTACAGCTGAGACTGGCACTGTGGCACGGCAAAAAAATTAAAATAAAGGAGACCAGCAATTACATAAAACAACACATGGGGGAGTGTAAAACTTGAATATAATAACTGATCAGCATTTTTTCCCATAAGGAAACCCGGTTATAATTCGCTACTCGGCTCACAAAATGGCGATGATGTGCCGACGCGATGACATCATCGTAGCGAGTCCGCTCCACTTCTTCAATTACAACCTGTGGGCACTGTTGTAAGATGCAGGATATTGGAAGTATATTTAGTTATCAGCCTGTGTATCGATACTTAGCTTGTGCACCAGACTCTCATCATCATCACGTCGACAAGTCATCGCCATTTTGTGAGCCAAGTAGCGGCTCAGTAGTGGGGCTAAACGGAGCTTTTGTTTACATTTCAGCCAAAGTTTTAAACTTGATGAAAACAATGTTAATCTACAAAATAAAGGTAAACTCTAGAATATTGTAGATCAGCGTGTCATATGCTATAAATACACGGGAGCATTTGAGATTTGATCGATGTGTTAAATTGCTTATTTATTTGTCCTTTAAGCAGTACAGCTATGCACTGATAAATTACAGCTTTAGTTCAGGATCCGCAAATGAAAAGCACCCCTAAACATGGCATTATGGCAAGTTGCCTCCTGCATCCAGTTTGTGTCCCTTCCCCTCAGTCTCCCGCCACCACCAAAAGGGGATTTTAATGTTCCTGGTGTCCCTGGACCAATTACCAAATTGACGTTCCTCACATATTTTACTGAAGATTGGTGCCACTGGCCCTTTAGATGCTTATTGAAATGACTCTGAAAGCTTCATATTTTAAAGGGGCACTGTCAGCTTTGCCCCTTCATTTTTTTTATCACATCTGAGCAGTCTGCCTTTTGGCACACACCTATCAAATATGTACTGTAAAATGCCCCCATAGATATAAAAAATACGTTATTGTACCTGTTTTTCTAATTTTTATCAAAATTTGTTATTCCTGTGGTCCGAACTTAAATCACCTGCCATCGGAAGCATCTCCAGGTTGAGAACGAGCATCAGGCACGAGCACAGTCCCGAAGTGCAATTTTTTTACCATGCTGAGTGTAAAAAGATGTTGCCCCAGTAAATTCTGCAATACTGAACCATTAAGTGGTGCCTGAACAAAAACCCGAACACTGAGGGTACCGCAATTACATTTTTAATCCGGGCTGAAATCCAGCGCAAGTGCAAAACATGCGCTCTGGCGCATGTCGCGAGATCTTAGTACAAGCCTCTCTTGCGCATGCGCGGATTTCAGCTCCAGATTAAAATGTTAAATGTGATACTCTTAGTGCTGGGTTTTGTTCTCAGCTCCTGAAATGGACAATGCAAGGTACTGAAACACTCAGCATGTATAAGTACACCGGGACTGCGGCTGCGTACCTGGCAACGCGTTCTCATCTTCCTGGAGATAACTCCAGGTGGCAGGTGATTAGCGAATAACAGGGTGCGACCGAACAAAAGCGGTGCAAGCTGTGCACATATCTGGGGCATTGCGATACATGTTGATAGTTAATGATCAAAACACACTACTCAGATGTAATAAATAACGAAGAGCAAAGCTGACAGTGCCCCTTTAAGCTCATAAGGGATACCTGGTTGCTGATTAGGGAACATGTTTGTCAAAAGTGGGTAAGTTAGTCAGCTCTGTGGTAGTGACTGTTGGGAAGACCGATCTGGGTTGTTGGTGCCTTCTGTTTACGTGCTGAGCCTGGACAGCAGCAGCAGAGTCCAGGGGGGAGGGTTGTGCAGTGCACCACTTACAAATGACTCTGGTGGTGGCAAAATGGCTGTGTAATTTGTGGCATGGGTGACCACACAGTCACACAAGCCCTCCGGCATTTACGTGCCCAAGGGGGTGGTGGATGGCATTTAGTGAGGAAAGAATATGCTGAGCCAGTGCTTAAAGGGGAACTGTCAGCAGTAAAAACCACACACCCAAGTGTGAGGCTGATCCCAATTTGCACTTTGTGTACAAAAACATTTTTTTTTTTTACTTACTGTTTACTGCAGCATAGTAGAATGCACTTGGCTAATTTTGCTGACTTCTAAGATGCCATTTAGTGTAACCTGACATCCCAGAATCCCCTGCTGCTGACATCACAGGAGAACTGCAGCACTGGGAGATTCAATAGCCTTCTGTAGCCTGCCCTGCAGTACACATGTTAAAGATTTTGTAAGCTAAAATCGTATGTTTGCTGGTCCTTTTGGGCTCACAGGGCTTAGTACAGTCCTCTGTTACTGTACCTAGCCCCAGGAGAACAGCAGTCCAGCAAACTGAAGATTACAGCTTACAAAAAACTCTGATATTCAGTGTAGACTGCTGAAGGCAATTGAATCTCCCAGCTCTGCAGTTCTCCTCTGATGTCGGCAGCAGGGGATTTTGGGATGTCTGGTTACATGAAATGGTATCTTACAAGTCAATGAGATTAGCCTGATTTATTTGTTACAGTGCAGTAATCAGTAAATAAAAGTGTTGCTGCCCACAGAGGGCTAATTGAGATCAACCTCACACTTGGGTGTGAGGCTCTTATTGCTGACAGTTCCCCTTTAATATCTGTCACTAGTTGCCCATGTTACCGGGTGCAATGGTCTCCCTTGCTCCTCAGACTGCTGTCTCCTTGAACATTTGTGCTTCCCAGTCCTATCCAGGTTGGGCTTCGTTGTGGGAGTGAATTGTGTTGCAGGGTGAGACAGTGAATTATGATGATCTGGATTGGTGGCATGGTGGCCAGTATGGAGTCCAGATGCGCACTGACCCTGTGAACAGACCCAAAGGAGAGAGGAAGATACAGCCACAGTAAGGAAAGAGCAAATTTATGAAAGTGGAGGTCAGTCTGTATTACCAAGTATTCTCAAACCCAGAATCAAACATTTTGTGTAAATTCGGTTTTATTGTTATATGTGTCAAAGGTGCTGCTATAATTTATCCTTTTATTAGCTTGTAAAACTCCTCAAATCATGGCCTGTAAAAAGCTCTGGTTGTGCATATCCCCGCAGCGTATACTAGGGGAGGGGGCAATGTGGGCATTCCCAGCATAGAGTGTCATGCAAGGTGTCAGTGGCCCAGAGGGGGTTTCCCATATGGACCCTGAAAGGTCTATGCACTCTGTCACACTGTTTTTTGTTTTTTTTTGTTTGTTTTTTTTAACTCTTATTGACTCTTCAAACAATTAATGTTTTTGCTAATAAAAATACTCTGACACTACTGTGTTTTTGGTTTTCTAGCATGAGGCACTGTGTCACCAAATAAGTTATTGCAATCCCATTGTTTACTTTGTTGATGCAAAATGTTTGAATAAGCAGCCTGGAAAGGCATACATTTTTAAATCTGACATGGGTTTTTGAAACAACAGGGAACCTCCTTATTAAATGATGTGCAAACTGCTACTAGGTTGTGTATTTATGTAATGAGAATTGTTTTTCCAAAGGGACCTGGCTGAACTTCGTAACACTCTGTCTAAGTCGTGCCGCACAATCCATGCCGGATGCCTGAACCTGAGCACTAACCTGCGAATGTCGGAGACCAGCACGGTGGTGACCTTGGAGAAGCAGACTGTCCAGCTGGCACAGATGGAGGAGCAACTGAAGGACAAGGTTCGGGAGATGATGCAGCTGCAGGCCAAGTGTGACTCCGAGAAAGCAGAACTAAATGCCAGGTATGAATTTGTGGCAGGTTGTATTACAGTTACAAGCCAGGTGTGACACTGAATAAGTTGCAGTACCAGCTATGACACAGAAAAAGCTGAACTCCTTATCATGCAAAATTTAATGACAGGTTCCATCACGGTCACAGGCCAGATGTGACACTGAAAAAGCCAAACTCCATCCATGGACAATTAAGAAATATAACCGCACTAACATATATTAATGTGGTGGTGTTACCTTTAATACCCATCTGGACCACTGAGGGGGAGAACATGCCATTACCCTGTTATATCAGGCCTTATCAGGACAAAAAGTACATAAAGCAGAAATAATACAGTCTGAATGGGAAAGAGACCTGGGCAGGGCATTTGATGAACAGTAGTGGCAGAGGGCCTGGGGGATGGTGTGGCCTGCTACTTCTTCCCCTTTCTGGAGGGAATACTCATGGAAGATTAGAGCACGTTTCTTCCTAGTCCCTAGCTTCCTATCCAAATGGTCACCAGGAAGTTCTCCTAGCTGCTGGAGAGAGTGTGGGGCAGAACAGTCATCGCTCGCACATATTTTTGTACTACTGTATAATGCGCTGGGGAGACGTGAGGTTTTTTCCCTGTTTTCTTTCCTTACATCCCAGGGCCTCAGCAACACAATTGTGCATGTACATGGAGGCGTGCATGCACTCTGGAACCAGCAACCCCATCAATCCACTCAGCCTAGCACCAGCCCCCCATTTGCCCAGCACTACCACTGAGCCTCCATTTTGTAGCAGCTAAGTGCCAGGAAGACCTCACCTCTGGGGTCTTGAGAAAGCGCTAGTATCGTACAAAAATGTTTGGCTGCACTGAGGGAAGGTGTGCATAGCATCTTACTGCAGTGTGTTTTTAACAAATAAACTTGTTATCTGAGACACAGCACTGATGTGGTTATTTATTAAGCAGAGATTGAGAAGCTGAGCTTTCTAGAGACTGTGAGTACTTGTTTTTTGCTTTTGACACTGGTCGGTAGCTGTTTTGAAGAGCCAGGAAGACCTCGCCTCCCCAGTCTGAGAGTGGAGATCTGCCTAGTGGCAGCTCGGTACCCCCAAGAGCAGGAAGACCTCACCTCCCCAATCTGGGAGAGGAGAGCTGCCTAGTGGCTCAGTCCTCTCCCAGCCCCCGCCCCTACCCCAGACCAACTCCCCAGTGGCCTGAGCTTGTTCCTGAGCCAGGGTCGCTGGTATGGGAGAGGTATGGTGCTTGAAGCACCTCAGCCCTCTGTGCCACCAGGCTAGACTCAGTTCATACTTTTAGCATTGCAGTGGCACCTGTGTGTTCTGATGCATGTTACACCTTGTGTTGTTTGGAGTGGGCTGGATTTGGCAGGGTCTCAGAGAAAATCACCACCTGCAGCCCCATGTGACTGAAGTCAAGTGCTGTAATGTACAGTTTGGCAGGAGGGGATCTTGGGGAATAAAGTGGGAAATGTGGCATCTCTGCCCCTCAGCAAAACAAAATTCTCCTACATCGGGGTATGCCTTCAGTTGTACAGTACTTGGAGTGTATGCTGTAGGTCTACACTCAGGCCTGTTTTATATATGATTGCTGTGGTTTGCAGAATGGCACTGAGATGTGAAATGTCATCCCAAGTAATTCACTCTGGCTGCCAAGTTTTATTGACTTACTCCTAGGTCATATAAGGAAGATCTTGTGGGCAGTTGATGACATCTTAGAATTTTATTAGGGAAGTTGTGCTATTTCAGAGCTTTACTACAAACTAAAGAGAGAAACCAGACTCTGTATTAGTGTCACAGTTTGGTATTATCCAAAAGTGTTGATATGTGCTGCTCGGGGATCAGAGATCATCAGAAAAAAGGCGAAGTACTTGTGCTTTGCTGTTTACAGCTTTGGGTATGAGTTTGAAGTGGTTTTAAAAAATCTGGATATTCTCCTGAGAAGCCTACCTCCAGGTCTTCAAAAACAAACACTGCCCACTCATTTTCTCTAAATGAATTTTACATCTCAGAAGCATACCTCTCAACCTCTCAGAATTAAAATGTGTGGCTCTGGCCTTTGAAATGAAATGAGGAGCATTAGCTTTAAGGACTCTTTCTATTAAGTTAGTTTAGATATTTATTACTTTGTTTGTCCATAAAATCATCAACTGTATGAAGAATACCATTAAATCTTGGCAGAGCAGGGGTAAATTTGGGTGTTAAATTCATAGCGCTATGCAGAATTCATAGCAGTTGAAAGCTGTGCTCCGAAGTGGCCCATAATAGGTTGATTCCCAGAGATATAAACTACATGGCAGCAAAACTCTAAAGGAGAATGTAGTTCTGCTGCAACATTTCCCTGCCAGAAAACTTAGAAGCCACTAAATGTCCAACTTGTGTGTCCATGTGTTCCTAAAGCTGTGCTTCCCCCTGCAGAATCACAGAAATGGCAGTGACAACTGAGCGCCTTAACAGCATGATTTCTGAAAAGGACAAAATTCTTGATTCTGTGAACCAGAAGTTAGAAAACCTGGTAAGAAAAATAAAGTTGGTGTTTAAAATGTGTTCATACAGAAGGCGGCTTCTGTGCCCAGTCCCTAGAGGCATTCCTATTAAGAAAAATAGAAAGAGATTTTAGCCGTATTGGTCCTTGGAAAACAGGAGTCACTGGATAGTTTGATACTTTTTATTGGACCAACATATGTCTTGTAAAAAGATGGCATAGTACACAAGCTTTTGAGGCCCCACAAGTTCCTTCTTCAGGTATGATATCCTATAGGTGTAATAGACTATTGCATCTGAAGAAGGGACCTGTGGGGCTTCGAAAGCTTGTGTACTATACCATCTTTGTATAAGACATGCATATTTTTCCAAAAAAGGTATCAAACTATCCAGCAACTCCAGGGAACAGTCAGCACAAAGTTCTCCACACTCAAGTATGGGGCTGGTCCCACTGTACATTTTGGTTTACTTACTGTTTCCTGTAGTATAGTAGATTGTATCAAAGTATCAGACTAATTTTACTTGGTTCTAGGCCAACATCTTCTGTTACTACAAATCCCAGAATCCCCTGCAGCTGACATCAGAGCCACAGGCAGTAGTGGGAGATTCAGTAGTCTGCAGTGCATGTTAGAGTTTTTATTATCTTCAGTCAGATGTTTTCTGGGTCTGCATTTCTCTGGGAACTAGTTACAGTCCTCGGTGACCTTACTTAGCCCAGGGAGGACAGTGGGACCAGCAGACAAAAGATCGGAGAGCTTGTATAAACTCCAGCATGCACTGAAGGCTATTGAATCTCCCACATCCTTCACCATAGCCCAAGGGCAAACAGGAAAACAGAAGCTTTGAAAAAGACTAATGCACCACCAAAAATTGTAGTCTTTTAAAAGTGTTTATTGCTTGGTGTGGTTCTCAGGTGGCATCTACAAAAACGTGCAATTACAGCATACTGAGGGAGTCAAAATCAAATCAAATCAAAATTTATTTCAAATCAAATCAAAATTTATTTATAAAGTGCTTTTCAATAAATCAAAGCGCTGATACAAAACAAAAGATAAAACATCAGCAATAATAAATAAAAACATAAGACAATGAAATGACCATAAAATAAACTAACCAAATGCCAGTGAAAATAGGTGACTTTTCAGGGATCTCTTAAATGATTCCACGGACAGGCACTCTCTAATCTGACGAGGTAGAGAATTCCACAGGGTCGGGGCCATAAAAGAAAAGGCCCTTGCCCCAGATGATTTAAGACAAACCCTGGGAATCTCTAGCAATCCCTCGCCAGTGGAGCAGAGTGGGCGGAGAGGACGGTAGGGACAAAGGAGATCTTGCAGGTAGCCTGGTCCCTGACCATGTAGGGTCTTATAGGTCAGCAATGCGACCTTGAAGGTGATTCTCCATCGCACTGGCAGCCAGTGCAGTTCACGCAGCACAGGTGTGACATGACAAGTTCTTGATAGCCCAGTCAACAACCTAGCTGCCACGTTCTGCACCAGCTGCAGGCGACGGAGATCTACCCCCGGCAACCCTAGATATAAAGCATTACAGTAATCAAGATGGGAAGAAACAAAAGCGTGGACCAACACAGGAAGGTCATCATGTGGAACAAGGTGTTTTATCCGGGCGATATTCCTCAGATGGTAAAAGGAAGATTTGACAGTGGCCGACACCTGCATCTTTAGTGTCAGCGCACTGTCGAAAATAACACCCAGATTTCGCACCTGTTCAGAAGGTCTCAACTGAGTATCCCCTAATAAAAGACCAGAGGGGACCCCAGGAGTCAACTTCTTTGCATAATGACCTGGGTCAACGACTAAAGTCGTTGTCAAACGAGTCAAAAAAAGATAACCCAGCACTTTGCTTTTAAACACTGTTGCTTCATCAGAGAACAGTTATCTCACAGATTGAGTTGTCTCTTAAATACACAAGATGAAATTGATTGCACAAGATGATACACTTGATAAAGGGTCGTTAAATGCAATTGTAGATCTAAAGCATTCCTCATTAAGAGTTAACTATTAAACAGTGTGCAAGTGCAGATTATGTGCTCAGTTAAAATTGTCAGCATTAATCAAATGGCAGTTTAACAATGTCAATACAACTGCTGTTCAAAACATACAAACCTAAACTTCATTTATATCCATTTTTACTTACACATTACTCCTTTAACATTACTATATCAGACAAGCTAAACAGTTACTGAACTGTAGAAAAACTGTCTCCTTCAGAGTACAAGAAGTCATTAATAAAACACTTAAGTAAGGGGGCGCTAGAGAGCCAGCTTCCAGGATGTACGGTTTTGACATCTGCTCTCTCCTCGAGCTCTGCTAAATAACCCAAAAATAACAGAAATAAGGGACCAGCCAGCATTTTCTTTGACAGATTCGTACACTTGAAAACCTAAGTAGCAAAACCATACCTCTTTCGATGATGTGGCGCCCCAGGAATCATCAGGGGGGCAACAAAAGCAACCTGATGGCAAACCAGATGCCATGAGTGCAACGGGGCCTAGTAATGGTGGTGGATCAGAATCCCCTGGCATGCCATGGGTGAAACCGAGGGCGACGGATGAAAAAATTGAACACACTTTCACTAAACTAGAAGCTCAAGATGTGGCCATAAAAACTGTAACTGGTGTGGTGGCAGAACAAGAAAAATGGACCGTATCAATACAGGCAGTAGTGTCAACTATGACATGGGAGAACTCTCAGCTTTGCGGCAGAATGGAAGTGCTAGAGAATGAAATATGGGCTGACAATATCAGATTTGTCAGGGTCCCAGAAAGGGTTGAAGGCACTGATGTACTAGCCTACATTAAGGAATGGCTCAAAAGCTTTAATGTAGTCCCCGATGACTTTCAATGGGACTTATTGAAAACTACTTATAGAGTCAACTGTAGAGTCTGTCCACAGAATACTTTGCAGCCACGGACTGTCCTGATTCGTACGTTGGGCTCAGAGATTAGAAATGTGATTCTCAAGGCTGCAAGAGCGTCGTATCCTATCACTCTCAATGCATCTGATAAAAAGTTTTTCCCGGATGTGTCATTTCAGAGGAAGGCATGCCACAAGAAATTTGATGGAGTTAGACATCGACTGAGAACTCTGGGAATAACAGACTCGTTCCTCTTTCCATCTCGACTCCACATAATGTGGGGGGGGAAGCTGGCAGTTTTTGGATTCAATTGATGCAGGCAGATGAATGGAGAAGACCAAAGCCGAATTTGCTACAAGGGCCAGACCAACAGATGGTGCGGAGGATTCAGAGGACGAAGATTAATCAAGAGGTTTGGATGGTGATTTGGAACAATTGGACACTGCAGGAACTTTGAAATACCTTTAAAATAATTCATACCTTCAGTGTTAAATTTTAGGGCCATAACTTTCCCTCCCGAGCCTTTGCAGGGTTACTTTTGGTTTGTTGAAGGGCTTGATTTACAGGTCATCCTTCTCCATGTGTTGTTAGCCATTTTTTTTATTTCAGCAGGAAAAAAACAGGCACAGGTATGAATTGGAGTACTGCATTATCAACCTGTGAAAACTGTAGGATAATCATCTGTGATATATGCTTACAATGCTGTTCAAAAATTGCTTACATATAAATAACTATACTGTAGTGTGGGTGACATGCTGAGTTTGGGGGGGGATAAAGAATGTTCAGAACTAGCATTTCCCTTTTAATTACAAATAAATGGTTAATAGCAAACCTTTGTGTGTTTGCATTTCACGTTTCCTGAGCAATTTATCTACTGGATTGTACCAAGCCATTGAAGTGGCTAGCAACTCTTGGAATTAATGTTGTAAGGGATTTTAGTTCATGGACTCCCCCAATCCTATTGTACAAGAATACAAAGCCAGTTAATAGTGTGTCTCCTTAATTTCTTACAGGATAGCTAAATGTTGTGTATTAGTTTCCAAAAATTCCTGCTGCTTTGTATGTATGAGAATGGATATTGTTTTTTCAATATGATAAAATTAATAAAAATAAAGTACAGTTAAAAAAAAAACACTTACATAACAGAAACCAGTAATAGACCCCACATGTCCCACCTCCTACTGTCCAATATCCATAGTGAATATGGATTGCAAACTGTATATGGGGTTTGGGCAGCACGCCTCGAGCATATTCTTCCTATGATAATCCATGCAGATCAAGGAGGATTTATCTGCCGATGGCCAGACCATGGACAATAGCCTGCGCACACTCACTCTACTTGAGAATGTAGCCCAGAAATTGATCCCGACTGCCTTACTTAGCCGAGATGTTGAACAGGCTTTCAGCAGGGTGCCCAGGAACTTCCTCTACGATGCCCTGTCGGCCTTCGGATTCCCTGACTCCCTCATAACCCGGCTTTGGAATGTATACATTGACACGCAGGTCTACATTAGAATTAACGGATTCCATGATGATCCGATTTCATTTTAGAGAGGAATGAGACAGGGTTGTTCCCTGTCCTCTCATCTCTTCACCCTTTATATTAAGCCATTGGCAGCTGTACTATGGCAGAGCCAAGGGGTTGAGGGGATACTATAGGGAGGTGTGGAATACAAAACAGCATTATACTCTGACTATGTTCTGCTGACCCTCTTAAACCCATACTTCTCAGTGCCAACTGTATGGACCATATTAGCTACCTTCAGTTCCTTTTATGGTTTTTCCCTGAACTTATTTAAGACGGAAGTGTTTCTTTTGAACTACATTTCCTTCACCTCCACTTCAGAGTCAGCTCCCACTCAAATGGAGAGGCAGCAAGTTTAAATACCTTGGTATTCAAATCCCAAAGGACTTAGGCAATCTAGGGCTTTTGAATTATGAGCCTCTCACAGTAGCACTCACGGACAGCCTGAGGCATCAAGTTTAGATACCTTGGTATGCAAATGCTGAAGGACTTGGGCACTCTAGAGCTCCTTAATTATTAGCCTCTCACAGTAGCGCTCACGGACAGCCTTGCAGGTTGAACCCACATTCTGCTCTCTTCTCCTGGGCGGACTCTATTTGAATGAACGTTTTGCCTCATTGTTCCCTGCCACCTACTATTTTTCCTCATGGACCACTTATTATTTTTCCTCATGGACAAAATTAATTTCTCATTTCATTTGGGGAGGGTGACCTCTCAGGATTCGTCTATCCATTCGGTAGTTACCCAAGATCTTACTTTGAGAGGACTCTTGCAGTACGTAATAACCAATAGGACTAAAGTTGCCAGGCGCCAGGACCACACAGAAGACTTTTGCTAGCAGTGTCTAGCGGAGGAACGTCCACCTGATGTCACGTGATGGACGTCAGCGTGATGCTATATACTGGGTGATCCCCACACCCACCCTCCAGTTCTTTCCCATCGTCGAACTGCGCTCGTTGGACTTTGTGGAGAACGCTGCTTTAGTCGACCACCATTTTCAGATGAGTATTTCATCATTTTTACTTTATTTTCTGTTTTTTTAGAAAAGTAAATCTTTTTCATGCATGTCTTCTCCGATGCCATCCGAGCCACGCAAGAACAAGTGCGATTCATGCAGCACACAGCTCCCTCATAAAGATGGCTTTTCCCTCTGTCTTTTCTGTCTGGGACCTATACACAAAACCAAGGACTATGAGGCCTGCCAGAATTTCAACCAGGCCACACGGAAATGCCGCCAACAGACCCTGGAAGCCCAGGTTCTTAAACCGAAGATGGCTTCCATGGAGAAGGAGCTGCGGAAGCTGTGGGGATCGTCTTCCTCACCGGGGGGCTCTTCCGACTCTCACAAAAATAAGGACGACAAGGAGATGCACCAGGGACCTTGATTGGTCTCCTTTCTGCCCATGCCCTCCTTTGGGAGCCACGGACACCGAGCGGCCTCCCGTTTATGCGAGTACTGCTCCACTGGCCAAGTCTGCTTCTTCCTCCGTGGAGCAGCTCTTGGTCGCCCCTTCTGAGCTGATTGCAGTTCAGGTGGGCATCTCTGGAGGTCCGGAGAGCTCCACCACTCTTAGACCCCCTCAAAACCTCCGGGTCTAAGTCTAGTGGCGTGTCTGGAAAGAGCTGAATGACACAAAATGAAACCAAAAAAAAAAAAAAGGGAAACGGCAGCAGATCAAGATGTAGCTCTAGGTAGTACGGTCAAGGCATTTTTCATGTGTACTGGCTAAATGCATGGAAGAAAAGGAAGTGTCGGTGGGTGGCTGTGTGAGAAATGCAGCATGCCCTAGCTTACTTTGCCTGATAACATAAAGTGAGAATACAAGAATCTATGGCTCACACTGCCTCGTCTCGGCATTTCCTATTTCGTAAGTGTAATGTAGCTACAGCACTTACTCATGTGCGTATACTCTCCACTCCCTATTCCTAGTTTGTCATGCACAGGAGTCTGAAACAAACTTTGGATCCCTCTCCTCCAGTTAACCAAACTGCAGTTTGCTTTTCACATAGCTCCCACCCGCCGCCTTCCGAACAGGGGGTGCAAAATGGTTGTATGCTTAATGTTTCCATTTCTGTTTTCCCCTCCTCTGTCAATGCTGCCTCTCTGTGACAGTGTGAGCCACAGATTCTCTTATCCCCACTTTATTTGCCATTTAAGTTGGAATGTTATGTGTGTTTCCAGGCGAAGAAGCCAGGGGCCTGGTGCTCCTCAGAGCAGCCACCTGCTGACTCTCCCATGTCCTTAGCATGCACTTCTGTGGCAGCATAGGTGCCCTTGGCACCTCAGTGAAGACATCTGCACTTCTCATGTGGTTGACATCACTCAGCTGTGCCTCATGCCTCAGAACCCACCTCAGAACCCACTTGGGGCATGCGGTAATTTAGCATTTTAGGGACGTGGATATGATGTACTAGCCACACTTCTGGCAGGGTTTCTTTCCCTTTAAGATTTTCCAGAAAGTCTTCAAGCTGGCTCCTCCCCACCCACCTGGATGGTAACTCCTTCTGCACCACCTCATGATACCAGCTCTTTCTTTCTGCTGGAAGAAGGTTCCCTCCTTACTGCTCTCCGCACTGAATAGGCCGTTTGCTTCAAAATTTTGTGAATTGACTTTCGTTTTCGTGTGATTTTTGAATCCTCATCATGGACGACTCGAAGCTGGTGCCCAGGTTTAAAAAGTGCGGGCACAAGATGCACCTGACTGACCTGCACACCTCGTGTGTCTACTGCCTAGGTCACTAACATGATCTCCAGATGTGTGGCCTGTGTCACACCTTGCATCGCAGTACTTTAGAAGACCGGCACGCTAGGCTACTTTTAGGGTGCCCAGATGAATAGGATCCCCCCCCGTCCAGTTGAAAGATGCCTGTCGGGTAGTCTCCGCAGCTGTGGGGTCCGCTGAACAGCTTACGGCGTTTGAAGAAGCGTTGACTAAGGCCGCGGAGCATGCCTCTTTGGCTAAGGCCGAGGAGCATGCCTCTTTGGCGCCACCTTCACAGGGGCATTTAGAGATTTGTGCCAGTCCCTTCCCACCTTTGGGCAGGGCCTCTCTAAGGTCACAATATTCTCCAGATATTCAAAAAAGGAGACTAAAATGAAGCCTCTCCATCGATCATGGAATCGTGAGCACTCTCGCGCCTCGGATTCCTGCGCTTCTCTGGATGTTTCGTCTACGGTCAGTCTTTTGTCTCAGACCGCTGGCTCCACTGTCTTCCCATCAGGTCAGTCGGTCGAGACCCCCGTTGACCAGCCTGTTGAGATTTTTCTCACCCTGGTCAATGGGTTGTTGCCAGATGAGGCTGATACCTCCCTCTCCAGGACTCTGGTCCTACCTGTCATTAGTCAGGGTGGGTCACACCAGCCCACTGATCCAGTCCCTAACCCTCAGGATCCGATTACCCAGGAGGATCCTTGGCTTTCGCCGGTTTCCTCTGAGTCTCACTGTCGGCATCCCCGACGGTCGAGGTCTCAATCCCAAAGTCAGGATTCGAGCAGCCCACGCTACCATTGGTGTTCCCGCTCTCAGCATTTGGACAAGTGGCAGCACCGCTACTCTTCTTCTTCCTCCTCAGACGAGGAGAGGCTACACCGCAAAATGCGCCAGTACTACAAAGAACTCATGTGGCATCAGCTCATGCTGGCCGAGGTTATGCCAGTTCTGGCCCCCACCCCAGCTCTTCCTTGGCTCCTGCCACCCAGGCCCCAGCATACTGTAGCTTAGCCTGTTCTGGTCTCTCCACCCATTTAGGTGGAGCTGCTGCCTTAGCAGCCGCTGGTGGACCCCACCCCCCCGATGCTCATACCACTTCTGGGCTTCCTTGTTGGTCACCGTGACTCCAGACGTAGCCCGTAAGGTCAGTGGGGACTCTGGCAGTCAACTACTTTTTGATGAATCCTCAGAGTCTGAGCGCTCCTCCTTGCTTTCCTGTCCATTGGACACTGGGTCAGGGGAGGATTTGGCCACTAGCGGGGTCCCACCTCTTTCGGGGGCTTGCTCCACCTAATCTCAGCGTCTACAATACTCCAGATGGAGCCCGTCCAAAAACGGACCTGGGTACCCTTTGTCTGAGATTCTAGGGACATGGACATGTTGTTCAATCCACACTTCTTGGCAGGTACCTTGCCGCTTTAATATGTGCCGGAAAGTCTTAAAGCTGGCTCCTCCCACCCACCTGGGTGGTAAAACCCTTGGCTCCGCCCCATGACGCCAGATCTTCCTAACCGCTTGGAAGCCCAGGTTCCCTCCTTAGAGCTATTGTGTCTCTAGGCCCGGATCCTAAACCTTCGGTTTTACTAGAAAATTGTTTTGAAGTTTACGCCACTTCAGTCTTCACCTTCCTTCGCGGCTGCGATGGACTCTAAATCCACTCCTGGCTTCCGTCTGTGCCCTTGTGGGCAGAAGATGTCTCGAACTGACCTGCACGCCATGTGCGTCTACTGCCTTGGTCTTGGCCATGATCCGCAGGCTTGCGATCTGTGCAAGTCCTGTTCATCATCGGTTCTCGAAGACTGCGCTGCCCAACTCCATCTGGGGCGCCCAGAAAAACGGTTTCCGCCGGTGAAGTCAAAGGAGGCCCATTGGGCGGTGTCCGCAGCAGCGGGCTCTGTGGAGCAGCTGGATCAATTAGTCGTCCTCGAGGAGGAGGTGGCCCAGGCCGTGGCTTCATCATCCTCGGCGTCTGCGTTTATCCCGCTCTCCTTGGGCTCCTCCTACATTGCTTCCTTTCGGGAGCTTTGCCAGTCCCTCTCCACCAAGGGAGAGGGGCCTTTAGGGACTCACTTCTCTCAGTTGAAAAAGAAGGACCCGAAAGTTAAGTCCCACCAACGACATTCGTGGGAGCAGGAGAGATCTCACTCCCCAGACCGTCCTCTGTCAACTCCGGTCGAGGTTGCGGCCCAAGCCGCTGGCTTCTCGGTGTTTCCATCAGGCCAGCCGGCTGAGACACCCGTCGATGCAGTCAAGATCTTCCTCGACCCGTTAGACAGGCTGTCGACTGGAGAGGCCGACAGCCCTCCTTCACCGGTTCCCCCGGTGCCTACCGAGGACTTGCCTCAACCTCCTGAGCTGAAGTTCCCTGTCAAGGACCCCGAACCAGAGGATGTGTGGGTCTCCCCCGCCCCTTCTTCGACCCACCGTCGGCGACCCCGACGGTCTCGGTCCTCTTCCATGTCGGGCAAGTCCCTCCGATGCTGGCGGTCTTGGTCCTGACATCACGGAAGGTGGCATCACTGCTCATCCTTATCCTCATCCTCCTCGGAGGAGAGGTTCTGGCGCAAGTTGCGTCGGCGCTATTAGGATATGATGTGGCAGCAGCTCTTATTAGCCGTCAACAAGCCTACTCCGTTGCCTCCCCCAGCAATAAAGTGGCTGTCACCCGAGCGGCCAAAGCGATCTCCTGCCCTCGGTTCCTTGGTTGAGGAGCTGACTCTGGTGCCGATTGCTCGGCCGAAACCAGCTGCTCCACCCATTATGGTGGAACCCCGCCTCCTCAGCCGAAGACTGGGGCCCCAGCCAAGGATTCTCTGTCGGGTCAGGGCTTGCCCCACAGGTTGTCCGTCACCCTCACCCCGATCGGCCTCGGTGAGTGGAGGGTGGCTCAAGCGGTCGGCAGCTGTTTGTGGACTCCTCGGAGTCCAATGACTCCTCTCTGTATTCCAGGCCCCTCGACCTGGAATCCTCCGGGGGAATGTCGGTGGATGAGAGCCCATCCTCGTTCCTCAGTATTCTTCACTCATCTCAGAATCTATTGGGATGCAGCTTGAACCTGTGCAGAAAAGGGCCAGATATCCCCTCACGGAGATTTTGGACTGAGGGGATTCCTCTACGGAAGCCTTTCCTGTGGCCGAGGCCATTGTTGGTCCGGCCTTGGAGTTGTGGCAGCGACCTGCCTCCTGTTCTGTGCCTTCGGCCAGGATGGCCCGCAAGTATGCAGTCCTGACTGGTTCCCTCTCCGGTTTTTCGGAGCACCCCTCGGCTGAAGGGCTGGTGACTGATAGCATTTTCCGGTGCTCCAGAAATGCCAGGGACGTAGAGAAGCCCCCGGACAAGGAGTCCAAAAAGCTGGACTTCTCTGGGCGCAAAGTTTATGCTGCCGCCTCCCTAGGCCTTTGACAGGCTAGCTCGGCTCTGATGATGGTACACTTTTCACACGCCCATTTGGGCTCCCTGCATGAGGTGCTTCCTCATCTCCCGGCTGACCTTCAAACGACTGTCAAGCAGGTGCAGGATCAGGGAAGAGTGGTGGCCAAGCAACAGCTCCAGACTGTTCTGGACATCGGAGACGCTTGTGCCCGGTCAGTAGCGACCGCAGTAGCCATGCGCCGCAGAGCTTGGCTGGGGATCTCGACCTTCACGGCAGATACCCAAAACAAGCTAGCACACGTCCCCTTCTTGGGCACTGACTTGTTCGGGCCCGGGGTGGAGGGCCACCTCCAGCGGATTGAGAAGTCCGATGCCACCTTGGACTCAGTCGCGTCTGCCCAGAAGGACAAAGGCCACCAGCAACAGCGTAAACCCTTTCACCCTTCCACTCCTGTGGCACAACCAGCCCAGCAGCACCAGTAGCAGGACCAGCAGGCTCATGCTTGGCACTCCAAGGCCCAGTCTGCTGCTTCCTCCAACAGGAATCCTGGAGGGAAGGGTCCAGGTGGCTCCTCAGCTGGCCCTTCCTCCAAGCCTGCCCAGTGACGGGTTGAGGGGTGCTGCCCCCAACCTCGTCACTCCTCCCCTGGGTCCCCCCGTGGGGGGCCAGCTCAGCCAGTTCCTTTCCGCCTGGTCCGCTATAACCACGGACCGTTGGGTGTTGCAGTTGGTTGGCAGGGGTCTGCCTCTGGAATTCGAGCAGACACCCTTCCTTCCAAGCCAGTGCCCCTGGTGGGGCTACCGGTTCCACAGCCTCTCTGTCGGCTCGTTGAGCCATCTCTGCTCCTCCATAAGGGGATGGTTAGCAAGGTGGCGGATCCTCCTCCATGCCCAGGGTTTGTGTCCAGGTACTTCCTGGTCCCAAAACGGAAGGGGGGGGCTGGCGCCCCATTCTAGATCTGCACGACCTGAACAAGTTCCTAAGGCCGCGCACCTATAGGATGGTCACTCTGGCTCAGATCATACCATCCTTGGAACTAGGCATGTGGTTTTGTTCTCTGGATGTCCGGGATGCCTTCTTTCATGTCCCAATTCGTCCGTCTCATCGGCGATTCCTCCACTTCAGAGCAGAGGGATCCCTTTACGAGTTCCAGACCATGCCCTTCAGCCTCTCTCCAGCTCCCAGGGTCTTCACCAAATGCATGGCAGTGGTGACAGCATTCCTCATGACACCGAGGGTCAGGTGTACCCTTACCTGTCTGGTGGCTGATAGTAGCCCCCTCCAGGTTGGCGGTGGAGCGGTCCAGAGATCTGGCCCTCCAGGTCTGCTCCCAACTTGGCCTCCTGATCAATGAGGCCAAATCGGAACTTGTGCCATCGCAGGTGATTCAGTTCATTGGGGGAAGATCTCGACTCCCTTCGAGCCAGAGCCCGGCTCCCTGCGGACCTCCCTTCGAGCCAGAGCCTGGCTCCCGGCGGACAGGGCCGAGGTCCTTTCTTCCTTTGCCCAATCATTTCGGGTTGGGCAATTGCACCCTGCCTGGGACTTCCTGCGCCTTCTGGGTCTCATGGCGGCCTGCACCAGCATGGTCCGTTGGGCCCGCTGGCATATGCGCCGTCTGCAATGGATGCTGGCCCGCCAGTGGTCACAGCGCTCCAGTCCTCTGGACCAGCCAGTAACTGTGACCCAGAAGATGTGGGACATCCTGCAGTGGTGGCTTGTCCCAGTTCATCTGCAGAAGGGTATCCCATTTGTCTTCCTCTAGCCGATGGTCATCCTTATGACCGACGCCTTCTTGATGGGTTGGGATGCCCACATGGGGTAGCTCAGGGCCCACAGCCTCTGGTCCCCTCAGGAGTCCCGATGCCACATCAACCTGCTGGAGCTTTGAGTGGTACGGTTAGCCCTCACTGCCTTCGCTTCGTTTGTACGGGGTCAAGTGGTTCAGGTCCAGATGGACAACACCACGACCATGTACTATCTCAACCATCAGGGCAGGACGCATTCCTTGCCCCTGTGCAAGGAAGCTCTCCGCATTTGATTTCTCGTGACCAGCCTGGAAGCGGATTTCCTAGCCATCCATGTGGCAGGAGCCTTGAACAGTCTGGCCGATACCCTCAGCCAGATAGGTGCTGCATCTCGCATCTCACGAGTGGTCTCTCCTGCCTGAGGTAGTTTAAGACCTGTTCTCCCATTGGGGCACCCCTCAGGTGGACCTGCTTGCCTTCAGGAAGAACGAAAAGCTAGGGCTGTTTCATGCCCGCCCCCACCAGCTGGGCTCGCTGCAGGGGATGCCTTCTCAAGGCCGTGGACCCTAGGCCTCTTCTACGCCTTCCCTCCATTTCCCTTGATCTACAAGGTGCTTCTCAAGGTGAAGAGGGACAAGGCGCAGGTGATTCTGGTAGCTCCAGACTGGCCTCGCCAATTCTGGTATCCAGATCTCCTCAGCCTCCGCTCCAGGCTCCCGAGGCAGCTTCCAGACCACCTGGACCTGATCTCAGTCAGCAAGGGGAAGGTGTTCCATCCGGACCTTCAATCCCTGCACCTGACAGCCTGGTTTCTGAGCGGCTAGAGTTCCAGGCCTTGGGTCTTTCCGACGAGGTCCTCAACGTCATTGAGGCGTCCCGTAAGGAGTCGACCAGAAAATGTTATGCATTTAAATGGAAGAGATTCTCCATTTGGTGTCAGGGCAAGGGGTTGGACCCTTCATCCTGTCCGTTGGCTAGCATTTTGGAGTACCTGTGGTCCCTTTCTCAGCTAGGGATTTGGTCGACGACCCTTAAGGTGCACCTGCCAGCCATCTCTGCTTACCGGGCACGGGCCGGCAAGCAGTCTGTGGTGCAGGAGAAGGTGGTCTGGCATCTTTTTTCAAAGGCTTAGATCACATATCCCCTCCGGTGCGAGAACCTCCACCTCCATGGGATTTACTGCTGGTATTGGCCATGCTCATGTGCAAGCCATTCGAACCAATGCACAGGTGCGATATCTCCCACCTGTCATGGAAGACTGCCCTCTTGGTGGCTATCACATCAGCCAGAAGGATAGGAGAACTCCAGGCATTTTCCATAGAGTCTCCTTATCTGGTCTTCCACAGGGACAAGGTTGTCCTTAGCCCCCACTTGAAATTCCTTCCGAAGGTGGTGTCGGAGTTTCACCTGAACCAGGTGTTGACTCTGCTGGTGTTCTACCCCAGTCACACCTCAGAGGCTGAATAATAGGCTCCATACTCTGGACCCTAGAAGAGCGCTCCCTTATTATAAGGAGTGGATGACTGAAGTTCAGGGAGAGGTTCGCCAGCTGTTTGTCACCTATGCTGAAGCCGCACCTGGTAGACCTGCAGCCAAGCGGATGCTAATCAGGTGGGTCACCTCCTGCATAGATCTCTGCTATAGGTTGGTGGGCATGGAGTCACCTAGAGGGATAAGAGCTCATTCAACCCGCCATACCGCTGCTTCGGTGGCTGCTTCCAGGGACGTCCCTATCCAGGAAATCTGCAGGGCTGCTACCTGGAAGTCAGCACACACCTTTATTTCCCATTACCACATTGACCTAGAGTCACACTGGGATGCTGGTTTTGGGACCTCTGATCTCCAGTTCTTATTCCCCAAGTAAGTATAAGGGAGTGTGCGCCTTGCCTCCCTCCTCCCAGAGAACTGCTAGGAGTCTGCCAAGAAGTGTGGATTGAACAGCATATCCACGTCCCTAGAAATACAGGTTACTCACCTGTAACAGGAGTTCTAGGAGTGGTATATGTTGTTCATCCACACGACCCACCCAACCTCCCCGGCTTCGATGCGCACCCTGGGTTCCAGCAGGCTAGATCTGGCGTCATGGGGAGGAGCCGAGGGTTTTACCACCCAGGTGGGTGGGAGGAGCCAGCTTGAAGACTTTCCGGCACATCTTAAAGTGGCAAGGTACCTGCCAAGAAGTGTGGATAAACAACATATACCACTCTTAGAACTCCTGTTACAGGTGAGTAACCTGTATTTCTTGATCGAGGTGACTCCCCTGGGGTGGCTTTCCCAGTCAGCGAGGCCATTCTTGGCCCTGCATTGGAGCTTTGGCAGCACTCTGCCTCTTGCCCTACGCCACTGACTTGGATGGCCTGCAAGTACGTGGTCCATACCAGTTCCCTCTTGGGTTTCACTGACTATTCCTCGGCCGAGAGTCTGGTGGCCAACTCGGTCTTTTGGCATACCGGCAACGTCAGGGACGTGGATAAGCCTCTCCACAAGTAATGGGATCGTATGGCCAAAAAGGTCTATGCGGCCTCTTCTCTCAGCCTTCAGCAGGCGAGTTCAGCCCTTTTGATGGCCCACTTTGCTCATACCATCTTAGGCACTCTCAAAGAGGTGCTTCCCCAGCTCCCGGATGACTTGCGGACTACGGTCAAGTAAGTCGTGGACCAGGGCTGAGCAGTGGCCAAACAGCAGCTCCAGATGGCCATGGACATTGGCGAGTCCTGTGCCCAGTCTGTGGCAGCTGTGGTGGCCATGTGCCGCAGGGCTTGGCTGTGGATATCCACCTTCATGGCAGATACCCAGCACAAGTTGGCGGATGTTCCCTTCTTGGGTACCAACTTGTTTGGGCCAGGGGTGGAAGGACACCTCACTTGGATTGAGAAATCCAGGGCCACCCTGGACTCTGTCACCTCTGCCCAGAGGGATCCCAAGGACTCCAAGCTTTAGAGAAAGAAGCCCTTTTGGCCCCTCTCTGCCCCTGTGGCCAAGCCTTCCCAGCCCCCAGCTGGACAGCTGGCATAGGCTTGGTGTCCTCAACCGAAGTCAGTTGCTTCTGTCATCCACAAACTGGGTGATCGAGGTCTAGTCCCTCATCCACCTCCAAGCCTGCCCAGTGACGGGATGGGGGGTGCCTCCTCCTGTGCTCATCCTGTTTCCCCGGGTCCTCCTGTGGGGAGCTGGCTCTGCCGCTTCCTTTCCATCTGGTCCATTGTCACCACAGACAGGTGGGTCCTCAAGGTGGTTGGTCAGGGTCTGCCTCTAGAGATCGAGGCTTACCCACCTTGCCAAGCCCGTGTCCTACAGGAGGTCATGGTGACGGCTGACATGCTGTCAGCCCTTCAGGAAGACATTGCCCAACTCCTCCAGAAGGAGGTAGTGGCTCCTGTTCCAGACCATCCAGTAAGCCCAGGATTTGTCTCAAGGGAATTCCTGGTGCAAATGCAGACGGGGGCTGGCACCCCATCTTAGATCTGCATGACCTGAACAAATTTCTTCAGTCATGCACCTTCAGTATGGTCTGTCTGTCTCAGATCATTCCATCTCTGGAGCAGAACTTGTGGTTCTGCTCCTTGGATCTTTCGGGATACATTCTTCCATGCCCCCATCTGTTCGTCCCACTGCTAGTTCCTGCAGTTCCATGTGGAGGGGTTTCTCTATGAGTTCCAAGCCATGCCCTTTGGCCTTTCCTTGGCTCCCAGGGTCTTCACTAAGTTCATTGCAGTGGTGGCAGCCTACCTGAGGCGCCAAGGGGTCTGGGTGTACCCCTACCTGGACAACTGGCTTAGAACGGGTCCCTCAAGGGAGGAGGTGGAGCGGTCCAGGGATCTTACCCTCCAGACCTGCTTGTCCCTTGGCCTCCTGGTAGATGAGGCCAAGTCGGAGCACGTACCTTTGCAGGTGATACAATTCATCGGGGCTGAGCGCGACTCTTGCAGAGCTAGGTCTTGACTTCCAGTGGACCGGGAGGAAGCTCGCTTCTCCTTTGCCCAATCATTTTGGGTTGGGCAATTGCGCCCTGCTCGGGACCTCCTGCAGCTCCTGGTATACATGGTGGCATTCCCCAGCGTGGTCTGTGGAGAATGCGCTCTCTGCAGTGGGAACTTGCCCATCAGTGGTCTCAGCACCAGGGGCACTATGACCAGCCGGTCACTGTGACTCAGCTCCTGTGGGACACTCTCCATTGGTGGTTAGTCCCAGAACATCCACAGGAAGGAAACCCCTTTGTCCACCTGGAGCAGACGGTCACCATCACGACCAGTGCCTCTCTAATGGGCTGAGGTGCCCACCTAGGGAACACAGAGACCATGGACTCTGGACCCCCAAGGAGGCCCAATGCCATATCAACCCGCTGGAGCTTTAGGCAGTTCGTCTGGCGCTGAAAACCTTTGCTCCACATCTTCATTATCAGGTCATTCAGGTCCAGATGGAAAAACTACAACCATGTACTACCTCAAAAAACAGGGTGGGATGCACTCCCTTCCTCTGTGCAGGAAAGCTCTCCACATCTGGACCCTTGTGCTAAGCCTGGACGCCGATCTCTTGGCCATCCATGTGGCTGGTGTCTCCAACCAGCTGGTAGATGCCCTCAGCTGTGTGGGCGAGGCGTCTCAAGAGTGGTCTCTCCATCTGGAGGTAGTACACAGTCTGTTCTCCTGATGGGGCATCCCTCTGGTGGATCTGTTCACCTCCAGGGAGAACGCAACGCTGAGGCTGTATAGTGCCAACCCCCCTCAGAAGGGAACATTGCAGGGGGATGCCTTCTTGAGGCCCTGGACCCCAGGCCTCCTCTATGCCTTCCCTCCATTTCCCCTGATACACAAAGTGCTGATCAAGGCCAGGAGGGTCAAGGCATGGATGATCCTGGTGGCTCCAGACCGGCCCTGCCAGTTCTGGTACCCCGATCTCCTCAGCCTCAGCAGCAGGCTCTCTTGGCGTCTTCCTCTCCACCCAGACCTGCTCTCTTGCAATTATGGGAAGGTACTCCATCCAGGCCTTCAATCCCTGCACCAGACAGCCTGGTTCCTGAGAGGCTGGAGTTCCAGGCTTTGGATCTCTCCCAAGATGTCATCACCGTGGTCGAGGCTTCTCAGAAGGAGCAAACCCGAAAATGCTATGCCTTCAAATGGAAAAGGTTCTCAATTTGGTGCCAGGGCAAGGGGCTTGACCCCTTATCTTGCTTGGTGGCAAATATTTTTGATTACCTTTGGTCCCTCTCTGTCGGGCCTTCAGTCAACGACCCTTAAGGTGCATCTGGAGGCCATCTCTGCATACCAGCTGTGGGCTGGTATGCTGTTGGTGGCACAGGAGAAGGTGGTCTGGTACTTTTTCAAAGGCCTTGACCACATTTCCCCTCCAGTGAGCGAACCACCACCGATGTGGGACTTGTTGCTGATGTTGGCAAAGCTCATGGGCAAGCCATTTGAACAAATGCACAGGTGTGAAATGTGTCACCTGTCATGGAAGGCTGCCTTCTTGGTGGCTATAATGTCAGCCAGAAGGATCAGTGAGCTCCAGGGGCTCTCGATGGAGTCTTCTTATGTGGTCTTCCACAGGAGCGAGGTCATCCTTTGCCCCAACCCAAAGTTCCTCCCAAAGGTTGTGTCTGAGTTTCACCTTAACCAGGTGATGCATCTCCTGGTGTTCTTCAGCAATCATACCTCGGAGGCCAAGCACAGGCTCCATACCTTGGACCTGCGGTGAACGATTGCCTATTATAAGGAGCACATGGCTGGAGTTCGGGGAGAGGTTCGCCAGCTCTTTGTCACCTACGCTGAAGCCGCACCTGGCAGTGACAGGTGGATTGTATCCTGCATCGACCTATAGGTTGGCAGGTAGGGAGTCTCCCGTAGGACTAAGGGCTCATTCCACCCATCATACCGCTGCCTCAGTGGCTGCTTCCTGGAATGTTCCTGTCCAGGAAATCTGCAGGGCTGCTACCTGGAAGTCAGCCCACATCTTCATTTCCCACTACCACACCGACCTTGAGTCATGCTGGGATGGTGATTTTGGGGCCTCTGCACTCCAGTCTTTATTCCCTAAATTGGGGGTGTGCGCCTTGCCTCCTTCTCCTGGAGAACTGTTTGAAGTCTGCCAGAAGTGTGAATAAGTACACCATATCCACGACCCTAGAAAATCAGGTCACTCACCTGTAGCAGGTTTCCCCCCCCCCCTTACTTCTTTATGCTTACCCTGCCGATCGGTCCCTATCCACCCTGGCGTCTGCTGGGACTCACCTCATGCAGCTTCGAAGGTGTCCCACTGGCCAGGTGTGAAGCCTGTGGTGGACCAGTGTCACCCTAGCAGTCAGCTGTTTTTCCTCTGTTTTTTTTCTCCCACCCCCAAGCATGGTCATGAGAGCGTGCATAGACACCAGTGGCCGAGCTGCGCACGGTTCTGTATGCAGCCCGCCGAGCATCTTCTCCACCTCCGCCCCCTGTTTCAGGACTCAGTGTGCCAGCTCCCAGCCACCACTAAGGGTCAGGCAAGTGCTGGTCACTGCTCCCACCCTCCTCCAGGAGAGGAGAGGAGAGCTGTCCTCAGGATGCTCTGTCCTCTTCCTTCCCAGCCAACCCCCAGTGACCCATTCACACCGCAAACGCGGGTCAGTGGCGTGGCAGTCACCTGTAACAGTAGATCTTCCACAGAGTGGTCTCTTGCAGTAGATAATACTTTTGGGTATCCAGCAGAGGTCGCTGTGGTGCATGGTAGCTCTTCTAGCAGTTTTCCACCAGGGACCGCCCACACATGACATCAGCTTCCTGTTTTATATAAGTGTGGGTGGTCCCTGGTATCCTCAGTTCATTTTCCCACTGTCTTAAGCTCGCACAGCAGCTTGTGCAACTTCTGTGTAGCAGTCATCAACAAGAAATTTGGAACTAAAATGAATGTCTTCTGATTCTTCAAAGAAACAAGCTTTATTTCTTTCCCTGCTGTTGCGGTAGGAAAATATACCGCTTTGACAATCACATACTTTGTGTAAGGTGTCTGGGACCCACACACAACACCAATTCCTGTAGTTTATGTCAGGAATTTAATCAGGCAGCTCATCAATGACGGTTGTTTGAAATTCAACACCTATTGATGGAGCAGAAAATGTCTCCCTTGGAGAACCCAGAGGGCTCGTACCAAGGACTCCCCCTCTTCTGGTTCTCGTTCCCGGCAGAAAAGGAGAAGCAGAACCCTCCTCACACTCCCTGCCTCATCGCCCATCGATGGCCACTATTTCTGGTGTCCCTCCGTCGAAGGGGCATCATTCAAACACTTTTTCATCGATGGGGGCTCATATCCTCTTGTTGACAGCGCTTTCCAGCGCTTTAAATACAGTTCAGATAGTAACTGCTCCATTGACGGAGGCTTATACCCTCTCATCGACAACGCTTTTCATGCAGCAAAGTATACTGCTGCTCCATCGATGGGGGCTCCTCTCCCGTCAACAGCATCTGACAATTTGAGTGAAAATAACTTATTTTCTCCTGGGCCCATCAACGACCCTGCATACCTCATGGGAAACCTATGGTTTATGCCTTATTTGACTACCCCTCCACCTACACAGGTGGCTTCTTATAGGGGTCAGGCTGGCAGAGATCGGGACCCTGGTCTTAACCACCCAGGGGCAAGACCTACTCATACTACGCGTCCCATTCCCTCCATCACCCCCTTTGTTTCCCAACATGCCCCCCTTCTCACCCCCCTCCTTCCCAGGAAAGGGACCTCACCAATGTAGTCCGACAGGTCTTGCATGCCATGCGGCATTCTCAGCCCTCTAAAGGGCTGGGTGATACTATCTGATCTCCTCTCCCTCCTCTGCCTAAAAGATTTCATAGTGACAGGGATACCATGCCACCCTGGTCTCCTCCTCCATTCATAGAGGATTATTTGTCAGATGACCAAGATTGCCGCCTGATTTCGCCGGTGATCTTGAGGATGAGGAGTTTCAAGATGTGGGTTTTCCTAATCCTGAATCCCCCTATTCTGAAATCTCTTCCCTGGATGACGATCTGCCTCTCCCTTCGGCAACCTCACTCCTGGACAACCCGACCTTTAGTGAGATGATGGCTCAAATCCAAAAGACCATGGGATTCTCCACTACTGAACATGACAAACAACATAAGGATATGGCAGAATATCTTGAATTATCTGAGGAGCCTGTTTTAGTGGTTCTCCCACTAATACCAACTTACCAGAATGTTATGCTGGCTGCTTGGCATCAGCCTTCAGCTATTACAGCTGTTTCCCTCAAAGCGGATCGTCTGTATCAGGCTCCTCTGGACCACCCCTTTCTGTCTGGTATTGCAGAGGCAGATTCTGTGGTCATTACTGCTGCTCATGACCGTAACAAAAAACCCAAGCACATGAGCTCCTTACCCCCTGATAAGGAATCCTGAAGAATTGACCATCTGGGGAAAAAGGTCTTTTCCTCAGGTGCTATGAATATCAGAATCCTGAATTATATTTATTTATATATGTAATTGGATATTCGGAATTACAATCCTTTGAGTCTGAGACTCCTTTTCAAAGGCTCCACATCAGGTTACAGTAACAATTGACATGACATATAGTTAACATAATCATGGTACAGTTTGCATAACATAGAGAGCATATCATTGGTACAAAAAATATCATACATGGCGAGCAGTAATACATTTGGATATAATATGCAGGTACAATTCATTGCACATTGAGAACGTATCATAAATACAAGAATTTCATACATGGAGAGCCGTAAGGCATTTGTGTACAATATTTAAGTACAATTCATTGCATGATTGAAGATAACTAGTGGCGGCGGGGGAGGTGAGCCTATTTCGGGGGTCTATATGGTGGCTCGGTGAAGAACATTGGGATGGAAGGGTGATGGGATATAGAAGGAGGGGGTAGCAGCAGCGGAGAGAGCTGGACAAAGTCCATTGTCAGCATTGGAGGATGAGAAAGGGAGAGAGGAGGGAGGGCAGGAGGGACGGGGTCCATTATAGTAGTCAGTGATAGGACAAGGAGGCAGGACAGGTTCATTGCCAGTTAGTAAAGGAGTTAGGGGCAGCTACAAGAGTGTGTGGAGAGGAGGTGGGAGCACAGGAATGATTTAAACTGACCAAGCTTGGGTTCCTCAGTAATGTGAGAGGGTAGGAAGTTGCGCCATGAAGATTAAATATCGGCGTACCCTTGGGTCCTCTGCCATTGAGCTTATCAGTAAACTCCCTCCCTCGCAAGACAGGGATAAATTATTGACTACAGTGACAACTAGTAATTCTATCTCCTATCACCTTCTCAGGTTGGAATATGATGCCGTAGATACCTCAGCCCGACTATCAGCTACTGGTATCACTCTGCTTTGCCATGCCTGGCTTGGCGTTTCAGGCTTTGCACCTGATATACAACATAAAGTAGCTAACACCCCCTTTAACAGGTCCAAGCTGTTCGGGCCAGGTACTCAAATGTTACTGGATGACTTACAAGCATCTGGCAGAACCCTCCATACGGTCCATGGCATGTATCATACTCCAGCTACAATCTACCGTACTCAACACTCCTCTTATTCCAAAAGATGTGTGAAATATAGAGGTGGTAATAAAGGCGGCTTCAGGGGTCATGCTCAATCCACCAGAGGCAACACCTCTACTACCTGGGGTGTCCGCTCCTGCCCTTCAGGTGGAGCTGTGCATCCCACTTCCCAGTGAACCACTAGGGCTTTCCCCCCCTTGCCTCCTGGACCAGGCCTTGAAGGCTGTGGGGGGTTGTTTTGCCCTCCATCTGGAGGCCTGGCAAATGATCACTTCTGACAGTTGGGTACTTCAGATTATACAGAAGGGTCATACTCTAGAGTTTCTCTCCACCCCACACCCTTGACCTCCTTGGCAGATTCATTATCCTCCAGATCATACACCCATCTTACAGGAGGAATTAGCGACCCTCTTGGCCAAACAGGCCATTGTACCAGTACCCCTTCTGGAACATCAAATGGGATTTTATTCCCACTTCTTTTTGGTGCCCAGACATATGGGAGACCTCAGACCAATACTGGATCTCAGACAACTGAATCTTTACATTCAGTACAAACATTTCCGCATGATCACCCTACCATCATGCTGATCCTAAAACAGGGCGATTGCTTTGTGCTCTAGACATGAAGGATGCCTACTTTCATATTCCCATCCACCCTGCCCACCACAAATTTTTGCATTTCCACCTACTGGGTCAAATTATCAGTTTCAAACACTCCCTTTCAGCATCTCATCAGCCCCCATTGTGTTCACCAAGTGCCTAGCAGTGATAGCAGCAGCCTTACGAAGGGAAGGACACTTCATCTTTCCATATCTAGACGATTGGCTAATAAAAGCAGACTCCAAAGTAGCTCTGCTTGCCTCTCTAGATGCTACCTTGAAACTGTTCGCAGATCTGGAAATCACTGTTAATTGGCCAAAGTTCAGTCCAAATCCGACACAGTCTCTCCAATACATTGGAGCTGTTCTAGATACAGTTACAGCCAGGGCTTACCTCCCACCTGCCCGGCAGGACATGCTTATAGCTCTGCCATTGGATATACATATAGATTCAGAAAATAGTCACAGTCAGACAAATGCTGCACCTTCTGGGTCACATGTCAGCTGCCGTCCCTATGGTGGCATTCGCCCATCTCCACATGAGACCTGTCCAATGGACCCTTTAGAATCAGTGGTCCCAAAAAACAGGACATTTCGAAGACAAAATCAGAGTCACTCCCTTGACATGGTGGACAGTCAGAATCAAACTGAGTCAAGGAATGCCTTTCCGGTCCCCCCTCCCATGCAAACGTTGACCGCAGATGCTTCCCTGCAGGGCTGGGGAGCGCACTTCAGTCCTTATTAGACCCAAGGCCAATGGCCCGCATCTCCCCATCTGTCTCATATCAATCTCTTGGAGATGAGAATGGTCTGCCTCGCCCTCCAGACATTCTGGCCCTACCTCGAGCCAGGATTGTTACTGATCCAAGCAGACAACACTGCAGTAGTGTTCTACCTCAGCAAACAAGGGGGTTCGAAGTCTCTCATCCTATGCAGAGAGACCCTTGCAGTTTGGTAAGAAGCCATATGGCAACAGTTGACGCTAACAGCTGTTGACCTACCGGGATATTGCAACCAGTTAGCCGACCGGCTGAGTCGCCAGTCCACAACTCACGAGCACATGCTCCAAGAAATCTTCAACTTACGGGGCACTCCACAGATGAATCTGTTTGCCTCCCCAGATAATTACAGTCTTCCTAGGTATTTTTCCATTATCCTGAACAGAAAGGGACAATCTATAGATGCCCTGTCCAAGCCTTGGACAGGTCTCTTCTTATATGCTTCCCCCCATCCCTCTCCTGCAATGGACTCTACTGAAACTACAGTTAGAACTGGTCACAATCATTCTCATAGTCCCAGTGTGGCCTCGTCATACATGTTTTCCCCCTACTCCTACAGCTGTCAGTATGGGACCCCGTCCCATTGCCGATCAGATGAGACCTCTTGACTCAGTGTTACAGGCCTCTCCTACACCCCAACCTGAAGTCTCTGCACTTCCACGCTTGGCTCCTGAGGACACTTTCATAACTTGCTTACAAGTGTCCTCTCCTGTTGTCAATATCCTCTTGGCCTGCCGTAAGCCAGCAACAAGAGCAACATACAATTCCAAATAGAAACACTTTTCCATATGGTCAGTCTCTCAATCTTTGGACCCATACTCTTGTCCACTGATGAAGGTTCTGGACTACCTGACCTAACTATCCAAGTCCGGTCTAAGTTATTCTTCCATTAAAGTCCACTTGGCCGCCACCTCCGCTTTCCATGATGGCAGGTTACTGTACCAACATCATCTAGCTAAGATGTTTTTGAAAGGAATGTTACATATTAAACCTCCTATTAGAAGACCCACTCCTCTATGGGATCTCAGTTTTATGATAGAAAAATTGACCCTTGAGCCTTTTGAGCCAGCTGCCACTTGTGAACTCTGTTTTCTTTCATGGAAAACCCTATTTCTGGTGGCTATCACTTCTGCGCGATGTACTTCCAAGCTCCTTGCCACCAAATCCCTAACACAACTGGTAAGGGAGCCCACCCGTCAAAAGGCAAACGGCACTTCCTGCTCCCTCTTGGACTGGATTATGTCAAACCGTCCCGAGAGGATCTCCTCAGTAGGGGCCCTACCCGGCGCATATCGGACCACTCTCGGTTCTGTGTATATGGAATATCCCTCCCTAAGGTTCCCCACAAAATCATCCAGGTTGAAACTTTGCCAGATTAAACCCTGACCTGTTCTTGGAGGAACTCAGGCTTACGGACTGGTCAACAGTCTACAGAACACTGGAACTCTCATCGGCCGTCGCCGTGTTCCACAACATCTTTGTGGATCTACAAGATAGGCATGCCCCTATCACTAGGCGTAGGGTCCGTGGGACAGCCACCCAGTGGCTGAAAGTGGGTCTCCTCTCCCACATGCGAACGAGAGACAAATGCTGGCATCAGGTAAAACGCTCACACGACACTGCCCTGTTGCAGCAATACAGAAAACTCAGAAATGAGTGCAAGAAAATGATCAGGGGCAAGCGACTTCTGCAGGCCGCCCTTCTCAGCTCTGCTAAAGACTCCAGACGGTTCTGGAGAACCATCCTATCACTGGTTGGCGGTCGCTCCTACTCCGGGGTCACTGACATGCTCCTTGAGAGAGTCTCCTGCAACAATCCTCACGTGATTGCTAATGCTCTAAACTCTCATTTCACAGACCTCCCTTCTGCTCTCCCGCTAGGTCCTCAGCCAAAACTCAAACTGCCCTGCCTCCCGTCCCAATGGGAGTCTGGTCTGACCCGCCCTCCATTTTACCTAAGGGCGGTATCGATGTGAGTGCGGTCTCTCCTTCTTGATCTCTCCCAGAATGCTAGCCCTGGTCCTGATGATCTGGAGCCAAAGCTTCTCAAACTAGGTGCTCCCTTATAGCCTCCTGGTGGCCCACATTTTCAACCTATCCCTTACCCAGGGACTGATCCCGGATATCTGCAAGGTTGCCAAGGTCGTCCCTGTCCCTAACAAGGGTGACCCCAAAATCCTGGACAACTACCATCCCATAGCTATCCTCTCTGCTGTCGCAAGCTCCTGGAAAAGGTGGTCGCCAGACAAATCTCGGAGTATATCCACTCCCATGGTCTGCTGACCCTGGCCCAACACGGCTTTCGTAAAGGGCACAGCACTTCCATGGCTCTCATCTCAGTCTCTTCCAGCATCAGAGCTGCTATGGATCAGGGAAAACTCTCAGGTGTGGTATCTATTGACTTATCCAAGGCGTTCGACCTTGTTGACCATGACCTGCTTGCCCTGCAGATGAGGTCCCTTGGTTTGTCCCCCACTGCCCTAAACTGGGTCTCTGACTACCTATATGGCAGAAAACAACTAACTAAATTCAATAAAGTCCTCTCTGCCCCCGGCCTGTCACCTCTGGTGTCCCTCAGAGGCTCCGTGCTGGGTCCCCTCTCTTTCCCTGTTCATCAACAATCTCCCTGATGTGGTCTCCAGCTGCCGTGTCATCATGTATGCGGATGACCTGGTTCTCCTGCCCCTCCTGTGATACAGCCACACTAAACCGTCCATATCTGAAGACCTCTGGAACATCCAGGCATGGCTCTCCAACCATAAATTGGTCCTAAATCAAAACAAAACCCAGGCTATGCTCTTAGTTCCTCTGCCAAAATCTGAGCCTCTTCAACTCCCCTACATATCAACTACGAAGGTGGCTCCCTCTCCCTACCGTGACCTCCCTCAAATATCTTGGAGTGATGCTTGATCCCCAATTGGACCTTGGTAGTCATATCCATAATGCCTGCAGGGGTAAACCGCAAACTGGGGATGGCCTACAGGGCTCGGTACAACTCACTCCAGCTGCTCGCTTAGCTCTTGCCAGGGAGTACTACTTCCTCCCTCAGCTACTGCTCCCTCATATTTGCTCCTACTTCAAGACCCTCCTAAGCAAGTGGAGCACAACGTAACAACATCTGTCATTTTGCCCTGGCGCCCCGCCTCACCCATCACTGCGAGCTCTACGAGAAGCTTGGCTGGCTATCCCCGCTCAGTCACCTTAACTTTAGCACTGAGTGCCTCGTGAGTAAAGTACTTAGCTCCGGCACCCCTCCGGAACTGGCCCGGTTTCTTGCTCCTGCTGACCTCTCCCTCTACCTGCTTAGATCCCAAGGCCCCGGCCTACTAAGTGTACCTACTTCCCGCACCAACATGGGGGACCGGAGTTTTGCTGTCCATGGCCCCAGGCTCTGGAACTCCTTTTCTGAAAAGAGTCCGTACTGCCTCCTCTCACAAGAGTTCCGGACCTCCCTGTGGGATCATCTTAAGGTGGCTTCTCGCTGTGAATGTCCTAAGCCTCCTTAGCCTCCCGGTGTCCACTGGTGCCGGCTTCTTCTCTCCTGCTCTGGCGTCACCACTCTTGCGCTATGTCCTCGTCCAAATCCCCCCTCCCTTGCTTGACCGACGCTATGATGTTACTATGCTCATAATCCTCACCAGCCCTGTTGGTCATTGAATTTATCTCTAATTTATACCTTGCCCCAGCACTGTATCTGGGTGTACCTTCCACGTAAATGTAAAAACTGTAAAAATTGTCTTTTCTCCTGTTTTTGTACCTGAATGTATTCGTCTGAACCAATTACTGTATCAATGTACCTGTTGTACCCTTTTGTACTCTCCCGGGTCGTTCCTGAAAATAGGCATAAAACTTGTCTAGTGTACTTACCCGGTAAACAAAAACGAAATAAAATGTGCAGGGAACCTTACTTGATTTTCCACAAAGAATAGGTGGTCTTTCGTACCAACCTTTCCTTCCTTCCTGAAGTAGTCACCGAACATACTTTAAATCAGTACTTGGAGCTTCCGGTCTACTATCCAGACTACTCCAATCAGGGTGAACATCTACCACATACTTTGGATGTCCATCATATACTACGCTACTATGCTAATTGGACACAATTGATTAGAAAGACGTCTCAACTGTTCATCTCTTTTGCCCCTGGTTGTGAAGGCCTCCCGGTTGCAACACGTACTGTGTCATCCTGGTTGGCACATTGTATTTCATTTTGTTACAAAAAATACAACAAGCCTTTACTTGGACCTGCCCAAGCCCACTCCACTAGAGCTATGGCCACCACTGCGGCTTGCTTTAAGGGAGCCTCCATTTCAGATATCTGCAATGCAGCTACCTGGTCCACGATCCATACATTCACAAGGCACTACAATCTGGATATTGCCTCACGACATAGGACGGCCTTCGGCTGTGCAGTCCTACAGGGTCTCTTACCATAACTGTCCTCCTACATGAGCTTTACTGCTTGGGATTCATCCCAAAAGTATTACCTACTGCAAGAGACCACTCCGTGGAAGGTAGTACAGTTACGTAAAAACTTACCGTAACAGTAGATCTTTGAGGAGTGTCTTTTGCAGTAGGTTTGTTCCCACCCTCCATCCCCCTCCTTCTCTAAGAGAGCAAGTTCTGGTCCAATGACTAGGGTTGGGACTCCTTTGGTACCTCGGCTTCCCCTTGGTCCTCGCTTTGCGAGCTGAATCCAGCGGGGGGAACTGAGGATACCAGGGAGCACCCACACTTATATAGGAAACAGGAAACTGATGTCATGTGTGGCGGTCCTTGGTGAAAAACTGTTAGGAGAGCTGCCATGCACCACAGTGATCTCTGCTGGATACCCAAAAGTATTACGTACTGCAAGAGACACTCCTCAAAGATCTACTATTACAGTAAGTTTTTACATAACTGTACTGTCTAGGAGTGGTGTATGGTGTACATCCACATTGATCCACCTGACCTCCCCTGGCAATTAGCACACTGATTCTTGCTTCCGGCTGGTAAGATCTGATGTCACGGGGCAGTGCTGAAGGAGCTACTACCCGGGTTGGTTGGAGGAGCCAGCTTGAAGACTTTCTGGCAAGCCTGAAAGGGAAAGGAACACACTGCCAGATGTGTGGATGTACACCATATACCACTCCTAGAACTATTGTTACAGGTGAGTAACCTTTTTTTTTTTTATAACAAGTCAGAGTAGTAAAGGATCATGCTTTCTAGCTAAATTAGAGAACTACATTTTTGATTCTAAGGTGCTCGTTTAGAGATTAGGTGAGAAATATGAAAAGTATTGTATAAGGCAAACCTAATCATGGTAACATGGCATAACAAATATAATAAGTAGTAAAAAGCTGTCTGTGTTATGTTAGAGGAACTGAGATTTTGAACAAGCACCAGTTTTATATACAGTATAACTGTATCTGCTTTATTTAGGAGTCCGTTGATACAAAAAAGTCTTTGTATTTTTGTTAATATTTTTCGTTTGTATTGCACTTGTCTTATTATTTTGCATGGCATTACTAATTAAGCATAAGTGATAGTGTGGCACTACGTATACGAGTATCAAGTGTCGTTTTTTAGTTTTCAGGATAAGCACCTCTTGGAAGAGAATTAATAGAAGTATTGAAATGGTATTTCATATCATAAGGTCCGCACTATAGAGATGCATGCTAGCAGGGGAGTTTGGAAAAACATTAAATTTATTTACTTTTAGGGGAATTCAGGGCTGGCATGTGGGAAAAATCAATACAGATACAGAAATGAGTTTATAAAGTTTCTGAGTGTAACTGGATGAGTATAGTAATTATGTTTACGTACAGTAAGAATTTAATATGGATCTATTTTATTGATACATTAGTACACACCAGAGTGAAATGTGATTGGTGTAGGGTAAAAAAAAGTAATTCGTTCAAACATGATAATGGATGTACTTTATTGTCTTTTCTGCAAGATTAGATGACCACCTATCCTTGAAAAAGTGGAGCAATCCATGAAATGGCGGTCACTGATGGGATTTTTTTTGCAGGTGCAAATAATATTAATAAATTCATTCTGACTATTGCTTACCCAGGAGCCGAGTTTCTTTTTTACTTTTTCCTGTACTCATTCAGCTGTATAAGTAGAGGGTGACTTTGGAATGCAGCTAATTCATTTTCACTGTTTTTTTTAGCTTTCCTTCAATTTCTTCATATTTTAAATGATCTTCTCTGATTGTGATTTCTGCCAGTTTAAGTGAAAAATCATTTAAAGTTGACAACCAGTCATCTTTTAATTGAAAATTTTCAATGGCTACTGTAAGTAATTTAGTGACGCAGGGGCCTCTGGATGTCCATTTTTTGGTTTGATATTCCATTAAATTTTCTGTTATACCACATATAAATCTCAGCAGTTTTAGCTTTTCCAGTCTGATAAATAGTAAGGTAATTGTTTCTTCATCATTGCTAGTTGGATTTTCGTTATTACCATTTAAATTAGCTGGATAATATCTAGTAACTGCCTCGTTGCATTCTAAACAAAAGGGACCTTTCAGTTCTTCACTTGAAATGCTTGGCGTGCTCTCTGAGCCATTTACAGCTTTTGATGTCATCATTTTAGGTTGTTTAGTGGCATCTTGTCTAGGACAACTACTTGAACTTGTGACAAGTTGGTTCCTCAACTCGCTACATTTGACTAATAACGTGGTGCATGCCAAGACATGAAATTTGTGACTCACCATGCCTTCCTTTGCATCTTCCGGCACTCTTAGTGTGAGGTGGTCCTCTGGAGAAAAATCAACATCCTTCACCTGTGCCTGTGAGCACACAGGAATATGGAAGCTTAGAAACAGACTTAAGCACCACCAAAAACTGCAGTCTTTCAAAAGTGTTTATCGTTTGGTGCAGCTCTTGGACAGCATCTAAAAAAGGTGCAGTTACAGCAAACTAAGGCAGGTACAGAAATACTGAGGCAGTCAAAAAAAGATAACCCAGCACTTCCCCTCTAAACAGTGATGCTTCGTCAGGGAATTATCTTGCAGATAAAGTCATCTCTTAAATACACAAGATGAAATTGATTGCACAAGATGTGTACGTGCACATTTTGCATTGAATGATAAAGGGTTATTAAATGCAATTGTAGATCTAAAGCATGCCTCATTAAAGGAGAACTGCACTGAACCTGTCGGTCATTTTTCCTTAGAAGCAATTTTTTTAAATGCTGGTTAAAATTCTGTTATTGTTCTATCTATAAATGCCTATTAGTAACCTCAGTGAATGTTTCTGCTTCACAGTCTGGTGAGAAGTACCATTTTAGAACTGTGTGATGTGGTTTCTATCTGTCTCAGCCACAGAGTTCTGTAGTAGAACATGGATGCATTGTGACAACAATAGAAGAGTGGAGCAGGGACTACATTATACAGTTCTAAAATGGTTCTTACCAGCAGCATGTAAATCAGAAACACCAAGTAGGATAACTGAAAAGTCTGAATAGATAGAGCAGTGACAGAATTTGAACCAGTATTTGAGAAACCGCTTCTAATGTGAAAAGTGACTTATAGATTCAGTGCAGTTCTCCTTTAAAGGAAAGCTGTCGTTTTCAGGGGCTCTCACTTTACTTTAATGTAAGAAAGCAAAGTCCGTTACCCGGAAGTATGGCGGACTATTGGGCGGCATCATTAATTGTAATGGTGTGGTGCCGCACCCTGCACTTCAATACAAATGCATTGAAGCACAGGCTGTGGCACCGCACTGTTACAGTTAATGGTACCGCCCGATAGCCCGCCATACTTCTGGGTAGTAGACTGTGCTTTCTTAAATTAAACTACTTTGCCAGGCATAAAAAAATGCATTTTTCAGCAAAAAGCTTAACCAGAGGGTGACATTTGCATGGCGGGAACCCCTGCAAACGACAGCTTTCCTTTAATATTGAATCTCACACTGCTGCCTATTGCTCTGATGTCAGTTGCAGGGGATTCTGGAATTTGTAGAAGCAGAAGATTTCAGCTTAGAACTAGGCAACATTAGTCTGATATTAACTACTATACTACAATAAACAGTAAGTAAACCAAAATGTTTTTGCATACAAAGTGCACACTGGGACCAGACTCACACTTGATGTAGAACTCTTGGTGTTGACTGCTCCCCTTTAAGAATAGAATTATTTTATTTTTGGTGTCCTGTCACATGTTTTGATGTCTCCTGCCGCTGAGATCCACAGTCAAATGCTAGTGCGCTGCTCCTCCATCCTGAAGTTATGACATTGAATTGCTGCCCCACAATTAGTATTTACACATTTAGGGGTTGGGGGTAATTTCCTCAGCAGTGTGGAAGACTGGTTGGACCCAAGAATTCACAGAACATGCTGCCCTAGGATTGTTTCTTGCTGTTCAGGGAATGGGTCTTAATAGCCAGCACCAGTGGAAAAGTCTGCTTGACTGAGTCCGACAAGTCCCAGCATGCAAGTGATCAGTCAAGCACAAGCTACAGGTAAGCAGTAGTGGTGTCAAGGAATCTGGTGGTCATATGTGGGGTGGACTGATCTTCAGGGCACAAAACATTACTGTTTGGGAAGTATTTCAGCGGCAGTCTAGAAGGACCTTGTGAGAATTATTTTTAGTATCTTGTATGAATGACTTTTAGCCAGTTTGAAAGTATAACATCCATATTGCTCAATCCCCTAGTCTCACAAATGGCAAGACTTAAAAACAACCAGGGCCAATTATCCAAAATCAGAGTTTTTAAAAACAAATAGTAAATCAACTTGGGGAGCTGTTACAGAAAAGGGCTTTAGTGTAAAAAGCATGTTCTAAAGGAAAAGTAAACTTTACATTATAGGAGCACTAAAGTCAAATTTGAAAGAGATATGTTTTCCTCTCTGCCCAGTTGAGTCTATCTATACTCTGTACAAGTTTTGTTGTTTGCTTACTGTACTTTTAAAGAATGCATACATTCATTTTCAGTGTGGGGATCTCCATTTTTACAGCTGCATAGTGAGAACTGTGCTGATGTGTTGCTGACACAGGGGAAAAGAGAAAAATACTGAATGCATCACATTGTTTGCTCTGCATTCTGCCCCCTTCAGTGGAATAGAAGCACATACAGTACATATGAATCACTGCGCTTTCTGTCTGTTCCCCCACCTCTGGCTTTCTCCCCCTGTGTAAAAAACAAAAAAAAACAAGAAGCTCCCTCCCTGTGAATGCTCTTCACCCATGCCTCCTCCATTCCCAGCCCTGGCACTGGCTAAAAAGATCCTGCCCACTCCCGATCACTGTTTTGTCCAGGCTCCACAGAAGATTCTGCCTGCTGATAAATGCCCCCACACACATCACTGTCCCATGCCAGCTTTACATACAAAAGATGCCATCCACACGCAACCACCACCTCCGGACCAGCAGTCGAGGATGCCAGGGTGTCTACCCCGGTGCCCTTAAATATTGAGCCGACACTGGGATGCCCAATCCCCAGTGTAGGTACCTGCAATAAAGAAAACTCTCCCTCAGCATCTTTTTCTTCTTTTTTTTAAGCTGAAATAAGCTGCCATCCCAACCCTCAACCCGAGCCCCCACTCAGCACTCTCCACCGCTCACCCCTCCCCCACACTCCCCATACTTGCCTGCTGTGGGTTGAACATTGTAATCCTCTCTGGACCAGAGAAGCGTGGTTAGCATATTTCAGTGTGTTTTGAACTTTTACTTATGACTTGGTCATTTTTTAATATTTTTACCCCAAATTTTCAACATGACCTGTTTGGAATGCCACCTCATGAACAAGGTAGGTGAAATTTTTCAAATCCAGACAGAAAGCTGATTTCGCAGTCGCTCTAAAAAATCACCCTTTCGGGTGGGATTTTAAACTTTTCTCCTACTTGGTTCATGAAATGGGGTCATAAGAAGACTATTTTAAAAATTTGGGGTCAATATATTAACAAAAAATGTATGCATGTACATTGAAAATTTTCAACGCTCGCACATAACTTTTGTAATTTGCAGTATTTTGACCCCAAATTTTGAACATAGCCATTTTTCACACCACCTCTGGAATGTGATAGGTGTTTTTCAAATTCTGGCCAAAATGTGTTTTCGTACTTGTGTTGTGAAATTTTATTTTGGCTGAGATTTGAACATTTTCACCTACTATTTATTTATTTAATAAATTTTGTTGACCCAGTAGGCCCACTGAGACTAGAAGTCCCTTTTTCAGAGGTGGATTGGGGCGGGGATACAGATGGTAACCAACTGAAATTGAACCAGATTAAGTGGTTGGTGGTATTTTTAGTGAATGGGGGAAATTTGGCCAGGACACCGGGGAAATTCCTCATCTGCATTGCTGGCAGTAGGGGGACTTGCTGTCTGTGAGCCATGGCCACTTCGGGTGGAACGCCAGGAGAGCAGGACGTCCTGAATGCAGGAGAGAGAGTTTCTTCAGAGCAACTGGTTTTGGATGATTTGGAGGTATTTATGGACGTTTTGTCAGATTTTCAGCAAGCCAAGACCTAGAGATATTGCCTGATGGTAGTGCTTTGGATTTAAATCAGCCTGAAGTAATAAATACTGCACGGACTTTACCTGATATGGACATGGATGAGAAATCCCTTAAAGAGCTGTTAATTGTGGAAAACGAGAGGCATCTTTGCGTGACTGAGCGCTTGGTTGCGAAACTAACCCATTTCCAGGACTCTGAATTTAATATCAAGCCACTGGACTCGCCTGTTGTTGGGCCTGTGTTCCAAAGTGACATGGCAGCTGAGCTACACTGTGAAGGGCAAGGTAAGCCTGTCAAACCTTTGGCTTCTGAACTTGCTGTAAAATGCTCTGATGTTTCTGTTTCTCCAGCTGGCAGTAAAGGAGTTCTGGATTACTCGTACCTAAAGCTGGAGAAACCTACAGTATTGTCTCATGAAACTGCGGTACAAGTGGAGGATTCTACCTCCGAGGGTGATCTAATTACGGCTTATTCAGTGCAGACTGTGCTACCTGACTGTCAGGTGGCTCCTGGAGATTCATCAGTCCTGGGGCCAGTCCTCTTCAACATCTTCATTAGTGACCTTGCAGATGGACTAGAGGGTAAGGCTTGTCTGTTTGCAGATGACACCAAGATCTGCAACAGAGTAGATGGTCCAGATGGGGTGGGCAGAATGAGAAGAGATCTGGATAAACTAGCAAAATGGTCAGAAGAGTGGCAACTGGGATTTAATGCAAAGAAGTGCAAGATCATGCACACAGGGAAGAGAAACCCTGAAGCCACCTATAGGCTGGGAAGGGAGTTGCTGGCAGTCACAAAGGAAGAAAGAGACTTGGGCATCATCATCACTGATGACCTGAAATCATCCAAGCAGACCTCTAAAGCAGTAGGTAAGGCTAGGGGGATGTTAGGGTGTATTAGTAGGGTATCACAAGTCGTAGAGGGAGGAATAATCCCTCTTTACAAGACACTAGTTAAGCCCCATCTGGAGTACTAAATGCGGTATTGGAGGCCACACCTTCACAAGGACATTAACCAAATTGAGGCAGTCCAGAGAAGGGAAGCAAAATGGTGCAGGGACTGCATCAGAAGACATATGAGGACAGATTAACAGAGCTCAATATGTATACCCTTGAGCAAAGGAGGGAGAGAGGTGATATGATGAGTGGCATTCAAACACCTTAAGGGCATTAACAAGGTGAAAAGAGTCTAACATGCTTAAATATAAGAAAAATAGCAGGACAAGAGGACACAGCATGAGATTAGAGGGGGGCCGATTAAGGGGGAATGTGAGGAAATTCTTTTTCACAGAAAGGGTGGTGGATGCATGGAATGGCTTTCCTCAAGAAGTGGTGGCTATGACTACAGTGCAGGGCTTCAAACAGGCATGGGATAGGCATAAGGGAGCAATACAAATGAGTATGAATAGATAGGCCACTGACAGAGCAAAGGGCAATGGCACATTTATAAGGTAGAAAAAGAAATGGGCAGACTGGCTGGGCCTTGTGGTCCTTATCTGCTGTCAACTTCTATGTTTCTATGTTTCATCACGCCCTGCTCTTTCAAGGTCTGTGGGATTTGTTTTTCGTGCAGAGCTGCCTGCAGCACCCTCACTTGTACCAGGTCCTGCTATAATTTACCAGACCTCTCCCACCACACAGGATGGCTTGACTGTTTTTTCTTTCACCTGAGATTCAGACCCACAGATGGGTTCGTGGGACTCTTGCACGCTTCAACAAGCGGCTCCTGCTACAGCTGTCATAGAACAACTTTCTGCAGCCCCTCCTGTATCAGGAACATCTCACATTCACCTTATTTTACCGGAGGCGTCTCAGGGTTCTGCTTTACGAGTGCCTGATGCTATACTGCCTGCTAGATCTTCTGAAGAGCTGTGGTCTCCTCAAAAAGCCTTAAGCGAGGCGGGTTGGACAAAAACTGAAAAAGGAATCTGGATTCCCACACCAGACTGGGACCCCATGTTAAATTTCACCTAAAACTCCCCAGAATGGCGCCCTAAAATGCCTGTTTCTGCTTTGCCTATGCAATCACAAGACAGGAATGTTGCAACTGATTCAGTATTTGACTATCAGACGTTACCATTGCAAGCCATGGCTTCTAAAGATAACTTGTCTGACCCTTCAAAAACTGAGTCTTCCTCAAATGTGACTGAGGATCCTCCTGCTCCTACGGATGCTACCAAGCCACTTCTTTCAAATCTTTTTTCAAAAATTAAAAAAGAAGCTGCCCCAAGGCATAATGCAGTATGCATATGCTATAAAGGTGGTTTGGACATACGCCCTGACAGGCACTATATGGGCAAGTTGTTATTAAAGGACTCACTAAAGTTTTCTCCTAAGGATGTATTTGCATTCATAAACATTTCTGGAGAAGATATCTTTGATATCAGTTTTAGAACTGCTTATGGGTTGGACATGTTCTGGGAAAGGTATAACCAAGTCAAATTTTCTCCCACATGGACACCCTTTTTTGGACATTCCTTTAACTAAACCTTTAATAAAATATGTTACTGTGATGTTCCGAAATGAGGGGGTCCATGTGGAAGACATAACTTACTGGCTTAGTCAGAAGTGCGATGTAATGAGCCCTTCTCAGGCTATTTTAGATGCGGAACTTTTCTGGACTGGGGGTTGGAGGTATAAAATCAAACTCCGACAATCTGAGGCTGGTGTTGAGCACATCCCAAATTCCTTTTTGCTTGGCAGAGACAGAGGTGCTTACTTCTATGCAGGTCAACCTCGAGCTTGCTACAAATGTGGCTCCAAACGCACCTCTCTAGCTCCTGTGATAAGCCCCGATGTGACAATTGCGGGGAGATTGGGCACATTGCATTTCAGCATGCAAATCTCACGAGATGTGATCTCTGTGAGGAAACAGGACATGTCTTTTCGGAATGTTCTTGGGCTACAAAAAAATAAGGCTTCTTGCCTAAGCCCCGGCCTCCTTATTCAGAATGCCCAAAATTTGTCTCCTTCTAAACTGGTTAAACCTACAATGTCTGCTGCTTTAAATAAATCTCCATCTGAGGTTCTTCCTCCTCCCTCATCCCCTTCTTTTCCAGATCCCCATGTAAAGGTGGAAGTAGAACCTCCCCCATCCCCCTTTGGTAGTTATGCCCATGGATGCATCTCCCTGTCTGTTATACTGACTCAACAGAGATGGTAGCAGGCACCTCCCAACCCTCTCCCTTTACTACTGTTCCAGTACGCAGGTCAGCCAGAAATCTGAAAGGCAGTCAAGCCCAACCTGTGGTGGACCTCGAGCTGAAGAACCCTTTTTCTATTCCACCCGCCCAATGGGGGGATACTGAAATGGATTTAGGAGACTCAGACTCCCAATCCACTAAAACAGAAAATAACATTCTCTCACAAAATAGATCAGATTACAAGGGAAAGAAAAAGAAAAAAAAAGAAAAAAGAATCTTGAGTCTAATTAGGACTTCTCTGTATGGCTTCTATAAGTATTGGTTCCTTGAACGTTCATAGTTTATTCAATTATAAGAAAAGGACTGTAGTCTATCACTACATCCATGATAGTAATTTTGGTGTCTGTTTTTTACAAGAGACGTGGATGTACACTAGTGGCCAGGCAAGGTTCTTTCAAAGAGAATGGGTGTGGGGGCCTTCTTACTGGTCTTTTGGAACTGCAGCTGCAGGTGGTATAGGATTCTTATTTAACTCATTTGATTTTAAATTGATGAAACTTATTGATTTAGTCCCTGGCAGGGCTTTAATATTGGATGGAATGTGGAAACATATGCATTGTCAGTTTATCAGTGTCTATGGTTCACAGGTTAAATCAGAACGGGTAGCTTTATTTAATAGTTTAAAACCATATTTACTCACTTCATGTATAATTTTCTGCTGTGGTGACTTTAACTGTACTTTAAAACACATTTCTACTGCACCACTCTTGAAAGAAAAAAAAGTATATTGTGATTCCAGCACTTTACAGAAATTGCTTGAGACTACGGATCTTTAGAACTGTAATACAGTGCACATCTCCGGGCCTAAATTCACCTTCAAAAAGAATAGATATACTTCTACTATTGATTACATATTTTCTTCAAAATCCTTCTCTAATGTGCAGTTTCAGACTATAGTAACTACATTCTCAGATCATATGCTGTTATTAGTTTTTTTACACCTAGCTCTAGCACACCTAATGTTAGGCCACGATGGAAACTAAATTCTTCCATTTTGGCTAATCCAGAAATAAAACTCCATATGAATAATATACTGGAGGCTAGATTATCTGTTTCTTTTTATATGAGGATTTAGATGATTGGTGGGTGGATTCAAAAAAGGATTTTAAACATTACTTTTCAAAACAAGGGAAAACTAAGGGAAATATTCAATTTTTAAAATACTTGCAACTCAGACAACAATTACAAAACTTATATTCACTGGCCAGTGCCTCTAGATTTGATTATTCAGATCAGATTAACAAACGTAAAGAAGACTTAATCAAGTACCAATATAATAGGGCTCAGACTATGAAATGCCTGTTACAATATGGGGCATTAAAAACTCCCCATGAGGATCCTTTTGAAGCCTTTTGAACCTGTAAGAATTCTATTGTTATAGACTCCTCAAGGACTGAAACAGGTGACATTGTGTCCTCAATACAAGGGATACACGCTGTAATTAAGAATTTCATGTTCACTCATGTCCCTTCACACACCCCTTCAGAAACCAATATTAAACATGCTTTAAACTCGGTAGCATTCCCTATAGCTTCACATCTTAGTAGTAAACCGATACAACCTGTTACAATCTTTGAAATTGAACAAGCCATAAAATCATTAAAAAATGGTACATCACCTGGGTCGGATGGCCTAATGAATTTTATAAATCCTTCTCTGGTCTTTTGGCCCAATGCTTGGAAAAGGTGTTTAATTTCTTTCTTACTCATGCTATACCTTCATGATTTACAGAAGGCCTGTTGATTCTATTGTTCAAATCTGGAAGTAAACTTTCTATTGATAATTGGAGACCAATTACACTCTTGAATACTGATTATAAAATCGTTTCCATCATTCTTAACAACAGAATAAAAACCCATGCTACAACAGTGTTATCCTTCTGGCATTTCTGTAGTCTGCCTGGCAGAAAAATTCAGCAAGCCCTAATAATTATTAGAGATTTAATTGACTATGTGGGCTCATAAAATGGTCAAGGTTGTATACTCCCAGTTGATCAGTATAAGGCCTTTGATAGGGTTTTCCATCCTTTTTTGTTTTGAACTCTGGAAGCATATGGCATTCCTAAACAATTACTACATTGGCTTCAATCCCTGTACTACAGGGCAGTAGTGCACCCTATTATTAGAGACCACATTACAACTGGAATTCCTCTACAAACGGGTGTGAGGCAAGGATGCCCCCTTAGCCCGCTCCTGTACATTTTTACTTTGGACCCCTTAATACGTCTGTTAACTACCTCCCTAGGTGGAGCAGGTGTTACAGGCCCAAACAAGGAAACGGCTTTTCATATGCTCGCATATGCGGATGATATTTATGTATTTTTTACAGACTATTCTCAGATTCCTATTTTTCTAGATTCTAAGACTAATGCTAATTTTTCTAACTCTAAATTAAATACATTAAAATGTAAAGGGCTTTTTATAGGCACTACTTGCCTGACTCTGGTGTGTCTCAAAGAGATATCAATCTCCTCTGAGCCTCTCAAACTATTACGTATTTATTTTGGAGGTCAGAATATTCCTTCTTTCAATTGGGACTTAGCACTAGATAAAGTAGATTCTAAAGTACGGAGATGGAGGCATTGGAGAGTAGCTAAACTTAAATGGATCCGGATTATAAAGCAATTCCTCATTCCTCTGATTTTATATGTTGCCATGATTTTTCCACCGCCACAAAAGTTGGAAACACAACTCTGTAGTATATTTTTTCAAATGCTGTGGGGGAATAGAATAAATCCTATTAAACGTCAATACATGTATCTTAAAAAGGAAAAAGGGGGTCTAGGTATGATAGATCCGGTAGTATTTTTTTATACCTTATTTTTTGCTCACTCGGTGAAACAATGTTTAACACTGGAAAAAGAAATATACTCTTATTGGAAAACCTAGCAAACTATATTACTAAATGGCAGACTATCCCGCTAAAACGAATTAGCAGCATTACTATCCCACAATGGTTTATTCCCACTGCAAAAAAACTGTATAAGTGGGGAGTAACAACGCAGAAGGTCATTAGTAGTACGGGGCCTCAACTATATACATTGATTATGTCTTTAATACATCCTACTGAACCCTGTTTTAAAACTGTCTATCCTCTCAAAATAGAGACATATTAGTGCAACTCAACAATCCCAGAATCCCTTCTCACATGTGTGAATTTTTATGGTTAATGGTTTATGGCAGGATTAGTGTACAAGGCAATGCAAAGTGAAAAGCCAAATCTGAAAGAAATTGTCAATATGAGGCTTGTATAAATGAAGAAGAAACCATTGAACACTTTCTGTTTTTTTGCTCTTATACTAAAGCTCTTTGGAAACGCCTTGCCTCACAATGGAATATGAAATGGTTAAATACTATGACTTATGGAAATTTAGTTTTAGGACAGTTTCATAATCTAGGAACTGTTTATTCCATGAATACATTGGTGGTCTTTTGTTGTATTTTAAAATATTATCTTTGGCAAGCTAGATGCCAGTGGGTACTTTACCAAAGAAGGATTATGAGACGGTGGGGAAACTAATACAAACTGCTATGGAAAATGTGCATAGCTCAGATTTAGTTCATTATACATCTAAAAAAGTTACCAGTTGGTGGAAAGGTTTTTTTTTGGTTTATTAAATATCAGTAATTATTTAGTGGTTTTAGCAAATGATCTTGAATTCCATCTGTCATTTCTCTTCTCCCTGTTTAACTAATTTTTTTTGCTTAATGGTTAATTTTCTTTTTGGTTGATTGATATTTTTGCATTTTTTTCAAACATTTTGTGTGATGTTAACACTGTTTTCTCTTATTGTTTTTCTTGAATTTCTTTTTTTTTTTTGACACTATGTTACTTGATGTTATTTCAATAAAACATTCCCCTACTCGTCAGGAGAGGGCGCCGTAACTGGTGTTGCAATGGCCAGTTTCTCTGGAGAATGTTTGAGGATGGATGTGTGAGGGATCGAGGAGCAGGTCTCCTCCCCAGTCTCAGAACCCTGAGAGGCCCAGATGGATTTAGCACAATCTACGGAGGATATGGAAATGTCTACAACTGAGAAAGTAGTCACAGAGCACAGTAAATGCAACTTAGCAGTGGAACCCGACAGGCTTCGACGGGCGGGAGAACTCCGAGTAATGATGCTGGAGGAAGAAAGAAAGTTTCTGCTTCATAGGCAGGAACTGGAAGTGGAGTAACAAGTTCAGGGGCAGACTAAGGAGAAGGACCAGGAGGAACGGCTGATGAGCATTGTGGGACGCAAAACGGAACATGGAGGAGCGCACCAACAGAGAGTGCCTTTTGAAACTGCAGGAAAGTTACCAGACTCCCTAGATGGCTCTCAGAGGATGCAGGTACAGACGGTATTTGGTGCAAAAGAATCTGGGAGAGAGGAGGATGTGAGTGTTACTGCCTGTGTTCCTAGTATACAGACTAGCATGGTTGAGCAGGGCCAGGATGCTGATACTGGTCAGGCAGTCGTTGCAGCAGAGAGTGTACCTATACATTTTACAATAGGAGTGTTGACGTGGGGGGGGGGGTGAATAGAAAAATGCCAATTAAAGAATTACTTGCTAGAGGAAAAAAAGGAAAAACTGATAAAGCTGTGCCTCCCATATTATCTGCTCATGCTGCTGCAGGGGACCCACTACTGGTCCCAGCAGTACCTCCTGCAGAATAGGTCTCAGGATCGTTGGAAGCAGCAGAATGGGTGAAAAAGATAGATGGTACAGGGTGGGATGCTAATATGGCTCCGCTGGCTGGTAACAACAATAAACCTCTATCTCGGGGGGGGGGGGGTGTTCTGGTATGGATAGTGTTGCTGATTCTTCTTGTCTCACTCCTGGACAGATTGTAGGAAGCAATGGATCTGAGGTCTTGCCAGACAAAGATGCTGGGTCCTTCATGTCTGCTGTCTGTGCGCTGGAAGGTGATGCCGTGCCACAGGAGGTACAAGTGCTTTCTATACTCCCCTTCCCCAGTACTAGTTGCTAAGGAGCTGGTGTTGGACACAGCACCACAGTCATTGTAGAAACCCCTGACCCCCCTGAAATGGAAACGGAGAAGTTAGCTGCAGCTAACTCTGCTTGGAAATCAAATACTAGGGAAAGGTTGTTCCCGGAGTTGGTTCAGACCTCTTCTGAACCTGCGCCTAGAAGAAATGCAGTGTGAGTTTAGAGGGGACTTTAACGATACACCTGACCGCTTGTTTGTGGGGAGAGCATTGCTGAAAGACAGCATGACATTCTATGCATTATGAAGTATATGCTCTGATTCATATGCCTGGAGATACAGTACTATATATGATATTAGTTTTAAACATCCAGTGGGACTTGAGAGATTTTGGAAGCAGTATCAAATGCTTAAAAATACCCTACTTTGGAAACCCTTTTTGGCAATCCCGCTTACCAAGCCAATGTATAAGAGGATAACGGTACTCTTTCACAATGATGGGTTAATGTTACTGATATCATGTATTGGATCAAGCAACATTGTGTAGTGAATGGGTATTCTGAACCTATTCTTGATGAGGAACACTTATGGACGGGGGGGTTGGAGATACAAAGTCAACCTGAAGTAAGAGAATGGTGTGACTCAACACCTTTCTAATTGTTTGTTTTTAGGATGGGGCAGAGGTGTAATTTTTAATCAAGGCCAGCTCCGGCTTGCTATAAGTGTGGGGAACTTGGCCATCTCAGTAATGTATGTGAAAAGCAGAAATGTGGTCTATGTGGGGAAGCGGGTCATTTTGGGGCCCAATGTCAGCAACCACTTAAATTCAGTCTGTGTGAAGAACATGGGCATACGTTCAGAAATTGTGTGTGAGCCTCACACAACAGTATGGACCAGGCACTTCGTGCTGAGCAAGATGTGGCCCAGAAAGAGAAAATGAGAGCCAATGAATTGATGACACAAACTGAGGTTTCTACACCTAAGCCTCAGAGGGAAGTTTTTTCCTGTAATTTGGTACATGACGCTTCTGTGGCAGGAAGGAAGGTTGTTACAGTCACTCCCTCTCCCCCAAGACAGCCTATGGAAGTAACTGTTTTGTATGCTGGAATACTGCTGCTAGATGAAAGTGTGACTTCCACCTTGCCAGAGCCAGAGGTAAGGGAAGTCGTGAGAAATGAAGTTGACATTATGAATCCACCGGGTACGGTAGTGGAAGTTAAATTTCAGAGGGTCACTTGATCAAAAGCAGCACAAAAATCTGTTCCTAAGATGGATGGTGTTTCTGTCCAGACTAACTATGAGGTCTTACTTGATATGGAAGAGGAGGAGGGGGGTGATGACTCAGATGGTTCATCGGTGGCCTCTTCTCTTGTGGAACTTGTCCCTGATATGGTGATAGGTGAAAAATCTAAGCAAAAAAAAAAGAAAGAAATGCAAATGACTGTGACTACAGTATTCCTTTAAATTTTTTTTACTGATGCATGACAGCATATCCTTCATTACTGCGAATGTTATTAGCATTAAGTCAAATGAAAAACTTAAGGTAACTTTTGCTAGCTTGCATTTTGAGGGAGGCCAAGTTATCTTTATTCAGGATACTAGGTTACATACTGTTATGGAGGTTTCACAGGCTCAAAGGGATTGGAGGTCCTTCCTTGTGGTCTGTTGGGGAAGATGTCCGTTCTGGTTTGGGGATTTTATTTTATAACCTACAGGTTACCATTTTGAAAGTGCTGGATATATTTCCTGGTAGGGTCTTGTTAACAGATGTCCTTATCTGTAATATTACATACAGGCTGGTTTATGTTTATGGTCCTCAGTTGATGGCAGAGCGGTCTGCACTATTTAAAGTGATAGAACCTCTGTTGTTCACCTCAAAGTTAATCTTATGGGGAGGAGATTTTAATTATGGCTTGACACCTAGGGGAAGACTAACTGGAAATATTTATAGTAACACTCGAATGTTACAGACCATTCTACAAAAAACCTTATTAAGAGACATTTATGATGTTTTAGGGGTTGTTCCAGATCACACTTTTCATAAAGGAAAACTGTCCACGAGGATAGATTTCTGGTTTATTTCAGATAGGCTTCGAGGAGTACAAGTAAAAGTACAACCTTTGGAAACTTCAGATCATTTGGCCTTATGTGCACATATTGGGAGTACACACGATATTGTAATGGGGAGGAATTATTAGAAATTTAACGTCACTTTATTACGAGACGAGACTGCTGCACGGGTGATTAGGGGATTTTTTGAGGCGAGGAGAGATATTGCTTTCCTGTTTGATAGCCCCATTCTGTGGTGGGAGGACACTAAACGGCATTTAAGAGATTTGTTGAAAAATCTAGCACGGCGTAACGCTAGTATTAAATATATGGGATATCTTGCTTTATGGGCCTGGTATGTAAAACTGCTGATGCAGGCATGGACAGTTGGGGGAGATGGGAAGGCACTGCTTCAAACTCTAAAGGATGAAATGTATGCTTCTCATAAGATAAAGGAAGGGGAGCTGGTGAACTGTCAGAAATGTATGACTCAAGGAAAGAAAAAGAGGGTTCACCCTTATGAGCTGGAATTACAAGGGGTTGAAAAACTGGTTCTTTCATCATTGAAAGCACAGGATGGTACAGTTAAGCACACCCAGAGTGAGATACAGTATATTGTTTACACTCACTTGTGTGAAACATTTCAGACTGTCGCTGCTGAACGGCATCCTGTTTTTTTGGACGCTATTTTGGTCCCAGAGTTGACTACAATGGAGGTTCAGGACATGACAGCACAAATAACACAGGGAGAAATACAGCAAGCTATTACTGAATTATCAACAGGTGTGTCACCTGGATTGGATGGCATGCCAAATGAATTTTATAAAACTTTTAGTGTAGAACTGATTCCATACTTACAGATGGTCTATAATGCTATACAAGATGGGGAATGCTTGGGCGCTAGTATGAATGATATGGTTATGATCTTTTTATATAAGAAAGAAGATAAAACGGATATTAGAACTTGGAGAGCCCTAAGTTTGTTGACTATTGATTACAAAATTTTGATCAAGATATTAACTGCTAGGGTGGCACAGAAGGTAATATTACTACAACAAGCCTGTGTAGTTCCGGGACGCAGTGTCCAACAAAATTTAATTTTTATTTGTGAAATTGTAGATCAAGGCTTACTGATGGAGCTGGATGGCTGTGTTATGACAGTAGACCAGACAACTGCATTTGCTGTAGTGAGGCATGCCTATTTATGGAAAGTACTGAGACATTATAGTATTCCAGAACAATTTGTCGATCTGCTTAAATTGGTGTATATGCAGGCTCAGGTACTGCCTTTAATAAATGGGCACCTGGGGTCCCTCTTAAACTGAACAATGGGGTAAGGCAGGGGTGTCCGCCTAGCCCACTACTGTATGTATTTGCCATTGACCCAATTTTACGGACGCTTGAAACTTCTAATGAGATTGTGCCTATTAGTGATAAACATGGACAAACGTACCAAAAAGTTTCTGCTTATGCAGATGATTGTACCATTACTGTGAGGGATTTGGAGTCTGGTAGCAGTGCCTTAACACTTAACAGATTTACAGGAAGTGACAGGTATCAAAATTAACAGCGATAAAAGTAGGATGTTGGCTTTAGGTAAAGCCCCTTTACAGGATGATTTTCCTATTTCTATCACCAGGGATGAAGTTAAAATTTTAGGTCTTTAATTTGGAACCAGATATGCTGAGCAACGGAATTGGGATCAGGTTTATGATGACACTCATAGGAAAGTCCTGACTTGGAAGTCCTGGAAAATGAAGAGGGAAAAAAAAAAAAAAGAGTATATTTATTGAAAACACATGTTTTGCCTCTTTTTTTGTATGTTTTCCATATCTTCCCATTGCAATTTAGTATGCATACTAAAATTATGGTACTCTTTTTTTTTTTTTTCTGTTTTTGTGGGGGAGCAGGTTGAATACCATACAAAGGGCACATACCTATACAGCCAGTAGGGATTGGGGGTTGGGAATGTTACTACCTTTGGTATTCTTCTTTGGGAATTTTTTTTTATAGCAATATAAGGCCATTAGCTTTTGAGAAACAAGGGTTTGGTACTGATAGTATGAAGAGATGGGACACAACATTCTTTACTGCCTGGGAGAGGGGAAAGTGGCACGTTTCAGATAACGCAATGCTTTGTTATGTGCAGACTGTCTTGAAATATATAAGGTTATGGAAAATTGAATTGAGCTGGTTTGTGGACATGGATAAAAAGAAGTTTTATACCAAACTGGTGGAAAGATGTTATCTGGAAGAACCTCTATTTCAAGTTGCATCACATATATATGTGTCTTTGTTACTAGCTAGTATTGTGGAGCCTAGAATACCTTTAAAGATGCAAGATGTTATTTGGTTGTGTGGGCATCAGAAGTTGAATGTCAAAGTAATCAAAAACATAAAATCATGAAAGAGAGACTGTGTATGGCACAGAACTGTGCAGGGCAACTAGAAACCATGCAGCATTTATATTTTGATTGTTCTTGTATTACTGGATTTTGGGGGTCCTTAGCTGCATTATGGGGTGAGGAATTGTTTGAAAAGGTAGACTATGATATATTAACACTGGGACAGTTAACTAGAGAAAGGCAAAAATGGAATAGGAGCACGAGTCTAGTGCTTTTGCATATATTAAATGGTCAATTTGGCAACTTCGTTGCCTAAGACTGTTACAGCAGCATAAGAATAGCATTCAAATCCTGACGGGGCTGGACTCCTCTTTTCATTCCTGGGCCCGCAAAGGACTACGATATACCCACCAGTTCTACACTAACGCAGTATTTAAAACGTTTGATCAACTTAAACAGGAGTTCTCTTTGGAGAGGGGTGAAATTTTTAGATACTTTCAGGTCCGTCATTTTTGAGTTCAAAGACTGGACTTGCGTCTCAATCAGTTCATCCCCTCCCCCGCCACCTTCTGACCCAGCTGGAAGGGGAAGTCCCCGTAATCATTTGATCTATCAATTTTATAAAGCTCTACAAGGAGCTCCATCTTAGGGCATTGACCTGGTGCTATTTCACTGGGAGGCGGAACTTCAGACGGACTTATCTCAGGACGACTGGCTCCGGATATGGAAGAGACAGCATAAAACCTCTAGCTTGTACACATGGAGAGAATATTCCTGGAAAGTGGTCTCCAGATATTTTCGCACACCACAGATCACAGCCAAATTCCTGACAGGTGGGGATTCCTCATGTTAGAGGAAGTGCGGTTGTGAGGTCGCCACCCACACACACATTCTGTGGTCGTGCCCAGTTTTAGCTACATATTGGGTAACTATAGGGGTTACAATAACATAACTCTTCCCGACACTGATCGAGTTATCCCCAGCTATGGGACTATTGGTCCACTATCCCCGTTCTTTTAGAAACCCACATCAGATATACCTTCTTAATATCCTATTGGGAGCAGCAAAAAATGTATAACTAGACTCTGGCTCCATCAGGAGCCCCCCCACCAATTCAGCTTGGGAAAACACAGTATATGACATATACAAACTTGAACATATGACTGCTAGGATTCATAATAAAGTTCCCGAGCTGATGAACAGGTGGAATCCATGGTTCCTCTCGATTAATCAGTTCAGATCAGACCAGATACCTTAGAGTGAAGGCTGAGATGAGGAACTGGGGGAGGTCTGATCGATGGGGCCTAGACAGTCCCAAACATAGTTTTTCCCCTAGAGGACCTTTTGTTAATAGAAGAGAAGAGGTATCCATCCCTCATCATCTCCCGGGAGTAACCTCCCTCCGGTGCTGGAGCCCACTCCTCTCGTTCACTTATTCAAATCTGTATCTATTTAATTATGTAGCCCAGGGGACGTTCCACAGTGTATAACTTGGCTCAGAGCACCTGTTTATGTAGGTGTACCTCTAAGTAAGAAAATATTTAAAAGATCTAGTGGTATCTATTAGTAAGGTAAATACCAATTATCTACTCATATGTATTAATATTAATTCATATAATATAGATAGAGCTCTCTCCCTAAAAGGGTGGATACTTTCATTATTGAAGCTCGCCATCTTGACCTGTACAGTAAAATATATTCCTGTATGATGACAAAGTGATCCTATACCTGTTAAAACGTGAAATAAAAATAAAGTTTAAAAAAAAAAAGAATAGCATTCAAGATATATTGTTTAAAGTCCAGGATGAAGTGGACAAGGTATAGAGCTATGAGAAGAATACACTAGGAGACGCAACATTTCACTATTTATGGAATGGTATTGAGTGGGGGTGGGATAACAGTCCAGATTACCAGGTTAGACTTGCTGGTCCATTTGGATTTATAGTTTACTGATTGTTATTTTTTTTTATCACATTTCTTTTTTCTCACCTATTGCAGCCACAGTCCTGCAATGAATTCAGCCACCGCTCCTCCTTTCACCTCCAACCCCGGAGCTTGGTGTGCCCAGCTGGCAAATGCTGCTATGTCCGTCGAGAGGGGCCTCCCTAAGCCCCCACGCCTGGCAAGGATCTAATACTGGCACACACCTGGTTCCAGACATTGTTGGTCGGTGAAGCGTCTGCAGTCATCAAGCTACTGCGGACTGTGCTGCCGTTTTCCTTTTTCCTCCCCAGTAGAACGCGGACGTGCAATGCCATACCCCCTTAACACTCAGCCGCAGTTCCTCCAGGTGTCCCCAGGAACCGCCAGAGCGCGACGTGTGCCCACCTCTTGTCCCCAGGACTAGGAGAGCTGTCGTTGAACGCTCAATCCTAGTCCTCCCCTACTGACCCTGATGACCCGAGCTTGTTCCCGAGCCCGAGTCGCCAGCATGGAGCGAGGTGTGGCATCCAGCGCCTCAACCCTCAGTGCCACTGGGACGGCTTACTGATTGTTAGTTGATAGTAACCCTGTTATTTTTTTTCTCTCCCTTACTTTTCCTTTTCTGAAAGTCCAGTGGTTATAAGCTGCAATGTGCATATTATGTGTATTACTATAGGATGACTTTTTTGACTTAACTTTTCATTTCGAAGATTGTATGTTCTTGCAGTGATTATTGTTTTTGTTTCACAATAAAAATGTCCCCTACTCTTCGATAGAGGGCACTGTGCTTGAGGATTTGGTGGCCAGTGTGCTAGGATCAGCGAAGGAGCAGGACGTCTAGGAGGCTGAGGAGCTGGTCTCCTCCTTGGCCCTCCGTTCTTTAGAGACCAGGAGCAGGATGGATATCGGTCAGGATGATGAATATGAATTTGCAAATGAGCAAGTGGAGGATGCGATGGAGGATGAGAATCTTTCTGAAAGAAATGTTCTAATGAATTCTACTGGGCCTAATGTGTCTCCTTCTTTGGCATTGGAGGATGAGATCCGTCGCACGATATGGAAGGAGGAATCTAAACTGGATTTGTTGAGAGAACATCTTGCACAAGAGCTCTTGCAGCGGCAAGCAGCCTCAGAGCAAGTGATTTCATCGGAAGCGATGCGATTAAGGGCTGAAGAAAAAAAATGACAAGAAGGCCGGAGAGAAGCAGAACAAACTGTGGTGGTGATTGCTGTGGATCCAATTAGCTCTCCGAGTGTGCAGGTAATTACAAATATGGTGGCAGTCTCGGATGGGAGCGAGGAGGTAATTCTTATAGATGAGACTCCGTTTAAAGTTGTACAGCAAGAGGAGGTGCATCATGATAGAAGCCATAGCAGTAGCATTATTGATGGAAATGTGGTTGACGGGAGTAAGGGAGCATCATATGTACAAGTTCATTTTAACAATGGAGTTATACCTAGTGGAGGGGGTCGTAAAGGAGCAGGGAAGGATGGGAGCGGGAAATTGAAAAAAGGAAAAACTGTATTGTTAGAATTGGGCTACAGCTCTCCTTCCCGGGCAAAACAGGATATGTCTGCTCTAATTGCTGACCCTTCATCCATGCCAGAAAACTGGGTGACCTCAGCTTTAGAAGCAGCTGGATGGGTAAGAGGTTTGGCTGGTGCTGGGTGGGATGCAGATCTTTCAGGTTTGAAAAATGGTGGTTTCTTATCTAGTTAATCACACAAGGTGCTGATAGGCCATTCGTGACTGAACAGTCATCTGCACCTGATATAACGCCAGGACAGTGCTTCCCAGCATCTAAGACAATGCTGACAGATCTTTCAGACCAGAATCCAGTTCTTACTGATATCAAGGGTTTAGAAGATGATACCCCTTTGTTGGAAGTTGCACCCCCCACCCCGGTGAGAGTGAGAATCACCAATTCCTAAAGAAACCTGGGGAAGTAGAGGCCCTGCAAGCTCAGGAGAAACCCATAGAAGTATCTGTCCCACCTAAAAAGGTTTGGCATGGGAGAACAAATGAGCAGCTCTTCCCTGAGGAAGTACGGCGTGCATCAGAGCCGGCAGCTAGGTGAAATGCTGTCCGGATGAAATTTCGTGGAGATATCGGAGGTCCCAGACAGGCATTTTGTGGGCAGGGAGTTGTTAAAGGGAAGCATGAAGTACTATGTGTATGAAGTTTACGCTATAATCCATGTACCAGGAGATGCTTTGTTTGACATAAGCTTTTAACATCTGGCAGGGTTTAGACAGATTTTGGAAGCAGTACCAAATCTTGAAGCACACTCCCCTGTGGAGGCCTTTCTTGGCCATACCACTGACAAAGCCTTTAACAAAGAAAATAACCATCCTATTTTGCAGCGAGGAGGTCAATGTTGTGGATATTACGTACTGGTTACAACAACATTGTGTGGTGAAAGGCTATCCAGAGCCAATCCTAGACGATGAACAGTTATGGACAGGAGGCTGGAAATACCAAGTAACTTTGAAAACGGAACAAGGTCAAACGCAACACCTGCCGAATTGTGTTTTTTTTGGGGAAGGGATGGGGGGGGTGATTTTTTATCTGGGACAACCACTCGCATGATTTAAATGTGGAGATGTGGGGCACTTAAGTAATATTTGTGACAAACAAAAATGTGGTTTGTGTGGGGAAGTGGGTCACATTGGTGCACATTGTCGTCAACCAGTGAGGTGTAATCTATGTGAGGAGCATGGGCACATGTTTTATACATGTTCGTGGGCATCCCACAATAGTTTAGACCAAGCCATAGGGGGAGAGCAGGATGTGTACGTAGCCACTGCACAAAAGGAACAGATGCGTATGAAACAATTGATGATGAATTTAGCTCCAGTGGATCCTAACCCACAAAGGGTAGCCAAGGAAAAAAATCTGTCCCTAATGCTGAGGTCTTGGTTGGAAACCAGTCTGCCCCTAGGATAGACCCCGACACACTGGAGGAAGATATTAACATACAAAGAGAAGGTGTGATTTTAGATACTCACCCCTCCACTTCTTCCTCAGGAAGGATCCTATCAGGTGGGAGAGGAGAATCCTGGGGAGAGAGATGCAGCTGATAATGTCATGCCACCATCAGAAGTGACACAAGACCCCCCTTTCAACGTGTTACCAGATCTAGGTCAGGGAAGCATATGGGGGAAAACCAATGAGTTCATAGTAGTAGTAATAAAATTTATTTATGCTGGATATGAAAGCAACTTCAAACACCATTAGGGTTAAAATAACCCGCTTTACAAGGTGCACCTGTTTAGATGTCAGAATACAAGTTGCAATTAAAACAAACAATAAGAAACTACACGTTTAACAATACAAATGAGTTACTTAAATACAAAACAGCAATTTTATATCATGGCACATTAAATCTACGGGCAATTCAATTAATCTATTACATAAACAGTGAAAACATATTTCTTGCTTTATAGCAAGATTAAATTTAGCTATAGTCAAATCCTGAATTTTCAGTGGCAGTGAAAGGCCATTCCAGACGGTAGCAGCTCTATACTGGAAAGTCAGGGTTACAAATCTGTTTTTATATTTAGGTACTATCAGGTCTCTAGTGCCACTGTTCCGTAAATTAAACTGATGGGTGGGGCTGATTAATTTCTTTGCCAGACCAATAGGATGTCTGGTTTTATAGATTTTATAAACAAGATTTGACCAGATTCGCTGTCTCCTAATCTCTAGGGAGACAAATTCATTTTGAATCAGACTCTGCCCCATTAGGAAAATCATATGCTGCCCTGTTTGAACAAGGGGTAGAGGATGAGGGCATGGAATCTGGTATTTCATCTATTGCCTCCTCACAGCCTGGGGGGATGCAGGAAGCGGGGGTTGGAGATAAACCCAAACCTAAAAAGAGAAAAAAACAGAAATGATGTTGTTGACGTACTAAGTTTTCTTATATTCAAAACATTTTTTCCTTCATGGCAGGGTGCTTTTCATTTATTACTATTAAAGTAAATAGTATTTAGTCAGCAGAGAAAAGGAAAGTGACCTTTGCATGCCTAGCTGCCAGTAGAGGGCAGATTTTCTTTATACAGAACACGTAGACTACATACTTTGGCGAACATCAAAATGGCATAGAAAGACTGGAGGTGGGGTTCTTCTATATGGTCATTAGGAGAAGATCTATGCTCAGGAGTAGGTTTTATGTTTAAGGGAATTGACATTAAAATCTTACAAGTCTTAGATATTCATCCTGGTCGGGCCTTTATAGTTGATGTGATCTTGGACAACATTGCATATCGACTAATTAACATTTATAGTCCTCAAACAAAGGCAGAGCGTTCAGCCCTTTTTAAGGAGATTGGGTAATATCTGCATACTTCGAAATTGGTGTTATGGGGGGGGGTGATTTTAATTGTGGACTTACTAGTAGAAATGGGGGAAGCAGACACAAAAAGTCTCTAGTGATACTAACACTTTACAAAGAATTACAGATCACAATAAATTGTGTGATATTTATGATTTATTAAAAGTTGAACCATGTCATACCTTTTATAAGGGCCGACTGTCCTCTAGGATAGATTTTTGATTTGTGTCAGATAGAATTACTAGTACAGGGGTTTCAGTGTTCCCTTTGGAAACATTGGATCATGTGGCAGTCCAAATAGTTATGGGGCGGCAACAAAGACTATACATTGGGAGGGGGTTTTGGAAATTAATGTGATACTATTACAAATGACAGATTTCCAACAAGCTGTTAGAGAGCTCCTTAAAGTAAGAGCTGACGTTACCTTTTTGTATGACAGCCCCATTGATTGGTGGGAAGATACCAAGCAAGATCTTAAAGATTGGTTTATTCAGAGGTCAGGGGCTAGGGCTAGATCTAAGTATGTGCAATATTTGGGATGGAGGGCTCGATACTTAAGGCTACTATCACAAACCTATGATGGGGGGGGGGTGATACCTCGGAACAACTTAAATTACTTAAAGAAAAGATGTATGCTTTTCACAACGAGAAAAGATGTAAGGTGGATAAGCAACAGCAGTTCCAGGCCAGAGGAACGAAAGAACAGGTCAATCCATATGATGTGGAATTGGAGAAAAAAGGGAAAATGTTTTTTGCTGGATTAAAGAATGATAAAAAGGTGCTTTAGTACAAGATAAATGGGGATACAGCAGATAGTACAGGCACAAGTACAGGCAAAATTCCAAGTGCAGGGATTAGAACAAACCTACTCTTTTTTTGAACATCTAGAGATTCCTCCATTGTCATCAGCGGAGACCTTAATGGTGGTTGCCCTTATCACAGAGGAGGAAATTAGGATGGCAGTAAGCAAGTTATCTGCTCGAACTACACCAGGCCGGGATGGTATCCCGAATGATTTTTATAAACTCTTTATTTATATTTTAGCACCTTGGTTACAGCAGGTGTATATGGCTAGGCTATGTGGCAGGAGAACAGATTAGTTCCCAGTATGAAGGAGGGAGTCATGACCTTTCTGTATAAAAAAGGAGATCCCCATGATATTAAAAATTGGAGATCTCTTACTCTCCTTACTTTAGGCTATAAAATATTAACACAGATTTTAACAGGTTGGCCAGATTGGCACAAAGAGTGATAATACCAGCCCAAACTTGTGTGATTCCAGGAAGGAACATTGTGCATAATTTAGTCACTATATGAGAGATTGTGGATCAGGGGTTAAGGTTGAGGTTGCATGGGTACCTGTTGTCCATTGACCAGGAGACTGCCTTTGATGCTATTAGACAGGAGTATGTTTGGGCGATAATGCAACATTATGGCATACCTAGTCATCTGATAAATTTGATAAAAACGTTATATGTAGATGCACAGGTCACGACCTTGATCAATGGACATCTTGAAGTTCTGATTCTGGTTAGGAATGGGGTTTGACAAGGTTGTCCTATAAGCCATCTTTTATATGTCTTTGGATTAAACCCAGTTTTACGGTTAATAGAATCTGATAGGGATATCTTACCTATTTGGAATTTAGCAGGGTGTTTTTTAATAAAATTACAGCATATGTGGGCGACTGTATATTTGTAGTAGCAGATTTGGATTCAGGGAAAAGGGTCCTACAGGTGATAGGACAATTAACAAAGGTGACGGGTATTGGGATTAATCAGGGAAAAAGTAAGGTTATGATTTTAGGTTCAGCCCAGGAGGTGGACACCTTTCCCATAATTATGATCAGAGAAAGTTAAAATTTTAGGTCTTTATTTTGGTACAGCGGGAGCAGAGAGTATTAATTGGAAGAATGTTTTTGATGTTGCATCAGAGAAAGTGATGTCATGGCAAACTTGGAAGATGACTAGGCGGAAAAGGGTTTTCCTACTTCAAGCATACTGTACATAGCCCCAGTTTTTCTGTATGTTTCTCACATATTTTTCCTTTGCCATTTAGCATGCATGCCAAAGTTATGAGCCATTTTTTTTCTTCTACGTTGGGGGAGTAGATTAAATCCCATTAAAAGAGCTCATACCTATAGGGCCTGGAAAGATGGGGGATTGAACATGATTCATCCTTTGGTGTTTCTGTTTGGTAATTTCTTTCACAGTTCGATAAAATCCTTCTTGATGGAGGCATCAGGTGTGGGAACACTTTGCATGTCATTATGGGGCACACCTTTTTTACAAGCTTGGGGGAGAGGGAAATGGCATGTTTCTGACAAAAACCTTCCTATGTATTTACAAACCATGTTAAAATATATTCGACCATGGAAAATAGTTACATTGGTATTTAAGTAAGGACAAGAAGCATTTTTACAAAAGTGTTGTGGAGAAATATTATTTTGAGGATCCAGTATTTCAAGTGATGTCCAGTATTAATACAATACACTTGTTGGCTGGCATAGTAGAACCCTGGATTCCCCTGACGATGCAAGATACTAATTGGCTTTGTGGTCGTCAGAAACTCAGTGTTAGAAATAACCAAAAGCACATGCAATTGGGTGAAAGAGGCGGTGGAGATCAGGCTTGCCAGGGACAACTGGAAACAACGCAACATTAATTTTTTGAGTGTGCATATATATAAGGTTTTTGGCAGATGTTAGCAGATTTATGGGGGGGAAGTATTTCAAAACATGACTTATGATATATTAATTTTAGGTCAGTTACCATTAGCATGGCAGAAATGGCACAGAAGTACTGTATATGTAATCTCCGCTTGCATAAAGTGGTCCATGTGGCAGGTGAGATGTTTTAGATTTCTGAGAAATATGGAGGCTCAGATGAATGAGGTGATGTTTAAAATACAGGAAGAATTGGACAAAGTGTATGAGGATGAACAGCGCACCCTAGGGCGAGCCTTGTGTTCTGCATTATGGAAAAATGTTGAGTGGATAGGCTGATAGATATATGCATGCATTTTAGTATATTCATTCTTAAATATATTTTTCTTATGTATATATTTGGACAGGATAGGAGATTTGGTGGTGGGGATGTGTTGGGTTATTTTTTAGGATGTTGGTGGGAGGTTATTTCATGCTTTTTTTTTTTTTTGGAAATGGTGGTAACAGTGTATTTATGTGGCATTAGTGAATGGTTCTTTGTATGAATATATATATATGATATTATGTTGCATTTGATATAATTCTGTGTGATTGTTTTTGGTTTCCTAATAAAAATTTCTCCTACTCTTTTCGAAAAGTGCCATGGGATCTTTAACGTCCACCTGAAAAATCACCAGAACAGGCAGACGGGACCTTGGTTTAACATCTCATCTGAAAAACGACACCTTGGAGTGTAGCATTCCTGTCATGCTGCACTACAGTGTCAGTATTGGGATATTAACCCAAATGCCTGGTGTAGGGATAGAACCCACAGCCATCTGATCTCCTGGCCTCAGAGGCGAGTGTGCAACTTGCTGAGCCACTGACACTGACCTACTATATTCATGAGGTGGGTTTTTAAGAAAACTGTGTTGAAAATTTGAGGTCAGAATATTAAAACGCAACAAAGTTGTGAAGGTAAGTTGTAATTTTTCAACGCTTTTTCATAACTTTGATAATTATCACTATTTTGATAGCAAATTTTCAACATAGCTGTTTTTTCACACCATCTCACAAACATAAGAGGTGTTGTTAAATTACATTTCGTCCAGTATTTTATAAATTACATCTGTCATGTTCAGAAGGGGGTGAGATCATAAAAAGACTATGTTGAAATTTGGGGTCAAAATGTGCACCCCAGAAATTTATGAAATGACTTTTGCAGGGATAGCTGTAGTCCCAGTGGGGTCCAAGTTGTCTTCCCATGCCAGTGACCTGAGTTTGGGAGCAAGCCCAAAGAGTTGGCTGAATGGACCCAGGCTTGAGGGATGGTGCTGCAGCACCAGCTCCAGCCTGGGGAGGGACAGATCAGTGTTCTGGTGCACAAATGACACCTTGTTGTGAGTTGGGTAGCCTTCCCCAAAAAGTGGCTGATGTGTGTGTCGATGCCTGATGGGCCCATGCACTGTGTTGGATATCTTTTATCAGGTTAATGCACTAGCAGCCGTTTTGGCTCTGACCAGATTTTGTTTTATGTATCTTACTTTGAGGAAGGTTCTTGCAGCAGACCTCACGAGTAGGACTATGCCGCCAGGCACTAGGACCACACTGAAAACTTCTAGCTAGCAGTCTACCATGAGAGACCACCCCCCCCCAACGCGGTCGTCAGTCATCTGACATCAGTACAGGCTATATAAGGGGCAGTCCCCCACACCTACCCCAGTTCTTTTCCCGACATCAACCCATGCACGTCGGACCTAGTGAACGTTGCAGCTACAGTTGACCGCCATTTCTCGCATTTACTGTGCTTTTTTTCTTTTTCTTTTTTTCTCTGTGTTCACATCGAATTTGTCGGCGTTTGTCAGATGAGTTTATGTCTTCTACACCAGCCTCGTCTTCTGACTGCTCCACTAAGTGTGCCTGTGGCAAACATATTCTAGAAAAAGATGGTCATTCTTTGTGCTGGATCTGCCTAGACCCCAGCCACGACACCAAAGCCTGCCAGCACTGCTGGAAGTTCAACCAGGCTACTCAAAGATGTCGATTGCAAATGCTGGAGAGCCATCTTCTCAAGCAGAAGCAACCTGCCATGAAAAAGGAGCTGCAGGCCAGGAGCTCTTCAGTCTTGCTGGGGCAGTCCTCCAAGGTCTCTTCCTGTTCTCACAGGAAGAAATCGGGAAAGCACAAGCACTAGGAGAAACACCGAGAGTGGGCCCGGTCTGCTTCCCAGTTGCGGTCTCCCCATAAATCTACTACTGTGATGGTATCTTCCTCCCATTGGGGGTCGGCGCCTTCAACCCCACCAGCCCTCTCCTCCTCCAGGCTCCTGGTGGCTCCTCCACCCGCCCTTATTTCCACCGTGGGCAGGGGATTTTCTTTCCTGCTCCCCTTGTGGTGCTACCCCTGATTGAGTCATACGATGATGTCAGATGATGTCACCAAGGCGATCACCCCCCCACAATCTCTCCTCTCCCCAAAAAGGCAGACCAGCTTTATCACTCACCAGCTAGCAAACCTTTTCTGAGCAACCATCCTAGAGTAAGTAAGTAAATCTTTATTTATATAGTGCCTTTCCAAAACCAAAGCACTTCACATTTAAATACAATATATGGACACAGAATCCTCATTAAAATAATAAATATAACAAGAAATTAAAATTCTGTGAAGGCTAACTCAAAAAGATATGATTTTCACTCAACTTTGAATCTATCGACAGTCAGGCATTCTCTTAACCAACGAGGTGGAGAATTCCACAGGGTAGGTACGGCAGAAGAAAAAGCACGAGCACCAGATGTTTTCAAACACACCCTAGGAATCTCTAGCAATCCCTCATCGGTGGATTGGAGAGGACGGAGGGAACAGTAGGGAGTCAGGAGACCTTGCAGATAGCCGGGTCGATGTTCATGTAGGGCTTTAAAGGTTAGTAAGCCAACCTTAAAGGTGATCTGCCACAGCCGGCCCGGTGGCGCTGAGGGTTGAGGCACTGGACTCCACACCTCGCGTCATGCCGGCGACCCAGGTTTGGGAACAACCTCGGGTCGCTATGGAGCTAGCTGGGGGAGGTTGAGCAGGATCTCCCCTCCAGGGTGGGCGCCCACTCCTCCATAGTCCTGCACCCTTCAGGTGGCGGCTCGATGGGTGCACAGGTGGTAGGAGCGGCAATGTAAGTCTGGGGTGGGGTGGAAGGGGTCACTGGATCCTGGCGTGTGCGCTGTGACCCCGGTTAGGAAAAAGGAAAATGGAAAGACAAAAGGTGTGTTGGGGGGGGGAGTGATCTGCCTTTGAACAGGCAGCCAGTGCAGTCCGCGCAGTACTGGTGTAATGTGACTGGCCCTTGATGTACCAGTCAAAAGCCTGGCCACAGCATTCTGCACTAGCTGCAGGCAGTGGCTATTAACCCCAGGAGGCCGTGGGAAGAGAGCATTGCAGTAGTCAAGGCGGGTGGTGACAAAGGCGTGGACCAATGTTGGAAGGTCATCTGGAGGAACCAGGTGTTTCATTAGGGCCATTAATTACCAGATCTATATAGTTCAATTCCAGAATACCCTATGGGATCAAGCCACGGACCTGGTCCAGTCACTGCCTGAAGATCCTATCAAAACTCAGCTTGCCCAACTCATGAAGTAGATGCCTCAGGGTGTTGGGCTGTGGCTGGCATTTGTCTTCAATGCCATTTCTGACTTCTGACAAGCTTGAGGGAGAGGGAAATGGCATGGTTTTGCCCCGGATGTTCATGCTAGCATTTTCTATGCTCCCTTCAGGAGCTTGGTGCTTTTCGGGGTGATGTCCAGGACCTCATTTCTAACTTGCAGGAGTCGGGCAAAGCCCTCAGGTCAGTTCATTCGCTCTACTACACTACGCCTAAAGCGAACCGATGCCAGCCCTTTTATCAATCCTGCCACAAGCAGGCCAGAGACCAACCCTCCAAGGGCCAGCAATGCTGGAAGACCACTAATGCCCTCACAGAGGCCACTCCTGCTCGATCCACTAGGGGTCCTGCAGTTCCTTTGTCCACTTCTGTCCCCACCTCCTGACTCCATAGCCGACCACAAACACCCTCCCCCCGACTGAGGGTCCAAGGAAGGTGGTCGGGTGTTGGTTCTCTCTCCATTACGAGAGGTAGTGACTAGTGACCACAGATGAATGGATGCTTCAGCTCATTGCTAGGTCTGACATGCACTGGTCGATGGCGGGAAACTGACTGTTTTTTGTTTTACCCTAATTGGGACCACACACTTCTAATAAAGTATCTGGTTGCTTACTTTATAAGAAGTGTGGGGTCTCCGGGTAAAACAAAAAGAGAGTCAGTGTGTTTTCTGTGTTGAGGAAGGGGACTGTATCAGCTTCTCAGTTTGTTAAGTCAGGAGGAGAGCAGTTAATTGAGGGTGTGGCTTAGGCAGCAGAAAACCAGGTGTCTCCAATTACAGTTCCCTGCTGCTAGCTTTTGGCAGACCGCAATCTTGCTTTCAGAGCAAGGGACAGCTGACTAGAGAGCTAGAACTTTTCTTACTACTAGAACACTTCTAACTCTGCAGGAGTCAGAGCCTGTTGGGATTAAGCAACCAGATACTTTATTAGAAGTGTGGGGTATCCGGGTTAAAAAAAGAGAGTCAGTGTGTTTTTCTGTGTTGGGGGAAGGGGACTGTATCAGCTTCTCAGTTTGCTAAGTCAGGAGGAGAGCAGTTAATTGGGGGTGTGGCTTAGGTAGCAGAAAACCAGGTGCTCCCAATTACAGTTCCCTGCTGTTAGCTTTTGGCTTACAACAATCTTGCTTTCAGAGCAAGGAGCAGCTGACTAAAGAGCTAGAACTTTTCTTACTAATTCCCCTCCACCCTCTCACTCTTAGCCAGTTCCACTTTTATAGGCACTGGATTTGACTGACAACAGGAACTTTCTGTTTGGCAGTAAGAAGGGAAGGGTCACTGAGACACATAAGTTTCGTCATTCTTGAAGGAAAAGAATAGCTCTCCCTCCCTCACTAGCTGCTGGAGGTCTGACTCTGAGCAAGGAAGAAGGAGACTACCGAAGAATACAGGAAGTTCTTCTTCCAGAACAGGAAAGGCGAGAGCTATAATGGCACATAGGCAGTAGGAAACTAGGTGGAAAAATAAATAAAGGAAGAAGAGAGTAAGCATATAAAGCAACAGGAGAGGGGCCACAGAACAAGACATGGGAGTGGTGCAGTGCAATGGCTGTGGGGCAGCAGTCTTCAGAGAGACGTTCTGGAGGCTGCGATGTAGCCCTCTTTGCAGGCACCTCTCTGGTCTGAGGTTGGAGGTTGCCAGTCTCCAGGCCGACCTGGCTAGGATTAGTGAAACCTCCTTCCCCACCCAGGGACCTCCAGGGCCACCACCGCTGACTCAGAGGTTGCCAAGAAAGAGCTGCGGTTGAACCAAGGTGGGCTCAGGGAGGGTGAGGTGGTGAAACAGAGGTGCATCCCTCCAGCTGTACCTCTTCACAATTCATATGCCGTTCTGGCAGAGAGTGGTTCCTCTATGGAGGCACTTGCAGTGGAGACCAAGGTGGATGCTGGAACCTCTACAAAGGAGACCCACAGGAGGGTGGCACGGGACCCTACAGGGGAAGGAAACAACTCCTGGTGGCGGACTCAATCGTTAGAGGGTTAGAATTGGGGGAAGGAGGGGAGAGGGAGGTAAGGTGCCTGCCTGGTGCCACAGTTTGGAGGTACAGGAAGCAAATCCTCAGGATCATGGTAGGAGCTACACAGGGGAGGGAGCTGGACATAATTGTCCACCTAGGGACAAATGACCTGGCTGGGAATGGGATTAGAGCAGTGCAAGAGGAGTTTGTGGAGTTGGACAGGGGCCTTAGAGAAGTAGCACATACAGTAACCTTCTCGGAGGTGCTGCCTGTGTATGGCAAGGGTGAGGCTAGGATACTCCGCACCATGGCATTCAATGAATGGTTGAAAAACTGGTGTAGAGTTCAGGGTTTTGGCTTCATTGGGGACTGGGGGTCCACCTAGAGGGATACAAGCCTATACTGGTGCGATGGTCTGCATCTGTCCAGGAGGGGAACCAGGATCCTATGTGATATGTTTAAATGCTTCATTTGCAAGCATTTAAACTAGTCAAGGGGGGAGGCACTGAAAAGGAGCAGGGAAATCCCAGCCTCCCCCCCCACAAAACAGGGTAGTTAGCAAGGTAAACATCAAGGTAGAGAAGTCAGTAGGGAGCAGGACAGGGGTAAATGGAGACAAAGGCAAAGGCAGTAAGGACGGGGTGGGGCTAAAAGGGATAAGGCTGTCAAAAAATGGAGGGTGATGAGTACCAATGCCTATAGTTTGAGTAACAAGCTCCCTGAACTAGTGGCCTTGATGGAAGAGGGATGCCTGGATATCGTGGCAGTCACAGAAACATGGTACACAGAGAACTATGACTGGGATGTAAACATACCAGAGTACACAATCTACAGGAGGGACAGGGAGGGTAAAAGAGGAAGAGGAGTAGCCCTCTATGTAAGGGAAGGGATCAAAGCAGTGGAACTAAATGGTAAACAGCGAGGAGAGGAGGCACTGTGGGTCACCTTGGAGACTGGAAATGGCACCACAATCTGCGCGAGGATTGAATACAGACCCCCATCTCAGGGGGAGGCAGTGGACAAGGAAATGATAGAACGCATCCTTAGAATGGCAGAAACAGGGAGATATTGTTGATGGGGGACCTGAATATGCCAGATGTTAACTGGAGCACCTTTGCTGCAGCCACTTCCAAGAGCAGGTTCATTCTCGATGCCGTACAGTGGGCATGCCTCAGACAGCTAGTGTCGGAACCCACTTAGGAGGGAGCAGTCTTAGACCTGGTACTCTCAAATGGGGACGGAGAGAGAATCCCGGATTTAGAAGTGGGTAGCCATCTGGGAACAAGCGACCACCAAACAGTGTGGTTCACGATAAACACAGCCGTAGAATCAAGTTATACAAAGCAAGAGTATTGTACTGTAGGAGGGCTGACTTTGGGGAAAATGGGAGAGTGCCTCAGAAAAGCACTAGAAAACGAGCAAGAAGGAGGGGTGGAGGAACAATGGGGAAAAATCAAAACAGCCACTACGGGGGCAACAAGCCTTTGTGTGAAGCAAATCAACAAAACAAAATGAAGGAAAAAGTCACTATGGTTCTCAAAAGAGGTGGCGGGGAAGGTCAGGGAGAAAAAGATAGCATTCAGGAAGTATAAGGAAATACAGAAGGAGCAGGACAGAGAGCTGTACCCGTTAAGGCACAAGGAAGCAGGGAGGGAAGTCAGAATAGCAAAGGCCCAAACTGAGGAAAAGATAGCCAACTCGGTTAAGAAGGGGGATAAAACCTTTTATCAGTACATCAGGGAGTGTAGAAAGACAAAGGGAGGAATAGTGAGGCTGAATAGAATGGACGATGGGTGGGCAGAGGACAATGAAAAAGCAGGGATACCTGAAAGAATATTTCTGCTCAGTATTCACAAAAGAGGAGGAGAAGTGCCTAATCCAAATAACAGAAGCACTCTGGATAGAGGTCATCCAGTCCTTTCACAGAAGAAAGGGTTCTGAAAGAACTCCTAAAACTGAAGGTGAACAAAGCTATGGGGCCTGACAGAATTCACCCCAGTATTCTAAAAGAATTAAGGGGAGAACTAGTGAAACCACTGACTACCCTTTTTAACAAATCATGGGAATATGGTGTGGTACCTGAGGACTGGAGGAAGGCGGATGTGATTCCCCTTCACAAAAGTGGGACCAAGACAGAGGCAGGAAACTACAGACCTGTCAGTTTGACCTTTGTGGTAGGGAAAGTGATGGAATCACTTCTGAAGGAAAGAATTGTTGAGTACATAGAGGCCAGTGGGGCACAATACCCAAGGCAGCATGGGTTCACAGCGGGAAGGTCATGTCAGACAAATTTAGTTGATTTCTTTGACTGGGTGACCAAAGTAGTAGACCAGGGAGGGGCTGTGGACATGGCCTACCTAGACTTTAGCAAGGCATTTGACACAGTGCCACACAAAAGATTAATAGTCAAATTAACCAGCCTGGGACTGGTTCCCAGGGAAGTAGCCTGGGGAAAACATTGGCTGGACAACAGGACACAGAAGGTAATTGTAAATGGAGTCCACGCTGAAGAAAAAGGGGTTACTAGTGGGGTACTCCAGGGTTCAGTACTGGGTCCAGTCCTTTTTAATGTCTTTATAAGTGACATTGCAGAGGGACTGGAAGGAAAAGTTTGCCTCTTTGCAGATGACACAAAGATCTGCAACAGGGTTGATACACAAAGAGGCGTGGAAAAGATGAGAAGGGACTTGGCAAGGTTGGAGGAATAGTCAAGTATGGCAGCTTGGATTCAATGCAAAGAAGTGCAAAATAATGCACCTGGGAAACAATACCCAGTGGAGATTACACAGTGGGGGTAATAACAAAATGGAAAGGGACCTGAGGGTAATAGAAACATAGAACATAGACTTTGACGGCAGATAAGGACCACTTGGCCCACCCAGTCTGCCCATTTCCCTACCTACTGGATAAGCTGCAGATTCTAGTTAACCAACAGTCTACTTCCTGCCACCCCCCACTACAATTGCCTTGTGTCTGTCCCATGCATGTTTGAATTCTCCCACTGATGACCTTAAGGTTAGCAAGCAATGTGAGAAGGCAGTAGGGAGGGCTTGGGGGGATACTGGGATGTATAGGGAGAGGCATCACCAGCAGAAAACAGGAAGTTGTTATCCCTCTCTACAGACAGTTGGTGAGACCCCATCTGGAGTACTGCATCCAGTTCTGGAGACCCCATCTCCGCAAGGACATAGACAGGACAGAGGCAGTCCCGAGGAGGGCAACTAAAATGGTGCAGGGTCTGCAAGAGAAGCCATACCAGGAGAGACTAAAGGAGCTTAATATGTATATCCGTGAGGAAAGGAGGGAGATAGGGTTACCACCTGTTAAGAAGCCCAAAGTGGGACATTTCTTACTAAAACATGATTTTTCGCAGGACAGTACGAAACCTCGACTAGTGCAACAGACTTGTTTTCTCTATATAATCAGAATTAAGACTAAGTATTGTAGTTTCTTTGTTGCTTCTATGTTTCATATCATTTTAATGTATTTTAGTTAAGGTACTAAGGTTTTCTACAAGATTTAGAGGAAAGTTAGAAAATATTTTTTCTACTAAAAAGTCAGGACATGTAGTATTTTTCATGTTTTTTTGCAGGACACAGCTGCCCAAATCAGGACTGTCCTGCAAAATGCAGGACAGGTGGTAACCCTAGAGGGAGAGGGGGGACATGATAGAAACTTTTAAGCACCTCAGTGGAATCAACAAAGTCCAGGAGGGTAGCATCTTTCAGAAAAAGAGATGTGCAAGAACAAGGGGACACGATTTGAAGATTGGGGGAGGGGCGGTTCAGGGGCAATTTGAGGAAGTATTTTTCACAGGGAAGGTGGTGGGCACATGGAACAGCCTTCCTGAGGAGGTTGTGGGGTCTAAAACTGTGGGAGAATTCAAGAATACATGGGACAGACATAAGGCAATTTTTGTGGGGGGTAGGAAGAAATAGGCTGTTGGTTAACTAGGATCTGCAGCTTATCCAGTAAGTAGGGAAATGGGCTGACTAGGTGGGCCAAGCGGTCCTTATCTGCCGTCACAGTCTATGTTTCTATGTTTCTGTGAGTAATATAACATCTGATTCCTGTAAAATCGTCCTCAGCCCATGGCGTTCGGAAATTTTCAGTCTGTTTTTTTCCCCTGGTCTTGTGTGGTGTCCCTCAGGGCTCCATGCTCTTCCATTTGTTATTCGCAGTATATATGCTTCTGCTGGGAGATGTGATCTGAAGATGTGGCTTGAGTTTTTACTGCTGTGCAGGCAACATTTGGCTTTGCCTTACATTTAGACCTGAACAGGGCAACCCAATGAGTGTGATTGAGAAGGCTATCTTGGAGATCAGGAATTGAATGAGTGGGCTGGCTGAGACTCAACTCCTGCAAAACCAAGTCACTTCTTGTGGGCTCAGACAGCTTGGTTTCTGGAGCAGAAGAAAATTTAAGTTCCCCTGTTATCGATGGAGAAACACTGCAGATAAGGGAGGAGGTTTGCAATCTGGGGGCGATTTTTTTTTTTTGACTGCCAATTGGCATTTGTATCTCAAATTTCTGCTGTCACCAGAAGTGGTTTCTGCCACCCAAGAAATGTAGCTGACTATGTCCTGTCCCAGACAAAGCGATCAGTGCAAATTTTTGCACGTTTTTATTACCTCACAAACTGATTACTACAACTTGCTCTACTATAGCCTGCCAGCAACTTGGCTTTGCAGCCTTCAGCTGTTGCAGAACTTGGCAGTCAGGCTGTTAACTGATGTATCCAGATTTAATCATATCACTTCCACATTGTGAGAGTTATACTGGATGCCGGTAAGATGGCCTCCTGAATTTAATATCCTTTTGCCTGCTTGTAAGGCCATAAATGGACAGGGCTTCCTCTATATTTGTGACCTACTGGCAACCCAATTGGAGGATTATCAGGGTAACATTCCTGTGCTCAGATACCCAGGAACTTCTGTGAGTCCCATCAGCAAGAATTAAATGTGCTGGGAACCAAGCAGTTTCTGTGGCTGCTCTGCAGAATCCTTCCATTCTGCCTCTTTGGTTGAATGCATTAAATCACAGTTAAGAGACCTGCCTTTTTAGAGAGGCCTGTTTTGGAGACTGATAGCTTATATAGTTATGTGGGTATCATTTAAGCTAGATTCCTGTTCTTTTATGACTGTGATGAGATGTGTTACTTGTCTTAATTTGTAAAGCACTTTGAGCATTGGAGAGGCACTATATAAATAAAAATGAGTCTTACTTCGAGGGTATCTCTTGCAGTAGTCCATCTAGGACTAAGGACTAAGCCACCAGACAGTAGGACCACACAGAAATCTTTCTAGCTAGCAGTCTGCCAGTGGGGGCCATCCACCTCCAACGTCCGTGCCTGATGTCAGCTAGTCCTGTAAAGGCAGGGGCAGCCCCCACACCCTCCTCAGTTCTTTCTCGCCGTTGACCAACACGTCAGATTGCTGATACCGCCACAGGTACAGTCGACCACCATTTGTCCTGCGTTTAACTGCGCTTTATTATTTTTCGATTTTAATTCAGTTTAACATTGAAATTTCGGTGTTCTCACTGGACGGTTTATATCTTCAAAACCTTCCTCATCTTCTGACCACTCCACGATGTGTGCCTGTGGCAAACAGATCCCGGACAAGGACGTCCATTCTGCCTGTGTCTTGTGCCTAAGCCCAGACCACAACGTCCAAGCCTGCGAGGCCTGCCAGAAGTTCAACTCGGTCACCTGCAGATGTCGACAGAAGATCATGGAGAACCACCTCCTTAAGCAGAAGGTCGCCTCGGTGGAACAGGAGCTGCAGGCCAGGAGCTCCTCTGTTTCCCCAGCTTGGTCCTCTGGTCTTCATCTTTGAAATCCTAGGACAAGTTTAGCAGGAAACAAACATAGGGAGAAGGACTTGGACCAACCTTGGTCTGCCTCCCACTCGCGGTCCCCACACAAGCAGTCTTCGACCGCAAAATAGTCCTTCTCCCTTGGGGGTTGGGGTCGACCTCCTCGGCCCTGCATGCCTTAACTTTCACAGGGCTACCGGTGGCCCCTCCACCCACACGGGTCTCCCTCGTGGGCGGCTGCTCTTCAGGACAGGGTACACTGTATCCTGCTCCCCCAACCCCTGCTATTCTAGCCCTTGTTCTCTGTGGGCTCACAGTCAGGCGGCTCAGCTGGAGTCTTTTCGGCTGGCCCGGGTGCAGCTAGCACTAGTGTCCCAGCTGCCGCCCCCCTGCCCCCGACACCTGGGCCACCGATGCTAGTCTCATCTTCTGGGACTGTCTAGTTCTGCTTCTCCTTCTCAGGGCCAGATGGTGCAGGACACTGGCTCCTCCCAGCGCCCGGTATCTCCCCAGACTTCACCTGGGGGGGGGTCGCCCTCCACTCCAGCACCTGTCTCTCCACAGACGGCACCTGCAGACACCCCTCCGGCATTGCCTCGGCTTATGCCTGCAGGGCCTACACCCATCCTTCCTCTGCCGCAGCCTGCGGGCCCCACGCCAGCCCCATTTCCTCAATTGGCACCTGTGGGCCCATTGCCCATCCTTCCGCCACACACTCTGGTGGGTCCGGTGCCCGTTTTGCCAGAACCTACACCTGAAGGACCTACGCCTGGGTACACTACACTGGCTCCTGCTGGTCTGGCGCCTGTATACCCCTCCCGGCGCCAGCGAGACCTGTGCCAGGCTACCCATACCCATCTCCTTTGGGACCATCGCCGGTCCCCACTTAGCCGATGTCTGTGGGACTGACGCCAGCCCCTTTGGATTATTATGATCTGATCTCGGCCCTGTGGTCCTTTATGCAGACACAGGTCCCAGCACTGAGGGCACCGGCCACCCCCACGGGCCTCCCTTGGGACCCATCTCTCTGGTCCCTATCTGGCCAGGCCTTAGTGCCCCTCGTACACCCAGGGATGGACCTGCTGCCTGGTCAGTTGGACGCTTGGACAATTGTCGGCCCAAGGATAGTGGGGATGGCGATGCAGACGATGTTGACCAGAGCTTCAGCAGTGAGTCTTCCTCCTTGGGCCCAGATTCCTCCGAAGGGAAGGAGGCACCGAGCAACGTTTCCAAGTCCCCCGGATGACCCCACGTTTATAGCCATCATGAGGCATATTCAGGCCACTATGGGGTGTGAGAGTGAAGAACAGGATCTAGAGAGACATTGGCTTGCCATCTACCTATGTCAGCTGGACACCTCTCCTCTGGTGGTCCCCACCAATTATCGACTCCTATGAGGACGTTACCCGGGCTACTTAGAACTACTCCATATGGTCCCAGCGGTATCCAAAAAGGATGACTGACTTTACCATGCTTTAGCTGGCAAGCCGTACTTTTGCGAACAGCCCAAGGCTGATTCAGTCATCATTAACACAGGGCACGACCGCACCAAGCGACCAACACACCTAAGCTCTCTTCCTCTGGACAGGGAGTCTCACCAACTGGACCAAATCGGCAAACATGCCTTTGCCTTTTCCACCCTGGCCATTTGGGCCATCAATTATTTGGCCCATATGGAGCAATACCAGAACCTGCTATGGGACCAGGCTAGTGAGGTGGCGCTAGCCATGCTGGATGACCCTTCCAAGCATCAGGCCCTCAAAATGGTCTCGGACGTTGGTACCCACATACTCAGGGCTCTACCTAAGATGTGGTAGATGCTTTGGTCCGGGCAGTGGCTGTTGGCATCTGCATGAGGCACCACTCCTGGCTTTGGGTCTCTGGTTTCCTGCAGGATGTCCAATCTAACATAATGGACTCACCCTTCAGGGGTTTCAAACTTTTTGGGGGAGATGTCCAGGATACTACCTCCACGCTCCAGACCTCAGGATGGGCCCTGAAATCCATCCATTCTATGTACCATACTCAGCCGAAGTCGGGACAGCGTGCTCCTTTTTGTCGCTTCTCCAGCAGACAGACCTGTCCTCCTCCCAAAACCCTGGGCTAGCAGAAAGCAGGGATAGCTCTCCCCACTCCCTCCTCCTCTGCCACCCGTAGCACCAGAGGTGCAGCAGCAGTCCCAGCAATGGCTGCTCCCACCTCCTGACTTCTTGTCAGAGCCCCCCCCCAATCGTTCCACAGGAGGTGGTCATCGGGGGTCACTTCTTTCTGCACCTGGACAGGTGATGGGAGATCACCACAGACAACTAGGTGCTGCAGCTCATCAAGCATGGCCACACTCTTGAATTCATAGTATAGCCTCCAGAAAACTCTCCGGGCAATTCTTCGTATCTTCCCAGGCATGCTCCTTATCCAGGAGGAAATCCAGGCCTTACTTTGAAAAAAGGCCATAGAGCCAGTCCCACGGTGTCAGCAGGGAAGGGGGTTCTACTCCCAGTTCTTCCTGCTTCCCAAGCAGACGGGACACCTTCAGCTCATTCTAGATCTAAGCCAGCTGAGCCTATTTATAGAGTACAAATGGTTCAGGTTGGTCACCCTTCAGGGTTTACAGCCCCGGCTACATTGGGGGACTGGCTTTGTTCCCTGGAGATGCAGGATGCCTATCTGCATATCAAGTTCTTCGCCTCCCACTAGTGCTTCCTCCGCTTTCAGTTCCAGGGAACACACTACCAGTTCAGAGCTCTGCCCTTTGGTTTGTCCTCGGCCCCCAGGGTTTTCACAGAATGCCTGGTGGTGGTGGTGGTGGTGCCAGCTGCCTTGTGGCGGGATGGATTCTACGTTTTTCCCTACCTGGATGATTGGTGTCTAGTAGCCCTGTCCGGGGACCATCTCCTTCAAATTCTTTCTTATACCAGCAGCCTATTCCAAGCTTTGGGCATTACTATCAACCTACCAGAGTAATGACCCCTTGCCAGTGCCTCCTGTTCATAGGGGCAGTGCTGGACACCATCCAGGGGAAGGCCTTCTTACCCCAAGACAGAGCAGAGCATCTGATGGACCAGGCCCATCTTCTTTACTCCAGCAATCGCGTTCCAACGGGGGTCTTTCTGAGGCTTTTAAGCCTCATGGCCGCTGCCATTGCCACAGTTCCCCATGCCAGGCTACATATATGAATCCCACAATGGCCACTGTGGGTCCGGTGGGACCAACACAGGAAACACCCTGGATCAACCATTGCTGGTGTCTGATCCAGTCAAGAAGATGCTGTTGTGGTGGAACCCAGCAACTTATTTTGGGGAGTTCCTTTTTGTATACCCCTCTCCCAGCAGATCCTAATGACAGACGCCTCCGTCCTCGGTTGGGGAGTCCATATGGGACCCACTAAACTTGAGTGACATGGTCCAAGATAGAAAGAAGTCTCCACATAAATGTCCTGGAGATACAAGCAGTTCTGTATTCCCTGCAGGCATTTTAGATTTGGCTCTCCCTGGGTCTACTCTTGGTTCAGACAGACAATATGTGTGTAGTTCATTACATAAACTAGCAGGGGGGAACTCATTCCTACCCTCCGTAGGGAAGTGATGAGTATTGGGCCATCAAACACGGCTTGGAACTCTCGGCCATCCATGTTCCTGGCGTCCAAAACGTCCAGGCAGACAGCCTAAGCCGCTTGTGGTCCAGAGCCCAGGAGTGGGAACTTCTGGCCTCAGTGGTAGAAAACCTCTTTGGCTGATGGGGTTGCCTCACGTTAGACCTTTTTGCATCTCCACACAACGCAAAACTGCCACTTCTAGGGACGTGATTATGTTGTTTTATCCACACTATCTGGCATTGTCCTTTCCCCTTTAAATCCTGCCAGAAAGTCTTCAAGCTGACTCTTCCCACCCACCCGTCTGGTATATCCCTCGGCTCCGCCCCATGAATCCAGATCTTCCTTTCCGCTGGAAGAAACAGGTTCCCTCCTTACCGCTCCCACGTTGAGTAGGCCCTGGCGCTCAAATCTCTGGATGTACTTCCATAACTTAAACTCGTTAGAGTTCCTTCTTCAGCTCGATCTTCGATCGCGACCATGATGGGGGACCAGTCCTCACCCATATTTCACTGGTGCCCATGTGGGCAAAAGATGTCGTGTACTGACCCCCACGCCACATGCATTTGCTGCCTGTTCCACGCGCGCACTCCCCAGGCTTGTATTATTTGCGGGTTGTTTCACGCATCGGTCATCAAGGACTGCCTCGCCTGCATTAAGTTGGGCCGCCTGGAAAAACGACATCCACCTAGCAGTTGGAGCAACTTACGGCCTTCAAGGAGGAGGCGGCTCAGTCCTCTTTGGCTTCGGCCTTTTTTCCACTCAAGTTGGGCTCCACTTTTCAGGCTCCTTCAAGGAGCTGTGCTAGTCTCTCCCAACCAAGGAGTCCAAGAGAGAAAAGGAGAAGACTCACCGTCTATGTTCTTGGGACCGGGAACATTCTCGGTCTCAGGAATCTCAGGTTTTGACCACAGTCAAAACCATAGCCTTGGTCACTGGCTTCATAGTGCCCTTGTCAGGCCAGCCAGTTGATACGCTGGCCGACAATGCGGCTGGGATTTTTCTTGACCCGGTTGAATGGTTGTCATCTGAAAAGGCCAACAACTCCTTGTTCAGGACTCCAGTACTGTCGGTGACCACCGAAGAATCAGCTCAGCCCACTAAACCAGACCCTCCAGTCACTAATCTAGACCAGGAGGAACTGCGGCACTCCCCGGCTCCATCCGGGATCCCCTGTCGGCAGCCCCGGTGGCTGAGGTCTAGGTCTTCCTCATCCTCTGGGTCGAGCAGGTCCCGCCGACGTCAGTGGTCTTGCTCTCAGCACCATGGGAAGCGGCACCGCCGCTATTCGTCTTCGTCCTCCTTGGGTGAGGAGAGACTTTGATGCAAGTTATGTCGACGCTACGAAGACCTTATGTGGCAACGGTTGGTGTTGTCTGGTCCGAAGCTGACCCCAGCTAACACACTAGCCATCACTTGGCTGTCGCCTGACAGGCCGACACCGATGTCCCTGGCGGGGCTGGTCGACACCGTTGCTCCGCCTGCGGAGCCCGTACAGACCACCTCCGTTTGGCCAAAGCTGGCCTCCCTACCGATTGTGATGGAACCGCCTCCCCAACAGCCGCTGACTGGGGCTTCGACCAAAGAGTCTCGACTGGCTCAGGGGCTTCCCCATCGGCTGTTGGATGCTCTGATACCTGACTGCCCGCGGCGGGTCCGGAGTAACTCAGGTGGTGGGCCACTCTATGTGGACTTTACGGAGTCGGAGGATTCCTCACTGCACTCCCATCTGATTGACATGGAGTCCGTGGGGGACCTCTCGATGGAGGAAGGTCCCATGTCCTTCATGGCATCCTCCGTCTCATCTCTAAGTCCACGGGGATGAAATTCGAGCCCATCCAGAAGTGGGCTTGCTATCCTCTCACAGAGATTCTGGATAAAGGGGACTCTCTGACAGAAGCTTTTCCAGTGGCCGAGGCCATTGTCGGTCCTGTCCTGGAGCTTTGGCAACGCCCCGCCTCCTGCCCTGCATCCTCGGCCCGGATGACCTGCAAATTTGCGGTGCTCACCAGTACCCTCTCTGGGTTCACAGAGCACCCCTCGGCCAAGGGTTGGTGGCTGACTCAGTGTTTCGGCGCTCTGGCGATTCAGGTGACATAGACAGACTGCCGGATAAGGAGTCCAAGAAATTGGACCACTCGGCTAAAAAGGTCTATGCTGCCTCCTCACTCGGGCTTGGCCGTTATGATGGCACACTTCTCCTATGCCCTTTTGGGCTGTCTGGATGAGATGATTCCTCATCTTCCTGTGTGTGGTAGTTGGAATGTGAATAGTGCTTAGCTGAACCTGACATTTTCTTCTTCTCTCCTATATCTGTTCCAAAGACTGTTGAGCAACAGCACTTTACTCTTTCATTTTATGTCTTTATGTCTCTTTCTAATCCCCTCCCCCTCTTTCTGTGTAAAACATACTGAATATGCTGTAGTCAGACTGGCCATCTGATGCTGTGTATTACAATTTAAACTATTTTTCATCCCCTTCCTATTTCTGCTCTTCTACGTCATGGTCCAGTTAAATATAAGCACTTTTTCCCTGCATTGCCCTTAAATGTGCAGACATGGTCTAAATGAGCTGCAGACTTAAAGAATGAAACTAACTAAAGGTCTGTAAACAGACTTGGTAGGCAAAGGTTTTTTTCACAATGTAAAAAGCAAGCTGGGATTGACAGTCAAACTAAAATTACCAATGCCAGTTTAAATGTTTTTCTTTAAGATATGTATAGGTGAAGATTGGAATATCCTGTTCTTGAAAAGGTTAAACAGTTAGCAAATTAACTAAAATACAGGATAATAGAGAAGAACTAAAATGTGGTCTACTTACACAGCTCCCAGGAGTATCATGTCTCCAATCAGTGCTGGTGTCCTTGCAATGTGCTGTCTCCTATAGAAAGTCAGCAGCACCTTTCTCCCTTCTTTTATATGCTGCAGCTCCTAGGTTACCTTTAGAAAAGGGGAGGAGTTGTCTATAATGCAGCCCACTCTGCAAGAAATGTGCAATCATATCTGAAAGAGCATTAGGGTGTTTATGTTGATGTCATAATAATGGATTATTTGTTATGCCTTTCATTTATGTAAATTCTGTGTAATTGATTGTACAAAGAAATAAGAAATTTTCCTGTAAATAGCTTAATAATTAGGTGGGGCTTTGAGCTAAGGGGTGGAGCTCCACTCTTTAAAAGAAGCCAGCCTAGATCCTCAGGTCAGATGCTGTTGAGAGAGTTCACGTGAGGACCTCCTGCTCTCTGTTATACTGCACAAGATTATGTTCCACTGCTAGACCCTTGGCAGGGAAGCTGTGCTGTTTTCAAGTTTTATTTTGTTTGTTTATTATCAGAAGTTCGCTGCTGTAAGCTGTTATTTTTTTTGGATTTAATTTTTTTGTTTGTTTGTTTAATAAAAATCATACCATTTAGGCATGTTGTACCAAATTTGTTGATTCCTGTGTGACCTGATTTGTTCAACCCACGACACTGTGGACCTCCAGACTATGGTCAAGCAGGTCCGGGACCAGGGTCGAGCTGTGGCCAAACAGCAACTTCAGATGGCTCTGCATATCAGAGATTCTTGTGCCCGCTCGGCGGCTGCAGTTGCCATGTGCCATAGGGCTTGGCTGCAGATCTCAACCTTCATGGCAGACAGTCAGCACAAGCTGGTGGATGTTCTATTCTTAGGCACTGACTTGTTTGGGCCCAGTGTGGAGGGTCACCGCCAGCATCTCAAGAATTCCAGTGCCACCTTGGACTCTGTTACATCTGCCCAGAGGGATCCCAAGGGCTCCACGCAGTAGAAGCATAAGTCCTTTCGGCCCTCCTCTCCTGATGCAAAAGTAGCACAGCATCCCTCTGGCCAACAGGCACAGTCCTGGTGACCCAGGCCCAAGTCTGTGGCCTCAATGGTCCGAAAGCCCCGAGGGAAGAGACCTGTTGGCTCCTCAGCTGGATCCTCTTCCTCCGAGCCTGCTCAGTGGGGCTGCCACCCTCATATCTGTCACACCTTCCCTGGTTCCTGCTGTGGGGGTCTGGTGTAGTAGCGGGGATAAAGACACAGCAGGTAGTAAATTCAGTGCATGAAAAATGCAAAACTTTGCATTTGTCAATGTATTTGTGTCAAAAATAAAAATAAACAAAAATACAAATAATAAAGGTTTTACAAAAAGTAAAAGGGTGTTGGTCCTTCACACCATATCAACAGGAAATTGATTCTTCAATAACAAAAACTCCTGGAATTTCCTTGCTTGCTTTGCAGTAATATAGGACAGTGTGTAAACCTGCACACTAAGCTCCTTGTCACACTATGGTCAGAAAGCTACTGAACCACCCATCTAAACTTAGCCCCTAGTGGTGGGCTTTTATGCCCTGACTGGGATGACATCATGATCATGTGATCCCTCATTAAGTTATCATTCTTTATAACTTTTCCTAATGTTACTAAGACTTCTCATATTTCCTACACAATTCTGCATACTCTTAGGCTGTATACATTATTTCAACATACAACAGGACTATATGGATTATCGGCTTTCTAACAGCCTAATTAGGGTGCCTCAGCTCATTTAGGGGCTATGCTCCTCCTCCTTAGGAGTGACATCATCTCATAACATTCCTATAAGTTTTTGCATTATGTGGGCTGTCAGCCCTATAGTAGGGCTTCTCAGCAATCCAGGCTTCCCACAGGCAATTACACAATTTATTATACCTTTGTAGTTTCCAGACGTCTCTGAGTTGGCAAGGGGAAGGGGAGATTGAGGGCATGCTCCTCATCTCCCTTCTCCTGCCAGCACATGAGACCTGGGGTTTTCAAACAATTTTCAGGAACTGTATACAGTTAGCAACAAATAACATTTTAAAGTCCTAACTACAAGGACACCATATATTCACCCCTTCATGGCTGCACCAGTATCTTGTTATACAGGAGCCTCTTTTATTTAACATAGAAACCCCCTATTTAAACTTCTGCCAAATGAAGGCAATATTTCTATGGTGCCGACGGCTAAAATATCAGCCGTCGGGTTATAATTAATTTGGGCCTTCATCTCTTTTTACTTGGCTCTGTTTTTGTTTTTCAGCCCTGGTACTCTATTCAGGCTGCACCAGCCTGACTGGTGCATCTATACTGGCAAGCACTACAGGACTTATTTCCATCTTTGCCTGTAGTGTCTGTACACTTATTTACTTAATGCCGCTTGCTGCGGTATTTCCTTAGTTCAGAGCATCATTGTGCTCCGATTAGAAACCTATACAGACTCGGCCACGTCTTGCGGCATATTGTAATACTTTGGAGCATTGTTCTGCTGCGAAGCAAGACAGAGCTGCTCCTGCTCAGATAAAGGTTTTTCTGCCACCTTCATTCGTCAAAGCCTCATGTTGCTAGCGGCCATTAGCAGTGCAGTCGACACTTCAGGAACGGGTGCCTCAAGAATCCTTTCCTTTATCTCTTGGGCACTATTTAAAAAGTGCCACTCCAAGGGACACAAAAGGGTTTAAAGTTTTATTTAACTCACTGCCTCCACAGGCTCACTCTGAGATTACACCACTTGCCTCCTGAATCTCCTGTATACTTTTAACAGTGAATCCTGGGCCTTTCTAAGCAAAATCAAGCCATAGTCAGCATGTCGCAAACAAATGCTAATAGCTCAATAACTGTACATGCTAGACACAAAGTATGAGTGGCAGAGTTATTCAGCACAAAATTGCCTTTCAAATGGTGGCATGTATGTAATAATAAGTAATTTTGTTTTTTTTCTATGCTGGTCAAAAGAGCAAACTAAATATTTTTTTCACTAAAAGAGGGCAACATAAGCCATTTTTTGTTGGAAAATATGTAAAATAACACCAAATTAAGCATACAGACATTAGATGGTGTTTTAATATTATGTTTATTAAGAAAAATATATCTTTTTACTATAAAACATAATTTTTCCCCATTTTAGTCAAGGTGCTTTGGTGAGATTTGAGGGATGAATCTCAACCACACACACATCATAAACAAATGCGTATAACTCCAAAAGTATACATGATACACACAAATTATCAGCATGAAAGTTGATGAGCACAAAAATGCCTTTCCAATGGTGCTATGCAACCAGTTGTAATCAATACAGTTTTTATTTTATACCTGCTGAAGTGCCAAAAAAGTGAATTTTATTCACGCTGCTTAGGTGAATCTTGATAGAAAACATGTCAGCCATACACACCATACCATAAACAAATGTGAATAACTCCTAAAGTATACATGATATACACAAAATATCAGTGGCAAAGTTGTTCAGCACAAAATTACCTTCCCAATGGTGGTATGCAAATAATAATATGTAGTTTGTTTTTATTTTAAGCTGGTTGAAACAGCAAAAAAAAAAATATTTTTTTCACTAAAACAGGCATCATAAGCCATACACACCATACCATAAACAAATGCAAATAACTCCTAAAGTATACATGATATGCACAAAATATCAGTGACAAAGTTGTTCAGCATAAAATTACCTTTCCAACGGTGCTATGCAGTCAAATATATATTATATTCTGTTACACTATATATTAAAATATATAAGTGACTTCTCCAGACGTTTCAAGGACACACTGGGAGTCAGTAGCTGACTTCTGCAGACATCCTCAGGACACACCAGTGTATTTTACTGACGACTACAGGCGTCTGCTAGGAGACAATGAGTTAATAAAGCTCGACTTGTACTGTGTACTGTCTCCTGCTCGGGAGGTAGCAACGCAATGGTGCCAACTTGTGTACCCAAAAAGGGGGGTTACTAGTAAAGGGAACAGTACAGAAAAGCAGTAGATTGTCAGGTTGGCCACCCTAACAAGAAATAAAGAAAAGAAATGAGAGAAAAGGAGAGAGTGAAAGAAACGGGGGGGGGGTACACATATGGCTGCTTGTTTTTATTCTCATGACAGGGGCACCCTGTTACACATCTCCTCACACAAGAAGGCAACAGGTTGTTTGTTAACTAATGCCCTTCACCCATGAAGGGATGGAACTTCTGCCCACCCTCTCCAGAAGTTCCCTTCAGGGACCCTAATAACTTAAACGGTATATTCCAACAGATGTCCTAACATCTTTACTACCATTCAATGCTGTTCTTTTCCGAGGTTAGATTATTTCAACCTGCATAACATTTTAACAATGAACAACAGTAGCATTACATGCAAAATTATATTCCATCACAATTCAGTGGTGCATTGTTTGCGCCATATCTGGACAAAAAGTCAACATTTTTATACTGAGCACCTGCTCGGTGTTTGTGAATTTATATGGTTGTAGTGACAGATACCACCGCATAATCTGTGTTTTCTTTTCTTTCATCTGGTTCAGCCAGCACAACGGATTATAGTCGGTCACTGCCACAAACTCATTACCCCAGAGGTAATATTTTAGGGCTTCAGTGGCCCATTTCATGGCCAGACATTCTTTCTTAATCGTGGAATACTTCTTCTCCCTCTCATGAAGCTTCCTACTGGTAAAGATCACCAGGTGTTCCCCCTTTTTGTCGTGTTGAGACAGTACTGCCCCGTGCCTGTTTCTGAGGCGTCAGTCTGGACCTCAAAAGGTTTTTGAAAGTTTGGGCTGATCAGTACAGGGGCAGAGCATAGTATAGCCTTAATGCTCTGAAAAGCCCTCTCACAGTAAAGGGTCCATTTAACGTTTTTGTTCGGGTATTTGTTCTTGGTCAGTTCCGTTAAGGGAGTTGCAATTGTTGCAAAGTTAGCTATGAAAAATCTATAATAGCTGTCAAGTCCCAGAAAAGATCTGATGTATTTTTTTGTGGTAGGTGTGGGGCTGTTGACGACTGCCTCTATTTTACTTATCTCAGGTTTCACAGTCCCATTACCTACAACAAAACCCTAATATCTAGTCTCAGTTTTTGCAGTGGCACACTTGGAAGGGTAGCTAGTGAGCCCTGCATCCTTTATAGTCTGTATAATGGCACTAAGGTGTATTAGGTGTGTTTGCCAATCTAGACTGAAGATGACCATGTCGTCTAAATACACAGCACTGTACTAGGTGTGTGGTCTCAGTATGTGGTCCATGTAGCGCTGAAAGGTGGCAGGAGCACCATAAAGACCGAATGACATGGTGGTAAACTGGTATAAGCCAATTGGTGTACTTAAGGCTGTTGGCTCCTGTGCACATTGAGCCAAGCGAATTTGCCAGTAGCCCTTGGTCAAGTCTAATGTACTGATATATTGGTGTGACAGGGCTGAATAGGACCCTGTCCCAGTTGTTATGGAGAGTTTGAATGCAAGGATCTATTCTGTTCTTTCCTTTCCTGTCTCTTGTCTTTCTGGTTGGGCAACTAAATTTTCCTGTGAGACCTAGGATTTGATCACCCCAACAGTCTCGCAGTTCTTTGCCTCTCACTGTCTCTCTACCCTCACCTGCTGTTTCGTTTTTTCCTCCCTTGCATATCTGCTGTTATAAAAATATATGCAAATCATTATGTGGAAATGTAACTGATGTTGGGATCCCCTTGTTTAGTAATTATATAGTGTTACTGTTGAAATGTATATAATTATAGTTTGAGATGATTGCAGAAAGCTATTGGGAACTCAAGAGGTTAACTTGAGAGCAGTTTTTAAGCCCTTTTTCAGAAGCTGTGGAGAAGAAGGGGCCTCAGTTCTGGGACATTGTGTTCTTGCTGCACCTGCATGAAATTGCCAAGAACATTTTTAGAAAACAACAGGATGCTTGTTAATGAGGGAGGTTGAAAGGACTTATAAGAGAGAGCTGCAATGTTTTGGGAGACACAGAGATTGAAGGAAAACCCAGATGGATCTTTAATGTTTATTCTCCCTTTGTAAATAGTTATTCTGAATAATGTAATTTTTTTATGTTAGTGCTAGTACTAATAAGCACTTTTTGCGAATTCTACAACTGCGCCTGTTTTTTCCTATGCTTCCTGACCTGTGCTTCTACGACAATTGGGCAGTGCCTATTTTGTCTAATAGGTCATCTGTCCGGGGCATGGGGTACCTGTCAAAATCCGGAATGGCATTCACCTCATAAAGATCCAAACACAGACGTAAACCACCCTCTTTCTTATTGACTACTGCTAAAGGGGAGGACCAGGCACTTCTAGAGGGAACAATGACCCCAACTGTTCCATTTTTCGTATTTCCTCGGTCACCTCTTGTCTGAGTTTATCAGGTAATCGATATGGTTTCTTATGGATCAGTCCACTTTGGGTTACCCTAAGTCATGTACAACTCCTTTTGCTTTTCCTGGTGTTTTTGTAAAAGTTTCCCTATAGTGGTGGAGCAATTGATCTATCTCTGTTCTTTGGTCGGGGTCTAACTCTGGGTTGATCTGAATGGTTCCCTTGTCTGTGGGACAATCTAGCCTTTCATAGGCAACATCCAACTCTGTTACACTCTGCTCAGAATGTATAAACAAAGATGGTTGGGAAGAGGTTTTTTTACCCATTTTCTAAGTAGATGTGCATGATATACCCTTTTTACTGGTCTATGTCCAGGCATTTCAGTTTCATAGTTCACAGCCCTTTTCTGCCTGATTACATTAAAAGGCCCTTGCCACCTTATCAATAATTTGTTCTCCATGGAGGGCAACTGTAGCAACACTTTTTCATTTGGCATAAAACATTTTTCTTTAATCCCCACATAATAGGCTTCTTTCTGTCCTTGTTTTTTTGTCACATTCATATGTGCCATGGTTACAAATTTTACTAAGCGTTGTCTTAATGAGGAAATATAATCCAATATATTGGTGTGCCCCACGAACTGACCTTCCTCCCAATACTCTTTAGCAACACCCAAGGGGCCCCTGGGGTTCCTCCCATAAAGCAAGGTGAAAGGGGAAAAACCAGTGGTGGTCTGGGGTACCTCTCTGTAAGTGAACAGGAGGTAAGGGAAATATTTTCCCCAATCTCAACCTACCTCCTGAACGTATTTCTTTAACATATTCTTCATGGTCTTATTGAAGCGTTCTACCGGGCCATCGGTTTGGGGATGGTATGTGGAGGTTCTGACAGCTGATAACCCCAGGAGTCTAGATTGCTCTCTTAAAATTTGTGAAGTGAAATTACTGCCTCCATCAGTCAGAATCTCCTGTGGGATCTCCATCCTGCTGAATATGTTTGCCAATTCCTCGGCTATCCGAGGAGCTGTTACAGTGCGCATGGATATGGCTTCAGGTACCGAGTGGCGTAATCGCACACTACTAGGATGAACCAGTTACCCTTTGAACTCTTCATTAGGTTCCCAACAACGTCCATGGCAGTTCTCTCCAAAGGGGTCGAAACATAAGGGACAGATTGAAGGGACACCTATTCTTTCTTGCCACCCTGGTCCACTAGCTGGCACTCAGCGCAGACCCGGCAATATTTAACTACATCCTGGCCAACAAAACCTAGTTAACAACCTGTTCAAAGTTGATCTCTCCCTTCATGTCCAGCCATGGGCAGATCATGGGCAAGCTGAATCGCCTTCTCTGTATACAATTTGGGTACCATTAGTTGTTCAACACAAATTTTGGGTAACAGGATTAACAGTTACATGATATAAAATACATTTTTTTTGTGTAAAATGGGACAGTCCATCTTTCACTTTCTGGTGTACCTGTGTGGAAAAAAAAAAAGATTTAAAGTTTCATCTGCCAACTGTTCTTTTTTAATGTCACATTTGGGCAGACCCGGTACCACTTCTAGAATACCCTCCTTATGGGTTTCTAGCAACTTTTTCTTTTCTCTTTTCTTCCCCTTTCCTGATTTCCTAGGTTTCCCTGTTCCCTCTAATAAGTCATCTTCAAAGGGAAATACCTGGGGTAGTTGGGTCAGCTTGGCCTGGGAGCTTGTAACAATGTCACCTATTCTTTACATGTTTGTTGGGTATGAATAAGAAGATCAAAATGGGGAAAATCCTGTCGAGTGATTACTGGCACTGGTAGCCGAGGTACTAGGCCAACAGTCCTGCAATGATGTTCATTATTAACGGTCATTTCCATCCCAGTGGTATGATATTGATGGATATCCTCATGCACACACATTACAGTTGTATCTTGCTGTGTTTTATCAAAGACAGGGACCAAATCCATTCTCATTAAGGTTTGTCTTCTCCCAGAGCCTGAAAGTCCCAAAGTTTGTTGTTGACCAATCCCCACTGTGGCAACATACCCTATATTGGCCAAGGCTAGATGCTCTGTGTTAGCTCTTTTGTTAGGGCAACTATGAACTGTATGCCCTTTTGCCAGGCAACCATGACAGATGACATCATAATATGGGATCCTTCCCTCTCTATCCCTTCTCCCAAAATTAGATTGTCCCTGCTTGGGGTAAAAAGATCTTACCGGTTCCAAGGGTTGAGGTGAGATGCCCTGAGATCCTCGGGCATCCAGATGGTCAAGCTGCCAGATAATCCTCCGCAAGCTTGATGGTGTTTTCCCCTGACTCAGGCTTATGTTCCTTGACCCATAGCTGAACATCCTGAGGTAATACCTGTATGAACTGTTCAGTGATGACCAAGTCCATAATTTGATCTATAGTCTTAGTTGCTGGTTGTAACCATTTTCCACAGTAATCTTTAAGCCTGGCATAGGTCTTCCTCGGGGTGTCATAGCTGGCCATCTTCTGTGACCGGAATCGCTGCCGATATGTCTCTGCGCTGATGTAATATTGCCGCGGGACCAATTCTTTTACCCGGTCATAGTTATTGGCATCAATACCACTCAATTGACTGTAGACCAGTAGGGTTCTACCGGACAAATAGGGCACCAGTCTTATGACCCATTAGTCATGTGGCCAAGCACAAGTTTGGGCAATACGCTCGAATGTGATGAGGTATGCCTCAGTGTCATCAGTTTCAGTCAGTTTTGTTAATTTGATATCTCGGGGCACAGTTCAATAAGGCTGACCTTGGTTCAAAGCCTAGATGGCTTTTAGGGTATCCGCCCATTTTTCATCCTGCCGCCGCCGTTCCTCTGCTTGTAGACGTCTGTCCTCATCCCTGTGTCGTCGATGATCTTCTCTCTGGTGATCCATTTCTAGCTGTTTGAGGCACAGCCACTTTAATAGATCATATAGATCATATGGGGCTTTCTCTATGTGGGGTTCCTCTTCTTTGCTGTCCTCTTCTTCCTCCACTCCTTCTTCCCACTTTTCGTCTTCGGTCTGGCTCCTAAATCCAAACCAGGCAGGGGTTTTAACCCTGTCCTTTCTGACATGGCATGTGTCAAATGCACTGCACTAGCATCTGCCTTTTCCTTGTCCTGCATCTGCCAGGGTATTTAAGTAGCAATACCCCCTTTTAGCGCCTCACAGGCAGCCTCGACGTACCAGCCATCCCACTTCTAAAACTGCTGTAGTAGTGTGGGATAATAACAGACACAGCAGGCAGTAAATTCAGTGCATAAAAAACCCAGAACTTTGTGTTTGACAATTTATTTGTATCCAAAATAAAAATAATAACGGTTTTACAAAAAAGGAAAAGAGTGTTAGTCTTTCACTCCATGTCAACAGGAAATAGTTAATTCAATAACAAAAACTCCTGGAATTTCCTTGCTTGCTTTGCAATAATATAGGACAGTGTGTAAACCTGCACACTAAGCTCCTTCTTACGCTATGGTCAGAAAGCTACTGAACCATCCATCTAAAACTTAGCCCCTAGTGGTAGGCTTTTGTGCCCTGACTGGGATGACATCATGATCATGTGATCCCTCGTTAACTTTTCCTAATGTTACTAAGATTCCTCATATTTCCTACACAATTCTGCAGACTCTTAGGCTGTACACATTATTTCAACATAGAACAGGAATATATGGATTATCGGCCTTCTAAAAGCCTAATTAGGTTACCTCAGCTCATTTAGGGGCTAAGCTCCTCCTCCTTAGGAGTGACATCATCTCATAACATTCTTATAAATTCATTCATTATGTGGGCTGCCAGCCCTACAGTAGGGCTTCTCAGCAATCCAGGCTCCCCACAGGTAATTACACATTTTATTATGTCTTTATAGTTTCCAGGCATCTGAGTTGGCAAGGGGAAGGGGAGATTGAGGGCATGCTCCTCATTTCCCTTCTCCTGCTGGCACATGAGACCTGGGGTTTTCAAACATGTTTCAGGAACTGTATACAGTTAGGAACAAATAACATTTTAAAGTCCTAACTACAAGGACACCATATATTTACCCCTTCATGGCTGCACCAGTATCTTGTTGTATAGGAGCCTCTTTTATTTAACATAGAAACCCCTTATTTAAACTCCTGCCAAACGAAGGCAATATTTCATGGTGCCGACGGCTGCAATATCGGCTGTGTGGTTATATTTCATTTGGGCCTTCATCTCTTTTTACTTGGCCCTGTTTTTGTTTTTCAGCCCCAGTACTCTAGTTATTCAGGCTGCACCAGCCTGACTGGGCGCATCTATACTGGCAGGCACCACGGGACTTATTTCCATCCTTGCCCATAGTGTCTGTACACTTTTTAACTTAATGCCTTATGGTGCGATATTTCCTTAGTTCGGAGCATCATTCTGCTTCGATTAAAAACCTATACAAACTCAGCCGCATTTTGCGGCATATTCTAATACTTCGGAGCAGTGTTCTGCTCTGAAACAAACACAGAGCTGCTCCAGTAAAGGGTTCTTTTTCTACCACCTTTCATTCTCAAGCCGCACCTTGTGGCTAACAGCAGCGCACAGTCAGTGCCTCAAGAATCCCTTCCTTTGTCTCTTGGGCACTATTTATTTAAAAAGTGCCACTCCAGGGGACACAGAAGGGTTTTAAGTTTTATTTAATAAAGCGCGACTTGCGCTATGTCCTGTCTCCTGCTCAGGAGGTAGGAACGCAACGGCGCCAACCTGTGTACCCAAAAAGGGTTGTTACTAGTAAAGGGGACAGTACAGAAAAGCAGTAGATTGGCAGTTGGCCACCCTGACAAGAAATAAAGAAAAGAAACGAAAGAGAGGATAGGAGAGAGTGAAAGAAACGGGGGCACATATGGCTGCTTATGTTTATATTCTCATACCAGGGGCAGCCTGTTACAGCTGGCTCTGACACTTTCTTTCTGCCTGGTCTGCTGTCACCATGGACAGGTGGGTCCTGGAAGTGGTCAGTCAGGGTGTGACTCTGCAGTTCGAGCAGTACCCTCCCAGCTGAGCCCGCGCCCCACGGGAGGACTTGGTATCTGCAGACACTCGGTTAGCTCTTCGAGATGACATAGCCCAACTCCACTGCAAGGAGGTCATGGCTGGGGTTTGCGAATCCTCCGGAACACCCAGGGTTTGTCTCCAGGTACTTCCTGGTACCAAAGCGGATGGGGGGGGGGCTGGTGCCCCATTCTAGATCTGCACAACCTGAACAAATTCCTCAGGTTCCGCACCTTCTGGATGGTAACTCTGTCCCAGATAATACTATCTCTGAAGCAAGACATATTGTTTTGCTTTTTGGATCTTCAGGATGTGTTCGTTCACGTCCCGATCTGTCCATTCCACCGAAGGTTCCTCTGCTTCCGAGCCGAGGGAGCCCTCTTCGAGCTCCAGGCCATACCTTTCGGCCTCTCCTCAGCCCCCAGGGTCTTCACCAAATGCATAACAGTGGTGGCAGCTTACCTGAGGCACCAAGGGATCTGGGTGTACCCATACCTGGATGACTGACTGATAGCAGATCCCTTCAGGCAGGAAGTGGAACATTCTAGGGACCTGGCCCTCCAGGCTTGCATCGACCTTGGGCTCCTAGTCAGCAAGGCCAAGTCGGAACTCTTGCCCTTGCAGGTGATATGCTTCATTGGGGGCAGAGCTTGACTCTTGCCGAGCCAGAGCCCAACTCCCAGCAGACAATGCGGAGGTTCTCTCCTCCTTTGCCTGATCATTTCTAGTTGGGCACTTGAGCACTGCCCAGGACTTCCTGCGCCTTCTGGGTTACATGACGGCCTGCACTAGCATGGTCCAATGGGCCCATTGGCATAGAAACATAGAATTTGACGGCAGATAAGGACCGCTTGGCCCACCCAGTCTGCCCATTTCCCTACCTGATGGATAAGCTGCAGATCCTAGTTAACCAGCAGCCTACTTCTTCCTACCCCCACCCCCTAGAATTGCCTTTATGACTGTCCCATACATGCTTGAATTCCACCACTGTTTTTGACTCCACAACCTCCTCTGGAAGGCCGCTCCATACATCCACAACCCTCTCAGAAAAATACTCCTTAAATTACCTCTGAGCCGCCTTCTATCTTCAAATTGTGCCCCTTGTTCTTGCACACCTCTTTTGAAAGATGCTACCTTCTTGGACTTTGTTGATTCCCTTGAGGTACTTGAAAGTTTCTATCATGTCCCCTCTCCCTCCTTTCCTCGAGGCTATACATATTAAGCTCCTAAGTCTCTCTTCATATGTCTTCCGGTGCAGACCCTGCACCATTTTAGTTGCCTCCTCTGGACAGCTTCCATCCTGTCTATGTCTTTATGAGACTGGGTCTCCAGAACTGCACGAGTACTCCAGATGTGGTCTCACCAGCTGTCTGTACAGAGGGATAATAACTTTGTTTTCTACTGGTGATGCCTCTCCTATGCATCCCAGTATTCCCCAGCCCTCCTTGCTGCCCTCTCACATTGCTTGCCCACCTTTAGGTCATCTGATATGACTACCCCAGGTCCCTTTCCATTTTGTTGTTGTTAGTATCTCACCCCCATTGTGTACTCTTCCCCTGGGTTTTTGTTTCCCAGGTGCATTACCTTGCACTTCTTAGCATTGAATCTAAGCTGCCATACATTTGACCATTCCTCTAACCTTGCCAAGTCCCTTCTCATCCTTTCCACCCCACCTTGTGCATTAACTCTGTTGCAGATCTTTGACATCTGCAAAGAGACATCTTTTCCTTCCAGTCCGTCTGCAATGTCGCTTATAAAGACATTGAAGAGGACCGGTCCAATACTGAACCCTGCCATTCCACTACTAACCCCCTTTTTCAGAGGACTCCATTTGCTATTACCTCTGTGTCCTATTCTCCAGCCAATTCTTTACCCAGGCTGTCATCTTGGGACCCACTCCCAGGCTGGCTAACTTGTATATTAATCTTGTGGGACTGTGTCAAATGCCTTGCTAAAGTCTAGGTAGGCCATGTCCACAGCCCTCCCTGATCAACTACTTTGGTCACCCAGTCAAAGAAATCTATCAGATTTGTCTGGCATGACCTTCCCACTGTGAATCCATGCTGCCTTGGGTCCTGTGCCCTCTGGCCTCTAGATACTCAACAGTTCTTTCCTTCAGAAGTGATTCCATCATTTTCCCTACCACTGAGGTTAAACTAACAGGTCTGTAGTTTACTGCTTCTGCCTTGCTCCCACTTTTGTGAAGGGAATCACATCTGCCCTCCTCCAGTCCTCAGGTAGCACCCCATCCTCCCATGATTTGTTAAAGAGGGTAGTCAGTGGTGTCACTAGTTCTACCCTTAGTTCTTTTAGAATTCTGGGATGAATCCATCAGGCCCCATTGCTTTGTCCACCTTCAGTTTTAAGAGCTCTTTCAGAACCCTTTCTTCTGTAAATGGGCTGGTATCAACTTCTGTATCCAGAGTGTTTCTACTGTTTGTTTTAGGTACCTCCTCTTCTTTTGTGAATACCGAGCAAAATATTTGTTTAGTATCTCTGCCTTTTCACAGTCACCCTATGCCCACCTCCTCCCTTTATTAAGCCTCACTATCCTCCCTTGGTCTTCCTTCGCTCCCTGATGTACCTATAAAAGGTTTTATCCCTTCTTAACTGAGTTGGCTGTCTTTTCCTCGGTTTGGGCCTTTTGCTGTTCTGACTGCCTTTCCAGTTTCCTTTGCTTTAACTGACACAGTTCTCTGTCCTGTTCCTTCTGTGATTCCTTGTACTTCCTGAATGCTTTCTTTTCTCTTGAACCTTCACTGCCACTTCCTTTGAGAACCATAGTGGTTTCTTACCTCTGTTTCGTTTATTTGCTTTACACAAAGGCTTGTTACCTCTGTGATGGCAGTTTTTATTATTCCCATTGTTCTTCCACCCTCCTTCCTGCCCATTTGCTAGTGCATTCCTTAGGCACTCACCCATTTTGGCAAAGTCAGCCTCCTAAAATCCAGTACCTTTGTCTTTGTATGGCTTGACTCTATTGCTGTGTTTATTGTGAACCATACTGTTCGATGGTCGCTAGTTCCCAGATGGCTACCCACTTTACATCTGTGATCCTCATCTCCATTTGAGAGAACCAGGTCTAAGATTGCTCCCTCTCGAGTGGGCTCTAATACTAGTTGTCTAAGGCATACCCCTGTAGGGCATCTAGAATAACCCCACTCTTAGAAGTGGCTGCTGCAGCTGCACTCCAGTTAACATCTGGCATATTCAGATCACCCATCAGCAATATCTCCCCTTTATCTGCCATTCTAAGTATACTTTCTGTCATTTCCTTGTCCATTTCCTCCCCCTGAGAGGGGTCTGTATACAACCCCTGTGCGGATTGTGGTGCCATTGCCTGCCTCCAAATTGACCCACAGTGCTTCTTCTCCTCCCTGTTTACCCTTTTGTTCTGTTGCTTTGATTTCTTCTCTTATGTAGAGAGCTACTCCTCCTCTTTACCCTCCCTGTCCCTCCTGTAGATAGTGTATCCTGGTATGTTTCGTCCCAGTCATGGTTCTGTGTGTACCATGTTTCTGTGACTGCCACGATATCCAGATCTTCCTCCTCCATCAAGGCCACTAATTCAGGAAGCTTGTTACCCAGACTACGGGCATTGGTACTCATTGCTCTCCATTTTTTGATGGCTTTACCTTCTGTAGTGGCATCCCCAACTGACCTTTCTACCTTGGTCTTTTTCTCATTTAGTACCCTGTTTTGTAGGGGGATGCTGGGATTTTCCTGCTGCTTATCAGTGCCTCTCCCCTTGACTAGTTTAAAGGCTTGCCAATTAAGCATTTAAACCGATTGCCCAAAAGACTTGTTCCTTCCTGGACAGATGCAGACCATCCTGCCAGTATAGGCTGGTGTCCCTCCAGGTGGAACCCCAGTCCCCAATGAAGCCAAACCCCTGTGCTCTACACCATTTTTTCAACCATTTGTTAAACTGCATGGTGCAAAGTACCCTCGCCTCACCCATGCCACTGACAGGCAGCACCTCTGAGAAGGATACTGTGTGTGCTACTTGTCTTAAGCCCCACCCCAACTCAACAAAGTCCTTCTGCACTGCTCTAATCTCATGATGAGCTAAGTCATTTGTCCCTAGGTGGACAATGACGTCCAGCTCAGACTCCCGTGCAACTGTTCTCATGATCCTAAGGATGTGCTTCCTGTCCCTCCAAGCCATGGCACCAGGCAGGCACCTTACTTCAGTTTTCCTGCTCCCCAGTTCTATCCCTAATAATTGAGTCCCCACCAGGAGCTGCTTTTCCTGTGGTGTCCTCTGCCTCCTTCCTGAGGGCCTCCCTTATGACAGTTGTCTGCACCTCCTTAGTCTCCTCTCGGGTGCATCCATAGGGGAACTATGCCCCCCAGAATGGTGTATGGATTGTGGAGTGGAACACCTGACTGGGTGTGCCTCTGTTCCACCACCCTACCCTCCTGAGCCCACTGTGGTCCAACTGCTGTGCTTTCTTCTCAACCTCTGAGGTAGTGGTGGTGGCTCTGGTGCTCCCTGGATGGGGAGGTTCCCTGCCACTGCCCAGTGCGGCCTGGAAGACGGGCAACTTCCTCCCTCAGGGCAGATAGTTGTTCGTAAACAAGGCAGCATCTCAGCCTCCAGAAAGACTCCCGAAGACTGCTGCCCCACAGCCATTACATTGTACTACTCCCCACATAACTGTCTACCTTGTTTAGTTTTTTTTTTTTGTGTGTGTGTGTGATTGGTGCGTTATATAGAAATATATGTATTTATATAATGTGTATGCTTATATTGTCAGTGCAGTGTGCTAGACAGTATATGACAGTGATATGTACCTTGCCCTCTTGAGGAAATGATGTCAGAACCCCAGGTATAAATGAACTATTTCCAGGGGTGGGTGAGGGGTGGGAAGGAGTTGGGCCTAAACTGTGCCCTCACGAAATAATCAGCTAAACGCTCTGACCTACTGATGCGATGAGTGCCTTCCTGTCAGCAAGATGCCATACACGACAATTTGTAATACTGCTTCAAACCAATTTGACAGGGAAAATACCCTGCTAATCAAACAGAGAAAAATCCAAACATCCAAGTCAGACACAGGTAAACCTCCCCAGCCCCAAAAGAGCCTGGTGACTTGTGCTCTGAAAACAGTCAGCCCCAAAACACATCAGCTGTGCAGAAGGGCAGACACAGAAAACAGTATTCAGCCTATGTGGGTTTAAACTCTTCCTGCACTGAAAACCTTAACACTTGTAACAAAAGTAAAGCAAACTCCACCTCCCTCTATTGATTGAAAGACTGCCTTTTCTGATAATTCTAAGTTCCTTATTTCACCCTTCAGTTAGAAGTATCCTCCACCTGAAGAATATTAACTTTCCTAAGGAATCTCCTTCAAACCAAAGACAATTGTAAATTGTAAGGTTCACCTCCCTCTGTTGTAAGCACTACTTGCTTTCTTGCAAATCTCAAGTCCAGTGTTGCAGCTTGCAGCCAGAGGTAGCTTCACCTGAAGACTATGAGGTTATCTAATGAGCCTGCTAAAATTAGTACTTTTATCAAGGTCTGTAAGATTCTTCCAGAGCTATTGGCTGTTAAGTAGCTGTGATGTAAGCACTTCCTGACATAGTCTGGGTTGGCCTTATAAGGCACACTGAGGTAAACAAAAGAAAAAACAGTTTCCACCCCCTAGGCACTGTCCGGGTCCAATACACAGCCTGTAACCTGCTCTCAATTCAGGGCTTATGACAAATTCTTAGCCCAGTGAATACTCACAGTATTACAAATATTACAATGCAAACAGTCAATCACTAACTCCAATCAAGTCAGAAGAGCAGAAACACAGAAAACAGTAAAATCTTAACAATTGTAACAAGTAAAGCAAACTCCACCTCCCCTCTGTTGATTGAAAGACTGCCTTTTCTGATAATTCTAAGTTCCTTATTTCACCCTTCAGTTAGAAGTATCCTCCACCTGAAAAATATTAACTTTCCTAAGGAATCTGCTTCACACCAAAGACAGTTGTAAATTGTAAGGTTCACCTCCCTCTGTTGTGAGCACTACTCGCTTTCTTGCAAATCTTAAGTCCAGTGTTGCAGCTTGAAGCCAGAAGTAGCTTCACCTGAAGACTATGAGGTTATCATAGTGCACTTCCCTGCAATGGTAGATGGCCAGCCAGTGGTCTCAGTGCAAAGATCACTTTAATCAGCTGATCACTGTGACCCAGAGGATGTGGGATGCCCTCCAGTGGTGGTTAGTCCCAGAACATCTGCAGGAAGGAATCCTGTTTGTCCACCCCAAGTCGATGGTCATCCTGATGACCGACGCCTCTCTCACAAGCTGGGATGCCCATTTTGGGGAACACAGAGTCCACAGGCTCTGGACCCCCGAGTAGACCCGATGCCACATTAACCTGTTGGAGTTCTGAGCAGTCTGGCTGGCACTGACTACCTTCCCTCCATTTGTTCAGGGTCAAGTGGTTCAAGTCCAGATGAATAACACCATGACCATGTACTACCTCAACAAGCAAGGCGGGAGGCACTTTCTGCCCCTGTGCAAGGAAGCTCACCACGTCTGGACTCTTGTGCGCAGCCTGGAGGCAGATCTCCTAGCTATCCATGTTGCAGGAGCTTCCAATAAGCTGGTGACGCCCTCAGCCGGGTGGGCAAGGTGTCTCACGAGTGGTTTCTCCATCCAGAGATAGTTCATAATTTGTTCTCTCAGTGGGGCACCCCTCAGGTGGACCTGTTTGCCTCCAGGGTGAACGCAAAGCTGAAGCTGTTTTGTGCCTCCCCCTCTTAGCAGGGCTCGCTGCAGGGGGATACCTTCTTGAGTCCGTGGACCCCAGGCCTCTTCTGTGCCTTCCCTCCACTCTCCTTGATTGACAAAGTGCTGCTCAAGGTCAGGAGGGACAAGGCACGGATGATCCTGGTGGCTCCGGACTGGCCCCGCCAGTTTTGGTACCCCGATCTCCTCAGCAACAGGCTTCTGAGGCGTCTTCCCATACCCCTGGATCTGCTCTCCATCAATCAGGGGAAGGTACTCCACCCTGACTTTCAATCTTTGCACCTGACAGCCTGGTTCCTGAGCGGTTAGAGTTCCAGGCTTTGGGTCTCTCTGAAGATGTCTTCACTGTAGTTGAGGCATCTAGAAAGGAATCGACCAGAAAATGCTGTGCCTTCAAATGGAAGAGATTCTCCACTTGGTGTCCAGTGGCTCACATTTTGGACTACCTGTGGTCTCTCTCTACCAAGGGGGACTTCAGTCGACGACCCTTAAGGTGCACCTGGCAGCCATCTCTGCTTAGCGGGCACAGGCTGGTCAGCAGTCGATGGCACAGGAGAAGGTGGTCTGGTGCTTTTTCAAAGGTCTAGATCACATTTCCCATCCAGTGTGTGAACCACCACCACTGTGGGAATTGTTGCGGGTTTTGGCAAAGCTCATGGGCAAGCCATTCAAACAGATGCACAGGTGTGATATGTCTCACCTGTCGTGGAAGACCACCTTCTTGGTGGCTATCATGTCAGCCAGAAGGATAGGCGAGCTCCAGGCGCTCTCAGTGGAGTCTAATTACCTGGTCTTCCACAGGGACATGGTTGTCCTGCGCCCCAACCCGAAGTTCCTCCCAAAGGTTGTGTTGGAGTTTCACCTTAATCAGGTGATGACTCTTCCGGTGTTCTTCCCGAATCCCACCTCAGAGACTGAACACAGGCTCCATACTCTGGATCTGAGGCGAGCACTCGCTTATTACAAAGAGCGCACGGCTGGAGTTCGGGGAGAGGTTTGCCAGCTGTTTGTCACCTATGCTGAAGCTGCACCTGGCAGATCGGCAGCCAAGAGGACGATTGGTAGGTGGATCACTTCCTGCATTGATCTCTGCTCTAGGTTGGCAGGTAGGGAGCCTTCCAGAGGGCTAAGGGCTCATTTCACCCGCCATACCTCTGCGACGGTGGCTGGTTCTAGGGACATCCCTGTCCAGGAAATCTGCAGGGCTGCTACCTGGAAGTCAGCACACACCTTCATTTCCCATTACCACATTGACCTCGAGTCACGCGGGGATGCTGGTTTTTGGGCCTCAGTTGTCCAATCCTTATTTCCTAGGTAGGGTGTGTGTTTGCCTTGCCTCCCTCCTCCCAGAGAACTGCTAGGAGTCTGCCAGATAGTGTGGATTGAACAACTTATCCACGTCCCTAGAAACACAGGTTACTCACCTGTAACAGTAGTTCTAGGAGTGGTATATGTTGTTCATCCACATGGACCCACCCGACCTCCCCTAGCTTAGGTGCATAATCTCTGCTTCCAGTGGGCAAGATCTGGTGTCATGGGGTGGATCCGAGGGATATACCACCTGAGTGGGAGGGAGGAGCCAGCTTGAAGAGTTTCCAGCAAGATTTAAAGGGGAAAGGACAATGCCAGATAGTGTGGATGAGCAACATATACCACTCCTAGAACTGCTGTTACAGGTGAGTAACCTGTGTTTTTCTGCTTGCTAGATCCAGGGCTTGGAGTTTTCTGGTGAGATGCATTTTCGCTCTCCTGGACAGGGAGATTTCTCTATGCCTTCCTTCCCTTCCCGCTCCTTCAATGAGTTCTGTTCAAATTCCAGATGGAGGGGGCTACAATGATCCTCATCGCCCCCTGCTGGCCTTGTCAAATCTGGTTCCCCTTGCTGCAGCAACTGGCAGTGGAACCTATGCTGTCCCTGCCACTGTGCACAGGCTTGCTTTCCCAGGAGCAGGGCACCCTGGTCCATCTGGACCGCAAGCCTCTCCATCTCCATGCATGGCTCCTGAGGACATAGCCATTGCCAGATTTGGGGTTTCTTACAGAGTGGTGGCTGTCTTGGTGATGGCCAGGAAGCCCTCCACCAGGGCTACTTACTCTAGGAAATGGAAGCGTTTCACTCTTTAGGCTACATCGCAGCATTTAGATCCCTTCACCTGTCCAGTGGATCAGGTTTTGGAGTACTTTCTGCCCCTCTCAGACTCGGGTTTGCGCTACTCCTCTAGTAAGGTGCATCTGTCTGCCATTTCTGCATATCATGTACCGGTGGATGGGCATTCAGTGACCCTACATGATGTGTCCTGCACATTTTTGCAGGGCATCCTGCATTTGAAGCCCCAAGTCAGGGACCCTGTCCCACCTTGGGACCTTAATTTTGTGTTGGAAAAGCTTATGCTGCCTCCCTTTGAATCAGCTGTGTCTTGCGAGCTACACTTTCTATTGTGGAAAGTGTTATTTTTAGTTGCCATTACTTCTGCTTGAAGGATTTCCAAACTTCAGATCCTCATGTGTAAGGAGCCTTATTTGGTCTTTCACAAAGACAGGGTGTCTTTGCGTACAAATACTAAGTTTCTTCCTAAGGTGGTGTCAGAGTTTACTTTGAATCAATCCATCCACTTGCCTGTTTATTATCCGGAGCATTCCAGTCAAGGGGAGGCATTGCCCCATGCCTTGGATAGTCACAGAATCCTGAGGTACTGTACACACCGGACTAAGGACTCTCTGAAGTCCAGTCAGTTATTTGTTTAGTTCGCCCTTGGGAAAGAGGGCGCCCCAGTGTCCAAACAGTGTTTATCTAAATAGTTAGCCAGTTGCATTGTCTATTGTTACCAGAAGTATGGCAAGGAACTTCCTAGAGGGGTTAAAGACCATTCCACAAGAGGTATGGCTTCATCAGTGGCTTGCTTCTGTAATGTGTCAGTTGCTGACATCTGCGCTGCTGCCACCTGGAGCACTGTCCATACTTTTACCAAGAATTACAGTCTGGACATCGCCTCTATGCATAGGGCCAACTTTGGCATCGCTGTCCTCCAAGGCCTTCTTTCTTAGACTGTTATTTATTTTGCCTACTGCTCAGACTGTCTCTTTCTGAAGTGCCAGAACTGCTTGGGACTCGGTCCTACTGGTGATGGCCGGCTGCAAGAGATACCCTCAAAGTAAGATAGTACAGTTATGTAAGAAACTGTAACAATTGATCTTATGTGGGGGGAAATCTCTTGCAGCAGGCCATCACAGGTAGGACTCCACTGTCAGGTACTAGGACCACATGGAAATGTTTCTAGCTAGCAGTGTACTAATGGGGGCAGCCCACCTCCGGTGTCACTATGACAGGGTTGAATAGGACCCTGTCTCAGTTGCTATGGAGAGTTTGAATGCAGGGATCTGTTCTGTTCTTTCCTTTCCTGTCTCTTGTTTGTCTGGTTGCGCAACCAAATTTTCCTATGAGACCTAGGATTTGATCAACCTGACAGTCTCGCAATTCTTTGCCTCTCACTGTCTCCCCTTGCTGTTTCTGTCTTTTCCTCCCTTGCATATCTGCTGGTATAAAAATATATGATGTAATTGATATTGGGATCCCTTTGTTAGAAATTATATAGTGTTACTGTTGAAATGTGTATAATTATAGTTTGAGATGATTGCAGAAAGCTGTTGGGAACTCAAGGGGTTAACCAGAGACCAGTTTTTAAGCACTTTTTCAGAAGTGCTGTGGAGAAGGGGCCTCAGTTCTGGGACATTGTGTTCTAGCTGCACCTGCCTGAAATTTTCAAAAACATTTTAGAAAAAAAACAGGATGCGTGTTAAGAAAGGGGATTGCAAGGACTTATAAAAGAGAGAGCTGCAATGTTTTAGAGATGCACAGAGATTGAAGGAAAACTCAGATGCATCTTCTCTGTTTATTTTGCCTTTGTAAATAGTTATACTGAACAAGTTTATTTTTCTACGTTACTGCTAGTACTAATAGACACTTTTTGTGAATTTTGCAACTGCTCCTGGTTTTTTCTATGCTTCCTGAACTGTGCCTTGACGACAGTCACGCGCTAACGTCAGCCACTCTATATAGGTGGACGGCCACCCACGTCCTCCCTAGTTCTTTCCCGCTGTCGAGCTAGTTACGTCAGATCTGCAGGTAAATCACCACTGTTTCAGTTACCAATTTCATGCCATTGGTTAATTTATTTTTCACCTTACTCATGCCGACGCTGGGAGCTCAGCGGGGCTATCCCTACCCACCACTGTCAAGCCCCATGTCTGTCATAGTGGACATTTAAGATTGGTGTCCTTCCTTTGGGGGGTGCTCCATTCGCAGGTACTGGTGCCGGCCCCACTGCCTTCTCCCAGGGACCCACCTCAGGGGCCTACGTCGCCTGCCCCCAGCGTCAGCCTCAGACGCCTAGGAGGGCTTTCTCCCGTTTTCCTCAACCTGACGAAGGGGATGAATACTACCCTAGTGTAGTCCTTCCAGATTCAGGGGATGAGGGTACCCCAGATGAAGGGGAAGGGGTTTCTGGCTCCCTGTCTCACTCTTCGGGCTCCTCTGAGGGGGTCTCTGGCCCCAAGGACATTCTTCTGTCCCCACCAGATGACCTTTCTTTTTTGGCAGTCATGCGTCGCATTCAGGCAGCGATGGGCTTTGGTTCAGAGAAACAGGACCCCAACCATAGGCGACTCGCCATTTACCTGTGCAAGCCTGATGCCTCACCACAGGTGATCCCCTGACTGCCCCGCTAATTGATGCATACAAAGATGTCACCATGGCAGCCTGGCGTCGGCCCCATCTCCTCCCTGCAATGTTTCGCAAGGCAGACAGGCTTTATCATGCCCCAGAGGACAGACCTTTTTTGGGGGAGCAGGCACAGGCAGATTCAGTGGTCATTACGGCTGCCCATACCATACCAAATGTCCCAAACAACTTAGCTCCCTGCCCCCAGACAGAGAATCTCGACATTTGGATTTGTTTTTCAAGAGAATGTTTGCTTCCTCCACTTTGGCCTTCCGGACCTTAATTACCTGGGCCACATGTTGCAGTGCCAGAACTCCCTGTGGGATAAGATCTGGGAGGTGGTCCTCTCTCTCCCTGAGGCGGCCCCTTAGCTGGAGTTGCCGGACAACCTCAAGGGAGTTTCTGACATAGGTAACCACCTCCTTTGTACCACTTGTCATGCTGTAGATGTGTCGTCTAGAGCTGCGGCAACCGAAGTCTGCCTTCGCAACTATTCCTGGCTCAGGGTGTTGGGGTTTGCACAGGATGTGCAACAGTCTATCCTAAACGCCCCTTTCAGAGGTCCTCTGTTGGTTGGGGGCGATGTGGAGGACGTTCTTACCAAGCTTCAGGCCTCAGGGAAGGCCATTCTGTTGGTCCACTCCCTTTACCATACTCAGTGTAGGCCTGCCCAAAAGCAGCCCTTTCGCCCTCAAACCCCCCCCCCCCAGGACTGGCAGCAGGGGAGAACCTAGGGCAGACACAAGTCTACTGCCCCTCCCTTGCCCACCCCCTTCCTCTGCCAGCAAAATCTCCTGAGGGGGACCTGCGCCCCTGCCTCCCCCCCTTTGACTCCTTGCCCGACCCCCTCCCTCGGGCAGAGCAGGAGGTGTTGGTAGGGGATCGATCTGACTTTGAGGTGGAGCTCTTGCAGCAGGTATTGCGCACAGGACTAATGCTGCCAGGCGTTAGGACCCCACGGAAAAATCTTCTAGCCAGCAGTCTGTGGCAGGGGACCGCCCCCCGACGTTGGCTCCGCCTGACGTCCAGCGTGGTATAAAGTGGGCGCTCCCCCGGCGCCATCTCAGTTCTTTTCCCAACGTCAACCCGCTTAGTTCAGCTCCATGGACGCCTCGTCTTCACAGTCGTCCGCCTTTATTTGTTCATAGCTGAAGAATTTTTTTTCTCTTTTCCTCTGAATATTTTGCATGTCTTCGCCCTCTGCACCATGGTGAAAGTCAAAGTGCAAGTATGGGAAGCAGTTCCCGGCCAAGGACAGCCACGAGGTCTGCCTGATCTGTCTAGGCCCGGAACACTGGCCTGATGACTGCCCGCACTGCAAACAATTTAATAATAAAACCAGGATCCGAAGAGCAAAAATACTCAAGGCCTACCTTTTGGAATAGAAAGTAGTGGCCATGCAGAAATCCCCATCAGGACCCAGCTCTTTGTCTGCCACCAAGAGTCTCTCCACAGAGAGAGGTCATCGGGGAAGCACCATTTGAAGGAAAAAGATAGGACCAGGTCAGAATGCTGCTCAAAGTCTCCGCAGAAAGCTTCCTCCTCCTCGGCCTCCGGTGGGAAGTCAGGGTCGGTCCCTCCGACCTCCGCTGGGACCAGTACCAAGAAGACGCCCTCCTCCTCTGCTGAAAATTCCAGGGAGCAGTCTTCATCTTTGGGGCACTCATACACCCAGATTCTCCTGGCTCACCGACCCCATAAAACTTCTCATGGGTCGACCCAGGAGGGACAGTCGCCATCAGGTAGGCCTAAGGAAGCAAGCCATAAATCCAGTGGCTCATCCGACAGGCACAAGAAGTCAGATGACTTTCACGAGGTGAAAGGAGATGGTCCTCCATCGGATGCATCCTCGTCTGGCTAAAGGGAGTTCGCACGCCTGCGACAAACGGCCTTCAAGCCGGGCGGCCTCACTGGAAGGCAGGGCCCAACTGCCCGATAAGAGGCGGTTGTCAGCCAGCGACCAGACGCTCGATCTTCCACTGACAGGTCACCTGAGGACACACAATGCTCGCCGGACGCTGGGTCGGACAACCGTTCAGCTCCAGGCACAGAGCCCGACCCGCAACCCGACACAGCAAGGGTGGCCTCCCTCGAATGGACGCCCACACCCGATGCCCCAAAAGGCCCAATGCCCGGTCCCTCTGATCCGATGCCCACTCCACCAGTCATCTTCTTAGCAGACGTAGGGACCCTATTCACTTCGTGGTGGAATACGGTCAAGGGTGACTTGCTGTATAGGCCACTGGATCCCTCGCCCAAGGAAACACTGGCAGCTCCTTCTCTGACCCTGGACGCCGGCTCTCGTCCACGACCCAGTCCTAAAGGAAAAAGGAGACAAAGACCGACCTCCGTCCCTTCCTCCAGCAGCCGTCTGCCTTCAACATCCGGGGAAGACGCAGATATTCATCCACGGAATCTTTGGACGACGGGGACTGTCTGCCTCCGTCCCCAGGACCGAGGGGCTCTCCCAGATCCCCACCGGACGATCCCTCCTTCCTGGATATAATGAGGCACATTCAGACAATATATGAATATGATACAGAAGAGCTAGACCCAGAAAGGAAAAGATTAACCAAATTTCTGGTTGCCAAAGATCCTAAACCGCTGATTATCCCTCCTCTAGTCGAGCCCTTTCAAGATGTTGCAAGTCTCACCTGGAAGAGACCGTCATCCACGTCCGTAGTACCTAGAAAGGCGGACAGGTTGTACAGGTCACCCAAAGAAGAACCCTTTCTGGGGGAGCACCCCAAAGCTGACTCGATGGGTGCTTGCGCAGCCCATGGCCAAGTCACCCAACCTAAGCACCTCAGCTCCCAACCCTCGGACCCAGAATCCAAGAAATTGGATCACTGGGGCAGGAAGGTTTACGCCTCTGCCACTGGAACCATCCATTCATTGAACTTCTTGGCCCACATGGTCACATATCAGAAATCACTGTGGGAAAAAACGGTGGAACTAGTCAAGGCCCAACCAGATTCCGATGCAAAAAGTGAACTCTTGGCCTATGTCCAGTCCGGTATGGATGTGGATAATCATGTCCTCCGATGTTCTTATGATTCTGCTGACATGGCAGCTAGGGCAGCAGCTTCGGGAGTCGGCTTACGGAGGCATGCCTGGTTACGGGTAACTGGATTCCATCAGGACCTCCTAGATGCTGTCTTGGACGCCCCTTACCAGGGCCCAGTCCTTTTCGGCCCAGAGGTTGAGAACATCATCAAGGGTCTCCAAGACTCAGGAAAGGCAGTTGCCGATGTGCACAAGATGTACAAGTTGGAACCACAGGTGGCACGTTGACACCCTTTTCATAAGCCTCAGAGCCAACATGGAAACCACCAGTTCCAAGGCAAAGGCTTCAAGCAGCACTGCCAACCCATCCCTTTTGTCGCCCAAGGTCCCAAGCAGCCCAAGGCTCTAAGACACCCCGCCCAACCCTCCTGGAACAGCATGACTCGCCCAGTCAGCAGTTCTTACAGGGGGAAGAGGTAAGAGGGAAATTCTCCCTTTACCTACCGGAATGGAACAACATCGCTTCAGACCAGTGGGCACTGCAAATCATCCAGAGGGGTTACGCTATAGAATTCCTCAGTGTACCCCCAGACATCCCACCAGCCCCCTCCCACTGCTCGTCCAGTCATGCCCTTCTCCTGCAGGAAGAGATTCAGTCCCTCCTCCAGAAGAAGCCCATCCAGCCAGTCACACCTGCCCAGTAGGGCAAAGGCTTCTACTCCCATTTTTTCTTGGTCCCTAGAAAACGGGAGATCTTCGTCGCATTTTAGAACTCAGTCACCTCAGCAAGTTTGTTCAGTACAAGAGGTTTCGGATGGTGACCTTAGCAAGCCTTTTTCCCCTCATTCATCAAGGGGACTGACTATGCACCCTGGACATGCAGGATGCCTACATGCGCATAAAGATTCTACCCTCTCAGAGGAAGTTTCTTCGCTTCCTTTTCCAGGGCCAACATTACCAGTTCAGAGTGCTCCCCTTCGGCCTATCATCGGCACCCAGAGTCTTCACCAAGTGCCTTACAGTGGTAGCTGCAGCCTTACGGAGGAGAGGATACTTTGTCTACCCCTACCTCGATGACTGTCTGCTATTGGCCCAGTCAGAGACGCAGCTGGCCGACACATTGACAGAGACAGCAGAATTGTTCTTTTCTCTGGGCATCACTCTAAATTGACTGAAATCGCATCCCTGGCCCTCCCAACGGCTTCAATATATTGGAGCAGTCCTCGACACGCGTCATGGTTAAGCCTTCCTGCCGGAGGACAGAACTGTTCGCCTGAGAAACCTGTCCTGCAGGGTTCAGGCATCAGACCGAGTCTTCGCCAGGGGAATCCTGCAGTTTCTAGGGTGCATGGCAGCCGCCATAGCCACCGTTCCCCTTTCTCGACTGAACATGAGGACCTTTCAGTGGCACCTCAGAGCCCAGTGGGACCAGGGCTCGGATAACTTGGAGCATCCTGTCCAAATCTCAGACGTGGTCTGTTCCTTCAGTGGTGGCAAAACCCAGCTCATTTAGAGCTAGGAGTCCCCTTTCAGAGGCAAAGTCTTTTACAGGTTCTCACAACAGACGCCTCAGGATTAGGGTGGGGCGTGCACCTAGTCGAACACCAGACAAGAGGATTTTGGTCTGCCATAGAACGGTCTCTACACATCAACGTCTTGGAGATGAGAGCCATTCTATACGCCCTCCAAGCCTTTCAGGATCAGCTCTCCCGGGGCACGCTTCTAGTCCATTTGGACAATACCCCGGTAGTCTTTTACCTGAGCAAGCAAGGGGGCACTCATTTGTACCCTCTCTGCAGAGAGGCCATGAGAGTTTGGGACTGGGCAGCAGAACGCAATCTGCACCTCTTAGCGGTTCATGTGCCAGGAAGTCAGAACATTCTCGCTAACCGTCTAAGTCACTCTTGTTCTCTGAATCATGAGTGGGAATTGCTTCAAGAGATGGCAAACGACCTCTTCATCAGATGGGGTCGTCCAGAATTGGACCTCTTTGCGTCCCCGTGCAACGCCAAGCTGCCAAATATTTGCTTGCTCGATACAGGGCCTGGTGCTTTCTGGCGAGACGCATCGTCTCTCTCCTGGACAGGGAGGTTCCTTTATGCCTTCCCACCCTTCCCTCTTCTTCAGAGAGTACTGCTCAAGTTGCAGTCAGAGGGGGCCAGGATGATTCTGGTAGCCCGTCTCCAGCCTCGGCAGATCTGGTTCCCTCTGCTGCAGCAGCTGGCCACAGAGCCCCCTGTGCAGCTGCCTTTCTCCACTCACTTGCTCTCCCAGGAGTGGGGGACACTCGTCCATCATGCTCTATGGACTCTTTATTTGCATGCCTGGCTCCTGCAGTCTTAGCAGAGGAGAGACTGGGGGTGTCATCAAAAGTGGCAGAGATTCTTGTGGCAGCAAGGAGACCCTCCAACAGGTTAACCTATGCCATGAAGTGGAAACGTTTCTGCCTGTGGGTGGCAGCTCGCTCCCTAGATCCTCTGGATTGCCCAGTCAAGTATGTGCTTGAGTATCTTCTCCCTCTCTTAGATTTAGATCTTAGCTACTAATCTATAAAGGTGCACCTCTGCGCCCTTTCGGCATATCATGCACCTGTGAAGGAGAGGACTCTGGCACAGCTAAACGTGTGCAAGACATTTCTTAGCGGTGTCCTGCATGTCAGACCACTGAGGAGGGACCCCACCCCTTGGCATCTCCTTTTTGTTTTGGAAAAGCTCACCCTGCCCCCTTTTGAACCAGTCGCGATGTGCGAGCTACGCTTCCTCTCTTGGAAGGCGTTATTTTTAGTTGCCATTACTTTGGCTCGGAGGATTTCCGAGCTTCAGGCTCTTATGCGCAAAGAGCCTTACTTTGTGTTTCACAGGGACAGGGTACAGCTCCGTACAAATCCTAAGATCCTTCCAAAAGTGGTATCTGAATTGACGCTGAATCAGGACATTCAACTTCCAGTTTACTACCCAGAGTTATCCAACGGGGGGAGGCCCTGTTACATACTCTGGATGTTCATCATGTTCTTTGTTATTACTTAGATAGAAGGCAAGGCAATATTTATTTAAAAGACGTCCAATCCCAGAGGCTCTGGGTGCCATACAAATCAGAAAAAACAAATAAACATAAATAAATCCATAAAAACAAAAGAAAAGCACATTTAAACAGTTCTGTTTGCAAGGCGGACCAGTTGTTCATCTCTTTTGCTCAGAGAAAGACAGGGGATCCTGTCACTAAGCAGACCCTAACCAGATGGTTAGTCCACCGCAGTACTTTCTGTTATCAGCACCAAGGCAAGCCCTTAGTGGGATCGGTTAAGGGTCATTCCACTAGAGCGATAGCCACCTCGTTCGCTTCACTGAGGAACATCTCAGCAGCAGATTTATGTGCTGAGGCAACTTGGAGCACTGTCCATACATTTATCAGACATTACAGTTTGGACATAGCCTGTAGGAGGAGAGCAGGTTTTGGACTAGCAGTCCTGCAGGGTCTCCTCTCCTGAGCTAATCTACAATCTTTCAGTCACTTCTTCACCCATCTGACCTGGGCCTATCTTGGGATACTGCTTGGGATTCAGTCCTGTGTGTAATACTTGCTGCAAGAGCTCCACCTCGAAGTCAGATAGCACAGCTACGTAAGAACTTACCATAACAGTAGATCTTCGAGAGGAGCTCTTGCAGCAGGTGGCTTTCCCGCCCACCATCCCCCAGGTTCTTTTGCTAAGAGTTTACACTTCTCTCAAGTAGGGGAGTTCCTTCTCAGTTCTCCAACACTTTCAGCTGGGTCTCCAGTGGGGAACTGAGATGGCGCCAGGGGACCGCCCCATTTATGCCACGCTGGACGTCAGACGGAGCCGATGTCAGGGGCAGTCCCCTGCCACAGACTGCTGGCTAGAAGATTTTTCCGTGGGGTCCTAATGCCTGCCCGCATTAGTCCTACATGTAGTACCTGCTGCAAGAGCTCCTCTCGAAGATCTACTGTTACGGTAAGTTCTTACATAACTGTACTTTTCTCCCTCCACCTGCCTAAGTGGAGGGAAATCACAACCGACAACTGGGTACTTCAAATCGAGCACAGTCACTCCCTGGAGTTCCTGGAATGGCATCCAGACAGCCCTCCATCTCTGTCTTACTATCTTCCATACCATTTTCCTCTGATATGGGAGGAGAGCCACGTTCTCCTGCAAAAGCAGGCCATAGAGCCACTACCAGTATCCCAATGAGGAATGGAGTACTACTCTAATTTCTTCCTAATCCTAAAGTGCACGAGAGGCCTAAGGCCCATTCTGGACCTCAGCAATCGAAACCTTTTCATTCAGTACAAGAAATTCAGAATGGTCATGCTGCAGGGCCTTCTACCCCTCCTCATCATCATCATATTTATTGTTCAGCAAATGCCATGACAAATTTCCTATGCATAAAAGCTAAGTCATAGAATAAAGCAGCATAAAATAACATTAACATTTCTTGCAGCAATACTGCATCATAAAATAAACAAATGTAATTGATAGATAATTCACAACATCAGTTTGTACATACATATAGTTATAATTTTATGGAATTCAGATATGATATTTATTTTGATTTTCAATAAGTCTGTAAGTATGTGCCGTCTACCCCTGTTACCTCAGGGGATTAGATTTTTTGCCTGAATATGCAGGATGCATACCTTCACATCAAAATATGCGCTTCTCACAGGCGCGATCCACGCTTCCATTTCCAGGGAGCCCACTACTGTTTCGGGCGCTTCCCTTTCACTTGTCTTCAGCCCCCAGGGTCATTACCGAGTGCTTAACAGTGGTAGCAGCTGCTCTGAGGTGCCACGGTTTTTATGTCTTTCCCTGCCTGGAAAATTGGCTCCTGGCGGCCTCGTCCAGGGAGTGTCTCCTGCTTACCCTTGAGCATACCCGCAGTCTTTTCCAAGACTTGGGATTGGTCAACAATCTAGCCAAGTCCTTCCTGTTTCCCTTCCAGTGTCTGCAATACATTGGGGCAGTTTTGGACATGGCCCAGGGCACGGCATTCCTTCCCCAAAACAGAGCAGACCGATTGATGGAGCTGTCCAGATTTCTGTACTCCTCCCGTCATGTCCCAGCATGCTTGTTCCTGCGTCTTCTGGGACATATGGCAGTGGCTATAGTAATCATTCCCTTGGCCAGTCTCCACATGAGAGTTCCTCAGTGAACACTCAGAGTTCAGTGGGATCAGCATAGAGACGACCTCGACCAGATGCTCATGGTCTCGGACCCAGTAAAGAGGGTTCTGTTGTGGTGGCTGCAGCCCAGCAACCTTCTCTGGGGGGTGACTTTCTTTATTTCCCCTCCTGAGCAGCTCCTGACCACGGATGCGTCCAGCTCAGAATGGGGGGCCCCTCTGGGGTCTCATCAAACCCAGGGGCTGTGGTCAGTGGCTGAGGGCCATCTGCATATAAATGTTCTGGAGATGCATGCTATTCTGTATGCCCTTCCGGCCTTCCAGATTCACCTCTCCCTGGGCCCACTACTGGTTCAGACAGACAACACCAGCGTGGTCCACTACATCAGCAAGGGGGGGGGAGACCCACTGCTATCCCCTGTGTCGGGAGGCGATGCCGGCTTGGTATTGGGCCCTGGACTACAGTCTTTATCTGTCAGTCATGCAAAACGTATTAGCAGACGGCCTAAGGCGCTCCCAGTTTTGGGCACATGAGTGGGAGCTTCGGCCATCCGTAGCAGAAAATCTGTTCAACCACTGGGGTCGCCCAGAGTTGGACCTTTTTGGATCCCCACTCAACGCAAAACTGCCGCTTTTCTGCTCGCTCACAACAGGGCCTGAAGTTTTCTGGCAAGACACATTGTCCCTCTCCTGGAAGGGGAGGTTTCTGTATGGCTTTCCTCCCTTCCCTCCTCTTCAGCGAGTTCTCATCAAGCTATAGATGGAGGGGCAACCATGATTCTCATCGCCTTGTTTTGACCTCATCAGATCTGGTTCCCTTTGCTTCAGAAACTGGCAGTGGAGTCTCCTGTTCCTCTCCCACTTTGCACAGGCTTACTCTCCCAAGAACAGGGCCCCTGGTCAATCCGGACCACAGGTCACTCCACCTTCATGCGTGGCTCCTGAAGACGTAGTTGTTTCTCACTTTGGGGTTTCCCCCAAGGTGGCAGAGGTCTTGGAATGACTCGTAAACCCTCCACTAGAGCCGCTTACTCCATGAAATGGAAGCAGTTTTCCCTTTGGACTACTTTGCACTGCTTGGATCCCTTCACATGCCCAGTTAATCAGATCCTGGAGTACCTGTTGTCACAAACCCACTTCTAGGGGTCAGGTCCACTGAGCTCACAGTGTCTACCCTTAAGTGCAATCCATGATGGGGGGACAGGGATACCCTCCTCATCCTTTTTGAATGCTTGCCGAGGTCACAACTGTACCTCTGCTATGAGGATTCACGACGTCCCTCTAGCTCTGGATAAGAGCACAATACCAGTCTCGAGTCTTGTGACCAAATATGAACTCTTTCCTTGGCTATTGCACAAAGGAGGGAAGACCCAGTCATCACACTGTCTTTGGGGTACTGTAAGCCTGATTTGGCGTTCTCCCTACAGGACATGCAACAGCCTGGTTCAAAATCCCTGCAGAGTCGTCCTTGAGACTTTGGTATTCTCCCTATCCCTTATAGACCCTTTTCTAAGTTTGGTAGCTATTGGTGAGACCCCCTATGGCAATAGCAGTTTTCACATATTATTAATAAACCTTATACAGTCACACACACACAATATAGAAATCTCACGCAGGCAGAATTTCTTTAGAAAAAATTGTTTTTTTTTCTAAAATATTTAATAAATCATACAGTTACAACTAAAATGGTGTTAGAAAAGTTTTGGTTACAGCATAAAACAAATGAAAATTGATATATAGAATAAAACACACTAGAACTGTTAGCTAATCTATACCCTAAAAATTGTAGTGATTTGAAGTCCCAAAAAAGTAGATGAAAGTTGTCAGTTTCTTTAGTCCTTGGCAGCCACACTGGGTTTCAGCAGTTTGGCTCCTGGTATGTGTCAAGTAGAGTGTCCGAATGAAAGTGTATATGTGTGTGTGTGTGTCTGTGTGTATGTGTGTAAATGCCCTGAGCTGGGTCTGTTTATAGGAATGGCCATCTCAGTCTTTGGATAGTGGCTCACCCTTTCATTTTAGGCCACTGCGTGTCACTCTTGCGCTTCCCCAACACAATGTTCTGCCACCTGGCGATGTCACCCAGCCTACATTTATGTCACCTGACATTTCAATCTCACACAGGTCTTTTAGAAGGAAGTTTCCTGTTTTTTCTTTCATCTCATCAAAGGCAATACCTTGGATCACAGCATCCTGCTTTTTGAAGTTAAAAAGGGCTATCTCCTGAACATTTTATTCTTCTCTGTGTCCCTTGGTCAGTTAACTTAGAGGAATACCCTTTGATCAGTTATCCCCAAAGCCTTTGACAATAACTTGTCAGATTCCTGGCAGGCAATTTGGTCTTCCAGGTCAAAGGAAGGTCAGAACCTTTTTTAAAAAATCCATTCTTTTCTCTGTGTGCCTTTGTATTAACACTGGCATTTTGTGGCATGTGCATATACATAGAATTACATAAAAAAAAAACATCTATACAACATAATTGTGTCTACCAATAAGGACTAGCAGTGGGGTAGCCCGCCTCACTTGCTGTTCCTGTCAGATGCAGGCCTCAAATACTCGTCCATTAAGGTACAGTACATTTGTCTGTACCGTTAGGTGGGTGAGTGGTGGCCCAGCGTGATGTGGCCCGTGCCTTTTTAAGAGGTATTCTGCATCTGAAACCCCTAATCCGTAATCCTTTCTCGGCTTGGGATCTCAACTTTGTGTTGGAAAAGTTCACCCTGCCCCCTTTTGAACTAGCCACGAGTTGCAAGCTACACTACCTGTCTTGGAAAGCGTTATTTTTAGTTGTTATTACTTCTGCTCCAAGGATTTCCAAGCTTCAGGCCCTTATGTGTAAGGTGCCTTATTTGTTTTTTTCACAGAGACAGGGTGTCTTTACGTACTACAGCTCAGTTTCTTCCTAAAGTGGTTTCTGAGTTTACCTTGAACTTGTCTATTCATCTCCCTGTGTGTTTTCCTGAGCATGACAATCCAGGGGAAGCGTTGTTCCATACATTAGATGTGCATAGAATTTTGCATTACTGTACATATACACATAGGACTAAGGAGGTGAGGAAGTCCTCTCAGTTGTTTGTTTCCTTCGACCCGAGGAATGAGGGCGCACCTGTTTCTAAGCAGTGTCTGTCCTAATGGTTGGCCAACTGCATTATTTCTGTTACCGGACGTATGGTAAGGAGCTTCCTGGAATAGTCCATGGCCATTCCACCAGGGATATGGCTGCCTCGGTAGCCTGTTTCCATGATGTCTCTGCTGCAGAAATCTGCGCCACAGCTACTTGGAGTTCAGTTCACACTTTCACTAAACACTACAGCCCGGACATCACCTATAGGTGTTGAGCCAGTTTCGGCCTGGCTATCCTGCAGTGCCTTGTTTCTTAGGCGTTATCACCTCCGCCAATTTATGTACTGCTGTCAGTTTTGGGAACCGGTTGCTACTCATCCTACCTGTGATGGCCTGCTGCAAAAGATTCCCCCGAAGTAAGATAGTACAGTTACATAAGAACTTACTGTAACAGTAGATCTTTGAGGGGATCTCTTGAAGCAGGCCTTGCTTTTCTCTTCCTCCTTCCCCCTGGACCTGTTTTTCCTTCATCAGATTCCTCTCCAAAAGAAGACCCTCAGCCTTCCCCTTTTCCTTCTTTTTCCCTGGAACCTCAGGTTCCTCCTCGGTTCCCTCACCCAGATGTTCTGGGGTCTCTTGCGGGAGAGCTGGGGAGGACGTGGGGGGCCGCCCACCGATATAGAGTGGCTGACGTCAGTGCGTGACATCAGAGGTGGGCGGCCCCATTGGTATACTGCTAGGTAGAAAGTTTCCATGTGGTCCTTCTGCCTCATGGTGCAGTCCTACCTGTGATGGCCTGCTGCAAGAGATCCCCTCGAAGATCTACTGTTATGGTTAGTTCTTACGTAACTGTACTATCTTCGAGAGGATCTCTTTAACAACCAACTTTCCTCCTCCCCTCCTTCCCCTCTCCTGTGTCTCTCTCCCTTCCATAGGGGCGAGCCTTTCTACTTTTAGTTTTTCCATGCTGTTGGGATACCTTGAAGTCCTCCTTGGTTCCCTCCTTCTGGCGTCCTGCTTTTGATCTCCGGTGGGAGAACTGAGGAGGGTGTGGGGACTGCCCACCTTAATAGGATTGGTTGTTGTCAGGTGCTGACTTCGGAGGTGGGCAGCCCTCTCTGGTAGACTGCTTGCTAGAAACGTTTCCATGTGGTACTAGAGCCTGGCGGCTTAGTCCTACTGATGATGGCCTGCTGCAAAAGATCCTCTCAGTGATCCACTCTTACGGTAAGTTCTTGCGTAACTGTACTTTCCTGCTCTACTTTAAGTTAAGTAGTAAAGTCTGCCCTTTTTCCACATACTTCTGTGCAGTACCAGTATGCTCACTAATAGTAAATGTTTTTTTGTTCACTCAAAAATGTATTTGATTCTTGATGTTTGGGGTGACATTGTCCCTTATGTCCAGTTGCATAGTGGTGTCTTGTCTCATTGGACTGCTTGTTGGGCCACTGCTGTCACAATCTCGGGGCAGGGTGTGAGACACAGTGAAAACAATTAGAAGAACATAAACATCCAACCATAAGTGGCTCTTCCAGGCCATGCACCTACCACATGAAAGGTTTTTCAAACATTTGCAGGCATCAATGATCACCGTCACTGGTAAGGGGTCAGCACAAGTATGCCTCAGTAAAGTGAAAGAATGAATACGCTTACCAGTATCGTGTCTAGAAATTCACTTTAATCAGCACATTTTATGTAACACTTCTACAGCAGCATATCTTTAGCTAGCATGAAGCACATCCTCTGGCTTCTTTTTCATTTGGTTTTCAAAACTTTTCATGTACGTAGAACAGGACCAAAATCAATAAGCGGTTTAAAACGTTTTGTGCAAAACATGTGCTTTGCACCATTCAAGTTCACCTCTCCAGGCATTCTTCCTTCAAAAGTGCTAAAAGCTGTGCATTTCAGTTTAACCACAAGAATGTTCTGCATCTGCACTGCAAAGTGCTGTGCAATCTTAGTCTTGCTTCTAGTTAACCGATCAAACACCATGCATTTCGGCATCTTATCTCTTACTTTTACATGTTATAAACCATAAAAAACAACAAACTGGTCTTCTCTGTGTTTCACCACTCCACTGACTAAGTGCCAGCGTGCGTGAAGTGATATCAGACTAACATTTCAGCGTGCAACCACGCCTTCCTCAGAGTCCACCAATGGCTCTCAGGATGGGGCATTTAAACAAAAATTTTAAAGTGGTACACCCTTTTACCGTACAATCACCCAGTGTGACACACTCAAAGATTTGTAAAACTTATTCACAAAATTCTTATTCCAACTGATGCAGGCATACAGTTACTCATTGCAGATATCACTAACAGGGTCATTAATAAGTCCCCAAAAGTTCCTTTATGTTTCCTGTAAAAAGTGAAAACAGCAGAAGTTCCTCATTCAGACTGTTTAGATGGACTGTGTCGAGAATAAAAATCCAGCATGTCTCCCGCCTCGGCAGTCTATACACAAGATCCCCCCTCATTCCCATTGCTGTTTTCTCAGTCCCACTGATGCATAGGCATGCTGGTGATCCATGTCCTGTCTCTTTAAAATGTCTTGTCATAGCGCTCATTTCAGTTTTCATTCTATGTGCTGTTTTATGTTCTGCAGTCCTCTGTTTTAATTGACGTTTTGTCTGTCCAATATAACATAGACTACAGGGATGTGTGAGCATATATAGTACTCCTTCATAAGTTTATAAATTCATTAATAAAATAATTTTTTTTACCAGTCCTTGGATGGTTAAATGAAACCATGTTTCTTGTATTTGAACAATTGAAGCAGTGTCCACATTTATAGTTCCCCTTTGGGGGTCCTTGTAACCATGTATTTATTTTCTGTGGGGGTGAGGTTGCATGTACCATTTGATCCCTGAAAATTTTCCCCCCTCTGGTATGTACTTCTTGGAACGTGACAAGATATGCTTTCCAGCCTTCTGTCTGTTTTCAAAATGTTCCAGTGTTTTTAATCACATTTCCAATTTTGTATGCATTTGATGTATACTCTGTTACAGAAGTAAGTGTGCGAGTGTCTGGTCTATTTCTCTGTTCCTATTCCCCTGCAAGAGTTGGGGTCTATTTTTATTTGAGGCATGCTTATAACCTTTTCAAACACTATCCAAACTGTATTCTGTTTCAGATAGTTTGTGTTCAAGCTTCTTTGACTCATTTTCAAAATTCACATAGCTTGAGAAAGTCCTTCGCACCCTCAAGAACTGTCACTTTGGTATATTGTCTTTTTTAAGTTGCGACCTATTACCATAATTTATTGGGCTTGATAGCCCAATACCTTATGGTAGCATGAGCTGATTAATGCCAACATTTTAATTTAAAAGAGCGTCCTTTTAGTATAGGAAGGGATCGTAACTGGTGCCGAACCCATGGCCAGCCAATCCCTTCCAACTTCTTGGTGTGCCCACTCCGCCCCCTTATTCAGAGGTTTAGTGATGTGTGAGTAGGGACAGTGCGGGGACAAGCCCCATATAAGTCTATGGGGACTCTTTTTAAATGCCGTTTTTCGTAACTTTAAGCACTCTTAGAGGAAAATTAGAGCCACTGCTCAACTAATAGGACCCCTACTGGTTGAGCGGTGGCTCAGCCTCTAAGAAAGATAACTAAGTGCAATAACATTGAAAAAGTCCCATAGACAACCATCGAACTTGTCTAACACTCTCCCTGCCTCACGTCACTAAACCTCTGGAGTGGAGCAGCACACCAGGAAGTTGGAAGCGATCAGCTGGTCATGGGTAAGACCAGTTACGATCCTTCCATACTAAAGGATGCTCTGTTAAAATATAATTTTGGCATTAATCGGTCACTACATCTTGGTATTGGGCTATGGCTAAATAACATGTCATGGAAATTTCCTTTAAATACTGAGGATGATTACTATTAAATTTCAGTAGCGTATTCCTTGCCATATTTTTTTCAGTGAAGGCCAGTTTCCAATTTCTCATTTTCTTTACAAATTCTCAGATCCAAAAATGTGACCTCATTTCTGTTGTATTCCCATGTAAATATTAAATGTTTATTTAATGAATTTGTGTATCCCCCAAAATCATTTAATCCCTCATTCTCCAGTCCTGCCTAAATTAAAAGTATATCACCCAGAAATCTATGCTATAGTTTTATTGCTTGCACATGCTGATTTCCCTGGGGGTCAACAATACAAGTCACCTCCTGTTCCCCTACACAAATGCTTGCCAGACTTGGGGAAAACATTGTGCCCATTCATGTTCCCTTATGTATGTGTATAATATAGTCCTCCAAATAAAAAGTAACTGGGTTCCAGGACAAATCTTGCTGCTTCGATTGTATAACAATTTGGTGGTGTAGCAGTTTCCCCTCTATATTGTAATGCCCTATTTAAAGCCTCCAATCCCCTTTCAAGGGGGATATGTGAATGTAAGCCCTCTGTATCAATGACAACTAAAGTCTCCAGGATCTCCAGTCATGTCTTCTAGTATTTTCACTATATCTTTAATGTCCTTTACAGAAAAGTTTTTTTTTTTTTTTTTATAAAGTAATGCACTTGTTTTGATAATTGTTCATATACCAGTGATAGAGAGGAAGCAACTGAGCGTCCTGACGTAGGGGTATGGTTTTTACGTAGCTTTAGGAGTAGATATTTATTTATTTATTTATTTATTTTAATAACCTGCTAGACATACTGAGACTATTACAGTTCCTTTTTCAGGGGCGACCCGGGATTAATTACACTTAAGAGAACAGTTTACCACATCAAACAAGGTAATTTTTCACATAACTACTGTACATAGAACAGTAATAGACATTAGTTAGTCCAAGTAAGACATTTGTGGGTAACTGCAGTAGGGTAAGCCAAACGAACAGGAGATCATCAGTGACAAGATATGACAAGATAAGCAATCATGCTATACAGAGTAAAATAAACATCTAGTTAGGCCATTTTCAGCGATAACAAGTGCATTGATTCAGCTCCAGCAAGTGGCTCTTAAGCCCCTTCTTAAATCCTCGAAGAGAACTATATTCCTGGAGTTTGCTTGGGAGTGCATTCCAGAGAGGCGGTATGTAGGCAGCAAAGGATCTGAGCCCTTGGGATGAACTTACTTTTGGGACTTGAACAAGCTGACGGCAGGAAGACATAAGTGTCCTACTATTTTGTTTGTTGGTTACCATAGCAGCCAGGCTAGGTGGGGGTTGTCTAGCCTGAGCTTACATGCTAGGCACAGAGAGGGATATGTTAGCTTGCCTTCTAAGGAGGGTAATGTTAAGGAATGCAGTACATGACAATGATGCTCAAGGAGTGGGGCACCTGCTGCGAATCGGCTTATCCTGTGGTACAGGATTCTAAGCCTCTACATTTCTGCACCTTTTAATGAGTATAGGACAGTGGTATCCATAAAACAAGGTGGGTAGTAGGGTACCAGTTGCTATCTTTAGCCAGGAGTCTTTTGTAAGGAAAGGGGTTAACCAATATAAAAACCTAGTTTCTGATTTATAGACTTGGTAAGCTGCTCGGTGTGTGCCTTGAAGGTGCAGTTATGATCAAGAGTAACACCTAAATACTTTATGGAGTCCACACCCTCCACCCTGGCGCCATTAGAGAGAGAGAGAGTCAGAGTTACATAATGAGTCCTCTCAGATCCTAGACTTTTGGGGCCAAATAATATAGCTTTTGCCTTTTCACTATTTAGGATTAATTTATTGGTTTCCAGCCAGTCTTCAAGAAGCCGTAGGTCTTTTCCAAGTGTATCATTCAGTTGATCTACATCATTGCTACCAAATGGGCAGACTGGATGGGCCTTGCAGTCCTTATCTGCCGTCAACTTCTATATCTCTCTGTTTCTATTGAGGTCCTGTACAATACTGCGTCGTCAGCATACAGTGTCAAGTTTGCCCCTCCACAATGTTTTGGCATATCATTTATAAATAGGGAAAAAAATAATGGCCCCAGTATAGACCCCTGCAGGACGCCATCAGGGATCAGACCTCTGTCACTTAAGGCTTCATGCCATCTGATGAGTTGTGACCTTCCTTGTAGGTAGTCAGAAAATCATTGTAAGGTCAGATAGTCTAATCCTAGGGATTTCATCTTTGTTATTATTAGTTTATGATTTACTATATCAAAGACCCTGATGAGGTCTATAAAAACTGTACCAGTTAGCAGGCAATTGTCTAAAGCTGAGTAGATATCAGTAGTAAAGCTGACTAGAGCTGTGTTTGTTCCATGTTTTTTTCTAAGGCCACACTGCTGAGTCATCAATATTTTGTGCAGTTCGACATAGTCCACTACCTGGTTGAACACGATCCTCTTTAACACTTTGCTTAGTATGCAGAGGGGAGAGATAGGCCTATAGTTTTCCACTTGCTCACATGGACTGCCTTTATGTATGGGGGTGACCAAGGCCGCTTTCCATAATGCTGAGACTTTTCCTTCCAGGAGGCATCTATTAAAAAGCTAGGTGATAGGGGTGGCAATAACTGGTGCTGCGATTTTGAGTAGTCTGGGTTCCAATTTGTCATACCCAGTTGAACCCGAGGTTTTATTGTTCTAAATTAATTTTAGAACCTCTTTTTTTGTTACTAGCTTAAGATGGAAATTTGGAAAAGGAGGGGGGTGTCATTGGTACTGTTCTGCTGGGGGAAGGGGTACCCCCGGGTTGTGGGTCTTATACTTACCTAGGTCAGTAAAGAGTAAATTTAAAGCCTTGGCGGCGGCCTCTGGATTGTTGTGGCATACACCATTGGCTAAAATATCACTTCTAGGAGTGTGGATATGTTGTTCATCCACACTCTTTGGCATGTCCCTTTCCCCTTTAAGGATCACCAGAAGTCTTCAAGCTGGCTCCTCCCACCCACCCGGGTGGTATGTACCTCGGCTCCGCCCCATGACGCCAGATCTTCCTTTCCACTGGAAGATTCAGGTTGCCTCCCTCGTGCTCATGCATTTCGTAAGCCCTAGCTTTCAAAGCCTCGGTTTTACCGAAAAACGTGAATTGTTCGCGTTAGCAATCGCGAATTCGTCGCTTCGACTATGGAAGAAAAATCTTCCCCAAGATTTCACCGGTGCTTCTGTGGCCAAAAGATGTTGCATACCGATCCCCACTCAGCTTGCGTCTACGGCTTCGGTGTCGGCCATGACACATCGTCCTGCAGTTTTTGCTTGGCCTTCCATCCCAAAGTCCTGGACGATAGTCTTGCACGTTTGCTACTGGGGAGACCGGAGAAGAGGAATCCTCAGGTGAAATCTAAAGAGGCTAAGTGGGCGGTTTCCACAGCCGTGGGATCCATGAGAGCAATTGGCTTGTCAACAGCGTTAGGAAGAAGCAAGCTCACGCTGCGGGCTCTTCCAGACTTCTTTGTTCCACTCAACTTAGGTTCCACCTTCTCGGGTTCCTTTAGGGGATGTTGCCAGTCTCTCCCTACCAAGCGCGAGGCACCTGCAGGCCCGCACTCTTCTCGATCCCGTAATTGGGATAAGGACCCGAGCAAGTCTTCATCTTGACAAAGGTGGTGTTGGGACCGAGAGAGGTCTCAGTCCCAAGAGCATGCAGTCTTGACCTCGGTCAAGATTGCTTCTTCGGCCGCTGGCTTCCCGGATCTTGTGTCGGGCCAGCCAACCGAGGATGTGGTAGTTGAGGTCGAGATAGTCATTGACCCAATCGATCCCCTGTTGCCGACTCTGGTCCTTGTCTTTCCCTATGAGAAGACCCAGCCTGCTGGAGTCCCCATCGAGGATCCGGTCCCGGACTCCGGGAAGTCACTGGCCCCGCCAGTGTCTCCCGACCGACCGAGTCGGCCTTCCCGATCTAGGTCGAGGTCTAGGACCCCCTCGTCCGACGGGCCAAGGAAGAGCCACAAGCACTCTAAAAAGAGGTGATGCCATCGGTCATCCTTGTCCTCCTCGGATGAGGAGAGACTCCGGCGGAAATTGAGTTGGCGCTATGAGGACCTCATGTGGCAGCAGCTGATTCTGGCCGGGCATAAGCCTACTTTGGCTTCTTCCCTGGCCATCACTTGGCTTTTGTCTCCTAGGCCAAAGCCGACTCCCTTGGAGCCTATCAAATCGGTTCCCCTACCCACGGAGCCGGCAAGACCACCTGTTTGTCCCACACTGGTCTCTCCACCCATCGTGGTGGAACCGCCACCCAAGCAGCCTGTGGGAGGGGCCCCTTCCAAGGATGACAGACAGGACACCGGGCTTCCCCAGCGCTTGTCGGTCACAGTCACCCCAGACCGCCCCCGGTGAGTCGAAGGTGACATGGGCGGTAGGCCGTTGTATCCGGATTCTTCAGATTCGGATGTCACCGGTCTTCACTCACATTCAGGGGATGATGATTTGACTGCTGAGCTAGAGATGGTGGAAGGTCCCTTGTCTTTTCAAGGGACTCTCCGCCTCATCTCTGAGTCTACAGGGATGCCCCTGGAGCCTATCAAAAAAAAGGCGGAGTACCCTCTCACCGACATCCTCAAGAGAGGGGATAACTCCGATGGAGGCCTTTCCTGTGGCCGAGGCCTTTGTTGGTCCTGCCTTAGAACTTTGGCAGCGTCCTGCCTCTTGTCCAGCTCCGTCTGCCCGCATGGCCCGAAAGTAAGCGGTGGCCATGGGGTCCCTTGCAACTTGTGGGGTTCACAGAGCACCCTTCGGGCTAGAGCCTGGTGACCACCTCTGTGTTCAGGTGTACTGGCAGTTCTGCCGACACAGACAAACCTCCTGATAAAGAGTCCAAGCTTTTGGACCATTCAGCCAGGAAGGTCTATGCGGCTTCCTCCTTGGGCCTTCATCAGGCAAGTTCGGCTGTCATCATGGCACACTTCTCTCATGCCCTTCTGGGGTCATTGGATGAAGCCCTTCCACATCTCTCCACAGACATGCAGACCACGGTCAAGCAAGTCCATGATCAGGGCCAAGCTGTTGCCAAACAACAGCTCTAGACGGCTTTGGACCTTGGGGACTTTTGTGCCTGTTCGATGGCTGCCACAGTTGCCTCTCGTGGCAGGGCTTGGCTGAGCTGTCCTCCTTCCCGGCAGATACCCAGCATAAGTTAGCTGACATGCCCTTCCTTGGGACCGACTTGTTTGGCCCGGGAGTGGTCGGTCACCTTCAGCGTATCGAGGAGTCCAGCGCCACCTTGGATGCAACCTCTGCCAAGAGTTCTTTGGGCAAGAACCAAAAGAGGAAAAAGAAAAAGCCCTTTCGGCATTCTGCCCCTGCGGCTCAGCAGTCCTCCTTTCAAGGTGGACAGCAGCACCAGCAACAGCAGCAGGCTCAAGCTTGGCGCCCACGGCCCAAGCAGGGTCCCAGCAGGCCCGTAAAGGAGGTCATGGTTCAGGTCCTGGATCCTCCTCCTCCAAGCCTTCTCAGTGACGGGATGGGGGCTGCCATCCCCGTTCCCATCACGCCAGCTCTGGGTCCCTCCATGGGGGGCCGACTCTGCCACTTTCTTTCCGCCTGGTCCGTTGTCATGACGGACAGGTGGGTTCTGGAAGTGGTCGGTCAGGGACTGCCTCCGGAATTTGAGCAGTACCCTCCAAGCCGAGCCCGCGCCCCTCAGGAGGAACGAGTTTCTGCTCAGACCCAGTCGGCTTTCAGAGCTGACATTGCTCAGCTCCTCCTCAACGAGGCAATAGCTCCAGTGGCGGATCCTCCAGCAGACCCAGGCTTTGTCTCCAGGTACTTCCTGGTGCCCAAGCAGATGGGGGGCTGGTGCCCCATTCTAGATCCTCACGACCTAAATCAATATCTCAGGTCACGCACCTTTTGGATGGTCACTCTGTCCCAGATCATACCATCCATGGAGGAAAACATGTGGTTCTGTTCACTGGATCTGCAGGACGCATTCTTTCATGTTGCAATCCGTCCATCCCATCAGCGGTTTCTCTGCTTCAGGGTCGAAGGGACCCTGTACGAGTTCCGAGCCATGCTGTTTGGCCTGTCATCGACCCCACGGGTCTTCACCAACTGCATTGCAGTGGTGGTGGCGGCCCATCTCCGGCGTCGGGGGTCAGAATTTACCCCTACCTCGACGATTGGCTCCTAGCAGGTTGCACCCAACAGGAGATGGAGAGGTCCAGGGACCTGGCCCTCCAGACCTGCTCTCAACTCGGCCTCCTGATCAACGAGGCCAAGTCGGAACTCTTGCCTTCTCAGGTGATGGGCTTCATCGGGGCAGAGCTCGACTTGTCAAGCCAGGGCGGAAGTTCTCTCCTCCTTTGCCCAATCATTTGTGGTTGGGCACTTGCGCCCTGCCCGGGACTTTCTGCGCCTTCTGGGTTACATGGCAGCATGTACCTCAGTGGTCCATTGGGCCCAGTTGCAGATATGTCCCCTTCAGTGGGAGCTGGCTGCCCAGTGGACTCAGCACCATGGTCATTTCGACCAGTTGGTCACTGTGACCCAGAAGATATGGGACGCTTGCCAATGGTGGACTGCCCCAGACCGGTTGGAGGAAGTTATCCCGTTTTTCCGCCCCGAGCCGACTGTTGTCCTCACGACCGATGCCTTTCTCATGGGCTGGGGAGCCCACATGGGGGACGAAAAGGCCCATGGGCTCTGGACCATGAAGGAGCCCCGATGTCACATCAACCTGTTGGAGCTCAGAGCAGTCAGACTGGCACTGTCAGCTTTCACTCCTCAGCTCCGGGGTCAAGTGTTTCAAGTCCAGACGGACAATACCACAACCATGTACTACCTCAACAAACAGGGCGGCATGCACTCCCATTTGCTGCGCAAGGAGGCGCTCCGCATCTGGACCCTCGTGAGCCGGTTGGAGGCGGATCTCCTAGCCATCCATGTGGCAGGAGCCTCAAACCATCTGGCGGATGCTCTCAGCCGCTTAGGCCAGACATCCCAGGAGTGGTCTCTCCATCCAGAGGTAGCTTACAGCCTGTTCTCCCATTGAGGTAAACCGATTGTGGACCTGTTTGCCTCCAGGGAAAACACCAAGCTGAGGCTGTTTCATGCCCCCCGCCAGCAGGGCTCACTGCAGGAGGATGCCTTCTCAAGGCCGTGGACCCCAGGCCTCCTTTACACCTTCCCTCCATTTCCCTTGATCCACAGGGTGCTTCTTGAGGTGAGGAGGACAAGGCAAGGTGATTCTGGTAGCCCCAGACTGGCCGCACCAGTTCTGGTATCCAGATCTCCTCCGCCTCAGCTGCAGGCACCTGGTGCAGCTTTGTACATGCTTGGACCTGATAACACTCAGTCAGGGGAAGGTATTCCATCCAGACCTTCAATCCCTGCTCCTCACAGCCTGGTACCTGAGCGACTAGAGTTCCAGGCTTTGGGTCTTTCCGAAGATGTCTACACCATGCTGGAGGCATCCAGAAAGGACTCGACCAGGAAATGCTGTGCTTTCAAATGGAAAAGGTTTTCCATTTGGGTGTCAGGGTAAGGGCCTGGACCATCTGTCCTGTCCCGTGGCTAACATTCTCGACTACCTTTGGTCTCTCTCCAAAGGGGGTCTACGGTCATCGACCCTTAGGGTGCACCTGGCAGCCATCTCTGCTTACCGGGTGCAGGCCAGTCAGCCAACGGTGGCACAGGAGACAGTGGTCGGGCGCTTTTTCAAAGGCCTGGATCACATATCCCCTCCAGTGTGTGACCCTCCACCTCCGTGGGATCTACTGCTGGTATTGGCAAAGCTCATGGGCAAGCCATTCAAACCAATGCACAAGTGTGAGTTGTCGCATTTGTCATGGAAGACGGACTTCCTGGTGGCTATCACGTCTGACAGAAGGACAGGGGAGCTCCAGGCACTTTCAGTGGACTCCCCTTATCTGGTCTTCCACAGGGACAAGGTTGTCCTATGCCCCCACCCCAAATTCCTTCCGAAGGTGGTGTCAGAGTTTCACCTTAACCAGGTGCTGACTCTGCCAGTATACTACCCTAATTACACCTTGGAAGCAGAGTACAGGCTCCATACCTTGGACTTGAGATGTGCTCTCTCCTACTATAAGGAGAGGATGGCGGAAATTCGGAGAAAGGTTTGCCAGCTGTTTGTCACCTATGCTGAAGTCGCTTCTGGCAGACCTGCAGCTAAACAGACCATTGCAAGGTGGATTACATCATGCATAGGTCTGTGCTATGAGTTGGCGTGCAAGGAGCCTCCCAGAGGGATAAGAGCTCATTCTACCCGCCGTACTGCTGCATCGGTGGCTGCTTCCAGGGACATCCCTATCCAGGAAATCTGTCAGGCTGCTACCTGGAAGTCAGCAAACACCTTCATCACCCACTACCACATCGACCTTGAGTCACGCCGGGATGCTGGTTTTGGGGCCTCGGTTCTCCAGTCTCTGTTCCCTAAGTAGGGTGTGTGCGCCTTGCCTCCCTACTCCCAGAGAACTGCTAGGAGTGTGCCAAAGATTGTGGATGAACAACATATCCACGCTCCTAGAAGAACAGGTTACTCACCTGTAACAGTAGTTCTAGGAGTGGTATATGTTGTTCGTCCACACAGATCCACCCGACCTCCCTGGCTGTGGACACACAATACCTGACTTCCAGCGGGCTAAGATCTGGCATCATTGAGCGGAGTCGAGGTATATACCACCCGGGTAGGTGGGAGGAGCCAGCTTGAAGACTTCCGGTGATCCTTAAAGGGGAAAGGAACATACCAAAGTGTGTGGATGAACAACATATACCACTCCTAGAACTACTATTACAGGTGAATAACCTGTTCTTTCATAACGGGTATGATGCTCCTTCAGGAGTGTATTGATTTGGGTCCAAAACATTTTAGGGTCGGAGAGACTATTTTTCTGTAGTTCTTTGAGGTATTGTATTTTCACTTGTTTTAACTCTTTTTTGCATTTATTTCTTAGCTCCCTGAATTTTTGTCAGTCTTCAGTTTGATTAGTGGATTTGTAGGTACCTCCAAGCCCTCTCTCTCTTATTAAATTGTTTAAGCCACAAGACAGCCATCTGAATTCCTGTCCTTTAACCCTAAGTTCTTTTTGAAGGGGCATGTTGACTAGCAGCTAACAGAAAGATCTTACTTCGAGATACAGCTCTTGCAGCAGGTTACACCATTAGGACTGAAGCCGGCAAGCGTCAGGACCCCACGGAAATTTTCTAGCTAGCAGTTTTCAGCGGGGACTGCCCCCGACGTCAGGCATAGTACATAAGGAAGCGGTCCCCCCCATAATCCTCAGTTCTTTTACCGCCGTCGACATCGCCAGTATCGGCCTCTCGGTCTCCTTTTCTTGCATGTGACGACCATTAGAACTACAACGATTTTCGTCTGCCTTTCGACTTTGGATCAACTGATGTCCTCTCCAACAACTTCTGTAGAGGGTCACCATACGAAGTGTGCCTGCAGCAAACAGATCCCCTTCAAGGATCCACCTTCGGCCTGCGTGCGCTGCCTAGGCCCAGAACACGATACCAAGGCCTGCTCCTTCTGCAAGGGCTTCAACAGTCACACCAGGATCCGCCGCCAGAAGGCCCTTCAAGCGTTTCTCTTGGAGGAGAAACTGAAAAATTATGGATAAGGAACCTTTCTCCCAGGGGGAGTCGTCAGGTAAAACCCACAAGCACCGGGAAAAGGAAAGATCCAGGTCTCCTGCAAGGGCCTCGGACTCCTGAAGCTCCGGCTTGAAATCGGACCACTCTCCCTCCAGGGCTCGGTCGCAACCTCCCCCGGTTCAGGTCAGATCTTCCAGCGGCTCCTCTTCTCTACAGCCCCTGAAGACTTCCAGGCCGTCGGCCTGTTCCACTCCATCTAAGGCCTCATCGAAGTCCGTGGAGCGCCATAAATCTTCTTCCTGCCGGCGGGACACCGATGCCAGGTCAGTTTCCCAGCCTCTGCGTGGATCGGATACGGTTCCTCGTAAGACCAAGGACCTGACATCCCTCAAACGGACGTCGGCCCACCCGACAAAGGCCAAACACCACCGGCGCTCCCAGGAGCCGGTGACATGTAAACACCCTTCGCCAGCCAGGCGTTCGCCTCCGAGGACGTCGGCCAGGGGACTGACATCTGCTGCTCCCGAGGAGAGGACCGCACCACCGTCGCTGGCGGACGCCGGTCAGAAGGATTCGTTTGAGGAGGACGCCACACAGCCCGAGGACCAGGCGGGCGACACCGGAGACACCGGGCTCCCACAGGAACCTTCCCTGGTGTTGGAGACCCCTGGGGACCCGACGCCCGACCCCGGCGACAGGCCACCGCTGCCAGGCTCGTCATCGGGTGTGAATCTGGCAGAGGTAAAAAAACCTTTTACCTTCTGGTGGGACACCATCAAAAAAGATGTGGTCACCTCACGTCCTCCTCCTTCTACGACTCCGCCTCCTCCTACTCCTTCACTGCCTACACCCCCTCCTCCACCTAAGGAGCCCGTAGGACGATCGCCAACCCCCAAGGAGCAGACACCACCTCCTCGGGGCAGATCTTCAGAAAGGAGAAGACCTCCCTCTAGATCCCCCTCAGGTTCACCCAGCCCCAGGAGACCCAGACGACGCCAGTACACTCTGTCTGGGGAGGATTCCAGATCTGACACCTCAGAGTCCTCCAGATCACCTTCTCCTATCAGCATTCCCTCTCCGGACCCACATGACCTACCCAGGTCTCCTCCGGGTGATCCCTCTTTCGCGGAGATCATGAGGCTCATCCAGAAGAACATGGAGTGGGATGCTGAAGAGCTCGACCCCAAGAGACAACGCCTTGCTTGCTACCTTCGGCAGAAAGACCCGAAACCTGTGGTAGTGCCGCCCTTGGTGGATACCTTTGCGGACGTCACCAAGGCCGCCCGGAAACATCTGCACTCCACTCCCGCATTGCCAAAGAAGGCTGACCGCCTTACAAGGCCCTAGGAGGACCAGTATCTGGTGAACCATCCTCTGGCTGACTCCTGGTCATCACTGCCCATGACCGGTCTCAGAGACCTCAGCATTTGAGCACACAGCCACGGACCAGGAATCCAAGCAATTGGATGTCCTGGGTAGGCGCACGTATGCGGCTGCGACTTGCGCCATCAGGTCACTGAATTACCTCACCTACATGGTTCAATTCCAAACGCACTGTGGGAACAGGGACAGGACCTGGTTGAGAAGATGTCCAGTGGCGACCACAAGGAGGAGCTCTTGAACCTCCTCCGCATGGGTTCGGAGGTGGGGACCCAAGTGCTCAGAGCCGCATACGATTCTGCGGACTCTTCTGCCAGAGCTGCAGCCTCAGGCGTGTGTCTCCGGAGACACTCTTGGCTCCGTGTCTCCGGCTTTACACCGGACATCCAGAAGAACATCTTAGACCTCCCTTATAACAGCGAGGTCCTATTTAGTGAAGCCTCCGAGAGAGTAATCACCAAACTTCAGGTCGCAGGGAAGGCAGTCCGATCTGTACAAGCTATGTACAGGTCTCGGCCTAGTTCTTTTCGTAGGAACCAGAGCCGTTTCCGTGGCCGGCAACAGCAACGTTCCGGCCAACAGCAGAAGGGCACTTTCACCCGCAAGGCCTGGGCCAAGTCATCCCCAGAGAGAGGCCAACGATTTGCAAAGTCTGCCCAGCCTGCTGAATCAAACGCTGCCACAGCATGACTCCTTCCCGGTCCCCGGCCCTCCTCAGGATCAACGGGAAATGAAAGTCGGGGGTCGCATCGCACGCCACTTGCCAGGGTGGCAGTCGATCACCACTGACAGGTGGGTTCTGCAGCTGATCAAAAAAGGCCATTATATAGAATTTGTAGGCAGTCCACCTACAAGACCTTCTCTGCTCTCCCGATATTCGGGTCAGCATGCCCTGCTCATACAGCAGGAGGTGCTCACACTTCTGGAAAAGGAAGCCTTAGAGCACGTCCCAGAGAACCAGAGAGGACTAGAGTACTGTTCTCACTTCTTCCTGGTTCCAAAGAAAACCGGGGACCTCCGTCCAATACTGGACCTCAGCGACCTCAGCCTTTCGGTCGTTTACAAACGCTTCCGCATGGTGACCCTTCCGGGCCTAATTCCCATGCTGAAGCATGATGCCTTTCTGGCGTCTTTGGACATGCAGGACACCTACCTGCATATTCCGATTGCTCAAGCGCACCGGAGGTTCCTGCGCTTCAAGTTTCAGAGCCGCCATTATCAGTTCCGAGCTCTTCCCTTTGGGCTGTCACCGGCACCTCGCTTATTCATGAAGTGCATGGCGGTCGTAGCGGCGTCTCTGAGGAGACAAGGCCACTACGTGTTCCCATACCTGGACGACTGGCTTCTCATGGCGCCCTCCAGGGAGGCACTGATGACGGCTATTCACTGCACCCAGTCCCTTTTTCAATCACTGGGTATTCTCATCAACTATGAGAAGTCACTCCTGATGCCATCCCAGAAACTGCAGTTTATAGCAGCAGTTCTGGACACCGTCAGAGGGAAAGCTTTTCTTCCCTCGGATAGAGTGGAACACATCAGATCCCTCATCAGGGACTTGTCGGAGAAGAAGACCGTCCCAGCCAGACTGGTCCTTCGCCTGCTCGGACACAAGGCTGCAGCCATTGCGACAGTCCCGCTGGCATGTCTCCACATGCGGATAACCCAGTGGATGCTACGGGTGCAGTGGGACCAAAGGCAAGACCATCTGCAGCATCCAATCCGAATCACGAAAGCCGTAATTCGGGATTGGCAATGGTGGCTAAATCCAGGGAACCTCTCTGCGGGGTTCCCTTCACAGCGCCATCTCCGACTGTGACCCTCTCCACAGACGCCTCAGGGCTCGGGTTGGGAGCACACCTGGACGGTGTTAGGTCTCGGGGCCTGTGGACAGCCCAGGAGTCTCATCTCCACATCAACAGTTTTGAAATGAGGGCAGTCCTTTACGCTCTGCTAGCCTTCCAGTCAGAGATTCCACCGGGTACACTTCTGTTACAAACAGATAATACCGCGGTGATGTATTACCTCAACAAACAAGGAGGCACTCACCCCTACCCACTTTGCAGGGAGGCCATGAGAGTGTGGGAGTGGGTATTGCAACACGGTGCAAACCTAATTGCAGTACATGTCCTGGGAGTGGACAACACTATCGCAGACAGTCTGAGCCGCTCTCAGGCCAGAGTCCACGAGTGGGAACTTCTGCAGGAGGTGGCAGATGATCTGTTTCACAGATGGGGCACTCCAGAGTTGGACCTTTTCGCATCCCCATCCAACATAAAACTGCCCAATTTTTGCTCACTAGATCCAGGGCCTGGTGTTTTCTGGCGAGACGCGTTGTCCCTCTCCTGGGTGGGCAGATTCCTCTATGCCTTCCCTCCTTTCCCGTTGATCCAGAGAGTTCTGTTAAAACTTCGCAGGGAGCAAGCAACACTCATTCTGATCGCACCCTTGTGGCCCAGACAGATTTGGTTCCCTCTTTTGCACCAGCTATCCCGGGAGCCTCCAGTTCCTTTGCCAATCAGCTCCCATCTATTGTCTCAGGAGGCGGGTTCATTGGTCCATCCCGACTTACGCTCATTGAACCTGCATGCTTGGCTCCTAGAGACATAGCCATGATGCGATACAGGGTCTCACAAGAAGTGGCAGACGTACTCTCTGCCGCCAGAAAACCGGCTACCCACGCAACTTACACCATGAAATGGAGTAGATTCTGTTTGTGGGCTCAAGCTCGCGGCTTCCCGCCGTTAGACTGTCCAGAAAAGTTGGTTCTGGACTACCTGCTTTCCCTCTTCCACTCCGGACTGGCTTACTCCTCGATTAAAGTGCAACTCTGTGCAATTTCTGCTTACCATGCCCCAGTAGGTCATCAGACGGTGGCCCAGCTGGACACTACTCGTGCCTTCTTAAGGGGTGTCCTCCACCTTAGGCCTCCCATCAAAGATCCAATCCCTCCTTGGGACTTACCTTTTGTCCTGGTGCAGCTTACGCTGCCACCCTTTGAACCAGCCGCGGATTCCAAGCTACATTTTCTCTCTTGGAAAACGTTATTTTTAGTTGCTTTTACTTCTGCTAGAAGGATCTCGGAATTGCATGCTCTTATGTGCAAAGAGCCTTATTTGGTTTTCCACCAGGACAGGTTATCCCTAAGGACAAACCCAAAGTTTTTGCCAAGGTGGTTTCAGCTCTCACCCTTAATCAGGATATCGATCTCCCAGTGTATTTTCCAAGGTACGCTAATCGAGGAGAAGCGCTTCTGCGCACCCTTGATGTGCATCTGTGCCTCAGATACTACCTGACCAGAACCAAACAGCTCTGGAAGTCGGACCAAATTTTTGTCTCCTTCGCTCACAGAATGATAGGAGCTCCTGTCTCCAAACAGTCACTCTCTAAGTGGTTCATCCACTGCATCACTTTTTGTTATGACAAGCGCAATAAACCCTTACCAGGCGCGGTCAAGGGTCATACCACAAGAGGGGTGGCTACTTCCTTTGCGGCATTAAAGAACATCTCCACCTCAGCCATTTGCGCTGCAGCTACTTGGAGCTCTGTGCATACCTTTATCAGGCATTACAGTCTGGACATTGCATCGAGACGAAGAGCGGGGTTCGGTCTAGCCGTCCTTCAGGGACTTCTGTCCTAGGCTCGAGTTATATCGAGGTCTCTACCTTTCCTCCTCCTGGTGGTGCATGATTGCAACTACTACTTGGAAATCAGTCCTAATGGTATAACCTGCTGCAAGAGCTTTATCTCGAAGTAAGATAGTACAGTTATGTAGGAACTTACCGTAACAGTAAGTCTTCGAGAACAGCTCTTGCAGCAGGTACCTTCCCACCCACCATCCCCCTTTTTGGAGGTAGGTCGTAGTCAGGCACCCATCTTATGGGATGGGACATTCCTATTCAATAGTCTTTTGCCATCTGGTGGCGGATCCTCTGTCTCCTCTTCTGATGTCATCCAGCGGCAGGGAGTCTCAAGGGGGAACTGAGGATTATGGGGACCACCTCCTTACGTCCTACGCCCGACATCGGGGGCGGGACCGACGTCGGAGGCGGTCCCCGCTGAAAACTGCTAGCTAGAAAATTTCCATGGGGTCCTGGTGCCTGCCAGCTTCAGTCCTATGGTGTAACCTGCTGCAAGAGCTGTTCTCGAATATCTACTTTTACGGTTAGTTCTTACGTAACTGTACTTTATTAATGGAGAAATCTAGGGCTTTATCCATGCTAGGGGCAAGTCTGATCTGTTTACAGTTCACCTTAGAGAGCGTTTGCAGAAATGAGCCCATATTGAGGTTAGAGTAGTTACGGACCTGGAAGATTCTAGGGGGAGGGGTTGGGAAGTAGTTTTTCCATATGCCTAACGTGGGCGAATGGTCACCTAAAGAATCGGCAAATGTTTCCGCCAGTTTGAATCTCTCAGGTTTTGAAACAAGGACTCAGTCTACTGTGGTGTGGTTGCCTGTTTTAGTATTTAATCTAGTAGGGTCTTGAATTATTTGGGTTAGGTCTGCCTCTTGTACTAGGGATTTTAATTCTCCATTGGTATGTGGCCCCCAGTGTATATTGAAATCATCTAGTAAGACCACCTCGCCTTTGGGCAGGTTAGGTAGCGCAGCCAATAGTGACTTTAGGGCGTTGAGTGCTACCTTTGGGGGGGTTGTAAACACACCCTATTATCAGAGGCTTGGTCCCACCCAGCAACAGTTTTATGAACGCTGCTTCACAGTCAGTTGTCCAGGGCAGGTATAACCACTGGGGAGGTATTTGGGAAGGACTTAACATATATTAGGACACCTCTGCCCATTTTTCTCATCATGTCATACCTAAATGTCTTAAAACCATTAATTTCAACCTCGTGCTAAAATATGTGGCTTGAACCAGGTTCGGAAATAGCAATTACAACTGGTGTGTATAAGCTCACACAGGCTTCCAGTTCGTGAATCTTAGGTCTACGACTGTTAATATTCATGTGGATTATTTTCAGTCCTCTGGTGGTTGCCTAGCTAGACTTACTGGGTGATGCCACTCGAATATTGGCACAGAGGGGGCCAGGGTTTGGCTCTATATCACCCCTAATAGCAACTTGAGACTCGGAATGATTTTTACCAATGGCCCAGTGAGGGGGAGGAGGGCCCTACGTTTGCACGCTCTGAGATATGCTATTATATTGTAGAAGTTTCCACCTTTTTGTAGATGCTTCATGATGCCTAGTGATGAATTTAATTCATCAGAGGGGTAAGCATTAAGATATAGGGAGTGCAAGGGGTCAGAATGCTGCTCAGTTTCCTAGTAAGTATGGAGCAGTATCTGGTCCATGCCCAACACCACCAAGATAAAGATGGAAGCAAGTAAAAGTCCCTGATACATTCGGTCTTAAGAGGGATTGCGCCTGTAAGAAATGAGTAAAGAGTGATAGAAAGCAGGTCTCTTCTGGTTATCTACAGTAAAGAAATTTGCCTCTTTTTGTGTTAGCCAGCCTAACCGTGTCCCTTTTTATGGCTGCGTGGGCGTAGCTCCACAGACGTTATGCCATCAATTATGTCTTACTAGACTGTGCAAGCACGTGACCAGACCGCTAGGTAGTGTGCTTCCACTGTGTTGTGGCATGGTTGTGTTTATTCAGTGCTTCCCCTCCGCCGGTTGCATGAACACACCCACTTCCCAGCGCACTTCTTTTTCTTCCACAACTGTGGAAGTGACAGGTTCCGTGCAGGGTGCCGTGCACAAGATGGCCGCTAACTCAGACTGCACATACGCGAGTATTGCGCATCCACAGTTCTGTGATTGCTGCCATCTTGTGTATGGCAAACACCGGTGCCGTGGCGGTGACTGCAGTACTGCATGTGGCACTACCTCACAGGTGCTGCTCCTACGGACATACTCCGGCCGCACTGGTAAGTAAGGGAACAGCTCCAAAAAGTTCTGCACAGCCATATCAGCTCTGGCCAGAGTTTGTTTAATCCAGTCATCTGCTCTTTCTTGTATATGTACAGTCAGAGCTCCCTCCAGCCTTGCATAACGTTTCTGGTCTGTTAATTGTCAATTATGTATGTATTTACTGTAGTTTTAGCCTCCTTTGTATTCATGCCCCCAAATGACCACCACACCCCTTTTATCAGTGGATTTAATTGCAATATTTGATATTTCATTCATCTCCTTCAGTGCTTCCCTTTCATGCGGTGTCATATTTTGTTCTGTACTTTCCAAATTTAGTGTTTTACATATTTTTTTTTTTTTACCAATGTGATAAATGCATTATTTGTTGTGGGGAAGAATTTAAATTTTTTTTTATTAGTCCTGTATCTTCTTTGTTAGGGTCAGTTGATATACTTTTTATTAGATGGGTTATTTAGAAACATTTCTTTAAGTTGGAGGCTTCTAAAAAATCTAAAAAGGTCAACTTCTACATCAAAGGGTTTATGGCTGCTGACTGGAATAGACAATAGCTCTTTTTCCAGGACTTGTGCCTGTATGAGGGTGAGTTGTATTTCCATCAGATTAACTACTGCCAGTTTCTGCTCAAGTTTCTTGGTGACCTTCTGACCGCTCCCCAGTTCCTCCAGCCATAGAGTCTTCCTCGCCCTTTCCTGTTTCCTCCATTTCCTGTGCCTCCTCTTCCTCCCCTTTCCCCGCCTCGTCTTCCTTGGTTTGTTTCCTCTCTGCTCATGCTAGAATTTGTACTGGTTCCCTTGTCTGGATTCTCTAAAAAAGGCTGTCTTGGGTTTCTCATACTTCTATGATTGTTCCCCTCCATACTACTATCGCTCTCCATTGCAGACGTTCTAGTATGTCCATCTATTCTGAAGTCAGGTCTTGAATTGATTTTACTATTTTGTCTTTTCTGTCCCTGCCATGAGTATATTGTTCCATCCTGATAGTCTGTCTCCTTTCTTATGTTTCCTTTATTTATAAGTTTTAAGATCAGTCTGAAATTTGGTAACTTGTTCCATTCTTTCATTCATAATTTTAAATTCTTCTGCATTAAATTTGGTTTCTAGTTTTGGTTCTTATTAGGAGATACAAACCTTTCCAGTGTCCTCTGTAGTAAGAACAAATAATATAGATATAAGAACCTTGGAAAATTTGAAAAAACGAGACATTAGATTCCATCTACATGCAGTATCCGTAGCTCAATATTGGCATGAGAAGAGAATCCCGAGGGGAATATCGATACAAAAACTGCCATCATTTGGCAAGGGCGATGAGGAATATTGAAATGATTGGGAAAAGGTGTTAAATAAATGTAGTTTTTTTTTTTTAAATTACTGTTTATTCGCCTTCCTGCCTGCCATCCCCGACCCTTCAGGAGCCTCAAGGTAGACATCCCTCTACCTTCCACCCTGCCATTATGACCCCCTAGGACCCACAGACTTCGGTTTAACCCCGGTAGGGATGGGCAGAACCCCCTTACCCCATCAATCAACTTTCATCGGTCATGCGGGGTCATCGGGCGGGCAAAGGCACACTCGAGGTACGCTCCTCGGAGGCTCCATCTTCCCGGCGATGGAGGCATTTTTCCACTTTCTCCCACCCCTACAGCGTAGGGACCCTGACGCTCAAGGCGCAGAGCGCTGACATCACGCCGTATATTACAGCCCTCCCTAACATTAGGGGCTTGCAGTACTCGAGCCTCCACTGGAGTCAGACAAAGTCTGGCCAGGTAGCCTTAACCTCCCGGAGTAGGCGAGCTGTCGTGGACGCTCAAGCCTAACTCCCCGCGCCCACTGGGCGACCGAAACTCGCCTCGAACCCGGGTCACCGCGTGGAGCGCAGGTGGCGTCCAGCGCCTCAACCCTCAGCGCCACTGGCCAAATAAATGTAGTTTGGGTTTATTGTTATTAACTGTTAAAAAAAAAAAAAAAAAAAGGCAAAAAAGGAATCTGAACAATCTATGATTGAAGTAAGAAATTTGGAACCAAAACTTTATTCCAGTCAGCAACCTTAAACCCTTTAATGTAGAAGTCGACTTTTTTAGATTTTTTGGAAGCCTTCAACTTGGGAACACAGAAATGTGACGGCAGAAAAGGACTGCCAGGCCCATCCAGTCTGCCCAGAGTGCCTAGGACTCTCCTAGGCTTTTGCTGTAGTCCTTCCCCCCCCTGTTTCAGCAGTCCCCTGTGTTTATCCCAGGCCCTCTTGAACCACCTCCCCCCCCACTTAAATAATTTTTTCTAAGCACTCCATCTCATAAAGATATACAGTAATACCAACTGACCTTAACAAAGAAGATACAGGACTGATGAAAAAAAATCAGAATTCAACCCCACAACAAAGCATGGAAGGAACTGACAGAGGTACCAAATATTGTAATTAAACCCTCTGATAAGGGGGGGGGGTGTGGTGGTCAGTTGGGGCGAGAAAACTATATAATGAAGGCCAATAGGCAATTAATTTATTTTTATTTTTTTATTTATTTAATACATCGGAAAGACCTTTGAGCCAAGGGCTCTTATTAACAGACAAGAAGTGTTATGTAAGGCTGGAGGGAGATCTGACTACAAACATAAAAGAAAGAGCAGGCAACTGGATTAAAAAAGGGACAAAATTAGGCTGCCTTACACAAACGAAAGCAAATTTCCTCACTGTACTGTAACTAACCCAAAGAGACCTGCCTTCTGTCTACTTCCAAAACTACACAAACATCGCATGACCTGGCATGACCTTCCTGCTGTGAATCCATGCTGCCTTGGGTCCTGTGCCCCTCTGGCCTCTAGGTACTCGACAATTCCTTCCTTCAGAAGTGATTCCATCCCCAGGACATCTAATTGTTTCTTCCTTATCATTGGTAACTGAACCATTATCAAAATGGGTGGATTACTTTATTAAAAAACCTGTGCCAGAAAAACGCTCTTATGTGAAGGACATTAACGATATAGCGAAAATACTAAAAGACATAACTTTAGATCCTGGGGACTTTTTAGTGGTTGGTGTTGAGCAAAAGGAAGCTGGGAAGGCAGTCAGAACAGCAGAGGCCCGAACTAAGGAAAAGATAGCCAACTCAGTTAAGAAGGGGGATAAAACCTTTTTTAGGTACATCAGGGAGCGAAGGAAGACTAAGGGAGGGATAGTGAGGCTTAATAAAGGGAGGGGTGGGCAGAGGGTGACTGTGAAAAGGCAGAGATACTAAACAAATATTTTTGCTCAGTATTTACAAACAAAGAGGAGTACCTAAAACAAACAATAGAAACACTCTGGATACAGAAGTTGATACCAGCCCATTTACAGAACAAAGGTTCTGAAAGAACTCTTAAAACTGAAGGTGGACAAAGCAATGGGGCCTGATGGGATTCATCCCAGAATTCTAAAAGAACTAAGGGTAGAACTAGTGACACCACTGACTACCCTCTTTAACAAATCATGGGAGGATGGGGTGGTACCTGAGGACTGGAGGAGGGCAGATGTGATTCCCCTTCACAAAAGTGGGAGCAGGGCAGCAGCAGGAAACTACAAACCTGTTAGTTTAACCTCAGTGATAGGGAAAGTGATGGAATCACTTCTGAAGGAAAGAATTGTCGAGTACCTAGAGGCCAGAGGGGCACAGGACCCAAGGCAGCATGGATTCACAGCAGAAAGGTCATGCCAGGATAAGCTAATAGATTTCTTTGACTGGGTGACCAAGTAGTAGATCAGGGAGGGCTGTGGACATGGCCTACCTAGACTTTAGCAAGGCATTTGACTCAGTCCCACACAAAAGATTAATATACAAGTTAGCCAGCCTGGGAGTGGGTTCCAAGATGATAGCCTGGGTAAAGATTGGCTAGAGAATAGGACACAGAGGTAACAGTAAATGGAGTCCACTCTGAAGAAAGGGGGTTACTAGTGAGGTGCCATGAGGTTCAGTATTAGGACGGTCCTCTTCAATGTCTTTGTAGCGACATTGCAGAGGGACTGGAAGAAAAGTATGTCTCTTTGCAGATGACACAAAGATCTGCAACACAGTTGATGCACAAGGTGGGGTGGAAAGGATGAGAAGGGACTTGGCAAGGTTAGAGGAATGGTCAAATGTATGGCATCTTAGATTTAATGCTAAGAAGTGCAAGGTAATGCACCTGGGAAACAAAAACCCAAGGGAAGAGTACACAATGGGGGGTGAGATACTAACAACCACAGAAATGGAAAGGAACCTGGGGTAGTCATATCAGATGACTTAAAGGTGGGCAAGCAATGTGAGAGGGCAGTAAGGAGGGCTGGGGGGATACTGGGATGCGTAGGGAGAGGCATCACCAGTAGAAAACAGGAAGTTGTTATCCCTCTGTACAGACAGCTGGTGAGACCCCATCTGGAGTACTGTGTGCAGTTCTGGAGACCCAATCTCTGCAAGGACATAGACAAGATGGAAGCTGTCCAGAGGAGGGCAACAAAATGGTGCAGGGTCTGCACCAGAAGACATATGAAGAGAACTAAAGGAGCTAATTATGTATAGCTTAGGAAAGAAAGGAGGAGAGGGGACATGATAGAAACTTTCCAAGTACCTCAAGGAATCAACAAAGTCAAGAGGGTAGCATCTTTCAAAAAGGGTGTGCAGAACAAGGGGCTATTTGAAGATAGAGGCGGCTCAGAGGTAATGTAAGGAAGTATTTTTCACAGAGAGGGTTGTGGATGCATGAAGCGCCTTCCCGGATGAGGCTGTGGAGTCAAAAACAGTGGTTGAACTCAAGCATGCATGGGACAGCCATAAGGCAATTCTAGGGGGTGGGGGGTAGAAAGAACTAGGCTGCTGGTTAACTAGGATCTGCAGCTTATCCATTAGGTAGGGAAATGGGCAGACTGGGTGGGCCAAGCGGTCCTTAACTGCCGTCAAATTCTATGTTTCTATGTCTCTATGTTATATTCAAATATCTCCTGTGCAAGGGGACTGGAGGCTTTGAATTGGGTATTACAATATAGAGGGGATAACTGCTATACCACCAAATGATTATATCATCACAGCAGCAAGATCTGTCCTGGAATCCGGTTACTTTTGTTTGCAGTTAAGCAGTTTGCATAGCTCTGTTACCTGGCATCTCCAGGGACTTACCGCTAGTCCGGCGATTCCCCCACAACTTACCACCCCCTCTCCCCGGTGGGAGGTGATGGCAGGCACCCTACCACCAACTAAACAGATCCAGTGCATAGTTCCCCTTCCCCGGGGCCGACGGCGGGTGCCCAACCACCAACAGAAACAGATCCGATGCCGGAAGAGAGCCTGCGAGGTGATGATGTCATCGCTCACTGCACTCAGCCATTTTTCTGCATTTTCTTGTCCCCAGAGGAACGGATGTGCAGTGCCATCTGCCCACACTCCACCGTACATGAGACGTTGACTGCTACCGTCCCACCACCCAAAGTGGTGTCCCAAGCAGTCCACCCCCAAGCCTGCGCGAGAGGGCAGTCAAGTACCGATAACAGCAGTCCTCCCTCCCTCCCCAGGGGAAGAGAGCAGTCCATGGGACGCTCAGTCCTCCTCTCCCTGGTCGATATTCTGTGACCTGAGTCCATTCCTGAACTGGGGTTGCCAGCGTGGGAAGGTAAGGTGCCCCAGGTGCCTCAGCCCTCTTTTCCACTGGGCTAATTCCAGTTATTTTTTTTTTTTTATTTGAAGCCACATATTACACACAACATAAGGGAACATGAATGAGCACAACGTGTGCCCCAAGTTTGGTGAGCATTTTTGTAGGGGAACATAGAAACATAGACTTTGACGGCAGATAAGGACTGCTTGGCCCATCTAGTCTGCCCATTTCCCTACCTACAGGATAAGCTGCAGATCCTAGTTAACCAACAGCCTATTTCTTCCTACCCCCCACAAGAATTGTCTTATGTCTGTCCCATGTATTCTTGAATTCTCCCAACAGTTTTAGACCCCACAACCTCCTCAGAAAGGCTGTTCCATGCGTCCACCACCCTCTCTGTGAAAAAATACTTCCTCACATTGCCCCTGAACCGCCCCTGCTCTGTCTTTAAATTATGTCCCCTTGTTCTTGCACATCTCTTTTTCTGAGAGATGCTACCCTCTTGGACTTTGTTGATTCCACTGAGGTACTTAAAAGTTTCTATCATGTCCCCCCCCTCCCTCCTTTCCTCAAGGGTATACATATTAAGCTCATTTAGTCTCTCATATGGCTTCTCTTGCAGACCCTGCACCAATTTTTTTCCCCCCGATATTTTTATCTCTCTCCCAGCCTGCCACCTCCTGACCCTTCAGGAGGAAGTGGACATCCACTGCCGAAACCCTAACCAGGCAGACCCCTAGGCCCCATGGGCAGGTACCCCGGGTGAGGCAGGCGAGGACTCAGACCCGTAACTTACATTTTGTCGGTCTGAGGTCTGCTGGGGGCACAGGCAAATCGTGAGCACGACCTCGGTCCTCTCATCTTCCGGCTGAGGCAGGCTTGTTTTCACGTATTCTCCTCCCGATCAGCAAGTGACTTCCCAATGTCAGACACGAGCACCATGTTCTTGCTGCTCAATGGCCACATCATGACCCCGGCGAGGCGGAGAGACTACAAGCTCCATTTGGGGATGGGATCGGCCATTGAGCAGCATGGGCGTGCCGGTGCTCGTCGCCAGCGTGACGCGGCGTCCATGCTGCTCGGCGTGCGCTCCATCCCAATGGAGCTTGCAATTCTCTGAGCCTCCGCTCGGGGTCATGCAAGTGTCGGGCATCGGCCAGATCCCTCCCCTGAGAAGGCGAGCTGTCGTTGGACACTTCAGTCTGTCTTCCCCGGCCGACCCACCGACAACCCGAGTCCGCTCTCGAACCCGGGTCGCCGGCGTGATACAAGGTGTGGCATCCAGTGCCTCAACCCTCAGTGCCACGCCACTGGGCCGGCACCCTGCACCATTTTAGTTGCCCTCCTCTGGACTGCCTCTATCCTGTCTATGTCCTTGCGGAGATGGGGTCTCCAGAACTGGATGCAGTACTCCAGATGGGGTCTCACCAACTATCTGTACAGAGGGATAACAACTTCCTGTTTTCTGCTGGTGATGCCTCTCCCTATACATCCCAGTTTACCCCCAGCCCTCCCTACTGCCTTCTCACATTGCTTGCTAACCTTAAGGTCATGCGATATGATTACCCCCAGGTCCCTTTCCATTTTTGTTGTTGTTAATACCTCCACCCCCCACATTGTGTAATTTTCCCCTGGGTTTTTGTTTCCCAGGTGCATTATTTTGCACTTCTTTGCATTGAATCCAAGCTGCCATACTTCTGACCATTCCTCCAACCTTGCCAAGTCCCTTCTCATCTTTTCCACGCCTCTTTGTTTATCAACACTATTGCAGATCTTTGTGTCATCTGCAAAGAGACATACTTTTCCTTCTAGTCCCACTGCAATGTCACTTATAAAGACATTAAAAAGGACTGGACCCAGTACTGAACCCTGCGGTACCCCACTAGTAACCCCTCTTTCTTCAGAGTGGACTCCATTTACAATTACCTTCTGTGTCCTGTTGTCTAGCCAGTGTTTTACCCAGGCTACCACCCTGGGACCCACTCCCAGGCTGGTTAATTTGACAATTAAACTTTTGTGTGGGACTGTGTCAGATGCCTTGCTAAAGTCTAGGTAGGCCATGTCCACAGCCCCTCCCTGGTGTACTACTTTGGTCACCCAGTCAAAGAAATAAATTAAATTTGTCTGACATGACCTTCCTGCTGTGAACCCATGCTGCCTTGGGTCCTGTGCCCCACTGGCCTCTAGGTACTCAACAATTCTTTCTTTCAGAAGTGATTCTATCACTTTGCCTACCACAGAGGTCAAACTGACAGGTCTGTAGTTTCCTGCCTCTGTCTTGGTCCCACTTTTGTGAAGGGGAATCACATCCGCCTTCCTACAGTCCTCAGGTACCACACCATCCTCCCATGATTTGTTAAAAAGGGTAGTCAGTGGTTTCACTAGTTCTCCCCTTAATTCTTTTAGAATTTTGGGGTGAATTCCATCAGGCCCCATTGCTTTGTCCACCTTCAATTTTAGGAGTTCTTTCAGAACCCTTTCTTCTGTGAAAGGACTGGGATCGACCCCCCTATCGAGAGTGCTTTTGTTAATTGGATTAGGCACCTCCCCCTCCTCCTCTTTTGTGAATACTGAGCAGAAATATTCATTCAGTATCCCTGCTTTGTCACTGTCCCTTTTTGCCCACCCACTGTGCATTCTGTTCAGCCTCACTATCCCTCCTTTTGTCTTTCTACACTCCCTGATGTACCTATAAAAGGTTTTATCCCCCTTCTTAACAGAGTTGGCTATCTTTTCCTCAGTTTGGGCCTTTGCTATTCTGACTTCCCTCCCTGCTTCCTTCTGCCTTAACTGGTACAGCTCTCTGTCCTGCTTCTTCTGTGTTTCCTTATACTTCCTAAATGCTATCTTTTTCTCCCTGACTTTCCCCACCACCTCTTTTGAGAACCATAGTGGCTTTTTCTTTCATTTTGATTTGTTTATTTGCTTCACACAAAGGCTTGTTGCCTCTGTGATGGCAGTTTTGATGTTTCCCCATTGTTGCTTCACCCCTCTTTCTAGCCGGAACGGGAGGAGACTTGTATTTTTGACCCCCAGGGAAATCAGCATGTGCAAGCAATAAAACTATGGTGCAGATTTCTGGATGACATACTTTTAATTTGGACAGGACCAGAAAATGAAAGATTTTTTAGGATACATGAATTCATCAAATAACCACTTAAAATTTATACGGGAATACAATAGAAATGAGGTCACATTTTTGGATCTGAAAATATGTAAAGAAAATGAGAAATTGGAAACTGGACTTGGATCGAAAAATGTGGCAAGGAATACTCTACTGAAATTTGGTAGTATTCATCCTCAGCATTTAAAAGAAATATATATCAAAGGGACAGTTCTTGAGTGTGCAAAGAACTTGCTCAAGCAATGAGAATTATCAAAATGAATCAAGAACCTTATGCAGAGACCATTTGAGAGAGAATACAGTTTGAGTAGTGTTATGGTAGGGGAATAGCAACAGAGAAACAGCCCCCTCCCACCCACACCCAGGGTTGCATTAACTTAGATGGTGCCCATAGGCTGGAAACTTCATGCACCCTCCGGCTCAAACATGGCTTAATTCAGGGGATGGCAACCACGTATACAGTACCGCCTTTTTTGCTTGCATGACTCCTGAACAAACCACCTTTTTCACTGCACCTCTTTGGCCACAGCTTTTGTTCTTGGAGTGCAGTTTTGTTTTGCTTATGGATCAAGTTTGTTATTAATGGAATAATGCCTGACAGGGTAGGTGTTGTGCTGGGATAACATCCCACCTCGGGTGGTTGGGCCTGAGGCCACTGGCCGAGGGTGTCCAACACTCGAGAAGGGATGTTATCCCAGCATAACACCCACCCCGGAGGGCATTATTCCTATTATACAATCGCTCGTCGTTTACTACAGGAAAAAAATTATTTTAAAGAATTTTATTTAGTGTTTAAAAATATTTTTTTGAGAAAAGATGAGAGCAGTGTATGGTGGTGGTCAAGCAGGTCATCAGCAGGGATGTTATGCCAGGATAACATCCCTGCTGTGATGGCCAACTGACCAATCAGAAGCCAGGATTCTTTCTTGCCATTGTATAATGCAGCTTCATCTCAGCGGGCCAGTACCGCCCATTTTTTCTGTGTTACAGGCTTTGGATATTTGCCATCTAGGCTGCTAAATCAGATGCCATTACCATAGTGTCTGCCTACCTACTAGTTGCCTAGGTGGAGCCCAACTGGTCTCCTTTGCACACAACATAGTTTGGTTTTATTGCTGTGGGTTTTGGTGGTTTCTTTACTGATTTATTAGTCGGCCAGGAGTCTCTTCAGTATTTCACTAATCACTATCTCTCCCTTGTGTGCAACAGTTGTTTGAAAACCCATCGGTGCAATTTGCATATGGACTGCCTTATTTCTGCCTTTTTTTGGCCCACCAAGACATGAGCATTGACTCAGACTCAAAGCCAGAAACTGTGGATGAAACATAAAAAGAGCAAACCCGGAGTACTGGCTGAGACTTTGAAAGGATGGTAGCATCTATTAGATGGAGGGAGGGTGTGGGATTTTCTTCGAGGATTTCTAAGTCAGCTTCAGCCCTGAGTTGCATGAATCAGTGAAAGATCAATTTCTTCAGACTAAAAAAAAGCTGAAAATAAGTGAAACTAATTTATTACAGTTGTGTCTCACTGAAGAAATACATGGAAAAGCAATGGATTCCCAGTCAGGTCTGTGCAGTGACAAAGGACCATTGGGTGGCTTTTGCAGGGATAATTGGTACAAATCTAGGTGGGAAGAGGCAGTTGAACTTTGTTCATTAGCTGAGCCTGATCCAGGACATTTACACAAGGAATCTGTAACTTAGTGGGTTAACTCTTCGAATCCTTTGATATTTTCACTTACCAGAGGGAAAACCCAGAAAAAAAATCCAACTTCTTCATTCTGCTCAGTGCTCCCAAAAAGCAGAAACACTGCGGTTGGTTATTGGTGCTAAGAGTTATGTTTCCAAGTCCCAACAGTGTTGATGTGCCGCAGCCCATCCAAACTGAAGCAATGCCAAGTCGCCGTCTGAAAGAAAGAAAACCTGCCTGAAGTATGGCATTCTTATACACCGAGCACACCCGACCCATCACTCCCACAGCCGCTGTAAGCAATTTGTCACCAGTGGACTTTTGAAATCCAAATCTGCCGTTGATTGGGGAGGTTCGGCACCACATCAGTGAGTGAGAGAACAGGACTGGGAGGCAGGGACATTTGCCGCAAAGGGTGGGGTGGGGGCAAGAGACAACTCAGCATAAGCATTTTCAGTGGAGATGGGTAGGGGAGGGGAGGGGAGTCATATGACAAGGGGTCAGCAGCAGGAGTCAGGATGGGCTTGTTGTTTTTTGCTGGAGGCAGATTCCGACTTATCATGCTAGTCAAATCTGTGCTCTGTGTGTGTGTGTGTGTGTGTGTGTGTGTGTTTGTGTGTGCGTGTGTGTGTGTATATGTATGTATGTATATATGTGTGTGCAGTGTGCTGCAAGGTCAAGCTCCCAGCTCTCAGTGGACTCAGGCAGTGCCAGCAGAGACAATGAACAAGCAGTCAAAAACAACAGTATAACTTAGTGCCTTATTCACAGGCACCCCTAAGCAGCCGGTGCCCCTAGGCTGCAGCCTACTTAGCCTATGCATAAAACTGCCCTGCCCCCCCGCACTTTTGTAACAGAGTATACGCCAAATTTATACAGAATTGGAAATGGGGTTAAAAAACACTGGAACATTGTGAAAACAAACAGAAGGTTGGAGAGTATGTAACCCCTAGGTGGCGCTATCCCAAGGGCTACTACCCCTGCCTGCTTGGCTAGTAGCAGGTTAAGGGGCCTGAGTTCTGAAACGGGTGCCTCCACCCGGAGATCAGGGTTGGTAGTGGTCAAGCTAACCTGAGCACAGCCCTCCGGGACACTGTAACCCCCCCTCTTTCCCCTCTAGTGGCCTGAACACTGTACAGTAATCACTTTCACAATACCCTGATACACCACACAAGTACACCATGTTTGCACTTACCATCAGGGCTGGTTCCTCTGGCTCGACCCTGGAGACCCCCTGTAAAACAAGGTTATGCACAGCAAATAGCAACAGTACAGTACTTTGAGCACAAACTGGAACCACAGTCAGATTACATGCAGAAAAAGTTAGATCTGATGCATTCAGGGGATTTGAACAAGGGAGGGGCAAAATCAGGTTAATTAGCTTAAAGGTTATATCAGTCAAGCAGTTATGCATGCGCTTTGAGTCCCCCCACATAGTCACACCTCTGGGTACCCAGGTGGAGAAGAGATGGGCTAGCCAGAACTGTTGCCTGGGGTTGGCCGGCATCGCAGCTGGTTGGGGCCCTGTGATGGAAAACACAACATGCACAGTACACAATATTTGTAATCCGGAGCCAGAGGGCTCAGTTCGTAAAGGAAACGAAACAACAAGACAGTCAGATGACACACTCAGATTAAGCTGTTGTTACAGGGAGCTACCCTGGTATTTACTCAGGATACCCAAGACTGGACACAGGCTGGACGAAAATCGAGACTGCAGGTGGTTGATCTGGAATGCCAGGAGAAGCAGGGCCCACGTGAGTTGCAAAGGCGTCGTTCCTGTTCAAGCGTGGAGCAGGGGGCTGATCCCCAGGCAGGTCTCTCGTCAATGGCTTCTCTGTGCAGTGGGTAGTCTGGCTGGGCCAGTCTGGCAAGGCCCAGACCGCATGGAGACAAATTCGGATGCAGTCCGTTTTGGGCTGGATACAGCTTCCAGCAAGCAGAATGCAGTTCACACAGTGGGGAACTAACTCACAACCCACTAGCAGCTCATAGCACATTTACATGTACGGAATTCTACTGTACTAGGCAAAGCGCTTCCCGTCACACCGTGCCCTGCACACACCGGGAGCTTAGGGGTAGCTGAACTCCTGACAGGCCGATCACGTTCAGCAAAATCTTCGGACTTCTTCAGGTTGAGCCTGGCCCACTTCAGTAGCTACTTTAGTCACACAAACTTGGATTTAGTCCACAATAATTCTCTTCTCTCTCTCTCAGGAGCAGCAGGCAGACATGCAAGTCAAACTCAGCCCTTTCACAGTTGTCCCATGCGAATCCACTCAGGATTGCTGCCCAAAATACACTTTAGCTCCTTCTTGTTCAGCTTCCAACTTAGATCTAACTGAAAACTGCAAGCAACCCGGGACTTCCCCGAGATCCAAAAGATTTGGTTGGCTGATTTTGCTGTCAGTCAAAGCAAGAGCTCCCCCTTCAGTTGCAAAAAAGGTGTAAAAAAAGCTCCAAACTAAAGTTCCTACAGATTTTGAATTCAGACAGCTCCTGTAGTCCGGCTACATTTTAGGTCCCACCAGTACTGTTTGGTCCAATTTGCAGTCCAGGACCAAGATAATAGAGACAAGCAAAACAGTCCTTGCTACAAAGAAAGCAGGTTAGACAAACGACATTATCATTATCACTCTAAATGATTTTCAGTAAATAGTTACATGTTTCAACAGAGCTCCCTCTCAGATTACTTAAGCTGCAATTAGGCAGCTCTTAAAGAGACAGCACACAGAGGCTATACAGGTTCTGGTAATCATATTTAAACTGCTAAAACACAGGACACCAGCCTGGTAGTGAGCATTTAGGCAAGCTCAAGGAAGACTTTTTGGGAACCCCATTTTAGGGGATTACAAGTATATCTTGTCAAGTTCCAAGAATTACATACAAGAGGGGGGAGAATTTGAGAGACTGATTGGTACATGCAACATTGCTGCTACAGAAAATAAATACATGGTTACCAGGACCACCAAAGGGGAGCTACAAATGTGGACATTGCTCCAGTTGTTAAAATACAAGAAACATGGCTTAATTTAACCATCCTAGGACTGGTAAATAATTGTATAATAATGAATTTCTAAACCGCAGCACAGCAGCAGTAGTATATATACTCACATGTCCCTGTTATCTGTATGTGCTTGACAGATAAAATGTCAATTAAAACAGGGATTGTGACCCCCCCTCCCCTCCCCCCGGAGGAGCTGTTTTCACCGCAAGGAGCTGCATCGGCGGCAATCAAGTGACAGGGTGCTGCGTCGGTGGCAATCGGGACCAGTGGTTGGCGGCCGCATTGGCAGCGACAAGAAGATCACAGAGCCGCAATGGTGGCATCCAGTGCCTGAGGGACTGTTCTTGCTGGCTGAAACAATGGCAACGAGAAGATCACAGAGCCGCATTGGCGACATCCAGCGCCTGAGGGACTGTTCTTGCTAGTCACATCAGTAGTGACGAAGGGGCTGGGAGCCAAGGAGCTGTTTTCACCTCAGGGAGCTTTTTGTGCCACCCACCCACTCCGACCTCTGTTAAATGCTTATAGAGGGGAGAAGCAAGAAAGGAAGACACAGGCCGGGACAGGTCGAGCAGGAGAGGAGGTGGAGCTCTGAGCTGGGCTACAGTCTAGTGTGGCTGCAGGAAGGAAAATACTAGTTGTCAAGAGAACAGCCCTGCGTCTTGGAAAAGCAAGAAAATCTCAGTGCAATAGTCATTTCCCTTGGGTTGCCTTATGGCTCTAGTGTTCCAGACTGAACTGCTTTGACTTGGTTGCTCACCTGTTTATTTGATTCAGCAGGGAATTTCTAGCCAGGGAGCTTGTGCCTTTTTAGTGCATGTTCATTGGGCAATAGGCTTCCTAAGGGTTCTTTGAAGAGTGTTCAGCAACTGCTTTGACTTGTTTGTTTACCTATTTCTATCATTCAGCAGGGAAATCCTAATCGGGGAACTTGTGCCTTTTTATTGCATATTCATAGGATAATAGGCTTCCAAGGTGTTCTTCATAGAGTGTTCAGCAACTGCTTTGATTTGTTTGCTCACCTATTTCTCTCCTTCAGCAGGGTAATTATAGTCAGGGAACGTGTGCCTTTATTGCATATTCAGTAGGTAATAGGCTTCTAAGGTGTCTTTAAAGAGTGTTCAGTAACGGGCATTGGAGGGTAAAATAATGCTGTTGCTGTGCTATAACATCTGAATTTACAGTAGAATTGTGAAAAATGGAGGGGCTACCAATTTGGAGGGGTATTTGGACGGGGACAGGGCAATGGCATGGTTCCCAGACTGCAAAAGCAGGTGGCATCTTTGGAAGGGTGGTAGAGTGTACTGGGTGTGGGTCGGCCACAGTACTAGCCATGGCTTGGAAGATTTGGGGGGGGGCTGCATGGTGTGCAGGCAGCTGGCACAACTAAGGGAGGAGGTTAGGTGGCTGAGATGGACGCTAAGATGGGCAGGAGTGAGGGGTGGGGGGAGGACAGGGGATCCATTGGAAGAATAAGATGGGATAGGGGCAGAGGAGGGAGTAATGGTGGTGTGATATTTCCCACACTGCTGTTTATACTGTGATGTCTGTTCACTGTATGCTCTGTATTGTTTTCTGTGATGTGGAGCCTTTGTAAAGGAGTCTCTGACTCAAAGGTATTAATTCCGATTGTATTCAATAAATAAATAAAAAAGATGGAGGGGTTTTAGGAGCAAAAGCTGAAAGAGGCAAGAGTAGTCAGGAGGCAGATTGGAAGAACACAGAGGACTACGTAAGCAGGGAAGGAGGTATGGAGCAGGCATAAGGAGGGCTCCTGGGGGCTCGGGTAGAGGCAGTACAGGACAAGAGAGGGACCAAGGGTACTGGCAGGAGGTAAGGTACAAAGGTCCGAAGCCTGCACGAAAAGGAAGTGAAGGGGGAGGAGCTTAAGCAGGAGGAAAAAAGGCAGTAGACATAGAGCACGAAAACAGATTCGTACCACTAGTGCCACTAAATGGGGGTGAGAATAAAGAAACTGGAGCAGAGGCGGACTCAGGGGGGATGGGGGAGGCAAACACGATGGAAGGCGTAGTAGACAGGAGGAGCAGGGTCATCCCTTAGCAAAAAAATGAGGAGGGCAAAAGAAAGGACAAGGACGCTGTGCAAACTCACCCCAAAAAGGGCAAACCCTCAAGAGAGAGGAGACAGCAAGAGAAGGCTTAGGGGGGGCCAAAACAGGATGGAAATATGGAAGTGACCCAAACATAGGAAACTTCAGTTGGGGCAAGGGAAAGGGCGGGAGGAAGATGGAATTAGCGGATAGTGGGGTAGTGGTGGTGATTTTGAAGAGAATAACACTGAGGGGGCTAGGAGTGTGTAGTGAGAAAGGGAAGTTAAGTACTGAGGAAGATACAAGGGACAGAGAGGGAAGCATGAATAAGGAAATAAAGGGAATGAAAGGGACCGGGAACATGACAGAGGAGAAATACAAGCAGAAGGTAATGGAGAGAAGGGTCTTACTTGTTGGGGACTCTAATACATGGAATTCAGTGGGGGGCAGGGGAACAGAGGCAGTACAATATGGGTTGAGTGCCTACCAGGTATGACAGCGGTAGAGGTAATCACTGTATCCCCTCCGGGGGGGGCAGCAGGATAGTAAAACTCACCTGGTTTTCCACCTTGGAACAAATGACCTGGTGGGGCATAGTTTGTTGGAGGTGCAGGCAAGATTTAGGGCACTTGCTAGGTACTGCAACAGCCTGGGGTTCAAATCTGTTGCTTTTTCAGAGGTCCTGCCCATACCAAGGGCAAGCTCAGAGAGGATACTGAGGATTGAGGAATTTAATAAATGGCTGACGGGATGGTGTGAACAGATGGGGAGCAGGTTAGTAGGGGACTGGGTAACAACGTGGTGGGATAAGAGTCTGTTTGCCCTGGATAGACTGCACCTGAACAGGGAGGGTACAGCAGTGCTAAAGAGTAAGCTAGGGGACTTCTTTCAACAAAACTATACTTTAAACTAAATTGGGGGGGTAGGAACAAACGCACGCCACGGAACAGGAGTAATGGGGGGCTTCCAGCCTCCCTCCTGGATGGAAAAAACCAGGCTAGAGGAGTAGGGAAGGTAACGCGCACCAGGGGATAACAGAATGGGCCCAGCGTATGGCGAGCCATGTGCACTAACACCAGAAGCCTGGGCAATAAGATCCCAGACTTAGCAGCGATCATGGCTGTGGTGGACCTGGACTTGGTGAGAATCATGGAGACATGGGAACATGAAGGCCAGGGCTGGGACATGGCAATACCGGGGTATGTACTTTATAGGAAAGACAGGGTGGTTGAAGGAGGGAGAGTGTTGCCCTGTATGTGAAGGAACACATTAAGGCTACGGGATGGAAGGGTTGGTGGTGGTGGTGGTGGGGGGTGCTGAGACTTTATGGGTATCATTGGACACAGAAGGGAGAAATCATACATACCGGGGTGCTATATAGGCCACCAGCGCAGCAAGTTATGGTGGATAGGGCAGTGTTGGAGGAAATCCAGAGGATGGCACAGAAAGGGGAGGTGCTGCTGATTGGGGACTTCAACTTGCCAGACGTGGATTGGGGCACCACATCGGCAGCATCTTCCTGTAGCAGGGAAATTGTGGACTCTCTACAGGGGGCACTCATGAAGCAGCTAGTTAGAGAACCGACCAGTGAGGGGGCAGTCCTAGATCTGATTCTTTCAAATGGGGAAAAGGTGGGTGAGATATCTGTAGGAGAGAACTTGGGCACGAGTGACCACAGCACGGTCTGGTTCATGGTTTATTCGACTGCCGAGGTCAATCGGCCCAGAGTGAAGGTCCTAGATTTTAGGCATGCAGATTCTAAGAAAATGGGGAAAAGCATTTAACAAGCATTAGCAGGGGTGGGGGGACTGAGGGAGGTGGAGGAAATGTGGGGTCAAATTTATTTATTTTATTTTTATTTATTTTAAGTTAAATTAAAGGGGCAATAGTGGAGACCACTAGCCTCTGTGTCAGGAGGGTAAATAGGAAGAAGAGGAAGCCACTCTGGTTCAATAGGGATGTGACGGAGAAGGCCAGGGCAAAGAGAAGCTGTAGGAGGTATAAAAGGACACAGAGGGAGGAGGATAGGGCTATATACCAAGAGAAGCAGAAGGAAGCAGGTAAGGAGGGTGAAGGCAAGAACAGAAGAGAATTGCCAACACAGTCGGGGGAATAAAACATTCTTCCAGTATGTGAATGAGAGGAAAAAGTCAAGGGAAGGGACAGTCGAGCTGAAAAACGGAGAAAGGGAGTTGGTGGAAGAGGACCGGAGGAAGGCAGAAATACTCGACAGCTATTTCTGTCAGTATTTATGGTATAGAAGGAGGGGGAGTTCAAGAAAATCAGAGAACACGAGGTGGTGGTGGTGGGGGGGGGTTGACTCCCAGTTTGTTCCAGGTGGAGGAGGTCCTGATGGAGCTTGAGGGTTTGAAGGTGGATATGGCGATGGGGCTGGATGGGGTGCACCCCAGGGTAATGAGGGAGCTTAGCAAAGTGCCAGCAGAACCTCTGAACAGCCGTTTTTTTTTTTTAACATCTTTTTATTATAGTTATTCCAGTAGTGACCAGCCTCTTCAACAGATCATTGGAATCATGGGAGATCCCTGATGAATGGAAATGGGCAGATGTGGTCCCCCTTCATAAGGGGGGAGACAAGAAGGAAGCAGGCAATTATAGGACAGTGAGCTTAACTTTGGTGGTGGGCAAGCTCATGGATAAACTGCTAAAAAAGAGAATCACTAGCTACCTAGAAGCCAGTGGCCTACAGGACCAGTGGCAACACAGGTTCGCTGAGGGAAGGTCATGTCAAACAAACTTGACAGAGTTCTTTGACTGGGTCACCAGGGTACTGGATCGGGGGGCTCCATAGACATTGTGTATCTAGATTTCAAAAAGGCATTTGATTCTGTGCCGCACATGAAACTACTGCACAAAATGAGATGCCTTGGGCTGGGGCCACTCGTGTTTAGGTGGGTGCAAAACTGAGTGGAGGGCAGGAGATGGAGGGTAATTGTTAATGGGGTACCTTCAGGGGAAGGTATAGCCACCAGTGGAGTGCCTCAGGGGTCGGTGCTGGGGCCACTCCTATTTAATATATTTATAAGGGACATAGCAGAGGAGCTGGAGGGAAGAATGTGTCTATTCGCGGATGACACAAAGGTCTTCAGTAGAGTGGATATGCCTGAGGGGGTTGAGAGCATGCGCAGGGATCTGGAGAAACTAGAGGAATGGTCCAGGGAATGACAGTTGCCCTTCAACACAAATAACTGCAAGATCATGCACTTAGGCAAGAATAACGAAGGCCCGGAATACAGTATGGGGGGGCAATGCCCTAGAGGTTACTGAGCTGGAAAGGGACCTTGGCATAAATCATTTCACAGGACATGAAGGTAGCTAAGCAATGTGAGGAGGCAGTGGCGAGTGCCAGTAGGATGCTGGGATGTATCGGAAGGGGAATAACTAGCAGGAAGAAGGAGGTCATAATGCCCTTGTATAGGCAGCTTGTCAGGCCTCACCTTGAGTATGGGATCCAGTTCTGGAGGCCATACCTCAAGAAGGATGTGGATAGGGTGGAGCACATCCAGAGGTGGGCAAGAAAAATGGTAAGGGGACTTAGTCGTCTGTCATACAAGGAATGACTGATGGGCCTCAACAGGTACTCCCTTGAGCAAAGAAGGGAAATGGGGACATGATTGAGACCTTCAGCTATATCAAGAGTATCAACAGGGTGCAAGTAGGGGACATCTTCCAGCTAAGGGTGCAGTTGAAAACAAGGGGGCATGATTTGAAAATAGCAGGGGGGAGGTTCAAGGGAAACGTCAGAAAATTTTGCCTCACGGAGAGGGTGGTGGAACACTGGAACAGACTCCCAGATGAGGTGGTCGGGGATTCAAGAGAGCATGTGATAAACACAAGAGTCTGTTAGATCCGGGGGAGGCGGAAGGCAGTAGCAAAGTCCTAGCAGCATGCTAGGCATACTGGGCAGACTGGGTGGGCCTGGCGGTCCTTTTCATGGACACGTTGTGTGTTTCTATGTTAAAACGATTAGAAAGAAAAATGAAATATATGCTACGGCAAGACATTTTAAAGAGGCTCATCAGCATGCCTACGCTTCAGTGGGATTGAGAAAATATAAATGGGAACGAGCTGGGGGTCTGGTGAATAGACTCCTGAGGCAGGAGGCATACTGGATTTTTAATGTCGACACAGTCCATTAAAATGGTTTGAATGAGGAATTTCTGCTGTATCCCTTTTTAGCGGAAACAAAGAAACTTTTGTGGACTTGTAAGTGACCCTCTTAGTGACAGCTGAAGTGAGAAATTTTTTTGTGACTGTACCTGTTGGAATAATAATTTTGTGAATACATTTTTAAAGATCTTTAAGTGTATTTCACACTGGGTGATTGTCCAGTAAAAGGGTGTATCACTTTAAACTTTATGTTTAAATGCCCTATCCTAAGAGCCATTGGTGGACCCCAAGGAAGGCGTGACTGCACATTGAAACGTTAGTCTGACGTCATGCACGTGAGCACTCAGGTGATGGAATGGTGAAACAGAGAAAAGACCTGTTTGTTTTTGTGTGGTTTATAACATGTAAAAGTTAAGAGATAAAATGCTGAAATGCATGGTGTTTGATCGGTTATCTAGAAGCAAGATTGCACAGCTCTTTGTAGTGGAGATGTAAAGCATTCTTGTGGTGAAACCGAATAGCACAGCACTTAGCACTTTAAAAGGCGGAACGCCTGGAGAGGTGAACTTGAATGTGGCAAAGCATAGTTGGCACAAAAAGTACTAAACCACATATTTATTTTGATCCTGTCCTACTCGCATGAAAAGTTTTGTAAACCAAATGAAAAACAAGCACAAGGATGTACTTTAATACCAGGTGAAGATATGCGGCTGTATAAGTGTTATGTAAAGTGTGGTGATTAAAATGAATATCTGGACACTATACTGGTAAGCATATTTCTTCCTTCACTTTACTGAGGCATACTGGTGCTGACTCCTTACCAATAATGGTGATCACTGGTGCTTGCAAATAATTAAAAGACTATATCCTGCTCTACCACTGTTACAAAGATTTTGAAACTAACTTGAAGGTACCCAGGGTATTTCGCACATTTGCTGCCGCCTGTTTTTTTATTCTAAATTAGCAGACATGCTGTAAAGACTAATGGGCAAAGTGATGTGATCTTCTCATATTCTGATACAGCTCTCAAGAACAAAGGAGATTTCACTTATCTGTATTAGCAAATGGAGGCACCCAGGATAGTTACAAGGGGCTATTGTTGACAGTAAAAATTAACAACTCAAACTTTCAACAAAAATTGAGCTGACTGGTGACAAATGTATAAGGTTTGCAACAGGTATGGGCTCAGGTCTTAAAGTCGGGCGTAATTTCTTGCTTCAAATCTAACACTTCAGTGATGCAAACAAGTTTAGGAAGGGCAGGATATTTTTTAGGCAAAATTTGGGATACTGAAAATCTGGGACAGTTGAGATGTATAATTACATGACCTCAGTGGGAAGTGCTGTAGTTTGTTCATTCATAACTGACTGTGCCTGCCAACAGAACATGACATTTCATTCATATCTAACTGTGACTGCTAACAGAATATGGCTGCGTATGTGTATCTGCAGGAGTCAAGGCAGGTGCAGGAACATGAAGCTTTGGAGGGAGAGGAGATTGAAGCTCTGAAGGTTGAGTCTGAGCTGCTGCAACAGACGCTGCGAGACATTGCAAAGGTATAGGTCACTACTTCTAGGAGCTTGAATGTCATTTTTAAATCTATTTTTTTTTTTAACAAATGCACTCTCTTCACCTTCACTGTGTAGGAGCTAATTCTCTGTACTTTTTATATCCCACGTTTTATCATACAATTGTAGTGTATTATGTTTTCTCTATAGGCTGTTGTCTCAGACGCAGACAGTGCCATCCAGCTCACCTTCAGTGACAGAACTGGGGATCTTCAGGAAGGGGAAGTTGGAGGACTCAGCTCTGCAATGTTTTGCTCATGCCTGCGGACCCCATCACCACGCCGTCGCACCTCTCCTCTGAGGAGAAGCCACTCTCCCCGACGCAGCCTATCCCCATCCTTCTCTGACTCGACCATCTCTGCGGTTCAGTCAGCGCTGCAGAAGAGGCAGCTGCAGGTCCAGGTGAGGGCACTTCTATATCACTTACGCATATATTGAGGACAGACCTCGCCGGGCGGGGGGGGATATTTTGAATGGTTATGAGACCCAAAACTCCATTCATACTGTTGCTATTGCTCATCTACTGTGAGTCAAGAAATCTGACTTGTATCTAATGCTAGCAAAGTATTTTATGAAAGCTGGCCAGTCGCGCTGAGGGTTGAGGTGCTAGATGCCACACCTCACACTGCTCCGGCGACCCGAGTTTGGGAGCAAGCTCTGGTCATCGTGGGGCGGGGGGTTGGCAGGGGATGAGAGGATTGAGCATCCGTAATACTTCTCTTCTCTCCTGGGAGGAAGGGAGCAGTCTTAGATCCCGGACCTTGGGTGACTCCTGGTGGTGACTGGGGGTACAACAGCCCTTGGGATCCTCTGTAAGGGGATTGGCTGAGGCAGCGACCTGCGTGCGTGTGAAGGAGCATGCACGCACATGTTGGACACATTGCACGTCCGAGTCAATGGGGAGGGAGGAACAGAACAAAAGAAAACTGTGCTGGCTCTTGGTAGGCAAAGGTGGGTCCAGTGGCCAACCCCCACACCCATCGCTGGGTCGTCCAGCCTGCCTCTGGTGCTCCAGCTGTTTGCTAGTCGCCAGCTAGATTCCAGAAAGGTCGCCAAGAGGAGTCGGCGGTCCCGCCCCCAAGGGGCTTAGATCCGGGGGGTCGGTGGATCAGAGGAGTGGAACGGAGGCCCCCCCCCCACTGATAAGGTAAGGCTGGGGGACTTCAGGTGGGCAGGATGGTTTGAGCTGAGTGACCACACCGGAGAGAGTCCAAGTGGCCAGAGAGGAAGCATAAAGAAAGTGTAAAAAAAAAAAAAATAAAGTATTTTATGAAAGGTCTGTCAGCTAGGAAAAGATCATAGTCTTGTTAAGTAGTATTGATCAAGTTGGGTTTTAATGAATGTGCATGATAGAAAAACTGTAGTATTTCTTAATTTCTATATCACCATGCAAGATGTAAACAAAAAAAAATTATCATGTTTGGTGAGCCAAGAACACTAGACCTCTGTGTGTCTTGACCATAGCTCCAGCAGTGCTGTCTCTTTCTAGTAATCTTGCAGTGAAAGATGTAATGGTCAGAAATGAACAGTCACGTGAACATGCATTTTGGTTTTTTGTCACATTGATTATAAGTAGTCATTGTATAACACAGTGGCTCAGTGGAAAGTGGGCACTTTGCTGAGGGAATATGCTCACTCCCAGAGGAGAAAGAGGTGTCTGGAGCATGTACCCCTAAGTTGAATTAAAGTTGGAAGGATGGAAAGTAGGTGTATGTGGTCCAGTGGTGCTGCAGGCTACCACCTGAAAGACCAGGGCTCACATGTGACCCCTGGAGTCTCACACGGGGGCTACCCTGAGGGCCAGGTGTATTGGCGAAAGTGAGATGTGTGACTTCAGGGGAGGGAGAGTGAGACCACACAGCATTCCTGCACACCCAACTGGTGGACCAAAAAGTGCCATTAGTGTCAGCTGTGAAAATGTCATTAGCTCCAGGAAAGGTGGGGCTTTGGTGACACCGATCATTGTGTTTTGGACAGGGGAGAAAAAAAAAGAAAAAAAGGCATCCGGCCCCAACAAACAAAAAGTGATCACTGGCCTCTATGTCACTGGTGTTTTTGTCCTGGCAGTGGGTCACTAGTTTCATTTTACATATTTGTTTGTTTACCTCTGGCTGCAGATCTTCCTCTTAGCTGTTAGGGATAACCCCTTCCCACCCCAATCAAGAAACAGAAAGCAAAATCATCTGGTTATATTTCCTACAGTTGGGCATCTCTGCTAGAAGAAAACCTGTCTTTAAGTTGCTCCTTAGTTTCACCACTTACAGTGTAGCTCATACCTCTGCAACACCATTAGGATCTGCGTGGGAAGTATGAAGCCCAACAGGACATGTTGGCCTCTCTAAAAAAACAGCTGCATGAGAGTGAGAATGAACGTCGCTCACTGGAGCAGAAGATTCTGGAGCTGAAGGAGGAGATCGAGAACTTCTCTAGGGCAAAAGATGATGCCAACCGAGATGCCAGCCGATTCCGCTGCTCTGTGGACATCCTTGGCAGGTAGGAAGCTTTCAGTGTGGGTCTGGAGGAGGTGAGATTTAGATAAACTGGGAGTCTGGAAGTGCTGTTACAGGGCTGTTCAGAAGGCTTTGCAGTGCTAAATCCACAATTTTTCCCAGGCTATGGTGAGCACAAATTACAGATCTCAAAATGACTGTTTTGAAATAATTATTTATTGGATGCCAAGGGGGAGTAGGGATGCCCCTCCTCTGTTACTGGTTGGCTCTGAGCTCATAGTTTTTAAATATAAATGTTGACAAAAACGTTATGTTGCAGTAGATGGGACTCTAGGAGAGCTTCTTGAGCTCTCGCTGTTTCTGACTTTGTATAGCAAATGTACCGCAGATGCGATGCGATTTTGGGGGAGGGTGTGTTGCGTCTCTTTGCTGAATACCAACTATTCTGCTGGCTATCCAGTGGGACTTGATCTCAATCTATGAGAAGGATACCCCTTGTGTGAAAAACATTGCATTATCAGAATAGCATGTCAACTTTTTTTCTCTTTTTATTGATTTTTTAAAAAAAAAATCACCTTTCAGTAAGTAAATGTGACCAAGAAAAATCCACACACCAAGGATTGATCATACATTGTTAAGTAACATACAATTAGGTGCAACTTTTTTCTGTTGTAACCTCATAGAAACAGAATTTGTTGGCAGGTAAGGATTGCGTGGCCCACCCAGTCTGTCCATTTTCCCCTGCCTATACTGTCATCGCAGACTCTACCTGATCCCTGGCTACCTTCCCCCTTGCTTCCCTGCCAAGATTGTTTTTGTGCCTATCCTATACATTCTTGAATCCCACCACTGTTTTTGCCCCACCACCTCCTCTGGAAGACTGTTCCAGGCATCCACCACCCTTTCAGTGAAGAAGTACTTACTCACATACCTCCTAAATTCCTCCCTTCCAGCTTTATTGCATGGCTCTAGCTCTTGTGCACCTTCTCTTCTGAAAAATACTCCTCTCCTGTACCTTATTCACTCCCGTGAGTTATTCGTAGGTCTGTATCATGTCTCTCCCCCCCAATCTCTTCCATGTTGTACATCTTGAGATCCCTCAGTCTCTTCACAAAGGGCTTTTGATGCAACCTCTGCACCATTTTAGTTGCTCTCCTCTGGACAGCTTCTATCCTGTCTCTGTCCTTTCTGACATACACGAACATACGAAGAAGCCAGCAGAAGAAGGCCATTTGGTCTGTCAAGTCTGCTTGTATTACAGAGTCGACAACTTGAGCTACTGTCCCTTCTCACTCCTCCCATCCTCCCTACCCATGATCCTTACCTTCCCCCAATGCCTATCCCAGCCTCTCTTAAAGCTGCCCACTGTCTTCAACAAGATGACTTCAGGCAGCGCATTCCAAGTGTCCACCATCCTCTCTGTGAAGAAGTGCTTCCTGCCCTTAACTCCTAAACCTTCCACCCTACAGCTTAAGATTGTGCCCCCTCGTGTTATGCTTGCCACTCAGCTTAAAGAAACTCTCCTTATCAACCTTATTTATCACTTTCAAGTACTTGAAGGTCCAAATCATGTCCCTCTCTCTCTCTCTCTTCTGTCTTCCAGGGAGTACATGTTCAGTACCCTCAACCTCTCCTCGTATGCCTTACCCTGCTGACCCACTATCATCTTTGTAGCCCTCCTCTGGACCTTCTCCAGCAGGTTAATGTCCTTTTTGAGGTGTGGGCACTAGTACTGAACTCCATACTCTAAATGCGGCCTTACCAGTGACCTGTAAAAGGGCAGTATAACCTCCTCTCTCCTACTATTGATCCCCCTAGATATGCATCCCAGCATCTTGTTTGCCTTTGCAGCTGCTTTCTTGCACTCCGTGGAGTGCTTCAGGTCACTAGTGATCATCACTCCCAGGTCCTTCTCCTCCTCTGATGCCGACACTTGGACTGCACTCAGGTAGTACTCTGTCTTGGGATTCTTGGCTCTAATATGCATAACTTTGCATTTTTGGCATTGAAATCAATCTGCCAGATCCTGGACCACCTCCCCAGCTTTTCCAGATCTTCCTGGAGGTCCTGTATCCCTTCAGCTGTGTCCACTCTCCCGCAGAGCTTGGTGTCCTCTGCGAATAGGCACATTTTATCCTTAATGCCACCCCCAATGTAATTGATGAAGACATTGAACAACGCTGACCCCAGCACCAAGCCCTCTGGGAACCCACTGATTATCTCTCTGGTGCCAGATAACTCTACCCCCACAACCATCCTCTGGGATCTGTCCCACAGCCAGTTTTCCACCCATCTGACCGTCTTTTCCCCAACCCCGAGATCCATCAACTTCCTGATCAACCTTTTGTGGGGCCCAGAATCAAAGGCCTTGCTGAAAGCAAGATAGAGGATATCTACCACTTGGCCCCTGTCTACTGTCTTAGTGACACAGTCGGAGAAGTCAGTCAGATCTGTTTGACATGGTCTCTTCCCCCCCCCCCCATGAACCCATGCTGCCTCTCATCCTGGAGACCATGCTCCTCTAGATATTCCACCAACCTTTCCTTTAGTACAGTCTCCATGAGCTTGCCCACAATGGAGGTCAGACTGACTGGTTTGTAATTCCCTGGGGCATCCTTGGGACCGCTTTTGTGGAGGGGCACTACATCTCCAGTCTTGCGGTACCACACCTGACTCTAGTAAACTATTAAATACGTCTGCCAGTAGCCCTGCCAGCTCCTCAGCCAGTTCCTTTAGTACCCTTGGATGTACTCTGTCTGGGCCTGGTGATTTGTCCATGTTCAATGCCAGCAGCCCCTCCCTCACTCTATCCTCCTCTATCACTACAGCTGTGTTCCCCTTCCCCTCTGCTCCTCTTTTCCCTCCTGAAGGCACTGGTCCATCTTTCTCCCTGGTGAAGACAGAACAGAAGTATTCATTTACTATCTCTGCTTTTCCCCCATTATCCTCAACCCCTTTCTTAAGCCTAACAATCCCTTCCTTCTTGCCTCTTTTCTAGCGTATATATAGAAAGAAAGCCTTCTCCCCTTCTTAATTCCTTCAGCTATCTGCAGCTCCTTCTGTGCCTTTGCTCCCCGGACTTCCTTACTTGCCTCATTAGCCAACCTTAGGTAATTTTCCCTATCCACCTCCCTCTTGGTCTTCCTGAATTTTCTATAGGCCAACCTCTTTTCCCTTACTGCCTGGGCAACCCCGGAACTGAACCAGCTGGGTGCTTTGGCCCTTGTCTTCTTCCTCCTGAACCTAACGCACTCATCTGTGGCAACCAGTATTCCTTCCTTAATGATGGACCACCTTTGGTCCACCCCCATATCTGCTGTGGTGCCCTTATATAGCAATATCATTAGAACCTCTGTCCGAAAAAATGTATAGATGGTGCCCCATCTATTTTCAAAGTTATGTCTGAGGTCTTTCATAGAAAGGGCCAACTTCTCAACTCTTAAAAGCTCAATAATTTGAGCTTTCCATTTTGAAAGGGATGGCACCCTGTCTTCTAACCACTTTTTAAAGAATACTCTTCCTGACTGAGACACCTATTAATAATCAGGTAAAGAGGAAAATAGAAACATACCTTAATGGGATTTATACAGTAGGCATGGACATAAATTCTGTGTGATCAGTCTGAGCTACCTTGTGTATCAATGTGAAATCTCACATTGATACACATAGCAGACACATCATCACAGATTTATACACATAGTAGCTCTGTCACAGTCACTCCGGAACTCATTTAGAATGTTCGGCCTAAGTACCAGTACTAACCATATTCAAATGCAAATAACTTTAAAACAAAAAGAGATAGCATGGTACTGTGAGCTTGAAAGTTGTTCAGCACAAAATTATCTACAAAATGAGTGGTGTTTCATTTATAGATACCTTATGGATTTATTTATAATTAACAAAAAAACATCAGAAAATTCATTTATTTTGTTCACTTTTTGACAAACAAATGCAAATAACTTTAAAATGGAAAATAATAGCATAGTACTGTAAGTATAGAAGTTGTTCAGCACCAAACTATCTACAATGCTTGGTGTTTTATTTATAGATGCATTTTAGTTTTTTTTATAATTGGCAAATAGCAGAAAATTCAATTTTTTTATCCACTTTTTCGACAAACAAATGCAAATAACTTTTAAATGAAAAAAGTAGCATGGTACTGTGACCATGCCATTTGTTTATCACAAAATTTTCTACAAAATGAGTGGTGTTTCATTTAACAGCAACAACTGTGCTAGGCAGACATACACTAGGAAAGTTAACAAAAAGTCCCAGAAATGATCATTAAAAAAAAAAAAAAGATAAACAGTCAAAAGCAAATGTCCCTGCACTGACAGAAAGCATCCCTATTGCATAAATGACGTATACAGTGGTGAGCTGTCAGATAAACGATTTATCTACACTCGTGCTGTTTGACTCATACCTCACTTGTGGCTTACACCACTCGTGAGGTTACCTGAGGTCAAACAGCACTTGTAGATAAATCATTATCTGACAGCTCACAATTGTATATCCTTTGTATAGCAATATCATTAGAACCTCTGTCCGAAAAAAAATTATAGATGGTGCCACATCTATTTTCAAAGTAATGTCTGGGGTCTTTCATACAAAGGGCCAACCTGTCAACTCTTTAAAGCTCAATAATTTGAGCTTTCCATTCATGATGGCATGGTTCATGAATGTTCCCCTTTAATATATGCTGGATACTGGAGAGCCACTTTGGGCCATGTTGGTATTTTATGAGTAGTTGTGGACAATTTTCATTTAGTCTGTCTCCATGCGGGAGGGATAGGTGTAAGTACAAAGTGCAGTCAGTTTGTTCTCTTCTTTGCTGACAGGGTGTCCTCTATCAGGGCTGAGGTCTCTTCAAGTACTGCCCAAAGGGATTGTGAGGTTCGTCCTGAGCCATGGCGGGGCATCCTTCTTGCATGGGCTGAGTTCGATCTGGTTGGAGTGGAGGAGGTGGCAGACATAATCCTAATGCTGCGGCCAGCATATTGCGACCTTGATCCAGGTCCAACCTGTCTTTTAGTCAGATGTATGGACCTGATAGGGCCTGTGGTTGCTGGGATTGTCCGGAGTTCACTCCAGTGCGGGGTGTTTCCTGGAGCCTTCAAAGAGGCATTGGTTAGACCTCTACTGAAAAAAGCTTTCAATGGACCCGGAGTGTCTCAGCAACTACAGGCCAGTCTTGAACCTCCCATCCTTAGGGAAGGTTCTAGAGAAAGTGGTAGCTGTTCAGCTAGAGATGCATCTTGCCTCCTCCGCCACTTATGAGTGTTTCTAGTCTGGGTTTAGGTCTGGGCATAGTACTGAGACTGTGCTGGTGAGCGTGCTAAATGATCTTCTGATGGAGAGGGATAGGGGACAGTATACCATTGCAGTCCTCCTCAATCTTTCAGCTGCATTTGACACCGTTGATCACAAGGTGCTGCTGGACTGCCTGCGGAACTGAGTTGAACTAACTGGAGCAGTCATCAACTGGTTTAGGTCCGTTCTCACAGATAGGGTATAAAGGGTGACAATGGTGTTAGCCTTATTTAACCCGATGCCACTGTCATGTAGTGTTCTGTAGGAGTCGGTTCTGGCACCCTTGTTGTTCACGGTGTATATGCTTCCATTGGGAGACATTATCATGTGGTATGGGTTGAGTTTTCATTGCTACGCCGATAATACCCAGCTATACCTGTCCTGTGCACCTGGAAACCAGATAGCGGATTCGGTGATTAACAACTGCCTGGAGGAGATCCCAAACTGGATGACACACAACTGGTTATGACTTAGCCCGGATAAGACGGAGGTACTAGTGGTGGAGCCAGGTCGTCGTCGTGATGGAAGGGGACTTAGGGATCCCCCTGGGCTAGTCCTTGGTGGTGTTCCCCTGGTTCCCTCCAATTGGGTAAAGAATCTGGGCATCGTCCTTGATGATAGCCTGACACTTGAGGCTCAGGTGCTGGCTGTCGTTAAGAGTGGGTTCTACCACCTGAGGAACATCACCTGGATCTGAACCTTGATACCATCTGATGACCTGACCATCCTGGTTGCCTGCCTTTGTCAAGTCCAGATTGGACTACTGCAGTGCCCTGTACCTGTGGCTTCTGGAGGCAACCTTCGCCAGCTGCAGCAGAACGTGGCGAGGTTGTTGACTGGCATCACAAAATCTGACCATGTCACCCCTGTTCTCCACAAGCTGCACTGGCTGCCAGTGAGGTGGAGGATTGCTTTCAAAATCAGACTCCTGACCTACAAAGCCCTGCAAAGGGGGGGCAGCTTACCTGCATGACCTTCTGAATTCTCATCGCCCGTCTCGGGCTCTACACTCCTCTGAGTGTGGCCTCCTGGTGGTTCCCAGGGCTAGGCAGTGACAGTCTGGGGACAGGGCATTCTCGGTTGCCGCGCCAGCCCTGTAGAACTCTCTACCTCAACATCTCTGGGAGGCACCCTCAGCGGAGGCCTTTCAAAGGGGCCTAAAAACGTTGCTCTTTGAGCAGGCATTTAATTTGATTTGACTACTGACTGCTATCGTGTTTAATTATGGGTTCATTTATTTTTTATTTAATTATTAATTTATTTTTATTGAAATATTGTTTGAATGCTGAATGTGGGATAGGTAAACTGTTTTAATGTTAGTCTCTGCCTTATATGCTTATTTTAAATATGTATGCTGTTACTTTTGTCAAGCGCTCTGAGCCTCCAGGGAGGAGCGCTATATAAATAAAGTTACTATCATATCCTGTCCTGTCCTATTAATATGTGGCAGACATAGTCATCGATATCTCTGGACTGCTGCCAGCTATGGGTAAGCCCAATGCCCCATTTAAGAAAGAGTATCATGGGCTTTCAAACTCTGATGGGTATGGTTCATAGATTCATAGATTCTGTTGGCAGATAAAGACCTCCAGGCCCATCCAGTCTGCCTGTTTAGGCTAGCTCACAAAGCGACCAGTGACCCTTATTGGTCATTGGCTTGGCTTTTTCTTCCTAATTCTGTTATTCTTTTGTTTCTGTCGCATGCATGTTTAAAACCCACCATAGTATGGTCTGCCAGGTGCAGGGAGGGGAGAGGACAGGGAGGCATATGAGAGTTAGTCCAAGGAAGTTACTAAGCGGGTAAGGGAAGCCAAAGCCTCAAGAGAGCTAAGGTTAGCTCAGGGCATTAAGCGAGGGGAAAAATACTTTTTTAGATACGTCAGGGAAAAGAGGAAGTGCAGGGACAACATAGTGAGATTAAAGAGGAGTGGGGAGTGGGTGGAAAAGGTAGCGGAACAAGCAGAAGCACTGAATGAGTATTTTTGTTCCATGTTTGCACAGAAGAAGGGAGGTCCACTATCTTAGTGGATGGGGAAGGTAGTGTCGGGGGGATGGGGATGACAGACAGACGGATTGAGGAGAACAGAGTGTTAGAGAGTCTGAGAGCATTAAGGGTGGACAAGACACCAGGTCCTGATGGTATTCACCCCAGGGTGCTGAGGGAGATGGTGGAGGTGCTGGCTGGACTGCTGGTGGACCTGTTCAGCACTTCCCTGGAGACGGGTTATGTGCTCCAGGACTGGAGGGTGGCCCATGTGGTGCCCATTCATAAGAGTGGCCTTTGGAACGAACCTGGGAAATACCAACCTGTCAGTCTCACTTCCATTGTGGGTAAATTTATGGAGGCGATACTGAAAGAGGGACTGGTGACATTTCGGGAAGGAAATGAACTCCAGGATGGGTGGCAGCATGGGTTCGTCTCAGGGAGGTCTTGTCAGACGAATCTGGCAGAATATTACAACTAGGTTACAAGGCAGCTGGATAAGGGTCATGCTGTGGACGTCCTATACTTGGACTTCAGGAAGGCCTTCGATTCAGTGCCTCACAGGCGGCTGGAGGGGAAACTGACATACATAGGGGTGGGGGAGAAACTAGCAGAATGTATAGGGAACTGGCTGAGTGGGAGGCAACAACAGGTTGTGGTGGTGGTGGGGGGGGGGGGACTCTCAGCACCAAGGCCAGTGACGAGTGGAGTACCGCAGGGCTCTGTGCTTGGTCCGGTGCTTTTGGGTTGTTCATTTCAGATATCTCACATGGAATTGGGAGCAGGATTAGTCTGTTTGAGGATGATACTAAGATGGGGACGGTAGTTGATGAAGTGGACGGGTGGAGACAACCACAAGGGGACCTAACCAGACTGGAGGAGTGGTCAGAGAGGTGGCAGCTGGGCTTCAATGCAAAGAAGTGCAAGGTTATGTACTTCGGGGCAAAGAACCCAAATAGAGACTATTGGTTGGGTGGGGTGAAGCTGGGGGACACTGAGGAAGACAAGGACTTTGGGGTGTTGATAATGGGGAGCATGAACAACTCTACTCAGTGCAGGAAAGCCGCAGCTAGGGCTAACAAGATGCTGGGGTGTATTGCAAAGGGATTCACGTCTAGGCACAGAGAAGTTATCCTGCCCCTGTACAGGTCATTGGTCAGGCTACACTCAGAGTACTGTGTGCAGTACTGTTGCCCATATCCAAAGAGGGACATTAGAACGCTGGAGGGGGTGCAGCGGAGGGCTACAAAAATGTTATGCAGATGGAGGGCAAAGCATATGAGGACAGGCTATGCGAGCTGAATAGACAAACATACAAAACTGCCAGCAGATACGTGCCATTCTGTCTATCTAGTCTGCTCAAGTGTGCAGCACTTCAGTCCATTAGATTGCAGCTGTCCCCCATCTCCCAACCCCTCCCAGTTTGTACCCTCCCCTTGAATCTGTCCCACCCCGTCTTGAAGCCAACAACACTCTGCAGTGATATGATTTCCTCTGGCAGAGAGTTCTACCCTTCCACCACCCTTTCTGTGAAATAGTGCCTCCTCAGTTCCCTCTTGAACCTGCCTCCTTCCAACTTCAGAGAGTGTCCCCTGGTTTCCCTTCCGCCCTTCAGATTGAGCATACACCTAGTGTCTACTCTGTTCAAACCCTTTAGGTACTTGAAGGTCTCAATCATATCCCCTCTCTCCCTTCTTTCCTCCAGGGCATACATATTGAGCTCTCTTTCTCCTCATATGGTCTGTCCCCCAACCCCAGGATCATTTTTGCTGCCCTGCGCTGTACCCTCTCCAGTAGTTTGATGTCCCTTTTCAAGTAGGAGCACCAGAACTACACGTAGTACTCTAGGTGCGGTCTCACCAGGGACCTGTACAGGGGTAAGGTGACATCCCCACTTCTAGAAGTAATCCCCCTTGCTGTGCACCCTAGAATCCTGTTTGCCTTCACTGCTGCCTTCCTGCACTGAGCAGAGTGGTTCATCTCTTTGGTTAATAGCACTCCCAGATCCTTCTCCTACTTGAATTTTATCATCAGGACATCCTCCACCCAATAACTGTGTCATGGGTTCTTGCCTCCTAAATGCATTACTTTGCGCTTCATGGCATTGAAAGCAAGCTGCCAAGCGTGAGACCATTCCTCCAGTTTTGCCAAATCCTCCTGAGTACTTTTGCCCCCCAAAATCTACCTCTGCACAAATCTTTGTGTCATCTGCGAAGAGACTGATCTTGCTCTTAATCCCTACTGCAATGTCGGCTATGAAAATGTTAAACAGAACCGGTCCCAGCACTGAGCCCTGTGGTACACCACAATATGTGCACCCTGGAAGAGAGGAGGGATGGGGGGATATGATTAATATGTTCAAGTATTTGAAGGTGATAAACAAAGGCGGTACGGATGGGTTGTTTAATCTGAGGAAAGCTAGGGACACAAGGGGGCACAGGCTGAGATTGGAGGGTGGTAGATTTAGGAGAGAGATGAGGAGAGATTACTTCATGGAGAGGGTGGTGTTGAAGTGGAGCGCCCTGCTAGAGAGGGTGGTATCATGTGAGATAATGGGAAGTTTTAAAAGGGCATGGGACAGGGAATGAGGGAGGGTTTGGGTGAATAGTGCTGAGAACTGGGTGGATAGGACTGAGAACATCCTGATGGTGGGGGAAGGGGTTGGGGCAGCTGCAATTTAGGGGTGCTAGCTACACACTGAAGCAGACTTGGATAGACCATGATGTCTGTTTCTGCTGGCAGATTCATATGTTCGTATGTATGTTCATATCCACCACCCTTTCCATGAAGAAAAACTTCCTGGTATTTCCCCTCATGTGGCCACCCTTCAATCTCATGTCGTGTCCTCTTGTCCTGACACTACTGTTGAGCTGAAATATGTTGTCCTCTTCCACCTTGTTTATGCCCTTGAGATACTTGAATATTTCTATCATGTCACCTCTCTTCCTCCTCTGTTCCAGCGTGTACAAATTTAGGTCCCTTACTCTCTCCTCATAAGGCTTGTGATGTAATCCATTCACCATTTTGGTCACCCTCCTCATCACATGCTCGTCTTTAATGTATGCTGGATATTGGAGAGCCACTTTGGGCTGTGCTGATCATTTATGAGTAGTTCTGGACTTTGTCATTTAATCTATATAGTCTTAACTCCAGCTAATCTACATGGCTCATATTTATCTTTAGTGGTAAAATCGATTGTTATGCATGGAATTAATTTTGCTGTCTTCCCCCTTTGCTATAACACGTGGGAGGGTGTTTATTTATAACGCCTTATATGCATATCAGCTGCTATCCCTTTGTGAGTTTTTATTGTATGTTGCTTGCATGCCAGATTCAAGAAACAAATTAAAGAGAGCTACTGTCCATTATCTGATTGGGACATGACAGTCTTGAGTAGTCAGCCGGCAAAGAATGGTGGCTCTATAAGTTGCATTATTTGGAAATTTACAGTCCTCAAAGCTAATCTTGCTTTATAGAGCCTCATGGTGAGCATTTACCTTATTATAAATTGCATTTGTTCAGCCACAAGTTATTAATGCTGTCTGCCTCCCTCCCTCAGTGAGAAGACTAACCTAGAGAAGAATTTGCAGTCTGTGCAGCAACAGATCCAGATTCTGCAACAGGAGAATGAGAAGCTACAGCTTGCAAACAACGATTTGCAGCGTCAGCGGGACAACATCGAGGACGAGAAGGAGGACATCCTGAAGGATAAAGAGAGGGCACAAAAGGAAATAGAGCGATGGTAAGAGTTGGGGCTTATCGAAGTTGAAATATGGAATTAGTTTAACAGGGGTCGGAGGCTTTTGTTTAGTTATATGCATTCTGTTTGTTACCTGGAGGTTTGCCTCTCCAGTCTTGACTGAGATGCCCTTTACCAAAATGCAAAGAGTGGAGAGAGGCCCTGGATCATGTTCAGAGGGGCTTATTGGAAAGAAGGAGATGTGCTGGTGACATTTGTCAGTGTCCACAGCTCCATTTTTCCATATTTCTGCCTTCTGTCCTTTTGGGTGTTGCAGACTACCCTCCTATCCCATCTGAGCAGAGTCCCAGTCTTTTGATTATCACTGTTCCATAAGTACCGTACTTCCTGGTACATCATGGGTCAGAATTGCTGTAGGGGGATTCTGCCCCACTTGGAAGAGCACCTCCCATGTGACACTCAGTCCTCCTCCTGCTGACCTGCAGGGATGTTTTGGGTACAGGACCTTTGGTGTTGAGGTCAGACTGAAAGACTGTGCTGAGAATTGATTATACTGACAATTTCCCTGTCTCAATCTTAGACACTTTCTGTATCTGGGTCCTATTGGTATGTGAAAATATGCATCCGTCAGATCCACATGTAACCCCTAGATGGTGCTATCCCAGGGGCTACTACCCCTGCCTGATTTGCCACTAACAGGTTGAGGGGCCTGGATCCGATGGCGGGTGCCTCCACCCAGAGGTCAGGGTTTGCAATAGTTAAACTAACTTGGTCACAGCCCTCTGGGACACTGCAACCCCCCCTTTCTTCCCACTAGTGGCCCACACAATATATCAGAATTACCTTCACAGTATACACTTACCCCCAGGACTGGTTCAGGCACTGGGACCTCCTGTAAAATAAGATACAGTGCAACAATCACAGTACAATACTTTAACATAGACAAATACCTCAGGCAGTATAACTTTGCTGAAACAAGCAGCTCTGATTTATTTAGGGGGAGTATAACAAGGACAGGGGGAAATCAGGTTAATTAGCTTATCACTTTACTCATCTACCTATGGCTGTGTGCACAGGCCTATCCCTACCAGTTACTGTCCCTGGGTACCCAAGCCCTAGTGGCTAGTCCAAACCGTGACAGCTGGTAGGGGCCCTTTCACACACAGAAAAGAAAAATTAGTTAAACAGTCAGCAGTACAGTAATTCCATTTGGATTTAATGTGGCAATTCAACAGGGAGCGACCCTGAATTAGTACTCATGACCTCCAAACAAGATAGGGTCCTTCAGCCAGCAGGCTACTCTTGAGCTCCACGAGACTCTCACACATTTATATGACAAACTGCAACAGGCAAAAGTCCTTTAATGGCAGCAGGATTCACTTGAGCTACACAAGCCTCTTCACACATTTATATGGTAAACAGTAACAGGCAAAAGTCCTTTAATGGCAGCAGGATTCACTTGAGGTACACAAGCCTCTTCACACATTTATATAGTAAACAAGTACTATACAGGCAGGCTGCTTCTCTATCCGATCGCATAATTACTGCACAATACCCGGAGAACACACAGCAGATTCAGTTCCTGCCAGACCAAGCGCAATTCAGCAATTTCTCCAGTCTTCAGGGTGAGCCTAGTTTCTACTCTTCAGATATCCTTTGATTCTCTCTCACAGGACGGATTCAGTCCTAACAAGCAGTTACACAAGCTGCAGACCGGAACTCAGGGCCTTACACACGTTTCCGACTAAAACTGCACCGGAGAAAGCACAAGGGCTCCTTCCCTCTTCACTGCCAGAGCTCAACTGAAACTCCAGCAGACAAAACCGGCACTTCCTTTGAGTTCCTCCCAGTTCTTGGCTGGATTGGCTGTCACTCACAATAGACTGCCCCTGTTGGTCCAAAAAGGTCAAGTCCAAACTACATCTCCCAGAGTCACTGCCCATACAATCCTCTTGTGGCTGGCTCCAAATTACGAGTCCAAGTTCTGATTCGTCCCAAGGCACCATTTTAGAGCTACCTTAACCCACACTGATTGGTCCAGTTCAGCAGTTCAAAACTAGAATGGGAACTAGGCAAACACAGTTCTGACTGCAAAGAAAGCAGGTTAGACAAACTGTATTTTCATTATTACTCTAAATGATTTCTGGCAAACAGTTACATCTTTCAGATAGGTTCCTTTGCACTCCTAGTGACTGCAAAATGGAGTGAATTAGCAGCAGCTCGAGTGGTACTCAAGCAAAGAAACACAGTCCCCCGATACAAACTAATTATATCTGCAAGCAGACAGCTCTTAAAGAGACAGTACCAGAGGCTCTAAAAACACTCACAGATAAATGGCTTAAACGCCAAACACCATTCAGGCTTGGAGCATTCCAGCAAGCTCCTGGAAGTCTTTTGGGAACCCCTATTTGCAGGGGGGTTACACACAGAACCCAACCGCTCTTCTTTTTGCATGGATGGGATCACTGTGCTAGTGTCACTGTCCTGAACCTTTCTCTTTTACGGGCATATTAAGGAACCTTGGGTCCAGAATGAGTTGTCATTCCGTGTTTTTGTTGTTGTTAGGGAGTATCTTGAAAAGAGGGCCTTTCCCCTCTGAGAACTGGGAAGCTTTTCCACAGTTCTGAGCTGAATCAGCTTTTCTACTTCCACCTCCTTCTGTGGTTTAATTTGCTGTGCTGCCTGCACATAAGGCTAGGATTCGATGACAGAAACTACCTTTTATTTCTAGTTACATGAATCTAGAGGGTTCGTTTTTAAGGCTGGCTTGCATAGCCAGGACAGGCTTTATTGCTGTCACTTAGGAGGAAGGAGCCTCCTCCCAAACTAGGGAGGCACATTGCCCAGGTTGATACCTCTTGATGTTTTCTGGCTTCACAAATCCACATTATTAATGCAGTGTTATGTAGACTGCATTGAGATCTATATGGTATTACACTGCATTGAGATCTATATGATACTGCATCACAGGAAGTTCAGGAACTGTTTGCTGTTTGACCAGGAGTCAGAGAGACTACTGTTGGTAGACAGGTAATGGAAGCCAAAGAGAGTGCCACTTGAGAGTTGGAGAACACACCTCCAGGACTGAGAGCTAATGTACTGCAGTTGTGGACAACGCCCTCTGCCTGGAGCAGACCCTGATCTTATGAACAGGTAGCACAGTAAATTAAATAACAGAAGGAGCAGAAACAATTGCTAGGGGCAAACAAAATCAAACAAAATGTAACAGTAGCTTTACATGCATGCTTAGGAGAGACTGCAGTTGAATTTGGATTTATATTACTTACATAGTCAGTTATAAAAGTTTCACCAGGAAAGGCGTACTGAATTGTGGACAGTTCATTTCTGAAAATGTCCACGATGGGGGTGGGACTTGCACTGCAGCAAACTAAATTTTGTAGCAGTAATCACAGTTTAAGCAAAATTAATATTTAGCTATACAAGTGTGCAGTAGAACAGCAATGCAAATACAGCTTAATTAGTAAGAATAAAAATAAACTAGCCATTCAAAAGTTTAAGGCACAGTGCAGTAAACAGAATTTAGCGGTGCTCATTTCAGAACTGTAAACACGGCACACGAGTCCGACAGAGAGGAGGATGGTGTTCAGGACAGGGGAGCATGCTGAGCAGATGGGGGAGGGGGGAGGCTAGACCTGATCCAGTAGAGTCCGTATGAGAAGGCAGAGTGCCCTGTAGTGGACTTGGTGCATGGCGAGAAAAAAGAGCACGAGTCAGAAGAACGTTGGGGGGGCGGAGAGTATGGGGAGTAGAGCAGGTAAGGGGCGGGGGCTGAGATAGCAAGGGAGGCAAGCAAACTAGAACCAGACTAGAACTTGGAGCTGAGGGAGGCAGAATGGTTATGGTATCTGGCCTTGAGAGAGGAGAACAAAGGAGAAATGGAGGGAACAGTGATGGGTGTGTGGCAGGAAAACAAGGGCAAAGCCACAGAAGAAGTGGAAAAGAGGGTCCTGCCTGGTTAGGGTGGATTTAGGGGCTGTACCAGGATAATTTCCACAGTGATCTTCTGGCAGGCTGGGAGGCAGGGATACAGGATTTGTTCCTGTATGGTATACCAACCTTAGGGAGAAGTTTGGTGTAGATGGCATCAATGTTGTGGAAAAGTTAAGGAGACTTCTCAGGCTGAACACCCAGATATTTTAAGGAGGTGACTACTGCCAGCTGGGAACCATCCAAGACCGTGAAGATCGGGTTAAGGGTTTGAATTCTAATCAGGCATTGCCTGGTTCTAGTCATCATCGATACCATCTTTTTTGTATTCAGGGTTAACTGACTGACACAGAACCCATAACTGGCACTTGAAAAATCCTTCTGGAATTTCACCATCAGCTTGGGGGTGGGGGGATTGGTAAAGACTGTCTCCTGCGCACATATGGATGTGTGAGGAGCCACAGGCCTTAGGGAAGTAGTTTAAAATGTTTTAGAATAGGCTAGGGCTAAGGAAAACGTATTTGGGAACTCCGGACACAGTAAAGGGTACACAGTAATCTCTTTAGTGTCTGAAAGTGCTTTACAAAACAATGAGCAGGGCTGCTAGTTCTCCATGGCACTTCAGTCCTGATTTCTGCAGCAAGGGTCCTAGATTAGAGTGAACGGTAAAGGAGGAGGAGGAGTAGCTCTATGTCAGGGAAGGCACTGAGGCAGCGGAGGATGAATCCATCAGGGGAGGAAATGGGGGAAATAGAATTACAGTGGGCTCAGATCACGGCGGACTTGAGTAAGAAACTACAGATGGGGTGGTTTGTAGACCACTGGGGCAGAGGGAAGAGAGAGATGGGGAGCTTTGGGCAGAAGTAGATGGGGGTTGGCAAAGGGGGAGGTGGCAGTAGTGAGGAATCTTAACCTGCCAGATGTTGAGTGGAATATTCCAGCAGCTAGGAGCACCAAAAGTCAGGCCCTGCTAGATACATGGAAGGACTGCCTGCGGGTGCAGCTGGTTAAAGAACTCACAAGGCAGGCTGCCATTCTCATCATAATGCTCACCAACTCAGAATTGTTGAGAAGTGCTGGTTGGGGAGTCACTAGGGTCCACAACCATAACACCATATGGTTCGAACTTGCCCTTGGGACATGTAAGTCCTCATCAAAGGTGAGTCCTCGGTCTGTAACCTAATTACAGCTCTGTAACTCTTGCCTTGTGTGCCATGTATTGTATTTCCTATTCTTGCCTTGTATTTGAACCAGCACCTGACCCAGGCCCACCTTGTAAATGAGTTGTCTCAGCGGTGTTTTGCCTGGATAAATAAAGATTGACTGATTGAAAAGGCTGAAGTTCTGGATTTTAGAAGAGCAGACTTTAACCAGATGAGGGAAGTAGTCCAGGACAAGTGAGTAGTTGGAGTGGACTGCAGTGGGGAAGTGATGGAAAGATGGGGAGACATTAACGGAGGTAGCAGAGTCATGCATTAGAAAGATAACCAAATGAAATGGGTACAAGAGACCAGTATGGTTCTGTGAAAAAGTTAGGTAAGCAGTGAGGGCAAAAAATAAGGCCTTCACCAGGTACAAGGAAGAATGAGGGGAGTACCAAGTGAGAACTAAGGATCGCAACAGAGCAGTCAGGGATGCAAAAGAAGACACAGAGCATCGTATTGCAGAGGGGGTCAAGGGTGGGGGAAAAACAGTTGTTCTGAGATATTAGAGGAAAAAGAAAGATGGGAGGGGAAATTGTTAGGCTGATAGAGGGAGACAGGGGAATAAAGGAGGAAGAGAAAAAACATAGCCGTTCTTAACAGCTACTTCTGTATTCACGAGGGAGGACAGCGGACCTCTTCCAGAGAGTGGCATAGAGGCTGCTGTAAGGGGAATCTTGGAGATGAAGCAGCAGATTTTTACTAGTGGAAAAGTCCAAAAAGGGTTAACAGCCCTGAAAATAGATAAGGCCATGGGGCCGGATGGGATGCATCTGAGGGTGCTCAAGGAATTGGCATCGGAACTAGCTGAACCCCTGGTAGGACTTTTCAGTAGCTGAATTCAGACGGGGTAGTTCCGAAAGACTGGAGGGTAGCAGATGTAGTTCCGCCTCACAAGGAGTGGAGGTACAAAGAGCAACTGGGTAACTACAAAACTGTCAGTCTTACCTCTGTTGTGGGTAAACTGATGAAGACATTAGTCAGAGAGGATCTAGTGGACCACCTGGAGAGAAACAGACTCCAGGAGAGTAAGCAGCATGAGTTCGTGGCAGGGAGGTCTCGTCAGACAAACCTGATTGTATTCTTTGACTGGGTAATGAGGGTAGTGGATAAGGGTCACACTGTGGATTTACTCTACTTCGATTTCAGCAAGGCTTTTGACTCATAGAAGGTTGCTGAAGAAGCTAGACTATCTAGGTGCAGCAAAGGACACAGATAAGTGGAAGGTTGGTTGGAAGGGAGACAGCTAAGGGTAGTGGGTAAATACACATATTTAGAAAATGGGTAAATGAAAACTCGCACCCTGATTGGCTGAAAGAGCCTGGCACCCAGGCTGTTATTTCTTAATAACGCCCGGTGAAAACAAGTGCCAGTTCAGGGTGCCCCATTACTTACACTGTTCTTGGGCATCCTGAATTCGCAAACTTGCCATTCACCATGTTTTTTTGTCTCTCTTAGCAAGATTCACCTCGGCACTGCTCAATACCCCTAACAAATCCTCGCATACAACTTTGTGAACTCGGCCCTCACTTGTACTCACAACCTCACACTAACTCACATTCTTCTTAGCCACAGATGTGAAAAACTCATTTTTCTAGAAGTGTGGATATGTTGTTCATCCGCACTCTTTGGCATGTCCCTTTCCCAATTAAGGATCACCGGAAGTCTTCAAGCTGGCTCCTCCCACCCACCCGGGTGGTATATACCTCGGCTCCACCCCATGACGCCAGATCTTCCTTTCCGCTGGAAGATTCAGGTTGCCTCCCTCATGCTCATGCATTTTGTAGGCCCTGGCTTTCAAACCTTCGGTTTTACTGAAACTTCATATCTTTGAATTAGCGATCGCATTTTCGCATCTTCGATTATCGAAGAAAAATCTTCCCCCTGATTTCGCCAATGCTCCTCCGGCCAAAAGATGTCATGTACCGATCCCCACTCTGTGTGCGTCTACTGCCTCGGTGTCGGCCATGACACCTTGTCCTGCAGTTTTTGCTTGACCTTCTATCCCAAAGTCCTGGATGACCATCTTGCACGCTTGCAACTAGGGAGATCGGAGAAGAGGAATCCTCCAGTGAAATCTAAAGAGGCTAGGTGGGCGGTTTCCGCAGCTGCGGGATCCACCGAGCAATTGGAATGCATGCAAGCATTCGAGGAAGAAGCGGCTTGCACTGCAGGCTCTTCCCGGAGCTTCTTCGTTCCACTCAACCTGGGCTTCACCTTCTCTGGTTCCTTCAGGGAATCGTGCCAGTCTCTTCCCACCAAGGAGGAGGCACCTGTGGGCCTGCACTCTTCTCAATCCCGTAACCGAGATCAGGATCCGAGCAAGTCTTCGTCTCGACGAAGGTGCTTTTGGGACCGAGAGAGGTCTCAGTCCCAGGAGCACGCAGTCTTGACTTCGGTCGAGATCGCTTCATTGGCCGCTGGCTTCTCAGACCTTCCGTTGGGCCAGCTGACAGAGGATGTGGTCGATGAGGTCGAAATTGTTATCGACCCCCTGTCACCGACTCCAGTCGACGACTCTTTAGAGAGGTCTCCGGTCCTTGTTTTCCCCGATGATGAGACCCAGCCTGCTGGAGTCCCCATCGAGGATCCGTTCCCATACTCTGGGAAGTCACTGGCCTCGCCAGTGTCTCCCGACCAACCGAGTGGGCCTGCTTGATCTCGGTCAAGGTCTAGGGCCCCCTCGTCTGACAGGCCAAGGGAGAGCCACAAGCGCTCTAAGAAAAGGTGACGCCATCGGTTATCTTCATCCTCCTCGTATGAGTGGAGGCTCTGCCGGAAACTCCGGCACTATGAGGACCTCGTGGCAGCAGCTGATTCTGCCTGGACATAAGCCTAGCACGGCTTCCTCCCTGGCCATTACTTGGCTTTTGCCTCCCAGGCCAAAGCCGACTCCTTTAGAGATGACCAAATCGGTTCCCCTGTCCACGGAGCTGGCAAGACCACCTGTTCGGCCCATAATGGTCTCTCCATCCATTGTGGTGGAACCACCGCCCAAGCAGCCTGTGGGAGGAGCTCCTTCCAAGGAAGACAGACTAGACACCGGGCTTCCCCAGTGATTGTCGGTTACGGTCACCCCGGACCGCCTTCAGTGAGTCGAAGATGACATCGGCGGTAGGTCATTGTATCTGGATTCTTCGGATTCGGACGTCACAGGTCTTCATTCACATCCAGGGGATGATGATTCGACCGCTGGCCTAGAGACGGAGGAAGGTCATTTGTCCTTTCAAGGGATCCTCCGCCTCATCTCTGAGTCTTCAGGGATGCCCCTGGAGCTTATCCAGAAAAAGGCGGAGTACCCTCTCACTGACATCCTCAATAGAGGGGATACCCAGATGGAGGCCTTTCCCATGGCCGAGGCCATTGTTGGACCGGCCTTAGAACTTTAGCAGCGTCCTGCCTCCTGTCCAGCTCCATCTGCCCGCGTGGCCCACAAGTATGCGGTGCCCATGGGGTCCCTTGCGGGGTTCACAGAGCACCCTTCGGCCGAGAGCCTGGTGACTGCCTCTGTGTTCAGGCGTACTGGCAGTTCTGCCGACACTGACCGACCTCCTTATAAAGAGTCCAAATTTTTGGACTGTAGTTATATGTATGTTGCAACTGCATTGCATTTGCAATGCAGTTACAGTGTAATTAAGTGACACTATAAAGTGTAGCAGTTACAGCCCTTCCAGAAGGAAATAGCAACCAAGGTGGGACAGATCTATAACTGCCATATTTTATGTACCCCGTTAGCTCTTTTAATGGGGGTTGAGCATCAGAAAGGGAAGGACTGGCTGCTGTATCATGGAAATATTTGACTATTGGTTCTAGGTAGACATTGCATCCAAAATACCTAGGTATCCCACCAGATGGCAGGTCTGTCAGTGGGAAGATCTCATACTGAATATGCTCCCTCTGGAACGGGCAACCTTTACACTCAGAGATAGGTGACATCTTCAACAGGGTTTGGGGCCCTTATATGGATTCTCTCCCCACTCAGTGTGCAGCCTTAGTTAGGTTAGCTATTAACTATTAACTAAAGGGTACATTCCACAGTGCTTATGTTATACTCCAGTGGGATAATCTCTAGCAGCTGAAACATGTGCAGTGTGTGGTTGGCTCTCTCATACACTTGAGTTTTAACATAGAAATCCTTTAGTGCTTTTTAATGTTCTGACCTTTGACCAATGTGCCAAAGTTCTCTTTGGTTATGCCCATGTTTCTGCTTGTATGTTTTACTATGATTTCCATTCAGCTCTACCGTTTCTTCAGAATCCATAGGAGTTGTGGCGCTATCAAATTACTTGTGCTGGATTGACTTGTATACGGATTTTATGTATTTTCAAGCTATTGTATTTGTGTGTGTGTGTGTGTATTGTTGGAAAGAAAATGCAATAAACATACTTTACAAAAAACAACAACCAAAAAAAAAGGAACCCCCTGACCTGGCTTACAGTAATCCTTATAATCAGGTGACCTGTCTTTTCTAACCGCTCCCAGGCGTACTACCCACATGAGGTTTCAGGCCTTCTCCCACTTTGCACCCAATTATTGGAACTCCCTCCAGGCTGCCTCCAGCACCCCTTCCCTCCCATTCTTGTTTCACACTCTTCCCCTTCCATTCTTGTTTCAAAAGGAAGGTTTTCCACCGTCTAATTGTCTCTGAGTCTTGTATCTGCTTCTTGCCTCCCCGAGCAATACAACTGTATACAACTTATGTCATTTAAGCAATAAGACATGAGCAAGGGTTAGATTAACGGTCTGTTAATCACCCCCCTAGAGGTGTAATGTGGCACGAGGTGCAGCCAAGTGTCATATCGTCCTTAGGGGGTGATTAACTGCATGTTACTCTAACTCCTGAGAGTGCCTTATTGCTATTATAAAAACTTATTTCAAAGGAAAAGTATTAGAAGTGTACATTTTGAATGTTTTCCTTATTAAGAGGAAGAGTTTTTCCCCCACATCTTGTGTTTATCCTCCCGATGGGCAGGGGCTTGTGTTGGCCATCCGACAGTGGACTTCAGCAGTCGTTTGGGGCACCTCCTCCTCTACCCCAGCGGAACCACCGGAGCCATTGCGGAGGGCTTCTTTCAGCTGCGAACCCCCATATTTCCACTTTTTCTCCCCCCCTTGTGCCCCAAGACAAGGTTGGCATGTGCGTGGAGGCGCATGCCTTGGCCCAGACTGACTCCGCTCTGCCCATCCCTGGCCTAGCGCCCAACTCCGTGCCCTAATGTACCACCATCATGCTTCCACATGGTGGCGGTCAAAGGCCGAGAGAACCAGTCTCCCTATGTGGGAGAGGAGGCTGCCAGGCTGCTCAGTCTCACCCCCGAGTCCTGAGCTCGTTCCCGAACACGGGTCACCGGCGTGGTGAGAGGTAAGTCATCCAGCACCCCAGCCCTCTATGCCACTGGGTTGGCCCGAGAGGAAGATTTTTAATAAAATAGTTAATTCACCATCAGTGTAAGAGTGCTGGTTTAGAATCAGAATGCATCATTGTTGGGGCATGGATATGGTGTACATCCACACTTCTGGCAGAATTCCTTTCAAGACTTTCTGGAAGGTCTTCAAGCTGGCTTCTCCCACCCACCCGGGTGGTATCCTCCTTAGCATCACCCCGTGATGTCAGGTTTTCTTCTCTGTTGAAAGAAGAAGATTTCCTCCATAGTGCTCTGCGTTTTTTTAGGCCCTTTCGTTCTTTAGTTAAAATCCTTGGTCTTTGAGTTGCTTTGCAGTTTTCACTGTTGTACCATGATGGACTCTGCTGACTCCAAGTTGGCACCTGGTTTCAAATGTTCGTGCAGGCAGAGAATGTCACATACGGATCCTCATGCCACGTGTATATACTGCCTGTGCCAGGAACAAGACTCCCAGGCTTGAGGCCTGTGCTGCACTTTACACCCCTCCACTATGGAGGACTGGTACGCGTGACTTTTGCTTGGAAGGTCCGGATGAGCGGGATCCTCCCATTTGGTCCAAGGATGCCTGTCGGGCAGTCTCTGCAGCTGCGAGGTCTGCCGAACAGCTAGCAGCTTTTGAGGAAGCTACAGCCCAGGCCATGGCGGGTGCTTCATCAGTGTCTGCGCTGGCCCCGCTGGGCTCTGGCGCTTCTTTCACTGGGGTATTCCGGAACTTATGCCAGTCCCTTCTAACCTTAGGGATGGCCCTTCCCATGGGTCCAGATCTTCAAATAAGAACTCCAAGGCTGAAGCTAAGAAGTCCCATTGCAGGTCGTGGGACCATGAGTGCTCTTAGGCCTCGGATTCTCGCACTCCTGCTTTGTTGACCTTCATTGACGAGTCAGCTCTGGCCGATATTTTGATCCAGGCCGCTGACCCCACAGTGTCCCCATTGGGCCTATCGGCTGAGATGCAGGCTGACCAGGCTGTTGAGATTTTCCTTGACCCATCATCACAGGACAAGGGGAATACTTTCCTCTCCAGGACTCCGGTCCTGCCTCTCCAGTCCCAGGATGGGTTGGATCAGCTTCCTGAGCCAATCCCTAACCCTCGGGACCCCAAGCTTACAGAGGATCCTAAGCATCCCTTGCCAGTTCCCGCCTTCCCTCGCCATCTGGTTCACCGGCAGTCGAGGTCTCGCAGCTCGAGTTCAAGCAGCTCTTGCTGGGAATGCTGGTCTCACTCTCCACACTCGAGAAAGTGACGCCATTGTTATTCATCCTCTTCATGGGAAGACTGGCTGCACCGCAAGTTGCGACAGCACTGCGAGGAGCTTATGTGACAGCAGCTCCTTTTGGGTGCTGGGCCTAAGCAGGTGCTGGCTCCTACCCTGGCGCTCCCATGGCTGCCACTGCCTTGGCACAGACCTGTTCCAGCTTGGCTGCTCCAGGCTTCTCTGCCCATTTGGGTGGAACCCCTCAGCCAAAGGAGGGCCCCCCTCCTAAGGATGCCCGTACAGCTGGGCTTCCTGAACAGCTGTCTGTTACGGTCATTCAGGCCAATGAGCCCCTCAGAGTTAGTGGGTGGGGCGGTGGTCTTCGAATTCTCGGAGTCGGACGCCTCCTTCATGCATTCCCGTCCTATTGATTTAGAGTCAGAGGAGGATATGTCAATGAACCATGGTCCTTCTTCCTTCAGGGCCATGCTTCGCCTTATTTGGAGGCTACAAGGATCCCATTGGAGCCTGTTCAGAAATGGGCTACGTATCCCCTCACTGAAATTCTCAACCGGAATGACTCCCCTGGGGTTGCCTTCCTAGTGGCTGAAGCCATTCAGAGGGATAACAACTTCCTGTTTTCTACTGGTGATACCTCTTCCTATGCATCCCAGTATCCCCCCAGCCCTCCTTACTGCCCTCTCACGTTGCTTGCCCACCTTTAGCTCATCTGATATGACTACCCCCAGGTCCCTGTCCATTTTTGTTGTTGTTAGTATCTGACCCCCCATTATGTACTCTTCCCCTGGGTTTTTGTTTCCCAGGTGCATTACCTTGCACTTCTTAGCATTGAATCTACGCTTCCATACATTTGACCATTCCTCCAACCTTGCCAAGTCCCTTCTCATCCTTTCCACCCCACCTTGTGTGTCAACTCCGTTGCAGATCTTTGTGTCGTCTGCAAAGAGACATACTTTTCCTTCCAGTCCCTCTGCAATGTCGCTTATAAAGACATTGAAGAGGACTGGTCTTAATACTGAACCCTGTGGTACCCCACAAGTAACCCCCCTTTCTTCAGAGTGGACTCCATTTACTATTACCCTCTGTGTCCTGTTCTCCAGCCAATTCTTCACCCAGGCTACCATCTTGGGACCCACTCCCAGGCTGGCTAACTTGTATATTAATCTTTTGTGTCAGATGCCTTGCTAAAGTCTAGGTAGGCCATGTCCACAGCCCCTTCCTGATCTACTACTTTGGTCACCCAGTCAAAAAAATCTATTAGATTCGTCTGACATGATCTTCCTGTTGTGAATCCATGCTGCCTTGGGTCCTGAGCCCCTCTGGCCTCTACGTACTCGACAGGTCTTTCCTTTAGAAGTGATTCCATCATTTTCCCTATCACTGAGGTTAAACTAACAGGTCTGTAGTTTCCTGCTTCTGCCCTGCTCCCACTTTTGTGAAGTGGAATCACATTTGCCCTCCTCCAGTCCTCAGGCACCACCTCATCCTCCCTTGATTTGTTAAAGAGCGTAGTCAGTGGTGTCACTAGTTCTACCCTTAATTCTTTTAGAATTCTGGGATGAATCCCATCAGGCCTCATTGCTTTGTCCACCTTCAGTTTTAAGAGTTCTTTCAGAACCCTTTGTTCTGTAAATGGGCTGGTATCAACTTCTGTATCCAGAGTGCTTCTATTGTTTGGTTTAGGTACCTCCCTCTCTTCATTTGTGAATACTGAGCAAAAATATTTGTTTAGTATCGCAGCTTTTCACAGTCACCCTCTTCCCACCTCCCCTCCCCTTTCTTAAGCCTCTCTATCCCTCCCTTGGTCTTCCTTCACTCCCTGATGTACCTATAAAAGGTTTTATCCCCCTTCTTAACTGAGTTGGCTATCTTTTCCTCGGTTTGGGCCTTTGCTCTTCTGTCTGCCTTCCCAGCTTCCTTTTGCTTTAACTGATACAGTTCTCTGTCCTGCACCTTCTGTGATTCCTTGTACTTCCTGAATGCTTTATTTTTCTCTCGAACCTTCCCTGCTTCTGCTCCTCGGACCTCTGGGATGCCTTCTTATATGTCCCCATCCATCCATGCCACTGGCAGGTCCTCTAGTTCCATGCAGAGGGGACCTTCTACGAGTTCCAGGCCATGCCCTTCGATCTTTCCTCCACCTCCAGGGTCTTCACCAAATGCATAGCAGTGGTGGCAGCCTTCCTGAGGTGCCGAGGGGTCCGGGTGTACCCGTACCTGGATGATTGGCTGATTGTAGGCCCCTCCAAGGCGGAGGTGGAGAGGTCCAGGGACATGACCCTCCAGACCTGCTTACGCCTTGGCTTCATGGTCAGTGAGGCCAAGCTGGAACTCTTTCCCTCACAGATGATTAATTTCATTGGGGTGGAGCTTGACTCTTGCTGAGCCTGAGCCCAGTGAACAGGGTGGAGGATCTTTCCTCCTTTGCCCGATCTTTACGGGTTGGGCAGTTGCGCTCTGCCAGGGACTTCCTACGCCTGTGGGCTACATGGAGGCCTGCACCAACATGGTCCATTGGGCCCACTGGAGAAAGCGGCCCCTGCAGTGGGGGCTGACCCGTCAGTGGTCTCAGCGCCAGGGCCACCTCGACCAGACAGTCACAGTGACCCAGCAGATGTGGGATGCCATCCAGTGGTGGTTAGTCCCAGAACATCTGCAGGAAGGAGTCCTGCTTGTCTGCCCAGAGCCGACGGTCACTCTCACAGCCGACACCTCGCTGATGGGCTGGGGTGCCCACCTGGACGACCAAAGGGTCCACGGCCTCTGGTCCCCCAAGGAGTCTCACTGTCACATCAACCTGCCGGAGCTTCAGGCTGTTCACCTGGCTCTGATGGCCTTTGTTCCACATCTCCAGGGTCAGGTAGTCCAGGTCCAGACGGACAATATGACAGCCATGTACTACCTCAACAAGCAGGGCAGAACACATTCCCTACCTCTGTGCAGGGAAGCTCTCTGCATCTGGACCCTTGTTCTCAGCCTCAAGGCCGACCTGCTGGCCATTCATGTGGCCAGCTGTCTGGTCGACAAGAAGATGCCCTTAGCTGAGTGGGTGAAGCATCTCATGAGTGGTCCCTTCATCAGGAGGAAGTAGACAGTCTGTTCTCCCAGTAGGGCATCCCTCAGGTGGATCTGTTTGCCTCCCAGGGAGAGGCCTAAGCTGAGGGCTTTTTGTGCCTGCCCCTCCAGTGGGGCACGCTGCAGGGATGCCTGAGAGGCCCTGGAACCCGGGCTCCATATGCTTCCCTCCTTTTCCTCTGATCCACAAGGACCTGAACAAAACTCGGAGGGACAAGGCACAGATGATCTTGGTGGCTCCGGACTGGCCACGCCAGTTCTGGTACCCCGATCTCCTCAGCCTCAGCAGCAGGCCTCTGTGGCATCTGCCACTTCGCCCGGACCTGCTCTCGTGCTCTCGGGGGAAGGTCCTCCACTCGGACCTTCAGTCCCTGCACCTGACAGCCTGATTCCTGAGTTGCTAGAGTTTCAAGCTCTCGGTCTCTCTGATGAAGTCCTGTATGTAGTTAGGCCTCTCGGAAGGAGTTGATGCATCAGTGCTACGCCTCCAAGTGGAAGAGATTCTCCATTTGGTGCCAGAGCAAGGAGCTTGACCCCCTGTCCTGTCCCGTGGCTAACATCCTCGATTACTTGTGGTCCCTCTCTCAGTTGGGCATTCAGTCGACAACCCTCATGGTGCACCTGGCAGCTATCTCTGCATACCAGGCGTGGGCTGGTATGCTCACAGTGGTGCAGGAGAAGGTCGTTGGGGGCTTCTTTAAGGGCTTTGGTCACATTTCCCCTCTGGTGCATGAACCACCATGACCTTGGGACTTTTTGCTGGTGCTGGCAGTGCTCATGGGCAAGACATTCGGACCAATGCATAGGTGTGAGATGTCATGCCTGTTGTGGAAGACCACCTTCTTGATGGCCATTACATCAGCCAGAAGGATCAGTGAGCTCCAGGTGCTCTCGGTGGAGTCTTCTTACTTGATCTTCCACAGGGACAAGGTTTTTCTTCCCCCTGACCTGAAGTTCCTTCTGATAGTTGTCTCAGAGTTTCACCTTAACCAGGTGATTGGTCTCCCGGTGTACATCACCAGTCACACCTCGGAGGCCAAGCAGAGGTCCATTCTCTGGATCTGCAGTGCACGCTCGCCTACTACAAGAAGCGCATGGCTGGAGTTTGGTAAGAGGTTTGCCAGCTGTTTGTTACCTACGCTGAAGCTGCACCTGGCAGACTGGCAGCAAAGCGGATGATTGGCAGGTGGATTCATTGTATCCTGCATTAACCTCTGCTATAGGTTGGCTGGTAGGGAGTCTCCTGTAGGGCTCAGGGCTCATTCCACCAGACATACTGCTGCCCTGGTGGCTGCTTTCAGGGACGTCCCTGTTGAGGAGATCTGCAGGGCTGTTACCTGGAAGTCAGCACACACCTTCATTTCCCATTACCATGTCAACCTTGAGTCACGTCGGGATGCTGGTTTGGGGCCTTGGTTCTCCAGTGTCTGTTCCCTAAATAGGGTGTGTGTGCCTTTCCCCCTCTTCTGGGAGAACTGGTAGGAGTCTGCCAGAAGTGTGGATACATACACCATATCCACACCCCTAGAAAGACAAGTTACTTACCTGTAACTGTAGATCTTCCACGGAATGGTCTCTTGCAGTAGGTAATTACTTCTGGGAGTTTCCAGCAGAGGGCGCTGTGACACTGCAGCTTTTCTAGCAGTTTTGTACCAGGGACCGCTCACAGATGACATTATCTTCCTGCTTCCTATATAAGTGTGGGCGGTCCCTGGTATCCTCAGTTCATTTTCCTGCTGTCTTCAGCTCGCACAGCAGCTAGTTCAACTTCTGTGTAGCAGCTACGATTTAATTGGATTACAAAACGCACGTCTAAAGTGCCTTCAACCAAACATGCTTTATTTTGTTTCTGCCGTTGCGGTAGGAAGATATACCGCTTTGACAACCACACAGTTTTAGTAAGGTGTCTGGGACCCACACATGACACCAAATCCTGCAACTCCTATTGGGAGTTTAACAGAGCAACCTGTCTACAACGGTTGCTTGAAATTAAGCATTTACTTACGGAGCAGAAAATGTCTCTATTGGAGAACCAGGGGGCTCGTACCAAGGGCTCTCCCAGCTTTGATTCCCATTCTCGGCAGGGTAAAGAGAGGGAAAAACCTCCCTCTCACTCCCAGCCACGCCATCCATCGGCGAGCCACTGTTTCTGTGGCTCCTCCGATCGGAGACATCTTCCTCCAGCTTACATCATCGACGGGGCTCATACCCTCTTGTAGGCGGTGCTTTCAGCGCTTTAAGCGCTGTGCAGGCTTTGGCTCTGCTCCATCTATGGGTCTTATACCTCTCATCAACATCTGGCATCTTCAAATCAGCCAAATACATGAGTCTCGGCCGACGGGGCCTCTCCCATCGACGGCATCTGACATATTTAGTGAACATAATTCCATGGGCTCGTTGGCAAGATCCCGTATTCCACAAGGCAAACCAATGGCTTTTGCCTTACAGAATGCCCCTCCACCTTCACAGGTGACATCTTACATGGGGCAAGCGGACAGAGACTGGGACCCTGGTTTATTCTTCTCAGGGGCGAGACCTGGTCAGACTACCCGTCCCATCCCCTCCATCACCCCCATTGTCTCTCAGCCCCCACTGCTTACCCCCCCGTTCTTCCCAAGAACGGGACATCACCAAGGTAATGAAGCATGTCTTGCATGCCATGCGCTATACCCAGCCCTCTGACCCAGGAGAGCTAGAGGATCCTTTCTGGTCTCAGTCTCCTCCACCTAAAAGATTTCACGGTGACAGGGATATACTGCCACCCTGGTCTCCTCCTCCTTCTAATATGGAAGACTGTTTGTCAGATGAACCAGAACTACCGGTGGATCTCCCCGGTAATACTGATGAAGAAGAGTTCCAAGATCTGGATTTCCCAAACCCAGAGTCCCCCATTCGGAAATCTCTTCCCTGGATGAGGGCCTGCCTATGTCAATTGCCACCTCTCCTCCGGATGACTCGTCCTTTAGTGAGATGATGGTTCAAATACAAAAGGTCGTGGGATTCTCCACCACAGATCGTGACAAACAACGTAAGGATATGGCAGAATATCTTGAACTGCCAGAGCAGCCGGCCTTAGTGGTGCCCCCACTGATTCCGACCTACCAGAATGCCATGCTTGGCTGCCTGGCGTCAGCTGTCAACTATTACAGCTGTCCCCAGAAAAGCAAATAGTTTATATCAGGCTCCCCTGGATCATCCCTTTCTGTCCACCATTCCAGAAATGGATTCAGTGGTCATTACTGCTGCTCATGATCATACTAAAAAACCTAAACACATGAGTTCCTTACCACCTGATAAAGAATCCTGAAGAAATGACTACCTGGGAAAAAAGATTTTTGCCTCAGACACCATGAATATTTGAATTTTTAACTATATGGGACATATGGTTAAATACCAATGTACCCTTGGGGCTTCAGCCATCGATATCAATAAACTTCCTCCTTCCCAAGAAAAGGACAAGTTATTGGCAACGGTGTCCACTAGCAATTCTATCTCCTGCCACCTACTCAGGTTGGGATATGAAAACATTGATACTGCAGTCTGACTCTCAGCTACTGGAGTCTCTCTGCATCGCCATGCTTGGCTTCGTGTTTCAGGTTTTGCTCCTGATATACAGCATAAAGTAGCTAATGCACCCTTTAACTGGTCCAAACTGTTCGGGCCAGGTACTCAGACATTGTTAGACAACCTGCAGATATCAAGCAGAACCCTTTGTATGATACACGGCATGTATCATACTCCGCAGCCAACCTGTCGTACGCAATATTCCTCCTATTCCAAAAGAGGCGGAAAATATAAGGCCTCTAACCGAGGTGGCTTTTGAGGTTGTGCCCAAACCGCAAGAGGCAACGCCTCTGCCACCTTTGGCTTCTGTGCCCATCCCTCGGGAGGGGGACGGACAATCCAGTACCCAGTGACCAATCAGGGCTTTCCCCTCGCCCCCTCAACCAGGCCTCGGAGGCTGTAGGGGTTAATTTTGCCTGCCATCTGGAGGCCTGGAAAATGATCTCTTCGGACAAATGGATACTTCAGATTATCCAAAAGGGACCAACACTGGAATATCTCTCCCCCTCCCCCCCTTTGGGTAATCCATTGTCTTCCAGTTCATGTCCCTATCCTTCAAGAAGAATTGAAGGCACTTCTAGCAAAACAGGCTGTCTTACCAGTGCCCCTTCCAGAACATTAAACGGGATTTTACTCCCACTTTTTTCTGGTACCCAAGCGAACCAGAGATCTCAGACCAGTACTAGACCTGAGTCACCTGAATTGATGCATTCAGTTCAGACATTTTTGCATGATAACTCTAACTGCCATCATGCCTATCCTAAAACAAGGAGACTTGCTGTGTGCCTCGGATATGAAGGATGCCTACTTACATATCCCCATTCACCCTGCCCATCACAGATTTTTGCGCTTCCACGCTCTGGGTCAAAACTACCAATTTCGAGCACTCCCTTTCAGCCTCTCATCGGCCCCAAGAGTGTTCACCAAATGTCTAGTGATGGTGGCAGCAGTCTTACGGAAAAAAGGGCACTTCATCTTTCCATACCTAGACAATTGGCTAATCAAAGCAGAATCCAGAGAGCTCTGCATGCCTCCCTAGCCACTACTCTGAGCATGTTCAATGATCTAGGAATAACAGTCAGCTAGCCAAAGTCCAGTCCAAACCCGACTCAGTCTCTCCAATACATCGGAGCTGTTTTAGTTACAGTCACAGCCAGAGCTTACCTTCCGTCTGCTCGTCAGAACACTCTTATATCTCTGGCTTCGTGAATACAGACTCAGAAAATAGTCACGGCCAGACAAATGATGAGCCTTCTGGGTTACATGTCCACCACCATCTTTACGGTGGCATTCACCCGCCTTCACATCTGACCTGTCCAGTGGGCCCTCCAGAATTGATGATCTCAAAGAAATGGACAGTTCAGTGACAAAATCAGGGTCACTCCTTCTCTGAAGTCATCCCTGATGTGGTGGACAGTCAAAACCAATTTGTGCCAAGAAACACCTTTCCACTCCCTCCCTTACCTGCAGACGTTGACACGGATGTTTCTCCTTGGACAGATGGGGTGCACACTTAGGTCCTTTTCAGACCCAAGGCTAGTGGATCGCATCTTCCCATCACTCTCATATCAATCTTCTTGAGATGAAAGCAGTCTGTGTAGCCCTTCAGGCATTCCAGCCCTACCTCAAGCCAGGACCATTGCTGATTCAATCAGACAACACTGCAGTGTTGTTTTACCTCAACAAGCAATGGGGCACGAAATTGCGCACCCTCTTCATGGAGACCCTTGCAGGAAGCCATCAGACAACAACAAACGCTAACGGCCGTCCACCTACGGGGATGGTGCAATCAGTTAGCAGACTGGCTGGGTCTCCAGTCATCCGCTCACGAATTTACACTTCACAAAGAAGTACTCCAAGAAATCTTCGACCTATGGGGAACTCCACAGCTGCATCTGTTTGCCTGTCCAGTCAATCATCGGCTCCCCAGTTACTTCTCCATTATCCCAAGCAACAAGAGACTATTTATAGATGCCCTGTCCCGACCTTGGACAGGACTCTACTTATATGCCTCCCCTCCCCCCGTCCCTCTCTTGCAATGGACTCTATTGAAACTTCAAATGGAGCTGGCCACCATGATTCTCATAGCACCAATGTGGCCTCGTCAACCGTGGTACCCTCTACTCCAACAACTGTCAGTAAGGGAACCCATTCAGTTGCCAGTCAGACTGGACTTACTGACTCAGTGTCACGGATCCCTTCTGCACTCCAGCCTGAAGACCCTTCATCTTCACGCTTGGTTCCTGAAGATGCATTCATAAATAGACTCCAAGTGTCATCTCCTGTTGCCAACATTCTCCTGGCTTCTCGTAAACCAGCAACCAGGGAAACATATAATTCCAAATGGAAACGCCTTTCCATGTGGTCTGCCTGTCGCTCACTGGACCCGTACTCTTGTCCACTGACGAAGGTTTTAGACTACCTGGCCTCATTATCAGAGTCAGGCTTAAGTTACTCCTCCATCAAAGTCCACCTGGCTGCCATCTTGGCATTTCGTGAACCTTTAGATGGCAAACTACTGTACCAACATCATTTAGCCAAGATGTTTTTGAAAGGAATGATACATATTAAGCCTCCTATCAGAAGACCCACTCCTCCGTGGGATCTCAATTTCATTATAGAAAAACTAACCCTCGAACCTTTCGAGCCAGCAGCCACCTGTGATCTCTGTTTCCTTTCATGGAAAACGTTTCTAGTGGATATTACTTCAGCTCGTCGTATTTCTGAGCTTCATACCCTCATGTGTAGGGAACCTTACTTGATTTTTCACAAGGACAGGGCGGTCCTTCATACAAACCTATCCTTCCTTCCTAAAGTAGTCTCCGGACATACTCTAGATCAGTCCTTGGAGTTTCCGGTCTACTACCCTGAATGCTACAGTCACGGTGAACATCTATTACATACCTTAGATGTCCATTGTATACTACGCTGTTACACTAATCATACCCAGTTGATTAGGAAACTGTCTCCACTATTCGTCACCTTTGCTTCTGGCAGAGAAGGGCTTCCCATTGCTAAACGAACCCTGTCTTCATGGTTGGCGAATTGTATTACCTTTTGTTACAAAAAGTACAAGAAGACTTTACCTGGACCTGTCCAAGCCCATTCCATTAGAGCTATGGCCACTACTGCGACTTGCTTTAAAGGAACCTCCATTTCTAGGGACATGGATATGTTGTTCATCCACACTGTCTGGCAGGTTCCTTGCTGCTTTAAATCTTGCTGGAAGGTCTTCAAGCTGGCTCCTTCCACCCACCCGGGTGGTAAAGCTCTTGGCTCTGCCCATGATGCCAGAGATCTTCCTTACTCGCTTGGAAGCTCAGGTTCCTCCTTAACGCTCTGCGTGATAGACTGGATCCTAACTCTTTGGTTCGTCCGAAACTCGTTTTAAAATTTTCAAGACTTCGGTCTTCCTTTTCCCTCGTGGCTGCGATGGACAAATCAACTCCCGGTTTTCGGTGGTGCCCTTGTGGGCAGAAGATGTCCAGGATGGATCCGCACTCCACGTGCGTCTACTGCCTCGGCCTAGAACACGACCCGCAGGCCTGCGAGTCATGCTGTTTATTCTCGGCCAACGTCTTGGAGAACTGCGCTGCCTGGTTTGAAGCTTGGGCGTCCGAGTGGCGTTGTCCGCGGTAAAAGTCAAAGAGAGCCCGTTTGGGCTGTTACCATGGCGGTTGCTCGGCTGGAGCAGCTCGAGCAGATGATCGCCCTCGAGGGAGGCGCCCAGGCCGGATCTTCCTTCTCCTCGGTCAGCTTTTATCCCGCTCTTTGGGTACCTCATATTCTGCTTCGCTCAAGGAGCTTTGCCAATCCCTTTCCATTAAGGGAGAGGCCATCAGTACATTCCTCTCGGTCCAAAAAGAAGGATTCCAAGGGTAAGTCCCATCGCCGGCGTTCGTGGGAGAGGTCCCCTTCCCAGGACAGCCGACCGTCTACTTCGGTCGGGGTTGCGGCTAAGGCCGCTGGCTTCATGGCGTCCCCGTCAGGTCAGCTGGCCGAGACTCCCGTCGACGCGGTCAAGATTTTTCTCGACCCGTTGGACAGGTTGTTGACTAGTGAAGCCGACAACCCTTGTTCGCCGGTTCCCCCGGTGGAGACCGAGGATCTGCCTGTGCGCTCGGTGCAGTAGTCCCCGGTTAAGGTGTCTGAGCCGAGGGAAGAGCGGGTGTCCCCTGATCCTTCCCAGGCCCATCCTCGGAAACACCGAGGATCCCAGTCTCGGACTTCTTCTCGGTCCAGCCGATCCCGCCGACATTGGTGGTCTCGGTCTCGGCACCGAGGTAAGCGGCGACGCCACTCGTCCTCATCTTCCTCCTCGGAAGAGGAGAGGCTTTGGCTCAAATTGCGTCGACGCTACGAGGAACTGATGTGGCAGCAGTTACTTTTGTCCGGGAGCAAGTCGACACCGACGCCTTCCCCGGCCATCAAGTGGCTGTCACCCGAACGGCCGAAACAACCTCTCGCTGCAGTCGAGATGCCCAAGCCTGGGCGGTTGTTCAGCGAAACCTGCTGCCCCACCGATTGTGGTGGAACCTCCGCCTCCACAACCGAAATCGGGGGCGCTGACCAAGGACTCTCGGTCGGGTCAAGGCCTGCCCCACAGGTTGTTGGTCACCCTCACTCCCGACCGTCCTCGGCAGGTGGAGGGTGGCTCAGGCCCTAAGCAGCTCTTCGAGGACTCCTTGGAGTGTGACGACCACTCCTCCCTGTTCTCCAGGAAGGTTGACCTGGAGTCCTCCGGGGGCCAGTCACTGGACGACAGCCCATCGTCCTTTATGGGTCTGCTTCGGCTCATCTCGGAATTCACCGGGATGCAGCTCGAGCTTGTATCCAAATGGGCCAAGTATCCCCTGACGGAGTTCCTGGACTGAGGGGATTCACCCACGGAGGCCTTTCCAGTGGCTGAGGCCATTGTAGGCCCAGCCTTGGAGCTTTGGCAGTGGCCTGCTTCCTGTCCTGAGCCCTTGGCCAGGATGGCCAAGAAGTATGCAGTCCCTACGGCTCTTTGCCTGGTTTGGAGCACCCTCTCGCAGGGGTTGGTCGCCGGCCTGCCGCCCGGGAATGCTAGGACGTGGACAAGCCCCCACCAAGGAGTCCAAAAAGCTGACTACGGGTGCAAGGTGTATGCTGCATCCTCCTTGGCCTCCGCCAGGCCAGCTTGGCTGTGCTGATGGCACACCTCTCCACGCCTCATGGGCTCCTGGATGAGGTGATCCTCATCTCCCAGCTGACCTGCAGACCACGGTCTGGCAGGTTCAGGACCAGGGTAGGTGGTGGCGAAGCAGCAGCTCCAAACAGCTCTGGACATAGGGGACTCCTGTGCCAGATCGGTTGCGGCTCACGGTGGCCATGCGCCGCAGAGCATAGTGAGGATATCCACCTTCATGGCGGATACAGCACAAGTTAGCGGACGTCTCCTTCTTGAGAGCGACCTCTTGACCCTGGGTGGAAGGTCACCTCCAGCGGATCGAAAAGTCCAATGCCACTCTGGACTTGGTCACCTCCGCCCAGAAGGACAAAGGCCGCCGACAGCAGCAGCACAAGCCCTTTCGTCCTTCTGCGCCTACGGCACGTCCGGCCCAACAGCACCAGCACCAGGGCCAGCAGGCTCACGCTTGGCATCCCAAAGCCAAGCCCGTGGCTTCCTCCAACAGGAAGCAGGGAGGTAAAGGCCCAGGAGGTCCCTTGGCTGGTCCCTCCTTCAAGCCTGCCCAGTGACGGGTTGATGGGTGTTGCCCCCAGCCTCGTCACTTCCCTGGTTCCCCCCGTCGGGGGACAGCTCCGCAACTTCCTTTCCGCCTGGTCCGCTATCACCACGGGCCGCTGGGTGTTGGAGGTGGTAGGAAAGGGCCTGGCTCTGGAGTTCGAGCAGGCTCCACCCTTTTGAACCGTCGCCCCTCGGGGGGCCTCAGGGTCCGCAGCCACGCTGTCGGCCCGCTGAGCCAATATTGCCCTGCTCCTCGAAAAAGAGGTGATCAGGAAGGTGGCAGATCCTCCTCCAGACCCGGGGTTTGTGTCCAGGTATTTCCTTGTCCCAAAACGGATGGGGGGCTGGCGCCCCATTCTCAACTTGCACGACCTCAACAGGTTCCTAAGGTCTCGGACCTTCAGGATGGTCACTCTGGCTCATATAATCCCATTCTTGGAATGAGGCATGTGGTTCTGTTCCTTGTACCTCCAGGATGCGTTCTTTCACGTTCCAATCTGTCCGTCTCATCAGAGATTCCTCCACTTCAGAGCGGAGGGATCCCTTTACGAGTTCCGGGCCATGCCCTTCGGCCTCTCCCTAGCTCCCAGGGTCTTCACCAAATGCATGGCAGTGGTGACAGCATTCCTGCGGCACCGAAGGGTCTAGGTGTACCCCTACCTGGAGGACTGGCTGATTGCAGCCCCCTCCAGAGCAGAGGTGGAGCGGTCCAGAGATCTGGCCCTCCAGTTTTGCTCTCAGATTGGCCTCCTCATCAACGAGGCCAAGTCGGAACTCGTGCCAAAGCAGGTGATACATTTCATCAGGGCAGAGCTCAACTCTCTTTGTGCCAGAGCATGGCTCCCGGTGGACAGGGCCAAGGTTCTTTCCTCCTTTGCCCAATCATTTCAGGTTGGGCAATCGCGCCCTGCCCGGGACTTTCTGCGTCTCGTGGGCCTCATGGTGGCCTGTACCAGTGTGGTCCATTGGGCCCGCTGGTACATGCGTCCCCTTTAATGGGGACTGGCCAGCCAGTGGTCACAGCACTTCGATCCGTTGGATCAGCTAGTGACAGTGACCCAGGGGATGTGGAATGCTCTAAAGTGGTGGACCATTCCGGCACATCTGCAGGAGGGCATCCCGTTTGTCCGCCCCGAGCCGACGGTCTCTCTCTCTCTATCGACCGATGCCTCTCTAATGGGTTGGGGTGCCCATCTGGGGGAGCACAGAGCGCATGGCCTCTGGTCCCCTCAGGAGTCCTGATGCCACATCAACCTGCAGGAGCTTCGAGCCATTCATCTAGCCCTCACCGCCTTCACTCCGTTTCTACGGGGTCAAGTGGTTCAGGTCCAGACGGACAATACCACGACCATGTACTACCTAAACCACCAGGGCGGGACGTGCTCCATGCCCCTGTGCAGGGAAGCTCTCCGCATTTGGTCTCTCGTGTGCAGCCTGGAGGTGGATCTCCTTGCCATTCACGTGACAGGAGCCTCCAACACCCTGGCCGATGCCCTAAGCCGGATAGGGGCTGCGTCTCACGAGTGGTCTCTTCTGCCCGAGGTAGTACAAGATCTCTTCTCCCACTGGGGCACGCCTCAGGCGGACCTGTTTGCCTCCAGGGAGAATGTGAAGCTGAGCCTCTTTCATGCCCGCCCCCCTCAGCAGGGCTCGCTGCAGGGGGATGCCTTCTCAAGGCCGTGGACCCTGGGCCTCTTCTACGCCTTTCCCCCATTTCCCTTGATCCACAAGGTGCTTCTCAAGGCGAGGAGGGACAAGGTGCAGGTGATTCTGGCAGCCCCAGACTGGCCCAGTCAGTTCTGGTATCCAGATCTCCTCAGTCTCAGCTCCAGGCTCCCGAGGTGGCTTCCAGCCCGCCCAGACCTGCTCTCAGTCAGTCAGGGGAAGGTATTCCATCCGGACCTTCAATCCCTGCACCTGACAGCCTGGTTCCTGAGTGGCTAGAGTTCCAGGCCTTGGGTCTTTCTGACGAGGTCCTCAATGTCGTTGAAGCGTCCCGTAAGGAGTCGACCTGAAAATGCTACGCCTTCAAATGGAAGAGACTTTCCATTTGGTGTCAGGGCAAGGGCCTGGACCCTTCCTCCTGTTCCTTGGCAAGCATTCTGGACTACCTGTGGTCCCTTTCTCAGCAAGGGCTTCGGTTGATGACCCTTAAGGTGCACCTGGCAGCCATTTCTGCTTACCGGACACGGGCTGGGAAGCAGTCGGTGGCGAAGGAGAAGGTGGTCGGGCGCTTTTTCAAAGGCCTTGATCACATATCCCCTCCGGTGCGAGAACCTCCACCTCCGTGGGATCTACTGCTGGTATTGGCTAAGCTCATGAGCAAGCCATTTGAACCGATGCACAGGTGTGACATTTCTCACCTGTCGGGGAAGACCGCCTTCTTGGTGGCTATCACGTCAGCCAGAAGGATGGGAGAGCTCCAGGCACTTTCCATCGAGTCTCCTTATCTGGTCTTCCACAGGGACAAGGTTGTCCTTCGCCCCCACCCGAAATTCCTTCCGAAGGTGGTGTCGGAGTTTCACCTTATCCAGGTGTTGACTCTGCCGGTGTTCTACCCCAGTCACACCTCGGAGGCCGAATATAGGCTCCATACTTTGGACCTTAGAAGAGCGCTCGCTTATTATAAGGAGCAGACGGCTGAAGTTTGGAGAGAGGTTCGCCAGCTGTTTGTCACCTACGCTGAAGCCGCACCTGGTAGACCTGCAGCCAAGCGGACGATAGGCAGGTGGGTCACCTCCTGCATAGATCTCTGCTATAGGTTGGCGGGCATGGACTCTCCCAGAGGGATAAGAGCTCATTCTACCCGCCATACCGCTGCATCGGTAGCTGCTTCCAGGGACGTCCCTATCCAGGAAATCTGCAGGGCTGCTACCTGGAAGTCAGCACATACCTTCATCACCCATTACCACATCGACCTTGAGTCACGCTTGGGTGCTGGTTTGGGGCCTTGGTTCTTCAGTCTTTATTCCCTAAGTAGGGGTGTCTTGCCTCCCTCCTCGGGAGAACTGCAGTAGTCTGCCAGACAGTGTGGATGAACAACATATCCATGTCCCTAGAAATACAGGTTACTCACCTGTTACAGAAGTTCTAGGAATGGTATATGTTCATCCATGACTCCCCTGACCTCCCAGCTTTAAGCATATCCTGTTTCCAGCTGGCTAGATCTGGAGCGCCATGGGCGGAGTCGAGAGTTTTACCACCCGGGTGGGTGGGAGGAGCCAGCTTGAAGACCTTCCGGCAAGATTTAAAGTGGCAAGGAACCTGCCAGACAGTGTGGATGAACAACATATACCATTCCTAGAACTCCTGTTACAGGTGAGTAACCTGTATTTCAGATATCTGCAATGCAGCTATCTGGTCCACAATCCATGCTTTCACAAGGCATTGCAATCTATTGCCTCATTAAGCGAAAAAGATGTTCCAGGACTAGAGGGCATGGGATGAAGTTGGAGGGAGGACGATTCAGAGGAAACGTGAGGAAGAATTTCTTCACAGAACGGGTGGTGGACAAGTGGAACACCCTGCCAGAGGAAGTGGTGGGGGCTGAAACAATCACGGGATTTAAGAATGCATGGGATAGACATAAAGGAATTCTGGAGGTCAGGGGTAAAGGGCAACAGACTTCCTGGAAAACATAAACTGAACTTACAAACTTAAATGGGCAGACTGGGTGGGCCATAGGCCCTTATCTGCCGACACTGTCTATGTATCTATGATGTGGGACGGCCTTCAGTCGTGCAGTTCTACAAGGTATCCTATCATAATTGTCCTCCCATATGGACAGAACTGCTGGGGATTCTCCCAGAAGTGATTACCTACTGCAAGAGACCATTCTGTGGAAGACAGTACAGTTACATAAAAGCTTACCGTAACAGTAGATCTTCGAGGAATGTCTCTTGCAGTAGGTATGATCAAGGCCCCTTGTGTTCTGCGGCAGAATTTTCTGATTTCTGCTGCAGGGCTCCTTTACTTCTGAGGCAGCATTTTCTGATTTCTGCAGCATGATTTATTCATTTCTCTGGCAGAATGCAGTCCTGCCATTGGTTAAATATGATGTGATGTCATTGATGACATCATATGGTGAGCATAGAGGAGGGGCTTCAGGATAAACGAGCCGGGAAAGAAAGCCTGACACTTTGAAAAAACAGTACATTTATATGAAAATTCACCAAAAACAATGAATTCTGCGGCACTATATATATTCTGCGGCATGATGCAAATTCTGTGGCAAATTCCGCAACCGCAGAATCGCAGAATTCCGGGGGCCTTGGGTATGATCCTGCACTCCGTCCCCCTCCTTCTCTAACAGAGCAAATTCTGGTCCAATGACTTAGGGTTGGGACTCCTTGATACTTCGGCTTCCCCTTGGTCCTCGGTTTGCGAGCTGAATCTGGCAGGGGAACTGAGGATACCAGGGACCACCCACGCTTATATAGGAAGCAGGAAGCTAATGTCACGTGTGGGCGGTCCCTGGTACAAAACTGCTAAAAGAGCTGCCATGTCACAGCGCCCTCTGCTGGAAACTCCCAGAACCACCCGACTTTCTCTGGCAAGTATCACACTGGTCTTGCTTCCAGCGGGTAAGATCTGACGTCAGGGGGTGGTGCCGAGGAGGAGACCACCTGGGTGGGTGGGAAGAGCCAGCTTGAAGACATTCCGGCAAGTCTTAAAGGGGAAAGGAATTCTGCCAGAAGTGTGGATGTACACCATATACCACTCTTAGAACTACATTTCTAGGTGAGTAACTTGTCTTTCCAGTCATTCAGCAGTGCTGGAGAATGGAATGCTGACAGGAAGAATTCATGCACCGTGGTGATCAGGCTGTACATCACAATGTAACAGAAATTAATGTAAGGCTGTCGGAATATTGACAGACAATCAGGATAGAGCTTTCTGAGACTGTTTTTATAATTATGCTAATGAAAACATTTGCCGAATTTAATTATCTTGACACACCTTATTACTGATGCGCCTTATGATACTGTTGTATCTTCCTGGACATAAAGTCTCCACCACTCATTCACACTAATGGGAGTACACCGGAGGTGCTAGGACCCAGCGGGAGCCAAACTTTTTCAGGAGGGCCGGCGCCGAGATGTAGCCACTAGGAAGTGGCACCGCGAGCCAGACTTGTGCGGTATAGACTGTCTTGGCGTCGACCCTGCAACTGCCTCAGTTCCTTTTTTCCTGCCGTCAAATGCGCTTCAGTAACAACGTCGCTTGCCCGCTGGGAGTCAAACTTCAAACTAGCTTGGTTTTCAGTTTTATTAATTTGTATTTTATCATGAAAATTACCAATTATATTTTAATAAATTTCTTACTTGTACAAGAAAGAAGTCTTGAGCCCTCCATTGACTTGAGTCGACCATGAGTGGAGCAGGTGATGGTAGGGAGACTTCGTATGAAAGCTGTTCAGTTGGCCGGGCCGGGTCTGGTCCGCTGCCCTCTGCAGGGGGGGTCTGACAACAGACGGTCCAGTGCTCATGGGGATGGGCGGTCCCCTCGAAAGCATAAAAAGAAGCGGTCCCGTTCTCTGCACCATTCGCCCTCGAGTTGTTCTTCGGCCCACCGGGTGAAGAAGAAACCGCATCACTCGAGGTCACCATCTGGTAGGTCTGCGTGTAGACAGTCGGTTGTTAGGGTCAGGAGCCAGTCTCTGCTTCTTTTGGAGTCGCCGGTTTCTGTCTCTGGTAGCTGGCCTCTTCGACATCAGAGCTCCACTCCACCTATTAGAGGGACTTCCGATGAGCAGTTTCACCATTGGGTTGCTCTTATGGAGCAGTGGCTCGGAGGTTGTCCCAACTGCCCGAACCGGCCAGTCCATCGCTGGGGCCTTCGGTCCTGTCGGATCGGCAGGCAGGGTGGTTAGGACTTTTAGTCACGCGGTGCCTTCTTCGGTGCCGTTGACTCTACACTCTGGTGTCTATCCCTCTCACATGGCTGCAGCGCAGGAGTCCACACTGATGCCTTTATCTCCTGCCATTTTTCATCCTTTACCTTCAAATCACAGTTCTCAGACTTCTGCGATGGTGCTGTTGAGTGCGGTGCCGATTTCTCCAGCGCCGAAGTCCTTTTTGGCGCCGTGGGTCCTGTTAGCGCTGTTTGCAGTGCCGCATACCCTGTCGGTGCCATCCTTGGTGCCAGGGTTGGTGTCGACGCCGTGTGTGGCGCCGCGCTATCTGTTGGCACCCTCTTCGGCGCAGGGGGTGGTGTCAGCGCTGTGTGTGGTGTTGCGCTTCTTGTCGGTGCTGTGCACAATGCTGTTTTCTGTGTCAGCACCATCTCTGTACTCGGCGCTGTTCTCTTCCACAGCGCCGAGGATGTGTGCGGCGCCATCTAGTTTCCAGAGGTTTTCGACTCTGATTCTTTCTCCTTCTCTTCTTCCTCCTGGTTTTAATTCCATTCCTGTCTATATTGTCTCCCCTGGACTGTCAGGAGATAATTTTGAGCCCGATCCAGATCTTCGACTGGGTGACGATGTGGATGCCGATTCTGCCCTGGGAGCAGGGATCAGTCCTCCTGCAGAGCCTTTTATTAAAGACCTTTCCTTTAAGTATCGGACCAAGAATTTAAATTCTACTCTTTCTGTCCAGACCACGGAAATCGATCCTGGGAAGCTTCTGCATCTCCAATATCTATATGTTCCGGAAATCCCTATGGATTTAACCCCTGCAGTACAGCCCTCTTTCGAGACTCTTTCCCAGATGGTGTGGAAGAATCCAGCTCTTATTTCTTCTGTGGCCAAGTCCATAGATAGGAAATATGCCCCTCCCAAGGATCGTCCCATCTTGGCCTCACAAGCCTTTGCTGATGCCATAGTGGTCCTGGCAGAGAATAAGGCTGTTCTGCCTCAGGAATCTACAGCCTATCCTATAAAGAAAGAATCTCACAAGATAGACACTTCGGGTAAGAGGGTCTTTGCTGCCTCAACCCTGGGCATGTGCATTGCCAACTACCAGGGCTATTTTTCTCAATATGAGTATGTTCTTTGGCATTCACTCAAAGCAACGGTAGAAGCTCTTCCCAAGTCAGAGGTTAACTCAGAGCTGCTAAAGATCATAACTAGAGGTATCGAGTCCAGTAATCAACAAATTAAAGCGGCAATGGACGCTTTCGATACTGCTTCCTGGGTGGCCGCGGATGGCATTTGCATCCGTCGCCATTCCTGGCTGTGTACTTCGGGCTTTATGAATGACGCCCAACAGAAAGTCATGGCCTTACCTTTCGACAGTGTGTATCTGTTTGGGCCTCAGGTGGAACAAGCACCAGAGGCCGCACAGAAGACTAGGTCTGCCATTAAGACAGCTAGACCTCTGCCCACTCCATCTCGAGGAGGTGGGAACAAGCATCAGTTTCACAACAGTCAGTCCTTTTTTGACAAAGGTAGAGGAGGCTTTAACAGAAACCAAACCCCTCAGCTGCAAAAGAAAACACAGCAGAAGGCTCAAGGGCCAAAAGCGCCCAGTGCCACCTTCTGAACTTTCCAGCCCAGGTCCCACCTCAGCTGCCCGAGGGGGACTCTTCCTCGACAGTGGGAGGACATCTGACTCAGTTCTACAACCAGGGGAAATCTATTACATCAGACAAATGGGTCCTCAGGATAATCCGCGAAGGTTACTCTCTCAATCTGTCGGAAACCCCTCCGGATCATCCTCCCAAGCGACAGCCCAAGCTGTCTGTGGCACAGTCAGACCTTCTTGCTTCTGAGGTACAAGGCCTTCTGAACAACGGGGCAGTAGAAGTAGTTCTGCTGGATCAACGAAACACAGGTTTCTACTCCCATTACTTTCTGGTTCCAAACAAAACTGGTGGCATGCGTGCTATTCTGGATCTCAGAGAGTTAAGCAAATTCCTGCACAAGGAAAAGTTCAGGATGATATCACTCAGTACCCTGCTACCTTTGATTCATCAACATGATTGGCTAGCCTCCCTGGACATACAGGACACCTACCAGTACATTCTCATACACCCAAATCACCACAAATACCTAAAGTTTGTTGCGTTAGGTCAACAGTATCAATTCAGAGTCCTGCCCTTTGGGCTCTCCTCAGCGCCTCAAGTTTTTACAAAGTGCTGTGCAGTTCTTGAGGCACATCTTAGGAAAATCAGAATCCATGCATTCCCATATCTGGACGACTAGCTTCTAGCAAGCCCCTCCAGGCAAGAGACTCTGGAGGCCGTGGCCACGGCCTCAGACTTCCTCACGTCCATGGGAGTCCTGTTGAACCTCAAAAAGTCACAGTTGAAGCCCTCCCAGAAGCTCCTTTTCATAGGAACCCTTCTGGACACCTACTGTGCAAAAGCTTTTCTTCAGGAGGACAGAAGGAGCGATATCTTACAGATGGCCTGCTTCGTCAGAGAACACAGCTCAGTGCGAGCCCTCTCGATGCAACGGATGCTGGGTCTCATGGCATCCTCTGTGTTCACTGTACCTTTGGCTCATCTCCACATGAGAACCTCTCAGTGGATGCTCAGTACTCAGTGGTCCCCAACTACTCACCCTCAGTCCTTTCTCATCAAGGTGACAGAACCTCTGAAGAGGTCACTCACCTGGTGGTCTCAGAAGGATAATCATCTGGAAGGATATCCCTTCGCCCCTCTGGATCATCAGATCTCCATTACCACAGACACGTCCCTGATGGGTTGGGGAGCTCACTGCCCAGATGTCCACACCCTGGGTACTTGGACTCAGGACGAGTCTCAACTTCACATAAACATCCTGGAAATGAGAGCCGTCCTCTCTGCAGTCCGAGCTTTGAAGGACATACTCTGTCACAAGAACATTCTCCTTCAAATGGACAACACGGCAGTGATGTATAACATCAACAAACAGGGTGGTGCACACTCTTACCCATTATGTAGGGAAGCAGTGATGGTGTGGGAATGGTGCCTAGAGCACAAGGCTCTGATTCAGGTGGTTTACCTGCCAGGAGAACAAGACGAGCTGGCAGACCTTCTCAGCAGAACGAAGGCGGATCCTCACAAGTGGTCTCTCGACTTAATCATCGTTCAGTCACTCTTCGAAGAGTGGGGAACTCCAGACCTGGAACTTTTTGCGTCCCCACTCCATGCAAAACTGCCTCTCTTCTGCTCCAGAAATCCAGGACCTGGCACTTTTTGTCAGAATGCATTCAGGCTGCAGTGGACAAAATACTTTCTATACGCATTTCCTCCTGTTCCCCTAATTCAGAGGGTAAACTCATTGCCCCATTCTGGCCTCGTCTGATCTGGTTTCCCCTAATCAACAGACTATTGGAAACCTTTCCGAAACTGCTTCCCCTTCAAACGAACTTTCTAACCCAGGGCCCTTTAGTCCATCCCAACCTGAGGTCTCTTCACCTCCACGCTTGGCTCCTGAGGAGACAGAGGTAAATAGGTTTAATGTCTTTCGTAGGATTTCGGATATTCTTTTGGCTGCACGCAAGCCAGCCACCAGAAAAATCTACACAGCTAAATGGAAGCGTTTCTCTATATGGTGTGCAAAATCCTTTTGGAATCCTTTTTCCTGCCCACCGAATAAAGTCTTGGAGTATCTTTTAGACCTCTCAAACACAGGTCTGCAATATTCCAGAGTCAGAGTTCATCTTTGTGCAATTTCGGCATATCATAAGCCAGTACTCTCCATGTCGCTGGCTCAGCTGCCTGTAGTTAAGAGGTTTCTTAAGGGGATTCTGCATACCAGACCTCCTATCAGATGTCCAGTTGCAGCCTGGAACATTAACCTTGTGTTAGACATGCTTACTCGTAATCCTTTCGAGCCTCTAGCTACTTGCGAGCTGAAATTCCTCACTTGGAAGACGGGCTTCCTGGTGGCCCTTACTCCTGCTCGAAGGATATCTGAAATACACGCCTTGGTTACAGACCCCCCCCATATACTGTATTTCACAAGGACAAAGTAGTTATTAGGGCTCATGCTAAGTTCCTGCCCTAGGTTGTCTCAGAGTTCCATCTGAATCAACCTTTAGTCCTTCCTACCTACTTTGCAAATTTCCAGAACGAAGGAGAGCGTACCCTTAATTCCCTACATGTGAATAGAGCCTAGCGGTTCTATCTGGATAGAATGAAGGAAATTCGCAAGGCTCAACAACTGTTTGTTTCCTTCAGCACAACCCGGCTGGCTCAACCTGTTGCTGTCAGGTGCATTTCAGCATGGCTGGTGGCATGCCTTCGCCATTGCTATTCCATGGCACAGGTTAAACTGGAAGGCTGAGTGTACACTCACTGTATCAGAGCAGTCGCGGCATCTCTGGATGAAGTTCATAAAGTTCCCATTGCAGATATTTGCAATGCGGCTACCTGGAGCTCCGTGCATATTTTAGTTAAGTACTATGCCTTGGATCTCCATGCCAGATGACATCAGTCATTTGGCAGGACAATCCTTAACCGACTTCTGTCCTAGAAAGTGAACTCCTCTCTCTCTCCTGCCACCCATCTCAGGGGGATTATTTAGCTCAGTACTGTCCCATTAGTGTGACTGAGTGGTGGAGACTTTATGTCCAGGAAAATATGGAAATTACGTGCCTACCGTAATTCTTGATCTTCTTGGATGAAGTCTCCACCACTCATTCACACGCCCACCCAGCATCCCCCCGAGCTCACTTCTCTGTTTCTGGTCTTCACTCCCTCAATGGTTAGACTGTGAAGACTTTGTTTTTGACCCTTCTTACACAGGTCATTCGGACTATCTTATGTCCAATTTTTAGATTAGTCTTCTCTAGGTTAGTTACGCTGCACGTCCTCAGAAAAAAAAGGTACTGAGGCGGTTGGAGGGTCAACGCCGAGATAGTCTATACCGCACGAGCCTAGCTCGCAGTGCCATTTCCTCGCAGCTTCATCTCAGCGCCGGCCCGTCTGAAAAAGTTTGCCTCCCGCTGGGTCCTAGTGCCTCCGGCATACTCCCATTAGTGTAAATGAATGGTGGAGACTTCGTCCAAGAAGATCAAGAATTACGGTAGGTACGTAATTTCCATTTTTTGTTGTATTGTACTGTCTGCTTGCTACCTTTAGCATGTATTGTATTGCTAAGCTTCTGCTCAAGTATTGTGTTGTGAAACTATAATATTTCCATAATATTTGTAATGCCATTTTTTCTTTACTGTATTTGTGCTCCATTTGAGCTTGAAACTGTATTCTCCCAGGTTGTGACTGAAAGTAGGCATATTACTGACCAGTGCATTTGCCTGGTAATCAAAAACTAAATAAATATAAGTGGAGGAAAGGGGGTTCACCAGTAGGATGGCACCGGGCATGGTCCTGGGTTCACTTCTTTTCAATGTGTTCATCAGCGATATAGGAAAAGGACTCTAGGGTAAGATGTAGCACTTCACAGATGACACCAAGCTGTGTGGTAGGGTAGACAGCAAGAAAGGGATTAGGGAGATGGAGAGGGACATTCAAGGACTAGAGAGGTAGTTTAAGGTTTGGCAGTCGAAATTCAGTGCTAAAGAGTGTAAGGTTATGTACACAGAAAAGAAGAACCCCAGGGCAGAATACTGGATGGGAGGAGTAAAGCTTGGCACTGCTTCTGAGGAAAGAGACCTAGGAGTCATCATGAAGTCTAGCCAGTGTAACATGGCCTGCAATAAGACAAACAGGATGCTGGGGTGCATTGGGATGGGTACTGACAGCAAAAGAAAGAAGGTGTTACTACCTCTCTGTAGATCACTGGTGAGGCTGCACCTGGAGTACTGTACCCTGTTCTTAAGTCCTGTCCCAAGGAACGATAAGGACAGGCTGGAGAAGGTTCAGCTTAGGGTAACCAAAATAGTTTAGGGCCAGCAAGGCAGATCTTACAAGGACTGGCTTATGGCAGTAAATGTGTATACGTAGGAGGCCAGACGGGAGAGGGGGGATATGATAGAGACCTTCAGGTTCCTGAAAGGAGTGAACAAGATGAAATGAACTGCAAAGAACTATCCAGCAGGAGTGGTGGATCAAGAACGTGGGGACGTGAGTGGAAACTGGTGGGGGGTGGGGGAGTAGGGGAAGATTTTGGAGGGATGTGAGAAGTTTTACAGAGAGAGTGGCTGAGTCATGGAACAGTCTGCCAGCTGATGTGCGTGCTGAAACCATTAATGGGTTCATGCACGGCTAAGACAGAGGGAAGGGCTTAGTGTTTACTCAGGGAGGTAGCAGTAAAATGGGGAGCAATGGGCGTAGATAGCATGGGCTACAACCCTGCATAGACAAAAGGTCTCGGGGTATAAGGTGTTACGAGCAGACCGGATGTATCTGTTCTTTTTCTGCCGCCATTGCCTATGTTTTTCGATTGTCATTGTAGTATTTCAAATTATAGCGTAGAGGCTACAGAGCAGTTTGTATTCTCTCAACAACATCCCACATGCAGTCATGGAGAACGGCGCTCAGACCCGCTTCATTAAGCGAGGAAATGCTGGCCAGAACTCCAGAGATAACTGTTATCTCTGAATGGTGCTGTCCTGGGATCTTTAAACGTTCCTCCCTGATAACCACCTGGAATAGTCAGAGGATCAGCACCCCTCAAGACGTGCACTGCAGTTTTGGTGTAGGATGTGAGCCCTGGGTCTTTACAGTAACTCCCACCCTCCCCCAGTGGAGAGAAGTTTCTGTAAAGATTTGAGAGCAATTTATACAAGGGTAGACGTGACCCCACAGCTGTTTCATGGCCTGTTGCCAAGGAGGGCAGGCTTTAGCCTTCCATAAACATTGGCTCATTTCTGTTGGAAAGCGTTATTGGCTCTGACATTGCTTATCAGCAATGAAACTTCCACTAATCTGGCTCATTAACTGTAAACCAGTTCAAAATGAAGCGGAATCATTTCATTAAAAAATCTTGTTTGAATGTTCATCTCAGAAGTCAGTTTTATGTTAGATGGAGGGAAAAGGGGCTAGAAGTGGGCCTCTTGGGGATTTGTCATTCTCGGTTTAGTAATGAATGAGAGAGACAGTTTTTATTCATGTAAAGCATTCCCATTTCAGAATTGAGTTTACGCATCAATACAGTATTATCAAGGATTGTGAACAACTGATCAGTTAACAAGCCAAGGTTTAGTTTACATATTTTTCCACAGAGTCTAACATGTTGCCTGACTAAAACTGTGATTTCCAAGGCCCTTTATTCAAAGGTACATATGAGGTTCTCTCTCCCCTTTTCCCATCTGGTCAGGTTGTTCTCACATGCCCCATGTCTTCTGGCATCCTCTGGCTATGATTGGGTAAAAAAAAGTCCAGAGCTGGATTAGGATGTCAGTCATCTGGGGGTGGGGGGGGACTATCCTCCCAGCACACACACACACACACACACATACCCCCTTACCCATCTCCTTCCTCTTATTTGAGCTCCTCATTAAGATTCTCAATAGCAGCATAAAGACCTGACATGAAATGCCATTATGTCCGCAACCAAGACTTTTCATGCCAATTGCTGAGGAGGGGGTTACGGATGTGGAGAGCTGATTGCTCCTTCCCTCCCAGTGCTTGAGCATGTCACCTCTATGGTGCACTCAGAGCTCCGAGTCTTGGGGCTGAGAAGTCCAAAAACTGAACCCAGATCTCCCACACGACAGATCCAAACAGCAATTATGCATGTCCCACTCACACTTTATTAAAAGGACACTGTCAAACCTTTTTGCATCCTTTTCAAATTGAAAACCACGTTTTATGATCCCTTACCTTCTCTAAAAGTCATTGGTGTTGCTGCTTGTTTAATCTGCCTCCTTTCTTAGAAGAATTGAAATGCATACTAATGGTGTAAATATACCCAGCCTTATGTTTTGTTTCAAATCCTTGACCTACTCTTATTGCCTACTTTCTAAACATTAGGAACCCCCCCAAACAGTGCAGCCACTCATGATGCAGTAGTCTCTTTTCCTTCCACTGCCCCTTGAGTGGCTAGACTATCTTGGGGTGTTCCCAAGTCCAGGAAAGATGCAGTGGAAGTTGATTAAGGAATGTAAACAAACATATTTAGGTGTGGTAACATCAGTATGTTGAGTAGTCTGTTTTTCACTTTTAAAAAGAAAAATGGAATAAGAATCAAACTGACAGGTACAGCAGCACATTCTACAGAATGTGAACATTTATAAAATGTTTTTTTTTTTTTTTTGAATGGATAGTTTGATGCCTAAGGGGGTTGACAGTGTCCCTTTAACAGATTGCACAGCAACAACATAGTTTACCCCATGATCCATTCCGGATATAAAGCACCCCTAATTCCAGTGATCTGGTATGTAGACTTTGGTTTAGCCCCACAACATTCACAGACTTTGGCAGGTAACATTTGCTTTTCCATTGTTTGCTGTATGTTTTGTTTTGCCTTCCCTGCAGCCACAAACTCCTGGAGCAGCTAGAGATGAGGAACTCAAACCTCAAGAAGGAGCTGCTGATGGTCAAAGAATCTTTAAGCAAGGCCTCTCTGGAAAAGGAGGTGCTGGAGAATGAGAAAGCTGGAATTGCAGAGTCCCTGTCCAAGGTAAACTTTACACAAGAGCAATTTTTATTTCGTCTTGGTTTAAGATGAGACACAGAGTAAACCAGAGGTTGGGGAAATAAGGTCTGCCCTGCCCCAGGTTAGCACTTAATCATTTTTTTTTTTTCTTAATTTATTTATTTTTTTGTTCAGAGCTTTTTCTCATGTCGGTGTCTTCTGGTGGCACCTCTCAAGCCCCATCACCGACCTTATGGACTTACAGGTTATCCACCACTTAGCGAGGTGTGTCAGTGAAGCAAAAGCCTGTTGGGAGTGCTGACCTGGATGACTGTCTTTTTCCTCTGGTCTCCTGGTTTTGTTCCTGAGTGCCAGCATGCAGTGACACAGCTGTGTATGTGTGCGTTCGCATGCATGCGTGACAGGCATCTGGTGACAATCCCTCACCATTCTAGTCCTTTGACCTCTGCTGCCAACTGGTCCCCCCTTCCCGAGGAAGGAGAGCAGTCCTTTGGATGCTCATTCCTTCCTTTCCTAGCCAACCCCTGATAGCCACTCTTGTTCCAGAACATGGGTCATTGAAACATAGAAACATAGAAGTTGACGGCAGATAAGGACCGAAAGGCCCATCCAGTCTGCCCATTTCTTTTTCTACCTTATAAATGTGCCATCGGCCTTTGCTCTGTCAGTGGCCTATCTATTCATAGTCATTTGTATTGCTCCCTTATGCCTATCCCATGCCTGTTTGAAGCCCTGCACTGTATTCATAGCCACCACTTCTTGTGGTAAGCCATTCCATGCATCCACCACCCTTTCTGTGAAAAGAATTTCCTCACATTCCCCTTAATCGGCCTCCTCTAATCTCATGCTGTGTCCTCTTGTCCTGCTATTTTCTTATATTTAAACATGTTGAACTCTTTCCTTGTTTATGCCCTTAAGGTGTTTAATGCCTCGATCATATCACCTCTTTCCCTCTTTTGCTCAAGGGTATACATATTGAGCTCGTTAATCTGTCCTCATATGTCTACTGATGCAGTCCCTGCACCATTTTGCTTGCCCTTCTCTGGACTGCCTCTAATTTGGTTAATGTCCTTGTGAAGTGTGGCCTCCCAACTGCACGCAGTACTCCAGATGGGGGCCTAACCAGTGTCTTGTACAGAGGGATTATTACCTCCCTCTTCGACTTGTGATACCCCTACTAATACACCTAACACCCCCTAGCCTTACCTACTGCTTTAGAGGTCTGCTTGGATGATTTTAGGTCATCAGTGATGATGATGCCCAAGTCTCTTTCTTCCTTTGTGACTGCTAGCAACTCCTCCCAGCCTATAGGTGGCTTCAGGTTTCTCTTCCTATGTGCATGATTTTGCACCACTTTGCATTAAATCCCAGTTGCCACTCTTCTGACCATTCTGCTAGTTTATCCAGATCTCTTCTCATTCTGCCCACCCCATCTGGATCATCTACTCTGTTGCAGATCTTGGTGTCATCTGCAAACAGACAAGCCTTACCCTCAGTCCATCTGCAAGGTCACTAATGAAGATGTTGAAGAGGACTGGCCCCAGGACTGATCCCTGAGGTACCCCACTTGTGACTTGCATCTCTTCCTGACTGTATACCATTTACCACCACTCTCTGTTTTCTGCCCGTCAACCAGTTTGCCACCCAGTTGACCAACTTCTGACCCACCCGAGCCTGCACAGCTTATTTATCAATCTTCTATGGAACAGTGTCAAAAGCTTTGCTGAAGTCAAGGTAGGCGACATCAACTGCTCCCCCTTGGTCCACCACTCTGGTTACCCAGTCAAAGAAATCTATGAGATTAGTTTGACAGGACCTTCCTTTGTAAACCCATGCTGTCTTGGATCCTGTGCCCTATGGATTCAGGTGTTGCACTATCCTTTCCTTAAGGAGTGCCTCCATAATCTTGCTCACTACTGAGGTAAGACTGACCGGTCTGTAGTTCCCCGCCTCCTCCCTGCTACCACTCTTGTGGAGCGGGATCACATGAGCCCTTCTCCAGTCTTCTGGGACCTCTCCTGTGCTCAGAGACTCACTAAACAAGTCTGCTAATGGCTCTGCTAGTTCCTCCTTTAGCTCCTTAAGTACCCTGGGATGTATGCCATCAGGTCCCATTGCCTTATCCACCCTGAGCTTAGCAAGCTCTTGTAGGACCCTTTCTTTTGTGAAGGGAGTAGTGCTCACCTCCTCCCCTGTGTCCATGATGCTGAGCTGTGGGCCCTGCCCTACCTTCTCTTCAGTAAATACTGAGCAAAGTATCTATTTAGGATAGATGCCTTTACAGGGTCCTCCTCCTCACATGCTCCCTTTTCTCCATTAAGCTAGCAATACCCCTCTGGACTTTCTCCTTTCACTAATGTATCTATAGAAAGTCTTGTCACCTTCTTTTTACTGTTGTGCTAGTGTTTCCTCAGTTTGGGACTTTGCCTGCCTTACCTGCTTCCTTAGGGCAGTTTGGTATGCCTCCTATCTTCATCCCGCTGTGTTCCCTTATATTTCCTGAAGGCCAGCCTTTTGGCTCTGACCTTTTTGCTACTGTATTTGAGAACCAAAGTGGTTTCCTCTTCTTTTGAACTTCCTTTTCTGTCTAACACAATGGGATGTTGCTTCAGTATTGCATCCTTAATGCTTGCCCACTTTGCCTGTACCCTCACCTGTGTTTCTTTTGCCAGGGCTAGCTTAACTCTGTTGGCCATCTTATCAAAGTCAGCTCCTCTGAAGTCCCATATTTTTGCCTTGGAATGGGATGATTTAGATGTAGTAGCCAAATTGAACCATACCATGTTGATGGTCACTGGCCCCAGGTGACCTTCTACCTGGAGATCTGTGGTCCCTTCTTTGTTAGTCAGTACTAGATCTAGGATAGCCCTGTCTCTTGTGGGTTGCTGTACCAGTTGTTTGAGGCCCTCCCCCTGCAGGGAATCCACTATGAGTCTAGTTCTGGCAGATGTTCCTGCTGGTATTGACCAATCTGTATCCGGCATGTTGAAGTCTCCCATTATCAGAACCTCCTCTTTAGCTGCCATGTTTTGTATATCTTCTAACAGTAATGTGTCTATGTCCTCCCTCTGGTCTGGGGGCCTGTAGACAACCTCAGTTCTTATGGCTGTCCCATTTCCTGTTTCCAGGGTGACCCACAGTTCTTCTGGCTCCTTATGTGTATTCTGAATTTCTGTAGCTTTGATATTTTCATTAACATACAGGGCCACTCCTCCCCTCCTTTTTGCACCTCGGTCTCTTCTGAACAATGCATAGCCAGGGTACTGAAGTTTTCCTGTTTATTGTAAAACACGCCTCACTAATTGCTACTATGTGCAGTTTAGCCTCTGACATTATTGCCTGCAGGTCTGGGATCTTATTTCCCAGGCTGTGAGCATTTGTGTACATGATTTTCCATTGGCCAGATTTTGGTGTGTTAGTTGTTGGGTGAAGTTTGGCATTACCCCATAGGCCATATGGGGAGACAAACCTTTTTCTTACCTGGTGATGCAAATGAACGGCAAACATGTTGAATTCCTGTTTGACTCACTAGCTGGGGTTGTTTCCCATTCGACGTATGGGGTGCTGCAATTTCCTCCCATTTGCTAGTTTAAATATTCTGCAAAGATGTCAAACTTCTGCCCCAATGCACTGACTTCCTCTTTAGTCAGATGCAGTCCATCAAATTTAAAGAACTTTCGCTCCCAGAACTGTTGCCAGTTCCCTACAAATCTGTGTCCTTTTTCCTGGCACCAGCCCTTGAGCCACATGTTTAGCTCCCCATCTCCCTTCTCGACCTTCCGTCCATCTGCTCCCTCTCCCAGACTGGCAGGATCTCAGAGAAGGAGATGCGACGAAATAGATGATAGTTTGTCACCCAGCCTAGTCAGGTGTTCCTTGGTCTCTCACAATGACCAGCTGGCAAGATCATTAGTCCCTATGTGTACTAGGACATCAGTGTTTTCTCCTGTTTTGTGAACAATTTTAGCAATGCGGTCAGTGTCTCTCCATGCTGATGTACCTGGAGACATCTGACCATCACCCTTGGCTGGAGATGGATATCAACTCCCGAATCATGGAGTCTCCTATGATCAGAAGTTTTTGGATTTCCTTTGTGCTTGTTTTGTTTTGGTTCCTGATTTGGGTGAGTTTTGTTGTGCTAGCTCCTGTGCCGATAGTGTCCTGCTTTCAGTGTCTTCTGCCTCTTTATTTGATTTCAGAGATAGAGGCAGATACCTGTTTGTAGTGTTTATATGGTTTTTGGAGGTAATGTTGGAGAGCAGAGAGTGATGGGGCACCTGATTTGCTCCTCCTAACCACCTGCCAACCTCCTGGACCAACTACCTCTGCGGTCGAGGTTTTTCTGTTGGATGCTGGGGAAATGGCGGGTGGTTGTTATAATGTATTTCCTCTTCAATATGAAATTTGAGGCGTGCAATCTCTGCCCATGCTGCCCGGAGCTGAGCCCTAAGATCTCCAAAGGCCCAGCATGTAGGACAGTGTCCTACATGCTGGCATAGCAAGCGGTAGTGCTCCCACTGTGCTACCGGGCTGGCTAGCTCTAAATACTCTTACTTGGTGCAGCATTCAAACAATGATCAGGAGATCCCTCTACTGTGTATTGGTGCTGCTGTATTTCTTTAGTACTAGGAACACCACCACTCTTGGCATTGTCGGGTACTGTTGCTTCTGTTTTCAATAGTCACATCTATGGGCCTTTCAGAGCACCTGGTGCTTAAACCTACGAAAGCACAAGGAAGCTCGAAATAAATGCAATAGTAGGTTTAGTTTGGTCAAATCCGACTTCAAGGCCCAGCAAACCCAGAATTGGAGCAATGGTAAACGATTCTGGGAGAATGTCTCAGAACTCCTTTTTGGAGCAGTGGTAAACGATTCTGGGAGAATGTCTCAGAACTCCTTATTGGAGCAATGGTAAATGATTCTGGGAGAATGTCTCAGAACTCCTTATTGAAGCAGTGGTAAATGATTCTAGGAGAATGTCTCAGAGCTCCTTGGTAAGTGATAAAAAATGTCCCGAAAATTTCTCTTGGTTGATGGAAGTGAGGTTCTTGATCCTATCGGGATTGCTAACAGATTGAATATAGCCTTTACTGACCCAAGCTCTGTCATCCCCACCAAGCCTGCCTGGTGGTAGATCTGGTCCTGAAGCCAACAAACTGCTGGACCCCTGAGTTAGGTTACCCTGTATTCTGTTTTAAGCCTGTCTCAGTTAAAAACACCTCTAAAAATATCAGAAATGTGCTTGGCAAAACCAGGGTTGGGGGAGACGCATTAGATGTGAAGCTACTTGCCCTAACTATTGAAAAACTTTCCTATCCCATTTTCAGAATGTTCAGCTTTTCCTTGCGTTACTCCCAGTTCCCTGAGAAATCCGTGCTGGTTACACCAGTGTGACCATACTAACCTTGCCAACTGCAGACCAATCTCTGTTCCAGCTCCCTTGTCTAAAGCCCAAAAGAGAACTGGGTCTGACCAACTTGTCTCATGCCTTGAAAAATATGAAATCCCATGTGCCCAATAGCATGGCTTTTGGAAACAACACAGCACCAATACAGCACTGATGAATACATCAGCTACACTCATGAGGCCCTTGACAGTGGTGACGCGGTTGGAGCTGTCTGTATCAACCCGAGAAAAGCCTTCAACCTGGTGAACCACAAACTCCTGCTCAGCAAGCTCCATGGCTTTGGTCTGACTCTGGACACAGTAGTCCGTTTCCAAAGCTCTCTCTCTCTAGTCACACACAGCGTGTGAAGATGGAGTGATCCTTGTCTGATGATTAGTAGAGTATCCACTGGCATGGCCCATGGTTTTGTACTGGGCCCCGTCCTGTTTGGCCTGTTCATTAACCACTAGTCTAATGACTATTAGTCAGCAAATGTACTTCTGTATGCTGATGATGCTGTTTTCTGTAACTAAAACTCTGACCTTGGTAACTTCACCCCTGTCCTTCAGTGCAACTTTGGGTCCATAAAAACTGGTGCTCACACAACAAACTGGTCCAAAACTTCAAAAAAAAACTAAGACCATGCTCTTGAAAAGCCCTCTGCTGAAGAGAAAGGTACCGCTCAGTACCATCCTCAACAACACAGGACAAAAAGTTGAATAGATGGAAACTTTTAAATACTGCCGAGTAATTCTGGACGATACACTATCATTTGCCCCCATGTAGAAAACCTGGTGTCCATTGAAAACAGAAGGCTGGGAGCCCTGTATAGAAAATGGATCACCTTCTCTACTGATGCCAGACACCTCATAGTGGCAGCTCTGTCCTGTCACTAATCGACTATGGCGTCCCTGTCTGTGCAGCTGCCTGTGATACAGGATACAGGCTAAATGTGATCTGCAATAAGGCTTGTCGCTTTGTGCTAGGGGCTGGCAAGAGTACCCATCGCTGCACCCTATACACCCTAACTAATTGACTACCCCTACTTAACAGAATAAAGTATCAAACCTGTCTGCTAGCCAAAAAGATGCTACTGGGCTTAACCCCACCTGGTCTAAAAAACTGCTTCCACCCCGTTGCCAATCAGTACAATACAAGAGAGTGGCTATGAATATCCTTGAACTGCCTCTTCGTAGAACCCAGCTGAGCAGACATTGTGTTGCTGTCAGGGTTGCAGGCTAGTTAAATGAATTGCCTGAATCCCTGCTAAATCTCCCAAAGTTCAACCAATTCAAGAGATCTCTGCAGTCAGCTCTAGCAGTTCAGTGCAATTATAACTTAATTACCTAACAGTATCTTACCTGGTGATAACACTTACTTACGTCTGTAACAGGCTCTGTTGTTATGAATTATTTTGTGACTGAATTAGCTAAGTAATTGGCTTACTGTACTGTTACTGTATGTACTGAATTTGCCTTGACTACTGTTCTCAAGAATTGCTTGTACACACTTGTATTTGTTTCTTTGTAACTCAGTCACTGATGTGGAACCTTTGGAAACGAGCACTTGTGCTCAAAGGTGCTCTCCAAAAATGTTAATAAATAAAAATAAAGCTTATAGGTTTCTGTTGGGAGTTGTAGCCCCGTGATCTCTTTTCAGTTTTGAGCTGCTGTCCTACCTGATATACAGTGCTGTCTCTATTTTCTGCTTTCTCCCCGATGATCCATAAACCTCAGTATACTGCATGCTGCTCTGTGTCCCTAAGCAACTGTCAGCCTGATATACAATGTTGCTTCTATTTTCTGCCCCCTCCCCAATGATCCATAAATCTTGGTTCTAGGGACATGGATATGTTGTTCATCCACACTCATTGGCAGGTATCCTTGCCGCTTTAAATCTTGCCGGAAGGTCTTCAAGCTTGCTTCTCCCACCCACCCGGGTGGTATAACTCTCGGCTCCGCCCCATGACGCCAGATCTTCCTTACCGCTTGGAAGCTCAGGTTCCCTCCTTAACGCTCTGCGTTTGTGACTGGTTCCTATTCTCCGCTTATGGATTTATAAATAAATTTTGCAAAAGACTTAGTCTTCTATCCCTCGCGCCGCGATGGACAAATCGACTCGGATTTCGAGATGCCCATGCGAACGAAGATGTCTCGGGCGGATCCACACTCCCGTGTGTCTACTGCTTAGGCCTTGAGCCGACCCGCGGGCTTGCGACCTGTGCTCATCTTTGCCATTTCTCGTCCTCGAAGACCGTGCTGCCCGATTGCAGCTGGGCCGTCGAGGCGTTCCCTCGGTGAAGTCCAAGGAGGCCCGGTTGGCGTGATCATGGCCGGCGGTCAAGCGGATCAGCTCGAAAGGATGGTCACCAAGAGGAGGCGGCGGGTCAGATTTTCTCGGGCGGCATTTATCCCGCCTCTCTGGGTTCTTCCTACACGGCTTCTTTTAAGGAGCTTTGTCTGTCCTCTCCACTAAAGGAGAAGGGCCTGCGTCTGCTGGACCTTATTCTCGGTCCAAAAAGAGGGACAGGGGTAAGTCCCTCCGTCGGCGCTCTTAGGAGCGGGAAAGTTCCCTCTCCCCGGGCCGTTGACCGTCGGCTTCGGTCGACCGCTCGGCTTCGGCCACTGTCCGCGGTGTCCCGTCAGGTCAGTTGACCGAGACTCCCACCGATGAAGTCGAGATTTTTCTCGACCCATTGGACGGGCTGTCGCCTTTAGCAGCCGAGATTCCCTCTCCCGTTCCCCGGGAGGAGTTGAGGATCCCGTGGCTCGCCTGTGCCTCCGGTTCCGGAGCCTCGGATGGACCATCCGAGCCGAAGGGAGTGCCGGTTCCGGCCGACACCTCCCTGCACCGACCTCGGAAATTCCGGGACACTCGGTCTCGGTCTCGGACCTCTTCGCGGTCCAGCCGATCCCACCGTCATAGGCGGTCTCGGTCTCGGCACCGCGGTAAGCGGCGTCGCCGCTCGTCCTCGTCCTCCTCCTCGGATGAGGGGAGGCTTCGGCGTAAATTACGTCGACGGTACGAGGACCTTATGTTGCAACAGCTCCTCCTGGCCGGGAATAAGCCGACCCGTCGCCTTCCCCGGCCATTAAGTGGCTGTCACCGGAACGGCCGACACAACCCCTCGACTTATCCGAGGAGCCTATACCCAGGCCGGTTGTTCGGCCAAAACCAGCTGCTCCACCGATTCCGGTGGAACCTCCGCCTCCACAGCCACCAATTGGGGCTCCGACCAAGGATTCTCGGTCGGCTAAGGGTCTACCCCATCGGCTGTCAGTTACCCTCACTCCCGACCGACCTCGGCAGGTGAAGGGTGGCTCAGGCCAGAGGCAGCTCTTGAGTTCTTCGAGTCCGAAGATGATTCCTCCTTTTTCTCCAAGCGACTGGACTTGGAGTCTTCAGGAGGTCAGTCAATGGACGATAGCCCGTCGTCCTTCCTAGGACTGCTTCGGCTCATCTCGGAGTCTACCGGGATGGAGCTCGAACCCGTTTCCAAACGGGCCAGGTATCCCCTCACGGAGATTCTGGACCGAGGGGATTCTCCGACGGAGGCCTTTCCGGTGGCCGAGGCCATAGTGGGTCCGGCACTGGAGCTTTGGCAGCGCCCTGCTTCCTGCCCTGCGCCTTCGGCCAGGATGGCCAGGAAGTATGCGGTCCCTACCGGTTCCTTGTCCGGTTTTTCGGAACACCCCTCTGCTGAGGGGTTGGTTACCGACAGCGTTTTCCGGCGCGCCGGCAACGCCAGGGATGTGGACAAACCTCCTGACAAGGAGTCCAAGAAATTGGACTATGTCGGGCGAAAAGTCTACGCCATGTCCTCTCTCGGCCTTCGTCAGGCCAGTTCGGCCGCCCTCATGGCACATTTTCTCATGCCTGTTGGGCTCCCTGGATGAGGTCATCCCTCATCTTCCCGCCGATCTGCAGACTACGGTTAAGCAGGTGCGGGACCAGGGCAGGGCAGTGGCCAAACAGCAGCTCCAGACTGCTTTGGATATAGGGACTCATGTGCCAGATCGTGGCGGCCGAGTGGCTATCGTGGTCAGGGCTTGGCTGAGGATATCCACCTTTACTTCGGATACCCAGCACAAGTTGGCGGATGTTCCCTTTTGGGGACTGACCTCTTGACCCTGGGGTGGAAGTCACCTGCAGAGGATCGAGAAGTCCAGTGCCACCTTGGACTCGGTCTCTTCCGCTCCAGAAGGACAAGGCCGCAAACCACAGCCTAAGCCCTTATCTCCTTCTGTGCCCTCGCGGCCTCGGCCAGAACGTCCAGGGCCAGCAGGCTCGACCTTGGCATCCCAAACCCAAGCCGGCTTCCTCTAACAGGAGGCAAGGAGGAAAGGGCCCAGGAGGTCCCTCGGCCGGTCCCTCCTCCAAGCCTGCCCAGTGACGGGCTGAGGGGTGTCGCCCCCATCCCCGTCACCTTACCCCTGGGTCCCCCCGTGGGGGGACGGCTCCGGCACTTCCGTTCCGCCTGGTCCGCTGTTACCACGGACAGGTGGGTCTTGGAGGTGGTGGGAAGAGGCCTGCCTCTGGAATTCGAGCAGGCACCACCCTTCAGAGCCGTCGCCCCTCGGGGGGCTTCGGGATCCCCAGCCTCACTGGCGGCTCGTCGAGCCGACATCGCTCTCCTCCTCCAGAAGGAGGTGGTAAGAGAGGTGGTGGACCCTCCTTCAGACCCAGGGTTTGTGTCCAGGTACTTCCTGGTTCCGAAGCGGACGGGGGGCTGGCGCCCCATTTTCGACCTACACGACCTAAACAAGTTCCTAAGGTCTCGAACCTTCAGGATGGTCACTCTGGCTCAGATAATACCATCCTTGGAACGCGGCGTGTGGTTCTGCTCTCTGGACTTGCAGGACGCATTTTTTCACGTCCCTATCCGTCCGTCTCACCAGAGATTCCTTCGCTTCCGAGCGGAAGGATCCCTCTTCGAGTTCCAAGCCATGCCCTTGGCTTGTCTCCAGCTCCCAGGGTCTTCACCAAATGCATGGCTGTGGTGACAGCATTCCTCATGGCGCGAGGGTCCGGGTGTACCCCTTACCTGGACGACTGGCTGATAGCAGCTCCCTCCAGGAAGGAGGCGGAGTGGTCAGAGATCTGGCCCTCAGGTCTGCTCTCAACTGGGCCTCCTTATCAAGCGAGGCCAAGTCAGACTCGAGCGAAGCAGGTGATTCTATTCATCGGGCGCAGCTCGACTCTCTTCGAGCCAGAGCGCGGCTCCCGGCGGACAGGGCCGAGGTTCTTTCCTCCTTTGCCCGATCATTTCTGGTTGGGCAATTGCGCCCTGCCCGGGACTTCCTGCGCCTCCTGGGTCTCATGGCGGCCTGCACCAGCGTGGTCCGTTGGGCCCGCTGGAATATGCGTCCCCTTCAGTGGGGACTGGCCAGCCAGTGGTCACAATGCTGCGATCCCTTGGACCAGCTTGTGTCGGTGACACAGGGGATGTGGAACGCTCTCCAGTGGTGGACCGTTCCAGATCATTTGCAGGAGGGCATCCCGTTCGTCCGCCCCGAGCCGACGGTCTCTCTGTCGACCGATGCCTCTCTGATGGGTTGGGGTGCCCATCTGGGGGAACACCGGGCTCATGGCCTCTGGTCCCCGCGGGAGTCCCGATGCCACATCAACCTGCTGGAGCTCCGAGCGGTCCGCCTAGCTCTCACCGCCTTCGCTCCGTTCCTCCGGGGTCAAGTGGTCCGAGTCCAGACGGACAATACCACGACCATGTACTATCTAAACCGCCGAGGCGGGGACCGCGCTCATGCTTCTATGCAAGGAAGCTCTCCGCATTTGGTCACTCGTCTGCAGCCTGGAGGAGATCTCCTAGCCATTCACGTGGCAAGAGCCTCCAACACCCTGGCCGATGCCCTGAGCCGGATAGGGCTGCATCCCACGAGTGGTCTCTCTGCCGGAGGTAGTACAGCATCTGTTCTCCTTTGGGGCACACCTCAGGTGGACCTGTTTGCCTCCAGGAGAACGCTGGCTGAGTCTGTTCCATGCCGCCCCCTCAGCAGGGCTCGCTGCAGGGGATGCCTTCTCGAGGCAATGGACCCGGGCCTCTTTACGCCTTTCCCCATTTCCCTTGATCCACAAGGTGCTTCTCAAGGCGAGGAGGGACAAGGCGCAGGTGATTCTGATAGCCCCAGACTGGCCTCGCCAGTTCTGGTACCAGATCTCCTCAGTCTCAGCTCCAGGACTCCGCGGCAGCTTCCAGCTCGCCCCGACCGCTCTCAGTCAATCAGGGAAGGTGTTCCATCCGGACCTTCAATCCCTGCACCTGACGGCCTGGTTCCTGAGCGGCTAGAGTTCCAGGCCTTGGGTCTTCCGACCGAGGTCCTCAATGTAGTTGAGGCGTCCGTAAGTCGACCAGAAAATGCTATGCCTTCAAATGGAAAGGTTTTCCATTTGGTGTCAGAACAAGGCTTGGACCCTTCCTCCTGTTCCTTGGCAAGCATCTTGGACTATTTATGGTCCCTTTCTAGTCAAGGGCTTAGGTCGACGACCCTTAGGGTGCACCTGGCAGCCATCTCTGCTTACCGGGCGCGGGCCGGGAAGCAGTCAGTGGCGCAGGAGAAGGTGGTCTGGCGCTTTTTCAAAGGCCTTGATCACATTTCCCCTCCAGTGCGGGAACCCCCACCTCCGTGGGATCTACTGCTGGTACTGGCAAAGCTCATGGGCAAGCCATTCAACCTATGCACAGGTGTGCTCTCTCACCTGTCGTGGAAGACCGCCTTCTTGGTGGCTATCACGTCAGCCAGAAGGATGGGAGAGCTCCAGGCGCTTTGCATCGAGTCTCCTTACCTGGTCTTCCACAGGGACAAGGTTGTCCTGCGCCCCCACCCGAAATTCCTTCCGAAGGTGGTGTCGGAGTTTCACCTTAACCAGGTGTTGACTCTGCCGGTGTTCTACCCCAATCACACCTCGGAGGCCGAATATAGGCTCCATACTCTGGACCCTAGAAGGGCGCTCGCTTATTATAAGGAGCGCACGGCTAAAATTCGGGGAGAGGTTCGCCAGCTGTTTGTCACCTACGCTGAAGCCGCACCTGGCAGACCTGCAGCTGAGCGGATTTATAAGCAGGTGGTAACCTCTGCATAGATCTCGTTATAAGTTGCGGGCATGGAGCCTCCCAGAGGGATAAGAGCTATTCTACTCGCCATACTGTTGCAACGGTGGCTGCTTCCAGGGACGTCCCTATCCAGGAAATCTGCAGGGCTGCTACCTGGAAGTCAGCAAACACCTTCATTACCCATTACCACATCGACCTTGAGTCACGCCGGGATGCTGGTTTTGGGGCCTCGGGTTCTCAGTCTCTCTTTCCCAAGTAAGTATTGGGGTGTGCGTCTTGCCTCCTCTCCTCCCGGAGAACTGCTAGGAGTCTGCCAATGAGTGTGGATGAACAACATATCCATGTCCCTGAAATACAGGTTACTCACCTGTAACAGGAGTTCTAGGAATGGTATATGTTGTTCATCCACACACCCACCCGACCTTCCCGGCTTCGACGCACAACCTGAGCTTCCAGCGGGCCAGATCTGGCGTCATGGGGCAGAGCCGAGAGTTATACCACCCGGGTGGGTGGGAGGAGCAAGCTTGAAGACCTTCCGGCAAGATTTAAAGCGGCAAGGATACCTGCCAATGAGTGTGGATGAACAACATATACCATTCCTAGAACTCCTGTTACAGGTGAGTAACCTGTATTTTCTCACCCCAGGATTCCCTCAGTGTACTTGACTAATGCAGGATTGCCAGCTGGGATTAACTGCCCCAGAGATAGAACCTATGCTAATGATGGCAAGAATTGGCCAATCAGGTTGCAGTTCAGGGTGCTGCCTGTAGGTGCTGCCGTTAGTCAGATTCTTTTCTCTGCCTGACTGAACAAGTTTGCACTGGAGCTATCTCTGTTCATCTTTGCTTGAATAGGTTTATTTCTTTTAAAGTTGCTTTTATTTTGTAGTTTGTGCTGCCATTATTGCTTTTTAGTGATTTTTGACCGTTTTACTGTGTGTTCCTCGGTTCCCATTTGTTCCCAGGAACTGAGGAAATTCTCACAACAGTTTTTTCCACGGTTCCCACACTTTATTTTTTAACTAAAAAAGCACTTTCTGAGGTAACTTTTTCGCATTGATGGTATTGTAACTTTAGTTCTAGGATCGTGGATATGTTGTTCATCCACACTTATTGGCATGTCCCTTTCCCCTTTAAATCTTGCTGGAAGCCTTCAAGCTGGCTCCTCCCACCCACTCGGGTGGTATATACCTCGGCTTCGCCCCATGACACCATCTTCCTTTCCACTGGAAGATACAGGTTGCCTCCCTCATGCTCGCATTTTGTAGGCCCTGGCTTCAAAAACTTCGGTTTTACCGAAATTAAAACTCGTTCGAGTTAGCGATTGCGCGTTTGCGTCTTCGATCATGGAAGAGAAATCTTCTCCTGGATTTCACCAGTGTCCTTGCTGCCAGAAGATGTCGCACACCGATCCCCACCTCACGTGCGTCTACTGCCAAGGTGTCGGCCATGACATCTTGTCCTGCTGTTTTTGCTTGGCCTTCCATCCCAACGTTCTGGACGACCGCATGGTACGATTGAAGTTGGGGAGACCGGAGAAAAGGAATCCTCCAGTGAAGTATAAGGAGGCTAGGTGGACGGTTTCTGTGGCCGCGGGCTCTGTCGAGCAGCTGGAACAAATGAAGGCATTTGAAGAAGAAGCCGCCCGCGCTTCAGCTAATCAAATCTTTTTTGTTCCACTCAACCTAGGCTCCACCTTCGAGGGTTCTTTAAAGGAATTTTGCCAGTCTCTCCCCACCTGGGGTTAGGCGCCTGCGGGCTCACACTCCTCCCGCTCTCAAAAGAGGGACAAAGAACCTGGCTCGTCTTCGTCTGGACGGAGATGCTCTTGGGACCGAAAGAGGTCTCAGTCCCAGGAGCATGCGGTCTCGACCTCGGTCGAGGTCGCTTCCTCGGCTGCAGGCTTCGTGGACCTTCCATGTAGCCAAATGACCGAGGAAGTGGCCGAAGATGTCGAGATTATTCTTGACCCGATCGACCCTCTGTCGCCGGCCGTGGTCGACAACTCCTTGGAACGGACTCCGGTCCTAGTGTTCCCTGATGAGGAGACCCAGCCCGCTGGTGTCCCCATTGAGGACCTGGTTCCAGACCCCCAGGTTTCACTGATCCCTCCGATGTCTCCCGAGCGACCAAGTCGGCCTGTCTGATCTTGGTTGAGGTCCAGAACCCCCTCGACCGAACGGCCGAGGAAGGGCCATAATCGCTCCAAAAAGAGGCATCGCCACAGGTTGTCCTCGTCCTCCTCAGATGAGGAGAGGCTCCGACGGAAATTCCGTAGGCGCTACAAGGACCTTATGTGGCAACAGCTGATTTTGACTGGGCAGAAGCCGGCTCCGCCACCTACCCCGGCCATTACTTGGCTGTCGTCTCCCAGGCCGGAGCCAACCCCCTCGGAACTGAAACCTTTGCTTCCTCCGCCTGCAAGGCCAGCCCGTCTTCCGGTTCGGCCTATACCGGTCTCTCCACCGATAGTGGTGGAGCCACCCCCTAAGCAGCCAGTGGGAGGTGCTCCTTCCAAAGAGGACTGACCAGACACCAGACTACCCCGGCGTCTGTCGGTCACGGTCACCCCGGACCGCCCTCAGCGGGTCGAGGGTGATTTGAGCGGCAGGCCGCTGTACCCCGACTCCTCGGACGTGGATGTCACCGGGCTCCACTCTCATCCTGGGGATGATGAGTCATCTGTTGGCACAGGGATGGAGGAAGGTCCTTCCTCCTTACAAGGGATCCTCCATCTCATCTCTGATTCCACAGGGATGTCCCTGGAACCCATCCAAAAAAAGGTGGAGTACCCTCTCACGGACATCCTCAAGAGAGGGGATACCCCGACGGAGGCCTTTCCTGTGGCCGAGGCCATTGTTGGTCTGGCTCTTGAACTCTGGCAGTGCTCTGCCTCATATCCAGCACCATCTGCCCGCATGGCCTGCAAGTGTGTGGTGCCCATGAGATCCCTTGTGGGGTTCACAGAGCACCCTTTGGCTGAGAGCCTGGTGACCGCTTCTGTGTTCAGGCGTATTGTCAGTTCTGCCGACACTGACCGTCCCCCTGATAATGAGTCCAAGCTTTTGGACCATTCATTGTGGAAAGTCTATGCGGCTTCCTCCTTGGGCCTTCATCAGGCTAGTTTGGCCGTCATCATGGCACACTTCTCTCATGCTCTTCTTGGGTCATTAGATGAAATCCTCCCACATCTCCCCGCAGACATGCAATTCACGGTTAAGCAGGTCCGGGACCAGGGCCGGGCTGTTGCCAAACAGCAGCTCCAGACAGCCCTGGACATTGGGGATTCTTGTGCCTGCTCGATGGCCGCTGCAGTGGCCTTTCGCCGCTGGGCTTGGCTGAGGCTCTCCTCCTTCCCGGCGGATACTCAGCATAAGTTAGCTGATGTGCCTTTCCTTGGGACCAACTTGTTTGGCCCAGGAATGGCTGGTCACCTGCAGTGCATTGAGCAGTCCATTGCCACCTTGGACGCCACTTCTGCCAAGGGTTCTTCAGGCAAGAACCAACAGAAGAAAAAGAAGAAGCTTTTTCCTCACTCTTCCCCTGCGGTCGAGCAGTCCTCTTACCAAGGAGGACAGCAGCAGCAGCAGGCTCAAGCTTGGCGCCATCAGCCCAAGCCTGGACCCCAACAGGCTCACAAAGGAGGCCAAAACTCAGGTCCTGGAGCCTCCTTCTCCTCCTCTAAGCCTGCCCAGTGATGGGGTGGGGGTTGCCACCTCTATCTCCATCACGCCAGCTCTGGGTCTCCCCGTGGGGGTCTGGCTCCGCCACTTCCTTTCCACCTGGTCCACTATCACTATGGACAGGTGGGTTCTCGAAGTGGTCGGTCAGGGACTGCCTCTAAAATTCGAGCAGTACCCTCCCAGCCGAGCCCACGCCCCTCAGGAAGAAAGGATTTCTATATGCACACAGTCGGCTCTTTGAGACGACATTGCTCAGCTCCTCCGCAAGGAGGCAGTAGCTATCATGGCAGATCCATCTGCAGACACAGGCTTTGTCTCCAGGTACTTCCTGGTGCCCAAGCGGACGGGGGTCTGGCGCCCCATTTTAGATCACCACGACCTGAATCAATATCTCAGGTCTCGCACCTTTCAGATGGTCACTCTGTCCCAGATCATTCCATCCTTGGCGTGAAACATGTGGTTTTGTTCACTGGATCTGCAGGACGCATTCTTTCACGTCCCAATCTGTCTGCCCCATCAGCGGTCCCTCCACTTCAGGGTCGAAGGGACCCTGTACGAGTTCCGAGCCATGCCGTTTGGCCTGTCATCAGCCCCATGGGTCTTCACCAAATGCATTACAGTGGTGGCCGTCCATCTACGGCGTTGGGGGATCAGAATTTACCCCTACCTCAATGGCTGGCTTCTGGCAGATCACTCCATGCAGGAGGTGGAGAGATCCAGGGACCTGGCCCTCCAGACCTGCTCCCAACTCATCCTCCTAATAAACAAGGCCAAGTCGGAACTCGTGCCTTCTCAGGTGATGGGCTTCATCAGGGCAGAGCTCGACTCTTGTCAAGCCAGAGCTCGGCTCCCAGTGAATAGGGCTGAGGTTCTTTCCTCCTTTGCCCAATCATTTCTGGTTGGGCAGTTGTGCCCTTCCCAGGACTTTCTGCAGAGATACTGAATGAATACTTTTACTTAGTATTCACAAAAGAAGAAGAGGAGAAGTTACCTAAACCAAACAGTAGAAGCACTCTGGATAGTGGGGTTGACACCAGTCCATTTACAGAAGAAAGAGTACTGAAAGAACTCCTAAAACCTCGAGGTGGACAAAGCTAATGGGGCCTGACAGGATTCACCCTAGAATCCTAAAAGAGCTAAGGAGGACCTAGTGACACCGCTAACCACACTTTTTAACAAATCATGGGAAGATGGGGTGGTACCTGAGGACTGGAGGAGGGCAGATGTGATTCCCCTTCACAAAAGTGGGAGCAAGGCAGAAGCAGGAAACTACAGACCTGTTACTTTGACCTCAGTGGTGGGGAAAATGATGGAATCACTTCTGAAAGAAAGAATTGTTGAGTACCTAGAGGCCAGCGGGGCACAGGACCCAAAGCAGCATGCATTCACAGCAGGAAGGTCATGTCAGATGAATCTAATCAATTTCTTTGACTGGGTGACCAAAGTAATAGACCAGGAAGGGGCTGTGGATATGGCCTACCTAGACTTTAGCAAGGCATTTGACACAGTCCCGCACAAAAGATTAATAATCAAGTTAGCCAGCCTGGGAGTGGGTCCCAGGGTGGTAGCCTGGGTAGCAAACCGGCTGCACAACAGGACACAGAAGGTAACAGTGAATGGAACACATTCTAAAGAAAGGGGGGTTACTAGTGGAGTACCTCAGGGCTCAGTAGTGGGTCCAGTCCTCTTTAACGTCTTTATAGGTGACATTGCAGAGGGTCTGGAGGGAAAGGTATGCCTCTTTGCAGATGACACAAAGATCTGTAACAGAGTTGATACACAAGGTGGGGTAGAAAGGATGAGAAGGGACTTGGCAAGGTTGGAGGAATGGTCAGACATATGGCAACTTAGATTCAGTGCAAAGAAGTGCAGAGTAATGCACCTGGGAAATAAAAATCCAGGAGAAGAGTACACAATAGCAGGGGAGGTACTAACGACAACAGTAATGGAAAGGGATCTGGGTGTAGTCATATCAGATGACCTAAAGGTGGGTAAGCAATGTGAGAAGTCAGTAAGGAGAGCCAGGGGGATACTGGGATGCATAGGGAGGGGCATCACAAGTAGAAAAAGGGAAGTGGTTATCCCTCTGTACAGACAGTTGGTGAGACCCCATCTGGAGTACTGCATGCAGTTTTGGAGACCTCATCTACGCAAGGACATAGGCAGGATGGAAGCAGTCCAGGGGAGGGCAACTAAAATGGTGCAGGGTCTACATCAGAAACCATTTGAAGAGAGACTGCGGGAGCTTAATATGTATACCCTTGATGAAAGGAGTGACGGGGGGACATGATAGAAACTTTTAAGTACCTCAAGATAATCAACAAAGTCCAGGAGGATAGCATCTTTCAGAAAAAGAGATGTGTAAGAACAAGGGGGCACAATTTAAAGTTAGAGGGGGGACGGCTCAGGAGTAATGTGAGGAAATTATTTTTCACGGAGAGAGAGTGGTGGATGCATGGAACCGCCTTCCTGGAGAGGTTGTGGGATCTAAAACAGTGGGGGAATTCAAACATGCATGGGACAGACATAAGGCAATTATAGTGGGGGGTTGCAGGAAGTAGGCTGTTGGTTAACTAGAATCTGCAGCTTATCCAATAGGTAGGGAAATGGGCAGACTGGGTGGGCCAAGTGGTCCTTATCTGCCGTCAAAGTCTATGTTTCTGGGTTACATGGTGGCATGCACCTCAGTGGTCTGTTGGGCCCAGTTGCACATGCGCCCCTTCCAATGGGAGCTGGCCGCTCAGTGGACTCAGGGCCATGGTCATTTCGACCAGCTGATAACTGTAACCCAGAAGATGTGGGACACTCTTCAGTGGTGGACCACCCCAGATCGGTTGCAGGAAGGGATCCCATTTGTTTGCCCCGAGCCAACGGTTGTCCTTGCGACCGATGTCTCTCTCATGGGCTGGGGAGTCCACATGGGGGACAATAGGGCCCACGGGTTCTGGAACCCCGAGGAGTCCCGATGCCACTTCAACCTGTTGGAGCTCAGAGCAGTCAGACTGGCACTGTCAGCTTTTGCTCCTCAGCTCTGGGGTCAAGTGGTTCAAGTCCAAATGGACAATACCACGACCATGTACTACCTCAACAAACAGTGCGGCACACACTCCCGTGTGCTGTGCAAGGAGGCGCTCCGCATCTGGACCTTTGTAAGCCGGATGAAGGCGGATCTCCTAACCATCCATGTGGCAACGCCTCGAACCAGCTGGCGGATGCTCTCAGCCGTATAGGCCAGACATTCCACAAGTGGTCTCTCCATCCAGAGGTAGCTTACAGCTTGTTCTCCTGTTGGGGCAAACTGATGGTGAATCTGTTTGCCTCCAGAGAAAACACCAAGCTGAGGCTGTATCATGCCCACCCCCCCTCAGCAGGGCTCGCTGCAGGGGGATGCCTTTTCGAGGCCGTGGACCCCAGGCCTCCTCTATGCCTTCCCTCCATTTCCTTTGATCCACAAGGTGTTACTCAAGGTGAGGAGGGACAAGGCAAAGGTGATCCTGGTAGCCCGAGACTGGCCGCGCCAGTTCTGGTATCCCGAGCTCCTCAGCCTCAGCTGCAGGCCCCTGGAGTAGCTTTGTACACACCCGGACCTGATATCTCTGAACCAGGGGAAGGTCTTCCATCTGGACCTTCAGTCCCTGCACCTCATAACCTGGTACCTGAGCAGCTAGAGTTCCAGGCTTTGGGTCTTTCCGAAGATGTCTACACTGTGGTGGAGGCATCTCGAAAGTAATCAACCAGGAAATGTTATGCCTTCAAATGGAAAAGATTTTCCATTTGGTGTCAGGGTAAGGGTCTGGACCCCTTGTCCTGTTCTGTAGCTAACATTCTCGACTACCTTTGGTCTCTATCCAAAGGGGGTCTACGGTCATCGACCCTTAGGGTGCACCTGGCAGCCATCTTTGCTTACGAGGCGCGGGCCAGTCAGCCGACGTTGGCACAGGAGACAGTGGTTGGGTGGTTTTTCAAAGGCCTGGATCACATATCCCCTTCATTGCATGAATCTCCACCTCTGTGGGATCTACTGCTGGTATTGGCAGAGCTCATGAGCAAGCCATTCGAACCAATGCACAAGTGTGAGCTTTCACACTTGTTGTGGAAAACAGCCTTCTTGGTGGCTATCACATCTGCCAGAATGACAGGGGAGCTCCAGGTGCTTTCGGTGGACTCCCCTTATCTGGTCTTCCACAGGGACAAAGTTGTGCTGCGCCCCCACCCGAGGAAACCCTCCACTAGGCCCACCTATGCTATGAAGTAGAAGTGGTTCTGCCTCTAGGCCTCTGCTCTCCTCCTTGATCCTTTTATCTGTTCAGTGAACTCCATTTTAGAGTATCTTCTCTCTCTATCTGATACCGGTCTGAGTTTTACTCCTCTATTAAGGTGCACCTTTCCGCCATCTCTGCATACCATGCACCTAAAGAGGGCAAGACCCTTGCCCAACTGGACTTGTCCCTAACTTTTTTGAGGGGCATCCTACACCTGAAAACTCCCATTCAGGATCCAGTCCCTCCAAGGGATCTCCTGTTTATTTTAGAGAAACTTACTTTGCCTCCCTTTGAACCAGCCGCAGAATGCAAGCTACACTTTCTATTGTGGAAAGCATTATTTCTAGGATCGTGGATGTGTTGTTCATCCACACTTATTGGCATGCCCCTTTCCCCTTTAAGGATCGTCGGAAGTCTTCAAGCTGGCTCCTCCCACCCACCTGGGTGGTATTACCCTTGGCTCCGCCCCATGATGCCAGATCTTCCTTTCCGCTAGAAGATTCAGGTTGCCTCCTTCATGCTGCTGCATTTTGTAGGCCCTGGCTTCAAAACCTTCGGTTATTCCAAAACTTTGTCTAGTTCGCATTAGCGATCGTGACTACTTACCTTCAATTATGGAAGACAAGTCTTCCCCTAGATTTCGCCGGTGTTCCTGTGGCCAGAAGATGTCGTGCACTGATCCCCACGCATCGTCTAATATGCGCTGTGTAAACCGTCGGCACCTCTAAGTGCGGTTTTTGTCTCGCATTTCACCCTAACGTCCTCGACGACTGTCTCGCATGCCTGAAGTTGTGGAGGCCAGAAAAATGGAACCCTCCGGTGAGATCTAAGGAGGTTCGGTAAGCAGTTTCTGTGGCTTCGGAATCCGGCGAGCAACTGGAACGGATGGAAGCCTTCAAGGAGGAAGCGGCTCAGGCCGCAGAATCTTCCTCTCGGAGCTTCTTTGTTCTGCTCAACCTGGGCTCCACCTTCTTGGGTTCCTTCCGAGAGCTGTGCCAGTCTCTCCTGACTAAGAGGGAAGGTCCTGCGGGCACACACTCCTGTCGGTCCCGAAAGCGGGAAAAGGACCCAGGATCGTCTTCGTCTCAGCAAAGACATTTTTGGGATCAGGAGAGATCGGTCTAAGGAACTGGCAGTCTTGACTTCAGTCGAAATTGCCTCCTCGGCCACTGGATTTTCGGTTTTCTGTCTGGCCAGTCGACCAAAGTGTTGATCGACGAAGTTGAAATCATCATCGACCAGATCGACTCATTGTTGCGGACTCCGGTCGACGTTTCTCTCGATCAGACTCTGGTCCTTTCTTTCTCCATCGAGGCGACCCAGCCAACTGCGATTCCTGTCGAGGAAGTGGTCTCCGAGCCCAGGAAATCACCGGTCCCGGCGGTGTCTCCCGAGTGACTGAATTGGCCTGTCCGATCTCGATCGAGGTCCAGGACCCCCCCTCCACTGAAAGGCCGAGGAAGGGTCACAAGCGCTCTAAAAAGAGGCAACGCCATTGGTCGTCCTCGTGCACCTCGGATAAAGAGAGGTTCTGGCAGAAACTCCAGCGCTACGAGGACCTCATGTGGCAACAGTTGATTTTGACTGGGCACAAGCCGATGCAAGCTTCTACCCCGGCCATTGCCTGGCTTTCGCCTCCTTGGCCGAAGCCGACTCCTTTGGAGCCAATCAAGTTGGTTGCCCCCCCCGCGGAGCCAGTGAAACCTCCGGTTCGGCCTAAACCGGTCTGTCCACCAAAGCAGTCTGTGGGAGGGTTTCCTTCTAAGGAGGATAGGCCAGACACTGGGCTTTCACGGCATCTTTCGGTCACTATCACCCCGGACCGCCCTCGGCGGGTTGAAGGTGACCTGGACTGTCGACCATTGTATCCGGATTTCTTGGATTCGGATGTGACCAGCCTACATTCTCATCCCGGGGATGACAAATCAGCAAGTGGGTTAGAGACGGAGGGAGGTCCTTCGTCCTTTCAGGGCATTCTTCGCCTCTTCTCTGAGTCCACAGGAATGCCCCTGGAATCAGTCCAGAAAAAGGGGGAGTACCCTCTCACGGACATCCTCAAGAGAGGGGATACCCCGACAGAGGCTTTTCCTGTGGCTGAGACCATTGTTGGCCCGGCCTTAGAACTCTGGCAGCGCCCTGCCCCTTGCCCAGCTCTGTCTGCCCGCATGGCCAGCAAGTATGCGGTGCCTATGGGGTCCCTTGTGGGGTTCACAGAGCACCCTTCGGCCGAAAGCTTGGTGACCGCCTCTGTGTTCAAGCGTACTGGCAGATCTTACTTTGAGAGGGCTCTTGCAGTAGCTAATTACATATAGGACTGACGCCGGCAGGCAGCAGGACTCCATGGAAAAATGTCAAGCTAGCAGTCTCTGGCCGAGGACTGCCCCCCGTCAGGTGACCGGCATCGGGAGATGTGGGTATGAAAGGCGGTCCCTCACACCCGCTTTCCAGTTCTTTCCCGACGTTAGCTCATGCCAGCGCCTCGCGGAAAAGTTCCTTGCTCGTCAGGCTTCTTTGTCATTCTTTTTACTGAGTATTTTCGCTTTTTTCTTGTACAACGTCAGGTATTCGTCGGTGTATGTCGTCCCCTACACCCTCCGAGCACAAAAACTAGTGCGACTCGTGCGGCGCGCAACTCCTGCACAAGGATGGCCATTCCCTGTGCCTTTTTTGCCTAGGCCCCGACCATCCAGTAGAGAAGTGCCAGCACTGCCTTAGTTTTAATGCAGCCACCCGGAGAAGGCGGCAGCAGTCCCTGGAAGCCCACATTCTCAAAAAAAAGATGAGCTCCATGGAGAAAGAACTGAAAAAACTTCAGCAGGCATCAACTTTCCCTGAAGGCCATCGCAAGAAAAAGGACAAAGAAAAGCACCGGGACAAGGGCTGTTCTCCCATACTTCCTCGGAGTCGCCATGTTAAAGGTAACGCTCCCTCGGGGACCACTCCAACGGCACCTAGAGGCTTCTAAGGTGACGTCGGCTCACCCATCTGGCTCACACTCAGGCCCTTAAGGTGCCTCCGGGCTCTGTAGGCCTCCACTCTGATAAGGCCGTGGTTTCGCGGCCTACTGTGCGCGTGGCTCTGATAAGCCAGGCGTCGGCTCCTCCGATGTCTGCGGAGAAAGTCGGTGGTCGCCCGACCCTGGGGCAGGCTGCCCCTGTTCCTCGCACCAGGCCGCCCTCCTTGGGGTCTGCCCCCGCGGCGGGTCCGCTGTCGGACGCCTGCCCTCCAGCGCCCACCTGATCCCGCTAGCCGCACGCTGGTTTGCCCGACTCCGACAGCTGAAGAGCCGACGCTGGACCCTCCCACGTCCATCGTTCCCGGCTCCCCGCAGCCTTCGCTGCCCTCCAGGGACCCTGAGTCTCCTTAGCCCGACCCCGAGGATTTCTCGCTCCATCCCCGGGTGATGCTGAGGTCCCTGTTCCGCCTCCATTAGACCATCCACCTGCTGCTCCGACTGATCAGACTTCGGTTCCCCGGACGCTGGCTCCGAAGCCTGCACCTCGGCCGCTGGCTCCGACGCCGGTATTGCCGATTCTGGGTGACATCCCGCTTCTGGATGCCGCCCTGACGCTGGGCCCTCCGGACCTTCTGCTCTGGATCTGCCCATGGGGCCTCCGGCTGGGCCATCTGCTCCGGCAGCTCCCCCGGCTCCTGGGTACCCGACGCCATCGTATCCGGGTCCACAGTATCCGATGCCTCAGTACCCGATCCTGGCCTACCCGGCGCCACAATACCCAATGCCGGGCTTCCTGCCATCGGATTATGGATACTCGCCTTATGGGTATAACCCATACCCATATCCCACTCCTCCTCCACTGCCCACCCAGCCGCTGATGGATTTGCAGGAGACTCTGGCCTCCTGGTGGGCCGAGACCAAGGCTCAGCTCACCAGAGAGGTGGAGAGTCATCTTCCAACGACGATGCCGGTACCGGTCTCCATACGTCCACGATGACAAACTCCCTCACCACCTCCGGACACCAGGGCTAAACCTTCTGGGTCCAGAGAGGGGCAGGACATGCTTCCCCGAGAGCTTCCCAAGGGGTCCATTCCTTCCCCTAGACGGGAGAGGGAGTCTTCTTCTTCACCATCTTCCTCTTCCTCCTTGGACTCCTCCGACGGCTGCTCCGAGCGGGATGACAAGCCACGCTCTCTGTCAAAACCCAGGCCAAGGACTCCTCCAGAGGATCCTTCTTTCACGGAGCTGCTACGTAGAATCCAGGCGGTACATAAGTGGCAATCCTTGGAGCCAGATCCACAGCGGGTGAAACTCGCTGAGCATCTGGATCTGCCCGTGACAGCTCCCACCTTGGTGCCTCCCTAGATCAAGCCTCATGCCGACCTCGTTACCACCATTTGGAAACAGCTGCCGGCGTTAGCCCCTCTTCCTCGGAAGCTGAACAGGCTATATCGGGCTCCCAAGGGTGTTGACTATTTAGATTCTCACCCTCGAACTGACTCGGTCGTGATTAGCGCCGCTCACGGCTGGACAGCTAACCCAAAACATCTTAGCTCGTCACCACCTGATAAAGAATCTCGCCTTCTGGACCAGTATGGCAAGAAGATTTTTGCTTCTTCCACGCTGGGAATCAGGGCCCTGAACTATGTTGGTCACATGGGGGATTACCAGAAGGCAGTTCTTACAGAAGTGGAATCCATGTTGGACTCCCTGCCAGACTCACAAGTCAAGCAGGAAGTGGCTGACCTCGTCCGCTCTGCACATTCGGGCCAGTCAACACATGCTTCGTGCGACTTACGAAGCAGTGGACACTGCTGGACGGACTCAGCTTTTCACCATAGGTCATGGCCATGCTTGGCTATGTGTGTCAGGGTTGGTCCCGGAAGTGCAGTCCGCTATACAGGAAGCGCCCTTCTGGGGTTCGGTGCTCTTCGGTGGTGATGTCAAGGACATCATTACCGATCTGCAGGAGAAGGGGACGGCACTAAAGTCCGTGGACTCTATGTACTATCTCCATCAATCGCAGCGCCGTCCCTTTCGCAGACAGAATCGGCCAAAAGTGAAACTTCTGGGAAAGCGGGCCACTAAACGCTGGGCCCCCACAGCTGCCAAGCCCCCTCCACCCAAAAAAGCAGCAGGTGCTTCAGCTGCGGCACTGCCCCACACCACCTGACTCCTTCCCTCTCCCACAGCCTCCGGGCTTTCCAGAGGAACCACTAGGAGGGAGGTTTTCCCTCCACTTTCCGGGCTGGGAGAGGATAACACCAGATTCATGGGTGCTCCAGCTAATCGCAGAAGGACACTCAATAGAGTTTCTGCAGAAACCACCTCGTCACCCTCCCCCAAGGTGGTCGTATTCTTGGGAACATCATCTTCTGGTCCAGGAAGAGATTTCAGCACTGTTGCTGAAAGAGGCAATAGAATCCGTCCCACTTCCTCTCCAGGGAACGGGTTACTATTCCCACTTCTTCCTGGTCCCAAAGAAGACAGGAGATGTAAGACCTATTCTAGATCTCACTTCCCTGAACCTATTCATGGAGTACAAGAGGTTCAGAATGCTCTCTCTGCAGAGCCTTCTGCCCCTCCTCCACTCGGGCCAGTGGTTGTGCACTCTGGATATGCAGGACGCTCACCTGCACATCGCCATCCGCCCGTCTCACCACAAATAGCTCCGTTTTGCTTTCCAGGGGGACCACTACCAGTTCAAGGCACTCCCATTTGGCTTCTCCTTGGCTCCCCGAGTGTTTACCAAATGCCTTGCGGTGGTGGTGGCCTATCTGTGTACCGGGGGTGCAGGTTTTCGCGTACCTGGACGACTGGCTCCTGGTGGCCTCGTCCAGGGAGGAACTCCTGCACTGTCTCTCCTCACCCAGCAGGTTTTGCCTGCCTGGGTATACCATCAACCATTCCAAGTCTCACTTGATCCCATCCCAGAAACACCAGTTTATCGGGGCGATACTGGACACAACCCTGGGCAGGGTCTTCCTGCCACCGGACAGGGCCGCCACTCTCCAGACTCAGGTAAGCTTGTTGTCCGGCCGCAGGCGGGTCTGTGCAAGGTTGGTGCTTTGCCTCCTCTGGCTTATGGTGGCTACTATCCTGACAGTCCCTCGTGCTCATCTCCACATGAGGGTTTCTCAGTGGACACTTCGCTCCCAGTGGGATCAGTTGGTGGATGACTTGAATCAGTTGGTCCTAGTCTCCTTTCCCATGGTTCGAGACTTGCAGTGGTGGATGGTTCGAGAGAACCTTCTTCGGGGAGTTCCATTCTTCCTTCCTCCCCCCCTCAGACTCTGACCACAGACGCCTCGGGCGAAGGTTGGGGAGCCCATCTTGGTCCTCTTCGGACCCAGGGCTCTTGGTCCAAGCTCAAACAAACACTTCATATCAATGTGCTCGAGCTTCGGGCAGTACTTTATGCTCTCCAAGCCCTTCATCTCTATCTCCTTCCAGGCCACCCAGCTATCCAGACGGACAATATGTGTGTGGTATGGTACATCAACAAACAGGGAGGGACTCGGTCCTACCCTCTTTGCAGGGAAGCAATGAGAGTTTGGGATTGGGCAGCACAACACAACCTTCACCTTACGGCAATTCATGTTCCGGGAGTCGAGAACACCTTGGCAGACAAGCTGAGTCAGTCATCTGCTCTGGCCCACGAGTGGGAACTGGATCAAGGGGTCCTAGACAATATCTTCCTACATTAGGGAACACCACAGGTCGACCTGTTCGCTTCCCCTCAAAACGCAAAACTTCCCGACTTCTGCTCGCTTGTTCAAGAGCGAGGCATTTTTTGGAGAGACGCTCTGTCTCTAGATTGGAAGGACAGATTCGTCTATGCCTTTCCCCCAATTCCTTTGATCCTGCGGGTCTTGCAGAAACTAGGTTCAGAAGGTGCACGAATGATTCTGATTGCTCCTTTGTGACCCAGGCAAGTTTGATTCTCTCTTCTGCAACAATACTCAGAGGAACCACCTCTTCCTCTTCCTCTGTCATGATGTTTGCTAACCCAGGATTGGGGGACCCTGATCCATCCCGGTCTCAAGTCCTTTCAGCTACATGCATGGCTCCTGCAGACATAGCTCAAGCTCGCTTTGGAGTTTCTCCTCAGGTGGCGGAGATTCTGGTGGAAGCTAGGAAACCCTCCACTAGGTCCACCTACGCCATGAAGTGGAACAGGTTCACAATTTGGGCTGCTTCAAAAGACATTGAGCCTTTTTCCTGCTCAGTTGGGCGACTGCTGGAGTACCTGTGCCATCTCTTTGACCTGGGTCTTAGTCACTCGTCTCTGAAAGTCCACATGGCGGCCATTTTGGCCTACCATGTTCCCTTTGCAGACAGAACATTCGCTCAACTGGAAGTCTCTAAGACTTTCGTCAGAGGAGTTCTTCACCTGAGACCTCCTATCCGAGTTCCCGCCCCTTCTTGGGATTTGAACTTTGTTCTTGAGAAACTTACTCTGCCTCCTTTTGAACTGCTAGCTTCCACAGACTTGAAGTTCCTTTCTTGAAAGATGCTCTTCCTCATGGCCAGTACCTCTGCTCGGAGGATTTCTGAGCTCCAGGCCCTGATGTGTAAAATTCCATACTTGATTTTTCGCAAGGAACGTGCGGCTCTGCGCACCAATCCTAAGTTTCTCTCCAAGGTGGTTGTGGAATCTACATTGAACCAGTCCATAGAGTTACCCGCTTTCTTTATGCAGTACTCCAATCAAGGGGAGTTTTTACTGCATACTATGGATGTTCACCGGATTCTGAGATGCTACACTAACAGGACAAAGGATCTCGGAAAGACTGATCAACTGTTTGTCTCTTTTGCACCCAAAAGAGAAGGCAATGCTGTCTCTAAGCAATGCCTATCCAAATGGTTGGCCCATTGCATCACTGACAAGTACAACAAGACCCTTCCAGGTCAAGTAAGAGGCCACTCCACCAGAGGAGTCGCTGCCTCTGTGGCTTGTTTCAAGAATGTGTCGGCGGCAGACATCTGTGCTGCTGCCACTTGGACTTCCGTCCATACCTTTACAAAACATTACAGTTTGATATTGCCTGTCGCCAGGGGCAGGCTCTCGGCTTGCTGTTCTGCAAGGCCTCCTTTCTTAAGGCCTCTCACAGCTAGAGGATCTACTTGAGTAGCTTCCTCCCTCTGCGGGCTTCTTCTTGTTCCAGACCGCTTGGGACTCAGTCCCATATGTAATTACCTACTGCAAGAGCCCTCTCAGAGTAAGATAGTACAGTATGTAAGAACCTACTGTAACAGTAGATCTTCAAGACAGGCTCTTGCAGTAGGTAATACCTTCCGCCCTTCATCCCCCTAAGCTTTTTCAGCTCCTTTTCCATTGAGGGAAATATCCGCTTCTCTCTTGTCGACCTCTTTTTGCCTGTGGCGGGAAAGAACTGGAAGGCGGGCATCTGGAACCGCCCCTTTATACCGAAGTCTCCTGATGCCAGTCACCTGACATGGGGGCGGTCCCTCGCCAGAGACCGCTAGCTAGAAATTTTTCCGTTGGGTCCTGCTGCCTGCCGGCGTCAGTCCTATATGTAATTATCTACTGCAAGAGGCTTTCTTGGAGATCTCTTGTTACGGTAAGTTCTTACGTAACTGTACTTTCTGCCGACACTGACCGACCTCCCGAAAAAGAATCCAAACTTTTGGATCATTCGGCCAGGAAGGTCAAATGCAGCCTCTTCTTTAGGCCTTCATCAGGCAAGTTCAGCTGTCACCATGGCACACTCCTCCCATGCCCTCTTGGGGTCTTTGGATGAAGTCCTCCCACACCTCCCCATGGACATGCAGACCACGGTCAAGCAGGTCCGGGATCAGGGCCGAGCTGTTGCCAGACAGCAGCTTCAGATAGCCCTGGACATTGGGGATTCTTGTGCCCATTCGATGGCAGCCGCAGTTGCCTCTTATCGCAGGGCTTGGCTGAGACTCTCCTCCTTTCCAGTGGATACACAGCACAAACTAGCTGATGTTTTTTTCCTGGGCACCGACCTTTTTGGCCCAGGTGTGGCTGGTCACCTTCAGCATATTGAGCAGTCCAGTGCCACCTTGAACGCTACTTCTGCTAAGGGTTCTTGGGGCAAGAAACAGCAGAAGAAGAAGAAGAAGCCTTTTTGGCACTCTTCCCCTGCAGCACAGCAACCCTCCTTTCAAGGTGGGCAGCAGCAACAGCAGCAGCAGGCTCAAGCTTGGTGCCGCTGGCCCAAGCCCGGGCTGTCCCAGGCCCGTAAAGGAGGCTGAGGTTCAGGTCCTAGATCCTCCTCCTCCAAGCCTGCTCAGTGACGGGGTTGGGGCTACCTCCCCCTCTCCCATCGCGCCAGCTCTGGGTCCTCCCATGGGGGCGAGCTCAGCCACTTCCTTTCTGCCTGGTCCGCTGTCAGTACAGACAGGTGGGTTCTCGAAGTGGTCGGTCAGGGACTGCCTCTGGAATTCGAGCAGTACCCACCAAGCCGAGCCCGTGCCTCTCTGGAGGAAAGAATATCCGTCCAGACTCAGTTGGCTCTCCGAGACAGCATTGCTCAGCTCCTCCTCAAGGAGGCAGTAGCTCCAGTGGCGGATCCTCTAGCAGACCCAGGCTTTGTCTCCAGGTATTTCCTGGTGCCCAAGCGGACGGGGGGTGGGGGGTGGGGGGCTGGCGCCCCATTCTAGATCTGCATGACCTGAATCAGTATCTCAGGTCACACACCTTTCAGGTGGTCACTCTGTCCCAGATCATACCATCCTTGGAGCAAAACATGTGGTTCTGTTCACTGGATCTGCAGGATGTGTTCTTTCACATCCCAATCCGTCTGTTTTATCGGCGGTTCCTCCACTTCAGAGCCAAAGGGACCATGTACAAGTTCCGAGGCCATGCCGTTCGGCCTGTCATCGGCACAGCGGGTCTTCCCCAAATGCATTGCAGTGGTGGCAGCCCATCTCAGCCGTCGGGGGAGGTCAGGATTTATCCCTACCTTGACAATTGGCTCTTAGCTGGTCCCACCCAACAGGAGGTGGAGAGTTCCAGGGACCAAACCCTCCAGACCTGCTCCCAACTTGGCCTCCTGATCAACGAGGCCAAGTCAGAACCCGTGCCTTCCCAGGTGATGTGCTTCATCGGGGCAGAGCTCGTCTCTTGTCAAGCCAGAGCTCGGCTCCCGGCGGACAGGGAGGAGGTTCTCTTCTAGAAAAAGTAGAAAAAGAAATGGGCAGACTGGATGGGCCTTGCGGTCCTTATCTGCCGTCAACTTCTATGTTTCTATGTTTCTCCTTTGCCCAATCATTTCTGGTTGAGTAATTACTCCCTGCCCGGGACTTTCTGTGCCTTCTGGGTTACATGGTGGCGTGCACCTCCATGGTCTGCTGGGCCCGGTTGCACATGTGCCCCCTAAAATGGGAGCTGGCCACCCAGTGGACTTGGCGCCACGGTCATTTTGACCAGCTGACTGTAACCCAGAAGATGTGGGATGCTGTCCAGTGGTGGACCACCCCAGACCGATTGCAGTAAGGGATCCCGTTGTCCGCTCCGAGCTAACAGCTGTCCTTATGACCGATGCCTCTCTCATGGGCTGGGGAGCCCACATGGGGACAACAGGGCCCAGGGGTTCTGGACCACTGAGGAGTCATGATACCACATCAACCTGTTGGAGCTCAGAGCAGTCAGACTGGCACTGTCAGCTTTCGCTCCTCAGCTCTGGGGTCAAATGGGTCAAGTATCCAGACGGAAAATACCATGACCATGTACTACCTCAACAAACAGTGCGGCACGCACTCCTGTCTGCTTTGTTGAGAGGCACTTTGAATCTGGACCCTCATCAGCCATTTTGAGGTGGATCTCCTAGCCATCCATGTGGCAGGAGCCTCAAACCGTCTGGCGGATGCACTCCGCTACTTAGGCGAGACATCCCACGAGTGGTCTCTCCTTCCAGAGGTAGCTTACAGCCTGTTCTCTCACTGAGGCAAATCAATGGTGGACCCGTTTGTCTCCAGGGAAAACACCAAGCTGAAGCTGTTTCATGCCCCTCCCCCAAGCAGGGCTTGCTGCAGGGGGGATGCCTTCTCGAGGCTGTGGACCCCAGGCCTCCTCTACGCCTTCCCTCCGTTTCTCTTGCTCCACAAGATGCTCCTCAAGGTGAGGAGGTACAAGGCTAAGGTGATCCTGGTAGCCCCAGACTGGCCACGCCAGTTCTGGTATCCAGATCTCCTCAGCCTCAGCTGCAGGCCCCCGGAGCAGCTTCCAGCATGCCTGGACCTGATATCTCTCAATTAGGGGACGGTACCATCCAGACCTTCAGTCCCTGCACCTCACAACCTGGTACCTGAGCGGCTAGAGTTCCAGGCTTTGGGTCTTTCAGAGGATGTCCTTACCGTGGTGGAGGCATCCAGAAAGGAATCAACCAGGAAATGTTACGCCTTCAAGTGGAAAAGGTTTTTCATTTGGAGTCGGGGCCAGGGCCTGAACCCTCTGTCCTGTCCAGTGGCTAACATTCTCGACTACCTTTGGTCTCTCTCCAAAGGGGGTCTTTGGTCATTGACCCTTAGGGTGCGTCTGGCAGCCATCTCTGCTTGCCGGGCATGGGCCGGTCAGCCAACGGTGCAGGAGACAGTGGTTGGGCGCTTTTTCAAAGGCCTGGATCACATATCCTCTCTGGTGCGTGAACCTCCACCTCTGTGAGATCTACTGCTGATACTGGCAAAGCTCATGGGCAAGTCATTCGAACCAATGCACAAGTGTGCCTTGTCACACTTGTCATGGAAGACGGCCTTCCTGGTGACTATCACATCTGCCAGAAGGATAGGGGAGCTCCAGGCGCTTTCGGTGGACTCCCCTTATCTGGTCTTCCTCAGGGGCAAGGTTGTCCTGCGCTCCCACCCAAAATTCCTTCCAAAGGTGGTGTCAGAGTTTCACCTTAACCAGGTGTTAACTCTGCCAGTGTACTACCCCAATTACACCTCGGAGGCCTTGTACAGGCTCCATACTTTGGACCTGAGACATGCTGTCTCCTATTATAAGGAGAGGACAGCGGAAATTCGGGGAGAGGCTCGCCAGCTGTTTGTCACCTACTCTGAAGCTGCTTCTGGCAGACCTGCAGCAAAATGGACTATTGCAAGGTAGATTACATCTTGCATTAGTCTGTGTTATGAGTTGGCGGGCATGTAGCCTCTCAGAGTGAAAAGAGCTAATTCTGCCCGCCATACCGCTGCATCGGTGGCTGCTTCCAGGGACGTCCCTATCCAGGAAATCTGTCGGGCTGCTACCTGGAAGTCAGCAAACACCTTCATTACGTATTACCACATCGCCCTTGAGTCACGCTGGGACGCTGGTTTTGTAGCCTCAGTTCTCCAATCTCTGTTCCCTAAGTAGGGGGGTGTGCGCCTTGCCTTCCTCCTCCCGGAGAATTGCTAGGAGTCTGCCAATAAGTGTGGATGAACAACATAACCACGATACTAGAAAAACAGGATCTTCTTCGAGGTACAGCTCTTGCAGCAGGTTACACCATTAGGACTGACGCCGGCAGGCGTCAGGACCCCACAGAATTTTTCTAGCTAGCAGTCTTCACGGGGACCCCTCGATGTCGGTCCCGCCCCGGCGTCGAGCGTGAGTACATAAGGAGCGGTCCCTTAGAATCCCAGTTCTTTCCCTGCGGTCGACTTGAATGTCTCGACCTCTTCGGTTTAGTCTAGCGCGCAACGACCAGGAAACCTTTCAGAAATCCAAACTTCGGAAGAAATCCTTCTTCAAGCAGCCTTTCTTCGTCTGATGTCCATCCCAACTTCAGTGGAGGGCCATTCTTCGAAGTGTGCCTGTGGGAAGCGGATTCCATTCAAAGACCCTCATTCGGCCTGCGTTCCGTGCCTGGGCCCGGACCTCGACACCCAGGCTTGCTCCTTCTGCCAGGGCTTTAACAGCCGAACCAGAATCCGCCGGCAGAAGGCTTTCCAGGCTTTCCTCCTTGAAGAAAAGCTCAAGGCCATGGAACCTTCCTCCAGGGGGGAATCTTCGGGCAAGTCACACAGGCACCACGAGAAGCATCAGGAGAAGGTGAGAGTAGTTCCCCCTCTAGGGCCTCGGACTCCCACAGCTCTGGCTCCAGGTCGGACTGCTCCCTGTCTAGAGCCCCCCCCCCCGGTCGTGGGCAAATCAGCCAGCGGTTCTTCGACTCCGCGGCCTGCCAAGACCTCGAGGCCTGCTTCTTCAGCTAAGGCCTCGTCCAGGTCAGGGGAGCTTCACAAGTCCTCGTCCCGGCACTCTGCCTCAAACGTCTGGTCAGTCTCCCTGCCGCCACCACCCCAACGCAAGACCAAGGAGCTGACCTCCCTTAAGTGGACGTCGGACCCAACATCGGCCCACCCAATGTCGGCCAAGGTTCACAAACAGTCCCGTGAACCGGTGGCAGTTCGTCACCCATCGCCGGTCAGGCATTCACCCCCCAGGACGCCGGCGGGGAGACTGGTGTCTGATACCGCAGCCAGAAGAACCACACCGCCGCCTACCGATGTCAGTCAGGAGGCGTTGTCGGAGGAGGAGTCCACTCAGCCCGAAGACCAGGCGGGCGATTCCAGACCCGTTGAGCTCCCATGGGAACCCTCCTCAGAACTGGAGACCCCCGGGGAGCCGACGATAGGTCACCGGTGCCCGGTCCGTCGTTGGGCTTCAACTTGGCAGAAGTGAAGGAGCTCTTCACTTTCTAGTGGGATACCATCAAAAAGGATGTGGTCACCACGCACCCTCCTCCCACACCCGCAGCACCACCGACGCCTGCGCCCCCTCCTTCGCCAAAAGGGTCAGCAGGCCGAGCACCTTCCCCCCAGGAGCCAGCAGCACCTCCTAGGGGCAGATCTACAGAGAAGAGAAGGCCTCCATCTAGATCCTCTTCAGGGTCACCCAGCCCCAAGAGACCCAGAAGACGTCGGTACTCGCCGTCTATGGAGGACTCCAGATCTGACATCTCGGAATGATCCAGATCTCCTTCTCCGGACCCACGCAACCTCCCTAGGTCTCCTCCGGATGACCCCTCGTTCTCCGAGATTATGAGACACATCCAAGAGAACATGGGATGGGATGCGGAGGAACTAGACCCCGAAAGACTACGCCTTGCCCGCTACCTTCGGCCAAAGGATCCCAAGCCTGTGATAGTGCCACCCTTGGTGGACACCTTCGTGGACGTCACCAAGGCAGCGTGGATGTCGATAGACTGCTGGATAAGGAGTCCCAGAAATTGGACCACTCGACCAAAAAGGTCTGTGCTGCCTTCTCGCTCTGCCTCCATCAGACGAGCTCAGCCATCATGATGGCATACTTCTCCCATGCCCTTCTGGGCTCTCTGGATGAGGTGATTCCTCAATTCCAGTGGACCTCCAGACTACGGTTAAGCAACTTCAGATGGCCCTGGACATTGGGGAATCCCTTTCCTGCACTGTGGTGGCCGCAGTTGCCATATACCTTAGGGCTTGGCTGAGGATCTTGACCTTCACAGCAGACACTCAGCACAAGCTGGCGGGCGTTCCTTTTTTGGGCACCGACCTGTTTGAGCGTGGTGTGGAGGGTCACATCCAGTGTATCGAGAAGTCCAACGCCACCTTGGACTCCGTGACGTCCGCCCAGAAGGATTCCAAGGGCTCCAGGCAGCAGCCGCATAAGCCCTTTCGGCCCTCCACTCCTGTGGTGAAACCAGCCCAGCATCAGTCTGGACAGCAGGCTCAGTCCAGGCGACCAAGGCCCAAATCTGTGGCCTCAACGGTCTGAAAGCCCGGAGGGGAAGGGACCTGGTGGCTCCTCAGCCAGATCCTCCTCTGCCAAGCCTGCTCAGTGATGGGATGAAGGCTGCCACCCTTATGCCCACCACGCTTCCCCTGAATCCCCTTGAGGGGCTCCGGCTTCGCCTTTTTCTTTCTGCCTGGTCCACTGTCACCACGGAGAGGTGGGTTCTGGAAGTGGTCGGTCAGGGTCTGCCTCTAGAGTTCGAGCAGTACCCTCCCAGCTGAGCCCGCACCACCACGGGAGTACTTGGTATCCGCAGACACTCGGTTGGCTCACCGAGACAACATAGCCCAACTCCTCTGCAAGGAGGTCGTGGTCAGAGTTGCTGATCCTCTGGAACACCCAGGGTTTGTCTCTAGGTACTTCCTGGTGCCAGAGTGGATGGGGGAGGCTGGTGTCTCATTGTAGATCTGCACGACCTGAACAAATTCCTAAGGTCCTGCACCTTCCGGATGGTAACTCTATCCCAGATCATCCCACCTCTGAAGCAAAACATGTGGTTTTGCTCTCTGGATCTTCAGGAAGCATTCTTTCATGTCCTGATCTGTCGGTACCACAGAAGATTCCTCCACTTCCAAGCTGAGGGAGCCCTTTATGAGTTCCAAACCATTCCTTTTGGCCTCTCCTCAGCCCTCAGGGTCTCAACCAAATGCATAGTAGTGGTGACATCTTACCTGAGGCACCGAGGGGTCCGGGTGTATCCCTGCCTGGACGATTGGCTTATAGCAGGTCCCTCTAAACAGGAGGTGGAATGGTCCAGGGAACTGGCCTTCCAGACCTGTATCGACCTTGGCCTCCTGGTCAACGAGGCCAAGTTGGAACTCGTGTCCTCGCAGGTGATCAGCTTTATTGGGGCAGAGCTCGACTCTTGCCGAGCCAGAGCTCAGCTCCTGGCAGACAGGGTGGAGGTTCTCTCCTCCTTTGCCCAATCATTTCTGGTTGGGCACTTGCGGCCTGCCCGGGACTTCCTACACCATCTGGGTTCCATGGTGGCTTGCACCAGTGTGGTCCGATGGGTCTGTTGGCATATGCGCTTCCTGCAGTGGTCTCAGCACAAAGGTCACTTCGACCAGATGATCACTGTGATCCAGAGGATGTGGGTCGCACTCTAGTGGTGGGTAGTCCCAGAGCATCTGCAGGAAGGGGTCCCATTTGTGCACCCCGAGCCGACGGTCATCCTGACGACTGACGCCTCTCTCATGGGCTGGGGTGCCCATCTGGGGGATCACAGAGTCCGTAGGTTCTGGACCTCAAGGAGTCCCGATGGCACATCAGCCTGCTGGAGCTCCGTGCAGTCCGGCTGGTGCTGACTGCTCAGTTTGTTTGGGGTCAAGTGGTCCAGATGGATAATACCACAACCACGTACTGCCTCAGCAAACAAGGTGGAATGCACTCCCTCCCTCCATCTAGCCTTTCTGGCATTCCGGCCCTACCTTGTGCCAGGATCGTTACTGATCCAATCAGACATCACTGCAGTAGTGTTCTCCCTCAACAAGCAAGGGGGTATGAAGTCTTTCACCCTATGCAGCGAGACCGTTGCGGTTTGGCAGGAAGCCATACAGCAATAATTGACGCTAACAGCTGTCTACCTACTGGGACATTACAACCAGTTAGCTGACCGACTGAGTCGCTAGTCCACAACTCACGAATGGACACTTTACGAGCAAGTGCTCCAAGAAATCTTCAACTTATGGGGCACTCCACAGATTGGTCTGTTTGCCTCCCAGAGAATTACCATCTTCCCAGGTGTGTTTCCACTATCCCGAACAGAAAGGAACAGTCTATAGATGCCCTGTCCCACCCACGGACAGGACTCTTCTTATATCCCCCGTCCCTGTCCTGCAACGGACTCTACTGAAATTACAGTTGGAACCAGCCACAATGATCCCTCGTAGCCCAGTGTGGCCTGGCTAGACATGGTTTCTCCTACTCTTACAACTGTCAGTACGGGACCCCATCCCATTGCCGATCAGACCAGACCTTTTGACTCAGTGTCAAGGGTCTCTCCTACTCCCCAACCTGAAGGCTCTACACCTTCACGCTTGGCTCCTGAGAACGCTTTTATAACTAGATTACAAGTGTCCTCTCCTGTTGCCAGTATTCTCTTGTCCTCCCGCAAGCCAGCAACATACAATTCCAAATGGAAATGCTTTTCTATATGGTCAGCCTCTCGATCTTTGGACCCTTATTCTTGTCCACTGACGACAGTTCTGGACTACCTAGCCTGACCTATCTGTGTCTGGTTTAAGTTATTCTTCCATCAGAGTCCACTTGGCCGCCATCTCAGCTTTCCATGAACCTCTGGATGTACCAACTGTACCAACATCATCTAGCTAAGATGTTTTTGAAAGGAATGTTACATATTAAACCTCCTATTAGAAGACCCACTCCTCCGTGGGATCTCAATTTTATGATAGAAAAACTGACCCTTGATCCTTTTGAGCCAGCAGCCACTTGAGAACTCCGTTTTCTTTCATGGAAAACCCTATTTCTGGTGGCTGTTACTCCACTCTATGTATTTCCAAGCTTCATGCCCTCATGTGTAAGGAACCTTACTTGATTTTCCACAAAGACAGGGTGGTCCTTCGTACCAACCCTTCCTTCCTTCCTAAAGTAGTCTCCGAACATACTTTAAATCAGTCCTCGGAGCTTCCGGTCTACTATCCTGACTACTCCAATCAGGGTGAACATCTGCTACATACTTTAGATGTCCATCGTATATTATGCTACTATACTAATCAGAAGAAATCCATTAGAAAGGCATCTCAACTGTTCGTCTCTTTTGCCCCGGGTTGCGACAGCCTCCCGGTTGCTAAATTTACTCTTTCATCCTGTTTGGCAAATTGTATTTCATTTGTTACAAAAAATACAACAAGCCTTTACCTCTCCAAGCCCACTCCACTAGAGCTATGGCCAGTACTGCGGCTTGCTTTAAAGGAGTCTCCATTTCAGATATCTGCAGTGCAGCTAACTGGTCCAGGATTCATACATTCACAAGACACTACATTCTGGATATTGCCTCATGATGTAGGATGGCCTTTGGCTATGCAGTCCTGCAAAGCCTCTATCATAACTGTCCTCCCATCTGGGCATTGCTGCTTGGGATTCATGCCAAAAGTATTATTTACTGCAAGAGACCACTCCATGGAAGATGGTACAGTTATGTAAAAACTTACCATAACAGTAGATCTTTGAGGATTGTCTCTTGCAGTAGGTTTGTTTCTGCCCTCCATCCCCCTCCTTCTCTAAGAGAGCAAGTTCTGGTCCAGTGACTAAGGGTTGGGGACTCCTTTGGTCCGTCGGTTCCCCTCGGTCCTCCCTTTGCGAGCTGAATCCGGAGGGGGGAACTGAGGATACCAGGGAGTGCCCAGACTTATATAGGAAACAGGAAGCTGATGTCATGTGTGGGCAGTCCCTGGTGAAAAACTACCAGAAGAGCTACTGTGCACCACAGTAACCTCTGCTGGATACCCAAAAGTATCACCTACTGCATGAGACACTCCTCAAAGATCTACTGTTGCGGTAAGTTTTTATGTAACTGTACTTTCTACGATTGGTTTTCAGTTCACATCCACACAACCCTCACAATATCCCATGCAAGAGCTCCCTGTCTCCAGCATGCAAAGATCTGATGTCAGATGGGTGGAGCCAGAGGAGGATACCACAGGTGGTGGGAGGAGTTAAGCTTGAAGACGTCTAGAGACTGAGCTGCGCTCAACAGAGCTGCCTAAATTTGGATGTAAACTGAATATCAATTATAGAGCTACGATTACACATGAGTGCCCAGTATAAAGAGGCTGTGTGGGTGAATGATGCTGAGTCCCATGGCCATCGAGGGCTTCCTCCTTGTGCCTTTGCATCCACCACCCCAATTGCTGGTGACAGGATTGAGGAAACAGCCTGTCTAGGAGCTGTATGGTGGGAAGATCTGGATGGTACCACAGCAGTGGGATGAGGTGCAGTGACCTGGGGCACTGGCACAGAGAAGCTGCTTCAGGTGGCAGATTAGGTTTGGTTGCAGCTGAAGTCCTGCCCAGTGAACAGATAGAAAAAGCCCACTGGAGGGGGAATGTGCATTTAGAGAATATCACTTCTAGGATCATGGATATGTTGTTCATCCACACTTCTTGGCATGCCCCTTTCCTTTTAAGGCTCACCGGAAGGTCTTCAAGCTGGCTCCTCCCACCCACCCAGGTGGTATATCCCTCAGCTCCGACCAATGACGCCAGATCTTCCTTTCTGCTGGAAGATTCAGGTTGCCTCATTTGTACTCCCGCATTTTGTAGGCCCTTGCTTCAAAACCTGTGGTTATTCCGAAAATTCGTCTTGTTCGCAACTGTTTCTCTTTGATTATGGAAGACAAATCTTCCCCCGGATTTCGCCAGTGTTCATGCAACCAGAAGATGTCATGCACCGATCCCGACACCGCGTGCATCTATTTCTTGGGTGTCAACCATGACACCTCGAAGTGCGATTTCTGTCTTGCATTTCACCCTAATGTCCTCGACGACTGTCTCACATGCCTGAAGTTGAGGAGGCCGAAAAAACGGAATCCTCCAGTGAAATCAAAGGAGGCTCGATGGGCGGTTTCCACAGCCGTGGGATCCGCCAAGCAACTGGAGCTTATGCAAGCCTTCGAGGAGGAAGCTGCTCATGCCGCGGAATGTTCCTCTCGGACCTTCTTCGTTCCACTCAACCTGGGCTCCACTTTCTCGGGTTCTTTCCGAGAGCTGTGGCAGTCTCTCCCGACTAAGGGAGAGGTTCCTGCGGGCACACACTCCTCTCAGTCCCGTAAGCAGGAAAAGGACCCGAAATCGTCTTCTCATCCTGGCGAAGACGTTCTTGGGAGCGGGAGAGATCTCGGTCCCAGGAACCAGCAGTCTCGAGCTCGGTCGAAATTGCCACTTTGGCCACTGGCTTCTTGGCTTTGCTGTCTGGCCAGTCGACCAAAGTGTCAATCGACGAGGTTGAAATAATACTCAATCTGATTGACTTCTAGTCGCCAACTCTGGTCAACGACTCTCTTACTTGGACTCCAGTCCTTGCTTTCCCCGACGAGGAGACCCTGCCCGCTGGGAGCCCCATTGAGGAAGTGGTTCCCAACCCTGGGAAATCAGCAGTTCCGCCAGTGTCTCCTGAGTGACCAAATCGGCCTGACTGATCTGGATCAGGTTCCAGGACCCCTTCGACTGACAGGCCGAGGCAGAGCCACAAGCGCTCGAAAAAGAGGTGACGCCTTCGGTGGTCCTCATCTTTCTCAGAAGAGGAGAGGCTCCAGCAGAAACTCCGTCGGTGCTACGAGGACCTCATGTGGCTACAGTTGATTTTGACCTGTCACAAGCTGACCCTGGCTTCTACCCCTTCCATTACTTGCCTTTCACCTTCCAGGCCGAAGTCGACTCCTTTGGAGCCGATTAAGTCTGTTCTCCTGCCTGTGGAGTCGGCGAAACCTCCAGTTCGGCCTAAATCGGTCTCTCCACCGATCATGGTGGAACCACCGCCCAAGCAGCCTGTGGGAGGGGCTCGTTCTAAGGAAGCTAGGCCAGACACTGGGCTTCCCCGGCGTCTTCCAGTCACCGTCACCCAGGACCGCCCTCTACGAGTTGAAGGTGACCTTGGGCGGTCGACCGTTGTAGTCAGATTCCTTGGATTCGGATGAGACCAGCTTACATTGTCATCTGGGGGATGATGAATCGGCTGGTGGGATAGAGATGGAGGAAGGTCCTTCGTCCTTTCAGGGCATTCTTTGCCTCATCTCTGAGTCTACAGGGATGCCCCTGGAGCGTAGCCAGAAAAAGGCGGATTACCCTCTCACGGACATCCTCAAGAAAGGGGATACCCCGACGGAGGCCTATCTTGTGGCCGAGGCCATAGTTGGCCCGGCCTTAGAACTTTGGCAGCACCCTGCCTCTTGTCCAGCTCCGTCTGCCCGCGTGGCCCGCAGGTATGCGGTGCCCATGGGTTCCCTTGAGGGGTTCAAAGAGCACCCTTCGGCCGAGAGCCTTGTGACCACCTCTGTGTCTAGGCGTACTGGCAGTTCTGCTGACTCTGATCGGCCTCCTGAGAAGGAATCCAAAAACTTGAATCACTTGGCTTGGAAGGTCTGTGCGGGCTCGTCTTTAGGCCTCCATCAGGCAAATTTGACTGTCATCATGGCACACTTCTCCCATGCCCTCTTGGGGTCTTTGGATGAAGTTCTCCCACATCTCCCTGCGGACATGCAGACCATGGTCAAGCAAGTCCAGGACCAGGGCCAGGCTGTTGCCAAACAGCAACTCCAGATGGCTCTGGACATTGGGGACTCTTGTGCCCGCTCGTTGGCAGCCGCAGTTGCTTCTCGCCGCAGGGCCTGGCTGAGACTCTCCTCTTTCCCAGCAGACACTCAACACAAACTGGTTGATGTGCCTTTCTTGGGCACCGATCTCTTCGGCCCAATTGTGGCTGGTCACCTTCAGCATATTGAGCAGTCCAATGCCACCTTGAAAGCTACTTCTGCTAAAGGTTCTTCGAGTAAGAAGCAGCAGAAAAAGAAGAAGCCTTTTCGGCATTCTTCCCCTGCAGCCCAGCAATCCTCTTTTCAAGGAGGGCAGCAACAGGCTCAAGCTTGGTGCCCTTGGCCCAAGCCTGGGCCCTCCCATGACTGTAAAGAAGGCCGGGGTTCCGGTCATGGATCCTCCACCTCCAAGCCTGCTTAATGATGGGATAGGGGCTGCCACCCCCTCTCCCATCACACCAGCTCTGGGTCCTTCCATGGGGGAATGGCTTCACCACTTCCTTTCCGTTTGGTTTGCTGTCACCATGGACAGGTGGGTCTTTTTTTTTTTTTATTTAGTTATTTAACCAGGTATAGCACACTATGCTGAAAGCTTTTTTACAGGAGCGACCTGGGAGCACAAGGAGGTTAAGTGACTTGCTCAGGGTCACACAGTATGCAAGTAGAAGGTGTGGGATTCAAACCCAGGTCTGGTCTGCTGGATGTCACCATATTTGCAGCTCAGAGCCTTAGACCACTGCGCTCTACTGCCTCTAGTCTTGGAGGTTGTCAGTCAGTGACTGCCTCTAGAATTCGAGCAGTACCCTCCAAGCCAAGCCCGTGCCCCGCGGGAGGAAAGTGTATCTGCCCATACTCAGTCAGCTCTCTGAGGCGACATGGCTCAGCTCCTCCTCAAGGAGGCAGTGGCTCCAGTGGCAGATTCTCCAGCAAACCCATGCTTTGTCTCCAGGCACTTCCTGGTGCCCAAGCGGACGGGGAGCTGATGCCCCATTGTAGATCTGCATGATCTGAATCAGTATGTCAGGTCACGCACCCTTCGGATGGTCACTCTGTTCCAGATCATATCCTCCTTGGAGCAAAACATGTGGTTCTGTTCACTGGATCTGCAGGACGCGCTCTTTCACATCCCAATCTGTCTCATTGGTGGTTCCTCCACTTCAGAGCTGAAGGGACCCTATATGAGTTCCGAGCCATGCTGTTCAGCCTGTCATCGGCCCCACAGGTCTTCACCAAATGCATTGCAGTGGTGGCAGCCCATCTTCGGGGGGGGGGTCAGAATTTACCCCTAACTCGATGATTGGCTCTTAGCAGGTCCCACCCAGCAGGAGGTGGAGAGGTCCAGGGATCTGGCCCTCCTGACTTGTTCCCAACTTGGCCTATTGATCAACGAGGCCAAATTGGAACTCATGCCTTCCCAGGTGATGTGCATCATCGGGGCAGAGCTCGACTCTCGTCAAGTCAGAGTCTGGCTCCCGGCAGACAGGACGGAGGTTCTCTCCTCCTTTGCCCAGTCATTTCTGTTGGGCAATTGTGCACTGCAGGGGACTTTCTGTGCCTTCTGGGTTACGTGGCGGCATGCACCTCCATGGTCCGTTGGGCCCAGTAGCACATGTGCCCCCTTCAATGGGAGTTGGCCACCCAGTGGGCAGTGCCACAGTCATTTTGACCAGCTGATCACTGTAACCCAGAAGATGTGGGACACTCTCCACTGGTGGACCACCCTAGACCGGTTGCAGGAAGGGATCCTCTTTGTCCGCCCCAAGTCGATGGCCGTCCTCATGACCGATGCCTCTCTTATGGGTTGGGGAGCCCACATGGAGGACAAAAGGGCCCACAGGTTCTGGACCCCCAAGGAGTCCTGTTACCACATCAACCTGTTGGAGCTCAGAGCAGTCAGACTGGCATTGTCAGCTTTCGCTCCTCAGCTCCGGGGTCAAGTGGTTCAAGTCCAGACGGACAATACCATGACCATGTACTACCTCAACAAAGAGGCATGCATTCCCATCTGCTTTGCAGGGAAGCGCTCCGCATCTAGACCCTCGTCAGCGGTCTGGAGGCAGATGATCTAGCCATTCATGTGGCAGGAGCCTCAAACCATCTGGCGGATGCTCTCAGCTGCTTAGGTGAGACATCCCATGAGTGGTCTCTCCATCCAGAGGTAGCTTAGTGCCTGTTCTCTCACTGGGGCAAACCGATGGTAGACCAGTTTACCTCCAGCGACAACACCAAGCTGAGACTGTTTCATGCCCGGCCCCCTCAGCAGGGCTCACTAGAGGGGGATGCCTTCTTAAGGTCAGCGTGGACCCCAGGCCTCTTCTGGCTTTCTCATCCATTTCACTTGATCCACAGGGTGCTCCTCAAGGTGAGGAGGGACAAGGCAAAGTTGATTCTGGTAGCCCCAGACTGGCTGTGCCAGTTCTGGTATCCAGATCTCCTCAGCCTCAGCTGCAGGCCCCTGGAGCAGCTTCCAGCACGCCCGGACCTGATCTCTCTCAATCAGGGGAAGGCATACCATCCGGACTTTCAATCCCTGCACCTCACAGCCTGGTAGCTGAGCGGCTAGAGTTCCAGGCTTTGGGTATTTCCGAGGATGTCCTCACCATGGTGGAGGCATCCAGAAAGGAATCAACCAGGAAATGTTATGCCTTCAAGTGGAAAAGGTTTTCCATTTGATGGCCGGGCAAGGGCCTGGACCCTCTGTGCTGTGGCTAACATTCTCGACTATCTTTGGTCTCTGTTCAAAGGGGTTCTTCAGTTATCGACCTTTGGGGTGCACCTGGCAGCCATCTCTGCTTACCAGCAATGGTCCAGTCTGTCAACGGCGCAGGAGGCAGTGGTCGGGCGCTTTTTCAAAGGCCTGGATCACATATCCCCTCTGGTGCGTGAACCTCCACCTCCGTGGGATCTACTGCTGGTAATGGCAAAGCTCATGGGCATGCCATTCGAACCAATGCACAAGTGTTAGCTGTCACACTTGTCGTGGAAGACTGCCTTCCTGGTAGCTATCAAGTCTGCTAGGACGACAGGCGAGCTCCAGGCGCTCTCGGTGGACTCCCCTTGTCTGGTCTTCTACAGGGACAAGGTTGTCCTATGCCCCAACCTGAAATTCCTTCTGAAGGTGGTGTCAGAGTTTCACCTTAACCAGGTGTTAACTCTGCCGGTATACTACCGTAATTACACCTTGGAGGCTGAATACAGGCTCCATGCCTTGGAACTGAGATGAGCCCTCTCATATTATAAGGAGAGGATGGTGGAAATTCGGGGAGAGGTTCGTCATCTGTTTGTCACCTGTGCTGAAGCCGCTTCTGGCAGACCTGCAGCAAAATGGACTATTGCAAGGTGGATTACATCTTGCAAAAGTCTGTGCTACGAGTTGGCGGGCATGGAACCTCCAGGAGGGATAAGAGCTCGTTCTACCAGCCATACTGATGCATCGGTGGCTGCTTCCATGGACATCCCTACTCAGGAAATCTGTCGGGCTGCTGCCTGGGAGTCAGCAAACACCTTTATTACCCATTACCACATCGACCTTGAGTCACGCCAGGATGCTGGTTTTAGGGCCTTAATAATCTCTTTTACCCAAGTAAGTATTCGTGGGGGGTGCGCCTTGCCTCCCTCCTCCTGGAGAACTGCTAGGAGTCTGCCAAGAAGTGTGGATAAACAACATATCCACGATCCTAGAAAAATAGGTTGCTCACGTGTAATAGTAGTTTTAGGAGTGGTACTGTATATGTCGTTCATCCACACAGACCCACTCAACCTTCCCGGCTGCGGACGCACAACACCTGACTTCCAGTGGGCTAAGATCTGGAGTCATGGGGCAGAGCTGTGGGATATACCATCCGGGTGGGTGGGAGGAGCCAGCCTGAAGACCTTTTGGCAATCCTTAAAGGGAAAGGGATATGACAAGAAGTGTGGATGAACAACATACTGTATACCACTCCTAGATCTACTGTTACAGGTGAGTAACCTATTTTTTTATAAGCCAAAAAAACAAAACAAAGGTTTAAACCAGTTACCTAGTTAGAGTGGCTCCCCTACCCAATCATGACTCCTTTCTCTTCTTCACTGATCCAGCAACAGTGAGAGTAAAAAGGTAATTTGTCCCAGTAGCTGGTTTTGGTCCTTGCTGGCCAGCAAAGAGTGCTCTGGTGCAAGACATCCGAGGTGGGATTTTCAAAGCTCTGGATGAAAGACTTGTATCCATATTTCTGACACGTGCTGCATCCAGGTAAATGCGACAGAAACTTTCATGCCCTGTTTTCAGAAACCCTGACACAGTTGCAACACTTTACATGATTTATGACATAAAGAAAAAAAAAGATGCATGCATCAAAATTGTGACGCATGCATCTTTTCAGAGCGCTAGTCCTGGCAGTCTTACTCAGAAGGTAGACTTTTTATGTGGTCTACCTGTCTAGGAGGATTTTTGGGCAATGGCATCTGAAAGACGGACATAGTCCTTTGACACGCTCCCCCCATGTTTCTTGGCAAGCCCTCCATGTCACCTCTGTGATGCACTCAGCATCTGCTGACCCAGTGCCCTGTGACCCGGACTTACTCTCTAAACTTGTGTCTTCTGGTTGTTGGTGTATGGTTCACTCACCTCACCATGGAGTGGTTAACAGCAAAGTCTTCCCCATGTGTGGGGTGTCCAGTCACATCCTTCCTCCAGCCTGTGGAGTGGACAAGTGATTGCTGATGCTAGTGTAGGTCCATGCTTTGGGTGGGGGGTTGCATGTATGTCAAACGGCCCATGCCCTTTCATCCTAGGGAAGTTGAGTGTCTCACCTGTGTGACGTGTTTGGTCCCCAGTCGGTCACAATAGGAGGAAATCAAGTCTGTATGTGAACTCATACTTACAACATACAAATATACGACAAAGCAAGCAGAATAACACCATTAGGTCTACTGCGTCTGCTTTTGTTGTAGTGTCTCCGCATCAGCTACTAACTCTGCCCCACGCCCCCTTCCCCTCCATCTGCCTTTCCCTTTACTCTTATTTTCCCAGTAACTATATCCCAGCCTCTCTTGACGCTGCCTACTATTCACAAAGAAACCAGCTTCTCAGGAAGGCCATTGTAACCCGCCACCACCCTCTCTGTGAAGAAATGCCTCTTAGCCTCTCTCCTAGCCCCCTCCCCCGCTTGAGACTGTGTCCCCTTGTGTTTCGGTTCGCACTAAGCTTGAAGACACCCTCCTTATCCACCTCGTGTATTCCTTTCAAATATTTGAAGGTCTCAGTCATGTTCCCTCTCTCTCTCCTCTCCTTCAGGGAGTACATGTTCAGGGCCTCCAACCTCTCCTTGTATGTATATCCTGTCCTGCTGGCACATGATCATGTCAGATCTTACTTCGAGAAACCTCTTTTGCAGCAGGTTACACCATTAGGACTGAAGCCGGCAGGCGCCAGGACCCCATGGAAATTTTCTAGCTAGCAGTATTCAGCGGAGACCGCCCCCGACGCGGTCCCGCCCCCGACATCAGGCATAGTACATAAGGAGGCGGTCCCCCAGAATCCCCAGTTCTTTTCCTGCCATCAACTCACCAGCATCGGCCTATCGGTCTTTCTTTAGCGCATGACGACTAAGAACTTCTCCCACTAGTTTTACTAAACTAATGTCGGCATCTCCAACTCCTTCTTCTGAGGGACACCCTTCCAAGTGTGCCTGCGGAAAACAGATCCCCTTCAAGGATCCTCATTCATCCTGCTTGTGGTGTTTAGGCCCGGACCACTACACCAAAGCCTGCTCCTTCTGTCAGGTTCAACAGCTGCACCAGGATCCACCGTCAGAAGGCACTTCAGGGTTACCTTTTAGAAGAAAAACTTAGCAGAATGGATAAAGAACCTTCCTCCAGAGGTGAATCTTCCTCAAAAACCCACAAACACCGGGAGAAGGCAAGGTCCAGATCCCCTAACCGTGCCTCGGACTCCTGTAGCTCAGGCTCCATGCGATCTGACTGCTCTCCCTCCAGGGCTCGTTCTCAGCCCCCTCCAGTTAAAGTTAAGGCCACAGGTGGTTCTTCTGCTTTGCTTCAACCCCTGAAGACTTCCAGGCCTTCGGCTTCCTCCACTCCTTCCCGGGCCTCATCCAAGTCTCCTGACTGTCACAAGTCTTCCTCTTTCATCCGACGTCGGGACCCCAACTCCAGATTGGTCTCCCAGCCTCCCAGGGGTCCGGATCCACCACCCAGGAAGACAAAAGACCGGACGTCCCTAAAGTGGATGACGGACCCGTCGGCCAAGCACCCAAAGTTGGCCAGGCGTTCGCCGGAGCCAAGGACTTTGGCCAAGCACCAGGCGTTGGCCAGGCGTCATGGACCCAAAGACATCGCCAAGCGACCGGCTGTCGGCCCCACTGGCTGGAGCTGAAGACTGCTCCCCAATCACCGGTGGACGCCGGTCGCAGGGACTCCACGGAGGAGGATACGACACTGCCTGAAGACCAGACAGGTGACACAGAGGACACCGGGCTTCCAAGGGAACCTTCGCCCACCCCGGAGACACCTGCGGACCTGACGCCCGACCCCGGCGTCAGACCACCGGCACCAGGCCCATCGTCTGGCATGAAAATACAAGAGGTTAAGGATCTCTTTACTTTCAGGTGGGTCACAATCCGGAAAGATGTGATCCCTGTAAAACCTCCTCCTCCTACTCCTTCACCTCCTGTGCCCCCACCTCCACCTCAGGGGCCAGCAGGATGACCACCAACCTCTAAGGAGCGTACTCCACCTCCTAGGGGTAGATCTAAAGATCGGAGAAGGCCTCCCTCAAGATCTCTCTCAGGGTCTTCCAGCTCCAAGCGACCCAGACGTTGTCGGTACACTCCGTCAGGGGAGGACTCCAGATTGGATACCTCTGAATTCTCCAGATCTTCTTCACCTAGCATCCCATCGCCTGACACACAAGACCTAGCCAGGTCACCTCCGGATGATCCCTCCTTCTCTGAGATTATGAGGCACATCCAGGAGAACATGGGATGGGATTCTGAAGATCTCGACCCCAAGAGACAGCGCCTTGCCCGTTATCTTCAGCAGAAAGATCCCAAGCCTGTGGTAGTACCACCCTTGGTGGACACTTTCGCGGATGTCACCAAGGCTGCGTGGAAGCGTCCGCACTCCACCCCTGCTGTGCTGGAGAAAGCTGACCGCTTGTACAAGACCCCAAAAGAGGACCAGTACTTGGCACAGCAACCTCTGGCTGACTCCCTGGTCATTACGGCCTCTTATAACCGGTCCCAACAACCGCAGCATATGAGCACACAGTCACCGGACCAGGAATCCAAACAGCTGGATGTCCTTGGGAGGCGCATGTTTGCGGCTGCTACATGCTCCATCAGGTCCTTGAACTACCTATCTTACATGGTTCAGTTTCAGAACGCCCTGTGGGAACAGGGCCAGGACCTTGTCAACAAATTACCAGATAGCGATCAGAAGACGGTGCTCCTAAACCTCCTCCGCACAGGGTCGGATGTGGGAACCCAAGTGCTACGAGCTGCATATGATTCTGCGGACTCGTCTGCCAGAGCTGCTGCTTCGGGCTTCTGTCTCCGGAGATGCTCCTGGCTCCGTGTCTCCGGTTTTACCCCGGATGTACAGAAGAACATTCTTGACGTCCCATACAATGGCGAAGTCCTATTTGGTGAACACTCGGAGAAGGTTATCACCAAACTCCAGGATGCCGGGAAGGCAGTTAGATCCGTACAAACCATGTACAGATCAAGGCCTGGTTCCTTTCGTAAGAACCAGAACCATTTTCGCAGTCGGCAACAACGGCAGCAGCCACGTTCTGGCCAGCAACAAAGGGGCACTTTCTAGCGTAAAGCCCAGGCTAAGTCTTCCCCAAGCAGAGGCCAGCATTACACCAAACCGGCCCAGCCTGCAGGAACTAGTGCTGCCACAGCATGGCTCCTTTCCGGCCCCCGCCCCTCCTCTGAATCAATGGGCGCAAAAGGTCGGGGTCGCATTGCTCGCCACTTTTCCAGGTGGCAGTCGATTACCGCCGACTGGTGGGTTCTCCAGTTGGTCAAGAAAGGTCATTTCATCTAATTTCTTGACCACCCACATTCAAGACCTCCCCTGCTTTCCCATTATTTGGGTCAGCACGCCCTGCTCATACAGCAGGAGGTGCTCTTGCTTCTTGGAAAAGAAGCTATAGAGCACGTACCACGGAACCAAAGAGGTGCAGGTTATTATTCTCACTTCTTTCTGGTTCCCAAGAAGACAGGGGAAATCCGTCCAATACTGGATCTCAGCGACCTCAACATTTCGGTCCTATACAAACACTTCCGCATGGTGACCCTTCCAGGTCTGATACCCAGGCTCAAGCAGGGCGCCTTCCTAGCATCCTTGGACATGCAGGATGCTTACCTGCATATACCCATCGCTCAAGCGCACAGGAAGTTTTTGCGCTTTGAGTTTCAGGGTCACCATTAACAGTTCCGAGCCCTCCCTTTCGGACTGTCATCGGCACCTCGGATATTCACGAAGTGCATGGCGGCCGTAGCGGCGACTCTGAGGAGACAAGGCCACTACGTGTTCCCCTACTTGGACGACTGGCTTCTCATGGTGCCCTCTCGGGAGGCCCTGATGTCTGCCATTCATTGTACTCAGTCTCTGTTCGAGACGCTGGGCATCATTATCAATCAAGAGAAGTCACGCCTGGTTCCGTCACAGATTCTGCAGTTCATAGGTGCAGTTCTGGACACCGTCCAGGGGAAAGCTTTCCTACCCTGGGACCGAGCGGAACACATCAGATCCCTCATCAGGGACTTTTCAGCAAAGAAGACCGTCCCAGCCAAACAGTTCTTTTGCCTGCTCGGACATATGGCTACGGCCATTGCAACAGTCCCGCTAGCCCGTCTCCACATGCGGGTGACCCAGTGGATGTTACGGGTCCAATGGGATCAGAAGCCAGACCATCTGCAGCTCCCAATTCGGATCACGAAGGCCGTAATCCGGGATTGGCAGTGGTGGCTAGATTCAAAGAACCTATTGGTGGGGGTCCCCTTCATTGTGCCGTCTCTGATTGTGTGACGCTCTCCACAGATGCCTCAGGGCTCAGGTGGGGAGCACACCTCGATGGTGTCAGGTCTCGGGGCCTGTAGACAGCCGAAGAGACTCATCTCCACATTAATATCCTGGAAATTAGAGCAGTTCTTTACGCCCTGCAGGCTTTCCAGTCGGAGATCCCACTGGGTGCTCTTCCGTTACAAACAGACAATTCCACGGTGATGTATTACCTCAACAAACAGGGAGGCACCCATTCCGACCCACTTTGCAGGGAGGCCATGAGGGTTTGGGATTGGGTTCTACAACACGGCGCAAACCTCATTGCTGTTCATGTCCCAGAGATGGACAACATCATTGCAGACAGCCTGAGTTGCTCTCAGGCCAGAGTCCACGAGTGGGAACTACTCCAGGAGGTAGCAGAGGATCTGTTTCGCAGATGGGGTACACCAGAGTTGGACCTTTTCGTGTCCCATACAATGCAAAACTGCCCAATTTTTGCTCGCTAGATCCAGGGCCTGGTGTTTTCTGGCAAGACGCGTTGTCCTCTCTCCTGGGCTGACAGATTCCTCTATGCCTTTCCCCTTCCGTTGATCCAGAGGGTCCTTCTGAAACTTCGTAGAGAGCAAGCAACCCTGATACTTATCACGCCTTTTTGGCCCAGGCAGATCTGGTTCCCTCTAGTACATCAGCTGTCCCGGGAACCTCCAGTGCTTTTGCCAATCAGCTCTCACTTACTGTCTCAGGAGGCGGGCTCCTTGGTCCCTCCGGACCTTCGTTCACTGAACCTGCACACCTGGCTCCTAGAGACATAGCCATTATGCGATACGGGGTCTCGCAAGAGGTAGCAGACATTCTAGTGGCTGCTAGAAAACCGGCCACCCATGCTACCTACGCCATGAAATGGTGCAGATTTTGCCTCTGAGCTCAGGCGCGGGGTTTTTTGCCAATGGATTGTCCAGAAAGGTCGGTCTTGGACTACCTCCTGTCCCTTTTTCAGAATGGCTTGGCCTACTCCTCAATAAAAGTACACCATTGTGCCATCTCAGCCTGTCACACTCCTATAGGCCAACGTCCCATAGCTCAGTTGGACATGGCACGAGCCTTCCTGAGAGGTGTCATTCACCTTAGACCTCCGATTAAGGATCTTATTCCACCATTGGATTTACCCTTTGTCCTGGAGCAGCTTACACTGCCACCTTTTGAACCAGCCGCAGATTGCGAGCTATGCCTCCTTACGTGGAAGACGTTGTTTTTAGTTGCCATTACTTCAGCCAGAAGAATTTCTGAACTTCACGGACTGATGTGCAAAGAACCTTATTTGGTTTTCCATCAGGACAGGGTATCCCTATGGACTAATCCGAAGTTTCTGCCTAAGGTGGTCTCAGCTCTCACTCTTAATCAGGATATTGATCTTCCAGTATACTTCTCTAAATATTGTAATCGAGGAGAGGCCCTGTTGCACACTTTAGATGTGCATAGGTGTCTTCGATGCTACCCGACCAGAACCAACCACCACCGTAAATCTGACCAGCTTTTTGTCTCCTTCGCCCACAGGATGATGGGAGCTCCTGTTTCCAAACAGTCACTGTCCAGGTGGCTCATACATTGTATCACGTTCTGTTACCAGAAGCATAACAAACCCTTACCGGGCATGGTTAAGGGTCATTCCACAAGGAGGGTGGCTACCTCCTTTGCAGCCTTAAAGAACGTGTCCACCTCAGCCATCTGTGCAGCAGCCACTTGGAGCACTGTGCACACCTTCATCAGGCATTATAGCCTGGACGTTGCATCGAGGCAAAGAGCAGGTTTTGGTCTAGCAGTCCTTCAAGGACTTCTGTCCTAGGTTTTGGTTCTACTAGGGATTTCTACCTTCCCTCCTCCCAATACTGCTTGGGAATCAGTCCTAATGGTGTAACCTGCTGCAAGAGTTGTCTCTCGAAGTAAGATAGTACAGTTACATAAGAACTTACCGTAACAGTAGGTCTTTGAGAACAGCTCTTGCAGCAGGTACTCCCACCCCCACCCCACCCCCACCATCCCCGCTGGAGGTAGATTTTGTTCTGATATCCTTCTCCTAGGATCAGGTGTTTTCAACACCTCTCTGATTGTCACTTGATGGCGGATCCTCAGTCTCCTCTTCTGATGTCATCCAGTGGCCGGGAGTCTCCAGTGGGAGAACTGGGCATTCTGGGGGACCGCCTCCTTATGTACTATGCCTGACGTCACGGGGCGGTCCCTGCTGAATGCTGCTAGCTAGAAAATTTCTGTGGGGTCCTGGCGCCTGCCGGCTTCAGTCCTAATGGTGTAACCTGCTGCAAGAGCTGTTCTTGAAGATCTACTGTTACGGTAAGTTCTTACGTAACTGTACTTTCCCTTTTTTGTACCGTCTTCAGCAGGTTTATGTCCTTTTTAAGGTATGGGCACAAGTACTATACACTGTACTCCAGATCTGGCCTCACTAATGACCTGTACAAGGGCAGCATAACTGCCGCCCACCTGTTGCTCCCCCACCCCCACCCCAGCAGTGCAGCCCAACATATTATTTGCCTTTGCTGCTGCTTTCCTACATTGCATGGAGTGTTTCAGGTCACTAGTGATCATCACTCCATGGTCCTTCTCCTGATCCTGAGCTCACCTCCTACCACGACCCCCCTTGCAGGTCCTGCCCCTCAACAGTTTTCCACCCACCTGGTTAACTTTTCACCAACCTCTAGATCTGCCAGCTTCCTAGTTAGGCTCCGGTGGAGTACAAAGTCAGAGGCCGTGCTGAGTTCCAGGTAAAGAATATCCATTGCTTGGCCCCTGTCCATTGCTTTAGTGACTCCGTCAAAGAAGTCAGTCAAATTTGCTTGACACAACCTCCCTCCCATAAACCCGTGTTACCTCTCATGCTAGAGAGCATTCTCATCCAGATACTCTACTAACCTTTCCTTAAGTATGGTCTCCATGAGCTTGCATATGATTAAGATCAGACTGACCGATCTGTAGTTCCCTGGGTAGTCCTTGTGACTGCTCTTGTGGAGGGACACTACATGTGCCGCTTGCCAGTCCTGCAGTACTATGCCCGACTCCAGCGAGCTATTGAACAGGTCAGCCACGGGATCTGACAAGCTCCTCTGCCAGCTCCCTATAGCACCCTTGTGTGTATGCCATCTGGGCCTGGTGAGTACCAGATCAAGGATTGCTCCTTCCCTGGTCGGTTCTGTGTCGCCCTGTACCAGGAACCCACTTTGCAGTGTACCTAGGATCACCTGCCTCCCAGCACAGGTCGTGGCTGGTACCTTCCAATCCTCTTTGCACAGGTTGAAATCTCCCACTATTACTCTTCTTCTCCCTGCAACAGGCAGTATTTACAAGTTCAGTTCCCTGTTGCTTTTCTCCTCCTTGTTGTGTGGTCTGTTAATCATCCCCGACCTCACCTTCCTCCTTCTGTTAGACAGTAACTGAATCCACATTGCTACCACCCTCTCTCTAACGACTCCTTCCTCATACAAGTTATACCCTCCCTGATGTAATCCACCACCCCTTCCCTTTTCCAACCGCCATGTTCCTCTTGTATAATTTTAACCCAGGGATCGAGAGGTCCCAGTCATGGTTAGTTGTGGCCCATGTCTCTGTGACTGCTGCAATGTCCATTTCCCTCTCAACCAATGATGCCTGCAGAGCATCTATCTTGTTTTCAAGACTTTATGCGTTCAGGAACGCCACCTTCCACCTAGAGTGTGAGCCTCTTTCCCTTCCCTCTCATCTGCCTTTCTCATGTCTCCCATTACGTGTACCACCATTCCTCACTGCTACTCCTCCACCCACCAGCCCCCCCCCAATGGCATGGGGGGGAGGTCTGCTGACCTCCTCCTCCTGAGACTCTGGGCATGCAGACCTGCTTGCTGCCCTACCCCCGTAATTTAAGTTTTTAGTTTATGTACCCCTCCAGCTTATCCCTGATGACCCTCAACCCCCACTACTGAGGTACAATCTGTCTGGTGCAAAAGTGTTTTATCTGACCAGGTCTCCCTCAGCCCCCAATCCAGTCATACCCTTACGCCTTGCACAACTCCCTCAGCCAATCACTGAACTTTTCAATCCTTTTCTTCCTGACTGCTGGCAACACCTCCGAGAATGCAGGTGATCTGGCTACCTCTCTTCAGGTCCTTTCTACCACCCTGAATCTTTCCTGTTGCACCCCCACCTCCTCCCTGAGTAGGTCGTTAGTACCTAGGTGTATAACAATGAATGGTCCCCCCCCACCCAACTCCCCTCACCAATTTCCCAGTTTTTGTGCTGTCATTCCTGGCATGCAGACCACCTTCCTACCCACATTTGGTCCCCCCACCCCACTTTCCCCAGTGAATGCCCTTAATTATGGGATCCTCTAGGATTACCACTCTTCTGCCCCTCCCATTCCTGACTCTCTCTTTTCCTTTTTTGACTGCCTTACAAGCTTCTCCCACACCATCATGGTTACCACCCACCCTTATTCTTCCCAAGCCCTTACCTCTACCCCCTGCCTTTCCTGCCTTTTATCGCAAATATTACCCCTCCTCTTATTCACCCCCTCTCCTCTTTGGTTCTTCCACACCTCACTTCCCCTGCCTTAAAACCCATTCTTATCTCCACCTCTCCTCCCACTCTTACCCAGCTCCACCCCATCCCTTACTTACGAAACCCTATGGGTGGATTCCTAGCCAATCCCATCACCCCCTCCCCACTTTACCCTCTTATCTGTCACTCCCTTTGTTTCTGCTTCCCACCCTCCCCTTCTCTCATTTATCTGTCCCCCCACCTTTGGTCACCCCTTCTTCTGACCTTCCTAACTCAACCAGTATGCTTTAAGATCAATTGCCTCTGTTAATTGCTTGTCCACATTTGATTAGCTCTATGTACTGTCTCAAAAATGTTGTTCACTCCTACCTGCTGTATTTAAGTGTACTTGCTTGACATGTTCTCCCCAATCTGTAATGTAAAAGTCTATGTATTATGTCTGTTGCCATTTTTGACGTGGAACCTTTGTAAATTAGCTTTTTTAGCTTAAAGGTGTAAATCTGAAATTCCAACAAATAAATAAATAAAGCCCTGCTTGGCTTACACCCCCACAGCCTCTTCGCCCTACTGTCTGTCTTCCCACCCCCCTCCCTGCCATTTCCTTTCTGGCCACTCACACAAAGTCTCCTCCCCCGCTTCTGTTACCTTACCTCCCTCCCCCACCTCCTGCTCCACACTTCATGTTCTCTCTCACCAACCATGACACTTGGTACTGTCCTACCCCCCAACCCTGTTTTCTTAACCTGCCTTTCTACCCTCCTTCTCTTCTGCTCCCTCACTTCCAGACGGTGGGTGAAATCTATTCCTTAGAGGCACCCCTTTGAATGTTCCCACTCCTGCTGCATCTCTTGTGGTCCCATCCCTTCCCCTAAGCACTCGTAATTCCCCTTCCATGGGTTCCCCTGCCCTCCGAAGTAGGGGTACTCTTGGAACATGGGTGCTCACCTGTACACCCTTCCCCTGACTGCTGACCTCGCTTCCTTGGGCATCCCCATCTGTTTCTCTCCCCCCTGCCCTACTCCTCCTATGCTCCATGCTAGCCTCTCCAACTCTCCAGCACCCATGTGAGCTGCCTTACTTCTGCCCTTAGGTGCTCTAGCCTCCTGAGCACTAGGCAGCCTTCTGTTACCCACATCATCCCAAAGAATGCTGCCACTCCACAACCATTATAGCATGCCACTGTCTTTCCACTGTCCTGTTTCCTGTTCCGCAACATCCTCCTGACCCTAGGCCCATTCGTCCTCTAGATAGGAACCTCCATACATAATCCAGTTGGAGATGACTGCAAAAGCCACAATTCCCCATTATGCTAGGCAGCTAAACCTCGATACTCCAACCCCCTACTGCTTCCTTGAACCTCAATATAAATGTAAGCTAACCCCAGATAGGGACCAACTGCACTCCCTTACCTGTGTTACCCTTGTGGACTGTCCCAGATAGGAGCTGGCTGCCCTTTCTAGCACTCCCCTAATCTGTTATATTTGTACAAGCTGACCCTAAATAGGTATCAGCTGAAAACTCCTGCCAACACCTAGCAGTGTATTTTCTGCCCTCCCTTTACACTTACCTACCCTCCACCAATCAGCATGGTCTGTGATTCTCCCGGTGGAGCCTTGCCAATGCCCCCATATGCCACATAATTAGAGGGCACACTCCTGCTTTGTGGCACTCATGCTTCGGGGTTGCTAGGGATTTTGAGTATTTATAGTACCTGCAGCCTCCCTGTTGGAGGACAGTAGCCACATAGCCCACTTGGTGTTCTGGCAACTGCAGCCGCTTGATCCAGCATCCACCCACTGCCTCCCTCTGCTGGCGTCCTCCCTCCTCCTTCCCTGTAGTCCCCAGTCCTCAACACAGTACACTACAGTACTTTCCTGGCAGCAATGCAGATTGCTAAAGTCACATCAGTAGCCAAGCCATTTTAACAGTACCTGAACTTAGCATAATATTTGATTAGAACTGGCAGTGGCTGTCGTCCAGTATGAGGATGATGCTTCTCATGAACCCTTTCATCAGGATATGATGAGAAGGAGACTGTGAATTGTGATGCAGGTTGACGTGTCCAATTGCAATTATTTCCACGGAGACAAGGGGAAACTGATTGTTGCTAGCTGACACATGTAATGAATAATGGTTCTCATCATGCTGCATTGTGTAGGAACCTGTAGTATGTTCAAATAGCTGTTATCTTAACCAAACAGACCCATTAGGACTCTAAACTGTGAAACAGCTTGTAATTCTGAAGCATCATTCAGGTCCCCAAATCCTGATTATTTTTTCCCCTGCACTGTGCATGTATACCTGTCCTTTTGGGAATGGTGGGGGACAGCTAACTTTGCAGTCAACAGCAGTGATGTGTGTTTTGACATGCTTTGTATCTGTGATTTATGTCTCAATGGATGTAGCATGATTATTATTATTATAGTATTACTGAAGCATTTTGTGTTGACCTAAAATGGATTGTCAGCTTTTGAAAACTGTACAGCAGAGCAGTGTGAGACCTCTGTTGCCCCAGCCTTACACTGGTTTTGTATTGCTGTCTGAGACAGTTACATTGCCCTTCTTTTCCAGGCGGAGACAATGAACGCTGAACTGGAGTTGGCCATGAACAAGCTAAAGACTGAAGAAGCTGCTCTTCGAGACTCGCTGTCCAAGATGAGTGCTCTGAATGAAGGCCTGGCCCAGGACAAATTTGAACTGAACAGAATTATCAACCAGGTACTAGGTTTAGAGCTGAGAACTGTGGGGAGAGAAGTCCTTGTGGGGGCTGACTACACGGTGCGTTCTGGTGACCTGGCATATCTATGTGCTGCTGTCTTGTGCATGGCAGTCCTGTGCATTGGTCAGAGGAGGGGTGATAATATTCAGTCAAAGCACAAAGGGGAACCAGTATTTGAAAGCGTGTGTAGAATTGGTAAACAAAAAAAAAATCGGGGTCCTCTGGCACTTAGAGCAAATTGTGCTGCTGTACAGGAAACCCAAGTTTGCATTGTGAGCTTGACTGCCACTTGGGGATTTAGAAATCTGGGAGTGTAGTTGGCCCAGTGGCGCTGAGGTGCTGGATGCCACACCTCACGCCACACTGGTGACCTGGGTTCAGGAACGAGCCCAGTTCATCAGGGATTGTCATCGAAGCACAGGTCAGGAAGCACAGGAAAATCAGGAGCAGTTGTAAAATTTGCAACAAAAGTTTTAATATTAATAACAATAAAATAAAATAAAAAAGTGTTCAGAATAACTATTTACAATGGCAGAAGAAACATAGAAAACAGTCCTTCTGAGTTTTTTCTTCTTTTTTTTTTTTTGCTATCTTTTTTCTGCTGGTCCCTACTGGTCTGCTCCCTGTTCCTGGAAACTCTGAGGGATTCCAGCCGCCATCTGACATCTCCCATGCTCCCTTAGGGTCCCTGCCTGTTCCCCTGTGGCTTACCCCCCCCCCCCGTAGCGGGGTGGTGGGGAGCCCCCTCACTCACCCACCTTGTCCGGATCCATTCTGGCAACTTCCCCCAGAGCCGGTGCGCTGCGAGTTGGCCATCAAGCTGCCCGACCATGAGGACTCCCCTTTTCCATTTTCTCCATGGAGCGGAGGTGTGCAGTGATGCCAGTGGAGGGGAACGAGCACGCATCCACATGCACTTCCACCTGGCGTTTGCCCCCAGCTCCTCCTTGATGGTACAGTGCAGCACCTAGCCCTCCAGCCTCCGCCAGGGGGCAATCAGGCGCTGACTGTCTTGGACCCCCCCCCCGGGAGAAGGAGAGCAGTCCAGCGGACACTCAGTCCTTCTCCTCCCCTGTCGACCTCCGGTAACCCGTGCTCGTTCCCAAACACGGGTTGCTGGCATGGTGCGAGGTAAGACGACCAGTGCCTCAGCTCTCAGCACCACCGGACTGGCCTTCTGAGTTTTTCTTTTCAATTTCCAGTCTCTGTCTCTCTCTTTTGCAAAACATTGCAGCTCCTTTTTATAAGTCTGTGCAGGAGCTCGTTAAAAAAAAAATAGCATGCTTCTCACACAGTGTTCTTGTAAGTGTCCAGTGTTCTTGTCAGTTTCAGCAGATGCAGCAAAAAGAACATTGTGACCCAGAACTGACCTCTTGTTTACATCTTCTGCAAGAGGCTTAAAAATTGCATCTCAGGTTAACCCCTTGAGTTCCAAATAGCTTCACAATAATTTTAACAGTATAACTATATACCGTTTTAAACAAAGGGGATCCCAGTATCAATTACATTTCCAATGATTCACATGTATTTTTATACCAGCAAATATGCAAGGTGGGAGAAAAGACAGAACAGCAAGTGAGGGCAGAGAGATAGCGAGAGGCAGAGAATTGCAAGACTGTCAGGGTGATTAAGTCCTAGCTCTCACGAGAAAATTTGGTTGCGCAACCAGATAGAGAAGAGACAGAAAAGGAGAGACTAGAACAGATCCTTACATTTAAACTTCTTCTCCACAATAACTGGGACAGGGCCATATTCAACCCTGTCACTGGGATCGGCGGGGGAGGCCGGAGGATGGATTGAGCAGCCATAAGGCAGCTCTCCCCTCCTGGGTGGGGATCCAGCCAAGCCCGCTGCAGGGCTGCTCCTGGGTGGAGGCCTGGAGGTAGTGCAGTCGGGAGTGACTAGAGTAGGCAGGGTGCCGCGGGTGACTGCATATGGATGCCTTCACATGCATGCGAGCAACCGTGGCAAGGGGCAAGGAGAAAAATATGGAGCTGACAAGCTCCATGACGATCCAGGAGTCTAGATGTTGGTCTCGGGGAGGGGGGGAGTGGAGTTCCCTCGGTCCTGCCACTGGGGGGAGGCGGCAACCCGTGGGGGATTGCTGGGAGGGTCAGGTGCGGAGACGGTGGAAATCCTGAGACAGCCCGTCCAAGGGAGGGGCTGGAGCCTCCTTCTGGCTCCACCATGTTCCTCCGACACCAAGTAGGTGGGAGGTGTCAGCAGGGGTCAAATAGCTGGATTAAAAAAAAAATCTGGGAGTGCTGCAGAGGCCATGAGCTTCAATGCCAGGTAGGAGGGTAGGGACCATCCTACTGCTGAAGTGCCTCTTGCGGCTTGCTCTATAGTGGCATCAGATGATGTTGGTGGTGAGCATGTGGTGTCCTCCCCACCTTAGCCAGGCATGGCACATGCAGGGGTGGAGCACATAGTCGAAGAAGGTTGTGATTAACAGGGGCTAAAGAAGTTGAGATGCATAGCGAGGTGATAACCAGTAGCTTGTCATTGGATGAATGACCTGCTGTATTGCTCCATCTACCCTGCCCCACCTCTCATTCTGAGGTGCATGAGGGAAGTGTCTGTGCCGGGGGAGGAGATCTGTGGGGACATGGAGAGGTGGCATCTGAATGGTGGCACATTTGGTTGTAGTGACTTAGTGAACCAAAGTACAGGCTAGGTGGGGGAGAAAAGTAGTAAGTGAAAAACAAAATTAACCAACCAAACTAGGTGGAGGTCTTAACAGATGCTTAGAATCACTGACCAGCCAAAGTTCAGAAAGAGTTCATTTTTGTTTTGTACCACAAGTGTCAGTGTTGCTCAGTCATAGCACTTTTGCTTTGGGCTAGAAGGTTGTGCATTTATTTCCAAGGCATCTTGTACCCAGCACCAGTGCTTCATTGCAGTGCAAGGTGACATTGCACTGTTGGAGGTGCCATCTTTCAGATCATTCTTAGACCATGATTCTTTCTCCCCATATCTGATCGTCATCCGTGGGGAAGTTAAAGAATACCGTGGCACTTTCTGAAAGAGTAGTAACTAAGCTGGCGTAAATGTAGCACTACCACTCTGAAAGAGAACACAGCATGAGATTAGAAGGAGGCTGATTAAGGGGTAATGTGGGGAAGTTCTTTTTCACAGAAAGGGTGGTGGATGCATGAAACGGCCTACCTCAGGAAGTGGTGGATATAAATACAGTGCAGGGCTTCAGAAAGGCATGGGATAGCCATAAGGGAGCAATACAGATGAGTATGAATAGATAGGCCATTGACAGAGTAATGTGGCACATTCATAAGGTAGGAAAAATGGGCAGACTGCATGGGCCTTGCGGACCTTATCTGCCATCAACTTCTATGTTTCTGTTTGTAATGGTAGTGAGCCAGGTTCAGGAGCAAGCCTGGGTCGTTTAGTGTTGGCAGGAGAAGGCCCCCCAGTGAATGCTGCTTTCCTCTGGGGAGGGTGCCAGATTCCTGCTGCTATGCCGCCCCCTGGATGATCAAACACCAGGGAGTCATGGATGGTCCTACTTCTTGCTAAAGCTGCATCTGGAAGGTGGCAGTTCACATCTGGCAGGTTAAAGTACCCAACTAGCAGCACTTCTCCCTACTTACCATCCTGATTCTGGTTTCCCCTGTGTCTTACCCAACTCCTCTCCCTCTCCCTGTGCTGAAGATCTGTATACAACCCCTGTACAGATAGTGGCCGCAGCTTCTATCTCCTGGATGACCCACAGCAACTCCAGCCCTTCCTTTTCCTCTGGGTGCCCCTGTATTTCCTTCTTATGGCCTTGATTCCCTCCCTCACATATAGAACAACCCCTGCTCCCCTTCCTATCTGTCCTAAACAGAGAGTAGCCTGGTATGGCCATGTCCCACCTGTGATTGTCAGTGCATCATGACTCAGTTATGGCCACCAAATCTAAGCTAGTTTCCTCCATGATGACTTCCAGGTACAACATTTTATTTGCTAGACTCTTATGTTGGTGCCCATGTCTTTCCATACCTTACCCCCCTCCCCGGTGCTGCTACCTGAGCTCCCTCTGAGCCCTTTCTTCCCTTGTTACTCTGTCCTTTTCTTATATCTTTTACTCCTTTCTCCTTGTATTCTTTTTTTTCTTTATGCCCCGTTTTGCACCACTGCCACGGCTTTCCTCCAGGTCCCCTGGGTGCCTGTCTCGAACGAACTCTGTGTCCCTCTACTCCCTCACCAACATGCTGTCATGGATACAGTCAATCCCCAACCCCAGGTAAGGTAGGGAGAAGGGACTAACCCAACCCCCCCCCCAATGTTCTTTCTTCAGGCTGGCAGCTGAGGGTGCAGAGTTTGTCCTTCATTTGATCTGCTGAGGCTGTCATCTACCTGACAGTGAAGTCTTTTTCCTTGTTTTGTCCCCTGCCCAAGGATGCAGGCATGCGTGGGAGGTCCTAGGCACATGTGCACATCAAGGTATGTGCCACACTGGACCCCCGGCCTGTGTCTGACCTTCCCATGGTGCCCCCAGCTACACTGCCACCTGTGGCAGTATTGCAGTGAGGGTGACAGCCCACCCACCTCAGAGAAGGAGGGTATCCCTTGGGATACTCTGTCCTTCTCCAGCACTCTGTCGTCCTCCCCTGTGGCTGGCCCCTGATGATCTGAACTCAATCCCATAGGGTCGCTGGCTTCTTGAGAGGTAGTGCTACTGCTATGCCGATGAATAGACCCTCTTCTTGCATTCTTGATTTATACTCCCCTTGTCCTCTGGAATGTCTGCACCCCTTCCTTCTTGCTCCTCTGCCCTGTGGGAGCTTCCTATTCTCCGGCCTGGTAGACTAGATGGGTCAGTGGGCCTTTTTCTGTCATCAACATCTTATGTTTCTGTAATCCTCTGTGATGATATTACAGTCTGTTGCAATGGGTATAGCTGTGAAGTCACAAGCACAGTATTCTGACACAAGGTAGGGAATAAGCAACAGAAGCTGATGAACTCTCAAGGAACAGAGGTCCTGTTTGCATGCATATGACCTCAGTAATAAATAAACAAAAGAGGAAATACAGAGCTAATTTATAATAGAAGTCCAACTACTATATTGTTTTGGAAAGTTCTCTTGGAGGCATCAGCTGCTCTTTAATTAGCCCTCTTGACTTTTGTTGAAGAATGTAATATTTCAGTATGTTCACCAGCTGGGCTAGTAGAAAGTTCTGTGGGGCCAGTGGATTTTTCTATTCACTAGCCCTGCTGTCATGGCTACCATGTTGCACACGTTCTCTGCACTATCAGTATTTTAAACTCGTGGCTTTATGAGGAACTTTTAGATGCAGTATATGTTGGAAGGGTACTATGTAATCCAAAATCTGTTCAACTTCTAGTTGGAGGAAGAAAAGGCCGCCCTTCTGGGACAGAAGCGAGAGGTGGAGCAGGAAAAAGCCTCGAGTCGGGACGAGCTGGTGCGCCTGGAGCAGGAGAAACTGGACATAGATACAGAGCGGCACGGGCTGGACCATTCCTTGCAGATAGTAGAGCAGAGCCGTGAGAAGCTGGAACAGGATCTCCTGACTCTTCATAGAGAGAAGGCTGAGTTGCAGGAGCAGCTGGGACAGGTAGGGGCCGATGCACTGATTGAATGCAGTGGAGCCTAGTGGAAATAAAGCACACATTTTCACACTTTGTTTACCCTGGATATCCCATCTGCAGTGCAATATATTGTCTTTAGTTACAGTTCGGTGTAGTGAAGCACTGAGAATGTAAGTGACGCTGGTGGGATTTGAACCTTAGTCTGAGGGTACCCAAGCCTGTGCTCTAGCCACTGGAATGGACTGCTCCTTGCTATGAAGTGATGCCATGTTTGGCTCTATATCTCTAATGCTTGTTATGCTGGCAGTGCAGCTTCAGGAGTGAACTCAAGTTGGGTGGTTGACTGGGGCATGGGAGTATCAAGTATCTGAGGGACTGTTCTCCTTCCACAGGTGGTGTTTGATGTGTCTCTCACAGTACACCTCACACTCTGTGGAAGCTGGGTGTCATGGCAGTTGGAAGGCCCAGTGAATGGGTAGGACGCTGAAGGACGCATATTACGTTATTGCATCAGACATCTGATGGGAGGAAATCGGAAAAAAACAAAACACTGTCCAGGCAGGATGACTGATGTTAATCTCCAAACCCCACACTTAATACTGCTTTTTGGGGGCTTGGCAGCCTCTCCAACCCTACCACGGGCATGTTATGGGGACTTCAGGGTAAGTCCAAGGATTTTGGTTGACTGGGCTGGGGGGCTGTTTCGGGGCCAGAGAGAGCAAGGAGTGCAGATACAATCTGAAAGAACCAAAGAATTGATGCCCTGAATGCCGGTTGACAATACTAGCTATTTAAAGACAGACAAACATTGTTATTCTACAGCTATTTTTTTAAAGAAAGCCTAATTTTGATTTATATGTCCTTTGTCCTCTGCCTTGACTGCACCCCTTTCTTCTTGCGCATCTGTCCCTCAGGCCCTCCCGCCCTCCTCGTTGCTTCTTCATGCCCAGCCATATCCTGTACCACACAGGAGACTAGTCAGGAACTCGGAAGACCCAGGGGTGAGAGCCAAGCTGGTTAGGTGAGTGAGATGTTGGCTACAGGACAGAAGCCAAAAGGTGGTATTGGGGATGAATTCTCAGAAGCTAGGCCCGTGACCAGTGGGGTCCCATGGGGCTCTGTGCTCGGCTCGCTGTTAACATATTCATAAGTGACATTACAGATGGGATGAGGGGTAAGAGATGCCTGTTTGCAAATAACAAAAGCTCTGTGGGAGGGTGGGCACAGAGGAAGGGAGACAGAAACTCGGGGAAGACCTGGCTAGGTTAGAGAAGTGGTCTGGCATTTGGCAACTGGCATTCAACACTAAAAGTGTAAAGTTATGCACTTGGGGTGAAAAACTCAGAGACCAGATACAGTTTGGGTGGCGTACAGGTAATCAGGTCAGAGGAGGAAAAGGACCTAGGTGTAATTACCAAGAGTGACCTGAAACACTTAGCACAGTGCAGGAAGGCTGCAGCCAAAGCAAACTTGATGCTGGACTGCGTAGCCAGGGGAATCACCAGTAGGAAGTCTGAGGTTATTTACCACTGTCCAGGTTTCTGGTGAGACTGCACCCGGAGTACAGTATGCAGTATTGGTACCCTTATCTCAAGAAGGATATCAACTTGCTGGAAACGGTCCAGAGAAGGGCAGCAAAGACCATCCAGGGTCAGCAAAGCAACACCTACAAGGAGAGCTCTTGGGGCACAACATATACTCTCTTATGAACAGAAGTGAGGCGGGGACATGACCGAGACGTAGAAGTACCTTAAGGGTATGAGCAAGATAAGCATGGAGGGCCTCTGTAGCCTTAGTAGAAACAAGACCACTAGGGGTAACAGCCTGAAGCTGGTGAGGGGAAGGTTTTGATGGTAGATGAGGTGGCACTTTTTCACCAACAGGGTGGTTGCTAAGTGGAATGAGTTGCAGAAGGAGGTGATATCCTTAAAAATAATGGACAGTTTCAAGAGAGTTTGGGATATGGTGAGGTAGAAGTTGCCGGTGGGGGGGTGAGAGGGGTTGTTTGACAGGTGTTAAGGGGGATAAGGGGCAGTTCTCTCTGTAAATGAAGTGGGAACTGCACATTCAAGTAAACTAAATAGACTGCAGGGTCTTTATCTGCTGGCTCATTCATATGTTATATGTATGTACTTGTGTTTCTTTTTTTTTTTTGTACATTCTATTTATTCACTGCCACTTTGGAAAACTCTCTCTGGCATCCGCCTTACCCCAAACTCTACCTCCTAGCCTGAAAATCCTCCTATGTCCTGGCACCAGCCCGGCTGTCTCCCCGGCTCTGAGCCCCCCCAAGGTAGGGCCTCCCTATCTGCCCAGGGCGCTCTATCTACAATTTGGGCCGGGCTGAGCTCGGCCCAGGACAGGCGTGAGTCTGGCTTGATGGAGTGTGGCTGGTGGGAGGTGGCACCGTCACCTATCCCCGAGGGCAGGGTGTTTTCCTTTTTCTTCCTGAAGCTCGGACGTGCAGTGACATCCTGCTTGGCAGGTGCACGCGCTCGTGCATCCCCAAAAGACGTCCGCCGCAGCTCCAGTACCCTGCATTCTGCGACCGTGCACTGTGATGCCTCCAGCCTCCACTAGAGGTCATCAGTGCAGCGACAGGTGGATTCCCACCTCCCCAGGGAAGGAGAGCAGTCCATAGGACGCTCGATCCTTCCCCGTCCCTGCCGACCCCCAATGACCTGTGGTCGTTCCTCGGTCGCCGGCGTGGTGCGAGGTGTGTCGTCCAGCACCTCAACCCTCAGCGCCACTGGGCCAGTCGTACTTGTGTTTCTTAATTTAGTGGCTGTATCACTAAACCTTGAAACAGGAGCTCCTGGGTTTGATTCGTACACTGTCATTGGCTACCTGTGTGACCTTTGAGCAGGTCACTTAGTCTCCCTGTGTATAGTTCACCCAGCTGTGAAATTGTGTGAAAGCAGGGCTCTTCTGTAAAAAGAGGAAGCATCTCATTCTGACTATTCTAGGCAAATAGATTTGAACATGAGAACAAAAATTCTATGTTGCATTTTAAATGCACTGTTGTTTGAATTGGTTTATATGGCTTGGTAGCCAGTAGAAAGTTTTCCAAGTAAGGTTAAAAATTAGGCTTTATAGGCTGGCCCAGTGGCATGGAGTAGGGCTGAGGCATCAGTGCCTTACCTCTTGCCACGCCGGCGACCCATGTTCACAGTGTGAGCAGGTCGCCAGGGATTGGCCGGGTAGGGAGAGGATTGAGCATCCGGAGGACAGCTCTCCTCTCCCAGGGAGGGTGACTTGGCAGCCCCGACGAATGACTGCCTCCAAGTGAGGGCCTGTGGTGTGGGTAGAACGGGACAGGGTGCCAATGGAAGGTTGGGTGCTGCGGGACTCCGAAGCGTGTGTACACCTCCACGTATGCACGCTGACGTGTCTCTCCCCCTCCAATGGGAGCTGGCTGCCCAGTGGACTCAGTGCCATGGTCATTTTGACCAGCTGACCACTGTAACCCAGAAGATGTGGGATGCTCTCCGCTGGTGGACCACCCCAGACCGGTTGCAGGAAGGGATCCCGTTTGTCCTCCCCGAGCCGATGGTCGCCCTTATGACCGATGCTTCACTCATGGGCTGGGGAGCCCACATGGGGGACAAAAGGGCCCACGGGCTCTGGACCCTTGAGGATTCCCGATGCCACATCAACCTGTTGGAGCTCAGAGAAGTCAGACTGGCACTGTCTGCTTTCGCTCCTCAGCTCAGCGGTCAAGTAGTTCAAGTCCAGACGGACAATACCATGACCATGTACTACCTCAACAAACAGGGTGACACACACTCTCATCTGCTGTGCAGGGAGGCATTCCACATCTGGACCCTTGTGAGCTGATAGGAGGCAGATCTTCTAGCCATCCTTGTGGCAGGAGCCTCAAACCATCTGGCGGATGCTCTCAGTCACTTAGGCGAGCCATCCCACGAGTGGTCTCTCCATCCAGAGGTAGCTTACAGCCTGTTCTCCCACAGGGGAAAACTGATGGTGGACCTGTTTGCCTCCAGGGACAACACCAAGCTGAGGCTGTTCCATGCCCGCCCGCCCCCCCACAGCAGGAAAGCTCACTGCAGGGATGCCTTCTGGGGCCGTGGACCCCAAGCCTCCTTTACTCCTTCCTCCATTTCTCTTGATCCACAAGGTGCTGGTCAAGGTGAGGAGGGACAAGGCGAAGGTGATCCTGGTAGCCCCAGACTGGCCGCGCCAGTTCTGGTATCCAGATCTCCTCAGCCTCAGCTGCAGGCCTCTGGAGCGGCTTCCAGCACGCCCAGATCTGATATCACTCAATCAGGGGAAGGTATTCCATCTGGACCTTCAATCCCTGCACCTCACAGCGTGGTACCTGAACGGCTAGAGTTCCAGGCTTTGGGTCTTTACAACGATGTCTACACCATGATGGAGGCATCCAGAAAGGAATCTACCAGGAAATGTTACATCTTCCAATGGAAAAGGTTTTCTATTCGGTGTCAGGGCAAGGGCCTGGACCCTTTGTCCTGTCCAGTGGCTAACATTCTCGATTACCTTTTGGGGGTACCTGGCAGCAATCTCTGTTTACTGGGCGCGGACCGGTCGGCTGACGGCACAGGAGACAGTGGTCAGGTCCGTTTTCAAAGGCCTGGATCACATATCCCCTCCAGTGCGTGAACTCCACCTCTGTAGGATGCTCTGCTGGTACTTGCAGAGTTCATGGGCAAACCAAACGAACCAATGCACAAGTGTGCATTGTCACACTTGTGGAAGACGGCCTTCCTGGTGGCAATCATGTCTGCCAGAAGGACGGGGAGCTCCAGGCACTTTCGGTGGACTCCGCTTATGTGGTCTTCCACAGGGACAAGGTAGTCCTACGCCCCCACATGAAATTCCTTCCGAAGGTGGTGTCAGAGTTTCACCTTAACCAGGTGTTAACTCTGCCGGTTTACTACCCCAACTACATCTCGGACGCCGAGTAAAGGCCCCATACTTTGGACCTGAGATGAGTTCTCTCCTATTACAAGGAGAGGACAGTGGAAAGTCAGAGAGAGGTTCACCAGCTGTTTGTCACCTATGCTGAAGCCGCTTCTGGCAGACCTGCAGCAAACTGGACTATTGCAAGATGGATTACATCATGCATAGGTCTGTGTTATGAGTTGGCAGGCAAGGAGCCTCCCAGAGGGATAAGAGCTCATTCTACCCGCCATACCGCTGCATCGGTGGCTGCTTCTAGGGACATCCCTATCCAGGAAATATGCCGGGCTGCTACCTGGAAGTCAGCAAACACCTTCATTACCCACTACGACATCGACCTTGAGTCATGCCGGGATGCTGGTTTTGGGGCCTTAGTTCTCCAGTCTCTGTTCCCTAAGTAGGGGGTGTGCGCCTTGCCTCCCTTCTCCCGAAGAACTGCTAGGATTCTGCCAAAGAGTGTGGATGAACAACATATCCATGATCCTAGAAAAACAGGTTACTCACCTGTAACAATTGTTCTAGGAGTGTGTATGTTGTTCATTCACACAGACCCAACCGACCTCTTCAGCTATGTGCACACAAAACTTGGCTTCCAGCAGGCTAAGATCTGGCGTCATGGGGTGAAGGCGAGAGTTATACCACCTGGATGGGTGGGAGGAGCCAGCTTGAAGACTTCCAGCAAGATTTAAAGTGGAAGGGGATATGTCAAAGAGTGTGGATGAATAACATATACCATGCCTAGTACTACTGTTACAGGTGCGTAATCTGTTTTTTTTGTCATGGGTAAGAGTAGCAAAACCGTTTCACCTTGCTCAAAAACTTTTTCTTTTACCCCATGGTCATAATACTTCTTCTGCTGGTTTTGGGCCTCTTCCTGATTACCATGGGCAATTTCAACATGTTTTGCCAGCTTCTTTCTCAGGGCACACATATATGACTTTATAGATTGTTTCTGAGTGGGGTTATCTTCCTGCATTTCTTTTATCACATCCAGTGGCCCTCTTAGCTGCCTACCATACAGCATTTCAAATGGTGAAAACCCTGTTGATGCCTATGGTACTTCTCGGTAAGCAAAAAGTAGGTAAGGCAAATATTGGTCCCAGTCTTTCCCTTTCCCAAACCTTTTTAACATACGTTTTAGGGTTTGGTTAAAATGCTCAGCAAGACCATCTGTCTGAGGGTGATGGGGAGAGGTTTGCATGGCAGTGATACCTAGTAGTCTGTTCAGCTCCTTAATAATGCAGCACCAAAATTACAGGCTCTGCTGCCACTTTTGAAGCTGTGACAGTATGCATTGGAATTGCTTCTGGGTATCAAGTAGCACAGTCGCATACTACCAGGATAAATCTATTACCCTTTTTACTTTTGTCTAAAGGGCCAACCACATCCATTGCAATTCTCTCAAAAGGCACATCTGTCAAGGGTAGGGGCACCAGGGGCGTCTTGTCTCTTTTATTCACTGGGGCTACTTTTTGATTGAGCACAAGAACTGCAATAGGTAGCAACATCTTCATGAATTCCAGGCCAGTAAAATCTGTACAGCAATCTGGCAAGGTGCGATCCCTCCCTGAGTGACCAGCCATAGGACTATCATGTGCTATCTGTAACAACTCTGATCTATACTTTTGTGGTATAACCAATTGTTCTATCTGGTCCTCTGTCTGAGGTTTAACCCAAACTGTGTACAGTAACCCGTTTCCTTTTTTAAACATAGGTTCATGCTGTTTTGGTTTCGCCCCCAGCCGCTTAAAATAACCCTGGAGAAAAACACTGTTAGCTTGTTGAAAGAAGATCACAATCCGTGACCAGTTTTGTTTCAGCATTTTCATATATTAACCCCTTATGTCCATCAGTCATTTGTTGACACAGTTTTTTAAGGCGTCGTCTTTCTTTCCTGGATTTCTGGATCTTGGAGCTGTACTCAGACAAGTCCGAATCAAAGTCACTGAAAGGAAAAGTGTCTCCACCGTTTGAGATTTTCTTTGCTTGGCTCTTGTTACCACTGCTGCTGAAACTGCAGGGTTCAGTTCCTCTGAAATTAACTTGGTAAATCCTGGAAAGTCATTTCTAATATTCACAGGTATAGGTAACTGAGGTACTACCCCCACTTTCATTTGTTGCGACACACCCTTAATGGTCAGAGTGACTTGGGTGGTGGGATAATATCGAGTGTCCCCATGGCTGCAGATGACACCAGTACCTGGTCCTTTTGCACAGTGTTTTCCCAGCACCTCAACATGTACTATGGTCTGTCTGCTTCCCGAATCAGTGAGTCTCTTTACAGTCTTATTCCCCACCTTCACATCTATTAAGTACTTGCCCCAATTTGCTAAGGACAAATCTGCTCCAGTGTCACTCTTCTTACTGCAATTTCTTGCAATATGACCTGGCTTATTACAGTTATAGCAAATAACGTCTTTGGGCACAGATTTTTAACCCCAACAGAGTTCTTATCAGACTTTGGAGTTAAATTGGGAAAAAGAGTGTCTTACCGGGGCTTGGCCATTACCTCGCTGCTGTGCTGTCTGTCTGACCATTTGGTAGTCTTCGACCAAAGAAACAGCCTTTTTTCCCACTTTCTGGTCAGTGTTCCTTTACCCAAAACTGCAAACCTGTAGGCAGGATGTTGATGAATTTCTCCTGATCTGTGGGACTGTTTTGCCCTCTGGTTGGAGCCATTTTATCAGGAGTTCTCTGAGTTGGGTGAAGGCTTCTTGAGGATTGTCGACTGAGTTGTACTTCAGAGGTCGAAATCTCTGCCTGTGAGTCTCTTCTGAGATGTAATACCTTTTCAGGATTTCACTTTTCACCAGGTCATAGTTTTCTGACTGTGCAGTGTCCATATTGTTGTAGGCAAGTTGGGCTTTCCCTGTCAGGTAGGTTACCAGTCTGATTGTCCATTGTTGCTTTGCCCATTTACAGGCTGTGGCAACTCTTTCCAAAGTTGTCAGGTATGCCTCGATATCATCCGAGGGACACAGCTTTGTAAGTTTAATGGCTTTTAAGTTGCTTTTGTTTTGTTGCTCATCTGTATCTGTGCCAGATCCTCTGCCTTTGATAGCTTGCAAGGCATCCAGCCATTGTTGCTCCTGTAGCTGCATCTCTTCTCTTCTCTGTGCTTCTAAACGTTGAATTTCTTATTCTCTCTGCTTTTCCATCTCTTTTTGTTGTACAGCCCACCATTTGAAAAAGTACATCAGGCTTTCAGGTTCTGTCACTGCCTGTTCTTTTTCCATAACTTGTGCTGGCTGTACAGTCTCAGCTTGGACTTCTGTCTCTGCTAGTTTGGCTTCCATTCTCCTGGTAACCACTCCTGGACTTGCTGCTGCAGAATCCATACCTTTCTCTGTGCTTCCCTCGTACTAGGTTCAGAACTGACACATAGAACTCCTGGCTTAGAGTATGCACGGCATAAATCCGACTTAGGCTGACATCATCTGTCATTGAGGCACAGGTCAGGAAGCATAGGAAAAGCCAGGAGGAGTTGTAGAATTCACAGAAAGTGTTTATTAGTACTAGCAGTAACAAAAAAAATAAAATTGTTCAGAATAACTATTTACAAAGGCAGAATAAACAGAGAAGATCCATGAGTTTTTCTTCAATCTCTGTGTGTCTCCCAAAACATTGCAGCTCTCTCTGTTATAAGTCTTTGCAACTCCCTGCTTAGCCAGCATCCTGTTTTTTTTTCTAAAATGTTCTTGTAAATTTCAGGCAGGTGCAGCAAGAACACAATGTCCCAGAACTGAGGCCCCTTCTCCACAGCTCTTCTGAAAAAGGGATTAAAAACTGCTTTCAGGTTAACCCTTGGAGTTCCCAATAGCTTTTTGCAATCATCTCTAACTATAATTATATAAATATCAACAATAACACTATATAATTTCTAAACAAAGGGATTCCAATATCAGTTACATTTCCCCATAATGATTTGCATATTTTTTATACCAGCAGATATGTAAGGGAGGAAAAGTCAGAAATAGCAAGAGAGGACTGAGAGACAGTGAGAGGCAAAGAATTGCGAGACTATTGGAGTGATCAAATCCTAGGTCTCACGAAAAAAGTCTGGTTGCGCAACCAGACAGATGAGAGACAGGAAAGGAAAGAACAGAACAGATCCCTGCATTCAAACTCTCCATAACAACTGGGGTCCTATTCAACCCTGTCACACAGAGTCTCCAGTGGGAGAACTGAGGTGACGCTGGGGGACCACCCCTTTTATTGTGTATGTGACGTCGTGGGCAGGCCAATCGGGGGCATTCCCCCACTGTATAGTGCTAACTACAAGTTTTCTGTTTGGTCCTGGCACCTGCCGGCTCCAGTCCTACTGATGTCAACTGCTGCAAGATCTCTTCTCGAAGATCTACTATTACGGTAAGTTCTTACATAACTCTACTTTCAGAATGGTCACCCTTTCAGGCCTAATCCCTCTGCTTCACCAGGGGGATTGACTCTGCTCTCTGGACATGTAGGATGCATATCTACACATCCTGGTGTTCCAGCCCCACAGAAGATACCTGTGCTTCATCTTCCAAGGGCATCATTACCAGTTCTGGGCCCTGCTATTCGGCCTGTCCTCGTCTTCTAGGGTCTTTACCAGGTGTCTAGTAGTGGTTGCTGTGGCCCTGAGGAGACAAGGCCACTACATCTTCCCTTACCTAGATGACTGGCTTGTGACGGTGCCCATAAGGGCCCAACTACTCCATACTCTCGAAGACACCTTTACCCTCTTCAGAGAGCTGGGAGTTAGTCTGGACCTGACAGTGTCATCCCCATGACCCATTCAGAGACTCCAGTATATAGGTGTGATTCTAAACAGAGTTCAGGGAGAGGTCTTTCTGACCCCAGACAGGAGAGATCGCCTTTTAATCTCGGGCTCGGTCATTGGCTTCGTCATGCCAGTCTTCCACCAGAGCTTTCCTGAGACTGTTAGATCATTTGGCAGCTGCCATCCCAACCGTTCTGCTGGCTTGACTGCACATATGGGTTCCTCAGTGGACACTCCGAGTGCAGTAGGACCAGCATTCCGATGACCTGGAACCATCGATCATGGTCTCAGACCCTGTACCTCGGACCCTGACCTGGTGGATGACTACATCCAATTTGGCCAAGGGAGTTCCATTCAGAAAAGAGCCCCCAAGGCAGATTCTCACTACAGACTCCTTGGGTCTTGGCTGGGGTGCCCACTTAGCAGACCGACAGACTCAAGGATCTTAATCCCCTTCAGAGCAGACCTTGCACATCAACATTCTAGAGATGAGGGCAGTCCTGTATGCTCTACAAGCATTTTAGACAAAGCTGTTCCCAGACCCCGTGCTAGTCCAGACAGACAGACAATATGTCAGTGGTCTTTTACATGAAGATGCAGGGAGCCACCCACTCACATCCTCTCTGCAGAGAGGTCTTGAGGATTTGCTATTGGGCACTGTAGCACCACCTGGAACTCACAGCTGTGCATGTTCCAGACAAACATCTTGACTGACAGCCTAAGCAGGTCTCGGTCACAAGCCCATGAGTGGGAACTACTCCAGTCAATCACAGACTAACTCTTTGACAGGTGGGGCAAGCCAGAATTGGACCTTTTTGCATCCCCACTCGACTGCAAACTGCCCAGTTTCTGCTCGCTAGATTCAGGGCCTGTTGTTTTCTGGTGAGACATGTTGTCCCTCTGCTGGACTGGGAGGTTTCTATGTGCATTCCCTCCCTTTCCTCTTCTTCAGAGGGTACTTTTCAAACTTCAGGCAGAAGAAGCAGAGATGATCCTAAAAATAGGCTGTTGGTTAAAAAGGATCTAAAGCTTATCCTGTAGGTAGGGAAATGGACAGACCAGCTGGTCCTTATCTGCCGTCAAAGTCTATGTTTCTATCCTCATTGATCATTATTGGCCTCGTCAGATCTGGTTCCCTCTGCTCCAACAATAAGCAGTGGAACCCCTGATCCCCTTTCCTCTGAGCTCTCACTTGCTCTCTAAGGACAGGAGCACCCTAGTCCATCTGGAGCTCAAGTCTCTGCACCTGCATTTGTGGCTCCTGCAGACTTATCAGTTTCCAGGTTCAGGGTTTCTTCTAGGGTAGCAGATGTCCTAGTGGCTGCAAGAAAGGCTTCAGCTAGGTCCAGCTATGCCAGGAAGTGGAAACGGTTCTGCCTTTGGGCCACTACCCACCACCTTGACCCTTTGACTTCTCGAGAGAACTTGGTTCTGGAGTACCTCCTCTCTCTATCTGATTCCGGTCTGAGTTATTCCACTATTAAGGTACACCCTTCCACCATCTCGGCGTACCATGCACCTGTGGAGGATAAAACCCTTGGCCAGCTGGACTTGTCACACAATTTCCTGTGGGGAATACTACACTTGAAACCTCCCATTCGGGACCCAGTCCCTCGTTGGGCCCTTTTATTTCTGTTAGAGAAGCTTACTTTGTCCCCCTTTGAATCAGCCGCAGACTGTGAGCTACACTTTCTGTTGTGGAAAATGTTATTTTTGGTTGCTGTTACTTCTGCTCTGAGGATTTCTGAGCTGCAGGCTCTGATGTGTAAAGAGCCCTACTTAGTTTTTCAGAAGGACATGCTGTCCTTTACGAATTAATCCTAAGTTTTTGCCGAAGGTGGTGTCCGACTTTACCGTGAACCAGGACATTCACCTACCGGTTTATTATCCAAACCATTCTAACAGAGGGGAGGCAATATGGCATATACTGGACGTTCAAAGGACTCTTCATTACTACCTTAATCGAACAAGTCCTGTCCAGAAATCTGACCAGTTGTTTGTTTCCTTCACCCCCCCTGAACCCAGGTGGTGCCGGTTACTAAACACACCCTTTCCAAGTGGTTAATTAACTGCATTGTCTTCTGTTATCAAAAGTATGACAAACCTTTACCGGTCCCGGTAAAAGGTCACTCCACCAGGGGAGTAGCTACCTCCTTTGCCTCACTGAGAAATGTGTCGGCAGCGGACATCTCTGTGACTGCTACATGGAGTTCTGTCCGCACCTTTGTTAAGCACTGCAGCCTGGACATTACTTCCAGACGCAGGACCGGCTTTGGGCTTGCTGTCTTCCAAGGCCTGCTGTCTTAAAAAGAGCTTCAGATTCTCTTTAGTCTCTACCCCAGGGCAATTTGTCATTTATTGACTGCTTGGGACTCAGTCCTAATGGTAATAGCCTGCTGCAAGAACTCCAACTCGAAGAAAGTACAGTTACGTAAGAACTTACCGTAACAGTAAATCTTTGAGAAGAGCTCTTGCAGCAGGCATTGCTTTACCTCCCACCTTCCCCCTGGTATTTTTTCGGCACAGTTTAGTACCTCCTTGGTTCTCCTTTTCCATCTTAGGGCCTGGTCTCTAGTGGGAGAACTGAGTTGGTGCTGGGGACCGCCGCCTTTATACCACTAGCTGACGTCGGAGCGGGCCAACATCGGGGATGACTGCTAGCTAGAAATTTTCCGTGGGTTCCTAGTGCCTGGTGGCATTGTCCTAATGGTAATAGCCTGCTGCAAGAGCTCTTCTCGAAGATCTACTGTTATGGTAAGTTCTTACGTAACTACTTTCTAGGAGTGGAATGTGATGTACATCCACACTGACCCACCCAACCTCCCTTGGTAAGTGGCACACTGCTGTTGCTTCCAGCGGGTCAGATCTGACGTCACAGGGCAGTGCCGAGGGAGATACCACCCGGGTGGGTGGGAGGAGCCTTAAAGGGAAAGGAACACTGCCAGAATTGTGGATGTACATCATATACCACTCCTAGAACTACTGTTTCAGGTGAGTAACCTGTTTTTTCATACTGTTTACAGTTTCTTGCAGAATTAATGGTAGCAACCTTATTATTGTCAGGTACAGATTCTGGACTGGTCACTGGTTACTGTGAGTCCCAATTGTCCCCACTAAAGATAGTGATAGGGATGTACCCTACTAGAGCATGGTCATTTTATTCTGGCCGATTCAGCTCCCTGAACTTCCCACAAGGTAAACGCAAACACGCCTCCCATCTGCACCTTTGGTGCGAAACATACCGTGCCTTGGACACTATCTTAAGATTGTACTCTAGTCTGTGACAGTGAACCAGCCATATCAGAATTAATCCTTTTAAATTTCTGGTTGCCAAAACTTCATAAACAAATATGCATTTTTGGCTGAGGCTTCAGGGTTCTCGATCTACCCAGACCTCCCTCTTGTAGATCAGTCTGTCTCCCTTGTACCACAGTATTTAATAATAATAACTGGTGACCCCCTATAATGACTGGATATTGACTCCTGATAAAATATCGTAATAACCTGCTGAATTCCATAATAACTCAATGGCAGGTTATTGTGGCATTTTCTTCCTCCCTCTCTCACTTCACTGAAGCACGAAAGAAAGCACACTGTCTTTTTGTGACTATAGTGGCTGATCAGAGACATGCTTGCTCACACAAATACAGCTTACAGTTTTTGTCTCTGTGAAACCTTGCACCAGTTATTATAAAAAATAATGTCTATGCAATGTTTGTGTAATGAAGATTTTTTACACAGGCTCGATGAGTGAAAATCTCAGAGCTTTGCTCTCAAGATTTATGGTTATCACACACCTAGGTTGTATGAAAAATCATTTAAAACACACACCTGCACAGGCATTATTCACTATGTAACACTCAGATTTGTAAACACATGCAAGGGAAAGGAAGACACAGTAGTGAAAAAAAAAATAAAAACGTTCTCAGTCCATATCAAGTCCTGTTTGGTTACTCAAATGTGGATCGAAAGATCATGGTGGTGATGGCCAGCAAGCACTGGAATAAAATCTGTGAGATAGTTTTTAAGAGTCACTTTCTTCTTCCTTTGCGGTCTCATTCACAATGTCACATTTTGATGATGATGTTTGGCAGCAAAGTCTTCTGCTGCCTTTCGGGTCAGTGAACATATAATATTTCTCTGTAAATGAAAATTGCAGTCTGACAGGGAAAGCAATATGTTAAGCTATTCCTGCTTTTTACAGCTGCAGTGGGCGTAGCCCTGCAGACGTGTTACTATCATATTAGAAAAAGGGAGCTTACTGGATTCTGAACGGACTTGTTAAAATTGAAGGTGAACAGCAATCACTTCACGTCCACTGCACTACTTTGTTGGCTGGCATGGTCTGCCATGTCCAATATGGCCGCTGGAGTCCAGTGTGCATGCACGAGTCATCGCGCATGCACACTGAACCCCAGCAGCCATCTTGGACATGGCGGACATTGCCATGTTCTGCTGTGACCTCAGCTGCAGCCTTACCAGCTCTGGCCAGGGTTTGTTTAAGCTTAGCTGTCGCCTCTTGAATGCCTTTCTCCTGAACCTAGGGGCATACAAGTAGTCTGGGGAAAAATAGCACTCTGCACTCACTCAGCACTGGCAATCCATGTTTCTTGGCACACTGCAGGATCTGTTGTCTGATGTTAATGGAGGTACTGGCGAACAAAACTCTGCTTGTTCCCTCTCCCGATCCAGTCATGTGGTGCAGAGTGATCTGGTAAGCCTTCTGAATTGGAACTGCAAACCCCAAACCAGCTGCCTCCTGTAACCATCTTTTCAAAAAGATATGCATATCATCCTCTTCTGTGCTCTTGGAAATGTCAAGTAAATGAATATTTGATGCCCTTGAGGCATTGTCCAGCTGCTCCAGATGTGTCCGAGCTGACACCTGACCCTTTTACATCATGATGGTGGTGGCCAGTGCATGACCCACTGCTCTGTTAGCCTCTTCCACCGTACCAGCCATTGCATCCGTTCTTGGCTGTATGAAAACCAGTCTTTCTGTATGCTGGTCAAGTTTTTTGGCAAGTGTTTGAATCATCTGGGTTAGTAATGCAATAGCTTTTTGCAAGGTCTTGAGAGTCGCCTGATCCCCCACATTAGCCATAGACTGCATCCCTCCCAACTCTTTCAGGGGCCCCTTTCCTCTCTATCCTTATTTCCCTGTTACTCATGGGTGAACTGTCACGCACAGAATTGGAAATATTGTCCACTAGTGTAATCTCTCATGAAAGATTATGAAATTTCTTGAGTGGGGGAAAAAATGATTTTTAGCACTGTGTTCTACTGTATATTGAAGCACAGAATTCATCCAGAACATGTCTTCTTCCCTGAACCGCTGGATCCACCCCTCGAAATTCAGTTTTATTTTGGCTTGTTGTATAAGTGAGGTCTTCTGATACCAACTAGGGTTCTTTGACTGATGTTTGATGCCCCTCTCTTTAATTAATGTGTTTGTTAAATTGCCATGATACAGAAACCATTGGCAAAGGCTGATTATCAGTGGGGTTTTAGCAGACTGAAAGACAGACTTTGGAGTTCTGTTAAGCATCATTGAGAAACTGATACATAAAATGCACTTCCTCATCGTTAACTTTTAGCATGGCTTTAGTACTGGTAGTAAAGTTTAGCAGCATTTGTTTCTGGCATGCAAGCGAATGATAACTTCAGTGCCTTCCATGTTAGCAGTTTCCACTTTGTTTCAGGTGACTCGGCTACGGAACTCTCTAAACGATGAGCTGATTCAGACACGCAGAGAAATTGAGCGTCAGTGTGAGATAGCGGTTCGAGCTGCTAAGGAGAAGGAGGAGCTCACCAAGGACAAAGCGAGCCTGGTGGTTCAGCTGACAGCGTCGGAACGGGAGAACAGGGCACTGGCAGAAGAACTGGCAGCCCTCAAGTAAGTGCGTGTAGGTGTGTGGGTGTGTGTGTGTGTGTGTGTGTGTGTGTGTGTGTGTGTGTGTGTGTAAAACAAAGCTGCCTTGCTTCTAGAACTAAGATTTTTCTTTTCCATTGACATTTTCTCCCCGCCTGAGACTTCCTGTGCCCTTGTCGGGCCAGGACAACCACCCAGCTCCATTGCTTACAACCATCTGCTGGTTAGTGGGGTCCATGTTGTGGCCAGAGTGTGTTCTGGATGTCATTTTAATGGCCTCAGTTATTTTCTACTTTTTTTTTTTCTTATTTTTCCCATACCTGTCTACTGCTGGTTTCTGATGCTACAGCAGACTCCTGGGGGGGGGGACACAAGATCTCTGGCCCAGAACAGGGGTTCTAGAGTGCTAGTAGCTAGTACTCTTACCCCCCCACCTGGGGAATTAGTGCCATCAGCTGCGCCATCTCATGTACATCTGCCTGTCCAAGCGTCTGAGTGTGCACCCTAACCTAGGTCTCTGTCCAATGCATGGCCCAGAAATAAAGATTTGTAAGTGAAATGGAATCTGTTACTGCCACTGCAGCACCTCTCATTGGTGCTGACTGACACATTTGTGAGAGAGCTGTAGCAGAGGTAAACTATGATGTAATGGGATTTCGGAAAGGGCTCAGAGGGGAAGGTGAGGGATGACAGATAAGGGACAGGACCATTGAAGGAAGGAAGGTGGACACTAGTCCATTTACAGAGGCGAGAGTCCTGAAGGAACTCGCAAATCTAAGGGTGAACAAGGCAATGGGGCCAGATAGGATAATCCAAGGATATTGGAGGGGCACAAAAACCCCTCGAACAACAGGGAGGAACAGAGTGCAGGAATACACTATTTTTCAGCAAAAAAGATGTTCCAGTACTAGAGGGCATGGGATGAAGTTGGAGGGAAGGCGATTCAGAGGAAACGATAGGAAGAATTTCTTCACAGAACGGGTGGTGGACAAGGTGAACACCCTGCCAGAGGAAGTCCGGGTGAAACCTCTGGCGGAGCTTTTCAGCATCTCTCTGAGGACAGAGTGGGTGCCCCAGGACTGGAAGGTGGAGCATATAGTGCATATCCACAAGGGGGATCAAGGGGGGGTGGCAGGGAACTACAGGCCCGTCAGCCTAACATTGGTGGAGGGCAAAAGTGATGGAGGGCATTGTCAAGGAGAGGCTGGGGGGGACCTGGAAAAGTTGGGGTACCTGGATGATAGACAGCATGGATTCATCCCAGGGAAATCATGTAAGACAAACCTTGTGGAGTTCTATGACTGGGTGACGAGTGCCTTGGACCTGGGTAAACCTGTGGACATCCTCTATCTCGACTTCAGCAAGGCGTTCGACTCTGTTCCTCACGGGGACCATTTGAATAAGCTGGGAGAAATGGGGGTTGGGAACCAGGTGATCAGATGGACAGGCAGTTGGCTTCAGGACTGGACCCAGAGGGTTGTGGTTTGCGGGATAGTCTCATCCCCAAGGAGGGTCATTAGTGTGGTCCCTCAGGGATTGGTCCTTTGGCCCTTCCTGTTCAATGCCTACGTCTCTGACATAAGGAAGGGTATCAGGAGTGAGATGAGTCTCTTTGCGGATGACTCAAAACTGGGGGCGGTGGTAGATGGGAAGGAGGGGAGGGTGGCCTTACAGGGGGACCTGGAGGCTCTGGAAAGGTGGTTTAGAAAGTGGAAGCTGAGGTTCAATGCACAGAAATCCAAGGTACTGCATCTGGGAGCCAGAAACCCGGGCCAAGTGTACACCCGGGGGGGGGGATGCTACAAGGCTCAATGGCTAAGAGGGACCTGAGGGTGGTGGTGGATGTCAAGATGAACAACCCTGAGACTTGTGGGAGGGCAGCGGCCAAGGCCAACAGGATGCTGGGATGCAGCGCTAGGGGGATCACCTCCAGAAGGAGGGAAGTGATACTCCCTCTGTATAACTGCTTGGTGAGGCCGCACCTTGAGTACTGCGTGCAGTTTTGGAGGCCACACTTAAAGAGGGATATTGAACTCCTGGAGAGGGTCCAGAGGAAGGCATCCAAAATGATCTGGGGCTTGGGGGACAGGACCTATGAGGAGAGGCTCGAAGTGCTAAATATGTACACATTGGAAGAGAGAAGGGGGGACATGATAGAGGTCTTCAGGTACATGAAGGGGTTAAATGGGGGAGGAGCAGTCAGGGTGCTCCTGAGGAAGGGGGGGCAACTAGAGGGCATGGGTGGGAGCTGGAGGGAGATTCTGGGGAGAAAGGAGGAGGTGCTACTTCACTGAGAGGGTGGTGGAGCCATGGAATGCGTTGCCCAGGGGGCTTGTGGAGGCAGAGACGGTGGAGGGGTTCAAGAGGGGGTGGGACAGATACAGGGGAAGGGTTCTGGAAGCAAAGCAAAGTCCTCTGCAGCAGGAATGTCGGGACTGGGAAGGGAGAAGCCAGAGAGAGTGAGGGGGGCAGTAGGGTCAGCTCCCAGGGTGGGGGCTGACCAAATGAGCAGACACAAAAGACCGTTAGGCCTATTCTGCTGGCATTTTAGCATGTTAGTAACATATCAGTTGGGGGGTGAGGATATAGTATGCACCAAGCAGGAAAGGGATCTTGGGGTTATCATCTCTGATGACCTCAAGGTGGGGAAACAGTGCAACAAGGCACCAGGTAAAGCAAATAGGATGCTGGGATGCATAGGCAGGGGCATTTCCAGCAGGAAAAGGGAGGTCATAATTACACTATACAAGACACTAATGAGGCCCCAACTGAAGCACAGTGTACAGTTGTGGAGACCTTACCAAAATAAAGACATAGACAGGGCAGAGCAGCTTCAGAGGAGGGCAACAAAGATGGTACATGGATTGCATCACAAGTCCTGTGAGGACAGGGTGAAGGACTTGAATATGTACTCTCTGGAGGAGAGGAGGGCGAGAGGGGATATGATAGAGACTTATAAGTATCTTACAGGGAGGAACAGAGTACAGGAAACACTATTTTTCAGCAAAAAAGATGTTCCAGGACTAGAGGGCATGGGATGAAGTTGGAGGGAAGGCGATTCAGAAGAAACGATAGGAAGAATTTGTTCACAGAACGGGTTGGGGACAAATGGAACACCCTGCCAGAGGAAGTAGTGAGGCTGAAACAATCAAGGGATTTAAGAATGCATGGGCTAAACATCAGGGAATTCTGGAGGTAAGGGGCAACAGACTTCTAGGAAAACTTAAAGAGAACTTACAAGCTCAAATGGGCAGACTGGGTGGGCCTTAGGCCCTTATCTGCCGACATTGTCTATGTATCTGTGTACTGAAGGAGCTCAGAGAGGTGTTGGCTGCACCTCTGACAGTCCTGTTCAACCACTCACTAGAGATTTGAGTGGTTCCGGAGGACTAGAGAGGCACAGAGTTAGTCCCTCTTACAAAAGTGGTAGCAGAGAAGGAGGCTGGCAATTACAGGCCATTCAGCCTGACTTCACTGGTAGGGAAATTAGTGCAATCACTGCTGAGGGAAAGGACTGTGAAATATCTTGAATCCAGTGGCTTACAGGATCTGAGGCAGCATGGATTCGCAGTGGGGAGTCATGTCAAACAAATTTGATACATTTCTTGACTGGGTGACCAGGGAATTAGATTGAGGTGGAGCAGCGTGATAAGGCAGTGGGGAGAGCTAGTGGGATGCTAAGGTGCATAGGGAGGAGTATCATCAGTAGAAAGAGGGAAGGAGGTGGTGATACTGCTGTATAAATCATTGGTGAGACCTCACCTAGAGTACTGTGTCCAGTTCTGGAGACCACATCTCCGGAAGGACATAGACAAGAGTACAGGCGGTCCAGAGGAGGGCAACTAAAATGGTGCAGGGACTGCATCAACAGCCCTATGAGGAGATACTCAAGGACCATGTGACAGGGTTGAACAAGACCCTGTCCCATTTGTTATGCAGAAAGAGTTAAATGCAAGAATTTGTTCTGTCCTTTCCTTTTCTGTCTCTTGTCTGTCTGATTGGCCAAGCAGATGTTCTTGTGAGACCTAGGAACTGATCACTCCAACGGTCTCGCGATTCTCCGCCTCTTACTATCTCTCTGCCTTCACTTACTGTTTCTGTCTTTTCTTTTCCCTTGTGTATTTGTATTTATAAAAACATATGTGAATTTTTGTGTGAAACTGTAAGTGATACTGGGGTCCCTTGGTTTGAAAATGTACATAGTTATACTGTTGAAATGATTGCAAAAAGCTATTTGGAATTTGGGAGGTTAACCTTGATATGCAGCACAAACTCTTTTGCAGAGTTGTCAACAAGAGGCCAGTTCTGGGACATCATGTTCTATTTTGTTTCACCAGCAAGGAAGGAAACTGACAATAACATTTTCTGAGAAATAGAATGTTCTCTTAATGAGTTCCCAGGAAAAGACTTCTAAAAAGAGCAGCAATACTTTTGTTAGAGCGAGACACTGAGACACTGAAACTTGGAACTAGTGATATCCTCAGACGAAAGACTTTGTTTTCTTTGTTTATTCTGCCTTTGTAAACAGTTATACTGAACAATTTTATTTTTTATTTTGCTGTTATTGAAAAAAAAAACACTACTTGCAAACTTTATACCTGCTGCTGGTCTTCCTATGCTTCCTGATCTATGCCTCAATGACAGACCTCGATGTGTACGCCCTGGAGGAAAGGGATGGGGGATAGGAAAGAGACTTTCAAATACCTCATGGGTATAAATAGGGTACAAGAGGGAAACATTTTTCAGAAAAAAAGATGTCCAAGAACAAGAGGTCATGCTATGAAGCTGGAGGGGGGCAGTTTGAGGGGAAAGCTGAGGAAGTACCTCTTTCTCCCCAGAAGGAGTGGTAGATGCCTGGAGTAGCCTCCCAGTTGAGGTGATTGAGGCAAAACCTGTAACGGGATTCAAGAATGCATGGATAGGCATAAGGGAACCTTAATGGTTAGGAAAGGGAGGGTAAAACTGGAGACCAGGTAGGGTCTGTGGTGTTACAGTAGGTAGGGAAAATGGACAAACTACCGTATGTGGTCCTAGCAGTGCTTATCTGCCATCAAATTCTATGTTTCTTACCATCAGTACTTTATCTGTCATTAACCATGAGGAAATGGCCTCTAGAGTACCTGACTGTTTTTCCCATTAAGAGAGATGGTACATGTGGAGGGTAATTTTAAAACTGTGTTTGCTCCATTTTCCTTTTTTGCTTTTGAATATAGATTATGAACTGGTAAAATTTGTGTACTGCAGTCTAATAGGCCAGTGTGGATGAGATATCCAGGAACGAGGGGGCATGACATGAGGTTGGAAGGAGGTTGACTAATGGGTAGCGTGAGGAAGTATTTCTTCACAGAAAGGGTAGTGGATGCATGGAATAGATTCCCAGCAGAGCTGGTGGGGGCAAACACAGTGGGGGGATTCAAGCATGCATGGGACAGGCATAGGGGAACCCAGGCAATAGGAACGAGGAGGTAAAGCCGGAGATCAAGTAGGGTATGCGGCTTCTACAGTAGGCATGGAAAATGGGCAGACTGGATGGGCCTAGCAGTTCTTATCTGCCATCAATTTCTATGTTTCTAGGATTAGAACCCATGATTAAATCCCAGCATGACTCACAGTCTGGGATCTTGTATTGTGTTTGAATTTTGTTTAGTTGTGTTTTTTTTTTTTTTTTGAAACTCTGCTTTATTCCAAGAGAGTAGAGAATATCACAAGATTAAAATCGTGCAAAAACACATACCTCAGAATTCTGTGAAATCTCATATATCTGTGCAATAAACTTAGAACTTGCTAGACATGAAAAATGTGCCATTAATACATGTGCAGAGCTGATACAAACACTACATTCATTCTTTATTTAGTGTGTGACTTGTGCCAGAGTTTCTCTAACTCCTGTCGTAACAAATCATAACAGGATGTGGGCCTCAGGACGAGGATGGCACGTGTGGCACATTACTCCATAAGAGCGGGCACAGGGACGAGCCAAGTAACTACAGGACGGTCAGTCTTACCTCCATTGTAGGGAAGCTAATGGAGACCATTCTCAAGGAGAGATTGGCGATCTTTATGGAGGAGAATGGGCTCCAGGGTGATGGGCAACAAGGATCTATGGCAGGTAGATCCTGCCAGACCATCCTGATTGACTTATATGATTGGGTGACACAGACACTTGATAAGGGCCATGCGGTGGATGTCTTGTATTTGGACTTCAGAAAGGCCTTTTACTCTGTGCCTCCTGAGAGGTTGATTAGTAAACTGAGGGCCCTGGGAGCTGGGGAGAAGTTGGTAGGATGGGTTGGGAGATGGCTGCAGGCTAGGCAACAGAGGGTCAGTGTTAGGGGGGAGCTCTCATCTTCCTGTGCTGTCACCAGTGGGGTCCCACAAGGCTCAGTACTGGGGCCAGTGTTGCTCAGTGTCTTCATTGGAGACATAGCAGAAGGGATCAAGAGTAGAATTAGTCTGTTTGTTGACGACATTAAGATTGGTGGGGTGGTGGACAGTGAGGAGGGGAGGTTGGTTCTGCAAGATGATCTGACAAAGCTTGGGCGCTGGTCTGAGAGTTGACTGATGAGACTTGACGCTAAGAAGTGCAAGGTCATGCACTTGGGAGTCAGAAACCCTAGGCATGACTGCTGGCTGGGGGGAGTGCAGTTATCCACCTCAGTGGAGGAGAAAGATCTAGGGGTACTAATTACAGGGGCCATGAATTATTCTCCGCAGTGCAGGAAGGTGACAACTAAAGCTAATAAATTGCTGGGGTACATTGCCAGAGGGATCACTGCTCAAAGGAATGAAGTCATCCTGCCATTGTACAGGTCACTGGTGAGACCGCACTTGCAGTACAGTGTGCAGTTCTGGCGCCCATACTTAAAGACATCAGTCTACTGGAGGCGATACAGAGTAGGGTGACGAGTGATTTTGGGCCTGGGGGACATGCCATATGAGGAAGGACTGAAGGAGCTCAGCATGTATTCCCTGGAGAATAGTAGGGAGAGAGGTGATATAATTGAGACCTATAAATATTTAAAAGGCATAAAGAGGGTAAGTTCTGAGGACATGTTCAGACTGGGGGGGGGGGAGAATATGGGAGGGCATAGTCTGAAATTGGAGGGAGAGTAGAATCAAGAGGAAAATGAGGAGCCACTATTTCACAGAAAGGGTGGTGGCAAAGTGGAACTAACTGCCTGAGAAGGTGATTTTGCTGGCAACTATGGACAGTTTTAAGAGGGCTTGGGACAGGGTCAGAGGTAAGGTCATAACTGAGGGGAAACAGGAGGGGGTTGCAGGCATTCTGGGGGATAACGCAGGTTTTTTTTGGGGGGCAGCTGCAGTAGCTTAGACTGGGAGTTGCAGACTCGATAGACCGCTATGGCCTGTATATACTGGCATTTTTGTATGTTCGTATGTCATGTTTAACAGAGCCAAACACTTACTTAGTTGTTTTTCTTTAAAAGTATGATATTCTTCTCCTTTTTAGAAATTCTCAAAACTAGTAACAGGGGCAGTAACCTTCTCTGAGATGCTACTGCGACCATGCCTGAATCAAAGGGAACAGTTCCTTGTATTCCAGTTCATTTCATTGCTAAATGGTTGGTGAAGGGAGGAATGATCTCAGTTCCTTGGGACCTGGGACCCAACCTGGTGGGACTGGAGGCTGTTAAAAAGGGACAGCTTACATCCCAATGAGGAGGATAGTGGTATAAAGGTGGGCACAGTGTATAGCTAGTTTAAACCAGTGTGGAGGGGGGTAGAGTAGCAAGGTACATATCTGATGTCACAAACGAGGGGCATCTTACTGACCCCCTCCCCCCTGTCAACCAGTGTAGTGGAATCAAGTGCAACCAGCGTAAGGAAAAAAGTAGGCAGGGACAGATGTTGGAAAACTATGTGAACCAGCACAAGAAGTTTTGGCAACAAATTGCCAGAACTTCAGGCAATGGTGTCCCATAAGGGAGCATCAACCTGATGGCTATCACAGAGGATAATGCAACCTTGAACAATGAATGGGACATGACCCATACCAGGGTACTCACTGTTTAAAAGGGCAGATCTAAGGGGAGGGGAGTAGGACTGTATGTAAGACAAAGGACAGAGGCAACTGAGATAGACAGCCCAGGGGATTCTGAAAAATGAGAAACCCTGTAGTTGTTAGCAGTGACAGGGAATGGGAAACAAGTCAGGATCGGAGTGATCTACAGACTACCAGGTCAGGTTCAAAGGGCAGACAATGAAGTGGGGAAGATGGTGAGGAAGGTGACCAAGTTCAGGGAGGTGTTTGTAGTAGAGGACTTTAATATGCCAGATGTGGACTGAGAAGTTCCAGTTATGGCAAGTACTGGGAATCAGTTCCTGGCAGATACATGCCAGCAGACATTCCTTGCTCAGATAGTCCAGTGTGCAACAAGGGAAGGGGCTCTGTTGGATCTGGTGCTCACCAACAGTGCGAGGATCCAAACTTTAATAGTTCTGGAACCACTTGATTCCAGCAACCACAGAACAGTGGTGCTGGAGGTCCAGATAGGGGCAAACACAGTGGGGGTATAATATTTTAAAAAGGCAGATTTCAACAGGATAAGGGAGCTATTGGAAAGAAGCACATGGAGAATAGGACAGTTAAAAGGGGTGGGAGGAAAATGGGAGAGTTAAAAAAGCAATGATTGAGGTTCAGAAAGCTCAACTAGGAAAGTGTTAGAGATTAAAAGGTTCATGACTGAAGTGAAGACGGCAGTAAGAGCCAAAAGTAGGGCATTCCTGAAGTACAGAGGTAGCCAAAGAGGGGGGATAGAGAGGAGTACCTAGAGGCACCAAAGGTAGCCAGCAGTAAGGTATGAAGGAGGCCAAGGGTGAGATGGAACTCAGGCTTGCAGTGGAAGTGTGCAGCAAAGGAAAAAGGCATTCATCAGGTAAATCCAGGAGAACTGCAAGATTAAAGGGGGGGGTATTGTGAGGCTAAAGAGTGAGGGAGGATGGAAGGAGTGGGACAGAGAGAAAGCAGGCACACTGAACAAATATGTTCTTTCGGTTTGTTTTACTAGGGAGAAGGATGGGCCACTACCGGAGTATGGAGTTAAGAGTGGAAGACAGGAAAGGAAGTGCTCAAGTAGCATGGCCAAAATAACAGGGAACAGGGTGTTAGGAAAGCTTAAAGGGTTGAAAGTAGATAGCTCTATGGGACCTGATTTCTTACACCCAAAAGTGCTTAAGGAGGTAGTGGAGGTGATAGAAGAACCACTTGCAGACATACTCAACTTCTCGCTGGACGTGGGTGTGGTCCCTGTGGACTGGAGGACAGTGGACCTGGTCCTGCTACACATGAGTGGAAGAAAGGTTGAGCCAGGGAATTATAGACCTGTCGATTTAACATCTGTAGTGTGAATGATTATGGAGTCTACACTAAGGAAGAAACAGGTGGACTTTCTGGAAGGAAATGGGCTACAGGACCCCAGGCAACATGGGTTCACAACAGGAAGGTCTTGCCAGACAAATCTGGTCAAAGTCTTCAACTAGGTGACCAAGGCAGGTGATAAGGGAGAGGCAGTTGATGTAGTTTACTTGGATTTCAGCAAGGTTTGTGACCCAGACCCCCACAGGAGGCAAATGTTATGGGACCTGGGGGTGGAGGACAGATTGATGACTTGGGTGGAGAAATGACTGGGGAGAATAACACAGAGAGTGGTAGTAAAGGTGGTTTCAGAGGTAAGGGATGTAACAAGCGGAGTACCATAGGTGTTGGTGCTGGGATGGTCCCTTCCAATGTGTTTATTTTTGACACAGGGGAAGGTATCAAGGGCAAGATCTGCCTCTTTGCAGTTGACACAAAGATATGTGCAAAGGAGGGCACAAAATAAAGGATAAGAGAACTCGGGGACGATCTGGATAGTTTAGAGAGCTGGTCAAGTTATGGACAGTGGCTATCAGTGAAAAAAAGATGGAAGGTGATGCACACTGGAAAAAGGAACCCAAGAATGCAGTATGAAATGGTGGGGGTGATACTTGTGACAGTGTTGAATAAGGCCCTATCCCAGTTGTTATGGAGAAAGAGTTTAAATGCAAGGATGTGTTCTATTCTCTCCTTTTCTGTCTCTTCTCTGTCTGGTTGCGCAACCAAATTTTCTTGTGAGACCTATGGCTTGATCACAACAGTTTTGCAGTCTCTGCCTCTCGCTATCTCTCTACGCTCACTTGTTGTTCTGTCTTTTCTCCCCCCTTGCATATCTGCTGGTATAAAAATATATGTGAATCATTTTGTGGACATGTAATTGATACTGGGATCCCTTTGTTTAAAACTGTATATAGTTATAATGTTGAAATGATTGCAAAGCTATTTGGAATTCAAGGGATTAACCTGAAATGCAGTGTTTAATCCTTTTGCAGAGATGTAAACAAGAGGTCAATTCTGGCTCACAGTGTTCTTTTTGCTGCACCTGCTGAAACTGACAAGAACACTGTGTGAGAAGCATGTTGTTTTCTTAACAAGCTCCTGCAAAGACTTATAAAAAAAGAGCTGTAATGTTTTGCAAAAGAGAGAGGCAGACTGAGATTTGAAATTGAGAAGAAAAAGGACTCTGCTTTCCATGTTTGTACTGCCATTATATATAGTTATTCTGAACAATTTATTTTTTTTATTTTACTGTTAATAATAGAACACTTGTTGCAAATTTTACAAATGCTTCATGTTTTCCTGTGCTTCCTGACCTGTTCCCTTGACAACAGTACTGGAAAGCACTATGGATAAAAAGGACCTAGGGATCTTGGTATTGGAGCTTAAAAACAACAGCACAATGTAACAGAGCTGTAGGTAAGGCAGAAAGGATGCTGGGATGCATTGGGAGGGTAGGCAGTAGAAGTCAGGAGGGGATCTTCCCAGTGTACAGATCACTGGCACGACCACCTCTGGAATGCTCACCAAGGTACTGGAGTCCACATCTAAGGAAATACTGAGAAAAGGTGGAAGTAGTACAGTGCAGGGTAACCAGAATGGTCCATGGACTAGGAGGCAAGACATATGAGGCTGCAACACTTGAACATGTACTCTTGTGAAAAAATGAGGGAAAAGTGTGACATGATCGAAACATACAAGTACCTGCATGGGACAATTAGGGTGGGTGCCAAGGAGCCATTTTTTTGTTTAGGTCAAATACAAGGACGAGAAGAACTCACTGAAACTTGCAGGGAGGAGATTCAGGAGTGACATCTGCAACCACTTTTTCACTGAAAGAGTGGAGGAGGACAAGTAGAACAAGCTGCTGGAGGAGGTGGTGCAGGCCAAATCAGTGAGCAGGTCTAAACAGTGATGGGACAGGCATATGGTATCCATTAGAAAAGGGATGGCAGAAACAAAGGGAGGGATGGCCACTAAGGCAAGTGTAGAGTAGTTATTTGTTTAGTTTTTGTTTACCGGGTACCTGCAGTTGACAAGGGTTGCTTGTTTTCAGGCATGACCCGGGAGGTTACAGTCAGACTATAAATGCAATAAAGACATAACATTCAACTGAACAGTAGTAGAAAATGCATTAAAATAGGCAGCATAAGGAATACAAGAGTGCACTAAGCAATAAATAGACTCAAGTATGGCCTAACAAATGGGTCACAGGTAAGCGAGGCAGCGGACAAGTCAGGTGAGGCAGCCCAGTCTAAAAGCAGGAGCAAGAGTACAGCGCACATCGGGGATTGTATTCCAACACCTAGGAGCTGGATTCATGAAAGCAGTATTCCCAGTGATTGTTCCCATGGGGTCAGTGACAGGCCGATCTTTTAAAACCCTGGTTCTCCCAGGCTTCACCCTCGAGAACGTGGAGTGGTCGGTATCCCCGGCTGTCCCCACTTGGGACCAGCCTCCTCCCAGGGTCGTGCAGTTGGCACCGGTGCAGGAAGTCTGCACCGTGCCACCACTTGCATCTCGACATCAGGCTCTAGATCAATGGTTTGCAATTGAGGCATCAGTCGAGGTTGAGGGGCTTCTCGAGCTCTTGATCCCACTCGACCGGGAGACGACGTTGTCTGCGCTCCTTGTCCTCCTCCTCCTCAGAGAGGGAGAAGCTCCACCGCCGCATGCAGAGATGTTGCAAGTTCGTCTGGCACCAGTGGACCTTGGCAGGGGAGGGTGGAGCTCTACCCTTGACCCCTGTGGTTGGCTGGCCTACACTAGTGAAGCCCACACTGGTCCATCTGAGATAGCTCTCCCTAGTGCGTGTCTGTCCCCCTTGCAGGTGGAACCGCCTCCTCCACAGCCTGTGTGGGGAGCTTCTAACAAGAACTCCTGAGGACTGGCTTGCCAGGCCAGTTGTCGGTGGAAATTTCCAACACTGATGACTCCAGAGTGGTTCATGGTGGAAATATGTTGAGTGCCATCTTCAATAAGTCCTCTGATAACTGTGATGGCTCCTCCTTGCAATCCTCGAGGACACATGCATTCGACCGCAAGTTGGTCGAGGAACTGACTAGCGACCACAGGCCGGTGTCTTTTTTTTTATGCTTTCTTTTTATCCCTCCTTACTACCCGGTAGCCCCCACTCCTTCGGACCTGACCATTCCCAGTGGACCCTCCCCACAGAGTCTGCCCCTAGAGTGTCAGGTACACTTCTGTATCTGCCGTACCTTCCTCCTCCTCCTAAAGTGCCTGCACACATTGGAGTCTGCCCGTGGGAAGTGAACTGGGAGATTAGGTCAGTCGTCATCTAGGCGGCTAGCGGGGTATTTCCACATTTACTCCCCTGTTACGTCTTACTACCCCCGAGGACGTCAGCATGCAGAACTTAACATCCAGGCAAGTGGCGAGCTGGCACACGTCACCGCCAAGTGCCCACAATGTCCTCCCCTTCCCGATTCCGAAGAACTGCCTTGTGCCCCGATGTCTATGCTTCCACAGACACTGGTGCGTTGGGTGCGGAAAGCACCCCTAGTAACCCATCCCTGGAGAAGGAGAGCATCCGTTGGGACGCTCAGTCCTCCTCCACACCTCAGACTACCGGCAGCCCAAGTCCGTTCCTGAACCTGGGTCACCGGCGTAGTGCAAGGTGTGGCGTTCCAGCGCCTCAACCCTCAGTGCCACTGGGCCGGTGTCTTTTGGGGATATTCTCTGACTGATGTCAGAATCCATTGATGTTCTTTTGGAGACAGTTCAAAAGCACGCTAAGTACCCCTTTACTCACATCCTGGATAAGGAAGAATCCCCGGTGGTCACCTTTCCCATGGATGAGGCCATTCTGGGACCGGCCTTTGAGATTTGGCAGCATCCAGCATCCTGCCCGGTGACTTCCACTCATATGGTCCACTAATATATGGTTCCTACCAGCTCTTTGCCCAGATTCTCCAACCACCAATTGGCTGAGGGTCTGGTCTCTGACTGTTTTCTGGAAATCTTGCAGTACTGGGGATGTGGACAAGCCCCCCAGAAAGGAGTCCAAGTAGCTTGACCACACAGTGAAGAAGGTCTGTGCCGTGTCTTCTCTTGATCTTTGCCAGGTGAGCTACACCTTAATGATGACCCACTTCAGTCACTCCCTGCTGGAGGTGCTCGATTCTGTCCTTCCTCACTTGCCGATTGATAAGTAGTTGCTAGTGAAGGTCATCAGGGACCAAGGTAAAGCACTGACTAAACACCAGCTTCAAATAGCCCTGGATATTGGAGACTCTTGCGCCCGTTCCATGGCAGCAGTCATTGCGATGCCTCGCAGGGCCTGGCTGAGGATCTCTACCATCACAGTGGACACTCAGCACAAGTTTGCCGATGTCCTCTTTTTGGGCACCAACCTCTTCAGCCCGGGGTGGAGGGGCATCTCAACAGAACTGAGAAGTCCAGTGCCACCCTGGATTCTGTGGCTTCCTCCCAGAAGGACCTGAAAGGGCAGAAACAGAAGAGAAAACCTTTTCAGTTTTGGCCCTTTCAGTCACAGCAGCCTCGGCAGCAACAGCCCAGTCAGAGGCAGTTTCAGGCTTGGTGCCCCAAGACCACGTTGCCTGGTCAGAGCCACAAAAAGGGAAAGGGTAGTGGTGCCCCACTGGCAGCAAGTGCGGGGCCCCCTCCAAAGCTGCCCAGTGATGGATGAGAGGGTGTCCGCCTCCTGCCCATCCAGTCCCTGCCTCAGCTCCCTGTGGGAGTCCGCTTTGCCACTTTCGCGTCATTGGTCTGTAATTACCTCAGAAAAATGTGTCCTAGAGATGGTGGGCAGAGGGTTGCCTTTCAAGTTCGAGGCTCTCCCATCTTAGCGACCCCATGCCCCAAGAGAGTCTGTGGTGTTGCAGGACATGCTGTCTGCCTTCAGGAAGGACATGACTTAGCCCTTTGCAGAAGGAGCCATGGCCCATGTCCCAGCCCCCATGGCAGGCCAGGTATTCATGTCCAGGTACTTCCTGGTCCTGAAACGGAAGGGGGGCTGGTGCCCCATATGGGATCTTCATGAACTAAATTAGTTTCTCAGGAAGTGCAAGTTCAGGATGGTCAATCTGAACCACATCATACCATCTCTGGAGCGGGGCATGTGATTCTGCTCCCTGGAACTCCAGGATGTGCTCTTTTATATCCCAGTCTGTCTGTCTCACTGGCAGGACCTTCAGTTCCACACAGAAGGGGTGCTTTGTCAGTTCCAGGTCAAGTCTTTCGGCCTCTCCTTGGTGCCCATCGTCTTAACCAAGTACAGGGCAGTGGTCGTGGCCTTCCTGAGGCATCAGAGGGTCTGGGTTTATCCTTACTTGGATGACTGACTGAAAGCCAGGCCGTCTAAGGAAGCAGTGATGTGATCCAGGGACCTGGCCCTCCAGACATGCAGAGACTTGGGCCTGTTGGTTAATCCAGTCAAGTCCAAACTGACCCCCTCGCAGGTCATCCACTTCATCAGGGCAGAACTGGCCTCTCTACAGGCCAAGGAGTGCCCCCCTGTGGACTGGGCACTGGATCTTACCTCATTTGCCCGATCATTTCAGGTTGGATGCTTGCACCGTGCCCGAGGCTTACTGAGGCTGATGGGGTACAGAGTATCTTACAGCAGCATGGTCCAGTGTGCTCATTGGTGGATGTGGCACCTGCAGTGGGAGTTGGGCTGTCAGTGGTCCCAATATCTAGGACACTTGGGCCAGCGGATCACAATGACCCAGCTAATGTGGGATGCCAGCCAGTGGTGGGTGAGGCTGTTTTGTGGCCCCCCCCCCACAGTGTGGGACATTGCAGGGGGATGCCTTCACGAGGTGTTAGAACCCGGGCCTTCTGTACACCTTTCGTCCCTTTCACATGCTTCATAGGGTGGTGGTCAAAGTGCAGAGGGATAAGGCACAGATGATCCTCATAGCTCCGGACTGGCCTCACCAGTTCTGTTACCTGGATCTCTTCAGCCTCAGCAGCAGGCCTCCATGATTGTTGACTCTTCGTCCTGATCTGCAGACTCATCAGTAGGGGACAGTCCTGCACCCAGACCTTTAGTCCCTGCACCTCACAGCATGGTTCCTGAGCAGTTAGAGTGCCAGGCTCTGGAGCTTTTGGAGAATGTGCTCCATGGTGTGGAGGCCTCCCATGAAGAGCCGGCGGGTCATTGTTATGCCTTCAAATGGAAAAGGTTTTCCATTTGGTGTCAGGCCCAAGAGCTTGATTCCCTGGCCTGCTGTGAGGCTAGCATCTTTGACTACTTCTGGCTGTTGTCACAGCTGGGACTGCATTCAACGACCCTTAAGATACACCTGGCAACCATCTCTGCATACTGGGCATGAGCTGGTATGTGGACAGTGGCACATGAGAAGGTGGTTGCGTGCTTCTTCGAAGGCCTTGAACACTTGTCCCAGCCGGTGTGTTGGTCACCACCACCTTGGGACCTCTTACTGGTACTGGCAGTGTTCATGGGCAAACCATTTGAACCTATCACAGGTGTGAGATGTCTCGCATGTCATGGAAGATGGCCTTCTTGGTGGCCATCGCTTCAGCCAGAAGGATCAGTGAGCTCCAGGTACACTTATCCATACTTCTGGCAGTCTCCCTTTAAGAGCTAATTTGCCAGACCATCTTTAAGAGAAGCTCCTCCTACCACCCTGATGGTATATCCCTCTGCTCCAGCCCGTGATGTCAGAGCTTCCTTTCCACTGGAAGAGTCAGATTTCTTCCTTGGCAGCTCTGTGTGGAGTGCAGGTCCAAGACACTTCTCAAGTGCACCGTTTGACTAGCTTCTTTCAAAACTTAATATAAGGATACATTTGTTAATTCCAACCTCGTCGACTGACGTATACTATGGACCGCCGGGATTGTAAGCCAGCTCCAGGCTTCAAATGCTGCGTCCAGTGCAATCAGAAAATGTCACAGACAGATCTGCATGTGTTGTGCATTTACTGTTTGGGTGAACAACATGACATAGCTGCCTGTGTCAGGTCATGCTTTCCGCTTTCCTCGAAGAACCACTGCGCTCGTCTTCTCCTTGGCTGGATGGCTGAACAGGGTCCGCCTGTAAAATCCATGGAAGCTTGCAAGGCAGTCCCAGCAGCTGCGGGTTCAAGTGCCCAGCTATAGAAGATGGTGGCCAAGGCTTTCAGCGGCACCCCATCAGTCTTGGTGCCGCCTGTTGGGGCCAGTGTCAGCACGCCCTTCAGGGGTGATTTCCGTGAAATATACAGGACCCTCCAGACCTTTGGGGAGAGCGCTCTGCCTGCCACAGTACATCGAAAAAAGAAGTCCTGTCATCAGTCGTGGGAATGGGAAAGGGTGCACTTTTATTACTCCCTCAGCTCCCCCAACTACTCGACGACTGTTGAGCGCTCGGTTTTGGCCGAGCCCACTTTGGTCAAGGGTCAGGCCACTAGCTCCATGGTGACCCTGTTGGGCTTGTCGACCTCGATGCAGGTTGAACAGGAGGTAGAGATCTTTCTTAACCACGTCGACCCACTGTCGGAGGGAATCGAAGATAATTCGATCTCCAGGATCCCAGTCCTGTCGTGTCTCACTCAAGATGGCCAGGAGCAGTCGGGGAACGAGGCTGTCTCCTCTTAGGAGTTGCCTCCCTCTGGAGTCAAACAGCTGCACCCTGTATGGGTAGTCTGTACTGCACCCCTGGTTGTATCTCCTCGCTGTCATCGGCGATGTCGACGTTCGAGGTCCTGATCAAGGTTGGGGGATTCCTCGCTCTCTTGGTCTTGCTCGACTGGGAAGCATCACCATTAATGCTCTTCTTCCTGCTCATCCTCAGACAGTGAGAGGCTCAATTAGTATATGCGGTGGCGCTATGAAGAGCTCCTTTGGCAGCAGCGGGCCATGGTTGGGCAGGATAGGGCTTGACCTTCTATCCCCGTGGTCACCTGGTCGTCACCAGTTCAGCACATACCGGTCCTGCCAAGATAGCTGTCCCCGACGCAAGTCTCTCCACCAATTTGGGTGGAACCGCATCTGTGACAGCCCTTGCAGGGAGTCCCATCCAGCTACCGGCTTGCTAGGCTGGTTATCTGTGGAAAGCACACGCTGATGAGTCCCGAATGGTGCATGGCGGCAAGTGGCCAAGGCCCGTTTTTGAAGATTCTTCAGATGACGCTGATGGATCCTCGATGCAGTCCTTGAGGACTCATGCTTTTGACTGTGTTTTGACAGAAGAACTGACCACCTACTATAGGTTGGTGTCCTTCAGGGATCATCTCAGGCTCATGTCTGAGTCAATGGAGGTGCCCCCTGGAGATTCCAAAGGAAGGGGGCTGTGATACCTGTTGCAGGGCCAGTGCTTAGGAAAGCAGGATGGCTAGCTCTCAACATGCAAAATCACAAAGTCCAGAAGTCCTGAGCACTCAAAAGGAGACTCGTAGCCAATCACAGCTTAATGCTAAATGACGTTTAATATCAGAAAAGCACTGGCTGTGCTAAATCAAATTATAACTGGATACAGACAAGCAAAAAGCTGAAATACACAATAAATGCAAAACACAAAAAATCTGGCTATGGTAAAAAGTCTCTATGGCTGTAGAAAGCCCTGGCGCTTTGACTTTGAGTCTTCATTGGGGCATTAGCTTTGGCATCAACCAGTTTCCTACCTGGCACCATCTGCCAGTATGCAGTCTCTGCCAGCACCTTGTCTGGATTTTTGGACCACCCCTCAGCCAAGGGTCTGGTCACAGACTCAGTCTTTCGTAAATCCAGCAGTACTGGAACGTGGACATGCTCCCTGATAAGGAGTCCTAAAAGCTTGATCATGCAGCAGAGAATGTCTGTGCTGCATCCTCCCCAGGTCTCTGTCAGGTGAGCTACGCACAGATGATGGCGATGGAAATCCTAGATCATGTTCTCCCATACCTCCCTGCTGACAAGCAGCTGGTGGTGAAAGTGGTCTGAGACAAGCGCTTTCAAAACACCAGCTTCAGATGGCCTTGGATCTGACAATTTTTATGCCCGTGCCATGGCAGCTGCCATCACAATGCATTGCAGGACCTATCTGTGGATTTTCACCTTTACGGCAAACACCCAGCACAAGTTGACTTATGTCTCCTTCTTGGGCACCAACCTTTTTGGCTTTAGGGTGGAAGGACACCTCACCAGAAACGAGAAGTCCAGTGCCACCCTGGATTCTGTGACTTTCTTTCAGAAGGACCTGAAGAGGCAGAAACTAAATTAGACTTTTCAAGTTTTGGCCTTTTCCATCACAGCAGCCTAGGCAGCAGCAGCAGCCCCAGCAGGGGCCATGTCAGGCTTGGTGCCCTAAGACCAAGTTCCCCAGTCAGGTCCCCAAAAAGGGTGGTGATAGGCGTAGTGGTACCCCTCCTGTAGCAGGCGTTGGTGCCCCCTCCAAAGCTGACCCATGATGGGTTGGGGGGTGCCTACTTCCTACCTGTTCAGTCCCTGCCCTAGCTCCCTATGGAGGGTTGGCTTCGCCAGTTCTGCCACAACTGGGCCATAATTACCTTGAACAAGTGGGTCCTAGAAGTGGTAGGCAGCAGGCTGCCAATCAGCATTGAGACTCTCTCACTTTACCAAACCCATGCACCAAGGGAGTCTATGGTGTCACAGGACACACATTCACCTTCACAGAGGATGTTGCGCAACTCCTAAAAAAAGGAGCCATAGCCCATGTCCCTGACTCCATGGCTGGCCAGGGCTTCGTGTCCAGGTATTTCCTAGATCCTGAAACAGATGGGGGTGTTGGAAAGCCCTACTGGATCTTCATGATCTGAACCAGTTTCTCAGGAAGTTCAAGTTCAGGATTGTCACTTTGAACCAGATAATACCATCTCTGCAGCAGGACATGTGGTTCTGCTCTTTGGACCTCCGAGACACGTTCTTCCACATTCCAGTCTGTCCATCCTGTTGGCAGCACCTTCGATTCCACTCAGAAGAGGTTCTTTATCAGTTCCAAGTCATGCCATTTGACCTCTCCTTGGTGCCTAGCATCTTCACCAAGTGCATGGCAGTTGTGACAGCTTTCCTGCGGTGCCAAGGGGTCAGGGTGTACCCTTATCTTGACGACTGGCTGATCGCTGGGCTCTCCAAGGGGGCTGTGGAACAGTCCAGGGACCTAGCTTTCCAGACCTGAAGAGACTTGGACCTTCTGGTCAATCCAGGCACATCCGAACTGAACCCCTTGCAGATGATTTACTTCATGAGGGCAGAGTTAGACTCCCTTTGAGCCAAGGCCCGACTCCGTGCAGCTTGGGCATTGGATCTTAGCTTCTTTTCCCTATCATTTCAGGTTGGGTGCCTGTGCCCTGCCCGGGACTTCCTGTGGTTGTGGGGGCACCTGGCATCCTGCATCAATATGAGTGTGGTCCAATATGCCCTCTGACGGATATGGCACCTGCAGTGGGAGCTAGACCATCAGTGGTCTCAGCACCTAGGTCACCTGGACCAGCCTGTCACAGTCACTCAACTGATGTGGGATGCCATCCAGTGGTTGTTCATCCCAGAACATCTGGAGAAAGGAGTCCCATTTTTCCTCCCAGAGCTGACAGTCACTCTTACCATAGACACGTCTCTGGTGGGGTGGGGAGCACACCTAGGGAACCACATGGCCTACAGGTTCTGGCCCCCCAGGGCGTCCTGTCACCACATTAATCTGCTGGAGCTCCGGGCAGTGCGCTCAGCTGTGATGGAATTCGCACCTTTTGTCTGGGGTCAAGTCATGCAAGTCCAGACAGACGACACCACAGCAATGTTCTACCAAAACGAGGGTGGAACGCAATCTCTTCCATTTTCCAGTCAATATGCGGTATGAAGTATAGTAACCTTACCCGGTTACCAAAGACTAAAATAAAAAATAAAAAAAAAATAGCTAAGGAATAATAGCGTGTCAAAAATAGTGTTTGCATTTATAGTGCACCAATTTTATTGTGTCAACTATAGCGCAGACTGGAGTTGTTATTTATATTATGGGGGATGTGGGAGCAGAGCCCCCCCTTTCCCGCATAACATTGTAGAGAAATTGCTTCAGCCCTGGTCATAGTTTTTTTCTTTGGCATGGTTCCTTGTCCTGTTTTGTAAGGTTTTGACTGCTTGTCATTTTGTCAAATAGCTGTTTTTGCCGTAGCTGTAGTTTCTTAGCGGTTGTTATCGCAGATTTTTTCTTTTAGGCATTATGACACAGTGCTGTCCTTTCCTTTGTGTTGGGAGGCACTACACAACTGGACCCTCGTGCACCGCTCGTGTGCAGATCTCCTGGCAATCCATGTCATGGGCGCCAACAACCAGTTGGTGGAAGCCTTCTGCTGGGTGGGCGAGATGTCACACAAGTGATCACTGCAATATGAGGTGGTGAAGCACCTTTTCTCCCAGTGGGTCACTCCTCTAGTGGACCTCTTTGCCTCCAAGGAGAATGCAGAGCTGAGGCTGTTTTGTGCCCACCCTCCTCAGTCTGGGACACTGCAGGGGGATGCCTTTGTGAGGCCCTGGACGCCAGGTCTCCTGTATGCCTTCTCTCCCTTTTCCCTGATCCAGAAGGTTGTGGTCAAGGTATGGAGGGGCAAGGTGCAGATGATCCTGTGTGCTCCGGACGGGCCTTGCCAATTCTGATACACTAATCTCCTCAGCCTCAGCAGCAGACCTCCGTGGCACCTGCTTCTGTGCCCAGATCTGCTGTCCTGTCATCAGGGGAGATCCTGCACCCAGATTTTGAATCCCTGCACTTCACAGCCTGGTTCCTTAGTGGCTAGAATTCCAGGCTTTGGGCCTTTTGGAGGACATACTTCACATTGTGGAGAAGTCTTGAAAGGAGTCAACTCGCCAGTGCTACATCTTTAAGTGGAAAAGATTTTCTGTCTCCTGCCAGGTAAGGAGCCTGATCCCCTTGGCTGGCACTCTGGATTGTCTTTGTTCCTCTCCTAGCTGGGGCTGTGATTGACAGCAACCCTTGTGGTGCACCTGGCAGCCTTCTCTGCGTATTGGGTGTGGGCTGGTATGCCATCGATGGCACAGGAGAAGGTGGTTAAGTGCTTTTCAAAGGCCGTGACCACTTGAACCCGGAGGTGTGTGAATCACTACCAACTTGGGACCGGTTGCTGGTTCTGGCAGTGCTTATAGGCAAGCCTTTCAAGCCTATGAACAGGTGTGAGATGTCACATGAGTTGTGGAAACCACCTTTTTGGTAGCCATCACCTCTGCCAGAAGGATCAGTGAGCTCCAGGTGCTCTCAGTGGAGTCTCCATACCTGGTCTTCCACAAGTACAAAGTAGTCTTTCACCCCCACCAGAAGTTCCTCCTTAAGGTGTTACCAGAGTTCCTCATTAATCAGGTGATTAATCTTCTGGCATACTTTACCAGTCAGTCTTCAAAGGCCGACTGTGGGTTCCATACTTTGGACGTGTGGCGAGCGCTTTCTTATTATAGGGAGTGCATGGCTGGAGATTGGGGTGAGGCTTGCCAACTCTTTGTAACATACACTGAAGCCACACCTGGCAGACCGGCATATGAGAGGACGATTGGCAGGTTGATTGTCTCCTGCATTGACCTTTGCTATAGGTTGACTTGTGTAGAACCTTCCATAGTGCTTAGCTCATTCCATCAGACATACTGCTGCCTCGGTGCCTGATCTCAGTGATGTCTCCATACAGAAGATCTGTAGGGGACTACCTGGAAGTCAGCACATATTTTCATCTCCCATTACAGCATTGACCTTGAGTCATGACGGGATGGTGCTTTTGGGGCCTCAGTTCTCCAATCTCTGTTCACCAATCAAGGGTGCATGCCTGGCTCCCTCCTCCCGAAGAATTGCTGGACGTCTGCCAGAAGTGTGGATAAGTGAACCATATCCACATCCCTAGCAATGAGGGTTATTCATCTGTAACTGTAGATCTTCCATGGAGTGGTCTCTTGCAGCAGGTAATACACTTTGGTATTCACCAGAGGTTGCTGTGGTGCACGGCAGCTCTTCTAGCAGTCTTTTTCCAGGGGCCACCCACACATAACATCAGCTTCCTGTTTCTTATAGAAGTGTGGGCGGTCCCTGGTATCCTCAGTTCATTTTTCTGATGTCTTCAGCTCGCACTCAGCAAGCTAGAGCAACTTCAAACAGCAGTCATCGACAAGAATTTGAGCAAACAATGAATCTCCAAAGAATCTTTAAGCAAGATAGTGCTATTTCGTTCCTGCCATTGTGGTAGAAAGATCTACTGCTTCAACAACCACACCACTTGTGTAAAGTGTCTGGGACCCACACATGACACCACTTCCTGCATATATTGTCAATATTTTAACCTGGCAACCCGTCGATGATGGCTGCAGGAAATCAAAAAACATTTAATGGAGCAGAAATTGTCTCTCATGGAGAATCAGGGGGCTCATCCCAAGAGCTCCCCCGCCACTGATTCTCATAAACTGCACAGAAAGGAGAAGCTCTACTCAACCTCCATGCCTAAGTGCTTGTCGACAGCCACCGTTACAGGTGCCCCACCGTCGACGATGCGGTCTCAAACTGCCTCCTTGTCGACGGGAGGTTATACCCTCTCATCGACGGCACTTTCCAGCGCATTGACGTCAGTCTATGATGAACCTCTGCTGGGTTCCTTCGATGTCCCATTGACGGGGCTGACATTTTCACTTCATAATACCATTTCCCAGGCAGCTCCGTCGATAAGGAGCTACATTCCACTGGGAAAACTGACTGCATTTGCAATGCATACTTCCCCTCCACCTTCACAGGTGTACTCTCACAGGGGCCAGGTGGACAGGGATCAGGACCCTGGCCTTTACCACCCAGGTGCAAGATCTGCTCAAGCTACGCATCCAGTCCCTCACAATTCTCCTGGTTTCTCAAACCCCCAATTCCCAACTGGACGCTACTTCACTAGCTCACCACGTCCTGCATGCCATGCAGCATGCTTAGCCCTCCGATCCAGGAGTGCTGAGTCATCCATCCCATTCCCCTACTCCTCTGCCTAAACGTTTCCAGGGTGACAGAGACCCTTCACCACCCTGGTCACCTCCCTCATACGTGGATAACTACCTATCAGACGAGGTTGAATTTCTGGTAGATTTTACCGGAGGTCTGGAAGAGGAATTCCAGGACATGGATTTCCAGCCCCAGTATCCCCTGTAGGAGATTTCCTTTCTAAACGAGGATTTATCTAGGCAGGTGGCTGCCTCTCATCCAGATGACCCATCCTTCCATGAGATGATGGTCCAAATCCTGAAAGTCATGGGATTCTCTACTACCGAACATGGCAAACAACATAAGGATATGGCAGACTATCTAGAGTTACCAGAGAATCCTTTCTTAGTGGTACCCCCACTAATCCAAACCTATCAAAATGCTATGCTTGCAGCCTGGAACCAACCTTCCAATGTTCCGGCTATTCCCCGCAAGGCGCATCACCTCCACCAGGCTTCTCTGGATCATCCCTTTCTATCCACCACTCCTGAAGCCGGTTTAGTGGTGATTCCTGCCGCTCATGATCGTACTAAACAGCCGTAACACATGAGCTTCTTACCCTCGGATAAAGATTCCCATAGGATAGACTAGCTGGGAAAAAAGGTATTCCAAACAGGTACCATGAATCTCAGAATCCTAAATTACATGGGACACAGTCAAATACCAGCGTACACTCTGGTCCTCGGCCATTGAATTAGTCAGTAAACTCCCTCCTTCACAGGAAAGGGAACAATTATTGGCTACAATATCTACTGGCAACTCCATTTCCCGACACCTACTTCGTTCAGGATATGATGCAGTCGATACTTCTGCCTGCATGTCAGCAACCAGCACTATCTCGCGTCACCATGCTTGGCTCCGCATCTCAGGTTTTACCCCTGATGTACAGCATAGAGTGGTCAATGTCCCCTTTAATGGGTCCAAACTATTCAGTCCAGATACCCAAACACTGATAGATGTTCTCCAGTCCTCAGGAAGAACTCTATGCATGGTGCATGGCATGTACCATACCATGTGTCATCATACCATCCTCAATCCTCTTTTTATTCCAAAAGAGGTGGAAAATACAGAGGCTGGCATAGAGGCAGATTCCGAGGTTGTTCCCAGTCTACCAGAAACAACACTTCTACCACCAAGGGCCCCCACCCTCCTGGTGGGGCTGGTCAGCCCGCCTCCCAGTGACCAACTGGGGCTGTGTCAACACTCCCTCGACCAGGCCTAGGAAGCCATGGGTGGTTATTTTGCCCACCACTCGGAGGCCTGGAAAACGATCACATTGGATGAGTGGGTGCTTCAGATTATTCAGAGGGGTCACACCTGGAACTACTTTTCCAAGCCCCGGCTCTGTACATTACCCACCTGACCATATTCCTATTCTCCAGGAGGAACTGCAGGCACTTCTAACTAAGAAGGCCATTTACCTGGTACCCCCTACAGAACACCAAAAGGGGTTTTACTCCCACTTCTTCCTGGTACCCAAACGAACTGGAGATCTCAGACCAATACTGCACTGCAGACAATTGAACCTATACGTCCAGTACAAAAGGTTCCGCATGGTCACCCTAAATTCTTACTTCGAGAAACAGCTCTTGCAGCAGGTTACACCATTAGGACTGAAGCTGGCAGGTGCCAGGACCCCACAGAAAAATTCTAGCTAGCAGTATCCAGCTTGGGACCGCCCCGACGTCGGCCCCTCCCCGACGTCAGGCATCACATAAAAGGGGGGTGGTCCCCCAGCATCCTCAGTTCTTTTCCCACTGTCGGCTCGCCAGCATCAACCTCACGGATCTTCTTCCAGGTATGACTCTTCAGAAAAACCTAGGAAGTCTTCCTTAAAATCTAGTGGGGCGTCAGGCCGACGCCAGGACACCGACTTCAGGTCCGTCTCCCAGCCTCCCAAGGCCCCGGAAAGGAAGACCAAGGATCTGATGCCACTTAAGCGGACGTCACAGAATAAAAAGGTGCCTGACCCAACGCTCAAAAAACGGACTCCCAACCCGACAGCAGTTGTACCGATGCCAGGTGACACCGGACGTCAGGGGTCCTCAGGAGAGGAGGCTGCCATGCTGCTGGATGACCAGACAGGCAGCAAGGAGGACGCTGGCTCACCCAGGGAACCATCGACTGATCTGGTGGTTCCCCAGGACCTGATGCCCAACCCCAGCGATAGACCCACACCGACGCCAGGCCCGTCGTCGGGCTTGAACATTCAGGAGATGAAGGAATTGTTCACCTTCTGGTGGGAGACCATCAGAAAGGACATGGTCCCCAGTAAGCCTGTTCCACCTCCAACACCTACACCCCCTCCTCGGGAGGGTGAAGGCTCGAGACCCCCGACCCCTAAGGAGCCAACTCCACCTCCTAGGGGTAGATCTAGAGAGAGAAAAAGACGTCCATCATGGTCTCCCTCTGGGTCTCCGAGCCCTAAACGACCCAGGGATAGACGACACCCATCGGGGGATGACTCCAGATCGGATACATCTGATACCTCCAGGTCTCCATCCCCCTATAGTCCCCCATCACCAGACCTACGAGACCAGCCAAGGTCACCACCAGATGATCCCTCTTTCTCCGAAATCACGAGGCACATCCAGGAGAATATGGGATGGGAGACTGAAGACTTGGACCCCGAGAGACTGCGCCTTGCCAATTCCCTTCGGCAAAAGGACCCAAAGCCTGTGGTGGTCCCACCTCTAGTGGACACCTTCACAGATGTCACCAAGGTGGCTTGGAGGTGTCCACACTCGACACCACTATTCCTAAGAAGGATGACCGCCTCTACAGAGTTCCTATGGAGGACCTATATCTGGCGCAGCAACCCCTGGCAGACTCACTGGTCATTACGGCGTCTCATGATCGGTCTCAACGACCGCAGCACTTGAGTACCCAGCCTCTGGACCAAGAGTCTAAGCAATTAGATTCTATGGGAAGATGCATGTATGCGGCTGCTACCTGCTCAATAAGGTCTTTGAATTACCTCACGCACATGGTGCAATTTCCAAACACCCTCTGGGAGCAGGGCCAAGACCTTTTGAAGGACTTTCCGGATGGCGAAAAGGAGGAGGAGCTGCTCAACCTCCTTCATACTGGGTCGGACATGGGGACCCAGATTCTCCGAGCCGCTTACGATTCAGTGGACCCGGCCACCAGGGGAGCAGCTACTGGTGTTTGTCTTCAGAGACACTCTTGGTTGAGAGTCTCCGGTTTCGCCCCGGATGTTCAGAAGAATATCCTGGACGTCCTTTATAACGGAGCTGTCTTGTTCGGTGAGGAATCCGAGAAGGTCATCACCAAGCTACAGGACGCCGGGAAGGCAGTTCGGACTGTACAGGCTATGTACAGGCCCAAATCTGGTTCCTATCGGAGGAACCAGAACTGTTTTCGCGGCAGACAACAACAGCAACAGCCATGTTCTGGCCAGCAACCCCGAGGCAATTTTGGTCGCAAAGGTCAAGCCAGATTCCCCACGGGCCAGAGCTCAAAGCATTCCAAGGCAGCCCAGCCCACGGGACCCAATACCACCACAGCATGACTCCTTCCTGGCCCACGACCCTCCTCTGGATCAAAGAATAAAGGTCAGGGGTCACATCTCTCATTACCTTCCGGGATGGCAGAGCATCACCTCCGACCGGTGGGTGTTACAGTTGGTACAGTGAGGACACTCTATAGAGTTCCTCGGCCACCCACCGTCCAGACCTCTCCTGCTCTCCCGTTACTCGGGTCAGCATGCTCTGCTCATCCAGCAGGAGATCTTGGCCATCCTGGACAAGGAGGCCATAGAGTACGTTCCACCGGACCAGAAAGGAAAAAGTTATTCCCACTTCTTCCTGGTCCCAAAGAAAACAGGGGACTTGCGCCTGATCTTAGATCTCAGCGATCGCAACACGTTTGTGTTATACAAGCGCTTCCCGTATGGTGACCCTACCAGGTCTCATCCCCATGCTCAAAGAAGGCGCATGGCTAGCGTCGCTGGACGTGCAGGACACTTAACTACATCTCCCGATCGCTTGAACGCATCAAAGGTTTTTGCGCTTCGAGTTTGTGGGACGCCACTACCAGTTCTGAGCCCTCCCATTTGGACTGTCTTCCGTACCTCGGGTGTTTACGAAGTGCATGGCAGTCATGGCAGCAACTCTCAGGAGGCAGGGCCACTATGTTTTTCCGTACCTAGATGACTGGCTCCTCATGGCACCCTCTTGGGAGGCCCTGATGTCCGCGATTCAGGATACCTGTTCTCTTTTCCAATCGTTGGGCATCATCATCATCAACCAGGAGAAGTCGCACCTTGTCCCGTCTCAGACTCTGCGGTTTGTTGGAGCAGTTCTGGACACCACTCAAGGGAGAGCATTTCTTCCTTCGGTCAGGGCGGAACACATCAGATCCCTGATACGGGACACAATGACGAAGACAACTGTGCCCGCCAGGACCATTCTTTGCCTGCTCAGACGTATGGTGGCTGCCATTGCGGCAGTTCCCCTAGCCTGACTATATATGCGGGTTACCCAATGGATGTTGCGGGCTCAATAGGACCAGAAGCAAGTTCATATGCAGCATCCAGTCTGGATCTCGAATGCCGTCATCCGAGACTGGCAATTGTGGCTCATCCCGGACCATCTCTCGAAAGGAGTCCCCTTCATGCCGCCACCTCCTTTACTGACACTCTCCCCAGACGCCTCGGGATCCGGATGGGGAGCGCACTTCAACGGGGTCAGGACTCAAGACTCATGGTTGTCTCTAGAGTCCCATCTGCACATAAATATTCTGGAGATGAGAGCCATCCTCTGTGCCCTACAAGCATTCCAGATGGACATTCCACCGGGTACTCTTCTGGTTCAAACAGTCAATACTGCAGTGATGTACTGTCTCAACAAACAAGGAGGCACTCATTCCTACCCTCTTTGCAGGGAGGCTCAAAGGGTTTGGAATTGGGTATGGCAACATGGGTCAGATATTATTGCAGTGCACATTCCCGGAGTGGACAACACAGTTGCGGACAGTCTCAGCCGATCACAGGCCAGAGTCCACGAATGGGAACTGCTTCAGGAAGTCGCAGAGGATCTGTTTCGCAGATGGGGGACACCAGAATTAGACCTCTTCTCGTCCCCATCCAGTGCAAAACTGCCCAATTTTTGCTCGCTAGATCCAGGGCCTGGTGTTTTCTGGTGAGACGCTTTGTCCCTCTCTTGGACGGGCAGATTCCTCTACGCTTTCCTGCCCTTCCCTTTGATCCAGAGGGTTTTACTGAAGTTATGACAAGAGCGGACGTCACTGATTCTGGTAGCACCCTTTTGGCCAGGCAAATTTGGTTCGCTCTATTACATCAGCTGACCCAGGAGCCTCCGGTGCTTCTGCTATTCAGCTCTCAACTTCTGTCCCAGGAGGCAGGCTCCTTAGTCCATCCGGATCTTTGGTCGTTGAACCTGCATGCCTGGCGCCTAAAGACATAGCAGTCCTGAGATACGGGGTCTCTCAGGAAGTTGCAGACGTTCTGGCGGCAGCCAGAAAACCCTCCACGCACGCCACTTATGGCATGAAGTGGCGCAGATTTTGCATCTGGTCTCAAGCTCGCGGATTGACCCCATTGGATTGTTCAGAGAGGTCAGTGTTAGACTACCTTCTAACCCTGTACGAGGCAGGCCTTGCCTACTCTTCCATTAAGGTTCACCTCTGCACCATTTCGGCGTATCATTCACTGATGGGTCATAGCTCTCTAGCTCAACTAGAGGCTTCATGCGCTTTTTTGCATGGCATCCTGCACCTGAAACCTCCTATCAGAGACCTGGTTCCAACTTGGGATCTCCCCTTTGTTTTAGAGCAGCTTACTCTCCCTCGTTTTGAACCAGCTGCAGATTGTGAGCTACGTCTCCTTGCTTGGAAGACGCTCCTTTTAGTTGCTGTTACTTCTGCCAGAAGAGTTTCTGAGCTTCATGCACTCATGTGCAAGGATCCTTATTTGGTTTTTCACAAGGACAGGGTGTCCTTAAGAACAAATCCTAAGTTCCTTCCCCAAGTGGTCTCGGCGGTCACACTCAACCAGGATATAGACCTGCCAGTGTATTACCCGAATTACGGTAACGGGGGGAGGCCCTGTTGCACACTCTAGATGTGCACAGATGTCTCAGATATTATCTGATCAAAACTAAAGGCCATCGTAAGTCGGACCAGCTCTTTGTTTCCTATGCACAGCGGATGCTCGGTGCTTCTGTTTCGAAACAGTCGCTTTCCAGATGGTTGGTCAAGTGCATTATGTTCTGTTATCAGAAGTGCAATAAACCCTTACCGGGACCGGTGAAGGGTCATTCTATGAGGGGGGTGGCTACCTCTTTCACTGCGCTCAAAAATGTCTCCACTTCAGCCATCTGTGCGGCAGCGACTTGGAGCACTGTGCACACTTTCATCAGACACTACAGTTTGGACGTTGCCTCTAGGCGTAGAGCTGGTTTCGGCTTGGTGGTCTTTCAAGGACTCTTGTCCTGAAGTCTGAGTCATCTCTCCTGCCCTCCTCCCGGTAGCAAATTGTTCCCTTACTGCTAAGGAATCAGTCCTAATGGTGTAACTTGCTGCAAGAGCTGTTTTTCGAGGTAAGATAGTACAGTTACGTAAGAATTTACCATAACAGTAGATCTTCGAGAACAGCTCTTGTAGCAGGTAGTTTCCCTCCCACTTCCCCCTCTGGAGGTTGAGTCTTCTGACCTAGTTTTTAGGCTACAGCATCCTTTGATGCCTTTTTCTAACCTTCCTTTGGAAGCGGATCCTCGGTCTCCCCTTCAGATGTCACACTTTAGCCGGTAGTCTCTGGCGGGAGAACTGGGGATTCTGGGGGGCCGCCCCCTTTTATGTGATGCTGGATGATGGGGAAGGGCCGACATCGGGGGCGCTCCCCTGCTGGATACTGCTAGCTAGAATTTTTCCGTGGGGTCCTGGTGCCTGCTGGCTTCAGTCCTAATGGTGTAACCTGCTGCAAGAGCTGTTCTCGAAGATCTACTGTTGCGGTAAGTTCTTGCGTAACTGTACTTTCCATCATGCCAATATTGAAACAAGGGAATTGGCTATGTGCCCTGGATATGAAGGATGCCTGCCTACATATCCCTATCCATCCTGCCCATCACAGGTTTTTTTGCTGTCAACTGTTGGGTCAAGACTACCAATTTCGAACACTTCCATTCAGCCTCTTATCTGCCCCGAGAGTGTTTACCAAGTGCCTAGTGGTAGTAGCAGAAGCCCTACGATGGGCCGGGCACTTTGTCTTCCCACATCTGAATGACTGGCTCATCAAGGCAGAGTTCAAAGTCTCTCTGCTTTTCTCCCTAGATGCAACCCTAACTCTGATCCAAGCTCTAGGGATTACGGTCAGTTGGCCGAAGTCCAGTCCGTCCCCTACACAGTCACTCCAATATATAATAATAATAATATCTTTATTTTTATGGCACCTTTCAAATATCAAGGCACCTAACAAAGTTGAAAATCACGTCAGACATTCCAGCAACATTAATTATAAAAACAATTAATACCATGACACAGTCATTCGCCAAATGCTTGGTGCTATAAATACGTTTTTTATAAGAGCGGTTCTAGACACTGTCTCCGGCAGTGCCTATCTCCCAGCCGACAGACAAGACAAGCTTCTGTCTCTGGCTTTCTAGATTCAAACCCCAAATAGTCGCAGCCAGACGCATGTTATGCATCCTAGGACACATGGCCACTACCATCCGTACGGTAATATTTGCCCATCTGCACATGAGACCAATTCAGTGGGTTCTCCAGAATCAGTGGTCTCAAAGAACAGGAAATTTCGAAGACAAAATCAGAGTCACTCCCACGTTGCGGTCCGCTCTAGTATGGTGGACCCTCTGAGACAGCCTATGTCAAGGCATGCCCTTCCAGTTCCCCCCACCCCAGCAGATGTTGACTACGGATGCATCCCTGGAAGAGTGGGGTGTGCACCTGGGTCCTTACAGGACATATGGAAAGTGAACCAATTCCATCCCTCATCCCCACATCAATCTTCTGGAGCTCAGGGTGGTTCATAGAAACATAGAAACATAGAATTTGACGGCAGATAAGGACCGCTTGGCCCACCCAGTCTGCCCATTTCCCTACCTACTGGATAAGCTGCAGATCCTAGTTAACCAGCAGCCTACTTCTTTCTACCCCCACCCCCCAGAATTGCCTTATGACTATTCCATGCATGCTTGAATTCCACCACTGATTTTGACTCCACAGCCTCTCCGGAAGGCCATTCCATGCATCCACAACCCTCTCTGAAAAATACTTCCTTAAATTACCTCTGAGCCGCCTCTATCTTCAAATTGTGCCCTCTTGTTCTTGCACACCTCTTTTGAAAGATGCTACCTCTTGGACTTTGTTGATTCCCTTGAGGTACTTGAAAGTTTCTATCATGTCCCCCTCTCCTCCTTTCCTCGAGGCTATACATATTAAGCTCCTCAAGTCTCTCTTCATATGTCCTCCGTGCAGACCCTGCACCATTTTAGTTGCCCTCCTCTGGACAGCTTCCATCCTGTCTATGTCTTTCATGGAGATTGGGTCTCCAGAACTGCACACAGTACTCCAGATGGGGTCTCACCAGCTGTCTGTACAGAGGGATAATAACTTCCTGTTTTCTACTGGTGATGCCTCTCCTATGCATCCCAGTATCCCCCAACCCTCCTTGCTGCCTTCTCACATTGCTTGCCCACCTTTAGGTCATCTGATATGACTACCCCCAGGTCCCTTTCCATTTTTGTTGTTGTTAGTATCTCACCCCCATTGTGTACTCTTCCCCTGGGTTTTGTTTCCCAGGTGCATTACCTTGCACTTCTTAGCATTGAATCTAAGCTGCCATACATTTGACCATTCCTCTAACCTTGCCAAGTCCCTTCTCATCCTTTCCACCCACCCTGTGCATCAACTCTGTTGCAGATCTTAGTGTCATCTGCAAAGAGACATATTTCCTTCCAGTCCTTCTGCAATGTAGCTATAAAGACATTGAAGAGGACTGGTCCTAACATTGAACCTGCACTCAGCGCTAGTAACCCTCCTTTCTTCTGAGTGGACTCCATTTACTATTACTCTGTGTCCTATTCTCCAGCCAATTCTTACCCAGGCTGTCATCTTGGGACCCAGTCCCAGGGTGGCTAACTTATATATTAATCTTTTGTGTGGGACTGTGTCAAATGCCTTGCTAAAGTCTAGGTAGGCCATGTCCACAGCCCCTCCTGATCTACTACTTTGGTCACCCAGTCAAAGAAATCTATCAGATTCATCTGGCATGACCTTCCGCCGTGAATCCATGCTGCCTAGGGTCTTGTGCCCTCTGGCCTCTAGATACTCGACAATTCTTTCCTTTAGAAGTGATTCCATCATTTCCCTATCACTGAGGTTAAACTAACAGGTCTATAGTTTCCTGCTTCTGCCTTGCTCCCACTTTTGTGAAGGGAATCACATCTGCCCTCCTCCAGTCCTCGGGTACCTCCCATCCTCCCATGATTTGTTAAAGAGGGTAGTCAGTGGTGTCACTAGTTCTACCCTTAGTTCTTTTAGAATTCTGGGATGAATCCCATCAGGCCCCATTGCTTTGTCCACCTTCAGTTTTAAGAGTTCTTTAGAACCCTTTCTTCTGTAAATGGGCTGGTATCAACTTCTGTATCCAGAGTGTTACTACTGTTTGTTTTATGTACCTCCTCTTCCTTTGTAAATACTGAGCAAAAATATTTGTTTAGTATCTCTGCCTTTTCACATTCTCCTCTGCCCACCTCCCTCCCTTTATTAAGCCTCACTATCCTTGGTCTTCCTTTGCTCCTGATGTACCTATAAAGGTTTTATTCCCTTCTTAACTGAGTTGGCTATCTTTTCCTCAGTTTGGGCCTTTGCTGTTCTGACTGCCTTCCCAGCCTCCTTTGCTTTAACTGATACAGTTCTCTGTCCTGCTCCTGCTGCGATTCCTTGTACTTCCTGAATGCTTTTTTCTCTTGAACCTTCACTGCCACTTCCTTTGAGACCCATAGTGGTTTCTTTACATCGTCTTGTTTTGTTTATTTGCTTCACACAAAGGCTCGTTACCTCTGTGATGGCAGTTTTTATTATTCCCCATTGTTCTTCCACCCCTCCTTCCCACCCATTTGCTAGTGCATTCCTTAGGCACTCACCCATTTTGGCAAAGTCAGCCCTCCTAAAGTCCAGTACTTTTGTCTTTGTATGGCTTGACTCTATTGCTGTGTTTATTGTGAACCATACTGTTCGATGGTCGCTAGTTCCCAGATGGCTACCCACTACATCTGTGATCCTCTCCATCTCCATTTGAGAGTATCAAGTCTAATATTGCTCCCTCTCGAGTGGGCTCCAGTACTAGTTGTCTAGGCATGCCCCTGTAGGGCATCTAGAATAACTGCACTCTTCAAGTGGCAGCTGCAACTGCGCCCAGTTAACATCTGGCATATTCAGATCACCCATCAGCAATATCTCCTTTTTCTGCCATTCTAGTATACTTTCTATCATTTCCTTGTCCATTTCCTCCCCTGAGAAGGGGTCTGTATCTAACCCCCTGCGGATTGTGGTGCCATTGCCTGTCTCCAAATTTACCCACAGTGCTTCTTCTCCTCCCTGTTTACCCTTTTGTTCTGTTGCTTTTATTCCTTCCCTTATGTAAAGAACTACTCCTCCCTCTTTACCCTCCCTGTCCCTCCTGTAGATAGTGTATCCTGGTATGTTTACGTCCCAGTCATGGTTTTGTGTGTACCATGTTTCTGTGACTGCCACGATATCCAGATGTTCCTCCTCCATCAAGGCCACTAATTCAGGAAGCTTGTTACCTAGACTACGGGCATTGGTACTCATTGCTCTCCATTTTTGATGGCCTTACCTTCTGTTGCAGCATCCCCACTGACCGTTCTACCTTGGTCTTTTCTCATTTAGTACCCTGTTTTGTAGGGAGGCTGGGATTTTCTGCTGCTTGTCAGTGCCTCCCCATTGACTAGTTTAAAAGCTTGCCAATGAAGCATTTAAACCGATTGTTCAAAAGACTTGTTCCTTCCTGGACAGATGCAGACCATCCTGCCAGTATAGGCTGGTGTCCTCCAGGTGGAACTCCAGTCCCCAATGAAGCCAAACCCTGTGCTCCGCACCATTTTTCAACCATTCATTAAACTGCATGGTGCCAGTACCTCACCTCCCCCATGCCTTTGACAGGCAGCACCTCTGAGAAGGATACTGTGTTTGCTACTTGTCTTAGGCCCCTCCCCAACTCTGCAATGTCCTCCTGCACTGCTCTAACCTCATGATGAGCCAAGTCATTTGTCCCTAGGTGGACAATTACGTCCAGCTCAGAATCCCTTGCAGCTGTTGTTGTGATCCTGAGGATGCACTTCCTGCCTCAAGCCATGGCACCAGGCAGGCACCTTGCCCTTAGATTTCCCAGCTCCTCCCAGTTCTGTCCCATAATTGAGTCCCCACCAGGAGCTGCTTCCTTCCTTGTGGTGTCCTCTGCCTCCTTCCTGTGGGCCTCCCTTGTGACAGTTGTCCTCAGCCTCCTTAGTCTCCTCTGCGGGTGTATCTATAGGGGAGCTATGCTCCCCCAGAATGGCATATGGATTGTGGTGTGTAACATCTGACTGGGTGTGCCTCTGTTTCACCATCCTCATCCTCCCTGAGCCCACTGTGGTCCAACTGCTGTGCTTTCTTTGCAACCTCTGAGGTAGTGGTGGTGGTTCTGGTGCTCCCTGGATGGGGAGGTTCCCTTCCTACTGTCCATTGTGGCTGGGGAAGGTCCCGTACTACTGTCCAGTGTGGCCTGAAGGCAGGCAGCTTCCTCCCTCAGGGCAGACAGTTGTCTGCAAATAGGGCAGCATCTCAGCCTCCAGAAAGACTCCCGGAAGACTGCTGCCCCACAGCCATTACATTGCACTACTCCCCACATTTTTTTTTTTTGTGTGATTGGTTTGTAATGTAGAAATATATATTTATATTATACAATGTTTATGCTTATATTGTCAGTGCAGTGTGCTAGGTTCGCTTAGCCCTTAAGGCCTTTCAACATCACTTGTCTCCGGGACCGTTGCTGATTCAGTCAGACAACACCACAGTAGTGTTCTACCTCAACAAACAAGGAGGTACGAATGTTCTACCTCAACAAACGAGGAGGTACAAAGTCCCATACTCTATGCAAAGAGACACTTGCAGTCTGGCAGGAGGCCATTCAGCAACACCTTGTACTGACAGGCATCCATCTACCAGCATGTCACAACCTCCTGGCCGACCTTCTCAGTCACCAGTCATCCTCACACGAATGGACACTTCATCACGAAGTGCTTCAGAAATTTTTTTCTTCTGTGGGGGACCCTGCAACTCGATCTGTTTGCCTCCCCAGTCAACCACCGTCTACCCAGATACTATTCCATTATCCTGAGCAAAAAGGTCTATAGATGCCCTGTCCCAAGTGTGGACAGGACTCTTCTTATTTGCTTCCCCTGCTGTCCCACTCCTGCAACGGACTCTACGGAAATTACAACTCGAATCTGCACCATGATCCTCATAGCCCCTCTGTGGCCTCCGCAGGTGTGGTTCCCCCTCCTTTAGCAGTTCTCAGTGGAGGAACCCGTTTCATTGCCAATCAGACCAGATCTCTTGACTCAGAATCAAGGGACCCTTCTACATCCCAACTTGAAGGCACTACACCTTCACACTTGGCTCCTGAGGACGCTTTCACAGCACACTTACAAGTGTCCTCCCATGTTGCAAGTATATTACTGGCCTCACGTAAACCAGCGACCAGGGAAACTATAATGCCAAATGGAAACACTTTTCCATCTGGGCTGCTTCCCGGTCATTGGATCCCTATTCCTGTCCACTGATGAAAGTCTTGGATTACCTGACCTCAGTTGCCGAGACAGGGTTAAGCTACTCCTCCATTAAAGTCCATTTGGCCTGTATTTCGGCCTTCCATGAACCTCTGGAAGGCAGATTACTGTATCAACATCATCTAGCCAAAATGTTTCTAAGAGGAATGTTACATATTAAGCCACCTATCAGAAGACCCACTCCTCCGTAGGATCTCAATTTTCTAATAGAGAGATTAACTCTTGAGCCCTTTGAACTGACGGCCACTTGTGACCTCTGTTTTCTTTCTTGGAAAATACTATTCTTAGTGACTGTCACTTCAGCTCAACGCATTTCCGAGCTCCATGCCCTCATGTGTAGAGAACCTTACATGATTTTCCACAAAGACAGAGTGGCACTTCGTACCAAACCTTCCTTCCTACCTAAGGTAGTGTCAGAACACACCTTAAATCAGTCCTTGGAGTTACCTGTATAGTATCCTGAACATGCCAGTTGAGGTGAACACCTCTTACATATCCTAGACGTCCATTGTATATTATGATACTATACTAATTGAACTAAATCAATTAGGGAGACTTCTCAACTTTTTGTTACCTTCGCCTCAAGCAGGGAAGGTCTCCCGATCACTAAACAGACCCTCTCCAATTGGCTAGCACACAGTATAACATTTTGTTACACAAAATACAACAAGCCATTACCAGGACCTGTCCAAGCCCATTCTACCAGAGTTGTGGCCACCACTGCGGCCTGCTTTAAAGGAGCCTCTATCACTGATATCTGCAACGCAGCTACCTGGTCCACGATTCATATTTTCATGAAGCATTACAGCTTAGACGTTGCTTCACGCCGTAGGACGACCTTTGGCCGAGCCGTCTTACAAGGCCTCCTGTCATGATGACTGCCTTTCTTGGGTTTACTGCTTAGAATTCATCCCAAGTGAATTACCTGCTGCAAGAGACCACTCCATGGAAGATAGCACAGTTACGTAAGACCTTACCGTAACAGTAGATCTTTGAGGAGTGACTCTTACAGCAGGTATGATCCTGCCATCCATCCCCCTCCTTCTCTAGGAGAACAAATTCTGGTCAAATGACTTATAGGTTCGGATACCTATGGTACCTCGGCTTCCCTTCAGTCCTTGCTTAGCGAGCTGAATCTGGCAGGGGAAACTGAGGATACCAGGGACTGCCCACACTTATATAGGAAACAGGAAGCTGATGTCATGTGTTGGCTGCCCCTGGAAAAAGACTGCTAGAAGAGCTGCCGTGCACCACAGCAACCTCTGGCGATGTCCCAAGTGTATTACCTGCTGCAAGAGACACTTCTCAAAGATCTACTGTTATGGTAAGGTCTTACTTAACTGTACTTTCCAGGAGTGGTATATGGTCCACATCCACACAACTCACCTGACCTCCCCGGCAAGTGGCACATGGATCCCTGCTCCCAGCATGCAAGATCTGACATAATGGCATGGAGCAAAGGGATATACCACCTGGGTGGTGGGAGGAGCTTCTCTTAAAGACAGTCCAGCAAATCAGCCCTTAAAAAGAGGGTGCCAGAAGTGTGGATGTGAACCACATATCACGCCTAAAACTACAGTTACAGGTGAGTAACCTTCATTTTTCCACTACATCCCCTTGATACACCCACTCATGAAGTCCTGGGGCAACTGAGAGTGTCACTAAGTATGTTCTGTAACCCTGCTAGGTATGTTGACAGTTGTACGTTGTGCTTCATGGCCCACGCCCAACCTCTGAGTGCCTCCTGCTAGTGGGTTAGGAGTAAGTCTCTCCAGTGTTTGTTCTTTTTTTTTTTTTTTTTTTATTTACTGTACTTTTAGTGTGCCGGTAGCTCAGCCCGGTCGTGGACCTTGCCGCTCCCACCCCCACATGAGCCGCAACTCCCCAGTACCCCCTGGCTTACCCTTCTCCCAGGGCAGGGTTGTGGCACTGGGCCTTAAGTGTCCCATTCATCAGGATAGGTCTGGGAGCCGGCCTGGGAACTAATCGGAGTGGCGAGGTGGGCATAATTGAGGCGGAAGCAGCAGCATTTTTCCCCAGTGTATGGGGGTGGGAACATGCAATGACGGCCAGCTTCCGCTCCCCCCCCCCCCGAACATGTCAGTGCGTGCAATACATCCAGCCACATCATAGATGCCCACATAGTACTGAACACTCTGCCACCCTCCCCCCTGGAGAAGGAGAGCAGTCTCTGGATGCTCAGTCCTTCTCCCCCCAACTGGCCCTCTGACATCCCGAGTCTGTACCCGAACCTGGGTCGCCAGCATCGTAGGTCAGCACCCTGCCCCTGCACCAGCGGGATGGCTCTCCATTGTTTGTTCTGATAGAAGACATCACATTGATTGCCTATCTGAACCAGAAAAGACTTGACCCTGAAGTACAGAGTGGAAGTCCAAAGTCAGTACATCATCACCCTCATTTCCAGAACATAGATGTGGAGGTTCCTTTCCACCATGGACTAGACACCCTGAGTTTGAAGGGACCCAAACTGAGCACTCCGCTCGAAGTTGGATGCATCTGTCATTAGGATCATCTGAGGAGAGGGATTTAGGAAGCAGGCCCCTACAGTAAATTCTTCCAGGACTGCCACCATAACAGTTTCCTACAGTGAGGAGGGGACAGACTGATGTAGTGCTCGAGTGAATGTGTTGCTTGAGTCCACTGAGACTGAAGAAACCACTGAGGAATCACATCCACATGTGCTGCTATGCTAGTGGTACCACAAAGATGGAAGCTGCCATGAGTCCTAGGGGGTGGAGCATTGACCCAGCAGACAGCAGCTCACTTCTGGGCTTTCTCTGCTGCTGACTCAGTATACTGGGTCCCCTAACTGGGGAATAGTACAGACTTTAGTATATTGACCAAGGGTCCCAAATTGCTCCAGCAGCTGCTTGTACAGAACAAAGTATGGGCTGGTTTGGGTTGTTTGTGTGCTGTAGACTTGGCGTGGTCACTTGCAATGTCAGCAGCACCTGTAAAGGGACACTATCAACCCATTTTGCATAGTTATTTCTAAATGAAAACCCCACATTTTATGATTGCTTATTTTCTCTAAAATTCATTGACATTTCTGTTTGTTTTATCTGCTTCCTTGCTTAGTAGAACTGAAATGCATGGTAGTAGTGTAATTAAATCCAACCTTGTTTTGTTTCAAATCCTTGATCAACTCTTCTTGCATACTTCATGAGCATTATGAACTCCCCCAAACAGTGCAGTCACTCATGATGCAATAGTATCCTCTCCTCCCACTGCATTATGAGAAACTAGGTTGTGTATATGTGTTGGGGGGGGGGTGGCAAGTCTAGAAAGGATGTAGTTTAAGTTGATCAAGACATGTAAACAAACATGTTTTGGTGTGGTAACATCAGTATGGTGGGCAGTCTGTTTTTCACTTTTAAAAACAAAAATGGAATCCAAATCAAAACACCCTGCTACATCAGCAGTCTTTATAGAATGATGGCAATCATAAAATGTGTTTTTTTTTTTAACTAGGGACACGCTGAGGCCTAAGGAGGTTGACAGTGTCTCTTTAAGCCTCCCTAGGTGTTGCTGAAGTAGCAGTGCTACACAGCCTCCCACCCCAGGAGAAGGTCCAGAAAATCACTGTGTATCCTCCCTACTGTCCTCAACTGCTGACATCTTAAGTGTGGAATATGAACCCAAGTTGGCAATGTGTCAAAGCTGTCCCCTACTTCTTGGTGCCATGGAGGCAGCTCAGAACTAACTTGTAACTGTCTTAAATCATCAAGGCTTTCAGCCAATTGGTGCATTGAATTTTCCTGTGCGTGAGGACCTCCCATGACCACAAGAGGTCCTCACGCACAGGATTTGAGAGAGAAGGTGTACAGTATTTGACTTCAGCACTGCTGGGGTATCCTGTCAAGATCACAAAGAAATATACATGCGGTCAAAACAGAATGTGCGGTTTGGAGTTAGTTTATTTAATTTTAGCGCGGTTTTTGACCACATGCTTTTGGGGTCACCGCACAGCACGCTTTTTGATCGTGAGGGTTTTGACTGTGCTGAGATATGGGTGAACCCCACTGTGCGAGAGGTTAAACTAAAGTTCTTTTTCTTTCATTAATCTTTTCTTACAAATGATTTTTTACCGATTTATAGTATTTGAACAGGGTTGATGGTTGTTCATTTATTGCCTCTTGGGTGTGTACCCTGCTTTGCTCATTTAACTTTCGGTTGTTAATTTACTTGTCTTGTACTCTCCGAGGTCGAACCTGAAAATAGGCATTCGGTTGTCTAGTGTACTTACCAGGTTACCAAAAAACAAATAAATAACTTAGAATACTTTATTCCTCTTTCTCCAAGATGGCCATCGTTTAGCTGTTCCTCAGCGTCCAGCCCTATCACCTGCCTTCTCCAAGATTTGGTTCCCCTTTTTTTGTTTATCCATTGCATACCTCCCATGGTGGGGCTGTTGGAGTGGGCAGGTCCCCTGCCGGCACTCAGGCTCAATGCAGAGGTGGGTTCCTTGATCAGCGGCATGGGGCCTGCAGAGTGGGTTTGGCTTAATCCTGCAAAGGCTGTTTTTTTTTTTTTTTTCCAGTTACCGACAAGCAGAGAAAAGATGACCCCATTTAGCACTGTGGGGCCAACTTGCAAAAACACTCAGCCTGAAGAAAGAAGTGGCACACTTCTCACCTCATTACTTACAACAAATTGCTAGTACTATACTTAAAGTGCTCTTTTATTTCGTTGCATAAATGTGCAAAAAGCTTTAAATACCTGCTAGTGCACTAGTCAAATTAGTCATGTGGTTGCGACACCTGTATAAAATGATCACCTAGCCTTCTTGTGAATTATGCCATGAGAAAGCACTACGCACAAAACTGTTTGCTGTTTTTGTGGTCTGTTTGCTGCTTGTAAGTATTTGTCGCTTTTTGCACAATTATGCAACTAAATAAAATGGCACTTCAACCAAATACATAGTACTAGTATTTTTTAGTAACTGGTGAGGTGAGTCTGCCGGCTGAGGACGCCAATGACATGCACATGTTGTGCATACTCAGGCCAATGTCAGGCAGACTGCTGCTGTCACCCAGGTGGCGTCATTGCAGTAGAGATGACTACCCATCCTCCACAGAAGAGGAGAGTATCTCCCACCCCTCCACCACCCTGGGAAGACCTGGGCTTGTTCCTGAACCTGAGACATTTACATTGCAAGATGCATCACCACTGCTGCTTCAACGGTCTGGCCCTTTGTTTCTTCTGTAGGGTATCACCTTTCACATCCTTAAGAGGTGGAAACACTCTGTTTTACATCACGGTTTTTTCTCACCGTGACTTGTGTGGGGACACTTTTTTGTATTGTAGAAAAGTGTGTGGACACCATTTATTATTAAGAGGATATGTCCAGCTTTGGATATCTGCCACTGGCAAACTGGTTATATAAAATAGCTTACAGGGGTACTATATACTGCCACCTCCATTACCGTATCTACATAGCCAGCTGCATACAAATTGAAGGTTTTAAATCTCTGTGGCTGGAGCAGGTCTGAGGAATTGGCTGCAGCCCTGCTGTGTGTGTAGCTTTGTTACCAGGGTGCTTAGTTTGTAAACAGGCTTGTGTGAATTGAGTACAATATTGCAGACATGAATTTACCAGGGAGGGAAGACAGAAACCCAGATTAAGCAAAGGGCTGATGCTTAAGCTGTTTAGAATCACTTGGGACCAGTGAGTGGGGAAAATATGCTGCAGAGACTCCATCACTTCATTTTTCAGAAGGTATAAGCTGGTTAAGTATGAGATTGAAACAGGAATTTCCCTATGGCTTTTCATTGTGGTTTTTTTTTTTCTTTTTCTGAATGCTGTTTTCTCTCTCCTGGCAGCCCACGTTCAGATGGGGATTCCGGCACTGCCGTTCACCAGCACCAACTTTCTGCCTCAGGGCTGACCCCCGCACTCAGGATCAGTTGTTTCTGCATGCGGGGGCATGATGTCTTGGTGCCTGCCGGCAGTTTCCTTTCTCCCGCAGGGCGGGCATGCTAGGACCCCTAATGTTGGTGTCACACACACCCCACATAGGTATGCCAGGCGCCTCACTTTCTGGCAGCATCGGTGTGCCAGCCCCCAACCTCCACTAGGAGCTAGCTAACACCGACTGCTGTTACCCCCCCTTCCCTGGAGGAGGAGAGCTGTCCTGGGGACACTTGGTCCTCCTCCTCCTCACTGGCTGGCCCTGGCGAACCGCTCACACCGTGAACATGGGTCACCGACATGGCAGGATATAAGGCATGGTACCTCAGTCCTCCAAAGCACTGGGCTGGCAGCTTTTCATTGTTAGGAAACAGTTGTCTCCGTTTTATCCTCAGAGCTGCCTTAACTTGGATTTTAGAACTGGGGCCCTGTCCACCTTCCATTCTGGTGCCATCTGACCAAAGCTCAAATGAAGCTGGTATGTGATCTGACCAAGGTCATCTCTGTGACATGCCCCCGTGCCTCCTACCCGCTGTATAACATATGTTGGAGTTAGCTGCAATCACTCATGTCACCACAAGGGATGCAAAGCCCTAACCTAGTCAGTAGTACACAAACCTACCCTGGAGGTGACAGAGCACTTTCTCTGAATGGCTGCTTGGACTTTATGGGTCTGAGGTGGATTTTCCAAGAAAGGAAGCTTGCTAATGACTGACAGCCGAGATGCCTACAGATGTGGAGCCTAGAACATACACTGAATGGATATCATCTAAAAATGTGGATATTAAAATAATGCAGTCAGTAACAATACTCAGTAAACTATTTGTGTGGAAATGTTCACAGGTCCGAGAAGGAAGCCCTGGAGACTACACTATTTGATGTCCAGCAGCAGTTAGTTCAGTTGGAGGCTCGTAAGGAACAACTGGAGGGAGAAAGCCAGAGCACCTTATTTGCCAAGGAGGCACTGCAAGGTATGCTGGGAAATAGGCCATCAGGTTGAAGTGCCCGTCTGTAGCATTTTTAAACTACCCTTTTGTTCTGTACCTCATGTTGTATAATTCGAGGTCCCCTGATGGGACTGGCCTCATATGCATTTTCATGGTACTTGACCTGGTTCTAGCACCCTAAGAAAGCAAGTGAAACCATTCTTTTATTTTTAACTCTGTTTTGCTGCTTGGGTCAGCTTGGGGATATACCACCCATCTGTCTGGTTTTGTTCAGTTTCACCCCACTTTGCTGTCTCCACTTGAACTCACCTGGCCTCCAGGATACTGTGGATTATCTTCCACGGTGGGGCTCCCCCCACTGCCCAAGGCTGGGGGGGGGGGGGGGATCGAGATACTAATCCAGTGGCTGGTGACACATGAGATGGCGCTGGCAGGGATCCCAGCCATCACGCTGCTCATTCAAGGAGTTTTCTGTCTTGTGGTTACTTTCCCTGGTGGAGGTGGGTGTGCATTGATGTCAGCACACTGTCAGGCTTGCTCCGCCCCTGACGTGCAGATGTCCGCTGCCTGCACTGTTCCCAGTTGCAGCACTTGTCCCAGGCTCACCTACCCCTGGCTGTTGGCAGGGATCGGTATGTTACCAGGCACCAGATCCCTCCCTCCCTGGAGAAGGCAAGCAGTCCATCGGACGCTCAGTCTTCTCCCCCTGGCTGGCCCTCTGAGAGCCCTGGTTTTGCTTCCAAACCCAGGTCATCAGCATCATGACCGGTAGCAATACCGCTGTGCTGCTGGGCCAGGCCTGAGTGAATCCACTCTTATCATCATCAGAATACAGTCGGGACCTATAAATATATTAAAGGTTGCGCGGGACCAACATTAGTTTTAATTTATTAAGGTGTTCATGCTCCTTACTGTATTGGCTGGCCCTCATCCCATTTTCTCCCCATGGCCAACAATGTGCACTGATGCACCTCATGTGCGTGCCTTCACAAGCACCAATGTATCAGCATCAAGGGTGGCCCTCCCACTGCACAGGCTATCCTGCTGCACTACCACCTGGCCTCTGCCAGATGGTAGTCTAAGAGTGGGATGCTGACATCCCTCCCAAGAGAGGAGTGCTGCACCTTGAATGCTCAGTCTTGTCTCCCCCAACCAATACCAAAACAACATGAGTCCGCTTCTGAACCCCAGTCACCAGTGTCGCAGGCAGTGTACCAGCAGGCCAGCCTGGATCAACATTGTATTTAATTTACATGTTTTATGTGTAAAAAGGCCAACCCAGTTCTGCCCTTGTCTTGGGTAACTGCACTTGAGACATTCTTTGCAGAAAATATGTATCTCGTTTGCAGAGGAATGGAATAGATTGTTCAGGAGCAACCAATCAACCTATGATCTGCAAAAATACGAGAATATACAAATGTGCTCACGGACAGTATCTGATGTACCTCTGTAACCTTCTGCGCAGGCCTACTTGATCCTACTCACAAGGTCATAAGATGGAAACCTTTTGCTTGTACCCCCAGAGCTCACAAAGCTAAAGAATAAAGGCCTTTACAATAGCCACCCAAATCACCTGGAAACCCTCCCCAGCTACACAAAGGCTGCTACTAGTGTAGCCACATAAAAATGTGACCTCCTCATTGCCCCATGCAGCAGCCAACCCCCTCCCCAATCCATTTGGCCCGCTAGCCACCTAATCCCCCCCCCATGCTTGACCTCTGTCCTGCTCCCTAGTATGCAGTATACAGAATTGTAAATATGCCACAGAAAAGTGTTAAATTGTATTATATACATATTGTGACTTGTAATTGATTGGTTTGCTCATTTTCTTGTTATTACTTTCTCTTTTTGCCCCTTGCCAGCCCCTTCCTGAGACAAACCCCTCAGACCCACCACCCACCTTCTTTACTTCCATTCACTAACAGGTTACCCACTGTGGTGTGGCTCTTGGGGTTCCCCAGGGACTTCCAGATGTTCATTCTTGGTTAGAGGCAGGGTGCCCAGTGGGTGATGTGTGACCTCCAAGGGTCAGTGAATCATCCTGCTTGGTCCAGGCATCTTTTCTGGTGTCTCATCCGCTGGACACCTTGTGAGCATGAATGGCATGGGCGGCTGATGCTGTCATCAGGAGGCGCCCACCTGCCCCTTGCCATCTACCTAAATGGACAGCCACTTGCAGATAGGGTGCTGTTTCTCATCGTGTTCCAGACCTCTGCTGAAGTAGACTGTTTTTTCTAATGATTAAGGAGATCTGGGAGATTTGTCTTTCAGTACCAAATAGTGAAAATCAGCACTCTCAAAGAATTACTTGGGAGGAGTGGGGAAAAGTGAAATTAAATGAAAACATAACCATGAACTAAAGATCTTCCGTGAGTCAATCTTCACCATTGATTCATACATATGGGCTGTTGGCACTAGGATACTGCTGGAGTTTTTTCTTCATCGAAGGGATGTAAAGTCTGCTACTGATGCCGCCCATGTGCAGCACATACTCACATGGTGCCACGGGCCAGCCAGTAATCATCATTGACTCCCTCATGCACCACAGTTCTGTTCTTCCCGCCATTGAGTGCACTCCATGGGAGCGACAGCGCCTCAGTTCGACCTTCGTCAAAAATTTCTTCTGCGACACTGCCTAATTCTTCTGTTTTGCACTGTTGACTTCGTTTTGTTATTTTGTACATGATGTTGGAGTCCGAAAAAAAGAAAACGGGGCCAAAGAAAGCCCCTCTCATATGTCGGTGTTCCCGTGGAAAGTCTGTCATGATGAAGGACTGGCATCAAGTTTTCAGGACCTGTCTTAGCCTAGAACATGCTGCGGATTCTTGCAGTGCCTACTTTTCAGTGGACCATCTCATCCTCGAAGTAGGCGCCCCGGAGCTGGGTTGTCTGATTCCCACCTTCGGAGGCAGGCAGCAAATCTGTGTTGCCAAGCATAGTTCTCCGGGCCTCCCCCCAGGGCCCCTTGTCAGGTTTTCTGGTACTGTGGAAGAGCAAATTTCTCCTCTACCCCACCTCGCCGAGGCATCAGAGGCCCAGGGAGGTGGGTCTGTTGGACAGCTGGCTCCTTCTTTGTGCCCAGTTGAGCACCCCCCCCCCCCCACCAATCTATCTGCCCTGGGCAGAAGACATCCTTGCTGGTGAGGCTGAAGCTATATGCTCAGTCTACTAGTGTCGTGGTCTTGTGCCGCCCTGGCTTCCCGCTGTGTTTGTGAACAGGGTGGTGCCAGCCGTAACATCGGGCCCCCCCCCCTCCTCCATTTGCATTGCCAGGAGAGGAACTTATGCTGGGGCTGGGTGGCATCCATTCTCAGAGATGCTGGTGTTGATTTCTGACTTGAGCAGCCCTTGCTGCTTCTTGGAGGAGGCCAACGCTGACTTTGGCTATGCACACAGCACTGGTCCTTGTGCAGTGTTGGGCCTGACATTGGGTGTGGTGCCAGCAACAGTGCTGCCTCAAGGTTCGTCCCCAGTTCCGTGCAGTGTCGGTGGTGGGGACGGACCTGGTGTAGGCCCTGGAACTGACTCAGAGTCCAGCACCAAGAATGGTGCTGGCCACAGGGCTGGTAGGAGTCATGTGACTAGATCATTCACTGACCCTGAGTTTGGTGCCGGAGGTGGCATATCTCAGAATCGGGGGGCTGGCTGGGTTGCGGAATTCTCACCTGGCCGTGTGGCTGAAGATGTCTCAGGTGAGGACTGGAGCTGCCCGAGGGCACTGAACGGCTCTGCTGTCCTTGCCTGGGGATTTTTCCCTACATGCACTGACGAGGTTGTTCCCCTTAGGTAGGTTAATCCTGTTTGGGCAGGTTTACCATGGCCTCCCATATTGTGAGATCTGCTGAGCATTCATGCAGCCCGCGTATAGATCCTAGAGCCTCAGGCTCTCGTCTTCCTCCCAGGTCTGTGCCACGTCTTCCTGAACTTCCAAAAATCATGGGTCCTTTTGGGCCCCTCACCTGGAGTCAGTATGGACACGCAGCTGGTATGCTGTTCCAGTACACCTGTGCTGTGTCCAGTTCCTGCACAGCCTCCAGCTGCCATCCTCTTCCAGGTCTAGTGTCTCCTTTCCATCTGCGTCCTGCTCTGAGGGCGCAGAATCCTCCCAACTCCTGTCCTGAGACTGAGTACTCTCTGTACCAGAGATTCCTTATGAACATGCTGTGGGCACTGGATGTTGGCACCATAGCCATGTGCAAAACCCTGTCCATACAGCTGGGACTTCTAGGAGCTTTCAGCAATGACCACTATATCATCCCTCCCTGGCCCAGCTCCAGGACAGTTTGGAGATGTCCCTTTGCTCTCCCTTCAGTCCCAGAGGCATCTATCAGAGGTATTGCGCATCCACAGGCTCTGCATTTACAGCACCTCATCCAGCTCTGGGACTTCAGGTCTTGCAGACCTCAGACAAGCCTTATTGCCCAGTGTGCGACAGGTGTCCTGATGTTAGCTGCTCAGACAGATACTTTAGGTAGCAGGAGAACAAAACACTGTGCACTGGGAGAAATAAATCTGTAACTGTAACTTCATTGCAAATAAGCATGAAAAAAACCTATGAACAAACAAGCTCATTGCTTCAGTGCTTCGGGGTGCTCTGCCCCTTCCTCAGGAAGCAGTGCTTAGTGGACCCTCTAATTACATCCATTTTAAGACCCCCACCACATAGATCACATGACAGGAAAAATCACTTGACATTTTGTAAACCGCTGTGCAAAATTAACATTTAATCACAATGCTCAGATGTATTCGTGTGAATGTAGAAAACTTGTTAAAAAAGATGATCTGTCATATATGATGCTCAAAGGTGAAACCCTTGGTCATACTGTGAGTACAGTACGTTCTGGACTACAAAAATTCAAGAATGGGCAAGTGGATCTGCAAATTGCGATCTATACTTCTAAACATAAGGAATCAGTGAGTGAACCATTGACAGTAGTGTTACAGTATACTAAGTTGGCCCCTGGGATCAGAAACATCCTATTGAATAACTGGAGTATTTTGGAAAACCGTGAGAAACCAGGTGTGTTCTCCAGTAAACCATGTGTCACTTACAGCACCAAACCTGAAACAGATCTTGGCACCAAGCCATTTTCAACAAAAAAACTACTAAACACTGGCTACCATCTAAACCAGTGGGCCTAGTCACTTGTGGGCACTGTAGTATACGTAAATTTGTGAATGTTGGTAAGCAATTCACACATCCAATGTGCATATTCAAATGAAGTGGATTTTTGAATTGTTTCACTGCTTTTGCCATATATGTTTTGGTTTGCAGTTGTCCCATGTTATATATTGGAAGGACCACCAGAGCATTTCAGGACAGACTCTTGGAACATATGAGAGACATAAAAAATGGGAAGTTTATATTCCTTAGTGAGTGAACATATCAGTTCCATGGCATGAATCCAGAGGGCCTAAGATGTAGCATCTTGGAACTTCGACCTGCTGTGCTCAGAGGGGGTGACAGGGTGCAGTTGTTACTACAGAAAGAGGCAACATGGGATTTTTAAAACAGAAAGCCTCAGTCCAGGAGGCATGAACGAGAACCTGGATCTAACAGTTTTCTTATTAGAAACTTATAAAGACCTTGGGGACTTTTCGGAACCTTGAGTGTAATTTGATAGTTGTTTTTTTTTGCATAATATTCTCTTTTGAGGCCTCTCTAACTTTTGTGATAAACTTACTGATGCTGTGTGTGTATGTTTTTGAATATATTAACATTTTTTTATTTATTTTTTTGCTCCTCCCGGATCCTGGCTGGCCACTCGTTCGGGCCGCCTAGGCCCCGCTGGCACCCTGCCCTGATAGCAGCCACCACCTCACATCGCAGTCCCCCGGGTAATCCGGCGTAACCCTTTGCCAGATGGGTGCCCCTCCTCCAAGGGAGAAGGCGCTGGTGGGGGCAGGCCAGCACATTCTGTCTTGGCCCGGGTGCTGCTGAGGTGGTTGTTGGGCTGTCCAGGGCCTCTGTGCCAGCAGGAGCTGGCAACCATCATGCGGTCGACCACAGATCTTGTTTTTCCCTGTTTTTCTCCCCAGGAGCATGGCGTGCCACAAACGTCAAGGTGTACGCCGATGTTCACCATGCCCCTTCAGTCTGCGGGACCCAGCGCATTGCCATACGCCTGGAGGCCAGGAGTCAGCAAGCACCAGGTTGCCTCCCTCCTGAGAGAGGGCGAGCAGTCAACAGATGCTCGAGCTTTCTCCTCTCGGCTGGCCCTCCAGCGCCCTGGGTCCATTCCTGAACCGGTCGCCAGCGCGAAAGCAGAAATTTTTATGATGTTTGGAGTATGCTTGATATTTTTGGTTTTGAAATAAGGAACATGTGTCAATATACTATATAATAATTTATCTCTTTTCCTGCCTCTATCATAATCCTTCCAACAGTGATTCTTTTTCAACTTTCCCTTCCCTACTTTTTTTTTTTCCTAACCCATCCTGCTCACTTTTCATTGGTCACTTTTCCTCAGTCTTGAAAAATGAAGGTAAAATTAATTTATATAATAAATGCGAGGAAATGTGGTTGTGTGGAAGTGGGGAGGGGGTGTTCTAGGGACATGGATATGTTGTTCATCCACACTGTCTGGCAGGTTCCTTGACGCTTTAAATCTTGCCGAAAGGTCTTCAAGCTGGCTCCTCCCACTCACCCGGGTGGTAAAACTCTCGGCTCCGCCCCATGACGCCAGATCTTCCTTACCGCTTGGAAGCTCAGGTTCCCTCCTTAGCGCGCTGCGTTTTAGACTGGATCCTAACTCTTCGGTTCGTCCGAAACTAGTTTTGAAGTTTTCTAAACTTCGGTCTTCATATCCCTCGCGGCTGCGATGGACAAATCGATCCCCGGCTTTCGGAGGTGCCCTTGCGGGCAGAAGATGTCCAGGATGGATCCTTACTCCACGTGTGTCTACTGCCTAGGCCTAGACCACGACCCGCAGGCCTGTAAGTTGTGCCGCTCATTTTGGCCACCATCCTGGAGGGGATCGTGCTGCCAGATTAGAGCTAAGGTGCGGCGTTACCACCGGTAAAATCCAAAGAGGCTCATTGGGCGATGTCGCGGTGGCTGGCTCGGCTGATCAGCTCGAGCATATAATACCGCCCCCTCGAGGAGGCGGCCCAGGCCGCATCTTCCTTCTCCTTGGCCGCGGCATTTATCCCGCTCTCTCTGAGTTCCTCGTACTCGACTTCGTTCAAGGAGCTTTGTCAGTCCCTTTCCACGAAGGGAGAGGGGCCATTGGGACATTCCTCTCGACCCAAGAAGAAGGAGTCGAAGGGTAAGTCCCACCATCGGCATTCATGGGAGCGGGAGAGGTCTCCTTCCCCGGACAGCCGACCGTCGACTTCGGTTGAAGTTGCGGCTCAGGCCGCTGGCTTCACGGCGTCCCCGTCAGGCCAGCCTGATGAGACTCCCGTTGATGCAGTCGCGATATTCCTCAACCCGTCGGATGGGTTGTCGACTGGTGAAGCCGACAACCCCTCTTCACCGGTTCCCCTGGTGGAGACCGAGGATCTGCCCGCGCCTTCGGGGCGGCATTCCCCAGCTAAAGTGTCTGAGCCGAGGGAAGAGCGGGTGTCCCCCGCCCCTTCCCAGGCCCGCCCTCGGTTACCCCGAGGGTCTCGGTCTTGACCTCTCATTTCTTCATCTCGGTCAAGCCGTTCCCGCCGACATCGGCGCTCTCGGTCTCGGCACCGAAGTAAGCGGCGACACCGTTCCTCCTCGTCCTCCTCCTCGGATGAGGAGAGGCTTCGACGCAAATTGCGTCGGCGTTACGAGGAGCTTATGTGGCAGCAGTTACTGTTGTCTGGGAGTACATCGACTCAGATTCATCCCCCGGCCATCAAGTGGCTGTCGCCCGAACGGCCAAAGCAACCGCTCGCTGCAGTCGAGATGCCCGTTTCTGGGCTGGCTGTTCGGCCGAAACTAGCTGTACCACCGATTATGGTGGAACCTCTGCCTTCACAACTGAAGTCTGGGGCACCGACCAAAGATTCTCGGTCGGGTCACGGCCTGCCCCACTGGTTGTCAGTCACCCTCACTCTCGACCGTCCTCGGCAGGTGGAGGGTGACTCAGGCCCGAGGCAGCTCTTTGCAGACTCTTCGGGGTCCGATGACGACTCCTCCCTGTTCTCCAGGCAGGTCGAAATGGAGTCCTCCGGGGGCCAGTCACTGGACGATAGCCCATCGTCCTTCATGGGTCTGCTTCGGCTCATCTCGGAATCCACCGGGATGCAGCTCGAGCCCGTGTACAAACAGGCCAAGTATCCCCTGACAGAGATACTGGATCGAGGGGATTCACCCACGGAGGCCTTCCCTGTGGCTGAGGCCATTGTCGGCCCAGCCTTGGAGCTTTGGCAGTGGCCTGCTTCCTGTCCTGTGCCCTCGGCCAGGATGGCCAGGAAGTATGCGGTCCCTACCGGCTCTTTGCCCGGTTTGTTGGAGCACCCCTCTGCCGCGGGGTTGGTCACCGATAGCGTCTTACGGCATTCTGGAAACGCTCGGGACGTGGATAAGCCCCCCGACAGAGTCCAAAAAGCTGGACTATGCCGGGTGCAAGGTGTATGCTGCGTCCTCCCTCGGCCTCCGACAGGCCAGCTCGGCCGTGCTGATGGCACACTTCTCCCATGCCCTCATGGGCTCCCTGGATGAGGTTGTCCCTCATCTCCCAGCCGACCTGCAGACCACGGTACGTCAGGTGCGGGACCAGGGTAGGGCTGTGGCGAAGCAGCAGCTTCAGACTGCTCTGGACATAGGTGATTCCTGTGCCAGGTCAGTAGCGGCCGCGGCACTTTCCTCTACTACACTTGGACCCTTCAAAAGGAATCTCAAACTTTACCTCACCTCTACCACTCAATGTGACTGCTTCTCTGAACAGAGATCTCTCTAAACACCTTCCAGCTCACTCATGTCTCACAGCCCGCCCTTTCCCAGTCTTATTCCCTCTGGCACTGGGCCTTCCTTGTGACTCCTTTCCTGCTTCACATCTCCACTGGTACAAGACATTTTCCACCACCATCGGACAGTGGCCCATTAGCCTGCCAACTTCTCTCCCGGTCGCACCTGCAATACTAACTGCCTATGGTGCCTCTATCTCTTATTGTTACCCAGCAGCTGCCTACTCAAGCTGCTCGTATATGAATATTATCTCAAAGTATGTTATAACTGAGTATCTTTATTTTTCTTTTAGTTGTTTATTGTGCATTCTTTTACTACCTCTGTATGTATGTTGACCCTCATCCTTTGATGTGGAACCTTTGTAAACGAGCAGTTTCTGCTCAAAGGTATTTGTAATCCGAGAATTTAATAAATAATAAATAAATAAATAAATAAAAAGTTGGCGGACGTCCCCTTCTTGGGGACTGACCTCTTCGGCCCTGGAGTGGAGGGACACCTCCAGCGGATCGTAAAGTCCAACGCCACTCTGGACTTGGTCACCTCCGCCCAGAGGGACAAAGGCCACCATCAACAGCAGCATAAGTCCTTTTGTCCTTTGGGCCCTGCAGCACGACCGGCCCATCAGCACCAGCAACAAGGCCAGCAGGCTCGCGCTTGGCGTCCCAAACCCAAGCCGGCGACTTCCTCCAACAGGAAGCAAGGAGGTAAAGGCCCAGGAGGTCCCTCGGCCGGTTCCTTCTCCAAGCCTGCCCAGTGACGGGTTGAGGGGTGTCGCCCCCAACCTCGTCACCCTTCCCTGGGTCCCCCGTGGGGGGACGGCTCCGCCACTTCCTTTCCACCTGGTCCGCTATCACCATGGACCGTTGGGTGTTGGAGGTGGTAGGAAAGGGCCTGACTCTGGAGTTCGAGCAGACCCCTCCCTTTCGAGCCATCATCCCCCGGGGGGGGGCCACGAGGTCCGGAGCCTCACTGTTGGCCCGCTGAGCCGATATTGCCCTGCTCCTCGAGAAAGAGGTGATCAGGAAGGTGGCGGATCCTCCTCCAGACCCGGGGTTTGTGTCCAGATATTTCCTGGTCCCAAAACGGACGGGGGGGCTGGCGCCCCATTCTCGACCTGCTTGACCTGAACAGGTTCCTAAGGTCTCGGACCTTCAGGATGGTCACTCTGGCTCAGATAATCCCATCCTTGGAACGAGGCTTGTGGTTCTGTTCCCTGGACCTCCAGGACGCATTCTTTCACATCCCGATCTGTCCACCTCAACAGAGATTCCTCCGCTTCAGAGCGGAGGGATCCCTTTACGAGTTCCGGACCATGCCCTTCGGCCTCTCTCTCTAGCTCCCAGGGTCTTCACCAAATGCATGGCAGTGGCGACAGCATTCCTGCGGCGCTGAAGGGTCCGGGTGTACCCCTACCTGGACGACTGGCTGATTGCAGCCCCCTTCAGAGCGGAGGTGGAGCGGTCCAGAGATCTGGCCCTCCAGGATTACTCTCAGATTGGCCTCCTCATCAACGAGGCCAAGTTGGAACTTGTGCCGAAGCAGGTGATGCACTTCATCGGGGCAGAGCTCGACTCTCTTCGAGCCAGAGCTCGGCTCCTGGCAGACAGGGCCGAGGTTCTTTCCTCCTTTGTCCAGTCATTTCTGGTTGGGTAATCAAGCCCTGCCCGGGACTTCCTGGGCCTCATGGCGGCCTGCACCAGCGTGGTCCGTTGGGCCCATTGGTACATGCATCCCCTTCGATGGGGACTGGCCAGCCAGTGGTCACAACGCTGTGATCCGTTGGACCAGCCCGCGACAGTGACCCAGGAGATGTGGAACGCTCTCCAGTGGTGGACCATTCCGGCACATCTGCAGGAGGGCATCCCATTCATCCGCCCCGAGCCACGACGGTCTCTCTGTCGACCGATGCATCTCTGATGGGTTAGGGGAGCCCATCTGGGGAGCACAGGCGCGGCCTCTGGTTCCCTTAGGGAGTCCGATGCCATATCAACCTGCTGGAGCTCGGAGTGGTCGCCTAGCTCTCACTGCCTTCGCTCCGTTTCTCACGGGGTCAAGTGGTTCAGGTCCAGGCGGACAATACCCGACCATGTACTACCTAAACCGCCAAGCGGGGCCAGCGCTCCATGCTGTTATGCAAGGAAGCTCTCCGCATATAGTTCCTCGTCGCCAGCCTGGGCGGATCTCCTGGCCATTCACGTGGCGGGAGCCTCCAACACCCTGGCCGATGCCCTCCGCGGATGGGGCTGCGTCTCACAGTGTTCTCTCCTGCGGAGTTAGTACAAGATCTCTTCTCCCATTGGGGCATGCCTCAGGTGGACCTGTTTGCCTCCAGGGAGAATGCGAAGCTGAGACTGTTCCATGCCCGCCCCCCTCAGCAGGGCTCGCTGCAGGGGGATGCCTTCTCGAGGCCGTGGACCCCGGGCCTCTTCTACGCCTTTCCCCCTTTTCCCTTGATCCTCAAGGTGCTTCTCAAGGTGAGGAGGGACAAGGTGCAGGTGATTCTGGTAGCCCCAAACTGGCCCCGCCAGTTCTGGTATCCAGATCTCCTCAGTCTCAGCTCCAGGCTCCCGAGGTGGCTTCCAGTCCTCCCGGACCTGATCTCAGTCAATCAGGGGAAGGTATTCCATCCGGACCTTCAATCCCTGCACCTGACGGCCTGGTTCCTGAGCGGCTAGAGTTCCAGGCCTTGGGTCTTTCCGACGAGGTCCTCAACATCGTTGAGGCATCCCGTAAGGAGTTGACCAGGAAATGCCACGCCTTCAAATGGAAGAGATTCTCCATTTGGTGTCAGGGGAAGGGCTTGGACCCTTCCTCCAGTTCCTTGGCAAGCATTCTGGACTACCTGTGGTCCCTTTCTCAGCAAGGGCTTCGGTCGACGACCCTTAAGGTGCACCTGGCAGCCATCTCTGCTTAGCGGGCGGGGGCCGGGAAGCAGTCGGTGGTGCAGGAGAAGGTGGTCTGGCACTTTTTCAAAGGCCTTGATCACATTTCTCCACCGTTGCGAGAACCTCCACCTCCGTGAGATCTACTGCTGGTATTGGCCAAGCTCATGGGCAAGCCATTTGAACCAATGCACAGGTGCGATATCTCCCACCTGTTGTGGAAGACCGCCTTCTTGGTGGCTATCACTTCAGCCAGAAGGATGGGAGAGATCCAGGCGCTGATTATCGAGTTTCCTTATCTGGTCTTCCACAGGGACAAGGTTGTCCTGCGCCCCCACCCGAAGTTCCTTCCGAAGGTGGTGTCAGAGTTTCACCTTAACCAGGTGTTGACTCTGCCGGTGTTCTACCCCAAACACCTCGGAGGCTGAATATAGGCTCCATGCTTTGGACCCTAGAAGAGCGCTCGCTTATTATAAGGAGCAGACGGCTGAAGTTCGGGGAGAGGTTCGCCAGCTGTTTGTCACCTACGCTGAAGCCAAGCAGACGATAGGCAGGTGGGTCACCTCCTGCATAGATCTCTGCTATAGGTTGGCAGGCATGGAGCCTCCCAGAGGGATAAGAGCCAATTTTACCCGCCATAACGCTGCATCGGTGGCTGCTTCCAGGGATGTCCCTATCCAGGATATCTGCAGGGCTGCTACCTGGAAGTCGGCACATACCTTTATTACCCACTACCACATCAACCTTGAGTCACGCTGGGGTGCTGGTTTTGGGGCCTCGATTCTCCATTCTCTATTCCTTAAGTAGGGTGTGTGCGCCTTGCCTCCCTCCTCCCGGAGAACTGCTAGGAGTCTGCCAGACAGTGTGGATGAACAACATATCCACGTCCCTAGAAATACAGGTTACTCACCTGTAACAGGAGTTCTAGGAATGTTATATGTTGTTCATCCACACGACCCACCCAACCTCCCCGGCTTCGACGCACAACCTGGCTTCCAGCGGGCTAGATCTGGCGTCATGGGGCAGAGCCGAGAGTTTTACCACCCGGGTGGGTGGGAGGAGCCAGCTTGAAGACCTTCTGCAAGATTTAAAGCAGCAAGGAACCTGCCAGGCAATGTGGATGAACAACATATACCATTCCTAAAACTCCTGTTACAGGTGAGTAACCTGTATTTTTTACCCTGTAATTTTAAAATATATGCACTTCAGGATTGGTGGACTAATGCGGTTCTCTGGTCAATGTTTTTTCAGTGTAGATCGCAGTTTGCAGATCCACTTGCCCATTTTGAATTTTTGTAGTCCAGAAAGTACTGTACTCACAATATGACCAAGAGTTTCACCTTTAAGCACCATACGAGATAGTTTTTTTAGCATGTTTTCTGCACTCGCATGAATACGTGTGAATATTCTGATTAAATGTTCATTTTGCACAGGGGTTTACAGAATGTCATGTGATTTTTTTTTTTCTGTCATGTTATCTGTGTGGTGGTGGTGGTATTATTTAAATGGAAGTAATTAGATGGTCCACTAATCATTGTTTGTTGAGGAAGGGACAGAGCGCTCTGAAGCACTGAAGCTGTCTGGTTGTTTGCTCGTGGGTTTTGTCATGTCTATTTAAAATAAAGTATAATTACAGATTTAATTATTCCAGTGTGCAGTGTTTTGCTCCTCTGCTCTTTCCTGCTGTTTTGCTTAGCAGCAAGGGAGTCTAGTCCATCACATGAGAATTTGGCTTTTGTTTTCTTCCTACAGATGCTTTAGTTAGGAAGATTTTAACTTCCAGGGTGATCTCGTGCCCAGGAGAAAGGACAGTCCTTCTGGAAGCACAGAAATAAGTGGGGCCCATTTCCGATCTTGGTCAGGTTCTCAGCATTGCTTGGCTTCGAGTTCTTCCTGTTCCCGTTGGAAAGGGAAAGAATCGGTACCACTCGAGATCACCCTCTGTGAGGTCTGCCATGAGATTGTCAGCATTACCAGGGGCTCTGATACTAGGAGACCGATGTCTCGGGCCTGGACTCTCCCTCTGTCTGTAAGTGGGGACCTCGGTGAGCAGTTCCACCAGTGGGCAGCTCTTATGGTACAGTTGGTCCAGTGTCTGGCTTGTTTGTCTCTGTCAGCAGAGCCAATCCTTGGTCCTCCGGGGCCGATGGAACTGGAGCTGCAGACGGGGCCCTCATGCTGAGTAGAGCATTTGGCTACAACAGCAGCCCCTGGGCCCTTCCTGGTGACCGCACTACCGACTCCTGTCCCACTGGCTGCACCCCTGTTCAGTGTTATTGTGATGGGAATGGCCACAGTACCATTGGTGGTCACTTTGGTGTCAGTTGTCTCATCTGCGATGGGGTCGGTGCCGCTGTCAAAGCCAAGTTTAGGCCCTTCTAGGCCTGACTCTGCCATCTCTGGCACTGATTCCGATACTGCCCTTGGTGCCGGGGATCTCCTCAGCACTGGGTTCAGTTGTGGTTTTGGTGCCGCCTCTGGCACAGGTCTCTCATCCCTTGGGGCTGGTGTCACCTGTGTTGCCAAGGTCATGTTCTAGATTGGATGGCCTACAGTTCACCCCCCCCAGTCCTCCCTCTGAGGAGGATGTGGAGGGGGACGAGACTGATCCCGATCTCATCATGTCTGAGGGCAGTGACGGGGACTCTTTCTTTAGCCAGGACTCTTCTGACCCAGGCTCTTATTCTGTTCCACAGCAGGATTTCACTTTCCAGGCTTTACTCAAGAATATGCATTCTGCACTTGATTTTGAGCTTTCAGCCATTAATCTAGGTAAACGTCTCCATCTGCAGTGGTTAAACGTTTCTACCATGCCAGTCAATTTATGTTCCTATAATTCTGGTTGCATTTAAGACCTTGATGAATGCTGTCTCGAATAGACCTGCGTCTATTCCTTCTTTCTGCAAGAAGATAGACTGGAAATACAATGCCCCTAAGGATAGACCAGTATATGTTTCTCAACCTATAGCTGATGCCATTGTTATTCTTGCTGAGAATAACAAAGCCATTCTTTCCCAAGAGGTCACTATGTACACTATTAACAAGGAGTCATGCAAGATTGACTCTTCAGGCAAGCAAGCTTTTACAGCAGCTACCCTTAACACATGGACTGCCAGCTACCAAGGTCATTTCTCCAAATATGAGTATGCCAGATTCTGAAACTAAACAAAAGATTCTGCTGTCTGCCACACATGGAATTGAGTCTAACAGTCATCAGCTCAAAGCCTCTGTGGATGCCTTTAATACTTCCTCTTGCTTTGCTGCAGCAGGCATCTGTATTAGGAGGGCTCCTGGCTATGCATTGCTGCCTTTTCTCAGGATGTCCAACAACAGGTAACAGATCTAGGGGCGTGGATATGGTGTACTATCCACACTTAGGTAGTCTACCTTAAATCCTGCCAGAATGTCTTCAAGCTAAGCTCCTTTCATCCACTCAAGTGGTATTCTCCTTGGCTACGCCCCTTGATGTCAGATCTTCCCTTCCACTGGAAGAATCGGGTCTCCTACTTTGCAGCTCCTGCATGCGGTGTAAGCCCTTTTTTCTTGTCTGTTCTCAGGTGCCTTTTACTCGGTAGTTTCTGCCATTCTTACAGTTGGAATGGAGTGCGACAACCAAAATTCCAGTCCTGGGTTCAAGTGGTGAACCACTTGTAACCAGAAGATGTCTCGCACTGACCCTCACACCTCTTGCCGTGCACATATCACCTAGGGGTTCAGCACAATCCGCCACCGGTCCCTGCAGCCCTGAACGTTAGAGGACCATTATGCCTGCCTTTTGTTGGGCTGCCTGAATGAACGGGACCCACCAGTCTGGTCCAAAGATGCCCACAGGTCAGTTTTGATGGTAGCAGCTTGGCATCACAGCTTACTGCACTTGAAGAGGTGCCGGCCCAGACCTCAGCAGGCACTACTTCAGTTTCTGCATTGCTCCCAGTGGAATTGTGAGCTTAGTTTACTAGAGCATTTCGAGACTTGTGCCAGTTTCTTCTGAACCTCAGGGAAGGCCGTCTAAGTCCTCAAAGTCTAAGAGGATCCGTTGCAAGTTGTGAGAGGCTCCCGCCTTCGTGATTATGCAACTGGCTCAACAGCTGTCGAGCCATCAGCTTTGGCCAACCCTCCTGGAGTCCTTGTCCTGGTTGCTGGCCCCTCAGTGTCCCTGTCAGACTTCCTGACCGAGACACACAGTGACCAGCTGGCCAAGATTTTTTCGACCCGGTCTGCCAGTTGTCTGAGGATGGCAAGGATGACTCATTTTCTAGGACTACAGTCCTTTAGGCCCTGACTCTAGAGGGGCTGGACAAACCAGCTGAGCTGGCTGTCTTCCCTCTGAAGATTAACCCCATAGGGGTTCCATGGGCTCTGGACCATGCTGAGCTCAGCCCCCCCCCCGTGCGTCTCCTCCATGATGACCCAATCAAGTCGGTAAAGGTCCTGGTCAAGGATTCTATCTAGTTTGAGATTGATAGCTCAGGAATCTCAGCATTCCTGCTCTTGGCCATCAACTAAGAAGTGCTGTCAACGATGAAGACAGGCTGAGCCGCAGATTGCAGCATCGTTATGAGGAGTTGATGTGGCAACAGTGGATCCTTGCCCACAGTCGTGCCACGCTGCAGCCTCTGACACTCCCATGGTCATAACCGCCGCTTCCCATTCCAGTTTCCCCAGCCGAGCCAAAACTGGTTTCTCCTCCCATTCTTGTGGAGTCCATGACTCTGAAGCCCTTTCATGGGACTCTGTCCAAGGCTGCTCGACCCGCTTCTGGTCACCAGTTGGATGAGCCGTGAGTTATCCATGGGAAGCCTGGGTCGAGAGCAGTGTTTGAGGGTTTCTCCGACTCTGAGGACTCCTCGAAGCATTCCATTCAGACTCCAGGCTTCGATCGAGAGTCTGTCTAGGTGCTCACCACCGAGCACGGGCCAGTCTCCTTTGCACCCTTGCTCTGCCTCATCTCAGAATCTATGGGGTTTCCGTTGGAGCCAGTCCAAAATCAGGCCGAATATCCCCTGATGGAAATACTTGACTGGGATGACTACCTGGGGATTGCCATTCTTGGCCCCGCTTTGGAGCTTTGACAGCATCCAGCCTCTTGCCCGGCGTCTTCAACCCATATGGTCCACAAGTATGTGGTACCCAACGGGTCTGGTCCTGGCTTCATCAACCATCCTTCGGTTGAAGGATTGGTGGCGGATTCGGTTTTCCAGCTGACGGGCAGTGTCGGAGATGTCAACAAACCTCCCGACAAGGAGTCAAAGCTGGACCATGGGGTGAAGAAGGTCTGTGCCGCCTCCTTCCTTGGCCATTGAAAGGCGAGCTCCATAGTCATGATTGCTAAATTTACCCATACCCTCATGGGTGTCCTGGAAAAGGTTCTTCCACGCCTTCCTATGGATCAACAGGTGATGGTTAAGATGGTCCGGGACCAAGGATGTTTGGTTGCCAAATACCAGCTCCAGACGGTCTTGGACATCGGCGACTCCTGTGCCTGCTCCGTGGCCACTGTGGTTGCCATGTGGCAGCAGGCTTAGTTATGGATCTCCACTTTTACAGCAGATACCTAACATAAGCTGGCAGATATCCCCTTCTTGGGTACCGACCTGTTTGGTCCAGGGGGTGGATGGCCATCTCAATAGAATTTGAGAAATCCAGTGCCACCTTGGATTCTGTTATGTCCTCTCAGAAGGACCCTAAGGTCCAGAAACAGAAAAAGGAGCCCTTTTAGCTTTGGCCCTACCTGGCACCACCATCCAAGCCACTGCAGCTTCAGTTGGGGCAGTCCCAGGTCTGGTAGTCTAAGCCTGCCACCTCTGGCTCCAAGAAGCCCGGGAGTTGAGGCGGTGACACTCCTCTGGCTCCCAGTGCTGGAGCCTCTGCCAAGCCTGCTCAGTGATGGGTGACAGGGTGTCTCCCTCCCACCCATCCTGCATCAGCCTTGGGTTCCTGTGGGGGGTCGGTTTCACCATTTCAGGCATGCCTGGCCCATTATCACATTGGAAAAATGGGTGCTTGACGTGGTGGGTGGTGGTCTGCCTCTAGAAGTCGAGGGTCTCTCGCCCTACCAAGCCCATGCCCCACAGGAGGCTATTGTGTCTCTGAACATGATGCCCGCCCTTCAGGAGGACATTGCTCTGGTCCTTCAGAAAGGTGCTGTAGCCTGTGTTCTGGACACCCTGGCCAGTCAGGGCTTTGTACCCAAATAGTTTCTGGTTCCCAAATGGACAGGGGCCTGGTGCCCCATATTGGATCTTCATGTATTGATCAGTTCCTGAGGAAGTGCAAGCTTTGGATGGTCACTCTGAACCAAATCTTTCCATCCCTGGAGCAGGGCATGTGGTTCTGCTTTCTGGACCTCCAAGATGGCTTCTTCCACATCCCAGTCCATCGGTCCCAACTTTCTTTGATTCCAAGCACACAGGGTGCTGTAGGAGTTCCGAGTGATGCCATTCAGCCTGTCCTTGGCTCCTAGAGTTTTCACAAGTGCATGGCAGTGGTGGCAGGGTTACTGCGGCACCGAGGGGTCTGGGTGTACCCCTACCTGAATGACTGACTGATCGCTGGTTCCTCTTGGGAGGAAGAGGAGCAATCCAGGTATTTGGCTCTCCAGACTTGCTTGCTTTGGGCCTTCTAGTCAACTTGACCAAATTGGAACACCACCGCTCGCAGGTCATCCACTTCATCGGTGCAGAGCTCGACTCCCTTCTGGCCAAGGCCCATCTCCCAGCGGACCGGGCAGCGGATCTTACCTCCTTTGCCTGATAATTTTGGGTTGGGCACTTTTGCCCTGCCTGGACTTTCTGCAGCAGCTGGGGTACATGGCATCCTGCACCAGCGTTGTCCATTGGGCCCGGTTGTGGATGCAGCCCCTGCAGTGGGGGCTGTGGGCCACTAGTGGTTTCAGCACCTTGGTCACCTGGACCAGTCGGTCACGGTGATGCAGCTGATGTGGGATGCCATCCAGTGGTGGCTCATCCCAGAACACCTGCAGGAAGGAGTCCTGTTCGTCTGCCCGGAGCCAACAGTCACTCTGATGACCGACGCATCTCTGGTGTGATGGTTGATTAGCATACCTAGGGGACCCCGGGCCCATGGGCTCTGGACCCTCAGGGGGTCCTGGTACCACATTAGCCGGCTGGTGCTCTATGTGGCGCGTCTTGCTCTGCCGTCCTTCGCTTCATCTGTTCGGGGTCAGGTTGTGCAGGTGCAGATGGACAACAGCACGACCATGTACTACCTGAACAGGCAGAGCCGAACACATTCCCTCTGGCTGTGTTGGGAAGTCCTCTCCATCTGGACCCTCATGTGCAGCTTGGGTGCCGGTCTTCTGGCGATTCATGTGGCCGGAGCCTCCAACCGTCTGGTGGATACTCTCAGTCAAGAGGGCGAGGCGTCTCATGAGTGGTCTCTCCACCAGGAGGTGGTGAATCACTTGTTCTCCCAGTGGGGCACTCCCCTGGTTGACCTGTTGGCCTTCTGGGAGAATGCAAAGCTGAGACTGTTCTGTGCCCTCCCCCCATAGTGCGAAACCCTGATGGGGATGCTTTTGAGGCCCTGGACCCCGGGCCTCCTGTACGCCTTCCCTTCCTTTCTCCCTAATTCACAAGTTGTTGGTCAGAGTGTGGAGGGACAAGGCTCAGATGATCTTGGTGGCCCTGGATTGGCTGCACCAGTTCTTGGTACCCCGATCTCCTCAGCTTCAGCACCAGGCCTCCGTGGCACTTGCCTCTGCACTTGGATCTGCTCTTTTGCCATCAGGGGAAGGTCTTGCACCCAGACCTTCAGCTCCTGCATGTGATAGCCTAGTTCCTGAGCTGCTAGAGTATCTGGCTTTGGGTTTCTCTGACAAGGTCCTCCACGTTGTAGCAGTCTCTAAGAAGGAGTCAACTTGCCTGTGCTATGCCTTCAGGTGGAAGTGCTTTTCCATTAGGTGCTAGACCCCCTGTCTTGCTCCATGGCTAGCATCCTGGGCTACTTGTGGTCCCTCTCTGTCGGGCCTAAGGTTGATGATCCTCAAGGTGCATCTAGCAGCCATCTCTGCATACTGGGTGCGGACTGGTGTGCTGACTGTGGCGCAGGAAGAGGTGGTCAGGTGCCTCTTTAAGGGCCTGGACCAGCTGTAATTACCGGTGCATGAGCCTCCACCACCTTAGGACCTGTTACTGGTACTGCCAGTGTTTATGGGCTAACCATTTGAACCAGTGCACAGGTATGGTATCTCTCACCTGTCATGGAAGACTGCCTTCTTAGTGGCTATCACCTCTACCAGAAGGATCAGCGAGCTCCAGGTGCTCTCAGTGGAGTCTCCGTAGTTGGTTTTCCACAGGGACAAGATTGTCCTCTGCCCCAGCCCGAAATTCCTTCTGAAGGTTGTTTCGGAGTTTCACCTTAGTTAAGTGATCAGTCTTTTGGTGTGCTTCACAAATCCAACCTCAGAGGCCAAGCACAGGCTCCACACAATGGACCTGAGGCGAGTGCTCGCTTGTTACACAGAGCGCACGGCTAGAGTTCAGGGAAAGGTTCACCAGCTATTTGTCACCTGTGCATAAGCCGCATCTAGCAGACCAGCAGCAAAGTGGATGACTGGCAGGTGGATTGTCTACTGCATTGACCTCTGCTGTAGGTTGTCTGGTAGGGAGCCTCCTGGTGGGTTAAAAGCTCATTCCACCAGACATACTGCCACCTCAGTGGCTGCTTCCAGGGACGTCCCTATCCAGAAAATCCGCAGGGCTGCTACCTGGAAGTCTGCACACACCTTCATCTCCCATTACCACATCAACCTTGAGTCACACCGGGATGCCGGTTTTGGGGCCTTAGTTCCCTGCTGCTTTTTTCCTAAGTAGGGGTGTGCACCTTGCCCTCTCCTCCCAGAGAACTGCTAGGAGTCTGCCTAAATGTGGATAGTGCACCATATCCACACCCCTAGAAATGAGGGCTACTCACCTGTAACCGTAGTTCTAGAAGAGAGATATGGTGTACATCCACACGGCCCACCCGACCTTCCCTGGCAAGTGGCGCATGGAACCCTGCTTCCAGCGTGCAAGATTTGACATCATGGGGCAGAGCTGAGGAGGATACCACCTAGGTGGGTGGGGGGAGCTTAGCTTGAAGATATTTTGGCAGAATTTTTAAAGGGAAAGGAAGCTGCCTAAGTGTGGATGAGCACCATACCACTCTTAGTTCTATGGTTACAGGTGAGTAACCCTCATTTCCTTTCGATGTTACTTACCTGTTTGGACAGTAGTTAATGAAGTCTCTTAAGGCGTCTCAAAAACCTACAAGGACCCTTAAGACTTCCAGGCCTATTCTGAAAAACCCTCAGAGGGGGATAGGACATGTTTTACGGGAAAGGCAGGGGAGCCCAAAACAAATCTGTCTTTCCAACTTCAGAAGGAGGCACAGTCAAAGGCACAGACACCAAAAGCACCCAGTGCCACCCTCTAAAGCTGCGGCCCTGGTCATGCCTCAGTTGCCTGAGGCAGCTCTCTCCTCCCCAGTGTGTGTGTGTGTGTGTGTGTGGGGGGGTGACCCAGGTTTACCATCAGTGGGAGTCCATTACAGTGGACAAGTGGGTCTGCAGGATCATCCGGAAGGGGTTGTCCCTGGACTTCACCAAAATCCCTCTAGACTATTCACCTAGAAGGCAGCCCCTCATACCAGGCCATATATCAAAGCTTCTGACACAGTAGATTGCAGGCCTTCTGAGCGACAGGGCAGTGGAAATGGTGCCAGAATCAGAGTGAAACACAGGCTTCTAGGGTCGTGGATATGGTTCACATCCACACTGTGGCAGTTCCACTGGAATGTGGTGATTGGATGGAATATCTTTTCAGCAAAGCTCCTCTCACCACCCTGGTGGTATATCTCCCAACTCTGCCCTGTGACTTCAGATCTGTCTTTCTGCTGGAAGAACAGGTCACCTCATTCACACTCTGCTTTGGATTTTTTCTGTGGCATTGGTGAATCTTTCCTTTAGAAGTTTTTGAAGTTATTTGATTGTAGGTTTGTGGTTCTTTTGGCCCCGTCTCTGGACCAGCGATGGAGTACAGGAAACTGAGATTCAAGTTCTGTGTTTGGTGCTGCCAGAAAATGTTGGTCACCAATCTGCACGACATGTGCGTATACTGCCTGAGCGGGCAACATGACGTGGCCAGATGCGGTCTATGCTTTTCCATGCTTGCTGAGTCCCTCGAGGACAAGAAGTTCTGGCTCTCGCTGGGTCGGCCTTTGGACTGGGATCCGAAGGATCACCCTAAGGGCTGCAAAAAGGCCTTGGCTGTGGGGAGGTCTGCACAACTTGCGACCCTTGAGGGCAGAAGCAGTGGCTGTCATAGCGGGCACCTCTTCGGTCTGGGCACTGTTCCCACCCGGGGGCCAGCAATGCAGGGACTTTCACCGATCAGTTCCATGATATGCTTTGGGCTTGAGGAGACGTTGGCCCACTGCCGAGGGTCTCCTTCCCCTCCCACGGACCAAACTTAAGTTTCTTCACCTCGGGGTTGAGGCGCTAGCTCTGGTGGACCTCCCCCGAAGCCTGCACACACTGAATTTGCTACGCTGCAGCCACCGATCGTGAAAACTAGAGCCGCTTACCAACTGGAAGGACTTCTCCTGGGCCGCTGCATCTGGACTGTTGGAATCGGCCCTGACCTCCGGAGACTACTGGGGAGCTTTCTCCTGATGACCGGAGCGCTTGTCGCATGCCTCTGAGCGCCAATTTTGAAAAAGGCGCTTTAAGCCAATTGGTTCCCGCTACCTGTGACGCTCCAAGCCGCTGGATTTAAAATCAAGGATTGAATCCTCGCTGGGGCTAGAAGCTTTGGGCTTATGGAGACGTTGGCCCACTGCCGAAGGTCTCCTCCCCCTCCCACGGACCGAACTTAAGTTTCTTCACCTCGGGGTTGAGGCGCTAGCTCTGGTGGACCTCCCCCAAAGCCTGCACACACTGAATTTGTTACGCTGCAGCCACCGATTGTGAATAATAGAGCCGCTTACCGACTGGAAGGACTTCTCCTGGGCCGCTGCATCTAGACTGTTGGAATCGGCCCTGACCTCCGGAGACCACTGGGGAGCTTTCTCCTAATGACCGGAGCGTTCGTCGCATACCTCTAAGTGCCAGTTTTGAAAAAGGCACTCTGAGCCAATTGGCCCCCGCTTCCTGTGACGCTCCAAGCCGCTGGATTTAAAATCAAGGATTGAATCCTCCTTGGGGTTAGAAGCTTTGGGCTTGTGGAGACATTGGCCCACTGCTGAGGGTCTCCTCCCCCTTCCATGGACCGAACTTCAGTTTCTTCACCTTGGGGTTGAGGCGCTAGCTGTGGCGGACCTCCCCCGAAGCCTGCACACACTGAATTTGCTACGCTGCAGCCACCGATCGTGAAAATTAGAGCCGCTTACCGACTGGAAGGACTTCTCCTGGGCCGCTGCATCTGGACTGTTGAAAAATTTCCCACCCACCCCGTTCCCTCCTCCTGTTAAATGGTCCCAATCCCCTCCCACTAACTCAATCGGCCAATTCTGCCTACGACAGCCCCCGAACCTGATATGATCAGCCTGTCATATCTTTTAACCCATTATATTCCCTCATCCCTGAAAGCCTGATGTGCTGAATACTCCAACTGTTGTACAATTGTCTTGGCTAATTTCAAGTGTCTTAATTATTTCTGACTTGCTAGCAACACGATCTTAGCCTGGAATACTTGCTACAGAGTAACCTAACTTGCTATCCACCAGATCCATTTATCCCTCTGGTGGTAGAGGTACTGCTGATATCCTCTTGTCATATTCATATTGTTGACTGGTCTCAATCTGTATTGTTATGCTGGTGCTCTCTGTTTTGAATGATTCCACTTTATAGCTCAACTCTAAACAACTGTAGCCTTTAGCATTACATGGACAGTCTTGGCTGCTCCTAATCTCCTGCCCTACAACTTACTCTTCCAATTTATGGGTTTTAGTAACAGCAGTTTACGGGTTTTTAGTAACTGCCAATTAGCATTACTCTGAAACTGTGTTAAAATTACCCCTCAACCCCACTAGTCCTAGTGCTGTAATTGAGCTATTACAAATTATCTGCTGTACCATTACCAGTCGAAGCTTCCCGTCCCAGCTTGTCTCTTGCCACCTGTGAGGAGCGGGACACTTTCCTGCCATTTAGACAGGACCCACTGTAACCCCCTTCCCCTTCCTCTAGCCTTCAGGTAGGAGGGGATTTAGCCTACCCGACTCTCCTTAGAACCAAACCCTTACTGAGGGCTACCAAACTGACCCGGTCCTTCCCTGAGTCAGGTGTCCCCTCTCAGATCGGCAAATATGTGGAGCCCGATACTCATGGCTGCTCCCGCATACATAGCTCCGGTACTGAGGATTGATCAACTCTTCCTCTGGGGCCGTCTCTCCCCAGAACTGGGCTGGAATATTGGTCATCCCCCCCCCTCGATCCTCGTGAGGAGGGGTTCAACACGCTAAGCCTACTCATGTATGGATTATCTCGAAAGGGTAGCTGTTATAACCTGTTTTTCTACCTTAGCACTTATGACCAACGGTGGCTCCACTACATCCCCTCCAAAATGATTGGCTACCTTGCCAGGCTAAGCTTGCACTGGGGGACATTGAACTAAACCCTGGTTCCCACTCCTCTAATCTCACTCTCAGTGACCCTACCAACCCCTCTGGGCCAATACTAGTGGACTCAAGCTGCTGCACTTGAACATCGGTAGCCTAAGGCACAAAGTCCAAGACCTTGAGGCATGGACAGCACTGTATAAACCCGACGTACTAGCTGTGACTGAAACCTGTCTCAAGCCACAGATCCTCCCTCATGAAGTGGACTTAGTTGGCTATCGTGCTTTCAGAAAGGATAGAGCTGGGAAAAAAGGTGGTGGGGTTGTCATCTACGTCAGCACTGCCTTACATGCTCCGCAGTTTGATTACCCTACCCTTTGTGGATCGGTAAGTGAGATCCTATTTGTTAAAGTGCTCCTCGGAGACACCAAACCCTTGTACATAGGGTGTGCCTACGTCCCGCCCCAATCGGCTGCCTCCTCCCTTGAATCCCTAACCCATGCCCTGGTTGAGCACCCCCTGGGGAGACTATTCTCTGTGGGGATTTCAGTCTAAACTGGCTTGCCTTGGGGACTTCCATCAACAAGAATCCTATGCTGGACTCCTCACTAACCCAAGTCATCGATCTGCCTACTAGGCATAATTCTAAGTCGGGCAATCATTCCCTACTCGACTGGGCACTAGTCTCCTGCCCAGACCATATACCGACTGCTGGGATCATGGCTGACTCTCTGAGTGATCACTCACCAATTTTCTGTACCTGGTCCAACAAGCCCCCTAAAATTGCTGCTAGGGTAATAGAAGCCAGGAACTTTAGCAGGCTCGTACCAGCAGACCTCTGCTCAGACTTGCGAACCATGGACTGGGATCCTATAGTCTCCCTCCCCACACTGGATGAGGCGCTTGACTACTTCACCAATTCATTTCTGTCTGTGGCCAATCTGCATGCCCCGCGAAAGAAGCTACGGGTACAGGGCAAGTGCCACAAATGGCTCAGCCCTGGCCTTAAGCAAAGTATGCTACTCCGTGACAGGGCCTGGGGACTCTACAAATCCTCAGGCAGTAGATCTGACTGGGAGAAGTACAGGGAGTTGAGGAACCAATGCAAAAAAGCTTCCAAACATGCCAAGTCCAAGTACCTGCGAGATCTCCAAACTAGTCACCTACGTGACCCTAAGAAATTCTGGGGTCACATTAACACTCTTCTTAAGGGTGCCACTAATGCACAAGAAGGTGCACTCCTGGTTGGGAATACCTTGACCAAACGACCCTTCTGCAGTAGCTGAAGCCTTCTGTGCTTCCTTCTCCAATCCAAGTGGACTCTCTCCCCCCGTCCTCTCTGGGATTCCCCACAACAGAAGTGCGGACTGGGCGCTTCCTTGGCCTCAGTTCCACCTGAAACTGGTCAAACCGTCTGCTGTACTTCCCCTTTTACTCAAAATAAACCCTAACTCCTCTCCGGGACATGACCTGCTCGAACCGCGGCTGCTGAGGCCATTGCCCCTGCAATCGCCTACCCTGTCACCCTGCTCATCAACAGGTCCTTCCTCGAAGGAACGGTCCCAAGTAAATGGAAGGTATCGACTATTGTCCCTGTCCATAAAAACGGACCCAGGGACAAAGTGGGGAACTATAAACCTATCTCCCTACTCAACCCTCTCGGGAAAGTGCAGGAGAGACTGGTATGCAATCAACTGCAGGATTATCTCAAGCAGTACCTACTCCTTGCCGACGTACAACATGGCTTCAGGAAAGGTCATGGCACCGTCACTGCCCTTATCTGGCTCACATCCGACATCCTCAAGGCCATGGACCAGGGCTCCCCGACGGGGGCTCTATTCATTGACCTGTCCAAGGCCTTCGACCTGGTCAGCCACAAACTTCTCCTTTCCAAACTCCTCTGACTAGGACTGGATGCACTCACTCTCCTGGTTCATGAGCTACCTGATCAATAGAACCCAAAAAGTCAGTTGGAGAGGAACACAATCTAGCACCAGACCTGTGGTCTCTGGGGTACCCTAGGGCTCGATCCTGGGTCCCCTGCTATTCTCCCTTTTTCTCAATGACATTGAGGGGTCTGCGGGCTGAGCAACCTCATCCTATATGCGGATGACACTGTTGTCTACTGCAGTGACCGCTACCCAGTGTCATCTCTGCCAAACTGCAGGCCAGTCTCTCTGCTCTCAGGCCTGGTTCACCTTCAATTCTCTTGTGCTGAATGAAGAAAAACTAAGGCTGTTCTGTTTGGGACCAGACGTCTGGCACTGACAGATCTGAACTACTCCAGCTCAACACATACCAAGGGAAGAGAGTTGAGGTCATAGACAGGATCAAGTACCTTGGGATCTTCCTTGACCAGGAGCTGTCCTACAAACCCCACATCGACTCCTTAACTAGATCCATCCACCAGAGGCTTGGACTCCTCTACCGGCTGGGTAACTCTCTTTCTGGCGAGGCGTGATGCGCCATAGCCAACTGCAGTCTCCACCCTTCCATCCTATATGGGGCCCCCCTGCTACAGTTCCTCCGGGAGAAGAAGCTCAGCAAACTTTCCGTGCTCTACCACAGGGTGGCTCGCTTTGCAACAAACTCCTCCCCCAGGAGGCATCACTGCGAGGTCCTCGCAGACCTAAACTGGCCCACCTTATGGCACAAGTTGGCCTATTCCTCTGTTTGCCTTTAAATTCACCTCCTTCAGTCCTCCTCCCCATCTGAGTGGGCTGCTCACTGCAGAAGTACAGTGCCGTACCTTGTGATCCTCAGCAAGTCGTCCCCTTGACATCCCTCGTGTTCCCACCAACCAAGGTAAGCGCTCCTTTCAGTATGCCGCTCCGTACTTATGGAACGCCCTCCCAGCAAGTCTCGTTGACAAGCCCACTCTCCTAGGGTTTAAGTCAGGCCTCAAAGTGTACCTTCTGGAACTTAGTCTCTATGGTTGTAATCGCTAGCCCCCTGCCCGAGCCGGTTGTCGTGCTGTCACTAATTTTGCTACTTCTATTTCTCCCATGAATCTCTTATGCAAAATTGTTAAATGTACTGTGCACCTGTCTAATACTTTGTGAGCCTTGTGATGCCTGCTGTCTCTGTGTTAAGCGTTTGATACCAATTCCCTGTATGTATCAGCTGTAAATACTGTATATTGATACCTATGAATGTAATTTACTGTAACTAATTCTGGGTCGCCCCTGAAAAAGGGATCTCTGGTCTCAGTGGGCTTACCCATAGAAACATAGAATTTGACGGCAGATAAGGACCGCTTGGCCCACCTAGTCTGCCCATTTTCCTACCTAACAGATAAGCTGCAGATCCTAGTTAATCAACAGCTTACTTCCTCTTACCCACCCTTAGGACTGCCTTATGCCTGTCCCATGCATTCTTAGAAGTCCCCACTGTTCTTGACTCCACGACCTCCTCAGGAGGCTGTTCCATGCATCCACAACCCTCTCAGTGAAAAATACTTCCTCACATTACCCCTGAGCCGTCCCTCTATCTTCAAATTGGCCCTTGTCTTGCACATCTCTTTTCTCGAAGATGCTATCCTCTTGGACTTTGTTAATCCCCTGAGGTAATGGAAAGTTTCTATCATGTCCCCTCTCTTCTTCTCCCAAGAGTATACATATTAAGCTCCTTAGTCTTCTTCAGAGAATCTTCTGGTGCAGACCCTGCACCATTTTGTTACTCCTCCTGTGGACAAGCCTCCACTCTGTCTCATGTCTTTGCGAGATGGGGTCTCCAGAACTGCACACAGTACTCAGATGGGGTCTCACCAACTGTCTGTACAGAGGATAACAACTTCCTGTTTTCTACTATTGATGCCTCTTCCTATGCATCCCAGTATCCCTCCAGCCTTCCATACTGCCTTCTCACATTGCTTGTCCACCTTTAGGTCATCTGATATAATTACCCCCAGGTCCCTTTCTATTTTACTGTTGTCAGTATCTCACCCCCCATTGTGTACGCTCCCCTGGTTTTGTTTCCATGTGCATTATCTTGCACTTCTTTGCATTAAATCTGAGCTGCCATACATTTGACCATTCTCCAACCTTGCCAAGTCCTTCTCATCCTTTCCATTCCATCCTGTGTATCAACCCTGTTGCAGATCTTTGTGTCATCTGCAAAGAGACATACTTTTCCTTCCAGTTCCTCTGCAATGTCACTTATAAAGACATTAAAAAGGACCGGCCCCAGTACTGAACCCTGCGGTACTCCACTAGTAACCCTCCTTTCTTCACTGTGTACTCCATTTACTACTATCCTTTGTGTCCTGTTGTCTAGCCAATTTTTTATCCAGGCTACCACCTTGGGACCCATTCCAAGCTGGCTATCTTGTGTATTAATCTTTTGTGGGGGACTGTATCAACTGCCTTGCTAAAATCTAGGTAGGCCATGTCCACAGCCCCTCCCTGATCTACTACTTTGGTCACCCAGTCAAAGAAATCTATTAGATTAGTCACACGACCTTCCATCGTGAGTCCATGTTGCCTCGGGTCCTGTGCCCCAATGGCCTCTAGGTACTCAACAATTCTTTCCTTCAAAGTGATTCCATCATTTCCCTACCACTGAGGTCAAACTAACTGGTCTGTAGTTTCCTGCCTCTGTCCTGCTCCCACTTTTGTGAAGAGGAATTACATCTGCCCTCCTCCAGTCCTTGGGTACCACCCATCCTCCCATGATTTGTTAAGAGAGTAGTCAGCGATGTCACTAGTTCTACCCTTAGTTCTTTTAGAATTCTTGGGTGAATCCCATCAGGCCCCATTGCTTTGTCCACCTTCAATTTTATTAGTTCTTTCAGAACCCTTTCTTCTGTAAATGGACTGGTATTGACCTTACGTCTTCAAGTATTTCTCTTGTTTGGTTTAGGTAACTCTCCCTCCTCTTCCTTTGTGAATACTGAGCAGAAATATTCGTTTAGTAACCCTGCTTTTTCATTGTCACCCTCTACCCAGATTCCTCCCTTTATTAAGCTTCAGTATCCCTCCTTTGGTCTTTCTTCGCTCCTAATGTACCTATAAAGGTCTTATCCCCTTCTTAACAGAAATTGGCTACCCTTTCTCGGTTTGGGCCTTTGCTATTCTGACTACCTTCCCAGCCTCTTTCTGCTTTAACTGATAAAGTTCTCTGTCCTGCTCCTTCTGTGTTTCCTTATATTTTCTGAATGCTGCCCTTTTCTCTTTAACCTTCCCTGCCACCTCTTTTGTGAACCATAGCGGTTTTCCTTCGTTGTGTTTTTGATTTTTTTTCAGGAGGCTTGTTGCCTCTGTGATGCTATTCTGATCACTCTCCATTGTTCCTCCACCCCTCCTTCTTGCCTGTTTGCTGAGTGTTTTCTGAGGCACTCTCTCATTTCCCAAAGTCAGCCCTCCAAGTCCAATGCTCTTGCCTTTGTATGGCTTGATTGTATGGCTGTGTTTATAAATGAACCACATGTTTGGTGGTCACTTGTTCCCAGATGGCTACCCACTTCTAAATCTGAGATTCTTTCTCCATCCCCATTTGAAAGTACCAGGTCTAAGATTGCTCCCTCCCGAGTCGGTTCCAATACTAGCTGTCTGAGACATGCCCCCTGTAGGGCATCAAGAATGACCCTGCTCTTGGATGTGCCTGCAGCAAAGGTGCTCCAGTTAACATCTGGCATATTCAGGTCCCCCATCAACAATATCTCCCCTTTTTCTGCCATTCTAAGAAAGCCTTCTATCATTTCCTTGTCCATTCCCTCCCCCTGAGATGGGGGTCTGTATACAACCCCCATGCGGATTGTGGTGCCATTTCCTGTCTCCAGGGTGACCCAAAGTGCCTCATCTGCTCCCTGTTTACTCTTTAGTTCTGTTGCTTTGATCCCTTCCTTTACATAGAGAGCTACTCCTCCTCCTCTTTTACCCTCCCTATCCCTCCTGTAGATTGTAGATACCCGGTTACCAAAATCTAAATAAATAAATGTGCTGGTCCCTCCAGACCTTGGAGGAGAGCCCTACCCTCCATGGTCTAAATCTAAAACTAAATCTAAATACCACCATTGCCAGTCGTGTGAGATGGGGCGAGATCGTGGTCTTCCTAGTCCATCGACTTTCCTGACCCCTTGACGGCTGTTGAACGACCCTTGGTCGAGGGGCTGGTCAAGCAGGTTGAAGGCTCTTTGGCTCCACTGTCGGGCCAGTCGACCTATGTTTAGGTCGACAAAGCATTCAAGGGTTTTTTCAACTCAGTCGACCGATTCTCAGACAAGGCTGAGAAGTCGGCCTCCCAGACCTCAGTGCTCCCACTCATCACTCAGGAGAATGTGGACTGATCAGTGACCGCAGTCGATCCTTCAAGGAGCCAGCCTCCACCTAGGGTCTTCACCCTTGTTGGTAGGTGCATAATCTACGGATAACCACAGGAAGACCCCTCTTGCTGTCGATTGGGCAGTCGACGGTCAAGCTCATGGTCAAAGTGTTTATATTCTCAATCCCACTTGACCAGAGGTGCTGCCATCAATGCTTCTTGTCCTCGTCATCTTCGGGTAGGAAGAGGCAACAGCAGCAGCAGTGGGCCATTGTGGGTCAGGGTAGAAGTCTACATCAAGGACCCTCAGTCCCCTGGCAGCCGCTGTTCATTGCCCTGCCATTCCCAGTTCCACAGATGCTTCCCACACCTGCTTCCCTGCTGATTTAAGGTGGAGCCATCACCCTGAGAGCCGACAGTTGGTGCACTGACCAAGGAGGCTGGCCATTCAGCTACCAGCTTGCCAGGCTAGTTGTCAGTCTGGATTACTCTGGTTGAGGCTTCCCTGGAGGTCCATGGCAAACAGCAGCAGAGGACTATGTTCAAGGAGCCATCAGATGACTTCAATCAGGAGTCCATCACCTACTCAGGGACTCAGCTCTTTGACTGTGGTTCAGTCGAGGAGTCTTTCACTGACCATGGGCCTGTGTTCTTCAGTGGGCTGCTCCAACTTATCTTGGAGTCCATGTTGATCCCATTACAGCTAGTCTGGAAAAGGGCCAAGTACCCTCTCACAGACATTTTGGACTGGGATGAATCCCCAGAGGTTGCCTTCCTGGTGGCTGAGGCCATCTTGCGGCCAGCCCTGGTGCTCTGGCTACATCCAGCATCTTGCCTGGTAACCTTGGCCTGCACAGTCTGCAAGCACACAGTCCCGACGGGCTCCCTTTCAGGGTTTTTGGACCACCCTTTGGCCAGAGGTCTGGTCATGGATTCGGTGTTCTGTAAATCTGGACAACAGGGGGATGCGGAAGAGCCTCTGGACAAGGAGTCCCATAAGCTTGACCATGCCACAATAAAGGTGTAAACTGCAGCTACTCTGTGTCTCTGTCGGGCTAATTATGGTTATTCCTTGATGGAAGTATTTGCTACTATCCTGTCCCACCTCCATCCAGAGCAGCAGATGGTGGTGGAGCTCATCAGAGACGACGATGAATAACTGGCTAAACACCAGCTCCAGACTGCCTTGGAAATGGGCAGCTCTCTTTTGTCTGTATGGCTGCAGTGGCTGTCTCCCTGTGTCGCAGGCCTGGCTGCACTTGTCCACCTTTATGGTGGACACCCAACAGAAGTTGACCTATATCCCATTCCTGGGCACTGACCTCTTTGGCCCTGGGGTGGAAGAGCATCTCACTCGAATTGAGAAGTCCAGCATCATCCTTCACTCTGTGACTTCACCCCAGACAGCCCAGAAGAATAAAATGGCTTTTCAGTACAGGTCCTTTGAGTCACAGCCTCCCCGGCAGCAGCCCCTGCAGGGGCAGTTTCAGGCCTGGCACCCCAAACAGAAATACGGGCCCAAGGTCCAAAAATGGGTGAGGGTGGCTCAGGGGTAGTGGTGCCTCTCCAGTAGCAGCCACCGGTGCCCACGCAAAAGCTGCCCAGTGACGGGTTGGGGGGGGGGTGTCATCCCTCCACCTATCCTTGACTGCCTTCCCGGTCAGAGGCCGATTAGCTCACTTTTTGCCATGTTGGTCCACTCTTACAATGACAAGTGAGTGTTGGACGTAGTGTGTAGAGGACAGTCTCTAGACTTCGAGGCTGTCCTGCCCTACCACCTCAATGTGCCACGAGAGTCCAGGATTTCTCAGGATACACTGTCAACCATCAGGGGTGGACATTGCTCAGCTCCTTGTGAAATCGGCAGTAACCCTTGTCCTGGACACTCTGGCCAGTCAGGCTGCCCAGGTTCTTACTGATCCCAGAACAGACAGGGGGCTTGCACCCCATATTGGATCCACACATCTCAACCAGTATGTGCAGAAGTGCAAGTTCTGGATGGTCACTCTGAACCAGAGCTATCCTTGGAGCAGAAAATGTAGTTTTGCTCCCTGGACCTCCAGGATGCTTTCTTCCACATTCTGTCTGCAGGTCCAACTGCTGGTACCTCCATTTCCAAGCGGAAGGGATCCTGTACCAGTTTTGGGCGATGTGCTTTGACCTCTCCTCTGCTCCAGGGGTTTTCACCAACTGTATGGCAGTGGTGGCAGCCCACCTATGGCACCTTGTGGTCTGATTGTTCCCCTGTCTGAACGCCTGGCTGGTAGCCGATTCATCCAGCGAGGCCGTGGAGAAATCACTAGACCTGGCTCTCCAGACTTGCCGAGACGTGGGCCTTTTGGTCAACCCAGACAAGTCTGAACTGGTATCGAGGCAAGTGATCTAGTTCTTCGGGCAGAACTAGCCACCCTGCTGGCCAAGGTGCACCTCCTGGCAGACTGGGCACAGGATCTTCCCTCCTTTGCCTGATCATTTCATGGTGGGTTCTTGCGCCTTGCCCAGAATTTCCTGTTGCTGCTGGGGTACATGGCATCCTGCAACAGCGTGGCCCATTGGGCCTGCTGGCAGATGCGCCATCTTCAGTGGGAGCTGGGCTGTCAGTGGTCCCAGCACCTAGGCCACTTGGACCAGCTGGTCACAGTAACCCAGACGATGTGGGACACCATCCAGTGGTGGCTGGTCCTGGAACATCTGGAGGAAGGAATCCCATTTGTCTGCCCAGAGCTGACCATAATGATGATGATGGATGCATCTCAGGTAGGGTGAAGAGCTCACCTGGGAGACCACAGAGCCCATGGGTTCTGGTCACCCAGGGAGTCCTGTCACCTCATAAACATTCTGGAGCTGTGTGCAATGCACTTGGCTCTGACGGAATTTGCTCCACTAGTCAGGGGTCAGGTCATTCAAGTCCAGATGGATAACACCATGATCGTGTTTTACCTGAACAGACAGGGTGGCACACATTCCCTTTCATTGTGTTGGGAGGCACACTTCACCTGGACCCTCATGCGTAACTTGGGCATCATTCTCCAGGCGATTCACATTGTGGGGAGAATAATCAACTGGCAGACGCTCTCAGCTGGGTAGGAAAGACGTTGCACGAGTGGCCTCTGAATCAGGAAGTGGTGAACCACCTGTTCTCCCTATGGGGCTAACCCTCGGTGGACCTGTTTGCCTCCTGAGAGAAGCCAAACTGAGGCTGTTTTGTGCCTGCCCCCCCACAGTCCGAGACACTGATGGGGATGCTTTTGCCAGGCCCTGGACCCCGGGCCTCGTGTATGCCTTTCCTCCCTTCCCCTTGATCCACAGGGTACTGGTCAAGGTCAGGAAGAACAAGGTGCAGATGATTCTGATAGCTTCTGAGTGGCCTCGGCTGTTCCGGTACCCAGAGCTCCTCAGCAGCAGGGGTCCATGGCGACTGCCTGTTCACCCAGACCTCATATTATGTGGTGCATATGGCTGGAGTTCGGAGACAGGCTCGCCAGCTATTCAACACCTGCACTGAAGCTGCACCTGGCAGACTTGCAGCAAAGCAGATGATTGCAAGTTGGATCACATGTTGCATTCACCTCTGCTATAGCTTGGGTGGTCGGGAGCCTCCTGTAGAGAGTAGGGCTTATTCCACCAGACAAACTGCTGCTGTGTTGGCTGCTTCCAGGGATGTACCCATACAGGAGATTTAGAGGGGTGCTACCTGGAAGTCAGCACACACCTTCATTTCCCATTACTGCATTGACCTTGAGTCATGCCAGGATGCGCATTCTTGGAACCTCAGTTCTCCAGTGTCTGTTCGTCAACTAAGGGTGCATGTCTTGCCCCCTCCTCCCGGAGAACTGCTAGGAGTCTGCCAGAGTGTGGATAAGTGAACCATATCCATGCCCTAGAAGGACAGGTTACTTACCTGTAGCCATATTTCTAGGAGTAATATGTGGTTCACATCCACACAACCCACCCTGCCTCCCCTGGTGAGTGGCACCTGATCCTGCTTTCAGCGCGTAATATCTGATGTCACGGGGTGCATTTGAGGGATATACCACCTGGGTGGCAGGAGGAGATCTTCTGGCCAGTCACCACATTCCGGTGGAAGTGCCAGAGTGTTGAGGTTGAGAATGTGGTGCATGCCCCCTGATTTCTGTGGTACAAGGAAGTAGTGAGTAGAATACTACTACTCACCTGTAGTGCACTGCAGAAAGTTGGAACTCCAGATTTACCCTTAGCTGACTAATTGTCTGATGGCCAGTCCATCCAGGGAGGAAATCAAACAGGCAGTGGCCACGGTCTCTCAGTTCCTTACCTCCATGGGAGTTTTGCTTAATCTAGAGAAGTCTCAGCTTCATCCCTAATAGAGGCTGCTATTCATAGAAACTCTTCTGAATATGACCAAGGCCCGAACCTTCCTTCCAGAAAGCAGAATGCGGGCAAGCATGCAGATGGCATGCTATATTATGGAGCTCAAGTCTGTTCAAGCCCACTCCATGCAACGCATGCTGGGTCTAATAGCCTCTCCAGTGTTCACAGTGCCCTTGGCATGGTGGCACATGAGAATGACTCGGTGGATGCTCAGTGCGCAGTGGTGACAAGCGTTACATCCTCTGTCCTACCCCATTCAGCTGACTAAGCCCTTGGTTTGGTGACTCACATGGTGGTCATTGGTGCACAGTCTCCTCCAGGGCATCCCTTCTTCCAACTGGAGCCTCAGGTAACACTCACCATAGCTGCCTCCCTGTTGGGATGGAGGGCCCCCTGTCGGGGCCTCCAAACACATGGTGTCTGGGACCTGTCAGAGACTCTTCTTCACATCAACAGTTTGGAGGTGCAAGCTGTTTTGTATGGCCTGCGAGCCCTAGTGGATCTCATCTACCACAAAACAGTCCTCCAGACGGACAGCAAGTCTTCAAAAACATAGAAGTTGATGGCAGATAAGGACCGCAGGGGAGTCTGCCCATTTTTCTGCCTTATGAATGTACTATAGGCCTTTCCTCTGTCACTGGCCTGTCTGTTCATACTCATCTGTATTGCTCCCTTATGCCTATCCCATGCCTGTTTGAAGACCTGCACTGTATACATATCCACCACTTCCTGAGGTAGGCCATTGATTGATGTATAACAAACAAACAAGGAGGAGCAGACAGTTACCCTTTCTGCAGGGAAGTGAGAGAGTGTGGGAATGGTGCCTGGAGCAAGGGATCCTACTCCAGGTCTTTTATCCCCCAGGAGTCCATAACACTCTGTCAGATGAGCTTAGCTAAATGGAGGCTGATCCTCACCAGTGATCACTAGCTCCAGACGTTGTGAGATTGCTATTCGACAAGTGGGATAACCCAGGTGTGACTCTTTTGCATCCCCACTCAACACCAAACTGCCTCAGTTCTGCTGCAGAAATCCAGAACATGGCGCTTTCTATCAGGATGCATTCAGTCTGCAGTGGCAAAATATATTTCTGTATGTATTCCATCCAGTCCCCCTAGTGCAGGGGGCATTGCTCAAACTGGAGGTGCAGGGGGCAAGATGATACTGATCCCCCTTCCCCGGCCTTGACAGATATGGTTTCTTGCATTAAACTATGGACTTACTAACTCAGTCACCTGGTCCATCCTAACCTGCACTCCCTTCACCTTCAGGCCTGGCTTTGGGGGAGATAGAAGTGAACAGTTACAAGGTATTTCAGAGTGTCTCTGAAATACTTGTGGCCCAGCATAGCCTTCCATTAGGAAGATTTACACAGTCACTTGGAAAAGAGTTTCCATCTGGTGCACCAAAACCCGCACGGACCCCTTTTGAGTGCACACCTGACAAGATTCTGGAGTACTTGCTGGACCTTTCTGATGCTGGCCTTCAGTATTCCACAGTTACGGTCCACTTGTGTTCTGTTTCTGCATACTACCAGCCCGTCTGTACTCTCAGCTTGACATAGCTGCCACTCTTCAAGAGGATCCTTAAGGGGATTTTACATGCAAGGCCTCCCATCAGGAAGCCAGTGGCTGCCTGGGATATCAGCCTTGTTCTGGATATGCTCACCCGCAAGTGCTTTGAGCCTCATGTGACATGTGAGCTGAAGTTTTTAACTTGGAAAGCAGCTTGTCTAGTGGCCATCACTTCTGCTTGCAGTGTGTCTGCAATCCATGCCTTGGTCTCAGGTCCACCGTATCCTGTTTTCCACAAGGACAAAGTTATTCTCCACACACACCCTAAGTTCCTACTAAAAGTGGTGTTGAAGTTCCATCTGAATCAGCCACTAGTACTGCCTGCCTACATTGCCAACTTCCAGAATGAAGGAGCGCACACACTCCATTCTGTGGATGTTAAGAGAGCCCTTAGGTTTTACCTGGAAAGAACCAAGAACTTCAGGCAATCCAGACAGCTATTTGTCTCATTTGATCCTAATCAAAAGGGGCGGCCTGTTACACTCAAGTGCATTTCTGCCTGGATTGCGATCTGCCTATGCCACTGCTATGCCATGGCACAGGTCAAGTTGGAAGTTCATGTACGAGCCCACTCCACTAGAGCAGTTACAGCATCCCTGGCAGAGATTTGCTCTGTGCCAGTCGGTGATGTTTGCAGAGTTGCAACTTGGAGCACAGTGCACACTTTTGTTAAGCACTATGCCCTGGATGGCCATGGCAGGCAGCATGCCACCTTTGGCAAACCTATCCTGAATGGACTTCTGTCCTGAGTGAGCCATTGTCTCCCACCGCTCTAATATGGGGGATTTTGTCTGAGCTTGGTACTCTGACCCACTAGTGTGAATCAGTAGTAAAGACTGATTCCTGGAAGATATGAAAACTACATACTGTAATTCTTCATCTTGTAGGAATATCTTTACCACTGATTCTCACACCCACCTGCCATCCCTCAGGCTCACTCCAGTCTGTTTTATTGGTCTTCACCCCTTGTTCTTGGTTTGGGTTATGAAGACACTGTGTTACTGGTCTGTAGACCAATCTTACAGGGGTCACCAGGGCTATCTCATGCCCCTAGGTTAAGTGCTTAGGTACTTGTTAGGTTATGCTGCCTGTCTTCGATAAAAAAGGTACTGAGGCAGTTGAGGGCTGGTTCTGAGGTAAGCCATGCAGTCCGAGCCAGTCTCGCTGCACCACACATATGCATGGCTTGCCTCTGTGCCAGCCCTCCTGTAAAGTTTTATTTGCCACGTGGTCCTAGCACCTCCGGCTAAGATCCACTAGTGTGGATCAGTGGTAAAGATATTCCTAGAAGATCAGTAATTGCAGTGAGTATATAATTTTAATTTTCTACCCAAGGTGGTATCTGAATTTACACTGAATCAAACGATACACCTTCCTGTGTGTTTTCCTGCGTATGCCAACCAGGGTGAGGCACTGCTCCATACTTTGGATGTACACAAAACACTACGATGCTGTATTACTTGCACCAAGGACGGCAGAAAGTCCTCTCAGTTTTTTAATTCATTTTCCCCTTGGAAAGGGCACTCCATTGTGTCTAAGCCTATCCAAATGGCTGGCACTTTGTATTACATTCTGTGATGGGAAGTACAATAAGGAACGTCCGGGTGCTGTTCATGGTCACTTCACAAAGGGTATGGCCCCTTCTGTTACCCGTTTCAGAAAAGTCCCTGTTGCTGACATATGAGCTGCAGCCACATGGAGCCGTCTTCACACTCTCACTAAGCATTACAGTCTGGAGATTGTCCCTTGTAGATGTGCCAGCCTTGGACTTGCTGCACCGCAAGGTCTTCTGTCCTGATTATATATCAGACTGTGCCATCTTCCCAATTCACTTTGCGCTACTTGGGAACCGTTCCAAACATGTGGCCTAATGGAGGAGGCATCCTCAAAGAAGATAGAACAGTTACATAAGAACATACCTTAGCAGATCTTCAAGAATATCTCCTCCATTAGTCCATGCAGTTGCTCCCTCTGTCCCCCTTTTTTGCTTACAGTGGGGGTCATATCAGATGTTGTACTTAAAAACCTACTCCATGCATTCTGTATCCAGCCCCATGCCTCTCCTTGTATGCCTGGTGCTGGTCTCATCTCCTGGTACCTCATGGTTGGAAGTCCTCTGAGGATAATCTCCAGCTGGGAACTAAAGAGTGATGGGACCACCCACGTTTGTATACACATAGATGCAGCACATCAGATGTGGGTATCCCCTGGCTAGTAAAGTTTCTGTGTGGTCCTACAGCTTATAATTCCAAAGGTGTGGCTTAATGGAGGAGATGCTCTTGAAGATCTACTATTACAATAAGTTCTTAAGTAACTGTTCTTTATTAATATCAGGGAATGTGCATGTCAATGTGTGTCCAGTTGATATAGATCTAACTTAAAAAGAGAAGAAGCGGGGGGTGCCAGAGAGCCATCTTCCAGGTTGGAAGCACTTCAGAGGAGCTCCTTCCCTCAAGATAGTTTATTGGTATAAATGTAGAAAAACAATAAATATATCTACAAAATAATATCACACCTACATTCCCAAAGGTATCTGGAACAGAACGGTATAATTTTGATGATGGTTCGTCAGAAAACGCAACACCAGGGTCCACCGAAGGATTCGCAGCAGACAACAACGAGCAAGGCCACTGAAGCGGCGAGTAGTGGGGATGCAGGCAACACGACCTTATCGGAACCCCCATGGAAAGCTATGCTTGAGTCAATGAAAGATATGGACTCAAAAATAGAGAGAACACTGCACAAGTTAGAATCTCATAATGCTGCAGTCCAGGCATTGACAGGATTGGTTGCGGAAATTGAAAAACGTTCAGTCTCTACCCTGGCAACAGTGGCCACACTAACCCCGGAAAATACACAGTTATGGACTCGCATGGAGGCTATAGAAAATGAAGTTCGCTCCGGGAATGTGCGACTGGTTTGGGTCCCTGACGGAGTTGAGGGGACTGACCTTCTATGGTTCTTGGTGGACTGGCTTCAAGAACACCTTACCTTACCAACGGTGTTTGAATGGTCCTCTCTTTGGAAGGCATACTGCGTCAATCCAAGAGTCCACCTGACTGGAACTAATCAGCCTCACACTATACTGCTTAGGTCTACAGGTTCGGACATTCGGGATACTATTATTGCAGCTGCAAGAGCAACTTATCCTTTAGAGATCAATGGCTCAGATGTCAAATTGTACCCGGATTTGTCTTTCCAGATGAGGGCAGGAAGAAAGAGCTTCAATGCTGTCAGACAGAGACTCAGGACTTTGGGGCTCATACACTCCTTTTTGCTGTCGGCCCGGCTGTGAATTATGTATGGGGGCAAAACCTGGCACTTTAACAACCCTCAGGATGCAGGCTGTTGGGTCGAGAAGGTGGAGGCTGAGTTTGCGGGGCATAGAGAGGCCTTGGAACATCAGCAATCAGGTTCAGATACTGATGACTGAATCAGGGTAACTGTTTTAGTTGTTGGCAATAAGTTGGGACTTACATGCAGCATTTAGTACTAACCTTTAGCTCCTCTTAGGATTATTTAAGGGGAAAAATTTTATTTGGAATGTCAAATGTTCAATGTGGGGGATTAGTAGGGGCTATGCGATTTGTTTTTTCTTATATATAGACTGTATGTCTATAACTAGGGCTCCTTTTTAATACTGAGTGCAGGAAGATTTGCCATTTTGTTAATGCTAGTCCTTTACACCCGCATAGAATTAGCTGCAATTGTATTCCCTGCTACAGTCAGGAGGTCTCTATGAAAAAATTTAAGTCTAGATCCATGTATTTTTATGTAATGGTTCTGGCACAATCTGTTTGAATAGTTAACTAAAAAAGTATTTGACTAGATGGAAGATGATTTTCTGACACTTGTATAAAGGTGTAGAGAAAGATACTCGGGTTGGGGGGGGATAAAGAAGGCCAGGACATGAGTAGAGGAGGTGACCAGGGACAGTAGTGAAGGAGCCACCTTCAACACCCAGATTGTGGGAGGTGTGAGGAGCCGGTTGAAGGGAGAATCCGGATGAGGGGATGAGGAGGGGCATGGAAGGAGGGAGAACCCGAGTGGTGAACAGGAAGGCAAGGGGGAAATTAGAGTACTGCTATTGGGAGACTCCATGATCAGAGGCATACAGGAGGAGGGTAAAAGCTGTCTGATCAGAACCAAATGCCACCCAGGCCTGACAGTGCACAAGGCCAAACATGAGTTGTATTCATTGGCAAGGGAATGCGGGGGGACTCCGGACATTCTAGTGCACCTGGGAACAAACAACATAAATGGTAATAGTGAACTAGAAATTCAGGCAAGGTTCCGAGAGTTGGCCAGGGTATGCCTTTCCATAGGCTGTAAGATCTCCTTTTCAGAAATCCTGCCGGTGCCAAGGGCTAGTGGGAAAACAAGATGAAGAATAGGGAGATAAATAAGTGGCTTAGGGAGTGGTGTGGGGAATTGGGGTATGGCCTGGTGGGGGACTGGGGGGAGACCTGGGAGGATAAGGGGCTATATGCTAGGGACAGGCTCCAACATAATTTGGAGGGGAAGGAAATCCTAAAGCTCAAACTAGCTGGGTTCATCAATGAAAGGTGGGGTTTAAACTTGTGAAGGGGGAAGGATCAAAAAAGGGGCAGTGCCTGCAGGTACGATAAATGAGGGCAGGGCCGGCATTAGGCACCCCGAGACCCTGGCCGAGGGAGCCCCCTATCATGCTGCGGGGCCAGCGAGGCCCTCACCCACAGTAACATACTCATAATTCTTCCTGGATTTTCTGTCAGCCTGCCTGATGTTCTGAATGATTTTCGTTATTTTTTTTCCAGTCTGCTGTCCTGAAATGCTTCCCTTTGGGGGCGGCTGCCCCCGAATCCCGATTTGATGTCCCCCGCTGAACCACGCGGTCCACGCCAATGGTGTGACGCCATCTCCTTTACTTCTGGTCTCAGTCTTTCCACGTTCCCCTATTGTGTTACACAAAGGAAAGGTCATAGGTGCACTGGCTGGCTGGGAAACCAATGGCAGGGGCTCTGCTTTGTCCGTTCATTTTTTTGTACCTCCACCCACACAGCCCTGATGTTTCAGTCCCCCTTCAGCCTCAAGTCCATGCATGCCATGTGTATAAACTAAAACTGGTCCCCCTGACGGTCTTACAGTACATAGCCGAGGACAAGTTCAGAGAGCCGGAGATAATTTGCAAGTACAGCCGCAGGCAGCCACCGGAGACAGACAAGCCAAGGAGAGAGAGAGAGAGACGCCGGAGCCAGCCAGCAGACCTTTCAGTTCTGACCTCACCATCACAAGCCGGCAAGCCGCCGCTGATAGACGACCAGAGGCTGCCACTGTTATCTGCTGCCAGCTGCCTAGAGCTTTAGTTCACTTTTTTTAAAGCAGATCAAAGCAGCAGTAGCTATTCAGTGGACAAGAGCAGTGCTGTGCAGACAGTCAGTGCCCGGAGACGAGACCAGATCAGCCGACCACCACCATGAGTTGTCAGAGTGAGACCAGTGCCTTGCCTTCACTTCCTTCTTCTTTAATTTAGGTATGTACCATTGGCATTATGTGGCCTTAGTCCTTGACTTGAACCTAAATGTTTGCTAAAAATAAAATTTATTAGTCTCCTCTAAAGCTAATTTATGGCCAACCTGCAAGTTATATTAAATTTTGGTAAGGTTTTGAGATGCTCCTGTTTTGGCATATATTTTAGAAGTAACTCTCCCTGAGTGAGTTAGTCCAACATCCTTTTTACTGCTGGTATGCACTGTACTGTACTGTGTTAACATTTAAAAAGGTTTCCACTTCAGCATGTGTATTTCAGTTGATAATGCATAGGGTACTATTTATGTTAAATCTTATGTTGCAACATATGTTCCCCTGTAAGAATTCATTTGTAATCCTGGGCTCCCTCTTCTGTGGCACTTTAATTCAACAACTGGGCTTCAATTTGTTCTGTTTCTCTTGCCCTTTTTGAATTGGAGTTTATATTTTAGCCTGCCAGTAGGTAGTGCATATTTTTTTATATTTATTTTTTTCACTTCAACTCTTTCAATATAATAGTTGCCTTTAATTCCATGTAACACCATTCTGACGTATCTCACAAATGGATCCCAATCCATTTATTGGGTTAATGCCTGTTAACTTCTTATTTAGAGTGCTGGAAGTTTATGGACTGTACAGCAACATAGGGCCTGATTCCAGAAGGGGGATGCAGGGCTTGACACTAGCCCCACGTCTGCCACGATGGGATCCAAAAATGCATCATCACACCTGGATGCAACCCTGCAAGTTGCCGTTTTTTTATTGGGATTTTTCAGTGTTTTTGTTCTGAGCAGACCACCTCTGAAACTGCAACTTTGAAAGTAGATATAACAAAAGCATAGCATCCCCTATTTCTTTGTTTCTATATGCATAACCCAATTCTACATCTGTCAAAGATGTGTGGAAATGTCATGGGGTTGAAATTGTTGCATGTATAAAAACATACATATACCCCACCCCACCCCTATTGTTAAGTAATATCGGTTCCAGAGCATGTAACAGTGTCAGAGGGTGTCACAGTATTGGTAATTTACTTTTTTTTGCATTTGTGGAAAAATTAAGCAAGCAGCATGACAAAGTGCTATATAGTGCAGTGGTTTAAGGCTCTGATCTGCAAACCTTGAGACCTTGGTTTATATCCCACAGCCCCAACCTGCATACTGTGTGACCCTGAGCAAGTCACTTAACTTCCTTGTGCTCCCAGGTCACACCTAGGAAAAAAAGTTTCGGCTTAGTGTGCCTTTCCTGATTAAACAATTTCCCCATCCTGGTTAAACAATCCTTATAACACAAGAGTCTGATCACTTCTAGATCCAGCTTAAAAACAACCCATGTTTTTGTTGTGGATTTTACATGTTTAGATGACTAACATGTACTGGGCAAAACATTATGAATTGGGCACAGGGTTACTGAAATACCATGGAACATCCGTAAACTCTTTTCTGCAATAAAGGTCACAATTAAGATCTGGTAATATGGGACATTTGCCTCAATGTGGACTGTGGACGATGGACAGTGTCCAAGTTAAATAAGCGTGCATTAGTATTTTACTCTCGTAAAGTATGGGCTATGTAGAAAAATTCCTGGGGGGGCCCATCTGTGGGGCCCCAGTCATTGAGTTTGCTGGAGGCCCCCAAAGTCTTAAAACCGGCCCTGAATGAGGGACGTGGTCTCCACTCCTCTAGGGGGCTAGGGAGATATGGAACTGGGTCACCAGATAGGGTGCAGGAGCTGAGAAATGGGAGCTCAAGGGGGAGAAAGGGGAGGAGGGAAAAGGGGTGGAGAGTGGTCCTGATAAATGCCAGGAGCTCCAGGCAATGCTAGTTGAGGGGGAGGTAGATGTGGCAGCATTCACTGAGACCTGGGCCACTCAAGGGCATGAGTGGGACCTAAATCCGGAGGGCTACACTATGTTCAGAAAAGATAGGGGGAGGGAAGGTGGTGGTGTAGCATCAGTTAGTCAGAAATGGCGCGCGTGGTATTGGAGGGGTAGAGGAGGCAGAGGGGAATGTGGAGGCTATTTGGGTCACCTTGCTGATGCAGGGGGTAAGAGAATAAAGGTCAGAGTGGTACACAGACCACCAGCACTGGCAGAGGTCCTAGAAGAAAGTTTGGTGGCAAATCTCGAGGGACACTGTAGATTAGGAAAGGGAAGGGTAATAGTAATGGGGGACCTCAACATGCCAGTAACAGACTGGGGGACTATGACATCACCAGTGGCCAGAGAACAGAGGCTGCTGGATGTCTTCCAGGATGCGTTTCTGACACAACAGGTGGGTGAGCCAACTAGGAAGGCCCGGACACTGGACGTGGTCCTGGCAGACAGTGATCAGATTAGGGGCCTAGAGGTGAGGGACCCATTGGCTGGGAGTGATCACACCACAGTCTGGTTCTTCTTGGACCTAGGGGTGAGGAAAGCCGAACAAGGACGGTAGTAACCGACTTTAGGGGTGCAGACTTCAGGGAGATGGGAAGGATCCTTAAAGATCATCTAGACAGGATAAGGCCGGATATGGATGCTGAAAGCAGGTGGGGGATCATGAGGAGGGGAATACAGGAGGTTACCAGATCCTGCGCAAGGGAAAGGCGTAAGTTCGGTAAGGCCAGAAAACCCTGCTGGTGGACCCTGGGAGGTACAGGAGGTGGTGAGGGAAAAGAAGGCTACCTATAGGTGCTTCAAGTGGTCAAGGAGTGAAAGGGATCAGGAGGAATATAAGCTGACAGCCAAGAGAGTCACCAGGGTGGTGAGAGCAGCTAAGGCAAAAAAGGAGCAGTCCTTGGCCAGTGGGATCCAGATGGGGGACAAGGGGCTCTTTAGATACATAGGGGAAAAAAGGGAAGTAAGGGGGCAAATCAGCAAGATAAGGGTAGGGATGGTTGGGCACAGGAGGCGGGGAACAGGCAGAAGTCCTAAATGAGTACTTTGCCTCAGTTTATACCGGGGGATGGAGGCTATGTCTTGTGAGGGGAGCGGGAGCAAACTGGATCAAGGGGTGAGACTGGTAGAGACCAAGGGCCCTGATGGGTCTGGGGAAAGGGAGTGGCCACCACAGACAGCTGGGGGCCCAGCAGTGCATGGTGAAGAGGGGGAGGACGAGGCTGAAATCCCAGTAGAGAGAGTAAGGGAAGCCCTCAGGTCCCTTCAGATGGAGAAAGCACCTGGGCCAGATGAGATGCATCCCAGGGTGCTGAGGGAACTGGCAGATGTCCTGGCAGTCCCTCTAGCGGAACTTTTCAACATCTCTCTGATGACTGGGTGGGTGCCCCAAGACTGGAGGGTGGCCCATGTTGTGCCAATCTACAAGGGGGGATCAAGAGAGGAGGCAGGAAATTACAGGCCCGTTAGCCTGACATCGGTGGTCAGCAAGGTGATGGAGGGTATTGTCAAGGAAAGACTAGGGGGGTTACTGGAGCAAACTGGGTACTTGGACGATAGGCAGCTTGGCTTTGTCATGGGGAGATCGTGGCAGACAAATCTTGTTGAGTTCTATGACTGGGTGACTAGGGCCCTGGACCAGGGTAGGCCAGTGGACGTCCTCTTTCTGGATTTTAGCAAGTTGTTTGATTTGGTACCCCATAGTGGCCTGCTGGCTAAGCTGAAGGAAATGGGGGTAGGGAGACAGTTGCTAAGATGGATAGAAAATTGGCTGTCTGAGCGTACTCATCCCCAAGGTGGGTTACTAGTGGGGTTCCCCAAGGGTCAGTGCTTGGGCCACTCCTGTTCAACGCCTATATCTCAGACATCAGCAGGGGGATCAGGAGTAAGATGAGTCTCTTTGCAGATGACTCAAAGCTAGGTGCGGTGGTGGATGGGGAGGAGGGGAGGGTGGCCTTGCAGGAGGACCTGGAGGCTCTGGAAAGGTGCTCGGAAAATGGAAACTAAAATTCAGTGCGGGGAAGTGCAAGGTTCTGCACCTGGGAGTCAGAAATCCAGACCAGGGATATACCCTGGGAGGAGACATGATTCAAGTCACGGTGGGTGAGAGGGACCTGGGGTAGTGGTAGATGTCAAAATGAAAAGCTCGGAGACTTGTAGGAGGGCAGTGGCAAGGGAAAATAGGATGCTGGGATGCATCGCCAAGGGGATTACCTCCAGAAAGGCGGAAGTGATCCTTCCACTGTACAACTGCTTGGTTAGGCCACACCTCGAGTATTGTGTGCAATTTTGGAGACCACATTTAAAGAGGGACATTACACTCCTAGAGAGGGTCCAAAGAAGGGCAACCAAAATGATCTGGGGCCTGGGGGAGAGGACATATGAGGAGAGGCTCAAGGAGCTAGACATGTACACCCTGGAGGAGAGGAGGGACAGCGGGGACATGATAGCGGTTTTTAAATACATGAAAGGGATCAATAAAGGAGGCCCAGTCAGGGTGCTCCAAAGGAAGGAGGGTGGGGCAACAAGAGGTCATGGGTGTAAGCTGAAAGGGGGCAGGCTCAGAGGGGAGAGGAGGAGGAGATGTTATTTCACTGAAAGGGTGGTGGAGCCATGGAATGTACTGCCCAGGGAGCTGGTAGAGATGGAGGCTGTGGACGAGTTTAAGAGGGGATGGGACAGGTACAGGGGGAGGGTAAATCTGACCAGGCACAATACAGGTGGAACATCTGGGACTGGTGACAGTATAAGCCAAGGGGGAGGGGGGAACACCAAAATCAGCCCTCAGTGTGGGTGCTGAAAATCGAGCAGACTCGAGAGACCGTTAGGCCTATTATGCTGGCATTTTAGTATGTTATTGTCTCGAGGAGGGGGAGAGCTTTTACTGGGTTCTACTATAGGTTATTTTCTCACTAATTATGACCAGGTTAAATTAGCAATCTACTGATTGTGTTTTCTCCCTATGGGACCTACCTTATATCTTTGAAGAGGTTGGCAACTTATTGGACATTCTGGGACTTGTATAACTGACCTTTAATGGACTACCCCATTTCCTATTGTACAAGATTACAGGGATAATATAATATGTTTTCTCAAACTTCTCTGTTGTGTGCTGTACCTAAACCCTGTATGAGATTTCTAACTGTTAATTGTTTATTAACACAGAAAATAATAAACACAAAGTTAAAAAAAAAAAAAAAAAAGAGGCAGGGTTTACACTTGGTTTATTTAAATGTATGTAGTCATTTATCAGACTTTGTTGAATTCTGAGCATGGACTGAGGTGCAGTGACCTGATGTTATCTTGGTAACCTAAACATGGTTAACTCCTAAAATAGATGATTCAGAGGTGGCTGTGGAACATTATGCAATAATCCACGTAGACAGACAGGAGAGAGAGAGAGAGGCATGGAGGCTGCATGTTGTATATAAGGGGCCATTTATTAATTGATAATGTAAGTATTTCAGTTAAATAAACCAGAATGTGAATTTCTAGTTGTCACTTTAGTTTCAGGAAGGACTTAAAAATGAGTAATTGGGGTTACTTATATTCCTCCAAAGCTGAGTGAGGCTGGTATAAATTGTTTTAGAGAGTATGTAGCACATTTAAATGGAAACCATGAAAAAGGTATTGTTTGGGGATCTTGGTGGGGGACTCAGTTATTAGGGGGATAGAACTGGGGGGAGCAGGGAAAACTGAAGTAAGGTGCCTGCCTGGTGCCATGGCTTGGAGAGACAGGAAGCGCATCCTCAGGATCACGAGAACAGCTGCACAGGAGTCTGAGCTGGACGTCATTGTCCACCTAGGGACAAATGACTTGGCTCATCATGAGATTACAGCAGTGCAGAAGGACTTTGTAAAATTGGGGAGGGGCCTAAGACAAGTAGCACACACAATATCCTTCTCTGAGATGCTGCCTGTCAATGGCATGAGTGAGGCAAGGGTACTTTGCACCATGCAGTTTAATGAGTGGTTGGAAAAATGGTGGAGCACAGGGTTTGGCTTGTTGGGGACTGGGTTCACCTGGAGGACACCAGCCCATACTGGCAGGATGGTCTGCATCTGTCCAGGAAGGGAACAAGTCTTTTGAGCAATCGGTTTAAATGCTTCATTGGCAAGCTTTTAAACTAGTCAAGGGGGGAGACACTGATAAGCTGCAGGAAAATCCCAGCCTCTCCCTACGAAACAGGGTACTAAATGAGAAAAAGATTGTGGTAGAAAGGTCAGTGGGGGATGCTGCAAAAGAAGGTAAAGCCATCAAAAAATGGAGAGCAATGAGTACCAATGCCCGTAGTCTGAGTAACAAGCTTCCTGAATTAGTGGCCTTGATGGAGGAGGAACATCTGGATATCGTGGCAGTCACAGAAACATGGTACACACAAAACCATGACTGGGACATAAACATACCAGGATACACTATCTACAGGAGGGACAAGGAGGGTAAAGAGGAGGAGGAGTAGCTCTTTACATAAGGGAAGGAATCAAAGCAACAGAACAAAGGGAAAACAGGGAGGAGAAGAAGCACTGTGGGTAAATTTGGAGACCGGCAATGGCACCACAATCCACAGTGGTTAGAGTACAGATCCCCCTTCTCAGGGGAGGAAATGGACATGAAACGATAGAAAGAATACTTAAAATGGCAGAAAAGGAAGATATTGCTGATGGGTGATCTGAATATGCCAGATGTTAACTGGAGTGCAGTTGCAGCAGCCACTTCGAAGAGTGGGTTATTCTAGATGCCCTACAAGGGGCATGCCTTAGACAACTAGTATTGGAGCCCACTTGAGAGGGAGCAGTCTTAGACCTGGTTCTCTCAAATGGAGATGAAGAGAGGATCACAGATGTAGAAGTGGGTAGCAATCTGGGAACTAGCGACCATCGAACAGTATGGTTCACAATAAACACAGCAATAGAGTCAAGCCATACAAAGGCAAAAGTACTGGACTTTAGGAGGGCTGACTTTGCCAAAATGGGTGAGTGCCTAAGAATGCAGTAGCAAATGGGCAGGAAGGAGGGTGGAAGAACAATGGGAATAATAAAACTGTCATCACAGAGGTAACAAGCCTTTGTGTGAAGCAAATAAATGAAACGATGTAAGAAACCACTATGGTTCTCAAAGGAAGTGGCAGTGAAGGTTCAAGAGAAAAAAGCATTCAGGAAGTACAAGGAATCACAGAAGGAGCAGGACAGAGAACTGTATCAGTTAAAGCAAAAGGAAGCTGGGAAGGCAGTCAGAACAGCAAAGGCCCAAACCGAGGAAAAGATAGCCAACTCAGTTAAGAAGGATAAAACCTTTATAGGTACATCAGGAGCGAAGGAAGACCAAGGAGGGTTAGTGAGGCTTAATAAAGGGGAGGGAGGGAGGTGTTGGCAGAGGGTGACTAGAAAGGCAGAGATACTAAACAAATATTTTTGCTCAGTATTTACAAAGGAAGAGGGGAGGTACCAAAACAAGCAGTAGAAACACTCTGGATACAGAAGTTGATACCAGCCCATTTACAGAAGAAAGGGTTCTGAAAGAACTCTTAAAACTGAAGGTGGACAAAGCAATGGGGCCTGATGGGATTCATCTCAGAATTCTAAATGAACTAAGGGTAGAACTAGTGACACCACTGACTACCCTCTTTAACAAATCATGGCAGGATGGGGTGGTACCCGAGGACTGGAGGGGGGCAGATGTGATTCCCCTTCACAAAAGTGGGAACAAGGCAGAAGCAGGAAACTACAGACCTGTTAGTTTAACCTCAGTGATAGGGAAAATGATGGAATCACTTCTGAAGGAAAGAATTGTTGAGTATCTAGAGGCCAGAGGGGCACAGGGCCCAAGGCAGCATGGATTCACAGCGGAAGGTCATGCCAGACAAATCTGATAGATTTCTTTGACTGGGTGACCAAAGTAGTAGATCAGGGAGTGGCTGTGGACATAGCCTACCTAGACTTTAGCAAGGCATTTGACACAGTCCCACACAAAGATTAATATACAAGTTAGCCAGCCTGGGAGTGGGTCCCAAGATGACAGCCTCGTAAAGAATTGGCTGGAGAATAGGACACAGACAGTAATAGTAAATGGAGTCCACTCTGAAGAAAGGGGGTTACTAGTGGGGTACCACAGGGTTCAGATTAGACTAGTCCTCTTCAATGTCTTTATAAGCGTACATTGCAGAGGGACTGAAGGAAAAGTATGTTCTCTTTGCAGATGACACAAAGATCTGCAACATAGTTGATGCACAAGGTGGGGTGGAAAGGATGAGAAGGGACTTGGCAAGGTTAGAGGAATGGTCAAATGTATGGCAGCTTAGATTCAGTGCTAAGAAGTGCAAGGTAATGCACCTGGGAAACAAAAACCCAGGGGAAGAGTACACAATGGGGGGTGAGATACAACAACAAAAATGGAAAGGGACCTGGGGGTAGTTATATCAGATGACCTAAAGGTGGAAGCAATGTGAGAGGGCAGCAAGGAGGGTTGGGGGATACTGGGATGCATAGGAGAGGCATCACCAGTAGAAAACAGGAAGTTATTATCCCTCTGTACAAACAGTTGGTGAGACCCCATCTGGAGTACTGCATGCAGTTCTGGAGACCCAATCTCCGCAAAGACATTGACAGGATGGAAGCTGTCCAGAGGAGGGCAACTAAAATGGTGCAGGGTCTGCACCGGAAGACATATGAAGAGAGACTTAAGGAGCTTAATATGTATAGCCTCAAGGAAAGGAGGGAGAGGGGGGACATGATAGAAACTTTCAAGTACCTCAAGGGAATCAACAAAGTCCAAGAGGGTAGCATCTTTCAAAAAAAGAGGTGTGCAAGAACAAGGGGGCACAATTTGAAGATAGAGGGAGGGTGGCTCAGAGGTAATTTAAGGAAGTATTTTTTCACAGAGAGGGTTGTGGATGCATGGAACGGCCTTCTGGAGGAGGTTGTGGAGTCAAAAACACTGGTGGAATTCAAGCATGCATGGGACAGTCATAAGGCAATTCTAGGGGGTGGGGGTAGGAAGAAGTAGGCTGCTGGTTAACTAGGATCTGCAGCTTATCTATTAGGTAGGGAAATGGGCAGACTGGGTGGGCCAAGCAGTCCTTATCTGCCGACAAAATCTATGTTTCTATGTAACAGTGACTGTTCAGAAGGGGCAAACAGTGAAGTTAAGGATAAAATAGCTGCTTTAAATTTGATGCAAATGGTGAATGAGACTACATGGTAAATTATAAGATAAATATGGGTACATTATTGGATTGGGTTCTAGTGTCAAACTACAAAAATGTAAACGAACAAAAAAAAAAAAAATAGAAGTTCTGCCCTATGATCATAGTGACCGTTCCACCATATTTTGTACATGGGCTGTAAAAATGGATAGGCCTAAACCAGAGACTGTTAGTTTCGGAAAAATCACAAACAGTAAAATGACAGCATTTAGACAGGCATTACAAGATGTTGATTGCTTCTTCATGGATTATATCTCTTCTGTGGATCTGGCTTTAGATTATTCATTACTGAAATTAGCCAGGTATGTAATGGGCTGAACCTGTGAGGAATCTAAGGAAAAGAGCTCCTTAAATTGGCTTACCGGGAAGTTAAAACAGTTAGTAAGCCGGGGCAGAGACAGAGCGCGGGTGAAATTCGGGTACAGTGGGTTTGATAAGGATAAAAATAAACAGTTACATGGTAAGTGTTCATTTTTAGTTTATAAGGCCAGGGCTGATGATTATTTTCAGCACAAGCAAAGGGAGGAAGCAAATAATCCTAAAACATTATTGTCACTGAAGTACAGGTCAGGAAGCATAGGAAAAACCAGGAGCAGTTGTAGAATTTGAAAAAAGTGTTTTTTAGTACTAGCAGTAACATTAAAAAACATTGTTCAGAATAACTATTTATAAATGCAGAAAAAACAGAGAAGATCCATCTGAGTGTTCCTTCAATCTCTGTGTCCCTCTGTCTCTCTCTTGCAAGAAATTGCAGCTTTGTTTTTATAAGTCTTTGCAACCCCCCTCCTTAACAGGCATCCTGTTTTTTTTTCTAAAATGTTCTTGTAAATTTCAGGCAGGTGCAGCAAGAACACAATGTCCAAGAACTGAGGCCCTTTCTCCACAGCTTCTGAAAAAGGGCTTAAAAACTGCACCTAAATGATTTAAATGCCATACATTTTAGCTATTTTGTAGTGACATGGTATACTTACACTAAACGTTGTATTATGTGTAAATTGTTGTGTGTTGTATTTTGACTGGGTCACCTTTGAAAATGGGCGCTTGTGCCTAAAGGTTCTTCCCTATCAATAAATTTAAATACAAAAAAACTTTCACTTCTTTTTGCTCTTGGAGTGGGTAGGTGTCCACCTTCCCTCCATTGTTCTTACTACTATGGGTATATACCCTAAAGGGTATATATCCCTGCCAGCTGCTGTATGCAGCATGTCCCCTGGGCACCATGCAGTCTGACTCCACTGAGCAGATGCTCTGCCTGTGGAAAAGTGCACTGTACTTGCTTGGATCAGTGTACTAGCTTCACATAGGGTACATCCCTGTGGCTGCAGGGAGAAATGGGGCATGTTCTGCACTTACGTTGGATTTTTTTGGTTGTTATCCTTTGTCACTTCTTTCTGTGAGTTGGGCCTTGCCCACTCCACCTGGAGCATGCCAGAGGAGGTCTCCTCATCTTGCCTGCCATCGACTGCTAGTCCTGCAACTGCTGTGCTTTTCATCCTCTTTCTTCCTCCAATCTCCATAGGGAAAACAGGGTTGTGAGTTTACTCAAGCTTTATCTGGTAGCATTGAGCTGATACTTTTGGGAACCCAGAGGTCATTTTTTGCATTGTTTGCTGTCTCATTTGTAAGGTTGTCCCAAATTAGACTTTCCCTTCTGCTGCTTCTGTCAGAACCATTTGCTCAGGGCAATTGGTTGTTTATTTTATTTCCTATATCCTTTTACTATCCCTTTGGGCTAGAAAGTATCTAGTCCTCTTTTATTTTCTCTCCACTTTGTTTCTTTCTTGGCGAACAGAACTGAGGTGCCTGAGGGAACATACGACAGTTAGTGGCTGTTGCAACACCACGTTGTGACTGGGTTGAATAAGGTCCTGCCCCTTTTGTTATGCAGAAAGAGTTTAAACGCAAGGGTCTGTTCTGTCCTCTCCTTTTCTGTCTCTTCTCTGTCTGGTTACACAACCAAATTTTTTTGTGAAACCTAGGAACTGATCACTTCAACGGTTTCACAATTCTCTGCCTCTCACTATCTCTCTGCCTTCACTTGCTGTTCTGTCTTTTCTTCCCCCTTTCATATCTGCAGTTCTAAAAAATATATGTGAATCTTTATTTGGAAATGTAACTGATACCGAGATCCCTTTGTTTAAAAAGGTATTGTATATAGTTATACTGTTGAAATGATTGCAAAGCTATTTGGAACTCAGAGGGGTTAACCTGAAACTGCTGGATGCAAAATCGCTGGATGCAAAATCTCTGCAGAGCTGGTTACAAGAGGTCATTTCTGGGTCATTATGTTCTTTTTGCTGCACCTGCAAAAACATTGGAAACTTAAAAGAACATTGTGTGAGAAGCATGCTGTATTTTTAATGAGTTTCCCAGGCACAGACTTATAAAAAGAGCAGCAATGCTTGTGCAAGAGAGAGATGGAGACTGAGATTTGAAATTGAGAAGAAAAAAATCAGGACGACACTTGTTTTTTATGTTTGTACTACCATTGTAAATAGTTATACTGAACAATTTTTATTTTGTGATTAATAAAACGTTATTTGCAAATTTTGAAACTGTTTCTGGTTTTCCTGTGTTGCCTGACCTGTGCCTAGACGACACACGTGAGTATGTGCTGCATGCAGGCAACGTTAGCCTACTTTAGCTTCTTCCCTAGAAGAAAAAGCTCCGAGGGGGTCTTAGTGCCTCTGGCCCCTGGCCCATATGCATGAATCAATGGTAAAGATACTCTGTAAGATCAGCAATTACACTGAGTACATTATTTTCATTTTTCTGCTGCATCGACTAAGCAAAGCCTGGTATATGGTTTGCTCTGTGGTCATACCATTTGAATCTCCTTGCACTGCTTTCTGTTTATAATTTTAGTGGAAATTAGCCGTGTTCGTCGGGAAGCAGAGATTGAACTGGCGAAGTTGGAGAGGGACAAAGAGCTTCTTGCGCAGAAACTGGCTCAGGCAGAGCAAGAGGCACTAGTCACTCTGAAGAATGAGCAGTCTGGCCATGAAGAAGATGTGGACCGCCTTCAAAGGGAGAAGGTATGACACTCTAGTTATATGATGAGTGCAAGGTGCATGAGAATGGGGGGAGAAGAGAGCTCAATCAGGACCAGTGTCTGTGGACCTTAGTTAGAAGCACTCTTTAGGACAGAAGATGGTGGGTTCAAGTCCCACATACTCATCCCTCACACTGCAAACACACTCTAATGGGGAAGGGAACATTGCCAGGGTCACTCAAACTGTGAACGCTGATTAAAAGGTTTTTCAAATGAGGTTTTCAGTATTATGGATGTAGTTCAGTATCCACACTCTGGCAGTCTGCTGGAGATAGCCGAGTCACTGAAACATCTTCATTCTAAGCTCCTCCCACCACTTGTAGTGGCATTCTTCAACTCCACCCCTTCGACGTCAGATGTTCTTTTGTGCTGGAAAGGGCGGGTCTCCTACACACCTCTGCATGCTTTTGAAGATTCAAGAGTTTTCAAGTGCTTTTAACTGGTGAACTTCAACTTAAAATGTTTTCGAAGGGTGTGGAAACAGTTCACTGTCCACACTTGAGCAGTTCTACTGGAACAGTCTGACTCATCGGACATCTTCATGCTAAGCTCCTCTCACTACCCAGGTGGTATGGCCTCCAGCTCCACCCCATGGCATCAGATAGCTCTTTCTGCTGGCAGGGATAGGTCTCCTCTATTACAACTCTGCAGCATTCGAGGATTTCCTTGTGATTTTAGCGCTTCTTGGTGGCTAAAACTTTCTTTATTTCAACATTCTTCTGCTCATTTTGGTTCTGCCTTCAACCTCAATATCAGCAATGGAAGAGAGGAACCAACAACAGAATTTTACATCCCTGAGCAAGGCATTGTTTAAACAAGCATAAGTAAAGGTAGGAAAAATGGGCAGACTAGATGGGCCAGGCAGTCCTTATCTGTCGACAAATTCTATGTATGTATGTAAAAGAAGTGCCACTGATGTTGATTATGGGAGCAGGAACAGTCTTTCTCTTCCTGCTTCCTCAATTCCCTGTGACTGGTTTACCTTGGTTTAACTTCCGCCAGTCGGGGTAGGTCAAAACTCGCATGGTGGTCTTGTCGAAGTCTGCGACCTGAACTGCAGTCAAGTAGTCAGTCAAGCCAGTGTCAGTGGCTCAGTAGGTAGCACACTTGACTCTGAGGCTGGGAGATCAGAGGGCTGTGGGTTCAGTTCCCTCATCTGGCACTTGGGTTAATATCCCAGTACTGACACTGTAGTGCAGCGTGAGAGGGGTGCTGCACTTCTGAGGCGCCGTCTTTCGGATTAGACGTTAAACCGAGGTCCCATCTGCCTGGATTGGTGGTAGTTCAGGTGGATGTTAAAGATCCCATGGCACCTATTGAAAAGAGTAAGGGAATTTCCCCGGTGTCCTGGCCAAATTTCCCTCTTTCACTAAAAATACCACCAACAACTTAATCTAGTTCAAGGTCGGTTGGCATTCATCTTTATCCCCCTCCCCCGGGTCGTGCCAGAAAATAGGCAGGATTTGTCTAGTGCACTTACCCGGTCAACAAAAACTAAATAAATAAATAAAGATTTTTCTCGAGCTGCTTGTTGGAGGAGGTTGATGATTTGTCAGTCTCACTGTCCCTGGTTCTCCCAGTCCTCACTCAGTAGGAACCAGCTCAGTCAGTGCTTCCAGCTGAGTTGACCCGGACTGTTCTTAGCCCAGCAGTCAACCCCTCGGGGTCCACTCCAAGACCCATTATGGTCTACCTGCCAAAGCCAGTCATCTACTTGGCGCTGCCAGTAGACATCTGCCATTGACCCAAGTGTAGATGGTCATGGTAGATGAACCACTGATGTACCCGTTCGACCAATTGACATTAATAATGGTGAGTGTTGGATTCCTTGTCCTTGGATGAGGATCGACGTCACCATTATGAGGACCTTTTCTGGCTGCAATGGTCCATTGCTGTTAAAGGCAGAGTCTTGCTCTTGGGCCTTACGTAACCATGGGCCTCCTTTGCGGCGCCCCTCAGCTAGTGGCTCTGCAGACTGCTGCATCCACCTCACCTCTGCTGGTGGTAGAGTCCCCTAATCAATGCACTCGGCTCCACCACCAGAAGATCCTCGAAGCCTTCCTGATCACAAGGAAGTTATCTAAGATGGAGAAGGAGTTTCATCACAAGAGTTCATCCTGTTCTCCGACCTCTGGGGCCTCTTCCTCTTCTCACAAAGAGAAGAAATCGAGTGTCAAACACAAGAACCGAGAGAAGCATAAGGAGAAACTATGGGCAGAAGATGACTTAATTGCAACCACCTCAGGGTTGTCCCCCCACGGGGGTTGACTTCCTCCACCGTGGCTGCCCTCTTATCCTCCGGGCTCCCAGTGACCAAACCTCCCTCCTTTATCACAGTAGCGGGAGAAGGTTCATTGGGGCGAAGGACTAAGTCCTCTGCCTCTCAGACTCTCAAGCTTATGCCCTTGGTCCCAGCGGACTCTAAGCCGAGTGGCTCGGGTGGTGGACCCTCGGGCATCAGGTCTTTGCCTGTCGCTCTCCCGGACAGGGTTTCTTCTGAGTCCTCACCGACATCAGGGGCCGACTCTACCAGGCGACACCCGGGACCATCGCCCTCCTCCTCCGGGAAAGAGGGATGTCCGTCCCGCCAGGAGCCAGCTCCCCTATTCATGCGACTCCTCCTAGGCGGCCGCCGGCTGAATCCCCAGCCCAGCCTCAACCTACGCCAGTTCCCTCAATGCTAGCTTCTCTGATGCCCCCTCAGGTGTCCCCGTCACCACCTGACCCTCTCAAGTCGCTGGTGGGGCCTGACGCCCATCCTCTGCTGATGCCTGAGGGCCTGACGATCTGACACCGGGTCCAGTTCATCCAGCGCGAGATGGTACTGTTCTTCTGGGTCCGATGCCCAGTAACCCGGGTCAGCCTACACAGACGCCCGAGTTATCTCAACCTGATGACCAGACACCAGGGCTATCTAAGCCTAACCCCTCAATGCAGGACACTCCAGCCTTGCCGCAGAACCCTCCTCAAGTCCTAAATGAGCTCTTTGCGGCCTGGTGGGCCTATTTTAGAGATAAAGAGGTACCCATGGCCCCTCCTCAGCCAACCCCGAGGGGCCAACTCCGGACAAGCCTCCAGTCCACCCACCTACTTCCCCCTCCTAAAGGGACTACTCCGACGCTGGATGGGGGTGATACCCCCCTTCCTAAAGGTTGGCCACATAAGCACCACATTCACCTTTCCCTCCCCAGACTCGGAAGGATTCAGACGGGCTCCTTCTCTTCTTCAGCCTAGGGGACTCTGACCTGCCGTTGGAGATGGAGGGTGGCAAAGACACTCCTCGGCCCCCGCCTGATGACCCATCATTCATGGATGTAATGAGGCACATCCAGCAACTGAACGATTGGGATACAGAAGAGCTGGATCCAGAGCAGCGTTGGCTGGCCACCTTTTTCAGGAAGAAAGACACCCTGCCTATGGTAGTTCCTCCTATTGTGGAGTCCTATATGGATGTCAACAGGATTGCCTGGCAGTACCCCCTTTCCTACATTGGCCATATCTAAGAAATCAGACCGGCTCTGTACCACCCTAGGAAGGATCCCTTATACGGGGAACAGCCAGAAGTGGACTCAGTTGTAATTAACGCTGCCCACGACCACTCCAGGCATCCTAGGCATTTGAACACGCAACCCCCAGACAAGGATTCCAAGCAGTTTGACCTTCTGGCCAGGAAGGTGTATTCCTCGGCTACTTGCGCAATACGCTCCCAAAACTTCCTTGCCCACATGGTTCAATACCAGAATGCCCTGTGGGACAGGGAAGTGGAGGTTGCTCAAGCCATACCAGATTGCCCAGGGAAGGCAGAAGTAATGGTTACCCTAAAGTCAGGCTTGGATGTAGGTATCCACGTCCTTCGGGCATCCTATGATACATTGGACTCAGCAGGCAGGGCCACGGCTTCCGTCATCTGTATCTGCCATTATTCCTGGTTGAGAGTGTCTGGGTTTGCACCGGACATCCAGTTCAAGATTATGGATGCCACCTTTAGAGGACTGGTCCTGTTTGGCGAAGACTCACAAAACATCATCACTCGCCTGCAGGAGTCTGGCAAAGCCATTAGATCTGTGCATACTATGTACAAATCCCAGCCCAAGCAGTACTCTAAGCAGTCCTTTTGGAGGAATGCTAGATAGCAATCTAGGGGACGGCAACAGCAGAGAGCAGGTTTCCATCGAAAGGCCTCCACTCCTGCCTCTGGAGGTTCCACCCCACGGGCCCCCAGTACCTCCCAGCCTGCACTCCCCTTCCTGGCTATTCAGACTGACTCGTTGCCTGACCCCCCCCCCCCCAGCTGAAGCCTTAGGGGAGGCAGTGGGGGGTTGGTTTTCCTTGCACATAGACAGGTGGCGTCAGATAACCATGGTTCAGTGGGTTTTACAACTCATTGCAAGGGAGCACACTCTCGAGTTCACCGAGATTCCCCCAGACTACCCTCCAATCCCGTCCCATTACGCTCAGGCTCACAGCGCTCTCATCACAGAGGAGAGCCAGGCTCTTCTGTGAAAACAGGCCATAGAGCCTGTCCCCCCAGCACAACAAGGAAAAGGGATTTACTCCCATTTCTTCCTAGTGCCAAAGAAAACAGGGGCCTATCCTATACCTCAGCCACCTGAATCAGGACATCATGCAAAACCATTCAGAATGGTCACTGTGATCAGACTACTCCTGCTTCTCCATCAGGGGGATTGGTTATGCTCCCTGGACATGCAAGATGCATATCTCCACATTCTTTTTTTTTTTTTTCAGTTCTATTTATGCACCCCTGCCACTAACCTCTCTCCAGCAAGGTCTCCAATTGCTGCTTCTGCCCGTCTGCCTAAAGCTCCGACAATCCTCCCCTGGTTGGAGTCACCTCCTCCCGTCGGCTAGCCTTAACTCCAATGCTGCTCTAAGTCCTCTCGAGGAAGGACCGCCACCCTACTTCATGCGCTCTATCTGTAGTGCTGGCAGGCTCACCCAGGATGAGGAACCAGGTCAGATGCCTGGACGCCCGGCATTGGACCTGGGGCCACAACCACTAGGCCCACCTTCGCCTGTCAGTGGAGGGTGGATTTTTTCCTTGATGTTGCCCCCGGAACTCAGATGTGCAATGACATCCATGGCACACAATGTGCCGATGTCTGCCGCAGCTCCGTTCCCGCTATGCTTGAACCACATTTTCTTGTGCTGCCCCCAACTGCCGTCAGAGGCCATTCAAGAGTGGCCCATACCCCGGAACCCTCCCCGGGAAGGGAGAGCAGTCCTCCGGATGCTTGATACCTTCCCTGCCAATGGCCCGAGTCTGTTCCTGAACCTGGGTTGCCGGTGTGGCGCGAGGTGTGGCGTCCAGCGCCTCAACCCTCAGCACCACCAGGCTGGGCATATCTCCATATTCTGATTTTCCAACCACACAGGAGGTTCCTTTGCTTCCACTTTCAGGGAAGCCACTACAAGTTCCAGGCTCTGCCCTTCGGCCTGTCCTCAGCCCCCAGTGTTTTCACCAAATGCCTAGCAGTAGTGGCCGCAGCTCTCAGAAGGCAGGGGCATTATGTCTTCTCCTACCTCAACGACTGGCTACTAACCACTCCCACCAGGGACCGGCTACTCCATACCCTGCGGGCCACTTCCTCCTCAAGACAGAGCAGAGCAACTTCAGATGCACGATCTCCTCTCCTCGTCAGATTCTGGCCAGATCTGTCCTTAGACTTTAGGTGGCAGTCGCCGTCACCATGGTCCCCCTGGCCAGACTATACATGAGGGTGATCCAGTGGAACCTGAGAGTTCAAAAGGGATCAGCGTTCAGACGAGCCGGAGCATCCAATCTTGGTGTCAAACCCTGTCAGACAAGTGCTGTCATGGTGGTTGAATTCCACCAACCTTTCCAGAGGAGTCCGTCTATGGAAGAAGTCTCCCAGACGGATCCTGACCACAGATGCGTTGGGCCAAGGCTGTGGAACCCACGTAGGAGCTCGCCAGACTCAAAGCTCGTGAGCCCAGCACTAGCTTCATCTACATATCAACATCTTGGAGATGAGGGTGATTCTGCATGCCCTTCAGGTCTTCCAGACAGTCTTACTCCCTGGCCCCCTGTTGATCCAGTCCAACAACATATCAGTGGACTTTTATATCAACAAGCAAGGCAGACTCACTCTTATCCCCTCTGCAGGGAGGCCAAGCGAGTGTGGGCATGGGCAGTAGACCATCACCTAGACTTGACAGCGGTCCATGTTCCAGGCGTACAAAACACCGTGGCCGACAGCCTAAGCTGGTCTAGGTCCAGGGACCATGAATGGGAACTTCATCCCTCAGTGGCAGAAGATCTCTTCGACAAATGGGGTCATCCAGAACTGGATCTATTTGCCTCCCCATCCAACGCAAAACTGCCCAGTTTTTGCTCACTAGATTCAGGGCCTGGTGTTTTCTGGTGAGACATGTTGTCCCTCTCCTTGACAGGGAGGTTCCTTCATGAGTTCCCTCCCTCCCTTCCTTCCCTCTACTGAAGCGAGTTCTTCTCATGCTGCAGTTGGAGGGAGCAGAAATGATTCTGGTGGCACCTTTCTGGCCGCGCCAGATTTGGTTTCCGGTGCTTCAGCAACTTGCAGTAGAACCTCCGGTCTCCCTACCACTGCGCTCAAACTTGCTCTCCCAGGAACAGGGAACCCTGGTCCATCTGGATCTCAAATCTCTGTACCTCCATGCATGGCTCCTGCAGAACTAGCTGTCTCCAGGTTTGGGGTATCACCCAAGGTGGAGGATGCCCTTGTGGCCACCTGGAAACCTTCTACTAGGGCTACCTACGCTGTAAAATGGAAGCGGTTCAGTATCTGGGCCACTGCTTGACATTAAGACCTTTTCACCTGCCCAGTGAATTTGGCCCTTGAGTACCTCCTTTCCTTATCTGATGCAGGTCTCGGCTGCTCTTTGCTCAACGTGCACTTTTCTGCCATTTCAGCCTACCATGTGCCTATTGAGGGCAAAACTCTTGCCTAGCTGGACCGTCTCTGTAAATTCTTACAGGGCATTCTGCACTTGAAGCCTCCCATCCAGGACCCCGTCCCGCCTTGGGGTCTTTTGTTTGCTTTAGAAAAGCTCACATTGCCTCCCTTTGAACTTGCTGCAAGTTGCGAGCTGCGCTTTCTGTCATGGAAAGCGTTATTTTTAGATCTTACTTCGAGTAGGTCATTACATATAGGACTGGCGATAAGCCGGGCTGCACAGCAGACTTTTCTAGCAGTCTTGGTGGGGATCACCACTGACGTCACGTGACAACGCCAAGCATGGTCGATATAATGGTGGTCCCCACACCTGCCCTCCAGTTCTTCCCACCATCGCCTCATGTCAGTCGCACTGCAGACTTCCATACAGCAATCATCGTGTTAGTTCGTGCGTCGGATTGTTTTTTCCTTCGCTAAATCTTTTCTTATGAATTTTACATTTGTTTAATGTCTTCACCCAAGAAGAAGTGCTCATCCTGTGGCACACAGATCCCTCATAAGCATGGTCATCTGAAGTGCATGATTTGTCTGGGCCCAGACCACCTTGTCTCATCCTGCTCGAAGTGCCAAACATTTAATCAGACCACCAAAAAACGGAGACAGCAGGCTTTGGAGGCCCACCTTCTAAAAGTCCACCTAGCTTCATTAGAGAAGTAAATGGACCACATCAGAGTCCTCTTCCGAGAAATCTTCTCCCTTCAAGAAACACCACAAGGAGAAATCTCGAGAGCGGGAGCGATCTACGGACCAACCTGAGGCCTCGCGACCCTCGATGAGCAAGGTCACCTCTCAGCCACCGCCTAAGAAGACTTCGGACTGTAAGTCTGAAAAATCTTCTACGGGTCAGTCGACCATCAGCTCCTCTGACGGCCGCACCACTATGGCTGTCAAGTCGGTCCCCAGCTCCTCTGGGGACTGCCCGGACACTGGTAAGATGGCTTCCCAGCCTTCGGGGACCTGCCTAGCACCAGCCAATAAGTCAGCTGAGGGCACCTCCCCCAACCGCCCGGCTCCGTCTGGTAAGACGTATGTCTCCGGCGTCATTCTCCCGTCGAGGCCTAATGGTGCCTCACCCAAAATCCGGCAGAACCAGGGGGAGAATGCCCCTCTTCCTTCGCCCATACCCTCCCCTTCTCAGGCGGGTACCTCAGGCGAAGACAGTGCGGAACCCCTCAATGTCGTAGACCATTCCTCAGGGTCAGTCCCATGCTGTCCTGACAGGGTCATGGGGAAGGAGGCTCCTCCTCAGCCGTCTGGCCTTACAGTGGAGGCCCCTCCTCCTCCTCCAGGTGGGATCCCTTCGGAACCGGCGAATATCCTGGTCCCGTTCCCACCATCTGATCCGGCGATTCTAATTCAGATGCTGGATACTCCGCTGACTCTTCCACAGCCAGGGCCCAGTGGTCTGCACCAGTCCCCGGCTCCGGCGCCAGACCCGATCCTGCCGTCAGGCCCTCTTCATCCGTCCCCGATGCCAGCCCCTCCGACTCTGGATTCCCTTCCGGCGCCGGATCGGGCAGTGTCAGTCCCCCTGACGTTGGCTATCCCAACACCAGACCCCTACCAATTTACACTACAGTGGGTCTGATGTGCATCCCCACTCCATCAGATCTGATGACGGGGATTTATACTAGACCCCAGACTGTCGCTCCTTACCCCTTTGGGGACCATTTCCCCGGCTGGTCCTCCTCCTGAGTGGAGTTCCTTCAGACAGTACTACCCTGGTTATAACCCCTACCACCATTTTCAGGGTTACCATTACCCACCCCCACTGGTAATGTCTCCTCCTCCCCCTCAGCCGCAACCTCCTCCTCCTCCACCTCCTCCGGCTATGCCGGACTTCAAGACCTCAATCCAGTCTTGATGGCAGGGGCAGTTGGTGTCAGACCTGGAGACAAGACTCCCACTTCTACGCTCTCCAAGGTCCGCGTCCCCAAGGAGCTCTTCTCCATCCACGGTACACGTCTCGGGGACGGCATGTCAGGACATTGCCCTTCCGGACATTTGTAATCTTTCTGAAGAGGGGGCAGACAATGACGATGATGATGATGAGTCGGTGGAGGATGTCTTGGAGGAGCCAGAGGGTCCGAAAAGCAAGGTTTCCCCCAAGTCTCCCCCCCCCCCAGAGGACCCTGCCTTCTCGGATCTTCTGAGGTCCATGAAAGATTTCTTTCTTTGGGAGTCAGAGGATCAAGACCCCATGAGACAGAGACTAGCCGAACATCTGGTCTTAGAGTCTCTGTCTCCGGTCCCCATTCCTCTCTGGATCGGACCTCACCTCTACGGTCTGGCAGATGCCTCATTCTCTCCTGGTTGTCCCCAAACGGGCAGACAGGATATACCAGGCACCAAAAGAAGCTCCTTTTCTTAAGACACATCCTAAGGTGGACTCGGTTGTCATTTCAGCTGCTCATGATCGCTCCACTGCACCCAAGCACGTGAGCACCTCTTCTCCAGACAAAGAGTCAAAGCAGATGGACCAGTTCAGCAGAAAAGCTTATGCTCTGGCCACATGTGCACTCAGATTCCTCAACTATGTGGCCTACATGGTGTCTCACCAAAAGGCTACCTTAGCCAGGTTAGAGGCCCGAGTCCAGTCGATGGAACCCTCGAGCCTTAGCTTGCCAAGGATCTTCGCCTCTCTCGCTTCTCCTGTAGGCATGCTTTGCGAGCCACATACGACTCCATCGATTCTGTAGCTCGTGCCTCAGCAACCGCCATCACCTTAAGGTGGCATTCCTGGCTCCGCATCTCTGGCCTCGCCATTGAGGTACAGGATGCCCCTTCCGGGCTCGGCAGTGCTTGGTAGTTAATTTAGAAGACATTATTACTGATCTCCAGGACAGAGGTCTTGGCCCTAAGATCAGTAAGGTCCATGTACCCAATCGGGCACGTAACAGCCCTTTTCTCGAAAAGGACCTGGAGGCAGAAGCCAGGCCCGGCTTGGTGCCAGGGCAAATGCAAGGCCGCGGGTTCCGCCACTCCTCTGGCCTCCAAAAACCAGAGACATTCAGGAGGTCCTCCCCTGAACATCCTGCTACTTCCTGACTCCCTGTCCCCACTAACTCCTCAGTCTCACGACGAGGAGCAGGTGGGGGGGGGAGGTTCACCTGCCATGCGCTGGAATGGAAGGCGATAACCTCTGACTCATGGGTCCTGCAGTTGGTGTCCATCGGACACACTATAGAGTTTCTGGAAATTTCTCCAGAATCTCTGCCAAAAAGGTGTTCTTTCTCCAGGGATCAGGCTCTTCTCGTTAGAGAAGAAGTTCAAAGCCTGTTGCTCAAGGAAGCAATACAGCACGTTCCCCTCTGGCAAAGGGGCAGGGAGTTCTACTCCCAATTTTTCCTGGTTCCAAAAAAAGACGGGAGACTTCAGACCCATTCTCGACTTGAGCAGCCTTAATCGTTTTGTCAAGTACAAAAAGTTCAGGATGCTGACATTCCAAAGTCATCTTCCACGCATTATGGAGAATCATTGGTTGTGCGCTCTGGACATGCAGGATGCTTACCTGCACATCCCGATCTTCCCCAGCCACTGCCGTTTCCTGCAGTTCCAATTCCAAGGGGAGCACTTCCAGTTTCGGGAACTAATTTTTGTCTGTCCTCGGCACCTCGGGTGTTTACCAAGTGCCTAGCGATGGTGGCGGCCTCTTTACACCTCCAGGGTATTGCAGTTTTCCCTTACCTGGAAGATTGGCTGATTTCAGCCCCATCCAGGGACTCTTTATTGGAGGCTCTCTCCTTTACCTGGGGATTACTGTCAGTATTCCCAAGTCATCCAGGACACCGTCCCAGAGACTACAATTCATTGTGGCGGTTTTGGACATGGTCAAGTGCAGAGCCTTCCTTCCTCCAGACAGGGTGGAGAACGTGATCCATCAGGCTTCGTGGGTGGTTTCGTCCAGGACCATCCCGGCCCGGGAGATCCTCTGCCTTCTTGGACTGATGGCAGCCTCCATCACTACTGTTCCCTTGCTGAGGCTTCACATGAGAGTTACTCAGTGGTCCTTCTGGGTGCAGTGGGATCAACTCCTGGACAACCTGGACCATCCAGTCCTGGTGTCGTTAGCAGTTTAGAAAGAATTGCTGTGGTGGAGGGACCACTGCAACCTTTCCTTGGGTCTTCCTTTCAGGTGTCCAGCTCCTCTGGCATCCCTAACTACAGATGCATCGAACATGGGATGAGGAGCACATCTAGGGGAGCACCAAGCTCAAGGACTGTGGTCCAGCTTGGAGGCATCATTACACATCAACGTTCTGGAGATGAGGGTGGTCTTGTACGCCTTCCAGGCCTTCCAGACCCTCTATCCCAAGGGATCATTGCTAGTCTAAACTGACAATATGTCAGTAATTTGGTGCCTCAACAAGGAGGAACTCGGTCGTACCCCCTGTGCAGGGAGGCGTTACGAGTGTGGAACTGGGCGGTCCAGCACGATCTGGCCCTAGTGGCCGTGCATGTTCCAGGCATTCAAAATGTCCTGGCGGATAGTTTCAACAGGTCTCGGACCCTAACTCATGAATGGGAATTAAAACAGGAAGTGGCAGAATCTCTCCTGCTAAGATGGTGGCATCTGGAAAGCGACCTTTTCGCCTCCCAATACAATGCAAAACTGCCCAGTTTTTGCTCGATTGTTCCAGGGCATGGTGCTTTCTGGCATGACGTGCTGTCTCTCTCCTGGACAGGGAAATTTTTGTACATCTTCCCTCCATTTCCCATTCACCAGAGGGTGCTTCTCAAGCTTCAAGCAGAGAAGGTGAGGATGATTCTCATCACCCCTCTCTGGCCGAGACAAATTTGGTTCCCGCTGCTACAGCAGCTATCAAGGGAACCACCGGTTCCACTTCCAGTGACCTACGACCTCTTGACTCAGGATCAAGGTCGCCTTGTTCATCTGGGGCTCAGGACCCTGCATCTTCACGCATGGCTCCTGCAGACATAGCGATTTCTCGCTTCGGGGTCTCCTCTCGAGTAGCTCAGTTTCTTTTAGAGGCTAGAAAACCCTCCACTCATTCCACTTATGCCATGAAGTGGAAGCGTTTTTCAGTCTGGGCGACCTCCAAGAAGTGGAACCCCTTTTCTTGTTCTGCCCCACAAGTCATGGAATACCTCCTTCATCTGTCAGACTTGGGTCTGTCATATTCTTCCTTGAAGGTCCACCTTTCGGGCAATTTCGGCGTACCACGAGCTGGTGGATGGTGAACCCATGGCTCAGTTGGAGGTCTCAAAGACCTTTGTTTCCTCTGTTATAGGATCCTCATCAGTTCTCCTTTTTCACTTACTTGCCAGGTTTCCAGCAGGAGAACTGGGGACGGGTTGAGGTAACCGCCATTTTTAATTTTTTACTTGCTCTTTATACCCCCTCCATACTCCCTAAGCCCTGCACCATCGGGAGTCACTGATGGTGTCTGCCCCTATACTGTCTGCCTTACCTGGAGCCTGAGGGTGATCCCCCATGGAGCCGTGGCTATACCCCAAGGCGGGTATGAGGTGGGGCCCGTACACCCTGAGATCCTTCTTGTTCCGTCGGGCACCCATCAGGACAGGCAGGTGGGAGTTGTGTGGTCTGCACCAGATGCTCCATCTCCCGGCACTCAGGGAGCTGGATTTTCCATTGTTCTTGGGAGTGTGACATGTACCCAGATGTCAAGGTGCAATCACTGACGTCCATCATGCCCGAAACCCCCTCGAACTGGCTCAGGTGCATGCTGTGCCTCCGGCTTCCGCCAGAGGCCAGTTGTGCGCCAAGCCTCAACCCCCTCTCCCTCCCCGGAGAAGATGAGCGGTCCTTGGATGCTTGAGCCTTCTCCTCCCGGCCGGCCCTCCGTCTCCCTGGGCACGTTCCCGGACCCGGGTCGACGGCATCACAAGTGGTAGTGCTACCACTGCGCCGGCAGGCCAGCCAAAGGGATCGCCCTTTTTATACCATACGTGACGTTGGGGGTTGGCTAATGTTGGGGGCAGTCCCCCGCTGTATATTGCTAGCTAGAAGTTTTATGTAGGGTCCTGGCGCCTGCTGGCTTCAGTCCTCAAGGTGTTTCCTGCTGCAAGAGCTCCTCTTGAAGATCTACTGTCACGGTAAGTTCTTGCGTAACTGTACTGTCCTTCCCTTTCACTGACATCCTGGATAGAGATGATTCCCCGGGGTAACCCTCCCTATAGCTAAGGCCATTATGGAGCTGGCTTATGACCTGTGGCAGCACCCTGTGTCCTGCCCGGCACCCTCTACCCATATGGTCTGTAAGTATGCAGTTTCTACTTGGAGCATCTCATGGCTTTCAGACCATTCTTCTGCAGAGGGCCTTGTGTCCGTCTTGGCCTTTCCCAAGTTGAAAGGTTGGGGGATATGGACAAGTGTCCAAGAAATTGAATCATGCAGTTAAGGTGGTCTACACGGCCTCTTTTCTTGGTCTCAGGCAGGCCAGCTGTGCCATACTTTTGCCATACCCTGTTGAGTATTATTGGGGACCTCCTCCCCCTGCTTCCAGCTGACACACTGGTCTCTGGTAGGGCGCTTCAAGACCTGGGCTACATGCTGGCTAAACACCAGCTCCAGACAGCCTTGGACCTGGGCCACTCCTGTGCACACTCAGTGGCTGCTGCCATGTCCATGCATAGTAGGGCCTGATTCTACGGACATGGATATGTTGTTCATCCACACTTATTGGCAGGTTCCTTGCCGCTTTAAATCTTGCCGGAAGGTCTTCAAGCTGGCTCCTCCCACCCACCCGGGTGGTAAAACTCTCGGCTCGCCCATGGCGCCAGATCTTCTTACGCTTGGAAGCTCAGGTTCCCTCCTTAACGCTCTGCGTATAAGACTGGTTCCTAATTCTTGAATTTTGAAATCAAAGTTTTTGCAAAAGACTTCAGTCTTCTCTCCTCGTGGCTGCGATGGACAAATCGACTTCCGGTTCCGGAGATGCGCCTGCGGGCAGAAGATGTCTCGGGCGGATCCGCCTCCCGTCGTCTACTGCCAGGCCTTGAGCACGACCCGCGAGCTTGCGACCTGTGCTCTTCTTTTTCAGCCTCGTCCTCGAGGCCGTGCTGCCCGTTTACAGCTGGGCGTGTCGAGAAAAGATTTCCTCGGTTAAGTCTAAAGAGGCCGGTTGGCGGTGTGTCCGGTAGCGGGCTCGGCGGATCAGCTCGAGCAGATGATCGCCCTCGAGAGGCGGCGGGCGCTCTACCGGCTACGGCATTTGTCGCTCTCTCGGTGCCTCGTGATTCGGCTTCTTTTAAGGAGCTTTGTCTGACCCTCTCGGACGAAGGTGAGGTCCAACTACCTCTGGACCTTTCTCCGGTCCAAAAGAGGCAAAGTAAGTCTCACCGTCGGCGCTCTTGGGAGGCGGGAAGATCCCCCTCCCCGAGTTGTCGGCAGTCGCACTTCGTTGACCTTCGGCTCGCCACTGGCTTCGAGTGTCCCCGTCCAGGCCAGTTGACCGAGACTCCCGTCGATCGCGGTCGAGATTTTCTCGACCCGTTGGACGGGTTGTCGGCTGGAGAAGCTGAGAATCCCCTCTCCCCGCTTCCCCCGGTGGGAGTTGAGGGTCCCATCGGCTCGTCTGTGCCTCCGGTTCCGGAGCCTTCGGTGGAATCGTCCGAGCCGAGGGGAGTGCCGATTCCCGACACCTCCCCGCACCGTCCTTGGCCTAGCCGAGGTTCTTGGTCTCGGATGTCTTCGCAGTCCAGCTGATCCCGCCGTCATAGGCGGTCTCGGTCTCAGCACCGCGGCAAGCGGCGCCACCGCTCTTCCTCCTCCTCGGACGAGGGGAGACTTCGGTGCAAGTTGCGTCGGAGGTATGAGGAACTCATGTGGCAACAGCTCCTTCTGACCGGGAATAAGCCGACCCAGTCGTCTTCCCCGGCCATTAAGTGGCTGTCACCGGAGCGGCCGAAACAACCCCTTGTTGTAGCGAGAGCCTGTTCCCAGGCCAGTTGTTCGACCAATTCCAGCTGCCCCACCGATTCCGGTGGAACCTCCGCCTCCACAGCCATTATTTGGGCTCCGACCAAAAATTCTCGGTCGGCTCAGGGACTGCCCCATAGGCTGTCTGTCACCCTCACTCCCGATAAACCTCGGCAGGTGGAGGTGGCTCAGGCCGAGCAGCTCTTTGAGGACTCTTCCGAGTCCGAGGATGATTCCTCCCTTTTCTCCAAGCGAATGGACTTGGAGTCCTCAGGAGGACAGTCAGTGGACGATAGCCCTTCGTCCTTCCTGGGATTGCTTCAGCTCATCTCGGAGTCCACCGGGATGAAGCTTGAACCCGTTTCTAAGCGGGCCAGGTATCCCCTCACGGAGATTCTGGACCGAGGGGATTCCCCTATGGAGGCCTTTCCGGTGGCCGAGGCCATAGTGGGTCCGGCCTTGGAGCTTTGGCAGCGCCCTGCTTCCTGCCCTGCGCCTTCGGCCAGGATGGCCAGGAAGTATGCGGTCCCTACCGGTTCCCTGTCCGGTTTTTCGGAACACCCCTCTGCTGAGGGGTTGGTTACCGACAGCGTTTTCCGGCGCGCCGGGAACGCCAGGGATGTGGACAAACCTCCCGACAAGGAATCCAAGAAATTGGATTATGCCGGGCGAAAAGTCTGTGCTGCGTCCTCTCTCGGCGTTTGTCAGGCCAGTTCGGGCTGTCCTCATGGCACATTTTTCTCATGCCCTGTTGGGCTCCCTGGATGAGGTCGTCCCTTATCTTCCTGCGGATCTGCAGACTACGGTCAGGCAGGTGTGGGACCAGGGCAGGGCAGTGGCCAAACAGCAGCTCCAGACTGCTTTAGACATTGGGGACTCATGTGCCAGGTCTGTGGCGGCCGCAGTGGCCATGCGTCGTCGGGCTTGGCTGAGGATATCCACCTTTACTTCGGATACCCAGCACAGGTTGGCGGATGTTCCCTTTTTGGGGACTGACCTCTTCAGCCCTGGGGTGGAAGGTCACCTGCAGAGGATCGAGAAGTCCAATGCTACCCTGGACTCTGTCTCTTCCGCTCAGAAGGACAAAGGCCGCTGAAGCCACAGCCTAAGCTCTTTCGGCCTTCTGCGCCCCCGACGCGCCAGGCCCAGCAACGTCAGGGCCAGCAGGCTCGGGCTTGGCATCCCAAACCCAAGCCGTCGGCTTCCTCCAACAGGAAGCAGGAGGTAAGGCCCAGGAGGTCCCTCGGCGGTCCCTCCTCAAGCCTGCCTAGTGGCGGGCTGAGGGTGTCGCCCCATCCCGTCACCTCACCTGGTTCCCCGTGGAAGGACGGCTCCGACACTTCCTTTCCGCCTGGTCCGTTATTACCACGGACAGGTGGGTACTGGAGGTGGTGGGAAAGGCCTGCCTCTAAATTCGAGCAGGCCCGCCCTTCAGAGCCGTCGCCGTCGGGCCTCGGGTCCGCAGCCTCACTGTCGGCTCAGTCGAGCCGACAGCTCTCTCCTCCTCCAAAGGAGGTGATCAGGAAATGCGGACCCCCCTCAGACCAGGTTTGTGTCCAGGTACTTCCTGGTTCGAAGCAGACGGGGCTGGCCCCATTCTCGACCACAGACCTGAACAAGTTCCTAAGGTCTCAGACCTTCAGGATGGTCACTCTGGCGCAGATAATACCATCTCTGGAACATGGCTTGTGGTTCTGCTCTCTGGACCTGCAGGGACGCGTTCTTTCACGTCCCTATCCGTCCGTCACATCGAGATTCCTTACGCTTTCGGCGGAGGATCCCTCTTCGAGTTCGAGCCATGCCCTTCGGCCTGTCTTCAGCTCCAGGGTCTTCACCAAATGCATTGCAGTGGTGACAGCTTTCTTCTGGTCGAGGGTCAGGTGTCCCTACCTGGATGATTGGCTGATAGCAGCCCCTCCAGACAGGAGGTGGAGCGGTCCAGAGATCTGGCCCTCCAGGTTTGCTCTCAAGTCGGCCTTCTCATCAACGAGGCCAAGTCGGAACTCGAGCCGAAGCAGGCGATTCTGTTTATCGGGGCAGAGCTCGACTCTCTTCGAGCCAGAGCACAGCTCCCGGCGGACAGGGCCGATGTTCTTACCTCCTTTGCCCAATCATTTCTGGTTGGGCAATCGCGCCCTGCCCGGGACTTCCTGGGTCTCATGGCGGCCTGCACCAGCGTGGTCCGTTGGGCACGCTGACGCATGCGCCCCCTTCAGTGGGGACTGGCCAGCCAGTGGTCACAACGCTGCGATTCATCGGACCAGCTGAGTGGTAGTGACCCAGGAAATGTGAGACTCTCCGATGGTGGACCGTTCCATCTCATCTGCAGGAGGTATCCCGTTTGTCGCTCCGAGCACGCGGTCTCTCTATCGACCGATGCCTCTCTGATGGGTTGGGGTGCCCATCTGGGGAACACGAGTACGGCCTCTGGTTCCGCGGGTCGATGCCACATCAACCTGCTGGAGCTCTGAGCAGTCCGCCTAGCTCTCACCGCCTTTGCTCTGTTTCTTGAGGTCAAGTGGTCCGAGTCCAGGCGTTCAATCCCGACCATGTACTACCTAAACCGCCAGGGTGGGACAACTCCATGCTTCTATGCAAGAGCTCTCCGCATTTGGTCGCAAATCTGCGCAGCCTGGGCGGATCTCCTAGCCATTCATGTGGCAGAGCCTCTAACACCCTGGCCGATGCCTGGGCGGATAGGGCTGCATCTCACGAGTGGTCTCTCCTGCGGAGGTAGTACAAGATCTGTTCTCACTGGGGCACACCTCAGGTGGATCTGTTTGCCTCCAGGAGAGCAAGGCTGAAGCTGTTTCATGCTCGCCCCCTCAGCAGGGCTCGCTGCAGGGATGCCTTCTCGAGGCTGTGGACCCCGGGCCTCTTTACGCCTTTCCCCATTTCCCTTGATTCACAGGTGCTTCTCAAGGCAAGGAGGGACAAGGCGCGGGTGATTCTGATAGCCAGACTGGCCCGCCAGTTCTGGTACCAGATTCCTCAGCCTCAGCTCCAGGCTCCCGAGGCAGCTTCCAGCTCGCCCGGACCTGCTCTCAGTCAATCAGGAGAAGGTGTTCCATCCGGACCTTCAATCCCTGCACCTGATGGCCTGGTTCCTGGCTGCTAGATTCCAGGCCTTGCGTCTTTCCGGCGGGGTCCTCCAATGTTGTTGAGGCGTCCGTAAGTCGACCAGGAAATGCTATGCCTTCAAATGGAAGAATTTTCCATTTGGTGTCAGGAGCAAGGGCTTGGGCCCTTCCTCCTGTTCTTTGGCAAGCATTTTGGACTGTTTATGGTCCTTTCTAGTCAAGGGCTTAGGTCGGCGACCCTAAAGGTGCACCTGGCAGCCATCTCTGCTTACCGGGCGCGGGCCGGGGAGCAGTCGGTGGCGCAGGAGAAGGTGGTCTGGCGCTTTTTCAAAGGCCTTGATCACATTTCCCCTCCGGTGCGAGAACCTCCACCTCCGTGGGATTTACTGCTGGGACTGGCAAAGCTCATGGGCAAGCCATTCGAACCAATGCACAGGTGTGAACTCTCTCACCTGTCGTGGAAGACCGCCTTCTTGGTGGCTATCACGTCAGCCAGAAGGATGGGAGAACTCCAGGTGCTCTGCATTGAGTCTCCTTACCTGGTCTTCCACAGGGACAAGGTTGTCCTGCACCCCACCCGAAATTCCTTCCGAGGTGGCGTGAGTTTCACCTTAACCAGGTGTTGACTCTGCCGGTGTTCTACCCCAGTCACACCTCGGAGGCCCGAATACAGGCTCCATACTTTGGACCCTAGAAGGGCGCTCGCTTATTATAAGGAAGCGCCACGGCTGGGGAATCGAGGAGGGATTAAGCCAGCTGTTTGTCACCCTCGCTGAAGCCATCTGGCAGACCTGCAGCCAAGCGGACGATAAGCAGGTGGGTCACCTCCTGCATAGATCTCTGCTATAAGTTGGCGGGCATGGAGCCTCCCAGAGGGATAAGAGCTCATTCTACCCGTCATACTGCTGCATCGGTGGCTGCTTCCAGGGATGTCCCTATCCAGGAAATCTGCAGGGCTGCTACCTGGAAGTCAGCACACACCTTTATTACCTATTACCACATCGACCTTGAGTCACGCCGGGATGCTGGTTTTGGGGCCTCGGTTCTCCAGTCTTTATTCCCTAAGTAGGGGGTGTGCGCCTTGCCTCCCTCCTCCCGGAGAACTGCTAGGAGTCTGCCAATAAGTGTGGATGAACAACATATCCATGTCCCTAGAAATACAGGTTACTCACCTGTAACAGGAGTTCTAGGAATGGTATATGTTGTTCATCCACACGACCCACCCGACCTCCCCGGCTTCGACGCACTACCTGAGCTTCCAGCGGGCCAGATCTGGCGTCATGGGGCGGAGCCGAGAGTTTTACCACCCAGGTGGGTGGGAGGAGCCAGCTTGAAGACCTTCCGGCAAGATTTAAAGCGGCAAGGAACCTGCCAATAAGTGTGGATGAACAACATATACCATTCCTAGAACTCCTGTTACAGGTGAGTAACCTTTATTTGTGGTTGTCCACCTTCATGACAGTCACCCAGCTCAGGCTGGCCGATGTGCCCTTCTTGGGCACCAGCCTCTTTGGCTGGTGGTGGAAGGACATCTCACCCGTATTGAGAAGTCCACTGCCACCCTGGATGTCCTTGTCCCAGAAAGACCCTACATCAGCCAAGGCCAAAAAAAGAAGTCCTTCTGTCCACAAGGGCTCCAGCCACAACATGCTCAACAATAGCCCCAGCAGGAGCAGTTCTAGCACTGGTTCCTGAAACAGACTTTTTTATTTATTTATTTTTTGATGACCGGGTAGGTGCGCTAGACACGAAAGTGACTATTTTCAGGCACGACCCGCGGGAGGTCAACAACATAGGGAGATAACAGTTACATAGAGTACAGTGTCAGGAGTTGTGCAATACATATTACAGGCACGCCCTGGGAGGTCAACAACATAGGGAGATAGCAGTTGTATAGAGTACAGTGCCAGGAGCTGTGTAATACATTTCAGGCAAGCCCTGGGGTCAAAACAACATGCAGAGATGACATTTACATAGGATACAGTGTCAGGAGCAGTGCAATAACATCCCAAGCATAAAGTGACAAAACTGGGACAAAATAGCAGTACAAGGCATAACTGGTTTAAAATTTAACAATTTTAAATAAGTGCCCAAGTGTGGATTAACAAGGCAACAACAAGAATATGAGGTACATAGAGAAGAAATCAATTGAGCGGCAGCATTATAACAAAGTACTGAGATTGAGAGGGTATTGGTTTGGAAGGGGCAGGAAAGATAGGTAAGGTTTGGATGGGAGTAGTGGGGTAGGGGGAGCAAGGTGTAATCTCGCACTGAGAAGGTGTAACCTTTTGCTGGTCATGGCAAGAGAAAAAGGGGGGCGTAGGAGTGCAGTCGGTGCACAGCAGGCTGGACCTCCCCCCGCCCCCAAAGTCATCTAAGTGATGGGTTGTGGGGTGCCATTCCCCCTCCTGCCCTGTCTATCCCAGCTTCTGATTAAGGATTGACTCGTCTACTTCTTGCCACAGTAGTCCACCATTACTATGGACAAGTGGGTCTTAGAAGAGGCAGGCAATAGGTTGCCTCTAAATGGCAATGCTCTTCGGCCATACCGACCCTGGGCTTCTTGGGTGGCCAGGGTGCTTGAGGGCATACTACCCACACTCAGGAGTAAGACTGCTCAGCTCCTAGCATGCAGATCCATAGAGCGGGTCCTGGTTGCCCAGACCACTCAGGGATACATTTCCCAGTCCTTCCTGGTGCCAAAGTGGATGGGGGACTGGTGCCCCATACTGAATTTGCACAACTTAAACAAGTTTGTGTGCAAACAGAAATTCCATATGGTCATTCTAAATCAGATGATATCATCGCAGGAGCAAGGGCAGTGATTCTGCTCCCTAGACCTCCAGGACTCTTTCTTCCACATTCCAATTTGTCTGTACCACCGCCAGTACCTCAGGTTAAAAGCAGAAGGGGTCCTTTACCAATTCAGGGTCATGCCTTTCAACCTGACATCCGCACTGTGGGCCCTCATCAAATGTTTGGTAATGGTGGCGGCCTTTCTATGGTGCAGAGGAGTTGGGAATTTCCCATACCCGCATGCCTGGCTCATAGCAGCCATCTTCATAGAGGCAGTGGAGTGAGTGGTCCAGGGAGCTGGCTCTTCTAACCCTGAATGACTTAAGCCTTCCAGTAAACCAAGTCATAACTGTTCCCCATGCAGGTGATCAAGTCAATATGGGCAGAACTGGACAATTATGGTACCAGAATCTCCTCAGCCTCAGAAGGTTCCCACTGAGATTACCTCTCCACTCTGACCTGTTGACGAGACAAGACAGTGGGATGGTCCTATACCGGGACCTTCAGTTCCTGTACCTCTTTTCTTGGTTCCTGAGTGGCTAGAGTTCCATGCCTTGGGACTCTTGGAAGACATCATCCTCCATATTGTGGAGGCACCTAGGAAGGAGTTGACTCTCAGAATATAGGCATTGAAATGGTAGAGGTTCCCACTCTGGTGCCATGTGGAGGATCTTGATCCTCTCACGTGCCCATTATTGATGATCGTCGACTACCTTTGGTGTCTGTCACAGTTGCAACTGCAAGCTGTAACACCAAAGGTGAGCCTGGCAGCCATCTCTGCATAACAGACGCAGGCTGGCATGCTGATGATGGCTAAGGAGAAAGTGGACGAGTGGTTGGGTGCCTTTTTTAAAGGCCTTGATCACTTGTCCCCTCTGCTGCATGAACCACCACCTCAGTGGGACTTACTGCTGGTATTGGCTGTGCTCATGGGCAAGCCATTTGAGCCTGTGTACAAGTGTGAGATGTCTCACTTGTTGTGGAAGACAGTCTTATTGGTGGTCTTTACATCAGCCAGAAGGTTATGTGAGCTCTATGTGCTCTTGGTAGATTTCCCTATCTCATCTTCCACAAGGACAAGGTTGTGCTGAGCCCCCGAACAAAATTCTTTCCCTGTGTTTTGTCGGAGTTGCACCTTAACCAAGTGATTAACCTCCCAGTTTATTTTAGCAACATGACCTCAAATGTCGATTTCACATTTCGCACCCTAGACCTGTGGAGGGTGCTGTCCTGTTATAAGGAGTGCACTGTGGGAATTCATGGTGAGGTTCACCAGTTGTTTGTGGCGTACTCTGAAGCAGCGATTGGCAGACCAGCAGCAAAGTGGATGATTGCCAGGTGGGTCACATCCTGCATTAACCGGTGCTATAGTTTGGCTGGTAAGGAGTTGCCCAAGGGGCTAAGACCTCGTTCAACCAGACATACTGCTGCCTCTTTGGCTGCTTCTGGGATATCCCTATTTAGGAGTTAGGAAAGACTGCAATGTGTGCTAAAGCACACACATCTACCACTACAGCATCAATGTGCTGAGTCGTCGTGATGCTGCTTTTGTGGCCTCAGCCCTCCAGTCTCTGTTTGCCAAGTAGGGATGTGCACCTTGCCCATTTCTCCTGTAGGACTGCTAGGGGTCTGCCAGAGTGTGGACAATGAACTGTATCCACAATATTAGAAATATAGATTAATCACGTGTAACTATAGTTTGGTAAGTAATATACAGTTCACATCCACGTAACGCACCTGACCTCCCCTGGCAAGTCATTCACAAATCCCTGCTTCCAACATGCTAGTCCTACGTTAATAGGGCTGAACCGGTGGATACCATCGCAGGTGGTGGAAGAAGCTTAGCTTGATGACATTCCAGTAACTCCGCAGACTGCAAGAGTGTGAAAGTGAACTGTATACAACTAATAGAACTATGGTTACAGGTGAGTAACCAATATATTGGGTTTACCTATAGGTGTTAGTCATCCTGAAATGTAAACATCTAAATGATCTGTAAATTAAATCAAGGCAGCAGTCATTTGTGGAGTCTTGAAACAGAAAGTGATGTCTCTGACGGGGAAGCTGTATGTTGTATGTTATTTGCTTATATGTGCAGTTCTAGCATCTCTTATAAGTATGAGTACTTCCTCGAATTATTTTCTTGCACAATTCTGGTACACAGCGGACTTGAGATGACTTAAGATCAAACTGTTTTACTTTGTAGAAACTGAACGAAAACCCCTATAATGGAAATGGACTATACCAAATTAACTTAGAACTTCAGAATTTTAGGACTGTTTGCATGGGAGATCACTTTCTGTTTTCTAGAGTCCATTAAATGGCTGTTGCCTTGGTTTAGTTGACAGATTGTTTAGGTATTTATACTTAAGGACTCCTGAACCCACTGGTAAGCCCAGCACCTTGTTTGAAAGATATTTTCATGGGCTTTAACAATGTGAGTGATTCAACAGTGGTTCCTTTCCCTTTAACCTTCACAACATATGCAGAACTGCATCTTTCTTTCAGAGGACAATGAAGCCCACCTGTAAGATCTCCAGTTATAAGAACATCCTGCCTTTTTTTTAAATATGATTTTTATTAAGTGTAGTACAAATATTACCATACAATATACATCCATTATAATGCCAGTATATAATTAATCCATTCATGACCTAGGGTACAAATAAAAATAAAATCTGGCGAGCAATGTAGTGAGGATCATAAAAATTTTCAAAAAAGAAATCAAGATACTTTCACAGAACTCAGCTTATTTTGTTGAGACATTTAGTAAACATAACAAATACCCCCCCCCCCCCATGACAGCAGCACTCCATCCATCCCTGCCCAATGACAATTTTCAAGGGACAAACCCTGGGTCTGTTTGGGCCATATACAGTACCTTATCCATCTTTGCCATTTTGTTGTGAAAAAGGTAAGCTTCTCATGTAGGCCAGCTGTTAATCTCTCTGATATATGTCCACCTGAGGAATATCGCCAGGATTAAGCACCTTGTTCTATCTGGTGACCTTCCTGCATTGGTTCAAGCCTTTGTGTCCTCCTGTTTGGATTACTGCAACCCTCTGTACATAGGGCTATCTGGGGCAGAAATCCGCCATTTGCAGCTAGTGCAAAATGCAGCAGCCCAGCTTTTGACAGGAACCTCTCGGTCCTGCCATATTTCTCCGGTGCCGCGCAGTCTGCACTGGCTGCCAGTACAGTGGCGGATCACCTTTAAAGTCAGTCTTCTGATTTATAAAGCCCTACACAGACAGGGCCCGGACTACCTGAAAGAGCTTCTGGTACCTTACCGGCCTGGGCGATCGCTCCGCTCAGTTGGCGAGGGGTTGCTAGAGATTCCAAGAGTTTGCTTAAAATCTTCTGGGGCCCGGGCGTTTATGCATGCGGCCCCTTCTCTTTGGAATTCTCTACCCCGCCAGTTACATGAGTGCATGACCGGGGGGGGGATTTAAATGAGCTCTGAAAACCCATCTTTGGCACCAAGCATTTGGCGGCTGATTGGTGGTATTTATTTTAATTTCAGATGTATGTTGTATCAACTAAGCTGCTACAATATGTGGTATGTTTTTAAACTTTGTTCGGGGCCTTGGTTTTGGAAAGGCGCCATAAAAATAAAGCTTTATTATTATTATTTATTATCAGTATTTTCCGCTATTGTTGGAATGGTGGAGGACATCCACCTGCATGTTATGGCTTTCTTGGCTGACAGTATGTATAATGGTAATAACGTTTTGTGCCAAGGGGGGTGATGTGGGGGGAAAATAGTTAAAAGTACCATTTCGGCTGTTAATTCAACGGACTCTCCCAGGCACTCCCCTAATTCTTTCTGAAGAAGGCACCAAAAAAATGTATCAACAGCGAACATAGCCAGATAATGTGACCAGGATCCGCCACTTGGCATCCACAGCCCCTCCAACAGGTGCCATATGAGGGTGGCATATATTTTATCAGAACTATGGGGGAGTGAAAGTATCTATACCGGCACTTCCAGGCATATTCTCTCCAAATGTTGGAAGCAGTCATTTTAAAGGTGATATATAAAGGAAGACCTGCAGCCCGCTCTCATCCCCACATACCTTTCAATGCAGCTGCGGGAGTTAAGGGCTGCTATGATCATAATTTTTCGAGCAATCCTGATATTTTAGAAAGATGCCGAAACTCTGAGCTGAACACGGAAGCGCCTCATGGGTCCTGATTGAGCGGGTGCAAGTTGCCATAAGTAGTATTTCAGGTATCAAGACCCCCGTGGAAGCAATAAAATAGTTATATTAAGTTACCGCCACTGCTGGTACAATAAGGGCAATGGTGTTTTCCACATTACAGAATGGGCGGAATACCTATGACAGCTTGTACCCGGTCAGTCGGGACCCGTGAGGTGCTTCTGTGTTCGGCTCAGAGTTCAGCATCTTTTTAAAATATCAGGATTGCTCGAAAAATTATGATCATAGCAGCCTCTGACTTCCACAGCTACATTAAAAGATATGTGGGGATTGGTGCGGCTGCAGACTTATTTACGTCACCTTTAACAGCAGGAAGTACAAATTTCATCCAGGAGTCAAAGGGCACTGAGAGGCTTAAGTCTTTGTTCCAGCTATCGAAGATTAACTGGGTTGAGTCCCCCAATGTATCCCTCAAACTTTTGTATAAATATCCTATTAAATGTCCCCAGGAATTACCATTATTAATTTCTAGTAGTATATTTAATAGAGGGGGGGTTAAGATACTGTACCTGTTATGCTGTCAGCCCAGCAGGCCATATCTTTGTTGTAATATGTCAAATTTAAAAACTCCTGTTGAGCCTAGAAATTGGTAAATATACAGTATATTTAAGGCCTAATTGCCACCAGCATTTAAAGGCGAGGTCTCCCTGAGCTGGCAAAAAGCTTTCATCCACTGACAGAACATCCCGCTTTTAAGTATGTATTTCAAAATTCAAATCCTTTTTCTATTTTCCCTCGTGTTATTTTGCTGTGATAAAAGAACATGTATAAAAGAATGACTTGCTGAGGAATTTCTGAAAAATATTCTTATTTGAGCTTCAACACCTCTGTGAAAACAAGTGTCATCTGGGCTGTTTTTACATTAACCATTTATTTGGTATTTATTTTCATTATAGTGTATGGTGGACTGTTGTGTTACCTGGAATAGGCTTGTTGTGCTGCTTTAGTAATGAGTAAATGTTATGTTGAAGTACAGACATCACTACTGTAACACAACTTGGAATGCTGTCACGTAACAAGACTCCTTGAGCCGCGGCTGCTGTCATTAGCACTGTGATCTGAGTTTTGTCAGTTTCTGGCAAAAACACAATGCTGACATCTGACTTTATGGCAGCTGCGGTATTCTCTAAATGCCGAAACATTTAAATGAGCCTATCACTGCCCCATCAAATTTCCTGATCCTTTCCAACTACAAAGTTAAGACAACCCCAGACATATAAGAGCCCCCCAAACCATCAGTACAGTAAAAATGATGCACTCTCGCAACAATTTGTTTTGCTATTAGGGTGTCGTAGTGTGGCCCCTCGACAAACGTCTGCTGATCCTGATCAGCAGTATAGCTGAAGCAGATGCTTAGGCATGGTTCCCAATCCTGTCTGATCCATCATTTCACTCTGTCTTCTAATTACCACGCTGTCTCTCGTGCTCTTGGTAAATACCCTCTCACTCACAGAATAACATGCAAGTACACTCAGCATTCCAGCATCAGAACTATGTTACAACTGCAGTCAACACAAGGAAGCCAAAGAAAGATAAAAACTCAGGCTAAGGCTTGTTACATGGTGTCCATAACCATACACCATAAAATACAATACATGGGTAACTGCAAAACAAGCCTGAGTTGGCTTCTTATGGTTTATGTGGTTGCCATGGCAACCTCTCAGTGCCAACACAGGCTTGTTCTTCATGGCTGCCTATACATTATCCTCTGAATTTTCAATGAAGCCTTCATATAAGAACATCTTGCTTAGAAGAAAATTAGGTTCCACTGTATTAGTGTAACCCCCCTGCAAATGGGGGTTCCCAAAAGACTTCCAGGAGCTTGCTTGAATGCTCCAAGCCTGAATGGTGTTTGGCATTTAAGCCATTTATCAGTGAGTGTTTTTAGAGCCTCTGGTACTGTCTCTTTAAGAGCTGTCTGCTTGCAGACATAATTAGTTTGTATGGGGACTGTGCTTCTCTGAGTACCACTCGAGCTGCTGCCAATTCACTTCATTTTGCAGTCACTAGAGTGCAAGGAACCTATCTGAAAGATGTAACTGTTTGCCAGAAATTATTTAGAGTAATAATGAAATTACAGTTTGTCTAACCTGCTTTTTGCAGTCAGAACTGTGTCTGCTAGTTCCCCATTCTAGTTTTGAACTGCTGAACTGGACCAATCAGTGTGGGGTAAGCTAGCTCTAAAATGATGCCTTGGACGAATCAGAACCTTGACTCATAATCTGAGCCAGCCACAAGAGGATTGTATGGGCAGTGACTCTGGAGATGTAGTTTAGACTTCAGTGCCTTTTGGACCAACAGCAGCAGTCTATTGTGAGTGACAGCCAATCCAGTCAAGAACTGGGAGGAACTCAAAGGAAGTGCCAGTTTCGTCAGTTGGAGTTCAGTTGAGCTTTGGCAGTGAAGAAGGAAGGAGCCCTGTGCTTTTCAGTGTGCAGTTTTAGTCAAAAAGCGTGTGTAAGGCCCAGAGTTCGGTCTGCAGCTTGTGTAACAGCTTGTTAGGACTGAATCCGTCCTGTGAAAAGAATCAAAGGATCTCTGAAGAGTAGAAACCAGGCTCACCCTGTAGAAGACTGGAAGAATTGCTGAAAATTGCACTCGGTCTGTCAGGAACTGAATCTGCTGTGTGTTCTCCGGTATTGTGCAGTAATTGCGATCGGGATACAGATGCAGCCTGCCTGGTATAGTACTTTCTTTTATATGGATGTGTGAAGAGGTTTGTGTACCTCAAGTGAGCCCTACTGACATTGAAGGACCCTATCTTATTTGGAGGTCGTGAGTACTAATTCAGGGTTGCTCCCTGTTGAATTGCCACATTAAATCCAAATGGAATTACTGTACTGCTGACTGTTTAATTCTCCTTTTCTCTGTGTGAAAGGGCCCCTACCAGCTGCCACGGTTTGGACTAGCCACTAGGGCTTGGGTACCCAGGGACAGTAACTGATAGGGATAGGCCTGTGCACAGAGCCATAGGTAGATTATTAGAGTGATAAGCTAATTAACCTGATTTCCCTGTCCTTGTTATATCCCCTAAATAAATCAGAGCTGCTTGTTTCAGCAAAGTTATACTGCCTGAGGTATTTGTCTATGTTAAAGTACTGTACTGTGATTGTTGCACCATGTCTCATTTCACAGGAGGTCCCAGTGCCGGAACCAGACCTGGGGGTAAGTGTATACTGTGAAGGTAATTCCTGATCTATTGCGTGGGCTACTAGTGGGAAGAAAGGGGTTGCAGTGTCCCAGAGGGCTGTGACCAAGTTAGTTTAACTATTGCAAACCTGACCTCTGGGTGGAGGCACCGCCATTGGATCCAGGCCCCTCAACCTGTTAGTAGCCAAATCAGGCAGGGTAGTAGCCCTGGATAGCGCCATCTAGGGGTTACATCTTGGAGGCTCACCGCTGGGATTGTGTGTCCTCTAGTGGCCATATTCTGAACCACTGTTAAGAAAAAATGGGTACCCGACAGAAGTGGCTGTGCACGGTTGGTGGAGTGGTGTACTGGGGAGGAGATCGACCCCAAAATGCTATACTTATCCTGGACATCCCCTAGGTATCAATACGGACACTGTGCAGGAGTACTTTCCAAGGTGGAAGGTTTACAAAACCCTGTGGTGGTGGGTGGCATGCTAATCTGCTCACCCACACTTTCCTGGCCCTAGTAGAGTTTAAGGATCCCATAGATAGCTCCAAAGTGCCACAGACCATTACCCCAGAGGACCCTCACTGCTTGAAGTGATAACTAAGGACAGTAAAGACCGAGGAATCAGCCCCACCACTATCTGAAACTTTTGAGGAGAAATTTGCTGAATGGTTGCTGGGAGAGGAAAACTGTGGAGGACTTGAAGAAACTATTCTTGCCACCTGGGGTGTTCCTCCCCAACACCCTCTCCTGCTCCAGTGCCCGTAATGGTGGCTGAACCAATGCAGACTCCTATTTCTGCACCTGCCATTAGTCACGACTCTTACCGAAGGTTGAGGATCTTCTCTGGCACCTCCCACCCCCAAGGGAGGATGACTGGGAGACCTGGATAGACTATGTTGCCCCCAAGTGCTAGGAATGGCAATGCTCGGAAGGCCAAAAGCGAAAGAGGGTTAGTGAGAGCCTCCGAGGTCCTGCCCTGGCTACCATCCATGCTAAACGGGCCAGTAACCCTGAAGCGACTGCACAGGCCTATCTTGAGGCCTGGAGAATGTGTATGGGAGCCCAGATTCTGATGAGGACCTATGGTGGAGAGTAAGAGATGCACAACAGTACCAAGGAGTTGTTGTCTGTGTATGTATCTCGGCTGGAAAAATTGTTGCAAGAATGCCTCAGAAAAGGTAGTTTGCCAGCGATTGAACTGGACCGAACCAGGCTGGACAGGATCCTTAAGTCTGCCCCCTTCTCAGAACTGCTGTTGCTTCAATTCGTGGCAGATCGACTGGAATCCCCACCCTCCTATGATGAGTTAATGAGAGAAATTCGAGGAGTTGAAAAAGACGACCTCGGGAGGACCTGCACCAATAGCTGCGGCTACGACGAGTGACTGAGGGTGACCCATCAAGTGAAGTTCAGGGGCAGAGGTTGGCAGTCAATGAGTGCTCTGACAAGGAAAATGATATCCACAATGGGTAACTGTTGAGAGAAACCGAATTCAAAACAGTCCCTTTATGAAGGCCACGCCTGCAAGTATGGGCCCTGACCTATATCCGACTGCATCTGCTATGGGGTGGGGTACCCACCATGTATCTCCTGCTGATAACAGCTCGAACTCGATTCCTTGACCATGGAAGTGCAGAAACTGACGAGATGTCTCCAAATGCTTATCACGCCAGACAGAGATGGCACCCAGGTTTCCAGTTAGTAATACCCCGCCCTGGCTCCCAGTGTGGCGCCTCGCCAGCTCAAACTCCAGAAAGTATGTTTTGCTATAATTGTGGGAAAGATGGGCACATGAAAAGGGAATGCCAGTCCCCAAAAGACACTGACAAAGTTGCATATAGGCTACAAGGAGAGCTTGGAGAAGAAATCAGTGGTTAAGAGGTGCACGACATGATCCCAGTGAGGGCACCAAAAATGCTAATTCACGTCCTTTTGTGGCAAGGTCAGTTGCCCAGGCCCCCACTACCGCCTCTCAGACTGGTCCAGAATAGTGGGTCCCTCCATGGAGACCACTGTAAAGGTGAATGGAGTGTCTACAAGAGCTGTATTAGACAGTGGCTCCCAAGTGACAATTATGTTCCAGGATTGGTATCAGAAGCATTTGTCAGACGTACCCTTACAACCATTAGAAGGACTGCATGTATGGGGTTAAGTGAGAAGGCCTACCCTATTCCGGGTATATCCAATTTGGCTGTCTTCCCCACCTCCGTGGCTGGAGTGGCGAACAAGTAGAGACCCTAGCCTTGTGTGTCCCCACTGGACTGTATGATGGTGTCCCTTTGTTGATTGGAACAAATGCTCATATGTTCGAAGGCTGGCACAGTTGTGTTATGAAAACAGGGTCAAAGACTAGTAGAGCTTTAAGAGTTCCGGCTTTAATTAAGAAGGCCTATGAGGCACAGAGAGATGCTGAAAAACAGAACCAGAGGAACCGGTCGAATTGTATGGAAGAAGGATCCTGAGTCTCTGATCCTGGCGCCAAATGCCCAGTGTACCTTACAGGGAGGTCCGTATCAGAAAGGATGTTAAGAATAAATATTAATGTTGGATGCACCAAGCGATGGAAAATTGCCAGAGGGACTGCTGGTCAAGCCTAGTATTTTGCCCGCTAGAGCCCATGCTTATGCCAGAAGGGTAATGGTCCAAGTTCATAATGTGTCTGAAAGAGACATTCGAGTAAACAGAGGTTGCATCCTGGCTAATGTGCATTGTGCAGACACTGCAGTGCTACCCAGCAGCAAGAGTTCAAGGAAGAATGACAGAGTAACGCCTGACTTGTTTGATTTCGCGACTCCCCGCCAGCTGAATGGAAAGTGAGGATCAGTGAGAAGCTTGCCCAGAGAGACCAGGTGTTTCTTTAAAGGAATGGGATGTAGGATGCGTGCAAGAGCTGAGCACAATATCCGGCTGCATGACGAAAGACCATTTCGTGAGAGGTCTCGACCTGCACCTGCTGACATAGATGATGTGAGACGGCATCTGCAAGAGATGTTAGCTGCTGGTGTAATACAAGAATCCAGAAGCCCTTATGCTTCCCCATTGTGGTAGTGAGGAAAAGAATGGAACAGTAAGGATGTGTGGATTATCGCACCTAAACCGGCGGACTATCCCTGATCAGTACACAATGCCCCGCATTCAGGATGCTTTGGACTGCCTAAACGGGAGCAAGTGGTTCTCTGTGCTGGATCTCCGCAGTGGGTACTACCAGATCCCGATGGCCCCAGAGGACCGTGGAGAAGACGGCCTTTATCTGTCCGGGCTGTTTCTGAGTGAATTCATGAGGATGCCTCAAGGATTTCAGGTGCCCCAGCCACTTTTCAACGATTGATGGAGCGTGCAGTGGGGACATGAACTTACTAGAGTGCCTGGTATACCTAGATGATGTTATTGTGTTTGGCAGCTCACTGGAGGAACATGAGAGCAGATTATTTAAGGTATTGGACTCGACTGGAGGACTTTGGCCTTAAACTGTCCATTGATAAGTGTCAATTCTTTCAAACATCAGTAAAGTATGTGGGACACATAGTATCCACGAGGAATAGAGACCGACCCAAGTAAAGTTGAGGCCTTGACCACCTGGCCACAGCCCAAAATCTAAAAGAACTGCAAAGATTCCTGGATTCTGTGGTTATTATCGGGCGCTCATCAAGGACTATTCAAGAGTGATCCGCCTTACTTAACCTTACTCAAGGGTATCCCCAACCCACAAAAATACCAAAGTCAGTGTCCTCAAGACTGAAAGAGTGTATTTTCATCCGAGTGAAGTATTTGGGGCCCGCTGGACTCCTGATTGTGAGACTGCTTTTCATGAGATCATATATCAACTTACCCATGCCCAGTGCTGGCCTATGCCGATCCAAGAAAACCTTACGCCCTGCACACTGATGCTAGCTTGCAAGGGTTGGGGGCTGTTGTACCAAGAGCACGAGAATGGCCTGAGACCAGTGGCCTTGCCAGTAGAAGCCTGACCCCATCCGAAAAGAACTATCCTGTACATAAGTTAGAGTTCCTAGCTTTGAAGTGGGCTATTGTTGACCAATTCCATGAGTACTTGTATGGGGCTAAAATACTAGTAAAAACTGACAATAATCCTTTGACCTATGTGCAGACCTCAACTAGTTGGATGCCACTGGCCATAGGTGGTCTTTGCATTATCTACATATGACTATGCTCTCGAATGAGCAGGTCTGAACCACATAGATGCTGATGCTCTCTCCGGAGGCCTGTTCCCCAGAATGATTGGGTCCGATGGCAGAACCTGACATTCGGCACTCTGCCGGAAGTTTGACAGGGAGGAACAATGTCCACGGACGCAGTGGACTGCATGGTGGATTGCTTGGGAGCCTCTGAGAATTGCATACCTGCTGCTTATTGCCACTTTTCTGCAATAGACATTGGTGCACTGCCTCAGCTGGACAATGACAGTATTCAGCGGCTCAATCTCGCGATCCCATGATCAAAGCAGCTTTAGAAGCCCTCTATGCAGGAAAAGATGTGTCCAAATTACGCCCACTGATTTGAGAACTGCACTGTTATACAAAGAAGGTCCTAAGTTGAAACTGATCAATAAACTGTTATACAGAGAAACAGTAGACAGAGGGGGACAAGTAGACAAACAACAACTAGTGCTGCCCACTGCCTTCGAGACTCAGTACTGAGGTCCTTGCACAACCACATGGGGCACCTTGGTATAGACAGAACACTTGACTTGGTGAGATCCAGATTCTATTGGCCTAAGATGGGGCTGATGTGGAGCAACACATTCAAATCTGTAGTCGCTGCTTACAGAGGAAAGCTTTGCCCCAGAGGGCTGCCCCTTGTTAACATAACCACCAGTGCACCCATGGAGCTGGTCTGTATTGATTTTCTAAGTTTGGAGTCAGATCAAAGAAATATCAGTAATGTGCTGGTGGTCACTGACCATTTCACAGATATGCCCAAGCTTTCCCACCAAAGACCAGAAAGCATCCACTGTAGCCAAAGTACTTGTAGAAACTTTTTTTGTTCACTATGGGGCTCCACAAAGAATCCATTCTGATCAAGGGAGACTTTGAGAGTCGCCTTATCAAAGAGATGCTTTCTGTGGGGAGTGCGAAAGTCCAGAACCACTCCTTACCACTCCCAGGGGGACCCACAGCCTGAACGCTTAACCGCACTTTGCTAGATATGCTAGGCACCTTGCACCCAAAGGACAAGCCTAGATGGAGCCAACAAATTAGCACCCTGGTACATGCTTATAACTGCACCAAAGTGATGCCACTGGATTCTCCCCTACCGCCTGATGTTTGGAAGAGAAGCTCGACTACCAGTAGATGTGTGTTTTGGGGTCTCTCCTGATGGGGTTCAAGCTGACAACTATTTACAGTATGTGCAAAAGTTAAAGGCCCAGCTAACTCATGGCACTAACTGGCTCAAACCATGGCTGCCAAAAGAAATCTGGCCAACAAAGAAAGGTATGATAAAAGGTGAAAGCAAAGGAACTCCAGGAGGGAGATCGGGTATTGCTAAGAAATCTGGGACTGCATGGCAAGCACAAGATTGCTGACAGATGGCACCATCTCCCCACATTGTAGTGGGCAAACTAGATGATCTGCCAGTGTACAAAGTAAGGCCTGAGAATAATTCAAAGATGTAAAACAATGCATAGAAATCATTTACTGCCCATTGGACAAATCCTGATTGAGTCTGAGCCCCAGAAGATGCCCCTCTGGACCAGTGACTAGAGCTGCTGCTAAGAAAAGACCAAGGAAGTCTGCACCTACAGAAGCAGAGTTAAAGTGTTCCCCTGCACAAGTCCCAGTTGAGCATGACTGTCAGTCCATATCAGAAGAAAGTGAGAGTGACTTTGAATACTATCCTTCTTACGAACTGAGTCAATTGTTTCGGGGCAATCCCCTAGTCAATACTGGAGATGAAGCTGGGCCTTCTGGACTGTCCAAGCCCCCAGCTTCGTCCCTGGAGCCAATGCTCCCAGAAAGTGAAGTGCAAAGCATCAGATCAGATGAAATGGAATCATTGTGCATGGTTGAACTGTTTGAGCTTTCAGGGGAGAAATGATAGATTGGGGCAGACTGGTGATACACCCAACAAGAAGAGTATTTTGAGTGCCCTGACAGTCCACTGCCAGTGTCCGAAAGCTCTCCATGCGAGCCAAATGTTGTGGACTCAGAAACTGTAACTCCTGGAGCTGAAAGTGCCCCAAGTCTCAGCCTCTCTACCCCATGGAGACTCCCCTGACAAATGAGGACAATGCTGAAAATGAGGCTCAGAGTGCAGAGACTATAACAGTTCCCCTAGAAAGACTGGTCGAGCTGTAAAGCCTGTGGTGCACCTCAGTTATGATTCACTTGGGAGGCCTGTGGACTTGCCTCTCAATGTTGTCCATAAAGGAGTGTATGTCCCGAGCTCATTGCCCAAACTGAGCATCAGTGCTAACTCCAAGTTACTTGTGTTGCCTCTATATGGTGCCCTTGCCCCATCCAGCCCCAAGGTAACTGATAGGAAGGGCCCCTCTTCAGGTTTCATGTACAAGAGGTAATAACTTGAGTTATGGTACAATGTGTATGTATACTGTGTAAAGAGTGACGACTGCAATGTTTCAGAAATGTGTTCTTGGTAAAATGATATATTGACTGATGATTACATGTGCGAGCCTAATGCAAATGTATATGGTTGCAGTTGAAACTTATGGTACTTGCTTGACGCGGACGCCAGCTTTCCCAGGCCAGGAAGGGTGTAACCCCTGCAAATGGGGGTTCCCAAAGACTTCCAGGAGCTTGCTTGAATGCTCCAAGCCTGAATGGTGTTTGGCATTTAAGCCATTTATCAGTGAGTGTTTTAGAGCCTCTGGTACTGTCTCTTTAAGAGCTGTCTGCTTGCAGACATAATTAGTTTGTATGGGGGACTGTGTGCTTCTCTGAGTACCACTCGAGCTGCTGCCAATTCACTTCATTTTGCAGTCACTAGAGTGCAAAGGGAACCTATCTGAAAGATGTAACTGTTTGCCAGAAATTATTTAGAGTAATAATGAAATTACAGTTTGTCTAACCTGCTTTTTTGCAGTCAGAACTGTGTCTGCTAGTTCCCCATTCTAGTTTTGAACTGCTGAACTGGACCAATCAGTGTGGGGTAAGCTAGCTCTAAAATGATGCCTTGGACGTAATCAGAACTTGGACTCATAATCTGAGCCAGCCACAAGAGGATTGTATGGGCAGTGACTCTGGGAGATGTAGTTTAGACTTCAGTGCCTTTTTGGACCAACAGCAGCAGTCTATTGTGAGTGACAGCCAATCCAGTCAAGAACTGGGAGGAACTCAAAGGAAGTGCCCGTTTCGTCAGTTGGAGTTCAGTTGAGCTTTGGCAGTGAAGAAGGAAGGAGCCTGTGCTTTTTCAGTGTGCAGTTTTAGTCAAAAAATGGTGTAAGGCCCAGAGTTCCGTCTGCAGCTTGTGTAACAGCTTGTTAGGACTGAATCCTCCTGTGAAAAGAATCAAAGGATTCTGAAGAGTAGAAACCAGGCTCACCCTGTAGAAGACTGGAAGAATTGCTGAAAATTGCACTCGGTCTGTCAGAACTGAATCTGCTGTGTGTTCTCCCGGTATTGTGCAGTACTGCGATCGGATACAGATGCAGCCTGCCTGGTATAGTACTTTCTTTTATATGGATGTGTGAAGAGGTTTGTGTACCTCAAGTGAGCCCTGCTGACATTGAAGGACCCTATCTTATTTGGAGGTCGTGAGTACTAATTCAGGGTTGCTCCTGTTGAATTGCCACATTAAATCCAAATGGAATTACTGTACTGCTGACTGTTTAATTCTCTCTTTTCTCTGTGTGAAAGGGCCCCTACCAGCTGCCACGGTTTGGACTAGTCACTAGGGCTTGGGTACCCAGGGACAGTAACTGATAGGGATAGGCTCTGCAAAGAGCCACAGGTAGATTATTAGAGTGATAAGCCAATTAACCTGATTTCCCGTCCCTGTTATATCCCCAACAAATCAGAGCTGCTTGTTTCAGCAAAGTTATACTGCCTGAGGTATTTGTCTATGTTAAAGTACTGTACTGGTGATTTTCGTTGCACTGTATCTCATTTCACAGGAGGTCCCAGTGCCGAACCAGACCTGGGGGTAAGTGTATACTGTGAAGGTAATCTGATATATTGTGTGGGCCACTAGTGGGAAGAAAGGGGGGTTGCAGTGTCCCAGAGGGCTGTGACCAAGTTAGTTTAACTATTGCAAACCCTGACCTCTGGGTGGAGGCACCCGCCATTGGATCCAGGCCCCTCAACCTGTTAGTGGCAAATCAGGCAGGGGTAGTAGCCCCTGGGATAGCGCCATCTAGGGGTTACATTAGGGAGTAAAAATAAATTGTATCCACTTCAGCATCGTTCTGAGGAAACAAGCTACTACTAAGGCTGGGGTGTCTAACCTACGGCAGTTGAATATAACCGTCCATAATCATTTTCTGGTGTGGTTTTCTGATATTGTGCTTTCTTGGAATATGTCTGTGATAGTGACTCTCCATGTAATAGGAGACTCTCCGTCTGGAGTTGGAGGCCAGTCGTGAGGAGCTGCTGCACCACTTGACTCAGGAGCGGGAGGAGCTTGAGGCACGCTATGAGTCAGAGAAAGAGGAACTGAGTGAAGAGATCACAACTCTGCAGCAGGAGCGAGATGAGAGCTTGCTGATGGCTGAAAATGAGAAACAGCAGGTGAGAACACAGGAGCCACTGATCACATTGTAGCAAAATCATATAACTCTGAAAGGAGGATGGTTGTGTCCACTTTGAAAAAGTATTGTGACAATGGTTTTAATTGTTTTGTTTTCCACCATGTTATATATTTCATTCATTTGTTTAGTTTTTGTTGACCAGGAAAGAAGGGCTAGACAATACTGCCAATTTTGAACCTCGTCAGGGGTGGCGGTGGTGGTGGTGGTGATGGGTTCAGATAAAAACTTACTGAAATTGAACCAGATTAGGCTGATGATGGTATTTTTAGTGAATGAGGAAATCTGACCAGGACATATGGGAATGCTCCTATTCTTTTCGAGTGCTATGGGATCTTTAATGTCCACCTAAACATCCACCAGAAAAGACAGACAGAACCTTAGTTTAAGGTCTCATGTGAAGGATGGCACATCTGACAGTATTGCTCCCACTTAATACTGCATTTGGGTGCCTGCATTTATGGTGTGAACCCAGTCTTGGTGAGAGAATAGGCCCACGGCCTTCTGTCCCAGAGGTGGATGTGGTGGTACCAACTGAGCCACATCGACACCATTTTGCATCTGCTTGCCACCCTGATGATTGAGCTCATCACAGGTGCATCTGTCCTCTAGTTGGGAGGGTGGGTTAGCAATTGTCTTGAGAGCCAGTTTTACTCCTTGGTTTGCTAGCAGGTGAGTAAGTGATGGACAGTCCACACTTTCTGAAGCTGAGCACCTCACATCTAACTTACTACCGTAATATTGTGATGATGAAAGGGGCTTTGGGTTTTATCTATCCTGCTTCACAGCAGTGACTACGTAGTTTGAGTAATGATACATTTCCAAGTCACAGTTGAAATGCTCTCTGTACTCATACTGTGTAACGTCCATGCTAGTTTCTCTCATGAATCAGTCCAGTACTGTTTTGAAAACTGAAAAATGCTAGCTTACATAACCTTACTGGCAAGGCTTATCTGTGTGTTCACTGCCCTCTGTGTGAAGTAATGTTTTGTAATATTTCCCCTCATCCTGTCTCTCCACCCAATGTGAGTGCGTATCTTTTAGGTCTGCCTGCACACACTGGCTCAAACATCTGTGTGTACTCTGCCCTATGTATCCCTTTCTGTAGCGCTTCACATTGTCAGTGGGTAATCATAACAGCATGGTATAGTGCACCCCTACCAGGTGAATGGCACAGCCCAAACTTTAGAATGTTGAGCAAATGAGGATTCCAAGCAGTAGCAACTCCCCAGTTTAACTGTGCCATTTGAAGGGGACAGAGCTACTTTTATCTTCTCTCAAGATTTTAAGACTTACTTTGGGGCTGCTATTCTGCATAGCAGGTTGGGGCTGCGTACCCCTAAATTAAAATCATGCTTGTTAATCTGAGGCTTTCAAATTGACTAACCTGCCTTTTTCTCATTCCTTGTGTGGATTGGGAGCCACTTCTGCCTTTTTTAAGGTGTTTTTAATGGTTGCCATTTAAAATAAATAAATAAATAAAAAGGTACCACAAGGTAGGTACAAATTTTATTTGTTCTGGAGTGTAGGGTCTCTGTGAGGGTCCTTCGTTCTTACGTTGTCCCCCCACCTCAGGTTCTATGTTTTGTGTATTTCTGTAGCTATTGTATGATTTTTGTGTACCTCAGAGGTTTTTGGGTGGATTTCTCCACAGACCTCTGTTTTCTGTTCTTGTGACCGCCATTAGGGCTAGGTGCACTCCTTTTGGGCTGTTTTCCTGACTCTTGTTTTGAGCTGCTACCAGGAGCGCACGAGGTTACTGCATACGGTTTGCACAGCCCAATCACCTATTAATTGCATTGGCGCTTACTTAGCACATATATGCCCGCAGTAGCTGCAAGCACATCCTGTGCATACCAGTTAAAGAGCATGCATGCCTATTTAGCTTTCGGCACACTAATTACTGTACACCGCTCAGTGGTGAGTTTTTTAGCCCAGAAAGCTATAGGGCTAATTATTATTGTTTAACATATTTTTATCTGGGTTTTTTGTGGTAACTTTCTTTCCTGGTACCATGGCTTATCAGAGACCATTAATTATGAAATGATGTAAGACCTGAAAAATGTTGATGAAGCCCTCCCTCATGGGTTCCTGTTGCTCTCACTGTATTGCTCAGCATAATATTTTTCTCACGGTTCCCCCCCCTGCTGGTCCTCCAAGTTGGGGAGGGGTCACCTGGTTCTTCTATGGGCAGTGGCAAAGCAGGATTGCGAAAATCACTTTAATAGGGACATGGCTATGTTGTTCATCCACACTGTCTGTCAGGTTCCTTGCCACTTTAAATCTTGCCGGAAGGTCTTCAAGCTGGCTCCTCCCACCCACCCGGGTGGTAAAACTCTCGGCTCCGCCCCATGATGTCAGATCTTCCTTACTGCTTGGAAGCTCAGGTTCCTAATTCTTCAGATCTTCCGAAACTCGTTTTAAATTCTCAAGACTTCGGTCTTCCTTTTCCCTCGCGGCTGTGATGGATAAATCGACTCCTGGTTTTCGGCGGTGCCCTTGTGGGCAGAAGATGTCCAGGACGGATCCGCACTCCACGTGCATCTACTGCTTCGGCCTAGAACACGACCCGCAGGCCTGCGAGTCTTGCTGTTCGTTCTCGGCCAACGCCTTGGAGGTGACCGCCGGCTGCCGTTGAAGCTTGGGCGCCCAGAAGCGCTACCCGCCGGTAAAGTCGAGAGAGGCCCGTTGGGTGGTTACTGTGGCGGCTGGCTCGGCTGAGCAGCTCAAGCAGATGATCGCCCTCGAGGAGGAGGCTGCCCAGGCCGCATCTTCCTCCTCCTCAGTCGCGGCATTTATCCCGCTCTCTTTGGGTACCTCATATTCTGCTTCGTTCAAGGAGCTTTGCCATTCCCTTTCCACGAAGGGAGAGAGGCCATCGGGACATTCCTCTTGGTCCAAAAAGAAGGGTCCCAAGGGTAAGTCCCATCGTCGGCGTTCGTGGGAGCGGGAGAGGTCCCCTTCCCCGGACAGCCGACCGTCGACTTCGGTCGAGGTTGCGGCTAAGGCTGCTGGCTTACTGGCGTCCCGTCAGGGTCAGCCGCCGAGACACACCCGTCGATGCAGTCGAGATTTTTTCTACCCGCCGGACGGTTTGTCGACTGGGGAAGCCGAGCCGACAACCCTTCTTCGCCGGTTCCCCCGGTGGAAACCGCGGATTTGCCTGCGCCATCAGTGCAGCAGTCCCCGGTTAAGACGTCCGAGCTGAGGAAGGAGCGGGTGTCCCCGCCTCCCAGGCCCGCCTCGACACACGGTCGCGGGTCTGCGACCTCTTCGGTCCAGCCAATCCCACCATCGTCGGCGGTCTCGGTCTCGCACTAGGTAGCGGCGCCGCCTCCTCCTCGCCTTCCTCCTCGGATGAGGAGAGGCTTCAGCGCAGATTGCGTCGATGCTACGAGGAGCTGATATGGCAGCAGTTACTTTTGTCCGGGACTAAGTTGCCACCGACGCCTTCCCTTGCCATCAAGTGGCTGTCACCCGAACGGCTGAAACAGCCTCTCGCTGCAGTCGAGATGCCCAAGCCTGGGCCGGTTGTTCGGCTGAAACCTGCTGCCCCACCAATTGTGGTGGATCCTCCGCCTCCACAACCGAAATCGGGGGCACCGACCAAGGACTCTCGGTCGGCTCAAGGCCTGCCCCACAGGTTGTCGGTCACCCTCACTCCCGACTGTCCTCGGCAGGTGGAGGGTGGCTTAGGCCCTAGGCAGTTCTTCGCGGACTCTTTGGAGTCCGACGACGATTCCTCCCTGTTCTCCAGGCAGGCTGACCTGGAGTCCTCCGGGGGCCAGTCACTGGACGAAAGCCCATCGTCCTTTATGGGTCTGCTTCGGCTCATCTCGGAGTCCACTGGGATGCAGCTCGAGCCTGTTTCCAAACAGGCCAAGTATCCCCTCACGGAGATACTGGACCGAGGAGATTCACCCTCGGAGGCATTTCCTGTGGCCGAGGCCCTTGTCGGCCCAGCCTTGGAGCTTTGGCAGCGGCCTGCTTCCTGTCCTGCGCCCTCGGCCAGGATGGCCAGGAAGTATGCAGTCCCTACCAGCTCTTTGCCCGGGTTTTTGGAGCACACCTCTGTCGAGGGGTTGGTCACCGACAGCGTTTTCCGGTGTTCCGGAAACGTTAGGGATGTGGACAAGCCCCCCAACAAGAAGTCCAAAAAGCTGGACTACGCCGGGCGCAAGGTGTACGCTGCGTCCTCCCTTGGCCTCCGCCAGGCCGGCTCGGCCGTGCTGATGGCACACTTCTCCCATGCCCTCATGGGCTCCTTGGATGAGGTGATCCCTCATCTCCCGGCCGACCTCCAGACCACGGTCCGGCAGGTCCGGGACCAGGGTAGGGCGGTGGCGAAGCAGCAGCTCCAAACAGGTCTGGACATAGGGGACTCCTGTACCAGATCGGTTGCGGCCGCAGTGGCCATGCGCCGCAGAGCATGGCTGAGGATATCCACCTTTACGGTGGATACACAGCACAAGTTGGCAAATGTCCCCTTCTTGGGGACCGACCTTTTCGGCCCTGGAGTGGAAGGTCACCTCCAGCGGATCGAAAAGTCCAGTGCCACTCTGGACTCTGTCACCTCCGCCCACAAGGACAAAGGCCGGCGTCAGCAGCAGCACAAGCCCTTTCGTCCTTCTGTGCCTGCGGCACATCCGGCCCAACAGCACCAGCATCAGGGCCAGCAGGCTCACGCTTGGCATCCCAAACCCAAGCCTGCGGCTTCCTCCAACAGGAAGCAGGGAGGTAAAGGCCCAGGAGGTCCCTCGGCCGGTCCCTCCTCCAAGCCTCCCCTCTTATTCTTGGGATTGCCTGTGGTTAAGTAACTATGGGAGGCTGGGGGTGAATGGGACTCGTAAACATAAGCAGTTGTCAGAATGGTACTGTCCTAGATCTTGTTGCATCCAAATACTTGAAACCCAACAACACTTGTTTTTAGACTGTCATTATATTACAAAGTTCTGGGCCTATTTAGCAGATGTTTGGAATGAAGCTGAGTTTAGGAGTATTGATTACCCTACTTTGATATTTGGGTCCTTAAAGGATACCTTTGCTAAGTATCCTAGTGACATGATCTATGTGTTCCTCTGTAGCATAAAATATTGTATTTGGCAATCTAGGTGTCTATGGATCTTGCAACAAAAAGAAATTACTTATGTTGAATTGTTTTCTAATATTTGTAACGCTGTTAAGTGTTTAATGAATTTTGATTTTGAGACAGGTCTATGTGCTCAGCCACAACATTTTTGGATCCACTGTACTTCATGGACACATTGATTTATGTTTATTTTTATTGTGTATGTTTTTGATTCTGAATTTTCTATTGTTTTGAATGTAATGAAGTCCAATTTCACAATAAAATTCCCCTACTCTTTTCGATAAGTGCCATGGGATCTTTAACATCCACCTGAACTACCACCAATCCAGGCAGATGGAACCTCGGTTTAACGTCTCATCTGAAAGATGGCACCTCAGAAGTGCAGCACCCCTCTCATGCTGCACTACAGTGTCAGTACTGGGATATTAACCCAAGTGCCAGATGTGGGAACTGAACCCACAGCCCTCTGATCTCCCGGCCTCAGAGGCGAGTGTGCTACCTACTGAGCCACTGACACTGGTGGTCCATGTCGCAAAAAAAAATAAAAGTTCTGAATTGTTTTAACATTTTGTTATCTCGTCTACCCTATTTGCCACCCTGATGTTCAGGGTAGTCTTGGTGCACTTGTCCTGTGTCCAGGAGGGCAGGTGTGCAGCTGCCCTCTCAGCCAGTGCCAAGGCTGCTCCTTGGTCAGTTAGCGATTTGGGAGCAAATTCTGGGCAACCCATGCACTCCTCCCTCGTGGAGCTGTGTGCCTCAGCTCAGCGATGGCCTGATCAGCCAGCCCCACTGTGGAATTCCCAGGCTCTCACACAATTGCTTGCCCTCCAGGTGACTGTGTGATGATCTGCTGCAACACCAGTGAGCTGGCGAGCCCCAATAAAGTGTTTTTTTTTGTTTGTTTGTTTTCTTTTTTAATTTTTTAAATAAGAATTCTGATGAAATGAACCTAGTCATGATAACTCAGGAGGTTTAAGAAAGCAACTGTGGAACAGGCAGGCAAAGGGTATTACTTGCGTATATAAACTATTATATGGCAGTGGAATGGTATTGACCTATCAGAAAGTAGAACAGCTGTACCTCTTATCCTGTGTACAGCTGTCTCCATGTGCTAGGCTCTTAATGTGTGCAATCCCATGTTTGCGGTCTCTGCCTCAGAGCTGCTTGCTAAACCTTCTGTTATTTTTATCAGTCAGCCTTCTGTCACCTTTTTTGCATTAAGTATTCTGGAACAACATGAAAAAAATAAAATAAAAAAATAAATACAAACATGCTTTATTTCCAAAAGATAAAAAACCTTGTCCTCCTTTTCTTTTCTTACAAGTAAACATCTGCCACACTATTGTGCCAAACCCACACAACCATGCTGTGGACATCCATGGAATAAAACACTGGACTATACTAAATAAGAGGGGGTGGGTAGGGGTGCATTGTGACAGGGATAGATGAGGTCCTGCCCCATTTGTTATGCAGAAGGAGTTTGGGTGCAAGGATCTGTTCTGTCCTTTTCTTTTCTGTCTCTTGTCTGTCTGGTTGCATGGCCGGGTTTTCTTGTGAGACTTGGGAGTTGATCTCTCTGACTGTTTCGCGATTCTCCGCCTCTTGCTATCTCTCTGCCTTCCCTTGCTATTTCTGTCTTTTCTCCCCTCTTGCATATCTGCAGGTGTGGAAATGTCATTGACACTGGGATCCCTTTGTTTAAAACTGTATATAGTTTTATTGTTGAAATTTTTGCAAAAAGCAATTTGGAACTCAAGGGGTTAATCTGAGATGCAGTTTTTAAGCCCTTTGCAGAGTTGTCAACAAGAGGTCAGTTCTGGGACACCATGTACTGTTTTGCTGCACCTGCAAGGAATGAAACTTACAAGAAAATTCCGAAAACTTACAAGAAATTCTGTGAGAAGCAGGCTCTCTTAATGAGTTCCCAGAAAAAAGACTTATAAAAAGAGCAGCAAAGCTTTTGCTAGAGAGACAAGGAGAGTGAGAGACTGAAACTTGGAATTAAGAGATACCCTCAGAAGAAGGACTTAGTTTTCTGTTTGTACTGCCTTTGTAAATAATTATATTGAATATGTTTTTTTTATTTTGTTGTTATTGAGAAAAATAAAATGGTATCTGCGGATTTTGAAACTGCTCCTAATTTTCCTATGCTTCCTGACCTGTGCCTCGATGACAGATGGTGTCAGCCTAACTGAGATTTATGCCGTGCATACTCTCAGCCAGGAGTTTTGTCTGTGGGTACTAGACCTGGTACCAGGGAAGCATAGAAAAAAGGTATGGATTCTGCAGCAGCAAGTTCAGGAGTGATTACCAGAAGAATGGCAGCCAAACTAGAAGCAGAAACAAAAGTCCAAACTGAGACTGTATAGCCAGCACCAGTCATGGAAATAAAAGCGCAGGTAGTGACAAAACCTGAAAGCCTGACTGCCTTTTTCAAATGGTGGGCTGTGCAACAACAACAGATGGAGAAACAGAAAAGAAGAGATGTAGTGACAGCAGCAGAGATGGTTGGATGCCTTGCAAGCTATCAAAGCTGGAGGTTCTGGCACAAGTCCAGCAGAGCAACAAGACGCCAACATCTCAAAGACCTTAAACTTACAAAGTTGTGTCCCTCAGTTGATATCGAAGCATACCTGACTGTTAACAACTTTTGAAAGGGTTGCCACAGCCTGCCAGTGGCCAAAGCATCAATGGACAATCAGACTGGTACCTTACCTGACGGGGAAAGCCAAACTTGCCTACAGCAATATGGACACTGCGCAGTCAGAAATATATGACCTGGTGAAAAGAGAGGTCCTTAAAAGATATGACATTTCAGGAGAGACCTACAGGCAGAGATTTCGATTTCTGAAGTACAACTCAGTCGACAATCCTTGAGAAGCCTTCACCCGACTTGGAGAACTCCTTATGAAATGGCTCCAACCAGAGGGCAAAACACTCCCATAGATCATCGAAACATTTGTAATGGAGCAGTTCATCAACATCCTATCCACAGACATACAGCTTTGGGGAAAAGGCTGTTTCTTTGGCTGAAGACTACCAAATGGCCAGACAGACGCCACAGCAGTGAGGTAGCAGCCAAGCACTGGTAAGACACTCTTTTTCCCATTTAAACTCCAAGTCTGATAAGAACTCTGGTGGGGGGAACAAATCTGCACCCAAAGACTTTATTTGCTATAAGTGTAATGGGCTAGGTCATATTGCAAGAAATTGCCATAGTAAGAAGACTGACACAGGAGCAGATTTGTCCTTAGCAAATTGGGGCAAGTACTTGACAGATGTGTAGGTGGGAGATAAGACTGTGAAGGGACTTATAGATTTGGGAGGCAGACAGACCCTAGTGCATATTGAAGTGCTGGGAAAACAATGTCCAAAAGGACCAGGTACTGGTGTGATCTGCATACACAGGTACACTCGATACTTTCGCACCACCCAAGTAACTCTGAATATTAATGGTGTGTCGCACCAAATGAAAGTGGGGGTAGTACCTAAGTTACCTGTACCTGTGATTATTGGAAATGACTTTCCAGGATTTACTGAGGTAATCACAGAGGGAGTAAATCCTGATGTTTTAGCACCTGTGGTGACAAGAGCTTAAGCAAAGAAAATCTCAGATGATGGGGGCTCTTCCTTTCACTGAGTTTGATTCGGACTTGTTTGAACTCAACTCCAAGATCCGGAAGTCCAGGAAAGAAAGATGACGCCTGAAGAAACAGTGGCAACAAAACACTGATGGACATAAGGGGTTAGCATATGAAAATGCTGAAACTAAACTGATAACTGAATGTGATTTTCTTTCAGAGCAAGCTAATGATGTTTCTCTCTGGGGTTATTTTAAGCAGCTGGGGGTGAAACCAAAACAGGGTGAACCTATGTTTAAAAAATGTGTTAGGCTGCTATACAGAGTTTGGGGTTAAACCTCAGACATAGTAACAGATGGAAAAATTGGTTATACCACGAAAGTATAGATCTGAGTTGTTAGATAGCACGATAGTCTATGTCTGGTTACTCAGGGTGGGAACCTGCCCTTGCCAGATTGCTGTACAGATTTTACTGGCCTGGAATTCATGAAGATGTTGCTACCTATTGCAGTTCCAGTGCTGAGTGTCAGAAAGTTGCCTCAATGACTAAAAAAGACAAGGTGCCCCTAGTGTCCCTACCTTTGATAGATGTGCCTTTTGAGAGAATTGCAATGGATGTGGTTGGCCCCTTAGACAAAAGTAGAAAGGGTAAGCCGGCCCGGTGGCGCTGAGGGCTGAAGCGTGGGACGCCACACCTCGCTTCACGCTGGCGACCCGGGTTCAAGAGCGGACTCTGGTTGTTGGTGGGTCGGCCGTGGGGGAGACAGGCTTGAGCGTCCAATGACAGCTCGCCGTCTCTGGGGAAGGATTTAGCCGATGCCTGACACTTGCATGACCCCGAGCGGAGGATCGAGGAAATGCAAGCTCCAACTCAGGAGTAGAGGGCTGGCCAATGAGCAGCCAGGACCGTCGGCATTAGCGCATTACGTTAGGAAGCCATTCGCTGCTCGGGGAAGGAGAGAAACGTGAAAATGCCTGCCACAGCCAGGAAGATGGGTGGACTGAGGCCGTGCCCACGATGTGCCAGAACCCGACCAGCAGTCCTCGACTGACGAAACGCAAGTATCGGGGTGTTTGCCCCAGCCCGGGGGGGACTGTGGCTCCATGGGGCTTGAGGGTCTGACAGGGTAGGGTTCCAGGTAGTGGGATGTCCACTTGTCTCCCCTGAAGAGTTGGAGGTGGCAGGCAAGGGGGAGAGATAAAGAATAATTGAAAAAAAAAAAAAAAAAAAAGTAGAAAGGGTAATCGATTCAATGCCGTAGACACCTCAGGCAGGGTAGCAGCTGCTGGTGTCTCCCTCTGGTGCCATTCATGGCTTTAGGGTATCCAGCTTTACCTCAGATGTGTAGTCCAGCATCCTGGATGCCCCCTTTCAGAGCTACATCCTTTTTGGTGGGGATGTTCAGGACATAATCTCCAACCTTTTGGAGTCGGGTCGAGCCCTTAGGATGGTTAATTCGCACTATCATACCCAGCCTGGAGCGGATCAGTGTCCTTCCCTTCACCATTTATCCTGTAAACAATCCCGCCAGCCTGACACAGGTCAGGGCAAGTGCAAGGCAGTGTTGGCCCCCCCCCCGCAGCTGCTGCCACCAGAGCCCCCAGGGGTACCTGCGGCCACCCTTCCAGCGCCCGCCCCCTGACTCCTTAGCCAACCCCCTCCCCCAGCAAGGGTTCTGGGGGAGGCTGTCGGGAGGGGGGGGTTGGTTCTCCCTTCACCTCAGCAGGTGGTGGGAAATAACCACAGACAGCTAGATGCTTCAGATCATAGAGCACGGTCACACTCTAGAATTCCTAAAGTTGCATCCAGAAAATCCTCCAGTAAATTCTTCATACCCCCAGCCCACCTGCTCCTGGTCTGGGAGGAAATTCAGGCTCTCCTCAAAAAAACAGCTATAGAGCCCGTCCCTTGGTCTCAATGGGGAAGGGGATTTTACTCCCACTTGTTCCTTGTCCCCAGAAAGAATGGGGATCTTCGGCCCATCCTGGACCTGAGTCATCTGAACCTGTACATCGAATACAAGCATTTCAAGATGGGCACTCTTCAAGGGTTGTTCCCTTCCTTGCACCAGGGGGATTGGCTCTGCTCTCTGGATATGCAGGACGCCTACCTACATATCAAGATTTTTCCTGCCCATCGTAGCTTCCTCTGTTTCCATTTTCAGGGGCCCATTTTCAATTCCGGGCCCTTCCTTTTGACCTTTCTTTGGCCCCCAGGGTCTTCACCAAGTCTCTGGCAGTGGTGGCAGCTGCTCTGAGGAGGCAGGGCTTCTACGTGTTCCTCTATCTGGACGACTGGCTGCTAGCAGCCCCCTCCAGGGACCATCTGGTTCAAACCCTGCAGTACACCCTCTGTCTGTTTCAGGCTTTGGGGATCACCATCACTCTGCTGAAGTCCTGATTTTCCCCATGCCAGCACCTTCCATACATAGGAGCGATTCTGGACACCTTCCACGATATGGCCTTTTTGCCCATGAACAGGGTAGAATGACTGATGGAGCAGACCCATCTGGTTTCCTCCAGTTGCCAGGTCCCCGCCAGGGAGTTTCTGCAACTCTTGTGACACATGGCAGTGGCCATTGCCAGAGTCCCTCTAGCCCACCTGCACATGCGGGTTCCTCAGTGGACCTTAAGTGTTCAGTGGGACCAATGCATGGATGACCTGAACCAACTGGTCATGATCTCCGACCCAGTCCGGAGAGTCCTGTTGTGGTGGTTGGAGCCGGACAACCTCCTTCGGGGGGGGGGTCTCCTTTCAGCTTTTGCCCCCCCCCCCATCAGATTCTCATGACAGACGCATCCAGCCTTGGATGGGGTGCGGTGCTCATCTGGCCGATCACCAGACCCAAGGTATACCTGGACAGAATTGGAGCAGGGTCTCCATATCAACGTCTTGGAGATGCAAGTGGTTCTTTACATTCTACAGGCGTTTCAGACTCGCCTCCTCCCCGGTCCACTGCTGGTGCAGACGGACAACATGTGTGTGGTTTGTTACCTCAACTAGCGGTGGGGACTCACTCTTAACCCCTGTTTTGGGAGGTGATGAGTCTGGTATTGTGCCATCAAGCTTGGTCTGGAGCTCTTGGCCGTACATGTTCCAGGTGTCCAAAATAGCCTGGCTGACAGTTTCAGCCACTCCCGGTCGTGGGCTCATGAGTGGGAGCTTCTGAACTTGGTGGTCAACAATCTCTTCGACAGGTGGAGTCATCCAGAGTTGGACCTTTTTGCGTCCCCACTCAACGCAGAACTGAAGCTTTTCTGCTCGTTCAGTCATGTGCCTGGAGTTTTTTGGCGAGATGATTGTCCCTCCTGGAAGGGGAGGTTTCTGTATGCCTTCCCTCCCTTTCTGCTTCTACAGAGGGTTCTGCTCGAGCTCCATTTGGAAGGGGCAGAGATGATTCTCATAGCTCCCTGCTGGCCATGTCAGATTTGGTTCCCCTTCCTGAAACAGCTGGCGGTGAAACCTCCAGTGTCATTGCCCCTGTGCACCAGTTTGCTCTCCCAGAACCAGGACACCCTGGTCCATCTGGACCTCAAGGGTCTGCACGGCTCCTGCGGACCTAGCTATTGCCTGTTTTGGGGTGTCCTCTGGGGTTCCAGACTTCCTGGTGGCTGCTAGAAGACCCTCCACCAAGGTCACTTACACCATGAAATGGAAGCGTTTCACCATTTGAGCTGCTTCATGTCAGTTGGAACCCTTCACCTGCCTGGTGATTCAGGTGTTGGAGTATCTTCTTTCCCTTTCGGACTCCGGTTTGGGATACTCCTCACTCAAGGTACATCTTTCTGCCATATCTGCATACCATACACCTATCGAGGGCAGGGCAGTGGCTCAGTTTGAGTTATCCCGCACCTTTCTGTGGGGCATTCTGCATCTGAAACCTCCCATTCGGGACCCACTTCCTCCATCGGACCTGAATTTTATGTCGGAGAAACTCACTTTACCTCCCTTTGAACCATCCGCGAGTTGAAAGCTGTGTTTTCTGTCATGGAAAGCGTTTTTTTTTTTTTTTTTTAGTTGCTGTTACTTCTGCTCGAAGGATTTTGGAGCTTTAGGCTCTTACATGTAAGGAGCCTTATTTGGTTTTTCACAAAGACAGAGTGTCTTTGCGAAGTAATACTAAGTTTCTTACCCAGGTGGTGTCGAAATCTACGTTGAATCAATCCATCCAACTTCCGGTTTATTATCCTGAGTACTCTAATCAGGGGGAGGCTTTGGCCCATACTTTGGATGTACATAGAATCTTGCAGTGCTATATGCACCGAACCAAGGCTTCTAGGAAGTCTGAGCAGTTTGTTTCATTTGCCCCCAAGAGAGAGAGGGCGCTCCTGTTTACAAACAGTTTTTTTCTAAGTGGCTAGCCAAGTGCATTGTTTAATGTTACCGTAGGTACAACAAAGACCTTCCGGGAGTGGTTAAAGGCCATTCTACCAGGCGTATGGCTTCCTCCATGCTCTGTTTAAGAAATGTGTTGGCTGCGGATATCTGTGCTGCTGCCACCTGGAATTCGGTCCACACCTTCACCAAACACTACAATCTGGATATTGCTTCTTGGCGCGGGCCAATTTTGGCCTAGCAATACTTCAGGGCCTTCTCTCCTGAGCTCTTGGTTGCTGATCTGTCCTCCTCCCAGTGCTGTTTTCCTGATTATGGCAAAAACTGCTTGGGACTCAATCTTACTGGTGGTGATCTGCTGCAAGAACCTTCCTTGAAGTAAGGTAGTACAGTTACATAAGAACTTACCGTAACAGTTGGAGGAATGGTCAAACGTAAGGCAGCTTAGATTCAATGCTAAGAAGTGCAAAGTAATGCACCTGGGAAACAAAAGCCCAAGGGAAGAGTACACAATGGGGGTTGAGATACTAACAACAACAGAAATGGAAAGGGACCTGGGGGTGGTCATATCAGATGACCTAAAGGTGAGCAAGCAATGTGAGAGGGCAGTAAGTAGGGCTGGTGGGATACTAGGATGCATAGGGAGAGGCATCACCAGTAGAAAACAGGAAGTTGTTATACCTCTGTACAGACAGCTGTTGAGACCCCATCTGGAGTACTGCGTGCAGTTCTGGAGAACCAATCTCCGAAAAGACATAGGCAGGATGGAGGCAGTCCAGAGGAGGGTAACTAAAATGGTGCAGTGTCTGCACCAGAAGACATATCAAGAGAGACTTAAGGATCTTAATATGTATAGCCTCGAGGAGCGGAGGGAGAGTGGGGACATGATAGAAACATTCAAGTACCTCAAGGGAATCAACAAAGTCCAAGGGGTAGCATCTTTCAGAAAAAGAGGTGTGCAAGAACAAGGGGGCACAATTTGAAGATAGAGGGGACGGCTCAGAGGTAATGTGAGGAAGTACTTTTCACAAGAGGGTTGTGGATGCATGGAACAGCCTTTCTGAGGAGGTTGTGGAGTCAAAACAGTGGTGGAATTCAAGAATGCATGGGACAGGCACAAGGCAATTCTAGAGGGTGGAGCTGGAAGAAGTAAGCTGTTGGTTAGCTAGGTTCTGCAGCTTATCCATTAGGTAGGGAAATGGGCAGACTGGGTGGGCCAAGTGGTCCTTATCTGCCATCAAATTCTATGTTTCAGTAGATCTTCTAGAGAAGCTCTTGCAGCAGGCTCTGCTTTACCTCCTTCCCCCTGCTGTTCCTTGTTCCTCTCGCACTGCTTATGCCTCTTCTTCCTTGGTTCTCAGGAAACTCCTCAGTTCTCCATTTACTGCCCTCTTTGGGTCTCCGGCGGGAGAACTGAGGAGGGTGTGGGGGACCACCCAACTTTATAGGATTGGCTGACATTAGCAGCTGATGACGGTGGTTGGAGGCCTCCATGGTAGACTGCTAGCTAGAAAGTTTTCCATGTGGCCCTGGTGCCTGTAGGCTTAGTCGTACCGGTATTAGCCTGCTGCAAGAGCTTCTCTCAAAGATCTACTGTTACGGTAAGTTCTTTACATAACTGTACTTTCCTCTTCCGGGGGAGCATTACCAGTTCAGGGTGTTGTTGTTTGTCTTCTCTTCTGTGCCATGGGTATTTACTGAGTGCTTAGCTGCTGTAGCAGCAGCCCTCTGTCACGAAGACCTTTATATGTTTCCATATTTGGACGACTGGTTACTGAAAGCCCAGTCCAGGGAACTTCCGTTACTGACTCTAGAATGCACCCTGCAGTTGTTCCAGTCCTTGAGCATCACTGTCAGTTTGCCCAAGTCTGTGCTGACCATATCCCAGCAGTTGCAGTACATAGGGAGTTCTGGACTCTACTCAGGGTGATGCCTTCCTACCACAGGACAGGGCGGACTGCCTCATAGCTCAAGCCCAGGCAGTGGTTCAGTGCTGGTATGTCCCAACCAGGGAGTTCTTGAGGCTGCTAGGCTTAATGGCCATGGCCATTGTGATGGTCCCTTTGGCCAGGTTACACATGAGGATTCTGCAGTGGACCCTGAGAGTCCAGGGGGATCAACACTCAGATGATCTGGATCGGCTGGTTCTTGTCTCCTCCTCAGTATGCAGGGTGCTTCTATGACGGTTGGGCCTAGACAATCTCTTAAAATGGTTCCCCTTTCTTATCCCCATTTCTCACCAAATCTTCACCATGGATGCTTCAGGTCTGAGTTGGGGAGCGCACCTACCCGTATCAGACCCAGAGGATATGGTCTCAGTGGGAGATGCACCTCCTCATAAACATTCTGTAGATGCGGGCAGTTCTGTATGCCTTACAGGCTTTCCAGAACCATATCTCTCCATGCCCACTGTTGGTACAGTCGGACAACCTCAGTGTGGGTTATTACATCAACAAACAAGGAGGGACCGATTCCTCTCCCCCGTGCCAGGAAGTGATGAGGGTCATGTACTGGGCTCTAGATCACGATCTAGAACTGGCAGCCATCCAGGTGCCCAAAATGCCTTGGTGGACAGCCTCAGCTGGTCACAGTCCAGGATGCACAAGTGGGAAATGCTGACCTCAGTTGTACAAGACCTATTCATCAGGTGGGGTCGTCTAGAGTTGGACATTTTTGCATCCCCACTCAATGCAAAATTGCTGTGTTTCTGCTCACTAGATCCAGGGCCTGGAGTTTTCTGGTGAGATGCATTGTCCCTCTCCTGGAAAGGGAGGTTTCTTCCCATTTTTTTTCCCCTGATTCAGAGGGTGCTCATCAAACTACGGATGGAGAGTGCCACGCTAATTCTTATGGCCCCATTTTGACCTAGTCAGATATGGTTTCCATTACTGCAACAATTGGCTGTGGAACCTCCAGATCTCACTTCAAGAGGGCTCTTGCAGTAGGTAATAACCATTAGGACTGCCAGGTGCTAGGACCACATGGAAAACTTCAGCTAGCAGTGTCTGGTGCGGGACCACCAACACAACGTCATGTGATGGACTTTAGCGTGACACTGTATAGTGAGTGGTCCTTACACCCACCCTCCAGTTCTTTTCCGCCATCAACCTGCGCACGTCGGACCTCGTGGAGAATGCTGCTTTAGTCGACTGCCATTTTCAGATGAGTATTTCACCATTTTTTCTTGATTTTCTGTATTTCTAGAAAAGTAAATCTTTTTTGTGCATGTCTTCTCTGACGTCTTCCGAGTCTCATAATAACAAGTGCGATTACCGCAGCACACAGCTCCCTCATAAGGACAGCCATTCTCTCTGTTTTTTCTGCCTGGGACCCAAGCACAAGACCGAGAACAGTGAGGCCTGCCAGAATTTCAACCAGGCCTCATGGAAACACCGCCAACTGGCCCTGGAAGCCCATGTTCTTAAACTGAAGATGGCTTCCATGGATAAGGAGCTGTGGAAGCAGCGGGGATTGTCTTCCTCACTTGGGGGTTCTTCCAACTCCCACAAGAAGAAGAAGCACCAGGACCAGGATCGGTCTCCTTCCCACTCGCAGCCTCCCGTTAACGCAGGTAACACTACATGCTAAGTCTGCTTCCTCCTCCATGGAGCAGCCCTTGTTTCCCCCACCTGAGCTGGTTGCAGTTCAGGTGGGCGTCTCCGGAGTTCTGGAGAACTCCCCCACTCTTAGATGCCTCAAAACCTCTGGGTCTGAGTCTGATGGTGTGGATGATAAGTCGGTCGCCAGCTCCTCTGATGACCACCTAGCCCAGGCTGACAAGCCGCATGCCAGCTCCTCTGGCATCCGCCCAGCCATGGCGCTTTCATCGGGCCCCGATAACAGGCCTGTCGTTTATCCACCGGATCAGCGCATGCTGACATTTTGGCCCCAGCCTTCCCCAGAGGGTTCTCCCTCTCGGGATCCTCCTTCCCCACCTCCTTTGGTGGAAACTCCTGGCTGCCTGAGCTGGAGTTGGAGGAGCGTCTGCCCGACATCACTCAGATGCCAGAGCCAGAACGCCAGACCTCCCTCAGGAGCTAGTGACTCCTGCGCCCAGACTCCCCCATCTGGGCCTGTTGCCCTGCCCCAGACCCCGGTGGAACCCTCCGCCCCTTCAGGGCCGATGCCACAACTTCCATCGGCAGGTCCGATGCCAGACCTTATGTTACCAGGCCCTTCCTACCCTCTCTCAGGGCCCCTGTCAGGTTCCCTCGACCCCTCCATCGGGGCCTTCACCTAGTTTTTTTTTTGTGTTTTTTTTACAATTATGTTTATCCTCCTATGGCAGGTCCCCCCGATCGTCCGCCACCCTACCGGAATTCTGGGGCTTGTAGCACTGTTGCGTGCCCCAGCGGATCCCCTGAGCTCAGCCTGGAGGCTACATCCTTGGGTGGTCCCCCTGTTATCCTCCATTTTCTCACCTGGGTGTGCCCTAGTCCCGAGTCCCCGGAAGCGGTGAGGCATGCACGTGGAGGTGCACATGCGCACCAAAGCCCCAGTGCCAGTCTCTTCCGCCCTTCCTTGGCCTAGCGCCGATACTCCTTGGAACGACGCCTCCACTCTGACCTCCACTAGGGACCTGCCATGCTCTGAGGAGACAAGTTACTCCTCCTGAGGTGGAGAGCTGCCAGCCGGCAGCCTTTCACATCCTCTCCCCCCCCGCCGACCTCCGACGTCCCAGACTCATTCCCGAACCTGGGTCGCCATTGTGGCATCCAGTGCCTCAACCCTCTGCGCCACCGCGCCAGCTGCCTTCACCTAGTTATCCGCCATCAAGGTCTCCATTAGGACCCTTGGCTCCACAAGGTACTTACTTCTTTGTCACTTCTGTTTGTATGTTTAGTTTAGTTTATTGTTCTAAGAATTACCATCTTTGAGCCAATGGCTCTTTTACAAAGGTTCCACGTCATCAATGTACAAACAAACAAGACGTGTTACAAAGAATGGTCAGCAAATTATAAAGGTTTCAATAAGCCAGTATAATACAGTACATCACAGGAAAAAAAACATTGGAGGAATGGTCAAGGTGGGTAGGGTAGGAGGAGATATGGGGAGGGGAGCAGACTTAGAGTAGTTGGGGTACTCGGATGCCTTTGTCAAGAAAGGAGCAGAGGAGGAGGAGGATGAAAAACAGTAAAAACAGCCATGAGGAAAGAATCATTAGTCAGGGCAGTCACAGGAACTAGAGGCTGAGAGGTGAGAGTAAAGCTTAGATTTGAAAGCTCCTGGTGATGTGGAGGATGTAATGAGTGAGCTCAGGGCATTGTACCAGCTGGCGGCATGATAGGCAAAAGATCTTTGGCCCTGTGTGGTCCAGCATCTGGGGACCTGGAGAGGCTGGTGTTCCGATCTTCTGGTGGGATGGATGCTGGTGTTGGGGCAAAGTAGGTCTTGGATACACAGCGGAGTGCGGCCCAAAATGGATTTTTGCCATCAAGCTATGTGAGGTACCTTATCTGCGATTTGAGAGTTGCAACCACCCTGTTTCAGTGTAGAGCTCACATGTATGAATACGTCTTTGCGCTCCAGTGAGCAGCCGACAGGCCTTGTTTAGGGTGGTTGTGATGCGCCTTAGTGCGGTGGTAGTGGCAGAGCCATAGATAATTAAGCCATAGTCTATGACTGAGATGACAGAGCTTTGGATATGTGTTCCATAAATATGCACACCGCACTCCTGTGTGATTGTGGCATGGCCACTTCTGTTAACTGTTTCAGGAATGTGTCAGCTGCAGAAATCTGTGCTGCTGCCACTTGGAGTGCTGTCCACACTTTCACCAAGCACTACAGTCAGGACATTGCCTCCAGAAGAAGGGCAGGCTTTGGCCTAGCTGTGCTTCAGGGCCTTCTTTCTTAGACTTCTGGCCTCCTGCCACTCAGATTTTTCTTGTGATTAGCACTGCTTGGGGCTTAGGTTTGACCTGCTGACAGAGATATCCCCGAATAAGATAGAACAGTTACATAAGAACTTACTATAACAGAAGGTCTTCGAGAGAGTCTCTGTCATCAGGTCATGCCGTCCCTTCTTTCATCCTTCTTTTCTCTCTACAGCTCGGCTGTCCTGTTACTCCAGCCTTTTTGTTAGCTGGGCACCTTTTCTCTCTCTCCTCGGTTCCCTGGCGGGACTCCTGTTTCTCATGGCTTCTGGTTAGGGAAAGAACTGAGGAGGGAGTGGGGTTGCCTTCTCTTACATAGGGCAGGTGACAGAGCCAGACAATGGCATGGGCGGCCCCTACTAGACTGCTGCAGAAAAGCTTCCATGGGATCCTAGTGCCTGACAGCTAAGCTCCATAGATGTGAACTGATGACAGAGATTCCCTCAAAGATCTACTGTTGTGGTAAGGTCTTATATAAGTGTTCTTTCCTCTGGCAGTAATGGGCCATCGTGGGGCAGGGTAGGGCTCTACCCCAAGGTCTCATCCTCCTCTGGTACCCGCCAGTGGTTACCCTGCCAGCCCAGGTTCTGCAGGTACTGCCAGCACCCACTTCTCTGATCACGGTGGAGCACCATCCCGACAGCTGCCAACCAACACTCCGTCTATGGAGGCTGGCCATTTGGCCCCTGGCTTGACAGGCCAATTGTTGGTGAGGATCTACCCAGGTGAGGAGTACTGGGATGTCCGTTTTGAGTCGCAGACGATACCTGTCTTCGAGGAGTCCTCGTTCAACTCAAATCAAGAGTCCATGGCCTCCTCTGGGGCTCCACTCTTCGACCATGGTACGGTTGAAGAGCCTTGCACCGACCAAGGGCCATTGCTGTTTGGGGCACTATTTCACTTCATAATTGAGTCCACAGGTGTCCAGTTAGAACCAGTACAGAAGAGGGACATGTACCCTCTTATGGACATCTTGGACTGGGGGGTGCCTTCCCAGCGACTGAGGCCATCTAGGGACCAGCCCTGGAGCTTTGGCAGCATCCAGCATCCTGCCTGGCACCCATGGTCCATGTGGTCTACAAGTATGTGGTCTTTACTGGCTCCCTCTCAGGGCTGTCAGACCACCCCTCCACAGAGGGGCTGGTTACTGACTCGGTCTTCAATAAGTCAGGGCACCATGGGAATGTGGACAAGTCCCCGGACAAGGAGTCCTGTAAGGTGGACCATGCCACATAAAAGGTGTACGCTGCAGCTGCCTTTGGCTCTCTGGCAGGTTAGCTATGCCATTATTATGGCCATGCCATGATGAGCATGTTTGACCTGATCCTCCCCCACCTTCACCCAGAGCAACGGATGGGGGTGGAGCTCATCTGAGACCATGGTCAGTTGCTGGCTAAACACCAGCTTCAGATAGCTTTGGACATGGGCGACTCGTGTGCCTCTGCGGTGGCAGCAGCTGTCTCTATGCATCACAGGGCCTGACTGCGCTTGCCCGCTTTCATGGCAGACACCCACAGAGTGTGGCAGATGTACCCTTTTTTGGATACTAACCTCTTTGACCCTGGGGTAGAAAGACATCTCACATGGATCGAGGAGTTCAGTGCCACACTAGACTTGGTGTCTTCATCTCAGAGGGACCAGAAGAAGAAGAAGCCAAAGAAACCATTTTTTTAGTACCAGTCCTTTCAGTTACTGCTTCCCTGGCAGCAGCCCCAGCAGGGGCAGTTCCAGACCTGGTGCTCCAAGAAGTGTGAGGGCCAAAGTCTAAAGGGGTGGGTGCAGGGGTAGTGGTGCTGATCTGGCAGCAGCCACCAGTGCCCCCACCAAGCCTTCCCAGTGACGGGTTGAGGGGATGTCATCCCTCCACCTGTTCTGTCCCCCAACTGCTCTTCCCGTCAGAGGCAGGCTGCGTCTCCTCCTGCCACGTTGATCCACCATCACAGTGGACAAGTGGGTGCTCAGGGTTTTAAGTAGCTGGTATTGTTTAGCAGAATGCTACACAAAACAGGGTAATGCTAACCATTTTCAAAAATGCATAGCAGTAGACTGCTAATCATTTTTTTCCAGTGAGTCTATGGCACAGTAGACAAAGTTAATAAAATTATATATATATTTTAAATTTTGCTAATCATTCTGTGCCAAGTGCTATGTATTTTTACAGCTGATTATCACTTTTAAGTGTAAAACTGCTAATCAATGTTTTTGGCTTATTTAATACCCCGGTGCTAGATGTAATAGGCAGAGGACTGTCTCTCAATGTTGAGGCTCCCCACCCTGTTGCCGCCACGCACCTCGAGAGTCTGGGGTATCTCAGGACACACTGTCCACCCTCAGGGAGGACATTGCTCAGCTCCTTGTGAAAGGAGCCATAGCCTGTGTCCCACACACCCTGGCCAGTCAGGGTTACATGTCCAGGTACTTTCTGGTCCTGAAATGGATGGGGGGCTGGTTCCCCATACTGGAGCTTCACAATCTCAACCAGTACATAAGAAAGTGCAAGCTCCGAATGGTCACTCTGAGCCAGATTATACTACCCCTGGAGCAGAATATGTGGTTCTGCACCCTGAACCTCCAGGATGCATTCTTCCATATCTGTGTCCGCAGGTCCCACTGTGGGTACCTACAGTTCTGAGCAGAGGGGATCGTGTATCAGTTCCAGGTCATGCCATTCGGCCTCTCTTCAGCTCTGAGGGTCTTCACCAAGTGTATGGAAGTGGTGGCAGCCCACCTGTGGCACCAAGGGGTCAGAATTCACTGGTACCAGGATGACTAACTGATCACTGGTCCATCCAGAGAGGCTGTGGCAGGATCCACAGCCCTGGCCCTCCAGCTCTGCAAAGACTTGGGCCTCCCAGTGGACCGGGCACTGGATCTTACCTCCTTTGCCCGATCATTTGAGGTTGGGCTCCTGCACCCTGCTTGGGATTTCCTATGGTTGTTGAGGTGCATGGCATCGTGCACCAGTGTGGTCCGTTGGGCCTGCTGGCGAATGTACCCCCTCCAGTGGGAGCTAGGTCATCAGTGGTCTCAGCACCTAGGTCACCTGGATCAGCTGTTCATGTTAACCCAGCCAATGTGGGATGCCATCCAGTTGTGGCTAGTCATGGAACGTACGCACAGCTGTAGAGTCAAGCCATATAAAAGTGAGAGTACTAGACTTTAGGAGAGCTGACTTTTGCAAAATGGGAGTGTGCCTCAGAACAGCACTAGCAAACGGGCAAGAAGGGTGGAGGAACAATGGGGAATCATCAGAACTGCCATTGCAGAGGCAACACGCCTTTGTGTGAAGCAAATAAATCAAAACGAATGAAAAAACCACTATGGTTCTCAAAAGAGGTGGCAGGGAAGGTTAGGGAGAAAAATATAGCATTCAGGAAGTATAAGGAAACACAGAAGGAGCAGGACAGAGAACTGTACCAGTTAAAGCAGAAGGAAGTGGGGAAGGCAGTCACAATAGCAGAGGCCCAACCCAAGGAAAAGATAGTCAGCTCGGTTAAGAAGGGGGATAAAATCTTTTATAGGTATATTAGGGAGTGAAGAAAGACCAAAGGAGGGATAGTGAGGCTTAATAAAGGGGAGAGTGGGTGGGCAGAGGGTGACAGTGAAAAAGCAGCGATACTGAATGAATACTTCTGCTCATTATTCACAAAAGAAGAGGAGGGGGAGGTACCTAAACCGAAGAATAGAGGCACTCTGGATAGGGGGTCGATACCAGTTCGTTCACAGAAGAAAAGATTCTGAAAGAACTCCTAAAACTCAAGGTGAACAGAGCAGTGGGACCTGATGGGATTCACCCCAGAATTCTAAAAGAACTAAGGGGAGAACTAATGACACCACTGACTACCCTGTTTAACAGATTATGGGAGGATGGTGTGGTACCTGAGCACTGCGGATGTGATTTCCCTTCACAAAAGTGGGATCAAAGCAGAGGCAGGAAACTACAGACCTGTTAGTTTGACCTCAGTGGTAGGGAAAATGATGGCATCACTTCTGAAAGAAAGAATTGTTGAGTACCTAGAGGCCCACGGGGCACATGACCCAAGGCAGCATGGATTCACAGCAGGAAGGTCATGTCAGACGAATCTAATACATTTCTTTGACTGGGTGACCAAAGTAGTAGACCAGGGAGGGGCTGTGGACATGGCCTACCTAGACTTTAGCAAGGCATTTGACACAGTCACACACAAAAGATTAATAAACAAGTTATCCAGCCTGGGAGTGGGTCCCAGGGTGGTAGCCTGGGTAAAAAAACTGGGTAGTAGTAAAAGGAGTGCACTCCGAAGAAAGGGGGGTTGCTAGCTGGTGCTGCAGGTTTCAGTACTGGTAATGATCCTTTTTAATGCCTTTGTAAGTGACATTGCAGAGGGACTGGAAGGAAAAGTATGCCTCTTTGCAGACGACACAAAGACCTGCAACAGTGTTGATATACAAGGAGGGGTATAATGGATGAGAAGGGACTTGGCAAGGTTGGAGGAATGGTCAGAAGTGTGGCAGCTTAGATTCAATGCAAAGAAGTGTGAAATAATACACCTGGGAAACAAAACCCGGGGAAGAGTACACAATTTGGGGGAGGGGGTAATAACAACATAAATGGAAAGGGACCGGGCGTAGTCATATCAGATGACCTAATGGTAAGCAAGCAATGTGAGAAGGCAGTAAGGAGGGATGGGGGGGATATTGGGATGTACAGGGAGAGGCATCACCAGTAGAAAACAGGAAGTTGTTATCCCTCTGTACAGACAGTTGGTGAGACCCCATCTGGGGTACTAAGTGTAGTTCTGGAGATCCCATCTCTGCAAGGATATAAACAGGATGGGGCAGTCCAGAGGAGGGTAACTGAAATGGTGCAGGGTCTGCACCAGAAGCCATAATGAAGAGGGACTAAAGGAGCTTAATATGTATAACCTCAAGAAAAGAAGGGGGTGGGGGATGATAGAAACTTTCAAGTACCTCAAGGAATCAACAAAATCCAAGAGGGTAGCATCTTTCAGAAAAGAGATGTGCAAGAATAAGGGGGCACAATTTGAAGATAGAGGGGGGACGGCTCATAAGGAAGTAGTTTTTCACGGAGAGGGTGGTGGACACATGGAACGGCCTTCCTGAGGAGGTCGTTGGGTCAAAAACAGTGGGGGAATTCAAGAATGCATGGGACAGACATAAGGCAATTTTGGTCGGGTTAAGAAGAAGTAGGCTGTTGGTTAACTGGGATCTGCAGCTTATCCAGTAGGTAGGGAAATGGGCAGACTGCGTGGGCCAAGCGGTCCTTATCTGCTGTCAGTCTGTTTCTGTATGTTTCAGGAAGGACTCCCATTTGTATGCCCAGAGCCGACCGTCACACTGATGATAGATGTGTCTCTGGTAGGCTGTGGAGCGCACCCGGGGGACCACATGACCCACGAGTTCTAGTCTCTCAGGGAGTCCTGTCACCACAAAAACATGCTGGAACTACATGTAGTGCAGCTGGCTGTCACAAAATTTCCTCTGCTGATCAGGGGTGTGGCCGTTCAAGTCCATATGGACAATAACCACAGCCATGTTTTACCTGAACAGACAGGGTGGCACACACTCCCACCCTTGTGTTGGGAGGCTCTCCACACATGGACCCATGTGCGCAACCTGGGCACCGATCTCCTGGTGATTCACGGCACAGGAAGAACAATCAGCTGGCGGACAGTCTCCGCACGGCAGGAGAGAAACGTCACATGAGTGGTCTCTGCATCAGGAGTAACTGAACCACCTGTTTTCCCGGTAGGGCTCACCCTCAGTGGATCTGTTTCCCCTCCTAGAAGAATGCCAGACTAAGGTTGTTTTGTGCCTGCTCCCACATTCCGGGACACTGATGGGTGGGATGCCTTCACGAGGCCATGGACCCTGGATCTCGTGTATGCTTTTCCTCCCTTCCCTTTGATCTACAGGGTTCTGGCAGAGGTCAGGAAGGACAAGGCATGGATGATCCTGATAGCTCCAGACTAGCCAAGGCAGATCTTACTTTGAGTGGGAGCTCTTGCAGCAGGCTACACCATAAGGACTATGCCGACAGGCACTGTGACCCCACGGAAACATTCTTAGCTAGCAGTACCCAGCGGGGATCGCCCCCTGACGCCTGACCGCTTCCGACGTCCGCCAGTGGCATAAAGGGGGCAGTCCCCGGCCACTCCCATTCTTTTCCAGTTGTCGACTCATTCACATCGGCTCCACGGACATCTACTGCTAATAGTCGACCACCATTTTCACTTACTCTTTTCTGCCAACAGTTTAGCTATTGTTCATCCGCATAATCGGTGCATGTCTTCTCCGTTGTCCCCCAGTCAGCGACCAAAATCCAAGCGTGCATGCGGGAGCAAATCCCGGCCCCAGACGGTCACTCAGCCTGCCTCATCTGCTAGGGGCCTGACCATGACGCCGACTCCTGCCCACACTATAAAAAATTCAACTGCTGGACTCGCATCCGTCGACTGAAGTCACTGAAGACCTATCTTCTAGAACAGCAGCTGGCCACCGTGCAAAAGACCCCGTCAGGCCTAGGTTCCCCTCCTTCATTAGGGTCTGGGACTTCACTCATATCGAAAGAGAAAAAGTCCAGCAGGAAACACCACCATCACAAGAAAGACACCTGTTTGGACTCCTGATCCAGGTCAATGCACAGGAAAATGGCCAGCTCCAGTCCTCCCTCCCGCGGGAGGTCGGACTCTGCTCCCTCGCCAACTCAAGTTTCCTCCGGGTTGCCGGCCTTGAAACCCCGGCGTTGGTGCATACGTCAGGCGGTGTTTCTTTGGAGCATGGGCCTTTGGCCCCCTCCCTTAATCTTAGACCCTACAACCATACCGCCTTATCTAAGTCCAGGGATTCTGCCGTCAAAGGGGGCGAGCAACAGCCATGATGCCACCCTCGCCAGGCGAAGGCTTCCTCCTCTTCATCAGATCATCTAGCTGGACCCGACGACAGGAAGAGGTGTTCAGAACCGGGCTCTCACCCTGATGGCAGCTGTCCGAGGCACCAGGTATCAGACTCCCGGTGCTCCACCCCGATGTCCTCGACATCTTCGCATCCAGGGTCTCCCCTGCTGCCTGCAACCCCGGAGGTTTTGCCAGAAGGGGTGCAGCCACCGGCCAAGGAGATGCCGCCCTGATGACCAACCCACTGATGACGGGCCGCCAGATGTCAGGTCAGCCAGTTGACCTGCCATCAGCTCCAACGCTACCTAAGGAACAGACGCCGGAGAAACCCAAATCACATGAGCGTACACCGGTTCCTGATAAGCTGTCAGGTCCACCACCCAGAAGGCCTGACAATAGGTCTGAGACACCAGGCCCATCGGCCCCAACCATGGTCTCTCTGTCTGAGGTCAAGGACCTTTTCAGTTCCTGGTGGAACATAGTCAAAAGTGACATCGTCCCCAAGGAACTCCAGGTTCCAATACCACAACCACCGGTAGTCTTCCCTAAGCGGCCCCGTGGTCGTCGCTCCCTAAGGACAGGTCTCCTACCTGATTGGACTGCAGGTCTACTGAACGACGCAGTCATTGTTCTAGATCGTCCTCCAGGCGTAATAGGAGGAGGCACCAGCATTCCCGCTCTAGACCTTCTTCTATGTCATCTGACTCAAACTCGTCTGTCTCCTCTGAATCCTCAGGGGAGTTTTCCTCTCCTTCCCACCACCCTGACCCTCCGGGGGATTATCCCCACTCCCCATCGAATGATCCCACCTTCTTGGATGTGATGCGTAACATCCAATTTTTAAATCAGTGGGAACTGATGATCTTGATCCAGAAAGAAGATGCTGGCTCATTTATTTTTTTCTCTATTTTATCTTTTGTGCCCTGACTCTGTGTCGATTATCCGCCTGGTCACGGTCCACCGACTTCCAACTAGCTGTGCTCCTCCTGAAACCTTTAACTTACCTCGGAGGAGATGGGGCGCACTGGCCAGGTCACCGCGATCAATGGGACTATCTGGAGGCAACCGGTCGGAAGGCTAATTAAAGCCAAGGCAGGCTTCACGGAGGCGGCAGACTACGGGAGTTATTTTTCCCCATTTTTACTGGGGACGTACAGTGATGTCCTGCATCTGCCCTGCCCCTTAATGCTGTTGCACGCTGGTTGCTGCGGTGCCCCTGGCCTCCGCCAAGTGCCGGACAGGATCTCCACCCTCCCCCTGGAGAAGGAGAGCTGTCTATTGGAGGCTCTTTCCTTCTCCCCCTGGCTGGTTGTCCAGCAACCCAGGTCTGTTCCCAAACTCGGGGTGCCGGGCGTTAGCGGAAATCCAACCGCTGCGCCAATGGGCTGGCTAGGCTGGCTCATTTCTTGGGTATGGTGAGTCCAAGCAGGGGGCAACCTTAACCTTTTTTTGCACTAGCCAGCAGGGTAAGTTGATTCAAAATTGCACTAGCCAGCAGATGGTTGCACTAGCCCTTAATTATAATGGTAAATTTTGATCACTTATACAGGAAACAATGTAAGCCAAGAAATACTCTGATTTATTGCACATTTATCCTGCTCCGATATTGCTTCCAGCTCCCAGCAGAAAAAGACTGTAATGCCATCACACACAGTGAGTCCCCCCCATTTTTGTACCATGGCCTCTGTCTTTCTCTTTCTGCCGCTGCTACTTCACCCCCACCCACCCAAACCAGAGGACATCACAACAACAAATGTTCAATCAAGCAGTCCTAGCTTTACATACAGAATAGCCAACATCATCATGCACCTCACAACACTGTTACCACCACCCACAGGGCAATGAACAGAGTTAGGCAGAGAAATACACTCTCAGCACCCACCCTGTAGTTGAGTGGAGACCTGCACTTCTGGAAGTTTGTGTACAGTCTCAAGTGAGCCAGGAGCACATCTAAGATTTCTTTGGGGTGGGGGCTACACAAACCTAAGGGGCTTGGGAATGACATTATTATTTTTAAAAGCATTGATTTTAATATGCTGTGCCCCAACAATAACAGATTTTTCTTTAACATTGTCCTTTCATCAGCCCAGGGGAAACAGTACTCAGGCATAGTTGGGATCCCCTACACTTGCCAGTTATGGCAGCCATGGATCTGTGGATGGTTATTTCAGAGTCTGGTCTACAGTGGTGTCCAGGGAAAGAACAGAGTTGGGAGATTTGGTGAGGAGAAGGAAGTTATTGTAAGGCTGGGATAAAACCCAACTGCAGAGCTGACCCTGTACGCCTCTTCACATTTTGTCACTGAAATGTTGGATACAGACACTCAAAATGTAGGGAAATGAGGGGCACTGGTCTTAATAATATGAGTCAAATTAAGAGACATATTCAGAAAACTGGAAGCTAGTGACTTAACAGCACTTTTGCCCTTAATCACACCCTGGACAATAGCTGAAAGTCCTAACAGTGGAGTGGTAATGACTCACACTAAGTCTTTTGTGGGATACCCCTCTTGAACTGCCAGATAATTTTTTATTTATTTATTTATTTAAGAGATTTACCAGATAAGCATTCTGAGCAGGGACCGCTCGTTTTCAGATGCGACCTGGGGATTACATAGGTCAGACAACAGATACAGTAAACAGTAAAACACAGTACATCAGATACAGTAAATCAGTAAAACACAGTACATCAGTGTTACATAGGACTAGAGTAGCTAACAGTAGTCATAGTTAAAGTGCACATGCGTGAAGACAACAGACAGCGGTTCAGAGGCAAATATTATTTGGCAGCTAGGTCTTCGGTAGCAAATTACAAGCAGCAGAGTAGTAGGACCTCAGGAGTGGTTTGAGAGCCCAGTGGAGTCTGAATGCCTGATGTCTGCAGGTAGCTCATTCCATAGTTTTGGCAGACGGTGCATAAGGCCATTTGGCCTTTAGAGGTGCTGCATAGAAAGGTACATGGAGCTTTTTTAGATCATAAGCTCTGAGCGGGTAGGCAGGGGAGGTTGGGCTGATAGAGCACTGCTGAGGTAGAGGGGAGGGTATTTGACCAGTTGTAGATAAGGTTATGCAATGTTGTTTGCGCCAGAGACTGTAAGGATGGGAAGGCCAGGGCCACAGGTCGGAGGATGGGTGGTGGAGGGCTGTCAAGGGCGAATGGCAGAACGAGTGATAGAGGGGTCCAGTCCAGCCAATGTGGATGGGGGACATCACAGACCACTTCCCATAGTCAAAGATGGGAAGGATCATTTGAGGACTAACTCCCGTCTAACATAGGTGGGAAGGAGCCTTTGTGACGGTACAGTGCTCTAACCTAGGGGTGAAGTTTTCTCTGCAGTGATTCGATGTGGGCGTGAAAATCGAGGTGTTGATCTAGCCATATCCTAAGTACCTGAAGGAGGTGCAGGAATCTAGGTTTGAGCCATCCAGGTGTGGAAGACAGGGGGCTGGGAGGGATAACTTGGGATGGGTGCGAAGGTTATGGAGACGGTTTTCTTGGCATTTAGGATAAGCTGGTTGGACCTGAGCCATGTTTGTACGCATCAAAATCCCGTTGTAGAGATGCAAATGTGTCATCGGTAGAGGGGCCAGAGGTGTACAGTACTGTATCATCCACGTACATTTGTAGCTCTGAGTTAGAGCAGACTTGAGGCAGATCGTTTAAGAATATAGAGAAAAGTAGGGGACCAAGGACTGAACCCTGGGGGACCCCCATGTTCACTGGTAGTTGGGAGGAGATGTGAGGGCCAATTTTTACGGCCTGCACTCTGCCTGACAGGTAGGCTTGGAACCAGTTAGAACCGGGTTGGGAGAGGCCTGCTTGTTGCAATTTTGAGAGGAGTTTAGTGTGGGACACGGTATCAAAGGCTTTGGCCAGGTCAATAAAAATAGCAGAGGTGACAAGGCCTTTGTCCATGCCCAAGGAGATATCGTTAGTGAGCCTTAGCAAGGCTGTGATGGTGGAGTGATTTTTGTGAAAACCCGACTGGAATGGAGTGAAGAAAGAGGTGGAGTCGAGGAACTGTGTTAGTTGGGTGAGTACGAGCTGCTCTTGCAGCTTGGCCAGGGCCGGTAAGAGGGAGATAGGACGGTAGTTTCCCGGTTCAGATGGGTCGCCCCCTTTCAGTAGGGGAATGATTACTGCTTCCTTCCAGGCACCTGGAATTTTCGCCATAGCGAAGGAGAGGTTTAGTAGGTCTGCAAGGGGGGAGGCAATGGCAGGGGCAGATAGGAAGAGGAGTTTGGCGTCCAGGCCTTGTGGGCACTTGCTTTGTTTGGGTCGGGAGGCGTGAGGCAGCGAAGACTTCTGCTGGGAGAGGCCGGGAAGGAGAAGGTGGGCGTGCTTAGGGGTGGCTGGGGTATGGCAGGGTGGTAGTTATGCGGCGCAAGGCTGTGAGTTGTCTAGTAGAGATTTGGCGCTTGTAGCTAAGAAGGAGTTGAAAGCGGATGCAACTTCTTGGGGTTGATAAGATGTTGTCCTGAAGGTTTAGGTGGGAGAGGGAGTCTGGGCCGGGGAGATAACAGGGTTTTGACGGCTTTCCAGAATTTGAGGATGGCTAAGATTTTTGTGAGGGTGTCATGGAAATAGTAGTTTTTTGCCTGTCTTATGGCTTTTGTGCAGTTGTTTCGGAGGGTGCGGTAGTGTTGCAGAGATGTAGGGGATTGAAGTCTCCTGTGATTTTTCCAGGCCTGATCCCTAGCTAGGCATTTGCCAATTATGTCTGCTGATATCCAGGGGAGGTGGAAATCCCTGACTCTTTTCTTTCTTGGGGGGCATGATAGTCCCATATGTTGAGGATCTGCTTTCTAAACCTATCAAAAGCATGGTCAATTGAGGACGCTAGATTGATAAAGGACCAGTCGGCAAGTGCGAGATCATCTAGGAATGATTGGAGACGAAGGGATTTGTAGGCTCTGGTAAGGATCAGCCTAGGAGGGAGGTGGTTAGTTGGTCTGTGCACTTTCCTTGACATATAGATCATGTGGTGATCACTCAAGGAGTCTGGGAGGATGCCAGCCCTGATTATTCTGTGTGGATGGGAGGTGAGAGCCCAGTCCAGGAGGGAGTGGTTGCTTGTTGCGGGATTGAGGCGCGTGGGCTGTTCAATTAGTTGGGAGAGGTTAGGGGCTTTGACACTGTTGCGTATTTTCGTACATGCAGGTGCAAGCCAGTTATGATTTGTGTCACCTAGGATGTGGAGTTCGCCTGTGGCAGCCAGAGTTTTTAGGACGGCTAGATGACTGATGATGGTATCACCAAGAGTAGTCGGGGCGGAGTAGATACCCGCAACGTATACCGGGGAGGAGTGTGGCAGCAGGAGTTTAATCATCGTAGATTCAGTCTGGGGAGATGGGCTGCTGATTTGGACAGGGGTTAAATTAAGACTGGTAGCCATATACATAGCTATGCCTCCGCCTTTCTTAGGGCCTAGGCGGTCCTGTCTGACTGCAGTATACCCCGGGATGGCTATTGAGGCATCCGTATGATGAGGTTTGCGCCAAGTCTCAGAAATGATGCAGATGTCTGGCTTGAGTGTTTGGATGGTGACTTGCAGCTCAGATTTTTTTTCTTTTTTTAGTAGTAGGCTGCGGATATTCAGATGGAGTATGCTAATTACCTTTGTAGGGAGCTCGTGGTTGTGCTGGGATGTTGGGCCAGGGTTAGTTTCTATGTCACCTGACATGAGCAGTAGCAAGGTGAGATATCTAGAGGCGTATTGCCATGTAAGTCTTGGCTTGCGCCTGGATCTGGGCAGGTGTGTCGTTGGGGAGGGACGCCTGCACTTAGGGTTATTAGGACAGGTAACCTCATGGAAAAGGACAGGTATAATTGAGGGGCTTATGCACCACGATGGGGTGGATTTGAGGAATAGCCAGCCCATGGGGGTTGGCAGGGGTGGGGGAGAGGGAGAAGTGAGAGACAAATGCTAGGAGCAGGGTTGCAAGAAGGCAGGTTTGCCTGGGGTAGTGAGGAGAGGGGCATAACCGTGGCAAGCACTGCTACTACAAGCAAATGCATGTTTGAAATAGGAGAATGCTAGAGCAGAGCGGTAGGATTGGGCTAGCGGCCTCTGCTGGTGAGAGGTGATAACCTGCAGACCTGAAAGTCGGCTGATAGGTTTTGGCAGCGTCACCTGACCTGCCAGCAGCCTATAAATCTGAGAGCCGACCAAGGGTGGTGGTGGGGGCGGTGGGGAGCCGCAGCAGCTGGCGGGGCCAGAACCACGGCAGAGCAGAGCAGCGCGGTGCTCGCCTCAGGGCCTCCGCTGAAAGAGGCGCCAAAATTCAAAAATGGATGGACAAAGGAGCTGAGTCCAGGCTCCCAGCGAACGCCGTACCTTCTGGCTTCGGGGGTGGGGGGGTTCCGATGTTCAGTCTTCCTGTCCTGGGAGAGCGCAGCAGGCTCTCTCGACCATCGAGGAGGCTCAGGGGGAGAGCGAGAAGTCCGTTGCCCTCGCGACCCGCTTCTGGAAGGAGAAAGGAGAGGTTAGAAATATATGTGCAGCAGGAGGGGTGGAGCAGTTTACAGGTAAGAGCAGTGTGCAGGGTGGTATACGGTTGCAATGCTACAGAATACAGAGGGTGTGCTTAAGCAGGTGAGAACAACGAGATGTAAATTCAGCTGTTAAAATGGCCCCCGAGTAGACGAAGTGCTTTGACCTGAGACACGAGACTCGGTTTAGCGGCAAGCTCTCGGTACCCTAAGTTGGAAATATTTCCCTGGCTTTATCGCCCCCTGCTATGTGCAACAGCCTGTAGCTGGCTTGTCCCAGGTCTAGAGACTGATAAAAGAGAACCTTAGCCTAGGCTCTGCGGCTTGTTTCCATGCCTTTCAATATACATAGGATTAAATTATTTATCCGGTCACTAGACACTCAGTTTAGCAAGCTTCCATACTACGTTCAGTTAAAACCCAAAATCCAGCAGTAGGCATTAAAGGGGAGGGCTCCACATGACCAACAAGCAGCTATTACTCATTCAATAGACGCAGCAGATGCAGTAAAATAATACAAAAAAAAAAAAAAACTATCTATAGTGCTACACCGACTGCACTGCCTTTAAGAACCACGGCAGAGCAGCGCGGCGCTCGTCTCAGGGCCTCCGCTGAAAGAGGCGCCAAAATTCAAAAAAGGATGGACAAAGGAGCTGAGTCCAGGCTCCCAGCGAACGCCGTACCTTCTGGCTTCGGGGTGGGGTGGGGGTTCCGATGTTCAGTCTTCCTGTCCTGGGAGAGCGAGCAGGCTCTCTCGACCATCGAGGAGTCTCAGAGGGAGAGCGAGAAGTCCGTTGCCCCTCGCGACCTGCTTCTTCTGGCCTGGGGTGGGTGGGGGGTTCCGAGTTCAGCTCCTGTCCTGGGAGAGCCGCAGCAGGCTCTCTCGACCATCAAGGAGGCCTGTGGGGAGAGCGAAACCTGTCTCGCGACCCGTCTCGGGGTGGGTGTGGGGGTCCTGATGTTCAGTCTTCCTGTCCTGGGAGACGCAGCAGGCTCTCCTCGACCATCGAGGAGGCTCAGGGGAGAGCGAGAAGTTTGTTGCCCCTCGCGACCCACTCTGACTTCGGGGGTGGGGTTCCGATGTTCAGTCTTCCTGTCCTGGGAGAGCGCAGCAGGCTCTCGACCATCGAGAAGGCCTCAGGGGAGAGCTAGAGTCCGCTTGCCCTGCGACCCGCTTCTTCTGGCTTCGGGGTGGGGTGGGGGGTTCCTGATGTTCAGTCTTCCTGTCCTGGGAGAGCGCAGCAGGCTCTTCGACCATCAAGGAGGCTCAGGGGAGAGCGAGAAGTCCGTTCCTGCTGCGACCCGCTTCTTCTGGCTTCGGGGTGGGGTGGGGGTTCCATGTTCAGTCTTCCTGTCCTGGGAGAGCGCAGCAGCTTTCTCGACCATCGAGGAGGCTCAGGGGAGAGCGAGAAGTCCGTTGCCCTCGCGACCGCTTCTTCTGGCTTCGGGGTGGGGTGGGGGTCTGATGTTCAGTCTTCCTGTCCTGGGAGAGCGCAGCAGGCTCTCTCGACCATCGAGGAGGCTCAGGGGAGAGCGAGAAGTCCGCTGTGCCCCCTCGCGACCCGCTTTCTTCTGGCTCTCGGGGTGGGGTGGGGTCTGGCGTTCAGTCTTCCTATCCTGGGAGAGCGCAGGCCTTCTCACCATCGAGGAGGCTCAGGGAGAGCGAAGTCCGTTGCCCTCGCGACCCGCTTCTTCTGGCTTCGGGGTGGGGTGGGGGTTCCGATGTTCAGTCTTCCTGTCCTGGGAGAGCGTAGCAGGCTCTCTCGACCATCGAGGAGGCTCAGGGGAGGCGAGAAGTCCGTTGCCGCCTCCGGACCCGCTTCTTCTGGCTTCGTGTGGGGTTCCGGCATGTTCAGTCTTCCTGTCCTGGGAGAGCGCAGCAGGCTCTCTCGACCATCAAGGAGGCTCAGGGGGAGAGCGAGAAGTCCGTTGCCCTCGTGACCCACTTCAGCTAATTGCAGCTCTTAATGAGCTGTTAATCACACCAGACCATCTAGAACATTGAGAGAGATTAGTATGAGGACTAGAGCCTGCTAAAGTAGAGAATTTAACTTCATTAACAGCCTTGAAAACCTGCACTAGTCAAGGTGGGCAAGTAGAGAGCTAGCTGCACTAGCCCTGGTCAATTTGCACTAGTGTTTGGGCCAGTAAAACAATATTAAGATCGACCCCTGGTCCAAACCCTTAGTTGTCCCACCCTTGGTAGCCCCATTTCAAGACGCTACCAGGCTAGCTTGGAGGCACCCTTCAAAGGCCCCCACTATACCTAAGAAAGCGGATAGGCTGTATCATACCCCAACGAACGAGCCGTTCCTGGGGGAACACCCCAAGGTGGACTCGATTGTGCTGATGGCTACCCACGGCAGGACCAAACAGCCTTGGCACATGAACTCCCAGACGCCGGACAAGGAATCTAGATGACTGGACCAGTTCGGCAGGAAGGTCTACTCCTCGGCCTCCTGCACCATTCTCTCACTCAACTTTTTAGCGTACATGGTGCAGTACCAGAAATCACTCTGGAACAAGGCAATCGAACGTGCAAAAAGATAGCCCGATTCTGACCACAAAACAGAGCTCCTAGACATACTGCAGGGGAAGGAAACAACTCCTGGTGGGGGGACTTCATTGTTAGGAAGGTAGAACTGGGGGAGGAAGGGGAGAGGGAGAGGGAGGTAAGGTGCCTGCCTGGCGCCATGGGCTTGAGGGACAGGGAGCTGATCCTCAGGATTGCCGGAGCAACTGCACAGGGGGGAGCTGGATGTCATTGTCCACCTAGGGACAAATGACCTGGTAAAGAGGATTAGAGAAGTGCAGGAAGAGTTTGTGAAATTGGGGAGGGCCTTGGTCAAGTAGCACACACGGTAACCTTCTCCGGTGGTGCTGCCCATCTATGGCATAGGAGAGGCTAGGGTGTTCTGCACCGGGGATTCAATCAGTGGTTGAAAAACTGGTGTGGAGCTCAGGATTTGGCTTCATTGGGGACTGGGGTCCACCTGGGTGATGCAAGCCTATACTGGCATGATGGGCTGCATCTCTGTCCGGGAGGAACCAGGATCCAGGTGATAGGTTTAAATGCTTCATTGGCAAGCATTTAACCTAGCTAAGGGGAGGCACTGAAAGGAGCAGGGAAATCTAGCACCCCCAAATAATTGGTAAGTGCGGCAAACACCAACATAGAGGTGTCGATAGGAGAAGGGCAGGGTAAATGGAGAAGTGACAAAGGCAAGAAGGACAGGGATGGGGCAAAGGGAGTAAGGCCATCAGGAATTGGAGGGTAATGAGTACCAATGCCGTAGTCTGGGCAACAAGCTCCTGAGCTGGTGGCATTGATGGAAGAGGGATGCCTGGATATCGAGTAGTCACAGAAACATGGTACACAGAGAACCATGACTGGGATGTTAACATACCAGGGTACATAACCTACAGGAGAGACAGGCAGGGAGAAGAGGGGAGGAGTAGCTCTCTATGTAAAGGAAGGGATAAAAGCAACTGAACAAAAGAGTAAACAGGGAGGAGAGAAGGCACTGTGGGTCACCTTGGAGACTGGAAAGGGCACCACAATCCGCACAGGGGTTGTGTACAGACCCCCATGTCAGGGGGAGGGAATGGACAAGAATATGATAGAAGGCATTCTTAGAATGGCAGAGAAAGGGGAGATACTGTTGATGGGAGACCTGAATATGCCAGATGTTAACTGGAGCACATTTGCTGTAGCCACATCCAAGAGCAGGGCCATTCTTGATGCCCCACAGGTGGCAGGCCTTGACAGCTTAGTTTTGGAACCTACTGTGAGGTAGCAGTTTTAGACCTCGTGATCTCAAATGGGGGCAGTGAGAGGATCTCAGATCTAGAAGTGGGTTGCCATCTGGGGACAAGTGACCATCAAACAGTGTGGTTCACATTAAACTCAGCTACAGAGTCAAGCCATACAAAAGTAAGGGTACTGGACTTTAGGAGGGCTGACTTTGGCAAGATGGGAGGGTGCCTCAGAAAAGCACTAGCAAACAGGCTAGAAGGAGGTGTGGAGCAACAATGGGGAATCATCAAAACTGCCATCACAGAGCCAACAAGCCTTTGTGTGAAGCAAATAAATCAAAACGAAAGAAAAAGCCACTATGGTTCTCAAAAGAGGTGGCTGTGAAAGTCGGGAAGAAAAGATAGCATTCCGAAGTATAAGGAAACACAGAAGGAGCAGGACAGAGAGCTGCACCAGTTAAGGCAGAAGGAAGCAGGGAGGGAAGTCAGAATAGCAAAGGCCCAAACTGAGGAAAAGATAGCCAACTCCAGTTAAGAAGGGGATAAACTTTATAGGTACATCAGCGGCGAGAAAAGACAAAGGAGTGGATAGTGAGGCTGAATAGAATGAATGGTGGGTGGGCAGAGGGGGACAGTGAAAAGCAGGGATACTGAACGAATATTTCTGCTCAGTATTCACAAAAGAGGAGGGGGAAGTGCCTAATCCAATTAACAGAAGCACTCTTGATAGGGGGGTCGATCCCAGTCCTTTCACAGAAGAAAGGGTTCTGCAAGAACTCCTAAAACTGAAGGTGGACAAAGCAATGGGTCCTGATGGAATTCACCCCAGAATTCTAAAATAATTAAGGGAGGAACTAGTAAAACCACTGGCTACTCTTTTTAATAAATCATGTGAGGATGGTGTGGTACCCGAGGACTGGAGGAAGGCGGATGTGATTCCCCTTCACAAAAGTGGGACCAAGACACAGGCAGGAAACTACAGACCTGTCAGTCTGACCTCTGTGGTAGGGAAAGTGATGGAGTCACTTCAGAAGGAAAGAATAGTTGAGTACATAGAGGCCAGTGGGGCACAGGACCCAAGGCAGCATGGGTTCACAGCGGGAAGGTCATGTCAGACGAATCTAATAGATTTCTTTGACTGGGTGACCAAAGTAGTAGACCAGGGAGGGGCTGTGGACATGGCCTACCTAGACTTTAGCAAGGCATTTGACACAGTCCCACACAAAAGATTAATAGTCAAATTAACCAGCCTGGGAGTGGGTCCCAGGGTGGTAGCCTGGGTAAAACATTGGCTGCACAACAGGACACAGAAGGTAATTGTAAATGGAGTCCACTCTGAAGAAAGAGGGGTTACTAGTGGGGTACCGTAGGGTTCAGTATTGGGTCTAGTCCTTTTTAATGTCTTCATCAGTGACATTGCAGAGGGACTGGAAGGAAAAGTATGCCTTTTTGCAGATGACACAAAGATCTGCAACAGGGTTGATACACAAGGAAGCGTGGAAAGGATGAAAGGGACTTGGCAAGGTTGGAGGAATGGTCAGAAGTATGGCAGCTAGGATTCAATGCAAAGAAGTGCAAAATAATGCACCTGGGAAACAAGAACCCAGGGGAAGAACACACAATGGGTGGGGAGGTAGTAACAACAACAAAAAAGGAAAGGGACCTGGGGGTAATCATATCAGATGACCTTAAGGTTAGCAAGCAATGTGAGAAGGCAGTAGGGAGGGCTGGGGGTATACTGGGATGTATAGGGAGAGGCATCAGCAGCAGATTACAGGAAGTTGTTATCCCTCTGTACAGACAGTTGGTGAGACCCCATCTGGAGTACTGTGTCCAGTTCTGGAGACCCCATCCCAGCAAGGACATAGACAGGATAGAGGTAGTCCAGAGGAGGGCAACTAAAATGGTGCAGGGTCTGCAAGAGAAGCCGTATGAGGAGAGACTAAAGGAGCTTAATATGTATACCCTTGAGGAAAGAAGGGAGAGGGGGGACATGATAGAAACTTTTAAGTACCTCAGTGGAATCAGCAAAGTCCAAGAGGGTAGCATCTTTCAGAAAAAGAGACGTGCAAGAACAAGGGGACACAATTTGAAGATAGAGGGGGGACGGCTCAGGGGCAATGTGAGGAAGTATTTTTTCACAGAGAGGGTTGTGGACGCATGGATCAGTCTTCCTGAGGACGTTGTGGGGTCTAAAACTGTGGGAAAATTCAAGAATGCATGGGACAGACATAAGGCAATTCTTGTGGGGGGTAGGAAGAAATAGGCTGTTGGTTATCTAGGATCTGCAGCCTATCCTGTAGGTAGGGAAACGGTCAGACTAGATGGGCCAAGCAGTCCTTATCTGCCGTCAAAGTCTATGTTTCTCCAATTTATTTATTTATTTATTAAATTTTGGTGACCGGGTAGGCCCACTGAGCCCTGAAGGTCCCTTTTTCAGGGGCGACCCAGGATAACAATACATTTATGATACAGTGGAAAAACATTTGGTTACCGGATTATACAGGCTTACTTGGCTGTTACATACATGGTTTTCATCATGACACAGTCATAACTAGATGCTACATGGCATAGTATTAAGCATGGCAAGTTGGCATGTAGTTTTCGGAAGGAGAGCAACCTCCAGTGCAAGAAATTAGCATACTGGATGCACAAGAAACTGGCTTCTGTGCGTCAGATGGCCGCAGTTGTCCGTGTAAATCGGCTTTATGCATAAAATTAATAAAAATACCCCTTCAGGGGTACCTACAATCCAGTCTGGATGTGGGGAAAGATGTCTTGAGGTCTTCCTACGGTTCGACGGACCCGGCAGCCAGGACAGCCGCCACAGGGGTTTGTATCCGGAGATACTTTTGGCTCCTGGTTTCTGGATTTAGGCAAGACCTTCAGGATGCCATGATTGATGCCCCATTCCACGGTCCATGCTGTTCGGCCCAGACATTGAGAAGATGATCTCGGACCTCCAGGAGTCAGGTAAGGCCATCCAGTCCGTGCATCAGTTGTACAGATCTGGCCAGACCTCTGGCTGGCGTCACCAGGGATGGCAGAAGGCTAAAGAACAGCAAGAGAGAGGCAACTTTCGCTGTAAAGCTCCCTCTCAACAAGGTGGAGCACAGGAACCTAGGAACACTAAATCCTCCCAGGTCTGCCTGCCCACCCTGGGCTCCCACGCCTGACTCCTTGCCCGACCCCATACCTCTTGGGGTTGGTTCTCGCTTTTACCTCCACAGGTGGGTCTCCATCACCAATGATGCATGGGTCCTCCAGTTGATAGAGCGGGGTCGTGCGCTGTAATTTCTGCAGATGCCCCCGGACAATCCCTCAGTCCAAACGATCGACTCCCCCTGCCACGCCAAACTCATTTGAGAGGAGGTACAATCCCTACTAGATAAGAAGGTGATAGAATCCATCACAGCCACACAGTGGGGGAAAGGGTTCTACTCCCCGTTTCTTCTTGGTTCCCAAGAAGACAGGGCATCTGCACCCCATTCTGGACCGGAGTCTCTTGAACAGCTACATAGAGTACAAGAGGTAGAGATTCAGGATGGTCACCTTGCCAGGCATTCTTCCCATGTTGCATCAAGGGGACTGGCTCTGCTCCCTGGACTTGCAAGATGCCTAGCTCCATATTCTGGTGCTTCCAGCTCACAAGAGGCTCTTGAGGTTCTACTTCCAAGGAAGGAATTTCCAGTTTCAGGCCTTGCCCTTTGGCCTTTCCTCGGCACCGCGCATGTTCACGAAGTGCCTAGCAGTGGTGGTGGCAGTCCTAAGGAGACAGAGAGAACTTCGTTTATCCCTACCTCGACGATTGGCTTCTGACCGCCCCCATAAGGGATCAGCTTCTGGTGGCTTTAGAGGACACCTTCAGCCTGTTTATCTCCCTAGGGATCACTCTAAACATGGCCAAGTCATTCCCGACACCATGTCAGAGGTTACGGTACATAGGGACAATCTTAGACATGGAACAAGGGAAGGCCTTCCTCCCCCTAGATGGGGCAGTACGCCTTTGCTCTTTGGCCCACAAAGTTTCAGCTGCTTGCCAGGTCCCAGCTCGGACCATGCTCCAGCTCCTAGGCCATATGGCCATGGCCATAGTGACCGTTCCCTCAGCACGCCTCTTCATGAGAGTTCCTCAGTGGACTTTCAGAGTGCAATGGGATCAGAGGGTGGACAGTCTCGACCAACCGGTCTTGATCTGCAAAGCTGTGATTGGACTCTGTCTTGGTGGCTCTCTCCACAGAATCTGGAGTCCGGAGTCTCTTCAGAAAGAAGCCCCTTTACAGGTTCTCACAACCGATGCCTCGGGCCTAGGTTTGGGTGCTCATTTTCAGAACTATCAGACACAAGGTGCATAGTCTTCTCTAGAACTGACCCTCCACATCAATATTCTGGAGATAAGGATGGTTCTGTATGCCCTACAGGCGTTTCTCCTAGATCTCTGTCCAGGACCCCTGTTGGTGCAGACAGACAACATGTTGGTTGTTTACTACATCAACAAGCAGTGGGGATCTCACTCCTATCCTCTGTGCCGGGAGGCTATGAGAGTGTGGTTCTGGGCTCTAGACCATGGCCTTTGGCTTGCGGTGTATGTTCCAGTGGTCCAAAACGCCTTAGCCAATGCCCTAAGTCAGTCGCAGTCAAAAACTCATGAATGGGAACTCCTGCAGTCTGTAGTGGATGACCACTTCCAAAGATGGGGTCATCCAGAAATGGACCTCTTCGCGTCCCCGTGCAACACAAAGCTGCTCAGTTTCTGCACGCTCGATCATGGGCCTTGTGTTTTCTGGCGAGACACATTGTCCCTCTGTTGGACAGCCTGGTGGCTAGCATCTTGGACTACCTCTGGTCCGTTTCTCAGCTGTGATTGTGAGTGACAGCCCTTAAAGTGCACCTTGCAGCCATCTCAGCTGACCAGGCACAGGCCGGTATGCTGTCGGTGGCCCAGGAGAAGATGGTTGAGTGCTTTTTTAAGAGCTTTGACCATTTGTCCCCTACAGTGCATGATCCACCTCCACAGTGAGACCTAGTGCTGGTCCTGGCTGTGCTCATGGGAAAGTAATTTGAGCTGATGCACAGGTGTGAGTTGTCACACCTGTCATGGAAGACAGCCTTCCTGGTGGCCATCACATCTGCCAGAAGGATTGAGGAGCTCCAGGTGCTCTTGGTGGGTTCTCCCTATCTGGCCTTCCACAGGAACAGAGCTGTCCTTCATCCAAACCACAAGTACCTCCCGAAGGTGGTATTGGAGTTTCGCCTTAACTATGTGATTAGCTTACCGTTATATTACCATCCCCTCTTTGGAGGCCCTACTGCAGGCTGCATACCCTGAACCTGCGGAGAATGTTCTTATGTTATGTGGAGCATACTGCTGGGCGTTGGAGTCAGACTCGCTAGCTGTTTATCGCCTTTGCTGAATCCACACCTGACAGACCGGCAGCAAAGCACATGACTGCATGGTGGATTACATCTGTGCGTTGATCTGTACTATAGGCTGGCTGGTCAGGAGCCTCCCGTTTTGATTCTGGCTTATTCCAACAGACATAATGTTGCCTTGGTGGCTGCTTCTAGAGATATCCCCATACAGGAAATCTGTAGGGCTGCTACCTGGATGTCAGCACACACCTTCATTTTCCACTATCGCATTCACCTTGAGTCACGCCGGGATGCGTGTTTTGGGACCTCGGTTCTCCAGTCTCTGTTCACTAGGTAGGGGTATGTGCCTTGCCCCTCCTCCTGGAGAACTGCTCAGAGTTTGCCAGAGTATGGATAGTACATCCACGCCCCTAGAAGAATAGGTTACTCACCTGTAACCACAGATCTTCCACGGAATGGTCTCTTGCAGTAGGTAATTACTTCTGGGAGTTTCCAGCAGAGTGCGCTGTGACACAGCAGCTCTTCTAGCAGTTTTTTACCAGGGACCGCCCACACATGACATCATCTTCCTGCTTCCTATATAAGTGTGGACGGTCCCTGGTATCCTCAGTTAATTTTCCCACCGTCTTCAGCTCGCACAGCACCTAGTTCAACTTCTGTGTAGCAGTCATTGACGAGAATTGAATTACAAAAACAAATGTCTAAAGATTCCTCAACTAAACAAACTCTGTTTCAATCCTGCCATTGCAATAGGAAGATATACCACTTTGACAACCACACAGCTTGTGTAAGGTGTCTGGGACCCACACACGACACCAATTCCTGCAAATCCTGTCAGTAGTTTAATAGAGCAACCCGGAGACGATGGTTGCTCGAAATTCAGTATTTACTTACGGAGCAGAAAATGTCTCTATTGGAGAACCAGGGGGCTCATACCAAGGGCTCCTCCAGCTCTGGTTCTCGTTCTCAGCAGGGTAAGGAGAGGGAAAAACCCTCCTCTCACTCCAGGCCGCGTCGCTCCTCCATCGATGGAGTGTCTTCCTCGAGCTTCTCCTTGTTGATGGGGTCTCATACCCTCTGGTCGATGGCGTGTTCCAGCATTTTAAATGCTGTGCAGGCTCTGCCTACTCCATCGACGGGGGCTTATACCCTCTCGTCAACGTCGCAATCTAGCGTCTTAAATTCAGCCAAATACACGGCTGCTCCATCAACGGGTGCTCCTCTCCTGTCGACAACATCTGACATATTTAGTGAACATAATTCCACGGGCTCGTCAGTGAGATCCCATATTCCACAAGGCAAACCAATGGCTTTTGGCTTACAGCATGCCCCTCCACCCTCACAGGTGGCATCTTACAGGGGGCAAGCAGAAAGAGACCGGGACCCTGATTCATACTTTCTAGGGGCAAGACCTACTCACACTGCCTGTCCCATCACCCCCATTGTCTCTAACGCCCCACTGTTTACCCCCCTTCTTCCCAAGAACGGAACATCACCAAGGTGGTACAGCACATCTTGCACGCCATGCACTATTCCCAGCCCTCCGGTGCAGGACAGCTAGAGGATCCTTTCCGGTCTCAATCTCCTTCAGCCAAAAGATTTCACGGAGACAGGGATATACTGCCACCCTAGTCTCCCCCTCCCAATATGGAAAATTATTTGTCAGATGAACCTGAACTACAGGTGGATCTCCCCGGTGATATTGATATAGAAGAGTTCCAAGATCTGGATTTCCCGAACCCGGAGTCCCTCTACTCGGAAATCTCTTCCCTGGATGAGGATCTGCCTGCACCAGTTGCCTCCTCTCCTCCGGATGACCCGATCTTAAGCGAGATGATGGTTCAAATACAAAAGGTCATGGGATTCTGTACTACAGAGCATGATAAACAAAGTAAGGATATGGCAGAATATCTTGAGGTGCTGGAGGAGCCGGCCTTAGTGTGCCCCCACTGATTCCAACCTACCAGAATGCCATGCTGGCTGCCTGGCATCAGCCGTCAGCTATTACAGCTGTTCCCTGGAAAGCAGATTGCTTATATCAGGCTCTCCTGGATCATCCCTTCCTGCCCACCATCCCAGAAGCAGATTCAGTGGTCATTACTGCCGCTCATGATTGTACTAAAAAAAACCCAAACATACAAGTTCCTTGCCACCTGATAAAGAATCCCGAAGAACTGCCTACTTGGGGAAAAAGATTTTTGCCTCAGGCACCATGAATATTCGAATCTTTAGCTATATGGGACATATGATTAAATGCCAATGTACCCTTGGGGCTTCGGCCATCGACATTATCAATAAACTTCCTCCTTCCCAGGAAAAGGACAAGTTATTGGGAAGTGTCCACTAGCAAGTCTATCTCCAGCCACTTACTCGGGATATGATGCCATAGATACCTCAGCCCGACTCTCAGCTATGGGAGTCTCTCTGCGTTACCATGCTTGGCTTCACGTTTCAGGTTTTTCTCCTGATATGCAACATAAAGTAGCCAATGCACCTTTAATGGGTCCAGACTGTTCGGGACAGGTAATTAAACGTTTTTAGGCGACCTGCAGGCATCAGGCAGAACCCTTCATACGGTACACGACATCTACCGTACTCTGCAGCCAATCTATCGAATGCAATATTTCATCTATTCCTAAAGAGGCGGAAAATATAAGGCCTCTAACAGAGGTAGCTTCCGAGGTCGTGCCCAACCCGCGAGGCTGGCGCCTCTGCCACCCATGGTTCCCGTCCCCATTCCCTCGGGAGGGGGCCAGGCAACCAATGCCCAGTGACCTATCAGGGCTTTCCCCGCCTCCTCAACCAGGCCTCGGAGGCTGTAGGGGGTCATATTGCCTGGAAACAAGCAATTCAGACAAATGGGTACTTCAGATCATTCAAAAGGACACACTCTGGAATTCCTCCTGCCCCACCCCTTCCCCCTCTGGTAATCCATTATCCTTCTGATCATGTCCCTATCCTTCAAGGAGAAGAATTGAAGGCACTTCTAGCCAAACAGGCTGTCTTACCAGTACCCCTTCCAGAACATCAGATGAGATTTTACTCCCACTTTTTTCTGGTACCCAAGCAAACTGGAGATCTCAGACCAATACTAGACCTGAGACACCTGAATTGATACATTCAGTTCAAACATTTTCGCATGATAATGCTAACGGCCATCATGCCTATCCTAAATCAAGGAGACTGGCTGTGTGCCCTGGATATGAAGGATGCCTACCTACATATACCCATTCATCCTGCCCATCACAAACTTCCACACTTCCACCTTCTAGGTCAAAACTACCAGTTTCAGCTGGCCCGGTGGCACTGAGGGCTGAGGAGCTGGACAGCTTACCTCGCACCACGCCGGTGACCCGTGTTGGGGAGCAGGCACAGGCTGCTGGGGGTTGGCAGGGAGGAGAAGGATTGAGCATCAACGGCTGCTCTCCTTCTCCGGGAGGGTTACCTGCACGCCTTCCGTTAATCCGATACCTAGAGTTTCAGGAAGGTGGTAGAGGGAGTAGCAGTATCGGGATAGGGCGGATGTCAGCAGAGGGGCAGAGCGGGAGGCACGTCTCAGCGTGCCTTCAGGCTCCTTGTTCCTCACTGCACACCAGCGTCGGGCAACGAACAGGGAAAAACACCATCTCTCTCCCCTAGGTGACGACTCCTCACTGTGTGGATCCTTGGGCTCTTCGGGCAGACTCTGCTGTAAAAAAAAGGTCCACGTTGCAGCATGTAAGGTTCGGAGGGGGTATGAATCCAGGGAATGCCTCCTCACCTACCCAGGGGTTATCTGGGCACCTAGGTTAGTGGACTTGGTACTCTAGGGGCAGACCCGGACGAGGAGTAGGATCACACACAGATAGAGGCAGTCTGATTGAGTGGAGAGATGGGGTAGTTAGGAGAAGCATAAATACAAGAGTTAAAAAACAAAAAAATAAAAAAACTTCCAGTTTCAAGCACTTCCTTTCGACCTCTCATCATTCACCAAATGTCTAGCAGTGATGGCAGCAGCCTAATGGAAAAAAGGGCACTTCATCTTTCCATACCTAGGTGATTGGCTAATAAAAGCAGACTCCAGAGAAGCTCTGCTTGCCTTCCTAGCTGCTACTCTGAGCATGTTCAATGACCTAGGGATGACAGTCAACTGGCCGAAGTCCAGCCCGAACCCAACACAGTCTCTCCAGTACATCAGAGCTGTTCTAGATACAGTCACAGCCAGAGCTTACCTTTCGCCTGCTTGTCAGGACACCCTTATATCTCTGGCTTCGTGAATACAGACTCAGAAAATAGTCACAGCCAGACAAACGCTGAGCCTTCTGGGTCACATGTCCGCCACCATCTCAACAGTGGCATTCGCCTGCCTTCATATGAGACCTGTCTAGTGGACCCTCCAGAATCAATGGTCTCAAAGAACTGGACAGAGCAACAACAAAATCAGGGTCACTCCTTCTCTGAAGTAATCCCTGACATGGTGGACGATCAAAATCAATTTGTGTCAAGGAATGCCTTTCCGCTCCCTCCCTCCCATGCAGACATTAACCATGGATGCTTCCCTGGACAGATGGGGTGCACACTTAGGTCCTTATCAGATTCCAAGCCAGTGGACCGCCTCCTCCCATCACTCACACATCAGTCTCCTCGAGATGAAAGTGGTCCGTCTAGCCCTTCAGGCATTCCAGCCGTATCTCAAGCCAGGACGGTTGCTGATTCAATCAGACAACACTGCAGTGGTGTTTTACCTCAACAAGCAAGGGGGCACAAAATCGCGCAACCTCTGCATGGAGACCCTTGCAGTCTGGCAGGAAGCCATCAGACAACAACTAACGCTAACGTCCGTCCACCTACCGGGATGGTGCAATCAGTTAGCAGACCGGCTAAGCTGCCAGTCATCCACTCACGAATGGACACTTCACAAAGAAGTACTCCAAGAAATCTTCGACCTGTGGGGAACTCCACAGCTGGATCTGTTTGCCTCCCAAGTCACTCACTGGCTCCCTAGTTACTTCTCCATTATCCTGAGCAACAAGAGACGATCTATAGATTCCTGTCCCAACCTTGGACAGGACTCTATTTATATGCCCCCGGTCCCTCTCTCTTGCAACGGAATTTATTGAAACTCAAATGGAGCTGGCCACCATGATTCTCATAGCACCAATGTGGCCTCGACAACCGTGGTACCCTCTACTCCAACAACTGTCAGTAAGGGAACCCGTTGGCTCCTGAGGACGCATTCATAAATAGATGTCAAGTGGCCTCTCCTGTTACCAACATTCTCCTGGCTTCTCTTAAACCAGCAACCAGAGAAACATATAATTTCAAATAGAAACGCTTTTCCATATGGTCTGCCTCTCGCTCACTGGACCCTTACTCTTGTCCACTGACAAAGGTTTTAGACTACCTGGCCTCATTATCGGAGTCAGGCTTAAGGTACTCCTCCATCAAAGTCCACCTGGCTGACATCTCGGCATTTTATGAACCTTTAGATGGCAAACTACTGTACCAATATCATTTAGTCAAGATGTTTTTTAGAGGAATGATGCATATTAAGCCTCCTATCAGAAGACCCACTCCTTTGTGGGATCTCAGTTTTATTATAGAAAAACTAACCCTTGAACGTTTTGAGCCAGTGGCCACTTGTGACCCCCATTTCCTTTAATGGAAAATGTTATTTCTAGGGGCCATCACTTCAGCTCGCCGTATTTCTGAACTTCATGCCCTGATGTGCAGAGAACCCTACTTGATTTTTCACAAGGACAGGGCAGTCCTTCGTACCAACCCGTCCTTACTTCCTAAAGTAGTCTCTGAACATACTCTAAATCAGTCCTTGGAGCTTCCGGTCTACTACCCTGAATTCTCCAATCACGGTGAACATTTTTTACATACCTTAGATGTCCATTGTATACTACGCTATTACACTAATCGTACCCAGTCAATTAGGAAAATGTCTCAATTATTCGCCACCTTGCCTCTGGCAGAGAAGGGCTTCCTGTTGCTAAACAAACCCTTTCTTCGTGGTTGGCGAATTGTATTACCTTTTGTTACAAAAAGTACAACAAGGAGTTACCTGCACCTGTCCAAGCCCACTCCACTAGGGCTATGGCCACTACTGCAGCTTGCTTTAAAGGAGCCTCCATTTCAGGTATCTGCAATGCAGCTACCCGGTCCACAATCCATACTTTCACAAGGCACTACAATCTGGATATTGCCTCACGATGTAGGGCGACCTGCGGCTGTGCAGTCCTACAAGGTCTCCTATCATAATTGTCCTCCCACATGGACATAACTGCTGGGAATTCTCCCAGAAGTAACTACCTACTGCTGGAGACCATGCCGTGGAAGACAGTACAGTTACGTAAAATCTTACCATAATAATAGATCTTCGAGGAATGTCTCTTGCAGTAGGTATGATCCCACACTCCGTCCCCCTTCTTCTCTAAGAGAGCAAATTCTAGTCCAGTGATTTAGGGTTGGGACTCCTTAGTACCTTGGCTTCCCCTCGGTCCTCGCTTTGTGAGCTGAATCTGGCAGAGGAACTGAGGATACCAGGGACCACCCACACTTATTTAGGAAGCAAATGTGTGGGCGGTCCCTGGTACTAAACTGCTAGAAGAGCTGCTGTGTCACAGTGCCCTCTGCTGGAAATGTCCCAGAAGTAATTACCTACTGCAAGAGACATTCCTTGAAGATCTACTGATCTTACTTCGAGATACAGCTCTTGCAGCAGGTAACACCATTAGGACTGAAGCCGGCAGGCGTCAGGACCCCATGGAATTCTTCTAGATAGCTATCTTCAGCGGGGACCGCCCTTGACGTCGGTCCCGCCTCCGGCGTCAGGCGTGGTACACATCACAGGCGGTCCGCCAGATTCCCCAGTTCTTTCCGCCGTCGACTTGCATGTCTCGACCCTTTGGATCGTTTCTAGTGCGCGGCCTTGCGGTTAGGTTCTTCTTCCAGGCTGCGTTTATTTCTTGGCTCAGTTGCTGTCTGATGTCCTCTCCAACCTCCGTTGAAGGCCATCCCCGAAGTGCGCCTGTGGGAAGCAGATCCCGTTCAAGGACCGCATTACGCCTCGTCCGAGTGCCTAGGCCCAGACCACGACACCGGTCCTGCACTTTCTGCCAGGGGTTCAACAGCGGACCGGATCCGCGCCAGAAGGCCCTGCAGGTGTTCCTGCTCGAGGAGAAGATTAAGGCCATGGACACCTCCAAGGGGATTCAGCAGAAGGCCGAAACACTCTGGAAAGCACAGGAGAGGGTTCCATCCAAGTCCCGTCTAGGGCCTCTGACTCCGTAGTTCTGGCTCCGGTCCGACCATTCGCCCTCCCGGGCCCGCTCTCAGCCTCCCCCTGCTGCAGTGAAGAAACCTTCGGGCTCCTCTTCCTCCTCACAGGCCAAGACCTCCAGGCCCTCTTCATCATCTTCTTCCAAAGCCCTGGTTAGGTCTGGGGACCGCCATCATCACCACAAGTCAGGTTCCCGCCATTCCGAACCCGACGTCAGGTCTGCCTCCTTGCCTCCTCCTCCCCAGCGGAAGACTAAGGAGCTTACCTCTCTTAAGAAGCCATCGGACCCGAAGTCGGCCCATCCGATGTCAGCCACTCATCACAGGTCCCAGGAGCCGTCGACCGTCAGACGCCCATCGCCGGTCAGGCCTTCGCCCTCTCGGTCGTCGGCAGGGGGGCCGACGTCCGCATCTGTACTTGTAGAGAAGAGGACCCCGATGCCTCCTACCGACGTCAGTCAGGAGACTATCACGGAGGAGGAGTTGACGCAGCCCGAGGACCAGACGGGCGAACCCGGTCCTGTCGCACCTCCCAGGGAACCCTCCCCACAACCTGAGGAGCCGACGCCGGAACCCGACGACCGGCCACCGGCGCCCAGTCCGTTGTCGGGCCTTTCCATTTCTGAGGTTAAGGAGCTCTTTACTTCCTGGTGGGATACCATTAAAAGGGATATGGTTCCCACACCACCTCCTCTTCCTCCTCCTCCGCCACCTGCGACCCCTCCATCTCCTGCGCCCCCTTCTCCATCCGGGGCAGCAGGCCGAGTACCTCTCCCCCAGGAGCCTATGGACCCTCCAAAGGGGAGACTAGATAGAAGGAGACCTCCGTCTAGATCCTCTTCAGGGTCACCCAGTCCTAAGATACCCAGAAGACGCTGTCCTTCGCCTTCGACGGAGGATACGGGATCGGAGTTCTCGGCAGGATCCAGATCCCCCTCTTCCCTCCACATCCCCTCTCCGGGCCCACGTGAGCTTCCTAAATCTCCTCCAGATGGCCCATCATTCTCGGAGATCATGAGACACATCCAAGAGAACATGGGCTGGGATGCGGAAGAATTAGACCCCGAGAGACTACACCTCGCTAGGTATCTTCGACAGAAGGATCCTAAGCCTGTGGTGGTACCACCCTTGGTGGACACTTTTGTGGACGTCACCAAGGCAGCGTGGAAGCGTCCACACTCACTCCCGGTGATGCCGAAGAAAGCTGACCGCCTGTACAAGGCTCCTAAGGAGGACCAGTACTTGGCTCAACATCCTCTGGCCGACTCTCTAGTCATAACAGCCTCTCATGACTGGTCCCAGAGACCGCAACATTTGAGCACCCTGCCACTGGACCCGGAGTCCAAACAGCTGGACGCTATGGGCAGGCGCACGTATGCTTCCGCTACTTGCGCCATCAGATCCCTGAACTACTTGACCCACATGGTGCAGTTCTAAAATGCCTTGTGGGAACAGGGACTGGATCTGGCGGAGAAATTGCCAGAAGGTGAGCAGAAGGAGGAGATGTTGCAGCTCCTCTGTACGGGTTCGGACATGGGAACCCAGGTGCTGCGAGCTGCGTATGATTCCACGGACTCCTCGGCCAGAGCGGCAGCTTCAGGCGTATACCTCTGGAGACACTCATGGCTCTGTGTCTCCGGATTTACCTCGGACGTCCAGAAGAACTTCATGGACGCCTCTTTCGAAGGAGAAGTTCTCTTTGGTGAACCCTCTGAGAAGGTTCTCACCAAGCTCCAAGAGGCCGGGAAGGCGGTGAGGTCGGTCCAGGCAATGTACCGACCGAGGCTCACTTCCTTTCGTAGGAACCAAAGCCGTTTTCGTGGACGGGCACAGAGACAGCAGTCCTGCACCGGTCCACAACAGAGGGGCTCCGGTTCCCGCAGAGCCCAGGGAAGACAGCCCGCGGGCCGGAGTCAGCGTCCAGCTAAGCTGGCTCAGCCTGCAGGCCCCTCCGCCGCCACAGCCTGACTCCTTCCCGGCCCCCGCCCCTCAGGATCAACGGGACATCAAGATCGGGGGTCATATTGCGAATTACCTGCCAGAATGGCAGTCCATAACCACCGACAGGTGGGTTCTTCAGTTGGTCGGAAGAGGCCACTTTATAGAATTCGCAGACAAACCACCCTTGAGGCCTCCTCTACTCTCCCATTACTCGGGTCAGCACAAATTGCTCATCAGGCAAGAAATACTTGCGCTCCTGCAAAAGGGAGCGGTAGAGTATGTCCCAGAGAACCAGAGAGGGTACGGATACTATTCCCACTGGACCTCAGCGACCTCAATATGTCGGTCGCCTACAAATGATTTCGCATGGTGACTCTGCAGGTTCTTATTCCCATGCTAAAGAAGGACGCCTTCTTAGCGTCCCTGGACATGCAGGACGCATACCTGCATATCCCCGTAGCTCAAGCGCACAGGAGGTTCCTGCGCTTAGAGTTCCTCAGCCACCACTTCCAGTTCCGAGCTCTTCCGTTCGGACTGTCATCAGCCCCCAGGGTCTTTACCAAATGCATGGCAGTCGTGGCAGCATCTCTAAGGAGACGGGGCCACTATGTGTTTCCGTACTTGGACGATTGGCTTCTCATGGCCGCCTCCAGAGAGGCGTTGTTGATGGCTATCCAGAGCACCCAGGCTCTGTTTGGTCTCTGGGCATCATAATCATTACTAGAAGTCTCTCCTTGTACGCCGCAGAAGCTGCAGTTCATAGGCGCAGTTCTGGACACCGTTCAGGGGAGAGCATTTCTTCCAGACGACAGAGCGGAACGCATCAGATCCCTCATCAGGGATCTCTCGGCGAAGAAGACTGTCCCTGCCAGGCTGGTCCTTTGTCTGCTCGGACACATGGCTGCGGCCATTCCAACCGTCCCTTTGGCAAGGCTCCACATGCGGGTAACTCAGTGGATGCTCAAAGTGCAGTGGGACCAAAGGCAAGACCACATGCAGCATCCGGTCAGAATCACAAATGCCGTGATTCGAGACTGGCAGTGGTGGCTAGACCCAGGAATGCTCTCTGCGGGTGTCCCTTTTTCAGCGCCGTCTCCGGAGGTGATCCTTTCCACAGATGCCTTAGAGCTGGGGTGGGGAGCACACCTGAATGGGGTGAGGTCCCAGGGAACGTGGACCCCTCAAGAAGCTCATCTTCACATCCACATTTTGGAGATGAGGGCGGTCCTTTATGCCCTGCAGGCCTTCCAGTCAGAGATCCCGACGATTACTCTTATGATCCAAACAGACAACTCGGCGGTGATGTATTACCTCAACAAACAAGGAGGCGCACACTCTTACCCACTTTGCAGGGAAGCGATGAGAGAGTGGGATTGGGTAATCCAACACGGCACGGACCTGATTGCAGTTCACGTTCCCGGAGTGGACAACACAATCGCAGACGGCCCGGGTCATTCCCAGGCCAGGGTCCACGAGTGGGAACTTCTTCAAGGGGTTGCAGAGGATCTGTTTCTTCGATGGGGCGCTCCAGAACTGGACTTATTTGCTTCCCCATCCAATGCAAAACTGCCCAATTTCTGCTCGCTAGATCCAGGGCCTGGTGTTTTCTGGCGAGACGCGTTGTCCCTCTCCTGGGCGAACAGATTCCTCTACGCCTTCCCTCCCTTCCCATTGATCCAGAGAGTTCTTCTCAAACAGCGCAGGGAGCACACAACATTGATCCTGGTAGCCCCTTTCTGGCCCAGGCAGATCTGGTTTCCCTTGCTCACGCAGCTGTCCCGGGAACCTCCGGTCCCGTTGCCCTTCAGCTCCCATCTCTTGTCTCAGGAGAAAGGTTCACTGGTCCACCCGGACTTACGTTCACTGAACCTGCATGCATGGCTCCTAGAGACATAGCCATTTTGCGACACGGGGTCCTACCGCAGGAGTGGCGGAAGTTCTTTCATGACCAGAAAGCCAGCAATGCATGCGACGTCGCCATGAAATGGTGCCGTTTTCCTTGTGGTGCATAAGCAGCGGCCTTTCCCCTCTAGGTTGCCGGTGAAAGTGATGTTAGAATACCTGCTCTCCCTTTTCCATTGGTTCTACTCTCCTCTATTAAGGTGCACCTCTAGCTATTTCTGCTTACCACTTCGGTGGGACAGCGCAGTGGCAAGCAACAGCGCCTCTTGAGACTTTCTGAGAGGGGTGTTACACCTTAGGCCACCCATTAAGGACCCTGTTCCTCCATGGGATTTACTCTTTGTCCTGGAACAACTCACGTTCCCCCCTTTTGAACCTGCCGCGGATTGCGAGCTGCGTTTCCTGTCATGGAAAACGTTATTTTTAGTTGCTGTTACGTCAGCAAGGAGAATTTCCGAGCTTCATGCTCTCATGTGTAAGGAACCTTATTTGATTTTCCACCAGGACAGAGTGTCCCTGAGGACGAATCCTAAGTTCTTGCCTAAGGTGGTCTCTGCACTCACTCTCAATCAGGACATTGACCTGCCTGTATATTTCCCTAAATATTCTAATAGAGGAGAAGCGCTGCTCCACACCCTGGATGTTCACCGCTGTCTAAGGTATTACCTGAACAGGACTAAACAGCTTCGCAAGTCGGAGCAACTCTTCGTTTCCTTCGCTGAGAGGATGATGGGCCAACCAGTATCGAAGCAGTCCCTTTCTCGCTGGCTTGTCCAGTGTATATCATACTGCTATGATACAAAGCAGAAACCCCTCCCGGGTACAGTCCAGGGCCATTCCACTAGGGGGTGGCTACCTCCTTTGCAGCACTTCGTAACGTCTCCTCCTCTGCCATTTGTGCTGCAGCCACTTGGAGCTCTGTGCATACTTTTATCAGGCATTATAGCCTGGACATTGCTTCACGGCGAAGAGCGGTTTCGCCTGGCCGTGCTACAGAGGTCTCCTGTCCTAGAGTCAGGACTTGGTATGGATTTTCCTAGTTTCCTCCTCCCAGAATACTTACAAGCGTTATTGGCGGAAATCAGTCCTAATGGTGTTACCTGCTGCAAGGCTGTATCTCGGTAAGATAGTACAGTTACGTAGGAACTTACGTAACAGTAGATCTTCGAGAACAGCTCTTGCAGCAGGTACTTCCGCCCACCTTCCCCTGTTGGAGGCATGGCTTTCGAGCCTTTGGCAGGGGTTTACGCCCTTTTGTCTTCTGATGGTGGATCCTCAGTCTCCCATTCTGATGTCGTCCTGCGGCCGGAATTCTCCGGCGGGAGAACTGGAGAATCTGGCGGGACCGCCCCCTTATGTACTACGCCTGACGTTGGAGGTCGGACTGACGTCGGGGGCGGTCCCCGCTGAAGATAGCTAGCTAGAAGAATTCCGTGGGGTCCTGACGCCTGCCGGCTTCAGTCCTAATGGTGTTACCTGCTGCAAGAGCTGTTCTCGAAGATCTACTGTTACAGTAAGTTCTTACATAACTGCACTTTATGGTAAGATTTTACGTAACTGTACTTTCTAGGAGTGGTATATGGTGTACATCCACACAGCCCACCCAGCCTCCCCTGGCAAGTGGCAAATGAACCTGCTTCCAGCATGCAAGGTCTGACATCACGGGGCGAAGTTGGGGAATATATCTTCCTGTGTGGTGGGAGGAGCTTAACTTAAAGACATCAGGGCAACCATTGCATTCCAGTGGAACTGCCAGAATGTGGATATGTGCAATATATCACTCTTAGGACTACGGTGTCGGGGAGAAACCTTTTCATCCTGGTGCATGTGCTGAAAGATTAGGCAGTGATTAGCTGCGGACTGGCCATGATAAGAGATTACAGTCATACCAACCACAGCCTCTCAAAGCAGATGTCACTGTCTAGCATTGGCTACAAGCAGGCCTAGAGAATGGAGTTTGAGAAGAAATTAGCAGAATTTCAGAGAACAGAATGTCAAAGGATGCAGTAAAATGATATTGATAAAAGGTTGAAAAAAATCCAGCATTATCAGTTGGTTGCATATTGTGCAGTTATTTCTGCATTACCAGACAGCATGACTGATGGAGCTAGTTATTCATTATTTTTTTCATCTTGTAGAACTCTTATAAATACCTTGGGTGATTCTGGATAATACTGTACCTTATCTTTTGCTCCTCATGTTGGCCACCTTGTGTCCATAGTAAACAGAAGACTAGGTGCTGTGTACCTTAACCGGATCAATTTCACTGCAGATGCTAGATGCCTCCTAGTGGCAAGCTCAGTACGGTCGCTAACTGACCATGTCCTCCCTTTTTACGCAACTGCCTCTGACCCAGTTTTCGACAGAATAAATTTGATCTACAGTAACGCTTGTCACTTTGTGCTTGGGGTAGACAAGTGCACCCATAGCTGCACCCTCTACACCCAAACTTACTGGATACCCCTGCTTAGCAGAATTAAGTTCCAAACATCTGTGCTAGTCAAGAAGGCGTTTCTGGGCCTAAACCAGGACCCCCCCCCCCCGGCCTTAACTCACTGCTTCCTCCCTGTCGGCAAGCTTTACAACACCAGGAGCATTTGTTTATTTATTTGTTCACTGGGTAGGTGTATTGATCCCAGGGACCATTTTCAGGCATGACCCGGTCCATAGAGATGGCACAGTAAATGTTACATGCAGATTCAAAATACCATGGAAATACATCAAGTACAGTTGATATTGGCAAGTGAAAGATGCAGCTGGACTCTAAACAGGATAACAAACAGTTACAAAAGTACTCAAGTTATAAATGGTACAATCAGACACAACAGTTTAAGTTCACTGAATTCGGAGTCTGGGCAGGCATGGCACGGAATGGCCTTGAATTGCCATTTCATTGTACTCAGCTGGGCAGGCGATCATTCACGGTTAGGGCCGGTGGCTGTGTAAATGAGCTATCCGAAACCGTGTTATTTCTACCCGAGTTTAAACAGTTTAAGGGAGGACTGCAGGCAACCCTGACCGTTCAGTGCAGCTGTAACTGCTAATTATCCTTGCTATAGCTGTCCTGGTGTACACTTTGAACTTTGTCGGACTCCGGCTCTGAGGCCATGTACCATTACTATGCTTGTATTACACTGTTTCTGTTTACCTGTTTTATTGTAAAGTTGTATGCAGTTGCTCTAACCTGTTTATTATGTACTTGTTTGACTTAATTCCACTGGATTGTTTTTTATGTTGCCTTGTAGTCTCTGTTGTTGACATGGAACCTTTGTAAAAGAGCACTTGTGCTCAAAGGTAGTCTCCAAAATGTCAGTAAATAAATAAGTGCAGACACCCTATGGAGAGAAAAAGATGACATATGGAGCCACGTGCCATTCTCATTGAGTGTGTCCGATCATGCAGATATATACAGACTTCTTGGGTGGTTAGAGGAACTCTGCTTCATCTCGTGCCTCACAGCACACCCTAGGCATCTGTACAGTTCAGCTGGACTGGACACCTTGTTCAGTGTTACTCTAGACCTAACTAGTACTGTGTGACATGACCAGTTGTATACTGTGGCCATAATGTCTGGACTGTTCCTGTGTTGTGGCTTATTGATCCTTATATATTTATTTGTTAACTAGCTTTTCATTACTGGGTAAGTGCATTAGACAATAACCCTGCCTATTTTCAGGCATGACCCCGGAGAGTACAATATACAAAATACAATGATACTATCAGGACATATTAATCGGCAGACACTCCAGAACAGAACAGCATTAATTTGTGATAAATAGCATGACCATTGTGTCTTCTGTAGGGATACAGCAAATAAATGAACTGCTTGTCAAGGTTTTAAGTGAATTTGTTAAAGCAGTAGGTGAATTTCTAGTTCTAGGATCATGGATATGTTGTTCTATCCACACTGTTTGGCATGTCCTTTCCTTTTAAGAATCTTGCCAGAAGGTCTTGAAGCTGGCTCCTCCCACCCACCCGGGTGGTATATACCTTGACTTCAGCAAAGCTTTTGATACTGTTCCACATAGAAGATTGATTAATAAGCTGGGTAGGCTTGGGGTGGGTCAGAAGTTGGTCAGCTGGGTGGCAAACTGGTTGGCGGGCAGAACACAGAGAGTAGTGGTAAACGGTATACAGTCAGAAGAGATGCATGTCACAAATGGGGTCCCTCAGGGATCAGTCCTGGGGCCAGTCCTCTTCTATATCTTCATCAGTGACATTGCAGAGGGACTGGAGGGTAAGGTTTGCCTGTTTGCAGATGACACCAAGATCTGCAACAGAGTAGATGATCCAGATGGGGTGGGCAGAATGAGAAGAGATCTGGATAAACTGGCAGAATGGTCAGAAGAGTGGCAAGTGGGGTTTAACGCAAAGAAGTGCAAGATCATGCACATAGGGAAGAGAAACCCTGAAGCTACCTATAGGTTGGGAGGGGAGTTACTGGCAATCACAAGAGAAGAGAGAGACTTAGGCATCATCATCACAGATGATCTGAAATCATCCAAGCAGACCACTAAAGCAGTAGCTAAGGCTAGAGGGATGTTAGGGTCAGCCCTTCAGATAAGTCCATTTTGGACGTATTTTACGTCCATAATTTTGCTCAAAATGTCAAAAAATGTAGCCTCTGGAGTCACTGGCGTCCAGTAACATTTCCCTTCAAGGCTGACGTCTGTTTTTCACTGTGTGGACATTATATCTTTAATTTTTTTTTTCAGTCCTTTGGACTTGTTGCCAGTTGTCATGGCAATCTTCTTGGGCACCCTCCACCAGTTGCTGGCAGCGTTTGCTTCGCGCATGTGTATCATACTATGGACAGTCTATTTGGTGGGAGCACGACAATTCGCTCCCAAGAGTTCGTTCCTTGTAAATGCGCTCCCGACAGTTTGCTCTGGTTAATTTCACCCCTCCCCCAATCGCCCCGCATCTTTTCGCTTCCCCTCCTGCTGATCTGTCAAGCTTCATTTAGCTCAGCCTCTGAGCACACAGCTTACTGAAGATAATCCGCCTCCTGGTTTAGCCAAAATGTGACCCAAAATTGTTGTGTCTGGTACCAGTAGTCGCGAAATATGTAATATCGGCAGCCTTCATAGGTTAGTACTCCTTTCAATTTCACTAGTTTAAAGGTAAAGTCTGTATCAGACTCAAATGCCAGGGTTACCAGAATGGTAGATTTCACAGATATTTCAGTGTTCTGTTTGTGCACTCTGAACGCCCGGACCAACAATGGAGGGTTATCTGCTGGAAGCTCAAAAGTAGTGGTCAAAATATTTTTCACCAAATCATGAGCAGGGGTCTCATCTGTTATCCAATTTTGTAAAAGAAGCACAACAAGGTAAACTACCTGTTCAGTGTTACATGGGTGGAGAGAGCAGTGACTGTAGCAGGATTCAAACCTTTGCTCCGACAACTAGACCAGACTCTTTTCCTAATTATTAACTGACAGCTGAACTAAATCTGTTAGCAGAAGAAATGTAATTGTCAGAAGAGCAAGCTGAACCAATTGCTTCAGGGAAGACAGCAACCTCAATATTGCATAGTTATCTTGTAAGGTCAGTACAAGGCTAATGTTATTAGAAAGAGACCACTGTGTCTCCCTGTATCACTCGCTCAGAGTCTTTGAGCTCCCGCTACCTAGACATTGCACCAGCTGTTACTTCCACAAAAGGCAAATTGCACAGGTGAACACCGGTTAATGGTATATTGGCATTGTTACTTGTTTCTGTACATGCTGAATTTTGCTGAAATGTAGGAGTGGGAGCGGTAGCTGTTCTGACTAGTGACTGCTGGTAGATTTATCTGTTCTTTATTTTTAATCTATTTTTTTTTTTTTTTTTTTTTTGAAATTTAAGTTTATTAGTTTCAAAGACAATACAATCAAACACAAAGCAGACAAGATACAAACCAGTAAGCCATAACCACACCAAACCCCCTCCCCCCCCATAAAATGAATGCATAGGATATCAGGGAACCCTGAAGATAAAAACAAAACATGAAAGGTATATCCACCAGCCAGAGTGTCAAAGAAACATATCCCTTCCCCATCCCCCTCCTTTCCCTCCCCAGGGTGCACCCAAAATAACCTTCAACACAGAACCTCTAGAGTCTGGATATCATCTTCTCATTACATAATGATTGGTATCCTTACTAACAGCTAGATTTGTTGTAACGAGAAGATAACACGCCCAACATCCACTATGATACAAAAGAACCATAGAGTTAGCATATACTGTACTATATGGTATGAGGGTCAAGGGATCGGGTCGCCAGGCCTTATCATTTAGGGTAAACAAAGGGATTGAGTTACCTCATCTTTATGAATAGGTCCAACGATTCTTATAGCTGGCAATCAGGTTTTCAGATTGGAGATATAACATCAACTCCTTTAACCAGTCAGCATATGATAAGACCAACTGGTCCTCCAGTGTCTTAAAACCAGCTTCTTGACTGCCATAGATACAGGGCCATATAATATCTACGCTCCACGCTATCTACATGAGAAAAATCCCCAACACACAAATTTCAGGGCAAAAGAACCTACTCAGACCCAGAAGGGATCCAAGTTGTCCCGAATCAAGGACCACAGAGGGCAACTTTAGAACATTCCCAAAAATGTGAATTAAATTACCTTCACCTTGCAAAACACCTGAAACAATCTGGGAATGAGATTAATTTACGCTGAAAAAGTTTAACAGGAGTATAATACAGGTTATTGACAATGTTGTACTGCACTAACCGAAACCTATCTTGAGTGTAATATTTATGTAAGTTGGGCCAGAAACTCCTCCAAAGGGGACGCCCTCCGAAGGAGATGCGCCCAGACCCGGGGACCCCAACCTCCTCCCCGCAAGTTAAAGGTCAAGAGATAGGAATAAATTCATGAGATTGAATGGGGCTGAGAGGCCAGCGTAATAATATTAGAGAGAAAAGGGTGAACCACCGATTGCCTAAACGTAACACCGAACTTGCTACCCACCAGGTGCCAGAGCTGGAACACCTTAAAAATATCTCTGCTTGATATACCAAACCTAATTAAAATATCACCAGAATCAAGGAGCGAGGTATGACCAAACAAGTGCTCAACCATGGAATCTTTAAGTTGTGGGAGCCAGCTTGGCCCTATCCAAGAATCTCCTAATTTAATATTGGGATTAAGAGTTATTGGCTGCCCTAAATCCATGTGGTTGGAAATCCGAAAAGACTTGAGACATTGAGCCCACACTCTAAGGGAGACTGCCACCGCATCATCTGGGATCAGTTGTGAAAGTGTTTTCGGGGTCTGTAAAATAAAGCCGACATATCAACTTTAAGTTCGAGAGAAAGGCCTTTTCCAGCTGAAGCCAGCTTGGGTAAGAGCATTCAGTGTTCAGAGAAAACCATCTTCCTAACTTGGACAGATGGGCCCCAGTAGTACAGCAGGAAGTTAGGGAGTCTCAAGCCACCCCTTTCTTTAGGAAGTGATAGGGTACCATAAGAACAACGTGCCCCCTTCCCCCGCCAGATAAAAGTAGAAACCAGACTATGAAGCTGCTGAAAAAAAGGAAAGGGGGATCCAAAGATTAGTAAATTCAACGGATAGAAGATCCGGGGAAGGACATTCATCTTAATAATATTGATTCTGCCCCACAAAGAAACAGGGAGCACTATCCAACGTTGTAAGTCTTGGCTGATCGAATCTCTGACTTTGGTTAAGTTTAATTTTTTGAGAAGAGCGAGATCGGTAGAGAAATAAATCCCCAGATACTTGATTGAACTGGAGGTCCACCTCATCCCAAAGCAGTGAAAATCTCGCTTGAAAGTATAGTTATTTAAAGGAAAGATCTCACATTTAGAGATATTTAATTTATAACCAGAAAAGGAACTAAACTGCCTAATGATACCCAAAGCTGCCTCTAGGGATGCTACTGGTTCCACTAAATACAGCAAGACATCATCTGCATACCGATAAGACTAGTTCCCATTTTGGAGCCTGACACCTCTCACCTGAGGGAAGACTTAAGGTTAATCAATAAGGGTTCCAAATATAAATTAAACAACAGGGAGACAGGGACAGCCTTGTCTAGTACCGGCAAAAGACGGAAAGAGGGGACAAGACCCCATTACAATAAATTTTGCAGAGGGCACTTATAAAATACCTGTATCAAATTCAAAAAGAAATCGGAAAACCCATTTCCTCCATTACCGTCCATAAAAGGACCAGTCAACCCGATCAAATGCTTTCTCCGCATCAAGAGAAACTAGGCGACTGGGCCTGAGGTAGTCCGGGCATATCAAGATATGGGACAAGGTCCTCAGATGGTCAGTCACGACCTCCCAGGGACAAACCGCCTGCTCAAGGCTCAGAAGACCCGACCAAATCTTTTTGATCCTTTCGGCTAGTATTTTGGCCAGTATTTTAACATCATAGTTCTGGAGAGAAATAGGGCGGTAACTAGCCGGATCAGAGGGTTCCTTGTCTGCCTTGGGAATTAGAACTATGGTGGCCTCGAATAAAGCAGGATCAAGCTCAGATGAGACCAAAAAATAGTTATATAACTCAAGAAGGATAGGAGTGAGCTCCTTGACAAAGACTTTATAGAAGTTTGCTGGGAATCCATCTGGGCCCGGTGCTTTGTCTGAAACCAGAGAAGCAATAACATTCTTTGTTTCCTCGGCTGAGATAGGGGCCAATAGGCTCGCTTGCTGAGACTCCGATATGCACGGAACACTGATTCCTCTTACATATTCCCTGATGTCCGCTATCGGATAGGATGTCGGGGAACGACAATAGAGGCTCGAATAGTATTCCTTAAAAACCTGAGCAATATCTCTGGGCGAGGAAACAGTGTTACCAGATGGGGAAACCAAAGAGGGAATAATCCTCGAACTCTCAAGTGCACGTGGGCTAAAGCTAGTAGTTTACCGGATTTTCACCAAGATGCAGATATCTAGCCGGGTTTCACCAGACAGTACTCTGTTTTTTCCTTCAGAAGATCCGAATATTCATTCTTAGCCAAGAGAAGTTCCTTAAGATCTGAAACCGAGGAAGATAACGAATACCTATCTTCTAACTCCCTAATCCTACCAACCAACTCCAGCGACCTAGCTAACTGTGCCTTCATCCTAAGGGAAGCCATTTTGATAAGGTCACCTCTGAGATAACACTTTAAGGCTCCCCATATCATATCCACCCTAGGGGTAGAGCTCATATTATCGGCCAGAAAGAGAGATATTCTAGAGCTAATTTCTGAGACACATTGGTGGTCCTTTAATAGCTGAGTATTTAAACGCCACATGGAGTCGCGAGAGTAGTCAGGATCTAGGGACAGTTGTATCCAAACCATAGCATGATCCGACACAATGATCGGTTCCAAACCAGACAAAGGGATCTTCGGGAGGAAAGAGAGACTAACTAATATCATATCTAATCTTGACTTAGTACCATGTGACTGGGACTGGAAAGTGAAAGCATGGCAGGAAGGGTTAGCCAGACTCCACGGATCACCCAAACCCAACAATGAAACCATTTCACAGAAGGCTTTCTGGGCCGAAGTAGGCGTACGCCTGTCTTGGGGTTCCTTATCCAACTTCAGGGAAAAGGGTACATTCCAATCCCCACCTAACACAAATTGAGTGGGCAAAAAGCTGGCCAGCTTATCCACCAGTGTCATAAAGAACTCAGGATTCCCTCCCACCGGTCCATAAACTGAACCAAGAACCATGTTTTCTCCATTTAAATTACCTTTGACTAAAACATATCTCCCTTCTGGGTCTGAGAGAGCTAATTCTTTAATAAATAAAACATGTCTTTTAAAAAGAATCGCCACCCCCTTGCTGAAACAGGAATTCCCCGGAAGATAAAATTGAGAGAACCCAGATCGAGAAAGCAGTCTAACTTCATCATGACATAACTGTGTTTCCTGCAGAAAAAGGATGTCAATGTGGAGTAATGAGCAGTGATTAAAGACCTGTAGGCGCTTGACCCGATCCCTAAGCCCTCTAACATTCCAGGATGCTATTTTAACTGTATTTCTAGCCATCTTATGAATGTATCAAAACAATTAGATATCCAGACAAAGTACATATTACCTACAGTAGCAAGGTGCACCTCATGTATAACAACTAGAAACCCTTTCATAACTCCCCCTCCCTCCCCTCCTCCCTGCAGAGAACCCCCCACCCAGAAAATTGAAATAGACCAATTCGTGAGAAACCTCCCCCACTCCCCATTACCCCAAAGACCGTGATCGACCCAAGAAAATCTCTAAAAAAATTGTCCAAAGTACCCAGTAGTTGAGTGGAGTAACCGTCCAGTAACCCCCCACCCACCCCGCCATCAAGACTCTAAGCTTCAAAACACCAGACAAATCCAGAAAAGACCCTATCCCCACTAATGAGACCAGAGAAATCGATACCATAACCTGCCATATTCCATCCCCCAAAAGTCCCAAACCACAAACCCACCAGAAACTATATACAAGTGGGGGTTAAATGCAGAAGGTCCCAGATGCAGTTTGTTACAGTCACGAACCTCCCTAATCCCCACGTGAACCCCAACCCCAGAACTGGAAACAGATACCATGTGTCAGAAAAAACAGGTACATCCTCAGTACAAGTACAGCCTCTGCGGCAATGAAACTTTTCTTACCCCGGACCAGCCCGCAGGGGTTAGCTACCCCCAACACACTGCTCTCAATCCCGCATCCAGCGAGCAGGCCCACTAAGTCCTCCCTCCCCCATAGCCGCCCCCAGCCCACAACATATAAAACAAGCCAAGACCAGAACAGGAGAAATAGAAGAAGGGCATGAGGGGAAAGGAACAAAAAACAAAGCATAAAAGGAGCTTACATCTCGAGTTGGGGATACCTCTTAAACCCTGTCATCCCAAGCGCACCAGCCAAGCCCCGTTCACCTCCCCATCCCTGCAATATACATAGAACACCTACCAGAGTCCGCGCTGATTATGGGCGACGAAAACCCAGTCCTCATATGCCATTCCAGACTGAAAATGGGGAGAAAAACGCCAGAGGACCCAAACCGTGGTTGCCGTTTCCGGGGGGACCGTTTAAACCGCAGAACACCAAGCGGTCCGTCCCCCAGGAAGTTCCCACCCGGAAACCGCAACCCTCAAACAAAGGTTCCACCATCGGGACGCCCCTGTAACCGCGGAGCCGGGAAACTGAACCAGGACCCAAACCTAGCGTCTCGCCTTCCCACCCGCGGCCACCCACGAAGAGGACCCCAAGGGAAGAGCCGAGACAGCCAGACCGAGACGTAAGAGGACGGCTAAAAGGACAAAGACAGAGGTAGGTGACAGGAAGGGTAAACAAACGCCAGACAAAGGGCCGGGAGAAAACAAACAGCCAGAAAGGGAAAACACAAAACAAGACCACAAACAAGAAATTTAGCTCAGCGAGCATTAGAGCACTTAATCAAAGTCCACAGCACGGTCTTCATCCAAGTCCTTTGAACAGATCAGGCAGTCGGATTGCAGGTCCTTATGCCGCTTCAGGGGTGCCAAAACTCGTGCTGATCCACCGACAGTCACTTTAGGGTAGCAGGGTACACCATCCTGAATGGGATCGCTGCCGCTATTAATTTTGCACTATCTGATGATACTGCCTCTTCTCCCGGATTTCCTTGGGAAGGTCCTGGGTTATACGGATCCTTAAAGCACCCACAGAATCTCCTTCAATCCCGGGCCTTCAGGTAGGCGTGCTGCCTTTCTAAATAAGTAAGGAATTTTATGATGATCGGACGTGGGGGGGATCCAGCTGCAGGTCGAGGGCGCAATGAGCGATGTGCCCTTTCAAGGTGGTAGGAGGTATTTATGGGAGACGGGCCCACTATTTTGACGAAGAATTTCTGTAGAAAGGCCATGAGGTCTGGGCCTTCTTCCAACTCAGGAAGGCCAATTATTAGTAAATTATTTTGGCGGTTTCGCCCCTCCAGATCCTCAGTCTTTAATTGCAGCTTCTTAACTTGCTGCCTAAGCTCAGTTATTTCTGTTTCAGCCCTGGCTCTCCACTGCTCCGAGGAAGCGACCCTGACCTCCACATCCGAGACCTTTTTAGACACAGTGGAGAGGTCGCTAGGCAAAGATTTAAGGTCTCCACTCAGCTCTACCAGGAGCTCCCTCAAAGGATTGATTTCCTGGAGGAATTTATCCTCTGACAGTGGCATAGGTTGTGGAGCTTTATCTCCTCCGCGGTCCGGCCTAGCAGGGCCTGGTTCCTTTGCTTTTTGCGGCCTTCTCAGGAGATGCAGGAGGGGTATGCTTTGTAAGGGCCTGCTTTCCATCCACATCCATCTCGACCCAACAGGGGTTCGGTTTCCCAGAATAAGATCCTCAATCGATGCCAGGCTATCAGCACACTTGGTTTTTGATTGAATTTCTGGAGAAAACCCACAGAAAGCACTATAAAATTCTCAATTCAGGCGGCCAGAGGGGGGAGCTCAGTATCCCAGCTGCTGCTTAGATGGATGCCATCACGTGACCTCTTTAATCTATTTTCACCCTGTTGATAAAAATGTGTAGTGGTTAGTGCAGTTGCTGTTCTCAGGATGCGTGGTAATGTGAGCTAAGCTGACTGATAACAAGCAGGCTCCCGCACTGGATACAACTTGTCTTGGTAATGTTTAAATGAAAACACTGCTTACCTTCCGACGCTCTCCATCAGTTCGTATGCTCCTGATTAGCAGTGCTGCATTTTTGTGTTAAGCTTCATTTTAAAAGAGCTCTTAAACTTCCATTTTCAATGCTGCTGGCAGTCATCTCAGAGGTGCCGCTTGCTCCCGCATTCGGCCAGGTTATGCTAACCTGACTCAGCATGGGGGCATTAGCATATCCCAGGTAAGGGAGTAAGTGGCTCCTACAAGATAGCTGCCTCCAACATTGCAAAATGGAAGTTTAAGGGCTTCTTTTGAAAGGTAACTTTTAATACAAAAATGCAGTTAGAAATATTATTTGTTTACTCAGAGCCCATAAGTGGGGCACATGAACTGGCACGAGAACATTGTGTAACTAAATCATCGTTACATTCATAGCAGTTGGGAATGGGAGGTTATATCCTGCACAGCTGATTATTTATGCTTATGTTAAGTATTAACTGGCCCCCCTCTTGGATGGTTGGTGCTGCTGCTCCACATGGGGTTTAGGAAAAATGGCTCCTGCTCATCCCCAAATGAGGATGCAAGTCCTCCTTGCATGATTACAAACTGACATGACTGCATTTGCAGCTGCCTTAGTTTTGACTGCACTGGAAGGGGGGCAGGGGCTGCCATGCAACTGATTCCCAGGGATGTCCACAGAGTATAGTGTCACTCTCAAAGTGCAGTTTCATCTTTAGTGATATCCTCTAAACTATTTCTAAATTGTGCCATTAAAGAGTGCCTGCCAGTGCCGGGGGCAGTGATTAGAAGCACAGGTGGCTGGGACTGAGAGTGGGCCACTGGACACCAGTGACCATTCACTGGGCTGGGGGTAAGGAATGGGCCACTGGATTGGACACCAGGGGCCTTTAACTGGGCTGGGGCTAAGGAGGGGGCCACTAGACATCAGGGACCTTTAATTGCACTGTGGTGGCTGTGAGTGGGGTATCCACAAGGGACCTTTACAAAGTCTTGGGTTAGTGATGGGGTTGCTGGACACCATGGACCTTTACTTGGGCTGTGGTGGGGAGGCTCAGGGGGCCACTGGACACCAGAGACTTTACTTGAGCTGGGACTAAGGAGGGAGCCTCTGGACACCAGGGACATTTATTTGGTTTGATGTTGGGGAGGGGCCACTAGGCACAAGGGACCTTTACTTGTGCTGGGGTTAGAAAAGGGAATTCACTACATACCATTGATCTTTACTTATGCTGGGGCTAGGCAGGGGGCCAGTGGAGTTCTGACACCTTTACCTGGGCTTGGACTAGGGATTGTGTCCACTAGACACTAGGTATCAAAGGAGAGCAGTGGCTGTGGTCTATCTGGACTTCAGTAAGGCTTTCAGCACAATACCACACAGGAGGCTACGTAAGAAAATAAGCAACACTGGTGTGTGGAAGAAAGTGGTAAGCTGGGTAACTAACTTGTTACATTATATGAAGCAGAGGGTGGTGGTAAACGGCACGACACTCAGGGTACACAGTACATGACAGTAACTAGTGGTACAACAAGGGTCGGTGCTGGGATTGGTCATCTTCAATGTCTTCATAAGTGGCATTGCTGAGAAGCTGGATAGGAAGAATGTTTTTCTTTGCAGATGATACAAAAATCTGCAACAGAGTGGACACTCAGGGGTAGAAGTTACCCAGAGGAAATGTAAAATGTAAATGGCAATCCAGAAAGGGGGAAGGGCAAGCAGGATTATTTCTAAAAGAAGCAGCAGAGACTAATTACAGCAAGTGGCAGGAACCTGAAAGGAAATACTGTACGTTGTAATACAGTGCGTATGTACAGACACTCATGCTACAAATGTTAGTGAGCATGTATTGGTAATGAGGTAACAAACTGTGACTGACTGGCAAGGGTATAACACCCTTTAAAGCTGTGTACCATATATGCAGCTATAAAAATGTATCATGCTTGCATCTCCCATTGTGGATAGTTGTTTGTGAGTGGTCTTCTTTTAGTGGTGGGGTGCCACTGTAAAAGTGTTTGCTTGCCCTGGTCCCCATCTGCCCTGACCAGTAGTGGATTGATCAAGGTGAATTGTAAAGTCAAATTTTATGGCATGGTGGATGCCTTCTGATGACAAGTGCCACCATATACCCATATGGGGTGGGACCTACACTACTGTTGCAGGCTAACTAACCTACTGCCTTCCCCCGTGATCATTGCCTGATGCCTCTGCATCACATCCTGGCCCTACCAGCCTGGAGCAGGGAAGTCCAGATCAGGTCTCGTCAACCCATGGTTTTCCACATGGCAGTGCATATCAGCTTGAAACACTGAGCCAGGTTGTGTTACCAAGTTTGAATGCCACCACAGCCAGTTACCCACTGTATGACCTTGAACAAGAACCTTGACTCCTGCGGCGAATGCCAATCAGTTGACTTCTGAAACTATAGGACTTGGAGTATTCTGACTGCCAAAATTTGTCGACTGGAATTATTTTGACTTATGAAAAATTGACAGCTGGAGTATTTTGACTCCAGTAAAACTCAAATGACTTCCAAATTTCAACCCATGGAAGTATTTGACTTCCACCCAAAAAAAAATTATCTGAAGCCCTGGTTGGGGTGTATTAGTAGGGGTATCACAAGTCATAAGAGGGAGGTAATAATCCCTCTTTACAAGACACTGGTTAAGCCCCATCTGGAGTACTGCGTTCAGTACTAGAGGCCGCAACTTCACAAAGACATTAACAAAATGGAGGCAGTCCAGAGAAGAGCAACTAAAATGGTGCAGGGACTGCATCAGAAAACGTATGAGGACATATTAACGTAGCTCAATATGTATACCCTAGAGCAAAGGAGGGAGAAAGGTGATATGATCAAAACATTCAAACACCTTAAGGGCATTAACAAGGTGAAAGAGTCTAACATGTTTCAGTATAAGAAAAATAGCAGGACAAGAGGACACGGCATGAGATTAGAGGGAGGCCGATTAAGGGGTTATGTGAGGAAGTTCTTTTTCACAGAAAGGGTGGTGGATGCATGGAACGGCCTACCTCAGGAAGTGGTGAATATAAATACAATGCAGGGCTTCAAACAGGCATGGGATAGGCATAAGGGAGCAATACAGATGGGTATGAATAGATAGGCCATTGACAAAATAAAGGCGTATGGCACATTCATAAGGTAAAAAAAAATGGGCAGACTGGATGGGCCTTGCGGTCCTTATCTGCCGTCAACTTCTATGTGTCTGTGTTTCTGTAACCCTCGACTCCGCCCCATGATTCCTTTCCGCTGGAAGATACAGGTTCCCTCCTTGCCACTCTCGCATTCAGTAGGCCCTGGCTTCAAAATCCTCAGATTTGCTTGAAATTAAACTTGTCAGAGTTAATAACAATCGCTTTGCGATCTCGACCGTCATGGAAGATAAATCTTTCCCTGGTTTCTGCCACTGCCCGTGCAGGCAAAAGATATCTCGCACAGACCCACATGCCACGTATGTATATTGCTTGGGTATTGGCCATGACACCCAGGCTTGCGAGAGTCTCACTTTTCACCCAAACGTCTTGGACAATCGTCTCACACTGCTAACATTGGGCAGACCGGAGAAACGGAATCCGCCGGTCAAATCTAAAGAAGCCCGATGGGCAGTCTCCGCAGCTGCAGGGTCCGACGAGCAGCTTTAACAAATGAAAGCTTTTGAGGAAGAGGCGGCTTGGGCCACGGATAGGTCCTCAAAGTCCTTTTTTGTTCCACTCAACTTGGGCTCCACTTTCTCCGGTTCCTGTCGGGAGATGTGCCAATCCTTTCCCACCAAGGGTGAGAGGCCTTCGGGCATGCATGTCTCTTGGTCCCATAAAAAGGACAAGGAACCAAGAGAGTCTTCGTCTCACTGACGACGTTCCTGGAATCGTGAGAGCTCTCGGTCCCAGGAATCACCTGTTTGTCTGTCCCAACTTTGGTCGGGGTTGCAGCCTCGGCCCCTGGTTTCACGGTTCTTCGTCAGGCCAGCCGGCCCAGACACTGGCAATGATCCGGTTGAGACAGTTCTCGACCCAGTCGACCCATTGTCACCTGAAGAGGCCTACAACTCCTTATTCATGATCCTGGTCCTGCCCCTTCCCGATGAGGAGACCCAGCCCACTGGGAAACCCATCGAGGACCCGGTCCCGGATCTAGAAGATCCACTGGTCTCCCCGGTGCCTTCCAGTTGACCCCGTTGGTCACCTCGATGATTGAAGTCGAGGTCTCGGACTCCTTTGACCGATCGGCTAAAGAAAGCGCACAAGCGCTCTAAAAAGGTGCCGCCGACATTCTTCTTCTTCCTCCTCGGACGAGGGGAGGCTTCAATGGAAACTCCATTGATGCTATGATGACCTAATGTGGCAACAGCAGAATTTGTCTGGTCAAAAGCCGACTCCGGCTTCCACTCTGGCTATCGCTTGGCTATCGCCTCCTAGGCGTAGTCTGACTCTCCCAGAGCCGGCTCACTGCCTCTCCTCACGGAGCTGTCAAATGGTTCGCCAAATTCCACCTCTTCACTGATCTTCGTGGAGCCTCCACCTAAACAGTCCCCAGCAGGGGTGTCTACCAAAGAGTCTCGGCCTGTTCCGGGCCTCCTGTGTAATCTCTCTGTTACCCTCACTCCTGACCGTCCTAGGTGGGTGGAGGGAGACTCGGGTGGCCGGCCGATTTATCTGGGCTCCTTGGAGTCCAATGACTTGGACCTTCATTCCCATCCCTTGGACGAGGAATCGGTCGGTAGTCTCTCGATGGAGGAAGGCCCCTCTTCCTTTATGGGCATCCTCCGTCTTATCTCCGAATCCACAGAGATGCCTCACGAACCCGTTCAATTCGGGCCGAATATCCCCTCACGGATATCCTCAAACTGGGGGACTCACTGACGAAAACCTTTCCAGTGGCCGAGGCCATTGTTGGTCCGGCTTTGGAGCTATGGCAGCATCCTGCCTCCTGCCCTTCGCCTTCTGCCCGTATGGCCCACAAGTATGCGGTACCCATTGAGTCCCTTTTGGGGTTCACAGAACATCCCTCTGCAGAGGGTCTGGTGACCGAATCTGTGTTCAGACACTCAGGTAGCTCAGCAGATACTGATAGACCTCCGGACTAGGAGTCCAAAAAACTGGACCATTCTGCCTGTAAAATTTATGCCGCCTCTACGCTGGGCCTCCATCAGACAAGCTGGGCCGTCATCATGGCACATTTTTCTCACCCTCTTCTAGGCTCCCTTGATGAGGTCCTACCTCACCTCCCTGCAGACCTCCAGACCAGGGTCAGGCGGTTGTAAAGCAGCAACTCAGTGGCAGCCATGGTTGCCATGCACCGCAGGGCTTGGTTAAGGGTCTCCACCTTCACGGCGGACACCCAACTCAAGCTAACGGACATCCCTTTCCTGTGTGCTGACCTCTTCAGCCTAGGTGTGGACGGTCATCTCCAATGCATTCAGAAGTCCAGTGCCAACTTTGACTCCGTAACTTCTGCACAGAAGGAATACCAGGGTTCCAAAAAGCAGAAGATAAAGCCATTTCGGCACTCTGCCTCTGTGGCCAAGCAGCCCCACTTCCTGGTGGCCATTACGTCTGCCAGAAGGACTGGGGAGCTCCAGGCGCTCTGGGTGGAGTCTTCTTACCTGGTCTTCCACAGGGACAAGGTTGTCCTGTGCCCCCAACCGAAATTCCTTCCCGAAGGTGGTGTCAGAGTTTCAACTTAACCAGGTGTTGACTCTGCCGGTGTACTACCCCAATTACACCTCAGTTGCTGAGTACAGGCTCCATACTCTAGACCTGAGACAAGCGCTCTTACTACAAGGAATGGATGGCTGAAGTTCAGGGAGAGGTTCTCCAGCTGTTTGTCACCTACGCTGAAGCCGCACCTGGCAGACCTGCAGCAAAGCGGACGATTGGCAGATGGATTATATCCTGCGTTGATCTCTGCTATAGGTTGGCAGGCAAGAAGCCTCCCAGAGAGATAAGAGCTCATTCTACCCGCCATACTGCTGCATCGGTAGCTGCTTCCAGGGATATCTCTATCCAGGAAATCTGCAGGGCTGCTACCTGGAAGACAGCAAATACCTTCATTACCCACTACCACATCGACCTTGAGTCACGCTGGGATGCTGGTTTTGGGGCCTCAGTTCTCCAATCTCTGTTCCCCAAGTAAGTATATTAGAGGTGGTGTGCGCCTTGCCTCCCTCCTCCCGGAGAACTGCTAGGAGTTTGCCAAACAGTGTGGATAGAACAACATATCCACAATCCTAGAAAAACAGGTTACTTACCTGTAACGGTAGATCTTACTTCGAGAGGGTTCCTGCAGTAGGTCTTCACATATAGGACTGCGCCCCCTGGCATCAGGTCTGCCACGGCAAACTTGTAGATATGATCATCAAGCGGGGACCACCCCGGTCGGGCATTGTGTGGTCAAGCCCTGACTATAAAAGGCGGTCTCACACCGCTCTCCAGTTCTTTCCCGTCGTCACCTCAGTCACGTTCAGCTCGCATCAGAATAGCTAACGTCTGCGTTGTATTTCTTGAAGTATTTCTTCGCCTCTTGTAAAATTCTTACAGACATTTTTCTTCAAATTGATGTCTTCTAGACAGAAGAAAAAGTGCTCAAAGTGCGGCGCTCAAATCCCACACAGAGACGACCATTCCCGCTGCCTCCTCTGCCTCGGTTTGAAGCACGACGTCCAGGAGTGTTCCATCTCCCAGGCCTTCAACCAGGCGACCAGAACCAGGCGCAAGAGGTACCTTGAGGCCCATCTATTGACCCGACGCTTGGCGACTATGGAAAGGGAGCTTCAAAAACTTGGGGAAAGGTCATTGTCGCTGGCCCCTAAGAAAAAAAAAAAGTAAAGAGAAGTGCCGGGACAGGAGTCCGTGGGCTTCTGGGAGGCTGGCAACTGTGAGTACTTTTTCGGGCACCCCGTCCACTTCTTTGGGCCGGGCCCCTGCTGCCGAGGTGAGCGGGCAGCTGGGGGTTGCCTCTTTGGAGGTGGTAATTCTGTTGTCTGATCCTGCTGGTAAAGTCACCCCTCGCCTCCGGCGAAGGGTGCACAGCCTCAGCCTAGCGGCAGCCTCCCAGCCATCTCTAGCCCGGCCGGATCTGTTCCATCGGACGCCGGCTCCTCTGACACCCGTGTAGATCCGCCCACTCTCTTGTCGGGCTCCAGTTTGGCCCCCGACATCGGACAGAGTGAGGGACCAGTCGACCCGTCTTCTCCCAGGGTCCTCCACCCTAGAGACTCGCCACCCAACCCTTTGCTGTTTGCATTAGCAAAATCGCGATCAGACCTGCCGTCGGGGGCCCCTAGTGTCTCCCACCCCCCCCGCCAGGTCTTCCTCCATCGCCGGAGTTCATTCTGCTGCCGACAGTGGACCCGGGCATGGAGCCTCCACCCCCAGTACTTCAGGCATGCTCCAGGTCCCGATGCCCCCTCCGGGCTCCACGGCACCTCCCACTGTGGGCCCTTCATCTTGGTTCATTCCACAGGAACCCTCCTTCCCGCAAGCGGGCACCCCTTCGTCAGTTACTCATTATCCGACATCGGGTCAGGTGCCTCCGTCGCCCGGGCTATCCGACACTGTGTTTTCAGATGCCGGGCTTTCCAACGTCGTCATTCCCGACTACGGGTTATCCTACTCCAGGACATCCCACGCCGGGTTACCCAGGGTACCCGTATTATCCATCCTGGCACTATCTGCAGTAGCAGAGTTATCTGAGTTATCAACCACCTCCTCCTCCGATGACGGAACTTGAGTCCGTCCCTCGTTGGTGGAAAGAGGCTAGAGCGCAGCTTGTGTCGGAATTGCGACAGCCAGTGAAGGAGCCACCCTTGGTTACGGTGACCTCTCCACTGCCTCCTGTCTGCAGAATCCCTACCTCTATTTCAGTAGGCATTACTGAACCAGACCCTTCTGTTTCTTCTGGCTCCGATTCCTCTGACACTAGTTCCGACTCGGACGGGTCCGGACCCCAGATCTCCCGTGGAGGTTCTTCCAAAAGACTCACCAAAGTCAACTCCAGAGGATCCTTCCTGCGGAGACTTGCTACGTTCAATTCAAGCGGCTGGTGGTTGGCTGTCCAAAGAGGTTGAGCCCCAACGCAAATGCCTTGCTGAGCACCTGGATCTGACCCTATTCCCATTCCGCCGTGGATGGGACCTCACGAGGACCTAGTTACCACAGTCTGGCAATATCTGTCCTCCATTCCCGTGGTCTCCCGCAAAGCTGACCGCACCTATTATCCCCTGGAAGGGATTTTTCACCTGAACTCCCATCCCAAGGCTGACTCTATGGTCATCATGGCAGCTCACGACCGCTCAGCTCAACCCAAACATGTGAGTTCTTCGCCTCCCGACAAGGACTCGAGTCAACTTGACCAGTTTGGGTGAAAAATGTATTCGTCGTCTTCTTGTGCGATTCGTTCCCTCAATTACGTCTTGCACATGGTTGCCTTTCAAAAAGCTTCTCTTTTGGACCTTGAAAGGGACCTCCAGGATGTTCAAGATGAAACCCTGAGGAAGAAGCTCTTGGATAAAGTAAGGATGGGGCAATCCTCATGCCGCCACGCCCTTCAGGCTACTTATGACTCGGACTCAGTGGCGAGAGCAGCTGCCAGGGGGATTTGCCTCTGATGCCTCTCCTGGCTTCGTATAGTGGGACTGGCGCAGGACGTGCAGTCCTCTCTTTTGGATGCCCCTTTCAGGGGTTCCGTCCTCTTTGGCAGTGACGCTAAAGACATCATTACCGGGCTGCAGAAGAGCGGACGCTCCTTGAGGGACTTCCGTTCCTTATACAAGATGGGACAGAAAAAGCAGCCCTTTTGCCACCAAAGAAGGTGGAACAAATCCCAGGCTAAGCGCCAGGCAAAGAAACGCACACCTGGATCAGGAGCTCAAACCCCACAGTCCAGATTTCAAAAACAGGCCTCTGGGGCTAAAGCTCCCCTTCCCTCGTCGTCCTGACTCCTTTCCCCTCCTTCCGCTAGCTCCGGTACATCAGGAGGAACCGGTCGGAGGGAGGTTCGGTCTCCACCTGGAAGGTTGGAGGTCCGTCACAGCAGAAAACTGGGTGTTTCAGCTCAACCAGCGAGATCACTCGATAGAATTCGGTGAAATCCCAACCCCTCAACCTCCAGGACGGTCCTTCTGTCCTTGGGATCAGGTCCCCATAGTCTCTCAAGAGATCTAGGCACGTCTCCTAAAGAGAGCCATAGAGCCTGTCCCATTAAGCCAAATAGGAAGGGGAATTTACTCCCACTTCTTCCTGGTTCCAAAGAAAACGGGCGTCCTGAGACCGATTCTGGATCTCAGCACACTAAACATCTTCGACGAACACAAGAAGTTTCGCATTTTGACCCTTCAGGGGCTCCTTCCCCTGCTCCATCATAACTCTTGGATGTGCTTCCTGGACATGCAGGATGCTTATCTGCATATCCCTATCCTCCCGGCCCACCGCCGCTTTCTCCACTTTGTTTTCCAGGAGAAACATTTTCAGTTCCGAGCACTCCCGTTTTGCCTTTCTTCGGCCCCCGAGTGTTCACCAAATGTCTAGCGGTGGTGGCGGCCTTTCTGTGCCACCAGGGCATTTATGTCTTCCCATACCTGGATGACTGGCTCCTCTCAGTACCCTCTTCTACCAGCCTGAAAGAGGCTCTCTCTTTCACCCTGAGCTTGTTTGCTTTACTGGGCATAACGGTCAATTTTCCCAAGTCCCAACTAGTACCCTCACAGTGACTCCAGTTCATTGGAGCTGTACTAAACACAGTTCAGGGCAAGGTTTTCCTACCATCAGATCGGGTCGAGACTCTTGCTTCTCAAGCCACACTGGTGGCACAGGACGTTGGATCCCTGCACACTCAGTGCTTCGTTTATTGGGTCTGATGGCGGCCGCCATTTCGACAGTCCCAATGGCCAGGCTTCACATGAGGGTCACCCAGTGGTCTCTTCGAGTCCAATGGGACCAGAGGACGGACGACATGAACCAAAAAGTCATGATCTCCAACAGCCTCTAGAGAGATCTACACTGGTGGCAGTATCTCTCGAATTTGTCGAAGAGGTTCCCTTTCCTTCTGACAGTTTCAACTCAAATTCTCACTACGGACGCCTCAGATCTGGGCTGGAGTGCTCATCTGGGGTCTCAAAAGACACAGGGGTCTTGGTCTGATCAGGAGCTGATGCTCCACATCAATGTTCTGGAGACCAGGGTGGTTCTTTACGCAGTCCAGGCATTCCAGTTGCTGCTGGTCCTGGTATAGACAGACAACATGTCCACTGTCTGGTACATAAACAAGCAGGGGGGAACCAGATCCTACCCTCTTTGCCGAGAAGCCATGAGGGTGTGTTACTGGGCGATTCAGCACAGCCTTTATCTGACAGCAGTTCACGTTCTGGGTGTCACCAACGTCCTGGCCGACAGTCTCTGTCGATCAGTGGCCCGGGCCCACGAGTGGGAGCTCAAGTCAGAGGTAGTCAAAGACCTCTTTCTTTGATGGGGTTGACCAGAGATGGATCTGTTCGCCTCACCATACAACGCAAAACTACCTGTCTTCTGCTCGCTCGTTCCCCGGCATGGTGCTTTTTGGTGAGACGTGCTGTCTCTTTCGTGGACAGGGAGGTTTCTGTACATCTTTCCTCCCTTTCCTCTAATTCAGAAGGTCCTGGTGAAACTTCAACAAGATGGGGCCCACGCAATCCTGATTGCTCCTCTTTGGCCACGCCAAATTTGGTTCCCCCTTCAGTAACACTTGGCACTGGAACCTCCGGTTCCTCTGCCCATTTCTCACGGCCTCCTGAATCAGGAGCAGGGCACCCTGGTGCAACTGAGCCTTCAGTCTCTCCACCTTCATGCATGGCACCTGTGGACATAGCAATTTCTCGCTATGGGGTCTCTTCGCAGGTTGCACACATTCTAGTGGAGGCCAGAAAACCCTCCACTAGATCCACTTACGCTATGAAGTGGAAGAGATTCACGATATGGACCCAAGCAAGGAGTTGGGATCCATTTTCGTGCTCGGCATCCCAGGTTCTAGAGTACCTCGCACATCTGTCTGAGGTGGGCCTTAGCTATTCCTCCATTAAGGTCACCTCTCTGCGGTGTCAGCCTACCACCTCCCGGTAGAGGGCAAAACCTTGGCTCAGACGGAGGTTGCCAAAACCTTTTTAAAAGGCATCTTTCATTTGAAACCTCCGATCCGGAATCCTTGTCCACCCTGGGACCTGAATTTCATGCTCGAGAAGCTGACCTTACCACCATTTGAACCAGCTTCTTCTTGCGACTTGCGCTTCCTCTCTTGGAAGACTTTGTTTTTAATCGCTGTCATTTCGGCCAGAAGGGTTTCTGAACTACGGGCCTTCGTATGTAAATAACCTTATTTGATTTTTCATAAGGACCGAGTAGTCCTTCGGACTAACCCTTCTTTTCTGCCCAAAGTTGTTTCAGAAACCATTTTGAACCAGAGCATGGAATTACCGGTGTACTATCCACAGTATTCCAACAGGGGGGAACACCTGCTGCACACGCTTGATGTGCACCGGATCCTGAGGTACTACACGAACAGGACTAAAGAGGTTAGGAAATCTAACCAACTGTTCGTAACCTTTGCCCCTCAGTGCCAGGGCAAGGCTATTTCCAAGCAGACCATCTCCCAATGGCTAGCTAACTGCATCCATTTTTCATACACGAAATATGGGAAGTCCCTTCCGGGGGCAGTCAAAGGCCACTCCACCCGTAGCATGGCTACCTCTACTGCCTTTTTCAGAAATGTGTCCACGGCAGAGATCTGTGCTGAGGCCACCTGGTCATCTGTTCACACCTTCACTAAGCATTACAGTCTGGACATTGCCTCTAGGCACAGAACTGACTTTGGTCTTGCGGTTCTGCAAGGCCTTCTGTCGTGATTACTCTTGGCGACTTCTCCTCCTCCCGGATGCACCTATGCCTTATTTTTTTTTGGGACTGCTTGGTATTCAGTCCTATATGTGAAGACCTACTGCAGGAACCCTCTCGAAGTAAGATACAGCAGTTACAAAAGAACTTACCGTAACAGTAGATCTTCGAGAGAGGTTCCTGCTGTAGGTCTAGTTTCCCTCCCTCCTTCCTTCCCCTGGTTTTTGGATGCTTTACTTTCCATCCTATCTAGTCCGGCTGGATTAGAGTGGAAGCAGGGTCTTTGGAGTTCACTCTGGTTTTCTCCTTACCTATTCTTAGGTCTCCGTTGGAAAAGAACTGGAGAGCGGGCGCGGGACCGCCCCTTTTGTAGTTGGGCTGACGTCATGATGCCCCGACGTTGGGGGCGGTCCCCGCTGATGATTGTTATCTGCAAGTTTGCCATGCGGACCTGACACCAGGGGGCGCAGTCCTATATGTGAAGACCTACTGCAGGAACCTCTCTCGAAGATCTACTGTTACGGTAAGTTTTTACGTAACTGCTGTTTCTAGGAGTGGTGTATGTTGTTCATCCACACAAACCCACCCGACCTCCCCAGCTTCGACGTACAACCTGAGAAGCCAGGGCCTACAGAGCGCGGGAGCAGTAAGGAGGCAACTTGAATCTTTCAGCAGAAAGGAAGATCTGGCATCATAGGGCGGAGCCAAGGGTTATACCACCTGGGTGGATGGGAGGAGCCAGCTTCAAGACCTTCTGGCAAGATTCTTAAAGGGAAAGGACATGCCAAACAGTGTGGATGAACAACAGATATCACTCCTAGAACTACCGTTACAGGTGAGTAACCTGTTTTTACTTCCCAGGCAGCTTTGGTGCATGTGCTGAATTTGTATAGTAGAGCACTTTGAGCACACTATTGCAGATTACAGAGTTGCAGTAAAAAAAGAAAAAATTATGGAGTCCCCTGTTGCTCTGACCAGACAGCCCCGCCAGGAAACATAGGGCACTGAGAGGTTGTACTTTGAAGTCAAGGAAGGGATATCCTTCCTCCTGGTGGTGATGATTTTTTGTCTCCTTTTTATAGGCTTTGTCCCTGAAGGAGTCAGAGAAGACAATCCTGTCAGAGAAACTGATCAACGCTCAGCATGAACTTGCCAATGCTACTATGGAGGCCGAACGACTGAAGCGAGATGCCCTCAGCAAGCAGGAACAGGATAGGGTAAGTGTATTCTGAACGATAGCCCACTGTGAGTGCTCAGCTTTAGCACTCTGGTGTAGGGATACAACTATATATTACAATACATCAAGATATACTTCATTTTATAAAACTAGCTGAATACCTGTTCAGAATTTGAAGGAAACCTAGGCTCAGGTCTCCCCTCCTTAGCCCGACCCCCAACACAAAACCCCATGTATCTGTTAACACATCTGAACAATCAAGCCAAAACAGAGAAAGCACACAAACCAAAGTTGTTATTATATAGCTCCCCTTCCTAGCTCTACTCTCCGAAACCCTGGCCCTGATTTGTGGGGGCCACTGAGGAATGCCACGCCAGCTCAGACACCTTCCTCCCTGAGGCAGTATAGTGCAGTGGTTTAAGGCTCTGAGCTGCAAATCTGGAGTCATCCAGCAGACCAGTCCTGGGTTTGAATCTCACAGCCTCAGTCTGCATACTGTGTGACCCTGAGCAAGTCACTTAACTTCCCTGTGCTCCCAGGTCGCACCTGTAAACAAGCTTTCAGCTTAGTGTGCCACTCCTGGTTAAACAACTGAAAAAAAAAAAAATAAATAAATAACCTGCAGCACATGTGCCATTCTCACTGACAGAAGTGTAGAAGCATGTGGGGGGCAGAGCCATCAGAGTCCTTGGTTTAATGATCGGCAGGCTGATTGCTAAGTCTGCTTAGCATCATCAATGACATTACCTGCTTCACCCCTTTCTACCAGGTATGCACTTAGTCAGTGGCCTGGCGTTGAACTATCCCCCACCCAGTTATTATGAATCTGGGTTCAAGCGGTGAGTTTTGGCTTTTAAAATTTAAACACACACACGCACTCTCTCTCTGACCCTCCCCAGGTGGCCAGGGTGAGTCCCTTGGCCACTTCCCCATCCCAGTCTTCACATACCCACTTCTCTTATTTCATGTTGTCCTCCAGTTATTCCAAAAGCTCCATATACCATCTCATTTTAATACTCTCTCCCTAGCCCGACCCTCACCCAACTGCAAAATATTTAATTGCATGCTTCTTCCTCTTCCCCAAAGGCATGATGAATGACTTTGGGGAGAGGGGACCAATAATAGCTCCAATCCAGCAACCCCAGTTGTCACTCTCTTACAGTGTTTGTGTGCCTGCTGTCGTCTTCCCTTGATTGGATAATATTTGAGGATAATAATAATAATACATCCAAAGCCAAGGCACCTAACAATATAAAATCAAATCAAAGTCGCACAAACATCAATTCAATTAAAATCAGATAATAAATTAGAAAAGCAAATCGCTCAATTAACTGAGACGGCTTGGTGCCACAAAAAGGTTTGTAAGCCTTGCTTAAATCCCTCCAGAGTTGCGCACTCCCGCAACCGACAGGGTAGAGAATTCCAAAGGGTGGGGGCTGCATACACAAAGGCTCTTGCACCAGATGATTTCAAGTTCACCTTTGGGATTTCTAACAACCCCTCACTGGCTGAGTGGAGTTATCGACCAGGACAGTAATGGACCAGGAGCTCTTTCAGATAGTCCGGGCCCTGTCCATGTAGGGCTTTGAAAGTCAGTAAACCGACTTTAAAGGTGATCCACCACTGTACTGGCAGCCAGTGCAGTTCACGCAGCACTGGTGAAATATGACAGGATCGAGCAGATCCTGTCAAAAGCTGGGCTCCCGCGTTCTGCACCAGCTGCAAGCGACGGATTTCTACCCCAGAAAGCCCTAGGTAGAGGGAGTTGCAATAATCCAAGCGCGAGGACACAAAGGCGTGGACCAGAGTAGGAAGGTCATCAGACAGAACCAGATGCCTAATCCTGGCGATATTCCTAAGATGATAAAAGGATGTTTTGATGACAGCTGACACCTGAGAATATAGGGTCAGCCCATCATCACAAATTACCCCCAGGTTACGCACCCGTTCAGAGGTCGGGAGTGAGATGCCACCAAGAAAATTCCAGAGGGCGCACCAGCTCCCAACCCCCCTATCCGGCAACCTGGGTCCACAACCATTGCCTGAGTTTTTTCCAAGTTCAACTTCAGCCAGCTGGAATCCATCCACTCCTGGATTTCTTTCAGACAGTTATTAAAGGCCGAGAGAGCTCCATCCTGGTCGGGTGTGAAAGAAAGGTAGAGTTGGGTATCATCTGCATAGCAGTGAAACCTCGGCCCATATCTTACAATGTCTCCAAGGGGTAGCATGTACACCACGAACAACATGGGTGACAGCATTGAACCCTGAGGTACCCCACATGACAGAGGGGTTGGGCCTGAAGAATAAACCCCAGACACCACTCTCTGTGTTCTACCCATGAGGAAAGATGTAAACAACCTGAGGACTGTTCCTGACAGTCCACAGATGTGCCTCAGGCGTCCTATCAACACCCCATGGTCCACGGTGTCAAAAGCTGAAGAGTGATCCAGAAGAACCAAAATGGTACGGTTCTTCCAATCTCTCGCCATCAGGAGATCATTGACCACCTGAACCAGCGCTGTCTCAGTACTGTGTCTCTTACGAAAACCGGACTGGAGCGGTTCATAGATGTCATGGATGGTCAAATGGTCTTCCAGCTGAGCTGCCACTACTTTCTCAATCACCTTCCCTTAAAAGGGAAGGTTAGAGATAGGTCTGTAGTTTGCATGGCAGTCGGGGTCCAAGGTAGCTTTCTTCAAGAGTGGTATCACAACCGCCTCTTTCAGGGAGCTAGGAAACTCTCCAGATTCAAAAGAGCACCAGACTATCTGTGCAAGGATTGGACCGATGACATCAGTACAACCCAAAATTAGGGAAGTTGGTCCAGGGTCCAAACTACAGCACGTGGGGCGCACACCCTGGATAATCTGCATGACATCCGTGAACTCCGGTTGACTGAAGGTACTTCAGGAAGGCCGAGGTACAGTGACCCCGTACTGATCAAAAGCAACACCCAAAGAGTGTGCTGGCTGGTGTACCGCCCTGATGTCAGCCACCTTATCTGCAAAGAATCGAGCAAGCTCATCGCACTCTAATTGCAAAAAAGCTTTCGAACATGTAGACAGGCTGGGTTGCACAGTCTGTCCACAGTTCGGAGAAGCTGAGCTGGTCGATTTTGAGCAGCCGCAATATCCCTGGACAGGAATTCTGCCTTCTTACGGATGATTGCAGATTGATAGACTTGATAATGGTCCATCAATCTAAGGTGGTCGGATCAAGGGCAGACTTGCGCCAGCAACGCTCTAACCTTCGTCCTAGTCTCCACATCTCTCTCAAAGTCCCATCAAGCCAGGACGACCTGGGGCGAAGGGAGAGAGGGCGAACACAGACTGGAACAATGGAATCCAGAGCCACCGAGACGGTTGAATTGTAAGCCGTCACGAGGTCTCTGGGTCATTGCTTGCCAGCGAGAGGGACGAGAGATCAAGTACCACCACTAGGCCATGAGAACTTACATCCCGTAAAGGGCGGTACCTAACTATCTCCACGGGGTAGGCCTATGAGGGGGGTGTGCTAAAACTAAACCCCATGGTCTAATGATCCGATCACCCAACTGGTTCCACCCCCAAGTCAGATGTTTCGATCCCTAGGAGGAAGATTAAGTCAAGGGAGTGTCCGTGTTTGTGAGTAGCAGTGGAAACCACCTGTGTAAGGCCCAGAGATGTCATCAACTGGAGGAAGTGTTGACCAATTCGAGAGTTTGTCGTCGACCCAGGCGTTGAAGTCACCCAGAACCATCAGTCTGGGTGACTCAAACACCATGTCGATGACAAAGTCCGTCACTTCCTGAAGGAATTGCTTCTCATCACTGGGCGGATGATAAATGAGGGCGATTTGATAACCTACACCTGCTACAACGGCACACTCAAATGAGTCAACTTCCTCAACTAATACCTCGTGAGGTTAAGATCGGTCTTGAAACAGACCACAACACCGCCTCCCCCATAGATTCAATCTCGGCGTATGTCACTGAGTACCCAGCTGGAGTTACAGCCTCCAAGATGGGGCCAGAATTTTCATCCAGCCAGGTCTCGGTGATGCATGCCAAGTCCACTGTTTCAACAAGATCCGCAATAATTGCAGCCTTGTTCTTAATGGACCTGGCATTGCACAACACCACCCGAGTTGGATGAACCTCCCAGGCTGCCCGAACCATCTGCCTACCACAATCGGTAGTGTCCTTGGGTATGGGGATGGAACAGTAGTAGCTCCAATCTAGCTAGCCAGTCACCTCCTTCCACAGCATGCTTGTTTATATACAGCCCCCAATGTGTGATGTTACGAGGGGATGGAGAGAAGCTCTAATCTGGTTAGCCCAGTTGCCCCTTTCCATAGGGTGTTTTTTACCTGCCCCCCAACAGATTATTGGGTGGTGGGGACAAAAGTAGCTCTAATCTGGCGAACCCAGTCATACTTCCACAGCATGCCTGCTTTATTGTAAGTATTGTGAGAGATGAGACGGTGAGGAACAGAACACTTACACCATTGATAACACTAGGCAGACTGATTGGTAAATTTGCCTAGAGTCATTACAGTTGCAGCTGCTCCACCCCCTCTGTCTTGGTTGTCTGCTGGCTCGCCTGTTTCACAGTGGAGAGGGCATGGTCAGTTGGGGGTTGGGGACTGGGCCAGCCAGATTGTAACTTCTCCCCTCTTCCTCCCCAAAATCATGGATCGTGGGGATTCAGCATGCCTACACCATGTCACTTCTTGGAGCATTGCTAGTGAGGGTGGAATCCCATTAAATTAGTTTGCATGTGTGGTTCGATGCGCATTTGGACAATGCGGCCAATATGGAGAGAGAGACGCACTCAAACTGAGGCTATTATATAGCTGGATCTAGACAGCCACCACAAATATTGCTTTCTGATTGGACAAAGCAGGACATCTGCTGTGCATGTACATACTCATAATGCACATTGTTCAGGTGCAGGAATACACTATTGGTGCAGGAATACACTATTTTTAAGTGAAAAAGATGTTCCAGGACTAGAGAGCATGGGATGAAGTTAGAGGGAGGACGATTCAGAGGAAACATGAGGAAGAATTTCTTCACAGAACTGGTGGTGGACAAGTGGAACACCCTGCCAGAGGAAGTGGTGGGGGCTGAAACAATCACGGGATTTAAGAATGCATGGGATAGACATAAAGGAATTCTGGAGGTCAGGGGTAAGGGGCAACAGACTTTTAGGAAAACATAAACTGAACTTACAAGCTCAAATGGGCAGACTGGGTGGGCCATAGGCCCTTATCTGCCGACACTGTCTATGTAGCTATGTATTGTTGCATTTTCTACAACAGAAGTGTTAACACCAAGCCATTTTATTAAGTGCATTAACACTCTAGTTTGCTGTGTTCATTTGGGAGCTATAGTCACTCCTCCAGAGACATAGGAAGAGTGCCTACAGTATGTCTCTTGACAAACACAAACCCTGCCATGTGTTATTGCCCTCATCCCACATAATTGCACTTTGATACCAAGAGAATATAAGAAGTGCTGTCCAACCCATTAGTGCAGCACCTGGTCTGTTTTTTAAGGTCCAGACAAGGGGTTGGGTAGGGGGCTCAACACTACTGTAGTGTAAACAGGGGCAGTGCTCACTAAAACAGATAATTAACCAAAACTGCATGGGACATGGCTAGTCCCAAATTAAGTGACACAGACCAAATAAGTGAGAGCTTCATTTGGGTTTACTGAAAGCAAGTAAAACAAACGCTTACCTTACACGGTAGAACAGTTTCAGCTTTATTAGGTGACACGTCAGCTAAAAAATCAAGTAGCCATAGAGTGCAACGTGCTGTAAAAAGTTTGATAGAACTGTGGCCCAAAAAGTTCATTAAAATTCTGTTGGAAGGCTTTATGCCGAAACATCAGCATGAGTGCATGCACCTTCATGCTTGCAAGCTGTACATTAAGCTATGTATTCATTTTATTGATATAGGAGCACTGTCATCAGTGCCAGCAGAATTTTAATTAACTCTTCGGCCACAGTTCTGTCAACATTTTATAGCACCTTGTACTCTACAGCTACTTGATTTTTAAGCTTGCAACGTGACTTCTAATAAAGTTAAAGCTGTTTTACTGTGTAAGGTAAGCATTTTTTTTTACTTGCTTTCAGTGAACACAAGTGAAACTTTCACTTATTTGGTCTGTACCACTTGATTTGGGACTAGATATGTCCCTTGCAGTTTTGGTCTACTTTTTAAGGTGCCAGAAAGCTGGGTTCAGGATTGATTGAGCCTATGTCGCCAGAGAGCGGGGATGAGCATCCCAGAGGATGAGCCCCACCTTCAGGAGGGTGGCTTGTACATTCGCTGCAGCACTGCCATCTGGATGGCCACAGCCCCTAGCGCATCTGTGTCCTGCAGTCTGGAGACAACAGCAGCACTGGGTGCAAAAAGCTAAGTCAAGATATTGTTTCAAAATGAAGAAACCATGATAACGAGACATCAACTGAGCCAGGGCTTGTTTTCAGGGGTATCCTTACAATCAGTGCAATGGCACAAAATGAGTATAAAATACATATAAAATATAAAATAATACTGCAGCATCACAATAAAAAGTCTACACAAATATAAATTACATTGGCAACTGCGCTAAGTAGTATTACTTAAATACATTATTTTGTTAACGACAGTAAGTTACAATGTTAAAATGTTGAACAAAGAGTGGTGATAAAGTTATACAGCGTAAGACACCTGGAAAGTCATGTGAAAGAGCTGCTGAAATGTATTTGGAATATGTAAACTGAATGTTAGTTGATGTCCTGCAGTATTATCTTCCACTCTCTGAATAAAATATTATTTAAAAAATAGTTATTTTAACTGCAACCGTCAGTGCTGAAAAAAATAACGGGCGCTGCAGGATAATCCCCTAAACCCCAGGGTACTCTCAAACACTGCACCCTTCTAGTACCAGATGCAGCTTACAGCACAGTTCTAGTAGTTGTCCTGCCATCAACCCCCACCATAGGGAAGGGGGTAAGCTGTGAAGGTAAAAGGGACTACAGAGATGGGGATGATGTGGTCGGGAGGTTGCCCATGACTGAAAGGAGGAGAGGTCCAGATTGGGACAACTTGGACAGTGGTGAATTATATCTATATCTGTCTGTCTGTATTATAGGGGGTGGGGTCACGCCCCTATAGTTAAGGTTAAATCTTGACTTCTATGTTAAACTTAAAATTTTGCACTTTAATAACTGCACAACTGTTCAAGAGATTTGCATGACATTTTGCTTGCGACATGAGAGACGAAAGATCTCTTGATGTAGCACGTTTTGTTCAAGTCGGATGTGTGGGTGCAGAGATACGGAGTATCAGAAAACATATAAATTACTGTTTTTTGTGAAATTCTTTGTCACGTCGCTGCACAAAAACTGTGTGGAATTTTGGTCTGAAATTTTTCAGGTACATGGTTCTTGGGTCACCGTGATGCCTTTTGAAGGTTTGCTGAAAAAAATATTAATCTGTTCAAAAGTTATTAAATTTCAAAGTTTCCCATTGTTTTCAATGGGAAAAGTTAGATGTGAGCCCTGAATCAGGATTCTGTGTCGTAAATGGGTAATCCTGTGTTGCAAATGGGAAATAATTTTTTGTGCTGCTGCCATCTTTTTCAGTTAGTGGTGGCAACAGAATGAAATAACAAAAAAATCAGAGTCCTTTAGTAAACACCAGTGGTTGTGTTTACCTAATCAGGGTCTGTAGAGTCCGAGTCTGGGTTTAGTTTTTCCATATAAAAGTCAGAAATGCGTTTTCTGAACATGCCCAAATCCTTTTTCGCAAATTGTGAAAAAGTAATCATGAAATAGGATCGTTTTTTGCAATTTATGAAAAAGGCAAGCAATGTGAGAGGGCAGCAAGGAGGGCTGGGGGGATACTGGAATGCATAGGGAAAGGCATCACCAGTAGAAAACAGGAAGTTATTATCCCTCTGTACAGACAGCTGGTGAGACCTCATCTGGAGTACTGCATGCAGTTCTGGAGACCCATTCTCCGCAAAGACATAGACAGGATGGAAGCTGTCCAGAGGAGGGCAACTAAAATGGTGCAGGGTCTGCACCGGAAGACATATGAAGAGAGACTTAAGGAGCTTAATATGTATAGCCTCGAGGAAGGGAGGGAGAGGGGGGACATGATAGAAACTTTCAAGTACCTCAAGGGAATCAACAAAGTCCAAGAGGGTAGCATCTTTCAAAAAAAGAGGTGTGCAAAAACAAGGGGGCACAATTTGAAGATGGGGGGGGTGGCTCAGAGGTAATGTAAGGAAGTATTTTTTCACAGAGAGGGTTGTGGATGCATGGAACGGCCTTCCGGAGGAGGTTGTGGAGTCAGAAACAGTGGTGAAATTCAAGCATGCATGGGACAGTCAGTTTCTAGTTTATTGCTTTCCAGTATTTTCAACAGTAGTTTCAACGTGGAATCATTGTAAACGAGCTTTATAGCTCAAAGGTCTTAATCCGAGAATTCAATAAATAAAGTATTTCTCTCTCCTTATTCTTTATTAATAGGACATTTGTATGACGTGTTAGACTTCATCACATCCTTCTGCTTTTCCTTCCATTGAAGTCATATTTCTGTGGCATCAGTCTGTAGCTGTGGAAATGATTAATATCTCACAAACTGAGAATTAGAGCTACAGCAGAGGGAAAAGTCGAAGGATTTGATGAAATCTGAGAAGCATGCTTTCATGCAAATGCCCTTAGTAACAACGAAAGTGGGGATATTCATGCAGGAAATGAAATACAAGCTGAAATCTGTTTGAATTTTATATTTTGAAAAATATTCTGGATATTGGAAAATTGCTTGATGTGTTGAGGAGGTGAGGTGGTGGATCTCTGGTAAGGGAGAACTGGATCAAATCATTGGAATGCCCCCATGTGGCAGATAACCAGCTAGACTGGACTTGGGGGAGGTTGGGAAGGACTAGGTCCCTGGAGGAACAGTAGATCCCAGGGCTAATAGGAAACTAGGGTAGACTGGATGGACTGTAGCTCTTTTTCTGCCATCATCGTCTCTGTTTCTAAGACTACTGTTTAGGCCTGTGTGACACATCCTAGAAACATTGTTGGGGTGTAGAAGGGAAAGATTAGCAGGGCATTTGACTCCAGGAAAGAAAATCAGATGTTTACATTATATCTGGGTGGGAGTGAGGGATCGGAATTTGGATGGAAATGAGGGATCATAAACGTCATTAATCTGGGAAATGCTCATGTATTACATGCTCAAAGTAAACAAAATGTTAAACTATGTTGAGTTAATGTGTGTTTTTTTTAATTACAATGTAAATTGCCAGTGCTTTTCTTCAACATGCACCAGTTTGCATATTTTGGATTACCACGTAAAAGGATTAGTTCAGGAGTAGTTGTTTACATGGTTTTATTTATGTATTTAGACCGACACAAATGTTTCTGATAAATGTAGATCTTACTTCGAGTTGGAGCTCTCGCAGCAGGCAATAACCATTTGGACTAAAACGCCCTGCGCTAGGACCCCACAGAAACCTTCTAGCTAGCAGTCTTCAGCAGGGGACCACCCCCGACGTCGACTGTGCCCAACATCAGCCAATGGTATAAAAGGGGTGGTCCCCAGCCCCACCTCCGTTCTTTTTCCCACCGTCGACCCGTTCACATCAGCTCCTCAGATGCCCTCTCACAACAGTATAGCCACTTTCGTGCCTTCAGTGTTTCTTTGATTTTTTGACCAAAATATCCAAATTTATTTCCCTTTCTGCATGTCGTCTTCTCCAGCATTGTCCGTTTTATCTACAGATCGCAGAAAATCTAAGTGTGCCTGTGGCAAGCAACTACTGTTGAAAGATGGCCATGAAGCCTGCCTTTTTTGCCTAGGCCCGAACCATGACACTGCGGCCTGTGAACACTGCAGGGCGTTCAACTCCCAGACTTGGATCCACCGCCAGAAGGCCCTTAAGGCACACCTCCTAGAAAAGCAGCTTGTCGAGATGCGGACACACCCAGCGGTGAAGAGTCCTTCTTCGTACTCGTTGGTTTCCACGTCTACGCTGCACAAGGAGAAGAAGAAGAAGAAAGATTCAGGGAAGCACACACACTGGGACAAGGACCTGGAAAAATTCCAGGGTCACTCCCGTTCCAGGTCTCCTCTGCACAAAAAATCTTCATCTTGCTCCTCATCCAACAGGGTCTCGGACCACTCCTCCCAGCTTACCCATGTCTCCTCCCAGTAGCCGTAATCTAAACCTCCCGCTGTCATCCTGGTATCAGGTGGAGGTAAGTTGGGGTCTGGGTCTTTGGGCCCTATCCTGATGCTCCTCAAGGTGAGGGTCACACCAGTTGGGTCACCCTCCATCTTTAGGGGTTGAGATCAGCCAGAAGAAAGGCAGTGACGCTCCGGCGCATGCCAAAACTGTCTCGATGACGGTCTAGTCCAAGGCCTTGGACGAGACCCACCATCGTCATGGGCAGGTGTCAGACCTGGCGCCACTGCCCCAGGCTTCGGCCCAGCCGTCGGCTGCTTCCCCATCAGACACCGCTAAGAAGCCATCTGCTGCTGGCACGCCCTCTCAAACATTGGACCAGGCTTCACCTTCCTCCTTGCCGGGCCACTCTTAGCCAATTGAAGGTCTGGGGCAGGACGAGACTTCTAATCAGCCCATCGGGTCCCCTCCTGTGCTGCCCCGTCCGACGCCGGACACCCTGATGCCAGGTAAGCTAACCCCAGTTCCGCAGTCGCCAGCCGGCCCTTCGACCCTGCAGTTCTCAAAAAAACAGATCCAGGAGCTCTTCTCTTTTTGGTGGAATTAGGTCAAAGGAGACCTGCTCCCCCCTAAAGAACCAGTCATCATTGAACCGGAGCTGGAGCCAGACCTTGGCATGGGTACGGAGCCTAAGCAACCAACTCCTCCTTGTCATTGAGGCACAGATCAGGAAGTATAGGAAAACCAGGAGCAGTTGTAGAATTCACCAAAAATATTAATTTGTACTAGCAGTATCATAAAAAATAAAATTGTTCAGTATAACTATTTACAGAGACAAAATAAAATAGCGATCTATCAGAGTTTTCCTTCAGTCTCTGTGTCCAACTTGCAAGCAGTTGCAGCTCTGTCTTATAAGTCCTTCCAGCCCCCCCATTCTTAACAAGCATCTTCCAAAGTGTTCTTGTATGTTTCAGGCAGGCGCTGGCAGGAACACAGTGTGCCTGAGCTGAGGCTTCTTTTCCACAGCTCTTCTGCAAAAGGCTTAAAAATTGCACTCAGGTGACCCCTTGAGTTTCCAATAGCTTTTTGCAATCATCTCAAACTATAATTATATACGTTTCAACAGTAACACTATATAATTTCTAAACAAAAGGATCCCAATATCGGTTACATTTCCACATAATGATTTGCATAGATTTTTATATCAGCAGATATGAAAGGGAGGAAAAGACAAACAGCAGGGGAAGACTGCGAGATAGTGAGAGGCAAAGAATTGCGAGACTGTCGGGGTGATCAAGTCCTAGGTCTCACAAGAAAATTTGGTTGCGCAACCAGACAGAGAAGAGACAGGAAAGGAGAGAATAGAACAGATCCCTGCATTCAAACCCTTTCCATAACAACTGAGACAGGGTCCAATTCTACCCTGTCACATACACCCCCCTCCCCTCCTTAAGAGGGAACCTGTTTTATCAAACAGGTTTCCAAAACTTTCTATTAATTCTCTAATAATATTAGTTTCTAACTTTCAGAAATTAAGCACATGTGCATTATCCATTTTTTCTATAACAGTACGGCAAACAGTAAAGTTTAAACTTGTACATTTGTTTTTCAGCCTTCAGAACCCTCAATTCCTGATCCATATCTTGACAGAAAATCAGCATTGCTATTCTCTTTACCAGATTTGTGTATCACTGTGAATTTAAATGGCTGTTGTGCTAGGTATCACCTTGTGATTCTGGAATTTTTATCTTTCATTTCGTTAAGCCAACAGAGAGGATTGTGATCTGTTATAAGTACAAAGTCAGTTCCTAGAAAATAAAACTTAAGGGACTTCATGGTCCACTTTGCTGCTAAACATTCCTTTTCAGTGGTGGAGTACCTTTTCTCTCTGTCATGCAACTTCCTACTTATATACAGAATAGGATGTTCTGTCTCATCTGTAGTTTATTTATTTATTTTATTTTTATTTTAGTTTTTGTTGACCGGGTAAGTGCACTAGACAAACCCTGCCTATTTTCAGGCATGACCCGGGGGAAGGGGATACAGATGAATGCCAACTGACCTTGAACCAGATTAAGCTGTTATTGGTATTTTTAGTGAATGAGGGAATTTTGGCCAGGACACCGGGAAATTCCCTACTCCGTGCAGTTCGCTGTACCATGAGAGCGGCTGTCGTAATGGCCACTGGGGCTCGAGTCGGAGCAAGAGGATGCTGGGAGATAGGGAGTTGGTCTCCTTCCTATCTCTAGGCTTCCGGAGACCATGCCTGCTGTTCTTACCGGACTACTGGATGCGGATTCCCACTGCCAAACGGATGTGGCTTCACGCTGCCAAACGGATGTCTTTTTGCCTCACGACTCTCTTTCCATGGACGCGGTAGTAACTGGATTTGACTCATCTATGGATTCTAGGGCTGGCGTTGTCTTCTCCTCTCCTAAGCCAGTTTGTTCTACTGTACCCGGTCTTTCCTCTTCGGCAGCGCATTGCTGGGCTTCTCCTTGCCCGCCTCCTTGTGATGAGGTCAGTCACCCTGCGACGCAAGAGACGCTGAATGTTCTACGGGAACCCAGCGGGAACCAGGAAGTGCTGGCAGTATTCAGTTGCGGTGATGCTTGTTTACTGGGAACCGGGGAGACTGGCAGCGAATTGCGGGTAAGCAAGTGCCTGGAGTCTCCCCTAGGCTCCCCCACACCGCCTCCTTGTCTAAATTCTGCACGTCGGGAGTTGGAAGGGGTCGGACCGAAGTGTTGCAGCCGCCTGGAAGCCAGTGTTGGGTTGTCTACTCCGGTTCTCCCAGGAGTGTCTGACGGTCTGAAAGGTACAGTTCACAGTAATGGTGTTTCTTCTAATGTTGTGGGGGATCGCCAGCCCGGTTTACCGGGCTTGTTTGTCTCTAGCCCAGTTGGTGGTGGGTTTGATTCCCACCTCTCGGCTTCTGGACTCACTATTGCAGAAGCACTTCGGGGTGCAGGATGGGAGAAGTCCCCTTTAGATGATTCTTGGACCTCTCCTGCTCGGCCTGGCCCTGCTCCCCGAGGGGATTTATTGGACATCTTGGACCCACTAGAGGTTCCTTCGGGGTTTACTTTATCACAATCTCCATCCTGGCAGGCGGATAAAGGGCAGGTATCTACACCAAGTATATTCCACAACTCGGACTTGCTCACTGCCGATGCTGTATTGCCTACCTCCATCCTGTCTGCTGCTGTTGTTCCTTTGCCTCATGCTTCTTCCCAGGTTGACTTAGTTGAGACTGGTGTGTGCTCTGTTTCGATGCCCATATCTGTTTCCCTACCTGAACCTTCTCCTGTCCCTGAATTGAAGAGTAATAGGAGCTCGGCTACTAAGGATTCTGGCCCGGCTTTGGGGCCTCCCTGGACTAAAACTTTTGCTGGTTTGTTCCATTTCCCTCCTGAACAGGCTAAACGGCGTAATGCTGTTTGCATACGTTATAGGGGTGGCCTGGACGTCTTCCCTGATCGTCTTTATGTAGGGAAAACTTTGCTTAAATCAAGTCTCCATTTCTCTCCCTCTGACATTTATGCTTTAATTCATACATCTGGAGATAATTACTTTGATGTTAGCTTTAAGAATGCAGCTGGGTTAGATACTTTTGGAGCAGATATCAAGCTGTTCGATATACTCCTTTGTGGGCCCTTTTTTATTCCCGTACTAAACCAACTATAAAATCTATTACAGTTTTGTTTAAAAATGAGGGGGTGGCTATAGAAGATATTGTAAGATGGTTGTCCTCTAAATGTTCTGTTCTGGGTTTACCCGATCCGATTATTGATTCTGAATGTTTCTGGACAGGGGGGTGGAAACTACAGGTTAAATTGCCTATACTCAATGGGTCTATTCAACACTTGCCCATTTGTTTTTATTTGGGTAGGGATCGTGGTTTTATTTTTTATCCAGGGCAGCCAAAATCTTGTTTCCGGTGTGGCGCCCAGACACATCTCAGTAGTGCCTGTGACCAGCTGAAATGTTCTACATGTCTTGGTTCTGGCCATGTCAGTATCAATTGCCCACGCTCTGAATACTGTAATTTGTGTGAGGAAACCTTCATTCTTTTAAAGATTGTCCATGGGCTTCCCATAATAACCCTGACCGACCTCCGGATTCTCAGCATGAACCGTCACTCAGTTCGAGTCGGCTCAGGCAAGGCCCCAGTTTCGACCTTTTGATACTGCAGTGATACCTCCACCCCCTGTTGATTCTCTCCCCTCCTTTGAGAATCCTGGGTTGAAACCTTCACTTCTGAAGGTGCCTTCCTCCAGTGCACTCTTACGGCCTGAGGTCCCTAGTTCTCTGCCCCAGGCTTTATCCTCCTCTCCCCCTCCCGGTTGTGGAGGAAGTACAGGCTTCCACCTCTTGTGCTGTTGTTTTACCTTCTCTGAAGGACAACATGCCGCCCCCTGGGGATTCTGACTGGGTCCCAGTGGGAAACAGGAGATTGACGAGGAGTTCTCTGATGAAAGGAGTGCCTCTGTCTATTGTGGTTCTCCCCTCTGACCTGACGGTTTCCAACCGGTTTAAGTGTTTTCTAAGCGAAACAAACTGTGGATACTGGGAGGATTCTGATGCCTCATCTATTGCATCTTCTCAGGTTGAGATGTTCACGGACTCTGAGCAAGTTTTGGGGAGGTCCAATTGAATAAAGAAGAGATGCAAGATTAAATCTCCGGTAAGGGTCGTGGTAGAAAAATCTTGATTTCCAGCTCTTTCACTAAGATGGGGACTTTATATCTTTTGAAGCTTAAATACAAATAGTCTTAAAATGATAAGAGACGCCGGCCATTTTTTCATTTCTTTCGTCTTTACCCTTGCACATCATTTTTTTGCAAGACACTAGGCTCCATTCTTTACAAGAGATTGGGAAAGCCTCTAGGGATTGGAGGAATGGTCTGTCCTTTTGGTCTCTAGCTGAAGAATTGTGTTCTGGAGTAGGGATACTGGTTCAGGGGGTAGACATTCAGGTCACTAGGTTAATTGATTTAATTCAAGGTCGTGTCTTGATCCTGGATATTGTTTTCCAACGTCAAGAATGGAGACTTATTAATCTTTATAACCCTCAAGTTAAAACCCAGAGGGTTCACACGTTAAAACAGATCCAGCCGTTTCTTCATTCTTCTAAGTCTGTGATTTTTAGGAGATTTTAACTGCATTTTGTCATTATCTGATAAAACTGGCCTTACTCAAAAATTGTATTCAGATTCCAATTTTCTTAACACTCTGTACGTACTGCTGATTTGAGAGATGGGGCTTCTTTGGGGTCACCTCCAGAACACACTTTTCATCGTGGCAGATCTTCCACTCGAATTGATTATTTTTTTATTTCCCACTGGTTAAATGATGTACGGTACTCGGTGGTACCTTGTGAATTTTCAGATCACTGTTTATTACTGTTGCATACTGGTTTTCCACTTAACAAACCTGTCACTCATACCTTTTGGAAAATGAATATTTCTGTGTTGACTGATGATGATGGGTGGCAAGGCCTGTTTCGGCTTCTTCAAGATAAGATCTCTGTTTTTGCCTTGTATAATAATTCGGCTTTTTGGTGGCAAGATACTAAAGTAGAAATTATGAAATTTTGTAAACATTACTCGAAAAAAGTATCTTCTGATTGTTATTTTAAGTGTCTTAAATATCGGCGCCACCTACAAATACTGCTGTCTTGGCAATCTGAATGGAGTTTAGACTATTCAGACCAAATCCGACAGGTTAAAGCAGAGATGCGGGCTTCTCAGTATGAGAGAACGACATCGCTTTTCCTAGAACAGAAATATGGCCGGAAGGGTTCTGTTAAAATTATTAATCCGTATGATAGTAGTCACCAACAGGTGGCATCTAAATATATGTCTACTTTGGTTTCTCATTCTGGTATCATGATAACTGAGAACCATAAAATTTTGGAGGAAGTTTCTTTGCATACTAACTCATTATATGGACGGGCTTATGATTCACCTTCCTGGGAGAGTTTTCTGGATTCCTTTGACGTTCCTGTTCTCTCCCCAGAGTGTTTTGTCCCCTTAAATCAGCAGGTTACCTGTGCAGAAGTTGATTCAGTTATAAGTCATCTGAAAAATACAGTTACCCCTGGACCTGATGGGATTCCAAATGAATTTTATAAGAAATCTAAATCCTTATTGCTACCATATTTAACTCAGGTTTATAATACTATTTTACACGGCTTATTGCCTATTCCCCTTGCCTTTTCGGACAGTTATCTAATTTTTTTGTATAAACAGACACATGATAAAACTAAACTAGATAACTGGCAGCCGATTAGTTTATTAAATTCAGATTGGAAGATTTTGTGCAAAATAGTTTCTTATAGGCTAGCTCAGGTGGCGGCTCAGGTGATTTCTGCCACACAGACTTGTGCAATCCCGGGTCGTTCCATGATCTCCAACCTGAAAATTTTGAGAGAGGTCTTTGATGGGACTACCACTCAAGGTTATGTTTTTAGTTTAGACCAAACCAAGGCTTTTGACCGGGTGCCACATGAGTATTTGTTTTCTATGTTGCATAAATACGGTGTACCTGCGGTTTTGCTGGGCTGGATTAAACTATTGTATAGATCGGCTTACACCACGCCATTGGTTAATGGTTTGAGAGGCTCCCGTGTCCCTATTAGGAGAGGGGTCAGACAAGGCTGTCCTCTAAGTCCCCTGTTATATGTCTTTTCCATTGATCCACTTCTTCGGATGTTAGGGGGGAAGGCTGATATTCATCATATTTCTGTTGCTCCAGACCTTGTTTTCCCGTGTGTTTTGGCTTACGCGGATGATGTTTGTATTTTGGTAGCTGATCCAGCTTCTGGGGAACGGGCTATTGAAATTGTTCATTCCTTTTCCCGGATTTCTGGTTCTGCTTTAAATACCCAAAAGAGTGTGGGATGTGCTGTGCACATTCCTTTACTGGATAGATTGTCTACGATTGGAGGGATTGCTGTTCATTTTCAGAAAATTTGCATTTTGGGAGTTATTTTGGTCCAATTGATGCAGCGGCATGTAATTGGTGTTCGCCATGGAGGTTGCTGAATCTAAAATTGTTCGTGGAAGCGGTTCCTATGACTGAAGAAACTGATTTTTACTAAAACCTGTATCTTGCCACTCTGTTTACTTGTTAGTTATGTTTTTCCTCTTCCTTTTTTTCTTGAAGCCCGGTTGTATAATTTGTTTTTTCAGTTGCTTTGGGGTAGTAGACTAAACCCTGTTAAAAGATCAGTCACTTACTGGCCTATAAAACAGGGGGGTTTGCAAATGATAAACCCGGTGCTTTTTTATTTTTCTATCTTTGTGCATGCTAACCTTTTTCCTTGTTTAGACAACAGGACAGATTGTTGGGCCCTTAGCCTTGCCTCCCGTTCCCAATATTTTTTGGAAAAATGGCAGGCTCTGGTTTGGAAACCCTTTACAAGAATTCCATTAGGTTCCTCTGTATACCTTGTTGAAGTGTTTAAAAAACTTAAACTTTGGAACGTGTCCCCTGAGGTGGAGTTGTTACGAAATAGGAAACGCTTATACTCCTCTATTCTGCACTCCATGTTCTTAATACCGCCTTGTTTTACAGTACCTTGTGATTCACAGTGTTTGGTTAAACAATTAGTAGACAGCAGAATTCCTGCAAAATGTGGGACATTTTATGGTTATGTTGTCGACAAATTGAACGTCAAAGGAAATCAGAAACATAAACAATTGTCTGACCGTTACTGTATTCGTGAAACCTGTGTTTGTCAACTAGAATCTATGCAACATCTCTTTTTTGAGTGCCCATATATTGCCCCTTTATGGTCTAAATTGAGTCACTCATGGGGCTTACCTGTATTTTCCAGTTTGACGTATACTGAATTGGTTTATGGGGACTTTGGACCAAATTGGAAGATTTTTTTTCCAGGTACTTTGCGGGTGCTGTTTGCTGTCTGCAAATGGTGCATCTGGCACAACAGATGTTTGTTTGTGTTACAACAGAAATCGATTACTTTGCCTGCACTTCAAGAACACATTAGAAGTGAAATCTCTAGAATTTATTGTTTAGAGAAGAAAACTCTTCCTGCGCCTTTAGTGGCATTTTGGTGGAGAGCTTTACTGATCATTTTGTTTGAAGGGGTTACCTGAATATGGGTTTTATATTGTCTGGAGTTTTCCTTTTTCTTTCCTTCCAAATATCAAGTCGGGGGGGGGGGGAGGTGTTTGATTCTATGGTGAACAATTTTTTTAGTACACATTTTTTTTTCCTTTTCCTACGAACAATGGATATTGTGCTTTTCTTTTTCTGTTTTCATAGGTAATCAGCAATATGTTTATAGTGTTCTGTATTACCTTGGTTTTGTTTTCTTATATTGTTTTCCAATAAAAAATATTCCCCTACTCTTTTCGATAAGTGCCATGGGATCTTTAACATCCACCTGAACTACCACCAATCCAGGCAGATGGGACCTCGGTTTAATGTCTCATCCAAAAGACGGCACCTCAGAAGTGCAGCACCCCTCTCATGCTGCACTACAGTGTCAGTACTGGCATATTAACCCAAGTGCCAGATGTGGGAACTGAACCCACAGCCTTCTGATCTCCCAGCCTCAGAGGCGAGTGTGCTACCTACTGAGCCACTGACACTGCAGTGACTCAGGACTGCACCTAGGCCTACCTCTGATGCATCTGTTTGTAACAAAAATGGTTTCTCAGAGTCTGGGCTTCTTAAAACAGGTGCTGAACATAATGCAGCCGTTATGGCTTGAAAAGCTTCATCACACTGTGGGGTCCATTTCACATTATTTAGGAACCGTTTCTTCATGAGTTCAGTGAGGGGAGTAGCTAACTCAGCAAAGTTGGGAACAAATCTCTGATAATAACCAGCCAGCCCTAAAAATGACCTGACATGTTTCTTTGTTTTAGGGACAGGGCTGTTAGCTACAGCTTCTATTTTAGAAACCTCTGGCTTAACTTCTCCATTTCCCAACACATAGCCCAAATATCTGGTTTCCTGCATGCCAGGTGCACATTTGGTAGGATTAATAGTTAGACCTGCATTTTTGCTAGCTTGGATAACTGCTCGTAGGTGTTCCAGGTGGCTTTTCCAGTCTGGACTGTACACCACAACATCATACAGGTACGCAGCACAATAACCAGTGTGAGCTGATAAAATTACATCCATGTACTGCCGGAATGTAGCTGGCGCACCATGTAACCTAAAAGGCATGGTGGTGAACTGATAGAATCCAACAGGAGTGGCAAATGCAGTTTTGTCTCTGGATTCTTTAGCTAAAGGTATTTGCCAGTAACCCTCGGTGAGATCAAGGGTACTGATATACTTTGCACTCCCCAGTCTGTCCACCAAATCATCTTTCTGGGCATAGGATGACTGTCAAATTCTGACACTTGATTGTTTCCTAAAATCAAGGCAAATTTTAGCACCCCCTTCTTTTTTGTTTACAATTACCATTGGAGATGAGCAAGTACTCCTCAACTCTTCTATGATACCCAATTCTTTCATTTTTTGTATTTCCTTAACCACGTCAGCTCTTAACTGCTCTGGTAACCTGTATGTCTTTTGCCTAATAGGACGAGCATTCCTTGGCACTATTATGTGCTCAACCCCTTTAGCTCGGCCTGGTACTGTGGTAAAAGTACTGTTAAATGTCTTTAGCACATTATGAATGTCTGCAGTTTGTTCTGAGGTTAAGGAAATATTCACCTTTACAGCATCAGCATTTACAGTTTGTTCCAGTCTGTCATAAGTTACATTAAGATTTTCCTTATCGATTTCTGGTAAAACTAGCAAAGCAGCTTTTGGCATTTTTTCAACCCATTTCTTGAGGAGGTTAGCATGGTATATCTTAGTGGGATTTTTCCTGTCAGGGGTCTCAATCTCGTAGTTAATGGTGCCAGTACATCTAAGTGCTGTATAAGACCCTTGCCACTTCATTAACAGTTTATTTTCTGTTATGGGTAACATTAGCAAAACCTTTTCACCCGGCTCAAAAACTTTTTCTTTTATCCCATTGTCATAATATACCTTCTGCTGGTTTTGGGCCTCTTGCTGATTACTATGGGCAATTTCAACATATTTTGCCAGCTTCTTTCTTAGGGCACACATATAAGAAGCTATAGATTGGAGGCAGTATAGCGCAGTGGTCTAAGGCTCTGAGCTGCAAATTTGGTGACATCCAGCAGACCTGACCTGGGTTTGAATCCCACAGCTTCCACTTGCATACTGTGTGACCCTGAGCAAGTCACTTAACCTCCTTGTGCTCCCAGGTCGCTCCTGTAAAAAAGCTTTCAGCTTAGTGTGCTATACCTGGTTAAACAACTAAATAAAAAAAAAAATAAATTGTTTCTGAGTGGGATTATCTTCCCACGTTTCTTTTATCACATCCGGTGGCCCTCTTGGCTGCCTACCATACAGCATTTCAAATGGTGAAAACCCCGTTGATGCCTGTTGCACTTGTCTGTAAGCAAAAAGTAGGTAAGGCAAGTATTGGTCTCAATCTTTCCCTTTACTTTTTTACAAACCTTTTTAACATGCGTTTTGGTTAAAATGTTCAACAAGACCGTCTGTCTGAGGGTGATGGGGGAGGTTCTTATGGCAATGATACCTAGTAGTCTGTAAAGCTCCTTAAGTAATGCAGCACCAAAATTACTACCCTCATCAGTAATAATTTTTTTAGGTATGCCCACTCCGCTGAATATTTTTGGAAGCTCTGCTGCCACTTTTGAAGCTGTGACAGTACGCATTGGAACTTCTTTCTTTCTTTTTTCTTTTGTTTACCGGGTAAATATATGAGCCAAGGCCCTTTTTCATCTGCGACCCGGTACTGAAATACAGTCACAAGATGTAAAATCAGATGAACAAGATAACTTTTACATTCACTTAATACAAACAATACAAAATGATAACATACATCAGTAATACAAACATTTAAAAATAGCAGTGACATTGTATACTATTCAAAAATGATGCTTCAAATTCATTTTAAAGGAGTTATGACTATTAACAGATCTAATTGCTGATGAAAGATTGTTCCAATATTTAGGGGCTTGAATAGAAAAAGCTTGAGCCCCCTTTTTCGTTTTTGTTATTTTCAAATTTAAACTAGGGCTAGTATTTGATCTCAGGTTCCTAGAAACTTCCCTGAAAGATATCAGTGGATACAAAGGGGACAAATCATTTTGTCTCATTATATTATCTATTACACAACAAAGGGAATAAATGGAATTAAGACTTGGTGGTAATAACCCAGAAACCTAATACAATGTACAATGATGAGTGCTATAAGGTAACTTATAAACGAACCTACAAATGCTATGAAATGTCATAGTAAGACTATTTAATACATGTTTAGACAAGGCTGTAAACAAAAATGAATTATAATTCAATTGAGAAAGTAATATACTTTGAGCTATTTGTTTTCTTGCCTGTAATGTTAACACGTTTTGGTCTAAATAACACCCCTAATTTCTGATTTATAAATTTTAAGTTCGATATATGATATGAAAAAGTTAAGTTGAATCCAAATACAATCCCAAATACTTAAAATATTGCACCTGCTGTAAATTAATTCCATTTTTTTGTATAATATTTTTCATTAAGTTTTGTTGTAAGAATCCAGCTCACATACAACATAGATATACAGGTGCATCCAGTCAAACATTAATAAACAGGATACCAAAAACCACAATATGGAATTAGGAGTCACCCCTAAGTTCATTCACCACATTGGGGGAAGTACAGATAAAAAGGAGTAAATTCTCAGAATATAACATATGCATACAGCTCTGGGAGTACCTCAGAGGAACTATCTACCCGACCAGTAATCTAAGCCAATCGGTGAGCGGGTCAAGGACCCACTTTCCCCTGAGGACAGTTATTCTTATATTTATTAACAGCTCTATAGAACCTACAGAACATCCATTACCATTATGCCCCTAAAAGATAAAAATTGTCCCATATCTGGTTCTGATAATAGATCACTGTCCCCACATTCTTAACACATATAAGTAAACCTCAACAGTTATTAGGCAACGTCTTTCTATCCCACCATTGTAACCCATAAAATCTAGGAACGAGAAACAGTTAGCAGGGGTATCCCACTCAGCAAATCAAACCATACTTCCCGATGAATAATCCCCTGAACAACTTCCTTACTTAATTTTTACCCCAATAAACAGCAATATCCCCATATAACAACAGGAGATCAGAAAACACATTTCTGCATTCCAAGCCGAGCAAAAAAAAATGCCCAGCACAATAAGGAAAATCAAAAGTTTAGACACAGTGTGATAAAGGCATGCTCAGTACATTACAAATGTATCGGTTAGATTGTTCAATCCCCCTCATCCTGGCTTTCGAGAGCCCCCTGCTCTATAATCAGGAGAATTTTTTCAGCCTCTTCCGGGATGCCAAACACGTATATTTTGTCCTGCCAAAAAAGCCTGAGACGAGCAGGGAAGATAAACTGGTGCTGGACTCCCAGGCTACGTAGTCAGCTTCTCATCCCTTCGTAGGCCTTGCGATGCTGTCTTGTTCTGTAGGATAATTCCGGGAACACAGATATGATCGCCTCCCCGTAGTTCAGTCTGCGTTTTCTCTTGGCCTCCGCTAATACCCGATCTCGATCTCCGATCCCAGAGCAAATTACCACAAAGGTACGAGACCCAGACTGGTTTACCACTCTACATAGGTTATCCGGAAGGCCCTCTCAAAGGATAGCGGCTGATCTTCCTCTCCCAGCCCCAATATTCCTGGCAAAAAGGTACGCACAAAGCCCAACGGGTCATCCCCCTCAGCAGCCCTGGATAATCCTAGGATCTTTAAATTGCACTCTTAAACCTGGTTCTCTACCATTTCGAGTCTCTGACACAGCCATATGTTGTCTTTAATCAACTTTGTGGAGACATCTGTGTTTTTGTTCAGCATGGCATCCATTTTAGTTAGCTTTTGGTCAGCAATATCCACCTTAGTCTCCAGAGCGGCCACCGCGTTGTTAGGACATCAAATTTCTTGTCCAGATCTTGGACTGGTTCGACCAATTTCATGAGGGTGGCATTCACTGTAGCAAGTGTGATCTCTCCTGTAGCTATCGCCTCAGAGGTCCCTGCTGCATTGTTTCGTGTAGGCCCAGCATCATGTCGGCCCTTCGGTGTGAAGAATTCGGCAGAGGCAGCTGCATTGCCTTTGGTTTTCCCCATCGATCCTCCTGGTATGCTATTAAACCCAGTAGGGGCATAAAAACCAGAACTAATGTCTTAAAAGAGCAATTTATATATATATATAAATCTAAGATCTCCAAAGAGCTCTCCAAACATGCTGCCTCCTCTAGAGCTGCTCAGCAGCGCCCCCCCATTCCAGTTTTTCAACAATTTCTAATTCCCCTAATTTATCCAGTTTTTGTTTAGAGCCAAACATCATACTCTTAGTTTTTGAAATATTCAAAGATAACTTTAATTCCAACAAGCATTTTTCCAAGTTCTGAAAATCACTAGTTAATTCCTGAGCTATTTTTATCTTAGGAATTTGAACTTTTATATAATATTCTATCATTCGTATGTATAATTTTATTATTCCTGGCCAGTTTGCTAGGTATTGTATCCAAAAATACAGAAAAAAAGAGGGGGGGTCCCAATATTGATCCTTGGGGTACTCCCTTTTCTAATAATCAACTCTCTGAAACAGATCCCTCATAAAGAACTTTCAATTCCCTAAATGATAGATAACTTTCTACCCATTGTAATAATTTAGATAAACCCTTGTCAGCTAGGCTCCCAAGCAGCAGGCAATGATTAGCAACGTCAAATGCCTTGGACAGGTCGACGAAAACAGCACCAGTGAGCTCTCCTCTATCCATAGCCTCACTAATGTGATTCATGAACCTGGACAAGGCAGTACCTGTACTGTGACATTTCCTAAAGCCATGCTGCTCGGACCCCGAAGTCCATTCAGTTGCAGATAGTTACTGATTTGTGCATTAATAAGCTTTTCCAGAATTTTACCTAAAGGATGAAGAAGTGAAATAGAAACATAGAAACATAGAATTTGACGGCAGATAAGGACCGCTTGGCCCACCTAGTCTGCCCATTTTCCTACCTAACAGATAAGCTGCTAGTTAACCAACAGCTTACTTCCTCCTACCCCCCACTAGGACTGCTTTATGTCTGTCCCATGCATTCTTGAATTCCCCCACTGTTCTTGACTCCAAGACCTCCTCAGGGAGGCTGTTCAATGCATTCACAACCCTCTCCATGAAAAAATACTTCCTCACATTACCTCTGAGCTGTCCTCCCTCTATCTTCAAATTGTGCCCCTTTGTTCTTGCACATCTCTTTTTCTGAAAGATGCTACTCTCTTAGACTTTGTTTATTCCCTTGAGGTACTTGAAAGTTTCTATCATGTCCTCTCTCTCCCTTCTTTCCTCAAGGGTATATACATATTAAGCTCCTTTAGTCTTTCTTCGTTTGTCTTCTGGTGCAGACCCTGCACCATTTTGGTTGCCCTCCTCTGAACCGCCTCCACTCTGTCTATGTCTTTTCAGAGGTGGGGTCACCAGAACTGCACACAGTACTCCAGATGGGGTCTCACCAACTGTCTGTACAGAGGGATAACAACTTCTTGTTTTCTATTATTGATGCCTCTCCCTATGCATCCCAGTATCCCCCCAGCCTTCCTTACTGCCTTCTTACATTGCTTGCCCATCTTTAGGTCATCTGATATAATTACCCCCAGGTCCTTTTCCAATTTTACTGTTGTCAGTATCTCACCCCTCATTGTGTACTCTTCCCCTGGGTTTTTGTTTCCCAGGTGCATTACCTTGCACTTCTTTGCATTGAATCTGAGCTGCCATACATTTGACCATACCTCCAACCTTGCCAGGTCCCTTCTCATCCTTTCCACTCCATCTTGTGTATCAACCCTGTTGCAGATCTTTGTGTCGTCAGCAAAGAGACATACTTTTCCTTCCAGTTCCTCTGCAATGTCACTTGTAAAGACATTTAAAAGGACCGGTCCCAGTACTGAACCCTGCAGTACCCCTCTAGTAACCCTCCTTTCTTCACTGTGGACTCCGTATACTACTACCCTTTGTGTCCTGTTATCTAGCCAATTTTCTTTCCAGGCTACCACCTTGGGACCCACTCCAAGGCTGGCTAACTTGTGTATTAATCTTTTGTGTGGGACTGTATCAAATGCCTTGCTAAAATCTAGGTAGGCCATGTCCACAGCCCCTCCCTGGTCTACTACTTTGGTCACCCAGTCAAAGAAATCTATTAGATTCGTCTGACACGACCTTCCCATCGTGAATCCATGCTGCCTTGGGTCCTGTGCCCCACTGGCCTCTAGGTACTCAACAGTTCTTTCCTTCAGAAATAGGACAATTCCCCAAATCTTTAGGATCACCCCCAACCCCTTATAAATAGGTCTTATTATAGTTTGTTTCCACTGTTGCGGAAAAATCCCTGTAACTAGTGATAAATTAAATAAATTTTGTCAGAGGCACATAAATATGTAAAGCTATCAGTTTCAAAAATTTTGTCTGAATTTTATCAATTCCAGCATTTTTTAATGGAATTTGTTTTAATATTTTCAAAACTTGATTTGGCTTGATTTGCTTCTGGGTATCAAGTAGCATAGGAGGGCCGGGGGTATGCTGGGATGTATAGGGAGAGGCATCAGCAGCAGAAAACAAGAAGTTGTTATCCCTCTGTACAGACAGTTGGTGAGACCCCATCTGGAATACTGTGTCCAGTTCTGGAGACCCCATCTCCGTAAGGACATAGACAGGATAGAGGCAGTCCAGAGGAGGGCAACTAAATGGTGCAGGGTCTGCAAGAGAAGCCGTATGAGGAGAGACTAAAGGAGCTTAATATGTATACCCTTGAGGAAAGAAGGAGAGGGGACATGATAGAAACTTTCAAGTACCTCAAGGGAATCAACAAAGTCCAAGAGGGTAGCATCTTTCAGAAAAAGAGACTTATAGAACAAGGGACACAATTTAAAGATAGAAGGAGGCGTGTCTAGGGCAATGTGAGGAAGTATTATTTCACAGAGAGGGTAGTGGATGCATGGAACAGCCTTCCTGAGGAAGTTGTGGGGTCTAAAACTGTGGGAGAATTTAAGAATGCATGGGACAGACATAAGGCAATTCTTGTGGGGGGCAGGAAGATAAAGGCTGTTGGTTAACTAGGATCTGCGGCCTATCCTGTAGGTAGGGAAATGGGCAGACTAGATGGGCCTAGAGGTCTTTATCTGCCGTCAAAGTCTATGTTTCTATGTTTCATAGTCACATACTACCAGGATAAATCTATTACCCCTTTTAATTTTGTCTAAGGGACCAACCACATCCATTGTAATTCTCTCAAAAGGCACATCTATCAAGGATAGGGGCACCAGGGGCACCCTGTCTCCTCTAGTGACTGGGGCTACTTTCTGACACTCAGCACAGGAATTACAATAGGTAGCAACATCTTCATGAATTCCAGGCCCATAAAATCTGTACAGTAATCTGACAAGGGTACGATCCCTCCTCGAGTGACCAGCCATGGGACGATCATGGGCTATCTGTAACAACTCTGTTCTATACTTCTGTGGTATAACCAATTGTTCCGTCTGTTTCTGTGTCTGAGGTTTAACCCAAACTCTGTACAGTAATCCATTACATTATTTAAACATTGGTCCACCCTGTTTTGGTTTCACCCCCAGCTGCTTAAAATAACTCTGGAAAGAAACATCATTAGCTTGCTGTGAAAGAAAATCACAATCAGTTATCAGCTTAGTTTCAACATTTTTATATTTTGACCCTTCATGTCCATCAGTCATTTGTTGCTACGGTTTCTTCAGGCATCGTCTTTCTTTCCTGGATTTCCGGATCTTGGAGCTGTGCTCAAACAAGTCCGAATCAAAATCGCTAAAGGAAAAGTGTCCCCACTGTCTGAAAATGACTTTGCCTGAGCTCTTGTCACCACAGCTGCTGAAACATCAGGATTTACTCCTTCTTTGATTAACTCAAAAAATACTGGAAAGTCATTTCCAATAATCACGGATACTGGTAACTTAGGTACTACCCCCACTTTCATTTGTTGCAACACACCCTTAATGGTCAGAGTCACTTGGGTGATGGGATAGTATCGAGTGTTGCCGTGGATGCAGATGACACCAGTACCTGGTCCTTCTGCACAGCGTTTTCCCAGCACTTCAACATGCACTAGGATCTGTCTGCTTCCCGAATCAGTGAGTTCCTTTACAGTCTTATCCCCCACCTTCACATCTGCTAAGTACTTGCCCCAATTTGCTAAGGATAAATCTGCTCCAGTTCCACTCTTCTTACGGTAATTTCTTGCAGTGTGGCGTGGCTTATTACAGTTATAGCAAATAACGTCTTTGGGCACAGATTTGTTACCCCCACCAGAGTTCTTATCAGACTTGGAGTTTGTTTGTTTATTTTTATTTATTTAAACTTTTGTTTTCCGGGTAAACGGTATGAGCTGAGGCCCTTTTTCCAATGCAACCCGGGACCATAATCTATGTTACAGTTAAGATGTAATACAAATATACAATACAATTATACCAAACAAAAGAAAACTTCATCATAACAACAATACATTAATAACAATCACACACCATCAAACTTAAAAAATACTGTCTCACTGATACTTTAAAAGCATTTTTCCCATCAATATTTTATAAAGTGCATGGGATCATATTCCAGTATACTGGTGTATAGTAGGAAAATGCTTGCTGACGTAATCTTGATTTTATTTTTGGAATGGTTAGCATAACAGAGGCATTGGAGCGTAGCTCCCTATTAGATGTCCTGATATTTACCAATGAAAGCAGAGGAGAGACTGTACCCAAGGTCAGAATGTTATAGACCAAACAACTTAGACTATATTGAGAATATAAACACAGGGGGAAGCCAAGATGTTGCTGAGTACAAGTTGCAATGATGTTTTTTTTTTTTCCCCTCCTCTCACCTGGTGACCCCACTCCTTCGGGCTCCGACAAGTCCTTCTTCGATCCCCACTAGCCCTGCCCGAGCTCTTCAATCCTCACATCGCAGCCATCCCCCAGGATATCCCAGACATAACTCTTAGCTGGGTGGGTCCCTCTCCTCTGAGGGGGAAGGCACCAGGGAGGGAGTTCCAGCGCATTACTTGATAGGGCCCAGGGGATGCTGCTGAGGAAGGAGGCTCGCCGAAGGCCTCGGAGGCATCGAGGGATGGAGAGTCATCATCCGGCGGCCACCAGGTGGCATTTCTGCTTTTCTAGGTCCCCTTCACTGCGTCGCTCTTGTAGTGCCTCCAGTCTCCACTGGGGGCCGCTGCCGAGCGATGCGTTCCCCAAACCCACCCCAGGATAGGAGAGCAGTCCCTCCGGACGCTCGATCCTATCCTCCCCCTGCCGACCCACGGGTTCCCGAGTCTGTTCCTGAACCCGAATCGCCAGCGCGGTTGGAGGTAAGGCACCAGTACTTCAGCCCTCTATGCCACCGGGCCGGTGCAATGATGTGTTCTGAATGAAAGCTTTAGTGCAAATCTACATATAGCATGAAATGTATTTGTTAACAATGTGGCATCAGACTTAGCCAAATTTACAACTAAAAATGAATTATAATTCAAAATTGTCAGCAAGACATTTTTACTTGTTGCAAATCTGGCTTCCCTTGTTAATAAATCTTGCAACTTAAACGAAGCCCCCAACCTTTGATTAATATTTCTACACACAGTTTTGATATGTAATGTATAAGATAGACAAGGATCTAAAATAAGTCTCAAGTATCTAAATTGGAAAACCTGCTCCAACATAACACCCTCATAGTTTACAATCTCCAGAGAATTACTCTTGTTTAACCTATACTTAGAGCCAAAAAGCATACTCTTTGTTTTCTTTGTATTTAAAAGAAGACAATGGGTATGTAACCACAGTTCAAGTGCATGACAGTTAGCGGTCAGATTTTATTTTATTTCAACCTCTGATGGTGAGCTTGTATAAAGAATAATGTCATCCACATGCATCAAAACCTCTGTGTATGCCAGATAATTTGGTAAATTATCAATAAACCTAGAAGAAAGTAGGGCCCCAGGATGGAGCCCTGGGGTACCCCCAAGTCCATCATTTTACTCCTAGACAAAACTCCCTGATAGCTAACCTGCAAAGGTCACTCAGTTAGATAACTGCCAATCCATCTCAATGGGGAGTTTCTGATTCTGAGGTCCTTCAACCCCCGGAGCAGCAGGCGATAGTCTACCAGGTCAAAGACCCTGGACAGGTCGACGAATACAGCTCCAGCAAGCTTACCACTATCTAGTGCTTTACCTACATAATCCGTGAACCTGGCCAAGGCCGTACCTGTACCATGATGTTTACGAAAGCCATGCTGCGCCAGGGATTGGAGGCCCGCGGAGTCGAGAAACTCCACCATCTGATGATTTACAATTTTTTCAAGCATTTAAATGGGTAAAAGAGTGTTTCACCGGTGCTTGGCCATTACCTCACTGCTGTGGCATCTCTCTGGCCATTTGGTAGTCCTCAGCCAAAGAAACAGCCTTTTCCCCATTTTCTGGTTGGTGTTCCTTTACCCAAAGCTGCACATCTTGTAGGCAGGATGTTGTGCTCCATTGCAAATGCGTCCGTGATCTGTGGGACTGTTTTGCCCTCTGGTTGGAGCCATGTTATCAGGAGTTCTTTGAGTCAGGTGAAGGCTTCTCAAGGATTGTCGACTGAGTTGTACTTCAGAGGTTGAAATATCTGCCTGTAGGTCTCTCCCGAGATGTCATACCTTTTCAGGATTTCGCTTTTCACCAGGTCATAGTTTTCTGACTGTGCAGTGTCCATATTGCTGTAGGCAAGTTGGGCTTTCCATGTCAGGTAGGGTATCAGTCTGATTGTCCATTGCTGCTTTGGCCATTGGCAGGCTGTGGCATCTCTTTCGAAAGTTGTCAGGTATGCCTCAATATCGTCCAAGGGACACGACTTTGTAAGTTTAATGGCTTTTAAGTTGTTTATATTTTGTTGCTCGTCTGAATTTGTGCCAAATCCTCTGCCTTTGATAGCTTGCAAGTCATCCAGCCATCGGTGCTCCTGTTGCTGCATCTCTTCTCTCCTCTGTGCTTCTAAACATTGAATTTCTTTCCCTCTCTGCTTCTCCATCTCTTTTTGTTGTATAGCCCACCATTTGAAAAAGTACATCAGGCTTTCAGGTTCTGTCACTGCCTGTTCATTTTCCATAACTTGTGCTGGCTGTGCAATCTCAGCTTGGATTTCTGTCTCTGCTAGTTTGGCTGCCATTCTCCTGGTAACCACTCCTGGACTTGCTGCTGCAGAATCCATACCTTTCTTAATGCTTCCCTGGTACTAGATTCAGTACCCACGCACAAAACTCCTGGCTTAGAGTGTGCATGGTGTAAATCCTACTGAGGCTGACACCATCTGTCGTCGAGGCAGAGGTCAGGAAGCATAGGAAAACCAGCAGCAGTTGTAGAATTCACCAAAAATATGTATTTGTACTAGCAGAAACATAAAAAGCAGAATTGTTCAGTATAGCTATTTACAAAGGCAAAATACAATAGAGGAGATCCATCAGAGTTTTCCTTCAGTCTCTGTGTCCAACTTGCAAACAATTGCAGCTCCTTCTTGTAAGTCTTTCCTGTATGTTTCAGGCAGGTACTGGTAGGAACACAGTGTGCTTGAGCTAAGGCCCCTTTTCCATAGCTCTTCTGCAAAAGGCTTACAAATTGCACTCAGGTAACCCCTTGAGTATCCAATAGCTTTCTACAGTCATCTCAAACTATAATTATATACATTTCAACAGCAACATTATATAATTTCTAAACAAAAGAATCCCAATATCAGTTACACTTCCACAATTATTTGCATATATTTTAAAGCAGCAGATGTGCAAGGGAGGAAAAGACAAACAGCAAGGGAAAACTGAGAGATAGCGAGAGGCAAATAATTGGAAGTCTGTCGAGGTGATCAAGTCCTAGGTCTCACAAGAAAATTTGGTTGCGCAACCAGACAGAAGAGACAGGAAAGGAGAGAATAGAACAAATACCTACATTCAAATTATTTCCATAACAACTGGGACAGGGTCCTATTCTACCCTATCATACTCCCCCTAAGAGATGTACTCCAAACCCCAAGGATCACCGCGGTAGACCCCGGCACAGAGAGTGGCATCACCACAGATGCTGCCGTTCATCAAGTCGCCACCGTCACTGGTCCTCTCACACCAGGTGCCAGTCCCATAGCCCACTACACTCCAGCAGTTCATCCTCCTCTTCAGTGGACTCCAGCAGCAGTTCTGTGTCTTCAGGCTCAGACCATTCAGATCCTAGGGGTCGCCCTTCCTCCCCAGATAACGACGACACCCCTAGGTCGCCTCCTGATGACCCGACATTCATGGATATCATGAGGCACATCCAGGCCTCTAGTGGATGGGAGACGGAGGACCTGGACCTGGAGAGGTGGAGGTTGGCTAAATACCTGAGGCAGAAGGAGACCAAGCCTCTAGTGGTGCATCCTTTAGTGGACACCTTCCAGGACCTGACAAGGTTAACCTGGAAGCACCATTCCACCTCCTCCACCATCTCCAAGAAGTCGGATAGGCTGAACAGAGCCCCTAGGGAACAGCCCTTCTTGGCAGTACACCATATGGCGGACTCGATGGTGATCACGGCTGCTCATGATAGATCAGAGAAGCCTAAACACCTAAGCACTCAGCCACCCAACCAGGAGTCCAGATAAATTGATCAGATGGAAAAAAAAGGACTAATCGTCCTCCACTTGCTCCATCAGGTCCCTTAACTTTTTTTTTTAACTTTCTTTTATTAATTTTTCAGTGATTTCATAGAAAGCATTACAGACAGCAGAGCATGGTTACATAAGCTCCAATACTTAACATATTACAAATCTATTAGCATTAGTATTAATTGTCAGCTGCCTTGTGTTACCACATAAGGGGTACATTTCTAATAGTCTATTAATAAGTATTTTAACATTTAGGATGGTTAAGCCACATTAAACTTATGGGGTAAAGACAAATTTAGGTAGAAAACTTAAGGAATACATACCATGGCCCACAGCCACTATCCCCCACTTAGTTACACGTCTGCTTAAGGAAAGTTATATCCCCCTTTCACTCGTGCAACTCCCCCCCCCCCAAAACACCCAATTAATCGTAATTGTAACATAAAATGATGGAAGGGTTGACACCTTTTATTGGACCAACAAGTGTCTTATACAAAGATGGAATAATACACAAGCTTTCAGGGCCTCACAGGTTCCCTCTTCAGGTGAATAGCAAAACTGAGCAACATAAGCAGTATATATATCCACTGTGGAGCAATTAAAAAAAAAAAAAAGAATAGCAGGAAGTGAAGAACGAAAGTGACACAAGGGGCTAAAGATAAAAAGTCTATATAAGATGCAAAGTAAAATAATGGTAAGTGAGAAGAAAAGGGGAGGGGGGGCTGGTCAGTAGGCGATGAAAGGAAGCTGGAAAGGGAAAAAACGAAGGAACAGATAAGAACGATCTGAGATCAGAGGTAGGCTGTCAGGGTAGAATAGACAGGAGATGTCTAAGAAATGCATAGAAATCAAGACATAAAAGAACAAAGGCCCAGATAGAGTGCGAATATACTGCTTATGTTGCTCAGTTTTGCTATTCACCTGAAGAAGGGACCTGCAAGGCCCTGGAAGCTTGTGTATTATTCCATCTTTGTACAAGACACTTGTTGGTCCAATAAAAGGTATCAACCCTTCCATCATTTCCTGTTTTTCCAAGGACCAATACAGCTGGAATCTCTTTTTACAAGATAATTATAACATAGAAAGGTATAACGCTCTGAACATTACATCAGAAATAGCCAGCCTTCACTCCCTTTCCATAATGTAGCAGAGCATTGCTCCGCTGCACTGGCATAATTTTATTGACGTGGATCTTTTACTCATAGGCCCCCAGCCTAGCTCTTGCCTCTTGGGTTGCGCTAAAAACATCCTTACTACAAACATAGATAGTACTTATATCTATTATCTGGTCTAAGCCCCATTCGAGACTCAAACTCAGTCATATAAAGGTACTGCCTCCCTAATGGGAGGACACATATTGAACACCAAAGTGGTATAGACTGGAATCTTAAATTGAGTTCATGGTCACAGAGCCAGTCGACCTCGTGGCAGGCTTGGAAGAAACAAAAATGAGCAGACAAAAAGAATGTCCAGTTACCGACTAGGGCTAGTCGTCTTCCTCATTGGACTTAAGTGGTAGTCCTAAGTTCTCCAGTGGTCTCTTTCTGAATTGACTGGCGATTGCTTCCACCCTTTATTTCGCCTCTTCCGGATCATTAACTAATGTAACCCCTAGATGGCGCTATCCCAGGGGCTACTACCCCTGCCTGATTTGCCACTAACAGGTTGAGGGGCCTGGATCCAATGGCGGGTGCCTCCACCCAGAGGTCAGGGTTTGCAATAGTTAAACTAACTTGGTCACAGCCCTCTGGGACACTGCAACCCCCCTTTCTTCCCACTAGTGGCCCACACAATATATCAGAATTACCTTCACAGTATACACTTACCCCCAGGTCTGGTTCCGGCACTGGGACCTCCTGTGAAATGAGATACAGTGCAACAATCACAGTACAGTACTTTAACATAGACAAATACCTCAGGCAGTATAACTTTGCTGAAACAAGCAGCTCTGATTTATTTAGGGGATATAACAGGACAGGGGAAATCAGGTTAATTAGCTTATCACTCTAATAATCTACCTATGGCTCTGTGCACAGGCCTATCCCTATCAGTTACTGTCCCTGGGTACCCAAGCCCTAGTGGCTAGTCCAAACCGTGGCAGCTGGTAGGGCCCTTTCACACAGAGAAAAGGAGAATTAAACAGTCAGCAGTACAGTAATTCCATTTGGATTTAATGTGGCAATTCAACAGGGAGCGACCCTGAATTAGTACTCACGACCTCCAAATAAGATAGGGTCCTTCAATGTCAGCAGGGCTCACTTGAGGTACACAAACCTCTTACACATCCATATAAAAGAAAGCACTATACCAGGCAGGCTGCATCTGTATCCCGATCTAATTACTGCACAATACCGGGAGAACACACAGCAGATTCAGTTCCTGACAGACCGAGTGCAATTTTCAGCAATTCCTCCAGTCTTCTACAGGGTGAGCCTGGTTTCTACTCTTCAGAGATCCTTTGATTCTTTTCACAGGACGGATTCAGTCGTAACAGCTGCAGACCGGAACTCTGGGCCTTACACACGTTTTTTGACTAAAACTGCACACTGAAAAAGCACAGGGCTCCTTCCTTCTTCACTGCCAAAGCTCAACCAAAACTCCAACCGACAAAACCGGGCACTTCCTTTGAGTTCCTCCCAGTTCTTGACTGGATTGGCTGTCACTCACAATAGACTGCTGCTGTTGGTCCAAAAGGCACTGAAGTCTAAACTACATCTCCCAGAGTCACTGCCCATACAATCCTCTTGTGGCTGGCTCAGATTATGAGTCAAGTTCTGATTCGTCCAAGGCACCATTTTAGAGCTAGCTTACCCCACACTGATTGGTCCAGTTCAGCAGTTCAAAACTAGAATGGGAACTAGCAGACACAGTTCTGACTGCAAAGAAAGCAGGTTAGACAAACTGTAATTTCATTATTACTCTAAATAATTTCTGGCAAACAGTTACATCTTTCAGATAGGTTCCCTTTGCACTCCTAGTGACTGCAAAAATGAAGTGAATTGGCAGCAGCTCGAGTGGTACTCAGAGAAGCACACAGTCCCCCATACAAACTAATTATGTCTGCAAGCAGACAGCTCTTAAAGACAGTACCAGAGGCTCTAAAACACTCACTGATAAATGGCTTAAATGACAAACACCATTCAGGCTTGGAGCATTCAAGCAAGCTCCTGGAAGTCTTTTGGGAACCCCCATTTGCAGGGGTTACACCTCTTCCTAGCCTGGGAAAGCTTGAGCGCACGCTAGCAAGTACCCATAAGTTTCTAACTGCAACCATATACATTTGCATTAGGCTCGACATGTAATCATCAGTCAATATATCATTTTACCAAGAACACATTTCTGAAACATTGCAGTACGTCACTCTTTACACAGTATTACATACACATTGTACCATAACTCAAGTTATTACCTCTTGTACATGAAACCTGAAGAGAGGGGCCTTCCTATCAGTTACCTTGGGGCTGGATGGGGCAAGGGCACCATACTTAGAGGGCAACACAAGTAACTTGGAGTTAGCACTGATGCTCAGTTTGGGCAATGAGCTCGGGGACACATACACTCCTTTATGGACAACATTGAAGGCAAGTCCACAGGCCTCCCAAGTGAATCATAACTGAGGTGCACCACAGGCTTTACAGCTCGACCAGTCTTTCTAAGGGGAACTGTTATAGTCTCTGCACTCTGAGCCTCATTTTCAGCATTGTCCTCACTTGTCAGGAGTCTCCATGGGGTAGAGAGGCTAGAACTTGGGGCACTTTCAGCTCCAGGAGTTACAGTTTCTGAGTCCACAACATTTGGCCTGAGGGAGAGCTTTCGGACACTGGCAGTGGACTGTCAGGCACTCAAAATACTCTTCTTGTTCGGTGTATCACCAGTCTGCCCCAATCTATCATTTTCTCCCTGAAAGCTCAAACAGTTCAACCATGCACAATGATTCCATTTCATCTGATCTGATGCTTTGCACTTCACTTTCTGGGAGCATTGGCTCCAGGGATGAAGCCGGGCTTAGACAGTCCAGAAGGCCCAGCTTTGTCTCCAGTATTGACTAGGGATTGCCCGAAACAATTGACTCAGTTCGTAAGAAGGATAGTATTCAAAGTCACTCTCACTTTCTTCCGATATGGACTGACAGTCATGCTCAACTGGGACTTGTGGAGGGAAACACTTTAACTTTGCTTCTGTAGGTGCAGACTTTCTTGATCTTTTCTTAGCAGCAGCTCTAGTCACTGGTCCAAAGGGGCATCTTCTAGGGCTCAGACTCAATTAAGATTTGTCCAATGGGCAGTAAATGATTTCTATGCATTGTTTTACATCTTTGAATTATTCTCAGGCCTTACTTTGTACACTGGCAGATCATCTAGTTTGCCCACTACAATGTGAGGGAGATGGTGCCATCTGTCAGCAATCTTGTGCTTGCCATGCAGTCCCAGATTTCTTAGCAATACCCGATCTCCCTCCTGGAGTTCCTGTGCTTTCACCTTTTTATCATACCTTTCTTTGTTGGCCAGATTTCTTTTGACAGCCATGGTTTGAGCCAGTTGGTACGCATGAGTTAGCTGGGCCTTTAACTTTGCACATACTGTAAATAGTTGTCAGCTTGAACCCCATCAGGAGAGACCCCAAACACACATCTACTGGTAGTCGAGCTTTCTTCCAAACATCAGGCAGTAGGGGAGAATCCAGTGGCATCACTTTTGGTGCAGTTATAAGCATGTACCAGGGTGCTAATTTGTTGGCTCCATCTAGGCTTGTCCTTTGGGTGCAGGGTGCCTAGCATATCTAGCAAAGTGCGGTTGAAACGTTCAGGCTGTGGGTCCCCTGGGGTGGTAAGGAGTGGTTCTGGACTTCGCACTCCCACAGAGAAAGCATCTCTTTGATCAGACGACTCTCAAAGTCTCCCTTGATCAGAATGGATTCTTTGTGGAGCCCATAGTGAACAAAAGTTTTCTACAAGTACTTTGGCTACAGTGGATGCTTTCTGGTCTTTGGTGGGAAAGCTTGGGCATATCTCGTGAAATGGTCAGTGACCACCAGCACATTACTGATATTTCTTTGATCTGACTCCAAACTTAGAAAATCAATACAGACCAGCTCCATGGGTGCACTGGTGGTTATGTTAACAAGGGGCAGCCTCTGGGGCAAAGCTTTCCTCTGTAAGCAGCGACTACAAGTTTGAATGTGTTGCTCCACATCAGCCCCATCTTAGGCCAATAGAATCTGGATCTCACCAAGTCAAGTGTTCTGTCTATACCAAGGTGCCCCATGTGGTTGTGCAAGGACCTCAATACTGAGTCTCGAAGGCATGGGCAGCACTAGTTGTTGTTTGTCTACTTGTCCCCTCTGTCTACTGTTTCTCTGTATAACAGTTTATTGATCAGTTTCAATTTAGGACCTACTTTGTATAACAGTGCAGTTCTCAAATCAGTGGAGCGAATTTGACACATCTTTTCCTGCATAGAGGGCTTCTAAAGCTGCTTTGATCATGGGATCGCGGATTGAGCCCATGAATACTGTCATTGTCCAGCTGAGGCAGTGCACCAATGTCTATTGCAGAAAAGTGGCAATAAGCGGCAGGTATGCAATTCTCAGAGGTCCCAAGCAATCCACCATACAGTCCACTCGTCGTGGACATTTGTTCCTCCCTGTCAAACTTCCGGCAGAGTGCCCGAATGTCAGGTTCTGCCAATCGGACCCAATCATTCTGGGAACAGGCCTCCTGGAGAGACATCAGCATCTATGTGGTTCAGACCTGCTCGGTATTCGAGAGCATAGTCGTATGTAGATAATGCAGAAAGCCACCTATGGCCAGTGGCATCCAACTTAGCTGAGGTCTGCACATAGGTTAAGGATTATTGTCAGTTTTACTAGTATTTTAGCCCCATACTAGTACTCATGGAATTGGTCAACAATAGCCCACTTCAAAGCTAGAAACTCTAACTTATGTACAGGATAGTTCTTTTCAGATGGGGTCAGACTTCTACTGGCAAGGCCACTGGTCTCAGGCCATTCTCGTGCTCTTGGTACAACACAGCCCCAACCCTTGCAAGCTAGCATCAGTGTGCAGGACATAAGGTTTTCTTGGATCGGCATAGGCCAGCACTGGAGCATGGGTAAGTTGATAAATGATCTCATGAAAAGCAGTCTCACAATCAGGAGTCCAGCGGCCCCAAATACTTCACTCGGATGAAAATACACTCTTTCAGTCTTGAGGACGCTGACTTTTGGTATTTTGTGTGGGTTGGGGATACCCTTGAGTAAGGTTAAGTAAAGGGCGGATCACTCTTGAATAGTCCTTGATGAAACGCGATAATAACCACAGAATCCAGGAATCTTTGCAGTTCTTTTAGATTTTGGGCTGCGGCCAGGTGGTCAAGGCCTCAACTTTACTTGGGTCGGTCTCTATTCCTCGGTGGATACTATGTGTCCCACATACTTTACTGATGTTTGAAAGAATTGACACTTATCAATGGACAGTTTAAGGCCAAAGTCCTCCAGTCGGGTCCAATACCTTAAATAATCTGCTCTCATGTTCCTCCAGTGAGCTGCCAAACACAATAACATCATCTAGGTATACCAGGCACTCTAGTAAGTTCATGTCCCCACTGCACGCTCCATCAATCGGTTGAAAAGTGGCTGGGGCACCTGAAATCCCTTGAGGCATCCTCATGAATTCATAGAAGCCAAGCGGACAGATAAAGGCTGTCTCTTTCACGGTCCTCTGGGAGCCACCGGGATCTGATAGTACCCACTCAGGAGATCCAGCAGAGAACCACTTGCTCCCGTTTAGGCAGTCCAAAGCATCCTGAATGCGGGCATTGTGTACTGATCAGGATAGTCCTCCGGTTTAAGTGCGATAATCCACACATCCTTATTGTTCCATTCTTTTCCTCACTACCACAATGGGGAAGCATAAGGGCTTCTGGATTCTTGTATTACACCAGCAGCTAACATCTCTTGCAGATGCCGTCTCACATCATCTATGTCAGCAGGTGCCAGGCGTCGAGACCTCTCACGCAAATGGTCTTTCGTCATGCAGCGGATATTGTGCTCAGCTCCTTGCACGCATCCTACGTCCCATTCCTTTAAAGAAAACACCTGGTCTCTCTGGGCAAGCTTCTCACTGATCCTCACTTTCCATTCAGCTGGCAGCGGGAGTCGCGAAATCAAACAAGTCAGGCGTTACTCTGTCATTCTTCCTTGAACTCTTGCTGCTGGGTAGCACTGCAGTGTCTGCACAATGCACATTAGCAGGATGCAACCTCTATTTACTCGAATGTCTCTTCAGACACATTATGAACTTGGACCATTACCCTTCTGGCATAAGCATGGGCTCTAGCGGGCAAAAACACTAGCTTGACCAGCAGTCCCTCTGGCAATTTTCCATCGCCTGGTGCATCCAACATTAATATTTTATTCTTAACATCCTTTCTGATACGGACCTCTCCTGTAAGGTACACTGGGCATTTGGCGCCAGGATCAGAGACTCAGGATCCTTCTTCCATACAATTCCGACCGGTTCCTCTGGTTCTATTTTTCAGCATCTCTCTGTGCCTCATAGGCCTCTTAATTAAAGCCAGAACTCTTAAAGCTCTACTAGTCTTTGACCCTGTTTTTCATAACACAACTGTGCCAGCCTTCCGAACATATGAGCATTTGTTCCAGTCAACAAAGGGACACCATCATACAGTCCAGTGGGGGGACACACTAAGGCTAGGGTCTCTACTTGTTCGGCCACTCCAGCCACGGAGGTGGGGAAAGACAGCCAAATTGGATATACCCGGAATAGGGGTAGGCCTTCTCACTTAACCCCATACATGCAGTCCTTCTAATGGTTGTAAGGGTACATCTGACAAATGCTTCTGATACCAATCTTGGAACATAATTGTCACTTGGGAGCCACTGTCTAATACAGCTCTTGTAGACACTCCATTCACCTTACAGTGGTCTCCATGGAGGGACCCACTATTCTGGACCAGTCTGGAGAGGCGATAGTGGGGCCTGGGCAACTGACCTTGCCACAAAGGACGTGAGTTAGCATTTTGGTGCCTCACTGGGATCTATTTCGTGCACCTCTTAACCACTGATTTGTTCTCCAAGCTCTCCTTGTAGCCTATATGCAACTTTGTCAGTGTCTTTTGGGGACTGGCATTCCTTTCATGTGCCCATCTTTCCCACAATTATAGCAAAACATACTTTCTGGAGTTTGAGCTGGCGAGGCGCCACACTGGGAGCCAGGGCGGGGTATTACTAACTGAAAACCTGGTGCCATCTCTGTCTGCGGCGTGATAAGCATTTGGAGACATCTCGTCAGTTTCTCCACTTCCATGGTCAAGGAATTGAGTTTGGAGCTGTTATCAGCAGGAGATACATGGGTGGGTACCCCCACCCCATAAGCAGATGCAGTCGGATATAGGTCAGGGCCTGTACTTGCAGGCGTGGCCTTCATAAAGGGACTGTTTTGAATTCGATCTCTCTCAACAGTTCGCCCCATTGTGGCATATCTTTTCCTTGTCAGAGCACTCATTGACTGCCAACCTCTGCCCCTGAACTTCACTTGATGGGTCATCCTCAGTCACTCGGGTCGAGCTCGCAGCTATTGGTGCAGGTCCTCCCGAGGTCGCCTTTTCTCAACTCCTCAATTTCTCTCATTAACTCATCATAGGAGGTGGGATTCCAGTCGATCTGCCAGGCGAATTGAAGCAACAGCAGTTCTGAGAAGGGGCAGACTTAAGGATCCTGTCCAGCCTGGTTCGGTCCAGTTCAATCGCTGGCAAACTACCTTTCTGAGGCATTCTTGCAACAATTTTCCAGCCGAGATACATACACAGACAACAACTCCCTTGGTACTGTTGTGCATCTCTTACTCTCCACCATAGGTCCTCATCAGAATCTGGGCTCCCATACACATTCTCCAGGGCCTCAAGATAGGCCTGTGCAGTCACTTCAGGGTTATTGGTCTGCGTAGCACTGCATGGTAGCCAGTGGCAGGACCTCGGAGGCCTCACTAACCCTCTTTCGCTTTTCGGCTTCCCGAGCATTGCCATTCTAGCACTTGGGGCAACATAGTCTATCCAGGTCTCCCAGTCATCCTCCCTGGGGGGGAGGTGCCAGAGAAGATCCTCAACCTTCGGTAAGAGTCATGACTAATGGCAGGTGCAGAAATTGGAGTCTGCATTGGTTCAGCCACCATTACGGGCACTGGAGCGGAGAAGGTGTTGGGGAGAACACCCCAGGTGGCAAGAATAGTTTCTTCAAGTCCTCCACAGTTTTCCTTCCCCAGCAACCATTTAGCAAATTTCTCCTCAAAAGTTTCAGATAGTGGTGGGGCTGATTCCCCCGGTCTTTACTGTCCTAGTTATCACTCCAAGCAGTGAGGGCTCCTCTGGGGTAATGGTCTGTGGCACTTTGGAGCTATCTATGGGATCCTTAAACTCTACTAGGGCCAGGAAAGTGTGGGTGAGCAGATTAGCATGCCGACCCACCACCACAGGGTTTTGTAAACCTTCCACTTGGAAAGTACTCCTGCACAGTGTCGTATTGATACAGGGGATGTCCAGGATAAGCATAGCATTTTGGGGTCGATCTCCTCCCAGTACACCACTCCACCAGCCGGTGCACAGCCACTTCTGTCGGGTACCCATTTTTTTCTTAACAGTGGTTCAGAATATGGCCACTAGAGGACACACAATCCCAGCGGTGAGCCTCCAAGATGTAACCCTAGATGGCACTATCCCAGGGGCTACTACCCTGCCTGATTTGCCACTAACAGGTTGAGGGGCCTGGATCCAATGGCGGGTGCCTCCACCCAGAGGTCAGGGTTTGCAATAGTTAAACTAACTTGGTCACAGCCATCTGGGACACTGCAACCCCTTTCTTCCCACTAGTGGCCCACACAATATATCAGAATTACCTTCACAGTATACACTTACCCCCAGGTCTGGTTCCGCACTGGGACCTCCTGAAATGAGATACAGTGCAACAATCACAGTACAGTACTTTAACATAGACAAATACCTCAGGCAGTATAACTTTGCTGAAACAAGCAGCTCTGATTTATTTAGGGGATATAACAAGGACAGGGGGAAATCAGGTTAATTAGCTTATCACTCTAATAATTCATTTATGGCTCTGTGCATAGGCTCATCCCTATCAGTTACTGTCCTGGTACCCAAGCCCTAGTGGCTAGTCCAAACCGTGGCAGCTGGTAGGGCCCTTTCACACAGAGAAAAGGAGAATTAAACAGTCAGCAGTACAGTAATTCCATTTGGATTTAATTGGCAATTCAACAGGGAGCGACCCTGAATTAGTACTCACGACCTCCAAATAAGATAGGGTCCTTCAATGTCAGCAGGGCTCACTTGAGGTACACAAACCTCTTCACACATCCATATAAAGAAAGCACTATACCAGGCAGGCTGCATCTGTATCCCGATCGCAATTACTGCACAATACCCGAGAACACACACAGGTTCAGTTCCTGACAGACCGAGTGCAATTTTCAGCAATTCTCCAGTCTTCTACAGGGTGAGCCTGGTTTCTACTCTTCAGAGATCCTTTGATTCTTTTCACAGGACGGATTCAGTCCTAACAAGCTGTTACACAAGCTGCAGACCGGAACTCTGGGCCTTACACGCTTTTTGACTAAAACTGCACACTGAAAAGCACAGGGCTCCTTCCTTCTTCACTAACAAAGCTCAACCGAAACTCCAACCGACAAAACCGGCACTTCCTTTGAGTTCCTCCCAGTTCTTGACTGAATTGGCTGTCACCACAATAGACTGCTGCTGTTGGTCCAAAAGGCACTGAAGTCTAAACTACATCTCCCAGAGTCACTGCCCATACAATCCTCTTGTGGCTGGCTCAGATTATGAGTCCAAGTTCTGATTCGTTCAAGGCACCATTTTAGAGCTAGCTTACCCCACACTGATTGGTCCAGTTCAGCAGTTCAAAACTAGAATGGGGAACTAGCAGACATAGTTCTGACTGCAAAGAAAGCAGGTTAGACAAACTGTAATTTCATTATTACTCTAAATAATTTCTGGCAAACAGTTACATCTTTCAGATAGGTTCCTTTGCACTCCTAGTGACTGCAAAAATGAAGTGAATTGGCAGCAGCTCGAGTGGTACTCAGAGAAGCACACAGTCCCCCCATACAAACTAATTATGTCTGCAAGCAGACAGCTCTTAAAGAGTCAGTACCAGAGGCTCTAAAAACACTCACTGATAAATGGCTTAAATGCCAAACACCATTCAGGCTTGGAGCATTCAAGCAAGCTCCTGGAAGTCTTTTGGGAACCCCCATTTGCAGGGGGGTTACACCAAGTTTTCCCTCCGTAGGTCAAACGTAGGCGAGCTGGGGCCAATGGAGAATGGGCCATCCCTAAACTCTTCATTTGCTTCCTGAGTGGATTGAACATTTTTCTTCTGGTCTGGGTTGCAAAGGACCAACCCGGAAATATCCTTATTTCTTGCCCCTCCATTCCGACCGGATAATTTGCCCTTGCCTACTGCAGGATTTTATCTCTGGTAGCTTGGCCATTCGTGATCAGCAGGATCGTACGTGGGGTCTCACGGTCTAGTCGGGCCCTCCTAAAGTTAATAAAAAATGCTTGCCTTAAATAGTCTCCCTTGATCTGCAAATCTGAAGGTAGGGAAGCCACTAACCAGTTCTTTCAATATGTCAGCAAATCATCCCCTTCTGTACCTTCTAGGTCCCCCACCAACCTTAATTTCATTGTCCGCTCAGAGTGTTCTATCACCTCCATGCGGGCCATGCAGATGGTTTATTTCCGACATTGATTTAACCAGTGCTGCTTGGGTCCATTGTAATCAGGCTGCTTCTTCTTGTGCCATTTTGGTCGCCGAGTCAGTTTTTGTGTCCTGTGCACCGAGGCGATCCAGGACACATTCTAGTTTTTTGTCAATCTCTTTTACTGTGCTCAGTACACTTTCCAAAGGAGGAGTATCTTTCCCACCACTTGGGCCCACTGCTTGTCCATCTGGTTGACTCAAGGCTGGCAGAGGTGTGGACTTTTGAGTCGATCCTGTAGCTGCTCCTTTTGTTCTGTCCATGACAGTTTTGGTATCTTCTTGTTCCTTGGGCTGTAGGCTATTGAAATCTCTAGCCCTTCTTCTGTTAAAAGTTTGTCAAAAATATATTTATTTGCGATATTTGGGAGCGCGAGACACAGAGCTTTGGGGAATGCTGCCAGTCACAAACGCGGCTCTCTACTGCCCCCAGGACCCTTAACTTTCTCACACACACATGGTGCAGTACCAGAATGTCCTGTGGGAGAAAGGTATTGAAGTTGCTCAGGCCCTCCCAGACTCTGTGCAAAAGGCCGAGCTCCTGGACCTACTTAAATTGGGGTCAGATGTAGGCACCCATGTTGTGCATGCCTTACACGACACTGCAGATATGGCAGCCAGAGCTGCAGCCTCTGGCATTTGTCTCCAGTGCCATGCCTGGCTTTGGATCTCAGGATTCTCCCAGGATCTGCAGTCAGGCATCCTGGACCTCCCCATTAAGGGTTCAGTTCTTTTTGGAGACGAGACCGAAAAGCTGATTCTAGGGATGTGGATATGTTGTTCTATCCACACTTTCTGGCAGATCATCTTTCCCTTTAAGTCAATCAATCAGTCAATCAGTTTTTATTTGTAACATGCTTTTCAAAAACCAAAGCGCGAGTACATTATAGAAAATACAAACAAACATTCAATCAATAAAACATATAAAAAGATAATAAGGCAGCAAAAAAACTAAGTATTTTCCCCAAAAGCCAGATTAAATAAATGCGATTAAATAAGGGACGCTGGAACATCTTCAGGCTGGCTCCTCCCACCCACCCCCGGTGGTATAACCCTCTGCTACGCCCCATGACACCAGATCTTCCTTTCCACTGGAAGGTTCAGGTTCCTTCCTTAGCGCTCCTGCATGTGGTAGGCCCTGGCTCTTGAATCTTTGGATCTGCTTCCAAAACTTACCTTAAAACTCATTCGAGTTTCGTCTGCTCCTCCTCCTTCTCTTGCTTCCGCGATGGAAGAGAAAACTGTTCCCGGGTTTCGCCAGTGTCCCTGTGGGCAGAAGATGTTGTGCGCCGACCCTCACGCCACATGCGTTTACTATTTGGGACATGACCATGATCCGCAGGCTTGCAATCTGTCGTTTCTTTCACCCGTCAGTTTTGGAAGACCGCACTGCCCGACTTCAGCTGGGGTGAACAGAAAAAGCGTTACCCGTATGGCCATTGGGTGGTATCCGCAGCTGCGAGGTCCGCTGAGCAGCTTGAACAGCTCAAGGCCTTCGAGGAGGAGGTGGCTCAGGCCACGACTTGTTCCTCTTCGGCTTCGGCCTTCATTCCGCTCCACTTATCTGGCTTCCTTCAAAGAGCTGTGCCAATCACTCGACTACGGGAGAGGGCCCTTCTGGGTCGGATATTTCATGCACTCACAAGAAGGAGTCAAAGAAAGAAAAGACTCAACGTCAACGCTCTTGGGATCAGGAGTGGTCCCACTCTCAGGAGACGGCAGTTTTGACTTCGGTCGAAATTGCAGCCAAGGCCACTGGTTTCACGGAATCTCCATCAGACCAGTTGGCTGAGACGCCTGTCAACACGGCCAAGATTTTTCTCAAACCAACCAACAGGTTGTCACCAGATGAGGCCGACAATTCTTTCTTTCAGACTCCATTGCTTCCGGTGTCTTCGGACGGGTCGGCTCAGCCCGCTGGGTCGAACCCGCCCACTCAGGACCCTGATCTGGAGGAGCCGCTGGGGTCCCCGGCTATTTCAACATCCCATCAGCCCCACCGATGGTCGAGGTCTCGCCCTCCTCTACTGGGTCAGTAGATCTCCGTCACCGAGATCTCTGCCTGACATCATGGTACGGCAGTGCAGACTCTTCTTCATCCTCCTCGGATGAGCAGAGGCTCCGGCACAAATTGCATTGGCGCTATGAAGATTTAATGTGGCAGCAGCTGGTCTTGACCGGTATAAGGCCGACCCCAGTTTCTACCCCAGCTATCAAGTGGGTGTCGCCCGAATGTTCGACATCGGCTCCCGCCATTGTCACCTCTGCGGAGGTGCCGGCTCAGGCTCAGTCGGCCCAGCCAAAGCAGGTTTGTCTGCCGCTTGTTGTGGAGCCGCCACCTGAATAGCCGATGTCCGGGGCCCCAACCAAGGATTCTCGGTTAGCAAAAGGGTTGCCCCATCGGCTGTCGGTCACCTTCACTCCCAGTCACCCAAGGCGGGTCGAGGGTGACTCAGGTGGACACCCGCTTTACACAGACTCCTTGTTGCACTCATGTCCCATCGACATGGAGTCCTTGGGGTGCCTCTCTATAGACGAGGGACCCACCTCATTCATGGGCATTCTGTGGATAATTTCCGAGTCCACGGGGATGGAGCTCGAACCGGTCCAGAAACGGGACAGGTATCCTCTAACAGAGAATCTGGACAAATGGGATTCTCCTACGGAGGCCTTCCCTGTGGCTGAGCCCATTGTTGGCCCGGCTGTGGTTCTGTGGCAGCATCCTGCATCTTGCCCTGTGCCCTCGGGCCAGGTGCTGGATGGCCTGCTGATACGTGGGCCCAACCAGTTCCCTTTCAGGGTTTTCGGAGCATCCCTCCACTGAGGGTCTGGTGGCTGACTCCGTGTTTCGGTGCTCAGGCAATATGGGTGGCATAGATAGACCGCCTAACAGAGTCTCCAAGATATTGGATCATTCGCTGAAGAAGGTTTACACTGCTTCCTCACTTGGCCTTCATCAGGCTAGCTGGGCCATGCTGATGGCACCTTTTCCCCATGCCCTTTTGGGCTCCCTGATGAGGTCATTCCTCACCTCCCGGTGGACCTTTAGACCACGATCAAGCAGATCCAGGACCAGGGAAGGGCAGTGGCAAAATAACTCCAGACTGCTCTGGATATTGGTGATTCTTGTGCCCGCTTGGTAGCAGCCACAGTAGCCATGCGCTGCATGGCTTGGCTGAGGATTTCGATCTTCTCTGCTGACACTTAGCATAAGCTGGCAGATGTCCCCTTTTTGGGCACCGACCTGTTTGGGCCCGGAGTGGAGGGTCACCTGTAACGAATTGAGAAGTTCAGTGCCACCCTGGACTCTGTGACATCTGCCCAGAAGGACAAGAGTTCCAAGCACCAGAAGCATAAGCCCTTTTGCTCTTCCACTCCTGTGGCCAGACCAGCCCAGCAGGCTCAAACCTGGCGACTGCAGGAGAAGTCAGTGACCTCATTGGTCAGAAAGCCTGGAGGGAAGGGACCCGGTGGCCCCTCAGCCAGATCCTCCTCCTCTAAGTCTGCTCAGTGACGGGTTCAGGGGTGCCACCCTTAGTCCCATCACACCTCCTGTGGGCCCTACCGTGGTGACCTAGCTCTGTCACTTCTTTTCCACCTGGTCCACTATCACCACGGATGGATGGGTGCTGGAAGTGGTCGGCCGGGGCCTGCCTCCAGAATTCAAGCAGGTTCCACCTAGCCGAGCCTGCACCCCCTCGGGAGGATCTGGTGTCCGCTGTCACTCAGTTGGCTGTCCGAGATGACATTGCTCAACTCCTCCGCAAGGACATCGTGCACAGAGTTGCGGAACCTCCTTCAGACCCAGGGTTCGTTTCCAGGTATTTCCTGGTACCAAAACGGACTGGGGCTAGTGCCCCATTCTCGATCTGCACGACCAGAACAGGTTCCTTAGGTCTTGCACCTTCCGGATGATAACTCTAGCTCAGATCATACCATCCCTGGAGCATGGCATGTGGTCTTGCTCCCTGGATCTTCAAGACACATTGTTTCACGTCCCGATCCGTCCATCCCACCGACTGTTCCTCCGCTTCTGAGCTGAGGGAACCCTCTATGAGTTCCAGGCCATGCCCTTTGGCCTCTCATCAGCCCCCAGGGTCTTCACCAACTGCATGGCTGTGGTGGCAGCTTTCCTGAGGCGCCGAGGGGTCTGGGTCTATCCCTACCTAGATGACTGGCTCATAGCAGGTAACTCCAGGCAGGAGGTGGAGCGGTCCAGTTATCTGGCCCTCCAGACTTGCTTCGGACTTGGCCTCAATGAGGCCAAGTCGGAACTCGTGCCCTCACAGGTGATTCAGTTAATCGGTGCAGAGCTCCACTCTTGTCAAGTCAGAACTCGGCTTCTGGTGGACAGGGCGGAGAGTCTCTCCTCCTTTGCCTAGTCATTTCTGGTTGGGCAGTCGCGCCCTTCCCGGGACTTCCTGCACCTTCTGGGCTACATGGCGGCCTGCACCAGCGTGGTCTGATGGGCCCGCTGGCATATGCGTTCCCTTCAGTGGGAACTGGCCAGCCAGTGGTCTCGGTGCTCAGGTCTCCTCGATCAGCTGGTCACCATGACGCAGAGGATGTGGGACGGCCTCCAGTGGTGGCTTGTCCCAGCTCACCTGCAGAAAGGTATCCCATTTGTCCACCCCGAGCTGATGGTCATCCTGATGACTGACGCCTTGCTGACGTGTTGAGGTGCCCATCTGGAGGAGCACAGAGCCCATGGCCTCTGGTCCCCTCTGGAGTCCCGATGTCACATCAACCTGCTGGAACTCCATGCAGTTCGGCTAGCACTGACCGCTTTTGCTCCGTTCGTTTGGGATCAAGTGGTCCAGGTCCAGATGGATAATACCATGACCAAGTACTATCTTAACAAACAGGGCCGGACACACTCCTTGCCTCTATGCAAGGAAGCTTTCCGCACATGGACCCTCATGCTCAGCCTGGAGGCGGATATCCTAGCCATTCATGTGGCAGGAGCGTCGAATCTGCTGGCCGATGCTCTCAGCAGAAAGGGCAAGGCATCTCATGAGTGGTCACTCCACCAGGAGGTAGTACAAGACCTGTTCTCCCACTGGGGCACTCCTCAGGTGGACCTGTTCACCTCCGGGGAGATCACAAAGCTGAAGCTGTTTCATGCCTGCCCCCCTCAGCAGGGCTCACTGCAGGGGAATGCCTTCTCGAGGCCATGGACCCCAGGCCTCTTCTGTGCCTTCCCTTCACTTCCCTTGATCCACAAGGTGCTCCTCAAGGCCAGGAGAGACAAGGCGCAGGTGATCCTGGTAGCCCCAGACTGGCCATGCCAGTTCTGGTACCCGGATCTCCTCAGCCTCGGGCTCCCAGGGTGTCTTCCAGCACACCCGGACCTGCTCTCCATCAGTCAGGGGAAGGTACTCCATGCAGACCATCAATCCCTGCACCTGACAGCCTGGTTCCTGACTGGCTAGAGTTCCAGGCTTTGGGTCTCTCCAACGAAGTCCTCAAAGTTGTTGAGGCATCCCGTAATGAATCGACCAGAAAATGCTGTGCCTTCAAATGGAAGAGATTTTCCATTTGGTGCCAGGGCAAGGAGTTAGACCCCTTGTCCTGTCCAGATGCTAGCATTTTGGACTACCTATGGTCCAAAATGCTAGCATCTGGTGGGGGCTTCGGTTGATGACCCTTAAGGTGCACCTGGCAGCCATTTCTGCCTACCGGGCGCGGGCCAGTATGCTGTCGGTGGCGCAGGAGAAGGTGGTTTGGCACTTATTCAAGGGCCTAGATCACATATCCCCTCCAGTGCGTGACCCTTCATCTCCATGGGATTTACTGCTGGTTTTGCCAAAACTTATGGGCAAGCCATTCGAACCTATGCACAAGTGTGAAATGTCACATTTGTCATGGAAGACGGCCTTCTTGGTGGCTATCACGTCAGCCAGAAGGACTGGGGAACTACAGGTGCTCTCTGTTGAGTCTCTGTATCTGGTCTTCCACAGGGACAAGGTTGTCCTGCACCCCCACCTAAAATTCCTTCCGAAGGTGGTGTCGGAGTTTCACCTTAATCAAGTGTTGACTCTGCCGGTGTTCTGTCCTAGTTACACCTTGGAGGCTGAATACAGGCTCCACACTTAGGACCTGAGACGAGCGCTCACCTACTACAAAGGGCGTATGGTGGAAGTTCGGGGAGAAGTTCGCCAGCTGTTTGTCACCTATGCTGAAGCCACACCTGACAGACCTGCAGCCAAGCGGACGATTAGCAGGTGGATCACTTCCTGCATTGATCTCTGCTATAGTTGGTGGGTAGGGAGCCTCCTGTAGGGCTAAGGGCTCATTCCACCCGCCATACCGCTGCATTGGTGGCTCCTTCTAGGGATGTCCCTGTCCAGGAAATCTGCAACGCTGCTTCCTGGAAGTTAGCACACACCTTCATTTCCCATTACCACATCGACCTCGAGTCATACCGGGATGCTGGTTTTAGGGCCTCAGATCTCCAGGTCTTGTTCCCTAAGTAGGAGGTGTGCACCTTGTCTCCCTCCTCCCGGAGAACTGCTAGGAGTCTGTCAGAAAGTGAGGATAGAACAACATATCCACATCCCTAGAAAAACAGGTTATAGGATCGTGGATATGTTATTTATCCACACTCTTTGACATGTCCCCTTCCACTTTAAATCTTGCCAGAAGTCTTCAAGCTGGCCCCTTCCACCCACCCAGGTGGTATATACCTCGGCTCTGCCCCATGATGCCAGATCTTCCTTTCCACTGGAAGATTCAGGTTGCCTCCCTCGTGCTCACGCATTTTGTAGGCCCTGGCTCAAAAACCTTCGTTTATTCCGAAAATCCACCTTGTTCTCGTTAGCGATCGCAAATTTGGTTCGTCGATTATGGAAGACAAGTCTTCCCCTGGATTTCAGCGGTGTCCTTGTGGCCAGAAGATGTTGCACACCAATCCCCACACCGTGTGCGTCTACTGTCTCGGTGTCGACCATGACACCACGAAATCCGATTTGTGTCTTGCTTTCCATCCTAATGTCCTCGATGACCGTCTCGCATGCCTGAAGTTGGGGAGGCCAGAGAAACGGTACCCTCCGGTGAAATCCAAGGAGGCTCGGTGGGCGGTTTCCACGGCTGCGGGATCTGCCGAACAATTGGAATGCATGCAAGCATTCGAAGAGGAAGCAGCTCTGGCTGCAGAGACTACTCGGAGCTTCTTCATTCGCTCAACTTGGGCTCCACCTTCTCGGGTTTCTTCCGAGCGTTGTGCCATTCTCTCCCAACCAAGGGAGAGGGTCCTATGGGCATGCACTCTTCTCGGTCCCATGAGTGGGAGAAGGACCAAGATCATCTTCATCCCAATGGAGATGCTCTTGTGAGCAGGAGAGAGCTCGGTCCCAGGAACATGCAGTCTCGACTTCAGTTGGGAATGCTTCTTCAGCCGCTGGCTTTTCCGCTTTGCCGTCTGGTCAGTCAACCGAACCGTCGATCAACAATGTAGAAATCATCATCGATCCAATCGATCCTTTATTGCCGACTCCAGTCGATGATTCTCTCGATCGAACTTCAATTCTGACTTTCCCCGATGAGGAGACCCAGCCTGCTGGGACTCCCATCGAGGAAGTGGTCCCCAACCCCAGGAAATCACCGGTCCTGCTGGTGTCTCCTGAGCGACCGAATCAACCCGTCTGATCTCGATCGAGGTCTCTGACCCCCTCGACCAAAAGGCAGAGGAAGAGTCATAAACACTCTAAAAAGAGGCGATGCCATCGGTCGTCCTCGTCCTCCTTGGATGAGGAGAGGCTCCGGCGGAAACTCCGTCGGCGTTACAAGGACCTCATGTGGCAACAGTTGATTTTGACCAGGCACAAGCCAACACCAGCTTCCACCCCAGCCATTACTTGGCTTTTGCCTCCTATGCCGAAGCCGACTCCTTTGGAGCCGATCAAGTCGGTTCTCATGCCTGCAGAGCCAGTGAAACCTCCAGTTCAGCCTAAAACGGTCTCTCCACCGATCATGGTGGAACCACCGACCAAGCAGCCTATGGGAGGTGCTCCTTCCAAGGAAGATAGGATGGACACCGGTCTTCCCCGGCATTTGTCGGTCACTGTCACCCCAGACCGCCCTCGGCGGGTCGAAGGTAACCTAGGCAGTCGACCGTTGTATCCGGATTCTTCGGATTCGGACATCACAGGCCTGCATTCTCATCCCAGGGATGACGAATCAGCCATTAGGTTAGAGACGGAGGAAGGTCCCTCGTCTTTTCAGGGCATTCTTCGCCTCATCTCTGAGTCCACTGGGATGCCCCTGGAGCTAATCCAGAAAAAGGCAGACTACCCTCTCACGGACATCCTCAAGAGAGGAGATACCCCGACAGAGGCCTTTCCTGTGGCTGAGGCCATTGTTGTCCCGGCCTTAGAACTCTGGCAGCGCCTTGCCTCTTGTCCAGCTCCATCTGCCCACATGGCCCGTAAGTATGCGGTGCCCATGGGGTCCCTTGCGGGGTTCACAGAGCACCCTTCGGCTGAGAGCCCGGTGACTGCCTCAGTGTTCAGGTGTGCTGGCAGTTCTGCCGATACTGACCGACCTCTTGATAAAGAGTCCAAGCTTTTGGACCATTCAGCCAGGAAGGTCTGTGCGGCTTCTTCCTTGGGCCTTCATTAGGCAAGTTCGTCCGTCATCATGGCACACTTCTCCCACGCCCTCCTAGGGTCTTTGGATGAAGTCCTCCCACATCTCCCATGGACATGCAGACCACAGTCGAGCAGGTCCGGGATCAGGGCCAAGCTGTTGCCAAACAGCAGCTTCAGACAGCCCTGGAAATTGGGGATTCTTGTGCCTGTTCGATGGCAGTCGCAGTTGCCTCTCATCGCAGGGCTTGGCTGAGACTCTTCTCCTTCCCGGCGGATACTCGGCACAAACTAGCTGACGTGCCTTTTCTAGAGACCGACCTGTTCAGCCCAGGAGTGACTGGTCACCTTCAGCACACTGAGCAGTCCAATGTCACCTTGGACGCTACTTCTGCCAAGGGTTCTTTGGGCAAGAACCAGCAGAAGAAAAAAGCCCTTTCAGCATTCTTCCTCTGCGGCTCAGCAGTCCTCCTTTCAAGGAGGACAGCAGCAGCAGGCTCAAGCTTGATACCCCCGGCCCAAGCCTGGGCCCCGCCAGGCCCGTAAAGGAGGTCGAGGTTCTGGTCCTGGATCCTTCTTCTGCAAGCCTGCTCAGTGACGGGGCAGGGGCTGTGAGCCCCTCTCCCGTCTCTCCAGCTCTGGGTCCTCCTATTGGGGGCCAGCTCTGCCACTTACTTTCTGCCTGGTGTGCTGTCACTTCGGACAGGTCGATTCTCGAAGTGGTCGGTCAGGGACTGCCTCTGGAATTTGAGCAATACCTTCCAAGCCGAGCCCGCGCCCCTCGGGAGGAAAGAGTATCCACTCAGGCTCAGTTGGCTGTCTGAGACAACATCACTCAGCTCCTCCTTAAGGAGATTGTAGCTCCATTGGTGGATCCTCCAGCAGACCCAGGCTTTGTCTCCAAGTACTTCCTGGTGCCCAAGCAGATGGAGGGGCTGGCGCCCCATTCTAGAGCAGGACGACCTGAATCAATATCTCAGGTCACGCACCTTTCGGATGGTCCCTCTGTCCCAGATCATACCATCCTTGGAACGAAACATGTGGCTATGTTCACTGGATTTGCAGGACATGTTCTTTCACGTCCCAATCTCTCTGTCCCATCAGCGGTTCCTCCGCTCAGGGTCGAAGGGACCCTGTCACAGTTCGAACCATGCCGTTGGTCTGTCATCAGCCCATGTGTCTTCACCAAATGCATTGTAGTGGTGGCGGCCCATCAAGCGTCGGGGGTGTCGGATTTCCATACAGGATGACTAGCTTCAAGTTCCACCCAACAGGAGGTGGAGGTCAAGGATTGCCTCAACCCTCCCATCGGCCTCCTGATCAAGTCAAGTAGACCATTTCTCAGTGAAAGGCTCCTCAAGCGAGCTAAACCTTATCAAAAGAGTTTGGCTCCAGCCAGACGAGGCGATTCTTTTCTCCTTATCCCAATATTTTGGTTGAGCAATTGCGCCGATGCCGAGACTTTCTGCCTACAGGTTACATGCGCCACCCTCAGTCCCTTAGGCGGTTGCTCATATGCCCCCCAATGGGGCTTACACCCAGTGCAACATTCAACCTGATCCTGTAACCCAGAAGTGTGTCCACTGGTGGACACCAGACAGTTGCAGAAGTGATCCTGTTTGTCCCCGAACCGATGGTACACAATAGTCTCTATAGGCAGGCCCATGGGGACAAAGGGCCACAGGCTTTGGACCCCCAAAGAATCCCGATGCCACATCAACCTGTTGGATCTCAGAGCAGTCAGACTGGCACTGTCAGCTTTCGCTCCTCAGCTCTGGGGTCAAGTGGTTCAAGTCCAGACAGACAACACCATGACCATGTACTACCTTAACAAACAGGGCCGCACGCACTCCCGTCTGATGTGTGGGGAGGCAATCTGCATCTGAACCTTCATGGACTAATTGGAGGCAGATCACCTAGCCATCCATGTGACAGGAGCCTCAAACCATCTGGCAGATGCTCTCAGCCGCTTAGGCCAGACATCCCACGAGTGGTCTCTCCATCCAGAGGTAGCTTACAGCCTGTTCTCCCACTGGGGCAAACCAATGGTGGACCTGTTTGCCTCCAGGGACGCCACCAGGCTGAGGCTGTTCCATGCTGGCCCCCTCAGCAGGGCTCGCTGCAGGGGATGTCTTCTCGAGGCCGTGGACCCCAGCCCTTCTCTACGCCTTCCCTCCATTTCCTTTGATCCACAGGGTGAGGAAGGACAAGGCGAAGGTGATCCTGGTAGCCCCAGACTGGCCTCGCCAGTTCTGGTATCCAGATCTCTTCAGCCTCAGCTGCAGGCCCCAGGTAGCTTCCAGCACGCCTGGACCTGATCTCTCTCAATCGGGGAAGGTATTCCATACAGACCTTCAGTCCCTGCACCTCACAGCCTGGTACAGAGCGGCTAGAGTTCCAGGCTTTGGGTCTTTCTGAGGATGTCACACCATGGTGGAGGCATCCAGAAAGGAATCGACCAGGAAATGTTACGCCTTCAAATGGGAAAGGTTTTCCACTTGGTGTCAGGGCACCCTTTGTTCTGTCCAGTGGCTAACATTCTCGACTACCTTTGGTCTTTCTCCAAAGGGGTCTACAGTCATCGACCCTCAGGTGCTCCTGGCAGCCGTTTCTGCTTACCGGGCATGGGCCAGTCAGCCGACGGCGCAGGAGACAGTGGTCGGGCACTTCTTCAAAGGCCTGGATCACATATCCCCTCTGGTGCATGAACCTCCACCTCCGTGGGATCTTCTGCTGGTACTGGCAAAGCTCATGGGCAAGCCATTCGAACCAATGCACAAGTGTGCCTTGTCACACTTGTCATGGAAGACGGCCTTCCTGGTGGCTATCACGTCTGCCAGAAAGACACAGGAGCTCCAGGCGCTTTCGGTGGACTCCCCTTATCTGGTCTTCCACAGGGACAAGGTTGTCCTACGCCCCTACCCGAAATTCCTTCTGAAGGCAGTGTCAGAGTTTCACCTTAACCAGGTGTTATCTCTGCTGGTTTAGTATCCCAACTACACCTTGGCACGCTGTGTACAGGCTCCATACTTTGGATCTGAGATGTGCTCTCTCCTATTATAAGGAGAGGACGGCAGAAATTCAGGGAGAGGTTCGCCAGCTGTTTGTCACCTATGCTGAAGCCGCTTCTGGCAGACCTGCAGTAGAGCTGACTATTGCAAGATGGATTACATCATGCATAAGTCTGTGTTACGAGTTACGGGCAAGGAGCCTCCCAGACGGATGAGAGCTCATTCTACCCCATATCGCTGCATCAGTGGCTGCTTCCAGGACATCCCTATCCAGGAAATCTGCCATGCTGCTACCTGGAAGTCAGCAAATACCTTCATCACCTACCACATCGACCTTGAGTCACGCCGGGATGCTGGTTTTGGGGCCTCTGTTCTCCAGTCTCTGTTCTGTAAGTAGGGGGTGTGCGCCTTGCCTCCTTCCTCCCAGAGAACTGCTAGGAGTCTGCCAAAGAGTGTGGATGAACAACATATCCACGATCCTAGAAAAACAGGTTACTCACCTGTAACAGTAGTTCTAGGAGTGGTATATGTTGTTCATCCACATGGACCCACCCGACCTCCCCGGCTGCGGACGCACAAAACCTGGCTTCCAGCTGGCTAAGATCTGGCCCCATGGCACGGAGCCGAGGTATATATGTCACCCGGGTGGGCAGGAGGAGCCAGCTTGAAGACTTCCGGCAAGATTTAAAATAGAAGGGGACATGCCAAAGAGTGTGGATGAACAACATATACCACTCCTAGAACTACTGTTACAGGTGAGTAACCTGTTTTTACTCACCTGTAATAGTAGTTCTAGGAGTGGTATATGCTGTTCATCCACACTGACCCACCTGACTTCCCGGCTTCTACGAACACCTCTGCTTCCAGTGGGCAACATCTGGCATCATGGGACGGAGCCGAGGGCTATACCACCTGGGTGGGTGGGAGGAGCCAGCTTAAAGACCTTCTGGCAACCCTTAAAGAAAATGGCGATCTGCCAGAAAGTGTGGATGTACAACATATACAACTCCTAGAACTGCTGTTACAGGTGAGTAACCTGTTTTTAATCTCCTAGAGTCCAGGAAGTCCATTTGGTCTGTCCAGAAAATGTATAAGGGGGACCAAAAACCCTTCAGAAAGTGGCCATTTTGGAAGCCCTCAGATCAACAGCCCCGAAACCAGCTTCAGCAGAGGTGTGGCTTCAAAAAGAAGGCCACCTACCAGATGCCTGGAAGCTCTGCCTCTCAAGCCGCCAAGTCCTCCCAGGCCCCTCTGCCTACTCCCTGACCAACCTATTGGCTCCCTGCCTGACCCCCCTCCTCCAGCGGTGTCAGTGGGGGAAGTGATAGAGGGTTGCTTCTCCCTCCATTTCGAGGGTAGGAGCAAAATAACATCAGACCTCTAGGTTTTATAGCTCATAGAGAGAGATCATACTCTGGAGTGCGAGCAGATACCTTCGGATACTCCACCAGTGTCCCCCCAATTATCTTCCGCATGCCCCCTAATTGAAGGGGAAATTCACGCCTTCCTGCAAAAGCGGGCTATAGAGCCAGTCCCCACAGCTCAACAGAGAACAGGGTATTATTCCTGCTTTTCCTGGTTCCCCAAAAGACCGAGGACCTTTGTCCCAGCCTGGACCTCCACTCCCTGAACAAGTTCATCGAATACAAAAGGTTCAGGATGGTCACCTTACCAGGTCTGATTCCCCTTTTGCTCCCTTGTGTCTGGTTTTGCTCTCTAGATATGCAGGATGCATACCTGCACATTCTGATTTTTCCACCCCACATGAATGTTCCTGTGGTTCTTCTTTCAAGGCCGACATTACCAGTTTCGTGCTTTGCCATTCGGCCTCTCCTCCACTCCCAGAGTCTACACCAAGTGTCTAGCAGTGGTGGCTGTGGCTCTATGGCCGCAGAGCCATTGCGTCTTTCCATACCTAGACGACTGGTCTCTGGAAGCTGACATGCAGGAACAGCTAGTCCGCACTCTCTGTGACATCTTTACGCTCTTCTGAGAGCTGGGGATCACCCTGAACATTCCCAAGTCGGACCCATACCCCAGTTAGGGACTCCAGTTCATCGGAGCGGTCCTGGACGTGGTTCAGGGAAATGCCTTCATCCCCTCAGACAGGGGGGATTGCCTTCGGATCAGGCCTGAATGGTATCATCAGCTCCTCATGTCCTGGCCAGAACCTGTTTAAGGCTCCTTGGCTACGTGGCGGCAGCCATCCCAGTGGTTCCTTTGGCTCGCCTCCATATGAGGGTCCCTCAGTGGGAACCAGTGGTCGGATGACCTGGAGCCAGGTGGTCCTGGTCTCCGACCCAGTTCACAGGACACTCACCTGGTGGATAGACCCGCTCAGTCACTCGACAGGGGTCCTCTTCCGGCAGGAGCCCCCAAGATAAGTTCTGACCACTTGACGTCAGGGGCAGTCCCCCGCCAGACACTGCTAGCTAGAAGTTTTTCCATGTTGTTTTATTGCCTGCGGCTTTGTCCTATATGTGAGTACCTAATGCAAGAACCTCTCTCGAAGATCTACTGTTATGGTAAGTCCTTACGTAACTGCTTTTTTGCCTAAGGTGGTATCCAAGTTTACCTTGAATCAGGACGTCAACCTGCCAGTTTACTTTCCCCGAGTAGTCTAATCGGGGGAAAGCGTTGTTGCATACTGTTGACATCCATAGGATACTTCGTTACTAATTGACTCATATGGCTTCCGTTAGGAAAATGGATCAGTTAATTTTGTTTGCTCCCAGAACTCAAGGTGCACCAGTCACCAAGCAAACCCTGTCTAAATGGCTGGTTAACTGCATTGTCATTTGTTATAACAAGTACAATAAACCCTCACTGGGTCCAGTAAGACGCCCTTCTGCCAGAGGGGTGGCTACCTCCTTTGCCTCTCTCCGAAATGTTTCTGCAGCAGACATTTGTGCAGTGGCTACCTGAAGCTCTGTTCACACCTTTGTCAAGCATTATAGCTTGGACGTGGCTTCCAGACGTAGAATTGGGTTTGGCCTGGCAGTTCTCCAGGGCCTTCTCTCCTGAATCTTCTCTTGCCAGTTTTCAGCCTTCTCCCGGACTTTTTCTTGTTCTTATCTGTTTATTGCTTGAGACTTAGTCCTAACGGTTATTGCCTGTCGCAAGAGCTCAAACTCGAAGTAAGATAGTACAGTTACGTAAGAACTTACTATAAGAGTAGATCTTGAAAAGAGCTCTTGCAGCAGGCATTGCTTTCCCTCCCTCCTTCCCCTCTGATTTCTCTCTCTGCTATTAATTTTTTGGCTGAAGAACCTGTCCAGTTCTCCTTCCATTCTAGACTCAAGGTCTCTGGCGGGAGAACTGAGGTGGGGCTGGTGAATCTCCCCCTTTTATACCACTGATTGATGTTGGTCAGAGCCAACATCTGAGGCAATCTCCTGCTGAAGACAGCTAGCTAGAAGGTTTCTGTGGGGTCCTAGCGCCTGGCGGCTTAGTTTTAACGGTTGCCTGCTGCAAGAGCACTTCAAACAACATGAAGTCTTGCTATATTATGACAGTAGCAGTTTGTCCCACCACTAGAACTGCTCCGGGGGTGAAATAGTTAATACCATTCCAAAACAGAACTTTGAGCACGAGCTCTAAGAAGCAGCTCTATCTGTGTAATTTCAAACCTGAACTGTCAGATTCTTTACTCCGCCTCAGTGAACAGTCACTCCGGAGATTTCTCCTACTGCTCAGTTCATTTCTCGGTTTAAACAGTGTTTTCTCGGTTCGATTCAACCGAGAATAGTTTTATTTTAACCGCAAAACCGTTCGGTTCAAGCTCTGTCTGTTGTAATCGTAAGTAAATTAAAGGTTTTTTCTGTGTGGAACTTGTAAGTTTATCGGTTCGGTTTTGAACCGATCAGCTGGGTTTAAAACTTATTAACTTTAAAGTTTAACATTTTAAGTCGGTTCCGGTTCTTATCGGTTCTAAAAACTGATTTTATTACGGTTTTCCAATACCCGTGACACGGTTAGGAACGATAAGGGTGTCTTCCTGCCTAGCACTACCCGTTTAAAGGGCAAGTTTTTCTGGTTAGGCTGGCTTTATGTCTGAAACCCAAAAAAAACACGGGCCCACTGGGTTTCAACACTGTGATGTCTGTGGGAAGTCTTTGCCAAGGCTGACCCACACACCTATGTTTATTGTCTGGGTTTGACCACCTCCAGTCAGACTGCCAGATATGTAAGAATATCCCTGCAGCCACCCTGGAAAAGAGATTGGGCAGGCTCAGGGAACGAGAGGCCAAAAAGTCCGCTGACCTGGATGGCCAGCCCGGTTCGGTGCCAACCGAACCGGAGGGAGTGCCCTCTGACCAGGGCGAGACTTCCTCGGGCAAAAGAAAAGCTGGTTCTGAGGAACCAATTCCAGTAAAGAAAACAAGAAAGTCAGCAGGTTTGGAGTCCAAAACCCCTTCTCCAACTGCTGCAGAGATAGCAAAAGCCATACAAATTGTCCAGTCACTGTTCAGGTTCCGTCCGAACGCCACTATCTAGCAAAAGGTCGGTTCGTCCACTTCCAGTGGTTCAGGAATATGATGTTGAGAATTTTATGAACCAGAGGAGGAGGATGATTATGAACAGTATGAATGTGGCTGGGAAGGTCTGGGTGTGCCCATTGAACGGACATTTCCCCAGACAGACCTCTAGAATCTCCCCTATGCTATCTGAGTCCCCATCTCATTTTATATTTTACAAAAGTTGCTGAAACCCTCAGCTTCCCTTGGAAGAAGCTGTGGATGAGCAAGAGGAGCCTGATTTTGTAGAAATGATGGATATTCCAGAGTCTAGGAGATTGTCTATTCCTTTGCATAAGTCTTTTGAGGAAGCAAACAATAAAAATTTTAAAAGCTCCTAATTCTGTGCCTCCTGTAGATAAAAGATGGACAGAAGGTACACATTGTCAGGTCCTGAAACAGAATTCCTTTCTCAGCAATGCAGTCATGTTGGGGTAGTTCAGGCTGCAGCCTGTGATAAAACTAATATCCCCTGGCTTCACATCCTCCTGACAAAGGATTCCAGGAAGATTGATGCCATGGCGAAAAACAGTATATAGCAGCCTCTCTGGGACTTAGGCAAGCAAATTATAAGCTTTGTAGCTAGGTATCAGAAATCTAGATGGGATACTGTTATGGAATTAGCACAAGCCCATGGCCAGCTGGCTAGCGAACTAGAACAGGTGGCTGCTGATGGCATTGAGGCTTCTAAGGTACAGTTTCATGCTGCTGTGGATGTTAATGATGTTTCCTCTAGGGTCATGGCCACATCTGTGAGCTTTTAGGTTGGTGGCCTGGCTCAGGTGTACTAGTCTGTCTGGGATACCCAGACTAAGGCTATGGATTTTCCTGGTGGGAAATTCTCTGTTTGGGAGCAGACAGAGAATTACATGAAAAAGATGGATGAATATGGGACTACTTACAAAAGTGCCCAAGCTAAGGAGGCGCAAGCCACTCCTCAAAGGCATACCCCAGGGGTAGGGGTAGCCTTTTAACAGGCCTTTTACCAGACTCAGGCCTCCTCTGCCTATGCTCAGAGGGGCTTCTTCAGAGAGCAGAGGCAGGACGAGGGGTGGGCAGGCCTGCTCCACCCCTCAGCCTAAGCTCCTGCTAAGCAGGCACCCTGATGGGGTGCCCAGGGCCGATCTCCTTTACGGTAGGGGGCAGGCTGGCTTACTTCAGTCAGAACTGGGCTTCTTTAACCTCAGACAAGTGGGTTCTGGAAGTAGTAAGTCAGGGTCTGGTTCTCAGCTTCAAAAAGTTTCCCAAGTTGAGAACCAGACTTTTTCTACCTGCAAGTGCTTCAGAGACCCTTGCTCTGGAAGCAGAGGTCTCAACCCTGTTGGCTCTCAGAGCAGTGGAAAGGGTTCCTCCCCTGCACCAGGACAGGGGTCTGTATTCCAGATACTTCCTTACCCCAAAAAAGACAGGAGAATGGCGGCCCATATTAGACCTCAGATATCTGAACAAGCATCTTTTGAAACCAAAGTTCAAAATGGTAACTCTGGCAATGATTTTACCCTCCCTAAGGCCAGGGGACTGGTTAGCCTCCCTGGACCTCAAGGATGCCTATTTCCACGTCCTAATCAGAAGCTCCCATCGAAAGTACCTCAGATTCGAACTACCCTCAGGTCATTACCAGTTCAGAGCAATGCCCTTGGGCCTACCTCTGCCCCAAGGGTATTCACAAATTGTCTAGCAGTGGCAGTGGCTCACTTAAGGAGGCAGAGGATTGCTGTTTTCCCTATCTAGCAGTTGGCTCATTGTAGGCCAGTCCCCAGAACAGGTAAAATCTCACCTGCAAGTTACCCAGCAGCTTCTCACCTCCCTGGGCTTTCTGCTAAATCTACCAAAGTCGGTTCTGGAACCAGTCAGGTACTCACCTTTATAGGGGCAGAGTTGGACAGAAAGCTAGCCAGAGCTTTTCTTCCCTTAGAAGGGTGACGAATTTAGTGACTCTGGCCTCCTCCTTCACCCTGCAGGTCTCTCGACCAGCAAGACACTTTCTGCAGCTCCTGAGAGACGTGGCTGCATCCACAGCTGTTGTGCAGGGAGCAAGATTTCAGATGAGAGACATTCAGTTTCACTTGAGAACCTATTGGTCTCAGAGAAGAGACCCCCTTTCCAAGTTGGTCCCAGTGACTCGTACCTTGATCCAGGCCCTCCAGTGGTGGCAGGATCAGAGCAATTTAAGATTGGAGGTCCCCTTCATTCCCCCTGCTCACAATTTGACTCTCACTACAGATGCTTCCCTTCTGGGTTTGGGAGCCCACATGGACCTTTCCACTCAGAGTGTGGTCCCCAGGGAATCTCTGCTCCACATCAATTTGCTGGAACTCAGAGCTGTCTTTTAGCTCTTCAAGCATTTCTGCCTCTGTCCATAACAAGGTGATACAAGTCAGAACAGACAACACCACAACAATGTGGTACATCAGCAAACAGGGGGCACTCGGTCTTGACCTTGTGCACCAAGGCAATGAAGTTGTGGTCTCTGGCCTATTCCTGAACACTTCCCTCATAGCAGTTCATCTTCCAGGGAAGGACAATGTCCTAGCGGATGCTCTCAGCAGGATTTCCCAGGGCCATCGAATGGTCCCTGGATCCTCAAGTGCTGGTGATAGTCTTTGCCAGATGGGGCACCCTCAGATAGATCTTTTGCAGCCCCAGACAATCACAAACTTCCTCTGTTCTGTTGCAGGCCTCAGTGTTGGGCTCAGTCCCCTGGATGCCCTTCTCCTGGATTGGGTGGAAGTTTCTTTATGCTTTCCCTCCTTCCTCTCCTATTCAAAGTATTAGTCAAAATCAGATCTCAGCCTTGCAGGGTGATTCTGATTGCCCGGATTGGGCCAGGCAGCCCTGGTACCCTCCTTCTGTCACTGACAATCCATCTTCCCTTTGCCTCCCAGGATTCACAACCTGTTAACTTGTGCCCAGGGAAGGGTTTGGTATCTGGACCTCAAATCCCTCAACCTCAAGGCCTGGCTCTTGAGGAGTTAGAGTTTGCTGATTTACACCTCTCTCAAGGTGTTCTTGAAATCCTAAAGGCTTCCAGAAAGCCTTCCACTAGGGCTACTTATAGTTCTAAATGGAAAAGGTTTTCCATTTGGTGTGCTGGGAAAAATATTTCCCCCAGAATCTGCTGATTTGCCCATTGTATTAGATTACATGGTCCCTCTTAATTCCTTGGGTCTCAGACCAGCTACCCTGAGAGTCCATTTGGCAGCTGTATCTGCTTTTGTGTCAGCAGGAAAGTCATCCCCTCTTTCCACTCACCCTGTGTTTTCCAAGTTTTTTAAGGGATTACTCCATACTAATCCACCCTTTCGGGAACCGGCCCCTGCCTGGGACCTTAATGTTTGTATTGCCCAGTTAATGCAACCCCCTTTTGAACCTCTGTTTTCTGCAGAGCTTAAGTATCTAACTTGGAAAACTGTTTTTCTGGTGGCTATCACTTCTGCTAGACGCATAAGTGAGTTGCAAGCCTTGTCTGTGGAAACTGACTTTATTTCTTTCCACAGGGATAAGGTATTCCTTAGGACTAATAGGAAGTTTTTACCTAAGGTGGTTTCAGATTTCCATCTTAACCAGTCTGTCTCCCTTCCAGTATTTTTCACTGATCACTCCTCTTCTGGTGAGAGGAGGTTGCACAGCCTGGATGTTAAGAGAGCTCTTAGTTACTATATAGAGCGTACCAGAGGTCACAGGTTCAAATCCCTCCAACTTTTCCTTACCTATGGTGAAGTTGGGAAAGGCAAACCTGCCACTAAGAGATCAGTTGCCAGGTGGATTGTCTCTTGTATCCAATTTTGTTATCAGAAACTGGGCAGAGATCCCCCCTCTGGCTTGAGGGCTCATTCTACCAGGGTACAGCTGTCTCTAGCTGCTGCCAGAGACATCCTATATTAGAGATATGCCAGGCTGCTACTTGGAAAACGGTACACACTTTTACCAAGCATTACTCCCTGGATGTCCAGGCCAGGAGAGATGCTCGGTTTGGCACAGCTGTTCTTCAGAGCCTATTCCCTAAGTAGGTTCTGCCCCTCCTCCATGGAGTTACTGCTGTGTAGTCTGCTACTGTCATAATATAGCAAGACTTCATGTTGTTTGAAGAAAAAATTACTCACCTTAGTAATGTTGTTTCTTCTAATGGAGTCTTGCTATATTATGACCTCCCCCCCAGCCTGCCCTTCTCAGAACCTCTACTTGGGTGGGGTGCGGGCAACTTAGTGTGGGCACTATTTTATGCCCTTTTAGCGTTTCTCCCCTTTTGGGAGTTTGGGGTGTGTGTGTTTTATTATACTGTTGTTTATTCTCATGTTGTTAGAATTGTGTTAGTAGTTCTGGTCCCCTGACTTGAGTCTTGGGTGTTGGGACCAGCAATGATTTTAATATTTAGGTAGCCATTTGGCTACTGTGAGTTACAGCTTCCACACAGACCTTAGTGAGTTTTTGCTCGTAAGATCTGACAGTTCAGGTTTGAAATTACACAGATAGAGCTGCTTCTTAGAGCTCGTGCTCAAAGTTCTATTTTGGAATGGTATTAACCATTTCACCTCCGGAGAAGTTCTAGTGGTGGGACAAACTGCTACTGTCATAATATAGCAAGACTCCATTAGAAGAAACAACATTACTAAGGTGAGTAATTTTTTCTTCTCGAAGATCTACTGTTACAGTAAGTTCTTATGTAATTGTACTGCCTGTCTGTAAAGTTGGAATGGCAGAAGACCATTGGAAGTGGGCAGGCACAACCAAGCTCCCCAGCAACTCTGAGAGGCAGATGATGCCCCACCTTCTCAGGTTACACCCCATAGAGAAAAGAGATAAAGGGGAGGGACTGCAGGTCAGAAACATTAGATGGCGTCACAGGCCTGAGACAGATGAAATTTCATCATCACACCTTGCCCTCTCTCACCCCGGGACATGTGAGCTCACTCCTCCTCACCTGCTGCTCCATCTTCCCAGCCTGTTGAGTGATGTAACCTCTCAGGGAATGGTGTAACCTCTGGCTTGTGAGGGACAAACCACAGTTTACTGGCCAGAAACCAGTGTGGGAGTCAAGCTAAGGTCTGAAGGGAGTGCCAGAACTGCAGAGCCTCCATGGGTGGGAATGTGACTTGATGGGAGGCTGAAGAGGTTTCCAGTCATTGTCAAAGGAGGGAGAAGTATAACAAAATTGCAGTGATTTCCAGTGGTTAGAGCACTGGCCCTTAACAGGTTCTCAAGTTTCAGTCCCATCACTGCTACTGGCTCACTTGGTGATCTTGTGCATGGTCACTTAATCTCTGAGTGCTTCAGGTATCCCAGCTGTGTAATTAGTTAGATGCAGACCCACGCTGAAGGCCAGACATTGCAACTGTGCTGGGTTGTTCTGGGTAAAACAATTGTGTTATTAAAAGAAAACATAAATAAAAATCATGTTGCATGTCAGCTGAGCCATCCTGGGTTAATATAGTATGACAAATGTGCATAAACAGTGCAAGACATCTGGACTTTCATAGCAAAACTGTTGCTTCTTGTTAGAAAGCTGGGGACGGAAAAGGTGAGAAAAGAATCATGAGCACGTTATGGAAAAAATACAACAGTGCATGGAAGTAGGGAAGGTATTTATAGCAGAAAGATAATTGAAACTTTAAATATTGTAATCCTTCAAACTACAAAAAATAGCACACAGACACTGCTTCAGCTGTGGTGCTTACCCATATAGCAATCTAGTTAATACTCAGACCCCCTGTTCCAGAAATTGAAGTTAGGGGCCACCATGGATCCATCGATCATGCTAAACATGGATTCATCTTTTATGCTAAACCTGGAGCCTTGTCAGTGGATGCTAGTAAAGTGTTATTAAAAACTTATTTATTTAATTTAGCTTTTGGGTCCAACTAGATTTTCTAAAAAAAAATGTATGGACAAATTGTTTGATATAATTAGTTTTTCAGCTATTTGACCAGCTAATCTCACCATCTTGTTTGATTTGGTCTTATTGTATGGTGCCCAGAGTCGCCTTAGATGGGCGCCTAACAAGTAAATGTACCTGGACTTTGTCTCTGGTTAGCACTTCAGCCATTCGCCCCTGAAGGGACAGTGCATGCTTCCTGAACCATGCCTTAGTGTCCCCTGCCGCATGCACATCCCAAGAACCACAGATCCAGGAAATACTGTAACACTTTAACATGTGGGTAAGGGCGCGTTCTCAACCTACCCTGCCAGGACTGAAGTATATAGCCTCCACAGTGCGCCTGAAATCCATGTCAGTCTGTATGGGAGTTGGACTCTGTAATGGGTCCCAGATCTCCAGCATGGCAGTGCAGTGTGCTGGCACACCTTCCTCCAGGCTCTCCCACCCAATTTCATAGGCAAGAAAGGTCCTGTTCAGAACCCCAGTCTTGCCACTGTTTAGCTGAATTTGTTAAAGAGACGCTGTCAACCTCCTACTGGCTGATCTTGGCGTGCGCTTGTCTGTGTGTGTCTGTGTGTGTGTTTGTGGTGTTGGTGGTGTTGTTGTTGTCTTATGTTAACCCCCAGGCCACTTCTTTAACTAGTGTGCACACCCCCCATTATTTGTAACGCTCACTTAAATTAAATATCTGGAGACACTGGTGCCCGTACACTGGCATACCATTTTCTTTACTAAAAGGTAGGTACCACCCTTGGCGTTAGGATGTATACCTGGCTCATTTTCTGGAGGAAGAGAGGGGTTGGGGTACAGAAACAAACAACTAGAACCTTGTGTAAATAACACAGCCCAAGTCCTGGGTGGAGGCAGCTAGGCATATGCTTGATCTAACCTGCTGAGGGGCCCCAGTAAATCCACACATCCAGAAGCAATAAACGGAATGTCCATAACAGTGACTGGATTGTACAGCATGGCTTTATTCAACAGATGGAAAGTAAAAGCTGAAGTGGACCCCTAGAGTCAGCCGAGGCTGGACAGGTACAAATTCAAGAACTCTCCTTGCATGCTGTAAAGTTGATGAACCAAACATCTTCTTCCCAAATTCTGAAAGATGCATTTGTGGACACCAGGAGACGCACATGAACATCTTTCTTCCCATGAGTATTATTTAGTAAATCTAAGCCACACACTCAGAACTCTTCTCAGGCATAGGTGCAACATGTGAAACTTAGCCACACACCTTAACCTGCAGCTTGATCACTTGCTCAGGTAAACACACTGGTGCCCTTTACGAACCAGGAAGCCCTGCCTTGTAAGCACTTAGATGGTGTTCCTCCACCCTTGGCCCCAACCGATAGTCTCAGCCATTTTTCACGGTTACACCTTTGAAACCCCCATTCCCCAGTGAAATGCTAGAGGTCCCGTACTTTACTTGTCACAACACTGGGGTGACACAGAGAAAATAAACTGCACTCACTGGGGTTCACAGTTTAACTTCACTTCTCTCACACTGGTGAGACTAGGGTCACTGACAGGTGTGATCCAGCCTTATCTATTTGCACACGCACACCAGACTATACACTCCCCTAAGAAATTGTGGAGATCTAGTCTCCTTGATAGTATTCACAGGAGTTGTTTCATCCACAGGGCATAGAACAACTAAAAAGGAACAGGAAAAGGCATTCTTCTGGGTACCCGGTCCAAACAGTCTATTTCAGGTCCTATCCAAGGCAGCTGAAAACACCACAGAACATTCAGGGGACTTCCACTTGAGTCCACAGAGAACAAGCAGATCCTTCCACTTCACGGGAAATGGAAATCAAGAAATTCTGCTGTAGCCTTTGTCTCCACCAATTCAATTGGAAATCCGATTTGTGTCTTGCTTTCCATCCTAATGTCCTAGATGACCATCTCGCACGCCTGAAGTTGGGGAGGCCAGAGAAACGGAACCCTCCGGTGAAATCCAAGGAGGCTCGGTGGGCGGTTTCCATGGCTGCGGGATCCGCCGAGCAATTGGAATGCATGCAAGCATTCGAAGAGGAAGCAGCTCTGGCTGCAGAGACTACTCGGAGCTTCTTCATTCGCTCAACTTGAGCTCCACCTTCTCGGGTTTCTTCCAAGCGTTGTGCTATTCTCTCCCAACCAAGGGAGAGGGTCCTGTGGGCATGCACTCCTCTCGATCCCATAAGTGGGAGAAGTACCCAAGATCATCTTCATCCCAATGGAGATGCTCTTATGAGCAGGAGAGATCTCGGTCCCAGGAACATGCAGTCTCAACTTCAGTTGGGAATGCTTCTTCAGCTGCTGGCTTTTCGGCTTTGCCGTCTGGTCAGTCTACCGAACCGTCGATCAACAATGTAGAAATCATCATCGATCCGATCGATCCTTTATCGCCGACTCCAGTCGATGATTCTCTCGATCGAACTTCAATTCTGACTTTCCCCAATGAGGAGACCTAGCCTGCTGGTACTCCCATCGAGGAAGTGGTCCCCAACCCCGGGAAATCACTGGTCCTGCTGGTGTCTCCTGAGTGACTGAATCAGCCTGTCCGATCTCGATCGAGGTCTCTGACCCCCTCGACCAAAAGGCAGAGGAAGAGCCATAAACACTCTAAAAAGAGGCGATGCCATCGGTTGTCCTCGTCCTCCTTGGATGAGGAGAGGCTCCGGCGGAAACTCCGTCGGCGTTACAAGGACCTCAAGGACGGCAACAATTGATTTTGACCAGGCACAAGCCAACACCGGCTTCCACCCCAGCCATTACTTGACTTTCGCCTCCTATGCCGGAGCCGACTCCTTTGGAGCCGATCAGGTCGGTTCTCATGTCTGCAGAGCCAGTGAAACCTCCAGTTCAGCCTAAAACGGTCTCTCCACCGATCATGGTGGAACCACCGCCCAAGTAGCCTATGGGAGGTGCTCCTTCCAAGGAAGATAGGCCGGACACCGGTCTTCCCCAGCATTTGTCGGTCACTGTCACCCCAGACCACCCTCGGCGGGTCAAAGGTGACCTAGGCAGTCGACCGTTGTATCCGGATTCTTCGGATTCGGACATCACAGGCCTGCATTCTCATCCCAGGGATGACGAATCAACCATTGGGTTAGAGACGGAGGAAGGTCCCTCGTCTTTTCAGGGCATTCTTCGCCTCATCTCTGAGTCCACAGGGATGCCCCTGGAGCTAATCCAGAAAAAGGCAGACTACCCTCTCACGGACATCCTCAAGAGAGGAGATACCCCATCGGAGGCCTTTCCTGTGGCTGAGGCCATTGTTGTCCCGGCCTTAGAACTCTGGCAGCGCCTTGCCTCTTGTCCAGCTCCACCTGCCCACATGGCCCGTAAGTATGCGGTGCCCATGGGGTCCTTTGCAGGGTTCACAGAGCACCCTTCGGCTGAGAGCCTGGTGACCGCCTCTGTGTTCAGGTGTGCTGGCAGTTCTGCTGATACTGACCGACCTCTTGACAAAGAGTATAAGTTTTTAGACCATTCAGCCAGGAAGGTCTGTGCAGCTTCTTCCTTGGTCCTTCGTTAGGCAAGTTCGTCCGTCATCATGGCACACTTCTCGCACGCCCTCCTAGGGTCTTTGGATGAAGTCCTCCCACATCTCCCATGGACGTGCAGACCACAGTCGAGTAGGTCCGGGATCAGGGCCAAGCTGTTGCCAAACAGCAGCTTCAGACAGCCCTGGAAATTGGGGATTCTTGTGCCTGTTCGATGGCAGTCGCAGTTGCCTCTCATCACAGGGCTTGGCTGAGACTCTTCTCCTTCCCGGCGGATACTCGGCACAAACTAGCTGACGTGCCTTTTCTAGAGACCGACCTGTTCGGCCCAGGAGTGGCTGGTCACCTTCAGCACACTGAGCAGTCCAGTGCCACCTTGGACGCTACTTCTGCCAAGGGTTCCTCGGGCAAGAACCAGCAGAAGAAAAAAGCCCTTTCAGCATTCTTCCCCTGCGGCTCAGCAGTCCTCCTTTCAAGGAGGACAGCAGCAGGAGGCTCAAGCTTGATACCCCCGGCCCAAGCCTGGGCCCCCCCAGGCCCGTAAAGGAGGTCGAGGTTCTGGTCCTGGATCCTCCTTCTGCAAGCCTGCTCAGTGATGGGGCAGGGGCTGTGAGCCCCTCTCCCGTCTCTCCAGCTCTGGGTCCTCCCATTGGGGGCCAGCTCTGCCACTTACTTTCTGCCTGGTGTGCTGTCACTTCAGACAGGTGGATTCTCGAAATGGTCAGTCAGGGACTGCCTCTGGAATTTGAGCAGTACCTTCCAAGCCGAGCCCGCGCCCCTCGGGAGGAAAGAGTATCCACACAGGCTCAGTTGGCTGTCCGAGACAACATCACTCAGCTCCTCCTTAAGGAGGTTGTAGCTCCATTGGTGGATCCTCCAGCAGACCCAGGCTTTGTCTCCAAGTACTTCCTGGTGCCCAAGCAGATGGGGGGCTGGTGCCCCATTCTAGAGCTGGACGACCTGAATCAATATCTCAGGTCACGCACCTTTTGGATGGTCCCTCTGTCCCAGATCATACCATCCTTGGAACGAAACATGTGGCTGTGTTCACTGGATTTGCAGGACATGTTCTTTCACATCCCAATCCATCTGTCCCATCAGCGGTTCCTCCGCTTCAGGGTCGAAGGGACCCTGTACGAGTTCCGAGCCATGCCGTTCGGTCTGTCATCAGCCCCATGTGTCTTCACCAAATGCATTGTAGTGGTGGCGGCCCATCTCAGGCGTCGGGGGGGGGGGGTGTCAGGATTTACCCTTACCGCGATGACTGGCTTCTAGCGGGTTCCACCCAACAGGAGGTGGAGAGGTCCAGGGACCTGGCCCTCCAAACCTACTCCCAACTCTGCCTCCTGATCAACGAGATCAAGTCGGAAATAGTGCCTTCTCAGGTGATGGGCTTCATCGGGGCAGAGCTTGACTCTTGTCAAGCCAGAGTTTGGCTCCCGGCGGACAGGGCGGATGTTCTCTTCTCCTTTTCCCAATCATTTTTGGTTGGGCAATTGCGCCGTGCCCGGGACTTTCTGCGCCTTCTGGGTTACATGGCAGCATGCAGCTCAATGGTCCCTTGGGCCCAGTTGCACATGTGCCCCCTCCAATGGGAGCTTGCCGCCCAGTGGACTCATTTCAACCAGCTGATCACTGTAACCCAGAAGATGTGTGACACTGTCCGCTGGTGGACTGCCCCAGACCGGTTGCAGGAAGTGATCCTGTTTGTCCACCCCGAGCCGATGGTCGTCCTTACAATCGATGCCTCTCTCATGGGCTGGGGAGCCCACATGGGGGACAAAAGGGCCACAGGCTCTGGACCCCCGAAGAATCCCGATGCCACATCAACCTGTTGGATCTCAGAGCAGTCAGACTGGCACTGTCAGCTTTCGCTCCTCAGCTCCAGGGTCAAGTGGTTCAAGTCCAGATGGACAACACCATGACCATGTACTACCTCAACAAACAGGGCGGCACGCACTCCCGTCTGATATGTAGGGAGGCAATCTGCATCTGGACCTTCATGAGCTGATTGGAGGCAGATCACCTAGCCATCCATGTGGCAGGAGCCTCAAACCATCTGGCAGATGCTCTCAGCCGCTTAGGCCAGACATCCCACGAGTGGTCTCTCCATCCATAGGTAGCTTACAGCCTGTTCTCCCACTGGGGCAAACCAGTGGTGGACCTGTTTGCCTCCAGGGACACCACCAGGCTGAGGCTGTTCCATGCTGGCCCCCTCAGCAGAGCTTGCTGCAGGGGATGCCTTCTCAAGGCCGTGGACCCCAGCCCTTCTCTACTCCTTCCCTCCATTTCCTTTGATCCACAAGGTGAGGAAGGACAAGGCGAAGGTGATCCTGGTAGCCCCAGACTGGCCTCGCCAGTTCTGGTATCCAGATCTCTTCAGCCTCAGCTGCAGGCCCCCAGAGTAGCTTCCAGCACGCCTGGACCTGATCTCTCTCAATCAGGAAGGTATTCCATACAGACCTTCAGTCCCTGCACCTCACAGCCTGGTACAGAGCGGCTAGAGTTCCAGGCTTTGGGTCTTTCTGAGGATGTCACACCATGGTGGAGGCATCCAGAAAGGAATCGACCAGGAAATGTTACGCCTTCAAATGGGAAAGGTTTTCCACTTGGTGTCAGGGCACCCTTTGTTCTGTCCAGTGGCTAACATTCTCGACTACCTTTGGTCTTTCTCCAAAGGGGGTCTACAGTCATCGACCCTCAGGGTGCTCCTGGCAGCCGTTTCTGCTTACCGGGCATGGGCCAGTCAGCCGACGGCGCAGGAGACAGTGGTCGGGCACTTCTTCAAAGGCCTGGATCACATATCCCGTCTGGTGCATGAACCTCCACCTCCGTGGGATCTTCTGCTGGTACTGGCAAAGCTCATGGGCAAGCCATTCGAACCAATGCACAAGTGTGCCTTGTCACACTTGTCATGGAAGACGGCCTTCCTGGTGGCTATCACGTCTGCCAGAAAGACACAGGAGCTCCAGGCGCTTTCGGTGGACTCCCCTTATCTGGTCTTCCACAGGGACAAGGTTGTCCTACGCCCCTACCCGAAATTCCTTCTGAAGGCAGTGTCAGAGTTTCACCTTAACCAGGTGTTATCTCTGCTGGTTTAGTATCCCAACTACACCTTGGACGCCGTGTACAGGCTCCATACTTTGGATCTGAGATGTGCTCTCTCCTATTATAAGGAGAGGACGGCAGAAATTCAGGGAGAGGTTCGCCAGCTGTTTGTCACCTATGCTGAAGCCGCTTCTGGCAGACCTGCAGTAGAGCTGACTATTGCAAGATGGATTACATCATGCATAAGTCTGTGTTACGAGTTGGCGGGCAAGGAGCCTCCCAGACGGATGAGAGCTCATTCTACCCCCATATCGCTGCATCAGTGGCTGCTTCCAGGGACATCCCTATCCAGGAAATCTGCCATGCTGCTACCTGGAAGTCAGCAAATACCTTCATCACCCACTACCACATCGACCTTGAGTCACGCTGGGATGCTGGTTTTGGGGCCTCTGTTCTCCAGTCTCTATTCCGTAAGTAGGGGGTGTGCCCCTTGCCTCCTTCCTCCCAGAGAACTGCTAGGAGTCTGCCAAAGAGTGTGGATGAACAACATATCCACGATCCTAGAAAATCAGGTTACTCACCTGTAACAGTAGTTCTAGGAGTGGTATATGTTGTTCATCCACATTGACCCACCCGACCTCCCCGGCTGCGGACGCATAAAACCTGGCTTCCAGCTGGCTAAGATCTGGCCCCATGGCACGGAGCCGAGGTATATATGTCACCCGGGTGGGCAGGAGGAGCCAGCTTGAAGACTTCCGGCAAGATTTAAAATAGAAGGGGACATGCCAAAGAGTGTGGATGAACAACATATACCACTCCTAGAACTACTGTTACAGGTGAGTAACCTGTTTTACTCACCTGTAATAGTAGTTCTAGGAGTGTATCTATTCATCCCACTATTCTGACTTCCCTGGCTTCACGAACACCTCTGCTTCCACTGGGCAAGATCTGGCATCATGGGATGGGCCGAGGGCTATACCACCTGGGTGGGTGGGAGGAGCCAGCTTAAAGACCTTCTGGCAACCCTTAAAGGGAATGGCGATCTGCCAGAAAGTGTGGATGTACAACATATACAACTCCTAGAACTGCTGTTACAGGTGAGTAACCTGTTTTTAATCTCCAAGAGTCCAGGAAGTCCATTTGGTCTGTCCATAAAATGTATAAGGGGGACCAAAAACCCTTCAGAAAGTGGCCATTTTGGAAGCCCTCACATCAACAGCCCTGAAACCAGCTTCAGCAGAGGTGTGGCTTCAAAAAGAAGGCCACCTACCAGATGCCTGGAAGCTCTGCCTCTCAAGCCACCAAGTCCTCCCAGGCCCTTCTGCCTACTCCCTGACCAACCTATTGGCTCCCTGCCTGACCCCCCTCCTCCAGCGGTGTCAGTAGGGGAAGTGATAGAGGGTTGCTTCTCCCTCCATTTCGAGGGTAGGAGCAAAATAACATCAGACCTCTATGTTTTATAGCTCATAGAGAGAGATCATACTCTGGAGTGTGAGCAAATACCTTCGGATACTCCACCAGTGTCCCCCCAATTATCTTCCATGCCCCTAATTGAAGGGAAATTCACGCCTTCCTGCAAAGCGGGCTATAGAGCCAGTCCCACAGCTCAACAGAGAACAGGGTATTATTCCTGCTTTTTCCTAGTTCCCCAAAAGACCAAGGACCTTTGTCCCAGCCTGGACCTCCACTCCCTGAACAAGTTCATCGAATACAAAAGGTTCAGGATGGTCACCTTACCAGGTCTGATTCCCCTTTTGCTCCCTTGTGTCTGGTTTTGCTCTCTAGATATGCAGGATGCATACCTGCACATTCTGATTTTTCCACCCCACATGAATGTTCCTGTGGTTCTTCTTTCAAGGCCGACATTACCAGTTTCGTGCTTTGCCATTCGGCCTCTCCTCCACTCCCAGAGTCTACACCAAGTGTCTAGCAGTGGTGGCTGTGGCTCTATGGCCCCAGAGCCATTGCGTCTTTCCATACCTAGACGACTGGCCTCTGGAAGCTGACACACAGGAACAGCTAGTCCGCACTCTCTGAGACATCTTTACGCTCTTCTGAGGCTGGGGATCACCCTGAACATTCCCAAGTCGGACCCATACCCCAGTCAGAGACTCCAGTTCATCGGAGCGGTCCTGGACATGGTTCAGGGAAATGCCTTCATCCCCTCAGACAGGGGGGACTGCCTTCGGGATCAGGCCTGAATGGTATCATCAGCTCCTCATGTCCCGGCCAGAACCTGTTTAAGGCTCCTTGGCTACGTGGCGGCAGCCATCCCAGTGGTTCCTTTGGCTCGCCTCCATATGAGGGTCCCTCAGTGGGAACCAGTGGTCGGATGACCTGGAGCCAGGTGGTCCTGGTCTCCGACCCAGTTCACAGGACACTCACCTGGTGGATAGACCCGCTCAATCACTCGACAGGGGTCCTCTTCTGGTAGGAGCCCCCAAGATAAGTTCTGACCACTTGACATCAGGGGCAGTCCCCCGCCAGACACTGCTAGCTAGAAGTTTTTCCGTGTTGTTCTATTGCCTGCGACTTTGTCCTATATGTGAGTACCTAATGCAAGAGCCTCTCTCGAAGATCTACTGTTATGGTAAGTCCTTACGTAACTGTGCCTTTTTGCCTAAGGTGGTGTCCAAGTTTACCTTGAATCAGGACATCAACCTGCCAGTTTACTTTCCCCGAGTAGTCTAATCAGGGGAAAGCGTTGTTGCATACTGTTGACATCCATAGGATACTTCGTTACTAATTGACTCATATGGCTTCCATTAGGAAAATGGATCAGTTAATTTTGTTTGCTCCCAGAACTCAAGGTGCACCAGTCACCAAGCAAACCCTGTCTAAATGGCTGGTTAACTGCATTGTCATTTGTTATAACAAGTACAATAAACCCTCACTGGGTCCAGTAAGACGCCCTTCTGCCAGAGGGGTGGCTACCTCCTTTGCCTCTCTCCGAAATGTTTCTGCAGCAGACATTTTGTGCAGTGGCTACCTGGAGCTCTGTTCACACCTTTGTCAAGCATTATAGCTTGGACGTGGCTTCCAGACGTAGAATTGGGTTTGGCCTGGCAGTTCTCCAGGGCCTTCTCTCCTGAATCTTCTCTTGCCAGTTTTCAGCCTTCTCCCGGACTTTTTCTTGTTCTTATCTGTTTATTGCTTGGAACTTAGTCCTAACGGTTATTGCCTGTCGCAGGAGCTCAAACTCGAAGTAAGATAGTACAGTTACATAAGAACTTACCATAACAGTAGATCTTGAAAAGAGCTCTTGCAGCAAGCATTGCTTTCCCTCCCTCCTTCCCCTCTGGTTTCTCTCTCTGCTATTAATTTTTTGGCTGAAGAACCTGTCCAGTTCTCCTTCCATTCTAGACGCCAGGTCTCCGGCGGGAGAACTGAGGTGGGGCTGGTGTATCTCCCCTTTTATACCACTGATTGATGTTGGTCGGAGCCAACATCGGAGGCAATCCCCTGCTGAAGACTGCTAGCTAGAAGGTTTCTGTGGGGTCCTAGCACCTGGCGGCTTAGTCTTAACGGTTGCCTGCTGCAAGAGCACTTCTCGAAGATCTACTGTTACAGTAAGTTCTTATGTAACTGTACTGCCTGTCTGTAAAGTTGGAATGACAGAGGACCATTGGAGGTGGGCAGGCACAACCAAGCTCCCCAGCAACTCTGAGAGGCAGATGATGCCCCACCTTCTCAGGTTACACCCCATAGAGGAAGAGATAAAGGGGAGGGACTGCAGGTCAGAAACATTAGATGGCGTCTCAGGCCTGAGACAGATGAAATTTCCTCATCACACCTTGCCCTCTCTTCCCCCTGGGACATGTGAGCTCACTCCTCCTCACCTGCTGCTCCATCTTCCCAGCCTGTTGAGTGATGTAACCTCTCAGGGAATGGTGTAACCTCTGGCTTGTGAGGGACAAACCACAGTTTACTGGCCAGAAACCAGTGTGGGAGTCAAGCTAAGGTCTGAAGGGAGTGCCAGACCTGCAGAGCCTCCATGGGTGGGAATGTGACTTGATGGGAGGCTGAAGAGGTTTCCAGTCATTGTCAAAGGAGGGAGAAGTATAACAAAATTGCAGTGATTTCCAGTGGTTAGAGCACTGGCCCTTAAACGGGTTCTCAAGTTTCAGTCCCATCACTGCCACTGGCTCACTTGGTGATCTTGTGCATGGTCACTTGATCTCTGAGTGCTTCAGGTATCCCAGCTGTGTAATTAGTTAGATGCAGACCCACGCTGAAGGCCAGACATTGCAACTGTGCTGGGTTGTTCTGGGTAAAACAATTGTGTTATTAAAAGAAAACATAAATAAAAATCATGTTGCATGTCAGCTGAGCCATCCTGGGTTAATATAGTATGACAAATGTGCATAAACAGTGCAAGACATCTGGCTTTCATAGCAAAACTGTTGCTTCTTGTTAGAAAGCTGGGGACCGGAAAAGATGAGAAAAGAATCGCAGGCACGTTATGGAAAAAAATACAACAGTGCATGGAAGTGGGGAAGGTATTTATAGCAGAAAGATAATTGAAACTTTAAATATTGTAATCCTTCAAACTACAAAAAATAGCACACAGACACTGCTTCAGCTGTGGTGCTTACTCATATAGCAATCTAGTTAATACTCAGACCCCCTGTTCCAGAAATGGAAGTTAGAGGCCACCATGGATCCATCGATCATGCTAAACATGGATTCATCTTTCATGCTAAACCTGGAGCCTTGTCAGTGGATGCCAGTAAAGTGTTATTAAAAACTTATTTATTTAATTTAGCTTTTGGGTCCAACTAGATTTTCTAAAAAAAAATGTATGGACAAATTGTTTGATATAATTAGTTTTTCAACTATTTGACCAGCTAATCTCACCATCCTGTTTGATTTGGTCTTATTGTATGGTGCCCAGAGTCGGCTTAGATGGGCCTAACAAATAAATGTACCTGGACTTTGTCTCTGCTTAGCACTTCAGCCATTCCCCTGAAGGGACAGTGTATGCTTCCTGAACCATGCCTTAGTGTCCCCTGTCGCATGCACATCCCAAGAACCACAGATCCAGGAAATACTGTAACACTTTAACATGTGGGTAAGGGCGCGTTCTCAACCTACCCTGCCAGGACTGAAGTATATTGCCTCCATAGTGCGCCTGAAATCCATGTCAGTCTGTATGGGAGTTGGACTCTGTAATGGGACCCAGATCTCCAGCATGGCAATGCAGTGTGCTGGCACACCTTCCTCCAGGCTCTCCCACCCAATTTCATAGGCAAGAAAGGTCCTGTTCAGAACCCCAGTCTTGCCACTGTTTAGCTGAATTTGTTAAAGAGACGCTGTCAACCTCCTACTGGCTGATCTTGGCGTGCGCTTGTCTGTGTGTGTCTGTGTGTGTGTTTGTGGTGTTGGTGGTGTTGTTGTTGTTGTTAGTGTCTTATGTAACCCCCAGGCCACTTCTTTAACTAGTGTGCACACCTCCCATTATTTGTAACGCTCACTTAAATTAAATATCTGGAGACACTTGTGCCCGTATACTGGCATACCATTTTCTTTACTAAAAGGTAGGCACCACCCTTGGTGTTAGGATGTATACCTGGCTCATTTTCTAGAGAAAGAGAGGGGTGGGGGTACAGAAACAAACAACTAGAACCTTATGTAAATAACACAGCCCAAGTCCTGGGTGGAGGCAGCTAGGCATATGCTTGATCTAACCTGCTGAGGGGCCCCAGTAAATCCACACATCCAGAAGCAATAAACAGAATGTCCATAACAGTGACTGGATTGTACAGCATGGCTTTATTCAACAGATGGAAAGTAAAAGCTGAAGTGGACCCCTAGAGTCAGCCGAGGCTGGACAGGTACAAATTCAAGAACTCTCCTTGCATGCTGTAAAGTTGATGAACCAAAACAGAAACATCTTCTTCCCAAATTCTGAAAGATGCATTTGTGGACACCAGGCGACGCACATGAACATCTTTCTTCCCATGAGTATTATTTAGTAAATCTAAGCCACACACTCAGAACTCTTCTCAGGCATAGGTGCAACATGTGAAACTTAGCCACACACCTTAATCTGCAGCTTGATCACTTGCTCAGGTAAACACACTGGTGCCCTTTACGAACCAGGAAGCCCTGCCTTGTAAGCACTTAGATGGTGTTCCTCCCACCCTTGGCCCCAACCGACAGTCTCCGCCATTTTTCACGGTTACACCTTTGAAACCCCCATTCCCCAGTGAAATGCTAGAGGTCCCGTACTTTACTTGTCACAACACTGGGGTGACACAGAGAAAATAAACTGCACTCACTGGGGTTCACAGTTTAACTTCACTTCTCTCACACTGGTGAGACTAGGGTCACTGACAGGTGTGATCCAGCCTTATCTATTTGCACACGCACACCAGACTATACACTCCCCTAAGAAATTGTGGAGATCTAGTCTCCTTGATAGTATTCACAGGAGTTGTTTCATCCACAGGGCATAGAACAACTAAAAAGGAACAGGAAAAGGCATTCTTCTGGGTACCTGGTCCAAACAGTCTATTTCAGGTCCTATCCAAGGCAGCTGAAAACACCACAGAACATTCAGGGGACTTCCCCTTGAGTCCACAGAGAACAAGCAGATCCTTCCACTTCACAGGAAATGGAAATCAAGAAATTCTGCTGTAGCCTTTGTCTCCACCAATTCAACTGGAAGGTGGAAATGACACTCCACTAGGGCGAGAAATCCTGGGCCCTCTCTCGGAGCCGACTGGCAGTCCTTCTGTCACTTTCACCTCCTCACTCCACAACACTCAGACTGAGCATTCTAAGCTCCTCAGAGCAGCTATCGACACAGTGTGGCTTATGCTGCTGCGAGAGTTCTAAATGACCTAATCATTCCTTCCTCAGGCTAGCTGAGTAAACAGTGATGTCATTATGTAAGGAGCCCCTAATGAACTCCCTACCAGCTGCCTGCTGCCTTCCTAACAATTATACTGATAGGATTCTGGTAACCCCATGAACTGGGTGGTTACACTTACAACACAAAAGTTTGTTTTTTGCTTAAGACCTCATAACGAGGTCCAAAAAAAAAATGAAAGAAAAAAAAAATAAAACTGGGCACCAAGTTGTCATGGTATGAAAAACATACAGTTGCCCCTGTCACTTGCATTGTGTTTTTAAAAAATTAGTCCTTGCTTAAAGATCTTACGGGCAAAAATTAAAGGACACATTGAAGCCCATTGCCCATCATAGCTTTAAAGTCTGTGAACAGCTCTTTCAAATGAGGTATTGGGCTATTTGCAGCTGAAAACACTTCAGAGGTATAGATGACTGAGACTGTTCATGATTAATACTACATTGTGGCTTTTTTAGTACACTGTGATGTCATTTAGGAACAAGCTGTGCCTAACTACACTTTATCAAACAATGCTTGTTCCTCGATGACATCACAGTGTTCTAAAAATGGCTGCAATGTAGCATTTATGTTGAACAGACTCAGTTATCTGTATCTCTGGAGTGCTTCTAGCTACAGATGAGCTCAATAGCTCATTTAAAAGAGCTTCCAAACTATGTCAGCCTCTTACCTGGATGTTTCCCTTTAAGACGGTATGTTTCAGGGCTGGCCTGCCAGCGCATCAGTAGAGCTACTGCCCACGAAACTGTCAACCTGGGTTCGGGAGCAGGCCCGGGACATCAGAGGGCCAGCCGGGGGGAGTTCAGCAGAGTGTCTGAGTGGGCACTCTCCACCTTGGGGAGGGTGAGTGGACAGTCACTGGTGCACTACTGCCACCTGGGTGACCACGGGTTGGATCAAAGGTGGGAGGATGCTGGGATACTCTGGCACATGCGCACATCTCTACGTGAGCATGCGCATTACCCTAGGGAGGGAGAAAACAGGAAAAACCCAGCTTGCAGGATGACGCCTCCCATCCCCTCAGGCCTTGCACCTGCCTACTGGGCCATCTGGCCACATCTGAGCTAAACTCCTCCTGGTATAAGTCGGGGATCCCTGGGGGAAGGCTCTGCCACAGGGGGGTAAACTGTGGGGCACTGTTGGACCAACAGGTAAGTCCTGGAGATGAAGGGTATCTGGGCCGGGGGAGAGGGCAGGCAGAAAGGGGCAGGCTGGGAGAAAAAAAAGATTATGTTTCAGTCATCCTCCTACATGAGCAGTACTACTGGCCTTTTGGGGGTGGTGACAGTGTGGAGCACTTCCTAATCAGTTGGAATGTCTTGCTTTGCCAGTACATTTACTACTTTACAAGAGCCTTGTTTCTGTATCAGTAGCTTTAATTCTGCACGATTTCTTGTGTCTTTTCTGCAGAGAACAATCAATTCCCTGACAGCCGAGCTAAAGAACTTTCGGCTCCAAGTCGAGGAAGCCGTCACAGCTCATGAGCGAGAGGTGAAGGGACTCCATGAACAGGTGAAGGACTTGATGAAGCAGCGCGAGGGGGCCCTCCGTGAGGTGAGTGCTGCAATGCTGTTTTTATGGGCTGTAATCTAGTCATGCAGTGCCATTTTCGTGGGCCTTCTGGGTTTGTGTTCACAAAATAAGGAAACAAGGGCCAAGATCAGGTCTGTAAACTAAAATGGGATCATAGGTCCAGAAGGATCCAGTGGAACTGAATGATTTACTACATACAAAATTCAGCACTTTGTAACACAAACTTGTACTGTTCAAAACAACTTACCAGAAGAGGCCCCAGGAGTGTGAGCATACCACTCTTTCTAGTCAGTATAAAAGTTGAAGAATAGAGAGGAATCATTTAAAAAAAAAAACTTCCTTTTACAAATTTAAAGGAGAACTACGCTGATCCGAGAAGCCATTTTCCCACTAGAAGCCATTTTTTTAAATACTGGTTCAAATTCTATTATTGCTCTAGGTATCCAGGCTTTTTAGTTGTCCTAGTGGGGGTTTCTGATTTCCATGCTGCCAGTAGGAACCAGTGTAGAACTGTACCCGTTCTGCTCTTCTGTTGCTGACACAGTGCATTCATGTTCTACTGTAAGAGATATGAAGTTGTTTGCAGAACTGGGTTTGAATCCCACAGCTACCACATGCACACTGTGTGGTCAGTCCATGAGCAGGTCACTCAACTTCCCTGTGCTCTCAGGACACCCCTTGAATCAGGCCTCGGTTGGCTTAATATGCCTTTCCTTGCAAAAAATTGTAAAATAAAAAATACAAATAAAAACTCATGTTTACCCAATCTGGGTTTTTCACTATAAAACACAAGAGGTACTTTTTAGCATAAGAAGCCCTCCAACCAGTCTCATAAACTTCTGTCATTGATTGCAGTAGTGTCATGTGATGCTTCCTGTCAATCACAGCACTTCCTTCAGTTGCGGGTGAGGCAGTCTTCTTCACCCTTTGTCTGCAGTTATTTTGTCCTAAGAATGCACAAGGCAACACTCGTATCCATTTATAAATCAAGGCATCATTCTTAGCCAGTCAGTATTGTTTATTTCTAAACATTCCTGGTATTAGATTTCTGGGTCCCAGTATTTAAAATTGGGCAAAAGCAGAGCGAAAATGTTTGAGCAGTGCTTGCCCTTGCCCATGACCCCGAGGATGCTATATTTAGTCAGATAGTGCATTAGCGTATGCGTTTGAATATAGGGGCATGTCTGCGCAGCAGTAAGTCAAGTAGCATTGCCCCAGCATGGATCCAGGAAGAGCAGGGAACAATGCCTCCAGACCCGATAGCATCGAGATCCTCAGCATGGTATTCAGCTGGCACCTGCAGATAAGCCCATTGGGCATGCCAGGCACTAAGGGACTATATGTATGCCCATCATGGGCTCATTTGCATGGGAGGCAGCGGCAGGTTTGCACCTCTGCGACCAGCCCCCCCACCTCAGTATGAAAATACTTCTTCCCATGTATCTAGTGACACCACCCACCCTTCGGTTGCCAACCCCATAGTTAAATATATATTCCTTAGCGTCCAGTGGCACCCCCTGCCCTCTAACCACACTCCTCGGTATAATTCCACCAGTCCCTGGTGTCCAGTGGTTCTCCCCTTCCGTTTGCCATCCCTGGTAGAATTCCACCAGTCCCTAGTGTTCAGTGATCCCCCCCCAACCTCCGATCCCCATCCCCAGCATAGTTCCAGCACTCCCTGGTGTTCAGTGGTCCACTCCGCTCTCCAATTGCTGGCCACTAACTAAAACTTGCATTCCTTGGTGGCTGGTGGTACCCCCACCCTCCAGTCGCTCTCTGCCAACTAAACAGTACAATTCCTCAGCCAGGAACCATGACATCATAAAATCCTTGCAGGGGGCAGGCCTCAGACAGTTGGTTCTGGAGCCCACCAGGGACAAGGAGATCTTAGACTATGTCCTGACCAATGGCGACAGGATCAAGGAAGTCAGGGTGGATGGACACCTAGGGTCCAGTGACCACCATACAGAGTAGTTCAGCATCAGTACAGTGTCACAGGAGAGCCACACAAAGACAATGGTCCTGGATTTCAGGAGGGTGGACTTTGCTAAGATTGGGAGAGGGATCTAAGAAGCCCTTGAAAGAAGGGAGCCAGGAGGAGAGGTTGAGAAGCGGTGGGCACACCCTAAGGAAGCCATAGTGGAGGTGACAAATCAATGCATAAGGCTGAGCAGCAAGGGGAAAAGAAGGAACAAACCACTATGGTTCACAAAGGCGGTGGCAGAGAAGGTGAGGGACAAAAAAGGGGCATTCAGAAAGTACAAGGAGATTCAGAAGGAGGAGGATAGGGCAGTGTACCTAGAGAGACAGGAGGAGGCAGGGAAAGCAGTTAGGAGTGCAAAGGCACAAACAGAGGAGAAACTAGCTCAGACAGTAAAGGGGGACAAGACATTTTATAGTTACATAAGGGATGGAAGAAAGGCCAGGGGAGGAATTGTAAGGCTCAAAGGGGAGGAAGGGGTGTGGGTAGAGGGGGCTTCTGAAAAAGCATCGATACTGAATGAATACTTCTGTTCGGTATTGACGGTGGAGGAGGAGAGACAGGGACCACAACTAAGCAGCAGGAAGAATGAGGAGAGAGAGAGAGAGAGAGGTCAACACCAGTCCTTTTACAGAAGAGTGGGTCCTGGAAGAACTCACAGAACTGAGGGTGGACAAAGCGATGGCACCAAACTATGTACACCCCAGGATATTAAAGTAATTACGAACAGCGCTAGTGGCATCGCTGGCGGCCCTGTTTAGTGAGTCAATACAAGGGTGGTTCCAGAGGACTGGAAGGGGGAACATATCCCTTTCCACAAGAGTGGTAGCAAGGTCGAGCCAGGAAACTATAGGCCAGTTAGCCTTAGCTCAGTAGTGGGTAAGATTATGGAGGCGCTGCTTAGGGAAAGGATTGTGGAACATCTGGAATCGAGTGGAGCACAGGATCCGAGGCAGCATGGATTCACAGCAGGGAGGTCATGTCAAACAAATCCAGTTGACTTTTTTGACTGGGTAATGAAGGAGGTGGAATGGGGGGGAGTGGTGGATATCGCCTACCTCAATTTCAGCAAGGCCTTCTATACCGTACCCCACAGAAGACTAGTGAACAAGCTAGGCAACCTGGGGGTGGGCCACAAAGTAGAAACTGGTTGAGGGACAAAAAGCAGAGGATGGTAGTAAATGGGATCAAGTTCTCGGAAAAAAGGGGTGACCAGTGGGGTGCCTCAGGGATCAGTCCTGGGGCCAGTTCTTTTTAATTTCTTCATCAGTGACATTGCTGCGGGGCTTGAGGGGAAGGTTTGCCTATTTGTAGGTGATACCAAGATCTGCAACAGAGTAGACACTCCAGAGGAGGCGAAAGAATGAAAGGATCTGGAGAAATGGTCACAAGTGTGGCAATTAAAATTTAATGCAAAGAAACATAGAATTTGACGGCAGATAAGGACCGCTTGACCCACCTAGTCTGCCCATTTCCCTACCTAACGGATAAGCTGCAGATCCTAGTTAACCAACAGCCTACTTCCTCCTACCCCCCCACTAGAATTGCCTTATGTCTGTCCCATGCATTCTTGAATTCCCCCACTGTTTTTGACTCTATGACCTCCTCAGGAAGGCTGTTCCATATATCCACAACCTCTCTCTGAAGAAATACTTCCTCACATTACCTCTGAGCCGTCCCCCCTCTATCTTCAAATTGTGCCCCCTTGTTTTTGCACATCTCTTTTTCTGAAAGATGCTATCCTCTTGGACTTTGTTGAATCCCTTGAGGTATTTGAAAGTTTCTATCATGTCCCCCCTCTCCCTCCTTTCCTCGAGGCTATACATCTTTAGTTCCTTTAGTCTTTCTTCATATGTCTTCTGATGCAGACCCTGCATCATTTTGGTTGCCCTCCTCTGGACAGCCTCCACCCTGTCTGTGTCTTTGCAGAGATGGGGTCTCCAGAACTGTACACAGTACTCCAGATGTGGTCTTACCAACTGTCTGTACAGACGGCCAACAACTTCCTGTTTTCTACTGGTGATGCCTCTCCCTATGCATCCCAGTATCCCCCCAGCCCTCCTTACTGCCTTCTCACATTGCTGGCCCACCTTTAGGTTGTCTGATATGACTACCCCCAGGTCCCTTTCCATTTTTGTTGTCAGTATCTCAGCCCCATTGTGTACTCTTCCCCTGGGTTTTTGTTTCCCAGGTGCATTACTTTGCACTTCTTTGCTTTGAATCTAAGCTGCCATACATTTGACCATTCCTCCAACCTTGCCAAGTCCCTTTTCATCCTTTCCACCCCACCTTGTGTATCAGCCCTGTTGCAGATCTTTGTGTCATCTGCAAAGAGACATGCTTTCCCTTCCAGTCCCTCTGCAATGTCACTTATAAAGACATTAAAAAGGACCGGCCCCAGTATTGAACCCTGTGGTACCCCATTAGTAACCCTCCTTTCTTCACTGTGGACTCCATTTACTATTACCCGCTGTGTCCTGTTGTCCAACCAGTGTTTTACTCAGGCTACCACCCTGGGACCCACTCCCAGGCTAGCTAATTTGTTTATTAATCTTTTGTGTGGAACTGTGTCAAATGCCTTGCTAAAGTCTAGGTAGGCCATGTCCACAGCCCCTCCCTGGTCTACTGCTTTGGTCACCCAGTCAAAGAAATAATTTGATTTGTCTGACATGACCTTCCTGCTGTGAATCCATGCTGCCTTGGGTCCTGTGCCCCACTGGCCTCTAGGTACTCAACAGTTCTTTCCTTCAGAAGTGATTCCATCATTTTCCCTAACACTGAGGTCAAACTGACAGGTCTGTAGTTTCCTGCCTCTGTCTTGCTCCCACTTTTGTGAAGGGGAATCGCATCTGCCCTCCTCCAGTCCTCAGGTACCACCCCATCCTCTCATGATTTATTAAAAAGGGTAGTCAGTGGTGTTACTAGGTCTTCCCTTAATTCTTTTAGAATTCTGGGGTAAATCCCGTCAGGCCCCATTGCTTTATCCACCTTCAGTTTTAAGTGTTCTTTCAGAACCCTTTCTTCTGTGAAAGGACTAATATCAACCCCCTTATCCAGAGTGCTTCTGTTGACCGGATTAGGTATTTCCCCCTGCTTTTCCATTGTGAATACTGAGCAGAAGTATTTGTTCAGTATCCCTGCTTTTCACTGTCGCTCTCTGCCCAACCACCTTCCTCTTTGTTCAGCCTCACTATCTCTGCCTTAGTCATTCTTTGCTCCCTAATGTACCTATAAAGGTTTTATCCTCCTTCTTAACCGAGTTGGCTATCTTTTCCTTGGTTTGGGCCTTTGCTATTCTGGCTGCCTTACCTGCTTCCTTCTGCTTGAACTGGTACAGTTCTCTGTCCTGCTCCTTCTGTGTTTCCTTATGCTTCCTGAATGCTATGTTTTTCTCCCTTACCTTCCCCGCCACTTCTTTTGAGAACCATAGTGTTTTTTTCTTACGTTTTGATTTGTTTATTTGCTTCACACAAAGGCTTGTTGCCTCTGTGATGGCGGTTTTCATGTTTCCCCATTGTTGCTCCACCCCACCTTCTTGCCTGTTTGCTAGTGCTTTTCTGAGGCACTCTCCCATTTTGACAAAATCAGCCCTCCTGAAGTCCAGTACCTTCACTTTTGTGTGGCTTGTGCTTTAACATTGCACAAGTGAGTTAGTAACTGCCGCCTGCTCCCTCCCTGCCTCAGTTCCATTTAGCTTAGCTCCACAGCTAAGTTGATCGTGAACCACACTGTCTGGTGGTCGCTTGTTCCCAGATGGCTACTCACCTCAAGATCAGAGATCCTCTCTCCATTCCCATTTGAGAGTACCAGGTCTAAGATTGCTCTCTCCCAAGTGGGCTCCAAAACTAGCTGTCTGAGGCATGCCCCCTGTAGGGAATCGAGAATGGCCCTGCTCTTGGATGTAGCTGCAGCAGAGGTGCTCCAGTCAACATCTGGCATATTCAGGTCCCCCATCAGCAATATCTCCCCTTTCTCTGCCATCCCAAGGATGCCTTCTGTCATTTCCTTGTCCCTTTCCTCCCCCCTGAGACGTGGTCTGTATACAACCCCTGTGCGGATTGTGGAGCCATTTCCAGTCTCCAGGGTGACCCACAGTGCCTCCTCTCCTCCCTGTTTACCCTTTAGTTCTGTTGCTTTTATCCCTTCCCTTACATAGAGAGCTACTCCTCCTCCTCCTCTTCTTCCTTCCCTGTCCCTCCTGTAGATTGTGTACCCTGGTATGTTGACATCCCAGTCATGATTCTCTATGTACCATGTTTTTGTGACTGCCACAATATCCAGACATCCCTTTTCCATCAAGGCCACCATTTCAGGGAGCTTTTTACCTAGACTACAGGCATTGGTACTCATTACCCTCCATGTTTTTATGGCTTTATTTCTTTTTGCTCCATCCCTGTCTCTACCGCCTTTGTCTTTTTCTCCATTTACCCCTGCCCTTCTCCCTATCAACTGCTCTATTTTGGTGTTTACCTCACTAATTACCCTGATTTTTTTTTTGGGGCTAGGATTTCCGTTCTCCTCCTCAGTGCCTCCCCCCTTGGCTAGTTTAAATGCTTGCCACTGAAACATTTAAACCTATCACCTAGGATCCTGGTTCCCCTCCAGGATAGATGCAGACCATCGTGCCTGTATAGGCTTGCATCCCTTCAGTTGGAGCCCCAGTCCCCAATGAAGCCAAATCCCTGAGCTCTGCACCATCTTTTCAACCAGTCATTAAATCCCATGGTGCGGAGTGCCCTAGCCTCATCCATGCCATAGACAAGAAGGTTACCATGTGTGCTACTTGTCGAAGGCCCCTTCCCAACTCCACAAACTCCTGTTGCACTGCTCTGATCCCATTCTCAGCCAGGTAATTCATCCCTAGGTGGATAATGACATCCAGCTCCCTCCTCCTTGCCGCTGCTCCCACAATCCTGAGGATTCGTTTCCTGTCCCTCCAAGCCTTGACGCCGGGCAAGCACCTTACCTCCCTTTCCCCTCCCTCCCCAGTTTCTACCCCCTAACAATTGAGTCCCCACCAAGAGTTGTTTCCTTCCCTGTGGGGTAAACCAATGCTGACCAGAAACAATCACCTACAACTCTTACCCTCCACCCCGGGGAGTGCCTTCCTTCCTTTCAGACTCCTGTTTCACAAAGGCTAAGTAAAAGGTCTAGAAACAACTGACTGCAAATATCTCCCAGCTACAGTTCCTCTCTGGCAAATTAAAGTTAAAACTAAGAAAAGTCCACCCCAAAAACAGAATCAATACTAGTTACTTACACAGGTCCAAAAAGTAATAATTCAGTTCAGTGTAGTCTAGAAAATAACCTCCTTGATTCAAGGAAGTTGTGGCTGCTTTCTCACTCTCCCTGTCTTCAATGTGAGAAGGAGACTGCAACACCTCTGAGACAAAAAACCTTTTCAGCAAAAAATAAATAAATAAAATAGGGGCAAACAGTAATTTTATTTATTTTATTTATTTTTATTTAGCTTTTGTTGACCGGGTAAGTGCACTAGACAAATCCTGCCTATTTTCAGGCACGACCCGGGGGAAGGGGATACAGATGAATGCCAACTGACCTTGAACCAGATTAAGCTGTTGGTGGTATTTTTAGTGAATGAGGGAAATTTGGCCAGGACACGGGAAATTCCCTACTCTTTTCAATAAGTGCCATGGGATCTTTAACATCCACCTGAACTACCACCAATCCAGGCAGATGGGACCTCGGTTTAACGTCTCATCCGAAAGACGAATATTTTGCTTCGCCTAATGATAAAAAGTCACAAAGATTTAAGCACCACCTGTAATAATTTCACAGAAGATATACCCTGTAAGAAAAACTTTGCTACAGAGAAAAATAAAGCAGTAACAGAAGATATACCTTGCAAAAGACAATTTAAATGAGAAGATTACAGCAGTAATCTGTTAGCACACACCTGTAGGCACACCTTGTAATAATGCAGCAGAAGGTATACCCAGCAACAGCAATTTGAATCAGAGAAAAATAAAACAATAAAATATTAGCAACAAACTGTAACAACCCCTGTGAGTACAAAATAAAAACAACAACACACAGTAAATCTGCCTAGCCAAAAGTCTTAATCCTTTCCTTTACTCTGGTAAGGTTCTTTGTTCTGTCCGTTCAAGCAAGCTAGAAGGAAGGAGCTCAGGTGAAGCTAGGTGCCTTGGCCAGCAAACCTAGCCTTCCAAGAAGTGCAAAATCATGCACCTGTGGTGGAGAAACCCGACAGAGAACTACAGTGTGTGTGGGGGGGGGGGGATGCTGTCAGCCACCGGGGTAGAGAGGGATTTAGGGATAATCATCTCAGATGACCTAAAGGTGGCTCAATAGCGTAACAAGGTGGTTGGGAGGGGCCAAAAGGATATTGGGGTACATAGGAAGGGGTATCACTAGCAGAAGAAAGGAGGTGGTGATGCCATTGTACAAAACGCTGGTCAGGCCTCAGCTAGATTACGGGGTTCAGTTTTGGAGGCCACACCTTCATAAGAAAAATAGACAGGGTGAAGGTGGTCCAGAGAAGGGCAACCAAGATTGTGCAGGGCCGGCATCATAAAACACATGAGGACAGATTAAAAGACCTTAACATGTTTACACTTGAAGAGAGGAGGGTACAAGAGGATATGATAGAGACCTTCAAGTATCTTAAAGGCTTAAACAGAGAGCAAGTGGGTGTCATCTTCCAGTACAAGAGTTGTACAAGGATGAGGGGGCCAGGATAAGGGGAAATGTGAGGAACTTTTTCTTCACAGGAAGGGTAGTAAATGCTTAGAATGGCCTTCCCCAGGAAGTGGTGGGTGCTAAAACAGTGGGGGGATTCAAACATGCATGGGATAGACATAAGGGAACCCTAGTTGTGGGGAAAAGGCAAAAGCCAATGACCAAGTAGGGTCAGCGGCCGCTGATGCAGGGAGGGATTACGGGCAGACTAGGTGGGCCTAGTGGTCCTTGTCTGCTGTCAACTACTATGTTACTATGTAATTCCTGGTGGCTAGTGACACCCCCAACCTCCGATTGTCCACTGCAGTTTAAAGCAGCAGTACTACCAAATCAGGAAGTGATCTATCAACATTCTGCTTTTTGGCTGTAAGCATGCAGCCAAGTTCCAGTTTCCATACCTGTAAATATTTTTTTTTCAGTCATCTTTAGTTTTTTAGATATTTGTAATTTATTTGAATTATTTTGGCGCTACAATAAATATGGCGGCTCACTAATTTTCAGCTGCGCTTTTCCTTCAGGTCACATCACATCTTTTGACTACAGCAGTGGGACTCTCTGCTGACCATTCCCAGTGTTCCTGCAAGTCATACACCTGCAGTTGGCAGCAGAGGGGGTTCCAGTGCAACATGCTTGGTGGCAGAAATGTAAAAAAAAGCAGAGGATGACTCAGCAAATTACTCGGTGATAGTACAGTGCCAACAGGAAAGAGTACCAAGTATATGATCAGCAGAGCACTAGGAAAAAACTATCAAAAAGGCGTAATTTTTTTTCGTAGTACTGCTGCTTTAATAAAGGAAGTGCCCACACAGGGTACACTTCCGCCACTTCCCTACCATTATCACCAGCCACCGCATGGAATGTCAGGGAGTGCACATCCTATGTACTGTACATGATGCACGTCCTTTGTACTGTACAGGGAACGTGGCCTGTGTACTGTATAGGGAGTGTGCACTCCATATACAGCACATAGGCCATGCACTCCATGTACAGTACAGAGGATGCATGCCCTGTACAGTACATAAGAGGCTCGCTCCCTGACATTCTCTACGGCAGCCAGCTGAGGAGGTGAGAGGAGGGCTGTGCCGGTCGACGTATTGACTTCCCGCGGCACCGGCGATTATAGTAAGGGGGTGGATATAAGGGAATGTATGTTTAACTATGGGGCCAATGATTGGAGGGTGGGTGGTGCCACTAGATGCCAGGGAACCTATATTTACTTATGGGGATGGTGCTTGGAGGGTGGGAGCTCCATTTTCTGTCATTATGGGATGGAGATTGGAGGACAGGGGTGCCACAGGACACCAGAGACTATTTATTATAATACGGGAACAGGGATCAGAGGGCGAAGGAAAGCCACTTGATACCAGGGAGCAGGTGTGCTTCCCCAACAGCCAGCGTTGTTGTTGGCTGCAATAGTTCCACCAGCTGCTAGGGTTGCCTGGAGTAAGCTGACATACAGAAATAGATTAGTTGCTGTATTGGTCCTTGTAAGAACAGATCCAGAGCAAATAGTTTAATACTTTTTATTGAGATGTTACAATGTTAGACATTGTTTTCTTTTTGTAACATCTGTGGTTGGTCCAATAAAATGTATCCAACTATTTGCTTCTGGATCTGGAGTAAGTTGGGCTTCTTGGCAGTAATTGTGCAGCACAGATTCTTTTTGCGTTGCACCCATATTCATGTCCCTCCTTTTGTACACCGATCCTTGCGCATGCACTAACCTGTGTAGCATGTGCTCCTGACCCCTTTAAATATTGCGCACGGGCACAAGCCCCAGGCAAATCGTGGGCAGTCTCTTTGCTCACTGGGCAAACTTTTGAATATGTGGCCCCTGATGTTATATGTTTAGTTGGCATAGTCTATTTCTTATTAGGGGTTTCTCTAATTTTCTATATTGTAAAACATTTTTATTTGAAATTATAACATGGCAAGGAAAAGTCTAGAAATGTCATTGGTCGAGAGATGCCACCTGTCCGTGCATTAAATCTCTATAAACACATGGTCAGGTGTCGAATCTCATTCCCCACCCCCCAACCCTCCAAAAAAACAAACTACATAGAGCCATTTTATAAGTGTCATAAGCGCCTCCAGGGTGTGCATCATAGGATTTGAATACACTTCCCGGGCTCATAAGGACACTCCACCTTCTGCCTCATGCCTTACTACTGTACACCTGTGGGGTGTTCATTAAAATCCTATAGTGCACACCCTGTTGTGGTTTATTACTTACTTCAAATTCCGTGTTTTTAAAACATAAATTTCCAACATAATTTATGGTATGTTTATATGTACAGATCTTCCAAGACTCAGTCTTCAGCATTCATTCCCAGTTATGGGTCTAAGCCAGAAGCACTGTGACCCCGTGGGAGCAAAGTCTTTTCAGCCGGGTGGGGACCAGTGTCAGCTGGTGGTGCCACTTAACGGTGCCGGTATACTAACATTGCACAAGTGAGTTAGTAACTGCCACCTGCCCCCTTCCTGCCTCAGTTCCATTTTTTTCTTGCCATAGATAGTGCACTGTGGGAGCAATAGAGTCTACTGCATCAGCGTTTCGTACCTCAGTTTGTCACCATTTTCACTTCCTTTATGATGCCAAACCAACACCATTCGACACCAAACCAGCACCCCTTTCTCACTGAATCGGCTCTGATAGTGCTTTTCAGTATCAACTTTTTTCCCCCTTTTTTATTATACCAACACCATTCGAAACCAAACCAGCACCCCTTTCTCACTGAATCGGCTCTGATAGTGCTTTTCAGTATCAACTTTTTTCACCCTTTTTCATTATTTCCTAGCCTAGTTTGATGCCAAGTCTGAGAAAAGAGGCTAAAAAGCCATTCCGCTCCTCTCCTTTGCTTTGATGCCCTTGTGGGGGCCCCTTGGGGGCGTTGGACCGGCACTGTCAGTGTTATTCCTGCCTTGGCCTGGAGCTCAATATGGGCAGTGTGACACGGCAGTCCATAGAGAAGCACTCTCTATGGACTACCATGTCTTTGAGTTCCATGTGCCGAAGTGGAGTCGTCTGCCTCCTACCTTCGGAGGGAGGCCTCGCACCCGTGAGGCCAATGTTTAGAGTTTGGGCCTTGCCCCTGGGCCCCTTACCAGTACCTCTGATACTGTAGAAGCACAGGGTCTTCCTTGACCTTGCCTCACCGAGGTGTCTGAGGCTCTGGGAGTAGGTCTGGTGGACGGCTGGCTCCTTCTGGGCGGCCAGCTGAGCAATCCCACAAGTCCATCTGTCCTGGACAGCAGGACGTCCCTGGTGGGGAGGCCTAAGCTATAGGCCCAGTCTATATTGGAGGACACCTCAGTGTCACAGCCTGGTGCTACATTGGAGGACACCTTGGTGTGTCAGCCTCGTGCTGCTCTGGGTACCAGCCCCCAGGTGAGGTCCTCTGAGCATTCTTGCAGACCTGGCAGAGGACCTTGCCTGGTCATCCATGATCCTTCTCCCCCTTCTCTGTCCCCCTCTCCTCTGTTCCCAGGTATTTCAGGTCCCCTGGGGCCCATGACCTGGGAACAATTCAGGTCAACGGCAGGTGCATTCCACCAGTACCACCTTAAAAAAGACCAAGCTCTTCTTAGGCCTGAGGGTCCTGCACCATCATTGCCTGAATCCAGCTCCTGTTCTCCTATTTCCTTCTCAGAGGAAGAGGATTTTTCTGTGCACCTCACCTCTGATGCTGAGTTCTCCCTGTACCAGTAATTTCTTTAGGGGATAATGCAGGAGCTGAATTTACGTCCCTTTGTAGGTCTCAGTTCTGCTACCCCGGCACTGTTATTCCTTGAGGATTTCAGCGATGACTCCTCTGCCACCCCTTTGTAGCCTCAGCCCTTTACAAAGGTATCCATGCAGGTCTGGTTCCAACCCTTTGCCCCTTCTCCAACCCTTAGGGATGTTCAGCACTGATATTATGCACCTGTGGGGTCTCTAGGTACTACCCCTATCCTGCCTCATGGATTGTGGAGCTGCAGACCCTCTCTGGGCCTAGGTGCCTGGTGTGCATGCCCCCCCGACACCTACTCTGTGAAGATCCATGCTGGAGTAGGAGAGTTTTTCTGGTAGCACTCCACTTTGATGTGCATCTCTGCACATCAGGCAGCTTATGGCAAGTGACTGTGGGTGACACTGAGTCAGCTCTTCACTTTCATGCCGGATTGTTAGTCAGCCAGGCAGGCCATTCACCTTTCTGCCCAGGGCCTGGAGCTGGTGAGGCACCAAGTGAGGTGCATCCTATGATGCCAGTGAGGCAGCTTCCAGGCTAGTGGGAGCAGCAGTTTGCATTTGGCAGACATCATGGCTTTGTCTCTCCTGGTTGGCACCCCTGGCCCAGCGTAGGGCGATCATCTCGCATTTCCAGGGGACTAACTTTTTCTCCTGCAGGGTCAGTTGTGAGTTATGGAGGTGCCATTCCACTTCCAGACCACAGGAGACTCTGCCAGCCCCTGATCTGTCTTTGGTCCCATCAGAGCTGTGAGGAGTCCCTGCCCTCCAGTTGTTACCCCCTGCTGAGGGATAATTTTTCCCACAGGATGAGCCAACTCCTCTCCTGTTTTGGAGGAAAGCCTAGTGCTGTGACCCATAAGTGGAAATTAATAGTGAAGATTGATTCTTGGAAAATATGAAAATGATGTACTCACCATAATTGTTGATCCTCCAGAATATCTTCACCATTCCTTCACATGCCTGCCCACCATCCTCCACATAGGCAAGAGTTAGGGCCTCTGGGTAGCTTACCCTGTGATGATGGGCATATGGCATCTTATTGCCACTCCCTCAGGGCTCTCCCCCTCCTTGGATGATTAGCCCTGTTTTCTCCTTGTAGGAATTGGGCCCTTTTGCCGCCTTCTATGTTCCTGTGTTTTGTCTTGTGTTTTAAAAATTAAAAAAAACAGAAATGAGAGTCCCTACCTTCTTTCTTGAAAAAGAAATAAAATAAAAAGGAAAGTTTAAAAAAAAAATGATGTTTTCGTATTTTTTTGCATCCTTCTCTCCTTCCTCTCCTAATGGAGCGTTTCTGGTGATGCCTCCCCTGAGCTGTTGCCTCAGTCTCCACCTTGCAAATGTCTCCAACCTCTGTTAGCTGGCAGCATAGCCTCGATGCAAGGTGCAGTCTTCACCTCTAGTGTCAGGGAAAGGCCGATGCTAAGGAGGTTTATTATTTGTGTAAAGAAAAATTTGTGGTACTCACCACCTCAAACAGATCACGTGCAACTGGAATCTGTCCTGAAATTCCTTTTACTGAAATGTCAGTGATACAGAGTTAAAAGCAGTCCCCACTAGAATCTGCCTGACACATTTTACATTAAAATGCTTTTTTTTTTCACATATTTACTGTTTTCAATGGCACCCATATCCCGGTGCCATATCTCTGTATTTGTAGGTTGATTATTTTGTATGCTTAGCCTGTCAAGCTGTATGCTGTCCCACACCTAGATGTTGGGTCTCTTTTCTTTCCATTCATCCTTTGTCACTCTCTTGGAGTGGCAAGAGCATAGTAGCTGTGCTTTTGGACTTGTCCAGTTTCTTCTGCTGTCTATTTTGGTTTTGTTTAATTCCTTGGTTTTTGTCTTCTTGAAGTACAAGACTGTCTTAAACTGGCTTCTGCCATCCTAACCTTGCGGGAATTCGCCTGATCTCTCCTTTGCCAGCCAGAGCTATGTGCCGGGGCTGCTGCCCTCCCTTCACCGTACTGTCCAGGTGGCTGAAGTAGGCTCTGGCTCTTACATCCTTTACCCCATGCCACTCTTAAGTTGGTAGTCACGTTTTATTATTTTTAAGATTTTGTATCCTGTATCCTTTTCCTATCACCTTGGACTAGGAGTCTATAGCCCCCCGTCCCCATTTTCTCTCCTGGTAAGCAGAACAAAGGAAGGGAGGGGGAAGGGACAGGGTCGGTTACAGGCCAGCCCACAAGTGCAACGTCACTACGTCTGCCTCATGGGCGGCACTGGCACTGACATCGGTCCCTTAGGCTACAAAAGACTGCTCTTGCTGGATCCTAGTGCCTCCTGCTTAGGCCCGTAAGTGTGAATGAATGATGAAGATATTCTGGAAGATTAGCAATTACAGTGAGTACATTATTTTCATATCTTCAGTGGATTTGAGCATTATAGATGGGATGCTTATAGCTGGGTTTCACTATGACATAGTGGTACAAGGAAGGATATCACTGTGACATAATGCATGAAGAACAGGTATCGATAGCTTTTTATATTCAGAAAGACATCACTTTTTATACAGTATGTGTGAACACATATCAAACGCCATAAAAATGTTGTGATACATTTTAGTACCCATAATTCGTTATGCATATGTTGGATAAACACTGCCTGTCAGTCACCCCCTCTCAAATAAAAAAAAAGAAATAAAACACTGGCCTATTATATAAACAGGAGATTCATTGGGTGCCTGTGTGATACATAATTTATGTACATTTGAGCAGGTGACCTCTGGCACAGCACTCATGGCTTACGCTGCTCATGTGGCTACCCGAGGGTCAGACCGCTTTTGTGTAGATAAATAATGCATCATACAGGTCCCCATTATATATCCCCTATTTATCTGTCCGGTTATCTCAAAACAACATACAGTATGTTGTAAAAATATCTTTGAGCTAAGTTTCCAGATATCAAGGTATCACCTGTTGGGTACCAAGACATTACCTGTTGATAACTGACCAGCGGCAACAGGACATACCACATTACCTCATAACAATGCTACTTTGACAACCATTACTTTGCACATTCATTTGAGACATTCCAATTATAGAAACAAGCATAAAATAGTGAACAAAAAAATATCTTCTTTACAGTTTTATCTGTGAAACCTTCGGGTCCCATTGTATACATCAGCTATAACGTGAGTTAATATACATTATGAGAAATATTTCTTTCACTGTACTTAACCTCTTGTAACCTCACTCATTGCTTTGCCACTCATGAGGTCAGAGGTGGAGTTCAACTCAAGAAGATACTTCTGATGTCTTACATCAGCTCGTCTTATATCCTGTATTTATACAACAGACATGGGTTAAAACCTCTTAAGATATCCCTGCTATCTCACTGTCTACTGTGAAGATAGTAATGCTGTCTTGCAAGCTGGAAGGTCATAATGAAACAGTGGAATATTGAACCAATCAGAGAGCAGCTTTAACAGTGCTCATGACATCATAAGAACCTTATGCAGCACTAAAGCCAGCAGATGTGAGATGCTTTGAGGGGCACAGTCTAAATTTTCTACTTTTTATCTTTTGTAATTTTTTATCATATGCATCTCAAAACCACCCAAACACCAGTTGTGCAAAATCAAACTGACGTGGATGAGAGTGAGATGCTTTGAGTGGCACAGTTTAAATTTTGTACTTTTTTCCTGTAGTAACTTTTTATCATTTTGATCACAGAACCTCTTAAATATCAGTTCAGAAATCAAATAGCTCAATATGTGTTCCCTGGAGGATAGAAGGGAGAGAGGGGATATGATTGAGACCTTCAAATACTTACCAGGGCATGAGTAGGGTTAATACTGAGGCCATGTTTAGATTAAAGGGGTGAGGGACACAAGGAGACACAGTCTGAAACTGGAGGGTGGAAGATTCAGGAGGGAAATGAGGAGGCATGACTTCACGGAATGGGTGGTAGTGAGGTGGAACGCACTGCCAGAAGAGGTGATATCATTGAAATCTGTGGGCAGTTTTAAGAGAGGGTGGGACAGGGTCAAAATTGGGGGAAGCTGGGGAGGGGGGAGTTGGCAGAAGGGAGCGATAAATCAGAAGGGCAGGCAAGGGGTGGGGGGCAGATGCAGTAGATTAGGCTGGGAGCTGCTCACTTGAGCAGACTCGATAGACCATATGGTCTGTATCTGCTGGCATTTTCGTATGTAAATAGGACATGGGTGAGAGTGAGATAGTAGAAATACCTTCCCTCACTATACTCAAACCCTTCTGATCTCACTTGATATATAGTGTAGCTCAGGAAGATAGTTCTACTGTCACCCATGTCATATCCCATGTATGTATCTATAAGTTGCTTCAGTGCTTTTGTGCTTAGGCTCTTTGTGTTTTTAGGTTGCTTTCTTATTTTTGGGCCCTCCCTGACCCAAACCCATAAGACCACATTAGAACTGGTTCTTTTTCTCCTGGGATGAGATACAGATGAGGCACATTGATGAATCTTGTGTAGGATGAAACACATGTCTGTGTCTTTTCACCCTTTGCAGATTGTTCGAGTGACCCTTTGGCACCATGCATTCCTGCTTAAAGCAGAACCATTGTCATGGTAGTGTGTGTGTGTGTGTGTGTGTGTGTATATATATATATATTTATTTATTTATATATATATATATATATATATATATATATATATATATATATCCATGATGCTTTGCATTATGGGGTAGTTGTGATTTTGTATTTTTATATATATAATGGCCAACTGTGGTGTACAAGGAAATATACCATTGATGGGAGATAATAATTAAAGACGAGCCTAAAGGACAAGTGAAAGTAATTATCTTATGCTGTTTCCGCAATGGTATATTTTCCTCGTACACCACAGTTGCCTATCGTTTATTTTATATAATATATTTGAAGGATTACTAGTAGTTTTAATCACAGTTTGCATATACAGGGAAATAACTGCTAACCACTTCTATAGACAATAACTCCAATCCTTGTGTTATAATGCACTAATTTAGAAAAGAAGTAAGAAATGGGGCAAGAAAAATAAAATTGCAGGCTCAGTAATGTACAAGTATACTGAACATCACAGAAACCACAGCCTCCATCCAGAAGTCTTGTATAGTACTGGTAAGCATGGTATGGACTCGGATTTCTCTTGTTAGGACAGTTTTGTACTGGGTAGGAAGAACCATCCCTTTTAGATTACAAAAATTCAGTCACAGGTTACCAGTTCTGCCAAGTAATGCAGTTGTGTGTTCCTGAATTTGGCCTTTACCAGGAATGTTATTTTTTTTAATTATATTTTTATTTAAAAAAAGTTTGAACTGTACATAGATGTGTACATAATGGCACTTGAAATCCTTACATCCATTAAATAAAACTATTCTAACCACGAGCTCATATTCTCAGGCTTAAATACAGAAGGATTGTAGCAACCCTGTTTAAATTTCTCAGTCAGTCAGCAGAGCCTGTGGACTTTCGAAGACTGCTATAATTATCGGTCTTAGGTTTACCAGAATTATCAGTGTTGCAGTGCTCATGTGACTTGATTTGTCTCTGAACATGAATGATCCCAGTCCCCTTCCCCCAGTGATGTCTCATTTACGGGATTGTCTCTGGTCTATGAGCCATTAGTCATACCAGCTCCATTTCGCTGGTTGGTAAATTTAGATCTCACTTCGAGGGGCTGTTCTTGCAGCAGGTAACACCATAAGGACTGAAGCCAGCAGGTGCCAGGACCCCACGGAAAACTTCTAGCTAGCAGTATACAGTGGGGGACCGCCCCCGATGTCACGCATGGTATAAAACGGGCGGTCCCCCATCACCACCTCAGTTCTTTTCCTGCCGTCGACCCGCACACTTTGGCTCCACAGATGCTTCTGCCTAGTTCGACCGCCATTTTGACCGCATTTTCAACACTTTATTTTCCTTTTTTCAGTAAAATTAATCTCTTTTTCTCCTGTATGTCATCTTCCCCATCGTCCTCCATCGAGTGGTGCCGGTCCACGTGTGCCTGGGGGAAGCAGAAGCCATAGAAAGACGGCCATTCGGCCTGCCTCTTCTGCCTGGGCCCAGCGCACAACACCAAGGCCTGCCTGCACTGTCAGAAATTTAACAGCAGGACCAGGATCCACCGCCATAAAGCCCTCAAGGCCTTCTTGCTAGAACAAAAATTGGATACCATGTAGAAGGAAACCCAGAGAGAGGGCTCTTCTACAAAGAAGAAATCTTCAGGGAAGCCTCACCATAAAGAAAAACACAAGAACAAGTCCTCCTCGGACTCCCGTTCCCGGTTCCCACATAAGTTGGGCATCAGCTCTTGGTCCATCTCCTGTGGGAGTTCGGACTCTGCCTCCCAGGCAACTCACTCTCCTTTTTTTTCTTTTTTTTTTTTTTTAATTCAAGTTTATTCAGCTTTTTCCCTGTTACAGAGCAAGAAACAATTACATACTTCAGTCCAATATACAGTACCTTCTGATATCATAGTGAACATGTCCAGAAACATTGTCCAAATGCTTCTTGCTCTCCCCCCTCCCTCCCTCATCCTATCCCCTCCCCCAAGCAGGCAGAACAAAATTACAGGGCACGTATTGTTGAATCGCCAACCAGTTTAGTCTTGCACACGTGATGAATAAGCACCTGTCTGGAGTAAATACAGCTCGTGTAGTTTTTCCCATACCTTACGGTGCCTCAGCAAACAGTCTCTTCTATTTGCACTGAATTTCTCCATATTCAAATTAAAAAGTCATTCTTGTAACCACTCTGTGTATGAAATTGAGGTACCGTCCACCCAATGTTTCAGTACTACCTTTCTGAGTGACGATGATATGATAGCCATGTGATACCTCCTTACCTTTACTTTAACCCTGGAATATTCACCCAGTAGGCAAATCTCAGGACTGAAAAAAGGTTTGAGTCCCAACAAGGAGTCTGCTCTTTCTTTAATTGTGTCCCACAGGGACATAACCCTGGGGCATTCCCAGAAGATGTGGAATAATGTCCCTTCCTGTTGGTGACAAGCGTTACATTTAGAATCAGGAATATGGCCAATCTTGTGTAACTTTGACGGGGTCCAAAAAATATTGTTTAAAAATTGAAATTGCATAATTCTCAATCTGTCTTTGGTTATACACCTATAAGTGTTCTGCCAAATTAAGTCCCAGTCCCTCTCCGGTTCCCCCAAAACGGTGTTCCAGTAACGGGGAGCACCATCAAGATGCTGATATGCTTGACTGAATAGACTGTTGTAAAATCTGGAAACCACATGTGGTTCCCATACAGTCCGTGGAAGGCTTTCAAATAAACCATCGCATGGCTGAGACCCGTCGAACTTCCAGAGAGATTGCACCATTAAATGTCTGAGCTGAAAAACTTTAAATATTTGACCAGGGGCAATGTGATATTTATTAGTTAAGTCCGGGACTGAGAGGCATTTCCCCTCTTGAAGGAGATCTGTCACCCTTAAGCTCTTTATCTCAGGAAGCCAAGATTCCTGAATTAGTTTCCCCCCAATTTTTAAGTTCAGACTCTGACACAAAAGTTGGTGCCCATATTTAGTGGGGATATATTTTAAGAATGAGCATAGCTGTGCATGAATTCTTAGAGAGGTTTTTATTGGGGTGGGAAATAAATCAGAGGGGAAGGACTTCGGTGATGTGTAAAGCAGGGCAATTGAATCAATACCAGATTCCTTTATCAAATCCACTTCTAATTTGACCCATGAGGGAATATATGGCAGTGAGCACTGTTCTGTGGGAGTTACCAGCTATTTTAGGTACTTACTGGCATTACATGCCGAATAATATAATCCCATATGTGGTAAACATAATCCGGCCTTTTCTCTGGGGGCAGCCATACGATAATAGGCTCTGCATGGGATTTTCCCTTGCCAGATGAAGGCTGATATTATAGCATGTACGTTTTTAAACCACTTTACTGGCAGCCAGGAGTTCAACATGGTAAAAGGATACAGTATTCTAGGTAACACATTCATTTTTATTAAACTCACCCTTCCCCATAAAGATATTGGTAGTTTGGCCCATCTTGTAAGGTCCTGTTGAATGGCATTCTTAATCAAATCTAAGTTCAACTGCGCCATCTTAGAATTGCTCCGAGCAAGAATTACCCCTAAATATTTGAGCTTATGCGGACTCCATTGTAAGCCTAACGCAGTGATTTCAGACTTGAATAATTTAGAGTTTAACGGGAACACCAAGGTTTTCTCTCTATTTATTTTGTAGTTGGAAAACCTACTGTACTCCTCTGTAAGTCCCATGACCACAGGTGTACTGGTAGTGGGGCAAGTTAGATGGAGAAGAATGTCATCTGCATAAGCAGAAAGTTTAAACTCGTGGGAACCCACTATGATACCTTGAACCTTCTGGTCCTGTCTTTTTTTTTGCCAGAAGAGGTTCGAGGTAAAGATTGAAAAGAAGGGGTGATAAGGGGCATCCCTGTCTAGTTCCCGTGCATAGGGGAAATATTGAAGAGAAAACTCCATTACAGTAGATCTGTGCGCTCGGTTGACTATACAGGGAGAAGACACTCTTAATAAAGGGGAAGGGGAAACCAAATTTCAACATGGTCAAATATAAAAACTGCGAATCCACCTTGTCAAATGCCTTCTCTGCATCCACCGAGACCAGCCTGGAAGGCAAGCGATGATCCCTGGTCGCAGAGAAGACGTTAGCCAGTTTACGCAGGTGGTCAGAGACCGTTCTACCCGCCATGAAACCTGCCTGATCACTGTGAATGAGTAGGGGCATTACTTTAGCTAAACGGCTCGCCAGTATTTTTGCTAGAATCTTAACATCGTAATTTATTAATGAGATAGGCCTGTAACTGGACACTTTGTCAGGTTCCCTACCCTCTTTAGGGATAACAATAATAAGGGCTGCAAATAGGTGTTTATCCACCCTCTCAGAGTTCAAAATACATTGAAATAGTCTTCTTAATCCAGGGGCTAACTGTGTGGCAAAGCATTTATAAAAATCAGGGGAGGACCCATCAGGGCCTGGGGCTTTATCTAGGGTAAGCAAATTTATTGTTTTGATAATCTCCTCCTCTGAAATAGGCTGGGACAACCCCCCCCCCCCAACTCGGACAGCAACAAAGGGAGTGGGCAAGAGGCAAGATATCTTTCTACCTCCTTCTTCGAGGGACTAGAACTCATCGGGCTGTACAGCTCCCTGTAATAATTTTCAAACTCCTGGACAATCTCCTTTGGGTGAGTTTTGATCTCCCCATCCGACAATGAAGTTATACTCCTTATAATCCTAGCAGACTCTTCCCTTTTTTAATCTCATTGCCAGCAAGTGTCCCGCCTTTTCGCCCTGGTCCAAGTTCCAGGCCTTTGTCTTTAACAGAGCATACTCAGCTTTCTCCCTCAAGAGGTCACTGTATTGGTTTCTTAATCCTATTAACCTTTCCCTAATAGCAGCGGGGGTGGACCCGGAGAGTGTACAGTCTATTTCCCTGATTTGCCTGAGTAAGTTCATAGCTTGGTGCTCCCTTTTTTCCTTCCTTTCTGCCACCAATCTGATAAATTCACCCCTTAGAACACATTTAAGCGTACTCCATTCCACATCCCTTTTACCTGTCGAGCCTAAGTTTGTCCCCTCATATTGCTCTATAGTATGAATGATACTATTTTTAATTACCAGGGAGCGTAATAACTGATTGTTCAGTTTCCAGACTGTTTGTCTAGGAAGATTAGGGGATAGATTAATTGAGCAACGGACCATCGAATGATCTGAAATTATCCCAGGAAATATTGTACACTGTAAGAGACCCGGGAGGACTGATTGACTAATCAGAAAATAATCAGTCCTAGATCTAGAACTATGCACAGCCGACAAGGATGTATATTCCTTATGCAAGGGACAAAGCACCCTCCATGGATCACATAATCCAACACTATCCACCAGTTCCCTTTGGGCTGTTTGAGCGGGCATTAGCCCACTTCGTCTTCTACCATCTTTGTCCAGCTCTGAATCAAATGGTAAGTTCCAGTCTCCCCCTAGAAACATCGGAATGTGGAAAAATGGGGACAACATTTTTAAAAGTTCCACAAAAAAACTTGGCGTGTCCATGTTTGGGCCGTAAATACTACCAATTATCACCTTTGATCTATTTAACGTGCCCAAAATGAACAGAAACTGTCCCAAGGAATCTTTAATGATTTCCTCGCAGACAAATGGGGTTTGCCTGGTAATCAGAATAGCTACTCCCTTACTAGTCTTGCTATCTCCAGACAGATACACTTGCCCTGTACTCTGTCGCCTCCACAAAGTGGTTTCTGATTCCAGCAAGTGCGTTTCCTGTAAACATATAATTTTCCCTTTTTGCATTTGTAGGTGTTTCAACAACTTGTATCTTTTTGTGTTGTTTCTGGCCCCGTTAACATTCCATGTAATGAAGTCACATAAGGTACCCATTCAGAATCTGGATAATATCAACATGTAATGCCTTACAGAAACCAAACAAGACCTGATATTCACCCTCCATAAAAGATTCCCATGCCTGACGGAATTCCATATTCTTCTGCCTGCTTAACTTTCCCCCAACCTCCTCTTTTCCCCAGTACAAATCATTCCCCATGCTGTCCCCTTATACATCCCTCAAGAAGAACTAAACCCCAACCTCCTCCGAACACGCTGCCAGTAATGTTTGCCTCCCAACTGAGACATATTCTGGTCCATGATGACAAATGCACTTACCCTCCTGATCTCAGCCCCCGTCCCTGTACTTACTGCAGCCCCACTTGTTAATCAGCTGCAGCTGAGTTTCCTACTCAACAACAAGAACAAAAAGAAATAAAAAATATAAAACCTACCCCCTAGCTACCGTGCAGGGAGAATCTTAGCGAGGACAATGAGTACTAAAAAACCCCAATCCAGCTGAGTTAAACCCCCCTTCCACAGAGCCATGCCCTGTCAGTACCCTTGTCCCAAGGAAAAACAGAAAAGAACCCAGGGAGTAGGGAACAGCTGAAACTCCATTCCACTCATATCGTGATGCCTGTTTACAGATCGGACAGCATAACTTTGATCCCACTATCAAATCTGCCCCCTATGAGCCTCGCACCCAACTTGTCCCGTAAATGTCCAGTCCTGCTAGACCCCGATGAACATAAATTGTAGAGACCCCCATCACAGTACAGGGTACTGCTCTCCGACACCTGAGGACTAATGAAAGTACAAAATTACAAAAAAAAAAACCCAGGAGAGAAAGGCATCCTCTCCAGATCTTGCCCGATGCCTCTACTTAGAAACATAGATTTTGACGGCAGATAAGGACCGCTTGGCCCACCCAGTCTGCCCATTTCCCTACCTATTGGATAAGCTGCAGATCATAGTTAACCAGCAACCTACTTCTTCCTACCCCACCCCTAGAATTGCCTTATGACTGTCCCATGCATGCTTGAATTCCACCACTGTTTTTGACTCCACAACCTCCTCCGAAGGCCATTCCATGCATCCACAACCCTCTGTGAAAAAAATACTTCCTTAAATTACCTCTGAGCCGCCTCTTCTATCTTCAAATTGTGCCCCTTGTTCTTGCACACCTCTTTTTGAAAGATGCTACCCTCTTGGACTTTGTTGATTCCTTGAGATACTTGAAAGTTTCATCATGTCTCTCTCTCCTCCTTTCCCGAGGCTACATATTCAGCTCCTAAGTCTCTCTTCATATGTCTTCCAGTGCAGACCCTGCACCATTTTAGTTGCCTCCTCTGGACAGCCTCCATCCTGTCTATGTCCTTATGGAGATTGGGTCTCAGAACTGCACGCAGTACTCCAGATGGGGTCTCACCAACTGTCTGTACAGAGGGATAATAACTTCCTGTTTCTACTGGTGATGCCTCCCTATGCATCCCAGTATCCCCCAGCCCTCCTTGCTGCCCTCTCACATTGTTTGCCCACCTTTAGGTCATCTGATATGACTACCCCAGGTCCCTTTCCATTTTGTTGTTGTTAGTATCTCACCCCCCATTGTGTACTCTTCCCCTGGGTTTTTGTTTCCCAGGTGCATTACCTTGAACTTCTTAGCATTGACTCTAAGCTGCCGTACGTTTGACCATTCCTCTAACCTTGCCAAGTCCCTTCTCATCCTTTCCACCCCACCTTGTGCATCAACTCTATTGCACATCTTTGTGTCATCTGCAAAGATACATACTTTCTAGGGACATGGATATGTTGTTCATCCACACTCATTGGCAGGTATCCTTGCCGCTTTAAATCTTGCCGGAAGGTCTTCAAGCTTGCTCCTCCCACCCACCCGGGTGGTATAACTCGCGGCTCACTCATGACGCCAGATCTTCCTTACCGCTTGGAAGCTCAGGTTCCCTCCTTAACGCTTCCGCGCTTTGAGACTGGTTCCTATTTTCCGCTTAAGTGGATTTAAAAATAAATTTTATGGAAAGACTTGTGTCTTCATCCCCGCCGCGGGCGGACAAATCGACCTCGGATTTCAGAGATGCCCATGCAGGCAGAAGATGTCTCGACGGATCCACACTCCACGTGTTCACTGCTTAGGCCTTGAGCATGACCCGCAGGCTTGCGACCTGTGCTCATCTTCTCGGCCCACGCCCCCGAAGACCGTGCTGCCCCGATTGCAACTGGGCCGCCCGAGAAGCGCTTCTCCCGTGAAGTCCAAGGAGGCCCGGGTTATGTGTCTGCTGCGCGGGTCGCTGGATCAGTTTTAGCGATGGTCGCCTCGAAGAGGAGGCGGCGCTGGTCAGATTCTCCTCGGCCGCTGCATTTATCCCGCCTTCTCTGGGCTCTTCCTACACGGCTTCCTTTAAGGAGCTTTGTCTGTCCTCTTCCACTAAAGGAGAAGGGCTTACGCCTCGGGACCTTATTCTCGGTCCAAAAGAGGGACAGGGGTAAGTCCCTCCGTCGACGCTCTGGGAGCGGGTCCTCTCCCGGCCATCGACTGCGGCTCGGCTCGATCAGTCGGCCGCCACTGGCTTCACGGTGTCCCTGGCCAGGTCAGTTGACCGAGACTCCCACCGATGAAGTTTAGATTTTTCTCGACCCATTGACGGGCTGTCGCCTTTAGCAGCCGAGATTCCCTCTCCCGGTTCCCCGGGAGGGGTTGAGGATCCTGGGCTCGCCTTGTGCCTCCGGTTCCGGAGCCTCGGATGGACCATCCGAGTCTAAGGAGGCCGGTCTCGCGACACCTCCTCGCACCGATCTCAGAAATTCCGGGACTCTCGGTCTCGGGTTCGGACCTCTTCATGTCCAGCCGATCCCACCGCCATAGGCGGTTCCCGGGTTCCGCATCAAGGTAAGCGGCGTCGCGCTGCCCCTCGCCCTCCTCCCGGACGAGGGAGGCCGCGAAATTACGCCGACGGCACGAGACCTTATGTCAACAGTTCCTCCTGGCCGAGTGTCGACCTCTGCCGCCTTCCCGGCCATTAAGTGGCTGTCACCGAGCGCCCACACAACCTCGACTTATCCGGGGAGCTTATACCCAGGCCGGTTGTTCGCCAAACCAGCTGCTCCACCGATTCCGTGGAACCTCCGCCCACAGCCACCAATTGGGGTTCGACCAAGGATTCTCGGTCGACTAAGGGTCTACCCCATCGGCTGTCAGTCACCTCACTCGACCGACCTCGGCAGGTGAAGGTGGCTCAGGCCAGAGGCAGCTCTTAGGACTCTTCCGAGTCCGAAGATGATTCCTCCTTTTCTCCAAGCGACTGGACTTGGAGTCTTCAGGAGGTCAGTCAATGGACGATAGCCCGTCGTCCTTCCTAGGACTGCTTCGGCTCATCTCGGAGTCCACCGGGATGGAGCTCGAACCCGTTTCCAAACGGGCCAGGTATCCCCTCACGGAGATTCTGGACTGAGGGGATTCTCCGACGGAGGCCTTTCCGGTGGCCGAGGCCATAGTGGGTCCGGCACTGGAGCTTTGGCAGCGCCCTGCTTCCTGCCCTGCGCCTTCGGCCAGGATGGCCAGGAAGTATGCGGTCCCTACCGGTTCCCTGTCCGGTTTTTCAGAACACCCCTCTGCTGAGGGGTTGGTTACCGACAGCGTTTTCCCGCGCGCCGGCAACGCCAGGGATGGACAAACCTCCTGATAAGGAGTCCAAGAAATTGACATGTCGGGTGAAAAGTCTACGCTATGTCCTCTCGACGCCTTCGCCAGGCCAGTTCGGCCGTCTCATGGCACATTTTTCTCATGCCCTGTTGGGCTCCTGATGAGGTCATCCTCATCTTCCCGCCGATCTGCAGACTACGGTTAAGCAGGTGCGGGACCAGGGCAGGGCAGTGGCCAAACAGCAGCTCCAGACTGCTTTGGATATAGGGGACTCATGTGCCAGATCGGTGGCGGCCGCAGTGGCTATGCGTCATGGCTTATTGAGGATATCCACCTTTACTTCGGATACCCAGCACAAGTTGGCGGATGTTCCCTTTTTGGGGACTGACCTCTTCGGCCCTGGGGTGGAAGGTCACCTGCAGAGGATCGAGAAGTCCAATGCTACCTTGGACTCGGTCTCTTCTGCTCAGAAGGACAAGGGCCGCAAGCCACAGCCTAAGCCCTTTCGTCCTTCTGTGCCCCCGGCACGCCAGGCCCAGCAACATCAGGGCCAGCAGGCTCGGCCTTGGCATCCCAAACCCAAGCCGCCAGCTTCCTCTAACAGGAGGCAGGGAGGAAAGGCCCAGGAGGTCCCTCGGCCGTCCCTCCTCCAAGCCTGCCCAGTGACGGGCTGAGGGGTGTCGCCCCCATTCCCCTGCCACTCATTCTGGGTCCCCTGTGGGACGGCTCAGGCACTTCCTGCCCGCCTGGTCCGCTGTTACCACGGACAGGTGGGTCTTGGAGGTGGTGGAAGAGGCCTGCCTCTGGAATTCGAGCAGGCACCACCCTTCAGAGCCATCGCCGGGGCTTCGGGATCCCCAGCTCACTGGCGCCTGCCGAGCCGACATCGCCTCCTCCTCCAGAAGGAGGTGATAAGAGGTGGTGGACCCTCCTTCCAGACCCAGGGTTTGTGTCCAGGTACTTCCTGGTTCCAAGCGGACGGGGTTGGCGCCCATTCTCGACCTACACGACCTAAACAAGTTCCTAAGGTCTCGAACCTTCAGGATGGTCACTCTGGCTCAGATAATATCATCCTTGGAACGCTGGGCGTGGTTCTGCTCTCTGACTTGCAGGACGCGTTTTTCACGTCCCTATCCGGCCCTGCTCCCACCAGAGATTCCTTCGCTCCGAGCGGAAGGATCCTCTTCGAGTTCCAAGCCATGCCCTTCGCTTGTCTCCAGCTCCCAGGGTCTTCACCAAATGCATGGCAGTGGTGACAGCATTCTCTGGCGCCGAGGGTCCGGTGTACCCTACCTGGACGACTGGCTGATAGCAGCTCCCTCCAGGAAGGAGGCGGCGGGTCCAGAGATCTGGCCTCCAGGTCTGCTCTCAACTGGGCCTCCTTATCAACGAGGCCAAGTCGGAACTCGAGCCGGAGCAGGTGATTCTATTCATCGGGCGAGTCGACTCCTCTTCGAGCCAGAGCGCTGCCCGCGGACAGGGCCGAGGTTCTTTCCTCCTTTGCCCGATCATTTCTGGTTGGGCAATTGCGCCCTGCCCGGGACTTCCTGCGCCTCCTGGGTCTCATGGCGGCCTGCACCAGCGTGGTCCGTTGGGCCCGCTGGAACATGCGTCCCCTTCAGTGGGGACTGGCCAGTCAGTGGTCACAACGCTGCGATCCTTTGGACCAGCTTGTGTCGGTGACACAGGAGATGTGGAACGCTCTCCAGTGGTGGATCGTTCCAGGTCATTTGCAGGAGGGCATCCCGTTCGTCCGCCCCGAGCCGACGGTCTCTATCGACCGATGCCTCTCTGATGGGTTGGGGTGCCCATCTGGGGAACACCGGCTCCACGGCCTCTGGTCCCCGCGGGAGTCGATGCCACATCAACCTGCTGGAGCTCCGAAGCGGTCCGCTTAGCTTCTCACCGCCTTTGCTCCGTTTCCTCCAGTCAAGTGGTCCGAGTCCAGACGGACAATACCACGCACTATGTACTATCTAAAACTGCCAGGGCGGACGCTGCCCATGCTTCTATGCAAGGAAGCTCTCGCCATTTGGTCACTGTGGCGCAGCCTGGAGGCGGATCTCCTAGCTATTCACGTGGCAGGAGCCTCAACACCTTGGCCGATGCCCTGAGCCGGATAGGGGCTGCATCCCACGAGTGGTCTCTCCTGCCGAGGTAGTACAGCATCTGTTCTCCCTTTGGGGCACACCTCAGGTGGACCTGTTTGCCTCCAGGGAGAACGCTGCTGAGTCTGTTCCATGCCCGCCTCAGCAGGGCTCGCTGCAGGGGATGCCTTCGAGGCAGTGGACCCCGGCCTCTTTTCCTTTCTCCATTTCCCTTGATCCACAAGGTGCTTCTCAAGGCGAGGAGGACAAGGCGCAGGTGATTCTGATAGCCCCAGACTGGCCTCGCCAGTTCTGGTACCCAGATCTCCTCAGTCTCAGCTCCAGGACTCGCTGGCAGCTCCAGCTCGCCCGGACCTGCTCTCAGTCAATCAGGGAAGGTGTTCCATCCGGACCTTCAATCCTCTGCACCTGACGGCCTGGTTCCTGAGCGGCTAGAGTTCCAGGCCTTGGGTCTTTCCGACGAGGTCCTCAATGTAGTTGAGGCGTCCGTGAAGGAGTCGACCAGAAAATGTTATGCCTTCAAATGGAAAAGGTTTTCCATTTGGTGTCAGGCAAGGGCTTGGACCCTTCCTCCTGTTCCTTGGCAAGCATCTTGGACTATTTATGGTCCCTTTCTGGTCAAGGGCTTGGGTCGGCGACCCTAAGGGTGCACCTGGCAGCCATCTCTGCCTTGCAGGCGGGCGGGAAGCAGTCGTGGCGAGGAGAAGGTGGTCTGGCGCTTTTCAAAGGCCTTGATCACATTTCCTCCAGTGCAGGAACCCCGCCTCCGTGGGATCTACTGCTGGTACTGGCAAAGCTCATGGGCAAGCCTTATTCGAACCTATGCACAGGTGTGCTCTCTCTCACCTGTCGTGGAAGACCGCCTTCTTGGTGGCTATCGTCAGCCAGAAGGATGGGAGAGCTCCAGGCGCTTTCCATCGAGTCTCCTTACCTGGTCTTCCACAGGGACAAGGTTGTCCTGCGCCCCCACCCGAAATTCCTTCCGAAGGTGGTGTCGGAGTTTCACCTTAACCAGGTGTTGACTCTGCCGGTGTTCTACCCCAGTCACACCTCGGAGGCCGAATATAGGCTCCATACTTGGACCCTAGAAGGGCGCTCGCTTGTTATAAGGAGCGCACGGCTGAAATACGGGGAGAGGTTCGCCAGCTGTTTGTCACCTACGCTGAAGCCGCATCTGGCAGACCTGCAGCCAAGCGGACGATAAGCAGGTGGGTAACCTCCTGCATAGATCTTCTATAAGTTGGCGGGCATGGAGCCTCCCAGAGGATAAGAGCTCATTCTACCCGCCATACTGCTGCAACGGTGGCTGCTTCCAGGACGCCCCTATCCAGGAAATCTGCAGGGCTGCTACCTGGAAGTCAGCAAACACCTTCATTACCCACTACCACATCGACCTTGAGTCACGCCGGATGCTGGTTTTGGGGCCCTCGTTCTCCAGTCTCTCTTTCCCAAGTAAGTATTGGGGGTGTGCGTCTTGCCTCCCTCCTCCCGGAGAACTGCTAGGAGTCTGCCAATGAGTGTGGATGAACAACATATACCATTCCTAGAACTCCTGTTACAGGTGAGTAACCTGTATTTTCCTTCCAGTCCCTCTGCAATGTCGCTTATAAAGACATTGAAGAGGACCGGTCCTAATACTGAACTCTGCGGTACCCCACTAGTAACCCCCCTTTCTTCAGAGTGGACTCCATTTACTATTACTCTCTGTGTCCTATTCTCCAGCCAATTCTTTATGCAGGCTGTCATCTTGGGACCCACTCCCAGGCTGGCTAACTTGTATATTAATCTTTTGTGTGGGACTGTGTCAAATGCCTTGCTAAAGTCTAGGTAGGCCATGTCCACAGCCCCTCCCTGATCTACTACTTTGGTCACCCAGTCAAAGAAATCTATCAGATTTGTCTGGCATGACCTTCCCACTGTGAATCCATGCTGCCTTGGGTCCTGAGCCCCTCTGGCCTCTAGATACTCAACAATTCTTTCCTTCTACACCATCCTACATGGGAGATATCTGCCCTCCATGATACAAGTGTCTGTAAAGTAAAATAACATTACTTGCATCGGGGGACTGGTTCGAAGAAGTCCATCCTGCAGTAATAAAAGGAAACTTAGGCAGTATCAGTCCAAAAACAATAAGCTGGCACACTCTAGTGGCTGAATATACTAAAGAGTCTTTGCAACTGAATGCCGCCAGACCCCAGAAGAGTGTGAATGACTGCCCATTAACGCAACAATTATATACAGTCCATTCCATTTATTTAATATTCCGGAACATGTTAAAGCTGCTCTTCTATGCACCTTGTTGCTTCTTCACCCAGCACCGGCTTGAGCAGGACACATGAAAATAGTCTTACCGCAACAGAGTCCGGTCAAAGCCCCATACCCCATACCGGAGCTAACGGAGCAGCAGAAAAATCACTCCTTCAGCATTTAACCAGGAAATTGTATTTCTCAGAAGCTTGATGCCCCGCGACACACATAAGATAGACTTCAGCTTCCAAGTAGGCACTGCCCTCTCATTTAAACAGGTCGGGGAGAGCAGCCCTTAAACCTTCCTTTGCAGCCTGCGGGTCTTCATATGTCACCCACACGCCAGACAGCAAAACTTGCAACCTCGCTGGGTATCCCATACGGAATCGGGTGGAGGAGGCGATCAATTTTACCACTATAGAGTGGTATTCTGCACGCTTTTGTCGCACCATTAAGGGCAAATCTTGGGTGATCCTAAAAACTGCGCTTTCCCAGGAAACTTCTTTCAACTCCTTAATCTTGAGGAGGACGTGCTGTTTCTCCTGACAATTCAAAAAGCAGAGGATCAAGGTGCATGGGGGGGGGCGCCCGGTGGAAGCATAGCTCTCAGAGCCCGATGGGCTCTTTCTATCGTGTATTTCAAGCCGTATGGCGATGGGCCAGCAACTTTTGACAAGAACTTTTTCACAAACGCTATAGGGTCAGCCCCCTCCTCTTTCTCTGGTAGACCTATAATAATTATATTATCGCGTCTACTCCTCCCCTCCAAGTCTTCGATTTTTGATTCCATTTTGGACAGCTTCTCACGTATAGCCACCAGCTCCGGTTCCTGTTTAGCTGAACGGGCCTCGACAGACGCAATCCTGGCTTCATTGTCCCTTGTACATCTGGACACATCTTCCAAAGCTTGGGTTACAGATTTCAGTTCTTCAGTAACCGCATGAAGTTCTGTGAGAAAAGGCTTGAACTCTGCCAGAAATCTCGCCAGCGTTAACGGTTCATTCTCCGTGGGTTCCATTTCAGTATCGAGATCCCCAGCACCTGGAGAGGCCCAGGCTTTTTTCCGGGCCTTCGTTGGAGAAACAGGCGGGGTGTGTTTCCCTTGATTTTTGCGCATTTCTTTCTCCATCAGGTCCCAAAATGGGATCTCTTCACCCTCCAACACTTTAGGTAGGGAACTTGACTCGACTATAACTGCTGCATTACTTTTCAGACAAGTATTTTACTGAAAAACAGAGATGGGAGGCGAGAGCCAAGCAGATAGGGTGTTATGCAGGCACTTGCACGACGTGACTCCCAGGCAACTCACTCTCCTACCGGGCTAACGTTAGTGAAACCATCTGCCCTGATCCGGTGTCTGGTGTAAATTCTTCGAGGTCCGGGGCTTTGGCCTCAGCCCTTCGGCCCCTGAAACTCCGGCCCTCTTCCCAGTCTTCGGGCCTGCAGTCAGGCAGCTCCACCTCGGGCGACAGGTCAGTGACTGTCGCCATGTCAGCTAAATTGATGTCTAAGTCAGCCACTATCTCCAGCACTGACTCCTTGGACCAACGCCGGGGCAACAAGCTCTCCTCCCCCGAGAGAGAGACCTCTCAACCCCCCTCCAGACTTCAGTCCCCTATGCGGGTTTCACCTAAGTGGGCATCAGCCACTACAATGTACCGATACCAGCAAGTGCCCATCACTTTGGCACCAGTATCCCCGGCATCCCTACCTGCAACCTCTAATCCAGCGTCGCTGGCCTGGCACCCATCGTTGGCCGATGATCGCTGTGAGCCGAGACAGACGCCAGGCACACCATCGTCCAACTAGACTCTGCCACCAATTGACGGTACCCAGATTTCCCAGACACTGGCGGCTCCTGTCTTACAGACACCAATACCATCCCAAGGCCTGACTCCATGCCTGTCGGCCCCTCTGACATTGGATGTTCCCTTAGGAACCCAGAATTTCGCTGTTGGACATCAAGGACCTATTTTCCTCATAGTGGAACACTATTAAAGGTGACCTCCTTCCACCAAGGCCTGCTTCTCCCATTCAGTAGCCCACTCCTTCTAAGGTTCCTCCTAAAAGGCCTACCCTTTAGCCCAGGGAGTCCACTCCCCAGCTGAGAGAAGCCACCACTCAACATGATTCAGGCAGGGGTTGCTCCGACCACAGGGGCAGGGGACGCCACTCTTCCTCCAGGTCATCCAGCTGGCACCGACGCCACTCAAGGGACATCTGCACCATTCCTTGCGCTCTAGATCCTCTTCATCGGAGGACTTGAGCCACAGCTCTTCCTCCACATCTAGGTCCTCCTCATCAAGGGGCGCTCCTTCTGTCCCTGACCACAAGGATTCACCCAGATCCTCACTTGATGATCCGTCATTTATGGACATCATGTGCCATATTCAAAATAACATGGGATGTGACACTGTGGACCTAGACCCTGAAAGGCGTCAAGGACCCTAAACCTATAGTAGTACCACCCTTGGTGGACACCTTTCAAGATGTCACCAAGGCCGCTTGGAGGCATCTGTCTATGTGATCTGTTGTGCCTAAAAAGTCAGATCGCCTGTACCAGGCCCCCAGGGAAGAGCCCTTCCTAGGTGAGCAACTCATGGCAGATTCCATGGTGATTATAACCACCCAAGACAGGTCTAAGAGACCCAGACATTTGAGCACACAACCCCTGTCAAGGAGTCAAAACAGCTGGACCAACTGGGCCGAAACTTTGTAAAGTTATTTGTATACTGTGGGTGGGATATTCAGACTGCGCCAGGCTGTGGCGCAAGCCTGGGCGCACCGCAACTGAGATGTGCCAGGGTGCTGACAGGGTGATATTCAACGGTGCTGCGCCATGGCTCAGCACTGTTGAATGTCGCTCCGTGGCCACCCGCGTTGTGCATGGCACAGTGGCACTGAACCAGCGCAAGTGGCCAGAGAGGGGCAGGGGGATGTGCTAGTGCAAGTGCCATTGTGCTAGGTGCGTCAACCATGATATTCAAAAGTGCACGTGCAAATGGGGCCATAATGCATGCAAGGTGCAAATGGGGCCATTTGCATGTCATTATGGCCCCATTTGCATGCAGGTGCGCTGATCCCCGGCTACTTGTGCCTGGCGCCCTGCCAGGCTGCAGCTGTCGGGGGGACCGACGCCCCCTACACAGGTGGCAAAGTGCCCCACTGCCCAATCGTGGGCATAGGGATTGAAAATGAGAGTCCCATATCCCTGGTGGTCCAGTGGACCGCTCCCAGCCTGATCGCGGGCATATGTAATAAACTAAAAAGTCCAATATCCTTGGTGGTCCAGTGGACCGCGTCCAGCCCGAGGTCGAAAGCTGAGGTTTGCGATCAGTTTTTCCATACACTCATAACTGCATCCTCCTATTCCAACTGTGTGGGGTAGTCCAGAGTCAACCATTTCCTAGTCATTGTGTTCTTGGTTGCTGTATGCGAAATACCGAATTATTTTTTCATAAAGTGATTCTTTAACATGCTGAGGGAAGACTAGAAATATGGCTGCCATTACTGTTAAAGTTTCTCAATCAGGGATAAGTTTAATTCCCTTTCCAGTGTTACCCAGAAAGATCCGATAATTCCCGCACGCCCAAAATATAATGAGTATGGGTGGCCAGTGTGTGTGTGTGTGCCTGCAGCCCCTCCAACAGTTTGCCTGCCTTTAAGCATCAAACTCTGTGGTAATCTGAGGGGTTTAAAAAAATCTGATAACCATTTTCCACTCGAATTTCCACCATTGGTAACCAGACATGATCTGGTGTTGCCAAAAACAAGCTGTATGCCAGTCCCTTCTGATAGAAATGTACCTGTCTCTCTCTCTCTCCCTCCCTTTTCTGTTATTTTCTGTTGATTTTTTATTTGCTCAACTGCGGCACATAGTAGCTTTTCGAAATGAAGTGTGAGGGGACCTGCATGTCTATAACTTGTTTTATAACCTGCGTGTCTGCAGTTTGTATTATAAAATCTATTAAAGGTGAATGGAGTCTCTGTCCCATTCCAGTCGCAGGTGGCTGCACAAATAGTGTTGCACCTGTTAAGTGCATGAAGTGTTCAATATCATAAAGATGGTATTCCTGCTGCAGCTGCACAAAACTTTTAACTATACCACTTCCATAGTACTTATAATTGAAACACAAGCCCTGTCTATTCCACCTATGGAATAACATATCCTGCCTAATATGGCTAAAGCGATCATACGTAATAAACCATTCCAGGTATCTGGCATCTTGGACTACTGCAGGGATGACCACACTGCTAACAGCCGCTTGGTAGGTGGAAAGGTAACCTTATGTCTGTTATTTTATCTACTGGGGCAAATAACTATGCTGGAATCAACCCATCATTTTCATATATTTCTGTTTCTCTCCAATGGGCCATTATAGTATAGTCCAGCCAACGTAAAATATATTGCAGTTGCGCTGCTTTGCAGTACCTTTGTAAATGAGGTAGGGCCAACCCCTCCTTGGGTTTCAGGAGATTTAGAGGGGGTGTATGCTATCTTTGGATGCTGGCCATTCCATATAAAATGGAATATGGCTTTATTCCAAGTTTGGGAATTTGCACATTGGAGTTCCAGTGGTAATGTATGAAAAAGATAGAGGCAGCGAAGTAATAACATCCACCAGGCTGATCTATTCGTTGGATCAATGGGATGGTTAAATGGGACCACTTAGCTAGATCACCCCTGATTCTATTTTTGAGGGGAGTTTAGTTAATTTTATAGGGACAGTGTAGGGTGTGGGAATCTGTATTCCCAAGTATTTTATATCTGTAGGATGCCATTGTAGTGGCAGTTGATTACGGAGGGCTGTTAGGGGTGTGTAATGTAACTTAAGAAACTCATTTTTATTAGTATTCATTTTATAGCAAGAGACAGCTTCCATCTGTCTTAAAAGGTCATATAGTTCAGAAAGAGAACTGTCTGAGTTTGACAGGTAGACCAACAGGTCATCTGCATAAAATACAACATAATATTTTGTCCCTTCTCTATTTATTCCCATTATCCGAGATGACAGTCCCAATAAATGCACTAGTGGTTCCACATAAATGGCAAAAAATAATGGAGATATGGGGTACCCCTGACATGTTCTCCTAGTTAGTCGGAAGCGATCCGAAAAAGTGCCATTCTCTTTTATTACTGCCTGCAGGCCATTATAAAGATTATTAAAATGAGTCAAAAAGGTTTCCAGGAAATGAAAATGCTGGAATGCGTATTAACCAAAAAAAAAAAAAAAAGCAAAAACCATGACACTCTATCAAAAGCCTTTTTGGGTGTTTAGGCTCAACAAAACAGGGATTTTTTTCTTTGCTAATATGTTCAATAATATAGATTCTACATTTGATATTATCCTCTAGGAATAATTTTATAGAACCAGAGCCTATTGTGCAACAGTTCTGGCCAAGATGGAGAGTCACTACGTTACTCAGAACATGTAAGGGAAATAAAGATGAGTAAGATAAATAATAAAGGGCAATTGTATCTCTTGAAAACAGTGATGCTATTGCAAAAATAATTTAAGACCACCAACTTGGAATCAGTTAAATTATGCTTGTAAATATCTTGTATTGATGTACACTCCTTGATCACAGAAGCATATATTTAATCGCCTATACACTAGAGTACATTCCTGCAGGGGTTGTATGAGAAAAACTGGAAGCATGCAGTGTCAAGAAGTAGGTGAATACCTATCTCAGCCACCTAGATCTTATTTCTGAGTTTCCCTGTTTATTAGCCTCGGTTGCTTTATCTTGCCAAGTCATGAAGCCCAACTGTGTGTGTATGCGCCTGCGCGCGCTGGCAGAACATTCTGAACATCACATAATACTGATTTCCAGATGTAGATTATGTTCAGAAGGCTGTGTGTAATCAACTGTAAATTCTAATTACAAGAGCACCCCACCACCAGAGCAGAACTGTAGTAGGGAAATTCTTTTAAAGTCTCATCATCTTAAAAAAAACTTTTCAGGTGGAAGAGCTTAAGACCCAGCTGCGGATGGCAGAAGACGCACGGGATGGCGTTCGCCGTGATCTGATTGAGGCTCACCGAAAGGTCAGAGAAAGCCTGGAGGTTCACGAGGCTCAGCGGAAGGATATTCTGGATCTAAAACGAGCATTGAACGATGAACTGAAGGAGAAAGAAGCGTTGCAAAGGTCAAATGAAGCTCTGCGTACAGACATCAAAAAAATTGAGAGTGACAGAATCAGGTATGATGACTTTTTTGCTGGCAAAGAAACAATTGAGCAGGATTGAGGGGAGAAAGAAATACAGATCAAAGAAAGAGTGAGTAGCAGGTCAGGGTGCAGCTTCCATTAGCTGAATGCTAGCTTGTCTACTTTCTTGACTCCAGAACCTATGTCCTTTAAATTAGCCCCCTCAGAATGCACTCACGATACAAAAATCATAGTTTCTAGGGGCATGGATATGGTGTACTATCCACACTTCTGGCAAAATTCCTTTCCCCTTTAAATCTGGCTGGAAGGTCTTCAAGCTGCCTCCTCCCACCCACCCGGGTGACATCCCTCTTGGCACCGCCCCATGATGTCAGATCTTCCTTTCTGTTGGAAGAGACAGGTTCCCTCCATCTTGCTCTGCGTTAAGTGTAGGCCCTATCCTCTTTGTACTTCTTCAAAGGCCTTGACCACATTTCCCCACCTGTGCATGAACCACCACCACCTTGGGACTTGTTGCTGGTGTTGGCAGTGCTCATGGGCAAGCCATTTGAACCGATGCACAGGTGTGAGATGTCACACCTGTCATGGAAGTCTGCCTTCTTGGTGGCTATCACCTCCACCAGAAGGATCAGTGAGCTCCAGACACTCTGGTGGAATCTCCCTACCTGGTCTTCCACAGAGACAAGGTTGTCCTCTGCCCCAACTCAAAGTTCCTCCTGAAGGTTGTTTCTGAGTTTCACCTTAACCAGGTGATCAGTTTCCTGGTTTACTTTACAAAGCCAACCTCAGAGTCTGAGCACAGGCTCCACACATTGGACCTGTGGCGAGCGCTCACTTACAATAAAGAGCACACCACTGGAGTGCGGGAGAGGTTTGCCAGCTGTTTGTCACCTATGCTGAAGCTGCACCTGGCAGACTGGCAGCTAAGTGGACTATTGGCAGGCAGATTGTCTCCTGCATCAACCTCTGCTACAGGTGAGCTGGTAGGGAGTCTCCCATAGGGCTTAGTGCTCATTCCGCCAGACATACTGCTACCTCGGTGGCTGCTGCCAGGGATGTCCCAATCCAGGAAATATGCAGGGCTGCTACCTGGAAGTCTGCACACACCTACATCTCCCACTACCACATCGACCTTGAGTTACGCCAGGATGCTGGTTATGGGGCCTTGGTTCTCCAATCTCTGTTCCCTAAATAGGGGGTGTGGTGTGCGCCTTGCCCCCTCCTTCCAGAGAACTGCTAGGAGTCTACCAGAAGTATGAACAGTACACCATATCCACGCCCCTAGAAGAACAAGTTACTCACCTGTAACTGTAGTTGTAGAAGTGGTATATGGTGTTCATCCGTACAACCCACCCTACCTCCCCTGGCAAGTGGCACACTGGGTCTTGCCTCCTGTGGGTAAGATCTGACATCATGTGGCAGTGCTGAGGGGGATGCCACGTGGGTGGGAGGTGCCAGCTTGAGGATCTTCTGGCCAGATTTAAAGGAGAATGGAAATCCTGCCAGAAGTGTGGATGTACACCATATACCACTTCTAGAACTACAGTTACAAGTGAGTAACTTGTTTATCTAGGATCGTGGATATGTTGTTCTAGCCACACTTGTTGGCATGTTCTTTCCCTTTAAGAATCTTGCTGAAGGTCTTTAAGCTGGCTGCTCCCACCCACCCAGGTGGTATATCCCTCGGCTCTGCCCCTTGACGCCAGATTTTCCTTTCCGCTGGAAGATTCAGCTTCCCTCCTTATCGCTCATGCGTTACTCTAGGCCCTGGCGAATGAATCTCCAGATTTACCAAAACTAAAACTCATGTAAGTTTCTTCTAATCGCTTCGTAACGTTGACTGTGATGGAGGACAAGTCCTCACCTGGTTTCTGCCACTGCCTGTGCAGGCAAAAGATGTCTCTGACTGACCCGCATGGCTTGTGCAACTATTGCCTGGGTCACAATCACAACACCCAGGCGTGCGAAATGTGTCATGCTTTCCATCCCAACGTTCTGGACGATCATCTCGCATGACTGCACCTGGGCAGACCGGAAAAATAGAACTCGCTGGTCAAATCCAAAGAAGTCCTTTGGGCGGCCTCTGCGGCTGCGGGGTCCACTGAGTAGCCGGATCAGAAGAGGAGGCAGCACGGGCTGCCGATTGGTCCTCTTCCCTCTTGGTTTTCGTTCCACTCAATCTGTGCTCCACCTTCTCAGACTCCTTTAAGGCAATGTGTCAGTCTCTCCCTACCAAAGGAGAGGGTCCCTCGGGTGTGCACGTCTCTTGGTCCCATAAAAAGGAAAAGGAGAAAAAAGGTTTGTCTCGACGACAACATTCTTGGGATCATGAGAGATCTCGGTCCCAGGAATCTGCTGTCTCGACTTCGTCCGAGGTTGTGGCCTCAGCCACTGGCTTCACGGTACCTCCATCAGGCCAGCCAGTCAAGATGCGGGACAACGATCTGGTCAAAATAATTATCGAACCTGTTGTCACTAGATGAAGCCGACAACTCCTTATTCAGGACTCTGGTCCTACCTGGACCCACTGAGGAAGAGACCCAGCCAGCCGGGAACCTCCTCACGGTCCCAGTCCCTGACCTGCAAGAGCTGCAGTTTTCCCTGGCTCTTTTCGAATGACCCCGTCGGTCCCCCCAATGGTCCAAGTTAAGGTCTCAAACCCCTTTGACTGACAGGCAGAAGAAGGCGCATAAGTGCTCCAAAAAGCAGTACCACTGCCATTCTTCCTCGTCCTCTTTGAAAGAGGAGAGGCTTTGACGCAGGCGGCGTCGATGCTATGAGGATTTGGTGTGGCAGCAGCTGATTATGTCTGGCCTGAAGTTGACCCCAGATTCTTCTCCGGCCATTACTTGGCTGTCACCCTCCATGCCGACGCTGACTCCTCAGGAACCGGTCCTCACCGTCCTTCCACCTGCGGAGCCAGTCAAGACCCTCACAGCTCGTCCAAAACCGGCCTCTCCACCAATTTCTGTGGAACCGCCATTGAAACAGCCCACCTCCGGGGCTCCTGCCAAGGGGTCTAGGCCTGTTACGGGCCTTCTGCACAGGCTGTCTGTCACCCTCACTACCAACTGTCCTAGGCTGGTGGAAGGCGACTCTGGTGGCCCGCCGATCTATCTGGACTCCTCAGAATCTCAGGATTCTGACCTGCATTCTCGTCCCTTGGACGACGAATCAGAGGGCAGTATTTTGATGGAGGAGGGCCCCACTTCCTTCTTGGGTATCCTCAGTCTCATATCTGAATCCACGGGGATGCCCTTGGAGCCCGTTCAGAAATGGGCCGAATACCCTTTCACGGATATCCTCAAACGAGGGGATTCTCCGACAGAGGCCTTCCCAGTGGCCAAGGCCATTGTTGGTCCAGCCTTGGAACTGTTGCAGCACCCAGCCTCCTGCCCTGCGCCCTCAGCCTGAATGGTCCGCAAGTTCACTGTCCCCATTGGCTCCCTTTCAGGATTCACGGAGCACCCCTCAGCCAAGGGGTTGGTGACCGAATCTGTGTTCAGGCCCTCTGGAAATTCGGGAGACACCAGTAGACCCCCGACAAAGAGTCCAAGAAATTGGACCATTCGGCCCGGAAAGTCTATGCTGCTTCTTCGCTTGGCCTTCGTCAGGCAAGCTCTGCCATCGTCATGGCGCATTTTTCCCATGCCCTTCTGGGCTGTCTGGATGAGGTCCTCCCCGCAGACCTCCAGACCTTGGTCAAGCAGGTCCGTGACCAGGGCCGGGCAGTTGCAAAGCAGCAACTCCAGATGGCTCTGGACATCAGGGACGCCTGCACCCGCTCGGTGGTGGCCACAGTTGCCATGCACCACAGGGCCTGGCTGAGGGTCTCCACCTTCACAGCGGACACTCAGCACAAGTTGATGGATGTTCCCTTCCTGGATACCGACCTCTTCAGTCCTGGAGTGGATGGTCATCTCCAGCACATAGAGAAGTCCAATGCAACCTTGGAATCTGTGACGTCTGCTCAGAAGGAATCCCAGGGTTCCAAAAAGCAGAAAAGAAAGCCTTTTCGGCCTTCTGCCCCTGCAGCCAAGCAGTCCCATTTCCAGTCGGGGCAGCAACAGCAGCAGGCTTAACTTTGGCACCGTCAGCCCAAGTCATGGCTCCCGGCAGCCCGTAAGCCCGGAGGAAAGGGTTCCATTGGTCCCCAACTGGATCCTCCTCCTCCAAACCTGCACAGTGACGGGATGGGGGTTGCCAACCCCGTACCTGTCACACCAGCTCTGGGTTCTCCCGTGTGGGGCCCTCTCCGCCACTCCTTTCCACCTGGTCTGCTGTTACAACAGACAGGTGGGCTTTGGAAGTGGTTGGCCAGGAGCTGCCTCTGGAATTCGGGCAGTACCCACTAAGCTGTGCCCGCATCCCACGAGAGGATATGGTGTGCATGCACACTCAGTCAGCTGTCTGAGACGACCTCGCCCAACTCCTCCGCAAGGAGGTAGTGGCCAGAGTCGCAGATCCCCCTGTCAACCCAGGGTTCGTTTCCAGGTACTTTCTGGTTCCAAAACGGACGGGGACTGGTGCCCCATTCTAGATCTGCATGATCTGAACCAGTTTCTCAGGTCTTGCACACTCAGGATGGTAACTCTGTCTCAGATCATACCATCTCTCGAGCAAAACATGTGGTTCTGCTCACTGGATCTTCGGGACGCGTTTTTTTACAACATCCCAATCCGTCCCTCTCACTGAAGGTTCCTCCGCTTCCAAGCAGAGGGAGCCCTCTTTGAGTTCCAAGCCAAGCCGTTCGGCCTGTCATCAACACTCCGTGTCTTCACCAAATGCATTGCAGTGGTGGCGGCCCACCTTTGGTGTCCGGGGGGGGGGGTTGGAGTGTACCCTTATCTCGACAACTGGCTCATAGTGTGTCCCTTCATACAGGAGGTGGAGAAATCCAGGGATTTGGCTCTCCAGACCTCCATCGAACTTGGTCTCCTTGTCAACGAGACCAAGTTGGAACTCGTACCTTCGCAGGTGATCTGCTTCATCGGGGCAAAGTTCAGCTTTTGCTGAGCCAGAGCCAGGCTCCCAACTAACAGGGTGGAGGTTCTCTCTTCCTTTGCCCGATCATTTCTGGTTGGGCACTTGTGCCCTGCCCAGGACTTCCTGCGCCTTCTGGGGTACATGGCCTGCACTGCCATGGTCCGATGGGCCCAGTGGCATATGCTCCCCCTCCAGTGGGAGCTGGCCAGCCAGTGGACTCAGTGACATGGTCACTTTGACCAGCTGGTCACTGTGACCCTGAAGATGTGGGATGCTTTCCAATGGTAGACCGTCCTAGAACATCTGCAGGAATGGATCCCATTTGTCCATCCCGAGCTGACGGTCGTTCTGATGATCGATGCCTCTGTCATGGGCTGGGGTGCCCACACGGGAAATCATAGAGTCCATGGGCTCTGGACCCCCGAGGAATCCCAATGTCATATCAACCTGCTGGAGCTCCAAGCAGTTTGGCTGGCATTGACTGTATTTATTCCATTTCTTCAGGGTCAGGTGGTGCAGGTCCAGACGGACAATACCATGACCATGTGCTATCTCAACAAGCAGGGTGGCACACACTCCTGGCCTCTGTGCAGGGAAGCACTCCACATCTGGACCCTCATGAGCTGACTGGAGGCAGATCTCCTAGCCATCCATGTGGCAGGAGTCTCCAATCAGTTGGCGGATGCCCTCAGCCGTGTGGGTGAGGCGTCCCACAAGTGGTCTCTCCATCCGAAGGTAGTTCACAGACTGTTCTCCCATTGAGGCAAACCTCAGGTGGACCTGTTCGCATCCAGGGAGAACACAAAGCTGAGGCTGTTTCATGCCTGCCCCCCCTCAGCAGGGCTCGCTGCAGGGGGATGCCTTCTTGAGGCTGTGAACCCCAAGCCTCTTCTATGCCTTCCCTCCACTTCCCTTGGTTCACAAGGTGCTCCTCAGGGTCAGAAGGGACAAGGCACAGGTGATCCTGGTAGCCCCAGACTGGCCTCGCCAGTTCTGGTATCCAGATCGCCTCAGCACCATTCCCTGGAGGCGTCTTCCAGCCTGCCCGGACCTGCTCTCGATCAATCAGGGGAAGGTATTCCATCCGGACCTTCAATCCCTGCACCTGAAAGCCTGGTTCGTGAGCAGCTAGAGTTCCAGGCTTTGGGTCTCTCCAAAGATGTACTCACTGTAGTGGAGGCATTTAGGAAGGATTCGACCAGGAGGTGCTATGCCTTCAGATGGAAGAGAGTCTCCATTTGGTGTCAGGGCAAGGGCCTGCACCCTTTGTCCTGTCCGGTGACTAGCATCCTCAACTACCATTGGTCTCTCTCCAAAACAGGTCTTCGGTCTACGACCCTTAAGGTGCACCTGGCAGCCATCTCTGCTTATCGGGCACAGGCCGGTCAGCAAACAGTGGCTCAGGAGAAGGTGGTCTGGTGCTTCCTTAAAGGCCTCGACCACATTTCGCCTCTGGTTCGGGAACCACCACCACCGTGAGATCTACTGCTGGTATTGGCAAAGCTCATGGGCAAGCCATTTGAACCAATGCACAGATGTCACATCTGTCATGGAAGACCACCTTCCTAGTGGCTATCACATCAGCCAGAAGGACTGGGGAGCTACAGTCGCTGTCTGTCGAGTCTTCTTAGCTGGTCTTCCACAGGGACAAGGTTGTCCTGTGCCCCCACCCGAATTTCCTTCCGAACGTGGTGTCAGAGTTTCACCTCAACCAGGTGTTGACTCTGCCAGTGTACTACCCTAATTACACCTCGGAGGCAGAGTACAGGCTCCATACTTTGGACCTGAGACGGGTGCGCTCTTATTATAAGGAGTGGACGGCTGAAGTTCGGGGAGAGGTTCGCCAGCTGTTTTGTCACCTACGCTGTATGCTGAAGCCGCACCTGGCAGACTGAAAGCGATGCGGACGATTGGCAGATGGATTACATCATGCTTCGGCATTGCGCTTTGTGGCGTAGGTGACCACGTGTCGCATGCGTGAACACCAGGATGCCCCAGTGTGCGTTCCAGTGGGGCAGGGAAACCAGAACACGGAAAATGGCCACCCAAGCCGCCGGATGATGGCGGCCCGTCCTCCCATCGCCACGAAGCCTGGGAGTGCCCAAACTGCACCCTCTCTGCCCACGATGAGGATTGAAGGTGTGTGTGCCTATGAGCACTTGACAGTCTCCCCCCTCCCAGTCTCTGCCATGGGTCAAGGGGTGGCACCCGAGGGAGCAGAAGACGGCGATCGGGAGGAGTGGTGTGGTGAGGCTTGGCTGCCCAAAGGAGTAGGCGGCTGGGCTGGTAAGGGGGCGTAAAAATAAATACAACAAAAAAAAATACCAGTTTCATATGACTGTAGACAACAATGATACTACCTCAAGAGCTATGGCTCAGGCCATTTCCGTGAGCCACTTTGCTTGATCGAGAACCACTAATCTCCCGCAGGATACTCAGACCAAGGCTATGGATTCCCCCTGTGAGAATAATTCTCTTTTTGGGGATAAGACAGAAGCTTACATGAAAAAGGTGGAATAATATAAAACCACCTATCAAAGCAATGTGGCAAAAGAGAAAGCCTCTACATCCCAGAAACTTCAGAACAGAGGGAATAGACACGGGATACTTTCCAAGGCCCTTCTATTCCATGCCTATTCCCTTGGATTTTTCCCAGATTGGAGGGTACTTCAGAGGAAGGGGAAGGAGAGGTCTGAGAAGATCCAGCTCCTCTCTTGCTCCCAGCACTCAATCCAAATCCTGACTGCAATGCCCAGGTCACCTCCTCTGTCCCAGTAGGGGGCAGGCTATCCCATTACCTCCACCAATGGCACCTCATCACTATAGACAAATGAGTGCAGGAGGTGGTAGACCAAGGCCTCACCTTACAGTTAAAGAAGTTTCCCCCTCTTACAGGGACCCTAACTGTCAAAACCCCTAACCCCAACAGAAAAATTGTTGTTGGAGTTAGAGGTCAAAGCACCATTAGCTGCAAAAGTGGTGGAGAGAGTTCCTTTACTCCAGTTGGGAAAAGGCCTCTACTCCAGGTACTTTCTGACACAGAAGATAAACGGGGAGTGGTGACCGATTCTCTACCTAAGGTACCTGAACAGGCACTTACCGAAACCCAAGTTCAGAATGGTAACCTTGACTCTGGTAATTCACTCATCACAAAAGGGAGACTGGCTAGCCTCCCTGGACTTGAGGGACACCTATTGTCATATTCCCATAAGGCAGTACCATAGAATGTTTCTCAGATTCATGCTGCCATCCGGCCATTACCAGTGTGCAGTCCTGCCATTCAGACTCACCTCAGCTCCCAGAGTCTTTACAAAGTGCCTGGCAGAGGTGGCATCTCACTTAAGAAAACAAGAAGCGTCTGCATTCCCGTATCTAAACTACCAGCTTCTTGTGGACAAATCATCACAAAAAGTCAGCGAGGCCCTCAGCCTCACAAGGAGTACTCTGGAATCTTTAGGATTCATAATCAACAAGGATAAATCTCCTCCCCAACCAGTTCAAGTATTGGATTTCATTGGGGCAGAGCTCAAAACCCTGCTGGGAAAGGCCTTGCTTCCAGAGGACAGGGTTGAAAATGTTCTGACCTTAGTCAACTCCTTTGTCCTGGGCCAACCTAGGTGAGCCTGGCATTTTCTCAGGCTACTAGGCCTCCATGACAGCATATTTCCATGTGCCAGGTTCCAGATGAGGAATGTTCAATATCACCTGAGGGCTTGCTGGTCCCAGAAAAGACATTCCCTTTCAAAACTAGTACTAGTCACTAAGACACTGCTTCAAGCCTTAGACTGGTGGAAGGAAAAAGAAAATCTCAGGGAATGGGTCTCTTTCCAACAGATTCCTCCTTCCAAAGTCTTCCCTACAGATGCCTCCCCCCTAGGTCGGGGAGCCCACTTAGATAGTCAGTCAGTAAGTGGCACTTGTAACCCCAAAGATTCCACTTACCACATCAACTTTCTCGAGCTCAGAGCTGTGTATCTGGCTATAAAGGCTTTCGCTCCACAGCTCAGAAGTCATGCAGTCCAGATCAGAACAGACCACACCACTGCCATGTTGTACATAAACAAACAGGGTGGCACAAGGTCCACCAAACTTTGCACAGAGTCAATGAAAATGTGGTCTCTGGCCTACTCATTGAACATCAGTCTGTTGGCCATACATCTCCCAGGCAAGGACAATACCTTAGCAGATGCATTAAGTCACATCAGTCAAGGTCACCACAAGTGGACTCTGAACAAGCAGGTGTTGGCCACAGTTTTCAGAAGGTGGGGTGCCCCAGAGGTAGACTTCTTTGCCTCCAACATCAACCACCAGCTCCCACTGTATTGTTGCAGGCCTCCAGCGCTGGGCATCTTGCCAGTAGATGCCCTAACCTTGGACTAGTCAGGGAAGTTTCTGTATGGCTCTCCTCCATTTCCACTAATCCACAGAGTGTTACTGAAGCTCAGAGATCAGTCAGTCACCATGATACTGGTGGTTCTGGAATGGGCAAGGCAACCTCTGCCACTTGCCCTATCAGGAAGCCCATTTGCCTTCCTGTGAGCCACTGTCTCCTGACCCTTCCTCAGACGGGGGTAGCATACCCCAGCAATAGTCTCTTCACCTCAAAACGTGGCACTTGAGGAGTTAGAGTTCTCCGACTCTCAGTATTCTGAACAAGTTCTAAAACTACTTTGTATGGCCAAAACACCTAGCACTAAGAAGAAATGATTCCAAGTGGAAGAGGTTTTCTCTGTGGTGTAAGGGAAACAAATAGACCCTCTCAGGGCTACTCCTCTCACTCTTTTGGACTATCTGGTACACCTGCAGACCTCAAGGCACATCTAGCAGCCATATCAGCATATCTTTCCACTGGAAAAGAGAAATCTGTTAATCTTCATTGAGGGTATCTCTTGCAGCAGGTACTACTTTTGGGAGCCCGCCAAAGGGTGCTCTTCCCAGACGGTAGCTTTCACCAGCAGTGCATAGTGGGGGCCATCCACCCGTGATGTTATCACTCCTTGCAGGTAATAAGGAAGTGGGTGGCCCACAGTATCCTCAGTTCTATTCCTGCCATCTGTCAGCTTGCAGCACATTAGCTCTCCAGCTCCAGTGCATCGATGACATTGACAGAACACCCTGAAAAGCTTTCCATTCTGCTTCAATACTTTTTATTTCTGAATGTCTCAATTGGAAGCTCTATTCAGAAAGTGCCCATGAGGCAGAAAAATATAACATTATGACAGACGTTTGGTCTGCGTGAGGTGCTTAGGGGCTGCGCACAACGTCTTCAACTGCTCCATCTGCAGGGACTTTAACCAGGCAATTTGTCAATGATGACTCCAGGAGATAGAATCTCATGGAGCAAATATTTGCCCTACTTGAGAAGGGGTGCCGTCCCCGTGCTTCTTCATCATCTTCCCAAACTTCCCAGATGTCACAAAGACATGGCTCTAAACATAAGCATAAAGACAAAACTCTGTCTTCAGACCGTAAAAGGTCTCACTTGTTGAAGGCATCGTCCTCTGGACAGTCGTCAATGGTGGTTTCAAAACCTAATACTGAACGGACTAGTCCTTTGTCCGACAATTGCACTACCAGTCCTGTTGTTGGCTACCCTCGATGCTGCCTTGGCTATAGTGACTTAACCTGACACCTTTACAGCTCCATGCCACTCGTCGATGGAGCACCATTCCTCGAGGAAGGAACGCTCTACCACACCATCAGTGCCTTCATTTCACCATTCGGATACATCACCCCTTCAATCTCCGTTGACAAGACAGTCGACAGAACAGAACTATATTATTAAAAAAAAGGGGTGGGTTTTCCCTTACGATCTACCAAAGCTTCCACCTCTGACTCAGGTGGCGACACACAGGGGTGTATACATGGAAACCAGGGGATCTGGTCAGCCTCTGCCAGGGGCCCAGATGTACCCACAGCCACGCCCCATTTCATCCATAATACCCCTCAGCTCACAGGCATCAGTACCACAGCTCTCTGTGCCACTTTCTCTACAGACAACCACTCCACCTATCATGGATGTAGCTACGGTGGTACAGACTGTATTGCAGGTCATACAAGGTCTCCAGCCTCAGCAGCACACTAAGGCAGTTAGACTGGCACCTTCCTCTTCCCCTTCTCCTCTGCCTAAACGTTTCATCCAGAGGCCACCTATGTCCCATCAAGGGACCCTTCTCAGTCTCCTCCGTACTATTCCTTAAAGAGGAGTTTATTCAGGAGGAGGAAGAGGACTATGACGAAGAACACAATGAAAGGGATGGCTTAAGACCCCCCCCCACCGCAAACTCTACCATATCATCTTCAGAAGGGACCCAGGACCGCCTGACGCAGGTTTCACCCCCTGATGATCCTACTTTTTTAGAGATCATGACCCAAATACAAAAGGTAATGAACTTTATTATAGTGGAACCGGACAAACAACTACAAAATTTAGCAGACTACACGGACCTCTCAGAAGACCCAGCCATAGTGGTCCCACCTCTTATCCCTTCATATCAGGATGTGGTACTGACTGCCTGACAAAGACCTGCTGCTGTCCCTCCAGTGCCTCAAAAGGCTAACTGCCTTTACCAGGCACCTGTAGATCATACATGCTTTTCAGTAGCACCACAGGCAGATTTTGTAGTGATCAGTGTGGTCCATGACAGGACCAAAAGGCCAAAACATCTAAGCTCCTTACCGCCTGATAAGGAGTATAGACGTCTAGACCAAATGGGAAAGAAAGTGTTCCAAGGGGCTACACTCTGTTTAAGAGCCATAAACTACATGGGCCATATGAAAAAATGCCAGAAAACACTCTGGACAGCAGCGGCTGAGGTGGTGAATAAACTACCTCACTCTGAGGAAAAGAACCAACTGTTGGCCACCTTTAACACAGGCACCAGTCTTATCTCGCCATCTGCTAAGAGCAGCCTATGATGTTGCTGACACATCGGCAAGATCTGACTTTGAGGGGGAGCTCTTGCAGCTGGTAGTACCATTAGGACTAATGCCGTCAGGTGTTAGGACCCGCGGAAAATCTTGTAGCTAGCAGTCGTAGCGGGAGACTGCCCCTTACGTCGGCTCCGCCCGACGTCAGACGTGTAAAGGGGGCGGTCCCCTGATGCCATCTCAGTTCTTTTCCTGCCGTCGACCCTTTCAGTTCGGCTCCACGGATGCCTTTCAACACAGTCGACTGCTTTTCCTAATATTTTGGGTTTTTTTTTTTTTTCGATTTTGTCCTTCGGTAATTCTTATCTCCTTGCATGTCATCGCCCTCTTCACCGCGTCGCAAGTCTAAGTGTGCGTGCAGGAAACAGATTCCAGCAAAAGACAGCCATGCGGCCTGCTTCCTCTGTCTAGACCCCGAACACTGGCCCACTGACTGCCCGCATTGCCAGAAGTTCAACCAGAAGACCAGGACCAGGAGAACCAACGCCCTAAAAGCCTTTCTTCTGGAACAGAAGGTGGCAGCCATGCAGCGGACTTAGGAGCGCAGCTCTTCCTCTCCCGCCAAGGACTTCCCACCCAGAGAAAAGTAATTGGGAGGGAAACACCATCACCACAGGGAGAAGGATAGGGCCAGGTCTGAGTCCTGCCCCAAATCGCCTTCTAAGACACCTTCTTCTTCGACCTCCAGCTGGAGCTGTGGCTCAGTCCTATCTAATGCTGCCGAGTCCTCGCTGAAGTCAAAGCTAGCTCCCGCCTCTTCTCAGGGCAAGCACAGGACGCCATCTTCCTCTGGGTATTCGCCTGCTCATCCTTCCCTGGCCCACTGACAAAACAAATTTTCAGGGTCGACCCAGGAAAGCCACCTGCCTGCTGGCAAGCTCAAAGATGCAGGCAAATCAGGCGGTTTGTCAGAGAAGTGCAAGCGTCCAGAAGACTCTGATGGGCGTCAGGAGACCATCTGCCACCAGACACCTCCTCCGCCTCCTCTGGCTAAGGTACACCCCTCCGTCCCTGACAGGCACCCACCAAGCCGGTCGCCCTCTCTGGTGTCCCACACCCTGATGTCTGATACCAAGCGGTCGCCGGTAGAGGCTCTGACGCCCACCCCTCCCTCCCTCTCAGGGCCTGACGCCCAATGGGTCCCCTCCTACTCTGGATGCCAGGTCCCCTGAAGATGCAGACACCGAGCAGTCGGACAAGGATAAGCAGGGCTCCCCAGACCAGGTGCCAGATTGACAGGAACTACAGACGCCAGGTCCAGCGAACCATCGTCCACCCCAGCAGTCGTCCCCATGACCGATATCGGCTCACTCTACGTCCTGGTGGAACACAGTCAAGGGGGACCTCTTGTACAGACCCCTCGTCCCAACCCCGATACCTCCATCAATGGGACCCCCTCCAACCCCGGCCAATCCGGCTGTAGAGGAGGTAACCCACCCTTACCCGAAAGGCAAGCACAGGAGGAGACGTTCTTCCCCAGTTGCGTCCTCCAGCGGACTCCCATCCTCCCCAGATGACGGAGATGCAAGTCCTTCTTCACCGGACTCCTCAGACGAAGAGGGATTGTTCCGCCCTCTCCGGGCCTTAGGGTCTCTCCAAGGTCTTCCCCGGATGACCCTTCATTTCTGGACATCATACATCACATTCAGTCCATTTATGACAGGTATACGGAGGAGCTGGACCCAGAGCGCAGACGTCTGCAAAGTTTCTAGGGTCCAAAGAACCGAAACCCCTGGTCATCCCGCCCCTCGTAGAGCCATTCCAGGATGTCACTAGGATCACATGGCATAAACCCTCATCCACTTCTGCTGTCCCGAAGAAGGCAGACAAGCTATATAAGCCCCCCCCAAGGCTGAGCCATTTTTGGGGGAACACCCAAGCGCCAATTCACTGGTGCTTACGGCTGTTCATAGCCGAGGTAGCCAACCCAAGCACCTCAGCTCCCAACCACCAGATCCAGAGTCAAAAAAATTGGACAGCTGGGGCAGGAACGTTTTTTCTTCAGCAACGGGCTCTATTCGTTCGCTGAATTTCCTTGCCCACATGGTGACATACGAACAGTCACTATGGGAGAAAACAATGGAACTAGTCAAGACTCTGCCAGACTTGGACACTAAGGAGGAAATCCTGGCCTATGCCCAGTCCAGACTGGACGTAGACAAGCATGTCCTAAGATGTTCATATGACTTGGTGGACATGGATTCCTAGGCGGCTGCTATGGAAATCTGTCTGAGGAGGCATTCTTGGCTCAGGCTCACAGGGTTCAGCCCAGATCTCCAAGAATCCATACCGGATGCACCCTTTCAGGGCCCAGTACTGTTTAGCCAGGAAGTGGAAACCCTGGTCAAGGAGTTATTGGAGTCGGGCAAAGCCGTAGCGGATGTACATCGAATGTACAGATCGGAGCCTCAAGGTCCCCACCGTTGTCCCTTTCATAGAGATCAGGGACAAGGGGGCAAGCAACCCCAAGGAGAAGGGTTTAAGAGGCGCGGTCACCCTGCCCCACAGGGCGCCCCATGCCACTAGCAGCCCAAAGCTCCTAGGGCACAGGGCCCCAACCCCCTCCACAGCCTGATTTGCTATATCTCCCTCCTCTCTCTCAGGAGAAACAGTGCAAGAAAGTAGGAGGGAGAGTCTCCCTTTACCTTGCAGAATGGTCCAGCATAACCTTGGATCATTGGGTGCTAGAAACCATTCGCAGAGGCTATGCAATAGAGTTTCTCAGCATACCACTGGACAATCCCCCACTCCACACTGTTTCCTTTTAAATTAAATTTTCTGTAGTAACAAATAACCCCATACAATGTTTGCTTAAATAGAAACCGTAGATATGAAGGACACCCACATGAATATCAAGGTACTGGGTTCCCACAGGAGATTTCTCTGGTTTTGTTTCAGGGACCAGCATTACCAGTTCTGAGTTCTGCCCTTCAGCCTTTTGTTGGCACCCAGGGTTTTTACCAAATGCCTGGCAGTAGTGGCAGCAGCCCTCCGAAGAAAAGGCTACTTCGTCTACCCCTACTTGGATGACTGGCTCATTTCAGCCTAGTCAGCAAGTCAGTTGAGAGGCGCCTTGGAGGAAACGAAAAAACCTTTTTCTCTCCCTGGGCATCACTATAAATTGTCCGGAGTCGCAACTCGCACCCTCCCAGAGGTTGCAATACATAGGGGCCATCCTGGACACCATTCAGGGGAAAGCCTTTTTGCCTTCAGACAGGGCAGATCTCTTGAGGGACCTGGCACGCAGAGTCCAAGCAGCATCTTCCATCCCGGCGATGGTCATCCTTCAGCTTCTGTGCCACATGACTGCGGCCATTGCTATGGTCCCCCTTGCCAGATTACACATGAGGGTTCTGCAGTGGTACCTCAAGGTCCAGTGGGACCAGGCGGTGGACTTCTTGGATCAGCTGATCGTGTCTCAGTGGCGGTCTGTCGCTTCCTCAAGTGGTGGCTCTGCCTCCCACATCTTTTCAAAGACTACCCCCATCACAGACTCTAACGACTGACGCCTCATTGTCAGGATGGGGGGCTCACCTCAGGGAACACTGGAACAGGGGGGCCTGGTCCCCCACAGAGTGCTTCCTACATATCAGCATTCTGGAAATGAGAGCTGTTCTGTTCGCCCTGATGACATTTTGAGACCAAGTCTCCCCAGATACTCTCTTGGTGTAGTCAGACAACACTCCGGTTGTCTTCTACATCAACAAGCAAGGGACACTCAGTCATACCCCCTTTGCAGGGAGGCCGTGACAGTCTCAGTTGCTCTCATTCTCTGAACCACGAGTGGGAATTGCTCCAGGAAGTTGCAAGCGACCTCTTCTGTCACTGGGGCCATCCAGAACTGGACCTTTTTATGTCCCCGTGCAACGCCAGACTGCCAGATTTCTGCTCTCTCGATCTGGGGCCTGTGTGTTTTCTAGTGAGACGCATTGACCCTCTCCTGGACAGGGAGGTTTCTGTATGCCTTCCCTCCCTTCCCTCTCATTCAGAAAGTCCTGCTCAAACTGCAGTCAAAGTAAGCCAGAATGATTCTGGTGGCCCCTCTTTGGCCCCGGCAAATTTGGTACCTGCTGCTACAGCAACTGACCTCGGAACCTCTCGTGCAGTTGCCACTCTCCACCCACTTGCTCTCTCAAGAAAAGGGGACACTAGTCCATCTTTCTTTGCAATCTCTTCACCTGCACGCCTGGCTCTTGCAGTCTTCGCAGAAGAAATATTAGGGGTGTCAAGCAGGGTAGCAGAAGTCCTGGTAGCAACGAAGAAACTCTCTATTAGGGCAACTTATGCCATGAAGTGGAAGTGTTTCTGCCTCTGAGCAATGGCTCATGCACTAGATCCCCTGGATTGTCCAGTCAAGCATGTGCTGGATTATCTTCTCCACCTCTTGGACCTGGGCTTAAGCTACTCGGCCATCAAGGTACATATGTGTGCGGTCTTGGCATACCATGTACCAAATGAGGAGAGGACTCTGGCACAGCTCAACATGTGCAAGACCTTCCTCCGAGGGGTTCTTCACATCAGACCTCCCAGGACTGACCCGGTCCCACCATGGGATTTGCTTTTCGTTCTTGAGAGGCTCTCACCCTGCCTCCCTTCAAACTAGCCGCAACCTGCGAGCTAAGCTTTCTTTCATGGAAAGCGTTATTTTTAGTTGCTATTACTTCTGCTCGAAGGGTTTCTAAGCTTCAAGCCCTTATGTGTAAGGAGCCTTATCTTGTTTTCCACAGGGACAGGGTAACCATGCGTATGAATCCTAAGTTTCTGCCGAAGATGGTGTCCACATTGATTCTGAACCAGGACATCAACCTTCCTGTTTATTACCCAAAGTTCTCTAATCAAGGTGAGGCCTTGTTGCATACTCTGGATGTACATAGGATCTTTCTTTATTACATCCACAGAACTAGTGCAATGAGGAAGATGGACCAGTTGTTCATCTCCTCCGCACCTAGGATGACTGGGGCCCCTGTCTCCAAACAGTCACTAACGCGTTGGTTAGGGTATTGTATTTCATTCTGTTATCAGCATCATGGTAAATCCTTGCCGGAAACGATCAAGGGATCTTACTTCGAGAAACAGCTCTTGCAGCAGGTTACACAATTAGGACCTGAAGCCAGCAGGCACCAGGACCCCACAGAAATTTTCTAGCTAGCAGTATCCAGCGGGGACCGCCCCCAACGTCAGGCATAATACAAAAGGGGGCGATCCCCCAGAATCCCCTGTTTTTTTTTTCCCCCCAGTCGACTCGCCAGCATCGGCCTCACGGACCCGCTCCAGTGAACGACGTCTAGAACTTCCAGCATTTAACTACTAAATGTCGGCATCTCCAACTCCTTCCTCAGAAGAACACCCCTCTAAGTGTGCCTGCGGCAAACAGATACCTTTTAAGGATCTGCATTCATCCTGTCTGCGGTGCCTAGGCCCGGAACATGACACCAAGACCTGCTCCTTTTGCCAGCAGCTCAGTAGTCGCACCCGGATCCGCCACCAGAAGGCACTTGAGGGGCTCCTGTTGGAAGAAAGATTAAAGATTATGGATAAAGACCCTGCCTCCAGAGATGAGTCTACCTCTAAGTCCCATAAGCACCGGGAAAAGACCAGGTCCAGATCCCCGAACCGGGCCTCAGACAGTCACACTAGCTCCAGCTCCACGCGCTCAGACTGCTCTCCCTTCAGGGCTCGCTCTCAGACCCCTCCCGTTAAGGTTAGGACTTCAGGCAGCTCTTCGGCTTCTCTGCATCCGATCAAAACTTCTAGGACTTTGGACCCTTCTCCAGCGCCCTCCCGGGCTTCCACGAAGTCTTCTGACCATCACCGGTCCAAGTCCTCTTCAAAGATATCTCAGGCTTCCTCGGACAGACTCCGGAACCCCGACGCCAGATCAGCCTCTTAGGGGACCGGACCCCCCTCCCAGGAAGACCAAGGACCTAACGTCCCTTAAGCGGACGACAGACACTAAACGGGCTGCTGACCCTTCCCTGGTTAAGCACCTGTCAGACCAGACGTTGGCCAAACACCTGAATTCGGCCAAATTTCCTCAGGAGCCGACAACTGCCTCTCCGTCACTGGTGGATACCGGTCGCCAGGGCTCTACGGAGGAAGATCTGACATTGCCTGATGACCAAGCAAGTGACAAAGAGGAGGCCGGGCTTCCACAGGAGCCTTCGCCTGATCCGGCGACACCCTTGGACCCAACGCCCGATACCGGCGACAGACCAACCCCAACGCCAGGAGCGTCGTCCGGTAGGAACATCCAGGAGGTTAAAGACCTCTTTACCTTTTGGTGGGACACAATCAAAAAAGACATGGTCCCCGTGAAACCTACTCCTCCTACTCCTCCTCCTCCTCCACCACAGGAGCCAGTAGGAAGACCTCCGACCCCTAAGGAGCCTACTCCATCTCCTGGGGCAGAGTCAAAGAAAGGAGAAGGCCCCCTTCAAGATCTCCCTCAGGGTCTCCCAGTCCCAAGCGACCCAGACATAGATGGTCCACTCCACAAGGGGAAGACTCGAGACCTGACACTTCAGATACCTCCAGGTCTCCTTCTCCAATCAGCATCCCATCGCCTGACCCACAGGACCTCCCCAGGTCACCTCCGAATGATCCCTCCTTTTCTGAAATCATAAGGCACATCCAGGAGACCATGGGATGGGAAACAGAAGACCTAGACCCCGAATGACAGCGCCTAGCACGATATCTTCGGCAGAAGGACCCTATGCCTGTGGTGGTGCCACTCTTGGTGGACACCTTCGCGGACGTCACCAAGGCCTCGTGGAAATGTCCGCACTCCACCCCCACGGTGCCAAAGAAGGATGACCGCTTGTACAGGGCCCGTGCGGAGGACCCGTACTTGGTGCAACAACCCCTGACTGATTCACTGGTCATCACGGCCTCCCATGACAGGGTTTCAACGACTGCAACATTTGAGTACACAGCCTCTGGACCAGGAGTCCAAGCACTTGGACTCACTGGGTAGGCACATGTATGCGGCTGCTACATGCTCCATTAGGTCACTGACATATCTGACACACATGGTTCAGTTTCAGAATGCCGTATGGGAACAGGGTCAAGACCTAGTCAAAGCACTTCTGGATGGCGAGCAGAAGGAGGAGCTTCTGAACCTCCTTCACACTGGGTCAGACATGGGGACCCAAGTTTTGAGAGCCGCCTACGATTCAGCGGACTCTGCAGCAAGGGGAGCAGCCTCAGGCGTCTGTCTCCGGAGACACTTATGGCTTTGTGTCTCCGGATTTACACCGCACGTCCAGAAAAACATCCTGGACGTTCCCTACAACAGTGAGGTCCTATTTGGTGAAGATTCCGAAATGGTTATCACCAAATTACATGACGCTGGGAAGGCAGTAAGGACTGTACAGGCCATGTACAGGCCCAAATCTGGTTCCTTTCGTAGGAACCAGAATTGTTTTCGCGGCCGACAACAAAGGCAACAGCCACGTTCCGGCCAGCAGCAAAGGGGCAACTTCAACCGTAAGGCCCAGCCTAAATCATCCCCAGGCCAAGGTCAGAGATATACCAAATCAACCCAGCCTGCGGGGGGTAATGCCGCCACAGCACAACTCCTTCCCGGCCCCCACCCCTCCTCTGGATCAGTGGGAAGAAAAGGTCGGGGGTCGCATCGCTCGCCACCTTTCAGGATGGCAGACGATAACCGCTGACCGGTGGGTCCTCCAACTGGTCGAGTGAGGACACTGTATAGAATTCCTCGACCACCCACCGTCAAGACCTCCCCTGCTTTCCCATTATTTGGGTCAGCACACACTGCTCATACAGCAGGAAGTGCTCGCGCTTCTGGGAAAGGAGGCTATAGAGCACGTACCGAGGAACCAGAAAGGTGCAGGTTATTATTCCCACTTCTTTCTGGTTCCCAAAAAGAGTGTACCTCCGTCCGATTCTGGATCTCAGCGACCTCAACGTTTCGGTCCTTTACAAATGCTTCCGAATTGTGACCCTTCCAGGTTTAATTCCCATGCTCAAGCAGGGTGCCTTCTTAGTGTCTCTGGATATGCAGGATGCTTACCTGCACATACCTATAGCTCGAGCGGACAAGAAATTCTTGCACTTCGAGTTTCTAGGTCGCCATTATCAGTTCCGAGCCCTCCCCTGCGGACTGTCCTTGGCACCTCGGGTATTTATGAAGTGCATGGCAGTTGTAGCGGCAGCTCTCAGGAGACAAGGCTACTACGTGTTCCCATACCTCGAAGACTGGCTCCTCATAGCCTCCTCTCGGGAGGCTCCGATGTCCGCGATCCACTGTACTTGTTCCCTCTTCGGGTCGTTGGGCATCATCATCAATCAGGAGAAGTCACACCTGGTTCCGTCGCAGAGATTGTAGTTCATAGGTGCAGTCCTGGACACACATGCGGGTGACCCAGTACAGAGTATGGCCTGAAACTTGCAGGTAATCTAAAATGGTTTGTGTGGTGGATCCGAATAGCTTATCCCCATTGAAGAGTGCATTCATGATCCTCTGCTGAACATCTGGGGTAAACCCCGAGACCTGGAGCCATGCATGACATCTTAAATTAATGCCTAAGGCAGAAGATAGTACAGTTATGCAAGAACTTACCGTAACAGTAGATCTTCGAGAGGAGCTCTTGCAGCAGGTAATACCATTAGGACTAATGCCACTAAGCATTAGGACCCCACGTAAAATCTTGTAGCTAGCAGTCTGTAGCGGGGGACTGCCCCCGATGTCGGCTCTGCCTGATATCAGATGTGGTATAAAGGGGGCAGTCCCCCAGCGCCATCTCAGTTCTCCCACCGGAGACCCGGCTGAAAGGATTGGAGAATCGGGCAGGATCTCCCCAACCCTGAATAAGGGTAAAAACACAGATTCCTGGGGTATGGAGGGTGGGAAAGCCACCTGCTGCAAGAGTTCCTCTCGAAGATCTACTGTTATGGTAAGTTCTTACATAACTGTACTATCTGACTTTGAAGGGGAGCTCTAGCAGCAGGTAATACCATTAGGACTGAGTCCAACCAGTACCCAAGAATAGGCCCAGATCTGATGGGAGGGGGAGAAGAAAAAATAATGGCTGTACAGCTTCAAGAGAGTAGGCCCTGCAGGACAGCCAGTCCAAAACCTGCTCTCCTCTGAGAAGCAATGTCAAGGCTCTTATGCCTAATGAAGGTATGGACTGTGCTCCAGGTCACGGCAGCGTAGATATCTGCCGAGGATACATTCCTCAAGGAAGCAAATGAGGTAGCCACAGCCCTGGTGAAGTAAAGTGCAGTTACGTAAGAACTTACCATAATAGTAGATCTTCGAGAACAGCTCTTGCAGCAGGTTACACCATTAGGACTGAAGCCGGCAGGCGCCAGGACCCCACGGAAATTTTCTAGCTAGCAGTATCCAGCGGGGACCGCCCTCGACGTCGGCCCTGCCCCCGACGTCCGGCATCATATAAAAGGGGGAGGTCCCCCAGAATCCCCAGTTCTCCCACCAGAGACTCCCGGCCGCTAGATGACATCAGAAGTGGAGACCGAGGATCCGCCTTCAAAGAAGGTGTTCAGAACGGTGTCACAAACACCGAATCCTAGGTAATGATTAAAGGACCAACTCTACTTCCAGAGGGGATGGTGGGAGGGAAACTATCTGCTGCAAGAGCTGTTCTCAAAGATCTACTGTTACGGTAAGTTCTTATGTAACTGTACTATCTTACTTCGAGAAACAGCTCTTGCAGCAGGTTACACCATTAGGATGGATTCCAAAGCAATTCTGGAAATCCCCCACAGGTGGGAGGAGGCTAGGTAGAGATCGTTAGTTGGACCGAATCCTAGGATAGTAGTCCCTGAAGGACTGCTAGACCAAAACGAGCTCTTCGCCGTGATGCAACGTCCAGGCTATAATGCCTGATAAATGTGTGCACGGTGCTCCAAGTAGCTGCGCAGATGGCCGAAGTGGACACGTTGTTCAGAGCAGCAAAAGAGGTAGCCACCCCCCTTGTGGAATGTCCCTTAACTGAGCCCGGTAGGGATTTGTTACGTTTCTGGTAACAGTACGTGAATCAATGGATGAGCCACCTGGACAGCGTTTGTTTAGAAACCAGAGCCCCCAGCATCCTATGGGCAAAGGAGACAAAAAGCTGATCAGATTTACGGTGTTGCCGTGTTCTGGTCAGGTAGTATCTTAGACACCTATGCACATCTAGAGTGTGCAGCAGGGCCTCTCCTCTATTAGAGTACTTAGGAAAGTACACTGGCAAGTTGATGTCCTGATTGAGGGTGAGGGCTGAGACCACCTTAGGTAGAAACTTTGGGTTTGTCCTTAGGGACACCGTGTCCTGGTGAAAACACAAATAAGGTTCTTTGCACAGGACTGCGTGAAGCTCAGAAATCCTTCTCGCCGAAGTAACAGCAACTAAAAATAACATCTTCCATGCCAGGAGACGTAACTCGCAATCCGTGGCTGGTTCAAAAGTTGGCAGCGTAAGCTGCTCCAGGATGAAGGGTAAGTCCCACAGAGGAATGGGATCATTAATCGGAGGCCTAAGGTGGAGGAATGCTTGTGCGGTTTCCAACTGAGCTATGGACTGTAGGCCTATAGGAGTGTGATAGGCCGAGATGGCACAAAGTTGTATTTTTATTGAGGAGTAGGCCAAGCCTGCCTGAAAAAGGGACAGGAGGTAGTCTAGAACAGAACCTTCCGAACAATCCAGCAGGGAAAGTCCTCGTGCTTGAGCCCAGAGGCAAAATCTGCGCCATTTCATGGCGTATGTGGCATGAGTGGCCAGTTTTCTAGCAGCCGCTAGAACATCTGCTGCCCCTTGCGAGACCCCGTAGCGCATGACAGCTATGTCCCTAGGAGCCAGGCGTGCAGGTTCAGAGATCGAAGGTCTGGATGGACCAAGGATCTTGCCTTCTGGGACAATAAGTGAGAACTGATTGACAGAGGTACTGGAGGTTCCTGAGACAGCTGCTGTAGCAGAGGAAATCAAATCTGCCTGGGCAAAAAGGGCGTGATTAGTATCAGCGTCGCCTGCTCTCTGCGGAGTTTCAAAAGAACCCTCTGGATCAACGGGAAGGGAGGAAATGCATAGAGGAATCTGCCCATCCAGGAGAGGGACAACACGTCTCGCCAGAAAACACCAGGCCCTGGATCTAGCGAGCAGAAATTGTGCAGTTTTGCATTGGATGGGGACGCAAAAAGATCTAACTCTGGTGTCCCCCATCTGTGAAACAGATCCTCTACCACCTCCTGGAGAAGTTCCCATTCGTGGACTCCGGCTGTCTGCGACAATGTTGTACACTCCTCGGACATGTATAGCAATAAGGTTTGCGCCGTGTTACAGAACCCAATCCCACACCCTCATGGCCTCCCTGCAAAGTGGGTAGGAATGGGTGCCTCCTTGTTTGTTGAGGTAATACATCACCACGGTATTGTCTGTTTGCAGCAGCAGAGTACCCGGTGGAATCTCCAACTGGAAGGCCTGCAAGGCATAAAGGACTGCTCTCATCTCCAAAATATTTATGTGGAGATGAGCTTCCTGGGGCATCCACAAGCGCTGAAACCTGACCCCGTCGAGGTGTGCTCCCCAACCGAACCCTGAGGTATCCGTGGAGAGTGTCACAATAGGAGAAAGCGCAATAAAGGGGAACCCCACTGATAGGTGCTTTGGTTCAAGCCACCATTGCCAATCCCGGATGACGGCATTCGTGATCCGAATTGGAAGCTGCAGATGTTCTTGCTTCTGATCCCATTGTACCCATAACATCCACTGTGTCACCCGCATGTGGAGACGGGCTAAAGGGACTGTTGCAATGGCCGCAGCCATGTGTCCGAGCAGACAAAGGATCAGTCTTGCTGGGACCGTCTTCTTTGTCAAGATGTCCCTTATGAGGGATCTGATACATAGAAACATAGAATTTGACGGCAGATAAGGACCGCTTGGCCCACCCAGTCTGCCCATTTCCCTACCTACTGGATAAGCTGCAGATCTTAGTTAACCAGCAGCCTACTTCTTCCTACCCCCACCCCCTAGAATGGCCTTATGACTGTCCCATGCATGCTTGAATTCCACCACTGTTTTTGACTCCACAGCCTCTTCCGAAGGCCGCTCCATGCATCCACAACCCTCTCTAGAAAAATATCCTTAAATTACCTCTGAGCCGCCCTGCCTTCAAATTGTATCCCTTGTTCTTGCACACCTCTTTTCTGAAAGATGCTACCCTCTTGGACTTTGTTGATTCCCTTGAGGTACTCAACGCTTCTATCATGTCCCCTCTCCTCCTTTCCTCGAGGCTATACATATTAAGCTCCTTTAGTCTCTCTCTCTTATGTCTTCCGGTGCAGACCCTGCACCATTTTAGTTGCCCTCTCGACAGCTTCCATCCTGTCTATGTCTTTATGAGATTGGGTCTCCAGAACTGCATGCAGTACTCCAGATGGGGTCTGACCAGCTGTCTGTACAGAGGGATAATAACTTCCTGTTTTCTACTGGTGATGCCTCTCCTATGCATCCCAGTATCCCCCAGCCCTCCTTGCTGCCCTCTCACATTGCTTGCCCACCTTTAGGTCATCTGATATAACTACCCCCAGGTCCCTTTCCATTTTTGTTGTTGTTAGTATCTCACCCCCATTGTGTACTCTTCCCTGGGTTTTGTTTCTCAGGTGCATTACCTTGCACTCTTAGCATTGAATCTAAGCTGCCATACATTTGACCATTCCTCTAACCTTGCCAAGTCCCTTCTCATCCTTTCCACCCCACCTTGTGCATCAACTCTGTCGAGATCTTGTGTCATCTGCAAAGAGACATACTTTTCCTTCCAGTCCCTTTGCAATGTCGCTTATAAAGACATTGAAGAGGACCGGTCCTAATACTGAACCCTGCGGTACCCCACTAGTAACCCCCCTTTCTTCTGAGTGTACTCCATTTACTATTACTCTCTGTGTCCTGTTCTCCAGCCAATTCTTTATCCAGGCTGTCATCTTGGGACCCACTCCCAGGCTAGCTAACTTGTGTATTAATCTTTTGTGTGGGACTGTGTCAAGCGCCTTGCTAAAGTCTAGGTAGGCCATGTCCACTGCCCCTCCCTGATCTTCTACTTTGGTCACCCAGTCAAAGAAATCTATCAGATTCGTCTGGCATGACCTTCCCGCTTGAATCCATGCTGCCTAGGGTCCTGTGCCCTCTGGCCTCTAGATACCGACAGTTCTTTCCTTCAGAAGGATTCCATCATTTTCCCTATCACTGAGGTTAAACTAACAGGTCTGTAGTTTCCTGCTTCTGCCTTGCTCCCACTTTTGTGAGGGAATCACATCTGCCCTCCTCCAGTCCTCGGATACCACCCCATCCTCCCATGATTTGTTAAAGAGGGTAGTCAGTGGTGTCACTAGTTCCACCCTTAGTTCTTTTAGAATTCTGGGATGAATCCCATCAGGCCCCATTGCTTTGTCCACCTTCAGTTTTAAGAGTTCTTTCATAACCCTTTCTTCTGTAAATGGGCTGGTATCAACTTCTGTATACAGAGTCTTTCTACTGTTTGTTTTAGGTACCTCCCCCTCTTCATTTGTAAATACTGAGCAAAAATATTTGTTTAGTATCTCTGCCTTTTCACAGTCTCCTCTGCCCACCCTCCTCCCTTTATTAAGCCTCACTATCCTCCCTTGGTCTTCCTTCCTCCCTGATGCACCTATAAAAGGTTTTATTCCTTCTTAACTGAGTTGGCTATCTTTTCCTCGGTTTGGGCCTTTGCTGTTCTGACTGCCTTCCCAGCTTCCTTTTGCTTTAACTGATACTGTTCTTGCCCTGCTTCTTCTGCATTCCTTGTACTTCCTGAATGCTTTCTTTTTTCTTGAACCTTCACTGCCACTTCCTTTGAGAACCATAGTGGTTTCTTACATCGTTTTGTTTTGTTTATTTGCTTCACACAAAGGCTTGTTACCTCTGTGATGGCAGTTTTATTATTCCCCATTGTTCTTCCACCCTCCTTCCTGCCCATTTGCTAGTGCATTCCTTAGGCACTCACCCATTTTTGGCAAAGTCAGCCCTCCTAAAGTCCAGTACTTTTGCCTTTGTATGGCTTGACTCTATTGCTGTGTTTATTTGAACCTATACTGTTCGATGGTCGCTAGTTCCCAGATGGCTACCCACTTCTACATCTGTGATCCTTTCTCCATCTCCATTTGAGAGAACCAGGCCTAAGATTGCTCCCTCTCGAGTGGGCTCCAATATTAGTTGTCTAAGGAATGCCCCCCTGTAGGGCATCTAGAATAATCCCACTCTTTGAAGTGGCTGCTGCAACTGCACTCCAGTTAACATCTGGCATAGTCAGATCACCCATCAGCAATATCTCCCCTTTTTCTGCCATTCTAAGTATACTTTCTATCATTTTCTTGTCCATTTCCTCCCCCTGATGTGTTCTGCTCTGTCCTGGGACAAAAAAGCTTTCCCCTGGACGGTGTCCAGGACTGCACCTTTGAGATTGGCACACAGCATGTACTATACTCCCCAACCCTCAGGCCAGAAATGATATTCTCAACCCTATCAGTTTCGGCACTTGGGGCATCAAAGAGGGATAGGCAGACAGTCTTACAGAAGTAGACAACAGTCACAGTCGACAAGTAGACCTGCCTCTTCTGCCTCGTGTGGTGGTTGTTCCACCCCCGCTGCAGGGAGAGGGTCCACTACGCCCATCTGACTCATTCCCGACCCTCCCCAGCCCTTCTATGCCAGCCTCGGAGGCTATGGGGGGTCGCTTTTCTTGCCATCTAGAGGCCTGGGCACAAATAACAACCGATGAGTGGGTGCTACAAATTATAAGATCAGGTCATAAGTTAGAACTTGTAAGCTGTCCACCGACACACCCATTGCTACACGTAAATTACCCACAGGACCGTATCCCCATCCTGTGGGAAGAGTTGCAATCACTCAAAGTAAAAAAGGCGATACAGACAGTCCCTACTGAACAAAGGAGTCGAGATTTCTACTCCCACTTTTTCCTAATTCCAAAACAGACAGGAGGTCTCCATCCAGTACTGGACTTACGAAGCCTCAACAAATTCATACAGTACAGACATTTCAGAATGATGACTTTAGCCACCATCCTCCCCCTCTTACTTCAAGGGGATTGGCTCTGTGCCCTGGATATGAAAGACACATACCTTCATATTCTCATCCATCTGGCCCACCACAGATATCTGCTCTTCAGACTACTGGGAGAGCACTATCAGTTCAGGGCACTTCCATTCAGCCTCTCATCAGCACCCAGGGTATTCACAAAATGCCTGGCAGTAGTGGTAGCCACCCTAAGAAGGAGAGGCCACTTTGTGTTTTCCAACCTAGACAACTGGCTAATTAAGGTATCTGCCAAACCAGGCTTGATCCAGTCACTCCAAGCAACCTTGCAGTTCTTCGAACAACTGGGCATAACAGTAAATCCGCCCAAATCTCAAATAGATCCTTCCCAACAGCTCACTTATATCGGAGCCATCCTGGACATGACTGCAGGAAAGGCCTTCCTGCCAGAAAAAAGAAGTCAGGTCCTGATGTCCCTGGCCGCTCAGTACAGTTCGGTCACGTCCATCATGGCTGGCAGATCCCAGTTCATGGGAAATTGTTGCTTAATATTCAATGGGATTTGATAGTTTAAACTTAGAACTTCCATTTTAGTTTTATTTAATGTATATCCTGCTAAACTCGAGAATTCTTCCAGTTGTTGAATTACTGTCGGTAAAGACTTCTCTGGTTCTGTTAAATATATAAGGACATCATCAGCGTAAAGTGCCAGTTTATGCATTCTGCCACCTATCTGAACTCCTTTTATTGAGGTGTTCTGCCTGATGGATTGGGCAAGAGGCTCTATATATAGGGCAAAGAGCACTGGGGAGAGTGGATAACCCTGCCTCGTACCCCTACCCAGGGGGACCTCGGATGAAATATGTCCATTGGCTCTTACATATCCCTGTGGCTTATGATATTATTTAAATAAGCCTGATGAGAAAGAGTCAGAACCCAAACCCGGAGAGGACTCACCGTAGAAAGGAGCAAGAGACTTTCGAATGCTTTTTTAGCATCTAGACTGAGCATCGGGGAGGGACGTTTGATATCATTGATACGGTCGATAATATGCACTGTTCTTCTTAGATTATCCTGGGCCTGTCTTCCTGGGACACTTCCTGTCTGGTCTATATGAATCAATTCTGGAATAATTAATTGGATGCGGCATGCCAATATAGCAGTCAATATTTTATAGTCATTGTTGAGGGAAATGGGTCTGTATGAGGAGCAAAGCATATGGTCCTTTCCAGGTTTGGGTATAACCGATATCACTGCCTGTGACCATGAAATAGGTACTCTGCCTTCCTCCCAAAAGATAGCTTTACAAGTGTCAAGTAGTAACAATGCTACATCCCCCTTAACAACTTTATAAAATTCTGCCGGTAGCCCATTGGTACCAGGGCATTTACCAGTTTCAAGTTTCGAGATCTCAGCAGCAAGCTCTACTGAAGAAATTGGTTGCGTGAGGGCCTCCCTCTTGTTTTTTTTTTTTTTTCACTTTCAGGAGAGAAGCACAGACTAGGAACTCTGCCACCTTCTCAGGATTTGGTTCAGTGTCCGGTGCACAGAGTTCCTAGTAGTAACCTCAGAATGTTTCTGCAATTCCAGGTATTGTTTTCATTGCCTGCCTTGTACTGGGGTAATGAATGCCTGATATTATTGCCCTGGCTCTTTGTATACGTAACATACCAGCCAGCAGTTTGTGACCTAGGACCCCCGTCATAATACCTCTGGCACAGAAACAAAAGTTTCTGCTCTACATAATAGTCTAATAGCTCATTAAAGTCCTTTTTAAATTTTAAAAGTTTCTTCACTCTTTTTTTGTCCAGTTAAAATTTTTGGACGGCCTCTAGTGAATGGATCTGTTCCAATATACGATCCCTTATTGCCTCTGTCTCCTTTTTCTTCCTACTAGCCATTTCTATGAATTTCCCTCGCAGAACTGCTTTGGCAGCATCCCATAACACGGCAGAGGACACCTCTAACGTAGAATTGTCCTGTAGATATTGTTTATAAGTTTTCTTTATTTCTTCTTTTGCTTTCTTATCTTGCAGCAGGGACACGTTTAAATGCCAGAAGGTGTTTCTACAAGTCTCCAACACCTCCAGCTTCAAAAAATTCGGAGCATGGTTTGAGAGTACAAAGTCCCCAAACCACATATCCTGAACTATAGACATCTGTTCTTTTGGGACCAGGAAGTGGTCAGTCCTTAAACATGTTTGGTGGGCAGCTGAGAAAAAAAGTGTAGTTCCTTCTATGTCCAAAAAGTTGCCTCCATACATCTACTAACCCCATCTCCCCTAACAATTTCTGAACATACCTCGCCACTTTATATTCCTTTCTTGGGGACTTTGAAGAGGTGTCTAATTGTGGGCTGAAAATTAGATTCAGGTCCCCACCACAAATAACAGGTCCCTCCGCCCAATCCTGCAGTGCCATGAAAAATGCCCTGTACTCTTGAAAAGACGATCCCAGCGGGAAATATACATTAGCTAGGGTAACCGTAGACCCCATATACATGCCTTTCACGAGAGCGTATCTTCCCTCTTTATCTTTTAGCTAATCAGTCATTTGGAACTGTACCCTCGCGGGAACCAGAATTGCTACCCCCCCCCACCTTCCTTTTTTTGTATGAGGCTGTTGCCATGGCCCCAAACCCAAACTTCTGCAATTTATCATGCTCTTGTGCTAAAAGGTGTGTTTCCTGTAAAAAGATAAAGTCTGCACCACTACGTTTCAAGTATGTTGAGACCTTACTTCTCTTTACAGGATTTGTTAAGCCATGTACATTGTAAGAACAGACCACCATCCCCTTTTTACATATGAACATACGAAGAAGCCAACAGAAGAAGGCAATTTGGTCTATCAAGTCTGCTCATATTGCAGGGTCCACAGCCTGAGCTAATGTCCCCGCCTTCCCTCCCCCACTCCTCCCATCCTCCCTACCCATGATCCTTACTTCCCCCTATGCCTATCCCAGCCTCTGTTAAAGCTGCCCACTGTCTTCAACAAGATGAACTCATTCAGCAATGCATTCCAAGTGTCCACAACCCTCTCTGTGAAGACATGCTTCCTGACGTCCCCCCTAAATCTCCCACCCTCCAGCTTAAGACTGTGCCCCCTAGTGTTATGATTGCCACTCAGCTTAAAGAGACTCTCCTTATCAACCTTATTTATCCCTTTCAAGTACTTGAAAGTCCCAATCATGTCCCCTCTCTCTCTCCTGTCTTCCAGGCAGTACATGTTCCGTGCCCTCAACCTCTCCTCGTATGCCTTACCCTCCTGACCCACTATCATCTTTGTAGCCCTCCTCTGGACCTTCTCCAGCAGGTTAATGTCCTTTTTGAGGTGTGGGCACTAGTACTGAACTCCGTACTCTAGATGCGGCCTTACCAGTGACCTGTACAAGGGCAGTATAACCTCCTCTCTCCTACTACTGATCCCCCTTGATATGCATCCCAGCATCTTATTTGCCTTTGCTGCTACTTTCTCGCACTGCGTGGAGTGCTTCAGGTCACTAGTGATCATCACTCCCAGGTCCTTCTCCTCCTCTGATGCAGATACTTAAACTCCACCCAGGCTTTTTACTAGCCATTGAAATACATTCTGCTCCTGCAAGATGCACCACACTCTCCTCTATCCCAAGATTCTATTCATTGTCTCTGTACTCAAGACACTTGCCTGCATAGTGTTTCGCTAGACCCAAAAAACAAAACATAAACATAATCAAACCGGTCTCGCTCATCCTAAAAACAGAAGGACCAACAGAACCACCTGTCTAAGTATAGAACAGTGGAACTAAACCAAACTCTTCCAAGGTGGGAAGTCCTAGCATATATTAAGGACTTCTGTTCCCAGACCCTGGTTATCCGGAGATGTACTAAGTACCAGGATAAGGGAAGGGCGCGTTTTGGCAAATGTTTTTTCCAGAGGTCTCCCCCAGAGCTGCCTAAATTATCAGACTACTCCTTGTAGTACAGGAACAATTCCTGACAATCTGCATCGCAGACCTGAGAGGCTGGAGTCCTATCTGTCGGGCCCCCAGACCCTTCAGAAGAAAACACCGTACATGTTTATTAAAGATCCTCACCTTCTAAATTGAAGGACTCACTGAGGGAAATTATACAGGGAGGGGAGAGGGGGAGGCGACTTCTGTCCCATCTCCCTAACCTCCACACCCACAATTGTAATCATGTTTAGGAATTAGCTTACAGCCTGATTGCTTAAATTTCTCCCACCTAAATTTGTGGGGTTCATCTACCCTTAACATAAAACGAAACGTGTTTGTACTGCTGTTCATTCAGAAAACTCCAGAGTTAAAAGGAGCCACAGAGAGTTTCAGTTATTGCTCATAATCCTTAAAAAAAAAAAAGTCATTGTTGCTCCTGCATTAATACCCAGATCCCACTTTGAGGGGGAGCTCTTGCAGCAGATAATACCATTAGGACTAAGCCGCCAGGCGTTAGGACCCCACGGTAAAAACTTCCCGCTAGCAGTCTGTGGCAGGTCTCCACCCCGACGTCAGACGTGGTATAAAAGGGGCAGTCCCCTGGCACCAACTCAGTTCTTTTCCCACCATTGACCCGCTGACATCGGATCCACGGATGCCATTGTTGCAGTAGACTGCCATTTTGCACCTTGCGCAGTTTACCTGTTAGTTTTTCTTCAGTGTTTTCTTCAGAAAAGTGCATGTCTTCATCGACCTCTCAGCACCAAAAGTTGAAGTGCGTGTGTGGGATGCAGATCCTGGCGAGGGACAGCCACTCTGCTTGCTTGATCTGCCTAGGCCCAGACCACTGGCCTGACGACTGCCAGCACTGCCAAAAGTTTAATAGTAAAACCTACATCCATCACCTCAAGATGCTCAAGGCCTACCTACTGGAGCAACAAGTGGCTGCCAAGCAGAAGACCCAGTCGGGACATAGTCCTTCCTCCTCAGCCAGGGAGTCTCCCCCCAAGGAGAAGCGATCAAGAGGGAAACACCATCACCGGGAGAAGGAGAGAGTCAGATCAGAGTCCCACCCAAAGTCTCCTCACAGGACTTCTGCTTTCTCTACCTCCAGCAGGAGATCGGGGTCGGTTCCCCAAAGTACAACAGCCATTTCGAGCTTTACTCGGAAGAAGACTACCGTCTCATCACACTCAAAACATAGGAAATCTTCATCCCAGGGGCATTCTTCCGCCCAAGTTCCCTTGGCGCACCGACCCCACAAGACCTCACATGGGCTGACCCAAGAGGGACAGGCATCTGCTTCAGGCAAAGCTTCAGAACCTGTCACCCGTAAGCACTCCGTATCGTCAGACAGGCATAAAAAGTCGGATAACTCCACCAGATGCCAGGAGGTCATCAGGTACCAAATGCCTCCTCCACCCAAGGAAACAGACGTCAGCCTCCGAAGGTAGGCAGACTACCGGCCACTCCAACTCCGCATCAGAAATGGATCAGGCGCCGCCAGCCAAAGAGCGGCCATTGGCCCTAAGGCCCCAAAGGACAAAACTCCAGGGGCTGTGGATGCCCAAACTGCCTCCCCCGCCTCCTCTTAAGGAGCTGGATGCCAGACCGTAAGAGGGCTCAGCTCCACCGGACAAGACCCCATCAAGCCTGATGCCAGAGGCACCAACAGACAAGGTGCCCCAGGACCAGACGTCGGCACCCCGAAGGACCACAGGGCCTGACGCCTGGCCCCTCCAGTGTACCAAACCCAACGCCTCCGCCTCCAGTCGTCCCATTGGCTGAGGTGGGGGTGCTTTTCATTGCTTGGTGGAACACCATAAAACAGGATTTGCTCCAAAACCCAGGGATCCATCCCTGGTCCGGCCACCATCCAGGGACCAGTTGCCTAAGCGACCTCCCCTGCCGACGGAGCATCTGCTACCTGATGAGGATGATAGGTGGACACCTGGTTCAGGCTGCAGAAAGAGATACCCATTGTCTGTCCCGTTCACTACCGGATGCCGGCCATCATTCTCAGGAGAGGACACCGGAGAGTGCTCCTCAGAGTACTCCTCCGAGGATGAGCTACTTATTCCTTCTCCGGACCCAAGAAGAGACTCACCAAGGTCACCTCCAGCTGACCCGTCCTTCTTGGACATTATGAGGCATATCCAAGCCCTGTATCAGTGGGACACAGAAGAGCTGGACCCTGAGTGGCGCCATCTGCCAAAATTTCTGGGGGCTGCTGACCGTAAACCCTTGGTCATCCCCCTATTGGTGAAGCCCTTCCTAGATGTCACCAAATCAACATGGAGGCACCCGGCTACCACAATGGCAGTAGCAAGGGAAGCAGACAGGCTCTATAAAACGCTTAAAGGGGAGCCTTTCTTAGGAGAGCATGCTAAAGCCTATTCTGTGGTACTGACGGCTGCGCATGGCAGGGCACAACAACCAAGGCACATGAGCACCCAGATCCAGAGTCCAAAAAGCTGGACCAGATGGGCTGCAAGGTATATTCATTGGCTACCTGCATGGTCAGGTCGTTGAATTTTCTTGCCCACAGTTACATACCAGAAGTCACTGTGGGCAAAAGCGATGGATCTGGCTAAGACCCAGCCAGACTCGGAGGGTAAAGCAGAACTCCTAGCTGTCATCCAGTTGGGTATGGATGTGAACAAGCACATGCTAAGAAGCTCTTATGACTCTGCAGACACGGCAGCAAGGGCAGCAGCCACAGGTATTTGTATGAGGAGGCATGCCTGGCTGAGAGTTTCTGGTTTCCGGCAAGATTTGCAAGATACCATCTTGGACGCTCCCTTTCTGGGACCCGTCCTCTTTGGCCAGGAGACAGAGAAACATAACTAGACTGCAGAACTCTGGCAAGGCGGTATCTAAGGTCCATCGTATGTACAGGTCAGAACCGCAGGCAACCCGGTGCCGTCCCTTTCAGAAGAACCAGGGACAGCAGGGAAGATGCCAGCCACAGCACAAGGGAGGCTTTAAAAGAAGAGGTCCCCCGTCCCTTCATGCGCCCAATGCCCCCAAAATCCTAAGGTGCTCAGACCTCTCCTGCCCACCCCCTCCACAATGGCATGACTCTACAACCCCCCCGGAGGAAGTGCATGGGGAGGCGGCAGGAGGGAGATTCTTGCTTTACCAATACAGATGATTCAATATCACGTCAGATGAATGGGTCCTCAAGATAGTAGAGAGAGGATACTCCCTGGAATTTATCCAGTTCCCACCGGACAATCCACCAGTCTGCTTCCCCTCCCATGTGGCTCTCTGAGCCGAAATACAGGCCTTGCTTGAAAAAAGAGCTATCCAGAAGGGTCTCCTGTGCTCAAAGAGGCAAGGGATTTTATTCCCACTTCTTCCTAGTCCTGAAGAAGATGGGAGACCTCTGTCCCATTCTGGATCTGAGCCAGCTGAACACCTTCATCAAATACAAAAGGTTCAAAATGGTGACCTTAGCGAGTCTGTTGCCTACGCTCTATCACGAAGACTGGTTCTGCTTCCTGGATATGCAGGATGCTTTTATGCATATAAAGAACATGCCATCCCACAGGAAGTACCTGCGCTTCACCTTCCAAGGAGGGCACTACCAGTTCAGGGCACTTCCATTCGGCCTGTTATCTGCACCAAGGGTTTTCACCAAGTGCCTGGCAGTAGTGGCGGTGGCCCTTTGGGGGGGGCACTTTGTTTACCCCACCTGGGTGGTTGGCTTCTCACGGCTTCTTCAGAAGACCAATTGAACAGGTCGAGGGAAGAGACGTTCAGTCTATTCCGGACCTTGGGCATTACCCTAAATCTGCCCAAGTCACACCTGTGGCCTGGTCAAAGGCTACAGTGCATAGAACACAGTCCAAGGGAAAGCCTTTTTTCCCGCAGACCGGGCAACCAGGCTAAGGGAGGTTGCTCACAGGGTGACTGACTCAGTCCTGGTCCCAGCGAGGGTAATTCTGCAGCTTCTAGATCATACGGCTGCAGCCATAGCCACAGTTGCCCTTGCACATTTGAATATGAGGATCCTGCAGTGGCACCTCAGAGTACAGTGGGACCAAGGCACGGACGAGCTTGAAGAGCCCATCTGGATCTCCAGTGCAGTCCATCAATCCCTGTCTTGTTGGGTCATCCCTGCCCATTTGGACAAAGGGGTTCTCTTTCAGCATCCCAACCCACAGCAGATCCTGACTATGGATGCCTTGGGACTGGGATGAGGAGCACATCTTGCTTCTCATCAGATGAGGGGTTCTTGGAATTCAGTGGAATGGTCTGTCCACATAAACATTTTGGAGATGAGAGCTGTACTATATGCCCCTCAAGCCTTCAAAGGAGTACACTTTCCTGGGCCCCTTCTGATCCAGTTGGACAATACCACAGGAGTCTTCCATCTTAAGCAAGGGGGCACGCACACTTATCCCCTATACAGAGAGGTAATGAGGGTATGGACTTGGGCAGTGGATCACAGCCTGGATCTCATGGCAGTCCATGTTCCAGGGATGCACAACATACTCGCAGACAACCTAAGTCACCCTCGGTTTCAGAGGCACAAATGGGAACTACAGCAAGAAGTCACAGATGACCTCTTCGAAAGGTGGGGTAGACCAGAGCTGGACCTCTTTGCATCCCCACTCAACGGCAAACTGCCCAATTTCTGCTCACTAGATCCAGGGCCTGGTGTTTTTTGACGAGACGCAGTATCCCTCTCTTGGACAGGGAGGTTTCTGTATGCCTTCCCCCTTCTTCAGAGGATCCTGCTCAAGTTGCAGGCAGAGGGTGTCCGAATGATCCTGATCGCACCCTTCTGACCTTGACAGATTTGGTTCCCGCTGTTACAACAGCTGGCATCAGAACCACTGGTTCAGTTGCCCCGTCCACTCACTTGCTGTCCCAGGAACAAGGGATGTTGGTCCATCCAGCCCTCCGATCCCTTATGCATGGCTCCTGCGGACGTAGCTAGGGATAGATTTGGAGTATCCCTTAGAGTGGCAGAGGTGCTCATGGCAGTGAGAAAACCCTCTATCAGGGCTACATATGCCATGAAGTGGAAGTGTTTCTGCTTGTGGGCGTTCCCCCGATCTCTGGATCCCCCTCAATTGTCTGGTGAAATCTGTGCTGGAGTACCTTCTCTACCTATCGGACTTGGGCCTTAGCTACTCGTCCACTAAGGTGCACCTCTGTGCATTGTCAGCTTATCATGCACCACTGGATGGGAAGACTCTAGCACAGTTGGACCTATGCAAGACCTTTCTAAGGGGCATCTTGCATATCAAACATCTCAGGACAAATCCCATGCCGCCTTGAGACCTTCTGTGTGTTTTGGAGAAGATCACCTTGCCCTCCTTTTGAACCAGCCGCAAATTGCGAGCTATGCCTTCTTTATTGGAAGGTGTTGTTTTTAGTTGCTAATACTTCAGCTTGGAGGATTTCCAAGCTGCAGGTTCTGATGTGTAAAGAGCCTTATCTTATTTTTCACAGGGATAGAGTAGCCCTATGTACAAACCCTAAGTCTCTTCCGAAGGTATTGTCTGAGTTCACATTGAACCAAGACATCCAACTACCAGTTTATTACCCAGAGTTTTCACAGAGGGGAGGCCTTGTTACACACTTTGGATGTACATAGGATTCTTCGTTACTGTTTGGCCTGGACAAGTTCCTCCAGAAAGACAGACCAGTTGTTTGTCTCATTTGCCCACAGAAAGGTTGGAGCACCTGTGACGAAGCAGACACTGAGTAAGTGGCTCATGAATTGCATCACGTTCTGTTATCAGCAGCACAACAGACCCTTACTGGGAACGGTTAAGGGTCATTTCACCAGAGGGATAGTGACATCCTTTGCTTCTCTGAGGAATGTTTCTTCAGTGGGCCTCTGTGCAGCTGCTACTTAGAGTTCAGTGCACACCTTCATTAGGCACTACAATCTGGACGATGCTTCTAGAAGGAGAGCAGGTCTTGGCCTAGTGGTCCTTCAGGGATTCCTCTCCTAATTGCCTATATCTTTGCACTATTGTCCTCCACCCTTCTGACCTGGGTCTCTTCTTGGGTACTGGTTGGGACTCGGTCCTAATGGTATTACCTGCTGCAAAAGCTCCCCCTCGAAGTGAGATAGTACAGTTATGTAAGAACTTACCATAACATTAGATCTTCGAGAGGAGCTCTTGCAGCAGGTGGCTTTCCCACTCACCTGCCCCCGGGGACTAATATTACATTTTCTCTTTGGGGATAGGAGATCCTTCTCGGTTCTCCATCTTTTTTCAGCCAGGTCTCCAGCAGGAGAGCTGAGGTGGTGCCGGGGAACCGCCCCCTTTATACCACGTCTGACGTCAGGGCAGAGCCAATGTCAGGGGCTGTCCCCCACTATAGACTACTAGCTAGAAGTTTTTTCCGTGGGGTCCTAATGCCTTGCGGCTTAGTCCTAATGGTATTACCTGCTGCAACAGCTTCTCTTGAAGATCTACTGTTACGGTAAGTTCTTGCATAACTGTACTTTCTCGAGTATCTCCTTTCTCTGTTGGACTTGAGACTGAGCTGTTCTTCCATTAAGGTGCATTTGTCCACTGTTTCTGCATATCGTGCACTAGTTCATGGCAAGGCTCTTGCCCAGTTGGATTTGCCCCACATCTTCTTGCGAGGTATTCTATACCTGAAGCCTCCGATTCGGGCCCCTGTACCTCCATGGGATCTTTTGTTTATTTTGGAGAAACTTACTTTGCCTCCCTTACAGCCAGCCACGGACTGCGAGCTGCGCTTTCTGTCACGGAAGGCATTGTTTTTAGTTGCCTTCACTTCTGCTTGGAGGATTACTGAGCTTCCGGCTGTGATGTGCAAAGGGCCTTATTTAGTTTTCCACGAGGACTGGGTGTCCTTGCGAACCAATCCTAAGTTTTTGCCAAAGGTGGTGTTCGAGTTTACCCTTAATTAGGACATCCACCTTCCGGTATATTATCCAGAGCATTCTAATTGAGAGGAGGCTGTGCTTCATACTCTGGATGTTCACCGGGTTCTTTGCTGCGATTTGACTCACACCCGGGATAAGAGAAAATCTGATCAGTGGTTTGTTTCGTTCGCCCCGAAAACTCAAGGGGCGCCTTTTCCTAAGCAGACTCTGTGTAAGTGGTTGGTTAACTGCATCGTTTATTGTTACTAAAAGTACGACAAGCCTTTACCGGGATCGGTGAAAGGCCATTCTACCGGTGGAGTTGCTGCTTCTTTTGCTTCCTTACGCAATGTTTCAGCAGCAGATATCTGCACAACTGCCACCTGGAGTTCAGTCCACACTTCATTAAGGACTACAGTTTGGACATTGCTTCAAGGCGCAGGACAGGCTTCAGCCTGGCTGTCCTCCTGGGCCTGCTTTCGTAAGGACTCCAGTTTCCTGTTTACTCCACCCATCTGTCAGGGTTTGTCCTTGTACTGCTTGGGTCTCCGTCCTTATAGTGTAACCTGCTGCAAGAGCTCCCACTCGAAGTAAGATAGTACAGTTATGTAAGAACTTACCATAACAGTAGATCTCTGAGAAGAGCTCTTGCAGCAGGTGCTGCTTTCCGTGTCTCCTTCCCCCTGATATCTCCTTCTGCATGCTCAGCTACTTTCTTCTCCTCAGTTCGAGGAACCTGCTTGGTTCTCTGATATTTACCTGTGCCGGGGTCTCAGACAGGAGAACTGGGGTAGGGCTGGGGGAGCACTCCTTTTATATCATTGGCCAACGCTAGAGGGGGGCCAATGTCAGGAGGCGGTTCCCCGCTGTAGGTTTCTAGCCAGAAGTTTTCTATGGGATCCTGGTGCCTGCTGGCTTTAGTTTTTATGGTGTAACCCGCTGCAGGAGCTCCTATTGAACATCTACTCTTATGGTAAGTTTTTATATAACTTCTTTCTCCTTAGTATAAATTTTTCTTAGATTAATTTAGACGCCACTTTGATTTTGTTTTTTTTCCTGCAGTTTAAAACGTGCCAATGATGAGAAAGAGCAAAGGCTGGCTGTAATGGAGGAAGCCAAAGCTACCATAGAAAAGGAAGGTGCTGATCTCCGTGCCAACCTACGTGAGGTAGAGAAATCACGATTAGAGGCTCGCAGAGAACTTCAGGAGCTGAGGCGACAGGTAATGTCACATGCAGAATTAGTAAAATGTCAGCATCCTTCAAGCATCACTTTTTGCCCTTCCTCGAGTTATGTCCTACTGCAAGCTTCAACATTTGACTACAGCTGAATACTTGCACACATATCTCATAGTATCAGAGTTCATTATAATATTGTTGCGTGAATATAACACGGGGGGGGGGCACCTATATGAATACGTGACCAAAGGACTTACCTTTTGGAATAAATAAGGGCCTGAAATCCTAAAGGTTTGCACACACAGTATGATTGCTTTAGAACATTTTGAAATATGCTGAGAATGCTGAAGAAAACCTGGTCCAAAAAAAGTGCTAAAGCAGACTCAAAATCTGGAATGTGGGATATCGTGGAAGACTGGAGTAAAGGGGCATTATAAAATGGGCACTGAAATTCCTTCGTCCTGATTGGCCAGGACCCATGCATGGTGACAGTACTCGCACTGGGCAAAATACGGCCTGGCAGGGTGGACGCATCACAGAAAATAAAATCTGTGTGTCGCTAGAATCTTGTTATTTTAATCTGGCCGCCATCTTTTTTTTTTACTGAAACAATATTGAAATGCAAGCCCCTGTTCTCATCACTGCTGCGAAATATTGTCAAAACTCACAGACTCAAACCCTCACTCAGACACCTTATAGTTAAAAAAAAAAAAAAGTGTTTGAAGCAGCATTCCATTGCTAACGACGGTACTCACAGCATCCTATTGCAACCGATCTTGTCGTCCAGTGGGAAATAACGTTTTTAAAAAGCACATTAGGTGTTTCATTCACTGTCTTTTGGCAACCCTCACCATGATGTACCAGTTCCAGCTTTTGTTCCCTGAGTCAAAAGCCCTGTTTATACCGCGCTGGCAATGTTAAATCGATGCTGCTCCTCGTATGCTGCGCTGTCTGTCCATGGGGCAGTCTGAGTTTACGCAGTTCCCTATACTCCTCCTCAAGTCGCACTGCCTGGCTACTCTTTCCTGATGCTGGGGCTGAACATGCACGATGGAAAAAATGGGCTGCAATGCCATTAGTGCGCATTATCATGTTTACATTCCGGGGAAATGCGCTCAATTCAAAATGGATACCTTCTCCTGCATCTCTGCAAAAACCTGAACCGAAGGCATCCTGAAACGGTCCGGTGAGTGTCCACATGGTGACATTTGCAGCGCATTAACCTCTCGCATGGGTTAATGTGCTGCAAATAGGGAAGTGTAAACAGGGTTAAAGAGAGAGTAGAAAGTTTTAAAAATGTGGTAAACACATTGGATTGACCACAAGTGGCTAATCCAACTACCATGGTCCCATAGACACTATTGAACGATAGTCACGCCAGACTGCTGACTGACTCATACTCCCAGCGGCTCGCACACTCATCCTGCAGGCTGCGCCTTATCTCTGTTGATCTGCTTTTCTAAACTCTCAGAACGCATACTCATGTCCGCTACACTTTAGCAGTGGTCTCTCTCTCGTCTTCGTAGCACTAGTCAGTGCACACTTGAAGTCACTCTATAAGCATCCCTTTCGACCTGGCATGATGCACAGTCTCCTGGTGGGTTATATGCAATGTCCGTGCCAGCTGCAGGATTACTAATGTTCACTGTCTTTGGCCTACAAACTGTGTGAGCACTCCAACTGCCCACCTGCCCATCCTCCTGACTGCTTGCCTGCCTGTTCTACAGTATTGATTGCCTCAATAAATAATCAAAGAAATCAGTAAAATGTAATGACTTCATTAATTATATGCACTTGAGCCTCATGAGATCTGTGTGTGTGTGTGTGGGGGATAGCTGCTATCAATGTCAGCATTTCACCATAAATGTAAATAGGTGGCATAAGCAGGGAAGTTATTTATACACAGTTTATTGCATATCTGTTGATCTTACTTAGAGCTGGAGCTCTTGCAAAAGGCAGTAACCATAAGGACTAAGCCGCCAGGCACCAGGAACCTACAGAAGACTTCTAGCTAGCAGTCTTCGGCGGAGACCACCCCGATGTCGGCCAGTGGTGTAAAAGGGGCAGTCCCCAGACCCACTTCATCTCTTTTCCCGCCATCGACCCGTTCGCATCGGCTCCACGGATGCCTCTTGCTACAGTCGATTGCCATTGTGTGTTTACTTGCATTTCTTTTATTTTTCTCGAAAAACATTTATTTATTGAGAAATTGGAATTACAACCTTTGAGCTAAAAGCTCATTTACAAAGGATCCTCGTCAGAACAAAGGTAGGGGAACATGTACACGAATGAGTGAAAACAGTAGCAGCCAAAAGGCATCGTCAGTCATCAACAAAATAATAGGCAGTACAGGATAACGTACAGTAATCAATATCAGGCAACGCTTAACACAAGCAAAGATTTGGGCACTGAATACAATAGCAAGATGCAGTTCCCACAGCAGCTCAGGGAGTAAGTACACCAATCTACATAAGCATAGGCGTGATTGATCTGAGGTGGCTGCGGAGCAACTGAGTCAGTGTCTTAGCAGATACATGTGCAATCGGCTTGAGGAGACTGCACCTGCATTGGGAGAATAGGCTACAGTCTTAGAGAGAGGGGAAAAATAGAAAGAGAGGGGATAGCAGAGGGGCTCATTTAGGGTGGGGGTAAGCGGAGGACAGTAGAGGGCAGCATCTGGGAGAGGCTATTGGCTTATGGGCCGGGGGAATTCAGTAAGAGGATAGGGGATGGCAGCAAGACGCATTGGGGTTGGGAGCATATGGGAAAGGCAGCGGAGGATGCGTCGTGGGGAGAGTGTTGGGAGCAGGGGTGGGGTGGCAAGTAGGTAAGCTGGGTCAGGCAGGGGGAGGTGAGCTTCATGTCTCAGTAGGACAGTAGAAGGTTGACCTAGGCATTGCCGAGGTGCAAGGTAGACTAGTACCAGCCAGGTTAGGTGAGGCAGTAGCAATGTTCCAGAGGGGAGATAGTATTCCAAAGCTCGGACTTGAAGGGACCAATACTGGAGAGGCTTGTTGTGGAGGGAGGGAGCTCATTTAGCCAGCCTGGAGCCCTCAACGCAAAGGCTCTCCTCCCCCAGGGCTGTTCTTTGGAATGGGACTGCTAGGGCTTGTTTGTTGACAATTCTTGTAGCATGTTCAGTGGGTGCGGGGCTGAATAAAGATTGAAGGGAGGGAGGGGACAGTCCTAGGAGGGCCTTCTTCCCTAAAAGGCAGGAGTGGAGCTTAATGTGATCCATGAGGTGGAGCAATTTTCTCCCAATGTAAAGATTGCATGTATGTGTTAGGCGATCTGCACTTAAGACAAATTGACGGGCTTTATTGAGGATTGTGTGGACTCTGAGTAGGCTTGTGTCAGTTGCTGCGCCATATATCACATTTCCGTAGTCCAGGATGAGTAGTACTGTACTTATGACTGCCAGGAGCCTGGCCTCAGGTGTGAGGCAGAATCTGAGCCTATAAAGGGCCCCTAGTTTCCTGTTGACTGCAGTGGTGCTATTGCGGATGTGCTGATCGAATGAGAGGGGCTCATCTGTTGTGATTCCAAGATACCGGAATGATGTCACCTGTTCCAAGGTGGAGGAAGGGTTACAGGTAATTGAGAGGGATACAGTAGATCTCTTCTTCTGGCATCCAGCAAAGAGCATTACTTTGTTTTGTTTTTTTGCTGTTAAGCAGAAGCATGCTATCTTTGAACCAATAATGCAGGAGGTCAAAGTTGTACTGCAACTCCCTAGAGGAAGCTTCTTGGTTGGAGTTAAGGGAGAAGATGACGGTGTCGTCTGCATAAAGCAGGATGTGTGAAGTTGGGCAGGCGTCGGGGAGGTTGGTCACGAAGAGGCTGAACAAGAGCGGGACCAATATAGAGCCCTGTGTGGACCCCTACTGAGACATCGCAGGAGTTGGAGATTGCACTGCTGACTTTTACTTTCTGAGAACGCCCGGACAGGTAGCTGGAAAACCAACTGACCGAGGCAGGGGACAGCCCTAGGCAACTTAGACTGTGGAGCAGCAGCTGATGGTCCACAAGGTTGAAGGCCTTGGTCAGGTCTGTAAAGATTGCCCCAACCAATTGGCCGTGGTCAAAAGCCTCATGCATGTAACCTGTGAAGTCAGTTAGTGCGGTATTGGTGCTGTGCAACTTGCGGAAACCATGTTGCTGAGGGGAGAGGAGGCTCCTCATCCTTCAGGTCCCTTTATTCTTCAGTTACCTTTGTTTTCACCTTTCCTTCCCTCATTGTGAATGCTACAAGTCTAACTCCACTTTAGCCCTCTCTGTTCTTACCCTCTATTCCTATCTCAAAAGGATTTCAACAAATGTCATGTATTGTATTTGCTGCTGTAGGTGCCTACCAGTGTTACACCTCTATCATATTGTCGTATTCCACAGTTGTATGCAGCTCCCTCTGTATACTGGGGTAAACACTACCGTATTCTCGTGTGTATAATTTAATCAGTGTATTGATCATGAATATGCATATATTGTATATTTTTAACTTCTTAATCCATGTACTGAGTATGTATTTTTTCAGGTCCGTTGTGCGTAAAACTTAATCTGTGTACTGATCATGAATAAGTATACATAAAATATTTAATTTCTTATTCTGTTTACTGAATTTGTATTTTGTCCAAGTCCACCTCGAAAATGAGCTTGTTCTCAACAGTGCCTCGCCTGGTTAGTAAAGACTTTGATTGAGGTTATATTTATGCAGATGGCCCGTTAGTTGATTGGCAATGATTCTTTCCAGTGCCTTCAAGAGAGGTGATAAGATTGAAATGGACCTGTAGTTGGATACTAGAGACTGGTCACCTCCTTTATGCAAGGGTGTAACCAGCACTGTTTTCCAGATGGAGGGGAATGCGGAGGCAGGGGGACAGGTTGAACAGCTTGGTAATGGGTACGATGACCTCCGGTAGGGTGATACATATCAGTTTCATGTCAACACCATCTCCTCCGATCCTTGTTTTTCTCAGGACTCTTGTTAGGTATTTTCTTGTTTCCTTGCTGGTTACCCGGTGAGAGTAGAAGGTTTGGCAGGTCTTAATGCTGGTTGGAGCGGGCGAGTGGTCTGTGGTCGGTTCTCCACCACTGTAAGTAGTTGGTCTGGGGGGAAGTACTGCACTGTAGTCAGTAAACACCTTGTTGAAGTTATTTGCCATTGTGGCTTCATCGAGGATGACATCATCATCGTGGCGTAGCATGGATGGAGGAGACTTATCACTGGTTCCAGTGAGGTTCTTGAGGGAGGCCCACAATTTCTTCCCACTTCCCCAGCCTTGAGACTGCTGGTTCTTGTGGAACGTAGCTTTGGCCTTGTCTGATTGTCCAGGTGCACTTGTTTCGGGCTGCTCTATAGTTTTGGGCATCCATTGGTGTCCCTGTTGCCTGGGCTCGGTGCCAGAGGTGATCCCGCTGCCGCATCATGCTGGTGAGTTGAGGTGTGATCCAGTCTGTGCTACCTTCTTTAATTAGCTTCTTGCGGTATGAAGCGAACTTGTCCACAGCCACGTTGAAGTGATCGAGGAAGAGCTGCAGGGCAGTGTCAGCTAAGGGGCACCAGTCAGGGAATCTCCAGTCTGTCCCTTTAAGGTGGTTCCTGAAGTCAACCATGGAGCTGTTTTTGATTACTCTGTTCTTTACCATTCTAGAGAGAGGCTTGACCTGTTTAGTCGACCACATACACTGGACTGGAGAGTGGTCACTGAGGGTGTCAGGGAGTACCTTGACATCTGTTAGTCATTCAGGATGTGTTGTTAATACCCAGTCGATCAGTGTGCTTGTACCCATACGGTAGTTTGTTTGGGTGCAGCTCTTGACCATCTGTGTCAGGTAGAGTCACAAGATTAAGTTTCTGTGTGTGGTGCTGGAGCTGGCATGCCAGTTGGAGTTAAAGTCCCCCAGAACGATGGATCTCACTTTGAGGAGGAGATCTTGCAGCAGGTAATACCATTGGGACTAAGGCCACCAGGCATTAGGATCCCATAGGAAAAACTTCTAGCTAGCAGTCTATGGCGGGGGACTGCCCCCAACGTCATCTCCGCCCCGACGTCAGACGTAGTGTAAAGGGGCAGTCCCCCGGCACCACCTCAGTTCTTTTCCCTCGGTCGACTCGCTAACATCGGATCCACAGACGCCATTGTTGCAGTTGACTGCTATTTTCTCATGCATCACACTGTTTTTTCTTCACAGTCGTTTTTTTTCCTTAAATTTTTTTCATCAGTAAAGCGCATGTCTTCATCGACACAGCGGCAAAAATCGAAGTGTGTGTGTGGGAAGCAGATCCCGATGAAAGACTGCCACTCTGCCTGCCTGATCTGCCTAGGCCCAGACCACCAGCCTAACGACTGCCCGCATTGCCATAAATTTAATAATAAAACTAGGATTTGCCGCGCCAATACTGTCAAGGCCTACCTACTAGAGAAGCAAGTGGCCGCAATGCAGAAGTCCTTGTTGGGACATAGTTCATCCTCCTCAGCCAGGGAGTCTTCCCCCATGGAGAAGAGATTGGGAGGGAAACACCATCACTGGGAGAAGGAGAGAGCCAGGTCGGAATCCTGCCCAAAGTCAGAGTCGGTTCCCCCAGGCACCATTGCAGTTTCAGGGGTTACTCACAAGAAGACGACCACCTCATCACACTCCAAAGGTTAGGGAGTCTTCTTCCCAGGGTCTTTCATCCACCCAAGTTCCCTTGGCCCATCGATCCCACAAACCTTCGCATGGGTCGACCCAAGAGGGACAGGCGTCGGCTTCGGGCAAACCTGATTCCAGCACCCGTAAGCACTCTGGTTCGTCCAAGAAACACAGGAAGTCAGACGATTCCACGAGATGCCAGGAGGTAGTCAGGCACCGGACGCCTCCTCCTCCTGAAGAAAGGGTGATGTCAGCCTCTGAAGGAAGGCAGACCACCGGACACTCTGACTAAGCTTTGGAGATGGATCAGGTGCCACCAGCCAAAAAACGTCCGTCGGCCCCTGAGGACTGGCCGTCCACCACAGCGACCAAGGCTCCAAAGGCAGGGGCACAGGAGGCCCAACCACCTCCTCCAAAGAAGCCAGACGACAGACCACTAGGGGATTTGACTCCACCAGACAAATCCGGTCTGACACCCGTAGAGAAGGTGCCTGAGGACCAGACACCAGCACCGGAAGGCCAACAAGGTCCGACACCTGGCCCTTCCAGCACCCCAAACCCGACACCCTCAGTTGTTCCACTGGCTGAGGAAGGAGAACTTTTTAACACCTGGTGGAACACCATAAAAGGGGATCTTCTCCCAAAACCAAGGGACCCATCCCCGGTCCAGCCTCCACCTAGGGACCAATCGCCCCAGCGGCCCCTCCCGCCAAAGGAGTGTCCACCGCCTGACAAAGAAGGCAGGTGGATGCCTGGGTCGGGCGCTGGGAAAAGGTACCAGTCATCCATCCCATCCACGAGCGGACGCCCACTATCGACTTCAGGGGAGGATGCCGGAGATTCTTCATCTGACTACTCCTCAGAGAACGAGTTGCCTATCCCATCTCCAAGTCCAAGGAACTCACCAAGGTCACCTCTGGATGACCTGTCCTTCTTGGATATCATGAGGCATATACAAGTGCTGTACCAGTGGGACACAGAAGAACTGGACCCTGAGAGGCGTCACTCGGCCAGCTTTCTGGAGGCCACTGACCCAAAACCCTTGGTCTCCTCCCCATTAGTAGAGCTATTTCAGGATGTCACCAGGTCAACTTGGAAACATCCGGCTACCACAATTGCACTGCTTCGAAAGGCTGACGGGCTTTACAAAACACCTAAAGAGGAGCCTTTCTTGCTCAAACATATGAAGGCCAACTCGATGGTTCTGATGGCTGCTCACGGCAGGGCACAGCAGCCACGACACGAGTGCCCAGCCCCCAGACCTAGAGTAGAAAAAGCTGGATTAGATGGGTCGTAAAGTATATTCGTCGGCAACATGCACAGTCAGGTCATTAAATTTCCTTGCCCATATCGTCACATACCAGAAATCTATTTGGGCAAAGGCGATGGACCTGGCTAAGGCTTAGCCAGATTCGGAGGGTAAGGCAGAACTCCTCGCTGTCATACAGTCTGCTATGGACGTAGACAAGCACGTCCTAAGGAGCTCTTACGACTCCGCAGATACAGCCGCACGAGCAACAGCCACTGGTGTTTGCATGTGGAGGCATACCTGGCTCATAGTGTCTGGCTTCGACAGGATTTACAAGATGCCATTTTGGATGCTCCCTTTCAGGGTCCAGTCCTGTTTGGACAGGAGACTGAAAAGCTGATCATGGGACTGCAAAATTCTGACAAAGCAGTATCTGAAGTCCACAGAATGTACAGGTCAGAGCCACAGGCCACACAACGGCGTCCATTTTGAAAGAATTGGGGACAGCAAGGAAGATGCCAGAGACAACACAAGGGAGGCTTTAAAAGAAGAGGAGTCCCTGTTCCTTTAGGTGCCCAGGGCCCCAAAAACCCCAAGGCACCCAAACCTCTGCTGCCTACCCCCCTCCACTACAGCATGACTCTCTACCGACCCTCCCCCCGCCAGAGGAAGTACAGGGGGAGGCGGTAGGAAGGAGATTCTTCCTTTACCTATCCGGATGGTCCAATATCACATCGGACCAATGGGTCCTCCAGATAGTGGAGAGAGGATACTCCCTAGAGTTTACTCAGATCCCACCGTACAATCCACCAGTCCCCTCCCACTGCTCACTCTCCCATGCACTTCTCCTGCGAGGAGAAATACAGGCCTTGTTAGACAAGAGAGCCATCCAGGAGGTCCCCTATGCTCAAAGAGGCAAAGGTTTTTACTCCCATTTCTTCCTTGTCCTGAAGAAGACTGGTGACCTCCATCCCATTCTGGATCTGAGTCAGCTGAACACTTTCATCGAATATAAAATGTTCAGAATGGTGACATTAGCGAGCCTGTTGCCCATGCTCCATCAAGGAGACTGGCTTTGCTCCCTGGACATGCAGGATGCATACATGCATATCAAGATCCTGCCATCCCACAGGAAGTACCTTCGCTTCACCTTCCAAGGCGGACACTTCCAGTTCAGGGTGCTGCCATTCAGTCTGTCATCCGCGCCAATGGTCTTTACCAAGTGCCTGGCAGTAGTGGCAGCAGCTCTCAGGAGAGGGTGTCACTTTGTTTACTCCTACCTGGACGATTGGCTTCTTATAGCACTAACAGAAGGCCAATTAAACAGGATGCTAGAGGAGACGTTCAGTCTGTTCCACACTCTGGCCATTACCCTAAACATGCCCAGTTCACACCCATGGCCTGCTCAAAGGCTGCAATATATAGGAGCAGTTCTGGACACCGTCCAAGGGAAAGCCTTTCTTCCAGAAGACTGGGCATCCAGGCTAAGAGAAATTGCTCACAGTGTGATGGACTCGGACTTGATCCCAGCGAGGGCAGTTTTGCAGCTTCTGGGTCATATGGCCACAGCCATAGCCACAGTTCCACTTGCACATTTGAACATGAGGATCCTGCAGTGGCACCTTAGAGTACAATGGGACCAATGCATGGACGAGCTAGAGGAGCCCATCTGGATATCCAGCGTGGTCCATCAGTCTCTGACCTGATGGGTCACCCCAGCCCATTTGGCCATAGGAGTTCCCTTCCAGTGGCCCAGACCACAGCATATCTTTACCATAGATGTCTCGGGACTGGGATGGGGAGCACATCTTGCTTCTCATCAGACAAGGGGTTCTTGGAATTCAACGGAACAGGGTCTCTACATAAATATTCTGGAAATGAGAGCCATATTGTACGCCCTTCAAGCTTTCCCAGGGGTACTTCTTCCAGGGCCTCTTCTGGTCCAGTCGGACAATACCTCAGTAGTCTTCCATCTCAACAAACAAGAAGGCACGCACTCTTATCCCCTATGCAGAGAGGCAAAGAGGGTATGGACTCGGGGGTTACTCAGGATCTTCAGGCCGGAATCATGGACCTCCTTTCAAGGGCTCTGTCCTCTTCAGAGACGAAGATGAGAAGCTCATCACTTGTCTCCAAGACTCCGGCAAGGCCATCTGGTCTATCCAGAAAAATTACAAGGGCACCCAGAAGCCTTTTAAAAAGCAGTCCTTTCAGAGATCCTCAGGACAGCAGTCTAGGAACCAGCAGCAGCGAGGAGGAGGCTAGAAATACAAGGCCACCTCCCAGACTCCTGGAGGTTCCTCTTCCAGAGTCACTAAGTCCTTCCAATCTGCTCTCCCCACCTGGGAGCTTCAGCTTGACTCCTTTCCAGACCTCCCTCCCCCAGCATAAACCCTGGGAGAGGTTGTGGGGGTCGCTTCTCCCTTTATCTGGAGGGATGGAGCAAAATCATTACTGACCAGTGGGTCCTTCATATCATAGCAAGAGGACATTCTCTGGAGTTCCTAGAGAGGCCACTGGAAAACCTGCCAGTGTCCTCCCACTACCCCCTGTCACACATCGCCTTAATCGAACAGGAGAGTCAGGCACTTCTTCTAAAGCGGGCCATAGGGCCAGTCTCCCCAGGTCAGAGGGAAATGGATTCTGCTCCCATATCTTTCTCATGCCAGAAAAGACCTGGGATCTTCGCCCTATTCTAGACCTCAGTCATCTGAATAAATATGTAGCGTACAAGAGGTTCAGAATGGTCACTCTGCCAGGCCTACTTCCTCTTCTTCATCAGGGGAACTGGCTTTGTTCCCTGGACATGCAGGATGCGTACCTTCATATCCTGGTGTCCCAGCCACAAAGAAAGTACCTGCGTTTCCTCTTCCAGGGGCACCATTACCAGTTCCGAGCCTTGCCATTCGGCTTGTCTTCGGCTCCCAGAGTGTTTACCAAGTGCCTAGCACTGTGGCTGTGGCCCTCAAAAGAAAAGGCCATTACATTACATCTTTCCCTACCTAGATGACTGGCTCCTGATAGCACCTTTGAGAGCTCAGCTGCTAGGTACCCTTACAGACACCTTTATTCTTTTCAGAGATCTGGGGATCACTTTGAATCTGCCGAAGTCATCCTCATGGCCCAACCAAAGGCTCCAATACATAGGGGCGACACTTGACACTGTACAGGGCAAATCCTTTCTTCCGCCAAAAAGAGCAGATCGTCTTCGGTATCAGGATTAGATGGTGTCTGCCTCCAGGCAAACCTCAGCCAGGACAGTCTTACGACTGTTCAGTCACATGGCTGCTGCCATTCCGACCATTCCTCTGGCTCACCTGCACATGAGAGTCCCTCAGTGGACACTAAGTGTGCAGTGGGACTAACGTTCGGACGAGCTAGAACAGCAGTTCACCAGGTCCTGAACTGGTGGATGGACCCCGTCAACCTCTTCAAAGGGGTCCCTTTCAGGCAGGAGCCTCCATGGCAGATCCTAACAACGGATGCCTCAGGACGGCTGGGGCGCCCACTTAGCAGATCAGCGCACCCAAGGGACCTGGTCCTCAGTAGAGCAGACCCTTCATACCAGTGTGCTAGAGATGAGAGCGGTCCTCTATGCTCTTCAGGCATTTCAGATCAACCTTCATCCAGGCCCTCTTCTAGTCCAGACAAACAATATGTCCATGGTCTTTTACATCAAAAAGCAGGGGGCCACTCGTTCATATCCCCTCTGCAGGGAGGCCAAGAGGGTCTGGTACTGGGCCCAGGAACATCGCCTCGAGCTCATCGCCGTGCGTGTTCCAGGCACCCAAAACATCTTGGCCGACAGCCTAAGCAGGTCTCAGTCCAGAGCCCATGACTGGGAACTACTCCTGTCGCAGAGCAGCTGTTCGACAGATGGGGCCGACCGGAGTTGGACCTTTTTGCATCCCCACTAAATTCCAAACTGCCCAATTTTTGCTCACTAGATCCAGGGTCTTGTGTTTTCTGGTGAGATGCGTTGTCCCTCTGTTGGACAGGGAGGTTTCTCTGCGTCTTCCCTCCCTTCCCTTTACTTCAGAGGGTCCTTCTCAAGTTGCAGGCAGATGGAGTGGAGATGATCCTCATTGCTCTCTAATGGCCTCGTCAGATTTGGTTCCCGTTACTACATTAGTTAGCAGCGGAGTCTCCGATTCCCCTGCCTCTGAGCTCGCACCTGCTCTCCCAGGACCAGGGCTCTCTAGTTCTCAAGTCTCTGCGCCTGCATGCGTGGCTCCTGCAGACTTTTTTTTTTTTGTTGTTAATATCATTTTTATTGTTTTTCATATAGTTTAAAGACAATACATAAAAAATATCAGCTCTTAATACAATATGTCTCAAATGAAGGATACATAAAGATTGAACATAAAACCAAGCGTACAAGTTATCATCTAAATTAACTAGTGCTTCATTCACTTAACAATAGATTCAAAAATAGTCCAAACTTTAGTTTTACATGCACCTCTACTTAAAAAAACTCAAATAAATGAGGGAAAAAAAAAAAAGAAAAAACCTTTTGTGAAAATTTGTAACATGTAGTAATGCTATAAAGGTTATATTGTAAATTAGTTTATAAATAAACCTTCAAAATTATTGCGATATTATTTATTTATTTTTTTTTTTTTTCCCCTCCTCCTTGCAGCCCCCTTCTCTTCAGGAGTCACCTATGGCCTTTTCAGCCCTCGCTCACCTACCTGGTGACCAGTGCAGTCCATCCCCCATGGAGCCATGGTTATACCCCCCCAGGCGGGGTACGGGGTGGGGGCCCATGCACCCCGAGACGTCTATCTTTCGTTGGGATGCTGTCCCTGGGCAGGTAGGGGCATTGAGGGTCGGGGCCTGGTGCTCCGTCTACTAGGAGGCCGCGAGGTGTTGCATCGCCCCCCTGTTAGGCATTGGACTTGTTTGACCTCGGGTCTCCACCGGGGCCAGACAAACCGAGCTCTGGTTCCCCCCACCCCCTGGAGGCAGGCAGTCCCTGGGGCCTCAAGCCCTCTCCTCTGGCCAACCCTCAGCTTCCCGGGCTCATTCCAACCGGTCGCTGGCATCAAGCGGAAATCCAACCGCTGTGCCAGTGGGCTGGTCAATGCGATATTATTTTTAAATATGGAAAAACTAAAACAGACTATACATTAGAAAGAAGATAGGAGAGCCATAGAAAAGAGGGCCACATTGTTCCTGAATAAACAATTAAGAGTTTAATGGGAGATCCTACGCATTCATAGTCTATATCCAAGTGATGTTATAGGAGAAACATACTTAGGAATTTATATTAGGCTCCAGATCTGGTCTATACCACACAATGTCGTGTAAATATCCCTCCATTTCTCTGTAGGCTTAATAATATTATCTCTTTGAGAAAAAGCTAACCTTTCTAGTCTGAGTGTTTCAAGTATATTACACCTCCATTCTTGTAAGGTGGGTACTGTCTCTTCTAACCAATATTTCAGAATAACCTTCCTGATGGATACACCAATTAGGAGAAGTGTGTATTTCTGACTTTTTGACCAATGAGAGCTTTCTTCAGAATGGCCCACAATGCATGTATTTATCTGAATGTTGTTCGATATTGAAGTATCACTTTGAAATATCCGACCTACTTCTGCCCACAATGGTTGGACCAGGGGACAATACCAAAACATATGTAGTAACGTACCAGAGCTGAGCTTACATTTATGACAAAGTGGAGAAGAAGACAGACCCATTTTAAATCTCTGAACAGGCGTATAATACAAGTTGTTTAGTGTTTTAAAATGAATTAATCTAAGATCTACTGTACTAAATGCTTTAAAAGCAAGTGACCATATATTTTCCCAATCCTCGGTGGGACATTCCAGTGTTTGAGACCACCATCTAGCTGTCTCTGTTGCTGTCCCCCTAATCAGATCTATTAGAAGAGAGTAAAAAGAAGAGATTGAGGGGGAAGTTCTCAAACATCCCAAGAATGAAATGGAGTGTTCATTTAGTGATGTTTCTAGGTCCAGCTTATCTTTCATTATCTGCTGAATTAAAGTATAGTAAATATCATCTCCTGTAGAGATTCCATATTTATCTACTAAAGTTAGAAAAGGAATAAACTGACCCTTATTGGTAATGTTTTAAAGTGATAATGCCCCCTTGTGTTTCCAGATGTTATTATTTAATGGACGACCATTTTCTAGGAAATTTGAATTACCCCATATAGGTTGAATTCTGGCATGCTTTAAATTAAGATTAAGTAATAGGGTTATTTGTTTAATCTGTCTAAGGGAATCAGTAAGAAGTGTATTCCTAAAGGTCTCTATAGATTTTGAGAAGAACAAAGATCTAATTTCTGTCCCTTGCTTATTCAAAATAACTTGTTCAATATGGACCCAATATGAAATATATCCTTGAGTGGTCCCTGACCTAAACCAAAATGCTAGTTGAGCAATTCTAGCTGCTAATAAATATAAGTATAAATCAGGAGTCTTTAGTCCCCCTTTATTTTTTGCTCTACACATTTTTTGTAGGCTAGCCTATGTCTCTTATAACCCCATATGAAATGAGCTACCTGAGATGTTATACCCTGAATCCATTTCTGTGTTAAACTACAGGGTATCATCATAAACATATAAAGCAATCTTGGTGAAAGATTAATTTTTATGGTTTCTATCCTTCCCCATAAACCTAGCGGTAATTTGTTCCATCTGAATAAGTCCTCTGAAATTTTTTGCATAACCCTTGCTATATTTTTTGAAACTGTTTTTTCTATACTTTTATAAATGTGAATACCTAAATACTCTATAGATTCTTTTGGCCATGAAATCCCTACATTATCAACAACCTCTTTAGTGCAGTGCTTATTAAGGGGTAAGAATTTAGTTTTCCCTTTATTTAATTTATAACCTGAGACCTCTCCGAACTCCTGAATTATCTTAAGAACATGAGGGAGAGAAGAGACAGGATCTGTAATCATAAGAAGAATATCATCAGCATAAGCAGCAACTAATTGTTCTTCTTGACCTACTTTAATGCCTCTAATTTCCTTATCATGGGATAGCCATCTTATCAAAGGATCCAAAGTAGTATTAAATAGTAGCAGTGACAATGGACAGCCTTGTCTAGTACCTCTACCTGTTTCAAAAAAGGGGGAGATCACACCGCTAGTTATCACTGCTGATGAGGAGTTTTGATACAATAAATGTACCTATTTTAGGAAAGAGTCCGGAAATCCGTACAATCTAAGGGAATTAGTTATATGTGGCCAAGCAACTCTATCAAAGGCCTTTTCAGCATCTAGTGAAACAAGTCCGAAAGGAGACCGCTGTTAGTTTGCCGCCTGTATTACATGAAATAATATTCTCGTATTATCTGCTGCAAACCTCCCTTTCATAAACCCTGTCTGGTGTCTAGCTATTAAGAGATGAGTTGCTGTCTCTAATCTATTTGCAAGTACTTTAGCTAAAATTTTAATATCTGAGTTAATCAATGATATCGGTCTATAACTCCCGCAGTCCAAGGGATCCTTTCCCTGTTTATGTATTAAAGTTATTAAGCCTTTAGTCATCTCTTGAGAAAGCTTACCCTTTAGAAATGCAGAATTAAAAACCTCTGCTAACATAGGAGCTAATTTTTGTCCAAAGGTATTATAAAAATTAGCTGAGAAACCGTCTGGTCCCGGAGCTTTGTTCTTCTTCAACTGTTTAATGGAGTTAAAAATTTCTTCTTATGTTGTTGCCGCCTCTAATCCTTCTTTAAGTTTATCAGGTACAGAGGGAATAATGGCACCATTACAACAATCTTCTAAGAGCAGGGAACTAATACCATCCTCTTTCAAGTAGAGCTTTGTATAAATAATGTTAAATTCTCTATTTATTTGAGTATGGCCTGCCACAATATCTCCTGTGGTCCTATCCCTAATAGCTGTAATGTTAGTGACATTGCTATTTTGACATAGTCTTATAGCTAAAATCTTGGAGGACTTGCGTCCAGAGTCAACATAATTCAGTTTAGACTTCCTAATAGCAAAGATAGCCTCATTACTGATGGAATTGTTATATTCTAACTTAAGTTTAGACCAAGTCCTACATAGCTCAGGGGAATCTGAATTCGACAACGTTTTCTCAATTTCTTTGATTTTTTTCCAGTATTTCTTGATGCTTTTGTTTATTTTCCCTCTTATTAATGGCCACTTCCCTAATTAGAACACCCCTCAAACAGCACTTTAGACAATCCCAGTTATTACTCCAGGAACTATCATTTGGGTCATTAAAGGCAAGGAACTCTTCAATATTAGCATTAATCTTAATGCAAATGTCTGCATTTTCTAATAGATAGTTGTTAAGTTTCCATCTCTGTGTTCTGTGAGGGTTAACAGCCGTGTAGAATAATAATGACGCAGGGGAATGGTCATATATTACCTGTGACTCTATCATAACTTTAAGTATTCTGGGAAAGAAAGTTTTGGCTGTATAAATGTCATCTCTGAGGCAAGCAAAAAATGAACAAATTATTAGACCTTAATCTGCCGGAGTAAGCAGACGGGGAATATTATCACCAGTAAGCGCCTCTCTCTCATTTATTTATAATTAGAGCTGTTACTCAATCTAGCTCTTGAATGCAGAGGGCATATTTATTAGGACTCCCCATCTTCTCCCAACCATGTAGCACTAAAGATCAAGGTCAGAGTTTTGCATGAAAAGGAGGGGAAACAAATTCAGCGAATGCTTACCATCACATAAAGATTGACCACTACTCACACCACCCAAGTGTCCAGCGCACAGACGTCCCAGTTTTCTGTCGATTTGTAAAATCACATAGTCACCATCAACATAAAAGATGGGTAGCATCTCGAAAAAAGATATCAGAGCTATGAAAGACCCCAGTTTGAATTGCTGCCTCTTAAATCAAAGCGATGGGTATACCGACCTGATCCACCCTGTCATGAACTACAAGCCGAGGATCCATCTCCCCTTAATATGTAGATTAAACCTGCTCCAGTGGTGCCCCAAGTGTAGAAAAAATTTACTAGTAACCCTTAAGCACCAGAATGTTTCCTCCACCTCCCTGGAAAAGCAAACTCTGATTAGTTTATGTATTTTAGATAATCTGGGAAATGAAACATTAGTGTATTAATAAAATACGTGCTCTAGTGTTGAAAGTCAAAGTTTTTAAACAGGACAGGGAAGTCTTTTTTAAGTCCTATTTTTGCAGCTGCAAATCCATTGTATTCCTTTGTCCCCTCTGGAGACCAAACGTTTAGTAGAGTGGAGAAAAACAAGCTATATTTCAGCCCTGCTTCTCTGAGATGCCTCTTTACGTGGAAGAACGCGTCCCTCTTTTGAATAGTCTCAGGGGCTATATCATTAAAAACTTTGATTTTACAGCCTTCATAAATGATGTTAGTCTTATCTCGAAGGGCCCTTTGAACATGCACTTTCTGTTGGAAGTTTAGAAATCTCAGTATAAAGGACCTAGGCCTTTCTCCTACATTTGGTTTAGGCTTCAAAGATCTATGAGCTCTTTCAATTACATAACATTTAGTGTCAGTAGGAGGACCAGCTATTTTAATAAGGTTATTAGCAAAAGCGAGAGTATCTGTTCCCTCTATTCCCTCTTTAAGACCAAAAAACCTGAGATTGTTTCTCCTGTTTCTGTTCTCTAGATCCTCAATCTTAGTTTCCAATTTACTAATCCTACGGTTGTCTGCAGTTCTGTCTGCCTGCACTTTATTCAATGTGTCTTCCAGGCTGCTAATTCTTGTTTCAGCATCAGATATTCTCACATTGTGAGCCACTAGTTCTTGTTTGACATCTTTTAAGTCAGTGTGCATCTCAGACATTTTTATGCTTAACCTTGATATTTCGGACATAATGATATCGAAATGATCTACTGTTAGTGTAGTAGACATAGCAGGTTTCTTTGAGGCATGGTCCTTTAAATTATCAGAGCTATTATCTGAATCAGGTAAAGGACGTTTTAAAGCTATGGTTTCATCTCGCATAGTTGTTGATCTGTCCTCTGAGTTCATGTTTGAAATAAAAATATAGTTAGTGACGTAGTAAGAGGTGGAAGCCTGAGAGAATCAAAAATTATATAAAGAATCTCGTTAGACGTATAAGAGAATCCTAGATCTCAATCAAGTAAACAATCTTTTTCCTAATCATGTACTTGCTGTGATGAAGAAAAGAGGGTAGTGATGCCGATGCTATGTGGCGCTCTGCGGTTGTCAGGGTGTTTTCCCTGTGAGTGACGCAATACAACCCGAGGAGGCACAATGATAACTGTCAAAGGTAACAGAAGTAATTTATATATTCAAAGGCTCGCCTGTAGTCAGACCGGACAATATTTTACCTTCATGGCTTCCTGATTTAACTTTTCTATGCTATAAGCTATTGTAACTATACTAAAAATATTGCTGTGAGAAACGGGGGAAGAAGGCCGCTACGGAGCTTAGAGCAGGACGTCCATCTCGAACACTACCATCCGATCGAATTGGCTCCTGCAGACTTAACAGTTGCTAGATTTGGGGTCTTCCCTAGGGTAACTGAAGTCCTAGTGGCTGCTAGAAAGCCTTCCACTAGATCCACTTACGCCATGAAATGAAAGCAGTTCTGCCTCTGGGCCAGAAGGTCGTGGGTTCTCGTCCCACACCGGGACTGGACTTGCACCTAAAAATCGCTGGCATCCGAGTGCAGTATTGGGGGGTGCTTTACTGCTGGGGTGTGCCGTCCTTCGGATGAGACGTTAAACCGAGGTCCCTTCTGCCCATCCTGGTGTTGTCCTGGTGGGTGTCCCGGTGGAAGTAAAAGAACCCAGGACACTCTTCGCAAAGAGCAGGGAACATTCCCGGTGTCCTGGCCAACATTCCCCTTCCCATAAACTGGTTCATGCAATTATTGAGGCTGTGTGTGGGTGATGATGTGTGATATGGCCGCCACCACACATTCAGTCACTTCACTACCAGTCTAGCATTGCTTGTAAAGCGCTTTGGGATACCGTGTATGAAAAGCGCTATATAAATGCTGATTATTATTCTTCTCTTCTCCTCGATCCATTCACTTGTCCAGTGAACTCCATCTTACAGTATTTTCTCTCTCTATCTGACTCTGGTCTGAGCTACTCCTCTATCACAGTGCACCTTTGGTCATCGACCCTTAGGGTGCACTTGGCAGCCATCTCTGCTTACCGGGCGCGGGATGTTCAGCAGACATTGGCGCAGGAAACAGTGGTCGGGTGCTTTTTCAAAGGCCTGGATCACATATCCCTTCCGGTACGTGAATCTCCACCTCCGTGGGATCTACTGCTGGTACTGGCAAAGCTTATTGTCAAGCCATTTGAACCAATGCACAAGTGTGCATTGTCACACTAGTCATGGAAGACTGCCTTCCTGGTGGCTATCACGTCTGCCAGAAGGACAAGGGAACTACAGGTGCTTTCGGTGGACTCCCTTTATCTAGTCTTCCCCAGGGACAAGGCTGTCCTATGCCCCCCCCCCCAAATTCCTTCCAAAGGTGGTGTCAGAGTTTCACCTTAGCCAGGTGTTAACTCTGCCAGTGTACTACCCTAATTACACCTCAGAAGCTGAGTAGAGGCTCCATACATTGGACCTGAGATGAGTTCTCTCCTATTATAAGGAGAGGACTGTGGAAATTCGGGTTGAGGTTTGCCAGCTGTTTGTTACCTACGCTGAAGCCACTTCTGGCAGACCTGCAGCAAAATAGACTATTGCAAGGTGGATTACATCTTGCATCAGTCTGTGCTATGAGTTAGTGGGCATGGAGCCTCCCAGAGGGATAAGAGCTCATTCTACCCTGCCATACCGCTGCATCAGTGTCTGCTTCCAGGGACATCCCTATCCAGGAAATCTGTTGGGCTGCTATCTGGAAGTCAGCAAACACGTTCATTACCCATTACCACATCGACCTTCAGTCATGCCAGGATGCTGGTTTTGGGGCCTCAGTTCTCCAATCTCTATTTCCCAAGTGAGTATCAGTGGGGGTGTGCACCTTGCCTCCCTCCTCCAGGAGCACTACTAGGAGTCTGCCAATAAGTGTGGATGAACAACATATCCACAATCCTAGAAAAACAGGTTACTCACCTGTAACAGTAATCCTAGGAGTGGTATATGTTGTTCATCCACATGGACCCACCCAACCTCCCCGGCTGCGAATGCACAAACCTGGCTTCCAGCAGGCTAAGATCTGGCATCATGGGGCGGAGTCGCGGGTTATACCACCCGGGTGGGTGGGAGGAGCCAGCTAGAAGACTTCCAGCGATTCTTAAAAGGGAAAGGGACATGCCAATAAGTATGGATGAACAACGTATACCACTTCTAGAACTACTGTTACAGATGATTATACCATGTACCTCGGACACTGACCAATCAGATAGGCAAGCTGGCACCTTACCTGCATTGATTATCTACCGATAATCACCGCAAAAGGTGCCAGCCAGCCGCATTTTCAAAAAAAAGCAATCTGACGGCAAAAATCACGGAACTCCATCCATGCATCTTGTTTCCCCGCTAAGCAGAGACTGTAAAACAGCAGCTCCGTACATCAGGGAAAGTAAACAAAACGCTGACTGCTCTACAACTGAGTCGCTTATTTAAGCATTATAGCAAGTACTGTTTTTAAATAATAAAAAAAAAAACAGTACTTGATATCATCTAATAAACCACTCGAGATCTGGTTATCAGGGGATTTACCACACTGGCGGATTTACCTACTTGGCTGCACCTCGTGGGCAAACCACTCCAGCCGTGGTAAATCCCCCGATAACCCACACCCCCTCGTGGCTTATTGCTTAAGTAACTTGTTTTTATGGCAGGCTATTCCAAATGACCACCATCGTTTGGGTATAAAATTATTTTCTTTCGGTTCTGAGTTGTGCATTCTGAAATTGGACTGTTTGTTCTATATTTCTTAACATTTCATTTTTATATTCTATGTTTGACTATTTCTCTTTTTGTGTATTATATAACATCAGCAAATCTGCCCTTAACCGTCTGCCTTTTTATCAGACAAATCTGATAGACTTCATTAACTAGGGGTAACCAGAGAAATGGATCAGGGTGGGGTGGTGGACGTGGTCTACTTAAATTTCAGTAAAGTTGTCGATACCATTCCACACAGGAAACTTTTAAGGAAACTGGGCAGCTTAGGGGTGAGTCCTAAGGTGGTAAACTGGGTAAGAAATTGGTTAAGGGTAGACAGCAGAGTATAGTGATAAATGGTATTTACACCAGGGAAGGGAGGGTGACAAGCGGGTGCTTCAGGGCAGAGTACAAAATGGGAGAAGAGGTATTGATGGTTACCAAAGAAGAAAGGGACCTGGGAATAATCATGTCTGATGATCTCAAGGTTAGCGAGGCAGTGCGACAAGGTAGTTGGTTGGACCAGTGGGATGTTGGAGTATATAGGGAGGGGTATCACCAGCAGCAGGAGAGAGGTGGTGTTCCCACTGTACAGATAGCTGGTGAAACCTCACCTGGAGTACTATGTCCAGTTCTGGAGGCCACATCTCAGGAGGGACATAGACAGAGTAGAGGATGTCCACAGGTGGGCAACTGAAATGGTACAGGGTCTGCATAAGAAGACATATGAGAAGAGACTGAATGAAGGACCTCATTATGTACACCCTGGAAGAGAGGAGGGATATGGTAGAAACCTATGAATACCTCACCGGTGTGAATAAGGTATAGGAGGTGAGTATTTTTCAGAGGAAAAGATGCACGAGAACAAGGAGACATGCAATGAAGTTGGAAGTGGTTAATTCAAGAGAGATGTGAGGAAGTACTTCTTCACTGAAAGTGTGATGATGCCTGGAACAGTCTTCCAGCAGAGCTGGTGGGGGTAAAAAAAGTGGTGGGATTCAAGAATGCATGGGATAGGCATAAGGGAATATTAGTGTAAAACGATGTGGGGGGGGGAGACAAGTAGAGTCTGCAGTGACAGTATGGGCAGACTGGGTGGGCCAAGTGGTCCTTATCTGCCATCAAATTCTGTGTTTCTGTGTTTGAAGAGGAAATGTAGAAGAAGAAGGAAAAAAATAAATAATGTTGCAGGTCATGCCTTTTATTGGACTAACAAAATTATTTCTGAGACTAGCTTTCGAGAGATAATACTCTCTTCTTCAGGTCAGGTCAGGGAAAACAGAGCTGAATAACATGTCAGATATAGAGTTTGGATGTGGATTTGAGACATGGGGCCAGATTAACAAAAAATCGCAAAGTGCAGTGCAAACGTTTATGCTGCGCCTAGCGATTGCACAGGCTCCAAAAGTTGCTTTTCACAGTCAGATAGCACACCACCCTATCCGACTGTGAATAGGGCCAGGATGGGGCAGCGCTAAAATAGAAACATAGACTTTGATGGCAGATAAGGACCGCTTGGCCCACCCAGTCTGCCCATTTCCGTACCTATTGGATAAGCTGCAGATCGTAGTTAACCAACAGCCTACTTCTTCCTACCCCCCACTAGAATTGTCTTATGTGTGTCCCATGCATTCTTGAATTCCCCCACAGTTTTTAACCCCACGACCTCAGGAAGGCCGTTCCATGCATCCACCACCCTCTCCGTGACAAAATACTTCCTCACATTGCGCTTGAGCCGTCCCCCCTTTATCTTCAAATTGTGCCCCCTTGTTCTTGCACATCTCTTTTTCTGAAAAATGCTACTCTCCTGGACTTTGTTGATTCCCTTGAGGTACTTGAAAGTTTCTATCATGTCCCCCCCTTTCCTCGAGGGTATACATATTAAGCTCTTTTAGTCTCTCTCCGTATGGCTTCTGGTGCAGACCCTGCACCATTTTAGTTGCCCTCCTCTGGACTGCCTACATCCTGTCAATGTCCTTGCGGAGATGGTGTCTCCAGAACTGCACACAGTACTCCAGATGGGGTCCCACCAACTGCTGTACAAAGAGATAACAACTTCCTGTTTTCTAGTGGTGTTGCCTCTTCCTATACATCCCAGTATCCCCCCAGCCCTCCTTACTGCCTTCCCACATTGTATAGGGACCCAGGAAAACCACCACTAATCCCCCTAGCACTGCCCTGACATCCAGCCAGGTGAATGGCCCCACAATGAATAGCACAGGTGTGCTATTTCCCTATTCCTTAAAGCTCCCATGTAAATGAGCCGATTGGGCATGCAAGGTGCTAGGTGGCAATTTGCATGCCCATATCATGGACTGTGAGTGGCTTACTGCACCCCACACCAGCCCCTGCCCAATGCAGCCACAGTACTTGGTGGTCTAGTGGTCCCTCCCCTGTCCGATCGCTGACCCTGTAATATGGGGCACTGGCATATGGGGCACAAAAACCCTGGCACAATATATCAGTTGGGGGGTGAGGATATAGCATGCACCAAGCAGGAAAGGGATCTTGGGGTTGTCATCTCTGATGACCTCAAGGTAGGGAAACAGTGTGACAAGGCAGCAGGTAAAGCAAATAGGATGCTGGGATGTATAGGCAGGGGCATCACCAGCAGGAAAAGGAGGTCATAATTCAGCTATACAAGACACTAGTGAGACCCCACCTGGAGTACAGTGTACAGTTCTGGAGACCATACCTACGTGGGACATAGACAGGGTAGAGAAGGTTCAGAGGAGGGCAACAAAGATGGTGCATGGATTGCATCACAAATCCTATGAAGACGGTTGAAGGAACTGAACATGTACTCCCTGGAAGAGAGGAGGAGGCGGGGATATGATAGAGACATACAAGTATCTTACAGGGAGGAACAGGGTGCAGGAAAACACTATTTTTAGCGAAAAATATGTTCCAGGACTAGAGGACATGGGATGAAGTTGGAGGAGGGCGATTCAGAGGAAACATGAGAAGAATTTCTTCACAGAGCGGTGGTGGACAAGTGGAACACCCTGCCAGAGGAAGTGGTGGGGGCTGAAACAATCACGGGATTTAAGAATGCATGGGATAGACATAAAGGAATTCTGGAGGTCAGGGGTAAGGGGCAACAGACTTCTAGGAAAACAAACTGAACTTACAAGCTCAAATGGGCAGACTGGGTGGGCCATAGGCCCTTATCTGCCGACACTGTCTATGTATCTATCTATGTATCTATGGTAGTCTAGTGGTCCTTCCCCCATTCTCTGATTGCCTTCCCCATATAGTACAGTTATTTCCCTGGCAGTCCAGTGGTCCCTCCCCCATGCGCTGATCGCCATCCCCATATCAAACAAAAAATTTCCCTGGTAGTTTAGTGGTCCCTCCCCCATGCTCCAGTTGCTGTCCTCGTATAAAAAACAAATGTCCCTGGTAGTCCAGTGGTCCCTCCCCAATTTTCCTCCCATTATATAGTTCTCAAAATTTCCCTGGTAGTCCTGTGGTCCCTCCTCGTCCCTGATCGCAGTCTCGTGAAATGCTAAGTAACATATCCCTGGTGATCTAATGGACCCCCCCCACGGCGGTAGTACCCTTGCACCAGTCCCCGAAACCGAGGCTGGCGGAACAGTGCAGCCCTCCTCTTACCACCACATTGGCCGCAGCTGAGCTGTCATAGTGCGCGCAAGTAGCATGAAATCGCAGAGGCTGTATACAGTCGCACACCGCGAAACCCCAGACCAGTCAACATGCATGGTGGTGAGGAGAGGGCTATTATAACACGCGCCAGCTTGGTTATAGGATAGAGGCAGTGAATACATAGATACATAGACGGTGTCGGCAGATAAGGACCTATGGCCCACCCAGTCTGCCATTTGAGCTTGTAAGTTCAGTTTGTTTTCCTAAAGTCTGTTGCCTTACCCTGACCTCTGGAGATTCCTTTATGTCTATCCCATGCATTCTTAAATCCGTGATTGTTTCAGTCCCCACCACTTCCTCTGGCAGGGTGTTCCACTTGTCCACCACCCGTTCTGTAAGAAATTCTTTCTCATGTTTCCTCTGAATCATCCTCCTCCAACTTCATCCCATGCCCTCTAGTCCTGGAGCATCTTTTTGCTTAAAAATAGTGTTTTCCTGCACCTGTTCCTCCCTGTAAGATTCTTGTATGTCTCTATCATCCCCTCTCTCCTCCTCTCCTCCAGGAGTACATCTTCAGTTCCTTCAACCTGTCTTCATAGGACTTGTGATGCAATCCATGCACCATCTTTGTTGCCCTCCTCTGAACCTTCTCTACCCTGTCTATGTCCTTACATGAGTATGGTCTCCAGAACTGTACACTATACTCCAGGTGGGGCCTCACTAGTGTCTTGTATGGCAGATTATGACCTCCCTTTTCCTGCTGGTGATGCCCTGCCTATACATCCCAGCATCCTATTTGCTTTACCTGCTGCCTTGTCACTGTTTCCCTACCTTGAGGTCATCAGAGATGACAACCCCAAGATCCCTTTCCTGCTTGGTGCATGCTATATCCTCACCCCCAACTGATATATTGTGCCAGGGTTTTTGTGCCCCATATGCATTATCTTGCACTTCTTTGCATTGAATTTCAACTGCCAAACCCTGACCATTCTTCAAGTTTCTGCAGGTCGCTTCTCATTCTGTCTACACCCTCTGGTGTGTCTACTCTGTTACAGAGCTTTGTGTCATCAGCGAACAGTGAAATTCTGCTTTCTAGATCTTAGCCAATGTCACTGATGAAGATGTTGAATAGGACCGGTCCTTGCACTGATCCCTGTGGTGCCCCACTGGTCACTCTTCCTCTGTGGAGTGACAGCCATTTACCACCACCCTCTGTGTCCTGCCACCCAGCCAGTTACCTACCCACCACACTACTGTCCTGCCCACACCCATATTCCGGAGTTTGTGTAATAGTCTTCTATGTGGCACAGTGTCAAAGGCCTTGCTGAAGTCCAGATAGGCCATGTCCACTGCCCTCCCTGATCCACCTCCCTAGTCACCCAGTCAAAAAATTCAACGAGGTTGGTCTGACATGACCTCCCCCTGGTGAAACCATGCTGTCTTGGTCCTGTAGTCCATTGACAACCAGATGTTCCACCAATCTCTCCTTCAGTAGTGCTTCCATGATCTTCCCCACTACCGAGGTGAGGCTGACTGGTCTGTAGTTCCCTGCTTCCTCTTTGTTCCCACTTTTGTATAAGGGGACTACATCTGCTGTCCTCCAGTCTTTGGGTACCTCCCCTGTTTCCAGTGATCGGCTAAACAGGGTAGCCAGAGTTCAGCCACCACCTCTTAGTTCTTTAAGGACCCTGGGTGCACCCCATCTGGCCCCATTGCTTTATCAACTCTTATTACTTCCAGTTCCTTCAGGACCCTTTCTCGTATAAGGGACTTGTGTCCAATTCTGCACCATTCTCACCCCTTGTACTCCTTCTGACCCATTACCCCCCTCTTCCTCAGTAAAGACTGAGCAGAAATACCTGTTCAGTATGTCAGCTTTACTGTTGTCATCCTCCACTGGCTCCATCCTCCCCTTCAGTCTCACTATCCCTCCTTTGTCTTTCTTTTTCACTTATGTACCTGTAAAGGTTTTGTCCCCTTTACCCACTGATTTTGCAATGTGTTCTTCTGTCTGAGCTTTGGCTTCCCTTACTGACTTCCCTGCCTCCCTTTGCTTCTCCTGGTACTTCTCCCTATCCCTTCTGCCTGTGTCTTTTGTATTGCCTGAATGCAATCTTTTTGTTTCACTTTCTTTGCTACCTCTTTGGAAAACCATAATGGTCTCCTCTTCCTTTTCCTCTTGCTAACCTGCTTAATGCATAATTCTGTTGTTCTTATAATCCCCATTTTAAATACCTTACCGTTCCTCAACCCCTGATTCCTGTCCCATTCCCTTAATGCCTCTTTCAAGTATTTCCCCATTTCCCAAAGTCTGCCCCCTAAAATCCAGGATACATGTTTTTGTGTGGTTTGGTTCTGCTCTTTCTGTGATTTCAAACCCAATGACTGGTGGTCACTGTTACCCAGGTGCTTCCACTGTTACCCCATCACACTGTCCCTGTTTGTGAGCACAAGGTCCAGTATTGCCTTCTGCCGAGTTGGTTCCATGACCAGTTGCTGAGGAAGGCACCTGAAGGAGTCAGGATAAATCTGCTCTAGTTGATGCTGCTGCTGGGATGCTCCAGTCCACGTCTGGAATATTGAAGTCTCCAACCAGTACTACCTCACCCATGTCTGCCATCCTTTGGATAGCTAGCATCAACTCTATCTGTTTCTTCCTCCTGGGCTGGTGGTCTGTAGACCACACCTGTGCGGATAGCTGGCCCCATTTTCCTTTCAAGCTAACCCACAGTATCTCTCCCCATTTTGTTCCTCCTGGATCTCTGTGGCCCTTATGTCATTTTTCACATACGGTGCCCTCCTCCTCCTTCCTGCCTGCTCTGTCTCTTCTGAATATGTTGTAGCCAGGTACAGCCATCTCCCAGTCATGGTTTTCATTACACCAGGTTTCAGTGATGGCCACAATGTCCAGGTCTGACCATGACAGCCTCCAGATCTTCCATCTTGTTGCTAAGGCTCCTGGCATTTGCACACATGGCTTTCCATGATTTGACCTCCCTAGATTGCTTCACTGTTCTACTCCAGCCCCTTCCTTGGTTGTCATTTATCCCTGGTTTTCCTTGCTGTCTGCCCTTCTGCTGAATTTTGCCCCTTTTCTGCTTATCCACCTCTTGGGCACTAATCTCCATCTTTTGCACACTGCTTTGCAGAGACTGCCACTCCTCTGGTTCACTGGTTCCACTGCTAGCTGTGGGGGGTGAGCAAGTAGGTACCCTCCTTGTTGGCCTGCCACCCCCCTTTGCTAGTTTAAATGCTTGTCAATGTAGCATTTAAACTTATCATTGAGTGCTTGGGTTCCCCTCCAGGATGGATGCAGGCCGTCAGGCTTGAACAAACCTCCATCCCTCCAGGTGGGTCCCCAGTCACCAATGAATCAAACCCTTCCTCACAGCACCAGTTCTTCAACCATGAGTTAAAGTTCCTGGTGCATGCACTCCTATGCTCTCCCTTGCCTCACAGGTAGTACTTCTGAAAGTGACAGAAGTAGCTACTTGCTTGAGACCCTCCCCAGTTTCCTAAACTCTTCCTGAACTTCCTTTGGCTCCCCATTTGCCAAGTCATTAGTACCTAGGTGGATAATGACATCCAGCTCACCCTCCCGTCTTGCCTTCCCAGTGATCCCCAGTATCTTCCTTCCATCCCTCCATGCTGTGGCACCTGGTAGGCACCTCACCTCCCTGTCCTCCCCCTCCTGTGTTCCTAGCTGGATCCCTCTTACGATGGAGTCCCCCACCAGGATTCGTTTCCTCCTCCTCTGGGGTCCCCTGCTTTCCCCACTGAGGTCACCTCCTTGGCTAACCTCCACATCCTTTCCTTCAACTTCTCTGGGTACCTCTATTTGGTTGTCCTCGTTTGCCAGTGTGGCATATGAGTTCTTGAGTGGAATAGGATCTGGGATGTGCCTCTGCCTGACTGCTCTAACCCTCCCTGAGCCCACTGTCATCCAAGTGCTCCTCGTTCTCGGCATCCTTTGAGGCAGCTGCATTGGACTGGGTGGTCCCTGGATAGGGGTGATGGTACTCCTGACCCAGTTTACTTCCGCTCTGAGTCTGGCTACCTCATCCCGCAGTCCAGAGAAATGCATGCAGATAGGGCAGCACCTCAGTGTCCAGAAGGTCTGCCTGAATATGGCTGCCCCACAGCCACTGCATTGCAACACTCCCCACATTATACTGCAATTCCACTACTTGTCTGCTACTGAAGCTCTCCTAGTTCTCTTTTTGTTAATTTACTGTACTAAAAATCCTGTCACTGATCCTCAGATAATTTTTTTTTTAAGGAAAAAGAAACCAATAAATAAATAAATGAGTCAAAACACTTGTCGTGCTGAGGGTGGGCTTCTTCCCCCTTATGCCCCTCCTACTTCACACCTCTTACTATACCCTGTGTTTAGCTCCTGTCAATCAGATTTATCAGGGCATATAATTAAGTGTTGGGGGAAGGGGGGGGCGAAAATTTGCAGCAATTAAAGACAGCACAGAATTACACCACCACTATGTTTTAAATTTTCAACAGCCCAAAAACAATTTTAAGTAAAGACAACAAAGAAAGTATAGTGTCACTACAAGCCCACAATCTAAGTTTAAAAGAAAAATAGCAATTACCAGTTACTCTAAAGCACTGAATTGAATATGTTTCCTTCCTTCCCCTTCTGGCTTCTTCTGAAGTACCTGCCAGGGTGGGGGGTTCACTAGACCACCGGGGATATGTTACTTAGTATTTCACAGGACGGCGGTCAGGAATGGGAAGGGACCACTGGACTACCAGGGAAACTTTGAGAACTAAATAACAGGAGGGTGATCAGGGAGGGGGGAGGGACCACTGGGCTACCAGGAACATTTAATCTCACTTTGAGGGGGAGCTCTTGCAGCAGGTAATACCATTAGGACTGAGGCTGCCAGGCGTTAGGACCCCATGGAAAAAATCTTCTAGCTAGCGGTCTGTGGTGGGGGCATTACCCCAATGTCAGCTCCGCCCGGCGTCCAGGCGTGAGTATAATGGGAAGGCCAGTCCCCGGCCACCTCTCCTCTTTTCCTGCCGTGGAAACCCACTTACATCAGATATACGGACGATGTCTTCTTTGTCTTCCTTGCGACAAAAGTTGAAGTGTCTGTGTGGAAAGCAGATACCGGCAAGAGACGGCTACTCTGCCTGCCTGATCTGCCTAGGCCCGAACCACCGGCCTGACGACTGCCCACACTGCCAGAAATGTAATTGTAAAACCAGAATTCGACGCACCAATATGCTCAAAGCATATCCCTTGGAGAAAGAAGTGGCCGCCATACAGAAGACCCAGTCAGAGCATAGTTCTTCTTCTTCACCCAGGGAGTCTCCCCCAAGGAGAAAAGATATGGAGGGAAGCACCATCACTGGGAGAAGGAAAGGGCCAGGTCACAATCCCGCCCAAAGTCCCCCCAGAGGACTTCTGCTTCTTCTACCTCCGGCAGGAGGTCAGAATCAGTTCCCCCAGGTACCACTGCTGTTTCGGGGGCTACCTCCAAGAAGTTCTCTTCCTCATCACAAACAAAAGGTAAGGAGTCTTCTTCAGCAGGGTGTTCATCCCCCCAAATTCCCTTGGTCCACCGACCCCACAAGTCCTCACATGGGTTGACCCAAGAAGGACAGGCATCCGCCTCGGGAAAATCTTCGGATGCCACCCAAAAGCATGCTGGTTTGTCCGAAAAACACAAACGATCAGACAATACCACCAGACACCAGGAGGTCATCAGGTACCGGACACTTCCTCCCCCTGAACACAGGGAGACGTCTGCTTCTGACGGTAGGCATACTACCGGCCTTTCCAACTCCACGTCGGATAAGGACCAGGTGCCTCCGGCCGATGAACGGCCGTCTGCTCCAGTGGATCAGATGTCGGCCCCAGCGTCCAAGGATAAAACGCCCAAGGACGCACGACCGCCCCATCCCAAGGAGCCTGACGCTAGAACACAAGGGTCTCAACTTCACAGAAAGGCTCACCCAGATCTAACACCAGAGGCACCCATAGAAGAGATGCCTCAGGACCAGGCACCAGCCCCTGAAGGTCCACAGGGTCCAACGCCCGTTCCGTCAAACCCAATGCCTCCATCCCCAGTTGTCCTTTTAGCTGACACGGGCACTGTTTACCTCATGGTGGAACAGTGTCAAGGGGATCTGCTCCACAAGCCAAGGAACCCACCCCTGATGTGGCTATTACGCAGGGACCTGTCCCCTAGGCCACCTCCTCCACCGAGGGATCATCGGACACCAGAGGAGGTGGACTAGCGGATGCCTGATCCAAGTGGCAGAAAAAGGCACCCGTCGTCCATACCATCCTGCAGCGGACGACCTCCTTCGACCTCAGGAGATGATGCCGGAGACTCCTCCTCAGATTATTCGTCAGAGGACAAGCTTCCTATCCCTTCTCCAGACCCAATAAATTCTCCTAGGTCCCCACTGGACGACCCGTCTTTCTTGGACATAATGTGTCCCATCCATGCTCTATACCAATGGGACATGGATGAGCTGGATCTAGAGAGACGACGTCTGGCTAAATTCTTGGAGGCTACTGCCCCTAAACCACTGGTCATTCCCCCATTAGTGGAGCCTTTTCAAGATATCACCAGGTTAACCTGGAAACACCCGGCTACTACAAATGCTGTGCCCAGAAAGGCGGACAGGCTATATAAAACTCCAAAAGAGGAGCCTTTCCTGGGAGAGCACCCAAAAGCTGACTCCATGGTGCTAACAGCAGCACATGGTAGGGCACAACAACCCAGATGTATGAGTGCCCAACCTCCAGACCCAGAGTCCAAGAAGCTGGACCAAATGGGCCGAAAATTATATTCGTCAACCACCTGCATGGTCCAGTCGTTGAACTTCCTGGCTCACATGGTAACCTATCAAAAGTCACTCTGGGCTAAGGCAGTGGATCTGGCTAAGGCCCAGCCAGTCTCCGAGGGGAAAGCAGAGCTCCTGGCAGTCATGCATAGGGAGGGGCATCACAAGTAGAAAAAGGGAAGTGGTTATCCCTCTATACAGACAGTTGGTGAGACCCCATTTGGAATACTGCGTGCAGTTTTGGAGACCTCATCTACGCAAGGACATAGACAGGATGGAAGCAGTCCAGAGGAGGGCAACTAAAATGGTGCAGGGTCTACATCAGAAACCATATGAAGAGAGACCGAGAGCTTAATATGTATACCCTTGATGAAAGGAGGGACAGGGGGACATGATAGAAACTTTTAAGTACCTCAAGGGAATCAACAAGTCAGGAGGTAGCATCTTTCAGAAAAGAGATGTGTAAGGACAAGGGGCACAATTTAAAGTTAGAGGGGGACGGCTCAGGGGTAATGTGAGAAATTCTTTTCACCGGAGAGAGTGGTGGGCGCATGGAACCGCCTTCCTGGAGAGGTTGTGGGGTCTAAAACAGTGGAGGAATTCAAACATGCATGGGACAGACAAAAGGCAATTCTAATGAGGGTAGGCGGAAATAAGCTGTTGGACTCTGTCCCACAATGGTCTGGTGGAGAAACTGATGGGGTTAGAGTAGGCCCTTTGATGGTCAGATGGATTGAAAACTGGCTAGCTGGACGCACTCAGAGAGTAGTGGTCTGTGGGGAGCTCTCGAACCCTAGAGAGGTTGGTAGTGGGGTACCACAGGGCTCGGGTCCTGGGTCGATCCTGTTTAATGCATACATATCGGACATCAGGAGGGTATAGGGTGTGAAATGAGTCTCTTGGAGGATGACTCCAAGATGGGAGCAGTAGTTGAGGGAGAAGAGGAGGGTGGCCTGCAGGGACCTGGACACCCTGGAAAGCTGGGCTCACACATGGAAATTAAATTTCAATATCACCAAGTGCAAGGTGTTGCATCTTGGTCGGGAAACTCTAAACACAGGTACACCCTGGGAGGAGGGCTGGAAGCCTCAACAGGGAAAAGACCTAGGGGTCATGGTGGATACATGTATGAATAATTCTGAGCAGTGCAGGAGGCAGCTAGCAAGGCAAACAGGATGTTGGGCTGCATCGTAGGGGATCACCTCTAGGAGCAGGGAAGTGATTCTGCCGCTGTACAATGGACTGGTTAGACCACACCTTGAGTACTGTATACAGTACTGGAGACCACATTTGAAGAGGACATACAGCTCCTGGAGAGGGTACAGGGAGGGCAACAAAGATGATACGAGGGCTAGAGTTTGACTTATGAGGACAGACTTGAGGAGCTCTGCCTGTTTTCATTGGAGGAGAGAGAGACAGGGAGACATGATTGAGGTCTTCAAGTACCTCAAGGAATAAATAGGGTAAACATGGAGGATCTTTAGACTAAAGCAGGAGGTATCACCAGAGGCATGGTTTGAAGTTGGAAGGTGGAAGGGTGAGGGGAAAAGGAGGAGGTTTTTCACGAGAGGGTGGTGGACCCTTGGAATGCACTGCCTGGTGAGCTGGTTCAGAGATCCACAGTGGAGGGCTTCAAGAGAGGGTGGGACAGACACAGAAAGTGGATGTATCAGATGATGGCCTGTCCCGGGGAGGTGGGGATGGATGATAGGGGTTTCTAGAGAACAAGGAATGGGAGGATCTCGGCACCCAACTAAGGATCTAGGTTCGAGCAGACTCGATAGACCGTAAGGCCTAATCTGCTGGCAAATAGTATGTTAGTATGTTAGTATGTAATCTGCAGCTTATCCAGTAGGTAGGGAAATGGGCAGACTGGGTTGGCCAAGTGGTCCTTATCTGCCGTCAAAGTCTATGTTTCTATCCAGTCAGGGATGGACGTAGATAAACATGTCCTCAGGAGCTCTTACAATTCAGCAGACACGGCAGCCAGGGCAGCAGCGACAGGTGTCTGCATGAGGAGGCATGCTTGGCTAAGAGTTTCAGGTTTCCGACAAGACCTTCAGGACGATCCTTTTCAAGGACCAGTCCTTTTCAGCCAGGAAATAGAGAAACTCATCACTGGTCTACAGGACTCTGGAAAAGCAGTATCTGAGGTCCACAAGATGTGTAGATCAGAGCCGCAAGCTAACCGTCACCGTCCTTTTTGTAAAAATCAAGGACAGCAAGGAAGACGCCAACCTCAACAAAAATGAGGCTTTAAGAGATGAAGCCACCCTGTCCCTTCAGGCACCCAGGGCCCCAAAAATCCCAAAGCACCCAGGCCTCCCCTGCCCACCCCCTCCAATACGGCATGACTCCCTACCGACCCTCCCTCCTCCACAGGAAGTGCAGAGGGAGGCAGTAGGAATGAGATTTCTCCCTCTACCTATCAGGATGGTCCACTATCATGTCGGACCAATGGGTCCTATAGATAGTGGAGCGAGGATACTCCTTAGAATTCACTCAAATTCCACTGGACAACCCTCCATTCCCCTCCCACTGTTCCCCTTCCCACACTCTTCTCCTGCGAGCAGAAATACAGGCCTTGTTGGACAAGAGAGCCATCCAGGAGGTCCCCTTTTCTCAAACGGGCAAAGGTTTCTACTCCCACTTCTTCCTTGTCCCAAAGAAAATGGGAGACCTCTGTCCCATTCTGGATTTCAGCCAACTGAACAATTTCATCGAATACAAGAGGTTCAGGATGGTGACACTGGCAAGCCTGTTGCCCATGCTCCGTCGAGGAGACTGGCTCTCCTCCCTGGACATACAGGATGAGTACATGCATATCAAAATACTGCCGTCCCACAGGAAGTTCTTAGGCTTCACCTTTCAAGGCGAACACTTCCAGTTCAGGCGGCTACCATTTGGCCTATCATCGGCACCAAGGGTTTTTACCAAGTGCCTGGCAGTAGTGGCGGCGGCCCTCAGGAGAAGGGGTCACTTTGTTTACCCTTACCTGGACAATTAGCTTCTTACAGCTCTGTCAGAAGACTAATTAAACAGGACCTTGGAGGAGACAGTCTATTTCAGTCTCTGGGCATCACTTTAAACTTGCCCAAGCCACATCCATGGCCTGCTCAAAGGCTACAATACATAGAAGCAGTCCTGGACACAGTCCAAGGAAAAGCCTTCCTGCCTGCAGACCGGGCGCACAGGCTAAGAGAGATTGGTCACTGCAGTGGTGGTTCTGCAACTACTCGGTCACATGGCCGCAACCATAGCCACAGTGCCCCTCGCACGGTTGAACATGAGGATACTGCAGTGGCACCTCAGAGTTCAATAGGACCAAGACACAGATGAACTAGAACAGCCCATTCGAACCTCTGGCGCTGTCCGTCAATCCCTGACTTGGTGGATCAACACAGCCCATCTGAGCATAGAAGTTCCCTTCCATTGACCAAGCCCACAGCAGATTCTTGTCACAAACGCACTCAGCAGGTCAGGCCCTCTGCTCCCACAGTGCCAACCTCCAAGCGCAGTAATGTGAACAGGTAACAGACAGGGTAACCCTCCTGTCTGCTTGTGGGTCCAAATCACCTTTAGTCTCAAATTCTGGGGGGATTCAAACTGTGAACCTTATGTTGGCGTACCCAAATGTACAGGCTCAGATAATCTGCTCTTCGGGGGGTACAAGATATCTTTCGCCTAAGGGCACCTAACCAGGTGTCCAAAATGAACCCTTAAAACTCTGTAAAAGACCTTAAGTATATTCTTACCTTTTCCTAGTTTGGTAACAGCATCAAGCCCTTCAGAACAGCTGTCAACTTAACCACGTATACATCACATGCAAAAAGAACTTCGAAGACACACCCAGGCAGTCTTTCAAAATAATGATTTTACTAAATGATAATAAAAATATGTAAAATGTAAGCACAGAACACTATATCTAAAAGCATACGATCACTTAAAAGAAAACAAGGAAAAGTACAAACAAAAACTCCTACCACAATACAATTAGACTTTTTCTATCTAGTGTATTACCTCTATAGTGTCTATAGTTAGATCTTGTTTCTTAAGAGCCCAGAAAGAAATGTCACATAAGTTCACACAGTATACAGTTTAAAACTCTGTGTTTCCACACCCCTTCTATGATGTCATCTAGCTCCTCCTTTTAGAATACAAAAAATATACAAACAGGATGTCCTGTCAGGAGGTATTTTAAATACGGTGGCATCAGCAAAAACTCATTTCCCAATATGACTCCTTAATTAACATTTACTCTTTGATCTTTATAAGTTTAAGTGTTTTCAAGCTGTGGGACTTTTGTCCATAATGCTTGCCAATTAATTAGAACAATGTAGTTTTATCAGAAAAAGGCAATATCAAGATTTTGCTTAAAAGTATCCATACATGGACTTTCTACTACTGATACTGGGAGTCCATTCCAGGCTGTAATTACCCTAATCGTAAACCAATTTTTTCTTAGATTTGTATTCCATTTAGGTAGTTCAAGTTGGAGTTTATGTCTTCTTTCGCTAGTCCAGCCAGATCTGAAGTTTATCGCTAAAGCTTCCCTTAATGCTGTGTCATTGATGGTGTTATACATCATACATAGATCCCCTCTAAATCTTCTGTAGTTTAATGAATAAAGATTTAGGGCTTCCAATATTTTATTATAAGCCAGTTGTTTTAATTCCGTCACAGATTTGGTGGTTCTACGTTGTACTACCTCCACTCTGATCACATCCTCCCTTTTCTGGGGGGCCCACACCTGGACACTGTATTTCAGGTGTGGTCTAACTAGGGATCATTATAATGGCATAAACACCTCCCTACTTCACTGGATATATGCCTCAGTATGCAGTTTAAGGACTGGTTTGCCTTTTTTACTTGTTCTTTACAGTGCTCACTGAACTGCAAACTAGGAGTTATTTTGACTCCTAAGTCTCTCTCAGCAGTTGTATCCATTAGGATTTTTGTCCCAATTTTATACTGATACTTCTTATTCTGGTATCCCACCATACATTTGGAGATGTTAAGTTCTAATTTGTTATTAATGGTCCAAGAATAAATGTCATCTATGGTTTGTTGTAATATAGAAGTTTTGTTGTCATTTGTTACTAATGCACCGACCCTACAATCATCAGCAAACTTGGACATCCATATCTTGGAAGATCCTATTCTCAAGGTGGAAATGTAAATATTAAAGAGACATGGTCCCAGGACCAACCCTTGTGGCACCCCACTTGTCACAGCTGCCCAGTCAGACACCACACCTCTAACCACAACTCTCTGCCTTCTCCCTGTTAATCTTGAGCAGTTCCTATTCCCAAGACATATCAAAGGATTTTATAACTTTTAGCACCATGGTGGGATAACATGTTTTTCCTCTAAGACATCATAAAAGTTTACGAGCCCTACATCCTGGCAGCTGGGTCAGGTCTAATTAAGACAGGGAAACAGGAGACCCTTAAATAAGTCTCTCTAGTCTTTTAATTACCTTCTGGTTTCAGGTTAATATATCCTGTTATTTTCACTAAAACCTGGGGGGGTCACCCAGGAGCACAGGATGTTTCATGTGATACAATCACATACCACATTCTGTATTGCAAATATCACAGAACAATCATAACCAGCTGGCCAAGCGTCACAGTCCTCCCCACCTAGACTGAATTTGGGGGCTCTATCCCCTGCATGGGATGAGCTTCCCAAATCAGTTCACTCCTCATACAGACGCGATAAGCCATCTGTGTTCTGATTGGTCGCTCCAGCCCTATGTAAGATTGTCATGTCATAGCCTTGCAAGGCAAGACTCCATCTTAATAGTCTACCATTAGTTTTTCCCATTTGGGTCAGCCAAACCAGGGGGTTGTGGTCAGTCTGTACCTCAAAATGCTGCCCATGTAAGTATGACTCTAACTTCTTTAGGACCCACACTATGGCAAGACACACTTTATCCACAGTAGAGTAAACCTGCTCCCTGGGAAGTAACTTTTTACTCACGTACACCACTGGGTGATCTTTCCCTTGGTTGAATGTCTGACTCAGTACTGCCCCAATACCCACGTCTGAGGCGTCAGTCTGGACTACAGAGGGTCTGCTATAGTCAGGACTTGTCAACACAGGAGCACTACACAGTGCCTCCTTCATTCTGGTAAAGGCATTTTCATAGGCTGGTTCCCAGGTAATTTTTTTAGGCATCTTTTTCTTTACCAGGTCAGATGGGGAGCAGCCAGGGCACTGTAATTGGGTACAAGTTTCCTATAGCACCCTGTTGTCCCGATAAAACTCCTGACCTGCTTCTGCATTTCTGGTCTGGGCCGTGCCTTGATCATCTCTATTTTATTTTTTTTTGTTCTGTTGATCTGCCCACTCTCCGTATCCTCGGGAGCACCTATGGAGACTGTCCCTGCCTTCACCACCTACGCTCGCCCCATGGAGACGCGGTCCCCCCCCCCCGCGCCGGGCTGAGACGAGTTGGGGCAGCTACACCTCGACAATCAAGATTTCGTTGGGAGCTGGAAGGGAGGTTGGTCCGAGGCCATGAGGGGTAGCTCCTTGGTGCTCTGTCTCCCCGGAGCCTGGAGAGCTTTTTACGTTTTTCTGTGAGGGAGAGGCGTGCCCAGGCATCATGGCATCACCGCCGATGTCACCTCTCCCATCCCCCTTGCTAAATGCTGGTACTTGCTGTGCCTCTGGCTTCCGCCAGAGGTCAGTCAAGCACCAAGCATGGACCCCTCTCCCTCCCTCCCGGGAGAGGAGAGGAGAGCTGTCCTCTGGATGCTCAATTGTCTCCCTCCCCTGCCAACCCCCGACGTCCCGGGCTCGTTCCCGAACCTGGGTCACCGGCGTGAGGTGTGGCATACAGCGCCTCAACCCTCCGTGCCACCGGGCCGGCCTGATCACCTCTATTTTTACTTGGTTAGGACGGAGCTGTCCCTGGCCTACAACATGCCTGAGGTATGCCACTTCAGCCATGGCCACCTGGCACTTCTCAGCTTTGACAGTGAGCCTGGCCCTCTCTGTTCGGCCCAGCACTTCCCTAAGGTGGAAAAGGTGTTCCTTCCAGCTGGCACTAAAGATGGCAGTGTCATCCAGGTACACCATGGCATACTCCTCAGCACCATTTAACACCTGGGTCACTAACCTTTGGAAAGTGGCCGGGGCGGTCTTCATTCCGAAAGGCGTTACTTTAAATTTAAATAAGCCTATCGGAGTGATGAAGGCCGACTTGTCCCTAGTTCTGTCAGTTAACTCTACCTGCCAATACCCCTTTGTCAGGTCAATAGTCGTAAGATAGGTCGCCCCTCCCAACTTGTCCAGGAGTTCATCCATCCGGGGCATCTGGTGGGAGTCTGACTTCGTGACTGCATTCAGTCCATGATAGTCAACACAGAAACGAGAAGAGCCATCTGGCTTGGGCACAAGGACTACAGGTGAGGCCCAGGGGCTGTGGGATCTCTGGATTACCCCTAAATCCAGCATTTCCTCCACCTCCCTCCTAATGTCCTTTTGGACAGCCTTTGACACCCGATATGCTGTCCGCCGTATGGGCGTCTGTGTCCCTGTCTCTACATCGTACGTCGCTAAGTGGGTTCGTCCAGGCTTGGCGATAAACAGTGGGGCAAAGTCTGCTAAAACCTCTCTTACTTCCTGGATCTTGTCCTGGGCCAGCTGGGGAGACAATTTAACTGCTTCCACAGAGGACTCCCACTTGCTTTCTTCCAGCAAGTCCAGAAGGAGGTCTCTTTCATCCGTCCCCTCCCCAGGACTACATACTGCAAACACCATGTCAGCATTATTAGCATATGGTTTCATCATGTTGACATGGTACATTCTTTCTGTCAGGTAACTCTATGATATAGTTCACGTCATTTACCTTCCTAACTACTTTGTATGGTCCTGCACACTCAGCCTGCAGCTTGTCTCTCCGGACCGGAATAAGGACCATGACTTCCTGACCCACCGTGTACGAGCGAGCTCTGGCTCTGCAGTCGTACCACACTTTTTGTTTCTGTTGGGCAGCTGCCAGGTTGCTCTGGGCTGTCCCCATAAGGTCCTTCAGTTCAGCCTTTCCCTAGACCTAAGGACGTAATCCACTATGGGAGTTCTCTGGGTGGCGTGCTTGCCTTCCCAGTCCTCCCAGATCAAGTCTAGGGTCCCCCGTACCCAGCGTCCATATAAGAGTTCGAAGGGGGGGAAATCCTGTTGACTCTTGGGGCACCTCCCTGTATGCAAACAACAGGTGGGGAAGGTATTTCTCCCAGTCCCTCCCATGCTGTTCAGAAAACACTTGGAGCATTGACTTCAGGGTACCATTAAATCTTTCCACAAGCCCATTGGCTTGCAGGTGATAAGGTGTCGTGTGCCTTTGCAGCACCCAACACTTCTCCCACAAACATTTCATCAGGTCCGACATGAAGAAACCCCCTCGATCAGTGATAACCTCCTGCGGAAACCCAACACGGGAGAAAATCCCAAGTAAGGCATCTGCCACTTTGTCTGTCCTCAGTGAGGACAGGTTGACTGCCTTGGGGTACCGGGTGGCATAAATCCACCACAGTCAGGATGGACATCTTCCCAGAGGAGCTGGGGGTATTTAAAGGCCCCACAATATCCATTCCCACCCTCTGGAATGGCTCCTCCACTATGGGTAATGGAATTAGGGCGGCTTGAGTTTTCTTACCCGCCTTCCCTATTTCTTGGCATCGGTGACAAGACCTGCAATACTCCTTCACCTGCTGGGTGAAGTTGGGCTAACCACTGCGTAGTGCACGCGATTCCCAGATGACCAGACAAGGGAATATCATGTGCAATCTTGAGCAACCGCTCACGATACCCCTGGGGAATGACAAGCTGCCTGTCTATCACCCCTTCCTGTGTCTTCACAGCCTGAGTATACATCAGTTCATTTTCCCAATTGACCTTATATTTACCGTTGCCTCCCTGTGCTCTGTCAGAGTCTGCCCAAGCCTTCAGCTTCTCTAGACTAGGGTCACTTTTCTGAGCAGCTGCAAACTTCTTACACATTCCCAAGGCATGGGACAGGTCCCCTTCAGCCTCTAAACTAGGGTCCCTAGCACTAGCATCAGGGCACTCAGGATCACTGTCATCCCTAACCCTCTGACAATGGGTCACCCTCCTTCTTCGGAGTAACCCTCTGTAGCTGTGTGGTTAACTACTACTGGGAAATTTCTATCCCTTTTCATGGGAGTGCGGACAATTAGTCCCGGACATTCAGTCTCGGAGAAGTTGTAGCGGACTATTATTATGGCAATAGTAGGCAGCTACTGATGGTAGTGCAAGTATTGTCATCGCCCGTACAGTGGTCGCGAGACCAAGTCTCCCCAAAATGAAGCACACTTTTCCTGTCACAGAAACCCCTATACCTGTTTTTACTTTCAGATGTAGGTCTCCTCTGGGACCGCACAGGGGTACGGTACATCGCTTAGCTCGATCTCCTCTTCCTCCCAATGCCACTCATTCCAGTCCCAGTTGCCATAACAGCCACTGCTCACTGATGCCCTATTCTCTCGGTGAGCGCTCGCTAACCGCTGCCACCATATTTTCTTTAAAAAACTGTTGAAGCTTACTGTCAGCCAGTTGGCTGTGACATCGCAAAACAGACAAGATGTCATGATAGTTAGCAACTACACTCCATAGTAACCAGCAAAATCACAAAATAAACCCACACTACTTAAGCAACTACTTAAGGGTCTCAGTTTTATTTGAGAATCAAGAGAAAAGGTGCTTTGTGTGCAACAGTTTTAAAAGCAAGGGAAAAGGTGCTTTGTGTACAACAGTTTTAAAAGCAAGGGAAAAAGGGGCTTAGTTTTATTCGATGCATCATTATAAAATCATGTATTAAATTCAATGAAAAAAGAGGGTTTTGTATTAAAATCAAGCTACGTTAATTTCAATCACTGCTGCTATGTCATTTAAATATTTTTTTGGTGAGCGAGAGGACACATCTTGACAGATAGATTTGTACACTTTTTGCGTCCTTGCGTAGTTGTTGTTTTTCCGAGGCGCATCATGTCCAAGCTCCATCTGGTGCCTTTGTAGCGATACTGCATGCTGCTCTTGTCTGAGCTTTCTAGCCAGCTTTGCTCTGGTCGGGTGGCTAATGCTGACTGTACGTGAGAACACATTGTGCCAAGTCTCAATGGCATTATTGCTTCGTGGTAAGTCTTCTATCACTATGGAGTACTGATTCCAAAAAGACACTGGAAACCGTGTTTGCCTTCTTTTCTTTCTGTTTCGTGTTACCCTATCAATGTAAGTATCTTTGAAATAATCGATCAAGCACTCCAGATCCACAAAATCTGCATCATCTTGTATTACCTCGAAATAGTGCTCAACATGTTCCACTGGCACATATGCCAATGCCAGCAGACAGCGAACCTTGTGTGCAAATTCAGCATCTTGTATATAACGCTGCTGCATTCTCTCCTGTTGCACATGCTGCCACAAAGCCTGACTGAGGTGAAAATTGCAACCTGACAGTTCTGCCGATGGAAATATTATTTTCAGGACATTGTGTAGCCATTTCAAAATCAGTCATGATGCTTACAGGGCATGTTTTCCTGCCCAGTAATGCGAGTAGGTGATCAAAAAATCGTCTGTACACCACCTGACTGCGACCAGGCAAGAGACCATACACACAAGGTCTATTCACACCCATGACCAGTTTTTGCACAGTATACAACTGGTCATCTTGTTGAGGTGCAGCGCTAAACGTGCCATCACAGAACCAGTGATGGTGGTCCCCGAGTACTTGAAGGTCGGACTCACTGGCAAATATGACCATGTCTTCTTCATTTACTCTGAGAAACTCCTTGCCATTTACTGTTTGTGCAAACAGAGACATGGCATTATCAATCGGACCACATAATTGCCTCTGTCTGCGCACGTCTCTGCGTAATGTTTCCTGCCTAGGCAGGAGGTGTGCATGACTCGCATTGATTGATTCCAGTGCCTGCATTACAACATTGCATGTGCACTCCTCAGATTCAGCAGCCTTTCGCTTCATGCTGCTTCGGGTTTTTATTACTTTTGCACGACCGTGTTGGGGAGCATGGTTATGCTCAGTTGGAGCTTTAAATACAGAGTCACCATTGGTGTGCAAGCGTGACCTGCATGTACGAAGCTCGCAGCGCCATATAACTCTTCCTTCTCCCGAGTGTACAAAAAGTTGTGTAGACACAACTTATGCTTTCCTTTCTGTGACTCCACAAACTCCATATTGGGATAACAGTGACTGCAAGCTCAATGACAGTCATGTCTTTAATAGCAATTAATTATCGGGAGACTGGGAAATGATGTCATCAAATGAGCAACAATTTTACAACGTCTGCAACAATTTTCCTATGTCTGCGGTACTGCTGCACTTGTCGACAGATCCGGTAAAACAAATACCGACCAAGTACCTGCTAACACACAAGCATGGACATCTGGTTGCGGTAAAGATGCGGCTACGAAATTATAACACTGTTTGTATGGGCTTCTGCTTAAAGCTGTTCTGTAAGAAACCATTAGTTTTGTTGGTGTTTATTCTGGGGACTTCTATTGTGGGGTGGGGGGATAAAAAGTACTTAATGTTCACATTTCCCAGGACTCATTATTTATACAACTTTTTTCCTCTTTAATTAGCTACTTCCTAAATCATTTCTCCATTCATTATATTTACTGTCATCAAATGAGCGACATTTTACAATGTCTGCGACAGTTTTCCTATGTCTGCAGTACTGCTGCACTCGTCAACAGATCAGGTAAAACAAATACTGACCAAGTACCTGCTAACACACAAGCATGGACATCTGGTCACGGTAAAGATGCGGCTACGAAATTATAACGACGAGCTTGACCGTGGCAATTTCTTATCCGCTGCCACTTGTCCGCTCCGACTTCACGGCAACAAAATTAATGGTGACGAGTTGTCTGTGAACCCCTTTTCATTAGTCTCCATATCAGGAGACACAGGCTGGGGAATCAGCCTCTCAGTGATTTCCACACTGACTTCTGTGGGGTCCAGGGAACTACAGTTTTCCTTTGCTGCTTGGCTACGGGTCACTGCACACACCATCCTGTTTGAGATTGTTGCCAAGGATAACGTTAACTAACGTTTTGGCTACAGCCACCTGTTGCACAGTTCCCCCTGTTTCACCCCAGTCTAGGAGAACACTAGCGAGTGGCAGTGTTTTCTCCTCACCAGTAAAGTCTTGTACAGTTATAAATTCATTGGGTATAAGCTGACCAGACTCTACCAGATTCCCTTTTACCAATGTCAGGGATGCCCCTGTGTCCCTTAACTCTTGTGTCTGTACACCATTCACCATGACTGGGTACATGTGTTACCTCATGTTCACAGGCATGCTTCCAGGGATACATAAACAACCCACATCTTTCTTAGCCCCATTCTGCGTATTGCTCGCCCTTTTGGGACAGTGTCTGGCAATATGCCCAGTTTCTTTACAGACCCAACATTTGTTTCTTTTCTCAGAGAAATCTTTTCTCTGAAACCTGGGGCTAACTGGTTTCAGTGGAGGCCGTGAGGATTTTAGCCGCCCTGGAGGTACACTTTTCCCTTTCTGCGCTGCCACGCCCGCCCCATTCGCTCTCAGAGCAGGTCTGCTCTTGGTATAGCGGTCCGAGAGTTCAACAGCCTCTTGCACTGTTTTGGGATCTTGGTCCTCCAGCCAGGTTTTCAGCTCTGCTGGGCATGCCCCAAAAAACTGCTCTAACAAAATAGCATTTTCAATTTTATCTACAGAGTTTGCTTCAATTCCTTCCCACCAATGTTTTAAAAACTGATGTTGTTTCGTGGCTAGCTCCTCGTAGCTCATATCAGGGCTTAGGCGCTGTCCATCAATCCCTGACTTGGTGGATAAACACAGCCCATCTGAGCATAGGAGTTGCCTTCCAACGACCAAGCCCACAGCATATCCTTACTACGGATGCCTTGGGACTAGGATGGGGAGCACATCTTGCTGCTCACCAGATAAGGGGTTTATGGAATTCCACAGAACAGTCTCTACACATCAACGTTTTGAAGGTGAGAGCCGTACTGTATGCTCTTCAGGCATTCCAAGGGGTACTCCTTCCAGGGCCACTGCTGGTCCAGTCAGACAATACCCCAGTAGTCTTCCATATCAAGAAGCAAGGGGGCACACACTCTTTTCCCATATGCAAATAGGTCATGAAAGTGTGGACTTGGGCAGTGGATCACAGCCTGGATCTCACGGCAGTCCAAGTTCCTGGGATTGAAAACGTCTTCACAGACAGCCTAAGTCGCTCTCAGTCTCTGAATCACAAATGGGAACTTCAGCAAGAGATCGTAAATTACCTCTTCGAAATGTGGGGTGGGCCAGAACTGGACTTCTTTGCATCCCCACATAACGCTAAACTGCCCAATTTCTGCTCACTAGATCCAGGGCCTGGTGATTTTGGCGAAACCCATTGTCCCTCTCTTGGACAGGGAGGTTTCTCTATGCCTTCCCTCCCTTCCCTCTTCTTCAGAGGGTCCTGCTCAAGTTGCAGGTGGAAGGGGCCCAGATGATACTGGTGGCCCCTTTCTGGCCGTGACAAATTTGGTTTCCCCTGTTGCAACAGTTGGCATAAGAACAACCAATTCCATTGCCCCACTCCACTCACTTGTTCTCCCAAGAGCAAGGGACGTTAGTCCATCCGGCCCTCTGATCCCTGCATCTGCATGCTTGGCTCGTGTGGACTTGGCTAAGGAGAGATTCGGAGTATCCCTCAGAGTGGTAGAGGTGCTCGTGGCAGAGAGAAAACCATCTACCAAGGCCACATATGCTGTGAAATGGAAGGGTTTCTGTTTGTGGGCGAGTCCACATTTACTGGATCCCCTTGGTTGTCCGGTGGAATCTGTGCTGCAGTATCTTCTCTACCTGTCGGATTTGGGCCTCAGCTACTCATCCATCAAGGTACATCTCTGAACTCTATCAGCTTACCATGCACCAATAAATAAGAAAACTCTGACACAGTTGGACATCTGCAAGACCTTTTTAAGCGGTATCTTGCATATCAAGCCCCCCAGGAGAGACCCAGTGCCACCGTGGGAACTCCTGTTTGTTTTGGAAAAACTCACCTTGCCCCCCCTTCCAGCCAGCCACAAGTTGCGAGCCATGCCTTCTCTCTTGGAAGGCATTATTTTTAGTTGCCATTACCTTAGCTCAGAGGATTTCCGAGCTGCAGGCTCTGATGTGTAAAGAGCCTTATCTTATTTTTTGCAGGGACAGGGTAGCCCTGTGTACAAATCCTAAGTTTCTACCGAAGGTAGTGTCTGAGGTCATGTTGAACCAGGACATCCAAGTACCAGTTTATTACCCAGAGTACTCGAATAAAGGGGAGGCTTTATTATATACTCTGGATGTACATAGAATCCTACGTTACTACCTGGCAAGAACTAGTTCCTCCAGAAAGACAGACCAGTTGTTTGTCTCTTTTGCCCACAGAAAGGCTGGGGCACCTGTGACTAAGCAAACACTAATCAAATGGTTAGTACATTGTATTACTTTCTTCTACCTGCAGCACAACAAACCCTTACCGGGACCGGTAAAGGGTCACTCCACCAGGGGAATAGTGACGTAATTCGCTTCCCTTAGGAACGTATCTTCAGCGGACCTCTGTGCGGCCGCTACTTGGAGTTCAGTGCACACTTTTGTGAGGCACTACAGTCTGAACATTGCTTCTAGGAGGAGAGCAGGTTTTGGCCTAGCAGTCCTTCCGGGACTCCTTTCCCAATTTCCTACAGCCACCGTCTTGTCCTCCACCCTTCTGACCTGGATTTTGTTTCTGGACACTGCTTGGGACTCAGTCCTGATGGTATTACCTGCTGCAAGAACTCCCCCTCGAAGTGAGATAGTACAGTTGTGTAAGAACTTACCGTAACAGTAGATCTTCGAGATGAGCTCTTGCAGCACATGGCTTTCTCACCCACCTGCCTCTGGGGACAAATTTTATTATTTTCTCTTTGGGGATGGGAGATCCTCCTTGGTTCTCCATCTGTTTTTTCAGCCGGGTCTCCAGCGGAAGAACTGAGGTGGTGCTAGTTAGACTGCTAGCTAGAAGATTTTTCCATTGGGTCCTAACACCTGGTGGCCTTAGTCCTAATGGTATTACCTGCTGCAACAGCTTCTCTCGAAGATCTACTGTTACGGCAAGTTTTTACGTAACTGTACTTTTTTTATACGGGGATGGCAGTCGGAGCACAGGGGATGTGGGGAGGGACCACTGGACTCCCAGGAAAATCTTTTATAATGTATGGTAAGTGCCTGTTAACCACCATGATCAGCAGTTACACAACTTTGTTATGCACTGTTTAGAATTTTAAAAGTTGTTAACCACACTTCGGAACTTCCAAACAGTGGCATAACAAAAAAGAATGCACCAGAGTTCCATAATTCTCACACATAGAATGAAGACAGTGTTTTTTTGACCATACACTATAAAAGATGATGGCTGGTGATCGGGTGACAACCACGCTGAAATCACCTCTCGAGGTTGCTAGGGCTACAGTAAACCTCTCGAGCTGCGCTCTCAAGGTTTACCATGCTGCCCTAGCAACCACTTGTGGTGATTACAGCATGGTTATCACCCGATCCCCAGTCATTATCCTCTATGTTTTATACAGGGATGGCAATCAGCGCACGGGGGAGGGACCACTAGACTACGGCGATGGTAATTGGAGCACAGGGGAGGGACCACTAGACTACCAGGGAAATTTTTTTTGTTTTATTCAGGGACGGCGATCGGAGCACAAGGGATGGGGGAGGGACCACTGGACTGCCAGGGAAATAATTGTACTATATGGGGAAGGCGATCGGAGAATGGAGGAAGGGGGAAGGACCACTGGACTACCAGGGAAATCATTTTATTCTGTGGGGAAGGTGATCAGAGCATGGGGGAAGGGGAAGGGACCACTGGACTGCCATTGGATTCCCCCCCCCTTGCCTCTACCCTCTGTTCTTACATCCTCCCCCTTTCTTCCTCCATTTCCAACCTCCCCTTGCTTAGTGTTCTCCTGGCAAGGTTCTCAGCATCCTGCAGGGGTTTAACACTGGACATCCTTCTTCCCTCCGCCCCCCAATCCTTTCTATCCAACTTGTCCTCGTCTCTGGCAGGGTTCTCAGCATCCTGGAGGCCTAGGTTTAAAGCAAACTTCTTTCTTCCCTCCTCCACCACCTACACCCATCCACTAACTCTATATCCACCTACCTATACTTTTACTCCCTCTGACCTTCCTCTGCTACACTCGTTCTCTTCCCCTCCCCCCTCTTTTTCAAAGTCGTCACTTCATTCTGTCCCTGGCAGGGTTCCCCGCATCCTGGAGGGGCCAGCTCTTGGCATGACTTGTCCTTCTTACTCAATCCCTCTCCTGCACTTAAATAGAAATGTTCTCTTGGGCTAACTTACTTACTTACACTTTTTGCTCGGTCTGGGCTGTTTCATATTCCAAATTGTATAGTATGCTTACTCTACAGAAATATTACATTTTATGTTTATCAAATATTACCTGTATGTCACTTTTACAAATGTTTTACAAATGTTTTGTGTGTTTATATTTCTCATTATACTAAATGTAAACTGATGTTTAATTCAGTCATCCATTTGTACCCCGCCCCCCCCCGGTCGCACTGGGAGACAAGCAGTTTGTTGTTCAGTGTGCCTTCCTGGTGAAACATGTCAATAAATAAATAAGGGCATCTACCTACATTACAGGAAGGGTATTGGATGGGGGAAGGAACCACTAGACTACTAGGAACACAGTGTTGTAGGTTGGGGAGCAGCCTTACACTTCCTCCGCCAACCGCTAGAGTTAGCATAGGAGTTAGAAATGGAGTTTTCCTCTCTTGGTATTTTCTCACACAGAACCCAGCAAGGCCCTTGCATGGAGAAAATGCTTATTGAATGGACTTAGCGATATGCAGGTCCCTTCCCTCATTTGCATTGTGGCCCCCTCAAAATTGCCATGGCGCAAACCCAGTTTACACTACCTCCGCCAAACACTTGGGTTGCGCAGAGTTAAGAGTAGGTTTTCCTCTGCGGTATTTTCTCCACACAGGGGAACTCAGCAAAAGGCCTTTGCATGGAGAAAATGCTTATTGAATGGGACTTCGACGATATGCAGGTCCCCTTCTCCTCATTTGCATTGTGGCCCCCTCAAAACTGCCATGCCCAGGGCAAAGTTTTGTGATTCGGGCCCATGGTGTAGCAAGTTTAAACATCAAAGTAGTATAGTCAATTCACATTTGTAAAAAACAGGCAGGAAGAATCCATTGTCATTGGAGTGTGTCTGGTGAAGAGCCTACCTTAACATCAGGCACACTCCAGTGACAATGGGATTATTCCTGCCTGTTGTTTTGCGAATGTGAATTGACTGGAGTGCTCTGATGTTTAAACTTGATACACCATGTCTCGAATCCACATCCATCCTCTATATCTGACATGTTATTCATCTGTTTTCACTGACCTAACCTGAAGACGAGAATATTATCTCTCAAAAGCTAGTCTCAGAAATATTTTTGTTAGTCCAATAAACATATTTTTTTTTTCTTCTTCTACATTGTCAACTAGACTAACACAGCTAACACATTTCTTTTGTCAAATATGTTTGAGAAGGAAAGTCCAGCTTCCTAAACTCAAAAAAACATAATTTTCCCGCTTTTTATATTCTTTGCTTCCTGCTTCCCACTGTGTTGCTGCAGTCTGTAGAATGGCAGCCTCATCAGTGGTATGGACATTTTTGCTTTTCTTCTTGGGATCACTGTCTGGGTGTATAACCCTTTCCTGCCTGTGTTGCTTCCTGTTCTGTAGTTCTGCCTACAGGTGTTCGCCCCCTTTCCAGGTATACAGGGGGCTCCATTTTCAAACCTGCTTCCCTCAAGCCCCAGACTGCAAGAGAGAGGGCTTTTTTTTCCCCTACATCCACTGTCATGACCTCAAGCTTCAAGGTATAACATCTGATTTGTTCTGCAGCCCGTCATTTGAATAAAATGAGAACTTCAGTCCCTACTGCTATTAGTTTGGCAGCTTACAGGAGCACTAAAATATTCAAAAAATCTAACACAAACAGAAAAAAAAAATTCCTCTTTTTTCCAATGCTGGTTGTTGGCAGCTGGGGAGGATAAGATATGCAAAAATATACATGTGAGAACCAGAAAACCCTTTACCGATGTGAGAATGTCTATGCTAACCTAAGTGGCACTGCTGGAGTTGGATTTTGTACCCAGTAGGTGCAGAGATCCTTCCTGTTGACTGACTAGTGTGGTGAGCTACCTCTGCAGCTAACACTTATCCAAGTTAGTTCACAGTCAGGTTTCTCTCTTTTCCTTTTGCAGGTGAAAATGCTAGACAGTGAGAACACAAAGAAGAGTAAGGAGGTGGCGGAGCTACAGGCCCGTGTGGCTTTGGATGAACAACGAGAAGAGGAGTGCAGACGGGAATCCTTTGGCCTAAAACAGAAGATAGTGGAGAGCGAAGCCAGCAGGGAGTCCACAAGAAAAGAGGTAAATTATAAACAATATTGTACTAGATTTAGACTTCGGCAACTTGGGCAGGATTAATACCTGCCAAGATTTTATTTCCTGATGTTACTGTAACCCGTTTCTGGACTGGCAGTTTGATGTACAGTAATGGTAGAGTCTGGGGGGGGCCTTGTAGGTTTCCCACATTGATGCTATTAATCTGAGGGGCGTAATCACATGCTGCTCAGTTCTGCACGTCCCCTGGTGAAACTGATGTATGGTATATGAATTGGTGCTTACGATAACATGGCATGGCATGGTGTAAACTGAACTACTGTAATGCAAACTGTGCAGATCCTGTTTGAGGATATCTCTTTCCTCAGGCCACACCTGTGGAACCATAGCCACCAGGAACTAGGACCACATGGAAACTTTCTTGCAAGCAGTCCACTAGGGGCCACCCATGACAACGTCCTCATCAACACTTCCCATATAAAGGTGGGCGGCCCTTTCCCATCTCATTTCTTTTCCAGCCATCAGCCATACTTGCCAGACCCTCCACGGAGATGCTGCCACTACAGTCAACTGCTAGTTAATGTTTTTTTGAATTTCTCTCCTTAGTTCGCTATCACTTTTTAAGTGATTGTTGTGTATGTCGTCTAAAGAATCCACTAAGCTCTTTAGATACTGAGAATGCAGTGAAAAGATTTACTCTGACAACCTGTATGACATCTGTGGGTGCTGCCTTGGCGCATAACTTTAAGGCCTGCAAGCTTTGCTTCAAGTTTAATACAGCCAACTGGCGACACAGGAAGAACGCCCTTGAAACCCACCTTCTAAAAGAGCAGGTAGCCAGGATAAAGAAAGAGCTCCAGGAAAAGAGCTCCACCGCATCGCCAGCCTGCTGTTTGGACTCCCACTCGTTGAAGTCCCGGGAGAAAACCATGGGGCAATATAAGCACAAGCACCAGGAGAGAGAAAAGAGCAAGAAGTCCTCCCCGGTACATTCTCAGTCGCCTTTCCAATCCATCACGATCGCCCCAGCACCATTGACTGCCTAAGCAACAGTGCCACTGGCCACGTGGACCTCTAATTCCTCCAGGTCAGAACAGGCTGTGACTACCGCCAGACGTAGTATGACTGGGGAAGGACTGTCGATGTTGGGGACAGCGCCTTCCCTGTCAGCATCCCAGAGTGCGCCTGTAGTACAGCAAGCGCTGATGTGCAGGCAGTGCTTTCGTCCTTCCCGGACATGCTGCAGCGTCTGCTACCTCCTCCTCCTCCTGCCACAGGAGTGGCATCAGCGGACACCCCAGACAAGCCCCACCACTGACACCTGTTCAGTCGACTTGCTCATTGCCTTCCACGGTGTCGACAACCTCTTCTTTTCCTTCCTTGAGGCCTACAGAAGCTGTCAGGGAGGATCAGGAATATAACCCTGACCTCATAATGCAAGTGTGATAGAAGGAGGAAGACTGTGTGGAGAGCTCTTATGAGAGGTCTATCTCCACCATCTCCACAGGGAGTGAGGACTCTGCTGTGTACACCCCGAGGGCCCCCCCACCCGAAAACCCTTCATACATCTCCATGAAGCAGCAACTCCAGTCTGCCATGTGGTTTGAATCTGAGGAGAAAGACAGGTGCAGATGGGGGATCTGGTGCAGGTGTAGAATGTAGAAAAAAATACCAGAATGAGGGGCACGATATGAAATTGGAGGGGTGTAGAGTAAGAGGTAATGTGATTAAGTTTTTCTACACAGAGAGGGTGGTGAACGCTTAGAATAGTCTGCCACAAGAGGTGGTAGGGACAAGCACAGTGGAGGGGTTTAAACATGCCTGGGGCAAGCACAGGGGAACCTTGGGTGGGAAGGGAGTGATAAAAAGCCATTGACCACTTAGGGTGAGTGGACTCATACATGTATAGGGCCTACAGGCAGAGTGGGTGAGCCTAGCGGTCCTTATCTGCCGACAGTTTCTATGTTTCTACATCACCAAAAGGAATTTGGTGGAATTTTTAGAACTGCCTGATTCCCCCACCTATTGTGATTCCTCCTCTATTGCCTGCCCTAGAGGATGCCACCCTGGCTGCCTAGCACAGGCCTAATATAATTCCTGCCATTTCTATGAAGGCAGATAAGCTGTCCCAGGCCCCCCCAGGAAAACCCTTTTTTGCAGGCCAACCTGCGACTGACTCAGTCGTGATAAATGCAGCCCATGATAGGTCTGAAGTGCCTAAACACCTCAGTTCTCTACGGGAAGAGGAGCTTCACCTCTGCTACCTTGGGCCTGAGAATTGCAAATTATGAGGCCCATATGGTAAAATACCTGAATACCCTCCGGAGGCAGGACAAAGCAGCTGCCCAAGCCCTACCAGAGGGTACTCCAAAGCAGGAGCTGCTAAAGGCCCTCTAGGCAGCAGGGGCAGATGTAGGTAAACATCTGTTGAGGTCTACTTATGACATTTCTGATGCTTCTGCAGGAACAGCAGTCTCTGGTGTCTGCTTAAGAAGGCTGTCTTGGTTGAGGGTGGCAGGTTTTGCCAGTGACGTGCAGCAATCCATCCTAAGTGCCCCATTTAGAGTATACATCCTGTTTGGAGCAGACATTCAGGATATCTTCTCAAACCTACAGGCTTTGAGCAAGACTTTAAAATCAGTACATTCCCTCTACCATACACAACCAAGAAGTAGGCAGAGGGTGCTCTTTCATCCGGCCAGCAAAAGATACCATTCAGGAGCCATACAACAAAGTAAATTCAGAGGAGGTTCAGCTCTACCTGCCCTAGGACCCACCCCAGGTGCCCATTCAAAAGCCCCTAGAGGTAGAAGTGCAGCTGCAGCCACAGGATCTGCATCCACATGACTCATTCCTAGACCCCCAACCATCAGCATCTTCAGAGGTGGTAGTAGGAGGTTGCCTTTCCCTCCACCTGGACGAGTGAAGGAAGGTCATATCAGATGCTTGGGTCCCGCAGATAATAGAACAGGGCCATGCTCTAGGGCTTTCTGGAGTTACCTCCAGACCACCCACCAACCCCTTCAGCCTATCCTCCAGAACACATACTGGTGCTGCTAGAGGGAATACACACCCTAATGCAGAAGAGGGTCATAGAACCAGTTCCATGGGAACAAAGGAACAGGGGAGATCTTACTTCAGGGGAATCTCTTGCAGCAGGCCATCACACGTAGGACTCTGCCGTCAGGCACTAGGACCACATGGAAACTTTTTAGTTTGCAGTCTACCTGAGGGGGATGTGACAGGGTAGAATAGGACGCTGTCCCATTTGTTTTGGAGAAAGTGTTTAAATGCAAGGATGTATTCTTTCCTTTTCTGTCTCTTCTCTATCTGGTTGCGCAACCGAACTTTCCAGTGAGACCTCGGACTTGATCAACCCGAACGGTCTTGCAATTCTTTGCCTCTTCTGTCTCTCAGTTTTCTCTTGCTGTCTATTTTTCTCCCTTGCATATCTATATCAGCTAATATAAAAATTATGTGCAAATCAAAGTATGGAATGAAACTGATATCGGGATCTCTTTTGATTAGAAAATATTTAGTATTACTGTTGAAATGTATATTAATTGTAGAAAACTAGAGGTTACTTGACTGCAAATGCATGCAGCCTTTTTGCAAAAGGGGCCGCAGAAACATATTGCCTGATATTTATGAGAACAGAACATTTTGCAAAAAAAGGACGTTTGCTACAGGTGGGGGGTTGAAAAAGACTTATAAAAAGGCTAAGCCACTACTGTAAGAGGTTTTATTACAAGAAGGATTTTATTTTGCCTGTGTACATAGTTATTATGAACAAGTTTATATATTTGTTTTATGTTACTCCTACTATAATTAGAGTTTTGGTGAAATTTACAACTGCTCCTGGGTTTTCCCTATGCTTCCTGACCTGTGACTTAACGACAGGTGGTGTGAGCAGTGGGATTAAAGTCGTGCATACCCTAAGACAAGAGATTTGTGCGTGGGTACTGGACCTAGTACCAGGGAAGCACTGAGGAAGGTATGGATTCTGCAGCAGCAAGTTCAGGAGTGGTTAACAGGAGAATGGCAGCCAAACTAGCCACAGCAGAAGTCCAGTCTGAGATTGTACAGCCAGCACAAGTCATGGAAAAAGAATAGGCAGTGACAGAACCTGAAAGCCTGTTGGACTTTTTCAAATGGTGGGCTCCACAGCAAAAAGAGACTGAGATGCAGAGAGAAAAAAAGATTCAGCGTTTAGAAGGATAGAGAAGAGATGCAGTGACAGAAGCAGCAGATGAGAGAAGAGATACAGTGACAGGAGCAAGCAATGATGGCTGGATTCACTTGCAAGCCTATCAGGGCGGCGTTAGCACCAGATCCCAGCGACATGAGAAGCACCAAATTTAGCAGGCGTGTTTGGGTCTGGCAGCCGGGCCCCAACAGTTAGCAAAGTTAACCAAAAATTAAAGAAACTTGCAGATACATGTTTAATTAATTACCTTGTGACCCCCGCCAATTTTGGCTGAATCAAGTCTGGATCTATGTTGCTTTCTTAGATGCCTCCTGCCAGGTTACATTTCTCTTTGATGCTGCCCGTACCCAGTTTTCTGTGAGCTGAACCATGCTGCCCTGTCCACGCCATGTTCAACTCAACTTTGCTTTGTTTCCCTATGTCCCCCTATTGAGCCGCACATGCTGATGTGGGAGGAGATGTGGTTGGAACCAATCACAAGGCCCCACTCCGTCCGTTCCTGTTATCACACCTCCTCCCACTGAGACCTGAACATTTTTGTTCCCCCTCAGGTCCATAGTGGCGTCATATAAAAGGACCCCCCGGGGCTCTTGGAATCACAGCTGAGTAACAGTTCCAGAGCGCCGAAGAGAATCAAATGATTGCAGCCACTAGCCTGACTTACGAGAGCAAAGAGATAGACTATCACCACCACAGTCAGATTAACCTTCCAGACCTGGCACCCACCTGCCAATACAGATTTACTGCCCTGCTACTGCCAGTGCTGCTAGAGCTATAATTTATTTTTTCCTTTTTAAGAAAAATTGAGCAAAGCAAGGCAGCTTGTAGCAGCAGCAATTCACTGGGTATTGCCACTTTGCCAGTGGAGACCGCCACTCCGCCGCCTGCCCTCCAGTACACAGAGTGGAGAGGTGACTTAGTGAGACCCGGTGGGAGCCCTATGAGGATTTAGGGAGACCAGTGCCTTACCTGCCTTCGCTTCCTTTTTAGGCAGGTAATAATGGGATAGGAGCTCCTAAGTTGTCTGTCTGACTGTAGGATCACCAGAATTAATTGTTTAGCCTCTGCTGGGATGCAGATAGGGCACACATATAAATAATGAGTAGTTCTGCTGTTGCTTACTCTTCAAGTAAATGATGTTTTGATGTATTTACAGTACAATAATGCAGCATTAATAGAGTTCTTCTATGTAAAAGGATTACAGGGGAGGGGGGGCCCGGCCCTGTCTGTGGGGCCCCCGTCATAGAGTTTGCTGGAGGCCCCCAAAGTCCTAAAACCGGCCCTGCAAGCTATTGAAGGCAGAGGATCCAGCACAGATCCAGATAAGCAACAAAATGCAAGCAACTTAAAGGACATTTAACTTACAGGTTGTGTCCCTCGGACGACATTGAGGCATACCTGACAACTTTTGAAAGAGTTGCCATAGCCTGCCAGTGGCCAAAGCAGCAATGGACAGTCAGACTAGTATCCTACCTGACAGGGAAAGCCCAGCTTGCAGTATGAACACTGCACAGTCGGAAAACTATGACATGGTGAAAAGCGAAATCCTGAAAAGGTAAGACATTTTCAGAGAGATCTACAGGCAGAGATTTCGACCTCTGAGGTATAGTTCGGTCGACAGTCCTCGAGAAGCCTTCACCCGACTCAGAGAACTCCTGATAAAATGGATCCAACCAGAGAGCAAAACAGTCTCACAGATCACAAACACATTTTTCCATAAAGCAATTCATCAACATCTTGCTTACAGATGTGCAGCTGTGGGTAAAGGAACACCGACCAGAGAATGGGGAAAAGGCTGTTTCTTTGGCTGATGACTACCAAATGGCCAGACAGACGCCACGGCAGCAAGGTAACAGCTAAGCACTGGTAAGACACTCTTTTTCCCATTTAAATTCCAAGCTTGATAAGAACTCTGGTGGGGGTAACAAATCTATGACCAAAGACATTATCTGCTGTAACTGTAATAAGCCACACTATTTTGCCAGAAACTGCAGTAGTAAGGAGAGTGGCACTGGAGCAGATTTGTCCTTGGCAAATTGGGGCAAGTACTTAATAGATGTGAAGGTGGGAGATAAGACTGTGAAGGGACTCATTGATTCGGGAAGCAGACAGACCCTAGTGCATGTTAAAGTTCTGGGGAAACACTGTGCAAAGGGACTAGGTACTGGTGTAATCTGCATCCACGGGGACACTCGATACTATCCCACCACCCAAGTGACTCTGACCGTTAAGGGTGTGTCACACCAAATGAAAGTGGGGGTAGTACCTAAGTTACCTGTATCCGTGATTATTGGAAATGACTTTCCAGGATTTACTGAGTTGATCAAAGAAGGAGTAAATCCTGATGTTTCAGCACCTGTGGTGACAAGAGCTCAGGCAAAGAAAATTTCAGACAGTGAGGACACTTTTCCTTTCAAAGATTTTGATTCAGATTTGTTTGAGCACAGTTGCAAGATCAGGAAAGAAATCAAAGCCTGAAAAACTGTGGCAACAAATGACTGATGGACGTGAAAGGTTAAAATATGAAAATGCTGAAACTAAACTGATCGCTGATTGTGATTTTCTTTCAGAACAAGCTAACGATGTTTCTCTCCAGGGTTATTTTAAGCAGCTGGGGATCAAACCAAAAAAGAGTGAAGCAATGTTTAAAACATGTAATGGGTTACTGTACAGAGTCTGGGTTATATCTCAGACACAGGACTAGACAGAACAATTTGTTATACAGAAGTACAGAACAGAGTTGTTACAGATAACACATGATAGTCCTATGGCTGGTCACTCAGGGAGGGATCGCACCCTTGCTAGATTGCTGTATAGATTTTACTGGCCTGGAATTCATGAAGATGTTGCTACCTATTGCAGTTCTTGTGCTGAGTGTCAGAAAGTAGCCCCAGTCACTAGAAAAGACAAGGTGCCCCTGGTGCCCCTACCCTTGATAGATGTGCCTTTTGAGAGAATTGCAATGGATGTGGTTGGTCCTTTAGACAAAAGTAAAAAGGGTAATAGATTTATCCTGGTAGTATGCAACTATGCTACTTGATACCCAGAAGCAGCTCCAATGCGTACTGTTACAGCCCCAAAAGTGGCAGCAAAGTGGTGAGCATACCTAAAGAAATTAGTACTGATCAGGGTAGTAATTTTTGTGCTGCACTGCTTAAGGAGCTGTACAGACTGCGAGGTATCGCTGCCTTAAGAACCTCCTCCTATCATCCTCAGACAGGTGGTGTTCTTGGACGTTTTAACCAAACCCTAAAACGCATGTTAAAAAGGTTTGTAAAAGGGGAAGGGAAAGATTGGGACCAGTACTTGTCTTACCTACTTTTTGCCTACAGAGAAGTGCCATAGGCATCACCAGGGTTTTCACCATTTGAAATGCTGTATGGTAGGCAGCCAAGAGGGCCACTAGATGTGATAAAGGAAGCGTGGGAAGATAACCCCACTCAGAAACCATCTATATACATCGATAGAGACATACAAGTATCTTACAGGGAGGAACAGGGTGCAGGAATACACTATTTTTAAGTGAAAAAGATGTTCCTAGACTAGAGGGCATGAGATGAAGTTGGAGGGAGGACGATTCAGAGGAAACGTGAGGAAGAATTTCTTCATAGAACGGGTGGTGGACAAGTGGAATACCCTGCCAGAGGAAGTGGTGGGGGCAGAAACAATCACGGGATTTAAGAATGCATGGGATAGACATAAAGAAATTCTGGAGGTCAGGGTTAAGGGGCAACAGACTTCTAGGAAAACATAAAGTGAACTTACAAGCTCATATGGGCAGACTGAATGGGCCATAGGCCCTTATCTGCTGACACTGTCTATGTATCTGTGTATATATTCTTATATGTGTGCCCTAAGAAAGAAGCTGGCAAAATATGTTGAAATTGCACATAATAATCAGGAAGTGACTCAAAACCAGCAAAAGGTATAGTATGACCATGTGGTAAAAGAAAAAGTTTTCGAGCCAGGTGAAAAGGTTTTGCTACTGTTACCCACAACAGAAAATAAGCTGTTAATGAAGTGGCAAGGGCCTTATAGAGTGCTTAGACGTACTGGCACTGTTAACTACGAGATTGAGACCCCTGACAGGAAAAATCCAACTAAGATATACCATGCTAACCTCCTCAAGAAATGGGTTGAAAAATGCCAAAAGCTGCTCTGCTGGTTTTACCAGAAACTGATAAGGAAGATATTAATGTAGCTTATGATAGACTGGAACGAAGTGTAAATGCTGATGCTGTAAAGGTGAATGTTTCCTTAATCTCAGAACAAACTGCAGACATTTGTAATGTGCTAAAGACATTTATCAGTACATTTATCATGGTACCAGACCGAGCAAAAGGGGTTGAGCACATAATAGTGACAAACAATGCTCGTCCTGTTAGGCAAAAGTCATACAGGTTGCCAGAGTGGTTAAGGAAATACAAAAAATGAAAGAACTGGGTATCATAGAGGAGTCGAGGAGTGCTTGGTCATCTCCTATTGTAATTGTAAACAAAAAAGAATGGGGTGTTAGGATCTGCCTTGATCTGACGAAACTTAATCAAGTATCAGAATTTGACAGTTATCCTATGCCCAGAATAGATGATTTGGTGGACAGACTGGGGAGTGCAAAGAATATCAGTACCCTCGATCTCACCGAGGGTTACTGGCAAATACCTTTAGCTAATGAATCCAGAGATAAAACTGCATTTGCCACCCCTATAGGATTCTGTCAGTTCACCACCATGCCATTTAGTTTACATGGTGCGACAGCTACATTCCAGCGGTACATGGATGTAATTTTATCCCTTCACACTGGTAATTGTGCTGCGTACCTGGATGATGTCGTGGTGTACAGTCCAGACTGGAAAAGCCACCTAGAACACCTACGAGCAGTTATCAAAGCTATCAAAAATGCAGGTCTGACAATTAATCCTACTAAATGTGCATTGGGCATGCAGGAAACCAGATATTTGAGTTATGCGTTGGGAAATGGAGAAGTTAAGCCAGAAATTTCTAAAATAGAAGCTGTTGTTAACAGCCCTGTACCTAAAACAAAGAAACATGTCAGGCAGAGTAGGGGTCAATTCTGAATTGAATGGAAATTCAGAGGTCAGTTCCAATTCAAGTGTGATCAAGTGTGGAATTGGTGATGAATTGGAATTGAGAAAAACCTCAAAGCTTTGGAATTGGAATTGGCATTTTTTAGTAAATGGAATTGTCAGTTCCATTGAACACCACCCATTTTTCCACAAAACTATTGCACTGAATTGCTTCAAAAACCTGAGGAACAGTATTCCCAGTGTAGCCTGGCTCAATAGTCAGCACACCTGTGTGTAATTCAGACAATCACAACAACAGGTGTCATGAATGATGAGCTGATTACAGCTTAAGTTTCCACAAGGAAGAGGAGCCTGAGATGGGCAGATCACTAGTAGCCACTTCTATTGATAAATTGCTCGTTGTCTTCTTTACAAGCGAGTCTATTGGGGTGACAGTTGTGATGTGAATGTTAACTCCTGTTCTCAGTTAATTGGAATGAGCCAACCTGCCCTACAGCTCTATTTAAGACCCAGCCTTACACTCAGTCTTTGTTGAGTACAGTTTGGGAAAGACAGGGAGGGTGACTGGGAGTGTTAGGATTTGGAGAGTAGTTGGCTGTGTTGGAGAGGTTTTGAAGGATTGCTTGGATTTTGGACCTGGACTGGAACAGAGAACCCTGATCATGTGATTAACCCTGGACTGGATGAGGAACTGAGGAACGGAATAAAGACCATTTTGCTTGCTTTCTGACCACAAACTTTGCCTGACGATTTAAACATTGTTGTCTTTAAGTGCCACAATGTCAAGGAAGACCTCAGTCTTTGATCAATTTGATGAGCCAAGTGAAGGTAGCAAAGTGGTCTCTGGTTCAACAAAAGCTACTTCCAACTTCATAAGGTACCTCAAAGTAAGTATATTATGTGACAATTCATATCTTGCATGTCTATATTTCTTAGAAGGATAAATTTATCATTTTAATGTTTAGTGTGTTCATGCTTAATTAGTGAATTTTATGATGCAGGTAGAAAATATTTAGTGCAAATTTGCGTAAAAAATTTGTGGTTATTTAACTGATGAACTAATACAGGTTCACTAAAACTACTCAATCTCCATAATACATTAATAGTTTTTGTAATAAATTGGTTAAGTGTATCCACTTCTCAAGGGAAAGCTGTATTTCAATGGGTAGCTCTTGCTTGATTACATTTTTTGCATAGGTTGCAAGCATCATACCTTATGGTGCCTGTGTACTAAGCAGGTCTCGCTGAATGATTTAATATTATCATTTGTATCCTACCCTATCTTGCAGATTAAATACAGAGAATTAGATATTCCACCTTAAATCTAGGGTTCATTACTGTAAGGTGATGTTTAAATGCTAAGCTTCACCTGGTAATTGAATACCGGTTATTTTGCTAGATTTGTTGTTCAGTGTGTTATGTACATAAAATGTGTGATATTTTGTTCTCTGTGTATTTTCAGAAAAAGCACCCTGACATCCTTGGGGAGTTTGCTGATCAATCTGGCCAGACCTCAGACCCTAAGAAGTGGGAGGCCACAGATCCTTGCCAAGTGAAGCTTACCAACAACATTGTTAGCTTCATTGCTAATTATCTCATGCCCCTGTCTGTTGTAGACAGCACAGTCTTTCGTAACATCCTTAGCACAGCTGAACCATGTTTCACCATGCCCAGCAGGAAACACCTCAGCCAGAAGCTACTTCCTGAACGCACCTCCAGTGTCCAAGATCAACTGAGGAGTCAAATGCAGCAAGCCCAGGACATCTACCTCACCATAGATCTGTGGTCAAGTAGACATATGAGGTCCTTTATTGACATAACACACCACTTCATCGTGGACTACACGCTAAAAAGTGTTATGTTGGCTTGCCGACGTTTTAGGGGCACGCATACTGCAGAGAACATCTACAGAACATATGAGGAGACTATTGAAGTCTACAACATGGCTGACAAAGTTTCAGGCATAGTGACTGACAATGCTGCCAACATGGTGAAGGCATTCACCATATTACCACCATTGGATGTCCAAGATGGTGACGAAGACCAAGATGAGGCTGTTGATATTGAAGTGGTGAGTGTGAGCGACAAACTGGATTATTTTCCACCCGAGCGTAGCCCCTGTTTCACACTCACTCTACAGCTGGTTGTTCATGATGCCCTGGAGCAGGCTGGCCCTTTAAGACAGGTGATGGCAAAGGTTACTGGAGGGACACTATAAACTGCAAATTTCAAATTCCACAAGGTGGAATAGCCAGCTGAAGATGCTGAGGTCAATTTCGAAAGTTACTGCAGAGGTCCTATCCAAGCTTCATGCCCTATGCAAGCTCGCACCATACAAATTGAAAATCATTGGGAACTCTGTGAAATACTGGAGCCCTTTGAAGAGGTCACTGAGAAGGTCCAGGGAGACCAGATAATCACTGCCAGCTATGTCATCGCATGTGTCCGAGGTTTACGTCATGCGATAGCACACATCAGTGAAACCTATAACAACAAGATGGTGGTAACCATTCAGTCATCCTTGGAGACACGCCTTGCACAGTTTGAGGAGATGGAGTGTTTCAAGATGGCTGCACGTCTGAACCCTCATTTCAGATTGGACTGGTGTAAGGATGAAGAAGTGCATAGCATGAGGAAACTGCTGACTAACAAGGTCACTTCCCTGCTACCAAGAGTTGCTGACATGGCTACATCCCCTCCACCAAAGACATGCATCAAATTCTTTTCATATATGACCAACCGCTCCACTGAAATCTGCAGCAGTATCGCCACCTCAGACGCCTCTTCTGAAATATCGAACTACCTGAGCCAACCCTGTCTGCCAGAAGATTCTGATCCTCTGGCTTATTAGAAGGAAAAACAGATGGAGTTCCCCCATTTAGCCCAACTAGCCTGCAAGCATCTGGCCATACTTGCTTCATCTGCACCTATAGAAAGACTCTTTAGTGTGGCAGGCAAAGTTTTCAGGCCTGAGTGGTGCAACCTAAGTGATGCAAAATTTGAAGAGCTTATGAAGATAAGGTGTAACAGAATTGGTAAGTGATGATAATCTTTATGGCTGTATGCATAACTGGATACTTTATTTTTGAGGCAATACATACTACAGTACAACATTGTTTGTCTATGGGTTATTTTCTTTTGTATTTCTTGGATGTGCACATGCACATTGTACAGTAATACATGTAAATTGTCATTATTGCTGTTAGAAGTGGCAATAAAAATGAAACTAAAAAAGTATATGTTGTGTGAGTGTCTCTTATCTTTTAATACAAAATTATAAACTTTCATGGACTAGAGGTAGAATTGGATTTGGAATGACAAAATTGAAAGGGAACTAAATACAGTATATATATATATATATAGCTGGAATTGGAATTGACTAGAATAATTTGGAATTGACATTGGAATTGGAACTGAATCTGAATTGAAGGTATTGATCTGGAGAGGGAATTGAATTGAAGGAATTGATGTGGAGAGGTTGCTGAATTGGAGTTGACTTAGAGGAATTGACCCAACTCTGATGGCAGATCATTTTTAGGGCTGGCTAGTTATTATTGGAGATTTGTTCCCAAGTTTGATGAGTTAGCTACTCCTCTCACTGAACTCAAAAAGAAACGGTACCCAAATAATGTGAAATGGACCCCAGAGTGTGAAGAAGCTTTTCAAGCCATAAAGGCTGCATTATGTTCAGCACCTGTTTTAAGAAGCCCAGACTTTGAGAAACCATTTCTGCTACAAACAGATGCATCTGAGGTAGGCCTAGGTGTGCTGTCTTAAGTCAAAATATAGATGGGAAAGAACATCCTATTCTGTATATAAGTAGGAAATTGCATGACAGAGAGAAAAAGGTACTCTACTATCGAAAAGGAGTGCTTAGCAGCAAAGTGGTCCAAGGAGTCCCTCAAATTTTATTTACTAGGAACTGAATTTGTTCTTGTAACTGATCACAATCCCCTCTGTTGACTTAACCAGATGAAAGATAGAAATTCCAGAATCACAAGGTGGTACCTGGTACTGCAACCATTTAAATTCACGGTGATTTACAAATCTGGTAAAGAAAATAGCAATGCTAATTTTCTGTCAAGATATGGATCAGGAATTGAGGGTTCTGATGGTTGAAAAAAATAACTAATGTATGGGTTTGAACTGTACCGTTTGCTGTACTGTTTAAAAAAATGGATGCAAATATGCCTAATTTCTGAAAGCAGCAAATGTTATTAGAGAATAAAAGGTTTTGGAAACCTGTTTAATAAAACAGGTTCCCTCTTAAGGAAGGGGGGTATATGTGACAGGGTAGAATAGGACCCTGTCCCATTTGTTTTGGAGAAAGTGTTTAAATGCAAGGATGTATTCTTTCCTTTTCTGTCTCTTCGCTGTCTGGTTGTGCAACCAAATTTTCCTGTGAGACCTCAGACTTGATCAACCCAAACAGTCTCGCAAATATCTGCCTTATTCTGTCTCTCAGTTTTCTCTTGCTGTCTGATTTTCTCCCTTGCATATCTATATCAGCTAATATAAAAATTATGTGCCAATCAATGTATGGAATGAAACTGATATTGGGATCTCTTTTGTTTAGAAAATATTTAGTATTACTGTTGAAATGTATATTAATTGTAGAAAACTAGAGGTCACTTGAGTGCAAATGCTTGAGGCCTTTTTGCAAAAAGGGCCTCAGAAACATATTGCCTGATATTTACGAGAACAGAACATTTTGCAAAAACAGGATGTTTGCTACAGGTGGGAGGTTGAAAAAGACTTATTAAAAGGCTAAGCTGCTACTGCAAGAGGTTTTATTACAAGAAAGATTTTATTTTGCCTGTGTACATAATTATGAACAAATTTATATATATATATATTTTTTTGTTACTCCCACTATAATTAAAGTTTTGGTGAATTTTACAACTGCTCCTGGGTTTTCCCTATGCTGCCTGACCTGTGCCTCAACGAAAGGGGCCACCCACCTTCGACGTCACTCTCTGACGTTGGCTACCCTGTTTAGGTGGGCGTCCCCCCTGTGTCCTCCCCAGTTTTTTCCCGCTGTCGACCAACTCACTCCGGATCTGCAAGGACACCACTGCTGTTTCAGTCGCCATTTTCACGCCTTTTTAATTTTCTCACCTTAGTTCTTTCCCTATCTTTCGATGTTTTTTTTTTCCTACCTTTTTATGTCTTCTTCTTCTCCTTCCTCATCAACATTGGAGCTTCGGAACAAGTGTGCCTGTGGCCAGCAAATTCCCAAGAAGGACGACCATTCAGCTTGCCTTTTCTGCCTAGGCCCAGACCATAATGTCTCGTCTTGCGAGTTCTGCCAGAGGTTCAACACAACCACCCAGCGCCACCATCAGTGGATCCTTGAGGGGCACTTATTCAAGCTGAAGGTCATCTCAGTGGAGCAGGAGCTGCAGGCTTTATCTTCTCTAGCCTCCCAGGCCCAACCTTCAGGTGCTCAGGCCCAAACTTCGCCCTCCCAGGCCCAGTCCTCAGGTTCATTTCTGGCCAAGCCCCAGGACAAACCTAGCAGGAAGCACAAGCACTGGGATAAAGAGAAGCACCGGTCCTGGTCTTTGTCTTCCTGCTCTTGGTCACTGTATTCTTGCATGGCCGTGTCAGGGTCCACCTCCTCCAGAGGGTAGGCCCCGCATCCCACCAAAGCACTCCCCCAGGGCAAAAGGTGGATCTTACTTCGAGATGCAGCTCTTCTAGCAGGTTATGCCATTAGGACTGAAACCAGCAGGCAGCAGGACCCCACGGAAAACTTTTAGCTAGCTACATACAGCTGGGGACCGCCCATGATGTCGGCTCTGCCCCAACGTCCCATACATCATAAAAGGGGTGGTCCCCCAGCATCCCTCAGTTCTTTTCCTGCTGTCAACTCACAAGCATTGGCTCCACAGATGCCTTCAGCCACCGATCAATAACTTTTTGCTATCTTTGATAGAGTCGGGTAACGCACCAAATGCGATTTCCAAAACAGTAGTGAGTCTGGGGTTGACTTCTTCGGCACAATGCCCTCTGCCAAGTATGAGTTCAGTTCTGTATTTCGGAGAGGTGCACCATGAATTGCAGAAGCTGTAAAATGAAAGGCTACAGGCTACTAGTGTAAAAAAAAAAGGTTGTGTGTGACAGAGAATTAAAAAAACAAACAGAAAACTTACAATCTTCAGGGAGATCGTTTGACTGTGAGAACACGTCACAGGGATCTCCATCGTTATCCCCTTCTCTCTCAAATGCTGGGTTGTCCTGTGGTAGGTTAGACTTCTGCAGTCTACTATCTGTCAGCTCTTCGATAAGCTGCTTTATTACTGCTCGTGCAAAAGTTCTGCCACATTGAGTGCGAAAAAAATGCATTTTATATCTCGCATCACACACAGTTGCAACAACTAGCTCCTTTGTGGATTCGAAGTGTACAAAAAGTTTGTCCATGGACTCTAGTATAGCAGTTTTTAATTTGAGAAGTCCAGGAACTGTTACGCTATCAGTGCTGTGGTGGAGGACTGTTGCAGTTGGGATAACATCAGAAACACATGTGCTGCCTGTGCTCAGTCTCCTGGTTTCAGTCTCGAAGGGTCTTAGTACTGTACAGACATTTTCTGCTAGTGCCCACTGTGCAGAGCTGAAAGTGCGCGTCTCACACTCAGCGGCATAAACTGTTCATGCGCGTCGCTGTTCCAGGAGCCTCTCCAACAAGAAAAATGTGCCGTTCCACCTTGTCGGAACATCTTGGATAAGGCGGTGTAGTGGCAATTGAAGGGTATTCTGAAGTTCTGTCAGCTTTGCTGTAGCAGAAGCTGAGTGTTTAAAATGGGCTGCCATCGCCCTTCCTGTGGCCAGTAGTTGTTCTATAGAGCGTTGCTTCAAGATCGAATCATGAACCATTAGCTGTAATGTGTGGGCAAAACATCCAACACTGGCAACAGCACTTAATTTCATGGCTTTAAGAACATTTGGCCCATTATCTCTTACTACAAGGTGCCTTTTCGTGGCAGCAATCCCCCAGGTGTCAAGTACTTGTAAAAACTCTTCTGACAGATTTTCACCAGTGTGCTTATCAGACAGGTACTGAAAGTGAAGTAAAGCTGAACGTCTATTAAAGTTCTCATCAACCCAGTGGGCAGTAATAGGGAGGTATGATATTATTGAACACTCAGCTGTCCAGTTGCCGGTGGTAAACCCAAACGAGGTAACACGGGCTAATTCATCATTCATCTTAGACCGTAATTTATTGTACATCTCTGGTATTTTACCTTTAGGGAAGTAGCCACGTGATGGCAAACAATATCTGTGTTCCAGCACAGATATCAATTTTTTAAAGCCCACATTTTCAACTATGGAAACGGCTGCTTGTCAACAGCCATCATCTCAGCAACTGCATGCGTGATTTCGACAGCTCTGGGATGGTCACTAGGGAAGGGGGGGGTGCGAGCAGTACAGGTTTCTGTTGTTTGAAACTCAAGTTTAACTTTCTTGGCTGGTGGCTCACACAGTGACTCAGCTTGCCTCGCTAAATCAGCTTCTGCCTTTTCTGTTCGCGACTCCGAGTATTCTGTTCTGTGCTTGTTTCTAAGGTGATTAAGCAAACCTGAAGTGCCAAAACTTTTATTTGAAGAATCACGACTGATATATGTAGAAGTCAGGCAAAAGACAGCACTTAGCTTTGGATTCATTATCTTTGTCCACAATAAAATGAGTCCATACCAGACTTTTACTTGCCATTCGGTCGTACTGGGTCAGAGCAGCACACACCGTATCTCGCATTCAAGATTGCTCGCTCGCTCGTGCTCTTTCTTTACAGGTTTCACCAATCCTTCCACTATGGCAGAATTTACCAGCTATTTAACAGGTGCTCAGTTAAGTAATTAAGTAAGTTCAGTAATTAACATAATCCTCCATCTTAAAGGCAAAATATCCGAGCGGAACGGTTCAGTGTACAATTGTTACTATTCGATAGGATTTTTTTATCGGATCAGATAACCGCCCATCCCTAATGGATATCATGAGGCATATCCAAGATAACATGGGTTGGGACACAGAGGACTTGGACCCGGAACAGCGCTGTCTGGCAAAGTACCTGTGCCAGAAGGATCCTAAACCAGTACTGGTCCCACCACTGGTGGACATCTTCCAAGACATCACAAAAGCTGCCTGGAAGCATCTCTACACGTCCTCAGCAGTCCCCAAAAAGGCCAACCACCTGTATAGGGCACCACTGGAAGACCCTTACCTGGGGGAACAACCGGTCGCAGGTTCTTTGGTCATCACAACCACACATAATAGATCCTAAAGGCTGAGACACCTGAGTACCCAGCCATGAGATCGTGAGTCAAAGCAGCTAGACTCCATAGGGGGCAAGATGCTTGCATCTACCACATGCTCCATCCAATCTTTAAATTTTTTATTTCACATGGTCCAATTCCAAAATGCCCTGTGGGTGCAAGGACTGGAATTGGCCAAAAACCTACCAGAAGGGGAACAAAAGGACGATTTCATCAAGCTTCTGCAAACAGGCTCTGACTTGGGTACCCAGGTTCTAAGGGCAACTTACAATTCTGTGGATTCAGCCACCAGAGGAGCAGCAGCGGGCATATGCCTTCGCAGGGACTCCTGGTTTAGGGTCTCAGGCTTCACACCTAATGTTCAAATGGGCATTCTGGACATCCCTTTTAAAGGGTCAGTACTTTTCGGAGAAAAATCTGAAAAGATTATCACTAAACTGCAGGATGCAGGAAAAGCAGCCTGATCAGTACAGGCCATGTACAAGCCGAAGTCATTTCGGAAACAGCATCGGCGTTTCCAGGGGAAACAAGGACAGCAGCCCATTGGGGGTTGTTTTTCAAAACATCTGGAAGGATGGCAGAGAATTACCTCTGACCAATGGGTTCTTCAACTGATTCAAAGAGGCCACTCTATCGAGTTCACCGGGCAACCACCGTCCAGGCCACCATTGCTATCCCAATATTCCCACCACCACGCCTCGCTCATCCAGGAAGAAATCAGAACCCTCCTAGAGAAAGAAGCCATAGAACCTGTTCCATGGATTCAGCGAGGGAAAGGATACTACTCCCATTTTTTCCTCGTGCCCAGAAAGACTGGAGATCTACGTCCCATCCTGGACCTCAGCAATCTAAACACCTTTGTAACATACAAATGCTTCAGGATGGTCACGCTACCAAGACTGATCCCGATGCTGCGCCAAGACACATGGCTAGCATCACTGGATATGCTGGATGCATACCTCCACATTCCAATCGCACATCATCACAAGATGTTCCTCTGGTTCGAATTCAGGGGTCAACACATTCAATTCCAGGCATTGCCATTCAGCCTGTCATCGGCACCCAGAGTCTTCACCAAATGGCTGGCAGTGGTTGCCGCAGCACTTGGGAGAATGGGACACTACATCTTTCCGTACCTGGACGACTGGATACTCACGGCGTTGTCCAGGAGAGGACTCAATCAGGCGTTGCAGGACACCTTTTCCATCTTTGCAGAAACAGGCATCACCGTCAACCTGCAAAAATCATTCCTCAACCCATGCCAGAGGGTGCAGCTCATAGGGGCAGTCCTGGACATGATCAGAGGACAGGACTTTCTACCACAAGACGGAGCAGATCGACTCAGAGGCTTGATCAGACACATCCAGAGCCGAAGACAGGTCACGGCAAGGACCATGTTAAGACTGTTAGGCCATATGGCAGTCACCATAGCCACAGTTCCTTTCTCTCATCTCCATATGAGAGTTATTCAGTGGACCCTCCGGGTCCAGTGGGATCAACATCAGGATGATATCAACCTGTTGGTATTGGTCACCAACTCCATACACCCAAGTCCGTCAGTGGTGGCTACTCCCAGAGCACCTAGCAGCAGGGATACCCTTCCTATCCGACACACTTTCACAGATCCTGACCACGGATCAGGCTGGGGAGCCCATGTAGACGACAGAAGGACACAAGGAGTATGGTCCAGCTCATAAGGAGCTCTACACATAAATGTTGTGGAAATGAGAGCAGTCCTGTATGCCCTTCAGGCCTTCCAGACAGACCTATGCCCAGGGCATCTACTGATTCAAACAAACAAATGTCAGTAGTGTTCTATGCCTACAAACAAGGAGGTACCCACTCATATCAACTCTGTCGGGAAGCGATGAGAGAATGGTACTGGGCCATATACCACAAAATCTCTGTCTGCAGTTCATGTCCCAGGAGTACAGAATATGCTGGCAGATATGCTGAGTTGCTCCAGATCCAGCACTCATGAATGGGAGCTTCTGCAGCAGGTAGCATAAACTCTGTTCGACAAGTGGGGAACATCAGAGCTAGATCTGTTTGCATGCCCGCACAACACAAAACTGCCCACATTTTGCTCACTAGATCCAGGGCATGGTGTTTTCTGGCAAGACATGCTGTCCCTCACCTGGACGGGCAGATTTCTTTGTGCCCCCCCTTCCTGCTCATTCAGCGGAAGGTGCGCACATGAGTCTGGTGGCCCCACTTTGGCCCAGTAAAATCTGGTTCCCCTTACTACAGCAGTTAGCAAGCAAACCACTGTTCCCTCTACCTCTCAGCTCACATTTACTGTTGCAGAACTAAGGGTCCCTAGTTCATCCGAGTAGCAGATGTCCTTGTGGCGGCAAGAAAACCCTCTACTAGGGCCATGTAAGCCATGAAGTAGTGACGTTTCTACATTTGGTCCTTAGCGCGTGGCCTGGACCCATTGACGTACCCGGTGAACTGTCAGACTTAGGGCTAAGTTATTCCTCCATAAAGGTGCACCTTTCAGCATTATCAGCACCTTTTGGAGACAAATCCGTAGCCCAATTGGACCTGTCATGCACATTTCTGCGTGGCATTCTCCAACTGAAACCTCGCATCAGAGACCCAATCCCTCCTTGGGATCTTCTTTTTATTTTGGAACAGCTCACACTGCCTCCCTTCGAGCCATTCACAGATTGCGAACTACGCATTCTCTCTTCTGCCAGAAGAATTTCAGAGCTTCAGGCCCTTATGTGTAAAGAGCCGTATTTGATTTTCCATAAGGACAGGTTGTCCTTAAGGATCAATCCTAAGTTTTTACCTAAGGTGGTGTCAGAGCTTACTCTTAACCAAGAGATTCCCCTTCTTGTTTATTATCCAAAGTGTTCTAATAAAGGAGAGGCTCTCTTGCATACATTGGATGTGCACAGGATACTCGGATACTGACTAGAACCAGAACGCACCGAAAGTCAGATCAGTTTGTTTCATTTGCCCCTGTATGTTTGGGGCACCAGTGTCAAAATAGACCCTTTCAAAATGGTTGGTAAACTGTTATCATTTTTTGTTATCAGAAGCAGAAGAAGTCCTTGCTGGGACTGGTAATGTGCCATTTCACCAGAGGGATGGCAATCTCTTTTGCTTCCCTGAGGAATGTTTCGGCTTCGGACATCTGTGCTGCAGCTACTTGGAGTACTGTGCACACATTCATCTGACTCTACAGTCTGGACATTGATTCCAGATGCAGAGCTGGCTTTGGCCTTGCCGTACTGCAGGGTCTTCTTTCATGCGGGGTTCCCTTTCACTCTCCTCCTCCTCCTCCCGTTTTTAGGGGCTACTGCACACTGCTTGGGGCTCGGTCCTAATGGTGTAAGCTGCTGCAAGAGCTATTCTTGAAGATTTGCTGTTACAGTAAGTTCTTACGTAACTGTACTCTCCTCCTTCCTCCACTGTTTCAGTTACTGGCAGAGGAGCTTCGGACTAGGGAATTCTGCTTAGGCCCATCACCTCCTCAGGTACACAGCAGAACAGCCCTGTTGGCAGTTTCCCCACCAACGTGGGTTCTACGAATGCTGGGGCACATTTGTCAACCCTCCCGTCACCCACTTCCCCGGCGTTGGACACTTCTCGTTGGTCCACGCCCTCTCTAGAGAAGGCTTCTCAACAGCTCCCAGCCCTCACTCTGCCCCATGCAGGGATCACCCATCACCAGTCCCTACATTACCTGCTCCACCACAGGGCCCTCACAGGACTATGCCCAAGGGTCCATATTACCCTCACCAGGCTCCCATGGGGCATTATCCTGGCTTCCCTCTCCCTATGCCAGGGGCTTCCCCAGGTTACCCTTATCCACCTCTGTCGGGCCCCATGCCGGTCATGGTGGATATTCAGGGACTGGTGTCCTCCCTTGCAGGGGTCTTGCATTCCCAGGTACTGTCGCCGGCCCCACCGCCTCCCCCGCAGAACCCGCTGCAGGTGCCTACATCTCCCGGCCCACAGCGCCCCCCCAGTGCCCTGGCTGGCCTTTTCCCCTACTCACCGGGCCAACAAATGGGACGAATACCACCCAGACCTGGTCCTCCCCGATTCTGAGTATGAGGGTACTCTGGATGAAGGGGACAACACTTCAGGGTCCCCTCTCTCTCCTCCAGGTCTTCCAAAACGGTCTCTGCACCGATTCAGGTGGAACTACGCTCATGACAGCCCTTTCAGGGAGCTCCTTCTAAGGACTCCTGTCTGTCTACTGGCTTGCTACGCCATTTGTCTGTGGAAATCACACACTCAGATGAGTGCCACGTGGGTATGGCAGCAAATGGCCGAGTGCCGGTTTCGAAGATTCCTCAGATGAGACCGCTGTATCATTGATGCAGTCCTTGAGGACTCATGCATTCAGCTGTGATTTGGCTGAAGAACTGACCACCGACCACAAGCCGATGTCTTTCAGGGCTCTCCTCAGGCTTGTGTCCGAATCATTGAGGTTCCCTTAGATCCAGTCCAGAAAAGGGCTAAATGCCCTTTCAGTGAGATCCTGGATAGGGATGTATCCCCGGTGGTTGCCTTTCCAGTGGCTGAGGCCATTCTGGGACCAGCGCTGGAGCTTTGACAGCACCCAGCTTTCTGCCAAACACCCTCTGCCCATATGGTCCACAAGTATGCAGCCCCTACTGGCAGCTTGTCTGGATTTTCTGATCACCCCTCGGCCAACTGTCTGGTCATTGACTCGATCTTTCATTAGTCCGGCAGTACTTGGGACGTGGACAAGCCTCCTAAAAAGGAGTCCAAAAAGCTTGATCATGCTGTGAAGGTCTATGCTACGTCCTCCGTAGGTCTTCTTCAGGCCAGCTATGCACTGATGATGGCCCACTTTGGTCGCTCCCTGATGGGAGTACTGAATCATGTTCTTCCATACTTCCCTGCTGACAAGTACCTGGTGGTTAAAGTGGTCCAAGGCCAGGGTGCAGGGCTGTCAAAACACCAGCTTCAGATGGCCTTGGACATTGGCGATTCTTGCACCTGAGCCATGGCAGAGGCCGTTGCGATGGGTCGCAGGGCCTGGCTGCAGTTTTCCACCTTTATGGTGAACACTTCACACAAGTTGGCTGATGTCCCCCTCTTTGGCCTTTGGGTGGCCTCCTGGGTCAGGAGTACCATCACCCCTATCCAGGGACCACCCAGTCCAATGCAGCTGCCTCAAAGGATGCCGAGAACGAGGAGCACTTGGATGACAGTGGGCTCAGGGAGGGTTAGAGCAGTCAGGCAGAGGCACATCCCAGATCCTATTCCTCTCAAGAACTCATATGCCACACTGGCAAATGAGGACAACCAAATAGAGGTACCCAGGGAAGTGGAAGGAAAGGATGTGGAGGTTAGGCAAGGAGGTGACCTCAGTGGGGAAAGCAGTGGACCCCAGAGGAGGAGGAGGAAGCGAATCCTGTGGGGGACTCCATCGTAAGAGGGATCCAGCTAGGAACACAGGAGGGGGAGGACAGGGAGGTGAGGTGCCTACCAGGTGCCACGGCATGGAGGGATGGAAGGAAGATACTGGGGATCACTGGGAAGGCAAGACGGGAGGGTGAGCTGGATGTCATTATCCACCTAGGTACTAATGACTTGGCAATTGGGGAGCCAAAGGAAGTTCAGGAAGAGTTTAGGAAACTGGGGAGGGGTCTCAAGCAAGTAGCTACTTCTGTCACTTTCTCAGAAGTACTACCTGTGAGAGGCAAGGGAGAGCATAGGAGTGCATGCACCAGGAACTTTAACTCATGGTTGAAGAACTGGTGCTGTGAGGAAGGGTTTGGATTCATTGGTGACTGGGGACCCACCTGGAGGGATGGAGGTTTGTTCAAGCCTGACGCCTGCATCCATCCTGGAGGAATCAAGCACTTCAATGATAGTTTAAATGCTACATTGACAAGCATTTAAACTAGCAAAGAGGGTGGCAGACCAGCAAGGACAGTACCTACTTGCTCACCCCCACAGCTAGTAGTGGAACCAGTGAACCAGAGGAGTGGCTATCTCTGCAAAGCAGTGTGCAAAAGATGGAGATTAGTGTCCAAAAGGTGGATAAGCAGAAAAGGGCAAAATTCAGCAGAAGGGCAAAAGCAAGGAGAACAGAGATAAATGACAACCAAGGAAGGGGCTGGAGTAGAACAGTGAAGCAGTCTAGGAGGTCAAATCATGGAAGCCATGTGTGCAAATGCCAGGAGCCTTAGCAACAAGATGGAAGATCTGAGGCTGTCATGGTACAGTCAGACCTGGACATTGTGGCCCTCACTGAAACTTGTGTAATGATAACCATGACTGGGAGATGGCCATACCTGGCTACAACATATTCAGAAGAGACAGAGCAGGCAGGAAGGGAGGAGGAGTGGCACTGTATGTGAAAAATGACATAAGGGCACACAGATCCAGGAGGAACAAAATGGGGAGAGATACTGTGGGTTAAGCTGGAAAGGAAATGGGGCCAGCCATCCGCACAGGTGTGGTCTACAGACCACCAGCCCAGGAGGAAGAAACAGATAGGGAGCTGATGCTAGCCATCCAAAGGATGGCAGACAAGGGTGAGGTAGTACTGGTTGGAGACTTCAATATACCAGACGTGGACTGGAGCATCCCAGCAGCAGCATCAACTAGGAGCAGATTTATCCTGGACTCCCTTCAGGGTGCCTTCCTCAAGCAACTGGTCATGGAACCAACTCGGCAGAAGGCAATACTGGACCTTGTGCTCACAAACAGGGACAGTGTGATGGGGGTAACAGTGGGGAGCACCTGGGTAACAGTGACTACCAGTCATTGTGGTTTGAAATCACAGAGCAGAACCAAACCACACAAAACACGTTATCCTGGATTTTAGGGGCAGACTTTGGGAAAATGGGAGATACTTGAAAGAGGCATTAAGGAGAATGGGACAGAATCAGGGGTTGAGGAACAGTGGGCAGTATTTAAAATGGGATTATAAGAACAACAGAATTATGCATTAAGCAGGTTAGCAAGAGGAAAAGGAAGAGGAGACCATTATGGTTTTCCAAAGAGGTATAAAAGAAAGTGAAAGCCAAAAGATTGCATTCAGGCAATACAAAAGACACAGGCAGAAGGGATAGGGAGAAGTACCAGGAGAAACAAAGGAGGCAGGAAGTCAGTAAGGGAAGCCAAAGCTCAGACAGAAGAACACATTGCAAAATCAGTGGGTAAAGGGACAAAACCTTTTACAGGTACATAAGTGAAAAAGAAAGACAAAGGGAGGGATAGTGAGACTGAAGGGGAGGATGGGAGTCACGTGGAGGATGACAACAATAAAGCTGACATATTGAACAGGTATTTCTGCTCAGTCTTTACTAAGGAAGAGGGGTAATGGGTCTGAGGGAGTACAAGGGTGAGAATGGTGCAGAAATGGACACAAGTCCCTTTACTCGAGAAAGGGTCCTGAAGGAACTGGAAGTAATAAGAGCTGATAAAGCAATGGGGCCAGATGGGGTGCACCCCAGGGTCCTTAAAGAACTAAGAGAGGTGGTGGCTGAACCTCTGGCTATCCTGTTCAGCCAATCACTGGAAACAGGGAGGTACCCAAAGACTGGAGGACAGCAGATGTAGTCCCCTATACAAAAGTGGGAACAAAGAGGAAGCAGGGAACTACAGACCAGTCAGCCTCACCTCGGTAGTGGGAAAGATCATGGAAGCACTACTGAAGGAGAGATTGGTGGAACATCTGGTTGTCAATGGACTACAGGACCCAAGGCAGCATGGTTTCACCAGGGGAGGTCATGTCAGACCAACCTCATTGAATTTTTTGACTGGGTGACTAGGAGGTGGATCGGGAGGGCAGTGGACATGGCCTATCTGGACTTCAGCAAGGCCTTTGACACTGTGCCACATAGAAGACTATTACACAAACTGGGGAATATGGGTGTGGGCAGGACAGTAGTGTGGTGGGTAGATAACTGGCTGGGTGGCAGGACACAGAGGTGGTGGTAAATGGCTGTCACTCCACAGAGGGAAGAGTAACCAGTGGGGTACCACAGGGATCAGTGCTGGGACCGGTCCTATTCAACATCTTCATCAGTGACATTGCACAGGATCTAGAAGGCAGAATTTCACTGTTCGCTGATGACACAAAGCTCTGTAACAGAGTAGACACACCAGAGGTGTAGACAGAATGAGAAGGGACCTACAGAAACTTGAAGAATGGTCAAGGGTTTGGCAGTTGAAATTCAGTGAAAAGTGCAAGATAATGCATATGGGCACAAAAACCCTGGCACAATATATCAGTTGGGGGTGAGGATATAGCATGCACCAAGCAGGAAAGGGATCTTGGGGTTGTCATCTCTGATGACCTCAAAGTAGGGAAACAGTATGACAAGGCATCAGGTAAAGCAAATAGGATGCTGGGATGTATGGCAGGGCATCACCAGCAGGAAAGGGAGGTCATAATTCCGCTATACAAGACACTAGTGAGGCCCCACCTGGAGTACAGTGTACAGTTCTGGAGACCATACCTCACGTAAGGACATAGACAGGGTAGAAGGTTCAGAGGAGGCAACAAAGATGGTGCATGGGTTGCATCACAAGTCCTATGAAGACAGGTTGAAGGAACTGAACATGTATTCCCTGGAGGAGAGGAGGAGAGGGGATATGATAGAGACATACAAGTATCTTACAGGGAGGAACAGGGTGCAGGAAAACACTATTTTAAGCGAAAAAGATGTTTCAGGACTAGAGGCATGGGATGAAGTTGGAGGGAGGATGATTCAGAGGAAACATGAGAAAGAATTTCTTCACAGAACAGGTGGTGGACAAGTGGAACACCCTGCCAGAGGAAGTGGTGGGGGCTGAAACAATCACGGGATTTAAGAATGCATGGGATAGACATAAAAGAATTCTAGAGGGCAGGGGTAAGGGGAAACAGACTTCTAGGAAAACAAACTGAACTTACAAGCTCAAATGGGCAGACTAGGTGGGCCATAGGCCCTTATCTGCCGACACTGTCTATGTATCTATGTATCTATGGAAGGAAACCTCACTAGGATTGAGAAGTCCAGTGTCACCCTTGATTCTGTGACTTCTTCTCAGAATGACCTGAAAGGGCAGAAACAGAAGAAGTCTTTTCCATTTCATCTCTTTCTGTCACAGCAGTCTGGCAGCAGGAGCAGTCTAAGGCTTGGCACCCCAGGACCAAGTTCCCTGGTCCAGACCCCCAAAAGGGCGGTGGTAGCGGTAGTAGTGCTCCTCTGGCAGCAGGCTCCGATGCCCCCTTCAAAGCTGCACATTTGGGTGGTGTCTTCTTCCCGCCCATCCAGTCCCTGCCCCAGCTCCACGTGGGGGGGTTGGTTCCACTTCTGTCACAATTGGGCCATAATTACCTCAGAGAAGTGGTGGGCAGAGGGTTGCCCCTCAACTTCGAGGTTCTCCTGTTTTATGACGACACGAGCCGAGGGAGTCTGTGGTGTCACAGGACACGCTTTCTGCCTTCAGAAAGGACATTGCTCAGCTTTTCAAGAAAGGAGCCATAGCCCCTGTCCCAGACTCCATGGTAGGCCAGGGCTTCGTGTCCAGGCACTTCCAGTATCGAAACGGGGGGGGGGGGGCACCTCATACTTGGAGCTTCACGATATCAACCAGTTTCACAGGAAGCGCAAGTTCACAATGGTCATACTGAACCAGATAATACCAGCTCTGGAGCAGGGCATGTGGTTCTGCTCCCCTGGACCTCCAGAATGTGTTCTTCACATTCCAGTACATCCGTCCCACTGGCCATACTTCTGGTTCCACGCAGATTTTTTTTTTTTTTTTTTTTTTTTTTTACCAGTTCCAGATCTTGCCTTTTGGCCTCTCATCTTCACCCAGAGTATTCACTAAGTGCATGGCAGTGGCGACTGCTTTCCTGCAGCGTCAGTGGAGTCAGGGTATACCCCTACCTGGATGACTGGCTGATCGTCGGGCTGTCCAGGGAGGCTATAGAGCGGTTCAGGGACCTGGCCCTCCAGACCTGCAGAGACTTGGGCTTTCTGGTCAGTCTGGCCAAGTCCAAACTGAATCCCTTGCAGGTGATTCACTTCATCAGGCATAGCTAGACTTCTTTTTGGACCAACACCCGACTCCATGTGGACTGGGTACTGGATCTTACCTCCTTTGTCTGATGATTTCAGGTTGGGTGCTCGTGCCCTGCATGTGGCTTCCTGCAGCTGCTGGGGTACATGGCATCCTGCAGCAGCTTGGTCTGATAGGCTCGCTGGTGGATGTGGCACCTACAGTAGGAGCTGGGCCGTCAGTGGTCCCAGCGCCTCGGTCACTTGGACCAGCCAGTCACGGTCACCTAGATGATTTGAGATGCCATCCAGTGGTGCGTCATCGCAGAACATTTGGAGGAAGGAGTCCTGTTTGCTTGCCCAGATCCAACAGTCACTCTTACAACATACATGTCTCTGGTGGAGTGGGGAACGCACCAGGGAAACCACAGGGCCCACAGGTTGTGCATCCACAGGGAGTCCTGTCACCACATCACCCTGCTGGAGCTCTGGGCAGTGAGCTTAGCCCTGACAGAATTTGCTCCTTTTGTCTGGGTTCAGGTCATGTGAGTCCAGACAGTCAACACCACGTCCATGTTCTACCTGAACAAACAGGGTGGCATGCACTCCCTTCCACTATGTCTGGAGGACCTCCGCACCTGGACCCTCATGCACAGCTCGGGTGCTGATCTCTTGGTGATCCATGTTGCGGGAGCCAACAGCCAGCTGGAAGATGCCCTTAGTCGGGTGGTGGAGGTGTCAGAGGAGTGGTCATTGCATCAGGAGGTGGTGAACCACCTGTTCTCCGTGTGGGGCACTTCTCTGGTGGACCTCTCTGTCTGTAGGGAGAATACAAAGCTGAGGCTGTTTTGTGCCCATGCCCCCCAGTCTGGGTCACTGCCTGGGGATACCTTCGAAAGGCACTGGATCACAGGCCTCCTGTACGCCTTCCCTCCCTTTCCCCGATACACAAGGTAGTGGTAAAGGTACAGAGGGACAAGGCGTGGATGATCGTAATAGAAACAGATTGGCTGTCATCGAGGCACAGATCAGGAAGCATAGGAAAACCAGGAGCAGTTTCAAAATTCACAAATAGCGTTTTATTTTTCTCAATAACAGCAAAATAAAAAACTAAACATTCAGTATAATTTACAGAGGCAGTACAAACAGAGAAAACAAAGTCCTTCTTCTGAGAGTATCTTTTAATTCCAAGTTTCAGTCTATCACTCTCCTTGTCTCGCTAAAGCATTGCTATTCTTTTTATAAGCCTTTGTCTGGGAACTCGTTAAGAGAGTTTGCTTCTCACAGAATGTTCTTGTAAGTTTACAGAATGTTCTTATAAGATTCATTCCTTGTAGGTGTAACAAAACAGTACATGGTGTCCCAGAACTGACCTCTTGTACATAACTCTGGAAGGGGCTTAAAAACTGAATCTCAGGTTAACCCCTTGAATTCTAAATAGCTTTTTGCAATTATTTCAACAGAATAACTATATACAGTTTTAAACAAAAAGATCCCAGTTTCACATATAGTTTTACACAGAGATTCACATATATTTTTTATAATTGCAGATCTGCAAGGGGGAAGAAAACAGAAATAGCAAGAGAAGGGAGAGCAATAGTGAGAGACAAAGAATTGTGAAACTGTCAGAGTAATCCGTTCCTAGGTCTCACAAGAAAATTTGGTTGCGTAGTCAGACAGACAGAAAAGGAGCAGAAAGAACATATCCTTGTGTTTAAACTCTTTCTGCATAACAAATGGGGCAGGGCCTTATTCAGCCCTTTCACACTCTCCTCGACAGTTCTGGTACTTGGATCTCCTCAGTCACAGCAGCAGACCTCCATGGTAGTTGCTTCTGCACCCAGATCTGCTGTACTGCAACCGGATCTTCAATCCCTGCACCTCCCAGCCTGGTTGATGAGCAGCTGGAGTTCCAGGCTCTCTGTCTTCCACAGGATGCGCTTCACATTGTGGAGACATCCCGAAAGGAGTCGACTTACATAGACTTTGACTTTCACAACAGATAAGGACCGCTTGACCCATCCAGACTGCCCATATCCCTACCTATTGGATAAGCTGCAGATTCTAGTTAACCAACAGCCTACTTCTCGTACCCCCCACTATAATTGCCTTATGTCTATCCCATGCATTCTTGAACTCCCCCACTGTTTTTGACCCCACAACCTCCTCAGAAAGGCTGTTCCATGTGTCCACCACCCTCTCCGTGAAAAATACTCCCTCACGTTGCCCCTGAGCCATTCCCTCTCTATCTTCAAATTGTACCCCCTTGTTGCGCATCTCTTTTTCTGAAAGATGCTCCCCTCTTGGACTTTGTTGATTCCCTTGAGGTACTTGAAAATTTCTATCATGCCCCCCCCCCCCCTTCTTGAAGGGTATACATATAAATTTTTTTTAGTCTCTCTTCGTGTGGCTTCTGGTGCACACCCTGCACCATTTTAGTTGCCCTCGTCTGGACTGCCTCCATCCTGTCAATGTCCTTGCGGAGATGGGGTCTCCAGAACTGCACGCAGTACTCCAGATGGGGTCTCACCAACTGTCTGTACAGAGGGATAACAACTTCTTGTTTTCTAGTGGTGATGCCTCTCCCTGTGCCTTCTCATTTTGCATGTCTACCTTAAGGTCATCTGATATGACTACCCTCAGGTCCCTTTTCATTTTTGTTAGTAACCCCCCCCCCCAATATTGTGTACTTTTCGCCTGGGTTTTGTTTCCCAGGTGCATTACTTTGCACTCCTTTGCATTGAATCTAAGCTGCCATACTTTTGACCATTCTTCCAACTTTGCCAAGTCCCTTCTCATCCTTTCCACCCCCCTTGTGTATCAACCCTGTTGCAAATCTTTGTGTTGTCTGCAATGTCTCCTATAAAGATATTAAAGAGTACTGGCCCCAGTACTGAACCCTGCGGTACCCCACTAGTAGCCACCCTTTTTTCAGAGTGTACTCTGTTTACTATTACCCTCTGCGTCCTGTTGTCCAGCCAGTTTGTTACTCAGGCTACCACCCTGGGACCCACTCCCAGGCTGGCTAACTTATTTATTAATCTTTTGTGTGGGACTATGTCAAATGCTTTGCTAAAGTCTAGGTAGGCCATATCCACAGCCCCTCCCTGGTCTACTGCTTTGGTCACCCAGTCAAAGAAATCTGTTAGATTCATCTGACATGACCTTCCCGCTGTGAATCCATGCTGCCTTGGGTCCTGTACCCCGCTGACCTCTAGGTACTCAACAATTCTTTCTTTCAGAAGTGATTCCATTATTTTCCCTACCATTGAGGTCAAACTAACAGGTCTGTAGTTTCCTGCCTCTGCATTGCTTCCACTTTTGTGGAGGGGGACTCACATCCACCCTCCTCCAGTCTTCCAGTACCACACCATCCTCCCATGATTTGTTAAAAAGGGTAGTCAATGGTGTCACTAGGTCTCCCCTTAGTTCCTCTAGAATTCTGAGGTGAAACATAGAAACATAGAATTTGACGGCAGATAAGGACCACTTGGCCCACCCAGTCTGCCCATTTCCCTACCTAATGGATAAGCTGCAGATCCTAGTTGACCAACAGCCTACTTCTTCCTACCCCCACCCCCTAGAATTGCCTTATGACTGTCCCATGCATGCTTGAATTCCACCACTGTTTTGACTCCACAACCTCCTCCAGAAGGCCATTCCATGCATCCACAAACCTCTCTATGAAAAAATACTTCCTTACATTACCTCTGAGCCGCACCCCTCTATCTTCAAATTCTGCCCTCTTGTTCTTGCACACCTCTTTTTCTGAAAGATGCTACCCTCTTGGACTTTGTTGATTCCCTTGAGGTACTTGAAAGTTTCTATCATGTTCCCCCTCTCCCTCCTTTCCTCGAGGCTATACATATTAAGCTTCTCAAGTCTCTCTTCATATATCTTCCAGTGCAGACCCTGTACAATTTTAGTTGCCCTCTTCTGGACTGCCTCCATCCTGTTTGTCTTTGCAGAGACTAGGTCTTCAGAACTGCACGCAGTACTCCAGATGGGGTCTCACCAGCTGTCTGTACAGAGGGATAACAACTTCCTGTTTTCTACTGGTGATGCCTCTCCCTGTGCATCCCAGTATCCCCCCAACCCTCCTTACTGCCCTCTCACATTGCTTGCCCACCTTTAGGTCATCTGATATGACTACCCCCAGGTCCCTTTCCATTTTTGTTGTTGTTAGTATCTCACCCCCATTGTATAGTCTTCCCTGGGTTTTGTTTCCCAGGTGCATTACCTTGCACTTCTTAGCGCTGAATCTAAGCTGCCATACATTTGACCATTCCTCCAACCTTGCAGATCCCTTCTCATCCTTTCCACCCCACCTTGTGCATCAACTCTGTTGCAGATCTTTGTGTCGTCTGCAGAGAGACATACTTTTCCTTCCAGTCCCTCTGCAATGTCGCTTATAAAGACATTGAAGAGGACCAGTTCTAGTACTGAACCCTGCGGTCCCCCGATAGTAACCCCACTTTCTTCTGAGTGGACTCCATTTACTATTACCCTCTGTGTCCTGTTCTCCAGCCAGTTCTTTACCCATGCTACTGTCTTGGGACCCACTCCCAGGCTGGCTAACTTGTATATTAATCTTTTGTGTGGGACTGTGTCAAATGCCTTGCTAAAGTCTAGGTAGGCCATGTCCACGGCCCCTTCCTGATCTACTACTTTGGTCACCCAGTTAAAGAAATTGATTAGATTCGTCTGACATGACCTTCCCGCTGTGAATCCATGCTGTCTTGGGTCCTATGCCCCTCTGGCCTCTAGGTACTCGATAATTCTTTCCTTCAGAAGTGATTCCATCATTTTCCCTATCACTGAGGTTAAACTAACAGGTCTGTAGTTGTCTGCTTCTGCCCTGCTCCCACTTTTGTGAAGTGGAATCACATCTGCCCTCCTCCGGTCCTCAGGTACCACCCCATCCTCCCATGATTTGTTAAAGAGGGTAGTCAGAGGTGTCACTAGTTCTACCCTTAGTTATTTTAGAATTCTGGGATGAATCCTATTAGGACCCATTGCTTTGTCCACCTTCAGTTTTAAGAGACCTTACTTTGAGGGGCTCTTGCAGTAAATGTATACATATAGGACTGATGTCGGTAGGCAGCAGGACCCCACGAGAAAAATTTCAGCTAGCTTGGGTCCCTGGCGGGGACCATACGTCAGGTGACTGGCATCAGGCAACGATCGGTATAAAGGCGGTCCGGACGCCGCCCCCCAATTCTTTTCACGCCGTCAGCTCGTGCAGCCTCGCGGTAAAGTTAGTAGCTCAGCCCTGTTACTAAGTCGGTTTTTACCGAAAGTTATAGATATTTTGAGATCTTTTTAGGTCAGGTGAGCGTCGGTTTATGGCCGTCCCCTTCAAAAATAAGTGCGACTCGTGCGGCCCAACTGCCCCACAAGGACGGTCACTCCCTCTGCCTTTTTGCTTAGGATTCCGACCACGCGATGCGACAAGTGCCCGCATTGCCTGCATTTTGTCACGGCCACCCGCGAGCAGCGCCAGCGGTCGCGGAAGCCCATCTCCTTAAAAAGAAGATGTCTGCAATGGAGAAGGTTGAAGAAACTTAGGCAGGTGTCGACCTCCCAGAAGGACACAAGCGGAAAGGAAAGGCACCGGAGAAGGCCTCCTCCTCTGCGACTCCGGCGGAGCCATGGCTCAGGTAATGTCCCTTCGAGGGGATCGTCCAGCGGCAGCCTCCAAGGCTTTGGAGAGAGTCGGCCCGCCCGTCAAGCTCGCGGTAAGACGCCGGGTGCCTCCGGGCAAGGAGGCTTCTGCCCCAGTACTGCCGCCGAGCTTGCGGCCCTACTGGCGTGGGCGTCTCCCATAAGCGGACGTCGGCTCCTCAGGCGCCGCCCGGAGAAGGCCGCTAAGGCGCCCAACCCTTGGGCGGCACCGCGGCAGTGTCCCCCTCGGACGAGCCTCTTCCCATCCCTCGGCCTGCCTCCGACGAGGGACCCCTTAAGTCGGACGCCAGCTCCTCTGGCGTCCGCCGGGATCCTGCCCCTAAGTCGCACGTCAGCTCCTCTGACGTACGTCAGGCGTCGGAGCCTATGACAGACCCTCCATCGTCTGTCGTCCCAGGTTCCCTGCAGCCTTCACTGCCGTCCGGGGAGCCCGTGTTGCCCCTGCCTGACCCCAGAGATTTTTCACCACCATCCCCGGACGAGACACGGGATGCCTTTCCGCCGTCAGATCCCCTCCCACGGAACTGGATCTGGCGGGCCCGGACACCAGCCCGATGCGGCTCCGACACCGGCCCGCCACGCGGTTCGGCGCGCGCCCTCCGACACCAGTGTGGGATACTCCTCTTCCATCGGGCCTCCCCACAGGCCTATCAATATTGATATGCCGGTACCTACTGGGCCATCTGCTCCGGCAGCTCCTCCGGTGCCGGGTATCCACTGTCGTATCCGGCGCGGCTTACCGGGTCCACGAGCTCCTGCGCGCCAGTACCCGGCACCGGTCCCCACGATGCCACAGTACCCGACGCCCGCCCAATGCCCGGCTCCAGTATTCCGCAGCCGGGTTACGGATACTGCTTACGGATATAATCCAGACAACTACCCCCTCCTCCTCCACCGACCCCTAGGCCGCCGGTGGATCTTCAGGAGACTCTGGCCTCCTGGTGGGCTGAGGCCAAGGCTCAGCTCACCAAGGAAGTCGAGAGCCGCCTCACGGCGACGGTGCCACCTTCAACCTCCGTACGCCCGAGACGGCACACTCCCTCTCCGACTCCGGATTCCCGAGCTCTTCCCTCTGGATCCAGAGAGGGGCAGGACACGCATCCAGGGATTCCCCCTAAGGAACCCGTTCCTCCCCCTAGACGGGTCAGGGAGTCCTACTCTGCTTCTAATTCTTCTTCTTCCTCACTCTCGGATTCCTCCGATGGATGCTCCGAGACAGACAACGAACCCCGCTCTCCGTCCAAGCCCCGGCCGAGGACTCCTCCGAAGTCTCCTTCGGAGGATCCTTCCTTCACGGAATTGCTCAGGAAAATCCAGGAAGTTCATCAGTGGCATTCTTTGGAACCAGATCCTCAGTGGGTTAAACTCGACGAACATCTGGACCTGCCCCTTACGGCCCCTACTCTTGTGCCACCCTGGATTGAGCCTCACGCCCACCTGGTTTCCACTCTTTTGAAACAACCGTCTGCTTTAGCCCCGCTTCCTCGGAAGTCCAACAGGCTATACCAGGCTCCGGAGGATGTAGATTTTTTGGATTCTCACCCCCGTGCAGACTCGGTCGTGATTAGCGCCACTCACGGCCGGTCAGCACACCCCAAACATTTAAGCTCGTCTCCCCCGGATAAGGAATCTCGACTTCTGGATCAGTACGGAAGGAAGGTCTATGCTTCTTCCACATTGGGTATTAAGGCCCTAAATTATGTAGCACATATGGGGGATTACCAGAAGGCTGTCCTTACCCAGGTGGAATCTAAGATTGGCTCCTTGCCTGACTCCCAAGTTAAGCAGGAGTTAGCTGACCTTGTCCGTTCTGCTCGTTCGGCCAGTCGTCACATTCTGAGGACGACCTACGATGCAGTGGACACTGCAGGACGGAGCTCCGCGTTTGCCGTAAGTCTTCGGCATCGCGCCTGGCTCCGAGTGTCAGGTTTGGTCCCGGAGGTGCAGTCAGCAATTCAGGAAGCACCTTTCAGGGGTTCAGTGCTTTTTGGTGGTGATGTCAAGGACATAATCACCGACTTGCAGGAGAAGGGGACGGCCCTGAAATCTGTGGATTCCATGTACCGTCCCCATCCCCCACAGCGCCGTCCTTTTCGCAGGTGCAGCCGGCCTCAAGCGAAACCCCAAGGAAGGCGGGCCACCAAACGTTGGGCCCCCACAGCTACCAGGCCCCCACCGCCCAAAAAAGCAGCGGGTGCCCCAGCTGCGGCGCTGCCCCACACCACCTGACTCCTTCCCTCTCCCACCACCTCCGGACTCCCCGGAGGAACCAGTAGGAGGGAGGTTCTCCCTCCACCTTCCGGGTTGGGAGAGGATAACATCGGATTCATGGATGCTTCAGATTATCTCAGAGGGGCACGCCATAGAGTTTCTACAGAAACCTCCACGCCACCCCCCTCAGAAGTCCTCTTACTCAAGGGACCATCTTCCTTTGGTCAGGGAAAAAATATCTGCTCTCCTCACGAAGCAGGCCATAGAACCCATCCCTCCTCACCTCCATGGGACGGGTTACTATTCCCATTTCTTTCTTGTACCAAAGAAGACGGGAGATCTCAGACCCATTCTCGATCTCAGTTCCCTGAACCTCTATGTAGAATACAAAAAGTTCGGGATGCTCTCCCTTCAAACCCTTCTGCCCCTTCTTCAGCCGGGCCAATGGCTTTGTGCACTGGATATGCAGGATGCATACCTGCATCCCCATTGTCCCTCGACAAGTACCTCCGGTTTGCTTTCCAGGGGACCGTTACCAATTCGGGCACTCCCTTTTGGTCTTTCCTCAGCTCCCCGAGTTTTTACCAAATGCCTGGCGGTGGTAGCGGCTCACCTGCGTACCTTGGGAGTTCAGGTGTTTCCCTACCTGGACGATTGGCTCCTGGCCGCCTCGTCCAGGGAGGAACTCCTGCATTTTCTCTCCCTCACCCAGCAGGTTTTCACTTGTCTGGGTATCACCATCAACCATTCCAAGTCTCATCTGGACCCTTCCCAGAGACTCCAGTTCATCAGGGCAATCCTCGATACCACAATGTGCAAGGCCTTCCTGCCTTCGGACAGGGGGGCCTCCCTCCAGTAACAGATTTCCCTACTTTCGGAATGCAGGAAGGTTCCGGCGAGGTCGGTGCTCCGTCTTTTGGGGCTGATGGTGGCCGCCATCCCGACGGTTCCGAGCGTGCGACTCCGCATGAGGATCTCTCAGTGGGATCAACTTGTAGATGACCTAGATCATCTGGTACTGATCTCCTCGCCGATGACAAGAGACTTGCAGTGGTGGATGGTTCGAGAGAATCTGTTCCGGGGTGTTCCCTTCTTTCATCCTCCCCCCTCCCAGACTCTGACCACGGAAGCATCAGAAGAAGGTTGGGGAGCCCATCTGGGTCCTCACCGAACCCAGGGTTTATGGTCCAGACTGGAATTAGCTCTCCATATCAATGTGCTCGAGCTAAGAGCAGTTCTGTATGCCCTCCAAGCCCTTCACCAATACATCCTTCCCGGTCACCTGGCTGTCCAAACGGACAACATGTGCGTGGTGTGGTACATCAACAAGCAGGGAGGGACTCGATCCTACCTGCTGTGCAGGGAAGCAGTGAGGGTTTGGGAATGGGCAACACTTCACAACCTTCACCTCATGGCGATCCATTTTCCAGGAGTCGACAATATCCTGGCAGACAAGTTAAGTCGTTCCTCGGCTCTGCCACACGAGTGGGAACTGGACCAAAAGGTTCTAAACGGCATCTTCCAGCTTTGGGGGACTCCACAGATAGACCTATTCGCCTCTTCCCAAAACGCAAAGCTTTCCACCTTTTGCTCGCTTGCTCCAGAGCGAGACGCTTTCTGGAGTGACGCTTTGTCTCTAAACTGGAAGGGCAGATTCATCTATGCTTTTACCCCAATTCCTCTGGTCCCTTGTGTACTGCAGAAACTATCAACAGAAAGAGCGAGAATGATTCTGATCGCTCCTTTCTGGCCCAGGCAAATCTGGTTCTCTCTTCTACGACAATACTCAGAGGTTCCTCCTCTTTCTCTTCCTTTATCTCGGGGATTACTGACCCAGGATCAGGGGACCCTGGTCCATCCGGGACTCAAGTCCCTGCAACTTCATGCATGGCTCCTGCAGACCTAGCCCAATCTCGCTTTGGTGTCTCTCCAAAGGTGGCCGAGATTCCGGTGGAGGCTAGAAAACCCTCCACTAGGTCCACTTACGCCATGAAATGGAAGAGATTTTCTATTTGGGCTGCCTCCAGGAATGTGGAGCCTTTCTCCTGTCCTGTGGCCGTTCTGCTTGAATATTTACGTCACCTCTTCGACCTGGGTCTCAGTCATTCCTCCTTGAAAGTTCACATGGCTGCCATTTCAGCCTACCATGTCCCTTTCATTGATAAAGTCTTTGCCCAATTAGAGGGTATCCAAGGCCTTTCTCAGAGGGGTCCTTCATCTCAGGCCCCCTGTCCGGACTCCTGCTCCCCCTTGGGATTTGAACTTTATTCTAGAGAAACTTACCCTTCCTCCCTTCGAGCCTGCGGCCTCCGCAGATCTGAAGTTTCTGTCGTGGAAGACACTCTTCTTGGTGGCCATTACTTCTGCTCGAAGAATTTCCAAGCTCCAGGCCCTTATGTGTAAAATCCCCTATCTGATTTTTCACAAGGAACGAGTAGCTCTTCGCATGAACCCTAAGTTTCTACCTAAAGTGGTGACGGAGTCCACCTTAAATCACTCTGTAGAGTTGCTTGCCTTTTTTACGCAGTACTCCCAACCAGGGAGAATATTTGCTCCATACCATGGATGTTCACAGGATCCTGAGCTACTATACCGATAGGACAAAGGATCTCAGAAAGACTGATCAGTTGTTTGTCTCTTTTGCTCACAAAAGGGAAGGCAATGCTGTCTCCAAGCAATGCCTGTCAAAGTGGTTGGCTCATTGCATCACTTTCTGTTATGACAAGAACAACAAGACCCTTCCGGGTCACGTCAGAGGTCACTCCACTCGTGGAGTAGCAGCCTCTGCGGCTTGTTTCAAGAATGTGTCCACGGCAGAAATCTGTGTTGCCGTCACTTGGACTTCCGTCCATACCTTTACTAAACATTACAGTTTGGACATTGCCTCTCGCCGTAGAGCAGGCTTCGGGTTAGCGGTCTTGCAAGGTCTCCTGTTTTGAGGTTTGCAAGCTTTTTGCTACTTGTTGGAGTAGTTCCTCCTCCCGGTGCCTTTCATTTGTTCCAGACTTCTTGGGATTCTGTCCTATATGTAATTAAATACTGCAAAAGCCCTCTCGAAGTAAGATAGTACAGTTACATAAGAACTTACCGTAACAGTAGATATTTGAGAGAGGCTCTTGCAGTAGGTAATACCTTCCTGCCCTCCATCCCTAGGCTTTTCAGCTCCTTTTCCATTGAAATATCAGCTTCTCTCGTCCAGGCCTTCCGGGCCTGTGGCGGAAAAGTGGAAGGTGGTCGGGACTGCCTTTATACCGGCCGTCGTCTGGCGCCGGTCACCCTGACGATGAGGTCCCTCGCCAGGGACTACTAGCTAGAAATTTTTCCATGGGGTCCTGCCGCCTGCCGGCGTCAGTCCTATATGTAATTACCTACTGCAAGAGCCTCTCGAAGATCTACTGTTACAGTGAGTTCTTACGTAACTGTACTTTCTTTTAGAACCCTTTCTTCTGTAAATGGGCTAGTATCAACTTCTGTATCCAGAGTGTTTCTACTGTTTGGTTTAGGTACCTCCCCTCTTCATTTGTGAATACTGAGCAAAAATATTTGTTTAGTATCTCTGCCTTTTCACAGTCACCATTCTGCCCACCCCCCTCCCCTTTATTAAGCTTCACTATCCCTCCCTTGGTTTTCCTTTACTCCCTGATGTACCTATACAAGGTTTTATCCCCCTTAACTGTGTTGTCTATCATTTCCTCGGTTTTGGGCCTTTGCTGTTCTGACTGCCTTCCCAGCTTCCTTTTGCTTTAACTGATACAATTCTCTGTCCTGCTCCTTCTTTGTTTCCTTGTACTTCCTTTTTCTCCGTAACCTTCCCTGCCACCTCCTTTGAGAACCATAGTGGTTTCTTACATCATTTTGTTTTGTTTATTTGCTTCACACAAAGGCTCGTTGCCTTTGTGATGGCAGTATTGATTATTCCCCAATTTTCTTCCAGCCCTCCTTCCTGCCCATTTGCTAGTGCATTCCTTAGGCACGCTCCCATTTTGCCAAAGTCAGCCCTTCTTAAGTCCAGTACCCTCACTTTTGTATGGCTTGACTCCACGGTTTTGTTTATCATGAACCACACTGTGTGATGGATCAAGACGTTTTAGATGTGGCAGTGTACACGTGTGGTTAGTGTGCAGAGTCATGAACCAGGAGATCCAGGGCTCGAAATCCATCTCTGCCACTGACACAGTGTGTGACCTTGGTGCCAGTCACTTTGCCTTGCTGTGTTAAGTCCTCCCAGCCATGAAATGAGCAAATGCTGGACACCACTGTATAGAAACAAAGAATGTGACGGCAGATATGGGCCGCTGGGCCCACCCTGTCTGCCTTTTTTTTTTTTTTCTCGCTCACTCTTTTTTTCCCCCTCTCTCTCTTTCGCTCATTCATTTAACCTTTATTTAATTCTGGCACACCATTCTTGGTGTAGTGTACAATCTCTCCCTTCCCCTTCCCCACCCCTGCAATTCCCTTGTGCCTGTCCCAGACATTTTTGAATCCCACAACTGTTTTCATACCCACTAGCTCCGCTGGAAGGCTGTTCCATCCATCCATCCACCACGTTTTCTGTGAAGACATACTTCCTCACATCCCTCCTGAACTTACCCCCTTCCAGCTTCATAGCATGCCCCCTGGTTCTAGAGTACCTTTTTCTCTGAAAAATACTTTCCTCCTGTACCTTAGTTACCCCGTGAGGTATTTAAAGGTCTCTATCATATTCCCTCTTTCCCTTCTGTCATGCTGGTTATAGACATTTAGCTCCCTTAGCCTCTCTTCGTAGGGCTTTTGATGCACACCCTGCACCATTTTGGTAGCCCTCCTGTGGACCGTCTCAACTCTGTCTGTGTCCTTCCTGAGATATAGTCTCTAGAACTGGAAACAGTACTCAGGATGGTGTCTTACCAGTGATCTATATAAGGGCAGTACCACCTCCCTCTTCCTTCTGGTGATACCCATTCCTGTGCACCCCAGCATCCCATTAGCTCTTCCGACTGCCTTGTCACACTGTCTGGCCACCTTTAGGTCATCCGATATGATTACCCCAAGTCTCTTTCCTGCTTGGTGTTTAATATCACTCCATTCATTTTGTACTGTGTTCCCAGGTTTCTATGACTCAAGTGCATTATTTTTCAGTTTTTTTGCATTTAAATTCATCTGTCATACTCTTGACCATGCTTGGAGTCTTGTCAGATCCTTTCCACACACACCCCGGAGTGTCCACTGTGGTGCAGATCTTGTTGTCATCTGCAAAGAGGCAGACTTGCCCTTTCAGTTTCTTCACTATGTCACTTATAAAGACATTGAAGAAAACCAGTCCCAACACTGGTCCCTGAGGTACCCTGCTGGTTACCCTCCCTTCCTTAGAGAAGACTGCCGTTACCACTACCTTCTTTGTCCTATCCACTAACCTGTTTCTTACCCAGGTTACCACCTTATTACCCACTCCCAAGTTACTCAACTTCTTTACCAGTCTCCTGTGTGGAACAGTGTTGAAAGCCTTGCTGAAATCCAGGTAGACCACGTCCACCACTCCTCCCTGATCCAGCTTTTTTGTCACCCAGTCAAAGAAATCTGTCAGATTTAGTTGGCATGCCCTTCCGCCTGGGAAACCATGCTACCCTGGATCCTGTAATCCATGGGATACAAGATATTTTACAGTCCTTTCCTTTCAGTAGTGTTTCCATTAACTTACCCATCACCGATGTCAGGCTGACAGGCCTATAATTCCCTGCCTCTTCCTTTGCTACCACTTTTGTGAAGTAGATCCACATCTGCCCTTCTCTGGTCCTCCGGGATGATGCCAGTCTCCAGTGATCTGTTAAATAGGTCTGTCAGAGGTGCAGCTAATACCTCTCTGAGCTTCTTCAGCACCCTTGTATGCATCCCGTTTGGCCCCATAGCTTTGTCCACCTTTAGGTTAGCAAGTGCTTTCCAGACTGTCTCCTCAGAAAATGGACTAGTATACATTTCCCTCCTGTCAAAGCTCATGGCACCTTTTTGTGGTCCCTCCCCTTCCCCTTCTACTGTGAACACTGAGCAGAAATATTTGTTCAAGATGTTTGCCTTTTCTTCATCACCTCCATACAGCCTCTCACCTCCCTCTTTAACCACACACTCCCTCCGTCTTCCATTTTTTCACTAACGTACCTAAACAGTGGTTCAGAAATCCTCCACAAGCTAAAGCTCAGCTGATACTGCAAGGTACTAGCCCTAACTTTTGGATTTGGTACCAGTGGAAGCTGATTTCCAAGTGGCCCGCGCTATCTCCTGCTGAACACATCTCTAACTGCTGTATCTCCCTCTGTCTCTCTAGTTGAATTTAAGTGCTGGGGTTTAATAATTTGTTTAATCCTTACAGTCCTTTTAAGTTCTGAGTTGATATTAGAAGTGAATTTTGAGCCTTGACTGTGTAAATCCTTCTCCTGCTCTCTGTGTCTATCTCAACCCCCAAACAGTCTGCTGTGCTCTCTGTCCCTGCCCACTTCTTTTGTTCTTTTTTTATGTTGGCTTGCTGCGCTTGCGCGGCAGTCAACATATTGGGAGAGTGGAGATTTGGAGGCGCGGCTGCTGCTGGGAGAATAGGGCACACATCAGTAGGTGCGTCCCTCATTCCCCAATAAGCTAGCATGCTAGCGCTGACAGCAACATTATGTAAAGTGGACAAAACTTCTAAACAAAGTGCCGCTGCAATCAGAGACAAGCTCGTCATGCGCGGCACTTTGATTACAGAATTCGTCCACTTTACATAACGTCTTCCCCAAGTACATAGTGCCACGCTGGGAGCCCACCCCAGCGTGGCAACTCATCTCGTTGCCGGCGGGGTGCCCAGTCCCCGTCGGCTCCCTCCTCCCTCCCTCCCCGAGTACAGGGTGCCACGCTGAGGCCCACCCCAGCATGGCAACTGATGCCATTGCTGACGGGGTGCCCAATCCCCGTCGGCTCCGCCCCCACCAGCCGTTCTTCTGCCACGCTGAGAGCCCACCCCGCATGGCAAACATTTTACCTGCAAAATAAAGCGGTCCCAGCGCTTCTCCTGCCCCCCTCCCACAACCCGCACCCACCCTGCACACCTGCCTCCCACCCCTCACTCCCGCGCACCTCCAGAGCTCGGGGCGGCGATCTTTGGTGGACGGGCTACGTCTGCACTCTTCAAAGCCGACGCGAACTGAGAAATGCCGGTAAGCTGTATAATGGGCTAGATAGGGTTTTTCAACTTTGTTGCATATCTCAGGCACTTTTGGAATTTTGCGCAAATTTTCAACATGGGGTTTTGGGACCCTTCTCATGAGTGCTGTCACTGTCATGGCGTTATTCAGGCCGAAGGTACTTTCACCAGTCACTGCGCGAAATCACTTTTCAGGACCGATTAAAAAACAACACTGCCAGTGTTCATAAGGTGGGCTCTCAAGAAGCCTATTTTGAAAATTTGGTGGAAATCAAAATATTTATTTCTGGCGTGCGTTGCGCAGATTCCTCATGCGGCTCATAAGTTCGTGGTTTCAATATTTCCTCCAGATTTTCAACATTGCCATTTTACCACACCTTCTTATGAGCAGTACAGCTGTCATTTTCATCTTGCCCAAAGCGTGTTTCCGCCCATATGGCGCACAATGGGCGCGGTCGATGTCTTGAAATCAATGTATGGCACATTAAAGAAAATCACAGTGACACTGTTGCAGGCAGAGGCCTTAAAATAGCTATGTTGAAATTTGATGAAAAAATTCAAAAATGACTGTTTTATGGCGTGCGTTGCGCAATTCTATGCATGCTCGTAAGTTTGTGAATTAATATTTTCACTTCAGATTTTCAACATTGCCATTTTATTACCCTTGGTTATGAACAGTACAGCTGCCATTTTTCATATATACGCCCAAAATGTGTTTTCGCACATGTGGCGCACAATAGGTGCTGTTGGTGTCGCGAAAGCAATGTTTGGGACAGATTACAAAATCACAGTTACACTGTTCATGAGCAGAGGTCTTAAAATGGCTATGTTGAAAATTTGGTGACAAAGTCCATAAAATGACTGTATTCAGGTGAGCATTGCGCAGTTTCCACGCACCCTCGTAAGTTCATGACTTTGTAATATTTTCAGTCCAGATTTTCACCAGTGGCATTTTTCCACACTTCTTTATGAACAGTACAGCTGTCATTTTCACAACATGGCTGAAGTGTGTTTCACACTTTCAGCGCAGAGATCTTGATGGTCGCTGTGGAAATCATTGTTTGGGACAGATAAAGCAAATCCACAGTGACACTGTTCATGATCGGAGGCACCAAAATGCCTGACTTGACAATCTGCTGTAAAAATCCCCAACCTAATTATATTACGAATTGTGCGTTGCACAGTTTCTATGCGTTCGTGACTTAGCCAGTTTTTAATATTTTACTGCAGATTTACAACATTGCCATTTTTACACCTCCCCATGAACAGTACAGCTGTCATTTTTACATCCTATTAGGAATGTTTTGCACCTGTGGTGCTAAATGCTGTAGTCGCTGTGCATAAGCAGCTTCGGCTAACAAACTGATATTGCCACTGTTCATGAGGTGGGGTCACAAAAAAATGTTGAAAATTTGGGTGAAAATACCAGCGAATGCCTGAGGTATTAGGGTTTCCAACCATAACGTCCAACCCTGTAGAGAATGACAGGCATCAGGGTGTGACTTGATATTCTTGCCTGTAATGCTCATACCATTCCACCCCTGCAGCCAGTGAGAGGCATCGGGTATGCCTTGGACTCTTGACCCCAAAGTTTACCCCATTCTCCCTATACTCGCACCCATCTCACTATTTCCTAATGGAATGGGGTGGCATAAAGGGCAAAGACCCCAAGGAACACCATGGCACTTGTCAGTGTCTGCAGGGTGGGGTGTGGTGAAATGGCGTGGCCGTTATGCCTGACGACCCAAAGGCACACCCCAATGCCTGTCACTCTCTGCAGGGTGGTGGTGGGGTGGGCTTCAGTTCAGTACTTCACTGCCATTCCTATTACGCTGCTCTGTAACTTCTACACTACCACTGCCAATGCCAACAAGCCAACATTCGGCATTGACAAATGCTCGTTTTCTGATGTAACAAGCTTCATCTTCCAGCCTTTAAAATGCCTGTTTTTTTTTAAAAAGCTTGTTGACTTTTCCATTAGCAGTTTATATCCTCTCGCCACTAGAGGGCTATATCTCTGGTAGCAGTGACATTTTCTGTGTCTGCTCCTCTATTAGCAGGTTATATGCAGCTGCCACTAGGCGCTCCTATCCGGTCTGGCACATCACACACTCTGTTCCCCAGATTTTATCAGCTCAAATGTATCACCTTACTTCTTCTGCTCTCTGGAAACGTCCACCCCAACCCTGGTCCTGGGTCTTCTACATCCCCTCTCGCACCCTGATGGTTGTGGCCTCCGCATTGCCTCAATGAACATCCGTAGTTTGCCAAAGAAAACTGCTGAACTCCAGTGTTGGGTCGCACAACACAGGCCCGACATCATTGCCGTAGTGGAGACCTGGCTCTCTGCATCAAGCCCTGACTCAGCTGTCTCCCTTACTGGTTTCACCCTGTTCCAAGAGGATTGAGTTGGTAAGCGTGGTGGTGGATGTGCAGTCTACTTGCGTGACTCCCTCCTTAGCCATGCTCTCCCTGCCCCCAAGCTTGTTCATGGTGCCTAAGCCATCGCCTTAAAAATCTCCCCTGACCCAGGCAGGGGCCCTCTCTATCTTACCACTACATACATACGTACCCCCATGGGCCCAAGGACCAGCAATCCACTCCCTTACTGACTATCTCTCTACCCTGCCCCACAAAGCTGAGCAGCTCGTCCTAGGTGACCTCAGTGTCAACTGGCTAGGCTCCACTGCTGCAAACAGAAAGGACTCCTTCACTGCCCTTGACTTAACTGAACTAGTCACCCGTCCTACCAGATTTAACCAGTCAAGTGGAGCCAGCTCCCTCCTTAACATAATACTTTCCAACCGCCCCCACAAAATCAAGACTGTTAATGTCCTAGCTAACTCCCTCAACAACCATTCCCCTATCCTCTGTTTCTGGTCCTCCCCCACGTAAAAACCCATGCGCGAAGTCACCTCCCACCACCGCTTTCGCCCAGTAGGCCTCAGTAAACTGAAGCAGTACCTAGCCCAACTTGACTGGTCCCCGATCTCACTCGCGACTGATATAGACACTGTGCTAGCATACCTCACCAGAGCCTTCTGCAAGGGCTTTGACCTCTTTGCCCCCTTTACCAGTACTCGCTCCAAAAGACATAATGCCGCCTGGATTTCCCCTTCCCTTATTTAACAACTGAGGCAGCGAGACAACCTCTGGCATGTCATGGTCGAATCAGGCAGGTCAGTGGACAGACAGGCCTATAATGCCGCTCGTAACCAATGCACCTGGGCCATAAGGCAAGCCAAGTCCAAATACTACCAAACCACCCTGGCCACCTCCTGGGGCTCTGCGCGTGTGTCCTGGGATAATATTAAGGAGCTCAATGGAAAAACTCACCCCCCCCCCAATCTCAGATATCTGTCAATGGCGCTGTTACCACTGACCCCCCCACATATTGCTGACTGCCTCAACACGGCTTTCTCTGACCTAAGCGCAGTCCTTCCTGTTCACTTTTTTACCCTATCCTACTCCAACCCCCACCTAAATTGCCCCCATTTCTCCTCTGCACCATATCTCCCCATGAAGCCAAACCACTCCTACTAAAAGCCCTCTCCAGCCATAATCCCGGCTGTGACCCCATTGACTCCAGGATTCTCCGTCTAACTCTAGATGTCATGCTAGTCCCTCTCACCAACCTGTTAAACCGATCCATGTGCCTCGGCCAATTCCTGAATGCCTGGAAATAAGCTGAAATTACCCCAATTCATAAGACTGGAGATTGCATATTACCAAATAACTACAGACCAATCTCCAGCCTTCCCCCACTCTCTAAAGCCCTGGAAAAAATAGTATCCACCCAACTCATAGAATATCTAACCAAATACAGCATACTATGTCCAGAGCAGCATGGCTTCCGCCCTGGACACAGCACCACCACAGCCCTCCTTGAGTCCTTGCAGCAAATACACTGTGCACTTGATGCTGGGGATGTTGCTGGGGCAGTGTTCATTGACCTGTCTAAGGCCTTTGACACTGTGTGTCCCCCCATTGCTTGACTCCCTCCATCAGCTAGGCTTCTCATCTGGCCCTCTTGCCTGGTTCTCCAGTTACCTCCATGCCAGATCCCAACGGGTCAAGATAAATGATACCCTATCAGCTGCCCTACCTGTTTGCTCAGGTGTCCCCCAAGGGTCCATCCTGGGCCCCACATTGTTCAGTCTCTTTCTAAACACCCTTCCTACCTCCTGCTCGGGCAGTATGCTCCTATATGCAGATGATGTGGTTCTTGTCACCTCCCACCCTGACCCCATCACCCTCCAGAACTATCTGCAACTCACCTTCAGCCAAGCTGAAAAATAGTTTCTCGACCATTGTCTAGTTCTGAATCTCAAGAAGACAAAATCTTTTTGGCCACCGCCAGAGTAACTCCAGAAATGGCCCCCTTCTCATCCTCCCCAGCACCCTACACCCCCTTGAACAGGTGTCTGCATACAAATATCTGGGCATCACCTTCGACTCTGCTCTCTCTTTCCACTCTCCTCTTAATTTCCTGTCCACTGCCATAAACACCCGGATTGGACTCCTTTACCGCCACAAAGACTGCCTCCCTCAAAATGCCCTTTGGCAGGCTATCACCTCCTCCATCCTGTCACTGGTCAACTACGGGCTCCCTGTCTATGCAGTTGCTGACCCCACCGCCCTCACCAAAGTCCATACCTCGATCAGCAAGGCTTGCAGGCTCCTGACCAGTGCCCCCAGCAGAACGCATACATGCCAGCTCTACTTCTCCTCGAACTTACTCACCTTTGATGAGTGCCTGCATTACCACACCTGTATACTAGTAAAAAAAAATCACTACTTGGGCTCCCCCCCCCCCGGGGTTGCTGCATCCCTAAAATTGGCCTCCTCAGTACGCCACCCAAAGTGCAACCAAAGCCACCATCCAGGTCCCGAGGCAGGACCTCTCTCGTCCAAAGATCATTCCACCACAGAGCCTCCTCTTGGTAGGTACAACTCCCTCCCCACTCATATCACAAACATTCCCAAAATCGGCCCCTTCAAAATCACCCTCCAAAACCACCTCACTGACACTCGGAGCTGTAAATGCCCCTGACTGGCCCATACCTAGTGCTCCACCTGGCCTAATTTACAGACAGCGTCCTTCCGGACTGCCTACTCCCCCAGCAACCACCCCTTCCCCCCCCCAGGTATCGCTCTCTAGAACCCCTAGTGGTACCTTATTATTTATATACTAGACTAATTTTAAGTAATTTAAGCCTTTGAACACCTTTGTATTACTGGAATTGCTTTGTGTGTTCTTTATTGTATCTCACCTGTAATGTTCTCCATTGTTGTACTCCACCACCAATTGTTGTCTACCCTCCCTGCAATGAGGTGCCTTTGTAAATGAGTCTTTGACTCAAAGGTTGTAAATACGAATTATGAAATAAATAATAAAATAAAAACATGTCTTGTCTCCTTTTGATACACCCTAAGCTATTCTTTCCTCAGTTTGCACCTTTGCACTCCTTACTGCTTTGCCCACCTCCCTCTGTTTTCCCTGATACACTTCTCTATGCTCCTTTCTCTGGGTCTTCTTATGGTTGGGTACAATCTCCCAACGCGCATAATCCCATTGCACTATAGCCCAACATGAAAAGACCAACAAACAGAATTCCGACAGTTGCGAAAACCAAAAGTCAGAATCCCGACATTTACCGTGTCGGGCTGTTTTCTGGTGATTGTCAGTTTTCCTCTGTGTTTGTTTTGAGGTTGTATTTGCAGTTGAAGTTTTTTGTTGCATATCCTTTAGGGTACTTTTTATCTTATCTTGAGCCCCCTCCATCTGTGGTTTCTCTTTTGATGAGGCATAAATCTGTAATTGTGAATGTTGTGTTAGCATAAGTTCAGGGGGAATTTGTAGCGCTGATATGTTACTTTGTTATATCGCTCATTCAGTCGTGCTATTTTATCGAAATTACACTTACACTGCATGACTGCCCCCAGTCGATTGGGACTAAACAACTTGTTGGGTTGCACAGATCTGTGTGTTCCGACCGACTCCAAGGGTAAACGTGAAACAAAGCAGTCCGTTTCCTCGCTGAATTAAAAGAGATAATTACAGTTTCTGGAGATCATTGCAGTGCGAGGTCTGCTCCGCAGTCTACTTGATTACCAGTTTTGCCAGATGAGTGCCACAGATGTCAACAGTGCAAGTATTGTACCTACATTGACAACACTAGGTCTTTTGTTAATCCAAGTGATGGTGCTCTTTTGCAGATCGAGGGGTTATTAACTGTGACTCCACATATGTTATATACCTTGCTAACTGTACACGTGGGGCATACTATGTTGGGCGTGCTAAGAGGAAACTGAAGGGGAGGGTAGGAGAACATATTAGAGCCATCTCCTTCATGTGCACACTGAGAGTTGGGATTTCAACGTTCGATAAAATAAATGTCGGGCTTATTGAAAGCGAGCAAACAAAAGTCGAGATTACAACCCAGTCAGGATTGTGGTGTCAGGCAAATCGATGTCGGGAACATGACTGTCAGGAATTAGAACGGATCCCTCTTCTTATACTTTCTGAATGCTGCCCTTTTAGCCTTTACCTTTTCTGCCACCTCTTTCCAGAACCATAGTGGTCTCCTCTTCCTTTTACTGACTTGCTTGACACAGAAGTTTGTTGCCTTCACTATGCCCCTTATTAGTTTGGCCCAGTTTTCCTCCATACACCCCCCTTCCCGGCCAGGTCATTACTGAGGCATTCACCCATCTTTGTAAAATCAGCCCTTCTGAGGTCCAGGACCCTCGCCCTTGTGTGGTTGGGTTCTGCAGCTGTCTTTATGTTAAATCACACTGTGCGAAGATGGCTTCCCACCTTGACTTCTGCAACACTGTCCCTGTTAGTAAGCACCAGGTCCAGTATTGCCCCATCACAAGTGGGTTCGCTGACTAGTTGCCTGAAGAATACCCCCTGCAGGGAGTCCAGGGTGTCCCTGCTTTTAGCTGAAGCTGCAGCAGGGATGCTTCTGTCCACTTCTGGTAGATTGAAGTCCCCCACCAGCAGTACCTCCCCCTTTTCAGCCATTTTGCCAGTTGTCTCTAATTGCAAGACTATGCCTGTAGTTCGATGGGTGGAGCAACAAACCACTCCCCCATCAGGCCTTTAAAGGCCGCTCCTCCTGGCTAGTCCAGGATTCGTTTCTTTTGTTGATGCTGGAGGCACTGCCATTCCTCCCTCCTGCCGAGTTCCCTGTGTGCCTTCAGTCGCCTCTGGCCACCGGGTTCCTCCATCCCTTCCTCGTTTTGAGGCATATTTTGCCACTCGTCCCCTCAGTTACCTGCTTCTGCTGTTTTTCTCTTGTGGTCTGCTTTCTGCCATCACTAAGCAATGAGATAGAGCCGCACAGAGATACGGGTGCTCTAAGACCAGGCATAGACAACAGAAAAATAGGTATTGGCACACCTTCATAGGACAAAGTAACTCACCACACTACATTCATATTCATGAACTCTTTACTATATCAAAATGTATAATGGCAGTGAACATAAAGTGCAAGCCAGTGCAGACACGGACAAACTCCTCATGCACGTTTCACCTGAACACAGGCTTTATCAAAGGTAACAGCCACCTAGTGTTAAATTACTTAAATAGCACATTTTCCTAGTCATGTGACATTTCTTAAAATGGCAGTACTTATTCTATTACACATACTGTAACTACACAAAAAAACTTTTCTCAAAACACCAAGTGACATACATATATATTAAAAAAAACAAAAAAAAAGGTATGTAGATCATGCAAAAAAAGTCCAAGGCTCTATCTCATTTTAGTATTTCATTTCAATTTTAGCTAATTTCTAAATAGATGTATCTTAGATACACTTAATACAGTAGATGAAATAGCTTACCACTAGGACTGAAACATGATCTGCATATACCAGAAGTTTATTTAAAGTACAACTCTACTATTCCTAAAAAGCACATCAAAAATATTTTAATTATCTTTTAAATATCTTTTACCCCAAAGAAAAAAACATTCCTTGCATGGTTATGGTATCACAATAAAACACTGGATAGGGAGAGACATGAAGGGGGGATTGTAGAATCACTGGTAAAATGAAGGACAAGGGTCTAGACAGGTTTTGCTAAACGGATTGAAAAGGGGACCATACACATAAAAACAGTATTTTGTGTTGGGAAGAAAAAAGAAAAAAATGGAAAAAATAAAACACTTTCTGTACAAGAGAGGTGAGGCAGAAAAAGAGAGAGACCAACAACTAACAATACATATCATTGTCTCTGTGTGTATACAGGTTAACTAAATGTCCATTAAATGGATTACTTCTCCAAATATCTATATTCCTTTATCTATTTATCTTCCCTTTTGCAAAAAAGGCTTCAGTTCCACACGTTCATTTAAACCCTTATTCTGGTATGCTCCCATCGTATATATCCAATAATTCTCTCTCTGGCTCAAAAGAGTCTCCAGATTTCCTCCCCTCTGTCCCAGTGTTACTCTCTCTATACCTATAAAACTAACTCTATGTTCATTCATATTTTTAAGTTCTTTTACATTCTGAGCCCAAGCATTCTGTAAATCACCATTCCTAATAGCACTCAGATGTTCTCCTATCCGCTCTTTCCATTTTCTTTTAGTCTTCCCCACATAATACCTTCCACATGTACAGAAAGAAAAATAAACAGCATTTTTTGTATCACAATTTATAAACCCCTTTATGTCATACATCCTATCATCGTGCGGATTTCTAATCTAAACATACTACATTCATGTATGTTTGGACAAAATTTGCACCTCCCACATTTTCTGCATCCATTTGGAAGGGGTGGCAGCCAATTTCTGGGTTTTTCAATTTCTTTTACTGATGACACCAGGACATCTTTCAGGTTCCTTGCCCCCTATTCGCCATTCTAGGCTTATTCAAAGCTGTATCCCTCAGCCTAAAGTCAGCACCTAGAACATGCCAATGTCGAAACACAATATCTCTAATCTGATTAGATCTAACATTATAAGTTGTAACGAAATTAATTCTATCCCTTTCATTATCATTGTCTTTTGGGATTTTTTTCTCTACTAGTAGACTTTCTCTAGTTTTAAAGTCACACTGTTTTCTAGCCCTAGATATCGTACGTGTTGCATACCCACTGTCTTTTAGTCTAGACTCCTGTATTTCTAACTGTTTCTTAATCTACCTTTTTACTACAATTTCTCTTTATTCTAAACATCTGGCTTTTTAGAAAAGAGAGAATTACTGGATATATACGATGGGAGCATACCAGAATAAGGGTTTAAATGAACGTGTGGAACTGAAGCCTTTTTTGCAAAAGAGAAGATAAATAGATAAAGGAATATAGATATTTGGAGAAGTAATCCATTTAATGGATATTTAGTTAACCTGTATATACACAGAGACAATGATATGTATTGTTAGTTGTTGGTCTCTCTCTTTTTCTGCCTCACCTCTCTTGTCCAGAAAGTGTTTTATTTTTTTTATTTTTTCCTTTTTTCTTCCCAACATAAAAAAATTCTGTTTTTATGTGTATGGTCCCCTTTTCAATCATCCGTTTAGCAAAACCTTCCTAGACCCTTGTCCTTCATGTTACCAGTGATTCTCATAATCCCCCCCCCCATTTTCATGTCTCTCCCTATCCAGTGTTTTATTGTAATACCATAACCATGCAAGGAATGCTTTTTTCTTTGGGGTAAAAGATATTTAAAAGATAATTAAAATATTTTTGATGTGCTTTTTAGGAATAGTAGAGTTGTACTTTAAATAAACTTCTGGTATATGCAGATCATGTTTCGGTCCTAGTGGTAAACTATTTCATCTATTAAGTGTATCTAAGATACATCTATTTAGAAATTAGTTAAAAGTTAAATGAAATACTAAAATGAGATAGAACCTTGGACTTTTTTGCATGATCTACATACCTGTTGTTTTTTTTTTTTAAATATATATGTACTGTATGTCACTTGGTGTTTTGAGAAAAGTTTTTTTGTGTAGTTATGTGTAATAGAATAAGTACTGTCATTTTAAAGAAATGTCACATGACTAGGAAAATGTGCTATATAAGTAATTTAACACTAGGTGGCTGTTACCTTTGATAAAGCCTGTGTTCAGGTGAAACGTGCATGAGGAGTTTATCCGTGTCTGCACTGGCTTGCACTTTATGTTCACTGCCGTTATACTTTTTGATATAGCAAAGAGTTCATGAATATGAATGTAGTGTGGTGTGTTTCTTTTGTCCTATGAAGGTGTGCCAAGACCTATTTTTCTGTTTTCTGCCATCACTATTGGAGTCATGGCTCGGTCCTCCCGTCCATGGAGTTGTGGCCTTCCTTTCGCTGCCGCAGTTGCTTCATCCGGCCCCCTCATCAGCACCCCACTCCTGCAGCCCCCTTGGGCCTCTCTGATAGCCGCCTCAGACCGTGGCTCTGCTCCTCCCTTCCAGCCCTTTGGCTCCCTGACTCTCAACCATGCTGCTCCTCTCCCTCCTCTGCGATTATGGTATTTGCCACCCGGCCCTTCTTCCATATCTGGTGGGCTGCCCCCCCAGCTGTCCACAGCTCCACTTCTCCTGAGCGTCCTATTCTGCTGCTCAACCCCCCTTCCCTCTGTGTCTTTCCTGCTCATCCCTCACCGTCGTCTTCCAGGTCTCCATTGCCCCACACCATACAGTGAGTCTTTAGCTTGTTTTATTTGCTTCTCTTTGTTTTACCTCCTCGGGAGCTTTTAAGTATGACCATGCAAGCTCCTAGGTTTTGCATCACTCATTCGTTTACTTTCGGTGGCACTGCTAGGTCGGCGAGACTCTCTGTGGAACCAGTGCCCACCCTGCCTGTGTGTGTGTCTGTCTGTTTCCCAGTGGTGCTGGTTCCCCCCCGCTCCTCTCATACCCCGGTGCTCTCAGCTCTCCGGTCTCTATGTGCAACTACACCCTCCTGCTCTGGCTGCCCAGCTCTCGGATTTCCCATCTCTCTGCCTCCGGAGTGTATTGATGTCTGCCTGTGCTTCTTTTCAAGGACTTCAGGGACATCCAGGCTCTGCTGTTTAGTTCATTTCTGGGTTTCCCGCTCTACCATCATTTCCTTAATTCCTGCTGCTACCAGCTTCGAAATCACTCCCTGCCTTGTCAACTTGGCTCCGGCTGTCCGCTTTGCCTCATGTCATTCCCTCTTTCTGTTTTAACTGGCCATTTGGTGTCCCGGTGCCTAGTTTGTGGCTCTCTGTTTTTCCTACGGTGGGAGACTGCTGAGTCACGGTGGGTGCCGTGGCTCCGAGTGGCCAGTCTTCTCTGTCTTTCCACTCATACCGATACCTCTGTTTCCCCAACCTTCATCGTATCTGCCTTCTCCTACTCCCCAACCCTCATCTCTTATTGCCCTCCTCTTCCTGTCAGACTCCATTTGTCTCGCACCTCATCCTTCCTATACCGACTTCGTCATTCCTCCTCCTCCCTGCCTTCATACCTAGTTTTCTTCCTGGTACCTAGTACTTCAAGTTGTCTGCTGCGGGCTTCACCCAGCTGTCTTTGCCTCTTCGGCTCGTGCTAATCACCCACTTATATTAAAATTTCGTAATCCTTCATTCTCCTCCTCAGTATCGTTCTGACTAGCTTTTTTTTTTTTTTGCTGGCTTGCTTCTGCTACTCTTTCACTATAGGTCAGGTCTGCGCCTCTTCCACAATCCTTTTGCTATGATTAACTGTGCCATTCCAGCTTTTCTGACTATCGCACTTCCACCATTACCTCGACCCTCACCTCTTCTCCTTCCTCGTCCCGTGCTTTCTTTTGGGGGTGTTTCCCTATCTCACCTTCACTATACCTATTAGTCTCTTTCTCTTACCCTAGTCCTACATTTCGGACCGCTCGACTCGTATCTCCCTCTACTCTGTCACCCTCCATTCGTTCTCAGACCTCATCTTTCCTATACCTTACCTGCCATCATACCTAGTGCTTACTCCTGGTACTTCGTACCTCCACCGTTGGCTGACGGCTTTGCCTGGCCGTTCTTGTTCCTACCGTCATGCAGTTCGATCCACTCCTAATTTGGCCTCTCAATGGACCAGGTTGGTATGCACTCATGTGCTTGCTATTTGCAGTCTCTTCCTCCAGACCCATGTCGGGGTCTCCTTCACTCATTCAGACCTCTCTGTATGTCTACTCGTTCCCGTTGACTAATCAAACATACCCCTCATACGGGTTCTATGCTACCTCCACTTAGCCTGCTCTCCTTTCAGAGACATGCCTTCCGCGTCCGTTGCTCCATGGCTCGGGGCTAGCCTGTAGCCGACGGTCTCGCTCTGCACCCACAAAGTCCGCATCTAGAGCATGCTAAGCTTGGGGTGGGGTCCTTCTCCCTGGCCCATAGTGAGAATGTCTTAGCTCCGGGTAGACTTTCAGTCGTCCCTCGTTTCAGCGATGCCTCTGGATGCAGAATTTATGACTTCCAGCTGTGAGGGGTGGGGCTTTCCTCAGCGGAGCCCTTTTAGCTGCCCAAGCGGGTTCAGAGGCCCCCTCTATGCTGTTCTCCATCTGACCCCCTCTGGTTCACCTGGTCTGTTTAGTAGGTTCGTGTAGGCTGGCTGAGTGCCTTAGCAGTCATTTCTCTCCTCCTTTGCTTTTTGGCATCTGTCTTGTTGCAGAGATGTCGCTCGCAACCCTCAACAGCATTCCTGTTAGCAGGACAGAGCGAGAGCTTCCTCTAAATTGGAATCTTTTCCTCTTCCCTCGATCTCTACTCTAAATTGCAGTGGCTGAGTCATCACTAAACAAAGCGTCCTTCAGCCGAGAGGGAACGCAACCTAGGCCTTGGATCCCCAGAGGTTTTCTTCTCAAAGGGGTTTTTTCCTCTTCTCCATGCCAGTGGCCATAATATTTAGATAGGGTTAGTGCTTTTGTAAGTTCCGTAGTTAGGTTCTGCTGTTGGATGGAGTCGGATGGTGGCCCCGACTGTTCCTTCTCTCCTTAGGAAGTCCTGCACTTCGGCCTTGTGTCAGCTTCCATTCCACTCTATATTCCGTGTCATTTCCTGTTCCTCTCCTGTCCTTCCCATCTAAATATATCGACCGCTGTTCTCATCCTCAATATCTTCTGACTTCTCGCCTCCTTCAGTGCTTGACATCCTTTTGGGTATTCTTTTGGGGCTTCTTCCTAAGCTGCCTTTAGCCAAAGGAATCATTCCTGCAGCACCTATAGGGGTGGAACCCTCCTCTAGGGTTCCTCACCATCGTACCCCTACAGGGTGGTATATCCCATGGATAGAGAGGCGAACAGCCACAATGTATCTAAGTCACACAAGCATATATCATACCAAGTTACATAAGCACATTGAACATTTCCCCATCTGAGTCCTCCCACTGTGTGCCAGAGGCTTGTAGACTACACCTTTCTGATTTCAGCAAGGCCTTTGACTCTGTGCCTCACAGAAGGTTGATCAGGAAGTTGGTGGATCTCTGGATTGGGGAAAAGATGGCCAGATGGGTGGAAAAGTGGCTGAAAGACAGAACCCAGTGGGTGGTTGTGGGGTGAGAGTTATCTGGCACAAGACAGGTAACCAGTGGGGTCCCGCAGGGCTCGGTGTTGGGTCCGGTGTTGTTCAATATCTTCATCAGTGACATTGGAGATGGCATTAAGGGCAAAATGTGCCTATTCACGGATGACACCAAGCTCTGTGGGAGAGTGGACACAGCTGAAGGGACACAGGCCCTACAAGAAGATCTGGAAAAGCTAGGGGAGGTGGTCCAGGATCTGGCAGCTTGGCTTCAATGCCAAGAAATGAAAAGTTATGCATATTGGAGCCAAGAATCCTAGGACAAAGTACTACCTGGGTGGAGTCCGAGTATGTGCATCACAGGAGGAGAAGGACCAGGGAATGATGATCACTAGTGACCTGAAGCACTCCACACAGTGCAAAAAAGCAGCATCAAAGGCACACAAGATGCAGGGATGCTTATCTAGGGGATCAGTAGTAGGAGAGAGGAGGTTATACTGCCCTTGTACAGGTCACTGGTAAGGCCACATCTAGAGTATGGAGTTCAGTACTGGTGCCCTCACCTCAAAAAGGACATTAACCTGCTGGAGAAGGTCCAGAGGAAGGCTACAAAGATGATAGCAGGTCAGCAGGGTAAGGCATACAAGGAGAGGTTAAGGGCACTGAACATGTACTCACTGGAAGACAGGAGAGAAAGAGGGGACATGATTGGGACCTTCAAGTACTTGAAAGGGATAAGTAAGGTTGATAAGGAGAGTCTCTTTAAGCTGAGTGGCAACCATAACACGAGGGGGCACAGTCTTAATTAAGCTAGAGAGTAGGAGGTTTAGGAGGGAGGTCAGGAAGCACTTCTTCACAGAGAGGGTGGTGGACACTTGGAATGGATTGCCAGAAGAGGTAATCTCATTGAAGACAGTGGGCAGCTTTAAGAGAGGCTGGGACAGGTATAGGGGGAGGGCAAGGGTCATGGGTAGGGAGGATAGGAGGAGCGGGGAGAGGGGGCAGGGACAGTTGCTGAAGCCATGGACCCTGCAAAACAAGCAGATTTGATAGACCAAATGGCCTTCTTCTTCTGCTGGCTTCTTCATATGTTCATATGTCCAAATAGTGGTTCCGTTTTTCCGACTAGAGTGTGACCCACAGCATCTCTGCACCCCCCCCCAATTCCCTGTATTTCTGTTGCTCTTATGCTTTCCTTTACGCAAAGCAGCACCCCTCCCTGCCTACTCTGTCCCTTCTGAACATCTTGTAGCCTGGTATGACCATGTCCCAGTCATGGTTGTCGGTGCGCCTTGACTTGGTAATGGCTACCATATCCAGGTCAGCCTCTGTCTCAATTGCCTCTAGGTCTGGGATCTTATTTCCCAGACTTATAGCATTAGCACACATGACCTTCCAGATTTTGCTAGCTTTTTACCTGTCGCTTCCACCATTTTCCTTATGTTCACTCTTCTTTCTCTCCTTTTCTGACCACTTCCTCTTTTACTATCCTGCTTCTCCCCTGATTTGCTTGCGCCATGGTGGGACTCTTGCCCCTCAGGATCTCCCTAATCTCTATCTCAGTCTGGGGGGGGGGGGCAGTTTCTGCCTCCCGTCCCCCTCTTCCCTGTCTACTTTAGACATTCATCAAAGTAACATTTAAACTGTCCAATGAGAACTGCGGTTCTTCTTCTGGATGGATGCAGGCCATCACTTCTGTATAGGCTCTTGTTCTCCCAGGTGGGACCCCAGTCCCCAGCATAGCCATAACCCTCCTCACTGCACCATTCCATTAACCATGAGTTGAAGGCCTTGGCGCGGAGCTCCCTCTCCTTCAACCTTTCGTAGACAGCACCTCCACAAAAGCTACAGAGCTTGCTACCTGCCTAAGACTTCTTCCCAGTTCTCTAAACTCCCCTGAACTGTCCCTGCCCCAACCCTAGCCAGGTCATTTGTCTCCAGGTGGGCACTGACATTGCGCTCCCCTTTCCTTCCTGCTGCCCTAGTGATCCATAGGATATGCTTCCCTTCCCTCCATGCCATGGTGCCACTCAGGCACCTGGCTTCACTCTCCACCCCCTTTCCTTTTCCCAACTCTCTCCCCCGACAATGAAGTCCCCCCCACCAGAAGTTGCTTCCTTCTTTTCTGGGGTTCTCTACCACCCTTCTTAGGGCCTCCAGTTGGGAAGGCCCCGACATCCCACTCGGTCACTACCATGTGTGCCTCCTCTTCGCAGTTCTGCTCTGTCAGAGCGGTGTAGGAGTTCTGTAGTCGTACCGGTTGAGGTTGAGGAATGTACCTGCAACCCCCCAAGCTTCCAGATCCCACCCCCCTCCTTGTGCCCACTGTAGTCCAGCCACTATAGTGAACAAGAAGCTATGTCCTTTGAGTCTATCTGGGAAAATAAAAAGAAAATAAGCAGGCTGTGGAGCAGCAAGATTGGAGGCAGCATTTTAAACCTGCTCCGACACAGTATAACAATAAAAAGGCGAAAACCTGATCTGGGGAGGGCATTGCTGCTGGAGATGGGAGGGGGGTCCAGGCCCTATGATCAAGGGTCCTCAGTCCGCCGCCTGGGGGAGCACCCTCACTGATCACTGAGTTGCAACAACCAGATATGGAAGCTTTAGTTTTGTATACTGTATAATAGCGGCAAGACCCTCTCAGGTAGGAGAGGGCCGGGCATCTCCTGTGTGGGGAAAAACAGGTCTAACTGACGTACCAAAGGGCCTAAGAACTAAGTAACCGAACGGAAGGCCAAGGAACCGAAGTAAGCACCACCCTGGCGGGGACACTGCACCCACTCCTGGACTTTCTTTTTCCTTAAACTTGGTTCTAGAATGTCACGAAATGTAACACTCTCACTGAGGTTGACCTCTGATTTTATGTATTTTTAATTAATGTTGATGGTTGGCTGACTTGTGTGTAAATAAGTTGAAATAACAATAAAAAAGATATTTACAAAAAAAAAAAGGCGAAAACCTGAGAATTATTTAAAACATCTTTCAAAAAAAAGCCTCCTAAGGCTTTGTCGGAAGTTCTCTGGTACAGAAATGGACCAAAAATAGAATCTAAGAAGGCGATACACAGCTTAGATCCATTCTTGTCCCCTGCGAGCTCTGCTGTGGTTTCTGGGCCTACTCTAAGTGGAATGCCTGCACCCGAGCTCCCGACCACACAGATTCTTGCAGTGCTCTCCAAAATACAATCAAATGGTGAAGAGACAAATAAAAGACTCGCGGCAGTAGAGGCGAAACTCGCCGACATTGATCGCCTTATTCAAGAAAACACAGCGGCGATTAAAATCATCCAGCAGTCACAAGATTGACAAGCCAACTGTAACGCTGCCTATGCAAGGGATTTTTCTTATTTAAAGTCCAAAATGGAGAGTACTGAAAATATACAAAGGCAAGCAAATGTACGCATAGTGGGTTTTCCTCCTTGGTATGCTGATGCAACGGAGATCCTGTCAGTGTTTACCACAATGATCTTTAAAGATCTACAACTCCTGCCCAGGGATTTGGGACTTAAAATCATGCAGGTCTTTGCTATACCTCAGCGATCTAAACAGTGGGGCGATGTGTAGCAAAGACCGCTCACAGCGATTGCCACATTGTCGGCGCCGGAGGCTTGGATCGCACTACTGCAGGCGGCTAGAGCGAGAGGAGAGATTGTGTGGGAGGGGAGCCACCTAGGCTTCTTCCCTGACTTAGCCGCTCACACACAGACATGGAAAAAGGAAATTCAGGTAATCAAAAAAGATCTTTTGAGCCATGGAATAGAAGCCAGTCTAAACTAGCCTGCAAGACTGCATATCAGGCATGAATCTAAAACATACATTTTCCTGGATCTTACGGCTGCAGCCCAGTTCGCTGAGAAAATCTTGCGAAAATAAAACCCACCGGATGCTGCATCTGATGAAGAAGGGGGTGAAGTCTTGCTTCTATTCTTAGAGAACCTAATCTGTTTTCGTCTCAGAACTGGGACAGTATTTCTTTGTGGTCTTGCTGTTTGGACTTTATAGGTTCAAGACATATTGCCTTATACTACTCAGGTTGTTTAATACCTATTTTATACTGTTCTTATGATGCAAAGTTTAAATTAGAATATACCTGTCTCATGAAGGTCGTCTGTTTCCACAAGGCTAATGGTTCTGGTTAGTTTACCAATATTGCTGCTCCTTTAACACGATCTGTTGTAAGACACCTTTAGACTAGCACTGTAATTAAAATTACATAGTGAGTCAGGTCACCACTCAGTTTGTGGACTTTAACTATATTCTGTTTTATATATTTTTTCTGTACACTTAGGGCAGATTGCCTTGTTCTGTCATATACTAAGGGTTTCTAAATCAACTTAACTGAGCCCAGGCTCTCGTGTTAAATTGTTGCTTTACAAGTGGATATGTTACTCAGCCCTCCACATTACCATATTTCTACAAGAGGACTACTATCCTGGCTGCATTGACTCGTGGGCTACGATTTCTGGTGAGAGTGCCATAGTCCTACAGGGTAATTAGTTCATATTATTCTTCTGATTGTTAATATTCAGCATCCCTCAATAGTGCTTGGAGTTTTTAATATGGATAGAAAAACAATGTAAATTATTGTACCTGAACATGCACTGTAGAGGTCTGCGTGCCTCGCTTCTCATTTTTTTTGTTTTTATGTGTACAGCTCACTGTGACATCATACATTTTTTTATAAATAAAAAGTTAAAAAAACAGATTGCATGTTAGGGCTCATATGGCAGGACTCTGCGTTTTTTATCAGCTGTGTTTTTGTGTCATTTTTAGGATCTGACATTTTGCTTATTTGCATATTGTGTTATTTACTCTTGGCTGAACTCGAGACACACTGAGACGCTGTCAGATTACTGCAGTTAAGGCTGACACCAGGAGAGGGCAAAATCCTTTAAAAAAAAAAAATCTGCATTTTTTCCCAGTTGCAACCTAGAGAGAAACTACACTACCAGGACGTTCAGCCATTAAACTCTGTGGTACTTTCACGCCAGCACACATTTCCACTGGTGGTCCCCAGTTCTGTGGCTGGCTAGGGGCCTTGGGCATAACACACTGTCATTCCTCTGTACACCTCTATGGCTGTTCTGTGATCCTACTCCGCTGAGCTCCCCCATCCGCATCCCTGACCCACCAGTTATATGCAAGCTTTTATCAAGCACAGAAGCAGCGACACAACAAAATTATACAGGGAGTGGAGTTTTGTTGTGTCCTCGTTTATATGCTTGATAAAAGCGTTGCAGTCATATTTGACAGACTCGCTGTTTTTCTACTAGAGTGCAGTTTGTTTCTTCAGGTACAGCCCATTCATTTCCTGTTGCATGGTTGTGTTTTCTGCTGCAGCCAGCCTGATAACGTCGCTCCCCAAAGTACATGCCCTCCCCCAAGAAAGAGACAAGTAGAAAAATTCAGCCAACAGTGTTGCCAGACCAAGCAGAGCAAGCCCCAGAGAAACAAGCACCAGTCAAGTACAGTCATATCAATCGGCCAGCACTGCTCCATACAAAGGTAATGGAGCAAACCAGGGCAAATCACACTAGCAGTTTTTTGCTGGCGTGTCAATGGAGAAGAGTTCTTTACACACCCAGGTCAGAAAATGTGAGACGCAAAATAGTTACGACAACAGGCTCCAAACTTTGTTTGATTCCTAAATAGCATAGGTAAAAAATTTCCCTGCTAACATGCACTTCTGCTTTAGTTTTGGTTGAAGCCATTTCCACCTTGTGTGCCTGCTTCTTTGCACTGCTGTTCTGATTTTTTCTTTCTAGGTACCCCACTATTGGTGATACCTATTTTGTTCCTCCATTTAAAACTACCCATTATTGTCTCCCTTTAAGAAAATAATGCATCCATTTTACCAGTGGGGGATGAATATCATACCCCACCCGCTGTCTTATTAAGACTGCATGGTCTATGAAGTCATGAAGAATGATCTTTCTTTTCGGTATTTTTTCAGCTCACCAACCTTCAGCGAAAGCTGTCTGAGTATGAGACAGAATTCAGGGTTCGAGAGAAGGATCTCCTGGGCAGCCTGGAAGAGGCTCGTGGAAATGAAAAAAAACTCTTGGACAATGCAAGGAACCTGGAGATCAAGTTTGAGAACGCTCATGCTGACATAGCCGAGCTGAACCTGAAGCTGAGCGCTGCCGAGGGGAGGATAAGTGGGCTGGAGGCAGAGCTGGTCCGTGTCGAAGGCATGAAGCGAGACGTGGAGTTTAAACTGGGCAGCCTCCACTCAGCCCTGAGACGGACACTTGGGATTAGCCGTGCTGGGCGCACACAGAGTCCTGCAGTACGTGGCCGAAGCTCCTCACCAAATAGGTCCTTCTCACCTACTAAAGGTAATGAGATACTTTTTGTGTTCATCTTTCATGATTGTGTCTAAGCTCATTAATGTTCTTTTCATTTCATTTCATGTTATTAAATGGGTTAGGCCATTGAGTAAAACTCATTTAAAATGGTGACCCTTAGTTATACAAAATTACAGTTACAACAATTACAATAAATACAGACATACAATGTTTGACACACCAAATACATACATTAACATACAATTTTGATAATTATAACGAGTTAACCACAGCAAGCCTTTTTTTGTGCAAAAAGTGATTCCAAGAACCAGGTTTTAACAACTCTTCGTGAAGGAATTTTTCTATTATACAAACGAAATTTCAAGGGCATCATATTCCCCAAAAAAATCAGAACGTTTAGTTTTTGATCTAGGTATTACCAACTCTCGATAATCCGCATTCCTTAAAGAAGGCTTAACATCCCTAAATTCTAACCTTTCAGCCAAATATTCTGGAATTACTGCTGTAATACTTTTAAATGCCGAAAGATATTTATGTAACTTTTGTACAGACTGGGATACAAACTTGGGTAAACCTATAACTTATCTTGTCCCTGCTGCAACAATGCAAATAAATGTATTTAGTTATTTATTTGGTTTCTGGGAAGAAACTCATAACATAACTTGTGAAACTCCCTAGCAGATCTAGCTATGTGAAAAACTCCCTAGCATACCTGGCTATGTAGCGAAGTAGCACTTTCCACCCCTTAGTTCAGCAAACAGTAGTTGTTCTAGGCTAGTCTGAGCTTTTATTTATTTATTTCAAAATTTTCACCAGAAAAAGACATACTGAGCTGAAAAATTGGCTCGTTTCCAGATGCATCCTGGGGGGAAGGGTAGCAGGAGATACATACAAAGTATATACAGTCTTACACCAAGAATCATACAAAGAAATGGTATAACATCGTGTAACCCCCCTGCAAATGGGGGTTCCCAAAAGACTTCCAGGAGCTTGCTTGAATGCTCCAAGCCTGAATGGTGTTTGGCGTTTAAGCTATTTATCAGTGAGTGTTTTTAGAACCTCTGGTACTGTCTCTTTAAGAGCTGTCTGCTTGCAGACATAATTAGTTTGTATGGGGGACTGTGTGTTTCTTTGATTGAGTACCACTCGAGCTGCTGCCAATTCACTCCATTTTTGCAGTCACTAGGAGTGCAAAGGGAACCTATCTGAAGGATGTAACTGTTTGCCAGAAACCATTTAGAGTAATAATGAAATTACAGTTTGTCTAACCTGCTTTCTTTGCAGTCAGAACTGTGTCTGCCTAGTTCCTCATTCTGGTTTTGAACTGCTGAACTGGACCAATCAGTGTGGGGTAAGCTAGCTCTAAAATGGTGCCTTGGACGAATCAGAACTTGGACTCATAATCTGAACCAGCCACAAGAGGATTGTATGGGCAGTGACTCTGGGAGATGTAGTTTGAACTATGGCGCCTTTTGGACCAACAGGAGCAGTCTATTGGTGACAGCCAATCCAGTCAAGAACTGGGAGGAACTCAAAGGAAGTGCCCGGTTTTGTCTGTTGGAGTTTCAGTTGAGCTCTGGCAGTGAAGAAGGAAGGAGCCCTGTGCTTTTTCAGTGTGCAGTTTTAGTCGAAATGTGTGTAAGGCCCAGAGTTCGGTCTGCAGCTTGTGTAACTGCTTGTTAGGGCTGAATCCGTCCCTGTGAAGAGAGAATCAAAGGATATCTGAAGAGTAGAAACCAGGCTCACCCTGTAGAAGACTGGAGAAATTGCTGAATTGCACTCAGTCTGTCAGGAACTGAATCTGCCTGTGTTCTCGGGTATTGTGCAGTAATTGCGATCGGGATAGAGAAGCAGCCTGCCTGGTATAGTACTTTCTGTTTTACCATATAAATGTGTGAAAGAGGCTTGTGTACCTCAAGTGAATCCTGCTGCCATTAAAGGACTTTGCCTGTTACTGTTCACCATATAAATGTGTGAGGAGGCTTGGTTAGCTCAAGTGAATCCTCTGCCATTAAAGGACTTTTGCCTGTTGCAGTTTGCCATATAAATGTCGCGAGTCTCGTGGAGCTCAAGAGTAGCCCTGCTGACATTGAAGGACCCTATCTTGTTTGGAGGTCGTGAGTACTAATTCAGGGTCGCTCCCTGTTGAATTGCCACATTGAATCCAAATGGAATCACTGTACTGCTGACTGTTTAAACTAATTTTTCTTTTCTCTGTGGAAGGGCCCCTACCAGCTGCCACGGTTTGGACTAGCCACTAGGGCTTGGGTACCCAGGGACAGTAACTGGTAGGGATAGGCTGTGCACAGAGCCATAGGTAGATGAGTAAAGGATAAGCTAATTAACCTGATTTCCCCTGTCCTTGTTATATTCCCCAAATAAATCAGAGCTGCTTGTTTCAGCAAAGTTATACTGCCTGAGGTATTTGTCTATGTTAAAGTATTGTACTGTGATTGTTGCTGTATCTTATTTTACAGGAGGTCCCAGTGCCTGAACCAGCCCTGGGGTAAGTGTATACTGTGAAGGTAATTCTGATATATTGTGTGGGCCACTAGTGGGAAGAAAGGGGGGTTGCAGTGTCCCAGAGGGCTGTGACCAAGTAAGTTTAACTATTGCAAACCCTGACCTCTGGGTGGAGGCACCCGCCATTGGATCCAGGCCCCTCAACCTGTTAGTGGCAAATCAGGCAGGGGTAGTAGCCCCTGGGATAGCGCCATCTAGGGATTACAATCGTAAAAACAAGATATAAGCAGTGCAACAACAGCGGTGTTGCCATATTCAGACTTGGGTGCAGTACATATACCACCAATTAATGGTCAGAAGCAATGCTAAGACAAGTCGTGGAGGGGGGAATGAGTGGTAACAATGAGTAAATGAGCGGTAGGTGTGAAATGAGGTCTCCTTCACAGCAGTGGATGTGTTTGCTATTAGAGATGTGTTTTTTTTTTAAATGTGCTTATGTCCTTACACAATATGGTACACTTAGTGATTTTAATTGATTTATGTATATAAGGGCTCCATTGTTCACAGCACTTTAGCTTCTCAACAAACCGCGCAAGTGAAAAATGTTGCAGTGTGTTTGTGGCAGTGGCACCACCATTTCCCAGGCACAAACTTGAAAGAATAAAAGTTTGCACACTGGCACTTTTGACTCATGAGTGCGGTTTTTTTTTTTTTGTCAGTTACAGGTGTTAAAACAGTGCACCATTGTTGTTCGAGCTGCCCTGGTCGTTTTAGAATGAAAACATTACTTTGAGATGCAAACCTAGTATGGTTTGGTACAGCAGGATTTTTTTTCTGCTACTTGCAGATTTGTCACTATCTGAAGTCCTGACCCGCTGCTGCTTGGAACACAGATGGGCTTCCACCCCAGCTCTCGCTGTTGGTCACCCAGGTTACTTCTCAAATCACTAGGCACCTCTTCTCACTAATTCACCAAGCTATTCAAGGCGCACAATGACACTCCACACACTATCTCGCCATAAAATGGAGTTTAGACTTGGGATGGGTATCAGATTTTAAATCATGGGATAGGGGTTGCTCTGAAATGTGTTGGGTTACATCATTCCATATCTGAAGGGAGTATGGTTGGAAACCACTGGTGATGTATTTTCGAACCCCAGTAATCACGGGCAAATACGGGCAAGGATCCAGCTCGGCATGCTGGAGAAACCGTGGGAAAGCCCGGGTGACACATGTACATATAATTTGGGCATGCCCCCTTCTAACACCCTTTTGTAGGGCCCTAGAGGCAGCTGTCTCAGAAGTCTTTTGTATCACTATCCCCAGCAGGCAAACGGTCGACAACTTAAATACTTGTTAGGAGTTATGATAGTGGCTACATTGAAATGAATCACTTGAAAATGGCTCATGCCACAGCCACCAGCCCTTCAACATTGGTAGGACACTGTGAACACCGTTTGCACCACAGAAAGAATTACGTTTAACTTAAAAGACAGAACGGAGCAATTCATGTCCAGGTGGACTGAGTGGATATTCCCACCTTTTTTCCCCATAGATATTAAATGCAGGAAGGTGAGGGAGGCTTGCACAGGGTTAATTTGCCTGGTATGATGGGTGGATCAAGTGCGCATATTATGTTGACATTTTTCAGAAATAGAAAGCAAAAAAAAAAACCAACAAAGAGCACACAGCTGAAGTCTGGAGTGAGGTTCACCAGCTGTTTGTATCATAAAAACATCGTAAAAGAGGAGGAGGAGTAGCTCTTTACATAAGGGAAAGAATCAAAGCAACAGAACAAAAGGGAAAACAGGGAGGAGAAGAAGCACTGTGGGTAAATTTGGAGACCGGCAATGGAACCACAATCCACACAGGGGTTGTATACAGACCCCCTTCTCAGGGGGAGGAAATGGACAAGGAAATGATAGAAAGTATACTTAGAATGGCAGAAAAAGGGGAGATATTGCTGATGGGTGATCTGAATATGCCAGATGTTAACTGGAGTGCAGTTGCAGCAGCCACTTCAAAGAGTGGGGTTATTCTAGATGCCCTACAGGGGGCATGCCTTAGACAACTAATATTGGAGCCCACTGAGAGGGAGCAGTCTTAGACCTGGTTCTCTCAAATGGAGATGAAGAGGATCACAGATGTAGAAGTGGGTAGCCATCTGGGAACTAGCGACCATCGAACAGTATGGTTCTATAATAAACACAGCAATAGAGTCAAGGCATACAAAGGCAAAAGTACTGGACTTTAGGAGGGCTGACTTTGCCAAAATGGGTGAGTGCCTAAGGAATGCACTAGCAAATGGGCAGGAAGGAGGGGTGGAAGAACAATGGGGAATAATAAAAACTGCCATCACAGAGGTAACAAGCCTTTGTGTGAAGCAAATAAACAAAATGAAACAATGTAAGAAACCACTATGGTTCTCAAAGGAAGTGGCAGTGAAGGTTCAAGAGAAAAAGAAAGGATTCAGGAAGTACAAAGAATCACAGAAGGAGCAGGACAGAGAACTGTATCAGTTAAAGCAAAAGGAAGCTGGGAAGGCAGTCAGAACAGCAAAGGCCCAAACTGAGGAAAAGATAGCTAACTCAGTTAAGAAGGGGATAAAACCTTTATAGGTACATCAGGGAGCAAAGGAATACCAAGGAGGGATAGTGAGGCTTAATAAAGGGAGGAGGGTGGGCAGAGGGAGACTGTGAAAGGCAGAGATACTAAACAAATATTTTGCTCAGTATTTACAAAGGAAGAAGGGAGGTACCTAAAACAAACAGTAGAAACACTCTGGATACAGAAGTTGATACCAGCCCATTTACAGAAGAAAGGGTTCTGAAAGAACTCTTAAAACTGAAAGTGGACAAAGCAATGGGGCCTGATGGGATTCATCCCAGAATTCTGAAAGAACTAAGGGTAGAATTAGTGACACCACTGACTACCCTCTTTAACAAATCATGGGAGGATGGGGTGGTACCCGAGACTGGAGGAGGGCAGATGTGATTCCTTCACAAAAGTGGGAGCAAGGCAGAAGCAGGAAACTACAGACCTGTTAGTTTAACCTCAGTGGTAGGAAAATGATGGAATCACTTCTGAAGGAAAGAATTGTCGAGTATCTAGAGGCCAGAGGGGCACAGGACCCAAGGCAGCATGGATTCACAGCGGGAAGGTCATGCCAGACGAATCTGATCGATTTCTTTGACTGGGTGACCAAAGTAGTAGATCAGGGAGGGGCTGTGGACATGGCCTACCTAGACTTTAGCAAGGCATTTGACACAGTCCCACACAAAAGATTAATATACAAGTTAGCCAGCCTGGGAGTGGGTCCCAAGATGACAGCCTGGGTAAAGAATTGGCTGGAGAATAGGACACAGAGGTAATAGTAAATGGAGCCCACTCTGAAGAAGGGGGTTACTAGTGGAATTGCAGGGTTCAGTATTAGGACGGTCCTCTTCAATGTCTTTATAAGCGATATTGCAGAGGGACTGGAAGGAAAAGTATGTCTCTTTGCAGATGACACAAAGATCTGCAACAGAGTTGATGCACAAGGTGGGGTGGAAAGGATGAGAAGGGACTTGGCAAGGGTAGAGGAATGGTCAAATGTATGGCAGCTTAGATTCAATGCTAAGAAGTGCAAGGTAATGCACCTGGGAAACAAAAACCCAGGGGAAGAGTACACAATGGGGGGTGAGATACTAACAACAACAAAAATGGAAAGGGACCTAGGGGTAGTCATATCAGATGACCTAAAGGTGGGCAAGCAATGTGAGAGGGCAGCAAGGAGGGCTTGGGGGATACTGGGATGCATAGGGAGAGGCATCACCAGTAGAAAACAGGAAGTTCTAGGGACATGGATATGTTGTTCATCCACACTTATTGGCAGGGTCCTTGCTGCTTTAAATCTTGCCGGAAGGTCTTCAAGCTGGCTCCTCCCACCCACCCGGGTGGTAAAACTCTCTACTCCGACCCATGACGCCAGATCTTCCTTACCGCTTGGAAGCTCAGGTTCCCTCCTTAACGCTCTGCGTATAAGACTGGTTCCTAATTCTTCGAATCTTCGAAAATAAAAAGTTTTTGCTAAAAAGACTTCGGTCTTCTCTCCCTCGCGGCTGCGATGGACAAATTGACTCCCAGTTTCCGGAGATGCCCTTGCGGGCAGAAGATGTCTCGGACGGATCTGCACTCCACGTGCGTCTACTGCTTGGGCTTTGAGCACGACCCGCAGGCCTGCGACCTGTGCTCTTCCTTTTCGGCCTACGCCTCGAAGATCAGGTGTTGCCGCTTACAACTGGGGCGCCCCAGAAAATATTTCATCCGTTAAATCTAAAGAGGCCGGTTGGCGGTGTCCGGCGGGCTCGGCGGATCAGCTCGAGCAGATGATCGCCTCGAAGAGGAAGCGGCGCTGGCTGCTTACCTCAGCTGCGGCATTTGTCCCGCTGTCTCGGTGCCTCGGATTGCTTCTTTAAGGAGCTCTGTCTGACCCTCTGACTGAAAGGTGAGGTCCAACTTCTTCTGCCCCTTTTCTCGGTCAAAAAGAGCAAAGTAAGTCTCACCGTCGACGCTCTTGGGAGCGGAAAGATCCCCTGCCCTGGTGCGACCGTCGACCCATCAGCTCGCCACTGGCTTCACGGTGTCCCCATCAGGCCAGTTGACCGAGACTCCGCCGACGGTCGAGAATTTTCTACCCGGTAGATGGGTTGTCGGCTGGAGAAGCTGAAATCCCTCTCCGGTTCCCCGGTGGGAGTTGAGGATCCCGTCCGCTCGCCTGTGCCTCCGGTTCCGAGCCTTCGTGGAATCGTCCGAACCGAGGAGTGCCGATTCCCACACCTCTCGCACCGCCCCTCGCCTAGCCGCCAGATTCTCGGTTCGGACATCTTCGCTGTCCAGCCGGTCCCGCTGGCCATAGGCGGTCTCGTCTCGCACCGCAGCAAGCGGGCGCCGCTTTTCCTCTTCCTCGGATGAGGGAGGCTTCAGCGCAAGTTGCGCCGGAGGTATGAGGAACTCATGTGGCAACAGTTTTCTGATCGGGAATACGACCAGTCGCCTTTCCGGCCATTATGGTTGTCACCGGAGCGGCCAACAACCCCTCGCTGTAGCCGAGGAGCCTGTTCCCAGGCGGTTGTTGGCCAATTCCAGCTGCCCACCGATTTTGGTGGAACCTCCGCCTCCACAGCCATTAGTTGGGGCTCCGACCAAAAGTTCTCGGTCGGCTCGGGTTTGCCCCATAGGTTGTCTGTCACCCTCACTCCCGATAAACCTCGGCAGGTGGAGGGTGGCTCAGGCCAGGAGGCAGCTCTTTGAGGACTCTTCCGAGTCCGAGGATGATTCCTCCCTTTTCTCCAAGCGAATCGACTTGGAGTCCTCAGGAGGACAGTCAGTGGACGATAGCCCTTCGTCCTTCCTAGGGTTGCTTCGGCTCATCTCGGAGTCCACCGGGATGAAGCTCGAACTCGTTTCTAAACGGGCCAGGTATCCCCTCACGGAGATTCTGGACCGAGGGGATTCCCCTACAGAGGCCTTTCCGGTGGCCGAGGCCATAGTGGGTCCGGCCTTGGAGCTTTGGCAGCGCCCTGCTTCCTGCCCTGCGCCTTCGGCCAGGATGGCCAGGAAGTATGCGGTCCCTACCGGTTCCCTGTCCGGTTTTTCGGAACACCCCTCTGCTGAGGGGTTGGTTACCGACGGTGTTTTCCGGCGCACGCGGAACGCCAGGGATGTGGACAAACCTCCCGACAAGGAATCCAAGAAATTGGATTATGCCGGGCAAAAAGTCTATGCTGCGTCCTCTCTCGGCCTTCGTCAGGCCAGTTCGGCCGTCCTCATGGCACATTTTTCTCATGCCCTGTTGGGCTCCTGCATGAGGTCGCCTCATCTTCCCGCGGATCTGCAGACTACGGTTCAGGCAGGTGCGGGACCAGGGCAGGGCAGTGGCCAAACAGCAGCTCCAGACTGCTTTGGACATTGGGGACTCATGTACCAGGTCTGTGGCCGCGGAATGGCCAGTCGTCGGGCTTAACTGAGGATATCCACCTTTACCTCGGATCTCCTTTACAAGTTGGTGGATGTTCCTTTTGGGGACTGACCTTCGCCCTGGGGTGGAAGGTCACCTGCAGAGGATCGAGAAGTCCAATGCTACCTTGGACTCTGTCTCTTCCGCTCAGAAGGACAAAGGCCTAAGCCACAGCCTAAGCCCTTCGTCTTTCTGCGCTGCAGCGCCTCGCCCAGCAATGTCAGGGCCAGCAGGCTCGGGCTTGGCATCCCAAACCCAAGCCGCCGGCTTCCTCCAACAGGAAGCAGGGTAAGCCAGGAGGTCCCTGGCGGTCCCTCCTCCAAGCTTGCCCAGTGACGGGCTGAGGGTGTCGCCCCATCCCCGTCACCTCACCCCTGGTTCCCCCCGTGGGGGGACGGCTCCGACACTTCCTTTCCGCCTGGTCTGCTATTACCACGGACAGGTGGGTACTGGAGGTGGTGGGAAAAGGCCTGCCTCTAGAATTCGAGCAGGCCCGCCCTTCAGAGCCGTCGCACCTCGGGGGGCCTCGGGGTCCGAAGCTCACTGTCGGCTCTCAAGCCGACATTGCCTCCTCCTCCAAAAGGAGGTGATCAGGAGGTAGAGGACCCCTTCAGACCCGGGTTCGTGTCCAGGTACTTCCTGGTTCTGAACGGACGGGGCTGACGCCCATTCTCGACCTACACGACTCCGAACAAGTTTCTAAGGTCTCGAACCTTCAGGATGGTCACTCTGGCAGATAATACCATCTCTGAACACGGCGTGTGGCTCTGCTCTCTGGACCTGCAGGACGCGTTCTTTCACGTCCCTATCCGTCCGTCACATCGGAGATTCCTTCGCTTTCGAGCGGAGGGATCCCTCTTCGAGTTCCGAGCCATGCCATTCGGCCTGTCTCCAGCTCCCAGGGTCTTCACCAAATGCATTGCAGTGGTGACAGCTTTCCTGCGGCGCCGAGGGGTCCGGGTGTACCCTTACCTGGACGATTGGCTGATAGCAGCCCCCTCCAGACAGGAGGTGGAGCGGTCCAGAGATCTGGCCCTCCAGGTTTGCTCTCAAGTCGGCCTTCTCATCAACGGTGCCAAGTCGGAACTCGAGCCGAAGCAGGTGATTCTGTTTATCGGGGCAGAGCTCGACTCTCTTCGAGCCAGAGCACGGCTCCCGGTGGACAGGGCCGAGGTTCTTACCTCCTTTGCCCAATCATTTCTGGTTGGGCAATCGCGTCCTGCCCGGGACTTCCTGTGCCTCCTGGGTCTCATGGCGGCCTGTACCAGCGTGGTCCGTTGGGCACGCTGGCACATGCGCCCCCTTCAGTGGGGACTGGCCAGCCAGTGGTCACGACGCTGCGATCCATTGGACCAGCTAGTGATGGTGACCCAGTAGATGTGGAACGCTCTCCAGTGGTGGACCGTTCCATCTCATCTGCAGGAGGGCATCCCATTTGTCCGCCCCGAGCCGACGGTCTCTCTATCGACCGATGCCTCTCTGATGGGTTGGGGTGCCCATCTGGGGGAACACAGAGTGCACGGCCTCTGGTACCCGCGGGAGTCCCGATGCCACATCAACCTGCTGGAGCTCTCAGCGGTCCGCCTAGCTCTCACCGCCTTTGCTCCGTTTTTCCGGGGTCAAGTGGTCCGAGTCCAGGCGGACAATACCACAACCATGTACTACCTGAACCGCCAGGGCGGGACGCATTCCATGCTTCTATGCAAGGAAGCTCTCCGCATTTGGTCACTCGTCGCAGCCTGGGCGGATCTCCTAGCCATTCATGTGGCAGGGCCTCCAACACCCTGGCCGATGCCCTGAGCGGATAGGGGCTGCATCTCACGAGTGGTCTCTCCTGCCGGAGGTAGTACAAGATCTGTTCTCCCACTGGGGCACACCTCAGGTGGACCTGTTTGCCTCCAGGAGAATGCTGAGCTGAGACTGTTTCATGCCCCCCCTCAGCAGGGCTCGCTGCAAGGATGCCTTCTCGAGGCTGTGGACCCCGGCCTCTTTCGCCTTTCCCCATTTCCTTGATTCACAAGGTGCTTCTCAAGCAAAGGGACAAGGCTCAGGTGATTCTGATAGCCCCAGACTGGCCCGCCAGTTCTGGTACCCAGATCTCCTCAGCCTCAGCTCCAGGCTCCGAGGCAGCTTCCAGCTCGCCCGACCTGCTCTCTGTCAATCAGGAAGGTGTTCCATCCGGACTTCAATCCCTGCACCTGACGGCCTGGTTCCTGAGCGGCTAGAGTTCCAGGCCTTGGGTCTTTCCGGACGAGGTCCTCAATGTTGTTGAGGCATCCTGTGAGGAGTCGACCAGGAAATGCTATGCCTTCAAATGGAAGAGATTTTCCATTTGGTGTCAGGGCAAGGGCTTGGACCCTTCCTCCTGTTCTTTGGCAAGCATTTTGGACTATTTATGGTCCCTTTCTAGTCAAGGGCTTAGGTCAACGACCTAAAGGTGCACCTGGCAGCCATCTCTGCTTACCGGGGCGGGCCGGGGCAGCCAGTGGCGCAGGAAAGGTGGTCTGGCGCTTTTCAAAGGCCTTGATCACATTTCCTCCGGCAGAACCTCCACTCGGGATTTACTGTTGGTACTGGCAAAGCTCATGGGCAAGCCATTCAACCAATGCACAGGCGTGAACTCTCTCACCTGTCGTGGAAGACCACCTCTTGGTGGCTATCACGTCAGCCAGAAGGATGGGAGAACTCCAGGTGCTCTGCATTGAGTCTCCTTACCTGGTCTTCCACAGGGACAAGGTTGTCCTCGCTCCACCGAAATTCCTTCCGAAGGTGGTGTCGGAGTTTCACCTTAACCAGGTGTTGACTCTGCGGTGTTCTACCCCAATCACACCTCGGGAGGCGGAATACAGGCTCCATACTTTGGACCTAGAGGGCGCTCGCTTATTATAAGGAGGCGCACGGCTGGGAATTCGAGGAGAGGTTCGCCAGCTGTTTGTCACCTACGCTGAAGCTGCACCTGGCAGACCTGCAGCCAAGCAGGCGATAAGCAGGTGGGTCACCTCCTCGTAGATCTCTGCTATAAGCTGGTGGGCATGGAGCCTCCCAGAGGATAAGAGCTCATTCTACCCGTCATACTGCTGCATCGGTGGCTGCTTCCAGGGACGCCCCTATCCAGGAAATCTGCAGGGCTGCTACTCGGAAGTCAGCACACACCTTATTACCCATTACCACGCCGACTTGAGTCACGCCGGGATGCTGGTTTTGAGTCCTCGGTTCTCAGTCTTTATTCCCTAAGTAGGGGTGTGCCTTGCCTCCCTCCTCCCAGAGAACTGCTAGGAGTCTGCCAATAAGTGTGGATGAACAACATATCCATGTCCCTAGAAATACAGGTTACTCACCTGTAACAGGAGTTCAAGGAATGAGTATGTTGTTCACCCTACAAACCCTCCGACCTCGGCTTGACGCACAACCTGAGCTTCCAGCGGGCCATATCTGGCGCCATGGGCGGGCGGAGAGTTTTACCACACGGGTGGGTGGGAGGAGCCAGCTTGAAGACCTTCCGGCAAGATTTAAAGCGGCAAGGAACCTGCCAATAAGTGTGGATGAACAACATATACCATTCCTAGAACTCCTGTTACAGGTGAGTAGCCTGTATTTATTATCGCTCTGTACAGACAGCTGGTCAGACCCCATCTGGAGTACTGCGTGCAGTTCTGGAGACCCAATCTCTGCAAAGACATAGACAGGATGGAAGCTGTCCAGAGGAGGGCAACTAAAATGGTGCAGGGTCTGCACCGGAAGACGTATGAAGAGAGACTTAAGGAGCTTAATATGTATAGCCTCGAGGAAAGGAGGGTGAGGGGGACATGATAGAAACTTTCAAGTACCTCAAGGGAATCAACAAAGTCCAAGAGGGTAGCATCTTTCAAAAAAAGAGGTGTGCAAGAACAAGGGGGCACAATTTGAAGACAGAGGGGGGGTGGCTCAGAGGTAATTTAAGGAAGTATTTTTTCACAGAGAGAGTTGTGGATGCATGGAACGGCCTTTCGGAGGAGGTTGTGGAGTCATAAACAGTGGTGAAATTCAAGCATGCATGGGACAGTCATAACGCAATTCTAGGGGGTTGGGGCAGGAAGAAGTAGGCTGCTGGTTAACTAGGATCTGCAGTTTATCCATTAGGTAGGGAAATGGGCAGACTGGGTGGGCCAAGCGGTCCTTATCTGCCGTCAAAGTCTATGTTTCGATTGTTTGTATCATACGCTGAAGCCTTGCATGGCAGACTGGCATCAAGGCGGGTAGTTGCAAGAGTGATTACATCCTGCATCAACCTTTTCTGTAGGTTGACTGGTAGGAGTTGCCCAAGTGGACTAAGGCTCATTCCACCAGACATAGCACTGCTTCAGTGTGGCTATTTACAGGGACATCCCCATTGCATAAATATGTAAGGCTACAACTTGGAGTGAAGCATACTTCTGTCCTATTACAACATCAACATCGTGAGTCATCAGGATGCTGCTTTTGGGTCCTTGGTTCTCCAGTCTCTTTGCCAAACAGGGATGCGTGCTTTGCCCCTCCTATCAGAGTACTGCTAGGAGTCCGCCAAAGTGTGGATATGAACTGTATCCACGTTAGAAATATGGGTAACTCACCCGTAACCATAGATCTTCTGAGAATCAATTTTAACCATTCAGTCCCATTCATGGGTCTAAGTCAAAAGGCACTAGGACCCAGGAAGAGAAAAGTCGTTTGCAGCCTGGGGTGGGGGGGAGTGATGGTGCCGGCACTGCCCACAAGGCACATGTAGTGACATCATGCTCATGGGCTGGCCAGTAACTGACACCAGCCCTTCTCTTCCTCAGTTCTGTTTTTGTTGCTGTCAAGCGTGCACCGTGGGAGCAGCTACAGTTGCTGAAACTGCATTACAGCCTAACTCAATTCGCCACCACTTTCATTCGACACCGAATTCACTCCTCCACCGTGTTTACATGGATTTCATTATCCCCTTATGCTTAGTTTGGCGCTGATCTCTTTTTCTTCCCGTTATTCACTCTTTTTGTCCCTCATCATGTCGAGTTCTGTGGAGCTAAAGAAGAAGTGTAAGAAGAAGGACAAGGGCAGCACCCCCATGCATCGGTGCTGCTTTGGAAACCTATTGCTGTCAAGGATTGACATGACGAATGCTGCATCTGCCTTGGCGCTGAACACGACATGGATAGCTCTTCAATGGGGGTATCTCAGTCATTAGGTCGCGCAAATGAAACTTCACCGATGGTGAAACAGGATCCACATGGAAGATTTTCAGCAGCACTGGGGCTTCCCACGCCGACATCATGTGCTGATGTCACCAACTTATAAAGGCATGAGCGGTCCCACTCCCTCCTCAGTTCTTTCCTGCCATTGACTCTGTTTGCATGGGTCTCTGAGGAAGCTCCGACGCAGTTTCATGCCATTTTGCCTACGTCTTTTATTTTACTCAGTTTTTAGAATCTCATTCTTATAAGAGATTCCTTTACCTTGTTTATGTCGAGAGTTAATCCTTCCACTTCTCTCTTCCATCACTGCCACTTCAGAAAAAAGGTTGCCTCGTCAGATGACCGTATTCTTTGTGTCTGCTTTCTTAGGCCTGACCATAACATCTTGGACTGTGAGCTCTGCCACAGATTTTATCAAACCACCCTCAGGCAACGAAAAAAGGCTCTCAAAAATTCCTGATGGAGCAACAGGTAGCCAGTCTGGGCAGGAGTCCTCGGGGATCCCTCTTTCCCAGTCGCCAGTGGGTTCTTCGAGCTCCCAGGCTGCAAAGGCCCAAGTTAAGTCCTTGGGGAAATGTCACAAAGACCGAGATTGGGATCGCTCCCCCTGGCGGCATTCCCGCTCTCCGACGGCCTCTTCTTCCTTCAGGGGTACTCTGCTGGCTGAGGCTGCACCGATGCCTGTAGCCATCCAAGTCTTTGTTCCTGCTGGACCCCTAATGACAGCGCTGCCGCCCACCTCTCATGGCACCCGGTCATCGACCCTCGAGTTGTCTGACCCCCCAGCCAGTCCATTGATGCCCGATTTGTCGATGACAGCCCTTCCGTCACCACCTGATACTTCTCCAGGCCAACGGCCGACTGGCTCTTCAGGCTCCCAGGCCCAGACAGATAGGTCGTCGTGCTCTGTGCCAACAACCCCTCCTCTCTCGACGCAGCAGTCTACTGTCGTCAACCTCAATGATAATCTGGCCAAGTTTACTACAGTTTTGGTCCACTAGCTGGGTGCTTATAGGCCTTGATCCCTGCGCTGTCAACGTCCTCATTGTCATCGACACCACTTCGGCCTCCTTCAGCGGTTTCCTGTGGGCTGTCATCGGTCCTTCATTTGTCGGTCCTAGATTGGAGCAGGACAACGTCGAGGAGGAGTACCACACGGACCTCATCCTGCTTGAGGAACAGAAGGGACCACTTTCCTCTGACAGGTCCTCAGTCTCTTCAGTGAGTGAGAACTCTGTCAATCATATTCCCAGGTCTCCTCCAGAGGACCCTACTTTCTTTAATGTTGTGAAACAGCTGTCCTCAGTCATGGGTTTCCATACAGAGAAAGAGGATGCCACCTTACGGGAGTTGCTGGACATCCTGGAAATCCTAGCATCTTCTCCTAAGGTCATTCCTCCTGTCCTCCCACCACTGAGGAATGCCACCACTGCCGCTTGGCACAGACCTGACATGGTCGCTGCCATATCCCGCAGGGTAGACAAGTTATGTCTTGCCCCCCCAGGGCCTACCTTACTATGCTGCTCAACCCAGGACCAATTCAGTGGTCATCAAGGCAGCTCATGACAGGTCTAAGGTGCCTAAACACCTCAGTTCCCTCCCCCCGACAGAGAATCCTGGCAGATTGACCTTTGGGGTAAGAGGGTATATGCCTCCTCCACCTTTGGGCTGAGGATTGCTAATTACCTCTCAAATATGGTCAAATACCAGAATACCATCTGGAAGAAGGGCAAGGTGGCTGCCCAGGCCCTTCATAACTGTTCCAGAAATGGGAAGTTCTTATATGCTTGCAGAGTCAGAGGATATCAGCAAGCATCTCCTCATGGCCTTGTACCATATCTCGGATACTGGTGCCAGGGCTGCTGCCACAGGCATTTGCCTTCATAGGCACTCTTGGTTAGGGTCTCAGGCTTTGCAGCAGATGTGCAGCAAACGATGCTTAACACCTCTTTCAATGGCTCTAGGCTATTTGGGCCAGATGTTCAGGACACCATCAGTGACCTACAGGCATCTGGCAGGGCTATTAAGTCTGTCCACTCACTCTGTCATATGCAGCCTAGGAACAGACAGCGCCCTCCCTTTCACAAGGTGTCCCACAAGTCTGGAGCAGCCTCCCATCCTCAGGGCAAGAGAAAGGCCTCTTCCGCTTTGCTTACCTCCTCCTCCTCCAGCGCTACAGCAAAGCGCCCTAGGGGTGATCAGCCTCAGCAGCTGGATCTGCCTTTGCTTTACTCCTTGCTATACCCCCCCTCTTCTGGTCCCCAACCAAGAGGTGGTGGTCAGAAGTCGGTTCTCCCTCCATCTCAGTCAATGGAGAACCATCACTTCAGATGCCTGGGTTCTTCAGATTATAGAGAGGAGTCACACTCTTAAAACTCATAGAGATGCCCCCAGAGACTCCTCCAGTACCCTCCACCTATACCCCGGCCCACCTGTCTGTCCTCCAGGAGCCTCTTGTGCAAAAAAGCCATTGAGTCAGTGCCCAGGTGCCAAAGGAACAAGGGATTTTATTTGAGGTTCTTCCTGGTCCCCAAAAGAATCAGAAATCCTGAGGCCCATTCTAGATCTCAAGGACCTCAATTTGTATGTGCAATACAAAAAATTTGGTCACCCTGCCAGGCCTGCTGCTCCTATTGAAGCGGGGTGACTGGCTGTGCTCCCTGGACATGCAGGATACTTACCTGCATAGCTTGGTGTTTCCACCACATAGGAGATTCCTCCAGTTTCTTTTTCAGGGTGAGTACAACCAAATGAAAGTATTGCCCTTTGGCTTATCCTCTGTGCCGCGGGTTTTTACAAAGTGCATAGTGGTAGCTGTAGCTCTCAGAAGGGAGGGATTGTATGTTTTCCCCTACCTGGATGCCTGGCTCCTAAAGGCCTCATCCAGAGAGCAAGTCCTTCGGAGTCTATTAAGAACCTTTCAACTGTTTCTCTTCCTGGGCATCACTGTCAGCCTGCCCAAGTCTGTCCTTATCCCATCCCAGAAGCTGCACTATATAGGGGTGGTTCTGAACTCTGCACAAGGCAAGGCCTTCCTGCCTCAAAACAGGGCAGAGTGCCTCATTGCCCAGGCTCAGGAGATCACCCAGAGCTGTTATATGCCTGCGAGGGTATACCTGAGGCTATTGGATCTTATGGCAGTGGCCATTCCCATGGTTCCCTTGGCCAGGCTGCACATGTGAGTTCTTCAGTTGACATTCAGAGTTTAGTGGGACCAACGCACAGATGAATTAGATCAGTTGGTGCTGGTCTCCTCCCCAGTCCGCAAGGTGCTCCAGTGGTGGATGGACCCACAGATCCTCTCGATCGATGACCAAGATCCAGACCCAGATGGAGACCCCAGCCCAAACCGGAGGCACCCGTGGTGAGAATCTGCTGGGGGGGAAGAAATCTGGAATGGGACCCCCTTTGAAACCTCCCTGCATATCAACATCCTAAAGATGTGGGAAGTCATGTATGCCATGCCGGCCTATCAGAACCATCTCCTCCCGAGTCAGCTGTTGATCCAGTCGGACAATCTCAGTGTTGTCTATTACATCAACAAGCAAGGAGGGACTCATTTGTACCCCCTGTGCAAGGAAGCCATGAGAGGATGGTACTGGACAATAGACCACAGTCTAGTCCTCTCAGTGGTCCACATCCCTGGCATGCTAAACACCCTGGCTGACAGCCTCAGCAAAACACAGTCCAGCATGCACGAATGGGAACTTCTCTCATCTGTCGCAGAAGATCTGTTCGCCACATGGGGTCGTCCAGAGTTGGACCTTTTTGTGTTCCCACTCAATGCAAAACTGCCAGTTCCAGGTATGTGAATATGCTGTTCTTATCCACACTTGTTGGTATGTCCCTTTCCCCCCTTTAAATCTTGCTGGAAGGTCTTCAAGCTGGCTCCTCCCACCCACCAGAGTGGTATAACCCTCAGCTCCGCCCCATGACACCAGATCTTCCTTTCCGCTGGAAGATTCAGGTTACCTCCACTTTATTCTCGCTTTTTGTAGGCCTTGGCTTCAAAATCTTTAGTTATTTTGAAACTTGGGCTCATTCGAGCTAGCGACTGTGCTCTTTGTTATTCGGTCATGGAAGAGAAATCTTACCCCGGATTTCGCCAGTGCCCGTGCGGCCAAAAAATGTTGTGCACTGATCCACATACTGCGTGTGTCTACTGGCTGGGTGTCGGCCATGACACTCAGACTTGCGAGATGTATCTCGCGTTCCACCCGAACGTCCTCGACGATCGTCTCGCTTGCCTTAAGTTGGGCAGGCCCAAGAAATGGAATCCTCCAGTGAAATCCAAAGAGGCCCGGTGGGCGATCTGCACGACTGCGGGGTCCACCGAGCAGCTGGAACACAGGCAGGCCTTCAAAGAAGAAGCGGCTCGGGCCATGGAATCCTCTTCTCGGTCGTTTTTTGTTCCCCTCAACCTGGGTTCCACGTTTTCGGGTTCCTTCCGAGAGCTGTGTCATTCCCTCCTCACTAAATGCGAGGGACCTGTGGGCTCACATTCCTCTCAGTCTCGTAAAAGGAAAAAGGATCCGAAATCTTCTTTGTCTTGGCGAAGACGCTCTTGTGATCGTTCATGATTTCGGTCCCAGGAGCCGGCAGTATTGACTTTGGTCGAAATTGCTTCCTCGGCCGCTGGCTTCTCGGGCCTGCCGTCTGGCTAGTCGACCGAGGTTGAGATTGTTCCTGATCCCGTTGACCCATTGTCGCCCAACGAGGCCGACAACTCTTTGACAAGGACTCCAGTCCTGTGTCTTCCTGATGAGGCGACCCAGCCACCTGGGAATCCCATCGAGGAACCGGTTCCCGATCCCGGTAAATCACCGGTTCCCCCGGTGTCTCCTGAGCGACCAAATCAGCCAGTCTGATCAAGGTCGACATCTAGGACCCCCTCGACCGACAGGCCAAGGAAGGCGCATAAGCGCTCTAAAAATCTACTGTTACTCCAGTTCCTTATAAGTTTGCCATTTGTAAAATTGTTTAACTACTAGGGGGTTGAAATTGCTGCCCTCTCCTTTTGTTATGTTTTATTTCCTTACTGTTCTTGCATCTATGTACATTGCTGTCTACCTTGAAAAGTGTATTGTTTGCCCCTTACCTTCTTGGAATGTACTTCTAACTGTTCATTATGTTCTGTACTCTCCTGGGTCATGCCTGAAAATAGTTATTCTGTTGGCTAGTGCACTTACCTGGTAAACAAAAACTAAATAAATAAATAAAATAGAAAAGAGCATGAGGGGAGGCTTCGGCGGAAATTCCGTCTGCGTTACAAGGATTTGATGTGGCAGCAGCTGATTCTATCCAGACAGAAGCCAGCCACAGTTTCTACTCTTGCCATTACTTGATTTTCGCCTCCTAGGTGGAAGCTGACTCCTTTGAAACCGGTCATATCAGTTCCCCCACCCACGGAGCCGGCCAAACCTGCTCCGGTTCGGCCAAAATCGGTCTCTCTGCCGATTGTGGTGGAGCTGTCGCCTAAACAGCCTTCGGGAGGGGCCCCTACGAAGGATTCTTGGACAGTTCCGGGACTCCCATGCAGGTTGTCAGTCACCCTTAAAGCCTGATCGCCCCAGGCGTGTAGAAGAGGACCTTGGTGGCCAACTGATCTTTCTGGATTCTTTGGATACGGAAGGCACCAACTTACACTCTCACCCACGGGACAATGAGTCTATCAGTAGTGTGTTGACGGAGGAGGGCACTTCGTCTTTTCAAGGGATTCTCTGCCTTATCTCCGAATCCACGGAGATGCCCCTGGAGCCTGTCCAGAAAAGGGTGGAGTACCCTCTTACAGATATTCTTAAAAGAGGGGATACACCCATGGAAGCCTTCCCGGTGGCCGAAGCCATTGTTGGCCCAGCCTTGGAGCTCTGGCAGCATCTTGCCTCCTGCCCAGCGCCATCTGCCTGGATGGCCTGCAAGTATGCTGTGCCCATTGAGTCCCTCTCGGGGTTCACTGAACACCTGTTGGCCGAGGGGTTGGTGACTGCCTTAGTGTTCAGATGCACAGGCAGCTCTTCTGACACTGATAGACCTCCTGATCCAAAAAACTGGACCACAAGGCCAGGAAGGTCTATGCAGCCTCTTCTTTAGGCCTCCGTCAGGGGAGCTCGGCCGTCGTCATGGCGCACTTCTTTCGTACCCTGTTGGGCTCCTTAGATGAAGTTCTCCCACATCTCCCCATGGATCTTTAGACTACGGTCAAGTAGGTCTGGGACCAGGGCCATGCCGTTGCCAAGCAGCGGCTTCAGACGGCTTTGGACCCTGGGGGCTCTTGTGCCCATTCAGTGGCAGCCGCAGTTGCCTCACACCGCAGGGCTTGGCTGAGGCTTTCCATCTTTACGGCGGACACCCAGCACAAACTCACTGATGTTCCTTTCTTGGGTACTGATCTCTTCGGCCCAGGTGTGGATGGTCACCTTCAGTGAATCGAGCAGTCCAGTGCCACCTTGGACTCAGCCACTTCTGCTCAATGCGCCCCATGCGCCAAGAAGCAGCAGAAAACTAAAAAGCCTTTTTTGCACCCTGCTCCTGCGGCACAGCAGTCCTCCTTTCATGGCAGGCAGCAACAGCAGACACAGGCTTGGCGCCCTCGGCCCAAGTCCTGGCCTCCACCGGTCCACAGACAGGGAGGTCGAGGTTCAGGCCCTGGACCCTATTCCTCCAACCTGCCCAGTGACAGGATAGGGGTTGCCACCCCTATCTCTGTCATATCAGCTCTGGGTCCTCCTGTGGGGGGTCGGTTCCGACACTTTCTTTCTGCCTGGTCCGCTGTTACCACGGACAGGTGGGTCTTAGAAGTGGTCGGTCAGGGTCTGCCTCTGGAATTTGAGCAGTACCCTCTCAGCCGAGCTCGCGCCCCAAGGGGGGAGAGAGAATCAGCCCACACTCTGTCGGCTCTGAAAGAGAACATAGCCCAGCTCCTTCTCAAGGAGGCAGTGGTTCGAGTAGCAGATCCTCCGGTCAACCTAGGGTTCGTTTCCAGGTACTTCCTGGTCCCGAAGCGGATGGGGGGCTGGCGCTCCATTCTAGATCTGCACGACCCAAATCAGTATTTCAGGCCACGCACCTTCAGGATGGTAATTCTGTCCCAGATCATACCATCCCTGGAGCAAAACATGCGGTTCTGCTCACTGGATCTCCAGGACGTGTTCTTTCACGTTCCGATCCATCCGTCACACCAGCGGTTCCTCCACTTCAGAGCAGGGGAAACCCTATACGAGTTCCAAGCCATGCCATCCAGCCTGTCATCGGCCCCAAGGGTCTTCATCAATGCATTGCAGTGGTGGCAGCCCATCTCGGGCGTCGAGGGGTCAGAGTGTACCCCTACCTCGACGATTGGCTCTTGGCAGGTTCCACCCAGCAAGAGGTGGAGAGGTCCAGGGACCTGGCCCTCCAGACCTGCTCTCAGCTTGGTCTCCTGATCAATGAGGCCAAGTCGGAGCTCGTACAATCTCAGGTGATATGCTTCATCGGGGCAGAGCTTTGCTGCCGGCGGACAGGGCGGAGGTTCTCTCCTCCTTTGCCCAACCATTTCTGGTTGGGCACTTGCGCCCTGCCCGGGACTTTTGATGACGACTTGGCTACATGGCGGCCTGCACCACCATGGTCCGTTGGGCCTAGTGGCATATGCACTCCCTTCAATGGGAGCTGGCCACCCAGTGGACTCAGCGCCTAGGTCATTTCAACCAGCTGATCACTGTGACCCAGAAGATGTGGGACGCTCTCCAGTGGTGCACCATCCTAGACAGATTGCAGGAAGGGATCCCATTTGTCTGCCCTGAGCCAACGATCGTCCTCAGGACTGATGTCTCTCTCACGTGCTGGGGAGCCCAATGAGGAACAACAGGGCCCACGGGTTCTGGACCCCCGAGGAATCCCGATACCATATCAACCTGTTGGAGCTCAGAGTGGTCAGACTGGCATTGTCAGCATTCGCTCAGCAGCTTCGGGGTCAAGTGGTTAGTGATTTATAGGGCTACAGTATTTTTTAATAGTATTCCACCAGCAGTGACTAACTGTAGAATAGTGAGGGAATTTAAGTATAGATTAGTACAATGGCTTGACACTTTATTAGAGTGTAAATGTTTTCATTAACATATAATATGAATGAATTAGTAAATATGTTGTAGTAAAGTTTGTCATATTGTAATTATATGCATGTATGTTATTTTAAAGTCTTGTATTTATGAGTATGTTTTTTATGTAAAACTTATCTCTTGTGAAAATGGGCAGCTTGCCCATCTTGCTAACAAGTATAAAAAATAAATGAAATGAAATGAAAAAGGGTTCAATTCCAGACGGACAATACCACAACCATTTACTACCTCAACAAGCAGGGTGGCATGCACTCCCAGCTGTTGTGCAGGGAAGCACTCCGCATCTGGACACTCGTGAGCCAACTGGAGACGGATCTCCTAGTCATCCATGTGGCAGGAGCCTCAAATCATCTGGCAGATGCTCTCAGCCGCATAGGCGAGACATCCCACGAGTTGTCTCTATATCCAGAGGTAGCTTACAGCCTGTTCTCCCACTGGGGCAAACCGATGGTGGACCTGTTTGCCTCCAGGGAAAACACCAAGCTGAGGCTGTTTCATGCCCTCCCTTTCAGCAGGAATTGCTGCAGGGGGATGCCTTCTCGAGGCCATGGACCCCGGGCCTCTTGTATGCCTTTCCCCCATTTCCCTTGATCCACAAGGTGCTTCTCAAGGTGAGGAGGGACAAGGCGCAGGTGATCCTGGTAGCCCTAGACTGGCCCCACCAGTTCTGATATCCAGATCTCCTCAGCCTCAGCAACAGGCTCCCGAGGCGTCTTCCAGCACGCCTGGACCTGATCTCAGTCAATCAGGGGAAGGTATTCCAACTGGGACCTTCAATCCCTGCACCTGACAGCCTGGTACCTAAGCGGCTAGAGTTCCAGGCTTTGGGTCTCTCTGAGGATGTACTCACAGTAGTGGAAGCATCCAGAAAGGAGTCGACCAGAAAGTGCTACGCCTTCAAATGGAAAAGGTTTTCCATTTGGTATCAGGGCAAGGGCCTGGAACCCCTGTCCTGTCCTGTGACGAGCATTTTAGACTACTTTTGGTCTCTGTCCAAAGGGATCTTTGGCCCTTAAGGTGCATCTGGCAGCCATCTCTGCTTACCGGGCATGGGCGGGTCAGCAGACGGTGGCACAGGAGAAGGTGGTGTGTCGATTTTTCAAAGGCCTTGATCACATATCCCCTCCGGTGCGTGAACCTCCACCCCCGTGAGATTTACTGCTGGTTTTAGCAAAGCTCATGGGCAAGCCATTCGAACCAGTGCACAAGTGTGAGATGTCACACTTGTCGTGGAAGACAGCCTTCCTGGTGGCTGTCACATCTGCCAGAAAGACTGGAGAGCTCCAGGCACTTTTGGTGGAGTCTTCTTATCTGGTCTTCCACAGGGACATGGTTGTCCTGTGTCCCCACCCAAAATTGCTCCCGAAGGTGGTGTCAGAGTTTCACCTTAATCAGGTGTTGACTCTGCCTATGTTCTACCCGAACTACACCTCGGATGCCGAGCACAGGCTCCATACTCTGAACCTGAGATGTGCTCTCTCCTACTATAAGGAGAGGATGGCGGAAGTTCGGGGAGAGGTTCGCCAGCTGTTTGTCACCCACGCTGAAGCCGCACCTGGCAGGCCTGCAGCAAAGCAGACGATTGGCAGATGGGTTACATCATGCATTGATCTCTGCTATAGGTTGGCGGGCAAGGAGCCTTTCAGAGGGATAAGAGCTCATTCCACCTGCCATACCGCTGCATTCGTGGCTGCTTCCAGGGACATCCCTATCCAGGAAATCTGATGGGCTGCTACCTGGAAGACAGCGAACACCTTCATCACCCATTACCACATCAACCTTGAGTCATGCCGGGATGCTGGTTGTGGGGCCTCAATTCTCCAATCTCTGTTCCCAAAGTAGGGGGTGTGCGGCTTGCCTCCCTCCTCCTGGAGAACTGCTAGGAGTCTGCCAACAAATGTGGATAAGAACAACATATCCACAATCCTAGAAAAACAGGTTATTCACCTGTTACAGTAGTTCTAGGAGTGGTATATGTTGTTCATCCACACTGACCCACCTGACCTCCCCAGCTGCGACGCACAACCTAGCTTCCAGCAGGCTAAGATCTGGTGTCATGGGGCGGAGCCGAGGGTTATACCACCTGGGTAGGTAGGAGGAGCCAGCTTGAAGACCTTCTGGCAAGATTTAAAGGGGAAAGGGACATGCCAACAAGTGTGGATGAACAACATATACCACTCCTAGAACTACTGTTACAGGTGAGTAACCTGTTTTGTTTTTTTTTTGCTCGCTGGATCCAGGGCCTGGAGTTTTCTAGTGAGATGCGTTGTCCCTCTCCTGAAGCGGGAGGTTCCTTTATGCCTTCTCTCCATTTCCTCTGATTCAGAGGGTACTAATCAAACTGAAGATGGAGGGGGCCAGCATGATCTTGATAGCACCATTCTGGCCACAGCAGATATGGTTTCCATTACTGCAGCAGTTAGCGGTGGAACCTCCAGTTCCTTTGCCCCTCTGCAGGGATCTGCTGACGCAGGCTTAAGAGACCCTGGTCGATCCCAGACTCAAGTCCCTTCATCTGCATGCCTGACTCCTGAGGACATAGCCATCGCCCGGTTTGGGTGTCCCGGAGGGTGACGGGTGTCCTCGTGGCAGCTCAGAAGCCCTCCACTAGAGCCACATATATCATGAAGTGGAAGAGGTTTGCCATCTGGGCTGCCAGGCATCATTTGAACCCTTTCACTTGTCCGTTGAGCCAAATTCTGGACTACCTGATATCTCTGGACTCAGGTCTCCAGTACTCCTACCTCAAGGTGCACCTTTTGGATATCTCTGCCTTTCATGAGCCCATGGGCGGCTGCACCATTGGAATTGGAATTTTGTTTTGGAGAAATTGACCCTATAGATTTTGAGCCAGCCATGACTTGCGTGCTACTCTTTCTCTCTTGGAAAGTGTTATTTCTGATTGCTCTTACCTCTGCTTGAAGGATTTCTGAGCTTCAGGCTCTCTGGTATGAGGAGCCTTATTTGATTTTTCACAAAGACAAGGTGTCTTTGTGCACAAATCCCAAGTTTCTCCCTAAGGTGGTGTCTGAGTTTATCCTAAACCAATCTATTCACCTACCAGTTTATTTTCCTGAGCATGCCAGTTGAGGGGAAGCACTGCTCCATACGTTAGACATGCGCAGAATTTTGAAGTATTATCTGCTCCACACTAAGGAATGCAGAAAGTTGAAGCAACTTTTTGTTTCTTTCGCCCCAGGTAGAGAGGGAGTTCAGGTTTCTAAACAATGTTTGTCGAAATGTTTGACACATTATATTGTGTTCTTCTACAACAAGCATGACAAGGAGTTGCCGGGGCAGTGAAAGCCCATTCCACAAGGGGCGTGGTTACCTCTGTGGCCTGTTTCATAGGGATCTCAACCACTGACATTTGCGCTGCTGCCACTTGGAGTACCGTCTAAACTTTCACCGAGCCCTACAGTCTGGACATTGCTTCTAGAGCCCTGTGCAGGTTTTGGCAGGGCTGTCCTGCAAGGCCTCTTGTCATAAGCTTTGGCTGACATTCCTCCCAGAGTGTTCCATTGCATCTGTAACTGCTTGAAACAGTGGATGGCAGGAACCTGGCACAAATGGATCTGTCCCACACCTTCCTGCGAGGTATGATACATATTAAGCCACCTATTTGGGACCCTATTCCCCCATGGGATCTCTTATTTTTCTTAGAGAAGCTTATGTTGCCTCCCTTTGAGCAAGCTGCAAGTTGCGAGCTACACTTCCTGTCTTGGAAAGCGTTATTTTTAGTTGCCATCACATCAGCTCGGAGGATTTCCAAGCTTCAGGTTCTGATGTGTAAAGAGCCCTATTTGATTTTTCACAGGGACAGGGTATCCCTGCGTACTAATCCTAAGTTTCTCTTGAAGGTGGTGTCTGAGTTCACTCTTAATCAGGACATTCATCTACCAGTTTATTACCCAGAGTACTCGAATAGATGGTGGGGAGCTTTGTTGCATAATCTGGATGTTCACAGAGTTCTTCATTTTTACGTAAACTGTACAAGGTCTTTAAGAAAATCTGATCCGTTGTTTGTATCTTTCGCCCCAAGAATGATAGGGGCGCCAGTGACTTAAGCAGACTTTGTCCAAATGGTTGATCAGTTGCATAGTTCTAGGGACATGGATATGTTGTTCAATCCACACTGTTTGGCATGTCCCTTTCCCTTAAATCTTTCCAGATGGTCTGAAAGCTGGCTCCTCCCACCCTCCCGGGTGGTATATCCCTCGGCTCCACCCCATGACGCCAGATCTTCCTGGAAGATTTATTTTCCCTCCTTACCGCTCCCATGTTGAGTAGGCCCTGGCACTGCAATCCACGGATTACTTACCGAAAATCAAACTCATTAGAGTTTCTCCGCATCGTTTTGTGATAGCGACCACAATGGAGGACTAGTCCTCGCCCAGGTTCCGCCGGTGTCCTTGCAGGCAGAAGATGTCTTGTACTGACCCGCACGCCATGAGCGTCTACTGCCTGGGCCATGATCATGATACCCAGGCCTCCGATTTTTGTCACGCCTTCCATCCAGCAGTGTTGGACGATTGCCTCGCACGTCTGCAGCTCGGTTGACTGGAAAAACGGTACTTGCCAGTCAAATCAAAAGATGCCCATCGGGTGGTCTCTGTAGCCACTGGTTCTGCCGAACAACTCAAGTAGATGAAGGCTTTCGAGGAGGAGGAGGCTCGGGCCACCAAGCAATCCTCTTCAGTTTTGGTCTTCATCCCACTCAAACTGGGCTGTACCTTCTCAGGCTCCTTCAAGGAGTTGTGCCAGTCTCTCCTGACCAAGGGGGAAGGCCCGTCCGGTTCATACATCTCCCTCTCCCGTAAGAAGGATTCTAAGGAGTCGAGAGAAGAGACGTCTCGTCGACGTCGCTCCTGGGATAGAGAGCGGTCTCGGCCCCAGGAATCTCCAGTTTTGACTTCAGTCGAGATTGCAGCCTCGGCCACTGGCTTCATGGTACCCCCATTAGGCCGGCTGGCTAAGACATGGGACGACGATCCAGTCGAGATTATCCTCGAATCTGTCTACCCTTTGTCGACCGATGAGGCCAGCAATTCTCTGTTCAGGACTCCGGTCCTGACCGGACCTACCGAGGAGGAGACTTAGCCTGCTGGTAACCTTTTCACGGTCCCTGTCCCTGTCCCTGACCTGGAGGAGCCGTGGGTCTACCCGGCTCCTTCTGAGCAGCCCTGTCGGTCCCCCTGATGGAAGAGGTCTAGGTCTTGGATACCCTCGATCGATAGGCCGAGGAAGTCTAAAAACCCTACAAAAAGCGGTGGTGCTGCTGTTCATCTTCATCCTCCTCAGATGAAGAGAGGCTTCAACGCAAGTTGCAATGATGCTGCGAGGTTCTCATGTGGCAACAGTTGGTGTTCGCCAGTCCGAAGTCGACATCACATGGCTGTCAACCTCTAGGCTGACGCTGACTCCTCCAGAGCCGGTCGACACTGCCCCTCCACCCACAGAGCTGGTGAAGGCCCTCCCAGCTCGGCCTAAACTGGCCTCTCCACCAGTGGTGGAGCCACCACCTGAACAGCCTCCCACCGGGGCTCCTGCCAAGGAGTCTCGGCCCGCTAAGGTTCTCCCACACAGGCTGTTGGTCACCCTCACTCCCAACCGTCCACGGCAGGTCGAGGGTGACTCAGGTGGTCGGCCAATCTATCCAGAGTCCGAGGACGCCGATTTGCATTCTCATTCATTTGAAGATGACTTGCTTGGGGCCAGGGTCTCTCGATGGAGGAAGATCCCACGTCTTTCATGGGCATTCTCCGTCTGCTCTCCAAATCCACGGGGATGCCTTTAGAGCCTGTTCAAAAATGGGCTGAATATCCTCTGACAGATATCCTGAAGAAAGAGGATTCTCAGACAGAGGCCTTCCCAGTGGCCAAAGACATTGTTGGCCCGGCCTTGGAGCTTTGTCAGCACCCTGCCTCCTGCCCTGTGCCATCAGCCCGAATGGCCTGCAAGTGTGTGGTCCCCATCAGCTCCCTATCGGGATTCACAGAGCACCTCTCAGTTGAGAAGTTGGTGACCGAATCTGTGTTTCGGTGCTCGGGCAATTCGGAAGACATCAATAGACCCCTAGACAAAGAGTCCAAGAAACTGGACCACTCTGCCAGGAAAGTCTATGCTGCCTCTTCGCTTGGTCTCCATCAGGTGAGCTCCGCTGTTATCATGGCACTCTTCTCTCATGCCCTCTTGGGCTCTCTAGATGAGGTGCTTCCTATCTCCCCGTGGACCTCCAGACTACGGTTAAGCAGGTCCAGGATCAGGGTTGGGCTTTTGCTAAACAGCAACCCCAGATGGCCCTGGACATTGGGGATTCTTGTGCCCGTTCAATGGCGGCTGCAGTCGTCATGCGCCACAGGGCTTGACTGAGGGTCTCAACCTTCACGGCAGACACCCAGCACAAACTGGTGGACGTTCCCTTCCTGGGCACCAGTTTGTTCAGTCCAGGAGTTGACGGTCACCTCCAGCGCATCGAGAAGTCCAGTGCCACCTTGAACTCCGTTGCTTCCACCCAGAAGGAATTGCAAGGTTCCAAAAAACAGAAGAGAAAGCCTCTTGGCCTTCTGCCCCTGCGGCCATGCAGCCCCTGTCACAACCCCACTCAGCAGGTCAGGCCCTCTGCTCCCACAGTGCCAACCTCCGAGCGCAGTATTGTGAACAGGAACAGAAACAGGGTAACCCTCCTGTCTGTTTTGTGGGTTCGATTCAACCTTTGGTCTCAAGTTCTGGAAGGATTCAAACTGTGAACCTCTTACTAGCGTATCCAAGTGTACAGGCTCAGATAATTCTGCTCTTCGGGGAAATGCCAGATATCTTTTGCCTATGGGCACCTAACCAGGTGTACAAAATGAACCCTTAAAACTATATGAAAGACCTCAGATAAACTCTTACCTTTTCCCAGGTTGGTAAACCAGTAAGCTTTGCACAGTGTCAACTTCAACCATATATGCTTCACTTGTCAAATAAAGAATTTCGAAGGCACACCAAGTAGTCTCTTAAAATAGATGTTTACTTTAAAATAGATAAAAATATGTAAAATGTAAATACAGAACAATATATCACAAAACATACACTCACTTAAAAGAACAAAATTTAAAGTGCAAACTCCTACCAACCATACACTTAGACTTGTCTATCTAATGTATTCTTATCTTCTTACAGTGTTGATAGATGTTGTAGCTTCAGAGTCCAAACATGAATGTCTCTCTAAAGGTCAGTCACAGCATAATTAAAACAACTGTCTTGAACTTGCCTTCTCCATGATGTCACCCAGCTCCTCCTCTGTTTATTAAAAATCATACAACCAGGATGTCTAATCATTCAGAAGGTAAATGAAATAAGGTGACATCAGCAAAAAAAATTTGATCTTACTTCGAGAAACAGCTCTTGCAGCAGGTTACACCATTAGGACTGAAGCCGGCAGGCGTCAGGACCCCACGGAATTCTTCTAGCTAGCTATCTTCAGCGGGGACCGCCCCCGACGTCAGGCGTAGTACATAAAGGGCAGTCCGCCAGATTCCCAGTTCTTTCCGCTCGTCGACTTGCATGTCTCGACCCTTCGCTCGTTTCTGCTCGCGACCCGGTTAAGTTCTTCCTTCGAAAAGTTTGTTTTTTCGGCTCTTTTGTTGTCTGATGTCCTCTCCAACCTCTGTTGAAGACCATCCTTCAAGTGCTTCTGTGGAAGCAAATCCCGTAAGGATCCGCGTACTGCCCTGCGTCCGGTGCCTGGGCCCAGACCACGACACCCGTCCTGCTCATTTTGCCAGGGTTCAACAGCCGACTCGGATCCGTCGCCAGAAGGCCCTTCAGGCGTTCCTGCTCGAAGAAAAAATCAGGGCCGTGGACGCAGCCTCCAAGGGGGAATCCTCAGAGAAGGCCCGGAGACACCCCGAGAAGCACAGGGAGAGAGTAAGATCCAAGTTCCCGTCTAGGGCCTCCGACTCCCGTAGCGCCGGTTCCCAGTCTGACCACTCTCCTTCCCGGGCCCGTTCTCAGCCTCCCCCCACAGCGGTGAAGACCCCTTTGGGCTCCTCTTCTGCCTCACAGGACAAGACCTCCAAGCCTTCCTCATCTTCCTCTTCTAAGGCCCTGGCTAGGTCGGGGGACCGTCATCACCACCATAAGTCTGGTTCCCGCCGTTCTGAACCCGTCAGGTCTGCCTCCTTGCCTCCTCCTCCCCAGAGGAAGACCAAAGAGCTTACCTCCTTGAAGAAGTCGTTGGACCTGGCGCCGGCCCATCCGACGCTGGCCCTACACCATAGGTCCCAGGAACTGTCGACCGCCAGACGCCCGTCGCCAGTCAGGCCTACGTCTTCTCGGTCGTCGGCCGGGGGACCGACGTCCGTACCCGTACCCATTGAGAAGAGGACCCCGACGCCTCCCACCGACGTCGGTCAGGAGACGATCACGGAGGAGGAGCTGACCCAGCCTGAGGACCAGACAGGCGAACCCGGTCCTGTCGCACCCCCCAAGGAGCCCTCTCCAGAACCTGAGACCCCTGGGGACCCGACGCCAGAACCCAACGACCAGCCATCGGTGCCTGGTCCGTCGTCGGGCCTCTCCATATCCGAGGTCAAGAAGTGTGGGGCACCATAAAAAGGGATGTGGTTCCCACTCCTCCTCCTCCTCCTCTCCTCCACCTGCGACCCCACCGGCCCCTGCGCCCCCTACTCCGTCTGGGGTGGCAGGCCGAGTACCTTCCCCAGGAGCCGGCGGATCCTCCTAGGGGGAGACCAGACAAAAGGAGACCTCCGTCCAGATCTTCTTCAGGGTCACCCAGCCCTAAGAGACCCAGAAGACGCCGCCGTTCGCTTTCGATGGAGGACACGGGATCAGAATTCTCGGAAGGATCCAGATCCCCCTCTCCGATCCACATCCCTTCTCCGGATCCACATGAACTTCTTAGATCTCCTCCGGATGACCCATCGTTCTCAGAGATCATGAGGCATATCCAAGAGAACATGGGCTGGGATGTGGAAGAGTTAGACCACGAGAGACTACGCCTCACTGGGTATCTTTGGCAGAAAGATCCTAAGCCTGTGGTGGTACCACCCTTGGTGGACACTTTCGTGGACATCACCAAGGCAGCGTGGAAGCGTCCACACTCGCTCCCGGCGATGCCGAAGAAAGCTGACCGCCTGTACAGGGCCCCTAGGGAGGACCAGTATCTGGCTTCACATCCTCTGGCCGACTCTCTGGTCATCACAGCCTCTCATGACCGGTCCCAGAGACCGCAACATTTGAGCACCCTGCCACCGGACCCGGAGTCCAAACAGCTGGACGCTATGGGCAGGCGCACGTATGCTTTCGCTACTTGCGCCATCAGATCCCTGAACTACTTAACCCACATGGTACAGTTCCAAAATGCCTTGTGGGAGCAGGGACTGGACCTGGCAGACAAATTGCCAGACGGTGAGCAGAAGGAGGAGATGTTGCAACTTCTCCGTCTGAGGTTCAGGCGTGGAAACCAGGTGCTGTGAGCCGCGTGCGATTCCATGACTCCTCGGCCCAGAGCGGCAGCTTCGGCGTATGCCTCCGGAGACACTCATGGGTCCTGTCTCGATTCACCCGATGTCCAGAAGAACATCCTGACGCCTCTTTGACGGAGTTCTTTTGGTGAATCCTCTGAGAAGGTCCTCACCAAACTCCAAGAGGCGGAAGGTGGTGAGGTCGGTCCAGGCAATGTACCAGCCCAGGCTTAGTTCCTTCGTAGGAACCAAAAGCCGTTTTCATGGCGGACGAGAGACAGCAGTCCCGCACAGACCACAACAGAGGGCTCCGTTTCTCACAGAGCCCAGGGAAAGTTGCCCACGGGCCGAAGTCAGCTCCCAGCTAAGCCGGCTCAGCCCGCGGGCCCCTCCGCCGCCACAGCATGACTCCTTCCCGGCCCCCGCCCCTCAGGATCAATGGGACATCAAGGTCGGGGGTCGCATTGCGGACTACATGCCAGGGTGGCAGTCCATCACCACCGACAGGTGGGTCCTTCAGTTGGTCGAAAGAGGCCACTTTATAGAATTCGCAGACAAGCCACCCTCGAGGCCTCCTCTGCTCTCCCGTTACTCGGGTCAGCACAAATTGCTTATCAGGCAAGAAATACTCACGTTCCTGCAGAAGGGAGCGGTGGAGTATGTTCCAGAGAACCAGATAGGATCTGGATACTATTCCCACGTCTTTCTGGTTCCGAAGAAAACAGGGGACCTCCGTCCAATCTTGGACCTCAGCGACCTAAATACATTGGTCGACTACAAACGATTTCTCATGGTGACCCTTCAGGGTCTCATTCCCATGCTAAGGCAGGACACCATCTTAGCGTCCCTAGACATGCAGGACGCCTACCTGCATATCCCTGTGGCGCAAGCACACAGGAGGTTCCTGTGCTTTGAGTTTCTCGGCCACCATTTTCAGTTCCGAGCTCTTCCGTTCGGACTGTCGTCGGCCCCCAGGGTCTTTACCAAGTGCATGGCAGTCGTGGCAGCGTCTTTAAGGAGACAGGGCCACTATGTGTTCCCGTACTTGGACGATTGGCTTCTCATGGCCGCCTCCAGAGAGGCGTTGTTGCTGGCTATCCAGAGCACCCAGGCTCTGTTCCAGTCTCTGGGCATCCTCATCAATTACGAGAAGTCTCTCCTCATACCGTCACAGAAGCTGCAGTTCATAGGCGCAGTTCTGGACACCGTCCAAGGGAAAGCATTTCTTCCCGACGAAAGAGCGGAACGCATCAGATCCCTCATCAGGGACCTCTCGGCGAAGAAGACTGCTCCTGCCAGGCTGGTCCTTCGTTTGCTCGGACACATGGCTGCGGCCATCCCAACCATCCCTTTGGCAAGGCTCCACATGCGGGTAACTCAGTGGATGCTCAAGGTGCAGTGGGACCAAAGACAAGGCCACATGCAGCAGCCGGTCAGAATCACGAATGCCGTGATTCGAGACTGGCAGTGGTGGCTAGATCCAGGAACACTCTCTGCGGGTGTTCCGTTCACAGCGCCGTCCCCGGAGGTGATTCTTTCCACAGACGCCTCAGGGCTGGGGTGGGGAGCACACCTGAACGGGGTGAGGTCACAGGGAATGTGGACCCCTCAGGAAGCTCATCTCCACATCAACATTCTGGAGATGAGGGCGGTCCTTTACGCCCTGCAGGCCTTTCAGTCAGAGATCCCACCGAATACTCTCATGCTTCAAACAGACAATACGGCGGTGATGTATTACCTCAACAAACAAGGAGACGCACACTCTTACCCCCTTTGCAGGGAGGCGATGAGAGTGTGGGATTGGGTAATCCGTCACGGTGCGAGCCTGATTGCAGTTCACGTTCCCGGAGTGGACAACACAATCGCAGACGGCCTGAGTCGTTCCCAGGCCAAGGTCCACGAGTGGGAACTTCTTCAAGGGGTAGCAGAGGATCTGTTTCTTCGATGGGGCACTCCAGAACTGGACTTATTCGCTTCCCCATCCAACGTAGAACTGCCCAGTTTTTGCTCGCTAGATCCAGGGCCTGGTGTTTTCTGGAGAGACGCGTTGTCCTTCTCCTGGGCGGACAGATTCCTCTACGCCTGCCCTCCCTTCCCGTTGATCCAGAGAGTTCTTCTCAAACTGCACAGGGAGCATGCAACAATGATCCTGGTAACCCCATTCTGGCCCAGACAGATCTGGTTCCCCTTGCTAACGCAGCTGTCCCGGGAACCTCCAATCCCGTTGCCTTTCAGCTCCCATGTCTTGTCTCAGGAGGAAGGTTCTCTAGTCCACCCAGACTTACGCTCTCTGAACCTGCATGCATGGCTCCTAGAGACATAGCCATTTTGCGACACGGGGTCTCGCAAGAGGTGGCGGAAGTTCTTTCCGCTGCCAGAAAGCCGGCAACGCATGCGACGTACACCGTGAAATGGCGCTGCTATTGCTTGTGGTCACAAGCACGCGGCCTTTCCCCTCTCGGATGCCTGGTGAAAGTGGTGCTGGAATACCTGCTTTCCCTATTCCATTCGGGTCTCGCTTACTCCTCTATTAAGGTGCACCTCTGCGCGATTTCTGCTTACCACTTCCCGGTGGGACAGCGCACAGTGGCACAGCTTGATGCCTCTCGAGATTTCCTGAGAGGGGTGTTGCACCTTAGGCCACCCATTAAGGATCCAGTTCCTCCATGGGACTTACTCTTCGTCCTGGAACAACTCACGCTTCCCCCCTTTGAACCTGCCATGGATTGCGAGCTGCGTTTTCTGTCATGGAAAACGTTATTTTTGGTTGCTGTCACGTCAGCAAGGAGAGTTTCCGAGCTCCACGCTCTCATGTCTCATGCCTTATTTAATTTTCCACCAGGACAGAGTATCTCTGAGGACGAATCCTAAGTTTTTGCCTAAGGTGGTCTCCGCCCTCACTCTCAACCAGGACATCGATTTACCTGTATATTTTCCTAAATATTCCAATAGAGGAGAGGCATTGCTTCACACCCTGGATGTTCACCGCTGTCTAAGGTATTACCTGAACAGAACTAAACAGCTTCGCAAGTCGGAGCAACTATTCGTTTCCTTTGCTGAGAGGATGCTGGGCCAACCAGTCTCAAAGCAATCTCTTTCTCGCTGGCTTGTCCAGTGTATCTCATTTTGCTACGACAGCAAACAGAAGCCCCTCCCGGGTACAGTCCGGGGCCATTCGACAAGGGGGGTGGCTACCTTGTTTGCAGCACTTCGTAACGTCTCCACCTCTGCCATTTGTGCTGCAGCTACTTGGAGCTCTGTGCACACATTCATTAGGCACTATAGCCTGGATATTGCATCACGGCGGAGAGCCGGTTTCGGCCTGGCCGTGCTACAGGGTCTCCTGTCCTAGAGTCAGGACTTGTCAAAGATCTTCCTAGTTTCCTCCTCCCAGAATGCTTACAGGCGCTATTGCTTGGAAATCAGTCCTAATGGTGTAACCTGCTGCAAGAGCTGTTTCTCGAAGTAAGATAGTACAGTTCACGGAGAACTTACCGTAACAGTAGATCTTCGAGAACAGCTCTTTACCTTAATTCTCCCACCCACCATTACCCTTGGAGGAGGTAGCGCTCACCGAGCTCTTGGGCAGGGGCTTGCGCCCTTTGTCTTTTGATGACGGATCCTCGGTCTCCCATTCTGATGTCATTCTGCGGCTGGGAGTCTCTGGCGGGAGAACTGGGGAATCTGGCGGGCCGCCCCCTTATGTACTATGCCTGACGTCGGGGGCAGGACCGACATCGGGGGCGGTCCCCGCTGAAGATAGCTAGCTAGAAGAATTCCGTCGGGTCCTGACGCCTGCCGGCTTCAGTCCTAATGGTGTAACCTGCTGCAAGAGCTGTTCTCGAAGATCTACTGTTACAGTAAGTTCTTGCGTAACTGTACTTTTCCCCATATGACTTCCCAATCAAGTCTGTGATTTTCCAGTATCTTCTTTCATCCATGAGCAGTTTCCTGCTTCACAAAGATATCGAAGAACTTTTTATGACTCTCTCTGCCAGATCTCACTGTGGTGTAATATGCTTTGTGACACCAGGTGAAATTAACTGGACTTCCTCTGAAGAAGTCATAAAATGGATATTATCTCTATCCTGGCAGCTGGCAAGCTACAGTTAAGTCACATAAACAGGCGATCCTTAATTTATGCCTCTTCTAGTCTTTAATTATCTCCTGGCTTTCAGGTTAACATCATGTAGCTGAAACCTGGGGGGTGGTTATCCCAGGAGCACAACATTTCTCATTACAGACAATCACACTACATTTTGATTTTACAAAAATCATAGAGTGATCAGAACCAGCTGTCAAAGTGTCACAGCCTCAGTTTCAGTCGGGGCAGCAACAGCAGGCTCAATCTTGGCACCCTTGGCCCAAGTCAGGCACTTTGGCAGCCCATAAGCCCGGAGGGAAAGGTCCCAGTGGTTCCTCGGCCGGACCTTCCTCCTCCAAGCCTGCACAGGGATGGGAGTTGCCAACCCCATACCCGTCACGCCCTCTCTGGGTCCTCCCGTGGGGGGCCAGCTCCGCCACTTCCTTTCTGCCTGATCCGCTGTCACAACAGACAACTGGATATTGGAAGTGGTTGGCCAGGGGCTGCCTCTGGAATTCGAGCAGTACCCGCCAAGCCGAGCCTGCGCCCCATGGGAGGAAAAGGTATCCGTGCACACTCAGTCGGCTCTCCGAGACGACATCACCCAACTCCTCCACAAGGAGGTAGTGGCCAGAGTTGCGGATCCCCCGGTCAACCCAGGGTTCATTTCCAGGTACTTCCTAGTCCCGAAATGGACGGGGGGGCTGGTGCCGCATTCTGGATCTGCACGACCTGAACCAGTTTCTCGGGTCTCGCACCTTCAGGATGGTAACTCTGTCTCAGATCATACCATCTCTCAAACAGAACATGTGATTTTGCTCTCTGAATCTGAAGGACGCGTTCTTCCACATCCTGATCTGTCAGTCACACTGAAGGTTCCTCTGCTTCTGGGCAGAGGGAACCCTTTATGAGTTCCAAGCCATGCTGTTTGGTCTGTCATTGGCCCCCAGGGTCTTCACCAAATGCATTGCAGTGGTGGCGCCCCATCTTCGGCATCGAGGGGTCAGGGTGTTCCCCTACCTGGACAATTGGCTCATACCGGGTCCCTGTAGATCAGAGGTGGAGAGATCCAGGGATCTGGCCCTCCAGACCTGTTCAACCTTGGCCTCCTGATCAATGATGCCAAGTCGGAACTTGTGCCTTCACAGGTGATCTGCTTCATCAGGGCAGAACAGGATTCCTGCCGAGCCAGAGCCAGGCCTCCCGGCAGACAGGGTGGAGGTTCTCGCCTCGTTTTCCCGATCATTTCTGGTTGAGCACTTGCACCCTGCCCGGGACTTCATGCGACTTCTAGGTTGCATGGCGGCCTGCACCTCTGTGGTCTGATGGGCCCGTGGCATATGCACCCCTTCAGTGGGAGCTGGCCAGCCAATGGACTCAGCGACTAGGTCATTTCAACCAGCTGGTCAGTGTGACCCAGAATATGTGGGACACTCGCCAGTGGTGGACCGTCCTATAACATCTGCAGGAGGGGATCCCGCTTGTCCGCCCTAAGCTGACGGTTGTCCTGATGACCAGTGCCTCTCTCACGGACTGGGGTGCCCACAGAGTCCATGGGCTCTGGACCCCCGAGGAGTCCCGATGTCACATCCACCTGCTGGAACTCTGAGCAGTTCAGCTGGCGCTGACTGCATTCGCTTCATTCCTTCGGGGTCAAGTGGTTCAAGTCCAGACGGACAACACCACGACCATGTAGCATCTCAACAAACAGGGCAGCACGCACTCCCAGCTTCTGTGCAGGGAGGCTCTCTGCACCTGGATCCTCGTGAGCCGACTGGAGGCAGATGATCTAGCCATTCATGTGGCAGGATCCTCAAATCAGCTGGCAGACACCCTCAGCTGTGTGGGTGAGGCATCCCATGAGTGGTCTCTCCATCCAGAGGTAGTACACAACTTGTTCTCCCTGTGGAGCACCCCTCAGGTGGACCTGTTTGCCTCCAAGGAGAATGCAGAGCTGAGGCTGTTCCATGCCCACCCCCCTCAGCAGGGCTCACTGCAGGGGGATGCCTTCTTGAGGCCATGGACCCCAGGCCTCTTCTCTGCCTTCCCTACACTTACCTTGATCCACAAAGTGCTCCTCAAGGTCAGGAGGGACAAGGCACAGGTGATCCTGGTGGCACTGGACTGGCCCTGCCAGTTTTGGTTCCCCGATCTCCTCAACAACAGGCTTCCAAGGCATCTTCCAGCACACCCGGACCTGCTCTCAGTCAGTCAGGGGAATGTCCTCCACCTGGACCTTCAATCCCTGCACCTGATAGCCTGATTCCTGAGCAGCTAGAGTTCCAGACTTTTGGTCTCTCCGAGGATGTCCCCACTATAGTTGAGACATCCAGGAAGGAATCGACCAGGAAGTGCTATGCCTTCAAGTGGAAGAGATTCTCCCCTTGGTTTCAGGGTAAGGGCCTGGACCCTTTGTCCTGTCCAGTGGCCAGCATTCTCGACTACTTTTGGTCTCTCTCCAAAGGGGGTCTTCAGTCTACTACCGTTAAGGTGCACCTGGCAGCCATCTCTGCTTACCGGGCGTGGGCTGGTCAGCAGACGGTGCCACAGGAGAAAGTGGTCTGGCGTGTCTTCAAAGGCCTTGATCATATTTCCCCTCTGGTGCATGAACCACCACCACCTTGGGATCTACTGCTGATAGTGGCAAAGCTCATGGGTAAGCCATTCAAACCGATGCACAGGAGTGAAATGTCATGGAAGACTGCCTTCCCAGTGGCTGTCACATCAGCCAGAAGGATTAGGGAGCTCCAGGCGCTCTATGTTGAGTCTCCTTATATCGTCTTGTACAGGGACAAGGTTGTCCTCTGCCCCAACCAGAAGTTCCTTTCGAAGGTTGTGTTGGAGTTTCACCTGAACCAGGTGATGACTCTGCCAGTGTACTACCCCAATTACACCTTGGAGACTGAGTACAGGCTCCATACTTTGGACCTGAGATGAGCGCTGTCTTATTATAAAGAGCATATGGCTGAAGTTTGGGAAGAGGTTCGCCAGCTGTTTGTCACCTGCGCTGAAGCCGCACCTGGCAGACCTGAAACAAAGGGGACAATTGGCAGATGGATTACATCTTGCATTGATCTCTGTTATAGGTTGGCAGGTAGGGAACCTCCCGTAGGGCTAAGGGCTGATTCCACCTGCCATACTGCTGTGTTGGTGGCTGCTTCTAGGGACATCCCTATCCAGGATATCTGCAGGGCTGCTACCTGGAAGTCGGCAAAGTTGTTCTTTTCACATTACCACATAGACCTACAGTCACACCGGGATGCTGGTTTGGGGGCCTCAGTTCTCCAATCTCTGTTCCCTAAGTAGGGGTGTGCACCTTGCCTCCCTCCTCCCAAAGAAGTGCTAGGAGTTTGCCAAACAGTGTGGGTAGAACAACATATGCACATCCCTAGAAACACAGGTTACTCACCTGTAACAGTAGATCTTCCTTGGGGATAATCTCTTGCAGCAGGTGATGCACTTGGGTCATCACCAAAAGGCGCTGTGGTGCATGGCAGTTCTCTTATAGCAATCTTTTGCCAGGGGCTGCCCACATATGACAGCATCATTCTGCTCCTATATAAGTGGGCGGTCCCAGATGTCCTCAGTTCATTTTCCCGCCGTCTTCTGCTCGCACACAGCAGCTAGTGCAGAGAGCAGCAGTCGTTGATGAGAACTTGAGCTGGGAACGGCATTTCTCTGTTTCCTTTATCGACGAATGTCCACAGAATCTACAAGCAAGAACGCGCTTTTCTGCTCATGTTGTTGAGGTAGGAAGATCTACCGTTACAACAACCATACCATTTGTCTTAGGTGTCTGGGTCCCACACATGACACCATCTGCTGCGTTCATTGCCAGGAGTTCAACCAGGCAACCCGTCGACGGTGGCTGCAGGAGATCGAAGCACACTTCATGGAGCAGAAAGTGTCTCTCTTAGAGAACGGGGCTTGTTCGAAGGAGCCCCGTACTACTGCTTCACATAAGAAGCATAAACATGATAGGGATAAATCATCCTCATCTTCACTGGGCAAACGCTCATCGATGGCCACCAATACAGGTGCTCCACCGTCGACGATGCCCTCCAGGACTGTTTCCTTGTCGAAGGGGGTTTACACCCTCACGTTGATGGCACTTTCTAGCGCTCTTAGAGCAGTCTTTATGGAACCCTGTGTTGGTTCCCTTGACATCCCATCGACAATAACTCATTTTCCATTGATGACATCTCCCTTTAAGCATTCCAGTGCCTCTTGCCTTGCTGCCCCATCGACGATGAGCCATTCCTCTATGGGCAGAACTACTGGGTTTGCTGTCTTCGATGCCGCTCTGCCTTCACAGCCATTCTCCCATGGAGGCCAGGTGGACAGGGATCGGGGCCCTGGACTTTACCACCCAGGGGCTAGACCTGTTTATTCCTCATGTCCTATTTCCTTAACAATCCCAAAAAAAAGACCCTGGTTTCTCAGAAACCCCCTACCCTGTCCCCGTCCTCTACCTCATTGGACGTAGCCTCAGTGGTACAACAGATTCTACAAGTAATTAGGCACTCTCAATCTCCCACTCTGGAGGAGGCTAGTCGCCCTTGCCATTCTCCTACCCCTTCACCAAAATACTTCCAGGGAGAGAGGGAACGCTCACCACCCTGGTCCCCTCCCTCTTATGAGGAAGAATACCTTTTGATGAGACGGAATTTCCAGAAGGCTTTCCCAGAGATCTGGAGGATGTTGACCTACAGGACTTGGACTCTCATCCTCCATCTTCTCTTTCTACTATCTCCTCCTTACATGAGGATGCCTCCCACCACACGGTGGCCTCTCCTCCTGATGACGCATCTTTTCACGAGATGATGATTCAGATTCAGAAAATCATGGGTTTTTCAACCACTGAACATGATAAACAAAGAAAGGTATGGCAGACTATCTCGAACTGCCTGAAGAGCCTGTAGTAGTGGTATCCCCACTTATACAAACTTATCAAAACGCAGTACTGGCAGCTTGGAACCAGCCCTTAGTGGTCCCTGCCATTCCTAGGAAGGCTGATCACCTTTACCAGGCTCCTTTTCACCATCTCTTTCTTTCCACTAGCCCTGAGGCTGAATCGGTGGTGATTACTGCGGCTCATGATCGTAGCAAATGACCAAAACACATGAGCCCATTACCCCCTGATAAGGAGCCCCACCGACCCGACTACCTTGGGAATAAGGTGTTTTAAGGAGGGTACCATGAATCTTAGAATTCTAATTTACATGGGACACATGGTTAAATATCAACGTACCCTCTGGTCCTGTGCTATAGAACTAGTCCGTAAACTCCCTCCATCTCAGGAGTAGGACCAATTATTGGCTACCATTTCCACTGGAAATTCCATATCTCGACACCTGGTGGGCTCAGGTTATGATGCAGTGGATACTACAGCCTGCACAGCAGCCACGGGGATTACCCTGAGATGCCACGCTTGACTACATGTATCAGGATTCACACCAGATATACAACATAAAGTGGTAAATACCCCTTTTAATGGATCTAAATTGTTTGGTCCAGGTACCCAAATGCTTCTGGATGATCTCCAAGCTTCAGGGTGGACCTTACGTATGGTACATAGCATGTATCATACCTCACAGCTATCTTACCAATACCGCTCTCAGTCCTTTCAGTCAGAGAGGGGCAGTAAACACAGACGTACCTACAGAGACAGATTCTGTAGTCGTTTCCAGTCTTCTTCCAGGAGTGCCACTCCTACCTCCAGGGGCTCCCGCTCCCACCCCCAGGGTGGAGCCAGTCAGCCCACTTCCCAGTGACCAACTGGGGCACTGCCCTGACTTCCTCCACCAGGCCTTAGAAGCCGTGAGCAGTCGTTTTGCCCTCCATTTAGAGGCCTGGCAGGCGATCATATCGGACGAGTGTGTACTTTAGATCATAAGGATGGGGCATATGCTAGAACTCACGTCAGTGCCTCCCCCTAATTCCCCCGCTCTGTCCATTACCCACCCGACCATATTCCTATCCTACAGGAGGAACTTCAGGCACTTCTTCACAAGAATGCTGTCTATCCAGTCCCTCCATTGGAGTACCACCAGGGATTTTACTCCCATTTCTTTCTGGTACCCAAACACTCTGGAGATCTAAGACCTATACTAGACCTTAGGCAACTGAATCTACACATTCAGTACAAAAGGTTCTGGATGGTCACCCTAACATCTTTAATGCCGATATTAAAACAAGGGGATTGGCTATGCGCAGTAGACATGAAAGATGCCTACCTACATATCCCCATCCACCCCACCCACCACCGGTTCCTTCGCTTTTACCTGCTAGAACAGCATTACCAATTTTGGGCACTCCTGTTTGGTCTCTCATCCACCCCGGGAGTCTTTACCAAGTGCCTAGCGATGGTGGTGGCAGGCCCTGTGACGGGATGGACATTTTGTCTTCCCATACCTGGACGATTGACTTATAAAAGCAGACTCAGAAACCTTTCTGCTTTCATCCCTCCAGGCAACCCTCACTCTGTTTCAGTACCTGGGAATTACGGTCAACTGGCCCAAGTCCAATCCAACCGCTACCCATTCGCTTCAGTATATAGGAACTGTTCTGGATACCGCCTCCGCCAGGGCTTACCTCCCTGCCAACAGACAAAACAGAATTCTGTCTCTGGCTTCCCAGATACAAACTCAAAAGTTTATTACAGCCAGACATCTCTGATGCCATCGATCGATTATGGGCTGGTGATCTACGAATATGCAACAGACACAGCCCTCCACTGCATCTCAACCGCAATGAATAAAGCCTGCCATCTCCTCACAGGTGCTGCTAGACTCATGCACACCTGTGATCTCTATACCATGGCTGGCGGGCTACAGCTCAGTGGTAGAATCTGGTATCAAACCTGCCTCCTTGCCAAAAAAGCCTCCTTAAACCTTCTACCACCAGGAGTACAGAACCTACTGACCCCTTCCCAGAGCACAAAGCAAACCAGAAGTGCTGCCTCTTAGGTGTTCCATGTGCCAAGGTGCCGCACTACCCTGGTTCAACAGGGTTTCTCATACCGAGCCCCCCTTTGGACAAGTGCGCTACCTCAGGACATCTGTGATACAGCAACGATTGGCTCTTTTAAACACAAACTGTGCCAGCAGCTTCTCACCATGGGTACTTGTGCCTGCCCCTACTAAATACCGCCTCAAGTCAGTAATCCCATTGCCGTAGTCTGCACTTACCCTCTAGCACTTCTTAAACCTGTCACTGTTCCACTGGGTAGACCCAGCCTTGCACTTCACTGACCCACCATCCTCTCCCATGATGCTGCCACACACCCCCGCCTCTCTTCCCTACCCCTCCACCTCCTACCCCCACCCACCCCTTCCTTTTACCATTACCTCTCCATCTTCTCCTCTCTCTGTCTACTCTACTGATTTTTGTCTCTTCTTGATGCGAGCATACATTGTACAATGCCTCGGTATAGTGTAACCATGAACTTTCTCTGTATTGTTGTACCGTAACATGTGTTTGTATATTTGCTACCGAACCACTCCGTATTTGAATGTTTATGTATCACTCTGTTCTTGTTAACTGACGTGGAACCAATTAATGAGCATCCGCTCACTGGTGCTCTCCAAGATTTCAAAATAAAAAAATTTAAAAAATGCCTTCTGGGGCACATGGCCGCTGCCACATCCCCACAGTGGCCTTTGCCTGTTTACATATGATACTAGTCTAATGGACTCTTAAGAATCAGTGGCAGCAAAAGAAGGGGAATTTGAAGACAAAATCAGAGTCATTACTTTCCTACGCTCAACCCTGAATTGGTGGACCCAGCGTGCCAACCTATCTCAAGGCATGCTCTTCCACTCCCCTCCTTCCCAGCAGACGTTGACCACGGATGCATCCCTCGATGGCTGGGGTGCACACCTGGGTCCCTACAAGACACAGGGCAGGTGGCCCCAATCCTCCATTTATCCCCATATAAATCTACTGGAAATTAGAGCAGTCTGCTTCACCCTTCAGGCCTTTTGCCCCCACCTCTCCCCGGGGCCTTTGCTGTCCCAATCATACAACACCTCAGTGGTGTACTACCTGAACAAACAAGGAGGTACCAAGTCCCGCACTCTCTGCAGAGAGACAATTGCGGTTTGGCAGGAGGCCGTACTTCAACACCTGTCGTTGATAGCCGTCCATCTACCAGGACGCCACAATACCCTGGCCGACATTCTCAGTCACCACAGCTCCATGCACGAGTGGACACTTCGTCACAAATTTCTTCTGATGATCTTTCGATTGTGGGGGATCCTGCACCTCGACCTCTTTGCCTCCCCCATCAATCACCGACTTCCCAGATACTATTTCATTATCCTGAATAGAAAGGGACAGTCTACAGATGCCCTGTCCCAACCGTGGACAGGACTCTTCTTATATGCTTTCACCCCTGTCCCTCTCCTGCAATGGACTCTACTGAAACTACAACTGGAACCTGCCACCATGATTCTCAGTAGCAGACCCCATTCCATTGTCGATCAAGTCAGATTTGTTGACTCAAGATTAAGGGGCCCTTCTTCATCCCAGCCTGAAGTCACTATACTTTCATGCTTGGCTCCTGAGGATGCTTTCATTGCCCATCTTCAAGTCTCCTCACCTGTGGCCAGTATTCTCTTGGCTTCACGCAAACCACCTACCAGGGAAACATATAATGCTAAATGGAGATGCTTTTCCATATGGGTCGCTTCCCAGTCATTGGACCCTTATTCATGTCCACTGACTAAAGTATTGGACTACCTGGCCTCACTTGCCGAGACAGGTTTGAGCTACTCCTCTATTAAAGTTTGTTTGGCCTCTGTCTCGGCCTTTCATTAGCCCTTGGAAGGGCTTATGGAAGGCCGAGACGGAACATCTTGCTAAAATGTTCTTAAGAGGAATGTTATACATCAAATCTACCATTAGATGACTCACCCCTCCGTTGGATCTGAATTTTCTTTTGGAAAAACTGACCCTTGAGCCTTTTGAACCAGTGGCCACTTGTGGCCTCCACTTCCTTTCTTGGAAGACATTTTTAGTGGCTGTCACTTCGGCTCAGCGTATATCCAAGCTTCATGCCCTCATATGCAAGAGCCTTAGCTAATCTTTCACAAAGACAGAGTGGTTCTCTGAACCAGTCCTTCCTTTTTACCTAAGGTGATCTCAGAACACACCTTAAATCAGACCACTGAATTGCTGGTTTACTACCCAGAGCATTCTAATCAGGGAGAATACCTCCTACACACCTTAGATGTCCATCGTACATTGAGTTACTATACCAATCGTACCAAATCTGCTAGAAAAACTCCTCAGCTTTTTGTTACCTTCGCCTCAACCAGGGAAGGTCTCCTGGTCACTAAACAGACCATCTCTAATTGGCTGGCACATTATATAACCTTTTGTTATAAGAAATATAGCAAGCCATTACCAGGACCTGTCCAAGCCCATTCTACCAGAACCATGGCCACAACAGCGGCCTGCTTCAAAGGGGCTTCTGTCACAGATATGTGCAATGCAGCCACATGGTCCACAATACATACTTTCATGAAGCATTGAAACTTAGACATTGCTTCACGCAGTAGGACAGCCTTTGGCCGAGCTGTCCTACAAGGCCTTTTGTCATAACTTATACCCTTCCTGGGTTTATTGTTTGGGAGTCATCCCAAGTGTAATACCTGCTGTAAGAGATTATCCCCGTGGAAGATAATACAGTTGTGTACTTACCGTAACAGTAGATCTTTGAGGGGTATCTCTTGCAGCAGGTGCGACCCCTCCCTCCCTCCATCCCCCTCCTTCTCTAAGAGAACAACTTCTGATACAAACATATATGGGAAGGGATACCTATGGTACCTTGGATCTCCCTCGGTCCTTGCTTAACGAGCTGAATCTGGCCGGGAACTGAGGATACCAGGGACTGCCCACTCTTATACAGGAGCAGAATGGTGATGTCATGTGTGGGCAGCCCCTGGCAAAAGACTGCTAGAAGAGAGCTGCCGTGCACCACAGCGCCCTCTGGCGATGACCCAAGTGTATTACCTACTGCAGGAGACACCCCTCGAAGATCTACCATTATGGTAAGTACGCAACTGTACTCTCTAGGAGTGGTATATATTGTTCATCCACACTAACCCACCTGACCTCCCCGGCCTCAGCGCACAACCGTTGGTTCCAGCGGGCAAGATCTGGTGTCATGGGGTGGAGCCGAGGGATATACCACCCGGGTGGGTGGGAGGAGCCAGCTTTCAGACCATCCGTCAAGATTTAAAGGGAAAGGGATATGCCAAACAGTGTGGATGAACAACATATACCACACCTGGAACTACTGCTACAGGTGAGTAACCTGTGTTTTTCTGCTACCAAAAGTATGACAAACCATTACCAGGCTCGTTTTTGCATCCCTCAAAAATGTGTCCGCAGCAGATCTCTGTGCTGCAGCCACCTAGAGTTCTGTCCACACATTCATCAAGCATTACAGTTTGGACATTGTTTCCAGAAGGAGAGCAGGTTTTGGCCTAGCCGTCCTCCAGGGACTGCCGCTCTAAGGAAGTATTTTTTCACAAAGAGGGTTGTGGATGCATGGAACGGCCTTCTGGAGGAGGTTGTGGAGTCAAAAACGGTGGAATTCAAGCATGCATGGGACAGTCATAAGGCAATTCTAGGGGGTTGGGGTAGGAAAAAATAGGCTGCTGGTTAACTAGGATCTGCAGCTTATCCATTAGGTAGGGAAATGGGCAGACTGGATGGACCAAGTGGTCCTTATCTGCCGTCAAATTCTAGGTTTCTACCATGGATTTCTATATCCACCACCTATTTAACCTGGATCATATCCTTGTACTGCTTGGGACTCGGTTCTAATGGTTATTGCCTGCTGCAAGAGCTGTATCTCGAAGTGAAATAGTAAAATTACACAAGAGCTTACCTTAACAGTAGATCTTCGAGAAGAGCTCCTGCAGCAGGCATGCTTTCCCTCCCTCCCTCCTTCCCCCTCATTAGGAAGGTATAATTTCTTCTCTCTTTAGGGGATATTAGAACCCCTCGGTTCCCCATCCTTCATACAGCAGGATCTCCAGTGGGCGAACTGAGGAGGTGCCGGGGGACCACCCCTTTATACCATGGGCAACGTCGGGGCTGGGGCTGACGTCAGGGGGCTGTCCCCTGCCATAGACTGCTAGCTAGAATTTTTTCATGGGGTCCTAGTGCCTAGCGGCATAGTCCTAATGGTTATTGCCTTCTGCAAGAGCTCTTCTTGAAGATCTACTGTTATGGTCAGTTCTTACGTAACTGTACTTTAGCATACCACTGTTACTCATGTCTGGAAATGGTTAGCATTACCCCCTGTTTTGGGTAGCGTTTTGCTGTGCTATACCAGCTATTTAATGCACTGTGGTACTATGACTGGTACCGGTGAGTGGGGCAGCACAGCCATAATACCAGGCTCCCTTTTGGTACTGCTTATGATACCAGAAGAGGGAAGGCTTCCAAAGCTGACTCTGTCTTGGACCCTGAGGTCATTGTTATTGATTTCCCTGAGTATCTTTGTGGCAGGGGGAGGGGTGACAACGCTGACCTTAGGCCTGAGGATGAGCTGGTGGTGATGGAAGCCATCCTGGGCCTGGTTTCAGGGACAGCACCAGGTCCCCTTCTGGCACTGTTCGTGGTGCCAGTTGTGGTTTCAGTGCTGGGTTTGGTCCCAGTGCCATTTGCAACATCTGGTCTGGTTCTACTGCCGCTGGTGGTGCTTTGTCTGGGGACAACTCTGGGGTAGAGAGTGGTGGTGAACAGAGTTCAATCCAAGGAGAGGGGGGTTACCAGCGGGGTCCCACAGGGATCACTGCTTGGACCAGTCGTCTTTAATGTCTTCATAAGTGACATTGCAGAGGGGCTGGAAGGGAAGGTCTATGCAGATGACATGAAGATCTGCAACAGGGTTAACACTCCAGGAGGGGTAGAGAAAATGAGATGGGACCTAAGCAAGCTTGAGGAGTGGTCAAGGGTGTGGCAGCTCAGACTCAATGCAAAGAAGTGTGAGATCATGCACTTGGGGCACAGAAATGCAGTGTACATGATTGGGGGGGGGTACTGACAGCCAGCAAACAGGAGAGAGACCTGGGAGTAATCATATCTGATGACATAAAGGTTGCCAAACAATGTGAGAAGGCTGTGAGGAGAGCTGGAGTGCATAGGGAGCGGAATCTCCAGCAGAAGGAATGAGGTGGTGATGCCACTTTATAGAACATTGGTGAGACCTCATCTAGAATACTGTGTCGAGTTTTGGAGGCCGCATCTCCGGAAGGCCATAGACAGAGTAGAAGGGGTTCAGAGAAGGGTGACAAGAATGGTGCAGGGGCTACACCAAAAGTCATATGAGGGGAGATTGGAGGATCTCAATATGTATTCCTTGGAGGAGAGGAGAGAGAGGGGAAGTGATAGAGACTTTCAAATATTTCAAGGGTGTAAATAAGGTACAAGAGGGTAGCATCTTTAAAAAAAAAAAAAAAAAAGGTGTTCAAGAACAAGGGACCATGATATGAATATAGTGGGGGTAGACTTAGGGTAACATAAGAAAGTATTTTTTCTTGGAAAGGGTGGTGGATCCATGGAACAGCCTCCTGACAGAGGTTGTAGGGGAATTTAAAAACACATGGGACAGACATAAAGGAACTCTAGCGAGAAGAATGAGGGGGTAAGCTGCAGATCATTTAGGATCTGCGGTATATGAAACAGGTAGGGAAAAAGAGCAGACTAGGTGGACCAAGTGGTCCTTATTTGCCATCAGATTCTATGTTCTATGTTTCTGTGTTTTTCCCCACTGTCGAAAGAGCTGCAGTGATGAAGTCGCTCACCCACTGGGAGTCAGAATGTCACATCTGTGTGACAACAGCATTCAATTCTCAGTTTTTAGTATTTTAAAGTTAGAATTTGTTATTTTTGTGTCAGTTTAGTCAATTTACAAAAATACTGTATTTCTCTCAGTCTGTCATGGCCCTGCCGAGTCGACGGCCATAGACGGTGACGGTAGGAAGCCTTCTCAGGCAAGCTGCTTGGCAGCGGGGCCATGTCTGTTCCACTTCCCCCTTTGGGGGAGGGTTCTGTCAGCAGGCGATCCTGTGCCCTGGGAGGAAGGACAGTTCTGATCTCGCGACATCTGGAGCTCATCTATGTACCAGAGCATTTTCTACTTCTGGCAGGTAAACTGCTTGGAGCAGGATCCCTTGCTCCAGGCACTATTCCCACACTCTCGTGGCCTCCCTGCAGAGAGGATGAGTGTGCTCGATGTTTGTCTAGAGAAAGATTGCTCTGTGGCTGGCTAGATCCACTAGACATTCAGATTGTACAAAACAGCTCACATCTGCAACACACTGATGTGGAGATGAGTCTTGGATGGGTCTCAGACACCGTGTGTGTTTGCAGACCCTGACAGTGGGCACCCCATCCTATTAGGGAGGCATCCATGGTGATAGTCACCTGGGACCTGTGAGATAAAGTTCTTAACTTGGAAAACAGCTTTTCTAGTGGCCATCCCTCCAGCTGGCAGAGTCAAAATTCATGCCTTGGTCACAGATTTCGCATACAATCGCTTTCTCCACAAGAATAAGGAACTTCTCGCACGCATCTCACGCTTCGCCGGAAGTGGTGTCAGAGTTTCATCTGAATCGGCCTCTAGTGCTGCCTATCTACTTTGCCGATTTCCAGAATGAAGGAGAATGCATTCTCCATTCTCTGGATGTAAGAAGAGTCCTGAAGTTTTATCTGGACGGAAGTAAGGACTTCAAACAATCCAAACAGTTCTTTATCTCCTATCCCAGTCAAAATGGATAGCCTATTACAGTCAAGTGCATTTCTGCCTGGATTGTGAGCTGTCTGCGCCACTGCAATGTCATGGCAGAGATCAAGCTGGAGGGACAGGTACGTGCCCACTCACCAGAGCAATTCACCTGTACCTATCGGTGATATTTATAGAGCTGAACCTGGAGCACAGTGCATACTTTTGTTGAGCACTATGCCTTGGATGTCCATGCCAGGCAACATGCCTCCTTTGGCAGAACCATCCTGAATGGACTTCCATACTGAGTGAGCCTTGGCTCCTAGCGCCCTAGTACGGGAAACTTTGTCTGAGTTTGGTGCTCTGACCCATTGGTGTAAATCAATGATGAAGATTAATTCCTGGAAGGTATGAAAATTACATACTCAGCATAATTCTTGATCTTCTAGGAATACAGTATCTTCACCATTGATCCACACACCCACCCACTGTTCTCCAGGCTTGTTCCAGTCTATTTGTTGATTTTCACCCCTTGTTCTTGGTTTGGGCTGTGAAGACACTGTGTTACTGCTTTGCTGACCCTTCTTAAACAGGTCATCAGGGCTATCTTATGCCCTCAGTGCTAGTTAGGTTATGCTGCACCTCCTTGTTAAAAAAGGTACTGTGGTGGTTGAGAACTTATGCCGAGGTAAGCTGTGCAGGGTAAGCCAGTCTCGCAGTGCCACGTGTGTGTGCAGCTTACCTTGGCATCAGCCCTCCTGAAAAATTCTGGCTCCCACAGGGTCCTAGCACCTCCAGCTCAGAACCCATCAGTGTGAATCAATGGTGAAGATATTACTAGAAGATTAAGAATTAAAGTGAGTATATAATTTTTTTTTTTAAGTTCACCTCATCTCTGATGCTTAGTACTGCAGGTGCCAGCGGTTCCAGACAAGGATGCTGCAGGAGCTGAATATAGGATCATTCATAGGTTGTAGTACCACTGCCCTGGTTCTGAGATTCATTAGGGATTTCAGCAGAGACACCTTTGCCATCCCTCCTTTGCAGCAGCCTTTTATGATAGTATCCAGGAATATCTGGCTTTGTCTCTTTGCTCCTTCTCCTGTCCCTAGGAATGTCCAGTGCAGATATTGACTCCCGCGGGGTTTTCAGATGTTCTCCCTCGCTCCACCTTGAGGATTCTAATGCTGCAGACCCCCTCTGGGCCTAAGCAGCTAGTGCATGACTGCCCCCTGTCCGGACTTTGCGGAGATCGATTCCTGGGGCAGAAGGGTTTTCATGATGACACGCACTGTGATGTGTATTTCTGCACATCAGGCTCATCAGGCAGCTTACAACAAGTACTGTACCTGTGGGTGACGCTAAGTCAGCTCTTAGCGTCCATGCCAGATTACAAGTCAACCAGGCAGGCCATTCGTCTTTCCACCCAAGGTCTGGAGCTAATGAGGTACCAAGTAAGGGTGTTGTATGAGGCCAACGAGGTATCATCCAGGTTGGTGGGAACAGCGGTCTTCATTCGGCAGACAGCATGGCTTCACCTCTCCCAGTTGACACCTCAGGCCCGGTGTAGGGTGCTTAACTCACATTACCAGGGGACTCGATTTTTTTTCTCCCATAGGGTCAGGTGTGTTATCAGGGTGCCCTCCTGCTCCCAGGTCAAGGTAACATCCACCTGCTCCTGACCAGTCTCTGGTCCTACTGGACCTGTGAGGAGTCCCTGCCTTCCAGTGGTTATCTCCCACCAGAGGGCTGAGGGTTAATCTGTTCCCTCTGGGTGAGCCAACTCCTCCCGTTTTGGGAAATCTTGGTACTCTGACCCACAAGTGGGTGAAGTTTGATTCTTGGAAGATATAAAACTTACGTACTTACTGTCATTCCTGATCTTCCAGAATATCTTCACCATTCAGTCACACCTCTGCCCTTCATTCCCCACTCAGGTAAGAGTCAGGGCTGCTGGCAGCTCACCCTGTTTTGGTAATGCTCTAGCACTTCTTGCCACTCCTTCTGAGCTGCTCTGCTCCCTTTAGGTTTAGCTCTCCTTTCTTTTCCCTTGGGATGGGTTGTTGCCCTTTTTCCCTAAGCTCTTTTTTGAAAATGGAAATTGATATATATAAATATTTTATATATCATGCCCTTTTTCCCTTCAACGCTCTTCCCTCTCCCTGTTGGGATATTTCCTAGACTCACCCCTGGTTGCTGACAACCTATTTCCTTGCTTATGCTCTGATGCTGTGCCATGTGACAGTCTCAGGACCTCGCACAAGGTGCAGCCTCAGTTTCTGAAGTAGGGAGAGACAGATGTAGTGGGGGTTTAATTCTGTTCTCTCAGCCTGTGAGCTGGGTGCTTTTTTCCTACAAACAACCACAGTCGCTTTGTTGCTGTTGTGCCACGTCTAAAAGGAACACATGAGCTACTAGAAAAAAGACAGAATCATCCACCAGTAATTACTACTGCAAAAAATATTTATTAAAGTGCAGTAATGACTTACAATTCTGGTGCCATAGGTAGGACAAAAGGCCCGACCAGTTTTGCGCATAAGTTTGGCGTCCTACTTAGGCACCAGAATTGTAAGTCATTATTGTACTTTAATAAATATTTTTTGCAGTAGTAATTACTGGTGGATGGTGCCATCTTTTTTTTCCAGTGGGTTGTGTTTTCTCCTACACCCTTCTTGGGTTTCTGTCCCTTTCATTGCTTTTCAGCACTCCTTGGAGCTGCAAGAAGAGTTCTGTCATTGTGCTTTTTTTTTCCCCCCATTCGCTATTGCTTCTGTTCCTCTGGAGCTCTTTGAGTTTGTCTCCTAATTTTTATCCTCTGCTGAGTACAAGTACATAGGTTAAGGTGGCATTCTGCCTTCCTAACTGCACAGGGCCCGGATAGCTCAGTCAGTAGAGCATCAGACTTTTAATGTGAGGGTCCAGGGTTCAAGTCCCTGTCTGGGCAGCAATTAGCTTTACAACTGATTAAAAGTATTCCTTCAACCAGTGCAATCCGGGAGGCCGCACCTTCATAAAGACATTGATAGGGTGGAGGCGATCCAGAGAAGGGCGACTAAGATGGTACAGGGCTTGCAACAGAAAACATGTAAGGAGAGATTGAAGAACCTCAATATGTACTTGCTAGAGGAGAGGCGGGACTGGGGGGACATGACAGAAACATTCAAGTACCTTAAGGGCATTAACAAGGTACAGGGGAGAGACATCTTCCAATATAGGAGGAGTACAAGAATGAGGGGACATGATGTGAAATTGAAGGTGGCAGGTTGAGGGGAAATGTGAGTATGTTTTTCTTCATGGAGAGGGTGGTAGACACATGGAATAGTCTGCCACAGGAGGTGGTGGGAGCGAGCACAGTGGCAGGATTTAAACATGCCTGGGACAAGCATAGGGGAACCTTAGAAGTGGGAAGGAGTGGTGAAAAGCCATTGATCAGATAGGATCAGAGACCATAAACACATGTAGGGCTTACGGGCAGAATGGATGGGCCTGGCGGTCCTTATCTGCCGACAATTTCTATGTCCTCTGGACCTCTTGCTCCAGCTAGAGCGCTATGCCAGGGCTGCTGCCATTCTTCTCCAACCCATCGTGAAACCCTCTACCTCAAGCCCCAGAGAAAATACCAAGTTCAGGGCATGACCGTGTTGGAAGTAACAACTTGTGTGAGGCCCGGGGACTCCATCAACTGGAGGAATCTTGTCCAAAATGCAGGAGTTCATTGTTGACCCCAGCATTGAAATCAATCAAAATGAACCATCTGGGTGACTCCCAATACCCTGTTGGTGATGAAGTCCATGTATCCCTGAAGGAACTACCCCTTGGGCCCTGGAGGCCGGTGTCACAACTGCACTCAGCAGATCAGGCCCTCTGCTCCCACAGTGCCAACCTCCAAGTGCAGTAATGTGAACAGGTAACAGACAGGGTAACCCTCCTGTCTGCTTGTGGGTCCGAATCACCTTTAGTCTCAAGTTCTGGAAGGGATTCAAACTGTGAACCTTATGCTAGTGTACCCAAATGTACAGGCTCAGATAATCTGCTCTTCGGGGGGGGATGACAGATATCTTTCACCTAAGGGCACCTAACCAGGTATCCAAAAATTAACCCTTAAAACTCTGTAAAAGACCTTAGGTATAGTCTTACCTTTTCCCAGTTTGGTAACACCATCGAGCCCTTCAGAACAGCTGTCAACTTAACCACGTATACATCACATGCAAAAAGAACTTCGAAGAAACAGCCAGGCAGTCTCTTTCAAATAAAAGGTTTACTTAAAAATGGATAAAAATATGTAAAATGTTAATACAGAACAATATATCATAAAGCATACAATCACTTAAAAGAAAAGCAAAGAAAACTACAGACAAACTCCTACCAACATACAATTAGACTTTTTCTATCTAATGTATTACCTGTTTACAGTGCTTAAGTTAGATCTTGCTTCTTAAGAGCCCAAAAAGAAGTGTCACTCAGTTGAAACACAGAATACAGTTTAAACTCTGTTTCCACCCCTTCTATGATGTCATCTAGCTCCTCCTTTTAGAATATAAAAAATATACAAACAGGATGTCCTATCAGGAGGTATATTAAATAAGGTGACATCAGCAAAAACTAATTTCTCAAATATGACTCTTTAGTTAACATTACTCTGATCTTGAGCAGCTCCTATTCCCAAGGCACGTGAAAGGATTTTTATAACTTTAGCACCATGGTGGGAACATGTTTTTCCTCTAAGACGTCATAAAAGTTTACGAGCCCTATATCCTGGTAGCTGGGTCAGTTCTAATTAAGTCAGAAACAGGAGACCCTTAATTAAGTCTCTCTAGTCTTTTAATTACCTCCTGGTTTCAGGTTAATATATCCTGTAGCTTTCTGAAATCTCGGGGCACCCACCCATAGCACATCTGTCTTATGTGAGATAAATCACCTACTATATTCTATATTACAAGTATCATAGAAAAATCATAACCAGCTGGCCAAGCATCAAAGCCGGTACATAAGGAGGCTCCTACAGCCTGCACATAGGCCTATCACATGGTCACGTATTCAAACGAGAAGGTGTCTCCCACTAGGTGCACCAGCAACACATCAAAAGTAAAAAGGATGCGCTAGATGGCTCTCTCACTACCTCTGGTCTCGCTTGTCTAGCAGTTGTGTTACACCTTTCCTTTCCTCTACCCCACCTGCCTGCCAAGCACACCTTCTCTAGGATGCCATTCCAGCAACCATTCAGCTAGGCCACAGCTGGGTCCCCTTTGCTCCAGTCATTGGTCTTGTGCTCTGAAATGTCTCTTACCATTCTTCTTTGGTGTGTCTAGTTCCCTCCTCTTGAAGAACTGCCAAAAGTCTGCCATGGTGTAGATATGTAAACTGAATCCAGGTAGTTAAAAGAAAAGGTAACTTAGCTGTATACGTAATTCTACTATTGGTGTTCAGTTCAAATCCGCACAACCCGACCTACCTCCCCTTTCCAGTATTGCTGTTTGTTGTGGCCTGTTTTCCAGCATCCAGGTCTGAGAGCGTTAGGAGTGGAGACCAGTGAACATGTGATTGGGTGGTAGGAGGAGTCATGTTTTGAGACTGTAAGAGGGGTATATTTAGTGGAACTGATATAGTGAGGATGTGAACTAAATATTAGCATTACAACTATGGTTACAGATAAGTAACCTCTTCACTGGGGAGTTGCCAGGAATTAAAAATTTGTACTTGAGCGTTGACAGAACTGTTGCCCCCCACCCCTGTAAACATGAACCAAAAGATATGCTGTCCTGCCACACAAATATTGCCCACCCCATTTCAGTCAACAATATGTAGTGAGCCAATGATTCTAACAGATTCACATTTTTATTTTATCTAACACACACGCTACCAGTCAGACAGAAATTGCCTGGCTTTAAGTTACGTTGTTAGGCTACATTGTGATAAGCCTGTGTACCACAGCAAGGTAGCCAGCCTTACAGAAGTCCATCCATACAAGCACTCATGCATACATACTCAATTGGGTCACTCATACAATCGTGGCCTCTAAATTTAGCACCCATACATCTTCCAAAAATCAGTCACAGACTCACACTAAAGCATCCAAGGAGTGCAAAAACAGATCTTACTTTGAGATACAGCTCTTGCAGTAGGTTGGTTTATTTATTTATTTATTCTGATCTCTGATTACACCTTTGAGCTAGAAACTTATTACATAAGTTCAATGTTGGATAGGAAAACATTCAAGTACAACTGATAGGGATAACAACAAATAGTGTCACATTGGAAATGGCGAGGTGGGATAGAATGAGAACTAGAGCAGTTACAGGAGAGATAGAGGGGCAGGGCAAAGCAATTGTCTAGTTACTAAGTGCTAGAGGAGAACAGAGTTCAGAGTGCTGGGAGTTGCTGGGAACCAGATAGGGAGCAGCCAAGATGGCCTTTGTCGAGTGGGGGTGGGGGTGGGATGACTAACTGAGGCATGCCATCGAGTGGCAAGCCCAGGGAGTGCGTTAGGTCCGAGGTGTGGGGAGAGGGAGTGGGGCAGTATGAAGGGAGAAGAGAGGAACGAGGCGGGAAGGGGAGAGGGGAGGTAGTGGAAGCAGTCACAGGAGGAACCAGTCACCAATTGCTTCTTGAGGTTATGTTTAAATGCAGACAAAGAGGGTAGGTTAGTTATATTATCCTGCAGGTAGTTGAACCAGAGGGGGGCACGATAAGCGAAGGATCTTTGGCCTAGTGAGGTATGGCATCGCGGAGTAATGAAGTACTCAGAACTCTGTGTGGGACGTGGGTTTACATATTTAGTAGAACTAGAAGTTTCTGGACCCCAGGGGGACTTGGCCAGGCCAGGAGGCAGGTTTGATAATTTAGTCTACTGCTGAGTTGGAGCCAGTTTGCCTGGGCGTATAGGTCACAAGTGTGACTCCAACGTGATGCACCTGTGACAAGCCGACAAACTTTGTTAAGCTCCGTTCTAATATGCCGAAGCGCTGTATTGGCAGCTGAGCCATAGATAGCCAGCTCATAGTCCACTAGGGATAACACTGAGCTATGAACAGCAGTGATTAGGGCTTCTAATTTGCCGAAGCACTGTATCAGCAGCTGAGCCATAAACAGCCAGCCCGTAGTCCACTAGGGATAACACTGAGCTATGAACGGCAGTGATCAGGGCTTTAGGAGTCAAGCAATGTTTGTGCCTAAACACGAGTCCAATATGTGTGTTGACAGCTTTGGCAATGTTGTCAATGTGGGGGGAAAGGGGAGTGTGCTGTCAGCCGTAATTCCCAAGTATTTAAAGTGTGGAACTAATTCAAGGGGAGACCCCACGTTGTTGCAAATTGTGAGCGGGAAGGATTTGTGCTTGCTGAGTGGGCTGGTGAACAACATTGACTTTGTCTTCTTGTAGTTCATAATCAACTTGTGATCTGTGAACCATTTCTCAACGTGGGTGAAGTCACGCTGGAGTTGAGGCTGAAGAGTAGTCGGGGTCCTGGGCACTGGAGAAGACAACTGCATCATCAGCATACAGAAAGACACGGCCCTGGCAGGCGAGTGGGAATCTATTCAGAAATAGACTGAAAAGGAGGGGTCCCAAGATTGACCCTTGAGGGATGGCCAAGTGGACCGGTTTAGCATCCAAGAGCACCGAATCAGTCCTGACTTTCTGGGATCGGTTATGCAGGTAGCTACGAAACCAGGTAACAGTGTCCAAAGAGAGACCAGAGGCAGCAAGTTGGTCGCTGAGAAGTACATGGTTTACCATGTCGAAGGCTTTAGTAAAGTCGATGTACACTGCTCCAACCAGTTATCCTTTGTCAAGGGATTTGTGGATAAACCCAATGTAGTCGAGTAGTGCAGTGGTGGTGCTGTGACCAGTCCTAAAACCATGCTGTTTTGGACATTGTAGAGTATATTTTTCAATATATTCAACGAACTGATCAGCAACAATTCTTTCTAACAGTTTTGAGAGAGGTGGAAGAAGGGAAATGGGTGTATAATTCCCGGGTGTGGCCCAATCACCGTTCTTATGAACTGGAATCACTACGGCAGCTTTCCACCTTTGGGGAAATTTGGAGTGCCTAAGGGATAAGTTCATGATATGGGTTAGTGGAGGGAGGATTTCTTCCAGTGTGAGGGCAACAAGTTTGAGATCAAGGGTGTCACTGCTGTATTGCCTTTCCTAGAACCTTCATGCAGGTACTTTCCTGGCTTCACCAGTCTTGATTGCCCTGAAAAGAAGGGGGGTGCCTCAGGTGCTGAGGGGGATTGTCAGGGAAGGTATGGGAAAAGAAGTCGGGGGTGGGGGGGGAACTCCACTGAAATTGGTGAAGGCATTGTTAAAAGTGTTGGCTATGACATTAGGGTCGAGTGTGGTGGAACCATCAATGTTGAGCATGGAGGGGGCAGCTTTAGATTCCTTACTGGTGATTTCCTTGAGGTTGCTTCAGAACTTTCTGCCGTCATTCCAGCTTTTAGCAAGAGCTTCTTTGTAATACTGTTTTTTGCTACTCGGATGGTTCTAGTGCATCCGTTTCTTGACCTTTTGTAATTTTGGATATCAGACTGCTTACCAGTAGCCCTGGTTACATGCCAGAGATGATCCCTGTAGTTCAAAAGCTCAATGATGTCAGGGGATAGCCATGGGTTGAAGTGGCCCTTGACTTTGCGTGTTTTGGAAGTGCATGTTTGTCACAAGCCACGTTGAAAAGGCAGATAAAGTGGTCCAGAGCAAAGTCCACATCACTGCAGTCATGTACAGTTGACCAGTCCGTATGAAGAAGACCTGATTTCAGCAGGCTTAGATGACCCCGCTTAAGGACCCTATTAGTTATGGATCTTGCTGGGGGTTTGGAGAACTTGTTTGATCAGCTGAACCAGACTGGGGAGTGGTCACTGATAGCATCTGGGAGAGTGGTTGCTTCAGATATGTGCTCAGGGCGGTTAGTAAGCACCCAGTCTAATAGAGCGCTTGTGCCTGACCTGTAGTTAGTTCTTGTGGGGGTCTCAATGATTTGTGTGAAATGGGCAGCAAGGATAGCATCTTTGTAGGGGATTGCCTCTGGATTTAGCCAATTGACGTTGAAGTCCCCAAGGAGTATAACCTCAGAGTTGAGGCACAGGCTATCTAGACAGTCCAAGACTGTGTCAAGGCCTAGTGCAGAGTGCCTAGGCGGAATATACACTGTTAGTACAGTAATAGTCTTGTTATGGGCTCTAAGGAGCATCTTGATGGCCAAGGTCTGAATGTCTTGATCTATACAGGGTAGTGGTAGCACAAGAGCCTGTAGATTTTCCCTTAAATAGAATGCACACCCACCTCCACATTTGGACAACCTGTTCTGCCTGAAGATTTTGTACCCAGGAGTGTGTATAGATGCATTTGAGATTTTGGGGGAAGCCAAGTTTCCACAACTGACAGCACATCAGGGTTATGTTGAGTAACCCATGCCTGAAGGTTGCCAAACTTAGCAATTAAGCTACAGACATTGATGGAGGCAAAGGTTAACCCACCCGCTTTCCTGTGGAAGGCTTCCATGTTATGCTGAGGGCCAGGGTTGGGGTGAACATTGCCAGAGAGGAGCAGCAGAAGCAAGGCCAGCCTGTACAGATATTTTTTGAAATATTTGCTGCTTAACTTGTGCAGTCTTTTTAGTGATCCCCTTACTTTTCGCTTGGTTTTCTGGGTCATAAACATAAGGGGGGATAGAGGGGCGGTCAGCTGAGGTAATATATTGGCAGTGACCCTTAAGGCGGTACAGTCTCTTCCTGCTTATTTGGGCCATGGTCACTAGGGCCTTTAGCCAAGGTAATGGTGCTGTAGATGTTGAGGAGGCTGTCACTGCAGGCATGGTGAGTTGATAACCGAGGATCCTTTTCCTCAAATCCAGTTAGGATCGGCAGAGTGAGCAGCAGAAATCCGATCAGCATGGTGCATGCCATTGGGCGCATAATCACGAGGTTACACCATTAGGACTGAAACCATCAGGTGGCAGGACCCCACGGAAAACCTCTAGCTAGCTACATACAGCGGGGGACCATCCCCTGACGTCTGCCCTGCCCCTGACATCCCTTACATCATAAAAGGGTGGCCCTCCAGCATCCCTCAGTTCTTTTCTCGCCGTCGACTCGCAAGCATTGGCTCCAGGGACACCCTCAGCAACCAATTGACGCCATCATTTAACTACTACTATATTATTTTTGACAGTTTGTTAAAATTTTTTTCTGATTATCTCTTTCTGTAAGTCGTCGTCGTCTTCCTTGACATCTTCTGTAGAAAGGCACTTGTCCAAGTGTGCCTGCAGCAAACAGATCCCATTTAAGGACAGCCATGCAGCCTGTGTACGGTGCCTGGGCCCAAAGCATGACACTAAGGCCTGTCCTTTTTGTCAAAATTTGAACAGCAGAAAGAGGATCCGCCGCCAAAATGTTTGGAGGCCTTCCTCCTCGAACAGAAATTAGCAGTGATGCAGAAAAGTACCTCCTCAGGGGGAAGCTCCTCTCATAAGTCTGGGAAACCCAGGGAAAAAGGAGGGAAAGGGAGGAAGAGCACTCCCCATCTAAGTCCCGTACGTACTACTCCAGGGGGAGTTAGAACTCAGCCAGCTGCTCTACCAGATCTCCGCCTCGGTCTAAGGCCCAAAAACCTCCAGTCAAGGTCCAGACGTCGGGTGGCTCCGGTTCAGGAACCACTCTCCAGCCTCTGAAGATCCGGCCCCAGGTTCACTCCACCAGCCGGGCTCTGTAGGCCGGTCTTCCTCTACAGACCTCCTAGTCAAGGTGCCTTCCAAGTCAGCCTCAGTAACGGGCTCCAACTCCCTGGACCGGCGCCGAGTTTCCGACCAGTCTAGGTCAGCCTCTTAGCCCCCAGAAGCCTTAAGTCCTTGGGGATGTCTGCTAAACGGACCACATAGCAGACGTCCGTTAAGAGGTCCATGGATCCTAAATGGACCTCACACCATACATCCATTACCAGGACCATGGACCAATGGCCACCGGCCAAGGTCCACACCCGAAGACGATGCCTCCACCATACTGGAGGTCGGTCTGTCCCGACGGACGTACAGTGAAGACACCGACACCATGGTAGGACGTCTGAGCGACGACCTGACGTTGGTCGGTCTAGAGGATGTGGACCTCATACATGAGCTGACAACACCCGAAGACCAGACAATGGCTGTGTCGGATCACAGACCAAAGGAGACAGTCAGGCATCTCAGCTAGTGATGGGCCAAACCTCAGGTCTGCAGATATCCAAGGTGAAGAATTTATTTTCTCTTTGGTGGGAGACAATCTGGAAGGATGCAGTCCCCACTAAGGCACCTCTGGCAGATCAACCTCCACCGCGGGCTCCTAGTCCTCCACCTAAGAAGAAAAGCCCTGCCCCACATAGAGGACGATATAAAGAAAAGAAGTGGCCGAGGTCTCCTTCCAAGGCCTCTTCCCACTCACCCAAGTGTGCATAAGACAAAGAAGCACCGTAAGAGGTCAGATTCCTCTTCCTCCTCAGAAGAGTCATATTCTTCATCGAATTCTTCCTCCAGATCTGGCTCCCCTTTTAGCATTCCTTCCCCAGATCTGAAGGATTTGCCAGGGTCCCCTCCAGATGACCCTACTTTAATGGATATAATGAGACATATCCAAGATAATATGGGGTGGAACACAGAGGATTTAGATCCCGAACAGCGCCATCTCACTAAATATCTGCGCCAAAAGGATCCCAAACTAGTGGTTGTCCCACCACTGGTTAATACATACCAGGACTGCTTAGAAACACCCTTATACATCTTCTGCGGTCTCCAACAATGCTGACCACACCTATACTGGGCCCCGCTAGAAGACCCCTATCTAGGAGAACAACCCATAGCAGATTCAGTGATAATCACTGCCACACATGACAGGTCCCAAAGGCCAGAACACTTGAGCACACAGCGTCTGAACCGAGAATCGAAACAGCTTGATTCCTTGGGAAGAAAAATGTACTCATCTGCCACATGTTCTGCCCGCTCACTGAACTTCCTAACTCACATGGTCCAGTTTTAGAATGCCCTGTGGGAGCAAGGGTTGGACATGGTTAGAAACCTACCAGAAGAAGACCAAAAAGAAGAGCTTGTGAAGCTCTTAGAGACAGGCTCTGACGTGGGCACAGGTACTCAGAGCAGCTTATGATTCTGCAGATTCCGCCACCAAAGGTGCAGTAGCAGGTGTATGCCTTAGAAGACACTCCTGGCTAAGGGTCTTGGGCTTCACACCAAGTGTCCAGGCGGGTATTCTAGATGTTCTCTTCATGGGCTCTGTCCTTTTCGGAGAGGATTCCAAACTGATCATTGCAAAACTACAGGATGCTGGTAAGGCTGCCCATTCCGTACAGGCAGTGTACAAACTGAAACCATTTTGGTGACAACAGCACCATTTTCGTGGAAAACAGAGGCAGCAGTCTAGGTTTGGACAACAGCAGAGAGGTAGCTTTACCTGCAAAGGCCCCTCTGGAGCAGCAGGAGGCGCAGGAGTGAAGAATGTGAAACCCTCCCAGACAAACCTCCCCTCCCTCTCCACAGCCTGATTCGTTGCAAAGCCCTCCTCTCCCACCTGCCCAGGCGGAAGAGGCGGTTGGGGGTCGCTTCACGAAACATCTAGAAGGGTGGCAACGAATTACTTCTGACCAATGGGTTCTTCAGTTGGTTCAAAGAGGCCACTCTATCGAGTTCACCGGGCAACCACCGTCCAGGCCACCCCTTCTCTCCCAGTATTCCAACCAGCACACCACACTGATACAAGAGGAGATCCAGGCCCTTCTGTCAAAGGAGGCCATAGAACAGGTCTCTTGGATTCAAAGAGGGAAAGGATACCATTCCCATTTTTTCTTAGTACCCAAAAAGACAGGGGATCTACGCCCCATCCTGGACCTCAGCAATCTCAACTTCTTTGTGGCATACAAACGCTTCAGAATGGTCATCTTGCCATGATTGATTCCAATGGTACGCCCAAACGCTTGGCTGGCATCGCTGGATATGCAAGATGCCTATCTCCACATTCCAATCCCAAAGCACCACAGGAGGTTTCTGCGGTTCGAATTTCGGGGACAACATTACCAGTTCCGGGCACTGCCTTTTGGTCTGTCATCGGCACCCAGAATCTTCACCAAATGCCTGGCAGTAGTAGGATGGGCCATTACATATTCCTTTATCTGGACAACTGGCTTCTCACAGCCTCATCCAGGACAGGGCTAAACCAGGTACTACAAGACACCTTTTCAGTATTTGACACAGTGGGTATAACTATCAACCTACCGAAACTGCTTCTCACACCATGCCAAAGGCTGCATTTCATTGGCGCAGTCCTGAACACGACTAGAGAAAAGGCCATCTTTCCAGAGGACAGGGCAGATTGCTTAAGAGGTCTAACCAGACATATCCTGGAGCAGAAACAGATCACATCACGGTCCATGCTGCATCTTTTAGGCCACATGGTGGCTGCTGCAGCCATGGTTCCCCTGTCACGTCTTCATATGAGATCCATTCAGTGGACACTCTAAGTTCATTGGGACCAACGCCAGGATGACCTCAATCAGCTGGCCTGAGTCCCTGCTTCAATACAACGCGTCCTCCAATGGTGGCTAGTCCCAGAGCACCTTGCCGCAGGAGTCTCCTTCCTATCGACCACACCTTCACAGATCCTGACTACAGATGCGTCAGGATCAGGTTGGGGTGCCCATCTTGGCGACAAAAGGACACAGGGATTATGGTCCGGCACAGAAGGAGCACTTCACATAAATGTTCTAGAGATGAGGGCAGTCCTCTACGCCCTGCAGGCCTTGCAGACAGACCTACTCCCGGGATACCTACTGATTCAAACAGGCAGTATGTCAGTAGTGTTCTACATCAACAAACAAGGAGGCACCCATTCATACCAACTCTGCCGGGAGGCGATGAGAGTATGGTATTGGACAGTAAAAGACAGTATCACACTGTCTGCAGTTCATGTTCCAGGGATACAGAACATGCTGGCAGATCTGCTCAGCCGATCTAGCTTCAGCGCACACGAACGGAAACTTCTGCAACAAGTAGCAGAAACTCTGTTTGCAAAATGGGGAACCCTAGAACTAGATCTCTTTGCCTCCCCATACAACGCAAAACTGCCCAGTTTCTGCTCGCTAGTTCCAGGGCCTGATGTTTTCTGGTGAGACGCATTGTCCCTCTCCTGGACAGGCAAATTTCTTTATGCCTTCCTCCCTCCCTCCCCCTTCCCACTAATTCAGAAATTTCTGCTCAAACTGCAAGCAGAAGGAGCAGACATGATTCTGATGGCCCCATATTGGCCCAGACAAATATGGTTTCTTTTGCTCCAACATCTAGTGAGCAATCCCCCATTCCCTCTACTTCTCGGCTCGCACTTAACTGTCGCAGAACAACAGATCACTGGTCCACCCGAACTTGCGATCCTTACACTTGCACGCCTGGCTCCTGAGGACTTAGCGATTTCTCGCTATGGAGTCTCAGACAGAGTGGCTGATATCCTCGTGGCAGCCAGGAAACCCTCTACCAGAGCCACACATGCCATGAAATGGTGCAGGTTTTGCCTTTGGTCCTCAGCCCGTGACCTGGACCCCTTAACTTGCCCAGTGAACTCGGTACTAGAGTACCTTCTTTCCCTGTCAGATGCAGGGCTAAACTACACCTTTCAACATTAATTGCATCTTTCAACATTATCAGCATACCATGCACCTTTTGGAGATAAATCTTTGGCCCAGTTGGACCTATCATGCACCTTTCTGCGTGGCATCCTCCACCTGAAACCACCCATTAGGGACCCAATCCCTCTTTGGGACCTTCTTTTCATTTTGGAATAGCTCACACTATCCCCTTTTGAACCAGCCGTGGATTGTGAGCTACGCCCTCTTTCTTAGAAGGCAATACTTTTAGTTGCAGTTACATCTGCCAGAAGGATTTCAGAGCTCCAGGCACTTATGTGCAAAGAGTCGTATTTGGTTTTTCATAAGGACAGAGCCCTTAAGAACTAATCCTACATTTTTACCTAAGATTGTGTCAGAGCTTACTCTCAACCAAGAGATTAACCTTCCTGTTTATTACCCAGAGTATTCCAGTAGAGGAGAGGCTCTCCTGCACACCTTGGATGTGCACAGAATACTCTGGTACTAACTGACTAGAACCAGATTGCACCGAAAGTCAAATCCGTTGTTTGTTTCGTTTACCCCCAGGGTGTTAGAGGCACCTGTGTCCAAACAGACACTTTCAAAATGGTTGGTAAACTGCATTGTTTTATGTTATCAGAAGCAGAACAAACCCTTACCCAGACCGGTAAAGGGTCATTCCACCTGGGGGATAGCAGCCTCATTCGTCTCTTGGGGGAACATTTTGGCTTCAGTCATCTGTGCAGCAGCTACATGGAGTACTGTGCACATATTCATCAGACATTACAGGCTGCACATTGCCTCCAGGCGCAGAGCTGGCTTTGGCCTTGTCATCCTGCAGGCGCTTCTTTCATGAGGGGTTCCCTTTCACCCTTCTCCAGTCCTCCTCCCATTTTTAGGAGCTACCGCACACTGCTTGGGACTCATTCCTAATGGTGTAACCTGCTGCAAGAGCTGTATCTTGAAGTAAGATTTTTTTTTCCCCCCGATTGTTTAACCAGATAAGACACACTAAGCTGAAAGCTCGTTTACAGGTGCAGCCTGGAAGCACAGGGAAGTTAAGTGACTTGCTCAGGGTCACACAGTATGCAAGAGGGGGCTGTGGGATTCAAACCCAGGTCTTCAGATTTGCAGCTCAGAGCCTTAAACCACTGCACTATACTGCCTGTACAGTTACATAAGAAATTACCGTAACAGTGGATCTTCAAGAACAACTGTTGCAGCAGGTACTTTCCCATCCACCTTCTCTTCAGGAGGTCATCTGTAGTTGTGTTAACAACATTTATTGGTCTTCCCTTGGAAGCAAATCCTCGGTCTGCCTTCAGAATCTATATCGCTATGCCGGAGTCTCCGGCGGGAGAACTGAGGGATGCTGGGGGACCGTCCTTTTTATGATGTAAGGGATATCGGGGGCCGGGCCAACATCGGGGGCGGCCCCCTACTGTATGTAGCTAGCTTGAAGTTTTCCGTGGGTCCTGACGCCTGCCCGCTTTAGTCCTAATGGTGTAACCTGCTGCAAGAGCTGTTCTCGAAGATCTACTGTTACGGTAAGTTCTTATATAACTGTACTTTCTTCAGGCACCTCAGGCTCTGTTTGTGCTTGTGGCCCTGACCTGAGGCTCATGTTGCCCCTGGATTTTCCAGATTTTACTGTACTCAGCAAAACACACTGAGTATGCCTGCCGACACCCGTTCACCTTAAGTATGACTTTCATGACTTTTTATCTATGCCTTACTGTCGCAAAGGTAATTTTTTGAAAGCTTTGTTGCACTTTATTTCTGTTTCCTTTAGGTTATGATAACACCTTTACCACTACAACTGATGGCCGAGGCAGCCCCATTCCACGAACAGGCACCCCTGAGCGCAGCCCTGGTTCACGTCCTGTGTCGCCTGATCGCTCCTTCTCTCCAGGACGAAGTGAACAGTTTGTGGCTGACATTGATCCCGAAGTAGTTCGTGCGGCACTACGAGATTTCCTTCAGGAACTGAGGGACATTCAGAGAGATCGGGTAGGAGATCCTTTTTTCTAGCAACTGCTTTATTTTAGTTTCCCCTGTTGCTTGTGCTTCTGTTATTATAATTAACCATAGCCATGAGGGCCTACCAATATACCTTACTCATTGGCCATTTTAAAATGAGGTTCACATGCGAGCAAAAGCAATGATAGTTGAAACAGAAAGTTATATTACTTTCTTCTTAGGCTGCCTGTCGCTGCCTTTGTTTTTGTGGCACACCTCATTTTAAAAGAATCTGTGAATAAGATGTACTTTCATCATTTTTTCTCAATTTTTCATCACCCAGATGATGGACAGTGAAATTTCAAAAGACTATGATGCTTAAAATTCACAGAGAAACATAGAGTTTGACTCCTGGTCCTAAAAAAAGAAATCCTTTTATTACAGTGTACTGTGAAATCCACCTCACAGTAAAGTCAGCACTTTGTGGGATGACCTTCCCTGCTTTATCATGTGTCACAGTAGTGGTATCTAGATAGATAAGTATATACATAATAATTTAATATGATGTAGCCATATGCTAGGGATGGGTGAATTGTGGATTTTAGTTGGATATCGGATCCGGATATTATCTGGTCAGTATCCGATCAGAATGACATTTTAATCGGGTCGAATATTTTAGCTCCCAATACTCTCCTACCCCGCCCCCACATACATCACTTCATCACACAATAAATGCGGTAAAAAATGTTTAATTTTTGTCTTAAAATGCTGTCAATAGGCATCATATGATATTACTTAAAGTTATTTAAGTTTTGCTTAACAAACAAAAGCATGTTGGCAATGTCAGGTGATAAACGTGATCTTTGGTCACTAATAATGTCCCCTGCCATGCTAAAGACCCGTTTGCTGGGTACACTTGTCGGTGGCGGTGCTAAATAACTTTTTGCTATCTTTGCTAGAGTTGGGTAATGCTCCAAATGCAATTTCCAAAACAGTAGTGAGTCTGGGGTTGACTTCTTCGGCACAATGCTCTCTGCCAAGTATGAGTCCAGTTCTGTATTTCGGAGAGGTGCACCATGAATTGCAGAAGCTGTAAAATGAAAAGGGACAGGCTATTAGTAAAAAAAAAAAAAAAAAAAAAGGTTGTGTATGACAGAGAGAGAATTAAAAAAAAAAAAGAAAACTTACAATCTTCAGGGAGATCGTTTGACTGTGAGAACATATCCCAGGGATCTCCATCGTTATCCCCTTCTCTCTCAATTGCTGGGTTGTCCTGTGGTAGGTTAGGCTTCTGCAGCCTACTATCTGTCAGGTCTTCGATAAGCTGCTTTATTACTGCTCGTGCAAAAGTCCTGCCACATTCAGTGCCAAAAAAAATGCATTTTATATCTCGCATCACACACAGTTGCAACAACTAGCTCCTTTGTGGATTCGAAGTGTACAAAACATTTGTCCATGGACTCTAGTATGGCAGTTTTTAATTTGAGAAGTCCAGGAACTGTTACGCTATCAGTGCTGTGGTGGAGGACTGTTGCAGTTGGGATAACATCAGAAACACATGCGCTGTCCGTGCTCAGTCTCCTGGTTTCAGTCTGGAAGGGTCTTAGTACTGTGCAGAGCTGAAAGTGCGCGTCTCACACTCAGCGGCATAAACTGTTAAGGCGCGTCGCTGTTCCAGGAGCCTCTCCAACATGAAAAATGTGCTGTTCCACCTTGTCGGAACATCTTGCATAAGGCGGTGTAGTGGCAATTGAAGGGTATTCTGAAGTTCTGTCAGCTTTGCTGTAGCAGAAGCGGAGTGTTTAAAATGGGCTGCCGACGCCCTTCCTGTGGCCAGTAGTTCTTCTATAGAGCGTTGCTTCAAGATAGAATCATGAACTATTAGCTGTAATGTGTGGGCAAAACATCCAACACTGGCAACAGCACTTAATTTCATGGCTTTAACAATATTAGGCTTATTATTTCTTACTACAAGGTGCCTTTTCGTGGCAGCAATCCCCCAGGTGTCAGGTACTTGTAAAAACTCTTTTGACAGATTTTTACAAGTGTGCTTATCAGACAGGTACTGTAGGTGAAGTAAAGCTGAATGTCTATTAAAGTTCTCATCAACCCAGTGGGCAGTAATAGGGAGGTATGATATTATTGAACACTCGGCTGTCCAGGTGTCGGTGGTAAACCCAAACGAGGTATGGCATATACTAACATAACAGTGTGGGTTTATAAGCTTTTTCAGTGAGCACTGGAGATCACATCTGCTCTAGGACCCTGAACACTAAGTTCCTCCAGGGTCCTAGCCTTCCCCACCACCATTCTCCTCCCTGATTCTGCCACCCTGAGCAACTACTATACCCTTCATTCTGTCCCAGCAATGCTTAAAACCACAGATGTTTTTTGCACCCACTACCTCAGTTTGCAGCCTGTTCTATGGCTCCACCACCCTTTCTGTAAAGTAGCATTTCCTCACGTTCCTCCTGAACCTCACTCCTGTTAGCTTCCACTTATGACCATGTGACCATTCAAGTTAAATAGTTCCACACAGCTCACCTTGTTAATTCACAGTAGAAATCTGAGGTCTCTATCATATATCCCCTCTCCCTTCTGGTCTGCAGCGAGTACATGTTCAGTTCCTTGAGTCTCTCCTCATAGGACATGTCCTGCTGGCCCTGAATCATTTTTGTTAATCTGTGCTGCACCATCTTGAGCCTTTCTCTATCCTTCCTGAGGTGAGGATCCCAGAACTTGGGTGCAGTACTCCAGGTATGACCTCATCACCGATCTGTACAGGGAAGTATTACGTCCCTTTTTCTGCTATCACTACCCATCTTGATAAATCCAACCATCCTATTTGCCTTGCTATAAGCCTTGCTGCATTGACTTGATTGCTTTAGAGAGTCACTGATAACTCCAGAGTCTCACCCTTCCCATCCAGTACTCCATCCTGGGGCTCTTGTTCCCTAGGTGTGTCAACTTGCACTTTTTGGCATTGGATTTCAACTGCCAAACCCTTGGCCACACCTCCAGCTTTTACAAGTCTCTCTGCATTTTCTTTATCCCTTCGCCACTCTCCGCCCCCGAGCTTATTGTCATTGGCGAAGAGACACAGCCTGCCCTGGATCCCCTCACCAATATCACTAATGAACTCACTGAAGAGGACTGGACCCAGGACAGATCCCTGTGGAACCCTGATTGTGACCGCCCTCTCTTCTGATTTAACCCTGTTGACCATTACCCTCTGCTGCCTTTCATTTAGCCAGTTACCTACACAGTTTACTATGACCTTAACCGCACCGAGATCCTCTGCCTTCTCCAGCAAGTGCCTGTGGGTTACCGAGTCAAAAGAGTTGCTGAAGTTGAAGTACAGCAGATCCACAATATGGCTCCTATCCAATTCCTTCCTCACTCTGTCAATGAAAACTATCAGGTTAGTCTGACAAGACCTCCCTGCCACAAATCCTTGCTGTTTACTATCCTGGAGATTGTTGCTCTCCAAGTAGTCCACAGGATCCTATTTGACCAGTGACTCTATAAGTTTTCCTGCATTAGCGGTATGACTAACAGTTCTGTAGTTGCCTTCTTTTCCTGCCCCCCTTATGGAGCGGGACCCATGTCCGCCACCCTCCAATCCTTCGGATCCACCCTCATCCTCAGAGAGCTGTTGAATAGACCTGCCAAGGGATCAGCCAGTTCCACTGTCAATTCCCTGAGTGTCCGCAGATGCAACCTCTATGGTCCTGGGGCCTCATCAATCTGTAGGGCTGCCAGCTCTTTCAGGACCGTTTTGCTTGTAAATAATAGTGTAACAGATAATCCACTACAGGGTGCGTGGTCATGCTCTGACATAACGGACATCTTGGGTATGTTGGGAGCCGGCCAAGTGCATTCAGACACCAAAGGCGTGCGTATATCAGAGTATGCCCACATGCTGTGTAGTGGATTACCTGTCTCATAAAATGTCCAAAAGGTTCTGAGGGATGAAAAGAAGTGCAGACATGTGGCCTTTGTGGAATAATACATGGCCATATGATGTGTTTCACCTAATTAGGAGACTGGATTTTAACAGAGTCTTCTTACCCATTTTATAAATATAAAAACAAAACTGTGTTAATGCACCAGTTAGGGTTCAGATTAAAGTGACAAACGTAGGGAAATGTGGTGTTAGGGTTTCCAACCCTAACTCCCCAACCCATCCCCCCCAAGCAGCAGATGGAAAAAACATTACACTTTTGCCTGTCTTGAGTCTTAGCGAATCACTGGTGGCGTCTTCTTGGGGTTCTCAACCCTAATGCTTACCGCATTCCCTAAGCAAACAAGGTCAGGTGTGGTGTTTTCTTCAGGTAGGGAAGACTGTATCAGAATAGGGTGAGCATTAGGGCTGAGAACCCCAAGGTAGATCCTATCACTGATTCACCTATCTGAACCCCAACCGGTACATTAATGCAGTTTTTTGCAAATGTTTTCCTTTCTTTTTGAGGCAGAATAGTATCCTGATTCATGCAGGACATCATTCTGTCTGTGGAAGCACAGGGCTTCCATGCCTCAGTTTGGCAACATGGTGAAGTTACAAGGTAATTTTAGGATCTTGTTTGTACCCCATGACTTTCTCAGGGGGTATTGTGTGTCAGTGCTGTTGAACTTATTGAGGCCTTTTTTTTTTTTGATATATAGATTGTCCTTTAACTCCAAAAATGAATGGCATCATGGCCTGTTAAAGCTGCAGTGTTGTCCTATGAGAAGTTTAATTTTTGAATTTGGATGTTTTTTATAAGGGAATTTCGTCAGTGTGGGAAACAGTTTATCTACTTTGTTGTAATTTTCTTTTGTTGGGTTCACTTCAAAGAAAAAAATAAGTGTTCCTCTTATGTTCTGGTGGTTCATTATATGCAAGCAAAAATGTATTTTTGCATGTTTCAACCATAACTTGGTCATTTTTTGTCAGTTTGGTGTGAAACTTGCTGTGGTTGTGCTCCAAGAGGAGACGCACATTAGGCACATATTTGATGATTATGGGACATTTATTGTGGATTTGGCACCATGGTGAAGTTGGGAGGTAGTTTTTGTATGCCATGCATACCCCATGAATTTCAGGGGGAGCATGAATCGATCTTCATATTATTTTACTGGGCATGGTGCAAACTGCCTTGGACCAGTGCAGTGGCCCCCTGACTTTCCCAGCTTGGATAATGCAAATCTAGCCATTGTTATGGCCCTTTAAGGCAATTGTAAGGGAAACAAGGTTCCTTTCGAAGAGCTTGCAAATATTGGAGAAAAAAAATGCCACTGAAATGAAAGGGACCTCATTCATTTCAATGGCATTTTTTCTCCTGGACATTAGCTCTCACCTTTTGATATTTTTCAGTAACAACACTTGTGTTTATGAGAGGGGATCTCACAAACACAAGTGTTGTCACTAAAAAACATCAAAAGTTGAGAAAGTTATGCCCAGGAGAAAAAAAACACCATTGAAATGAATGGGCCCCCATTCATTTCAATGGCATATTTTTCTACTGGGCATAACTTTCCCACCTTTTGTTATTTTTCTACTTTTTGCTGTTAAGGTGTAATTTAGATTCCCTCTCACAAACACAAGTGTTGTCATAAAAAATATCAAAAGATAAGAGAGTTCTGTCGAGGAGAATAATTGTCATTAAAATAAATGAGGGCCTATTAATCTTGGGGCTAGTGCAATCTCTGGGGGGACCAGTGCAACTGGGCCATCACTTTCCTGGGTGGACCAGTGCAAAAAAAAAGTTAAGCATGACCCCTGGAAGGGTATTGTGTGTTAGTCTTCTAGTACTAATTGAGACAAGTACAAAGTTATAGCTTTTTAAAGTTTCAGTGTGGAAAAAAAACAAGTCCAAGTTCTTCTTTCGAGAGAAATCATTTTTTTCGTGAGATTTTCATGAGCTCACAAAAGAGGATTGCTTCTCAAAAAAGAAGAATGTGGGAAAAAAAATTAAGTCCAAATTCTTCTTTCGTGAGAATGGATCTTCTTTTGTGAGATTTTCATAAGATCACAAAAGAAAATTGGTTCTCATGAAAGAAGAATGTGAAAAAACTAAGTACGAATTCTACTTTCATATGGCCATATTCTTTTGTATGACCCTGTTCTTCTATTTATTTATTTATTTTGAAGTTTCTTTATTCACTGGGATCTAGGGCATCTCTCCAGGATACCACTCGACTTCTGCCTGAAACTTCCTCTGAGCTGTCTCCACTCAGTCCCCATGGCTTGACCAGCCCCCCCGGATCACCTCCCCCCAAGGGAGGGCCCGCCCGCCCATGGCGGCCAGTCTGTAATTAGGGGAACAGCTATGGGAGTCGGTAGAGCTGGAGCCCTGGGGAGGCAGGTCTAGCGTTAGGTCTCTGGGCCCCCTTTGCCTCCTCTAGGCCCTCGATGTAGTGTTGAGCCCCTGCTACCTGTAGGGCCCCTGGTCTCCACCAGGAGCCACAGTGGTATGGGGCATACTCCAAACCCACCCTGGGAGAGGAGAGCAGTCCTCTGGCACTTGATCCCCTCCCTCCCCTGCCAACCCCCCATTGATCAGAGTCTTTTCCCAAACCTGGGTCATCATGTGGCACGAGGTGTGGTGTCCAGCGCCTCAACCCTCAGCACCACAAGGCCGGCCCGGTCCTATTCTTGCGTGAGCCATACGAAAGAACAAAATTGTCTCACAAAAGAAGATTTTTAAAATGCTATAAAAACACATTTAGGGGCAGTTTTTCGAAAAAGTTAATGCAGAATCTAGCTAAACAGATCCCGTTTAGCTAGATCTATGTCTTGGTGTCACTGCAACGTTTTTATGGGTTTTAAAAAAAAGAAATTGGGGGGGGAATGAAAACAAGATTGCTTCCGTATAAAAGAAGAATTTTCTCTCATGAAACAGGATTAAATCATCCCCTCACAAAGGAGAAATCCTCTTTCGTATGACCAAATTCTTCTTTCATATCAAATATTTATCCAAAAGTCCTTACTGGGCATACTCAGAACTGAAATTTCAAATCCTTATAACTCTGGAACGGATTAAAGGAGAACTACCAGCAGAGGTGAAGCACCGACCGCTGCACAGATCGGGGTTTCATCACAGATTCCGCCCCGCAGACTCCATATTAAATTAAGAGTTTTTATCTGAATGCTCAAAAAGTATCTGACCCCGGTGCAGCTGGCATATTTAGAAATGTAACTCCCTCACCCCCCCGTGATCGCACTGCAAACACCACAATATAATGATGCAGTACTGCCCCTTCCTTTATGGTACCCTTATGTACAGAGCTTTAATATTCTCCATATCTTGGATGCCCAGCTCTATTTTTACAGAATTTGCCTCCTTTAGGCAAATTCTGTATAAAAATAAAAAAAAAAGCACTAGGCATCTAAGACATGCTTATTTTTTATTCAGCAACAAATGGATTGCAGTCTTTTGAGTTCTTTCTTTGACAAAATCTAGTCCCAACTTGCATTTACCATTTTATATGGATGACTTCTTACAACCAAGACAAATTCAGTGCACAAGCTGATCCATATAACCAAGATGAATCCATTGCACAAGCTGGCACTTGTAATCCAGATGAATTCGATGCACAGGCTGGCCCTTGTAACCAAGATGAATCTGATGCACAGGCTGGCTCTTGTAACCAAGATGAATTCGATGTACAAGTTGGCTCTTGTAACAAAGATGAATCCGATCTGCAGAGTGGCCCTTTTAACCAAGATGAATCCAATGTACGAGCTTTGTACAAGTAATTGTGGGGATGGCCAGCAAGGGGGAGGTTGTGATCATGTGGAACTTCAGTCTACTGAGGGTGGATTGAAAGATCCCTGCTATGACCTGTACAAGGACACAGGTACTGCTGGATGCCTTCCATAGTGGATTTCTGACACAGTGTGTCCCAGAACCCACCGGGGGAGAGGGCCATGCTGGACCTGCTATTAACGAATGGAGTGCATGTCCAGGACTTGAGGGTGGAAGTACCACTGATAGGAGGCGACCACAACACTGTGGTTTCACCTAGACATAGGCAGAGAAAGGACCGGAACTAAGATATGGGTGATGGACTTAAAAAGGACAGTCTACAGAAGGAGGGGGGAATTCTGGAAGGGCATCTTACTGGGATAAGCAAAGAAACTGGGGTGGACCAGAAATGGACCATCATCAATGAAGGGCTACTGGCAGTCACTGATGAGTGTGGCAACATGAAGAGGAAAAAAGCCAGAGGCAAGAAATCCAGCTGGTTTTACAGGGAGGTTGCTCAGACAGTAAAGAGCAAGAGGGTAACCTTCAAAAGGTATAACAGCACCAGGAGGGACGAGGACAGGGAAGAATACAGTATCAAAGCAAAGTAGGCAAGCAAGGTAGTACGATTGACCAAGGCCAGGAAGGAACTGCTGGTGGGAGAGGGGAGTGAAAATGGGAGAGAAGGCCTTCCAGTACATGAGGGAGAGGAGGGATATCAGGGATGGGATAGTTAAGGTGAAAGAGGAGGAGTGAGTGGAGAGGAGCGGGGAGAAGGCAGAGGTACTTAACAGGTATTTTTGTTAATTCTTTATGAAGGAGAAAGATGGCCCGATCTCCCAGGGGAAGAAGTGGGAAGCGAGTAATGGGGGGCAGGAGCCACAGATGGGGGATAGACACATATAGGGTGAGGAAGGGTTTAAGGGCCCTGAAGGTGGACAGGTCCCCTGGCCTGGATGGCTACACCCGAGGGTGCTGAGGGAATTAGTGGACATGCTGGGGGGCCCACTGGTGGACCTGTTTAACACCTCTGTAGAAACAGGAATGGAACCCCTGGCCTAGAGAAAAACACATGTAGTACCGCTATGTAAGAATGGGTCGAAGAATGACCCTGGTGATTATTGACCAGTTAGTCTGACCTAGATAGTGGGAAAGCTCATGGAAACCATACTAAAGGAAAGATTTGTTAAACTTTTTTTTTAAATTTTTTGCAGCCGCCCGGCACCTCAGCCAGGTCACGAACCCTCGCTCCACCTCCATATTGGATGTGCCCTCCCTTGATACCCCCTGGCTTACCCCCCATGGCGGGGTCAAGGCACCGACTCACTATATGGTGCTGCAGATGACGGGATAGGTCAATGAGGCAGTCTTGGAGGTTGATTGAAGCCAAGGACTGGCTTCATCTAGGGTGGCCAGCAGCTAGGTTTTCTCCCCTGTAATTGGGGGCAGGAACGTGCAACGAAGCCAGCATCCATCCCGCCCCTCAGAGTCTTGTTGGTGCCGGTCGCCGTGGTGCCCCTGGCCTCCACCAGGGATTCATCAAGCACTGGTCACATGTCACACCCTTTCCCCCAGAGAAGGAGAGCAGTCCATGGAACGCTCGATCCTTCTCCCTCCGGCCGACCCTCCGACAACCCAGGTCCGTTCCCGAACCCCAGTCTCTGGCATCGCAAGCGGAAATCCAACTGCTGCACCAACATACTGGCTTGGTAAACTTTTTGGGATGAAAATGGACTCCATGATGATAGGCAGCAAGGATTCGTGTCAGGGCAGTCCTGCCAGACCAACCTAATTGATTTGAACTATGTAACCTATTCCTGGAACCGAGAATGCTTGTATTTGTATTTGTCCTCTATGTGATGAGGTACCTTTGGAAATGAGCCTCTGGCTCAAAGGTTGTAAACCGATGTGCAAATAAATTAAATAAATTTCTTTGATTGAATAACAAGGACAGTGGACAGGAGCCAAACAGTGGACATACCGCATCTAGATTTAAGCAAGGCTGTTGATTCGGTTCCCCACAGGTGATTAAATAGGAAGCTGGAAGACTGAATGGTGGGGCAAAACTGGCTACATGATGGACACCAGGAGGTGGTTGAAGGGGGGGATTCTCAGAGGCTAGGCCAGTCACTAGTGGAGTCCCACAAGGCTCAGATCTTCCTGGACTAAAAGTCTCCACCACTCATTCACACTAGTGGGACTACACCGGAGGCACTAGGACCCAGCGGGAGCCAAAAAGCTTCAGGAGGGCCAGCACCAAGGTGGGACTGCGCATGCATAGCACCGCGAGGCTGGCTCGCCCCGTATAGGCTATCTTGTCACTGACACTTGAACCACCTCAGTTCCTTTTTTTCCCGCCGTCAAGTGCGCTTCAGTGACATCTCTCGCCCGCTGGGAGTAAAATCTTCATGTCTATACGACAGCAGCTTTAGTCATTCAGTATTTTATTTCGTAAGTGTATTTAGTAGTTTAAATAAAATAGAAGAATATTGAAGAAAAGGAGTCGTCTTCAGTCCGCCATCGATGGAGTTGACTATGAACGGTGCTGCTGACGGTAGGGAGACTTCGCTTGAAAGCTGTTTTGGCAGCAGGACTGGATCCGGTCCGCCACCCTCTTCGGAGGGGATGTCTGACCATGGGCAGTCTGTTGCCAGGAGGAAGGGCGGTCCTCCCAAAAACACAAAAAAAAGTGGGCTTGTTCCTGATCCCAGTCAGGGGCTTGGCGCCACTCAGCCTCAAGCTGTTCTTCCTCCAACCGGTAGAAGAAGCAGTACCGCTCGAGGTCACCCTCTGGTGCATCTGCGCGAGGGTCTTCGGTAGCGGGGGACAGTAGGCTGACCCCGGCCCTGTGGGGGTCACCTGCGGCCTCGGTCCCTAGTAGTTGCAATGCTAGACTCCAGGGCCCGCTCCTCCCCCGGGGGGGTCTTCAAGTAAGCAGTTTTGTTATTGGACCGCTCTTATGGAGAAGTGGGTTTGGTGGTTGTCCCAACTGCCCTTGCCTGCAGACTCAGTCCAGGGGCCTGGGGGGCCACTGTGCCATGGGCAGAGCATTTGGGTCAGCTTGATTGTGCAACACCTTCTTCAGTGCCGTCGACACCGCTCCCTTGTGCTTTTCCCCTTCAAATGGCTGCTGCTCAGGGGCCGGCACAGGTGCTGCATTCTCCTCCTACTCTTCTTCATACTTTCAGGTCTCCGGTGGTGTCGCAACCTCGGGTGCCAGGGTTCTCGACTCCGATTCCGGGAGTGGCACCTCCGGCTCTTTTCCCTTCTTTTCCTACCTATACTATCCTTTCTGGTGCAGAGGGAGACTATGATGAGTCTGATCCTTCTACGCCTGACAGACGATGTGGATGAAGTCTCGTTTTGTGGAGTGGAGAGTATACTCTCTACTTCAGCTGAGCCTGTGGTTGAAGACTTCTCTTTTAAATTTCTGCTGAAGAATACCAATTCCACTCTGGCTCTCCAGACTTCTGAGGTGGACCCTGGGAAGCTTTTGCGACTGCAGTATCTGCATGTTCCTGAAATTTCTGTGGACCTGACAGCGGTGCAACCCTCTTTTGAGACTCTTTCCCAAGTGGTGTGGGACAGACCTACGCTAATTCCTTCCGTGGCTAAGTCTATAGATAGGAAGTACATTCCCCCTATGGACGTGCCAGTCCTTGCTTCTCAAGCCTTCCCAGATGCCCTAGTGGTTCTGGCAGAAAGCGACAAGGTCATGCTGCTCCAGGAATCCACGGCTCATCCGGTAAATAAAGAATCTCGTTAAAATGACACTCTGGGGAAGCGACTGTTTACTGCTGCTACCCCGGGTATGTGTATTGCTAGATCTTACTTCGAGAGGGCTCTTGCAGTAGGTAATTACATATAGGACTGACGCTGGCCGGCGGCAGGACCCCATGAAAAAAATTTCTAGTTGGCACTCCTGGCGAGGACCGCCCGCACGTCAGCTGACCCGGCATCATCGGCGTCGGTATAAAGGCGGTCCGGACACCCTGTCAGTTCTTTCCGGCTGTTAGCTGGGTGCAGCTCACCGGCGGAAAAAGTTGGTAGCCGTCAGCCCTGCTCTTTCGTTGGTTTTACCGAAAATTAAAATTATTTTTCCTTCTATCGTCAGGTCATCGTCGGTGTATGTCGTCCCCTACACCCTCCGAGCATAAAAACAAGTGCAACTCGTGCGGCACCCAACTGCCACACAAGGACAGCCATTCCCTCTGCCTCTTCTGCCTAGGCCCCGACCACCCGGTCGACAAGTGCCCGCATTGCCTCAATTTCAACGCGGCTACCCGCAAACAACGCCAACAGTTCCTGGAAGCCCATCTTCTCAAGAAAAAGATGTCTTCGATGGAAAAAGAATTAAAGAAGCTCAGGCAGGCGTCCACTTCTCCAGAAAGACATCGCAAAAGGCGGGACAAGGAGAGGCACCAGGAGAAGGCCTCCTCGTCCGCAACTCCGGCTGGAGTCGCAGCCCAGGTAACATCCCCTCCGGGGGACCGTCCGGCAGCCTCCAAGGTTTTGGAGGAGGCGTTGGCCCGCCCGTCTGGCTCGCGCTCGGGCCTTGCGGGCGCCTCTGGGCAGAAGGAGGCCTCCGCCCCCGGTTTGGCCGCAAGCTTGCGGCCTGCTGGTGCGGGTGACTCCCATAAGTCGGATGTCCACCAGGAGAAGGTCGATAAGACGCCCGACCCTTCAGGGTGGCACACGACCTCGTCCCCCTCGGATCGGGCCGCTCCTCCTCCTCGGCCTGCCTCCATCGAGGGAACCCGCAAGGCGGATGCCGGCTCCCCAGCGCCCGCGGAACCTAGCCCCCTAAGCGCCGTCGGCTCTCCGGCGTCGCCCGGTCCGACGGAACCTACACAGACCCCCCACTCCCGTCTGACTCGGTTCCCTGCAGCCTTCACTGCTGTCCGGGGAACTCGAGTCACCCCAGCCTGACCCGGGATTCCCCATCCTCGGGCGATGCGGATGTTCCACCTCCATCAGACCTCCTTCAAGGAACCGGTCTGACATCGCTCTCGACGCCCGGCAGGGTTTTTTCCTCACCGGCGGGCCCTGCCCCCGGCCTCTCAATGTTGACCCGCCTGTGGGGCCACCATCCGGCCATCTGCTCTGGCAGCTCCTCCAGCGCCCGGTACCGCCCGTGTTATCTGACGCCGTCGTACCCAGGACCGCAGTATCCAGCGCCACAGTACCCGATGCCGGTCCCTCCGACGCCGCAGTACCAGACGCCGGTTTTCCCGCAGCCAGGTTTCGGATACTCGCCTTACGGGTACAACCCGTATACCTTTCCCCCTCCTCCTCCACCTCCACCGCCCCCAAGGCCGGCGGTGAACCTGCAGGAGACTCTGGCTTCCTGGTGGGCTGAGGCCAAGGCTTAGCTCACCAAGGAAGTAGAGAGCCGCCTTACACGGTGCCCCCCTGGCTCCTGTACGCCCGAGGCGGCACCTCACCGCCTCCAGACTCCAGGGCCCTTTCCGTCTGGATCCCGAGAGGGGCAGGACACGTGTCCAGCGGTACCCCCCAAGGAACCCATTCCTGCCCCCAGCCGTGTTAGGGAGTCTGATTCTGCTTCCGATTCTTCTTCTTCTTCCCTCTCGGATTACTCGGATTCTTCTGATGGATGCTCCGAGAGAGATGATGAGCCGCGCTCTCCGTCCAAGCCCCTTCGGAGGATCCTTCCTTTATGGAGTTGCTCAGAAAAATCCAGGAAGTTCATCAGTGGCGCTCCTTGGAACCAGATCCTCAGCGGGTTAAACTCGCTGAACATCTGGACCTGCCCCTGACAGCTCCAACTCTAGTGCCACCCTGGATCGAGCCTCACGCCCACCTTATTTCCACAATTTGGAAACAACCGTCGGCATTAGCCCCACTTCCTAGGAAGTCTAACAGGCTATACCAGGCTCCTGAGGGTGTAGACTATTTGGACTCCCACCCTGGTGCAGATTCGGTCGTGATCAGCACTGCTTACGGCCGGTCAGCGCACCCCAAACATCTAAGCTCGTCTCATCCGGATAAGGAATCTCAACTCCTGGACCAGTATGGAAGAAAAATTTACGCCTCTTCCACACTGGGTATTCGGGCCCTAAATTACGTTGCTCATATGGGGGATTACCAGAAGGCCATCCTTACCCAGGCGGAATCTAAGATAGACTCCTTATCTGACTCTCAAGTCAAGCAGGAGTTAGCCGATTTAGTCCGTTCTGCTCGTTCGGCCAGTCGCCACATTCTGCGGATGACATACGATGCAGTGGACACTGCCGGGGGCAGCTCCGCTTTCGCCGTGAGTCTGCGGCGTCATGCCTGGCTCCGCGTGTCAGGTTTGGTCCCGGAGGTGCAGTCCGCGATCAGGAAGCACCTTCAAGGGTTGGTGCTTTTCGGTGGTGATTCGGAGGACATCATCACTGACTTGCAGGAGAAGGGGACGGCTCTGAAATCCGTGGATTCCATGTACCGTACCCATCACCCGCAGCGCCGTCCTTTTCGCAGATGCAGTCGGCCACAAGCGAAACCCCAAGGAAGGCGGGCCACTAAACATCGGGCCCCCGCAGCTGTCGGGCCCCCGCAGCTGCCAGGCCTCCCCAGCCCAAAAAAAGCAGCGGGTGCCCCAGCTGTGGCGCTGCCCTACACCACCTGACTTCTCCCCTCTCCCACCGCCTCCGGACACACCAGAGGAACCGGTAGGAGGTAGGTTCTCTATCCACCTTCCGGGTTGGGAGAGGATAACAACGAATTCCTGGGTGCTCCAGATTATAGCGGAAGGGCACTCTATAGGGTTTCTACAGAAACCACCCCTCCACCCACCTCTGAAGTCATCCTACGAAAGGGACCATCTTCCTTTGGTCCGGGAAGAAATCTCTGCCCTCCTCGCGAAGAGGGCCATAGAACCCGTTCCTCTTCATCTTCAAGGGACGGGTTACTATTCATATTTCTTCCTGGTCCCAAAGAAGATGGGAGATCTCAGACCCATTCTCGATCTCAGCTCCTTGAACCTTTATGTGGAATACAAAAGGTTCAGGATGCTCTCCCTTCAGACCCTTCTGCCCCTCCTTCCGCCAGGACAATGGCTTTGTGCCCTGGATATGCAGGATGCATATCTGCACATCCCCATTCACCCTTCTCACCACAAGTATCTTCGGTTCACGTTTCAGGGGGACCATTACCAGTTCCAGGCGCTCCCGTTTGGTCTTTCCTCGGCACCCCGATTATTTACCAAATGCCTGGCTGTGGTGGCAACCCACCTGCGTACTATGGGAGTTCAGGTGTTCCCTTACCTGGATGACTGGCTCCTGGCGGCCTCGTCCAGGGAGGAGCTCCTGCATTTTCTGTCCCTCACCCAGCAGGTTTTTACTTGCCTGGGTATTACCATCAACCATTCCTAGTCTCATCTGGATCCCTCCCAGAGACTACAGTTTATCATGGCTATCCTTGATATGACAGTGAGCAAGGCCTTCCTGCCTCCGGACAGGGCAGCCTCTCTTCAATCACAGATTTCCGTGCTATCAGAATGCAGGAGGGTTCCGGCGAGGTCGGTCCTCCGTCTCCTGGGGCTCATGGCGGACGCTATTCCAACGGTTCCCAGGGCTCGACTCCACATGAGGATCTCTCAGTAGACTCTTCGCTCCCAGTGGGATCAACTTGTAGACGACCTAGATCATCTTGTTCTGATCTCCTCGCCGATGGCACGAGACTTGCAATGGTGGATGGTTCGAGAGAACCTGTTTCGGGGGGTTCCCTTCTGTCATCCTCCCCCCTCCCAGACTCTGACAACAGACGCATCAGGCGACGGTTGGGGAGCCCATCTGGGTCCTCACCGAACCCAGGGATTATGGTACAGATTGGAACTAGCTCTCCACATCAGTGTGCTCGAGCTTCGAGCAGTACTATATGCTCTCCAAGCCCTTCACCAATACATTCTTCCCGGTCACCTAGCCGTTCAGACGGACAACATGTGTGTGGTGTGGTACATCAACAAGCAGGGAGGGACTCGATCCTACCCTCTATGCTGGGAAGCAATGAGGGTTTGGGACTGGGCAGCTCAACACAACCTTCACCTCACTGCGATTCATGTTCCAGGAGTCGACAATACCCTGACAGACAAGATAAGCCACTCCTCTGCCCCACCACACGGGTGGGAATTGGACCAAAAAGTGCTAGACAATATCTTTCAACTTTGGGGGATTCCGCAGGTAGACCTGTTCGCCTCTCCCCAAAACGCAAAACTTCCCACCTTTTGCTCGCTCATTCCAGAGCGAGGCGCTTTCTGGAGCGACGCTCTGTCTCTAGACTGGAAGGACAGATTCATCTATGCTTTCCCCCAGTTCCTCTGGTCCCTCGTGTATTGCAGAAGCTAACCACAGAAGGAGCAAGAATGATTCTGATCACTCCTTTCTGGCCCAGGCAAATCTGGTTCTCTCTTCTACAACAATTCTCAGAGGTTCCTCCTCTTCCTCTTCCTTTATCTCGAGGTTTGCTGACCCAGGATCAGGGGACCCTGGTCCATCCGGGCCTCAAGTCCCTTCAACTTCATGCATGGCTCCTGCAGACCTAGCTCAGTCTCGTTTGGTGTCTCTCCAAAGTGGCGGAGATTCTGGTGGAAGCTAGAAACCCTCCACTAGGTCCACTTATGCCATGAAATGGAAGAGTTTTCTATTTGGGCCGCCTCTAGGAGGCGTGGAGCCTTTCTCCTGTTCAGTGGCCGTTCTGCTGGAATATTTACATCATCTCTTCGACCTGGGTCTCAGTCATTCCTCCTTGAAAGTGCACATGGCCGCTATTTCAGCCTACCATGTTCCTTTCGTAGATAAAGCATTTGCCCAATTAGAGGTCTCTAAGACTTTTCTTAGAGGGGTCCTTCATCTGAGACCCCCCCCATCTGAACTCCTGCTCCCCCTTGGGACTTGAACTTTGTTCTCGAGAAACTTACCCTTCCTCCCTTTCGAACCTGCGGCAATTGCAGATCTGAAGTTTCTTTCATGGAAGATGCTCTTCTTGGTGGCCATTACTTCCGCTCGAAGAATTTCCAAGCTCCAGGCCCTTATGTATAAAATCCCTTATTTGATTTTTCACAAAGAACGAGTGGCTCTTTGCACGAACCCTAAGTTTCTACCTAAAGTGGTAGCAGAGTCTACCTTAAATCAGTCTATAGAGTTACCTGCCTTTTTCACGCAGTACTCCAACCAAGGAGAATATTTACTCCATACCATGGATGTTCACCGGATTCTGAGATACTATACCAATAGGACAAAAGATCTCAGAAAGGCTGATCAGTTGTTCGTCTCCTTTGCTCACAAAAGGGAAGGCAGTGCTGTTTCCAAGCAATGCCTGTCGAAGTGGTTGGCTCATTGCATCACTTTCTGTTATGACAAGTACAAGACCCTTCCGGGTCAGGTCAGGGGCCACTCCACAAGAGGAGTAGCAGCCTCTGCGGCTTGTTTCAAGAATGTATCTGCGGCAGACATCTGTGCTGCCACCACCTGGACTTCTGTCCATACCTTTACGAAACACTACAGTTTGGACATTGCCTCTCGCCGTAGAGCAGGCTTCAGGCTAGCTGTTTTGCAAGGCCTCCTGTCCTGAAGATTGCAAGGCTTCTGCTAGTTTTTGGAGTAGTTCCTCCTCCCGGTGCCTTTTATTTGTTCCAGACTGCTTGGGATTCAGTCCTATATGTAATTACCTACTGCAAGAGCCCTCTCGAGTAAGATGGTACAGTTACGTAGAACTTACCGTAACAGTAGATCTTGAGAGAGGCTCTTGCAGTAGATAATACCTTCCCGCCCTCCATCCCCCTAGGCTTTTTCAGCTCTTTTTCCAGGAATGGAAACATCTGCTTCTCTCTCATCCGGGCCTGTGGCAGGAAAGAACTGGAAGGCGGTCGTCCGGGACCACCCCTTTATACCGACGTCATATGATGCTGGTCACCTGACGTGGGGGCGGTCCCTCGCCAGGGACTGCTAGCTAGAGATTTTTCCGTGGGGTCCTGCCGCCAGCTGGCGTCAGTCCTATATGTAATTACCTACTGCAAGAGCCTCTCTTGAAGATCTACTGTTATGGTAAGTTCTTACGTAATTGTACTTTACCAGGGCCATTTATCTCAGTATGAGTATACCCTCTGGTATTCGTTCAAAGGGGGAAAGAAACATTGTTTAACCAGGAGTAGCACACTAAGCCGAAGTTTGTTTCCAGATGTGACCTGGGAGCAAAAGGAAGTTAAATTACTTGCTCAGGATCACACAGTATGCACCTAGGTGGCTATGGGATTCAAACCCAGGTCTCCAGATCTGCAGCTCAGAGCCTTAACCCACTGCGCCATACTGCTCTACTAGTCGAAGCTCTCCCAGAGTTGGACACTAACTCAGAGCTTCTTCAGACCATTACCAGAGGCACTGAGTCCAACAATCAGCAACTTAAAGCTGCTATGTATGCCTTTGACACTGCCTCTAGAGCAGCAGCAGCTAGGATTTGTACCCGGCAACATGCATGGCTAAGAACTTCAGGCTTCACTAATGATGCTGAGCAGAGAGTCATGAATTTCCTCTTCGATGATGTTTATCTGTTTGGCCCACAAGTGGAGTAGGCACTGGAGACCACTCAGAAAACCAGGACTGCTATTAAGGCTGCCTGACCAGCCCCAGCCACCCCTCAGTGGGGCGGAAACTGGTGGCAGTTTCATAATCAGCAGTCCTTTCGAGGTAAAGGCAGAGGAGCTTTTAACAAAAGCCAGACCCCTCAGCTGCAAAAGAAAATGCAGCAGAAGGCACACGCCCCGAAAGCGCCTAGTGCCACCCTCTGAAGACCCGGCCCATATCCCACCTCAACTGCCCGAGGGGGACTCCAGTTCGGCAGTAGGGATGTGTCTGGCTCAGTTTTACAGCCAGTAGAAATCTGTCACAATGGACAAATGGGTCCTCAGAATAATTCGAGAGGGATACTCTCTCAGTTTCTCAGAGACCCCGGATCGTCCACCCCAACGGCAGTCCAAGCTGTCTGCCTCTCAGTCAGACCTCCTTGCGTCCAAGATTCAGGGCCTTCTGAACAATAGGGCAGTAGATGTGGTTCCGCTGGCAGAACAGGACACAGGTTTCTACTCCCACTACTTCCTAGTTCCAAAGAAAACAGGCGGTATGCACCCTATTCAGGACCTAAAGAAGTTAAACAAATATCTGTTCAAAGAGAAATTCAGGACGATCTCACTGGGAGCACTACTGCCTCTCATTCATCAAAATGACTGGTTGGCATCTCTGGACATGCAGGATGCCTACCAGCATGTTCCAGTACACCCAAGCCACTACAAATACTTGCGTTTTGTGGCCATGGGTCACCACTATCAGTTAAGAGTCCTGCCCTTTGGGCTCTCCTCGGTACCACAAGTCTTTACAAAGTGCTTTGTAATACTCGCTGCGCATCTCAGAAAACTCGGCATTCAGGTGTACCCATACCCGGACGATTGGATCCTTGAGAGCCCTTCCAGACAGGGGACACAAGAAGCAGTTTCAACAGCTTCCAAGTCCCTCACATCCATGGGAGTTCTACTGAACCCGGAAAAATCGCAGCTTCAGCCCTCCCAGCAACTTCTATTCATAGGAGCTCTTCTGGACACCTCCTGGGAAAGAGTCTTCCTTCCAGAGGACAGGAGAAACAACGTTCTAAAGATGACTCACTTCATTATGGAGAACAACTTGGTTCGGTCCATGGACTCTGGACCCCCAAGGAGTCCCGATGCCATATCAACCTGCTGAAGCTTTGGGCAGTTCAACTGGTGCTGACAGCCTTTGTTCTGCACATTCAAGGTCAGGTTGTTCAGGTCCAGATGGAGAACACCATGACCATGTACTACCTCAACAAACAGGGCAGGATGCACTACCGTCCTCTGTGAATGGAGGTTCTCCATGTCTGGACCCTCCTGCTCAGCCTGAACGCTGATCTCCTGGCCATCCATGAGGCTGGCATGTACAGTCAGCTGGCGTACGCCATCAGCCAGGTAGGCGAGGCATCTCATAAGTGGTCTCTCCATCAGGAGGTAGTGCACAGTCTGTTCTCCTGGTTGGGCACCCCTTTGGTGGATCTGTTTGCCTCCAGGGAGAACGCAAAGCTGAGGCTGTATTGTGCCCACTCCCCCTCAGCAGGGAACACTGCAGGGAGATGCCTTCTCGAGACTGTGGACCCTGGGCCTCATGTAAGCCTTCCCTCCATTACCACTGATCCATAAAATGCTGCTCAAAGCCAGGAGGGACAAGGCACAGAAGATCCTGGTGGCTCTCGACTGGCCCCGCCAGTTCTGGCACCCCAATCTCCTCAGCCTCGGCTGCAGGCTGTCGTGGCATCTTCCTCTACGCCCAGACCTGCTCTCATGCAGTCAGGGGAAGGTACTCCATCCAGACCTTCAATCCCTGCACCTGAAGGCCTGCTTCCTGAGTGGCTAGAGCTCCAGGCTCTGGGTCTTTTCGATGATGTCCTCATCATGGTCAAGGCTTCTCAGAAGGAGTTGACCAGAAAATGCTATGCCTTCAGATAGAAGAGGTTCTCCATTTGGTGCCAGGGCAAGGGGCTTGACCCCTTATTTTGCCCGCTGGTTAGCATTCTCGACCACCTTTGGTCCCTCTCTGTCGGGCCTTCAGTCGATGACCCTTAAGGTGCATCTGGCAGCCATCTCTGCATACCGAGCATGGACTGGTATGCCGTCGGTGGCACAGGAGAAAGTGGTCTGGCACTTTTTTAAGGGTCTTGACCACATGTCCCTTCTAGTACATGAACCACCTTCTTGGGACTTCTTGTTGGTGATGGCAGAGGTCATGGGCAAGCTATTCGAACCAATGCAGAGGTGTGAAATGTAACACCTGTCATGGAAGACCGTCTTCTTGGTGGCTATCACATCCTCCTGAAGGATCAGTGAGCTCCAGGCGCTGTCGGTGGAGTCGCCTTATTTGGTCTTCCACAGGGAAAAGGTTGTCCTTCGCCCCAACCTGAAGTTCCTCCTGAAGGTTGTGTCAGAGTTTCATCTTAACCAGGTGATGAATCTCCTGATATTCTTCACCAACCACACCTCAGAGGCCAAGCATAGGCTCCATACTCACCTAAGGTGAGTGCTTGCCTACTATAAGGAGCGCATGGCTGGAGTTCGCGGAGAGGTTCGCTGCTGTTTGTCACCTACGCTGAAGCTGCACCCGGCAGACCAGCAGCTAAGCAGATGATTGGCAATTGGATTGTGTTCTGCATCAACCTCTGCTATAGGTTGGCAGGTAGGGAGCCTCCCATAGGGTTAAGGGCTTATTCCACCCACCATACCGCTGCCTCGGTGGCTGCTTCCAGTGTTATACCTATCCAGGAAATTTGTAGGGCTGCTACCTGGAAGTCCGCACACACCTTCATCTCCCATTACCACATCAACCTTGAGTCACACCAGGATGCTGGTTTTGGGGCCTCGGTTCTCCAGTCTCTCTTCCCTAAATAGGGTGTGTGCGCCTTGCCCCCTCCTCCTGGAGAATTGCTAGGAGTCTGTCGTCCCTAGAAAAACAGGTTACTCACCTGTAACAGTAGTTCTAGAAGTCGTATATGGTGTATATCCACACAACACACCTGACCTCCCCTGGCAAGTGGCACACCGAATCCTGCTTCCAACGGGTAAGATCTGATGTCACAGGGTGGTGCCAAGGGAGTTACCACCCAGGTGGGTGGGAGGAACCAGCTTGAAGACCTTCCGTCCGGAGTCTTAAAAGGAAAGGATACTGCCAGAAGTATGGATGTAAATCATATACCACTCCTAGAACTACTTTTACATGCGAGTAACCTGTTTTTCTGGATGGTCACTCTGAACCAATTATTACATCCCTGGAGCAGGACGTGTGGTTCTGCTCTGGACCTCCAGGACACCTTCTTCCACATTCCAGTCCACCCGTCCCACTGGTGGTAACCTTCGGTTCTACATGAAGGGTTTTCTCTATGAGTTCCAGGTCATGACTTTCAGCCTCACCTTGGCCCCCAGGATCTTCACCAGGTGCATAGCAGTGGTGGTGCCATTCCTATGGTGCCAAAGAGATCAGGTCTGTCCATACCTATATAACTGACTGATAGCCAGGTCATCCAGGGAGGCGGTGGAGTGGTCCGGGGACTTGGCCCTCCAGACCTATAGAGACTTGGGCCTTCTGGTCAACCTGGCCAAGTCCGAACTCAACCTTTCGCAGGTTATCCACTACATTGAGGAGAGCTAGACTTCCTCCGGGCCAAGGGGCGACTCCCTGTGGACTGGGCATTGGATCTTGCCTCCTTCTCCTTAGCCTGATCATTTCAGATTGGGCACTCGCATCCTGCCCGGAACTTCCTACAGCTTCTGGAGTGCATGGCATCCTGCACCAGCGTAGTCAGATGGGCCCCCTGGCAGCCTACAGTAGGAGCTGGCCCGCCAGTGGTCTCCGTTCCTAGGTCACCTGGATCAGCCTTTCATGGTGACTCGGTTGATGTGGAATGCCATCCAGTGGTGGTTGATGCCAGAACATCTCAAGGAGGGAGTCCCATTCCTCTCCTCAGAGCTGACAGTCACCCTGATAACTGACACATCTCTTGTGGGATGGGGAGTGCACCTAAATGACCATGGGGCCTATGGGCTCTGGACCCCAGGGATTCCCGTTACCACATCAGCCTGCTGGAGCTCCATGCAGTGCACCTTGCTCTGATGGACTTCACTGCATTTGTCTGGGGTCAGGTCATGCAGATCCAGATGGACAATACTACTTCCATGTACTATCTGAACAAGCAAGGCATAATGTACTCCCTCCAATTGTGTCAGGAGGTCATCTGCACTTGGACCCTCATGCACAGCCTGGATGCAGATCTCCCGGTGATTCATGTAGCAGGAGTCTCCAGCCAGATAGCAGGCACCCTCAGCTGGGTGGGTGAGGCATCTCACTAGTGGTCCCTGCATCAGGAGGTGGTGAACCACTTGTTTTCCCAATGAGGCACTCCCCTGGTTGACCTGTTCACCTTCTGAGAGAACGCAAAGCTGAGGCTATTTTGTGCCCCTGCAGTGCAGGACACTGTTGGGGGATGCCTTTGTGAGGCCTTGGACCCTCGTCCTCCTTTACGCCTTCCATCCCTTTCCTCTGATCCACAGAGTGTTGGTCAAGGTGTGGAGGGACAAGGCTCAGATGATCCTGGTAGCCCTGGACTGGCCATTCCAGTTTTGGTACCCAGAGCTCCTCAGCCTCAGCAGTAGGCCTCCGAGACAACTACCCCTTCGCCTAGACCTGCTGTCTTGTCACAAGTGGAAGTTCTGTATCTGAACCTTCAGTCCTGCATCTGACGGCCTGGTTCCTGAGTGGCTAGAGTTCCATACTTTGGGGCTCTCCAAGGAGGTTCTCCATGTCATGGAAGCCTCCCAGAAAGAGTCGACCCACCAGTGCTATGCCTTTAGATAGAATAGGTTTTCCATTTGGTACCAGGGCAGAGAGCTAGACCCCCTGGAGTACCTTTGGTCCCTCTCTCAGTCGGGCCTGAGATTGACCCTCAAGGTGCTCCTGGCAGCCATCTCTGCATATCGCGCGGGGGCTGATGTGCCGACTGTGGCACAAAGGAAGGTAGTTGGGTACTTCTTTAAGGGCCTTGATCACCTATTCCTGCGAGTGCGTGAATCACCAACCCCTTGGGAGTTGTTGCTGGTACTGTCAGTGCTCATTGGCAAGCCATTCGAGCAATGCACAGGTGTGAGATGGCACACCTGTTGTGGAAGACCGCCTTCTTGGTGGCTATCAGAGTGGGGATCAGCAGGCTCCAGGTGCTCTCGGTAGAGTCTCCTTATTTGGTGTTCCACAGCGACAAGGCTGTCCTCCACCCAAACCTGAAGTTCCTCCTGAAGGTTGTGTTGTGTTGTGTTGTGTTGGAGTTTAACCTTAATCAGGTGATTAACATCCTGGTGTACTTCACCACTCCAACCTCAGAGGCCGAACACAGGCTGCCCATGTTGGACCTGAGGTGAGTGCTCGCATACTACAAGGAGCGCATGGCTGGGGATCAGGGAAAGGTTTGCCAGCTCTTTGTGACAGATGCAGAAGCAGCACCTGGCAGACAGGCAGCTAAACAGACGATTGCCATTGACCTCTGCCATAGGTTGGCTTGTAAGGAGCCTCCTGTGGAGCTTAGGGCTCATTCCACCAGACACACTGCTACCTCAGTGGCTGCTTCTAGCGACAGCCCTGTCCAGGAGATCTGCAGGGCTGCTACTGGGAAGTCAGCACACACTTTCAACTCCCACTACCACATCAACCTTGAGTCACGTCGGGTTGCTGGTTTTGGAACCTCAGTTCTCCAATCCCTGTTTGCCAAATAGTGGTGTGCACCTTGCCACCTCCTCCTGGAGAACAGCTAGGAGTCTGCCAGAGTGTGGATGTGCACCATATACCACTCCTAGAACTACAGTTACAGGTGTGTAACCCTCATTCTAGGATCATAGATATGTTGTTCATCCACACTTACTGGCATGTCCCTTTCCCCTTTAAGGATCACCGGAAGTCTTCAAGCTGGCTCCTCCCACCCACCCAGGTGGTATATACCTCTGCTCTGCCCCGTGACGCCAGATCTTCCTTTCTGCTGAAAGATTCAGGTTGCCTCCCTCATGCTCACGCATTTTGTAGGCCCTGGCTTTCAAAACTTCGGTTTTACCAAAATTAAAAATCATTCGAGTTAGCAATCGCATTTTCGCGTCTTCGATTATGGAAGAAAAAATTTCCCACAGATTTCGCCGGTGCCCTTGCAGCCAGAAAATGTTGCGTACGGATCCCCACCTCACGTGTGTCTACTGCCTAGGTGTCGGCCATGACACCTCGTCCTGCAGTTTTTGCTTGGCCTTCCATCCCAACGTTCTTGACGACCGAATGGCTCATTTGAAATTCGGGAGACCGGAGAAAAGAAACCCTCCAGTGAAGTCCATGGAGGCTAGGTTTTCAGTTTCTGTGGCTGCGGGCTCTGCTGAGCAGTTGGAATGCATGCAGGCATTCGAGGAAGAAGTGGCTCACGCTGCCGACTCTCGGTGCTTCTTCGTTCCACTAAACCTAGGTTCTACCTTCTTGGTCTCCTTCTGGGAGTTGTGCCAGTCTCTCCCCACCCGGGGAGAGGCACCTGCAGGCTCACACTCCTCCCGAGCCTGTAAGCAGGAGAAGGAACCAAGTAAGTCTTCGTCTCGGCGAAGACACTCTTGGGACTGAGAGAGAGGTCCCAGGAGCATGCGGTCTCGACCTCTGTCGAGATCGCTTCTTCAACCGTTGGCTTTTCGGGGTCCCTCCGTCGGGCCAGCTGACCCGAGGTCACGGTCGGCGAGTTGAGTGCTCGACCCATTGTACGCTGTTGCGACTCTGATCCTTGTCTTCCCGATGGGGAGACCCAGCCCACTGGTGTCCCCATTGAGGACCTGGTTCCAGATCCCTGGACGTCACCGGCCCCGCCGGTGTCCCCCAAGCAACCGAGTCAGCCCGCTCGATCTCGGTCGAGGTCTATAACCCCCTCGTCTGGCAGGCCGGGGAAGAGCCATAAGTGCTCAAAAAAGAGGCGACACCGTCTGTCATCCTCGTCCTCCTCCTCGGATGAGGAGAGACTCTGGCAGAAACTCCGTCAGTGCTACGAGGACCTCATGTGGCAACAGCTGATCTTGTTCGGGCATAAGCCTACCCCGGGCACCTTCCCAGGCCATTACTTGGCTTTCACCTCCTAGGCTGAAGCCGACCCATTCAGAGCAGAAATCCTCGGTTCCTCCGCCCGTGGGGTAGACGACACCTGCTGTTCGGCCTAAACCGGTCTCTCCACCAATCATGGTGGAGCTGCCACCTAAGCAGCCTGTGGGAGGGGCTACTTCCAAAGAAGACAGACCAGACACTGGGCTTCCCCGGCATTTGTCGGTCACAGTCACCCCAGACCGCCCCTGGTGAGTCGAGGGTGGTCTGGGTGGCAGGTGCTGTATCCAGATTCATCAGATTCAGACGTCACCGGGCTTCATTCTCATCCTGGGGATGATGAATTGTCCATTGGCTTAGGGACGGAAGAAGGTCCATCCTCCTTCCAAGGGATCCTTCACATCATCTCTGAGTCCACAGGGATGCCCCTGGAGCCCTTCCAGAAAAAGACGGAGTACCCTCTTACAGACATCCTTAAAAGAGGGGATACCCCGACGGAGGCCTTTCCTGTGGCCAGGGCCATTGTTGGTCCGGCCCTTGAACTCTGGCAATGTCCTGCCTGTCGTCCAGCTCCGTCTGCCCACAATGCGCAGTGCCCACGGGGTCCCTAGTGGGGTTCACAGAGCACCCTTCGGCCGAGAGCCTGGTGACTACCTCTGTGTTCAGGCGTACTGGCAGTTCATGCCTATACTGACCAACCTCCCGATAAGGAGTCCAAGCTTTCGGACCATTCGGCTAGGAAGGTCTATGCGGCTTCCTTCTTGGGCCTTCGTCAGGCAAGTTCGGCTGTCATCATGGCACACTTCTTTCATGCCCTTCTCAGGTCACTAGATGAAGTTCTCCCACATCTCCCCGTGGACATGCAGACCATGGTCAAGCAAGTCTGAGACCAGGGCCCAGCTGTTGTCAAACAGCAGCTCCAGGTGGCTCTGGACATTGGGGACTCTTGTGCCTGCTCAATTGCTGCCGCAGTTGCATCTCACCGCAGGGCTTGGCTGAGGCTCTCCTCCTTCCCAGCGGATACTCAGCACAAATTAGCTGACGTGCCCTTCCTTGGGACCGACTTGTTCGGCCCAGGAATGGCCGGTCTCCTTCAGCACATAGAACAGTCCAGTGCCACCTTGGACATCACTTCTGCCAAGGGTTCTTCAGGCAAGACCCAGCAGAAGAAGAAGAAGAAACCCTTTCAGCACTCTTCCCCTGTAGCTCAGCAGTCCTCCTTCCAAGGGGGACAGCAGCACCAGCATCAGCAGCAGGCTCAAGCTTGGCACCCTTGGCCCAAGCCTGGACCCCAACAGGCCCATAAAAGAGGCCAAGGCTCAGGTCCTGGAGCCTCCTCCTCCTCCTCCAAGCCTGTTCAGTGAGAGGGTGGGGGCTGCCACACCTGCTCCTGTCACGACAGCTCTGGGTCCTCCCGTGGGGGGCCGGCTCCGCCACTTCCTTTCTGCCTGGTCCACTGTCACTTCGGACAGGTGGGTTCTCGAAGTAGTCCGTCAGGGACTGCCTCTAGAGTTCGAGCAGTACCCTCCCAGCTGAGCCCACGCCCCTCAGGGGGAACGGATATCTGCTCACACCCATTCGACTCTTCGAGATGACATTGCTCAGCTCCTCCTCAAGGAGGTAATAGCTCCCGTGGCGGATCCTCCAGCAGACCCAGGCGTTGTCTCCATTTACTTCCTGGTGCCCAAGCGGATGGGGGGGCTGGTGCCCCATTCTAGATCTCCACAACATGAATCAATATCTCAGGTCTCGCACCTTTCAGATGGTCTCTCTGTCCCAGATCATTCCATCTTTGGAGCGAAACATGTGGTTCTGTTCACTGGATCTGCAGGACGCATTCTTTCATGTCCCAATCCGTCCGTCCCATCAGCGGTTCCTCCACTTCAGGGTCGAGGGGACCCTGTACAAGTTCTGAGCCATGCCATTCAGCCTGTCATCTGCTCCCCGGGTCTTCACCAAATGCATTGCAGTGGTGGCGACCCATCTACGGCGTCAGGGGATCAGAATTTACCCTTACCTCGACAACTGGCTTCTGGCTGGTCACTCCCTACAGGAGGTGGAGAGATCCAGGGATCTGGCCCTCCAGACCTGCTCCAAACTCGGCCTCCTAATCAGCGAGGCCAAGTCGGAACTCGTGCCTTCTCAGGTGATGGGCTTCATCGGGGCAGAGCTCAACTCTTGTCAAACCAGAGCTCGGCTCCTGGTGGACAGGGCAGAGGTTCTTTTCTCCTTTGCCCAATCATTTCTGGTTGGGCAGTGGCGCCCTGCCTGGGACTTTCTGCGCCTTCTGGGTTACATGGCGGCATGCACCTCAGTAGTCCATGGGGCCTCAGTTCTCCAATCTCTGTTCTCTAAGTAGGGGATGTGTGTCTTGTCTCCCTCCTCCCGGAGAACTGCTAGGAGTCTGCCAATAAGTGTGGATGAATAACATATCCACGATCCTAGAAGAACAGGTTACTCACCTGTAACAGTAGGTCTAGGAGTGGTATATGTTGTTCATCCAGACGGACCCACCTGACCTTCCCAGGTGTAGACGCACAACACCTAGCTTCCAGCGGGCTAAGATCTGGCATCATGGGGCGGAGCCGAGGTATATACCACCCGGGTGGGTGGGAGGAGCCAGCTTGAAGACTTCCAGTGATCCTTAAAGGGGAAAGGGACATGCCAATAAGTGTGGATAAACAACATATACCACTCCTAGAACTTCTGTTACAGACCTGTTCCTTTTGCTCCCTGGACCTCCAGGATGAGTTCTTCCATATCACAGTCCATCTGTCCCACCGCTGATACCTCTGGTTCCACGTAGAAGGGGTCCTGTACTAGTTCCTTGTCATGCCCTTCGGTCTCTCCTCAGCACCCAGGATCTTCACCAAGTGCATTGCAGTGGTGGTAGCCTTCCTGAGGCACCAAGGCATCAGGATATATCCCTACCTAGATCACTGGCTGATAGCCGGGCCATTCAGAGAGACCGTAGAAGGGTCCAAAGATCTGTCTCTGCAGACCTGCAGAGGCTTGGGCCTGCTGGTCAACCCAGAAAAGTTTGAGCTGGCATCCTTGCAGATAATCCACTTCATCTGTGCAGAACTAGACTCCCTGTGGGTCAAGCGATGCTTCCCTGCAGACCAGGCACTGGATCTTACCTCCTTTGCCCGATAATTTCAGGTTGGCCTCTCGTGCCCTGCTGGGGATTTCCTGTGACTGCTGGTGTACAAGGTGTGCTGCACCAGCATGGTCTGTTATTTCCGTTGGAGGACATGCCACATGCAATGGGAGTTGGGTCGTCAGTGGTCCCAATGCCTATACCATTTGGACCAGCTGGTCATATTGACCTAGCCGATGGGGGATGCAATCCAGTGGTGGCTTCTTCCAGAAGATCTGGAGGAAGGAATCCCATTTGTCCATCCAGAACCGACTATCATGCTCACATCAGATGCCTCTCTGGTGGGGTCTGGAGCACACCTGGGAGACCACAGAGCCCATGGCTTCTGGTCTCCTTGGAGGTTTTGTCACCGCATAAACCCACTGGAGCTTCATGCAGTGCAGCTTACTGTGATGAAATTCTCTCCTCTAGTTGAGGATCAGGTCATACAGGTCCAGACAGGCAACACCACAACCATGTTCTACCTGAACAAGCAGGACAGAACACGCTCCATTCCCATGTGTCTACATGTGGACCCGCGTGTGCAACCTTGGTGCAGCTCTCCTGAGGATCCATGTTGCAGGAGTGAAGAATCAGCTGGCAGACACTCTTGGGTTAGGAGGGACATCACACAAGTGGTCCTTGAATCAGGAGGTGGTGAACCTCCATCCCACCAACATCAGCCTCCGGGGCTTGCATGAGTGACTGTTTTGAAAAATAAACCATTCTGCTGATTCCACTTGTTTTGGCTTAATAACATACAAATATTATTTAACTCATTATTACCTGGGCGGCCATTTTGTCTTAGGTAAACAATGGATAGTTCTGACTTTAGTTGAAGCTACTGGAAGTAACGAGTTCAGGTGTTTTACAGTGAAAATATTTTTAACATGCTGCTAAAGAAAATCAGATCTATCTTCTAGAGGGCTCTTGCAGTAGGTACTGACAGGTAGGACTGAAGTTGTCAGGCGCCAGGACCACACGGAAAACTTTTAGCTAGCAGTGTCTGGCGGGGGACCGCCCACTCAACATCATGTGACCAATGTCAGCGTTGCTCTGTATAGTGAGCGGTCCCCACACCTGCCCTGTGTTCTTTCCCGCCGTCGACTTGTGCACCTTGGACCTCACAGAGAACATTGCTTCTGTTGGCGCATTCTTGGATGAGTATTATACTCATTTTTTTCTTTAAATTTAACTTGTAAAAAATGTGTTCTCTTGAGAAAGTATTTGTATATTGATCGTGCATGTTGTCTCTGACGTCTTCCGATTTGCATAAAAATAAGTGCGACTCCTGCGGGACTCAGTTCCCTCACAAGGATGGACATTCCCTCTGCATTTTCTATCTGGGCCCAAACCACAAGGCCAAGGACTGTGAGATCTCTCAAGGCTTTAACCAGGCCACACGGAAGCGCCGTCAGCAGACCCTGGAAGCCCATTTACTAAAATTGAAGATGGCATCCATGGAGAAGGCGCTGAAGAAACTCAGGAGCTTGTCTTCTCCGGAAGGACATCATAAGAAGAAGGACAAGGAGAGACATCAGGACTGGGATCGGTCTTCATCCAGCCTGCGACCCTTGTCGGGAGCCACGGGCACAGAAGAGCTCCCCCATCCGGTGGGCGCTCCTCCTCCCAAGGCAGCTTCTGTGGCAGCAGAGCAGCCGTTGGGCCCCCCTCCAGTATCGGTTTTGGTTCTAGCGGAAGTCTCTGGGGCAAAGGAGACACCCACTTCCCTTAGACTCCTCAAGATTAAGAGGCTTAATGGGGACAGTGGGGCCGGTAAGTTGACCGTCGGCGCCTCCAACGATCATGTGACACCGGCTGATAAGTCGCATGCCAGCTCCTCCGATGTGCTCTCAGCCCCGGTCCCTCCAGCAGGCCCTGACAACAGGCCTGACGTTGAGAGACTGGATCAGCTGACATCTGAACCGCAGCTGTCGCCGGAGGACTTACCCCCTCTGGTTTCACCCCCTCCGCCTCTTGAGGTGGTCCCTCCAACACCCCTCGTTCCGGGGGACACGAAGAGGGGAGAGTGCCCGCCATCCAGCACAGTTCCCATGCTGTCGCCGGAGCACCCCATGCCTATAGAAACATAGACTTTGACGGCAGATAAGGACCGCTAGGCCCATCTAGTCTGCCCATTTCCCTACCTACAGGATAGGCCCCAGATCCTAGTTAACCAACAGCCTATTTCTTCCTACCCCCCACAAGAATTGCCTTATGTCTGTCCCATGCATTCTTGAATTCTCCCACAGTTGTAGACCCCACAACCTCCTCAGGAAGGCTGTTCCATGCATCCACTACCCTCTCTGTGAAATAATACTTCCTCACATTGCCCCTGAACCGCCCTCCTTCTATCTTTAAATTGTGTCCCCTTGTTCTTGCAAGCGTTCCTCCAGACCAGACGAAGGCTGTCCCGAACCCTCAGGGTCCTGCGGGTCCCTCTGGGCTGCTGTTGGGCCTGACGCCAATTCCTTCTGATCCGTTGGGCCTCCCGACCTCTCCACCCAGCCCCCCGATGGGGCCTTCAGCCCCCCCGGCGGGACCTACGCCAGGTCCCATGAGGGCACCTCTGAGCTACCTGACGCCTGGCTACCAGACACTGCAATATCCTCCAGGATATCCGATGCCGGTTTACCGAGTTACCCAGCGCCAGAGTTCACGACGCCAGGATACCCGACACTGGGGTTTCTTCAATACCAGTCGCCAGGTTTTCCCATGCCAGGATTCCCTTCACCTTATTACCAGGAGCCAGGTTATCCTATGCCGGTATATGGGTATCCGCTCCCACCATCTCCACCTCAGACTCAGGTGGACTTCCAAGCGATGCTCCATTCCTGGTGGGACGAAGTGAAGTCTCAGCTCACATCAGAGTTCAAGAAGCATCAGCCTCTGGTTACCCCAGCACCGTTCCCCAGAGAGCCGACACCCAGGCTTTCCCTGTCGACGGGTCCCAGACCTTCGACGTCGGAAGGTCTGCGGAGCCTTTGCCACAACAGCAATGGCCAACATAATTCTTGAGGCCCATGGACCTCTTGAGACCAGTAGACATTACTTTACTGAGACTCAGTACCCCCGACGAAAGCCCAGCGTTGGACTCTGTGAGTGATTCTGCCCATTTGGGCTTGGACTATGAATCTCCGATTCCAGATGACCCCAAACTGAAGGAGTCTCCTAGATCACCGCCTGAGGCCCCCTCCTTCAGGGAACTCCTCTGGAAGATTCAGGTGACTTATGACTGGCGCCCGGAGGATCAAGACCCTCAACGCCAGAGGCTTGCCGAGCCTCTGGAGCACTAGGATTTCTCTCCGACCCTTATTCCGCCGTGAATAGGTCCTCATGAGGACTTGGCATCCACAATATGGAAACAACCCACTTCTCTAGCCCCGGTGGCCAGGAAGGTGGATAGGTTATACCAGATTCCAGAAGGAAAGGATCACCTTAGCATCCACCCAAAGGCAGATTCGGTGGTAATCAGTGCGGCTTATGACCGGTCGTCCAAGCCGGAGCATCTCAGTACCTCCCCTCCTGATAAGGAATCCAATGTGCTAGATGAATTTGGAAGAAAAGTATATTCTTCCTCCACTCTGGTCATTAGAGCTCTGAATTATATAACTCACATGGTGGTTTACCAAAAATCCATTCTGGGCCAGCTAGAGTCCAAGCTTGACAAGCTCCCTGACTCAGAAGTGAACGAGGAAATGGGCATGGTGCGGTCAGCTAGGTCCGCTAGCCGACGCACTTTAAGTAGTAATAGTAGTAAAACAACTTTATTTATACAGGCATTTTTTTATCATAGGGCCTAAAAAGCCCTGTTTTCATGGCAATCTTGTAGGTTACATAAATAAGTTTCAGCAGGGAAATAACTAAAATATACAGATATTTACAAATGTATAACTTACAGTAGTATGACTGTCAACAGAGTGCAAATATGTACATTATTATAACCTCAGACCCCTTAATGGCAGCAACAAACATGCAGTTTTGGTTTGGCAAATTGTTTAAATATATCATTAGACAATGACAAATCCCTCCACTGGCTGGGGAAGCTATTCCAAGCCCTCGCTGCCCGATATTTAAAGGACATTTCCCCAGCTCTATTTCTTGCCTTGGGAATCGTTAACCATAGGATATTATCACTCAAGGAATAGTTATGACTTAACCACTCAATTGAATTTACTGGTCTACAGGGCTCTCTTATAAGGGTCACTTACGATGCAGTGGACACCTCAGCAAGGGGAATGGCGATGACCATCAGGCTGCGGAGACATGCCTGGCAGAGGATCGCTGGCCTGGCACTTGAAGTGCAATCAACAATTCAGGATGCCCTGTTTCGGGTTCCTGTTTTGTTTGGACGGGATGTAAAAGATATCATTACAGGCTTACAGGACAAGGGTAAGGCATTGTGCTCCGTCCAGTTTATGTATGAACTGCCTCAGAAACAGAAGCAGCCCTTTCGTCAGCAGCAGCGTCAACAGCAAAGGCAGCAACAGAACCAATGCCAGAACAGACGTCTGCCCCCTTCGGCAAGCACAGCTCCCCCGGCAAAATGTCATAGAGCCTCGGGATCCACACCCTCCACCCTTCCCACCATCTCCTGACTCATTCAAAACCCTCCCTTCCCTAGACCAAGTCCTAGGGGAACCGGTAGGAGACAGGTTTGCAAATCACCTGCCAGGATGGGAGGCAATCACATCAGATTCATGGGTTTTCCAACTGGTGGGACAAGGTCACACAATAGAATTCACAGAGAGACCACCCACCCATCCCCCAGGTCACTGTTATTACCCGCCAGGTCACGTCCAGCTGGTAAAAGAAGAAATAGACTCTCTGATGCTGAAGTCAGCAATAGAGCAAGTTCCTCTGGGTCAGAGAGGAAGGGGATTCTATTCGCACTTCTTCCTGGTTCCCAAGAAGACGGGCAACCTCAGACCAATATTGGATCTCAGCACTCGGAACCTCTTCATGGAATATAAGAGATTCAGAATGCCATCTCAGCTGGGCCTCATTCCCCTGCTACATCAGGGACATTGGCTATGTGCACTGGATATGATGGATGCCTACCTACATATCCCCATGTTTCCATCACACCGCAGATTCCTCAGATGGCTATGTGCACTGGATATGATGGATGCCTACCTACATATCCCCATGTTTCCACCCTACCGCAGATTCCTCAGATTCTGTTTTTAGGGAGAGCATTTCCAGTTCAAAGTTCTACCCTTTGGCCTATTGTCAGCATCCAGGGTGTTCACAAAGTGCCTAGTGGTGGTGGCAGTGGCTTTACGCAGGAAGGGCATACAGGTGTTCCCCTGCCTCAACAGTTGGCGTCTTTCTGCCCCGTCAAAGGACAAACTACTCAGATCCCTATCTAGTACCCTGGACCTTTTTCAGCGCGTGGGCATTTTGGTCAGCTATCCCAAATCTCACCTTATCCCTTCACAACATCTTGAGTTCATTGGGGCAGTGTTGGACACAGTCCAGGGGAGAGCCTTCCTCCTGCCAGACAGAGCGGAGACTCTCCAACATCTGGTAGCCTCCCAGAGGCACACTTCCGCAAGATCAATCCTTCAACTCCTGGGGCTTATGGCAGCTGCTATGTCTACACTGCACCTGGCCAGACTGCATATGCGGGTCACGCAACGGACCTTCAGAGCACAGTGGGATCAGAGATCTAACGATATGGATCACAGGATCCTGGTCTCAAATCCGATGGCTGAGGACATACTGTGGTGGCAGAACCCGGAAAACCTTAAACAGAATGTCCCATTCCAGTCGGTTCTCCCCACCCAGACCCTGATGACAGATGCCTCAGGTCTGGGATGGGGAGCACATTGAGTACACACAGGACCCAAGGTTCTTGGTCTCCCAAATAACTTTCACTACACATCAGTGTTCTGGAGCTGAGTGCTGTGCTGAATGCCTCGCAGGCCTACCAGTATCTCATTCAGCTGGGATCACTCATGATCCAGACAGACAACATGTGTGTCTTGTGGTACATGAACAAACAAGGAGGCACTCTTTCGTACCCACTCTATCGCAAAGTGATGAGAGTATGCTACTGGGCAGAGCAACACAGTCTCCAGCTTACAGCAGTACATGTGCCAGGAGTACAGAACATACTAGCAGATGCTCTGTCGCACTCAAGCCAAAGCCCACAAATAGGAGCTGAGGCAGTCGGTGGTAGACAACATCTTCGAATGTTGGGGCTGACCAGTCCTGGATCTGTTCACATCCCCATCCAGTGCAAAACTACCAACTTTCTGCTCATTCGCTCCAGGGCATGGTGTTTTCTGGTGAGACACACTGTCTCTGTGCTGGAAGGGGATGTTCATGTACATCTTCCCTCCCCTTCCGTTACTACAGAGGGTACTGCTGAAACTCCAGGCAGAAGGAGCACATATGATCCTGATTGCTCCCTTCTAGCCATGACAGATCTGGTTCTCTCTGCTTCAACAGCTGTCAGTGGAACCTCCAGTTCCTCTGCCTATTTGCCAAGATCTCTTGACCCAGGAACAGGGTACCCTGGTCCATCCAGGCCTGTGGTCCCTTCACCTGCATGCATGGCACCTATTGACATAGCAGCCACTCGCTTTGAAATATCCTCGGGTGGCACAGATTCTAGCAGAGGCCAGAAAGTCATCCATTAGATCAACCTATGCAATGAAATGGAAGAGATTTTCCATATGGGCCATGTCCAAGGAGTGGGACCCCTTCTCCTGCTCCATTCCACAGGTCTTGGAGTACCTGCTGTACCTCTCTGACCTTGGACTTAGTTACTCGACCCTGAAGGTCCATTTATCGTCCATCTCTGCCTACCACGTTCCAGTGGATAACAAAAGCTTGGCGCAACTGGAAGTATCCAAGATATTCTTAAAGGGGATTCTTCATTTGAAATCCCCAATCAGGAGCCCTGCTTCTCCATGGGATCTGAACTTTATTTTAGAAAAACTCACACTGTCCCCATTCGAACCAGCTGCAAGTTGTTCCATGTGCTACCTTTCCGTGAAAGCGCTCTTTTTAGTTGCCATTACTTCGGCTCAAAGGATTTCCAAGCTTCAGGCCCTGATGTGTAAGGAGCTGTATCTGATTTTTCACAGAAGACAAATCCTAAATTTTTGTCTAAGGTGGTTTGAGTTCACCTTAAATCGGACTATACAGTTGCCAGTGTATTACCCTGAGCATTCCAATCAGGGTGAAGCAATTCTGCACACTAGATGTACATAGAATTCTTCATTACTACACGAATAGAATGAAACCAGCCCATAAAACGGCCAGTTATTTCCTTTGCACCCAAAAGAGAGGGCACTGCAATTTTAAAACAGTGTTTGTCCAAATGGTTGGCAAACTGTATTACTTTTTGTTATCAGAAGTATAACAAGCCCCTTCCAGGGGACGTTAAAGGGCATTCAACCAGGGGCATGGCTACTTCTACTGCTTGTTTCAGGAACGTATCAGCCGCAGATATCTGTGTGGCTGCCACTTGGAGTTCTGTCCACACCTTCACTAGGCTCTACAGTTTGGACATTGCTTCTGGGCGCAGAGCAGGCTTTGGCCTAGCTGTTCTTCAGGGATTCTTGTCCTAAGATCCTTGCTTCTTTACTGCAGACTTGTTCCTACCTCCCATGTCTCAGACTTGTCCGAATTTGACTGCTTGGGACTCAGTCCTATCTGTTAATACCTACTGCAAGAACGCTCTCAAAGTAAGATAGTGCAGTTACGTAAGAACTTACCGTAACAGTAGATCTTCGAGAGAGATGGTACTGCTTTCCCTCCCACCTTCCCCCTGGGTTTCTTCTGCTACTTCTCCTTTCATAGCTTTATAGCTCCAGGAGCCTACTTCTACATCCTGTCTCCCCTTTCTAGGTCTCTGGCGGGAGAAGTGGAGGGCAAGCGTCGGGACTGCTCACTATATAGCGCCACGCTCACATCAGTCACATGATGTTGAGTGGGCAGTCCCCCACCAGACACTGCTAGCTGAAAGTTTTCCGTGTGGTCCTGGTGCCTGACGGCTTCAGTCCTACGTGTTAGTACCTACTGGAAGAGCCTGTCTCGAAGATCTACTATTACGGTAAGTTCTTACGTAACTGTACTTTCTGCAGGGCGTGGATATGGTTCACAAGCCACACTGGCAGTTCTACTGGAACAGTCTGCTTGGCCAGACATCTTTAAGCTAAGCTTCTCCCACCACCCAGGCAGTATATCCCTGACTCCACGCCATGACATCAGATCTATCATTTTGCTGGAAGAACAGGACATCTCATTCACGGCTCCTGCTTAAGATTTAGTGCGCCAGAGGCGAGCTTTGTCTTCGAGTTCGGCCACTGGATTGCCAGGCTAGTTGTTGGTGCAGATCAGCTTGTTGGAAGATACCCAGTGGTCCGTGGCGAGCAGTGGTCAAGGGCCATTTTCAAGAAGTCCTTGGACGACTCAGACCATGATTCCGTGGCCTCCTTTGGAACTCATCTCCTCAACCGGGGTCGGTTGAGGAGCTGTCCACTGAGCATGGCTCGGTGTCCTTCACGGCACTTCTTCACCTAGTCTCAGAGCCCGTGTCAGTCCCATTGGAGCCAGTTTAGAAAAGGGCTAAACACCCCTTTATGGACATTTTGGACTGGGAAGATTCCCCTGTGGTTGCCTTTCCGGTGGATGAAACCAGTTTGAAACCTTCCCTTGAGATTTGGCAGCATCCACCATCCTGCCTGGCACCCTCTGGCCATATGGTCTGCAAGTATGCAGTCCCTACTGAGTCTCTTTCTGGCTTGTTGGACCACTGTCTACAAAGGATCTGGTCATGGATTCGATTTTCCACAAGTCCAGACACCAGGGGGCCGTGGACAAGCCTCTGGAGGAGTCCTGTAAGATTGACCATGCCATTAAAAAGATGTGTGCTGCAACATCCTTGGGTCTCCATCAAGCTATTTATGCCATGATGATGGCCAATTTTGATCACTCCCTAATGAGAGTCTTCGATACAGTCCTCCCTCATCTCCCTGCGGATCAGCGATTGGTGGTGGTGATGATCATCAGAGACCATGAGCGATTGCTGGCTAAACACCATCTCCAGACGGCATTGGACATGGCTACTCTAGTGCCCATGCTATGGTGGTGACTGTCTCCATGCGTTGCAAGGCATGGCTGCATCTGCCCTCCTTCACGGCAGTCACCCAGCACAAGCTGGTTGATGTCCCTTTCTTGGGCACTCACCTTTTTGGCCCTGGGGTAGAAAGATATCTCACCCATATTAACCCCATTGCCACCCTAGATTCTGTGGCATCGTCCCAGAAGGACAGGAATAAGAAGCCTGAGAAACTAGCTTTCCAGTATCTTTCCTTTCAGCCACAGTTTCCTCGGCAGAAGCCCCTGTAGGGGCAGTATGAGGCCTGGTGTCCCAAGACAAAGTCTGGTAGCCAGGGTCCTAAAAATTGAGGGTCCTTTGTTGGTGCCGTGACAGTAGGAATGGAGTGCGGTGCTTTACAAAAGGGCTGCCAACCCAATATATCCACAACTTCCAACACTTGCAGCACTCGTAAGGACTGGAGCACACAAAAATGTTTTTGATGCAAAAGTGAAAAAGTATTGAATGTGTGCTCAGGACAGGTAAAACATAGATCTGACTTTGAAGTGGAGCTCTTGCAGCAGGTATTACACATAGGAATAATGCCGTCAGGTGTTAGGACCCCATGGAAAAATCTTCTAGCCAGCAGTCTACGTGAGGGACTGCCAGTGGCTCCTTCTTCGATGTCAGCGTGTGGTATAAAGGGGTGGTCCCCTGCCATCTCAAGTTCTTTTCCCGCCGTCAACCCACTTAGTTCGGCTCCACGGACGCCTTGCCTTCGCAGTCAACCGCACTTTTGTCCTTCAAATAAATCTCTTTTTTCTTCTTATTCCATCAAGTTTTTTGCACGACTTTGCCTTCCCCACCATGGTAAAAGTCATAGTGCCAGTGTGGGAAGCAGATCCCAGCCAAGGATGGCCATGCGGCCTGCTTGATCTGCCTAGGTCCAGACCACTAGCCCGACGATTGCCCACACTGCAAGAAGTTCATCAACAAAACCAGGATCCGAAGAGCCAATGCACTGAACGCCTACCTGTTGTACAAAAAAGTAGCAGCCATGGAGAAATCCCTGTCGGGGCACAGCTCTTCGTCAAGGAGTCTCCCCCAGAGAAAAGTCGTCAGGAGAGAAACACCACCATCACAGGGAAAAAGATAGGGCCAGGTCAGAATCCCACCCAAAATCTCCCCACAAGGCTTCCACTTCCTTGGCCTCCGGCAGGAGGTCGGGGTCGGTCTCTCTAGCCTCTGCTTGGACCAGCGTTAAGAAGACACCCTCATCGTCTAGTGTAAAGCCCAGAGAGCAGTCTTCCTTGTCCGGGCGCTCACCCGCTCAGATCCCCCTGGCCCACCGACTCCACAAGGCCTCACTTGGGTCAACCCAACAGGGACAGTCGCCATCAGGTAGGCCTAGGGAAGCAGGCCATAAATCCAGTGGCTCATCCAACAAGCACAGAAGATCTGATGGCTCCACCAGGTGACAGGAGACAGTCCGCTATCGGACGCCTCCTCCTCCAGCTAAGGGGAGTTCACATGCCAGCGACAAATGCCCCCTAAGCCAGGCAACCTTGCCAGAAGGCCAGGTCCCAATGCCCGATAAGAGGCGGTCACCAGCTGACGACCAGACCCCTGACCCTCCTCCAAGAGATCGGTCGCCCAAGGGGACACAGCCCACACAGATGCCGGGTCGGATGACAGATCCGCACTAGATACAGAGCCCGACCTACAGCCCGACACAGCAAAAGGGGCATCCCCCGAATGGACACCTACCCTGGACATCCTGAAGGGTCTGACGCCCGTCCCCTCTAACCTGACGTCTGCTCCACCGATCCTCTAGTTGGCAGATGTCTGAGCCTTATTCACCTTGTGGTGGAATACGGTCAAGGGCAACCTGCTGTATAGGCCCCTGGATCCTCCTCCCAAGGAACCTCCAGTGGCACCTATTTCAGCCCTGGATGACTGGACGCCCGGTGATGGCTCCCGCCCACCGTCCAGTCCTAAAGGCAAAAGAAAAAAGCCATCCATCTTCTGTTCCCTCCTCAAGTGGACATCCGCTTTCAACCTCAGGAGAGGATGCAGTGGATTCATCCTCTTAGTCTTCCGAAGATAATGACTATCCTACTCCATCCCCGGGCCCGAGGGACTCCCCCAGCTTTCCACTGGACGATCCCTCTTTTCTCGACATAATGCAACATATCCAGATAATTTATGAATGGGACATGGAAGAGCTAGACCCAAAAAGAAAAAGACTAGCCAAATTTCTGGGTTCCAAGGACCCTAAGCCACTAGTCATCCCTCCCCTGGTTGAACCCTCTCAGGATGTCACCAGGCTTACATGGCAGAGACTGTCAGCCACATCTGCAGTGCCCAGAAAGGTGGACAGGTTATACATGTCTCCTAAAGAGGAGCCCTTCCTAGGGGAACACCCCAAGACTGACTCGATGATGCTCACTGCTGCCCATGGACGTGTTAACCAGCCAAAGCACCTCAGCGCCCAACCACCGGACCCAGAATCCAAGAAACTGGATCACTGGGGTAGAAATATCTGTTCTTCCACCATGGGAACTATCTGTTCCTTAAACTTTTTGGCCCACTTGGTCACGTATCAGAAATCCTTGTGGGAAAAGACAATGGAACTAGTTAAAGCTCAGCCAGATTCTGATGAAAAGAATGAACTGTTGGCCTAAATTCAATCCAGTATGGATGTGGATAAGCATGTCCTCCAGTGCTCTTATGATTCTGCAGACATGGCAACTAGGGCAGCAGCTTCAGGAGTCTGCTTAATAAGACACGCCTGGCTAAAGGTGTCTAGGTTCCACCAGGATCTTTAAGATACCATCTTGAACGCTCCATTTCTGGGCCCAGTCCTTTTCGTCCCAGAAGTAGAAAAGGTTATTAAGGATCTTCAGGATTCAAGAAAAGCAGTTGCCAATGTACACAAAATGTACAAGTCAGAACCACAAGCTTCCTGGCGTCGCCCTTTTCGTAAGAGCCAAGGGCAACAAGAGAACCGCCAGTCCCAGGGCAAACGTTTCAAATGGTGGGACCATCCTGTCCCCTCAGGTTCCCAGGGTCCAAACCAACCCAAGGCATCAAGACACCCCGCACCAAACCCTCCAAGCACTGCATGACTTTCAGCCACCTTTCCCCTGCCACCAGTGTCTGCAGGGAGAAGAGGTAGGAGGGAGGTTCTCCCTCTACCTCCCAGAATGGTCCAGTATTACATCAGATCAGTGGGTTCTGCAAACCATTCAGAGAGGGTACTCTATAGAATTTCTGAGTGTACCCCAGACAACCCACCAGTCCCCTTCCACTGCTCAACCACTCATGTCCTTCTCCTGGAGCAAAAAATTCAGACCCTTCTCCAGAAGAAAGCTATCCAGTTGGTTCCACCCACCCAGCGGGGCAAAGGCTTCTACTCCCATTTTTCGTGGTCTCCAAGAAAACGGGAGACCTTTGCCCTATACTGGATGTCAGTCACCTCAACCACTTCATCCAGTACAGGAAATTCAGAATGGTGACACTGACAATCTTTCTGCCCCTCATTCATCAAGGAGACTGGCTGTGCTCCCTAGACATGCAGGACGCATACATGCACATAAAGATTCTACCCTCTCACAGGAAGTTTCTGTGCTTCATTCACTTCAGTGGTGGTTATGTCCTGTTCACCTTGAGCTGGGAGTTCCCTTCCAGAAACAATGCCCAGCAGAAGTCCTCATGACAGACGCTTAGGGCCTAGGCTGGGGCGCCCATCTGGGTGGTCACCAAATCAGAGGAGCTTGGTCTGCCATAGAACGGTCTCTACACATCAACGTGCTGGAGATGAGGGCCGTTCCATACGCTCTTCAAACTTGTCAGGATCAGATTTGCCATGGTCCACTCTTGCTACAGTCAGACAACACCCTGGTAGTCTTTTACCTGAACAAGCAAGGGGGAAGTCATTCCTACCCCCTCTGCAGAGAGGCCATGAGAGTTTGGGACTGGCCAGTAGAACACGGTCTGGACCTCATGGCGGTTCATGTGCCAGGAAACCAGAACATTCTCATCGACACTCTAAGTTGCTCTCGATCTCTGAACCACGAGTGGGAATTACTTCAGGCGGTAGCAGACGACCTCTTCAACAGATGGGGTCATCCAGAGCTGGACCTCTCTGCGTCCCGGTGCAACACCAAACTGCCAAATTTTTGCTCGCTAGATACAGGGCCTGGTGCTTTCTGGTGAGACGCATTGTCCCTCTCCTCAACAGGGAGGTTCCTCTGTGCCTTCCCTCCCTACCCTCTCCTTCAGAGAGTACTACTCAAACTGCAGACAGAGGAGGCCAGGATGATCCTGGTAGCTTCTCTCTGGCCTCGAAAAATCTGATACCCTCTGCTACAACAACTGGCCATGGAGCCCCCTGTGCAGTTGCCCCTCTCTACTCGCATGCTCTCCCAGGAGCAGGGGATGCTCATCCATCCTGCTCTGCATTCTCTTCATTTGCATGCCTGGCTCCTGCAATCCTAGCAGAGGAGAGATTTGGAGTACCAAGCAGGGTGGCAGAGATTTTAGTGGCAGCAAGGAAACCTTCCACCAGAGCAACTTACGCCATGAAGTGGAAACGTTTCTGTCTGTGGGTGGCAGTACGCTCCTTAGATCCACTGGATTGTCCTGTCACGCACGTGCTGGAGTACCTCTTCCACCTTTTGGATCTTGGTCTTAGTTACTCATTCATAAAGGTGCACTTTTGTGCCTTGTCAGCATATCACACTCCTGTGCGGGAGAGCACTCTGGCACAGCTGGACATATGCAAGACATTTTTGAGAGGTATCTTGCATGTCAGACCCCCGAGAAGGGACCCTGTCCCTCCTTGGGATCTTCTTTTTGGTTTAGAAAAGCTCACCTTGCTACCCTTTGAACTGGCCATGACATGCGAGCTACGCTTCCTCTCGTGGAAAGCATTATTTTCAGCTTGGAGAGTTTCCGAGCTCCAGGTCCTTATGTGCAAGGAGTCTTACCTCGTGTTTCACAGGGACAGGATACAACTACGTACAAACCCTAAGTTCCTCCCGAAGGTGGTGTCTGAACTGACACTGAACCAGGACATTCAGTTTCGTTTACTACCCAGAGTTGTCCACGGGGCGCCTGTTGCATACTCTGGATGTTCATGGAATTCTTAATTATTATCTTAATAGAACCAGTTCTGTTCGTAAGACAGACCAGTTGTTCGTCTTGTTTGCTCACAGAAAGACAGGGGCTCCTGTCACTAAACAGACGATAACCAGATGGTTAGTTTACGCATTACTTTTTGTTATCAACACCATGGCAAGCCCTTGCTGGGATCGGTTAAAGGTCATTCCACAAGAGCAATGGCGACCTCCTTCGTTTCACTAAGGAATATCTCATCGACAGATCTATGCGTTGCTGCCAACTGCAGCATTGTCCACACATTTGTCAGGCATTACAGTCTGCATATAGCCTCTAGGAGGAGAGCAGGTTTCGGACTGGCAGTCCGTCAGGGCCTTCTCTCCTGAATTGATCTACAAAATTCAGTTTTCCTTTTGGGTTATTCCTCCACTTGTCAAACAGTAGATCTTCGAGAGGAACTCTTGCAGCAGGTGGCTTTCCCACCCACCATCCCCCAAACATAGAAACAAAGACTTTGACAGCAGATAAGGACCGCTAGGCCCATCTAGTCTGCCCATTTCCCTACCTACAGGATAGGCCGCAGATCCTAGTTAACCAACAGCCTTTATCTTCCTGCCCCCCACAAGAATTGTCTTATGTCTGTCCCATGCATTCTTGAATTCTCCCACAGTTTTAGACCCCAACTTCCTCAGGAATGCTGTTCCATGCATCCACTACCCTCTCTGTGAAATAATACTTCCTCACATTGCCCCTGAACCGCCTCCTTCTATCTTTAAATTGTGTCCCCTTGTTCTTGCACCTCTCTTTTCTGAAAGATGCTACCCTCTTGGACTTTGTTGATTCCTTGAGGTACTTGAAAGTTTCTATCATGTCCCCCCTCTCCCTTCTTTCCTCAAAGGGTATAATATTAAGCTCCTTTAGTCTCTCCTCATCACGGCTTCTCTTGCAGACCCTGCACCATTTTAGTTGCCTCCTCTGGACTGCCTCTATCCTGTCTATGTCCTTGCGGAGATGGGGTCTCCAGAACTGGACACAGTATTCCAGATGGGGTCTCACCAACTGTCTGTACAGAGGGATAACAACTTCCTGTTTTCTGCTGCTGATGCCTCTCCCTATACATCCCAGTATACCCCCGGCCCTCCCTACTGCCTTCTCACATTGCTTGCTAACCTTAAGGTCATCTGATATGATTACCCCCAGGTCCCTTTCCTGTTTTGTTGTTGTTACTACCTCCCCAACCCAGGATTCAGTTTTGTACACTTCTGTCAGGTAGGGTGTCCCTTCTCAGTTCTCCATCACTTTCACCTGGGTCTCCGGCAGAAGAACTGAGATGGCTCCCTTCGTCGGCTCCACCGACGTCCGGTGTGGTATAAAGGGGGCGGTTCCCCGCCACAGACTGCTGGCTAGAAGATTTTTCTGAGGGATCCTAACGCCTGACAGCATTAGTCCTATGTGTGATACCTGCTGCAAGAGCTCCTGTCAAAGATCTACTGTTACAGTAAGTTCTTATGTAACTTTACTATACAGCAGCTACACAGTTCAGTGTAAGACATTAGCGTATTTGCCAAATAAATAGTTTTAAAGTGCCTAATACAATGCAGTGATGAGTCTTGCTGAAATGGAGCTGTTGATCCCAAACTGGAGCTGTTTTGGTCTCTTCCCCAGCTCTTCGGCTATCCCAGCCTTCCTCCTGTGCTGCAAGTGTTGGAAGTCCAAAAAATAAGGGGTAGTTGTGGTTGTGCCCCTCTAGCTTCAGCCACTGGTGTCCCCACAAAAGCTGTCCAGTGACAGGTTAGGAGTGTTGTCTCTCCACCTGTCCTGTCTGCACTCCCCGTAGGAGGTTAGCTACGTCACTTCTTGCCACGTTATTCTACTATCATAACGGACAAGTGGGTGTTGGACATAGTGGGCAGAGAGTTGCCTCTGGTCTTCGAGCTTGTCCTGCCTTACTTGCCTCCACGTGCCTTGGGAGTCCAGGGTGTGGCAGGACATGCTGTCCACCTTTCAGGAGAACATTGCTCACCTCCTTGCAAAAGGGGCAATAGCCTGTGTTCCGGATGCCCAGGCCAGTCAGGATTTCATGTCTTAGTACTTCCTGAACCTGAAATAGATGGGGGGCTAGCACCCCATACTGGATCTGTACAGTCTGAACCGGTTCATGCTTAAAGGCAAATTCTAGATCGTCACTCTGAATTAAATCAATACGTCACTGGAGCTAAACATGTAATTCTGTTCCTTGGACCTCCAGGATGCTTTTTTTCCATATCCCAGTCTGTCAGTCCCACTGCTGGGCCTCTTCTCAACGTCCTGTCATAACCATATGCATGGCAGTGGTGGCAGCATACCTGCAGCACCTAGGGGTCAGGGTGGACCCCTGTTTGGACGACTGGCTGTTAGCTGGTCCAGCCATAGAGACCATGGAGAGGCTGAGAAATCTGGTTGTCCAGACTTGCCAAGACTTGGGCATGTTGGTCAAGCCAGACAAGTCTGACCTGGTGCCCAAGCAGGTGATCAAGTTCATTGGGGCAGAACTAGACTCTCTGTGGGCCAAGGCCGCCTCCCTGAGGACCGAGCACTGGACCTTATCTCCTGTGCCCAATCATTTCATGTTCGGCCCTTGTGCCCTGTCGGGGATTTTCAGAGGCTGCTGGGGTACATGTTGTCCTGCAGCAGCATTGCCCATTGGGCCCACTGGCTGATGAGCCACCTCCAGTGAGAGTTGGACCATCAGTTCTCCCAGTAAGTAGGCCACTTGGACCAGCCAGTCACTGTGATCCAGCTGATGTGGGATGCCATTCAGTGGTGACCAATCCCAGAACACCTGGAGGAAGGAATCCTGTTTGTCTGCCCAGAACCAACTGTCACACTCACGATGGAAGCATCTCTGGTGGGGTGGAGAGCGCACCTGGGAAACCACAGAGCCCATGGGTTCTGGTCACCCAGGAAGTCTCATCATCAAATAAACCTGCTGCAGGTCAGTGCAGTACATCTGGCACTGACTGAATTTGCTCCTGTAGTCTGGGGAAAGGTTGTGCAGGTCCAGAGAGACTACACCATGACCATGTTCTACCCGAACAGGCGGGGGGGGGAGCACACTCTCTTCCCTTGTATCAGGAGGGTCTCTGCACCTGGATCCTTGTAACTAGAAACATAGAATTTTATGGCAGATAAGGACCGCTTGTCCCCTCTAGTCTGCCCTTTTTCCTACATACTGTAACATCGCAGACCCTACCTGATCTCCAGCTCCCCCCACTCCTTTCCCTAACACTGATGTTTGCTAGTGCTCATCCCATGCCTTCTTGAATCCCATAACAGTTTTTGCCCAGCCTGGGTGCAGATCTGGCTATTCAAGTCACTTGAGAGAGCAGTCAGCTGGCGGATGCTCTCAGTTGAGTAGCAAAGACTTTGAATCAGGAGGTGGTGAACCACCTGTTCTCTTAGTGGGCCACTCCTCTGATGGACCTGTTTGCCTCCTGGGAGAATGCAAAACTGAGGCTGCTTTGTGCCCGCACCCCACAGTCCAGGACAGTGTTAGGGGATGCTTTTGTGAGGTCCTGGACCCCAGGCCTTGTATAGGCCTTCCCTCCCTTTCCTTTGGTCCACAAGGTAGTGGTCAAGGCCCACAAGGACAAGGTGTGGATAATCCTGGTAGCTCCAGACTGGCCTGGGCAGTTCTGGTACCCGGATCTCCTCAGCTTCAGTATCAGACCTCTGTGGAGGCCGTCTTTCCACCCGGATCTGCTTACCAGACTTTGGGGGAGGGTTCTACACCCAGACCTGCAGTCTCTGCATCTCACGGCCTGGTTGCTGAGCTGCTAGAGTTCTAAGCCTTTGGTCTCTCACATGACGTGCTCCATGCTGTGTAGGCTTTCTGAAAAATGTCGACTTGCAGATGCTGTGTCTCTAAGTGGAAGAGGTTTTTCCATTTGGTGTTTGGGCAAGGAACTTCATCCCATTGCCTGCCCTGTGGCTAGCATACTGGATTACCTCCTGTCCCTCTTTCAGTTAGGACTGGGGGCAACATACTCAAGGCACACCTGGCAGCCATGTCTGCTTACTGAGCGTGGGCTGGTAAGCTGACATTGTCCCAGGAGAAGGGGTTTTGGTGCTTTTTCAAGGGGCTAGACCACCTGTCCCCGCCGGTGCGTGTATCACCTTCACTGTAGGACTTACTGCTGGTGTTAGTTATGCTCATGGGCAAGTCTTTCATTGAAGAGGACGTTTCAGGTGGCCACATCAGCCAGAAGGATAAGTGAGCTCTTGGTGGAGTCTCCTTACCTGCTCTACCACAAGGACAGACCCGTCATTTGCCCCACCCCAGCGTTTCTCCCAAAGGCTGTACTGGAGTTTCACTTTAAACAGGTGATTAACTTGCTGATATACTTTACTAACCCATCTTCAGAGGCCAATAGCAGGCTCCAAACTCTGGACCTGTGGAGGGTGCTCTCTTATTGTGTGGAGTGCACAGCTGGCTTTCAGGGAGAAGCTCACCAGCTGTTTGTCATGCTGAAGCCATGCCTGGCAAACCAGCAACAAAGTGAACGATCAGCAGGTGGATCACATGTTGCATCGAACTCTGCTGTAGGTTGTCTGGTAGGGAGCCTCCCGTAGGGTTTAGAGCTCATCCAACCAGAAGTACCACTGCCTCAGTGGCTGCTTCGAGGGATGTCACTATCCAAGAGATCTGTAAGGCTGTTAACGTGAAGTCAGCACACACTTTCATTTCCCACTACCGCATCAACCTTGAGTCATACCAGTATGCTGGTTGTGGGACTTCAGTTCTCCAATCTTTGTTCACCAAGTAGGGGTACGCACTTCCCCCCGTTCTCCCAGAGAACTATAAGGAGTCTACCAGAGTTTGGGTAGTGAACCATATCTACACCCCTGGAAAAATAGGTTACTCTCTTGTAACTGTAATTCTAGGAGTGGTGTATGCTTCACATCTACACAACCCACCCAGCCTCTCCTGGCAAGTGTTATATGGATCCCTGCTTCCAGCATGAAGGATCTGACATTGCAATGCAGAGTCACGGGATATATCACCCAGGTAGTGGGAAGAGCTTAGCTTAAAGACATCCGACCAATCAGACTTTTCCACTGGAACTACCAGTGTGTGGATGTGAATCACATACCACTCCTAGAACTACGATTACAGGTGAATAATCTGTTTTTTCCAGACTGTGGGTATTTTACTTGACTAATGTGATCTTTTCTTTTCAACCCCCCATTTCAGGATGAAGCTGGCACCAGGTGACCAGCCTCACCCGTCAGCTGGCGGAAATTGAGTCCGACCGGGACAGTACCAATGCCCGTCTACAACAATTGCAAAAATCACTGGCTGAATGCGAGGAAGGTGGGGCATGGTTTCAGACTTTTTTATTTAATTCAAATGTTATTTTTTAAGATAAATCATCATAGTTAATGAATTCCTAGCCAGGACCAAGGCCCTTTGGAGTTGCAGCACTAAATTAAAACCACTGTACAATGACGGAACTCAGACTCTTAAAGGCGAGAGCATGTTAAAAATATTTGCTTTGCTATGTTGTCCTAAATCTGTTTATTAATTTGCTAGATTGAGGTGTCCACAGTGCACAAGTCTCTGCTTTATTCAACTCATGTTGGCTCTCACACAAGCCTGTGGAAGCTGTTCTTGCACGGCATTTTATTGCACTGTCATGATGTCACAGAGCCTTGGCCCTATAGGAATGCTTGACAAAATCCCAAGATTAGGATATACAGAAGATCAAGATATATTAATATGGTGCACAGATGTTCCTTTCCAGCTGTGTGCCAGCTTTGGGGGGGGGGTGGATGAAAGGTAGTTGACTGGACTGGCTTATTCATATATTTACCATTTACTACTACTCATCTTTTACTGAGCTGCACAGTCTGCAAACCAATATATCTGTTCATCAAGTCATGGGCTGCACTGTAAAAGAAGAGAATATAAGTGCAGAAGCCATCCAGGGCAAAAGTTATTTATAAAGCATATATGCAATAAAGTCAAATGGTAGAGAAGCAGAAAGTTGCATACTGTACATCTCCTAAGTGCAGTGCATCATAGGCACTAGAGGAGTGGTTCCAGAGGACTGGAGGAGGGCAGATGTTAGTCCTGCTTCATAAAAGTGGCAGCAGGGAGGAGGCTGGCAACTGTAGGCCAGTCAGCCTGATGTCATTATGTCATCGAGGCACAGGTCAGAAAGCTTAGGAAGACCAGGAGCAGTTGTAAAATTCGCAAGTAGCATTTTATTATTATCAATAACAGTAAAATAAAAACTAAAAATTGTGCAGTAAAAGTGTTTACAAAGGCAGTACAAACAGAGAAAACAGAGTCCATGTGAGAGTATCTCTAATTCCAAGTCTCAGTCTCTCCCTCTAGCAAAAGCATTGCTGCTTTTTTTTATAAATCTTTGCAAGGGAACTCGTTAAGGAGACACCCTGTATTTCACAAAATATTCTTGTCAGTTTCTTTTCGAGCAGGCTTGCAAATAGAATGATGTCCTAGGCTGACCCCCTGCTGATAGCTCTGCAAAAGAGTTTGCAAACAAGCCTGAGGAGAGCTCAAACTACTTCTCGGGTTAACTCCCTAAATTCCAAATAGCTTTTTGCAATCATTTCAACAGTATAACTTGCTATATACAGTTTCAAAGGGATCCCAGTTTCACACAAAGATTCACATATATTTTTATAACTGCAGATACGCAAGGGGGAAGACAGAAACAGCAAGTGAAGGCAGAGAGATAGCGAGAGGCAGAGAATCGTGAGACCGTCAGAGTGATCAGTTCCTAGGTCTCAAGAGAACATTTGGTTGCTCAACCAGACAGACAAGAAACAAAAAAGGAGAGGACAGAACAGATCCTTGTATGTAACTCTTTCTGCTTAACAAATGGGACAGGGCCTTATTCAACCCTGTCGCACAGTACTGGGGAAGTGGATGGAGACACTTCGAAAGAAAAGGCTAATATAGTGTCTTGACTCCAGCAGGTTACAAGACCCGAGGCAGTATGGCTTCACGGGAGGGGGAGCTAGGAGTTCACATCAGATGACCTGATCAGCTTCTTCAACTGGGTGACCAGGGAAATAGATCAGGGTGGGACAGTGAAGATGGTCTACTTGGACTTCAGCAAGCCTTTGGCACTGTACAACATAGGAGGCTGATAAGAAAACTGGGCAGTTCGGGGGTGGGTCCCAAGGTGGTAAACTGGGTATGAAATTGGTTGATAATGTCATTGCAAAAGAGCTAGAGGGGAATGAATGTATGCTGATTTGCAGATGACACCAAAATCTACAATAGGGTGGACACTCTGGAGGAGGTGGAGAGACCTGAGAAAACTTGGGTCAAGGATGTGGCAGCTGGATTTCAGTGTGAAAAAGTGCAAAGTCATGCATCTAGGACACAGTAACCCAAAGGCGAAGTATAAAATGGGGGGCAAAGTATTGACAGTCACTAAACAGGAAAAGGACCTAGGGGTAATCATAACTGATGACCTCAGGGTGGTAAGACAGTAGGTAGAGCCAGCTGGATGGCAGGGTGCATCGGGAAGGGTATCATCAGTTGAAAAGGAGGGGGTGCTGTGGAGCCCGAGCTAAATGGAAGCAACTTTTCCAGCTCCTGCAACTATCTCTTACAAATCCATGAAAATCGGTAGTTGAACTTCAGAATTTAGTAAATTTAATTTTCCCAGCAGAAAAAAGGACCCTTGACTTAGTCAGGATGGGTAATCCGTAGCGCAATAAAACCTCTGGAAGTTGTGTTAAAAGCAAGGGATCTGGTGGTGCACAGCCAGTGAGATCTGGGGCTGAGGCCTTGTCTGCAGCTTAACATGGGTTGGAGGAAACCCTAGCCTCTCTGGGACTGAAACTTCAAAAGCTTATTCTGTCAGTCACCAATTTATCCCAGAAAGTTGATGGTTTTAATGGCAGGGTGCTCATTCTGGAAATGGCAGTAGATGCCCTGAAAGGAGACGTTTTGAACATTCGTAAGCAAGCTAATGCTTTTATAGCTGCATCTGCACTTATGGCTACAGAATCTCAGCATTTGCGGACCTGTCTGGAGACCCTCGAAAATCAAGTCCGCTCAGCCAATTTGAGAGTGCTGGAACTACCGGAGGGGTGTGAGGGAGGTCACCCTATTATTTTTGTGAAGGACTGGCTTACAGAAAAGCTAGTGCAGCTAGGTTCAGACCCCATCACGGAAATTCAGAAGGCTTACCGGATTACTCCTCGTGGTCATCAGCAAGGATCAGATGAACCCCGTACTCTGCTGGTGGTCACATCGGGAGTTGGTGTGTGGGATCGCATCCTCCAGTTGGCACAGTGTGCAAGCCCTCTCATTCAGGATGAAAAACAAGTTTATATTTTTCCAGACATCAGCTTTGTGACACACCAATGCTGTAAAAAATTTATGGTGTTGGCCTCATTGTAATGGGTGCAGGGGTGCCGCACGCAATGATTTATCCAGCCAGACTTAGGATAGTTTTTGAAGGTAAAGTCTATCTCTTCTCGGATCCAGTTGACACCGGCAAGTGGGCTGCTCGTTTATCTGCCATGCAGACCTGCTCTGAGGAGAATGTCTGCTGAGGCAGAGGGAGGAACCTGAACAGGTTTTGATTTTCCGACTTGAAATTTTTTTTTTTTTTTTGCATTATTTCTTTTGTCCCCCCCTACATGCCCCAGATCTGCCATTTCCTTCAGGCAGCCATAATCTCTGACATCCACCTACTATCCTCCCTTGGAACCCCCTACCTCATATCGCAGCTGACCCTGGGATAGCTCGGCGTAACCCTTCACCGAATGGGTCGCCCTCCTCCGAGGGGGAAGGCACTGGTAGGGCAGCCAGCACACTCTTTCTCTCAGTCCCAGGGCGCTGCTGAGGCGGTCAGGCTTCTCGAGAGTTATTCAGTGGTGTCGGCAGATCGTCTGCATCATCCTGGCCAATCCGGGACGTCTTTCCATTTTCCTGGCACCCCTGATGTTGCGCTGCATCTTGTAGTATTCCCAGTCTCCACTGGGGGCTGCTACAGAGCAAAGCATCACCCTAACCCACCCCATGAGAGGAGAGCAGTCATTCACATGCTCAAGCCTCTCCTGCCGACACCCAGCGACCTCAGTCCATTCCCAAACCCAGGTTGCCGGTGTGGTTTGAGATAAGGCACCAGCACCTCAGCCCTCTGCGCCACTGGGCCGGCCCTTAAAAATTTTTAAGAACTGCCACTGTAGTCAAATTGATACCCTGCTTAAATATCTTTGATATTGCTTGGTAATTGCTCCTTTTTAGGAGACATAGGTTACTTCTATACTGGTTGCTAATTGTTAAAGGGTTCTTTCTGGTTCATTTTGTGTTGTTTGCTGTTCTGCTGATCAAATATGCTGGGTATATTGTATTTCAATACCGATTTGCTGAGTGTTAAATTTTGAAGAAGGTGGATTTAGTATTTTTCTATAACTGATTCTTATACTTTGCTTCCAGGTTCTATTATAGGATCATTAATCTTTAGGGTAAATACGCAATGCCGGTCCCTAGGGGGTCAGGCTGTTTATAATAAGGGACATTATTGGACAATCAGTACTTCAGGAAACTGCCATGTTGTTCTTGGACTCAAATTACACAACTATTATTTAGTTTTTATATTTTTAATAATTTATTGAATATCCCGTCCAATGTGGTATCTAAATATAGTGGACGTACCTGATCCTGAGCTTAAGGGACTACTGGTCCCATTTGATTTTTGTACCTCTGGTCTATTCAGTGTACTTTTTTTCTGATGCTTTTGTATCTAGAAACTTTTATAAAAATAAAGTTAACAAAAAAAAAAAAAGAGGGATGAGGTGGTGTTGCTACTGTGTATATAGTTGGTATGAACCTAGCTAGAATACTGTGTCCAGTTCTGGAGACCACATTTCAGGAAGGACGTAGGGTAGAGGCTGTCCGGAGGAGGAGAGCAACTAAAATGCTGAAGGGACCATATCAAAAGCCTTATGAGGAGAAGCTGAGGGACCTCAATATGTACACCTTGGAAGAGAGATGGGGGGGGACATGATAGAGACCTGTAAGTACCTCACGGGGGTGAACAAAGTACAGGAGAGGAATATTTTTCAGAGGAGAAGGTGCACGACAACAAAGGAGCATGCAATGAAGCTGAAAGGGGGAATTTTCAGAGGTAAGTGGGAAAGTACTTCTTCACTAAAAGAATAGTGATGCTTGAAACAGACCCTCAGCAGAGGTAGTGGGGATGAAAACAGTGGCGGGCTTCAAGCATGTATGGGATAGGCACAAAGGAATCTTGGTAAGAAAGTGGAGGAGAGGTTGCTGGAGATCAGGTAGGGTCTGCAGTGACAGTATAGGGATGGAAAAATATGCAGACTAGGTGGTTGAAGCGGTCCTTATCTGCTAACACGTTCTATGTTACTATTGATACTTGTCTACACCATTCAATTCTTTTTGTTTTGTTCTCAAATAACTACAGCAGCTATATAATGTGGCCCTGCACAGGAGAGATACAAAGAATGAGAATGCTGCATTATTTAAAGTGGCATATGGTATTTGTCTATATATACTGCCAATATTTATTGTATTTATTTGTAATTTTTGATCAGTAAAATACACATTATGTTGCCATGGGGGTGAGTTACATGGACCTGGTTTATAGACAAAGGTAGTGTTGGCCGTAACACTGGAGAAGCTCCCTACTCTTCTTTTCTTTCTTTCACCAAGCATGTTGGCCCTCTAGCCTCCATCCTATCTTCAGGCCCCTGACAGCCTCGTCACTTGGTCTCTCCACCATTAACCCATAGGGTTCTACGCAGAGTGGGCCCGAGGAAGCCGGTGACCATGATTAAGACAGCGCAACTTTTTTTTGCAGTTTTCCCCTTTTCTTTCCACCTCCCCTGATGTTTGATAGTGCCTCTGACAGCCTGTGATGTGGCAGCGCCCAGTGGACACACATTACCTCTCATGAGGGAGCAGGCTTGCTATGAGTGACCGCTGCCATGCTAGAACTTGGACGTCTGCCTCTCTCGGCTGGCTCATGCTGCACTTTATAACACTCTCCAGCCCTGACCACACTGATCCTGATTCCCCAAGCCTGCTTGCAAACTTCGGTTGCTAGCACAGAAGCCCAACATGCTTCCACTGAGTCATTCAGCAACCCCCCCCCACACACACACACACACACACTCTTCCTTGATAATTGTCTTGGGATCTTTAACTTCCACTTATACAATGACCAGAGATGGACAGAAGGGACCTTGATTTAGCATCTCATCCGAAAGCGATATCTTCAGTCATTGCTTTGTAATGTGCTTTGGAATAGAGTGTGTATGAAAGGTGCTATAAAAAACTAAGGAGGCAGTGTGGTGTAGTGGTTGGAGTCCTGGCTTGGGAACCTGGAGAATCATAGGTTTAAACCCCACTAGAGCCAAACACTCACTGGGTGACCTTGGGCAAGTCTCTTACAGGAGTACTACACCCTTATATCTTGTAAACATTATTTCTTTCCTTGTCAACAGACAGCTCTCCATGTATCATAGAATCATAGAAATCTGACAGCAGAAAAGGACCCTCTGGCCCATCAGATCTGCCCTTTTTGGCAGACTGGATGGGCCAGAGCTGTTGGGGCATATGTGTTTGCTTTAGTTTGTGGTCACTGTTCATACCAGCCTGGGGGGGGGGTTCCATTTTCTGGTTGTTGAAAGTTCATTGTTCCTGAGAGCTGCATGGGGAACATGATGCCACAGTACCCATTTACATCATATATCTTGTTGCTGAAAGTACACATAACCTGAAAAAACTCTCTGGAAACACATAGATTGAATGCAGTTCAAAGGGGAAAAAACTGCATTACAGTTAAATTCGTTTGATAAAGCTAATTAAAGGCAAATGTGATATTTCACACCTTGCTGCAACTTGTCAAATTCTAAGTAAGTAGACAGGCATACTGTGGAGTCTAAAGGATGCTGACGCATCATTTTCTCATATGCTGATGCTGTTATCTACTGTGTGAGTGTGTGTGTATATATATATATATATATATATATATATCTCAATATGTAAATAGCATTTATGTACATTGTATTACACTATAGCTGTATTTTGTTACCCCTCTGTTGTATTTGTACCCCCTTTTCCGGGTCACACTTGGAAATGAGCACTCACTCAGTATGCCTTTCAATATGCTAATGCAGTTCTCAGGCACAGTGAGATTTCAACAACCAGAAAATGGAGACCCCCAGGATAATTACAGGAACTAGTAAGAACAGTGAAAATAAACTAAAGCAAACACATCTGTCCCCAACAGTTACATCAAAAGAGTTGCCTGTTGACAAGAAAACAACTAACATTTACAAGCTGTGAGGGTGTAGGACTCCTTTAAATTCCCACAGCTCCATTTCTTCCAGCTGTGGCAATGGGTAGAAGTAGGACTCCATTGAAAATCTACTGTTACATCTCAGCTGGGCTATCCTAAGTAGTGTTGCTCAGATAGTATCCTACCAGGTCAAATACAATCAGATACCATCATTTTGGTCAGATATCAGATAGACATGGATGGCATAGACATCCAACCAAGGATCCAGTCTCCTAGGATCCACTGTAAGAATCTGAGGTATCTGTGGATCTGATGGATCTGAGGTTGGATCCAATGGATCCAACCATCGGATCCAGGAATGCAACCACCGCATCCAACTATCCGATGGCCGGATCCTAGGTTGGATACCAGTGTCGTCAAGGCACCGGTCAGGAAACATAAAGAAAATCCAGGAGCAGAAAAAAATATCCCCTGCAGCTCAGCTTAGCTGTTTTATAACTCTTTTCCAACCCCCATCCTTTGCAATCATCATGTGCTTTGTAAATTTCAGGTGCTGCTAGAACATTCAGAACTTCCTGAGGTCCCCACAGTAGCTGCAAAAGGCTCAGGCATTTGCACCCAAGTAACCTCTAGCTTTTTACAGTTATCTCAAATTATAAATATATACATTTCAACAGTAACACAATTTTCTAAACAAAAGTGATCCTAATATCAGCTACATTTCCATACATTGATTCTCATATATTTTATATTAGCAGATAAAAATATGCAAGGAAGAAAGACAGCAAGAGAAAACTGAGAGACAGTGAGAGGCAAAGGATTTTGAGACTGGTCGGGTTGATCAAGGTCGAGGTCTCACAGGAAAATTTGGTTGCGCAGCCAGACAGAGGAAACCGAAAAGGAAAGAATACAGATCCTTGCATTTACACACTTTCTCCAACAAATGGGACAGGGTTGTATTCTACCCTGTCACAACCAGCACTATTCAACGCAGAATAGTCGGATCCACAAAAGCACTGTCTGAGCAGCATTAATCCTAAGTAAATAAATTCTAAACTAAAAAAGTCTCTGATATCCCTTGCAAGTAAAGAGGTCAGAGGGCTCTGGGTTCAGTTCCCACATCTAGCACTTGGTTGATATCCCAGTACTGACACTGTAGTGCAGCATGAGAGGGGTGCTGCACTTCTGAGGTGCCGTCTTTTGGATGAGACATTAAACAGAGGTCCCATCTGCCTGGATTGGTGGTAGTTCAGGTGGATGTTAAAGGTCCCATGGCACTTATCGAAAAAGAGTAGGGGAAATTTTTATTCAATATTCAAAACAAAATCCAGATTAAATAAACAATATCTTCATTCAATACAGAAAGTCACAAAAACAATATTCAAACACAAAGAAAAAATAAACATACAGTGTCCCATAACAAAGAATAAATCCTATACAATTGTAACAGACATCCCTCTATCCACCCAATCAACATTCCTCCAGAGCTTTACTGATAAGTCTTGTCCTAAAGAACGCTTTTCATATTCATAAACAGCATCCAATTCTTTCTGTATTTGGAAAAAACATCCTGTTGTTGAACTACCTTACCTTTCAGAAATCTAAGACATCTTGCTTGCCAAATAGACCATTTATACATACCAAAATAATCTGGATTGTACTGTTAGTCCATTTTGCCCAGGTGGCGGATTTGCCCTAAAATCAAAACATCATAATTTATTAATACCAATAACTGCTCCCCATAAAATCGATAACCGTTTCCAAAAGCCCTGCGTATGGGAACAATCAAGAAAAGATGCTGCATTGTCTCCACAATCCCTGCACACATAGGCTCTCCACACCCCTTCTGTTATTTGCTTATGTTTCTGATTGCTCTTTACTTGCAATTTCTGATGACCACAAAGCCAAGCAAAATCTTGCATCTTAAAGGTATTCGAGGTTAGTCATACCTTCCAACAACAAGGAAATCTTAATAAAAGGAGGTACCATAAACACGGGTCCTCTCGATACCATTTATCCACTATGATTTTGTAAAACATTTTCTTCCTTTATCCCTACACCACGCTAGTTCTATCTTCCAAGTTCTAATGTATCAAGAGTGGTTTGTACATAACTCGAAGTAATCGCTCTACAGGATGCCATCTCCCTCTCCCCATGCTTCTAAAAGATCCTCCCCAAAGCTGCATGCTAATTTGCCCTATTCCCATAGTTTGCGAAAATAAAGGGAATGATAGAGCTAAAAGAAATTACCAAATAAATACACTATAGGATGCAACATATTCAAACCCCTTCTTTCCGCTCTCTGTATGTATGAATCCTCTTCACTGGATTCAACCTACTGCCCCATAAAAACTGAAAAAATAAACCCAAAAGTTTGGTATGCATACTAAACGGTAGAGGAAAAATATGAGACATATATAAAAACAGGAGCAATGTATGCTCTTATGAGATACACTTTCTTTTTCCTGGACATTTTCCAAGTTAACCACGTCTATACCTTAAGCTTTGCTTTATCATAAACATCATTCCAATTACGTATCTCAGACTCTTTATTACCAAAAAATAGGCCCAAAATCTTTACTTGGTCTGTTGTCATCAGAATCGGAAAATCATCAATAATTTTGCTATCCCCTAAAGGTAAAACAACACTTTTACTCGTATTTATCCTAATACCAGTTGTGGTATAGGCCTCATGCAATACTGACAAAACTTTAGCCCCTGATCTAACATCTGCCACAGTAAAAATACAATCGTCCGCATAAGCTGAAACTTTTTGAAAAGCAAATCCAGCCACAGATTCTATTGCCTTAATGTCTCTGGCCTGCTCAATCTTCCTTAACAAAGGGTCTAAACCAAAGACATATAACAAGGGGCTCATTGGGCAACCCTGCTTGACCCCACTTTTTAAAAAAATTGGTGTCCCCAAAAAACCATTCACCAAGGGCACTGCTTGTGCTTCCGTGTACAACACTTTCCCAAGTTCTATAAATTCTTCATGGAATTACATAATGTTGTAATACACTCCAAAAATAATTCTGTTGAATAGAATCAAATGCAGTTTCCTGATCTACCGCTATTAAATATCCACTTAAACCCTTCCTAACCCTGCTCTATAATTTCTCTAATGAAAGTCAGATTCTGTATTACCTTCCTTCCTGGGACTGCACAAGTTTGCTCCTGAATAATCAGCTTACTTGCTACAACTGCCAGTCTTTGATTTAATATTTTAGCAAGAATCTTATAATCTGAATTAAGCAGCGTTAAAGGCCTCCAATTTTTAATATCATACTGATCTCCTGTCTTATAAAGAAAAAACATTAATCCCAATTGCATCGAGGGGGCAAGCTGTCTCTCTTCCCAAATAGCATTGTACAATATTTCTAAACAAGGAACCAGAAATTCAACAAATTGTTTATAAAATCATTGACAATCCATCCCTTCCAGGCGTGGATTTAGAGGTCAATGGAGGATGGCGTGCAATTTCCATTCCTGAAATAGGGGCAACCAACCTGTCCTTCTCTTCCCTGTTCAGTCCTGGAATATCTAGGCCAGTAAAAGGAAACTTACTTTCCTTCCTAACAGTCTGAAACTTATCTACCATATATTGCTGAACCAAAACAAGATATCTTGGATGTTCTCTTTTACCTTACCCTGTCCATCTCTCAGACCTGTCATTAACACCTTTTGACACCCTTGTCTTCCCTTCTCATAGGGTTTACCTCTTCTTTTGTACCTTGAGTCTTATATTTTTGTCATATAGCCATTACTACTTAAGAGTCTTGCAAATATTTCTTCATTTGAGATTTTATTTCCTGCAACCTTTTTACCTTAAGGTCCCCATCTCACTTTGTGATAACGTTTGCAAATATTTTGCTGTAAAGCTAAATAAGCAATATACTTTTCCCTAGCCTGTCTCTTTGTGTATGCACCATACCATTCTTGCACATCCCTCTTTATATCTTCCCACCATTCTATCGGACTCTCATACAAATAACAAATCATCTGTCGTGCAAAGATCAATTTCCTTATAGTATGTTCTACAACTGTTTCCTGTAACTTTGAAGTATTCATTTTCCAATAACCCCTCCCAACTAACAAATTCTGCCGATTTCCCAACTGCAAAACCACCATCAGATGGTCTGAGGTTTCCAAAGGTACTACATCCACTGACTGACATGTAATTCTTTCTGATACTAGCCAAAAATCAATTCTAGTAGACAAATGCCCTTATGGAAGGTATGAACGGTTCCCGCTGTAAAATATTATAAACATCCTGTATATCATTATGCTCCATAATAGCCAAGAGGGCATTGGTATCACAGAAGACTTTTTAGTGCTCTTCCCCAATCCTATGGGAAGGAATACAATTAAAATCCCCCATAGAACTATCTTGGGCGTATGTAAATAAGGCTCCACATACCTAAACAAAATAGACCTATCAGCTTTCAGTTGAGGAGCATATATATTTATCAACGAAAACCTCATTTTGCAATAATACATCCAGAATCATAACCTCCCGGGTACTAAATCATAAACATGCAACACCTTAACCTGACTCTTAAACAAAATGCCACACCAGAGCACTGCTCTTCACCGACTGACCAATATGAGACACCCACCTCCATTCCTTCTGTGCAGTTGTCACCTCAGCTAGAGAGTTCAACGAGTATCTTGTAAAAAACACACTCCCACCTCCAATACTGAGGCTCAAAAGGTATTGTGCCTCTTCCCATATGCTTTTATACTATTAACATTAACAGTACAAAAGGAAATAGCCATCAACAAAATGAACACAGAAACACCTGCAATCATCTTTTCTTTCCTTTTCCTCGATTTCACTTTCTCAGAAGGGCCAGGCTCAGCAACACCTCAGCCTGAGAGGATGCCACCGAGGAAAGGTCGACTCACACCCATCCTCCTCCATATCATCCTCAAGCAAAGGAGCATATGAGTTCTGTACTACTACCTCCCCAATGTTTCCGTCCTGGATCAAGGCAGCTGAAAGTATTTTCCCGCCTTTGATCTAGTCACTCTTTGGAAGCCTAGCTCAGAATGTACTGTGGGGGGCATAGACACGACCGTCACCCAAGACGACCGTCTTTTCCCCTACCAGAATCATAGCCCCCTCCTCCTCTGTGACTATTGCCCCATCACTGACCCACACCACTGTTTCACCATCACTCACTACAACCTGAGCATTCATTACTACAGTATCGTCAGCCTCAGTCGGTAACCCTGACACTTTGTTTGATGAATGAGTAGTAGCCGGCCCTTGTGATAATAAAGCCACCACTTTTAATTGCTCCTTTTGAGCAGCAACTACGAAATGATCCTGTTCTGCTCTAACTGAGCAATCCACATTGTTATGTGAGGCCCAGGAGCAGGTCCGAAAAGAGTGCCCCTGTTCCTCACATAAATTACACCTCAAAGGTTGCCGACAATGAGCCCCACATGCCCCAATTCCACATAAACCACATTTTTGTTTATCACAGACATTACTCAAATGCCCACATCACCACATTTGAAACAAGCTCTTGGCTGACCTGGGTAAACACCACCCCCTATCTCTACCCAAAAGAAACAGTTTGGTAGATGACTAGTTTGACCATTTGCTAGATGTAATACCACAAGATAAGTCCATCCCCTGTCCATAATTGCTCTTCATCCAGTATGGGTTCAGGCAAACTTCAACAGTACAATGTTGCCGCAACCAGTCACGTAATATCTGCAACATTTACCCCTCATTTGAAAAAAGAACTGTAATTTTTTAGTCAATGGTTTAGTAAGTGGTATTGCTAAAAAGGCTTCCACAAGGGAGAGCTTTTAACAGACGGTACTGCTTCCAAAACCGTTCTAAACCCCCAGGATGTGTAAACTAACATCAAAATCATCCCCGAACATGTATCAAAGCGTAAATTTCATAAGCAAAGAACTTCATGCTATTTTTTAATAGTACACGACCCACAAATCTTCTGTCCGAATTTCTTCAGTACTACCCCTAAATTTTAACCTAACTGCATTCCTTCTTTCTGCAGGCTCCAGCAAAGGCCCAGCAGTATTCGGAAATAAATGTTCAGTCACTTTTCCATGCCATACTTTATCAGCCTTATCTTGTACCAATTTTGCTCCAGTGTACTTTCTTTTCCTGGTCTCTAATGACTTGTAACAAGGGATGAGTATCTTCCTGAAGGGACAATTCTACAGTAGATTCAGGGGAGGGCTGTCCTGGGGGTATAAAAGGAGTAGCCATACTATTTAATAGTGGGGGAGCCATCCGGGGGTATCTGCAACATAGGAGAAGTAGCAACACCATCTTTACCAAAATTTGCATCCCACCCCTTCCCAGAGGGGTTCTTCACCCAACCTGCAGCTTGCAAGGCCGTCGCCACCCAGTCCTTCGGTTCTTTCCCCACAATTACACTGTCTAGAGCCTTTGAAGAGTCATTTAGTGGAAGGTCCTTTTCCTCACTACATTTCTCTCCTTCCACTAAAGAGACAGGAGAGTCTTTTAAAGCAGACCCACACAAAACAGTCTCAGAAGATACTCCACTCTGTTGTATGGCAGTTAAGTTTGTACCTGGAACTGACTGAGTTGATCTCCCATCTCCTCCCCCAGATGAGTCCATTCGCATTTCTTCAAATCCCTGTGCACTCATAGCGTGAAACTCCTTTTCGGTAGTAGTATTCACACCATCTACTGGGACCTGCTGATTCACCTTCGCCCTCTGTTCCTCTCACGATGACTTGTGCCTCCATTGCTCCTTCTTCTTTAGTTGTTCCTCCTGTGCAACCTCAATTCCGTCCCACCACCTTGCGCCACAAAAAGCGAACCTTGATGCCCGACAATGTTGTTCCGCTTCTACAGCCTGTTGATGCAGCACCTCCAACGATTCAACCTCCTCCAATTCCAAACTTGATTTCTGTGATAAAACCTGGGAACCTCGTCCTCCGGTAAGAACTGTGCTCCTGTTTCCATATTGAGAGCCACCAGCTGCTCCGTTTCCACTATTCCTTCACCAGATCTCTGCATAATTCCGTTGTAAAGGGAGCCAAGGAGGAGACTGGCTCCTCAGCCCCCACACGTCCTCCTAGTGCAAAGCTCAAAACACCACTGAGCAGAGCATCCACTCAGCCACACAGCGCCCTCTGCCTCCTCAGAGTAGGGGAATTTCCCTGGTGTCCTGGCCAAATTTCCCTCATTCACTAAAAATATCACCAACAGTTTAATCTAGTTCAAGGTCAGTTGGCATTCATCTGTATCCCCCTCCTCCGGGTCGTGCCTGAAAATAGGCAGGATTTGTCTAGTGTATTTACCCGGTCAACAAAAACTAAATAAATAAATAAAAATAAAAACCAAATAGTTTACTTATGGTGAAGACATGATGGGTGAGCGAAGTGAAGTTTTGTTTGCAAATGGGATTTGTTTTCCAGTAACTTTATTGTGGCTAATAAACATGCATTTAACACTGTCATGGGGGGTAGACATATGGATATGAAAACATTTATGTACAACATCAACCATAAGTCAGCATAACTGCATATAATGTGAAGGAAACTATTACACACATGCAATGCATCATGGATAATCTACACAGTTTGCCATGAAAACATTTAGGTTGGCTGTGCTTTCAGCAGGATTAGAAGGAGTTGGAAGGCCTCACAAGCAGTATGTAGAGATAAATGGCAAAGCACATCCACTTGTTGTTTAGGACTCCTCGGTATGATCTAGGTGTTAGCTCAACCTAAAATGTCAGTCATGGTGACCTAGTGAGCTCATAGCACTGAGATATTTTAAAAGAGAAGAATTTCAATGCAAACCCACTAGGGAAAGGGTTCCACTAAATCATACTGACAACCACAAAGAGGAACTGTATTGCGTCGGGAGCAGGAGGATTCAGAGTGGCGTCGGAGCAGGCCATTTCCCGGCGGTTAGTTGGAGGCAGGCCAGGGTGTGTAGCTGAGGAGCGCTTCGGAGGTGGGAGGAGCCAGAGCTGCATCAACAGCAAGAGGGGCACAAAAGCAGACTTTCCCAGCGGCTGCAGTCAGTGGCAGGCCTGAGGTTTTCAGGGAGGAGCAGCGGACCAATCGGCAGCAAGGGCGCTAAGTTTTGAACTCGCGGCTGGGCTATAAAGGCAGACCCAGTCACATTCCTTTTACACAACCACAAAGAGGAGCTGTATCGCGTCAGGAGCAGGAGGATTCGGAGTGGCGCCAGAGCAGGCCATTTCCCGATGGCTAGTTGGAGGCAGGCCAGGGCGTGTAGCTGAGGAGTGCTTTGGAGGTGGGAGGAGCCAGAGCTGCAACAGCAGCAAGAGGGGGCACAAGAGCAGGCTTTCCCGGTGGCTGCAGTCGATGGCAGACCAGGGGTTTTCAGGGAGGAGCAGCGGACCAATTGGCAGCAAGGGCGCGAAGTTTTGAACTTGCGGCTGGGCTATAAAGGCAGGCCCAGCCGCATTCATTTTACACAGCCACAAAGAGGAGCTGTAATTTCTTGCCACACCACCCACCTCGGCCCTGACCTCTGTTAAATGGATGGTGGGGGAGGTGCCTAGGGGGAGGAGTGGCCTGACTTTTGAGGATTTTAACCTACTAATGCTCTGATCAGGCAAGGGTACATGTGCTAGAGCAGATCTGACCAGGGAGTGGGAACTGTGGCTGCAGAGGTGCAGATCATTGTTGGGCACTGAAATTGCTAAGTGTACAAGTAAACTAGGGTAGCCCTGATCAGGGTGAGGGCACTGAAGCGCTGATCATTTGGGAACTTTCGAATTTGAAATCTGGGGCAAATTGTAGGTCACGTATTGTATGTATGAAATTGCTAGCTGAGAAGTATTGAAAGTTGAGTGTGGGGCTTGACCAAAGGTACATGATATGATGGGGAAGGGACCTCAAGTCATGAGAGCAGACGTCTTTGGGAGGGTGGTTGGGTACACAGGGTATGGGGCGGCCATAGTACTCGACTGGGCTTGAAAGTTTGGGGGTGCCCAGTGTGCCACCAGCTGGCAAAACTCAGGGAGGAGATGGAAGAAATTCAGAGACAGCTAGGGGAATGGAAGAATAGGGGGCACGGGGGTGCCTACAAAACTACACCAGGTGCTGAAACCTTGGGCACAAGGAGAGGAAATGGAGGTACTCTGGGGGAACAGGGACATCCTGGCAGGGGGAGCCTAGAATGGGGGAGTGTCCATAAAATCAGACAGGGGTATGGAGTTGACAAGGGAGACCCGAGAGGGAGGGATAGTAATGGTAAGGGTCAGTCTGTAGCAGGGGGGAGTGGGGGCCTCGGACCCCGCAGGAAGGCACAGAGTGCAGCTGCAAGAGTGGGACCTGGGAAAACCGTGAACAAACAGCAAGGACAAGGAAGGAAGGAAATTGCATGGGAACAAGCCAGGCAGGAAGCAGGGATGCAGGGGATGGGGGCTTCAGCAGGAAGGGATGAGGAAATGAGGCATGGACCAGAAATGAAGCTTGGAATACAAGGGACAGAGGGAAACTCTTTGGGGGGATTGATCCAAATGAGCAAGGCACAAGGGAAGGTAGTACCATAGAAGAGCCAGGAAACCAGGTTTTGTGGCAGAGAGATGAGCAAGATGGGGAGAGGAGGGCTCAAAAAATTCAGGGGGCTGCACGAAAACCTGAGAACCAGAAAGGGGACCAGGGAAATGAGCAGTAGGAGGATGGGGGGAGGAGGTCTCAAGAAGTTTCGGGGAGGGGGAGATAGCAAGGGTAAGGATGGGGAAAACTTGGGAAAGAGGCAGAGAACAGCAGCAGAGGAAGGGGATAGGGTCTTAATAGTGCGGAACTCTATTATAAAAGGAGTTACATGGGGACAAGGGGAGAGAGGGGGGGTAAAATATGGGTGGAGTGCCTGCCAGGCATGACGGCAGCCAAAGTCATGCATTGGATCCCCTCGAGGGGGAGGGAAATAGATGAGAAAACTCATCTGATCTTCCACCTAGGCACAAATGACCTTGCAAGGAGTAGTGTGATGGAGGTGCAGGTAAGGTTTATGGCTAGGTTCTGCAGCAGCTTGGACTATAAATCCCTATCTTTCTCTGAGGTGCTGCTAGTACCAAGGACCAGTATGGAGGTGAGGCAAAGCATAGTGGTGGTCAGTAGTTGGCTTGCAGGTTGGTGTGCCCAGCAGGGGTATGGAGTGATAGGAAATTGGGGTTCAACATGGAGTGACAATAGCCTATATGCCCCGGATAGGCTGCAGCTAAATGGGGAGGGGAAAGCAGTGCTCAAATGCAAACTGGATCATTATGTTGGCGAACACTGCCATTTAAACTAAACCTGGGTGGGGAAGGGCAGGGGGCCCTGTTGATAAGGCAAGAGGGGAGCAAAAAGCTATACCCACACAGCTAAAGGTTAAGGGAGCAGAATATAGGGCAGGAGGAAAGAGGGGGGTGGAAGGTCATATGTGCAAACGCCAGAAGTCTGGTTAGGAAGATCCCAGCTCTTAACAGCAAAAATGGTGGAGGAAGGCCTTGACATTGTGGGGGTAACAGAAACATGGTGCCGCCAGGAGTAGTGATGGGAAATGGAGAGGCTACAAATGGTTCACGAGGGACAGGGTGGAAAGGGGGGGTTGCACTCTACGTAAAGGAGAGTATCAGGGCATCAGAATTGCAGGGTAGGTTGGGAGAGGCCGAAGGACTGTAGGTCTCAGCGGTGTGGAAAGGGGATACAGTGCATATGGGGGTGGTTTACAGGAATCAGTGGATAGAAGCATGGCTGATGAGTTCATAAGAATGGCGGCAAGGGGAGAAGTGGTGCTGATGGGGGACCTGAACCTACCGGACGTAGACTGGGACACCCTTTCTGCTACTTCAGTTGGCAGCAGGGAAATATTGGACTCCCTGCAAATGGCCCTCCTAAATCAACTGGTCAGGGAGCCAACCAGGGCAGGAGCTACTCTTGATCTAGTCCTGACAAATGGGGATAGGGTAGGAGATGTATCAGTGGGGGAACATCTTGGTACGAGTGACCACAGCACGGTCAGGTTTACAATAAGGAACACTGCGGATGTTCACCAGTCTAGATAGAGGGTGCTGGATTTCAAGAGGGCAAACTTTGGGAGAATGGGGGAAATAGTGGAGAGGGCCTTGGAAGGGGTGGAGGAGTTGACACAGGTGGAGGTAATGTGGGGGAAGATAAGAGAAGCCATTGTAGAGGCCACTGACATCTGTGCCAAGAGAGCAAGTGAAAATAAGAGGAGGAAGAAGCCTCTGTGTTATAATAGGAAGGTAGCAAAAAAGGTAACCGCAAAAAGGAAGGCCTTCAGAAAGTTCAAGGAAACATAAGCGGAAGTGGACTGGGGAAAATGCCAGGTGAACCAGAGAGAAACCGGGGTAGAGGTAAGGAGGGCAAAGGCACAGAGGGGTGCATAGCTAGAGGGGTCAAAAAAGGGGATAAGACTTTCTTTCGGTACGTAAGTGAAAAGAGGAAGACTACGCAGGGAATACTCCAGTTAAAAACAAACGAGGGGGAGTTGCTACAAGGGGACAGAGAGAAAGCGGACCTGCTAAATAGCTGTATTTGCTCCGTGTTCACTAGGGAGGAAGAACAGTGAAGGCAACAGAGCAGGAAAAGTAATGGCAGGGGACAGGGAAGAGGATATAAGGCCATTCCTCGTGGAGGAGATTTTGGGAGAACTAGGCTGCTTGAAGGCGGACAAGGCAATGGGGCTGGATGGGGTGCACCCAAGGGTGTTAAGGGAACTGAAGGAGATTGGCAGTGCCATTGACTGCACTGTTCAGTAATCCCTGGAGACTGGGGTGGTGCCGGAAGACTGGAGGCAGGCAAATGTGGTCCCGCTGCATAAGGGGGTGGGAGGGAGGAAGTGCGAAATTACAGGCCCATGAGCTTGACATTGGTGGTAGGCAAGCTCATGGAGAAACTAATAAAAGGCAGGATCACCAGCTACCTCGAGGAAAGCAGCCTGATGGATCCAAGGCAACAAGGTTTTACAAGGGGCAGATCCTGTCAAACAAATTTGGTAGTTTTTTGATGGGGTCACAAAGGAGCTGGATCAGGGGAGGGCAGTGGATGTGGTTTATCTGGATTTCAAGAAGGCTTTTGATTCCGTGCCCCATAGGAGACTGCTGTATAAAATGTCAGGCCTGGGTCTGGGTCAGAGGGTGGTTGAATGGGTGGAAAGCTGGCTGGGGGACAGGAGTCAGAGGGTCATAATAAATGGGGTGGCATCCAGAGAGGGCAAGGTCACAAGCGGGGTCCCTCAGGGATCAGTGTTGGGACCCCTACTGTTCAATATATTTGTAGGGGACATTGTAGAGGGCCTTGAAGGGGGTGTGAGTCTGTTTGCGGATAATATTAAAATCTGCAATAGGGTAGACACTCAGGAAGGGGTAGAAAAAATGCAGAGAGATTTGGGGAGGCTTGAGGCATTGTCAAAGAGGTGGCAGCTTTCATTCAACACAGAAAAGTGTAAAGTCATGCATCTTGGCTACAGGAACCGGAGGGCAGGGTATTGCATGGGGAGCAGAGATCTGGAGGTAACGTAACAAGAAAGGGACCTGGGCATCACTATATCTGGGGACCTGAAGGTGGAAAGGCAGTGTGGGAGGGCAGTGGCTAGGGGGAGTGGAATGCTGGGATGCATCAGAAGGGGGATCACCAGTAGAAACAGGGAGGTCATAGTACCCTTGTACACTCATCTGGTTAGACCGCATTTGGAATACGGAGTCCAGTTCTGGAGGCCATACCTGAAAAAGGATGTGGGGAGGCTGGAGCAAGTTCGCAGGAAAGCAACAAAAATGGTAAAAGGGTTGAGCCACCTATCCTATGAAGAAAGGTTGAGGGATCTGGACATGTACTACCTGGAACAGAGGAGGGAGAGGGGGGACATGATTGAGACCTTCAAGTACCTTAAGGGTATGAACAGGGTGCCAGTGGAAAGCATCTTCCAGATAAAGGAAAATCAGAGGACGAGGGTCATGGCCTGCAGGTGGAGGGGGGCAGTTCAGGGGTAACATTAGGAAGCACTATTTCACAGAGAGAGTAGTGGATAAGTGGAACAGACTTCCGGAGGCGATTGTTGGAGAAGAAACAATGGAGGGATTCAAAAGGGCATGGGACAACCACAGTGGGGTGTTGAGGGTGTGGGGCGCAGGTCCACGCAGATAGCTGGACAAATGGGCAGATTCGGTGGGGCTTGTCGGTCATTTTCTGCCGTCGCACTTCTATGAATCTTTGAATAAAGTCTGCTTAGAAGATAATTTCGTTTTGTTTTTTTTCATGTTTTTGTAAATATCTCACAGCCCCGCACATGCATTCTAAAGCCTAAAAGTCAGTGCAAAGCATCATGGGTATGCAGATCTGGGGGTGGGGTAGTGGTAGGCTGAATAGGTAACTTCTCAACTGGTACTACATTCTGCTGGCTGTCACCATCCAGACCTCACTACAGGTGACACATACACTAAATGTAACGGTAATCTAGAAATCTGCTTGAAAGGGAACACAGAAAGCAATAGGTGCTCAAGTTATTGCTTGCTGTTTAAAAATGATTTAGCCTTTATAGAATATTTGAGGCATTATCAGTGCCATACCATCCTGCTTGAAGTCCCATATGAGAATTTGGATTTAGTGGCTAAGAATCTTAAGGTACAAGTTAAGAATATTATAACTGAGCTTTTTGCTGTATTCTGAAGATTTTTCATTGGGGTGTGTGTGTTTGTTTGAAGGTAAGCGTGGCATTGATGGAAGGCTGAGCAGTGCCCAGACTGCCCTGATGTTACAGGAGGAGACTATCCGCCGCAATGAGCGGGAGCGCAAAGCTCTTCTGGATAAAGTGGCGACTGTGGAGAGGAACGTGCAGGCTGCTGACAGCGAGAAGAGAGCCACACAGGTATGAGGAGCTTGGTATTGATCCAGCTTGGTGAGACAAATGTGGTTCCTAGGGACAGTGATTGTGATTTAGGGAGGCTTCTTGTATTTGAGATCTTCACTGGAAAAAAAAACACAAAGATGCTGGCAAAACAGTTATGGAAGAACTTGCTCTTGTACGTCATAGCTTCTTTTTTCAGTTATGTTTTGTTGAATTTAATTTGACATTGCGTACAACTTTGTGTACAGGCAAGCAATATACAGTTGATACCGTGTTAGAAAAAATGACAATAATATAGCAGTACGAATTCTGAATGCCCCTGTGTTTTGTTCTGGCATCTGGGGTTTGCAAGATGTGCGTATCAAAACTGTGAACAAAATGAATTATTATATCAACATGTGCAACGATTTAGATTAACATATAACCCTTACAGCAATCAACAGGGTAACACATGGAATTTGCTGACATTGTGCACCCTAGGAAAAAAAAAGGCTGAGCATCTCCTAGTAATCTGGAAGGTATGAATAGTAAGTAATAATATGAGCATTTCAAGCTGCACTTTCTAATCATAGCCCGATAATAAAATGACCAAATTGTCAAACTTTAAGTGGTGCTTAATATATAGCAATCATAGGTAATAAAACAACCTATAGCAAAACATATACAATAAACCAGGTATAAAAACTAAGATCTTACTTCGAGAGGGCTCTTGCGGTAGGTACTAACTATTAGGACTAAGCTGCCAGGCGCTAGGACCATACGGCAAACTTTAGCTAGCAGTGTCTGGTGGGGGACCACCCACCCAACGTCACATGACTGACGTCAGCATGACGCTATATAGTGAGCGGTCCCCATGCTCGCCCTCCAGTTCTTTCCTGCCGTCAACCTTCACAGGTTGGACCTCGAGGAGAACGCTGCTTCTGTCGACCGCCATTTCAAATGAGTATTTCTACTCTTTTATTTCTTTATCTTTTAGAGTGTTAGTTTATACGCCTCGTGTATGTCGTCTCCGACTCCTTCCAATTCTCATAAAAATTCCTGTGGATCACAGTTCTCTCACAAAGATGGCCATTCCCTCTGCCTCTTCTGCCTGGGCCCAGAGCACAAGACTGAAGACTGTGAGGCCTACCAGAGCTTCAACCAGGCCACAGGGAAATGCTGTCAGGCCCTGGAAGCCCATATTCTGAAGCAGAAAATGGCTTCCATGGAGAAGGAGCTGCAGAAACTCAGGAGTTCATTCTCTTCACTGGAAGGCCAATGCAAGAAGAAGAAGAAGGACAAGTAGAGACATCGGGACTGGGATTGGTCTCCTTCTCATCCATGGGTCCCACCTGGAGCCGCGGACATGGAGGGACCACCCCCCTTGGGGAGTACCATTCCGGCCAAGACTGCCTCTGCCGCTGCATAGCAGCTGTTGGCACCCCACCGGAACTGGTTTCTGTTCCGACGGGAGTCTCCGGGAATCCAGAGACACCTGCTGCCCTTAGACCCTTCAAGACTACGGGGTCTACAGCAAATGGCAGGGCCCTTAAGTCAGTCATCTCCCCCCATGTCCACACAGCTGCGGCTGATAAAGACTCACATCAGACCCTAACTGGTGTGCACCTATCCCCAGATCCTCCAGCAGGCCCCAACAATAGGCCTGACAGCGAGACTCCAGACCAGCAGCCGCCTAAGCTGCAGCCTTCCACAGAGGTGTCCCCCCTCTGCCTTTTCCCCTGCCATATCTTGAGGTGGTCCCTCCGGCTTCCCCTGTACACCAGGATCTGGGGGGGGGGGTGAGTGACCTCCATTCGGCACCGTCCCGCTGCCGACGCCAGATCTCCCTACGCTTAGAAACATAGAAACATAGAATTTGACGGCAGATAAGGACCGCTTGGCCCACCCAGTCTGCCCATTTCCCTACCTACTGGATAAGCTGCAGATCCTAGTTAACCAGCAGCCTACTTCTTCTTACCCCACACCCTAGAACTGCCTTATGACTGTCCCATGCATGCTTGAATTCCACCACTGATTTGACTCCACAACCTCCTCCGGAAGGCCGTTCCATGCATCCACAACCCTCTCTGTGAAAAAATACTTCCTTAAATTACCTCTGAGCCCCCCCCACATCTTCAAATTGTGCCCTCTTGTTCTTGCACACCTCTTTTTTTGAAAGATGCTACCCTCTTAGACTTTGTTGATTCCCTTGAGGTACTTGAAAGTTTCTATCATGTCCCCCCTCTCCCTCCTTTCCTCAAGGCTTGACCTGCCTTCGGGCCCGACGCCTACCCCTGACGTCCCACAGGGTCCTTCCGGTCCCTGTTGGCTGCTGTCAGACCTGCCGCCAGCTGGTCTGACGCCAGACCTCCCTTTGGATACTCCGGAGACACCATGAGGCCTACTTTCAGGTCCATCGGGCCCAAGTCCGGCCCCACCAACCCAACCTTTGGGCCCTCTGCCAGGTCCAGCAGCCCCTCATTAGGGGCCTTCGTCAAGCCCCTAGGGTCCTCCGCCGAGTTACCCAACACCCAGCTAACCGGCGCCACACTACCCTTTGGGGTATCCGTCGCCTAGTTACCCGATGCCTGGGTACTCGATGCCGGGTTACCCCCACTGTCATTCGCCGGGCTATCCCCCGTTGGGATACCTAACACCTCACTACCAGATGCTGGGTTATCCGACACCTAGGTATGGACAGGGTTTTCAACAGCCTCCACCTCCACTTCTCCAACCTCAGGTGGACCTGCAGTTGAAGCTGCAATCTTGATGGGAAGAAGCCAAATCCCAGCTTACATCACAACTAGAAAAACATCAGCCTGTGGTCACCCCCACATCGGTCACCACAGACTCGATGCACAGATCCCTACCGTCGACGGACTCTCGGCTGTCGACATCTGGCAGATCCCTGGAAACTCTGCCTCAACCAGAGCGATCTGTGGACCTCTCGAGACCCATGGACATATCACTTCCTAGACTCAGTACATCCGACATGGTAGTCTAACTCGGCTCATTCGGGATCGGATTATGAATCCCCTATACTGGACGAGCCGAAACCGAAGGACTCTCCCAAGTCTTCTCCTGAGGCTCCTTCCCTTATGAAACTCCTCAGGAAGATTCAAGCGGCTTATGACTGGCAAATAGAGGAGCAAGATCCTCAATGCCAGAGGGTTATGGAGCATCTGGGACTAACAGACCAGTCCCCGACTTTTACTCCTTCGTGGATAGGCCCTTACAAAGATTTGACCACCATGATATGGAAGCAGCCCGCCTCTCCGGCCCCTGTAGCCAGAAAAGCTGACAGGCTGTACCAGACACCGGAGGGTAAGGATCATCTCAGCACCCATCCTAAAGCGGATTCTGTAGTCATCAGCACTGCCCATGACCGTTTGGCCAAACTGAAACACCTTAGCACTTCACCTCCTGATAGAGAGTCGAAGGTGCTAGATCAATTTGGGAAAAGGTGTTAATCCTCTTCTACATTAACCATTAGAGTACTTAACTATGTTGTTCATATGGTGGTTTACCACAAATCCATTCTGGGACGTCTAGAGTCCAAACTGGAGAAACTGCCGGACTCTGAGATGAAGGAGGACATGGTCAGTAATTGGTTAGATTGGCTAGATCTGCTAGCCGTCACACCCTGGGGGCTACCTGCGACGCGGTAGGTGCCTCCACAAGGGGTATGGCAACTGCTGTAAGCTTACGAAGGCACTCATGGCTAAGGATCTCTGGCCTGGCACCAGAGGTCCAATCAGCGATTCAGGATTCCCCCTTCCAGGGTCCTGTCCTATTTGGCGGAGGTGTCAAGGTCAACATTACTGGCCTACAAAACAAGGGCAAAGCGTCACGCTCTCTCCAATTTATGTACAAGCCCCCTCACAAGCCTAAGCAGCCATTTCATAGGCAGCAATGGCAACAACAAAGACAACAGCATCCCCGACGTCAGAACAAATGTCGAGCCCCATCGGCAGATGCAGCCCCCCCGCCAGCCAAGTCCCACGGAGCATCAGGAGATGCACCCACCACCCTCTCCTCCTCCTCCTGACTCACGCCGGCACCTCCCACCCCTGAATCAAGATCCGGGGGAACTGGTAGGAGGCAGGTTTGCAAACCATTTACCGGGTTGGGAGGTGATCACAGCAGACTCATGGGTGCTTCTGCTCGTAGCCCAGGGGCACACAGTCGAGTTTTTAGAGAGACAGCCAGAAAATCCTCCAGGTCACTCTTATTACCCTCTGGGACACATCCACTTGGTCAGAGAGAAAATCAAGTCTGTGCTGCAAAAGGCAGCCTTAGAACTCATCCCTTAGAATCAGAGGGGCAGGGGATACTATTCCCACTTCTTCCTAGTCCCCAAAAAGACGGACGATCTCAGACCAATCATAGACCTTAGCAATCTGAACCTCTTTGTAGAATACAAAAGGTTCCACATGCTGTCCCTCCTAGGCCTTCTTCCCTTGCTACATCAGGGACATTGGCTCTGTGCCCTTGATATGCAGGATGCGTACCTGCATATCCCCATTTTTCCATCTCACCACCGCTTCTTCAGATTCTCTTTTCAGGGAGAACATTTCCAGTTCAGAGCTCTCCCTTTTGGCCTTTTGTTGGCACCCAAGGTGTTTATGAAGTGCTTAGTGGTGGCAGCTGCGTCATTAAGCAGGCAGGGTATCCATGTGTTCCCTTACCTCGAGGACTGGCTCCTTTTGGAGGTGTCCAGGGACAGCCTATTAACATCCCTATCCACTACCCTGGACCTTTTCCAGCAGATGGGCAATACAGTCAGTCTTCCCAAATCCTGCCTTATCCCATCACAACGCCTACAATTCATTGGGACAGTGTTGGATACGGTCCAGGGGAGAGCCTTCCTCCTTCCAGACAGAGCAGAGGCTCTACAAAGACAAGCACACCTGGTACCTTCTCAGAGGTTGACCTCTACAGGGTTGGTCCTGTGCCTGCTAGGTCTCATGGCAACAGTCAAACCCAACTGTTCATCTGGCCAGACTCCATGTATGGGTCACGCAGTGGACTCTCAGTACAGTGGGATCAGACGACCTGGATCACATGATCCTAGTCTCCAACCCAATGGTTTAGGACCTACTGTGGTGGCAGAACCTGGACAACCTCCGAGGAGGTGTTCCCTTTCAGCCCCCTCTTCCCACTAAGACCCTAACTACGGATCCTTCAGGAACAGGCTGGGGAGCCCATTTGGGAGTTCACAAAACTTGGGGAACCTGGTCAAAAAGGGCAGTTCCACTTCATATCAACATATTGGAGATGAGAGCTGTGCTCTGCACCCTTCAGGCATTCCAGCACTTCATCAAACCAGGCGCTCTTCTGGTCCAGACAGACAACGTGTGTCGTCTGGTACCTGAACAAACAAGGAGGCACACACTCGTATCCACTATGTCGCAAAGCGATTCGTGTATGGTCCTGGGCTCTTCAGCTCACAACAGTGCATGTCCCCAGCATTCAAAACATCCTGGTGGATAGCCTCAGCAGCACTCAAGCCAGAGCTCACGAGTGGGAACTGAAACAATCAGTGGTAGGCAAACTATTCGATCGTTGGGGTCGACTAGATCTTGATCTGTTTGGATCACCATACAGCGCAAAACTACCAGCCTTTTGCTCGCTCACGCCAGGGCGTGGTGTTTTCTGGCCAGACCCGCTGTTGCTATGCTGGACAGGGAGGTTCTTGTACACCTTCCCTCCCTTTCCATTACTAAATAGAATACTGCTGAAGCTGCAGGCAGAGGGAGCACATATGATCCTGATCAGTCCCTACTGGCCTCGCCAGATTTGGTTCTCTCTGCTTCAACAACTGACAGTGGAACCCCTGGTTCCTCTGCCCATCTGCCAAGATCTTTTTACTCAGGAACAGGATGTCCTGGTCCATCCAGGCCTCTGGTCCCTTCACTTGCATGCGTGGCACCTACTGACATAGTTGCTGCTCGCTTTGGAGTGTTCTCAAGAGTGGCTGAAGTACTAGTGGAGACCAGAAAGCCATCCACTAGATCCACTTATGCTGTGAAATGGAAGAGGTTTTCCATCTGGGCCACATCTTAGGAGTGGGACCCCTTCTCATGACCCGTTTCACAGGTCCTAGAGTATGTGCTTCACCTCTCTGACCTCGGGCTTAGTTTATCAACACTGAAGGTCCACTTGTCTGCCATTTCTGCCTACCACATCCCAGTGGATGGCAAACCCTGGCTCAGTTGGAGGTATCCAAAACATTTCTAAAAGGGATCCTTAATCTGAAACCCCCAGTCAGGAACCCTGCTCCTTCCTGGAACCCGAACTTCATTCTGGGAAAACTCAACGCTGTCTCCCTTTGAACCTGCCACAAGTTGTGACATGCGCTATCTTTTGTGGAAAGCGCTCTTTCTGGTTGCCATTACTTCTGCTCAAAGGGTTCCCGAGCTCCAGGCCTTCATGTGTAAGGGGTCTTATTTTATTTTTCACAGAGACTGGGTGGCTCTGCATACAGATCCTAAGATCTTACTTCAAGAGGGCTCTTGCAGTAGGTACTCACAGATAGGACTAAGCCGCCAGGCGCTAGGATCACACGGAAAACTTTCAGCTAGCAGTGTCTGGCGGGGGACCGCCCACCCAATGTCACGTGACCCACATCAGCGTGGCACTGTATAGTGAGCAGTCCTCATGCCCGCCCTCCAGTTCTTTCTCGCTGTCGACCTGTGCACGTCGGACCTCGCAGAGAACGTTGCTTCTGTGGATGCCATCTTGGATGAGTATTCAACTCATTTTTTATCTACTGTTAACTTTATTTTTCTTATGCAGTATTAGTATATTTGCATTGCATGTCATCTCAGACGTCTTCTGATTCGCATAAAAATAAGTGCGATTCCTGCAGGACTCCGCTCCCTCACAATGATGGCCATTCCCACTGCCTCTTCTTTCTGGGCCCAGACCACAAGGCTGAGGATCGTGAGACCTGCCAAGGCTTTAACCAGGCCACACAGAAGCCTTGTCAGCAGACCTTGGAAGCCCATTTATTAAAATAAAAAATGGCATCCATGGAGAAGATGCTGAAGAAACTCAGGAGCTCATCTTCCTCCCCTGAAGGAAATCGCAAGAAGGACAAGGAAAGACACTGGGACCGGGAACAGTCTCCATGTAGCCTGTTGCCCCGTCGGGAGCTGTGGGCATGGAGGAGCCCCCCCTCCCAACGCCGCTTCTGTGGCTACAGAGCAGCCGTTGGGCCCCCCACTGTAATCAGTCTCAGTTCCAGCGGGAGTCTCTGGGGTAAAGGAGACATCCTAGGCCCCTCAAGATTAAGAGGCCTAGTGGGACTAGTGGGGCTGGTAAGTTGACTGTTGGCTCCTCTGACGATCGCGTGGCACCAGCTGATAAGTCACACATCGGACCCTCTGACGTGTGCTCAGTCCCAGTTCCTCCAGCAGGCCCCGACAATCATCCTGACATTGAGGAACCAGAGGGAGAGCGTCCACTGTCTGACACTGTTCCACTGCCAGTGCCGGATTGCCCAAAACCTGGCGTGCCACCAGACCCAACGGAAGCCAACCCAGCCCCACAGGGTCCCTCAGGTCCCTCTGGGCACCGTATGGCCCGACACCAACTCCTCCGTTGGGCCCCCTGAACCTTCGGTCAGGTCCCCCATCAGGGCCTTTAGCACCTCCGTCAGGGCCTCTGCCAGTTCCTACGGCTCCTCCGTCAGGGGCAACGCCAGGTCCCTCAGGTGCTCCACCAAGCTACCCGACACCCAGCTACCTGGCACCTCAGTACCCTCCAGGATATCCATCACCGGGGTACCCGACGCCAGGGCTCCTGTCGCCGGGGTATCCGACACCAGGGTTCCTGATGCCAGGGTTCCCTCAATACCCATCAACCGGCTTTCCCATGCCAGGATTCTCATCACCATATTATCAGGTTCCGGGCTATCCAACGCCGGGATATGGGCACCCGCCCCCACCGCCTCCATCCCCACCTCAACCCCAGGTAGACTTACAGGCAGTGCTTTGTTCACAGTGGGACGAGGCGAAGTCTCAGCTCACGTTAGAGCTTGAGAAGCATCAGCCTCTGGTTAACCCTACACCAGCCTCTAAAGAGCTGACGCCCAGGCTTTCCCCGTCGATGGGTTCTAGACCTACGACGTGGGGTAGATCTGTGGAGCCTTTGCCCCAGCCACAATGGCCCATAGAATTCTCGAGACCCGTGGACCTCTCGAGACCTGCAGAAATCCCTTTACCTAGAATCAGTACCCCCTGACAAAAGCCCGATGTCAGACTCTGAGAGCGATACAACTCATTCGGGTTCGGACTACGAGTCACCGACTCCGGATGACCCTAAACCGAAGGAGTCTCCCAAATCACCCCCTAAGGATGCCTCTTTTCTACATTTCCTCAGTAAAATTCATGCGGCTTATGACTGGCACACGGATGCTCAAGACCTCCAACGCCAGCGACTCGGCGGGCACCTGGAGCTCTCGTAGTTGTCTCCAACACTCATTTCACCGTGGATAGGCCCTGACGAGGACTTGGCATCCACAATATGGAAACAACCCGCTTCTCTAGCCCCAGTAGCCAGGAAGGCGGATAGACTATACCAGACACCAGAGGGGAAGGATCACCTTAGTGTCCACCCTAAGGCCAATTCAGTGGTCATAAGCGCTGCACACGACCGATCGTCCAAACCTAAACACCTCAGTACCTCTCCCCCAATAAGGAATCCAAGGTAGTGGATCAGTTTGGGAAGAAGGTATACTTCTTGTCCACTTTGGCCATCAGAGCACTAAATTAAGTAGCACACGTGGTGGTCTACCAGAAATCCATCCTGGGTCAGAGTCCAAGCTAGACAAACTTCCTGACTCAGAGCTTAAAGAAGAAATGGCGGGCATGATGAGGTCAGCCAGTTCTGCTAGCTGTCACACCCTGAGGGCCACTTATGATGCGGTGGACACCTCAGCAAGGGGAATGGCAACAACTGTCAGTCTGCGGAGACACTCTTGGCTGAGGATCTCAAGCCTGGCACCCGAAGTGCAATCAGCAGTCCAGGATGCCCCGTTCTGGGGCCCTGTTCTTTTTAGAGGGGATGTCAAAGACAATATTACAGATCTGCAGGACAAAGGCAAAGCTTTGCGTTCTCTCCAGTTCATGTATAAACCCCCTCAGAAGCAGAAACATGCCTTTCATCGGCAGAAACGTCGACAAAAGGCAGCAACAGAACCAACGTCAGAACAAACGTCGGGCCCCTTTGGCAGGCACGGCTCCCTCGGCGGAATCTCATAGAGCCTCGGGAACCGCTCCCTTCACCCTCCCCACTACCTCCTGACTCGCTCAGGCACCTCCATTCCCTAGACCAAGCCCTAGGGTTAACAGTAGGAGGCAGGTTTGCAAACCACCTACCGGGATGGGAGGCTATCACGGCAGACTCGTGGGTACTTCAACTGGTGTCCCAGGGACACACTATAGAGTCTAAAGAGAGACCACAGAACCATCCCCCAGGTCCCTCTTATTACCCTCCAAGTCACGTCCAGCTGATAAAAGACCGGATAGACTCTCTGATGTTAAAAGCAGCCACAGAGCAGGTCCTTCTGAGTCAGAGAAGAAAGGGGTACTAATCACACTTCTTCCTGGTCCCCAAGAAGATGGGCGACCTCAGACCTATACTGGATCTCAGCAGCCTAAAACATAGAAACATAGAATTTGATGGCAGATAAGGACTGCTTGGCCCACCTAGTCTGCCCATTTCCCTACCTAATGGATAAGCTGCAGATCCTAGTTAACCAACAGCCTACTTCCTCCTACCCCCCACTAGAATTGCGTTATTTCTAGGGACATGGATATGTTGTTCAATCCACACTTACTGGCAGGTTTCTTGCCGCTTTAAATCTTGCCAGAAGGTCTTCAAGCTGGCTCCTCCCACCCACCCGGGTGATAAAACTCTCAGCTCAGCCCCGTGATGCCAGATCTTCCTTACAGCTTGGAAGCTCAGGTTCCCTCCTTTGCGCTCTGCGTTTTAGGCCTGGATCCTAACTCTTCGGTTAACCCGAAACTTATTTTAAAATTTACAAGACTTCAGTCTTTTTCTTCCCTCGCAGCTGTGATGGACAAGTCGACTCCCAGATTTTGGCGTTGCCCCTGTGGGCAGAAGATGTCCCAGACCGATCTGCACTCCACGTGCATTTACTGCCTTGGGCTTGAGCACGATTCGCAGGCCTGCGACTTGTGCAAGTCCTTCTCGGCCACGGTTCTTGAGGATCGCGCTGCCAGATTGCAACTTGGGCACCTCAAGAAACATTATCCTCCAGTAAAGTCGAAGGAGGCCCGTTGGACGGTTTCTGCGGCGGCGGGCTCGACTGAACAGCTTGAACAAATGATCGCTGTCGAGGAGGAGGCGGCCCAGGCCGCATCAACATCTTCTTCGGTCACGGCATTTATCCTGCTCTCTTTGGGCTCCTCCTACACGGCGGTTCAAGGAGCTTTGTCAATCCCTCTCCACCAAGGAAGGGCCCTTGAGACATTCCTCTCAGTCCAGAAAAGGACTCCAAGGTAAGACCCACCGTCGATGTTAGGTGGGAGGCGGGATAGGTCCCCTTCCCGGATGAGTGACCGCATAACCCGGTCGAGAGTTGCGGCTGGGCCGCTGGCTTCACGGTGTCCCCTCAGGTCAGCCAGCGAGACACCCGTTAGCGCGAGTCAAGATTTTCTCGACCGTCGGACGGGCTGTCGACTGGAGAAGCCGACAACCCTTCTTCACGGTTCCCCGGTGGAAACCGAGACTTACCTGTGCCTCCTGTGCCAGAGTCCCCGGTTAAGGTCCCCGAACCGAGGAAGGAGCGGGTTTCCCTCGCTCCCTCTCAGACCCACCCTCGGAAACACCGAAGGTCTCGGTCTCAGTCTCGGACCTCTTCTCGGTCCAGCCAACATTGGCAGTCTCGGTCTCAGCACCGAGGAAAGCGGCGGCACCGCTCATCCTCATCTTCGTCCTCTTCGGAGGATAGGCTCTGGCGCAAATTGCGTCAGCGCTACGAGGATCGTATGTGGCAGCAGCTCCTTTTGACCGGGAACAAGCTGACTCCATCGCCTTCCCTGGCCATTAAGTGGCTGTCACCAGAATAGCCGAAACAACCCCTCATTGTTATCGAGGAGCCGAATCCGGCACCGGTTGTTCGGCCGAAACTGGCTGTGCCACCCATTGTGGTGGAACCCCCGCCTCCACAACCTAAAACTGGGGCCCCGACCAGGGATTCTCGGTCGGGTCAGGATTTGCCCTATCGGTTGTCGGTCAGCCTCACTCCCGATCGACCTCGGCAGGTGGAGGGTGGCTCAGGCCCTCGGCAGCTGTTTGCAAACTCCTCGGAGTCTGACGATGATTCCTCGCTGTTCTCCAGGCCCCTCGACCTGGAGTCCACTGGGGGTCACTCGGTGGATGGGAGCCCATCCTTGTTCCTGGGAATGCTTCGGCTCATCTCAGGGTCTACTGGGATGAAGCTTGAACCCATTTCAAAGCGGGCCAAGTATCCCCTCACGGAGATACTGGACCGAGGGGATTCCCCCACGGAGGCCTTTCCAGTGCCCGAAGCCATTGTTGGCCCGGCTCTGGAGCTATGGCAGCGGCCAGCTTATTGTCCAGCACCTTCGGCCAGGATGGCCCGAGAGTATGCCGTTCCTACTGGTTCACTCTCCGGATTCTCGGAGCACCCCTCCGCGGGGGGACTTGTGACCGACAGTGTTTTCCGGCTCTCCGGAACTCTCGGGATATGGACAAAGCCACCCGATAAGGAGTCCAAGAAACTGGACTACTTCGGGTGGAAAGTCTATGCTGCGTCCTTCTTAGGCCTTCGTCAGGCCAGTTCGGCCGTTCTGATGGCACACTTTTCACACGCCCTTTTGGGCTCCCTGGATGAGGTGATTCCTCATCTCCCGGCTGACCTCCAGACAACAGTCAAGCAGGTGCGGGATCAGGGAAGGGCGGTGGCTAAGCAACAACTCCAAACTACCTTAGAAATTGGAGACTTTTGTGCCAGGTCAGTAGTGGCTGCAGTGGCCATGGCATAAGCACCCAGCTGCGGATCCCCACTTTCTAGCGGATACCCAAGCTGGCAGATGTTCCCTTCCTGGGTACCGACTTGTTCGGTCCCGGGGTGGAGGGTCATCTGCAGAGGATCGAGAAGTCCAACGCCACCTTGGTCTTGGTCACATCTGCCCAGAAGGACAAAGGCTGCCAGCAGCAGCGTAAGCCCTTTCGGCCTTCAGCCACTGCGGCACGTCCAGCCCAGCTACACCAGCATCAGGGCCAGCAGGCTCACACTTGGCACCCCAAAGCCAAGCCTGCAGCTTCCTCCAGCAGGAAGCTGGGAGGGAAAGGTCCAGGAGGTCCCTCGGCTGGTCCTTCCTCCAAGCCTGCCCAGTAACGGGTTGAGGGGTGTTGTCCCCAACCTCGTCACTCCTCCCCGGGTTCCCCCCGTGGGGGGACGGCTCCATCACTTCTTTTCTGCCTGGTCCGATATCGCCATGGACCGCTGAGTGCTGGAAGTGGTAGGAAAGGGTCTGCATCTGGAATTCGGCAGGCCCCACCTATCGAGCCGGCCGCCCATGGGGCCACGGGGTCCACAGCCTCTCTGTCGGCTCGTCGAGCCGACATTGCCCTGCTCCTCCAGAAGGAGGTGATCAGGGAGGTGGCGGATCCTCCACCAGACCCAGGGTTTGTGTCCAGGTATTTCCTTGTCCCAAAACGGACTGGGGACTGGCACCCCATTCTAGACCTACATGACCTGAGCAAGTTCCTAAGGTCTCGAAACTTCAGGATGGTCACTCTGGCTCAGATCATTCCATCCTTGGAACGAGGCATGTGATTCTGTTCTCTGGACCTCCAGGACGCGTTCTTTCACGTCCCAATCCGTCCGTCCGTCCCACCAGCAATTCTTCCGCTTCAGGGCGGAGGGGTCCCTTTACGAGTTTCGAGCCATGCCCTTCGGCCTCTCTCCAGCTCCCAGGGTCTTCACCAAATGCATGGCAGTGGTGACAGCATTCCTGCGGCGCCGAAGGGTCCGGGTGTACCCTTACCTGGACGACTGACTGATTGTAGCCCCCTCCAGATCGGAGGTGGAGCAGTCCAGGGATCTGGCCCTCCAGGTCTGCTCTCAGATTGGCCTCCTCATCAACGAGGCCAAATCGGAACTCATGCCAGTGCAGGTGATTCAGTTCATCAGGGCAGAGCTCGACTCTCTTCAAGCCAGAACACGGCTCCCGGCGGACAGGGCCGAGGTTCTTTCCTCCTTTGCCCAATCCTTTCTGGTTGGGCAATTGCGCCCTGACCGGGACTTTCTGCGCCTCCTGGGCCTCATGGCGGCCTACACCAGCATGGTCCGTTGGGCCCGCTGGCACATGCATCCCCTACAATGGGGGCTGGCCCGCCAATGGTCACAGCGCTCCAGTCCTCTGGACCAGCCAGTTATAGTGACCCAGGAGATGGGGAACGCTCTCCAGTGGTGGATCGTTCCAGCTCATCTGCAAGAGGGTATCCCGTTTGTCCGCCCAGAGCCAACGGTCACTCTAACGACCGATGCCTCTCTGATGGGTTGGGGTGCCCATCTGGGGGAGCTCAGAGCGCATGGCCTCTGGTCCCCTCAGGAGTCTCGATGCCACATCAACCTGCTGGAGCTTCGAGCGGTCCGACTAGCGCTCACCGCCTTCGCTCCGTTTGTACGGCGTCAAGTGGTCCAGACGGACAATACCACGACCATGTACTACCTAAACCACCAGGGCGGGATGCGCTCCTTGCCTCTGTGCAAGGAAGCTCTCCGCACTTGGTCTCTCATGAGCAGACTGGAGGCGGATCTCCTAGCCATCCATGTGGCAGGAGCCTTCAACACTCTGGCCGATGCCCTAAGCCAGATAAGTGCTGCATCTCATGAGTGGTCTCTCCTGCCGGAGGTAGTACACAATCTGTTCTCCCACTGGGGCACACCTCAGGTGGACCTGTTTGCCTCCAGGGATAATGCGAAGCTGAGGCTGTTTCATGCCCGCCCCCCTCAGCAGGGCTCACTGCAGGGGGATGCCTTCTCAAGGCCATGGATCCTGGGCCTCTTCTACGGCTCTCCCTCATTTCCCTAGATCCACAAGATGCTTCTCAAGGCGAGGAGGGACAAGGCGCAGATGATTCTGGTAGCCCCAGACTGGCCCCACCAGTTCTGGTATCCAGATCTCCTCAGTGTCAGCTCCAGGCTCCCGAGGTGGCTTCCAGCCCGCCCGGACCTGATCTCAGTCAACAAGGGGAAGGTTCTCCAACCGGACCTTCAATCCCTGCACCGGACAGCCTGGTTCCTGAGCGGCTAGAGTTCCAGGCCTTTGGTCTTTCCGACGAGGTCCTCAACGTTGTTGAGGCATCCCGTGTGGAGTCGACCAGAAAATGCTACGCCTTCAAATGGAAAAGATTCTCCATTTGGTGTCAGGGTAGGGGGTTGGACCCCTCCTCCTGTTCCTTGGCCAGCATTCTGGACTACCTGTGGTCCCTTTCTGAGCTAGGGCTTTAGTCGATGACCCTTAAGATACATCTGGCAGCCATCTCTGCTTACCAGGCGTGGGCCGGAAAGCAGTCGGTGGTGCAGAAGAAGGTGGTCTGGAAGCTTTTTCAAAGGCCTTGATCACATATCCCCTCCGGTGCGAGAACCTCCACCTCCGTGGGATCTTCTGCTGATACTGGCTAAGCTCATGGGCAAGCCATTCGAACCTATGCACAGGTGTGATATCTCTTACCTGTCGTGGAAGACCGCCTTCTTGGTGGCTATCACGTCAGCCAGAAGGATGTGAGAGCTCTAGGCGCATTTCATCGAGTCTCCCTATCTGGTCTTCCACAGGGACAAGGTTGTCCTGCGCCCGCACCCGAAATTCTTTCCGAAGGTGGTGTTGGAGTTTCACCTTAACCAGGTGTTGACTCTGCCGGTGTTCTACCCCAATCATACCTCAGAGGCCGAATATAGGCTCCATACTCTGGACCCTAGAAGGCGCTCTCTATTACAAGGAAGCGGATGGCTGAAGTTCGGGAGAGGTTCATAGCTGTTTATCACTCACGCTGCAGCCGCAGACCCTGGCAGACCTGCAGCCAAGCGGACGATAGGCAGGTGGGTCACCTCCTGCATAGATCTCTGCTACAGGTTGGTGGGCATGTAGCCTCCCAAAGGGATAAGAGCTCATTCTACCCGCCATACCGCTGCATCGGTGGCTGCTTCCAGGGACGTCCCTATCCAGGAAATCTGCAGGGCTGCTACCTGGAAATCGGCACACACCTTCATTACCCACTACCGCATCGACCTTGAGTCACGCCGGGATGCTGGTTTTGGGACCTCGGTTCTTCAGTCCTTATTTCTCAAGTAGGGGGTGTGCGCCTTGCCTCCCTCCTCCCGGAGAACTGCTAGGAGTCTGCCAGTAAGTGTGGATTGAACAACATATCCATGTCCCTAGAAATACAGGTTACTCACCTGTAACAGGAGTTCTAGGAATGGTATATGTTGTTCATCCACACAACCCACCTGACCTCCCCGGCTTCGACACACAACCTGGCTTCCAGCGGTCTAGATCTGGCATCATGGGGCGGAGCTGAGAGTTTTATCACCCGGGTGGGTGGGAGGAGCCAGATTGAAGACCTTCCGGCAAGATTTAAAGCGGCAAGGAACCTGCCAGTAAGTGTAGATGAACAACATATACCATTCCTAGCACTCCTGTTACAGGTGAGTAACCTGTATGTCTGTCCCATGGATTCTTGAATTCCTCCACAGTTTTTGACTCTACAACCTCCTCAGAGAGGCCGTTCCATGCATCTACAACCCTCTCTGTGAAGAAATACTTCCTCACATTACCTCTGAGCCGTCCCCCCTCTATCTTCAAATTGTGCCCCCTTTTCTTGCACATCTCTTTTTCTGAAAGATGCTACCCTCTTGGACTTTGTTGATTCCCTTGAGGTATTTGAAACTTTCTATCATGTCCCCCCTCTCCCTTCTTTCCTCGAGGCTATACATCTTAAGCGCCTTTAGTCTTTCTTCATATGTCTTCTGGTGCAGATCCTGCACCATTTTGGTTGCCCTCCTCTGGACAGCCCCCACCCTGTCTTGTCTTTGAGGAGATGGGGTCTCCAGAACTGTACACAGTACTCCAGATGTGGTCTTACCAACTGTCTGTACAGAGGGCCAACACTTCCTGTTTTCTACTGGTGATGCCTCTCCCTAGGCATCCCAGTATCCCCCCAACCCTCCTTACTGCCTTCTCACATTGCTGGCCCACCTTTAGGTCATCTGATATGACTACCCCCAGGTCCCTTTCCATTTTTGTTGTTGTCAGTATCTCACCCCCCATTGTGTACTCTTCCCCTGGGTTTTTGTTTCCCAGGTGCATTACTTTGCTCTTCTTTGCGTTGAATCTAAGCTGCCATACATTTGACCATTCCTCCAACCTTGCCAAGTCCCTTTTCATCCTTTCCACCCCACCTTGTGTATCAACCCTGTTGCAGATCTTTGTGTCATCTGCAATGCGACATACTTTCCCTTCCAGTCCCTCTGCAATGTCACTTATAAAGACATTAAAAAGGACTGTACCCTGCGGTACCCCGCTAGTAACCCCCCTTTCTTCGATGTGGACTCCATTTACTATTACCCGCTGTGTCCTGTTGTCCTTCCAGTGTTTTACCCAGGCTGCCACCCTGGGACCCACTCCCAGGCTGGCTAATTTGTTTATTAATCTTTTGTGCAGGACTGTGTCAAATGCCTTGCTAAATTCTAAGTAGGCCATGTCCACAGCCCCTCCCTGGTCTACTACTTTGGTCATCCAGTCAAAGAAATCTATTAGATTCGTCTGACATGACCTTCCCACTGTGAACCCATGCTGCCTTGGGTCCTGTGCCCCACTGGCCTCTAGGTACTTAACAATTCTTTTCCTTCAGAAGTGATTCCATCATTTTCCCTACCACTGAGGTCAAACTGACAGGTCTGTAGTTTCCTGTCTCTATCTTGCTCCTACTTTTGTGAAGGGGAATCACATACCCCATCCTCCCATGATTTATTGAAAAGAGTAGTCAGTGATGTTACTAGTTCTTCCCTTAGTTCTTTTAGAATTCTGGGGTGAATCCCATCAGGCCCCATTGCTTTATCCACCTTCAGTTTTAGGAGTTCCTTCAGAACCCTTTCTGCTGTGAAAGGACTAATATCAACCCCCCTATCCAGAGCGCTTCTATTGACTGGATTAGGTATCTCCCCCTGCTTTTCCATTGTGAATACTGGGCAGAAGTATTCGTTCAGTATCCCTGCTTTTTCACTGTCGCTCTCTGCCCAACCACCTTCCTCTTGATTCAGCCTCAGTATCCCTGCCTTAGTCTTTCTTTGCTCCCTAATGTACATAAAAGATTTTATCCCCCATCTTAACCGAGTTGGCTATCTTTTCCTTGGTTGGGCCTTTGCTATTCTGGCTGCCTTCCCCGCTTCCTTCTGCTTTAATAGTTCTCTGTCCTGATCCTTCTGTGTTTCCTTATACTTCCTGAATGCTATCTTTTTTTCCCTTACCTTCCCCGACACTTCTTTTGAGAACCATAGTGTTTTTTTCTTTCATTTTGATTTGTTTATTTGCTTCACACAAAACCCTGTTGCCTCTGTGATGGCGGTTTTGATGTTTCCCCATTGTTGCTCCACCCCACCTTCTTGCCTGTTTGCTAGTGCTTTTCTGAGGCACTCTCCCATTTTGACAAAACCAGCCCTCCTGAAGTCCAGTACCTTCACTTTTGTATGGCTTGACTCTACAGCTAAGTTTATCGTGAACCACACTGTTTGGTGTTCGCTTGTTCCCAGGTGACTACCCACTTCAAGACTAGAGATCCTCTCTCCGTCCCCATTTGAGAACACCAGGTTTAAGATTGCTCCCTCCCGAGTGGGTTCCAAAACTAGATGTCTGAGGCATGTCCCCTGTAGGGCATCGAGAATGGCCCTCCTCTTGGATGTGGCTGCAGCAAAGGTGCTCCAGTTAACATCTGGCATATTCAGGTCCCCCATCAGCAATATCTCCCCTTTCTCTGCCATCCCAAGGATGCCTTCTATCATTTCCTTGTCCATTTCCTCCCACTGAGACGGGGGTCAGTATACAACCCCTGTGCGGATTGTGGAGCCATTTTCACTCTCCAAGGTGACCCACAGTGCCTCCTGTCCCCCGTGTACCCCTTAGTTCTGTTGCTTTCATCCCTTCCCTTACATAGAGAGCTACTCCTCCTCCTCTTCTTCCCTCCCTGTCCCTCCTGTAGATTGTGTACCCTGGTATGTTGACATCCCAGTCATGGTTCTTTGTATACCATGTTTCTGTGACTGCCACGATATCCAGGCATCCCTCTTCCATCAAGGCCACCATTTTGGGGAGCTTTTTACCTAGACTACAGGCATTGGTACTCATTACCCTCCATTTTTTTATGGCTTTATTTCTTTTTGCCCCATCTCTGTCCTTACTGCCTTTGTCTTTTTCTCCATTTACCCCTGCCCTTATCCCTATCGACTGCTCTATCTTGGTGTTTACCACAGTAAGTACCCGGATTTTTTTTTTGGGGGGGGGTAGGATTCCCCTTCTCCTTTTCAGTGCCTGACCCCCTTTGGCTAGTTTAAATGCTTGCCAATGAAGCATTTAAACCTATCACCTAGGATCCTGGATAGATGCAGACCATCGCGCCTGTATAGGGCTGCATCCCTCCAGGTGGAGCCCAGTCCCCAATGAAGCCAAATCCCTGAGCTCTGCACCAGTTTTTCAGCCAGTCATTGAATCCTATGGTGTGGAGTACCCTAGCCCCATCCATGCCATAAAGAGGTAGCACTTCCGAGAAAGTTACCGTGTGTGCTACTTGTCTAAGGCCCCTCTCCAGCTCCACAAACTCCCGTTGCACTGCTCTGATCCCATTCTCAGCCAAGTCATTCGTCCCTAGGTGGATAATGACATCCAGTTCACTCCCCCTTGCAGCTGCTCCCATGATCCTGAAGATTCGTTTCCTGTCCCTATAAGCCATGGTGCCGGGCAGGCTACCTTACCCTCCTTTCCCCTCTCTCCCCCAGTTCTACCCCCCTAACAATTGAGTCCCCCATCAGGAGTTGTTTCCTTCCCCTGTGGGTTCCTGTGCCACCCTCCTGTGGGTCTCCATTGTGGAGGTTCCCAGCATCCTCCTTGGTCTCCACTATGGGTGCCTCCATAGAGGAACCATGCTCCACCAGAGTGGCGAATGAATTGTGGAGAGGCACAACTGGAGGGATGCTCCTCTGTTCCACCACCCTCACCCTCCATGAGCCCACTGTGGTCCAGCCACTCCTCTTTCTTGGCAATCTCTGAGGTAGTGGCAGTGGCCTGGGTGGGGGAGCAGGTTTCCCGAATCCTTGCCAGGTCAGCATGGAGACGAACAACCTCCTCCCTCAGACCAGAGAGGTGCCTGCAAATAGGGCAGCAACACAGTCTTCAAAATGTCTCCTGGAAGACTGCTGCTCCACAGCCAGTGTATTGCACCACTCCCCACATGTCTGTGTCCCTTCCTGTTACAGGTGCTTGTTTTTGTTTGTTTGTTCTTGTTTTAGTGTGTGCAAGCTTGTGAGTGTCTCTACCCCCTATTCATTGTGCTGTACCTTTAAGGATATGAACAGGTGTATGTTGTTAGCAGTTTTGGAGAAGTGATGTTAGAACCCCTGCTATAAAGGAAGTTATGCACTTGGGGCGGGTGGGCTGAACCTCTTTGTGGAATACAAGAGGTTCAGAATGCTATCCCTATCTGGCCTCATTCTCTTGCTACACCAGGGACCATGACTATGTGTACTGAATATGCAGGATACCTACCTCCATATTTCCAGTTTTCCACCTCACCGCAGATTTCTCAGATCCTGTTTTCAAGGAGAGCATTTCCAGTTTAAAGCTCTACCTTTTGGCCTGTCGTCAGCACCCAGGGTGTTCTTGAAATGCCTAGCTATGGTGGCAGCAGCCTTATGCAGGCAGGGAATCCATGTGTTCCCTTACTTTGATGATTGGCTTCTCTTAGCCCCATCGAAGGACAGCCTAGTCAGATCCCTATCCATTACACTGGACCTTTTCCAGCAGGTGGACATTTCGGTCAACTATCCCAAATCTCACCTTATCCTTTCTCAACACCTACAGTTCATTTGGACAGTGTTGGACACAGTCCTGGGGAGAGCCTTCCTCCCACCAGACAGAGCAGAGACTCTCCATCCTCAGGCACATCAGGTAACTTCCCAGAGGCGGACCTCCACAAGATCGACCCTTCGCATGCTGGGGCTCATGGCAGCTGCTATCTCCACGGTGCATCTAGCCAGACTGCATATGTGGGTCATGCAGTGGACTCTCAGAGTACAGTGGGATCAGAGATCTGACGACCTGGATCATATGATCCTGGTTTCAAACCCGATGGTTCGGGACCTCTTGTGGTGGCAGAACCCAGACAACCTTCAAGAGGGTGTCCCATTCCTGTCCGATCTTCCCACCCAGACCCTGACAACGGATGCCTTGGGACTGGGATGGGGAGCCCATTTGGGCATACACAGGACTCAAGGTTCTTGGTCTCCCAACGAACTTTAGCTTCACATCAGCGTACTGGAGATGAGAGTTATGCTGAACGTCTTACAGGCCTTCCAGCACTTCCTTCAACCGGGACCACTCATGATCCAGACAGACAACATGTGTGTCGTCTGGTACATAAACAAGGATGCACTCGCTCATACACACTCTGTCGTGAAGCAATGAGAGTATGGTACTGGGCAGTACAGCACAGTCTCCACCTCATGGCGGTGCATGTACCAGGTGTCCAAAACATCCTGGTGGACACACTCAGCCACGCTCAAGCCAGAGCCAACGAGTGGGAGCTGAGACAGTCTGTGGTAGACGATATTTTCGAATGTTGGGACGGAACAGACTGCGATCTGTTCGCATCCCCATCCAGTGCAAAACTACCAACTTTCTGTTCACTCCAGGGCATGGTGTTTTTTGGCGAGATGTACTTTCTCTATACTGGATGGGGAGGTTCATGAACATCTTCCCTCCCCTTCCACTACTACAGAGGGTACTGCTGAAACTTCAGACAGAGGGAGCACATATGATTCTGATTGCAAGTCTGAGCTCCCTACTAGATCTCACATTAGTCAACAAATCCCATAATTTCTCACATACGGGAGTCTTCTTTAACAATCTAAGTGATCATTGTGCCATTGCCTGTATCAGACACTCGCCCCTATTAAAGTCCACCTCCAAATTCATTCTGAAAAGATGTCTGAAAAAGTTTTGCCAGAATGCCTTCCTGAGAGACCTGGGCAATATCAGATGGCAGGACTTCTACCTAGTCCCTTCTCTCACTGAGGCATTTAATATCTTCCATAGCCTTGTAAAGGACCTAATAGACAAACATGCACCTGTAAGGCTGATCAAGACAAAAAAACGACCCCCTGGCTGGTTCTCACCTATCTTGAAGAAAGCTCTCAAGGATAGAGGCTTCTGGTGGAAAAGGGCAAGAAAATCCCAACTGGAGGCCAATTGGATAGCATTCCATACCACTAGAAATGCTTGCACTAAATTAAGTAGATCTGAAAAATCTAAATACTTTGAAGCTGCACTGGAAGACAACAAAAATGATGCTGCCGAATTCTGGAGCATCCTCAAAGAAGTTGAAGGACATATCACTGATGCCTCCCTTCCTCACAAAATAGTGTCCAATGGGTCTATCCTTACAGATAGATCTGCCATATTAGACCGTTTCAATGAACACTTTGCTACATCTAGGTTGGCCTTCGTTGCCTCGCCTATCAACAAGATCAGCCCGTCAGCGGACCCCACTTTTGTCCCTAATGCTAACTTTAACCTCAACCATTCTTATCCCTCCCCTTTCAGCTTCCATACAGTTATGTTTAAACAAGTAGAAGGCCTCCTACTGTCATTGGATACAAAAAAAGAGTGCCAGGGCCGGCAATATTGACCCCTACTTCTTAAAATTCGGACACTGTTACTTATCGGCATCCTTCGCCCATCTATTCTACACCTCCTTGATGCAGGGCGTGATACCTGTGCTCTGGAAAACTGCACATATTATACCTTTATTCATATCGGGATCGGAGCGACCTGAACAATTACAGGCCTATTTCTATATTATCTACCTATCAAAACTATTGGAAAAATCGACAACACCCAAATGAGAGAATACCTGGAGTCACAGAAACTGTTAAATCCTGCACAGTCCGGCTTTAGAGCCAAACATAGCACAGTATCTGCCCTTGCTAAAGTAACCACAGATTGGCAAATTGCCCTGGACTCCAAGAAGTATGTGTTTGCCCTCTTCCTTGACCTTAGTAAGGCTTTCAATACTATGGACCACAGTATTATGCTTAACGCATAATACTGTGGACCACAGTATTATGCTTAACGCATTGTTCAATATCGGCTTCGATAAGACTGCCATTAAATGGTTCGCCAGCTACCTTACCAATAGGTTACAACAAGTTAAAGCTTCAGGTGACTTGTCCCCGATAAAATCACTTCCACATGGTGTCCCCCAAGGCTCCATCTTGGGTCCTATCCTATTTGCAATTTATGTCAACAGCCTTGATGCATAACTACATACTGCTAATGTGCACCTATTTGCAGATGATACTGTCCTTTACACCTCAAACTCATCCTTGGATTTAGCCTGTGAGGACCTACAGCAAGATTTCATCTCTCTCCAACATAACCTGATCAAACATAAGCTCCTACTCAATGCAACAAAACAAAACAAAGCCATGATCCTCTCACCTAAGGCAGCGCTGGGTCCAATACACAACCATATGATTCTAATGCTATTAGATGAACCTCTTAAAATAGTAGATACCTTCAAATACTTAGGGTTCTGGCTGGACAACAAGCTCAACTTCCTATGCCATCTTAGTGAGGTCTCAAAAAAATTAATGCAGCGGTTAGGCGTGTTCTACCGCATTAAGCACCTACTTACCAAAGAAGCTAGAAAGAGACTAGTGCAAACCACATTCCTACCCTTACTGGACTATGCTGACTTTTTCTGTAATCACTGCCCCTCAACTCTGCTCAGCAAACTTGACACGCTCTACCACCGGGCCTTAAGGTTCATCCTAAACCTGCCCTCCCGCACCCACCATTGCATACTGTACAATGAGATGGGATGGTCCTCTCTCTCAACAAGGAGGAAAAGGAACGCTCTTCTTTGGTTTTACAGAGCCTTGGCTGACAAACTCCCCACATACATCTCAAGCTTATTTGAACATGCCAAGGGATCTTATGGGGTGAGATGCTTCTCCTTACTCTGCTTCCAGATACCTAGAGTAAAAACAACCCATGGAATGGCTGCAATCAACTTCTCCTTCCCGTCCTTATGGAACACTATGCAAATCTCACTCAAACCCTCTTCCCTTCCCGGTCCGTTCACTTTCAAAGCACTAATAGCTGAATACCTTAAGGAAACCTGTAGCTGTTTCAAGTGATCATGTACCAGTAGGCCCTAGTCTCTTCCATGAATTTGACTTCTCCTTAACCCACTCAATTTCACATCCCTGTTAGAGGGCACCATGCACTTCTGACTCTCCCTTCCCCTGTCCCCTACCCCCCGCTTCATATACATTTCCATCTTTTTTCCCCCCCTCTGTGTATATTCTCTCTTATAAGATAATAGCTGCCTTATATTGGTGTATACCCAAGTAGTAAATTTTTCACCCTTGAGTTTTCTAGTATGACGCTGAAACTGTATCACCCTTGTAAGCTATATATGCTTAGGCCTACTAGTTTCTGACTTTGTAACTGTATTACCAATGTTAGCTATATATGTATAGGCCTGAACAACCCTCCACATGTACTATGTCTCTGGCTTGTCAACCCTATCTTTGTCTGTTATCTGTATTAATACATGTTACCTGTATTAACGTCTAGGACCACCTTGAAAATGTACGCCTGGTTGAATAAAGTTTGATTGATTGATTGTTCTCTTCTGGCCGCAGCAGATTTGGTTCTCTCTGCTTCAACATCTGTCAGTGAAACCTCCAGATCTTCCACGGGGCTAATCTCTTGCAGCAGATAATACACTTGGGTCGTCACCAGAGGGCGCTCTTGTGCACAGCAGCTTTCTTCTAGCAGTCTTTTCCTAGGGGCTGCCCACACATGACGTCATCACTCCAGGCATCCTCAGTTCATTTTCCCACTGTCTTCAGCTCACGCACAGCAGCTTAGTGCTTGTGAAGCAGTCATCGATGAGACCTTGAGGTGGGAACGGATTTTTCCTCCATTTCCGATCTTCATCGATGAATGTCCAAAGAATTTCAAGCAAGTCATCATTTTTTCGGACATGTCGTTGCTTTAGGAAGATCTACTGCTACGACAACCATACCATTTGTGTTTGGTGTCTGGGTCCCACACACGACAGCATCTCCTGCAGACATTGGCAGGAATTTAACCAGGCAATACGTCGACGACGACTGCAGGAAATTGAACCACATTTAATGGAGCAGAAATTTTCTCTGTTAGAGAAGGGGGCCCGTCCCAAGGAGACCTCCACTACAGCTTCACACAAGAAGCATTGACGGGATAAGGACAAATCATCCTCATCCTCATCGGGCAGACACTCATCGACGGCCATCGTTACTGGTGCTCCACCATCAGCAATGCCCTCTAGAACTGCTACCTCATCGATGGGAGTTTATACTGTCTTGTCGATGGCACTTTCTGGTGCCCTTTCAGCAGTTTCTACAGAACCTCATGTTCTGCTGGCTCCCCATTGACGGTGGTTCATTTACCGCCGACGACAACTGCTTTTAAGCACTCTACTACCTCCCCATTTACTGCCCTGTCGATGACAGGTCAGATTTTCATGGGGAAGACTGCAGGATTTTCCATGGCCATAGTCCCTCCTCCTCCTTCACAACCACCCTCTCACAGGGGCCACCCAGATAGGGACTGAGATCCTGGTATTTATCATCCAGGAGCCAGACCTGTTTATACATCACACCCAATCATCTCCACAATTCCTCTGGTTTCCCAGAGGCCACCTGCTCCACCCTCCACTCCTGCTTCAGTGGACGTGGCACCTGTGGTAAAAACAGTCTTGGAAGTAATGAGGTGTTCTCAGCCTTCCACTCCAGGAGAGATGAGTCGCCCTTCCCATTCTCCCACTCCTCCACCTAAATGCTTTCAAGGTGATAGAGAGCCTTCTCCTGCTTGGTCCCCCCAGTCCTATGAAGAAGAATATTTCTCAGAAGAGGCAGAATTTCCTGAAGATTTTCCAGGAGATTTTGAAGAATTTGAGCCTCAGGACCTGGACTCTCGTCCTCTGTCTTCTATCTCGACTATCTCCTCCTTACATGAGGATGCCTCCCATCAGGTAGCTGCCTCTCCTCCTGATGACCCATCCTTCCATGAGGTGATGGTCCAAATTCAAAAAATCATGGGGTTTTCAACTATGGAATGTGATAAACAAAGAAAGGACATGGCAGACTACCTTGAACTCCCTGAGGAGCCTGTTGTAGTGGTACCCCCACTTCTACAAACTTATCAAAATGCAGTACTTGCTGCTTGGAATCAGCCCTTGGCCGTTCCGTCAATTCCTAGGAAGGCAGATCGCTTTTACCAGGCTCCTCTCGACCATACTTTCCACTACCCCTGAAGCTTATTCGGTAGTAATCACAGTGGCTCATGATCGTACCAAACATTCAAAGCACATGAGCTCCTTACCCCCTGATTAGGAATCCCACTGTCTTGATTACCTTGGGAAGAAGATATTCCAGGTGGGCACCATGAATCTCAGAATTTTAAACTATATGGGACACATGGTTAAATACCAACATACCCTCTGGTCCTCTGCTATAGAACTAGTCCATAAACTCCCTCCTTCTCAGGAGAAGAACCAATTATTGACAATAATTTCAACTGGTAACTCCATGTCTCAACATCTGCTTCATTCAGAGTATGATGCGGTGGATACCTCTGCCCGGATATTGGCCACAGGTGTTACCTTTAGACGACATGCCTGGTTACACGTGTCAGGATTTACACCAGATGTGCAGCACAAAGTAGTTGATGCCCCCTTTAATGGATCTAAACTCTTTGATCCTGGCACCCAGATGCTTTTAGATGATCTCCAAGCTTCAGGTCGGACTTTACGTATGGTACATGGCATGTATCATTCCGCACAGCCATCTTCCCAGTACTGCTCACAGTCCTCTTTTCAGTTGAAGAGAAGTGGCAAACACAGAGGTACCTATAGAAGTGGATTCCATGGTTATTATCAACCAACATCCAGGACCACCACTCCTACCTCCAAGGGCTCCTGCTCCCACCCCTCGGGTGGAGCCGGTCTGCCCACTTCCCAGTGACCAACTGGGGCATTGCCCAGGCTTCCTTGAGCAGGCCTCGGAAGCTGTGGGTGGTCACTTTGCCCTCCATTTAGAGGCCTGGCAAGTGATAACGTCAGACAAGTGAGTGCTTCAGATCATCTGGATGGGGCATACGCTGGAACTCACCTCATTGCCTCCCCCTCATCCTCCCCACTCTGTCTCTTACCCACCCGACCTTATCCCCATTTTTCAAGAGGAACTCCAGGCACTTCTTCACAAGAATGCCGTCTATCCGGTTCCTCCTTTGGAGTGCCATCAGGGATTTTACTTCCATTTTTTTCTGGTACCCAAACGCACCGGGGATCTCAGACCTATTCTAGACCTCAGACAACTGAACCTACACATTCAGTACAAGAGGTTCCACATGGTCACTTTAACATCTATCATGCCAGTGTTAAAACAAGGGGATTGGCTATGTGCATTAGACATGAAAAATGCCTGTCGTCAACGCACAGATCAGGAAGCATAGGAAAAGCCAGGAGCAGTTGTAGAATTTGCAAAAAGTATTTATTAGTACTAGCAGTAACATGAAAAAAAAAAACCTTTTCAGTATAACTATTTACAAAGGCAGAATAAACAGAGAAGATCCATCTGAGTTTTCCTTCAATCTCTGTGTGTCTCGGTGTCTGTGTCTCTCTCTTGCAAGCAATTGCAGCTCTGTTTTATAAGTCTTTGCAACCCCTCTCCTTAACAAGCATCCTGTTTTTTTCTAAAATGTTCTTGTAAATTCCAGGCAGGTGCAACAAGAACACAGTGTTCCAGAACTGAAGCTCCTTCTCCGCAGTTTCTGAAAAGGGCTTAAAAACTGCTCTCAGGTTAACCCCTTGAGTTCCCAATAGCTTTTTGCAATCATCTCAAACTATAATTATATACATTTCAACAGTAACACTATATAATTTCTAAACAAAGGGATCCCAATATCAGTTACATTTCCACATAATGATTTGCATATATTTTTATACCGGCAGATATGCAAGGGAGGAAAAGACAGAAACAGCAAGCGAAGACTGAGAGACAGTGAGAGGCAGAGAATTGCGAGGCTGTCGGGGTGATCAAATCCTAGGTCTCACAGGAAAATTTGGTTACGCAGCCAGACAGACGAGACAGCAAAGGAAAGAACTGAACATATCCCTGCATTCAAACTCGCCATAACAACTGGGACCGGGTCCTATTCAACCCTGTCACATACACCCCCTTCCTTAAAAGGGAACCTGTTTTATCTAAGAGGTTTCCAAAACTGCCTATTAATTCTCTAACATTAGCTTCTAACTTTCAGACATTAAGCACATGTGCAGTATCCTTTTTTCTATAACAGTACAGCAAACACTAAAGTTTAAACTCATACATTTGTTTTTCAACCTCCAGAACCCTCAATTCCTGATCCATATCTTGACAGAAAATCAGCATTGCTATTCTGTTTACCAGATTTGTGTATCACCTTGAATTTAAATGCCTGTAGTGCCGGGTACCACCTTGTGATTCTGGAATTTTAATTTTTCATTTGACTAAGCCAACAGAGAGGATTGTGATCTGTTATAAGTACGAAGTCAGTTCCTAGCAAATAAAACTTCAGGAACTCCATGGCTCACTTTGCTGCTAAACATTCCTTTTCAATGGTGGAGTACCTTTTCTCTCTGTCATGCAACTTCCTACTTATGTACAGAATAGGATGTTCTGTCCCATCTATATTTTGACTCAGGACTGCACCTAGGCCCACCTCTGATGCATGTTTGTAACAAAAATGGTTTCTCAGAATCTGGGCTTCTCAAAACAGGGGTTGAACATAATGCAGCCTTAATGGCTTGAAAAGCTTCATCACACTCTGGGGTCCATTTCATATTATTTGGGAACCATTTCTTTGTGAGTTCGGTGAGGGAAGTAGCTAACTCAACAAAGTTGGGAACAAATCTCCGATAATAACCAGCCAGCCCTAAAAATGACCTGACATGTTTCTTGGTTTTAGGGACAGGGCTGTTAGCTACAGCTTCTATCTTAGAAACCTCTGGCTTGACTTCTCCATTTCTCAAAACATTGCCCAAATATCTGGTTTCCTGCATGCCTAATGCACACTTGGTAGGACTGATTCAGACCTGCCTTTTTTTATCGAATGGATAACTGCTCGTAGGTGTTCCAGGTGGCTTTTCCAGTCTGGACTATACACCAGGACATCATCCAAGTATAGATACATAGATACATAGACAGTGTCAGCAGATAAGGGCCTATGACCCACTCAGTCTGCCCATTTGAGCTTGTAAGTTCAGTTTATGTTTTCCTAGAAGTCTGTTGCCCCTTACCCCTGACCTTCAGAATTCCTTTATGTCTATCCCATGCATTCTTAAATCCCGTGATTGTTTCAGCCCCCACCACTTCCTCTGGCAGGGTGTTCCACTTGTCCACCACCCGTTCTGTGAAGAAATTCTTTCTCATGTTTCCTCTGAATCATCCTCCTCCAACTTCATCCCATGCCTCTAGTCCTGGAACATCTTTTCACTTAAAAATAGTGTTTTCCTGCACCTGTTCCTCCCTGTAAGATACTTGTATGTCTCTATCATATCCCCTCTCCCTCCTCTCCTCCAGGAGTACATGTTCAGTTCCTTCAACCTGTCTTCATAGGACTTGTGATGCAATCCATGCACCATCTTTGTTGCCCTCCTCTGAACCTTCTCTACCCTGTCTATGTCCTTCACGTAGGTATGGTCTCCAGAACTGTACACTGTACTCCAGGTGGGGCCTCACTAGTGTCTTGTATAAGCGGAATTATGACCTCCCTTTTCCTGCTGATGATGCCCCTGCCTATACATCCCAGCATCCTATTTGATTTACCTGCAGCCTTGTCACACTGTTTCCCTACCTTGAGGTCATCAGAGATGATACCCCAAGATCCCTTTCCTGCTTGGTGCATGCTATATCCTCACCCCCCAACTGATATATTGTGCCAGGGTTTTTGTGCCCCATATGCATTATCTTGCACTTCTTTGCATTGAATTTCAACTGCCAAACACCTGACCATTCTTCAAGTTTCTGCAGATCTCTTCTCATTCTGTCTACACCCTCTGGTGTGTCTACTCTGTTACAGAGCTTTGTGTCATCAGCGAACAGTGAAATTCTGCCTTCCAGGTCCTGCGCCATGTCACTGATGAAGAAGATGTTGAATAGGACTGGTCCCAGCACTGATCCCTGTGGTACCCCACTGGTCACTCTTCCCTCTGTGGAGTGACAGCCATTTACCACCACCCTCTGTGTCCTGCCACCCAGCCAGTTACCTACCCACCACTACTGTCCTGCTCACACCCATATTCCCCAGTTTGTAATAGTCTTCTATGTGGCACAGTGTCAAGGCCTTGCTGAAATCCAGATGGGCCATGTCCACTGCCCTCCCTGATCCACCTCCCTAGTCACCCAGTCAAAAAATTCAATGAGGTTGGTCTGACGCGGCCTCCCCTTGGTGAAACCATGCTGCCTTGAGTCCTGTAGTCCATTGACAACCAGATGTTCCACCAATCTCTCCTTCAGTAGTGCTTCCATGATCTTCCCCACTACCGAGGTGAGGCTGACTGGTCTGTAGTTCCCTGCTTCCTCTTTGTTCCCACTTTTGTATAAGGGGGACTACATCTGCTGTCCTCCAGTCTTTGGGTACCTCCCCAGTTTCCAGTGATCGGCTAAACAGGATAGCCAGAGGTTCAGCCACCACCTCTCTTAGTTCTTTAAGGACCCTGGGGTGCACCCCATCTGGCCCCATTGCTTTATCAACTCTTATTACTTCCAGTTCCTTCAGGACCCTTTCTCGTGTAAAGGGACTTGTGTCCATTTCTGCACCATTCTCACCCCTTGTACTCCCTTCAGACCCATTACCCTCCTCTTCCTCAGTAAAGTATGAAGCACAATAACCAGTATGAGGAGATAAAATTACATCCATGTACCGTTGGAATGTAGCTGGTGCACCACGTAAACCAAATGGCATGGTGGTGACTGGATAGAATCTAACAGGAGTGACAAATGCAGTTTTGTCTCTGTATTCTTTTGCTAAAGGAATTTCCCAGTAACCCTTGGTGAGAGCGAGGGTACTGATATACTTTTGCACTCCCCAGTCTGTTCACCAAATCATTTATTCTGGGCGTAGGATAACTGTCAAATTCTGACACTTGATTAAGTTTCCTAAAATCAAGGCAGATTCTAACACCCCCTTTTTTTTGTTTACAATTACCACTGGAGAGGACCAAGCACTCCTTGACTCTTCTATGATACCCAATTCTTTCTTTTTTTTGTATTTCCTTAACCACGTCAGCTCTTAACCGCTCTGGTAACCTGTATGTCTTTTGCCTAATAGGGCGAGCATTCCTTGGCACTATTCGTGCTCTACCGCTTTCTTCGAAGCGGTACTGTGGTAAAGTACTGTTAAATGTCTTTAGCAAGTTACGAATTTTTTGCAGTTTGTTCAGGGGTTAAGGAAACATTCACCTTTACAGCATCAGCAGTTACAGTTTGTTCCAGTCTATCATAAGCTACATCAGTATCTTTATCAGTTTCTGGTAAAACTAGCAAAGCAGCTTTTGGCATTTTTTCAACCCATTTCTTGAGGAGGTTAGCATGGTATATCTTAGTAGGATTTTTCCTGTTAGGGGCCTCAATCTCGTAGTTAACGGTGCCAGTACACCTAAGCACTTTATAAGGCTCTTGCCACTTCATTAACAGTTTATTTTCTGTTGTGGGTAACGGTAGCAAAACCTTTTCACCTGGCTCAAAAACCTTTTCTTTTACCCCATGGTCATAATACACCTTCTACTGGTTTGGGGCCTCTTCCTGATTACTATGGGCAATTTCAACAGATTTTGCCAGCTTCTTTCTTAGGGCACACATATATGATGTTATAGATTGTTTCTGAGTGGGGTTATCTTCCCACATTTCGTTTATCACATCCAGTGGCCCTCTTGACTGCCTACCATACAGCATTTCAAATGGTGAAAACCCTGTTGATGCCTGCGGCTCTTCTTTGTAAGCAAAAAATAGGTAAGGCAAGTATTGATCCCAGTCTTTCCCCTTCCACATGCATTTTAGGATTTCTTTAAAATGCTCAACAAGACCGTCTGTCTGAGGGTGATAGGGGGAGGTTCTTATGGCAGTGATGCCTAGTAGTCTTTACAGCTCCTTAAGTAATGCAGCACCAAAATTACTACCTTGATCAGTAATAATTTCTTTAGGTATGCCCACTCTGCAGAAAATTTTTACAAGCTCTGCTGCCACTTTGCGCTGTGACAGTACGCATTGGAACTGCTTCTGGGTATCAAGTAGCATAGTCACATACTACCAGGATAAATCTATTATCCTTTTTACTTTTGTCTAAAGGGCCAACCACATCCATTGTAATTCTCTCAAAAGGCACATCTATCAAGGGTAGGGGCACCAGGGGCACCTTGTCTTTTCTAGTGACTGGGGCTACTTTCTGACACTCTGCACAGAAATTACAATAGGTAGCAACATTTTCATGAATTCCAGGCCAGTAAAATCTATACAGCAATCTAGCAAGGGTGCGATCCTTCCCTGAGTGACCAGCCATAGGACTATCATGTGCTATCTGTAACAACTCAGATCTATACTTCTGTCGTATAACGAATTGTTCTGTCTAGTCCTGTGTCTGAGATATAACTCAAACTCTGTACAGTAACCCATTACATGTTTTAAACATTGCTTCACACTGTTTTGGTTTGATCCCCATCTGCTTAAAATATCCCTGGAGAGAAACATCGTTAGCTTGTTCTGAAAGAAAATCACAATCAGTGATCAGTTTAGTTTCAACATTTTCATGTTAACCCCTTATGTCCATCAGTTATCTGTTGCCACAATTTCTTCAGGCATCGTCTTTCTTTCCTGGATTTCCGGATCTTGGAGCTGTGCTCAAACAAGTCCGAATCAAAGTCACTGAAAGGAAAAGTGTCCCCACCATTTGAGATTTTCTTTGCCTGAGCTCTTGTTACCACTGCTGCTGAAACTGCAGGGTTCAGTTCCTTTGAGATTAACTCAGTAAATCCTCGACAGTCATTTCCAGTAATCACGGGTACAGGCAACTTAGGTACTATTCCCACTTTCATTTGGTGCAATACACCCTTAATGGTCAGAGACACTTGGGTGGCGGGATAGTATCGAATGTACCCGTGGATGCAGATGACACCAGTACCTGGTCCATTTGCACAGTTTTCCCAGCCCCTCAACATGCACTAGGGTCTGTCTGCTTCCCGAATCAATGAGTCCCTTTACAGTCTTATCCCCCACCTTCACATCTGTTAAGTACTTGCGCGAATTTGCCAAGGACTAATCTGCTCCAGTGTCGCTCTTTTCACAACATTTTCTTACAATATGACCTGGTTTATTACAGTTCTAGCAAATAACGTATTTGGGCACAGATTTGTTACCCCCACCAGAGTTCTTATCATACTTGAAGTTTAAATGGGAAAAAGTGTGTCTTACCGGTGCTTGGCTGTCACCTTGTTGCTGTGGCATCTGTCTGGCCATTTGGTAGTCTTTGGCCAAAGAAACAGCCTTTTCCCCACTTTCTGGGTGGTGTTGTTTACCCAAAGCTGCTCATCTGTAGGCAGGATGTTGATGAATTGCTCCATGGCAAATGTGTCGATGATCTGTGGGACTGTTTTGCCCTCTGGTTGGAGCCTTTTTTTTTTTTCTGGGGGGGTAATCTTTTTTCCCCTCCATCGCATACTGCTCCTCCTTCAAGCCACCTAGTACCACCAGCGACCTCTTCCTGCAATTCCCCCCAGAGCTGCCTACCTCATATTTGCAGCCTTCCTTCGGGTTAGCCCAGCATATCCCTTTGCCAGGAGGGTCCCCCTTCTTCGAGAGGGAAGGCACTGGCCGGGGGACTCCAGCACACTATTTTCTTTCTTGCCCGGGTGCTGCTGAGGTGGACATTACTCTGCCGGGATTGCTCGAGGGCATCGTGGGGGACGGCCGGTGTCATCCTGCCGATCACAGTGCAGTTTCCGCTTTCTGTGGTGTTCCCCTTAGTGCGATCCTCTGCTGTGCTCCTGGTCTCCACCAGGGTCACTGCAGAGTGACCATGCATCCCAACCCACCCAGGGAGGAGGCAGTCCACAGACTCAATCCTACCCCTTCCCCTGCTGACCCCAGCGCCCGAGTCCGTTCCCGAACCCGGGTCGCCGGCGTGGTTCGAGGTGTGGCGTCCAGCGCCTTAGCCCTCTGCACCACCGGGCCAGCTCTGGAGCCATTTTATCAGGAGTTCTCTGAGTCGAGTGAAGGCTTCACGAGGATTGTCGACTGAGCTGTATTTCAGAGATCAAAATCTCTGCTTGTAGGTCTCTCCTGAGATGTCGTACCATTTCAGGATTTCGCTTTTCACCAGGTCCTAGTTTTCTGACTGCATTGTCCATATTGCTGTAGGCAAGTTGGGCTTTCCCTGTCAGGTAGGGTTGCAGTCTAATTGTCCATTGCTGTTTTGGCCATTGGCAGGCTGTGGCAACTCTTTAAAAAGTTGTCAGATATGCCTTGATGTCATCCAAGGGACACAACTTTGTAAGTTTAATGGCTTTTAAGTTGCTTGTGTTTTGTTGCTTATCTGGATCTGTGCCAGATCCTCTGCCTTTGATAGCTTGCAAAACATCCAGCCATCGCTGCTCCTGTCGCTGCATCTCTTCTCTCATCTGCTGCTCCTGTCGCTGCATCTCTTCTCTCCTCTGCTGCTCCTGTCACTGTATCTCTTCACTCCTCTGCTGCTCCTGTTGCTGCATCTTTTCTTTTCTGTGCTGTTTGTGTTGTTACATTTCTTCTCTTCTCTGTGCTTCTAAACATTGAAGCTCTTTTTCTCTCTGTTTCTCCATCTCTTTTTGTTGTATAGCCCACCATTTGAAAAAGGCAGTAAGGCTTTCAGGTTCATTTTCTTTTTCCATAACTGGTGTTGGCTGTACAGTCTCATCTTGGACTTCTATCTCTGCTAGTTTGGCTGCCATTCTCCTGGTAACCACTCCTGGACTTGCTGCTGCAGAATCCATACCTTTTTCTATGCTTCGCTGGTTCTAGGTCCAGTACCCATGCACAAAAGTCCTGGCTTAGAGTATGCACGGCGTAAATCCTACGTCTCACACCATCTGTTGTCAAGGCACAGGTCAGAAAGCAAAGGAAAAACCAGGAGCAGTTGTAGAATTCACAAAAAGTATTTATTAGTACTAGCAGTAACATAAAAAAATAAACTTGTTCAGTATAACTATTTACAAAGGCAGAATAAACAGAGAAGATCCATCTGAGTTTTCAATCTCTGTGTGTCTCTGTGTTTTTGTCTCTCTCTTGCAAGCAATTGCAGCTTTGTTTTTATGTCTTTGCAACCCCCCTACTTAACAAGCATCCTGTTTTTTATCCTAAAATGTTCTTGTAAATTTCAGGCATGTGCAACAAGAACACAGTGTCCCAGAACTGAGGCCCCTTCTCCACAACTTCTGAAAAAGGGCTTAAAAACTGCTCTCGGGTTAACCCCTTGAGTTCCCAATAGCTTTTTGTAATCATCTCAAACTGTAATTGCATACATTTCAACAGTAACACTACATAATTTCTAAACAAAGGGATCCCAATATCAGTTACATTTCCACATAATGATTTGCATATATTTTTATACCAGCAGATATGCAAGGGAGGAAAAGACAGAAACAGCAAGCGAAAACTGAGAGATAGTGAGAGGCATAGAACTGTGAGGCTGTCGGGATGATCAAATCCTAGGTCTTACAGGAAAATTTGGTTGCACAACCAGACAGACAAAGAGACAGGACAGGAAAGAACAGAACAGATCCCTGCATTCAAACTCTCCATACAACTGGGACAGGTCCCATTCAACCCTGTCACAGTGCCTACCTACATATCCCCATACACCCTGCCCACCACCGGTTCCTATGCTTCTACCTGCTAGGACAACACTACCAATTTCGGGCACTCCTATTCGGCCTCTCTTCTGCCCCGAGAATCTTTACCAAGTGCCTAGTGGTGGTGGCAGCGGCCCTTAGACGGGATGGACACTTCGTCTTCCCATACCTAGACGATTGAGTCATAAAGGCAGACTCCAAAACCTCTGTGTTTTTGTCCCTCCAGGTAACCCTTACTCTATTCCAGTCCCTAGGAATTACGGTCAACTGGCCCAAATCCAAGCCAACTCCTACCCAACCGCTCCAGTACATAAAAGCCATTTTAGACATCATCTCTGCCAGGGCTTACCTCCCCTGTTGACGGGCAAGACAGATTTCTGTCTCTGGCCTCCCAGATACAAAATCATCAATTTATCACAGCCTGTTATGCCTCTTGGACATATGGCCACTGCCATCCCCTTGGTGGCCTTTGCTCGTGTATACATGAGACCAATCCAGTAGACTCTTCAAAGTCAGTGGAGGCAAAAATCAGGGGATTTCGAAGACAAAATCCGAGTAACTCCCTCTCTCCGCTCAACCCTCGACTGGTGGACCCATCGTGCCAACCTATCTCAGGACATGCCCTTCCAGTCCCCTCCTCCGCAGCAGATGTTGACTACAGATGCTTCCTCTGATGGTTGGGGGGTGCACCTGGGTCTCTAGAGGATGCAGGGTAAGTGGCCACTGTATTCCACCCCTCCTCACATAAATCTACTGGAAATGAGAGCAGTCCACCTCGCCCTTCCGGCTTTTCATCCCCACCTCGTTCCGGGGCCACATCTGATTCAATCAGACAACACCTCGGTTGTGTATTACCTGAACAAACAAAGAGTTACCAAATCCCGCGCTCTCTGCAGGGAGGCAATGGCGGTTTGGCAAAAAGCCATACTTCAACATCTGTCGTTGACTGCCGTCCATCTACCAGGACGCCACAATACCTTGGATGACATTCTCAGTTGCCAGACCTCCACGCACAAGTGGACACTTCATCACGAAGTTCTAAAGGTGGTCTTTCGGTTGTGGGGGACCCCACACCTCAACCTATTTGCCTCCCCCAACAATCACCACCTCCCCAGATACTATTCCATTATCCTGAACAGAAAGGAACTGTCTATTGATGCCCTGTTCGAACTGTAGACAGGACTCTTCTTGAATCCTCCCCCACCCCCGTCCCACTCCTGCAATGGACTCTACTGAAATTACAACTCAAACTTGCCACCACGATTCTCATAGCCCCTCTGTGGCCTTCAGCAGGTGTGGTTTCCTACTTCAACAGTTATCAGTAGCGGACCCCATCCCATTACTCATCAGGCCAGACTTGTTGACACAGGATCAGGGAACCCTCCTTCATCCCAACATGAAAAAACTACACCATCATGCTTGGCTCCTGAGGATGCTATCATAGCCCACCTTCAAGACTCCTCACCAGTGGCCAACATTATTTTGGCCTCCCTTAAACCATCCATCAGGCAAACCTATAATACCAAATGGAAACGCTTCTTCTTATGGACCATTTCCCGGTCTTTGGCCCCTTATTCATGTCCATTGACTAAGGTGTTGGACTACTTTGCTTCGCTCACCTTGACGGGCTTGAGCTGCTCCTCTATTAAAGTCCATCTGGCCTCTATCTCGGCCTTTCATGAACCTTTAGAAGGGAGACTACTTTATCAACACCAGCTTGCCAAGATGTTTCTAAGAGGTATGCTACACCTAAAACCTCCTATTAGACGGCCCACCCCTCCATGGGACTTGAATTTCCTGTTTAAAAAACGGATCCTCGACCCCTTCGAGCCTGCGGCTACTTGCGATCTCCACTTCCTAGCCTGGAAGACTTTATTCTTAGTAGCTGTCACTTCAGCTTGATGTATTTCCAAACTTCATGCCCTAATGTGTAGGGAACCTTATTTAATCTTCCATAAAGACAGAGTGTCCCTTCATACTAAGCCCTCCTTTTTAACCAAGGTGGTCTCAGAGCACACCTTAAATCAGTCTATAGAGCTGCCAGTCTACTTTCCTGAGCATTCTAATTCAGGAGACTACCTCTTACACACTTTAGATTTTCGTCTCATTTTGAGATATTATATAAATCGTACCAAATCTTTCAGGAAGACTCCTCAGCTTTTTGTTAGCTTTGCCCCATCCAGGGAAGACTTTCCAGTCGCCATGCAGACCCTCTCCAACTGGTTGGCACATTGTATAAGGTCTCATCCATCTTTCGGATGAGACGTTAAACCGAGGTCCCATCTGCCTGGATTGGTGGTAGTTCAGGTGGATGTTAAAGATCCCATGACACTTATCGAAAAGAGTTGGGGAATTTCCCCGGTGTCCTGGCCAAATTTCCCTCATTCACTAAAAATACCACCAACAGCTTAATCTGGTTCAAGGTCAGTTGGCATTCATCTGTATCCCCCTCCCCCGGGTCGTGCCTGAAAATAGGCAGGATTTGTCTAGTGCACTTACCCGGTCAACAAAAACTAAATAAAATAAATAAAATAAAATAACTTTTTGTTATAGGAAATATAACAAACCATTACCAGGACCTGTCCAAGCTCATTCTACCCGAGCCATGGCCACTACGGCAGTCTGCTTCAAGGGGGCATCTATTAAGGATATCTGCAATGCAGCCACAGGGTGCACAATACTTACCTTTACGAAGCACTACAATTTAGATGTTGCTTCTCATTGTAGGATGGCCTTTGGCCACGCTGTCCTACAAGGCCTTCTGTCATAACATTTTCCGCCCTTCCTGGGTTTACTGCTTGGGAGTCATCCCAAGTGTAGTACCTGATGCAAGAGATTAACCCCGTGGAAGATAGTACAGTTGCATACTTACCGTAACGGTAGATCTTCAAGGGGTATCTCTTGCAGCAGGTACGACCCCTACCTTCATCTCCCTCCTTCTCAAAGAGAACAACTTCTGATCCAAATATATATATGTACATGAGGGGATACCTAAGGTACCTCGGCTCTCCCTCAGTCCTCGCTTAGCAAGCTGAATCCGGCAGGGAACTGAGGATGCCTGGGGCTGCCCACTTTTATATAGGATAATGATGATGTCATGTGTGGGCGGCCCCTAGGAAACGACTGCTAGAAGAAAGCTGCCATGCACAAGAGCACCCTCTGGCGATGACCCAAGTGTATTAGCTGCTGAAAGAGATGCCCCTCGAAGATCTACCGTTACAGTAAGTACGAAACTGTACTTTCCTCTGCCTATCTGCCAAGACCATTTGACCCATGAACAGGGCACTCTGGTCCATCCAGGCCTGCAGTCCCTTCACCTACATAGCCACCACTCGCTTTGGAGTATCCTCAAGAATGGCACAGGTCCTAATGGAGGCCAGAAAGCCATCCACCAAATCCACCTGTGCAATGAAATGGAAGAGATTTTCCATTTGGGTCACATCCAAGGAGTGAGACCCCTTCTCCTGCCCAGTTCCACAGGTCTTAGAGTATCTATTGTACCTGTCCGACCACAGCCTTAGTTACTCATAGAAACATAGACTGTGTCGGCAGAAAAGGACCGCCAGGCCCACCCAATCTGCCCAGTATGCCTAGCAAGCCGCTAGGACTTTGCTATTGCCTTGTTTCTGCCCCCCTCCCCTGAACCAAGAGCCCCCTGTGTCTATCCCATGCTCTTTTAAACCCCCACAGTACTTGTCTCCACCACCTCCCTTGAGAGCCTGTTCCAGGTGTCCACCACCCTCTCTGTAAAGTAGTACTTCCTGATGTTCCCCCGGAACCTCCCCCCTAAATCGTGCCCCTTTGTTTTTGATTATTCCCTTAGCTGGAAGATATTTATTTCAGATTAGGATTAATACCTTTGAGCCATGGGCTCGTTTATAAAGGCTCCACATCACAGGAAAGTACATGACATCACAGGCCATTGACGATACATACAGTTGAAGATATAAGTTAACAACAAATTGACATCAGTGTTATAAGTGCAGTTACAACACAATCCAAGTTTAAGTGGACTGCAGATGAATAGTACAAGACTTACACTTATGGAATAACCAATTAGAAACAACACTACAAGAGTGTGGTACATAACTCAAGAGATAACAGGGAGTTACCTGAGACAGCGGGAGCTCCTAGTCAGTTAGGGGGGCAGTTAGGTGCAGCCAGGCATGTCTTTGTCCAAAATGGGGTGGGGGAGAATTAGTAGCAGATGGGCAGGAGAAGGAGGAGGTTGGTGGGAAGGAGAGGGGGAGGGGAGGGGTGGAAATGTTAGGGGAGGTGGCTGAGAAGGGGAGGAGGAGACCAATGGGAGAGGAGATAAGTGGGGGGAGGGGAGGGGTGGGAATTCTGCAGAGGCATAGTAGAGAGACGCGCGGGAGAGAATATGACAGGGTTAGGTAAGACGGGGGAAAGAACCTAATTGTTGGCAGTCATTGGCTAGTGGTAACATTGACAGTCATATTCGTTGGCAAGATGAGATCGTAGCCCTATTTTAAATTGGCTGAGCCTTGTATAATCGACAATGGCAGCAGGCAGGTCATTGAACCACTTGGGTCCGCTGTAGGAGAGAGATCTCTGCGTTAGTGTAGTACACTTAAAAGGAACAATCACTCCTCCTTTAGAGGCACTTCTTGTATTGACGGAGGAATGTGCATTTTCAAAGAGGACAGATTTAGTGTTAGGCGTGAGCCCCAGCAAGGATTTTTTTGCTAGCAGGCAGGCCTGGTGTTGTAGCCTGAGGTGGAGAGGGAACCAGCCAGTTTCCTTGTATAGGACAAGGGAGTGTGTCTGCTTGTGTGCACTCAGGACCAGTCGGCAGGCCTTGTTTAGCAGTGTTTTGACCCTCCTTAGTGCTGTGTCAGTGCCAGCCCTGTATATGACAAGACCATAGTCCAATAAGGAGAGTACTGAGCAGCTTGTGACAAGTTTTAGTGCGTCTGAGGTCATGGAAGTTCAGTGCTGGTAAAGAATATAAAGTTTTATATTAGTGGCTTTTATAAGTTGCTCGATGTGAAGGGAGAAGGTGAGTGTGTCATCCAGGTGGATCCCCGGGTATTTAAATGTATCGACTTGTTCAAGTGTTTCTCCTTTGCGGCTAAGTATTCTCAGGGGTGACCCTCTTACCTTACTCTGTGTTGTGCTGAAAAGCATGCACTTGGTCTTTTTATAATTGAGCAACAGTCTGTTATGGGAGAACCATGATTCCAGTGCATGGAAGTTATCCTGTAATTCAGAGTTGTTAGCTGACACATCTTTGCCTGGGGCAGAAATGACAGCATCATCTGCATAGAGCACAGTATGTGCAGGGCAGGCCGTGAGCAGGGTGTTTATGAACAGGCTGAAAAGGAAAGGGCCTAGGATAGATCCCTCAGGTACTCCTAGGTACATCTCTTTAGGATCAGAGGTAGTACTGCCTATCCTTGCACACTGTCCTGCGAGACAGGTAACTGTTGAACCAGGCAGCAGTGCCGGTTGACAGACCAGTGGAGAGGAGACTTTGCACAAGTAGTTGGTGATTGACAGTGTCAGATGCCTTCGTGAGGTCTATAAAGATGGACCTCACTGCCATCCCTTTGTCCAGGGCACCATAGAGCAGGGTGGTGTATTCAACTACGGTGGTGTTGGTGGTGGAGTGGTTTTGCCAGAAGCCGTGTTGTTGCAAGTAGAGAAGATTATACTTTTCAAGGTACTCGGTAAGTTGTTCAGAGACTACCCTTTCAAGGGCTTTGGAAAGGGGGTGGTATTGAGATAGGCTGGAAGTTAGCCAGGTTAGTTCTATCCCCAGATTTGAATACAGGCATGACGAGTGCTGTCTTCCACCTGTCAGGGAAGACCCCCGATCTAAGGGATGTGTTGAAGACCTTAGTGAGTGGCACTGCTATTTCGTTTAAGGTAAGAGCGACCATCTTCATGTCTATCTGGTCACTATCCAACCTAGTCTTATTGAGGACCCGTTTGATGTATTTGATAGCCTCAGTTGTGGAAATCTGCCTGAAATAGAAAGGAGGTGGGACATTAAACGGCTGGGAGGCAGAGCTCAGGTTGTGAGGTGGTCTGGGTGAGGTAGGATTCAGGTAGTCAGGTGGCAGCACGTTACTTAGGTCCGTAAATGCTAAATTAACAGCGTTAGTAATATCCTTAGGGTCTTACAGGGTACCATTGGGGGTTGTTATGAGGTCCGGGGGTGCCCTAGATGCTTGTCCAGTGAGCATTTTCACTGAGTCCCAAAACTCCCTACCGCGTCCCCAAGTCCTACCTAGTAGGTTGTTGTAGTATGCTGCTTTTGCAAGATGAATGAGTTTCATGCAGGTAGTCCTAGCTGTCCTGTAAGCTAGGATGTCTACCAGCTTCCTTGTTGCTTTGGCCCTATACCATAGGTGGTCTCTGAGGTGCATGCACTCAATCAGAGGGCCCGATAGCCAGGGGTTATTGACTCCTCTGATTTTCTTTGTTTTTAAGGGGCGAAGATGTCACAGGCTTTAGTGAAGACTCTACAGAAGTAGTCCAGGGCTTGGTTTCCATCCTTGGCTCTGTCCAGAGGGGACCAGTCAACTTCCCTTAGATAACGTCTGAAGGTATCCAGTTGTCCAGTTCTCGGGTATCTGCTCCTGGCGGTCTTAGGCTTGCACTTGGTGAACTTGTTAGTCCAAGTGAATAGAACCAGGGAATGATCACTGATGGAGTCAGATAACTGTTACCTCGGTGATGTGTTCGGGACAGGAGGAGAGTAGTCAGTCGATGAGGGAGCAGGTGCCTGTACGATAATTTTGCCTGGTGGCTTGTTTAACCAGTTGGGTTAGGTAGAGGCCTGATATTTGGTCTCTAGCTGCTGCGGCATCCTGAGACTGCTAGTTAATGTTGAAATCCCCTAAGATGACTAGTTCCCAGTTTAGCTTGTTTTGCTCGAGATAACTGATGAACTGTTAGAAGCCGGTGGATTGTAAGCCAGGGGGCAGGTACACAGTGGATTGCACTAGTACTTTGTTTTGCTGTACGATGTTGAGTTTTAGTGTTAGGAATTGTGCCTCCTTGGTACTAAAGCTACAGGGCAATATTTACCCTTTGATGTCGCACCTTAGGTAAACCAGGCAGCCACCCCCTATTTTAGATGTTCGATCCTGCCGGAACATGTTATAATCGGCCAAAGTGATAGTTTCATCAGGGATCTTAGGTGATAGCCAAGTTTCTGTCACTGAGATGACATCCGGTTTAGTTTGTGCCACCCAAGCCTGGAATTGTGGCAGCTTGGAGAGAAGGCTACCTATATTTAGGGAGACAATTTTAAGATGGCCCAGACTCTGAGGTGTTTTTGGAGGTAGGGCCAGGGTTGGGGTGCATGTTTCAGAAAGTAGGAGCATTAGCAGGATGATCTTTCTTAGGAAGCAAGACCAGGTCGCCTTGGTGGGTCCTTTGAACTTTGACTCATCGCCTTTTACGATGAGATAGGTGCAGTCAAGTAGCCGGCCAATTAGCAAGTCAGCTATTGGTATTTTGTGAAGCTGAAAGGGTATGTGGTGCTGGGGATGAAGTATAGGAGTAGCAGGTTTGTTGGGGTCATGGGATGTCCCCCTTATATTGTGCCACAGGGGCAGGGTAGATACTGTGAAGGTATGAGATTCTGACGCAGGGCGCTGAATCACTGTATCTAGGGGAACCAAGGAACAGGGCTAATATTAGCGCAAAGTTAGTGTGGACCAGCATACTGGCTATAGTTTAGAGGGAGATGCTTGATATGATGAGCAGGGCAGGCTGAGAGCTGGTGATTTGATCGTGAGGCTGGGGAAGGAGTAGCCCAATGGGAGATGGGTGGGGAGGACTTAGGCGTGTTTAATAGAGGCCTCGGTCTGGGAGGGTGGGCGGGACACAATATTTAGCTCTAAGCAATCACCAGAAAAGATTAAAAAGCTACAGAAGGCGCTAAAAGCTGTAGGTATATGGCTTGGTGTGCTGTGTCAAATCCCAGGAGGGGCTAAAGAGCAGCAACCAGTCGGGCGCGAGCTAAAAGGTGCGCCGACCAATCAGAGTCCCAAGAAATGGTCCCGGCTCTCCAGGCAGGCTTACCCAGTTCAGGAGAGCTTTTGGCAGGGTGGGGATGGAGCGCGGCCGGCTGGCTTGCCCAGCCGCGGTCGCTGGAAGGCAAGAAGCTGTTTGCCTGGCCAAGGGCTCCTGGGGAAGAGACAAAAAGGAGGGAGGTTAGATTAGTCGAAGGAGTTCAGGCCACAGCCTAAATAGGTGGGCAGAGTTTTAAAACAAAAGGACGGAATTAGCAGGGGCGGGGGGGGGGCGGTCAGCCAGACACAGAGTAAATGGCTGGGTGGGCCAGGTGCCACCAGCGAGAGATGGTGGAAAAGACAAAAAGAGAAATAGGAACCAAGGGTGGGGGGAAGAGGTGGTGGTCAGCTAGAGGAGACAAGAGAGGATTTGCAGTAGGGAAATTCAGGTACAAGCAGCAGAGAAGTTACAAATCAGATTCAAACATTTACATTTCCCACACTATATCCAGCATGCAACAAACAAGATAATTTCAAGCAATTCCATCCCTAAATGCAGCTATTTTTCTAAAATACACAATATGGAGCTCTAAGCAATCCCCAGAAAAGATTGAAAAGCCGTAGAAGGTGCTAAAAGTCGTAGGTATATGGTTTGGCATGCTGTGTCCAATCCCAGGAGGGGCTGAAGAGCAGCAACCAGTTGGGCGCAAGTTAAAAGGTGCACCGACCAATCAGAGTCCCAAGATGTGGTCCTGGCTCTCCAAGCAGGCTTACCTGGCTCAGAAGTGCTTTTGGCGGGGAGGGAATGGATCGCGGCCAGCTGGCTTGCCCACCCAGCCGTGGTCGCCGGAAGGCAAGGAGCTGTTCACCTGGCCAAGGGCTCCTGGGGAAGAGACAAAAAGGAGGGAGGTTAGATTATTTTATTTATTTAGTTTTTGTTTACTGGGTAAGTGCACTAGCCATAGCAATGACTATTTTCAGGCACGACCCGGGAGGATACAGTACAAACATGGTAGACACAACAAAGTGAGACACCTTTTACATAATAGAACAATGTAGAATATAGAGCAAGTAGCAGGCGTAGCAGACAACAGAAATGCAGGGCAAAATAGTGGTTTCAAGTACATTTCATACAAGTTACAGACATTTGTCTATTTAGGGAAAGATATCAAAGAAAACATACAATCCAGAAGAGCAGTATCAAGCGAGGTTTTACATTCACAGGCATGAGTGATAATAGGTGAGGTTAACAGAAGGTGCATATAATTGAAATCAGCAATGACACAGAGATTACACAGAAATGGTTGCCAAAATCTTTAACAGAGATAGGCAAAACATGGCAGCAGACAACTTGGGCCTAGTAACCACTCAAACAGCTGTCAGAATGATTACTAAGTTGAAACAGGAGCAAAAGACAAGATTTTAAGTGCGTAGCTTAGTCCCCTAGTTGGACTTATTGGGAGGAGAGGGAGAGGGCAAACGATCAACAGTGTTCAGGGTGGTTTGAAACAGGTGCAGGAGGCCTGGCTAAGGAGGAAGGAATATTTTCTTTTGAACTGGGCATGTTGCGGGGCTAGACAGATCTCAAGAGGCAGGGAGTTCCAAAGTTTGGCTGCCGAGTGAGAGAAAGCCTGGGTGCCTTTGTTAGTTTTACATCTTGGTATTTCAGCAATGCTTGATCAGATGAGTGGAGACCATGTGAGGAGGGCAACGGAGTTAGCAGGGAGGCTAGGGAGACTGGGTTTCCAGTCCTAGTAACATTATCAGTCAGTGAGCCAAGAGCAAAAACATGAGCATCAGATGGGGCAGCAAGTCCAGATCCGAATAGAGCATACAATGGTGTTTTGACCTAGGAGAGGCCAAGGCATACCTACATATACTGTTGTAAGTTGTATCCCACTTCCTTAGGAGTGTGGAAAGTCTAAGGAGTTCAGGCCAAGGCCTAAATCGGTGGTCAGAGAGTTGAAACAAAAGGCCAGAAATAGCGGGGGGGAGGGGGCAGCAAGACACAGTAAATGGCTGGGTGGGCCAGGCGCCACCACCGAGGGATGGTGGAAAACACAAAGAAATAAGAACCAAGGGTGGGTGGAGGAGGTGGTGGTGAGCTAGGGGAGACAAGAAAGAGGATTAGCAGTAGGGAAATTCAGGTACAAGCAGCAGAGAAGTTACAAATCAGGTATATCCCGTACTGGCACCCTGTTTATACCCCAGTGTACTTGAACGTCACAATCATGTCCTCGCTTTCCCTCCTTTGTTCAAGAGAGTACATCCTGAGGTCCCCTAGCCTTTCCTCGTATGATAGGTCCCTGAGACCCCATACCATTTTTGTCGCCTGCCTCTGGACGTGCTCAACCTATCCACATCCTTCTTGAGGTATGGCCTCCAGAACTCTACTCCATACTCAAGATTTGGGGCCTAACAAGCTGCCTATACGAGGGCATTATAACCTCCCTCGTCCTGCTAGTTATATCCCTGCCAGTACAACCCAGCATCTTACCGGCCCTCACCACCGCCTCCTCACATTGCTTTGCCACTTTCAGGTTCCATGAAATGATTATGCCAAGGTTCCTTTACATCTCGGTAACCTCTAGGGTATGCCCCCCTCCCCAATACTGTATGCCGTACCCTGGTTATTTTTGCCTAAGTCCATGATCTTACATTTCTTTGTGTTGAAGGCCAATTGCCATTCCCTGGACCATTCCTCCAGCTTCTCCAGATCCCTGTGCATGCTCTCAACCCCCGCCCCCAGGTGTATCTACTGTATTGCAGACCTTTGTGTCATTCGCGAATAGACACACTCTTCCTTCTAGCCGCTCAGCTATGTCCCCTATAAATATACTGAAAAGGAGTGACCCCAGCACTGATCCTTGAGGTATTCCACTGGTGGCCATACCCTCCCCTGAAGGTACTCCATTGACAGTTGCCCTCTGCTTTCTGCCCTCCAGCCAGTTTTGCACCCACCTAACCACAAGCGGTCCCAGCTCAAGGCAACTCAATTTGTGCAGTAGTCTCCTGTGCGGCACAGAATCAAATGCCTTTTTGAAGTCCAGATGTGCAGCATCTACAGATCCCCCGTCCCCCAAGTCCAGAACCTGGTGACCCAGTCAAAGAACTCTATTAAGTTCATTTGACATGATCTTCCCTCAGTGAACCCATGCTGCTGCCGATCCTGAAGGCCATTGGCCTCCAGGTAGCTAGTGATTCCCTTTTCGAGCAGTCTCTCCATGAACTTGTTCACCGACCTATAATTACCTGGCTCCTCCTTGTCTCCCCCGTATGAAGGGGGACCACATCCGCCCTTCTCCAGTCATCAGGGATCGCCTCCGACTCCAAGGATCTATTGAAGATACATAGATGCATAGACACTGTCAGCAGATAAGGGCCTATGGCCCACCCAGTCTGACCATTTGAGCTTGTAAGTTCCCTTTATGTTTTTCTAGAAGTCTGTTGCCCCTTACTCCTGACCTTCAGAATTCCCCTATGTCTATCCCATGCATTCTTAAATCCTGTGATTGTTTCAGCCCCCACCACTTCCTCTGGCGGGGTGTTCCACTTGTCCACCGCCCTTTCTGTGAAGAAATTATTCCTCATATTTCCTCTGGATCGCCCTCCCTCCAAGTTCATTACATGTCCTCTAGTCCTGGAACATCTTTTTCACTGGAAAATGGTATATTCCTGTACCCTGTTCCTCCCTGTAAGGTACCTGTATGTGTCTATCATATCACCTCTCCCCCCTTCTCCAGGGAGTACATATTCAAGTCCTTCAACCTGTCCTCATAGCAGTTGTGATGCAATCCCTGTACCATCTTTATTGCCCTCCTCTGAACCTTCTCTCTAGCCCCTCAGCTATGTCCCTGATAAATATATTGAAAAGGAGTGGCCCCAGCACCGACCCCTGAGGTATTCCACTGGTGACCATAGCCTCCCCTAAAGGTACTCCATTAGTTACCCTCTGATTTCTGCCCTCCAGCCAGTTTTGCACCCACCTAATCACAAGTGGCTTGTCAGAGGTTCCACAAGCACTTTTCTTAGCTCCCTTAGTACCCTTGGGTGCACCCCATCCGGCCCCATCGCCTTGTCTACCATCAACCCCTCTAGTTCCCTCAGGACCTCCTCCACCTGAAATGGACTGGAGTTAACTACACACACACACACACGCCATCTCATGTTCCCTGGTTTTCTGGATCTCCCCTTCCTTCTCAACCATAAACACAGAGCAGAAGTAGCTTTTGAGTATTTCTAGCTCCTCCCCCCCAGTCATCTTCCACCAACTCCTCTCCTCCGTTTTTCATCCTGATTATCCCTCCCCTTGAATTTCTCCTCTCAGTCACATTTCAGAAGAAAGTTTTATCCTCCCCCCTCCCCCGACTGCACTGGGTATTTTCTGTTCTGTTCTTGCCTTCACCCTCCTGACCTCCCTACCTGCTTCCATCTGCTTCTCCTGGCATATAACCCTATCCTCCTCCCTCTGTGTCCCTTTATACCTCCCTTTTTTTTTTTTTTTTAACTTTCTGTTTATCCTCCTACCTTCTGCTCCAGTTCCCTCAATCGGAACTCCCCAGTGGCACCATGAGTGTCCATACAGGACCAGGAAGTCTGCTTTTAGAGTACCACATGCTCTCTCTCATTCCCATCAGGGCATTTAGTTTACCCTCTGGGCTCGGCGAAGGAAGCGCTCCCCCAATTCTTCCCTCTTAAGTCCTCAGTGAGGCGTGCGCACAGTGAAGTCAGCCCCCGGTTCCTATCTGGGAAGCGGTGCTTAGGGTTCGTCACCTAGATTTGGGGCAGTGTATTTCCGCTGTTCTGGTTCCCCTGACATTGGCGTGCAATGAGGACCAGTGAGCCAAACACACACAGAGACATGCATCCGCTCCTATCCTCTGCCAGTGTCAACCCTTTTTGCTGCTTTCTCTGACCGCACCAGCGTCTCCCGAGATCCCCACATGGTGGCAGTATAGTGGCTGGGCTAGCCTCCCACCCCTCCCTGGAGAAGGAGAGCAAGCCGTGAGGTGCTCAATTCCCTCTCCCCCCCGGCCAACTCTCAGCGGCCCGAGTCCATTCCAGAACCCGGGTCACCGGCATGGAGCGAGGTGTGGTGTCCAGCACCTCAACCCTCAGTGCCACCGGGTCTGCCCCTTTATACCTTCTAAACACCTTCCTCTTAGTCCTGACCTTCTCTGCCACCTCTTTATTGAACCAAAGTGGCTTCCTCTTCTTTCTGTTTTTATTTACCCTCCTGACACAGAGGCTAGTGGCCTCCACTATTGCCCTTCTTATTTGGCCCTACATTTCCTACACCCCTCTTAGTTTTCCTACTTGCGCTAATGCTTGATGAACACTTTCTCCCATTTTCTGGAAGTCTGCATGCCTAAAGTCCAGCACCTTCACTCTTGGCCGATGGACCTCCGCAGATGTCCTCCTTGGGACCTAAACTTTATTTTGGAAAAGCTCACGCTGTCTTCATTCGAACCAGCGGCGAGTTGTGATATGCGCTACCTGTCGTGGAACGCGCTCTTTTTAGTTGCTATTACTTCAGCTCGAAAGATTTCTGAGCTTCAGGCCATGATGTGTAAGGAGCCTTACTTGATTTTTCACAGAGGCCGGGTGGCTCTGCGTACAAATCCTAAGTTCTTATCTAAGGTGGTTTCAGAGTCCACCTTAAATTAGACCATTCAGTTGCCAGTGTATTACCCTGAGCATTCCAGTCAGGGTGAAGCAATTCTACATGCTCTTGATGTACATAGAGTTCTTCGTTACTACACAAACAGGATGAAACCAGTCCGTAAAACTGAACAGTTATTTGTTTCCTTTGCTCCCAAAAGAGAAGGTGCTGCAGTTTCAAAACAATGTTTGTCCAAATGGTTGGCGAGCTGCATTACCTTTTGTTGTCAGAAGTGTAACAAGCCACTTCTGGGGGAAGTTAAAGGACACTCAACCAGGGGCATGGCTGCCTCTACTGCTTGTTTTAGGAATGTCTCTGCCACAGATATCTGTGCAGCTGCCAGTTGGAGTTATGTCCAGACCTTCACTAAGCATTACAGATTGGACATTGCTTCTAGGCGCAGAGCAGGTTTTGGCCTAGCTGTTCTTCAGGGACTCTTGACTCCTGCGATCCCTGTTTCTTGCAGACTTGTTCCTACCTCCCTTGTCTCAGACTTGTCTGATTTTGACTGCTTGGGACTCAGTCCTGTCCGTTAGTACCTACTGCAAGAGCCCTCTCGAAGTAAGATAGTACAGTTACGCAAGAACGTACCGTAACAGTAGATCTTTGAGAGAGGCTCTTGCAGTAGATACTGCTTTCCCTCCCACCTTCCCCCTGGGTTTCTTCTACTACTTCTCCTTTCATAGCTTTATAGCTCCAGGAGCCCACTCCTGTCTCACCTTTCTAGGTCTCCTGCAGGAGAACTGGAGGGCGGGCGTGGGGATAGCTCACTATATAGCACCACACTGACATGGGGTCACGTGACATCAGGTGGGTGTTCCCCCTCCAGGCACTGCTAGCTAAAAGTTTTCCGTGTGGTCCTAGTGCCTGGCAGCTTAGTCCTATCTGTGAGTACCTACTGCAAGAGCCTCGCTTGAAGATCTGCTGTTACGGTAAATTCTTACGTAACTGTACTTTCTTACCTAAGGTGGTTTCTGAGTACACCTTAAATCAGACCATTCAATTGCATGTGTACTACCCTGGGCATTCCAGTCGGAGGCAATTCTACACATGCTTGATGTGCATAAAAGTTTACGTTACTACTCTAACAGGACGAAGTCTGTCCGCAAAACTAATCAGTTATTTGTTTCTTTTGCACCCAAAAGAGAGAGCGCCACTGTTTCAAAACAGTGTTTGTCCAAGTGGTTGGCAAACTGCATTATTTTTTTATCACAAATATAACAAATCACTTCCGGGGGAAGTCAAAGGGCATTCAACAGGAGGCATGGCTGCCTCTGCTGCTTACTTCAGGAACGTCTCTGCCACTGATATCTGTGCGGCTTCCACTTGGAGTTCTGTCCATACCTTCACTAACCATTACAGTCTGGAAATTGCTTCTAGGCACAGGGCTGGCTTTGGCCTCCCTAGCCATTCTTCAGGGACTCTTAAGGGAAAGGGGAAATTGTTTAACTAGGAAAGGCACACTAAGCCGGAGCTTGTTTCCAGGTGCGACCTGGGAGCACAAGGAAGTTAAGTGACTTGCTCAGGGTCACACAGAATGCAAGTGGAAGCTGTGGGATTCAAACCCAGGTCTGGTCTACTGGATGTCACCAGATTTGCAGCTCAGAGCCTTAGACCACTGCGCTATACTGCCTCCCTTAACCTAGATCCCTGTCTACTGCAGACCTTTTCCTGCCTCCCATGTTTCAGACTTGTCTGATTTTTGACTGCTTGGGATTCAGTCCTAATGGTTAGTACCTATTGCAAGAGCCCTCTCGAAGTAAGATAGTACAGTTTCACAAGAATTAACCGTAACAGTAGAGCTTCGGGAGAGGCTCTTGCAGTAGGTACTGCTTTCCCTCCCTCCTTCCCCCATGTTTCTTCTGCTACTTCCCTTTATATAGCTTCTATAGCTTCAGGAGCCCACTCCTCTCTCCTGTCGCACCTTTCTAGGTCTCCGGCACGAGAACTGGAGGGCGGGCATAGGGACCGCTCACTATATAGCATCACGCTGACGTCGGTCACATGATGTCGGGTGGGCGGTCCCCTGCCAGACACTGCTAGCTAAAGTTTTTCGGATGCACCTAGCGGCTTAGTCCTAATGGTTAGCACCTGCTGCAGAAGCCTCTCTCGAAAATCTACTGTTACTGTAAGTTCTTATGCAACTATACTTTCTAGGGGCATGGATACAGTTCACTGTTCACACTCTGGCAGTTCCACTGGAATGGTCTTTCCATCGGACATCTTTAAGCTGAGCTCCTCCCCCACCACCCAGGTGGTATAGCCCCCAACTCCGCCCTGTGACATCAGATCTTTCTTTCCCCAGGAAGAACAGATCACCTCATTAACAGCTCCTGCTTTGGTTATCACACAACTGACAACTTAGTAAGTTCTCTCTAAGATTACTTCATGTTTCTGGGTTTTCAACTCCCCTTGTACAAGAATCATGGAGCCATGGAAGCCTGGGCTCAAATTCTGTGCTCGGTGCTAGCAGACGATGTCAGTCACTGAGCTGCATGACACGTGCCTATACTGCCTGAGTGGGCAGCATGACATGGCCGGATGCAGTCTTTGCCTTTCCATGCTTCTATAATCCCTGGAAGATGGGAAGCACTGGCTTACCCTCAACCAGCCTTTTGAATGGGATCCAAAGACCCGGCCTAAAGCGAGTAAACAGGCCTCAGTGGCTGCCAAGTCATCTCAGTTAGCAGCCTTAGAAGAGGAAGCAGCGGCCACTGCGGTGGGCAACTCCTTGATCTCCGCGTTTCTTCTGGCTGGGTCCAGTATCAGAGGGTCCTTCATGGAAGAATTCTGTGAGATATGCATTGTCCTCCAGACCCTGGGGGGAGAGTCCTGCCCACTGCAACACCTAAGAAACCTAAGTGCTGCCAGCACCATTCGTGGGACCGAGAGAGATAAAGATCCTACTGATCTGACTTTGGGGTATCTCTTGCAGCAGGCCACACCTATAGAACTATAGCCACCAGACATTAGCACCACATGGAAACTTTTCTACCTAGCAATCTACCAGTGGGCCACCCACCACAGCATTAGGTGCTGACGTGACCACATGCTATAAGAGTGGGTGGCCCCCACACCCTCCTCAGTTATTTTCCCACCGTCAACCAATGCACATTGGACCTTTCGTAATGCCGTTGCTTCAGTCAACCACCATTCTGTCTATAACTTCGGTTTTTGTTTTCTCACCTCATTTTTCTGTGATTTACCTTTTTCGTTTGTGTCTTCTCAGCCTTCTTAGTCTTACAACCATTCGACTAAATTTATTTATTTAGTTTTTGTTAACCGGGTTAGGTGTGCTAGCCAAAGTTGACTATTTTCAGGCACGACCTGGGAGAATACATACATAAAAATGAGATGAGATTATACAGTACATAGTATATAGTACAGGCAGGTTAGAATACAGATCAAGTCAGACAGTTCTTGAGATAATACATATAGCTAGGCAGAGGTGACAAAAAGGTGACATTAGTACATGCAGAGAACAGCTGAAAATGGGCTAAGTGGCAGCTATAAAGACATTTTATAGCAAAGCTTGTGTACAGGTGCAGCAGTGTCATGGGAGAAGTAGGGTAGTTAGCTGTGAGGCATTAAGTAGGATCAAAGCATGTGCAAGGGTCCCAGGATAGGTGGCGATATGCACCTGTGAAAAGACGGCCACTATGCCTGTGTTCTCTGCCTAGACCCATAGAAACATAGAATTTGACGGCAGATAAGGACCGCTTGGTCCACCTAGTCTGCCCATTTCCCTACCTGATGGATGAGCTGCAGATTCTAGCTATCAACAGCATACTTCCTTCTACCCCCCCCCACTAGAATTGCCACTGTTCCTGACTCCACAGCCTCGTCAGGAAGGCTGTTCCATGCATCCACAACCCTCTCTGTGAAAAAATACTTTCCAACATTACCTCTGAGCCATCCCCCCTCTATCTTCAAATTGTGCCCCCTTGTTCTTGAACATCTCTTCTTGCCATGCCATGATGTTGACACCTGCTCCATCTGCTGCGGCTTCAACCAGACCATTCATCTCCAGCTGACCTTGGAAAACGTTCTGTTCCAGCAAACCATCCCCAGCATGGAAAAAGAGTTGCAGGCCAGGGGTGCCTTAATCTTGCCAGCCTCATTCTCAGGTTCTCTGTCATTGAAATCCCGGGAAAAATCCTCGGGTAAACATAAGCACGGGGACAAGGACTGCACCAAACCCTGCATCACTCGGCGAGCGCAGCGGGGCCATCCTCCGCTTCATGGGGTTGGCAGCAACACCTGCCATACATACCCTATGTCCTACAGGGCTACTGTTGACAGTGCCTCAGCCAACCTTACTTTGGCAGGGAGTTCCTTGACAGCCATACTCCATCCCGGCCCCCAGCCTGCTGTTCTGGCCCTGTTGCCTGGCCGGGCTTGCGGTCAGGAGGTTCAGTTTGCCTTCAACCGGCGGGCTTAGAAGCTTCAGGGTGTTCTGTGCCTACCTGACCACTGGCCACCACAATGACGTTGGCCCCTCCAGCCTTGGAGCCACTGCCTGCCCCGGCGTTGCCCCAGGCCGCTTTCTGGCCCTCTTCACCATCCCACAGGGAGGAAACTCAGACTGAGGACTCCTCCTCGAGGTCTAGTCATATCAGGTCTCCATCACCGATGCGTATGCCGGTCCCTCCTCAGTTGGCACTGCCTGGCTACGCGGCACCAGTCATGGTGAACTTTTCTTCACTACTCTCTTCCCTATAGGACTTCATGCAGGCCCACCTGGAGCCCCCACACTCCCTCTAACATTCAGGAGAAGGGGATGAATACCACCCCAACCTTCAACCCTCCGATGAAGATGACGACTATGAAGGGGGAGCTACCCCTTCTCACTCTACCTCCATGGTATCGTCGGACAGGGAGGAGACCCCATAATGTATTCACTGTACCCCCCAGATGATCTGTCATTCATGAGAATTCTCCGCCAGATGCAGGCGGCGATGGGTTCTGACATGGAGGAGCAAGACCCCAGCAGACATCGGTTAACTACCTACCTATGTCTGCCCGACACTCCTCTCTTGGTGATTCTTCCTCTGATTGAACTCTTTGATGACTCCACCGTGGTAGATTGGCACCCCTTAACCTGGTCCCTGCTATGCCCAGGAAAGCGAACAAACTTTACCACACCCCAGCGGAGGAGCCATTCTTTGCAGAACAGGCACAGGCTGATTCAGTGGTCATTAATGATGCCGACGACCGCAGCAAATGACCAAAACACCTAAGTTCTCCCCCCCCCCGACAAAGTATCCTGGAGATTGGACTTACTGAGCAAGAGGACCTTTACCTCAGCCACCCTGGCCATCAGGGTCCTGAACTACATGGGCCATATGGCACAATTCCTAAATTTTCATTTGGACCAAGCTGAGGAATTGGCCAGTTCCCTTCAAGAGGATCAGAGGAAGCAGCAGCTCTTGCAGTCCCTCCAGTCGGGAGCTGACGTCAGTCTGCATCTCCTCAGCCTATGACGCTGTCGATACTTTGGCCAGGGCAGCCAATGCCAGCGTCTGCCTAAGCTGGCACTCCTGGCTTAGAGTGTCGGAGTTGGCCCAGGACGTTCAGTTATCTATCCGGAATGCCCCCTTCAGGAGATATAAATTGTTTGGAGCTAATGTGTAACAGATCCTTGATGCCCTACAGGCCTCTGGACATACCCTAAGATCTATCCACTCCATGCACCACACTCAAGACTAGGATTGGACAACGTGTGCCCTTTTGTCTGGCGACCAACAAGTCCAGACCCTCTGCTGGACCTCAGAGCAAGCATCAAGGGTTCACCTCTTTGCCTACCCACACTGCCGCAGCTAGAAAGGCTCTCACAGGCAGTAGTGCAGTCACAACTGCGGCCTCTTCCAGCTCCACCTGACTCCTCCTTACCCGAACCCCCCCCCCCTTGATAAATTAGGAGGCGGTTGTCGGGGGTCACTTTTCCTTACACCTGGACAGGTGGAGGGAGATTACCAATGACAGCTGGATACTGCAGCTCATAGAGCACGGTCATACTCTGGAACTTCTAGAGTGGCCTCCAGAAAAACCTCCAGTTCAGTCCCTTTACCCTTCAGACCACATCCCAGTACTCTGGGAGGAAATCCAATCTCTGCTGCAAAAGAAGGCAGTGGAACCCGTCCCAGTGGATCAGCAGGGGAAGGGGTACTATTCTCATTTTCTCCTGGTCCCCAAATGCACAGGGGATCTTAGGCCCATCATAGACCTCCAAGAGCTCAGTCTGTTCATCCAGTACAAAATGTTCTGGATGGTGACACTTCAGGGTCTGTTGCCCCTTCTGCACCAGGGGGATTGGATTTGCTCCCTCGATATGAAAGATGCCTATCTGCATATCAAGGTTCACGCATCCCACAAATAGTACCTGAGGTTTCAGTTCCAGGGGGAACACTTCCAATTCAGGGCATTGCCCCTTGGTTTGTCCTTGGCCTCTCGAGTATTTACCAAATACCTGGCAGTGGTAGCAGCTGCCCTCAGGCGGGAGGGCCTTTATGTCTTCCCCTTCCTGGACAATTGGTTCCTCAAGACCCAGTCCAGGGACTGCCTGCTACAGACCGTGGAACATACCACCCGCCTATTCCAAGATCTGGGGATAACTGTTAACCTGCCCAAGTAGGTTCTGATTCCATGCCAGTGCCTCCAGTACATTAGGGCGGTCTTGGACATGGTTCAGTGCATGGCCCTGCCCCATGACAGGGCATAGCGCCTGATGGCTTAGGCCACCTGTTATACAACAGTCACTTTGTCTCAGCCAGAACCTTCCTTCAAGTCCTGGGCCTGATGGCCACGGCTATAGCCACAGTGCCTCTTGCCAGACTGCACTTAAGGTTCTCCAGTGGACACTCGGGGCCCAGTGGGACCAGCGTACAGGTGACCAGGAACAGCAGGTCCTGACCTTTGCTCCAGGAAAGGTTCTCCTTTGGTGGATGGAACCCAGCCACTTGTTAATGTGGATTCCCTTGCTCATTGCATCCCCTTGGACCACAGACGCTTCGGTGGGGGTGGGAGGGCCATCTGGGGCCTTACCAAACACAAGGGATTTGGTCCGCTCTGGAGTCTTTCGCTCCACATCAGTGTTCTGGAAATGAGAGCAGTTCTCTATGCCCTGTAGGCCTTCCAGACTCAGTTGTCCCTGGGCCTTCTGCTAGTGTAAATGGACAACATCAGTGCAGTCCACTGTATCAACAAACGGGGGTAGTCACTCCTACCCTGTCGTGAAGCCATGAGAGTCTGGTACCGGGCTCTGGACCATGGCATAAAACTGCCAGCTGTCCATGTTCTAGTGCCCAAAATGCCCTGGCAGACAGCCTAAGTCGGTCACAGTCCCGGACACATGGGTGGCAGTTGCTGACCTCAGTCGGAGAAGAACTGTTCGGCAAGTGGGGTCATCCAGAATTGGACCTTTTTACGTCCCCACTCAACACAAAGCTGATGCATTTTTGCTCGCTTAATCCCAGGCCTAGAGTTTTCTGGCGAGATGTGTTGTCTCTCCAAAGATGCCCTCACCGTGGTGGAGGCATCTAGAAAGCAATCGATCAGAAACTGCTGCCTTCCGAGCTTCTTTTCTGGCCTATTACCAATCTCTCTACCGATCACCACTTGATCATTCTTCAAGGGAGGAGAGGACGGAATTCCACTCTCATCTTTCCCTCCCAAAATTGGCAATATCCCAACAGGCTACTCTGGAAGCACCAATTAGACTTGATGAGATTCTAGCACACATTAAGGCCTTAAAGCCAGCAAAATGTCCTGGCCCCGGCGGCTTAACAGCTGAATGGTATAAGAAATTTCTCGAACCCCTTCTCCCTTCCCTTCCCTTCTAACTACCTTCCGAGCGGTAGCGGAGGGAGAGTCTCCCCCTTCCTCGTGGAACTATGCAACTCTGACCCATATTCCAAAACCAAACAAGGATACAACAGATATTTCTTCTTGCCATCCAATTTTCATTTTAAACATAGATTATAAAATTTACACAGCCATATGAGCCTCACGGTTAGAAACAATATTGCCAACTTTAATCCACCCAGATCAGTCTGGATTCATAAAACACCGTAGCACCACAGACAATATTCGAGGCACTATACTAATTATAGAACATATACATTCCAGACAACTTCCCTGTGCACTATTAAGTTTCGACGCGGAGAAAGGTTTCGATAGGGTATCGTGGTTTTTTTATGGGATATCTTGAGGTCTTTTGCCTTTCCCAAATCTTTTCTAACTTGTCTTCAACAAATATACTTATAACCAAAGGCTTATATCCGAATTAATGGGAACTTTTCTTCTCTGTTTTTACTGACGCAGGGAACCAGACAAGGTAGTCCTCGTTCCCCAGCCCTATTTGCCTTATACATTGAACCCTTGGTAGCGGCTTTCCGTCAGGATCCGAAGGTGGAGGGGATCCCCCTGGGACAAAAAACTTATAAAATCTCTCTATTCGCTGACAGCATTCTTCTAACCTTGCTTTCCCTGGAGCTTTCTATCCCTGCGGCTTGGAATATCTTTCGTCAATATGAACAATTGGCAAACTGTAAACTGAACATATCAAAAACAGAGGCACTAATGTGTTATTTTTCTTCATCCAACGCTCTTCGAGGCTCCCTTTCATTGAAGTGGCATCATACTAAAATCAAATACCTAGGAATTTATATTCCCATAAAATTAATGCACCTTGAATTAGTTAATTACGAACCTCTCTCAATATAAATTCAAGAGGATTTGAACAGATGGGGACGGTTGAGGCTTACCTTTTTTCAGCGTATAGAGACCATACGCATGGATATTCTCCCAAGATTGCTATATTTATTCCAGAATATCCCCACCTTTCCGGCGGACTTTTATTTTTGATCCTGAATAAGACCATCTCCTCTTTTATTTGGAAGGGTCAAAAACCAAGGATCCGTTACTCACTATTAACTCTAAATTTGGAACTTGGGGGTGTCAATCTTCCCAATCTAAAACTCTATGCACTAGCTGCCTTCTTAAAAATATTCTTCATTTGGCTATCCCCGACGTATCCGTCAATATGGAAGGACATTGAATTTTTACTTAATGAAATGTATGATGTGGAAAAAATAGCTGTTTCCTCTAGGGAATGCACCCCCCCTTTGAGAGATTTTTCGTACTTCACTGCCCAGGCGTTAAGGGTTTGGCAAAAGATAAAACGAATAACATCTCTAAAACAACTAATTTTCTCATTTACTTTAATCTCAGCGGATGAATCATTTTTGCCAGCCAATTATGACTCTACGTTTAAAACATGGAGGAGATTTGGTCTTAATTTCTATGGACAATTTCTCAATCCCTCTGGGGTGGTTTCTTTTTCTGTTTTACAAACCCAGTATTCCCTTCCAGAGAGGGATAAGTTCATATACACCCAGGTGAGAAATTTTATACTTAGACAGAGGGAGACCTCAGTTTGTTTGCCCCCACCCCTTCCAGCAATATGGAAACTAATGAGAGACACCCTACAGGGTAATTTATGGGATAAGATAATCAGTCATCTATATGGAATCTTACGGGAGGCACTGGGAGATTCTTCTTTAACAATACTGGAAGCCTGGAATAAAGATCTGCAAACAGGTGTTTCTTTCGAAACATGGCAAGGGGCAACTTTAAAAGCCATCAAGATAACCGCCTCTAATGTATGGCGGGAATTTGCATGAAAGTCCTGCTCTCAGTACTTCCAATCTCCGGCAATACTTACTAAATATCTCCCTGCTTCCTATGGTTTCTGTTGGAGAGGCTGTAACTGTAGACTAGCAGATTTGGGTCACATTTTTTGGTTCTGCCCAATGCTGGCACCCTTTCGGTGTGCATTACAAGTAGAGTTGGCAGGATGTTTTGGAGAAGATATAGAACTAACAGCGGAAACTGTACTTTTATCAATCTATCCCCCTCATAGTCCCCGATGGGACAGGACCTTACTTCCCTTATTCATTCTGGTAGCAAAAAAAACTATCACCCGACAGTGGATGACACCTCAGATATGCTCAATGAGTGACTGGCGAAAAATTACCAAGGAAATTTATCAAAATGAACAACTTATAGCTAAATTTTGGGATAGACTCCCTCAATTTGAAATAAAACTGCACAAGTGGGTGTTCTATCAGTCAGGTTTGGACCCAGATTTTGTCCCCTAGGAAATTGATTTTATTGGGAAAGCATTAATCCCATCTGAAGGCCTACCTTATAGGGAGGGAAGCAAAGAGGATGGGAAGAAAGGGAAAGAAAGAGAAAAAAGCATTGAAGTACGGGATGAGGAAGGAAAACAAATGAAAGTCAAGGGTTAATATATGATGCTTGTGTGGATATCTGTACAACAAGGAAAATTACCATGTAAACACTGTCTGATGACAACACCTAAATATGTGGAAAGTTTGATGGTAAATACTCTTATGTAACACCATGTCTCGCTTCTCAAAAAAAAAAGAAACTGCTGCCTTCAAATGGAAGTGATTCTCCATTTGGTGTCTGGGCAAGGGGCTGGACCCTTTATCCTGTCCGGTGGCCAGCATTTTGGACTACCTGTGGTCCCTCTCCAAAGGAAGACTTCGGTCAACGTCCCTTAAGGTGCATCTGGTAGCCATCTCTGCTTACAGGGCGCAGGCTGGTCAGCAGTCGGTGGTGCAGAAGGTGGTCTGGCGCTTTTTCAAAGGCTTAGATCACATGTCCCCTCCGGTGCGTTAACCACCACCACCGTGGTACTTGTTGCTGGTTTTGGCAAAGCTTATGGGCAAGCCATTCGAACCGATGCACAGGTGTGACATGTCTCACCTGTCATGGAAGACCGCCTTCTTGGTGGCTAGCACGTCAGCCAGAAGGATTAGTGAGCTTCAGGCACTTTCGGTGGAGTCTCCTTACGTGGTCTTCCACAGAGACAAGGTTGTCCTGCGCTCCAACCTGAAGTTCCTCCCAAAGGTTGTGTCAAGAGTTTCACCTGAATCAGGTGATGACTCTTCTGGTGTTTTTCCTGAATCACACCTTGGAAGCCGAACACAGGCTCCATACTCTGGATCTGAGGCGAGCGCTCGCTTACAACAAAAAGCGTACGTCTGGAGTTCGGGGAGAGGTTCGCCAGCTGTTTTTCACCTACGCTGAAGCTGCACCTGCCAGACCTGCAGCCAAGTGGACAGTTGGCAGGTGGATCACATCCTGCATTGATCTCAGCTATGGGTTGGCAGGTAGGGAGCCTCCCCCGGAGGGCTAAGGGCTCATTCCAGCCGCCATACCACTGTACTGGTGGCTGCTTCTAGGGACGTCCCTAGGCAGGAGATCTGCAGGGCTGCTACCTGGAAGTCAGCACACACCTTCATTTCCCATTACCACATTGACTTCAAGTCACACTGGGATGCTGGTTTTGTGGCCTCAGTTCTCCAATCTCTGTTCCCTAAATAGGGTGTGTGCGCCTTGCCTCCCTCCTCATGGAGAACTGCTAGGAGTCTGCCAGATAGTGTGGATAGAAAGTACAGTTACGCAAGAACTTACTGTAACAGTAGATCTTCAACAGGAACTCTTGCAGCAGATAACCCTGGTAGGACTGAAGCCGGCAGGTGGACCACCCCTGACATCGGCCCACCCCCGACATAATGCACAGTATAAAGGGGGCGGTCCCTCAGTGTCACCTCAGTTCTCCCGCTGGTGACTCTGGCACTGATATATGGATGGATGGAGAAACCAAGGATACTCCTCTAAACAGGAGGTCAGATGGTCTTGCTGCAAATGCAGAAGGAATCCCTAGTGGGGAAGGCGGGTGGGAAACAGCGTCTATTGCAAGAGCTCCTCTCGAAGAACTACTGTTATGGTAAGTTGTTACGTAACTGTACTATCTTCAAGATGGAGCTCTTGCAGCAGGTAACACTGGTGGGACTGAGTCCCAAGCAGTACAGAGGCCCTTATTTACAGGGTGGAGGAAATGGAGAGATAAAGACTGAATCCCTCATGAGAGGCATCCCTAAATGGAGAGAGAAAGACTGAATCCCTCATAAGAGGCAGTACTGCAAGGCCGAAGCTGGTCCAGCGCCTGGAAGCAGTGTCCAGACTGTAATGCTTCATGAACTTGTGGACCGAACTCCAGGTGGCAGCTGCGCATATGTCAGCAGCAGACACGATCTTACTTAGAGAAACAGCTCTTGCAGCAGGTTACACCATTAGGACTGAAGCTGGCAGGCGCCAGGACCCCACAGAAATGTTCTAACTAGCAGTATCCAGCGGGGACTGCCCCTGATGTCGGCCCCGCCCCCAACATCAGGCATCGTATAAAAGGGGGGGGTCCCCCAGAATCCCCAGTTCTTTTCCCTCCGTCGACTCGCCAGCATCGGCCTCACGGTCCCACTCTAGCATACGACGACTAGAACTTTCAGTTTACCACTAAATGTCGGCATCTCCAACTCCTTCTTCAGAAGGACATCCTTCCAAGTGTGCCTGCTGTAAACAGATCCCTTTCAAGGATCCTCATTCATGCTGCCTGCGGTGCTTAGGCCCGGAACATGACACTAAGGCCTGCTCCTTTTGTCAGGGGTTTAATAGTCGCCCAGGATCCGCCGCCAGAAAGCACTTCAGGGGTACCTCTTGGAAGAAAAGTTCAAAAGCATGGACAAAGACCCTGCCTCCAGAGGTGAGTCTACCTCTAAGTCCCACAAACACCGGGACAAGCATCGGGAGAAGGCCAGATCCAGATCCCCTAACCAGGCCTCAGACTCGCGCACCAGCTCAGGCTCCATGCACTCAGACCGCTCTCCCTCCAGGGCTTGCTCTCACCCCTGTCCAGTAAAGGTCAAGTCTTCAGGCAGCACTTCGGTTTCTCTGCATCCCATCAAGACTTCCAGGCCTTTGCCTTCCTCAACACCTCCCCGGGCCTCATGGAAGCCTTCAGACCGTCACCAGTCCAAGTCTTCTTCCAAATCTTCTTCAGAGAGACGCCAGGACCCCGACACCAGATCGGTCTCCCAGCCTCCCAGGGGTCCGGATCCCCCTCTTAGGAAGACTAAGGACCTGACGTCCCTAAAACGGACGACAGACCCGAAGCGGGCTTCTGACCCTCCATCGGGCAAACGCCCATCGGACCAGACTTCGGCTAAGCATCCGACATCAGTGAGACGCTCGCCAGAGCCGAAGACTGCCTCCCTGTCACCGGTGGACACCGGTCACTGGGACTCCACAGAGGAAGACCTGACATTGCCTGATGACCAGGCAGGCGACAGTGAGGACGTCGGGCTTCCACAGGAGCCTTTGCCAATCCCGGAGACGACCTCAGACCCGACGCCCGATACCGGCGATAGACCACCGGCACCAGGTCCGTCGTCCGGTATGAATATTCAAGAGGTCAAGGATCTCTTTACCTTTTGGTAGGACACCATAAAGAAGGATGTGATCCCAGTCAAACCTCTTCCTCCTCCTCCTTCACCTCCTACTCCCCCTCCTCCACCGCAGGGGCCAGCAGGAAGACCACCGACCCCCAAGGAGCACACTCCACCTCCTAGGGGTAGATTCAAAGAACGGAGAAGGCCCTCCTCAAGATCTCCCTCAGGATCTCCCAGTCCTAAGCGACCCAGACGTCGACGGTCCACTCCGCCAGGGGAGGATTCTAGACCTGACACTTCAGATACCTCCAGGTCTCCTTCTCCAATCAGCATCCCATCACCTGACCCACAAGACCTGCCCAGGTTACCTCCGGATGATCCCTCCTTTTCTGAGATCATGAGGTACATCCAGGAGAACATGGGATGGGATTCGGAAGATCTCGACCCCAAGAGACAGCGCCTAGCTCGTTACCTTCGGCAGAAGGACCCTAAGCCTGTGGTGGTGCCACTCTTGGTGGACACCTTCGCAGACATCACCAAGGCTGCGTGGAAGCGTCCGCACTCCACCCCCGAGGTGCCGAAGAAAGCTGACTGCCTGTACAGGGCCCCGACAGAGGGCCAGTACTTGGCGCAACAACCTCTGGCTGATTCCCTGGTCATGACAGCCTCTCATGACAGGTCCCAATGACCACAGCATCTGAGCACACAGCTACCGGACCAGGAATCCAAGCAGTTGGATGCCCTGTGGAGGCGCATGTATGCGGCTGCTACATGCTCCATCAGGTCCCTGAACTATCTGTCTCATATGGTTCAGTTTCAGAATGCCCTGTGGGAACAGGGTCAGGACCTAGTTGATAAATTACCGGATGGTGAGCAGAAGGTGAAACCTCCTCCACACAGGGTCAGACGTGGGGACCCAAGTGTAATGAGCCGCATACGATTCTGCGGACTCGTCCGCCAGGGGCGCAGCTTCAGGCGTCTGTCTCTGGAGACACTCCTGGCTCCGTGTCTCCGGTTTTACCCCAGACGTACAGAAGAGTATCCTCGACGTCCCTTACAATGGAGAGGTCCTGTTTGGTGAACCCTCTGAAAAGGTCATCAGCAAGCTACAGGATGCCGGGAAGGCAGTAAGGTCTGTACAGGCCATGTACAGATCCAAATCTGGTTCCTTTCGTAGGAACCAGAACCGTTTTGGGCTGGCAACAACGACAGCAGCCACGTTCCAGCCAGCAACAAAGGGGCACCTTCCACTGTAAGGCCCAACCTAAATCTTCCCCAGGCAGAGGTCAGCAGTATACCAAACCGGCCCAGCCTGCGGGAACCAACGCTGCCACAGCATGACTCCTTCCTGGCCCCCGCCCCTCCTCAGGATCAACGGGCAGAAAAGGTCGGGGGTCGCATTGCTCCCCACTTTTCAGGGTGGCAGTCGATCACCACCGACCGGTGGGTACTTCAAATGGTCGAGAGGTCACTTCATAGAATTCCTCGACCATCCACCATCAAGACCTCCCCTGCTTTCCCGTTATTCAGGTCAGCACACACTGCTCATACAGCAGGAGGTGCTCGCACTTCTGGGAAAGGAAGCTATAGAGCATGTGCCGAGGAACCTGAGAGGTGCAGGTTACTATTCCCACTTCTTTCTGGTTCCCAAAAAGACAGGGGACCTCCGTCCAATACTGGATCTCAGTGATCTCAACGCTTCGGTCCTCTACAAACGTTTCCACATGGTGACCCTTCCCGGTCTGTTACCCAAGCTCAAGCAGGGCGCCTTCCTAGCGTCCTTGGACATGCAGGATGCCTACCTGCACATACCCATTGCTCAAGCACACAAGAAGTTCTTGCGCTTCGGATTTCTAGGTCGCCATTATCAGTTCCGAGCCCTCCCTTTCGGACTGTCATCGGCACCGCGGGTGTTTACGAAGTGCATGGCAGTTGTAGCAGCGGCTCTAAGGAGACAAGGCCACTATGTGTTCCCCTACCTGGACGACTGGCTCCTCATGGCATCCTCTCAGGAGGCTCTGATGTCCGCAATTCACTGTACTCAGTCCCTGTTCGTGGCGTTGGGCATCATTATCAATCAGGAGAAGTCACACCTGGTTCCGTCACAGAATCTGCAGTTCATAGGCGCAGTTCTGGACACCGTCCAGAGGAAGAACTTTTCTGCCCCGGGACTGAGCGGAACACATCAGATCCCTCATCAGGGACATCTTGGCAAAGAAGACATTCCCAGACAGACTGGTCCTTTGCCTGCTCGGACACATGGCTGTGGCCATTGCAACAGTCCCGCGAGCCCATCTCCACATGCGGGTGACCCAGTGGATGTTACGGGTACAATGGGATCAGAAGCTAGACCATTTGCAACTTCCAATTCGGATCACGAATGCCATAATACATGATTGGCAATGGTGGCTAGATTCAAAGAACCTGTCAGCAGGGGTCCCGTTCATTGCGCCGTCTTTGATTGTGACGCTCTCCACGGACGCCTCAGGGTTCGGTTGGGGAGCACACCTCAACGGGGTCAGGTCTCTGGGCTCGTGGATGCCCCAGGAAGCTCATCTCCACATAAATATTTTGGAAATGAGAGCAGTTCTTTATGCCCTGCAGGCCTTCCAGTCGGAGATCCCACCGGGTACTCTCCTGTTACAAACAGACAATACTGCGGTGATGAATTACCTCAACAAACAAGGAGGCACCCATTCCTACCCGCTTTGCAGGGAGGCCATGAGGGTGTGGGATTCGGTTCTACAACACGGCGCAAACCTCATTGCTGTTCATGTCCCAGGAGTGGACAACGTCATCGCAGACAGTCTGAGTCGCTCTCAGGCCAGAGTCCACGAGTGGGAACTACTCCAGGAGGTGGTAGAGGATCTGTTTCACAGATGGGGCACACCTGAGTTAGACCTTTTCACGTCCCCATCCAACGCAAAACTGCCCAATTTCTGCTCGCTAGATCCAGGGCCTGGTGTTTTCTGGCTAGACGCGTGGTCCCTCTGCTGGACGGGCAGATTCCTCTACGCGTTTCCTCCCTTCCCGTTGATCCAGAGGGTCCTTTTGAAACTCCGTAGAGAGCAGGTGATGCTGATATTTATCGCGCCTTTTTGGCCCAGACAGATTTGGTTCCCTCTGCTACACCAGCTGTCCCAGGAACCTCCGGTGCCTCTGCCAATCAGCTCTCACTTATTGTCCCAGGAGGCAGGTTCTTTGGTCCATCCGGACCTTCGCTCTCTGAACCTGCACGCCTGGTTCCTAGAGACATAGCTATCATGCAGTGCGGGGTCTCGCAAGAGGTAGCTGATGTTCTAGTGGCTGCTAGAAAACCGGCCACTCATGCCACATACACCATGAAGTGGTGCAGATTTTGCTTCTGGGCTCAAGCACGAGGACTTTCCCCGATGTATTGTCCGGAAAGGTCGGTCCTGGACTACCTCCTGTCTCTCTTCCAGGCAGGCTTGGCCTACTCCTCTATTAAAGTACACCTTTGTGCCATCTCAGCCTATCATGCACCTATAGGCCGACATCCCATAACTCAGTTGGACACCGCACAAGCCTTCCTGAGAGGTGTTCTCCCACCTTAGACCTCCAATTAAAGATCCTGTTCCTCCATGGGATTTACCCTTTGTCCTGGAGCAGCTCATGCTGCCACCATTTGAACCAGCCGTGGATTGCGAGCTACGTCTCCTGACATGGAAGACGTTATTTTTAGTTGCTGTTACTTCGGCCAGAAGGATTTCTGAACTTCACGCACTGATGTGCAAGAACCTTATTTGTTTTTTCACCAGGACAGGGTGTCCCTAAGGACAAATCCAAAGTTTCTACCTAAGGTGGTCTCAGCTGTCACCCTCAATCAGGACATTGACTTACCAGTGTATTTTCCTAAATACTCTAATAGAGGAGAGGCCTTGCTGCACACTCTAGATATGCATAGGTGTCTAAGATACTACCTGACCAGAACCAGGCACCACCGTAAATCTGATTAGCTTTTCATCTCCTTCACCCATAGGATGATGGGAGGTCTGGTTTCTAAACAATCGCTGTCTAGGTGGCTCATCCTTTGTATCACGTTCTGTTACCAGAAACGTAACAAACCTTTACCGGGAGCAGTTAAGGGTCATTCCATGAGGGGGGTGGTTACCTCCTTTGCGGCCATGAAGAACGTGTCCACTTCAGCCATCTGCGCAGCAGCTACTTGGAGCACCGTGCACACCTTTATCAGGCATTATAGCCTGGACGTTGCATCATGGCGAAGAGCTGGTTTTGGTCTAACAGTCCTTCAGGGACTCCTATCCTAGGCTTCGTTCCAACTCGCGATCTCTACCTAGCCTCCTCCCACCTGCGAGGGATTTCCAGTATTGCTTGGGAATCAGTCCTAATGGTGTAACCTGCTGCAAGAGCTGTTTCTCGAAGTAAGATAGTACAGTTACTTACCGTAACAGTAGATCTTCGAGAACAGCTCTTGCAGCAGGTAGATTCCCTCCCACCATCCCCTCTGGAGGTAGAGTTGTTCTGATATCTCTTTTCTAGGATTAGGTGTTTCTAACACCACTGTGAATACCTTTTGATGGCGGATCCTCAGTCTCCACTTCTGATGTCATCTAGCGGCCGGGAGTCTCCGGCGGGAGAACTGGGGATTCTTGGGGACCGCCCCCTTTTGTATGATGCCTGACGTCGGGGGCAGGGCCGACGTCGGGGGCGGTCCCCGCTGGATACTGCTAGCTAGAAAATTTCCGTGGGGTCCTGGCACCTGCTGGCTTCAGTCCTAATGGTGTAACGTGCTGCAAGAGCTGTTCTCGAAGATCTACTGTTACAGTAAATTCTTACGTAACTGTACTTTACAGTAAATTCTTACGTAACTGTACTTTCTAGGAGTGGTATATAATTTACGTCCACACTGACACACCCGACCTCCCCTGGCAAGTGATATATGGATTATTACTTCCAGCGGGTAAGATCTGACATCATGGGGCGGTGCTGAGGGAGTTAGCCACCTGGGTGGGTCGGAGGAGTCAGCTTGAAGATGTCTGGCAAGTCTTAAAGGGAAAGAACACTGCCAGAAGTGTTGGATGTACATCATATACCACTCCTAGAACTACTGTTACAGGTGAGTAACCTGTTTTTAGTACTTGTAACCATAATTTTATTGCTGGTATTCAGTTCCCAACTTCCCACCCAGTCTCCTCTAGCTAGTCTTATACTTCTGCTTCTTGTTTCAGTATCCAGCTCTGGAGTTAGGCGGGCAGAGACTCAAGAACCTTTGTTTGGGTGGTCGGAGTTGTCGTATTAGAATTCTTTCTGAGGCACTGAACATAGCAATATAACTTGGCTAGTATCCAGCACTAAAAAAGACTAGGTTTTTATTGTTAGTATTGTAATGTGCACTTTCTCAAGTGAGAGATTTTACAGGAGAACAGCTAGAATTTTATTTACATCAATACACATTGGATGGGAAACTCCTACCCTTCCATTGCAGCTTTCTTAAAAGATGAGATAAGTTTGCTGCCACAGTACTGGGATGTAAGCAATGCTAGGTTATTATTTTTAAATGAATACATCACTTGGAAATAACTTTTCTAATTAGAACATTTTATTTTTAACCTTGTTTTTATGTAAAAGGTTTTTTTATGCTTGAAAGAGGTTGTCTATGCCCCTTTAAATATACATTCTCCAGCCGGCCCGGTGTCGCTAAGGGTTGAGGCGCTGGACGCCACAGCTCACGCCAAGCTGGAGACCCAGTTTCGGGACCAAGCCTGGGAGGTCAGCAGGAGGGGGAGGCCGGGGAGATGGATTGAGCGGCTACAGGCTGCTCTCCTCAACCGGGTGGGGATCCAGTCACGCCTGCTGTAAAGCTGCCACCAGGTGGAGGCCCGAGGCTAGTGCAGACAGGAGTGGTTAGCATAGGGAGGGTGCCAGGGATTGCTGCGTGTGTATGCCTCCACACGCACACAAGCAACTGCATGTAGGGGAGGGGCGAAGTGGAAATTGTCACTGACAGGATCCATGATGGCTCACAGTGCCCGCACCGCCCCGGAGTCTGGATGTTGGTCTCCGGGAGGGGGAAAGTTGCGCCTTCGGCCTCCCTCGGCCCTGTTGGGGGACCGTGGGCGACGTTGCCAGGAGGGTCGGGCGCAGGAGTCAGGGACAGGAGAGCGAGCCCCTCCAAGGGAGAGACTGGAGCCGCCTGGCAGCTCCACGGGGAGCATAAAATGTGTGTATAGATATAACAATATATATATATATATATATGTTCTCCATAAATTACTCTTTAAATAGGTATGTTTTGTAATTTGAAAGGTAGGTCCTTCTGCAGCCACAAGCCACTCACCAGTTAACCCACGTTCGTAACACTAGAGCGAAAAATAAAAAAATAGGGAGGTGGTAGGCTAACAAATCTTCTGGCTAGCAGCAATTCCTGCAGTTTTTTAGTTTAATTTGGGTAACATTCCAGATAGACTGATTTAGTGGCTGAACTTAGCTAAACCACAGGGCTTTCCTTACAAAAGACTGCACATGTAATAAAACATTTTTCCTACCTGGAGTACATGATCAAATGTAGACTTGTGGGTGTTGCACTGATTACTTTTGTTTGAACGGTTACATTTCTTTCAGTGTTTCAAGGGAAATTGTCCCCCCACCGCCTTCTTGACTTACTTTTAAGCCCCATGCTAGCGGAACTCCTTAATCACTGTCCCCTGGGGCTTTATGTGTCTGGGTTGTGTTGTTATGTCTGCTGCGGTTGGAGGCTGGCCATTAATATTTTCTTTTTCTGGGAGGCAGTCCACTTGGCGAAGGTTGCAGTCCAGGCTCAGACTGGGGGCAGGTACAATAGTTTGCCATTTGCTGGGAGGGAGCTAGGCTTCAAACATTTAGAAAGGGAACAGTGAACGCATCCTGACTGCAGCAGTTAGTAGTGTTACTTAAATTCAGATTGCCAAATGGTCCATATTTAACTCAACCTGAATAAACGCTAATATGAAAAACAGTTTTTAGTTGTTTCTTTTTATGGACAGCATTCTGCACAGTTCTTTCTATTCATAGAACCAGCAATGTGGACATTTTACGATGTCCTGGTTTGTGCACTGAATGCTAAGCATGAACTGTTAACTGAGGAGAATAATGATCAGAGTTCTGTACAGAAACCTTGATATAGTTAAAACTCCAGATCACTGGTTCCATGAAGAGAACTGTAACAGAATAGGCTGCCCACAAAATCAAAACAGTGCAAAATACCTTTTTTTTTTTCCCACATCAGTTTTTATTCAGGTACAATTAAATATGGATCATTTAAGGGTATTTATATAACTTCTGAAAATAGGACCATAATGTACAGCTGTTAATTAAGAATCATTTCCTGCCCTCTTTAATGAGAACAGGAAATTAGTTCTAATGGCAGCTGTTTATAATGTTCCTCTTTTAAGAAATTATATTCGAAACTTTCAAATGGTTCATATTTTCACAGGCTATATCTGGGGTATGGTGGGGCAATGGACAACCCATGCTTTGCCTCCCCACTGAGCCCTATTTAAGTACACCTGCAGCATTCTCCAGACACTTGATTTCCATTGCTGGCCGCTTCCTACCTCCTTTGCTCTGCTGTGGCTACCTCGCCTGATTGTCCGTAGCTACTCTTGATTCTGGTGCCAGCAGTCAATTGAAGTTTACTACTAGAGTTCCTGGATGCACTGGATCGTACTTTGAGAAACAGCTTTTGCTGCAGTTTACACCATTAGGACTGAAGCCGGCAGGTGCCAGGACCCCACGGAAAAATTCTAGATAGCAGTATCCAGCGGGGGACCGCCGCCGACGTCTGCCCTCTCCCAACGTCGGGCATCATATAAAAGGGGGGGGGTCCTCCAGCATCCAGCATCCCCAGTTCTTTTCCCGCCGTCGGCTCGCCAGCATCGACCTCACGGACGCCTGCATCAATAATATGACACGCGAAATCTTTACAAAATAATTACAAATCCATGTCTACTTCTCCAACTCCTCTTGAAGAACACCCCTCAAAGTGTGCCTGCGGCAAGCAGATCCCCTTCGCCGACCATCGTTCGGCTTGTGTGAGGTGCTTGGGCCCGGAACATGACACCCAGACCTGCTCCATCTGCCAACAATTTAATAGCAGGACCAGGATCCGCCGCCAAAAGGCCCTTCAGGGGTTCCTTCTTGAAGAGAGACTTCACAAAATGGAAAATAGACCTTCCTCCAAAGGAGATTCTTCCCATAAGACCGGGATGCACCGGGACAAGCACCGGGACTCGGGTAGGTCGGGGTCCCCCAGCAGGGCTTCTGAATCCAGGACCAGCTCCAGCTCTACGCGGTCCGACTGTTCTCCTTCCTGGGCCTGCTCCCAACCTCCCCCAGTTAAGGTAAGGTCTTTAGGGGGTTCTTCAGCCTCCTTGCACCCGCTTAAGACCCACCGGGCGCCCGACTCTTCTTCCAGGCCTGACTCTTCAGAAAAACATAGGAAGTGTTCCTCAAAATCTAGCGGGGTGTCAGGCTGATGCCGGGACACCAACCTCAGGTCCATCTCCCAGCCTCCCAAGGCCCCGGAAAGGAAGACCAAGGATCTGACGCCTCTTAAGCGGATGTCACAGAATAAAAAGGTGCCTGACCCGATGCCCGGAAAATGGACTCCCGACCCGACAGCAGTTGTACCGACGCCGGGTGACACCGGACGTCAGGGGTCCTCAGGAGAGGAGGCTGAGGAATCCGAGAAGGTCATCACCAAGCTACAGGACGCCGGGAAGGCAGTTCGGACTGTACTGGCCCAAATCTGGTTCCTTTCGGAGGAACCAGAACCGTTTTCACAGCAGGCAACAACGGCAACAACCACGTTCTGGCCAGCAACCCTGGGGCAATTTTGGTCGCAAAGGTCAAGCCAGATTCCCCATGGGCCAGGGCTCAAAGCATCCCAAGGCAGCCCAGCCCACGGGACCCAATGCCACCACAGCATGACTCCTTCCCGGCTCTCACCCTTCCTCTGGATCAAAGGATAAAGGTCGGGGGGTCACATCTCTCATTGCCTTCCGGGATGGCAGAGGATCACCTCCGACCTGTAGGTGTTACAGTTGGTACAGCGAGGACACTTTTTAGAGTTTCTCGGCCACCCACCATCCAGACCTCCCTTGCTCTCCCGTTACTCGCTCGGGTCAGCATGCTTTGCTCATCCAGCAGGAGATCTTGGCCCTCCTGGACAAGGAGGCCGTAGAGTACGTTCCACCGGACCAGAAAGGAAAAGGTGGTTATTCCCACCACTTCCTGGTCCCAAAGAAAACAGGGGACTTGCGCCCAATCTTAGATCTCAGCGATCTCAACACATTTGTGTTATACAAACGCTTCCGCATGGTGACCCTACCGGGTCTCATCCCCATGCTCAAAGAAGGTGCATGGCTAGCATCGCTGGACATGCAGGACGCTTACCTACATCTCCCGATCGCTCGAACGCATCAAAGGTTTCTGCGCTTCGAGTTTCTGAGACACAACTAGCAGTTCCGAGCCCTCCTGTTCGGACTGTCTTCTGCACCTTGGGTGTTAACGAAGTGCATGGCAGTCGTGGCAGCAACTCTTAGGAGGCAGGGCCACTATGTTTTTCTGTACCTAGACGACTGGCTCCTCATGACACCCTCTTGGGAGGCCCTGATGTCCGCCATTCAGGACACCCATTCTCCTTTCCAATCGTTAGGCATCATCATCAACCAGGAGAAGTCACACCTTGTCCCATCTCAGACTCTGCAATTTATTGGAGCAGTTCTGGACACCACTCAAGGGAGAGCATTGCTTCCTTCGGACAGGGCGGAACACATCGGATCCCTCAGACGGGACACAATGACAAAGACAACGGTGCCCGCCAGGACCGTTCTTTGCCTGCTCGGACATATGGCGGCTGCCATTGCGATGGTTCACCTAGCCCGACTCCATATGCGGTTTACCCAGTGGATGTTGCGGGCTCAATGGGACCAGAAGCAAGTTCATATGCAGCATTCAGTCTGGATTATGAATGCCGTCATCCGAGACTGGCAATGGTGGCTCGTCCTGGACCATCTCTCGAAAGGAGTCCCCTTCATGGTGCCACCTCCTTTAGTGACACTCTCCACGGATGACTCAGGATCCAGATGGGGAGTGCACCTCAACAGGGTCAGGACTCAAGGTTCATAGTCGTCTCTAGAGTCTCATCTGCACATAAATATTCTGGAGATGAGAGCCGTCCTCTGTGCCCTACAAGCATTCCAGATGGACATTCCACCGGGTACTCTTCTGATTCAAACACACAATACTGCAGCGATGTACTATCTCAACAAACAAGGAGGCACTCATTCCTACCCCCTTTGCAGGGAGGCTCAAAGGGTTTGGAATTGGGTACTGCAACACGGCGCAGATATTATTGCAGTGCACGTTCCCGGAGTGGACAACACAATCGCGGACAGTCTCAGCAGATCACAGGTCAGAGTCCATGAATGGGAACTGCTTCAGGAAGTCGCGGAGGATCTGTTTCGCAGATGGGGAACACCAGAATTAGACCTTTTCACGTCCCCATCCAATGCAAAACTGCCCAATTTTTGCTCGCTAGATCCAGGGCCTGGTGTTTTCTGGCAAGACGCGTTGTCCCTCTCTTGGATGGGCAGATTCCTCTATGCTTTCCCACCCTTCCCTTTGATCCAAAGGGTTTTATTGAAGCTCCGACAAGAGCAGCGTCACTGATTCTGATAGCGCCCTTTTGGCCCAGGCAAATTTGGTTCCCTCTATTACATCAGCTGACCCAGGAACCTCCGGTGCCTTTGCCATTCAGCTCTCAACTTCTGTCCTGGGAGGCAGGTTCCTTAGTCCATCCGGATCTTTGGTCGCTGAACCTGCATGCCAGGCTCCTAAAGACATAGCAGTCCTGAGATAGGGGGTCTCTCGGGAAGTTGCGGACGTTCTGGCGTCAGCCAGAAAACCCTCCACTCACGCCATGAAGTGGTGCAGATTCTGCATCTGGGCTCAAGCTCACGGATTGACCCCATTGGATTGTTCAGATAGGTCAGTGTTAGACTACCTTCTAACCCTGTATGAGACAGGCCTTGCCTACTCTTCCATTAAGGTTCACCTGTGCACCATTTCGGCGTATCATTCACCGATAGGTCGTAGCTCTCTAGCTCAACTAGAGGCTTCACGCGCTTTTTTGCATGGCATCCTGCACCTGAGACCTCCTATCAGAGACCTGGTTCCACCTTGGGATCTCCCCTTTGCTTTAGAGCAGCTTACTCTACCTCCTTTTGAACCAGCTGCAGATTGCGAGCTCCGCCTCCTCGCTTGGAAGAGCGCTCCTTTTAGTTGCTGTTACTTCTGCCAGAAGAGTTTCTGAGCTTATGCACTCATGTGCAAGGATTCTTATTTGGTTTTCACAAGGACAGGGTGTCCTAAGAACAAATCCTAAGTTCCTTCCCAAAGTGGTCTCGGCGGTCACACTCAACCAGGATATAGACCTGCCGGTGTATTACCCGAATTACGGTAACGGGGCCCTGTTGCACACTCTAGATGTGCATAGATGTCTCAGATATTATCTGACCAAAACCAAAGCCCATCGTAAGTTGTACCAGCTCTTTGTTTCCTATGCATAGCGGATGCTCGGTGCTCCTATTTCAGAACAGTCGCTTTCCAGATGGTTGGTCAAGTGCATTATATTCTGTTATCAGAAGCGCAATAAACCCTTACCGGGACCGGTGAAGGGTCATTCTACGAAGGGGGGTGGCTACCTCTTTCGCTGCGCTCAAAAGTGTCTCCACTTCAGCCATCTGTGCAGCAGCGACTTGGAGCACTGTGCACACTTTCATCAGACACTACAGTTTGGACATTGCCTCTAGGCGTAGAGCTGGTTTCGGCTTGGCGGTCCTTCAAGGACTCTTGTCCTGAAGTCTGAGTCATCTCTCCTGCCACCTCCTCCGGTAGCAAATTGTTCCCTTACTGCTTGGGGAGTCAATTTCTAATGGGCATAACCTGCTGCAGAGCTGTTTCCGAAGTAAGATAGTACAGTTACGTAAGAACTCACCGTAACAGTAGATCTTCGAGAACAGCTCTTGCAGCAGGTAGTTTCCCTCCCACCTTCCCCTCTGGAGGTTGAGTCTTCTGACCTAGTTTTTAGGCTACAGCGTCCTTTGACACCTTTTTCTAACCTTCCTTTGGAAGCGGATCCTCGGTCTCCCCTTCAGATGTCACACTTGAGCCGGGAGTCTCCGGCGGAAGAACTGGGGATGCTGGGGGACCGGCCCCTTGTATGTGATGCCTGACGTCGGGGAGGTACCGATGTCGGGGGCGGTCCCCCGCTGGATACTGCTAGCTAGAATTTTTCCGTGGGGTCCTGGCACCTGTTGGCTTCAGTCCTAATGGTGTAACCTGCTGCAAGAGCTGTTCTCGAAGATCTGCTGTTACAGTAAGTTCTTACATAATTGTACTTTTTCTTGGCTCTGCCACATTTCATCTCTGTCTCCAATAGAGCCACACTTCATCTCTGTCGCCAATACTGACCTCCTGCCATATTTTCTCCCCTTGTCTGGGCTGTGCTTGACTCTTGCAATTCTGGTTGCTGCTCCACTTCCTGCCATGCTACTGCCTCCTATTCCTGCCTTTGAGGCAGCCACTGGCTGTCTTTGGTTGTTGCCACCAGCTGTCTGTGGCTTCCCCTACTTATGTAGCCGAGGCCAACCTCCAGTGGTCCCAACACCTTACTTCCTGCTGCATGTCTCATTCTCGTAGCCTGGCTTCACAAACACTGCTTACAGCCCTGCGGGTTAGGCCGCTACCTCTGCTGGTGTCGGTCTAATTTTCCCTATTGATATATATACCTGTATATATTATTTCATTTTTTAAATTAAATGTACTTTATTAAAAAATGTTCATTTTTTTCACAACAGACATAGAACAACACAATACAATAAGACAATCATAACAATCAGACTTCAGTGAACAAATAATTAATTCAGTTTAGTTTATTTGGCCTAACAATTACAACTACCCAAAAGGGTACATTGAAGTTCAATACACAAATGTCAGAAATATTCGACCTATACCATCAATATAAACAAACAAATATAATTTGTAAGCAAAAAACCTAATAAATTCACCATACTAACTACAAAATTAACTTACATTGAGATATACAATATTATCTACAACAAACATATAAATTATAAAATGATGTTATACGATGCAGCCTAAACACAATATTTATAGCCACCTGCTTCCTTTCACATTGTTTTCCTATTTTCATATTAACAAGGCAATCATTTTATTCTAAAGAGTCTGTTACAGTTACATATATAGGCATGTAATACAGTTCATAGTATCCTTGAAGACATATTAACTAGCATAGACACCTGTTACTTTAAACATAGCTGATTAATCTCCCATGCCTTACCCTTATCATCCTCTGTAGTATACTTACAGGGTATTATTCCGGCCTTTTCTAGTGTACCCTGCAAAAGCCTATGCATTTGGTGGGTCTGCTTGCATGAGGACATGCAATCTTTTCCAGTTTTTCTGGTTTCTTGCCAGTCTGTTGATTAGGCTGAGAGTGGACTTCTCTGCAGTGAGGGTGAACATTAGACCTTACTTCGAGGGTATCTCTTGCAGCAAGCCTCACCTATGGAATTACAGTCACCAGGCACTAGGACCACATAGAAACTTTTCTAGCTAGCAGTCTACCAGGAGGACACCCGACGTCGCCTTATCTTATATGAGTGGCACACCTTCCTCAGTTCTTTTCGCACCATCGACCATTGGACTTCACTGAGATCCACTGGACTTCTCCAGTAAGGGCGAACATTAGTTCAGCATGCCATTCCTAGTAAGTGGCTGTGTCCTGGTCAAGACAGTGGCAGAGGATGACCCTTTTAGCAATCAGTGCCATTTGGTATTCCTGTGGGTCTATCAAGTCTGTGCTCATATTCCCCAGTGATACATATATTCAGGAGAAATGCCTCCTCGAGTCCAAGCAGTGGGTCGAGTTTAAACTTAAATAACCAGCTATAGCAGTTGGGCTCTGGGGACGTGCCCACAGAATATACAGGAGTATTCATATGCCCTTCCTGCACGTAGAGCAGGTATCACTACAATTTAAGCATGCAACCTAACAGGTGTGTATTACATATTGTGTAGTACATTCAACTGCAATAACCTAAAAGTATCAAATAAGTCTTTCCAAACCTTAGTCCAGTCATATTCCTCATTGACATTGGGTATAGCCTGAGCCCAGTATGGTGCAGTGCTCTCCATTTTATTCATGGTAAGGTGATGCATTCTTCCTGTTGCTCTTTAATTTTGGCTGTTGGTTGGTTGCTCTGCGGGTGCTGCCACCTGCCATGGGCTGATTCTTCTTTGCCTATTCCTTGGTTTGGTGCTGCTGCTTCTTGCCAGCTCAGACAACTTCACAGTCCCGCTGTTTCCTGTTTCTTGTGGTCTTGTTTTTGCTTATCTTTTGCAATTTTAAGGGAATCACATGTCCTTTTGGTAATCTGAGCAACACTTACAGGTGCCTAGTCCTCCTGCCCTCACTCACCCACCCACCCCAAGCGCATCATTTCCTTTATACCAGAGTTTCTGACATAACTTCCCCAAAAGCGTAAAGGACATACACCTGTCATAACCTTAACAGCCCAGCATGCTGCATAGGGGGTAGACGCACGCACACACTCACACACGCTAATAAAAAAAAAAACTAAGCAGGAAGGGAAAGAGACATGTGGGGAATAGTGCAATGCACTGGCTGTGGGGCAGCAGTCTTTCCGGAGGCGTTCTGGAGGCTGCAATGGTGCCCTATTTGCAGGCACTTTTCTGGACTGAGGGAGGAGGTTGCCCGTCTCCAGGCCGACCTGGCGCGGAGTTGGGGAAACCTTCTCCCCCACCCAGGGACCACCAGGGCCACTGCTGCTGCCTCAGAGGTTGCCAAGAAAGAGGAGTGGTTGGACCACGGTGGGCACAGGAAGGGTGAGGGTGGTGGATTAGAGGCACATCCCTCCAGTTGTACCTCTCCACAATTCATACACTGTTCTGGTGGAGCGTGGTTCCTCTATGGAGGCACCTGCAGTGGAGACTAAGGAGGATGCTGGAAACCTCCACAGAGGAGACCCACTGGAGGGTGGCACGAGACTCCACAGGGGAAGGAAATAACTCCTGGTGGTGGACCCAATCATTAGGAGGGTAGAACAGGGGAAGGGGGAGGTTAGGTGCCTGCCCAGCGCCATGGCTGGAAGAGACAGGAAGCAAATCCTCAGGATCGCGACAGCAGCTGCATGGGAGAGGGAGCTGGACATCATTGTCCACCTAGGGACAAATTACCTAGCTGGGAATGGGATCAGAGCGGTACAGGAGGAGTTTGTAGAGTTGGGGAGGGGCCTTAGACCAGTAGCATGCACGGTAACCTTCTCGGAGGTGCTGCCTGTCTATGGCATGGGTAAGGCTAGGGTATTCTGCACCATGGGATTCAATGAATGGTTGAAAAACTGGTGTGGAGCTCAGGGTTTTGGCTTCATTGGGGACTGGGGGTCCACCTGGAGGGATGCAGGCCTATACTGGTGCGATGGTCTGCAATTATCCCAGAGGGGAACCAGGATCCTAGGTGATGGGTTTAAATGCTTCATTGGCAAGCATTTAAACTAGCCAAGGGGGGAGACACTGAAAAGAAGCATGGAAATCCCAGCTCCTCCCCCCCTCCCCACACACACACACACACACACACAAAACAGGATAGTTAGTGAGGTAAACACTAAGGTAGAGAAGTCGATAGGGAGCAGGACAGGGGTCAATGGAGAAAAAGGCAAAGACAGTAAGGTCAGGGATGGGGCTAAAAGGGGTAAGGCTATCAAAAAATGAAGGGCGATGAGTACCAATGCACATAGTCTGGGTAGCAAGCTCCCTGAACTAGTGGCCTAGATGGAAGAGGGACACCTGGATATCATGGCAGTCACAGAAACATGGTACACAGAGAACCACAAATAAGATCTGGGGTTCTTTTGTAGTTTATAACTAAGATGTCAACATACTGGGGTACACAATCTACTGGAGGGACAGGGAGGGTAAAAGAGGAGAAGGAGTAGCTCTCTACATAAGGGAAGGGATCAAAGCAACTGAACTAAAGGGTGAAGAGAGAGGAGAGGAGGCACTGTGGGTCACCCTGGAGACAGGAAATGGCACCACAATCTGTACAGGGATTGTATACAAACCCCCGTCTCAGGGGGAAGAAATGGACAAGGAAATGATAGAAGGCATCCTTAGAATGGTGGAAAAGGAGGAGGTATTGTTGATGGGGGACCTGAATATGCCAGATGTTAACTAGAGCACATTTGCTGCAGCCACATCCAAGAGCAGGGTAATTCTCGATGCCCTACAGGGCGCATGTCTCAGACAGCTAGTGTTGGAACCCACTCGGGAGGGAGCAGTCTTAGACCTAGTACTCTCAAATGGGAACAGAGAGAGAGGATCTCAGATTTAGAAGTGGGTAGCCATCTGGGAACAAGCAACCACCAAACAGTGTGGTCCACGATAAATATAGCCGTAGAGTCAAGTCACACAAAGGTGAGGGTATTGGACTTTAGGAAGGCTGACTTTGGCAAAATGGCAGAGTGCCTCAGAAAAGCACTAGTAAATGGGCAAGAAGATGGGGTGAAGGAACAGTGGGGAAAGTCAAAGCTGCCATCATAGAGGCAACAAGTGTTTGTGTGATGAAAATAAACAAAACACAACGAAGAAACAAAAACACTATGGTTCTCAAAAGAGGTGGTGGGGAAGGTTAGGGAGAAAAAGAAAGCATTCAGGAGGTATAAGGAAACACAGAAGGAGCAGGACAGAGAACTGCACCAGTTAAAGCAAAAGGAAGTGGGGAAGGCAGTCAGAATAGCAAAGGCCCAAACCGAGGAAAAGATAGCCAGCTCTGTTAAGAAGGGGGATAAAACCTTTTATAGGAACATTAGGGAGTGAAGAAAAGACCAGGGGAGGGATAGTGAGACTTAATAAAGGGGAAGGGGTTGGTAGAGGGTGACAGTGACAAAGCAGAGATACTGAATGAGTACTTCTGCTCAGTATTCACAAAAGAAGAGGAGGAGGAGGTACCTAAACCAAATAATAGAAGTACACTAGATACGGGGGTCAATACCAGTCCATTCACAGAAGAAAGGGTCCTGAAAGAAGTCCTAAAACTGAAGGTGGACAAAACAATGGGGCCTAACGGGATTCACCCCAGAATTCTAAAAGAACTAAGGAGAGAACTAGTGACACCACTGACTACCCTTTTTAACAAATCATGGAAGGATGGTGTGGTACGTGAGGACTGGTAGAAGGCGGATGTGATTCCCCTTCACTAAAGTGGGAGCAAGACAGACAGGAAACTACAGACCTGTAAGTTTGACCTCAGTGGTAGGGAAAATTATGGAATCACTTCTGAAAGAAAGAATTTTTGAGTACCTAGAGGCGAGCAGGGCATAGGACCCAAGGCAGCATGGATTCACAGCAGGAAGGTCATGTCAGATGAATCTAATAGATTTCTTTGACTGGGTGACCAAAGTAGTAGACATGGGAGGGGCTGTGGACATGGCCTACGTAGACTTTAGCAAGGCATTTGACACAGTCCCACACAAAAGATTAATAAACAAGTTAGCCAGCCTGGGAGTGGGTCCCAGGGTGGTAACCTAGTGTATAAAATTGGCTGGACAATGGGCCTTGAGGGTAACAGTAACGGAGTCCACTCGGAAGAAGGGGGGTTATTAGCAGGGTGCACTTGGGTTCCGTACTAGGACCGGTCCTCTTTAATGTCTATTTAGGTGACATTTCAGAGGGACTGGAAGGAAAAGTATGCCTCTTTGCAGACGACACAAAGATCTGCAACAGGATTGATACACAAGGGGGGGTTGACAGGATGAGAAGGGACTTGGCAAGGTTGGAGGAATGGTCAAAAGTATGGCAGGTTAGATTCAGTGAAAAGTAATGCACCTGGGAAACAAAAACCGAAGAGCAGAGTACACAATGGGAGGGAGTTATTAACGACAACAAAAATGGAAAGAGACCTGATGGTAGTCATATCAGACGACCTAAAGGTAGGCAAGCAATGTGAGAAGGCAGTAAGGAGGGCTGGGGGGATACTGGGATGCATAGGGAGAGGCATCACCAGTAAAAAAACAGGAAGTTGTTATCCCTCTGTGCAGACAGTTGGTGAGACCCCATTTTGGAGTACTGCATGCAGTTCTGGAAACCTCATCTCCACACGGACATAGACAGGATGGAGGCAGTCCAGAGGAGGGAAACTAAAATGGTGCAGGGTCTGCACCAGAAATCATATAAAGAGAACTAAAGAGCTTAATATGTATACCCTCGAGGAAAGGATTGAGGGGGGGCATGATATAAACTTTCAAGTACCTCAAGGGCATCAGCAAAGTCCAAGAAGGTAGCATCTTTCAGAAAAAGAGATTTGCAAGAACAAGGGGGGCACAATTTGATTATAGAAGGGGAACAACTCAGGGGCAACATGAGGAAGTATTTTTTTACGGAGAGGGTGGTGGACGCATGGAACAGCCTTCCTGAGGAGTTGTGGGGTCAAAAACAGTGAAGGAATTCAAGAATGCATGGGACAGACATAAAGCAATTCTAGTGGGAGGTAGGAGGAAGTAGGCTGTTGGTAAAACTAGGATCTGCAGCTTATCCAGTAGGTAGGGAAATAGGCAGACTGGGTGGGCCAAGCGGTCCTTATCTGCCATCAAAGTCTTATGTTTCTAGTCGAGCTGTCACCATAGCCATATGCAAACAGGGGTCTTGGGCTCCGTGACCCTCAAATTAGAAACATAGATGGGAGAAATAAGAGAAGTGGAAGGACTATGGAGAGCTATCAGAGACAGAGTGAAGGAGGCCACCTTTATATGCGTTAGGACGGTGAGCAAAGGAACAAGGAGCAGGAGGCCCCTTTAGTTCAGAAAGGATGTGGCAAAGGCGGTTGGGGCAGGAGGAGGGCGTTCAAGAAATACAAAATAACTCAGAACTATGAGGATAAGGAGGCTTATAGAGAAATGAGGAGGCTAGCAAGGAAAGTAATCAGGAGAGCAAAGGCAACCACAGAGGAGAGGACAGCATCACAGGTAAAGAGGGAATAAAACATTTTTTAGGTATGTGGAGGATAGGAGGAAGGTTGGTCAAGGAATCTCAAGGCTGAGGGGGGAAGGTGGGGTTTTTATAGAAGGGGACTGGGAGAAAGCAGAACTAAATAAGTACTTCTGCTCAGTGTTTACGAGGGAGGGCGGGGAACATTGGGGTGGACACAAGACCTTTTAGCATGGAGAGAGTCAGGGAGGAGCTAGGCCGGCTAAGGGTGGACAAGGCTATTGGGCCGGATGAGCTGCACCTGAGAGTGATCCGGGAACTAAAAGACGAGTTGTCTGCTCTTCCAGCGAAGCTGTTCAACCTGTCCCTCAACTCTGGTAGGGTGCTGGAGGACTAGAGAAGAGCAGCTGTGGCTCCAATACACAAGGGGGGAAGCAGGGAGCTGTGGGAGAACTACCGCCCGGTTTGCCTCACTACAGTGGTGGGCAAGGTCATGCAGGCACTCATAAAGGAAAGGGTGACGGATTGCCTGGAAGCAAATGGGCTGGTAGATGATAAGCAACATGAGTTTACTAAGGGGAGGTCATGCCATACCAGTTTAATAAAATTCTTCAACTGGGTGACACAGGTACTGGACCAAGGGGGTGCGGTGGACGTGGCCTATCTGGATTTCAGAAAGGCCTTTGACACCGTGCCTCATAGAAGGTTGGTCTATAAACTAGAAAGCCTAGGGGTGGGAGACAAAATAATTAGATGGGTGGAAAGCTGGCCATCAGATAGGACCCAGCGGGTGGTGGTGGTGGTGGTGAGTGGGATGCACTCAGGGACAAGGGAAGTGACGAGCGGGGTCCCCCAAGGGTTGGTGCTGGGGCCACTCCTTTTCAGTATCTACATAACAGATATAGCGGACAACCTCAGGGGACGTGTGGCCCTATTTGCGGATGACTTGAAAATCTGCAGTATAGTGGACACAGCAGGCAGTTCAGACGATATGAGACAGGATCTGAGGACTCTGGAAAGGTGGGCGGACGCCTGGCAGCTGAATTTCAACACAAAGAAGTGTGCAGTGATGCACATGAGTAGCAGGAACCTGCGTTTAGATTACACGATTGGAGGGGAGAAAATCAGGATCACGGATCAAGAAAGAGACCTGGGGATAACAGTCACCAGTGACCTAAGGGTGGTGAAGCAGTGCACCAGGGCCTTGGGGAGGGTGTATGGAATGCTGGCAAGTATAAGCAGGGGAATAACAAGCAGGAGAAAGGAGGTCCTGACATCTCTGTACCAAGGCTTAGTGAGGCCGCACCTCGAGTACGGTGTCTAAATCTGGAGGCCTTACCTCCAGAAGGACATAGAGTTGGTGGAAAGGGTTCAGAGAAGAGTGCCAAGATTGTGCTGGGGATGGATGACAAGCCCTACGAACAGAGAAGTAGGGAATTTGGGCTCTACATATTGGGAAACTAGAAAGGAGAGGGGTGACATGATAGAGACCTTTAAGTATGTCAAAGGGATCCATAAAGTGAAGGCGAGGCATTTATTTCACAGGAAGGTAGGCTACATAACGCAAGGGCACAGCCTGAGTCTACAGGGAGGGAGCTTTAGGGGTATCGTGAGGGGACGGTTCTTCACTGAGAAAGTGGTGGAATCCTGGAACAGGCTGCCAGAGGAGGTGACGGGGGCTGAGACTGTGTCTGGTTTCAAGAGAGCATGGGATAAGCACATGGGTTATTGGGAGGAGCCCCAAGAGGGGGGAGGTTGGACTAAGGGGGGGTGAGGGGCAGACTTGATGGGCCGGAGGGTCCCTTTCTGCCGTCAATTTCTATGATTCTATAGATAATGATGGCAGAAAAATACCATCTGTCCATGTTGTCTGTTATAACCTTATTTTTTTTTTTTATTATTTTTATTTAAAACATATTAAACATATTTTACCAGGTAAGCAAACAGAGCCCAGAGGCTCATTTCCAGTTGCGACCTGGGGAGGGAAGGGAACATGGGCGTGTATAGGGAATACAGCATATAATCACTTACAAGAGGACCCCAAGACCTTTGTCTCTACAATGTTTTGTCTGCACTACCCGCCCCATGTTTACTGCCTTACAGCTACCCCACTGAATTATGTGGGCTTACCTCCCTATAAACTACAAGGGCTCTGCGTCTCATGAACAGCATGAAGTTGGTGCCTCAAGAACGACAATGCTGCAGGAATATCAGCAGCTCTACCATACACTGACATGGCACTTTGTCTCTATGACTGTTTTAGCTCCCTTGACTAAGCTGCCACCCCGCAAATGTCTGAGCTTCTTACCCTGCAAGTGCTAGGCAGTGATGAAGCCTGTGTATGACTGTTCATCACCCTTGCTCTATCACCCACTCATTGCTCTGATTCCTTGGATTTTACTGCTAGTTCGCCCATGGTTACACCTAGTCTCGACCCCTTTCCCCTTCCTTGGCAGGAACAAGCCTCTGTTCTTTTATTAGGAGTGGAGTTCTCACTGAGATAGGGGTCCCTTTAGTCATGACCAGGCTTTGTGTACCCTTCATAAGTTAGGTGTCCTTGCAGGCCAGATGTTTGTCATGCTTCCTGCACAGCAGCTGTTCCTACCCTTCTCCAGTGTTCCTGACATGCTCTGGCTTACTGGAGGGGGGGGGGGTCTGTACCCCTCTGAACCTCTAGGAGTGGGCCGCTCATCAGGTTGGGGGCTCCTTCAGTCATACTAATCGAGCTGTGTGACACTTTTGAAATTGTAGTCCCATTACAGAGTAAGAGTTTCAATAGCTCACCTCCAGACTAATAATGCTTCTGACTGCCTAGATTCAATTCACAGCCACACTTAGGCAGTCATCCACTGCATGTGTTAAGTCTCCAAAACATTTTTCAAGCTGACCTTCTCCTACAACTCAGTCATTTGTTCCTCAGGCTCCACACCCATTGCTCTCAGATCTTTTCTTCCCCAGATCTCCTTCACAGTTCCTGCTTGTGACTTTGAATTCGGCAAAGTTTTCATACATTATTTTTTAAATTTCTTAAATGTTATAGATTCCTCTGTTGACTCATTGTGTGTACCTCGACTTCGGCTCACTGATCAGTTGAACGCAACCATCAAACTGAAGAGGAAGCCAGAAAGGTCTTAGAAGTGTGTGTGGATAATCCAGCTCTTCGTTAGGATGACTAGGGATTCCTTCCCATTGTCCTTAGAATCATTTGATAACATGCCTCTCAGGCACAAGAAAAAGAGAAGTCAACCAAGTGACCATTTCATGTGCTCCCTTTATAGAGGTCCCTTGAGCTTGGTCGCCCTTTAAGGAGGTTGAACCAACCATGGAACCTGTCATTCTGTCCACAGAACGTCTGTCAGGACAGCCAAAGGCCTCAATGCTGGTCAGTCCATCAGCTAAGTTATCGAACCTGGGTGGTTATAATTCCGCAAAGGGTGAGTAAATCTCCCTCTAGTGGATCCAGTTGATGTCAGTGGCCTTGGCAAAACCTGTAGGGGATGGCTCAGGTGAGGTCGAAACCACACCTGTCGAAATTCCGAGTCTTTGGACCCCAGCGCTTCAAGCAGACTGCCTGGTGCCCAGGCAGACAGACTTATGCATACCCAGCCCAGTTGAGCTAGCAACATGCAGGCTGAACTGTCGATGTTTGAGGCTACACTTTAAACATCGCCACTGACACTGTAGACAGTAGTTATCTAGCGCCTCATCATCAGGCTCCTGTCGTTAATATTTAGGCCTTCACAGGTGTGGGGAAGGCTACATGGGACCAATAGGCTTACTGTGTGTATGGCTGGGGCTGAGGTTGACTGATGCCTTTGGTTGGCTAGGTCATGAATTATTGACTCTTCTGGTTTTAACCCTGACTGCACACTGCATTAAGCCATCTTCTCCATCATTGCCGGTGTCATCACAGTAGTCTTTTTCATCCAGCCACCACAACCAGCAGTGGGGGCCCCAACCAAGGATTCCAGGCCTGAGGACAGGGCTGCTCCATGCTGTGTCAGTGGTGTTCTCCCCAGCTAAATGAGCAGTCACTTCAGATCTTCTTCGGGGTATCTCAGTCATCAGGTCCCACAGATGGAACTTCACCATCAGTGAGGCAGGATCCACATGGAAGATTTTCAGCAGTACAACTGGGGCCGCCCACGCTGACATCTGCCAATGTCACCAACCCTATAAAGGCATGAGCAGCCCCACTCTTTTCTCAGTTCTTTCCTGCCATCGACTCGATCACATGGGTCTCTGCAGAAGCTCCGAAGGTCTTGGGGTTTCCCAGTGATGTTCAACAAAAGGTGCTTTTAATGTCCCTTTAAGTGTATCCAAGTTGTTTGGTCCAGATGTGCAGAACATCATAAATGAGTTGCAGGCATCTGGCAGGGCTATTAAATCTGGCCGTTCGCTCCAAGAGCAGACAGCACCCTCCTTTTCATAAGATGCCCCAGAAATCCGGAGCAGCCTCTTGGCCCTAAGGCAAATGCAGAGCCTCCGCCGCCTTGCTTGCCCCCTCCTCTGCCGGAGCCATGGCCAAGCACCCCAGGGGTGATGGACCAGCCTGCTTTACTCTTTGCCAGACCCCCATTCTGATTCCTGACCAAGAGGTGGTGGTCAGAGGTTGGTTCTCCTTTCATCTCAATCAATGGAGAACCATCATGTCAGATGTCTGGATTCTCCAAATCATGGAAAGGGGTCAAACTTTGTAGCTCCTCGAGCCACCCCCAAAGACTCCTCCAGTGACCTCAACCTACCCCCAGCCCACCTGTCTGATCTCCGGGAGGAGGTACAATCCCTTTTGTCAAAAAAGGGCCATAGAGCCAGTGCCCAAGAGCCAAAAGAACAAGGGGTTTTACTCCAGGTTTTTCCTGGTCCCCAAAAGAACCAGAGACCTGAGGCCTATCTTAGACCTCAAGGACCTCAATCTGTACATCCAATACAAGAAGTTTAGAATGGAACTCTGACAGGTTTGCGGCCCCTCCTCGAGCAGGGCGACTGGCTGTGTTCGCTGGACATGCAGGATGTATACCTACACATCTCAGTGTTTTCTCTTCACAGGAGATTCCTCTGGTTTCTTTTTCAGGGCAAACATTACCAGTTCAAGGTGTTGCCCTTTGGCTTATCCTCTGAGCCACAGGGCCTTACCAAATGCTTGGCAGCAATAGCTGCAGCTCTTAGAAGGGATGGACTGTATGTCTTCCTTATCTGGACGATTGGCTCCTAAAGGCCCCGTGCAGGGAGCAGCTCCTTTGGACTCTTGAGAGAACTCTTCAACTTTTTCTCTCCCTGGGCATCACGGTCAACTTGACCAAGTCAATGCTAGTTCCGCCTCAAAACGCTGCAGTACATAGGGGCGATTCTAGATTCTGCGCAGGAAAGGCCTTCCTGCCTCAAAACAGGGTGGAGTGCCTCATTGCCCAGGCTCAGGAAGTTGCCCAGAGCTGTTATGTCCCTGCCAGGGGATACTTGAGGCTGTTAGGGTTGATGGCTGCAGCCATTCCCATTGTTCCGCTGGCCAGGCTCCATATGCACATCCTCCAGTGGACCCTCCAAGTGCAATGGGATCAGCACAAGGACAAACTGTATCAGTTGGTGCTGGTCTCCCTCCCCAGTAAGGTGCTTCAGTGGTGGATGGATCCCCTGAACCTGTTGCAAGGGTTCCCTTCCAGATTTCTTCCCCCCAGCAGAGCCTCACCACAGATGCCTCCGGGTCAGGATGGGGGGCCCTGTCGTCGAGGCACAGGGCAGGAAGCATAGGAAAAACCAGGAGCAGTTGTAAAATTCACAAAACGTGTTTATTAGTACTAGCAGTAACATAAAAAAATAAACTTGCTCAGTATAACTATTTACAAAAGCAAAATAAACAGAGAAGATCCGAGTTTTCCTTCAATCTGTGTGTGTGTGTCTTCCCAGAAATTGCAGCTCTGTCTTTTATAAGTCTTTGCAACCCCCTCCTTAACAAGCATCCTGTCTTTTTTCTGAAATGTTCTTGTAAGTATCAGGCAGGTGCAACAAGAACACAGTGTCCCAGAACTGAGGCCCCTTCTCCACAGCCTCTGAACAAGGGCTTAAAAACTGCTTTCAGGTTAACCCCTTGAGTTCCCAATAGCTTTTTGCAATCATCTCAAACTATAATTATATACATTTCAACAGTAACACTATATCATTTCTAAACAAAGGGATTCCAATATCAGTTACATTTCCATATAATGATTTTCATATATTTTTATACCAGCAGATATGCAAGGGAGGAAAAAGACAGAAACAGCAAGGGAAGATCGAGAGACAGTGAAAGGCAGAGAATTGCGAGCCTGTCAGGGTGCTCGAATCCTAGGTCTCACAGGAAAATTTGGTTGTGCAATCTGACAGACGAGACAGGAAAGGAAAGAACAGAACAGATCCCTGCATTCAAACTCTCCACAACTGGGACAGGGTCCCATTCAACCCTGTCACAGGCCCACCTGGGTCCTTATCAAACTCAGGGTTCATAGAAATCATAGGAAAACCAAAGCTTTTTTAGACTTTCGTCCGTTATGCTTGCTGTATGTGTAAACTATGGGATTTTTCTCCTAGACCTGTAGTAGGTATCTAAATTGTGTTAAAGGTCTCCATGGATGGGCTACCCACTACTTCTTGTGGGAGGGTATTCCATAGTGGGACAACTCTCTGGCTATATCAGTTTTTCCTTGTTAAGAAGTTCCTTTATTCTATTTTTATTGCAACGGATGGGCTTTGGTGTTGTAGGTTTGTGGTTTCAGTTCTAATCCCAGGTCGTCCCATAGTGTGTGATCGATAAATGCCTTAAATAATAGACACATGTCACCTCTCAGTCTTCTATATTCTAAGTAGAAAGAAGTTCTTGCTCCCAGATTGAAGCATCCCTGCACATCGGCATTCTGAAAATGTGGGTGGTCCCGTATGCCATGCAGGCCTTTCAGAACCATCTCCTGTCAGGTCAACTGTTGATTCAGTCTGGCAACCTGTGTTGTGTTTTACATCAACAAGCAGGAGGGACACATTCATATCCCCTGTGCAGTGAAGCCATGAGTGTATGGTACTGTGCATTAGACCACGGTCTAACTATTTCAACGGTTCACGTCTCAGGAGTGCTGAACACCCTGGTGGACAGTCTCAGCTGGACGCAATCCAGCATGCACGAGTGGGAACTTTTCTCATCCCTCGCAGAAGATGTGTTCGACAGATGGGATGGTCTGGAGCTGGACCTTTTTGCGTCCCCACCCGACACAAAACTGCCCAGTTTCTGGTTGCTTAATCCAGGGCCTGGAGTTTTCTGGCGAGATATGTTACCCTCTCCTGGAGTGGGAGGTTTATTTACGCCTTCCCTCCATTTCCTCTGGTTCAGATGGGGCTAATCAAGCTACAGATGGAGGGAGCCAGCATGATCCTGGTGGCTCCATTCTGGCCTCTTCAGATATGGTTCCCATTGGTGCAACAGCTGGTGGAGGAACCTCAGGTCCCTCTCCCCCCTCTGCAGGAATCTGCTGACACAGTCTCAGGGGACCCTGGTACATTACAACCTCAAGTCCCTCCATCTGCTTGCTTGGCTCCTGAGGACATAGCTATCACTCGCTTTGGGGTTTCACATAGGATGGCGGGCGTCCTGGTGGCTGCTCGGAAACCCTCCACTTGAGCCACTTATGACATGAAGTGGAAGAGGTTTGCCACCTGGGCTGCCAAACATAATCTGGACCCTTTCACTTGTCCAGTGAGTCAGATTCTGAACTGCCTCATATCACTGTTGCACTCAGGTCTCTGGTACTCTTCAAAGTACACCTTTCGACCATTTCAGCCTTCCACGAGCCCGTAGGTGACCGCACCATGTCTCAGCTGGATGTTTCCCATGCCTTCTTGAGGGGCATCCTACATCTGAAACCTCCAATCCATTCTCCTGTCCAGGCTTGGGATTTAAATTTAATTTTGGAGAAATTGACCCTGTCTCCCTTTGAGCCAGCCGTGTCTTGCGAGCTACGCTTCCTTTCTTGGAAAGCATTATTTTTGGTTGCTGTTACTTCTGCTCAAAAGATTTCCGAGCTTCAGGCCCTCTGATGAGAGGAGCCTCATTTGATTTTCCACAAAGACAGGGTGTCTTTGTGCACAAGTCCAAAGTTTCTCCCTAAGGTGTTGTCTGAGTTTACACTGAACCAATCTATCCACCTTCCGATTTATTTTCCCCGAGCATGCCAATCCAGGGGAAGCACTGCTCCATACATTAAATGTGCGCAGAACTTTGAAATACTACCTGCTTCAGACCAAGGAAGGTAGAAGCACTTGTTTGTTTTCCTTCGCCCCATGTAGGGGGGGCATTTCAGTTTCTAAGCAGTGTAAATCTAAATGGTTGGCAAATTGCATTGTGTTTTGTTATAACAAGTATGGCAAAGAACTGCCTGAGTTAAAGCTCATTCCGCTTGGCTACCTTTGTGGCTTGTTTCCGAGGGGTCTCAGCCGCTGACATCTGTGCAGCCGCCACCTGGAGTACCATCCATACTTTCACCAAGCACTACAGTCTAGACATTGCCTCTAGAGCCCGTGCAGGATTTGGCAGGGCTGTGCTGCAGGGCCTCCTGCCTTAAGTTTATGGTTGGCCTCCTCCCAGACTATCTGTTTGCACCTGTAACTGTTTGGGACTCATTCCTACAGTGTGATCTGATGACTGAGATACCCCCGGCGAAGATAGAACAGTTACATAAGAACCTACCGTAACAGTAGATCTTACTTCGAGAGTGCTCTTGAAACACAGAAATATAGATTTTGACGGCAGATAAGGACCGCTTGGCCCATCTGGTCTGCCCATTTCCCTACCTACAGGATAGGCCTCAGATCCTAGTTAACCAACAGCCTATTTCTTCCTACCCCCCACAAGAATTGCCTTATGTCTGTCCCATGCATTCTTGAATTCTCCCACAGTTTTAGACCCCACAACCTCCTCAGGAAGGCTGTTCCATGCATCCACTACCCTCTCTGTGAAATAATACTTCCTTGCAGTAGGTAATCACCTTGAGGACTGCACCCCCTGACATCAGGACCACACGGAAACTTTATCTAGCAGTGTCTGACGGGGGACTGCCCACCCAGTGTCACATGACCAACGTCAGCATGACATTGTATAGTAGGCGGTCCCCATGCCCGCCTTCCAGTTCTTTCCCGCCGGTGACCTATGCACGTTGGACCTTGCAGTGCTTATAGCTTCAGTCGACCTCCGTTTTCCGGATGAGTATCATTTAATTTAGAAAAACAAATTCTTATTTTTCACCAGTCCTTAGTTGTTACAGTATTTCTCCTTTGTTTCCCACTCAGGAGTTTTGTTTTTTTTCTCCAACCACCCTCGTGGTGATATTTGGCTCTTCTGCCTTGGATTCTCGGCCCTTCCGTGGACCTCACAGCCTGCTCCTTCATCCCAGGCCTGGTAAACTGGTCTCCTGTTCCCCGAATGGGCTACATGGATAGGGAGCAGCACTCGAGGTGGACCTCAGTCTCGGTCTGGAAGAGTTCAGGGAGTCCTCAAGCAGAAAGATCTTTGGGTCACTGATGATTTTTGGGACTGGGATCGGTCTCCTTGGTGCCCATGACTCCTCTTAGGGGTGTGAGTGTAGAGGGGCTGCCCTCTGGCTGGGGGTGGGGTTGCCTTTCAGGCCCTGTCTGATCCCTTTCGGGAGCCAGCTGGGCCCCTGGCAGATCAGTCCTGACTCGAGGCAGATGTCTCGGGCCTCCGAGGACTCTTGCCACTCCTAGGGTCCTGCTCTGCTCGTGGGCCTTATACCTGTGGCGAGGCTGGTAAGTCGCTCACCAGTGCTTCCAGGGGGTGCTCATCCCCTGCTGGTAAGTCACTTGCCGGCTCTTCCAGAGACCGCCCAGTGCTGGCTGATAAGTCGCTCGCTGGTTTTCCCGGAGACGACCAGGCTTAGCTGGTAAGTCACTCACCGGCTCCTCTGGTGAGCACCCAGCTTTAGCCTTTCAGTTGCTTGCTGGTTCCTCCAGCGAGTGCCCTTCCTCAGCTAAGTCGCTCTTCGGTCCCTCCGATGACCACCCAGCTTTAGGTGATAAGTCGCTCGCCAGCACAGTCATGGCTGGTAAGTCATTTGCCGGCTCCACCATTGTCTGCCTGATCCCTTCCAACGGGCCTTTTGTTGGCTACTTTAGTGAGACCTCCACCTAGAGGGTGGATCACCTGGCGACCGCCCAATGCTGGATGCTATGCCAGGTGCGGACAATGAACCCAGCGTAGGTCGGACCCCTCCATTGGGGTTTTTTACTTTACCTCAGATGTCAGGGGGCTCTTTGGGGCAGATGACCCCTTCCCCTTGAGTCCCAGCTTCTTGTTGGGCCCCGTGGGGCCTTCAGCCTCTTTAGGGGCCTGAGTCGGGGATTCAGGCTCAGACGTCGGACCCGTCATCGGGCCTTCCGACGCAAGGTTGTCCCACATCAAACCCACCTTCTGTTCGGTCCATTTCGTCAGTTGGCCTAATACAAGGGGTTCCCTCCCTTTCAATTGTCTTAGTCCCAGGGCCCCAGCCTCTAGGGTCTCCGACGTCAGGACACCTTTTGTCAGGATCTTCAGCGTCAGCCTCCCTGACCAACAGTTCAGCCCCTCCACCTTCCCCATCGCTGGAAGGTTGGCCACCTTTGCTCCAGTTTTGGTGGAACTAGACCGGCGGGCTGTTCGGTTCAGGGGGTTTTCAGACTCACGCCCAGCACCGAAGTGTTGTGCTTCCTCCTTGGATACCTGCCCCGGCAGAGTGGGCTGGTACTGTCCACCTGGAGTAAGGGCGGCCCTTTTGCATAGCCAGGGGGCATCAGTCCCCATGGCGGTCTTGGCAGACTTCTCATTTATTTGCCGGGTTCACTAGCCCTCCTTTTAGAGAGCTTGAGTACAGGGCCTCTTCTGCCGGGGGTGCTGCGATTGCTTTAGGCCTCTGGGGCTTCCTGGCCTAGGGGCGCCATGGAGTTTGGAACAGCTAGATTTGGGAGTCATCCATCAGGTGGCTTGGATTCTGCACCACCCCTGGATCCTACGTTTGGTTTTCCTCACGGGCCTCAGGGTTCTCTTCCGGTGGGCACCCCGGCTCCTGCAGGAGCGGGCACTGGAGCACCTCTCAGTCCCCCTTCAAGCCTTCTGGAATATGCCATCTGGGCTTTCGTCAGGCTACCCCTACATCGGGATACCCAACATCAGCCCCTCCCTCTTACCCGGGCTACCTGCCATCTGTCTCCCCACGCCAGATTACTGGGTCCCTTGTCATCCTCAGGGGTATCTAACGTCGCTCTGTCTGGCCGGTTACCCGATGCCGGGCCCTGTTGGGTACTGGCTGCATGCCTCCGCCTATTCAACCTCAGGTGGATGTCTGGGCTATCCGCAGTCCTGGTGGTCAGGGTGAGACCCAGCGTGTTTCTGAGTTGTATACCTGCCACCCCCCTCGGGAGGTATCCTGAGGACCGGCGGATCCACCTCCCGGGTCTCCTTCCAAGCCGGTTCCCCATCGCTAGGCCCTTCGAAGGCGCCACCGTCGGCTCGGGTGGAAAGTGAAGCATCCCCTGACGTCTGGGAGTCTTCCCGACCAGATGACCGGTCTTCCGACTCGGTTATGTGGACAAGGTCATACTCTGGAGTTTTGGGATAAGCCTCCAGACAGGCCTCTAGTTGGGCCCCTCTACTCAGAAGCACACATTCATCTACTAACAGAGGAAATTCAGGCTCTTTTTGCAGAAATGAGCAACAGAGCCAGTTCCGTATGACCAGGTGGGGAATAGGTACTATTCCCTTTTCTTCTTGGTCCTCAGGAAAGCGGGAGATTTGCATCCCATTTTGGGCCTCAGAGACCTGAATCTGTACGCAAGGTTCAAACGATTCTGGATGCTGACTCTGTCAGGCCTGCTGCCCCTCCTGTGTAGGGGACAGTGGCTTTGCGCTCTGGGTACGGAGAATGCCTCCCTGCATATCCTGATTTTTCGAGCCCATCACCACTACCTCTGTTTCACCTTTTGGGAGGAGCATTACCAGATCAGGGCTCTTCCCTTTGGCCTGTCCTCGGGTGTTAACCAAGTGCCTGGTGGGGGGGGACTCTGAAACTTCAGGGTCACTGCGTGTTCTCCTACCTTATCGACCAGCTCCCAGCAGCACCGTCGAAGAAGCAGTTGTTAACTTTTTTCCTCACTGCCACTCTGGATCTCTTCACTCAAGTTGGGATTACTGTAAATCTCTCGACATCCCAACTTGTTCCTTCCCAACACCTTCAGTTCTTTGGAGCGGTGTTGGATAGGGCTCATGGTATGGTTTTCCTCCCTGTGGACAGGACAGAAACATTGCAGGAGCAGGCTCAGATGAAAGCCTCCCACAGGCGGGTTCCGGCCAGGTCAATCCTTTGTCTCCTTGACCTCACGGCGGCAGCCATCTCCACTGTTTCTCTGGCCAGGCTTCACATGCGTATCTCGCAGTGGACGCCCAGGGGACAGCGGGATCAGAGGCTGGACGACCCGGACCACATGGTCATGGTCTCTAATTTGATACAGCAGGATCTCCTCTGGTGGCTGGATCTAGCCAGCTTCACCAAAGGGGTTCCTTTCCAGCTCCCTCCTTGCTCCCATACCCTGACCACGGATGCGTCAAGGATGGATTGGGGCACTCATCTGGGGAGCCACAGGACACAGGGTCTGTGGTCTGTGACAGAGTTTCATCTGCACATAGATGGATTGGAGATGAGAGCGGTGCTGTATGCACTTTAAGCTTTTCAGCACCTGCTTTGTTGGAGCATCCTTTCAGTCCACTTGGACAATATGAGTGTCATGTGGTATCTCAATTAGCAAGGAGGCGCTCACTCGTCCCATTCCTTCCCCCCCCCTTTTTTTTACAGGGAGGCAGGGGGGCATTGGGCACTTTATGCGTCGGATTCACCTCGCAGTGGTTCATGTTCCTGGAGTACAAAATGTCCTAGCGGACAGTCTCAGCCACACCAGAGTCAGGGCTCTCGAGTGGGAGCTCAAGCAGGACGTGGTCGAACATTTTTTTGACCTATGGGGTTGTCCAGACCTAGATGTGTGTGCCTCCCCATATTATGCAAAACTTCCCAAGTTTTGTTACTCACTCCAGGGCCTGGTGATTTCTAGCAAGATGCGCTATTTCTTTGCTGGGCAGGGAGGTTATTGTACGCCTCCCATCCCTTTCCGGTATTACAGAGGGTGCCACTCAAGCTTCAGGCAGAAGGAGCATATATGGTTCTGGTAGCCCCATCTTGGCCTTGCAAAGTTTGGTTTCCGCTTCTTCAGCAGCTGGCAGTAGATCCTTTGGTTCCTCTGCCCCTATGCCACGATCTCCTGACTAAGGGGAAGGGCACACTGGTCCTTCCAGGTCTGAGGTCCCTTCATCTTCATGTGTGGTACCTCAGATCGTCGCTGCTTCTCGTTCTGGGTTTTCTCCCGCGTGGCGCGGATCCTCATAGAGGCTAGAAAGCCTTCTACCAGGACTGCGTATGAATTGAAGTGGAAGTGCTTCTCTGCATGGATCACCTAGAAGGGTTGGGTCTTTTTCTCTTGCCTGGTGCCACAGATCCTTTGAGTATCTTCTGTACCTGTTTGACTTGGGCCTGAGCTACGTTTCATTAAGGATCCACCTATTGGCCTTTTCTGCCTATCACACCTTGGTGGAAGGCAAAACTGTGGCTCATTTGGAGGTTTCTAGGGTCTTCTGAAAGGGATGTTACACATCAAAGCCCAGGTGTGCAGTTTCATCCCACCGTGGGATCTTAATTTTATTTTGGAAAAATTCACCCTGGCTCCTTTTGAACCGGCTGGTTCCAAGGAGATGCGCTATTTGTCTTGCACAGCGCTGTTTTTAGTTGTCACTTCTGCTCGGTGGATTTCCAAGCTTCAGGCCCTGATGTGTCAGGAGCCTTATTTGATTTTCCACAGAAATTGGGTGGCTGTGTGTTCAAACCCCCCAGTTTTTGCCAAAGATGGTTTCTGAGTCACGTTGAACCTGTTAATTGACCTACCAGTCTACTACCCTGAACATCCTAATCGGGAGGAGGCACTTCTGCATTCCTTGGATGTCTACAGAATTTTTGTGTTATTACAATAACAGAACCAAGTCTGTCCGGATATCAGACCAACTTTTTGTTTCTTTTGCACCAAAAGGAGAAGGTGCAGCAGATCTTACTTCGAGATGCAGCTCTTGCAGCAGGTAACACCATTAGGACTGAAGCCGGCAGGCGTCAGGACCCCAAGGAATTCTTCTAGCTAGCTATCTTCAGCGGGGACCACCCCCGATGTCGGTCCCGCCTCCGACGTCAGGCGTAGTGCATAAGAATTGGTCCCCATGATTCCCCAGTTCTTTCCCGCCGTCGACTTGCATGTCTCGACCCTTTGGATTGTTTCTAGCGCGTGGCCGCACGGTTAAGATTCTTCCTTCGGAAAACATTCATTTCTTCGGCTCAGTTGCTGTCTGATGTCCTCTCCAACCTCCGTTGAAGGCCATCCCTCGAAGTGCGCCTGTGGGAAGCAAATCCCATTCAAGGATTCTCATTCGGCCTGCGTCCGGTGCCTAGGCCCAGACCACGACACCCGGTCCTGCACTTTCTGCCAGGGGTTCAACAGCCGGACCTGGATCCGTCGCCAGAAGGCCCTGCAGGCATTCCTGCTCGAGGAGAAGATTAAGGCCATGGACACCTCCAAGGAGGATTCAGCAGAGAAGGCCCAGAAACTCTCTGAAAAGCACAGGGAGAGGGTTCCATCCAAGTCCCCGTCTAGGGCCTCTGACTCCCGTAGTTCCGGCTCCCGGTCCGACCGTTCGCCCTCCCGGGCCCGTTCTCAGCCTCCCCCCGCTGCGGTGAAGAAACCTTCAGGCTCCTCTTCCTCCTCACAGGCCAAGACCTCCAGGCCCTCTTCGTCATCTTCTTCCAAAGCCCTGGTCAGGTCTGGGGACTGTCATCATCACCACAAGTCGGGTTCCCGCCATTCCGAACCCGACGTCAGGTCTGCCTCCTTGCCTCCTCCTCCCCAGCGGAAGACCAAGGAGCTTACCTCTCTTAGAAACCGCTCGGCCCGTCGATGTCGGCCACTTATCACGGAGCCAGGATCCGTCGACGCGAAGGCGCCCGTCGCGGTCGGGCTGCCCGCTCTCTTGTGTCGTCGGCAGGAGGCCGCGTCCACATCTATGCGTGTGAAGAGGACCCCGGCCTCCCCACTGGCGTCGGTCAGGAGACTATCACGGAGGAGGAGTTGGCGCAGCCGAGGACCAGGCGGGCGAACCCGGTCCTGTCGCACCTCCCAGGAACCCTCCCGCAACCTGGAGGCCCCTGAGGAGCCAGCGCTGGAACCCGGCGACCGGCCACGGCGCCCGGTCTGTCGTCGGCCTTTCCTTTTCTGAGGTTAAGCTCTTTACTACTGGTGGGATACCATTAAAGGGATATGGTTCCCACACCCTCCCCTCTTCCTCCTCCTCCTCCTCACCTCGGCCCTCCGGCTCCTCGCCCCCCTTCTCCGTCTGGGGCAGCAGGCCATATCCTCCCCAGGGCCTACAGACCCTCAAGGGAGATCAGATAAAGGAGACCTCCATCTAGATCTTCTTCAGGGTCACCCAGTCCTAGAGACCCAGAAGACGCCGTCGTTCGCCTTCGACGGAGGATACGGGATCAGAGTTCTTGGCAGGATCCAGATCCCCCTCTCCCCTTCACATCCCCTCTCGGGACCCACGTGAGCTTCCTAGATCTCCTTCAGATGACCCATCGTTCTCAGAGATCATGAGACATATCCAAGAGAGCGTGGGCTGGGATGCGGGAAGAAGTAGACCCCGAGACTCGCCTCGCTAGGTATCTTGGCAGAAGGATCCTAAGCCTGTGGTGGTACCACCCTTGGTGGACACTTTTGTGGATGTCACCAGGCAGCGTGGGGAGCGTCCACATAGCTCCAGTGATGCCGAAGAAACCCGCCTGTACAAGGCTCCTAAGGAAGACCAGTACTTGGCTCAACATCCTCTGCCGACTCTCTGGTCATAACAGCCTCTCATGACCGGGTCCCAGAGATCCGCAACATTCGAGCACCCTGCCACCAGACCTGGAGTCCAAACAGCTGGACGCTGTGGGCAGGTGCACGTATGCTTCCGCTACTTGCGCCATCAGATCCCTGAACTACTTGACCCACATGGTGCAGTTCCAAAATGCCTTTTGGGAACAGGGACTGGATCTGGCGGAAAAATTGCCAGAAGGTGAGCAGAAGGAGGAGATGTTGCAGCTCCTCCGTACGGGTTCGGACGTGGGAACCCAGGTGCTGCGAGCCGTGTATGATTCTGTGGACTCCTCGGCCAGAGCGGCAGCCTCAGGCGTATGCCTCCGGAGACACTCATGGCTCCGTGTCTCCGGATTTACCCCGGACGTCCAGAAGAACATCATGGACGCCTCTTTCAAAGGAGAAGTTCTCTTTGGTGGACCCTCTGAGAAGGTTCTCGCCAAGCTCCAAGAGGCCAGGAAGGCGGTGAGGTCGGTCCAGGCAATGTCCGACCGAGGCTTAGATTCCCTCGTAGGAACCAAAGCCGTTTTAGTGGGCGGACACAGAGACAACAGTCCCTTACGGTCCACAGCAGAGAGACTCCGGTTCCGCAGGCCAGGGAAGACAGCCCGCGGGCCGAAGTCAGCGTCCAGCTAAGCTGGCTCCGCCCGTGGGCCCCTCCGCTGCCACAGCCTGACTCCTTCCCGGCCCCCGCCCCTCAGGATCAACGGGACATCAAGGTCGGGGGTCGTATTGCAAATTACCTGCCAGGATGGCAGTCCATGACCACTGACAGGTGGGTTCTTCAGTTGGTCGAAAAAGGCCACTTTATAGAATTCGCAGACACGCCACCCTCAAGGCCTCCTCTGCTCTCCCGTTACTCGGGTCAGCACAAATTGCTTATCAGGCAAGAAATACCTCTGCTCCTGCAAAAGGGAGTGGTAGCGTATGTCTCAGAGAACCAGAGAGGGTACGGATACTATTCCCACTTCTTTCTGGTTCCGAAGAAAACAGGGGACCTCCGTCCAATCCTGGACTTCAGCGACCTCAATATGTCGGTTGCCTACAAACGATTTTGCATGGTGACTCTGCAGGGTCTTATTCCCATGCTAAAGAAGGATGCCTTCTTAGCGTCCCTGGACATGCAGGACGCATACCTGCATATCCCTGTAGCTCAAGCGCACAGGAGGTTCCTGCGCTTCGAGTTCCTCGGCCACCACTTCCAGTTCCGAGCTCTTCCGTTCGGACTGTCATCGGCCTCCAGGGTCTTTACCAAATGCATGGCAGTCGTGGCAGCGTCTCTAAGGAGACAGGGCCACTATGTGTTTCCGTACTTGGGCGATTGGCTTCTCATGGCCACTTCCAGAGGCGTTGTTGATGGCTATCAGAGCACCCAGGCTCTGTTTGGTCTCTGGGCATCATAATCAATTCTGAAGTCTCTCCTTGTACCGTTACCAAGCTGCAGTTCATAGGCGCAGTTCTGGACACCGTTCAGGGAGAGCATTTCTTCCAGGCGACAGAGCGGAATGCATCAGATCCCTCATCAGGGATCTCTCAGCGAAAAGACTGTCCCTGCCAAGCTGGTCCCTTCGTCTGCTTCGGACACATGGCTGCAGCCATTCGACCGTCCCTTTGGCGAGGCTCCACATGCGGGTAACTCAGTGGATGCTCAAGGTGCAGTGGGACCAAAGGCAAGACCACTGCAGCATCGGTCAGAATCACGAATGCCGTGATTCCAGACTGGCAGTGGTGGCTAGACCCAGGAGCGCTCTCTCGGGTGTCCCTTTCTCAGCGCCGTCCCGGAGGTGATCCTTTCCACAGATGCCTCAGGGCTGGGGTGGGAGCACACCTGAGCGGGGTGAGGTCCCAGGAGCGTGGACCCCTCAAGAGCTCATCTTCACATCAACATTTTGGAGATGAGGCGGTCCTTATGCCCTACAGGCCTTCCAGTCAGAGATCCGCCGATTACTCTTATGATCCAAACAGACAACACGGTGATGTATTACCTCAACAACAGAGGGCGCACTCTACCTTTGCAGGAAGCGATGAGGTGTGGGATTGGGTAATCAACATGGCACAAACCTGATTGCAGTTCACGTTCCCGGAGTGGACAACACAATGCATGAGCGGCCTGAGTCATTCCCAGGCCAGGGTCCACGAGGGGAACTTCTTCAAGGGTTGCAGAGGATCTGTTTCTTCGATGGGGCACTCCAGAACTGGACTTATTCGCTTCCCCATCCAGCACAAAACTGCCCAATTTCTGCTCGCTAGATCCAGGGCCTGGTGTTTTCTGGCGAGACGCGTTGTCCCTCTCCTGGGCGAACAGATTCCTCAACGCCTTCCCTCCCTTCCTGTTGATCCAGAGAGTTCTTCTCAAACTGCGCAGGGAGCACGCAACATTGATCCTGGTAGCCCCTTTCTGGCCCAGGCAGATCTGGTTCCCCTTGCTCACGCAGCTGTCCTGGGAACCTCCGGTCCCGTTGCCCTTCAGCTCCCATCTCTTGTCTCAGGAGGAAGGTTCACTGGTCCACCCGGACTTACGTTCACTGAACCTGCATGCATGGCTCCTAGAGACATAGCCATTTTGTGACAGGGGTCTCGATAAGAGTGGGCGGAAGTTCTTTCCACGGCCAGAAAGCCGGCAACGCATGCGACGTACGCCATGGAATGGCGCAGTTTTTGCTTGTGGTCGCAAGCACGCGGCCTTTCCCCTCTAGGTGTTAGAATACCTGCTCTCCCTTTTCCATTCGGGTCTCGCCTACTCCTCTATTAAGGTGCACCTCTGCGCTATTTCTGCTTACCACTTCCCGGTGGGACAGCGCACAGTGGTGCAACTTGGCGACTCTCGAGACTTTCTGAGAGGGGTGTTACACCTTAGGCCACCCATTAAGGACCCTGTTCCTCCATGGGATTTACTCTTTGTCCTGGAACAACTCACGCTTCCCCTTTTGAACCTGCCATGGATTCGAACTACGTTTCCTGTCATGGAAGCGTTATTTTTAGTTGCTGTTACATCAGCAGGAGAATTTCGAGCTTCACGCTCTCATGTGTAGGAACCTTATTTGGTTTTCCACCAGGACAGAGTGTCCCTGAGGACGAATCTAAGTTCTTGCCTAAGGTGGTCTCTGCACTCACTCTCAATCAGGACATTGACCTGCCTGTATATTTCCTAAATATTCTAATAGAGGAGAGCGCTGCTCCACACCTGGATGTTCACCGCTGTCTAAGGTATTACCTGAACAGGACTAAACAACTACCATGAAGTCAGACAACTCTTCGTTTCCTTCAGCTGAGAGGATGATGGGCCAACCAGTATCGAAGCAGTCCCTTTCTCGCTGGCTTGTCCAGTGTATATCATACTGCTATGATACAAAGCAGAAACCCCTCCCGGGTACAGTCCGGGGCCATTCCACTAGGGGGGTGGCTACCTCCTTTGCAGCACTTCGTAACGTCTCCTCCTCTGCCATTTGTGCTGCAGCCACTTGCAGCTCTGTGCATACTTTTATCAGGCATTATAGCCTGGACATTGCTTCACGGCGAAGAGCCAGTTTCGGCCTGGCCGTGCTACAGGGTCTCCTGTCCTAGAGTCAGGACTTGGTATGGATTTTCCTAGTTTCCTCCTCCCAGAATGCTTACAAGCGCTGTTGCTTGAAATCAGTCCTAATGGTGTTACCTGCCAGAGCTGTATCTCAAAGTAAGATAGTACAGTTACGTAAGAACTTACGTAACAGTAGATCTTCGAGAACAGCTCTTGCAGCAATTCCGCCCACCTTCCCTCTTGGAGGAGCATGGCTTTCGAGCCTTTGGCAGGGGTTTACGCCCTTTGTCTTCTGATGGTGGATCCTCGGTCTCCCATTCTGATGTCGTCCCTGCGGCTGGAAGTCTCCGGTAGGGAGAACTGGGGAATCTGGGCGGGACCGCCCCTATGTACTACGCCTGACGTCAGAGGCGGGACCGACGTTGGGGGCGGTCCCCGCTGAAGATAGCTAGCTAGAAGAATTCCGTGGGGTCCTGACGCCTGCCGGCTTCAGTCCTAATGATGTTACTTGCTGCAAGAGCTGTTCTCGAAGATCTACTGTTATGGTAAGTTCTTACGTAACTGTACTTTTCCAGACAATGTCTGTATAAAGAGTTGGCAAACTGCATTGTTTTTCTGTTATCACAAATATGGCAATAAACCCTCCCGGGGGAGGTTAAGGGGCACTCCATCAGAGGTATGGCTGCCTCTACTGCTTGTTATAGGAATGTGTCAGCCACTGATATTTGTGCAGTGGCCACTTGGAGTTCTGTCCACTCTTTTCACAAAGCATTGCAGTTCGGACATTGCCTCTAGACGAAGGGCAGTCTTTGGCCTAGCTGTGCTTTAGGGTCTCCTGTCCTGAGCATGCTGTCTTTTCAGCAGTTCTTCCTGCCTCCCATGTTTCTTCTGATTCACACTGCTTGGGACTCCGTCCTCAAGGTGATTACCTGCTGCAAGAGCCCTCTCGAAGTAAGATAGTACAGTTAATCTAAGAACTTACCATAACAGTAGATCTTCGAGAGAGGCTCTTGCAGTAGGTAACCTTTTTCCCCTTCCTCCTACCCCGAGTTTTGTTTGCTGCTCCTTTTCCGTTAGCTCTTTCCGGACTCCAGGAGCCTCTTTTCCAAACTCCTGTTGTGCCTCCTTGGAGGTCTGCAGCGGGAGAATTGGAAGGCGGGCGTGGGGACTGCCCACTATATAGTGTCACACTTGCTTTGGCCATGTGACGCTGGGTGGGCAGTCCCCCGTCAGACACTGCTAGCTAAAGTTTCCATGTGGTCCTGATGCCAGGGGGCGCCGTCCTCAAGGTGATTACCTACTGCAAGAGCCTCTCTCGAAAATCTACTATTATGGTAAGTTCTTACATAACTGTACTGTCTCTTTATAGGGGATCGCAGTCATCAGGTCTGCACTTCCCTCCCACCATTCCCCTCTTTGGGGCTGTTTACTGGAACTGGCTGGCTGGTATATCCAGCCTTTCTTATAGGCCTGGGTACCTCTCTGTCTCTCTCCTTGGTCCCCCATGGCTAGAGCTATGCTCCCTTTTTCTCTGAGGGAGAGAACTGAGGAGAGAGCGGGGCCGCTTACGCCTTTATAGGGTTGATGACAACGTGGGCGGCACCAATTGTACTACTGAAAATCTTCCATGTGGATCCTGCTTGACCGACGACGACATTCCTATGGTGTGACCTGATGACTGAGATCCCCTCGAAGATCTACTGCTTCGGTACTTCTTACATAACTGTTCTTTCCCCATACCTTGACGCCTGCTTCTCAACATTACTGTGTTTCATTTTCCATCTGGTGCTCCAAAACAGAAATGAACTCTTTCAGGTGTCCTCCGGATAAAGTTTGGGAGTACCTTTTGGGCCTTTGTGATGTTGGTTTGCAGTACTCCACAGTAACAATCCATTTATGAGTTATTTTAGCATATCATGAAGCCATTGGTACCATCTACCTGGTACAGCTGCCACTGTTCAAGAGGTTCCTGAAGGGCATTTTACAGACAAGGCCTTCCATCAGGAAACAGGCAGTATAGCGTAGTGGTTAAGAGCACTGAGCTGCAAACCTGGAGAACTGGGTTTGAATCCCACAACCAGCACTTGCATACTGTGTGATCATGAGCAAGTCACTTAACTTTCCTATGCTCCCAGGATGCACCTGGAAACAAACCTTGGCTCAGTGTGTCTTTCCTGGCCAAAAATTATGAGAAAAAAAAAAAAGAAAAGTAGCTGCCTCGGTCATTAACCTTGTGCTGGCTATGCTCACTCACAAGCTCTTTAAAGTTCTTAAATGGGAGAGCAACATTTCTCATGGCAATCATGTCTGCCTGCAGAGTGTCTGAAATCCATGCTTTGGTCACAGATCTTCCATATACTGTTTTTCATAAAGACTTGGTAGTTCTCTGTACACAACCAAAGTTTCAACCAAAAGTAATGTTTGAGTTCCATCTTAACCAAGCCTTAGTCCTGCCTACCTACTTTGCCAACTTCGAAAATGAGGGAGAAAGGACTCTCTACTCGCTGGATATAAAGAGGGTCCTTAGATTTTACCTGGGTAGAACCAAGGGCTTCAGGCAATCCAAATAGTTCTTTATCTCTTTCTGTCCTAATCTGAAGAGACAGCCTCTCACAGTCAAGTGCATTTCTGACTGGATTGTGAATTTCCTTCGCCACTGCAATGCCATGGCTCAGGTTAAATTGGAAGGCAAGGTATGTGCCCACGCCATTAAAGTGGTTGCCATGTCTCTGGCAGAGATACTGTATGCTCTTTGCCTATTGGAGAAATTTTCAGAGCTACAACTTAGAGCACAGTGCATACTTATGTTAGGAACTATCACCTGGATGTCTATGCCAGGCAGCACGCCACCTTTGGCAGGACAGTCCAAAATGGATAACTGTCCTGAGTGAGCCCACAGCTCCAGTAGCTGTAGTCTGTGGGACTTTTTCTGAGCTTGGTACTCTGACCCACTAGTGGGGGTCAGTGGTGAAGACTGATTCTTGAAAGATACTAAAATTACATGCCCAGCATAATTCTTGATCTTCTAAGAATTTCTTCACCGTTGATTCACACGCCTGCCCACCATCCCTCGGACTCACTCCAGTATGGTTGTGTTGATCTTCACTTCTTCATGCTTGGTTTGGGCTTTGAAGACACTGTGCTACTGAATTTGGTGGCCCTTCTTACACAGCCTAGCAGGGCTATCTTGTGCCCTTAGTTTAAGTGCATAAGTTACTTGTTAGGGTTTGCTGCTCACCGTCTTGGTAAAAAAGGTGGTGAGGTAGTAGGGGACTGATGCAGTGGTAAATCGGCGTCTGCGTGCTCTGACTTGTGTTGTTGCGCGTTCTCACTTCTTCCTGCAGCACCAGCCCTCTGAAAAGTTCTGGCTCCCGCTGGGTCCTAGTGCCTCCAGCTCAGACCCACTACAATGAATCAATTATGTAGATATTCGTAGAAGATCAAGAATTATGGTGAGTATGTAATTTTAATTTCTAGGAGGGGTATACAGTTCACATCCACGCAACCCAACCGACCTCCCCTAGTAGTAGTAAAACTTTTATTCATAAAATATGAACAGGGATAACAACTCATTTGAGCCAGAGCTCATTTTCAGTGTGGTCCCGATGTATCAGGATCACTTTTACAACATAAAACAGAATAAAAATATCACAATTTAAAGTGACATGACAGTAAATTAGAATATTAACATGATAATGTAATTTACATCATAGGCCAAGACATCATGTATAAAATACTTCTCCGTTCATGTGACTCTGCCAGAGCAGCAAGGCAGGGGTATACATGACTGGTCAACAAACCAACTTTTTAAGTTGTTTAATCTAATAATAGCGTTACCACCTCGTAACACTTTTGGTATAGAGTTCCATAGTACAGTACCATAAAAAAAAAGACAAGACCTTCCCACCTCTAGGCTACAGTCAGGGATTTTAAATTCATGTCCCAGGGCAGACTCCCCTGACAAGTGGCACATGGATCCTCACTTCCAGCATGCAAAGATCTGACGTCACTGGGTGGAGCTGGAGGATATACCATCCAGGTGGTGGGAGGAACATAGTTTGAAGATGCCGATGAATCAGCCTGTTCCCCGTGGAACTGCAAAAGTGCGGATGTGAACCATATACTACTCCTAGAACAACTTCTGAAAACAGCAATCATCGACAAGAAACAACATAGAAGATTCTACACAACCAGGGTCTCTTCCAAAAGAGCTCCCCCATCTATGGATCTACATTTACGGGCACACATAGAGCAATAGTACCCCTCCTCACTCTGTGTCTTTCTTACTTATCGACGGCTACCACACCATCAGTGATGCATCTATATATTGACGGCTTATAACTGTCAATATCCTCATTGATGGCTACCACCATCAACGATGCGACTAGATTCTCATAGATGGCTACCACCATCGACGATGCATCTGTATTCTCATCAGCGGCTACCGCCGTCGACGATGCATCTATATCCTCATTGATGGCTACCGCCGTTGACGATGCATCTGTATTCTCTTGGACAACTACCACCGTCGATGATGTATCTGTATTCTTATCGATGGCTACCATCGTCGACAATGCATCTGTATTCTCATCGACAGCTACCACCGTCGATGATACATCTAAACTCTCATTGACGGCAACCACCGTCAACGATGCATCTATATTCTCATCAACAGCTTACACTGTCAACTATGCACCTGTACTTTCATTTCCACATCCTCATCAACAGCTATCACCGTCGACGAGGCATCTGTAATTTAATTGACGGCCTATACCTGTCAACTCCCTCATCAATGGCTACCACCATCAGTGGTGCATCTGTCTATTCTCATTGATGACCATACCGTCAGTGTTCTCATTGACAGACATCCCCATCAACGATGCATCCCTATTACTCGTCGACGGCTGTTCTCTGTCGATGGTACCTCATTATTCTGCCTACTCATGTACGTGACATTTGCACTCCCTCATCAGTTATGCTTCCAGCACTATAAAAAGGCAATACATAAATAACCCTTTCTGGGTTCCATTAAAGTGATAGAGCGAGAAAGATCCTCCTCAACCTCTGTGCTTCACACATCGTCAATGGCCACCGCTCCAGGTGTCCCTCCGTCGACAGCTCACCCTCATATTCATTCTTAGTAAATGGAGCTTCATACCATGTTTCTACCCCTTCACCCTCTTAGGCGGACAATCACAGGGATCAAGTGGACAGAGATCGGGACCCTGGTTTTCACCACCCGGGGCAAAACCTGCTCCGGCTTCATGTCCACCCCCCCTTGTGTTTCACACACTTCCCTCTGATCCAAGGGGGTAGGCCACCCTCTGCGATCTCCTCCTCTTCCGCCTAAGACTCTTCATGATGACCGGGTTCCATTCCCGCCCTGGTCACTTCCTCCTTATGTGGAAGACTATTTTTCAGATAAACAAGAACTCCCGGTTAAACTTCACTGGTGACCTTGAACACAGCGACTTCCAGGAGCTGGAATTTCTTCCTCAGTCTCCCTTATTTGGAAATCTCTTCTTCAGATGGGGCCTGCTTAGACTTTGCAGCAGCATACCCTATGACCCTTCATTCTATGAAATGATGATACAAATATGGAAAGTCATGGGATTCTCTATCACAAAAATATGACAAAGTAAGGATATGGCAGAATACCTTGCCCTACCAAAGGAGTCTCTTTGGGTGGTTTCCCCACTAATTACAAACTTACCAGAATGCCATGCTGGCTGACTCACAAGTCACCCTTCCGCTATTGCAACTGTTCCACATGAAATGGATTATATTTATCCAGCTCCTCTGGTTCTTCCCTTCCTTTCAAGCTTTCCCGGAAGTGGACTCTGTTCTGCCACTCATGATCACATGAGCTCCTTACCACCTCATAAAGAATCCCGAACACTTGACTTTCTGGAGATACTGGCTTTTTCCTTTTCTTCTCCAGTTCCATGAATATCAGAATACCAATTTATATGGGTCATATGATTCAATACCACCATACCCTTGAGTCATCTGCCATTGAGCTTATCAATCACCTCCTTCCTTCATCTGATCAGGGAGTGATTATTGGCTATTATATCAACTAGTAATGCTAATTCCCCTCCATACCCAGGTTGGGATATGATGCCATCGGTACCTCGGCAAACTGTCAGCTATTGGCATTTCTTTGCAATGCCACACCTGGCTCTGCTTTTCAGTGCTTACGCCTGATACACAACACAAAGTAGCTAAGGCCCCCTTTTTAATGGGTCCAAGTTATTCAGGCCAGGTACTCAAATTTTACTGGATGATTTACGGCATCGGGCAGACCTCTACGTACGGTTCATAACATTTACCATACACCACATACAACCTACCGTACTCGATCCTCTTCCTACTCTGAAAGAGGTTGAAAACACAGAGATACCAATACTGGCGGCTCTAGAGGTCGTACTCAACCCACATGAGGCAACACCTCTGCCGCCCATGGCTCCTGCCCCACCCTCCCGTGGGGGCTGGGCGGCCCGACACTTAGTGACCAACTAGGGTTTTTCTTTCTCCTATCCCTCCTCAACCCAGCCTTGGAGGCCACGGGCAGTCGTTTTTGCACTCCATGTTTAGGCCGGGCACACGATCACTTAAGACAAATGGGTACTCCAGATTATACAAAGGAGTCATACTCTGGAATTTATCTCCATGCCCCCCTCGTTCTCCCCGACATATTCATTATAACCATCAGATCATATATCTATCCTTTCAGAGGATTTGAGGGCTCTACTGATGATGCACACTGTTTCTTCAGTCCCCCCTCACAAGGGATGCTACTCCCACTTCTTTCGAGTACCCAGATGAACTGGAGACCTTGGTCTGATATGGAACCTCAGAAAACTGAACCTTTCTATTCAGTAAAAACGGTTTTGCATTATAACCTTGACTTTCATGATGCCAGTACTGAAACAGTAAGATTGACTTTGTGCTCTAGATATGAAGGGTGCCTACCTGCATCCATCCTGCTCATCTCGGGTGTCTTCATCTCTACGTGCTAGAGTAACACTATCAGTTTCAAGCAGTCTGGTTTGGCCTCTCATCGGCCCAGAGTGTGTTCACCAAATACCTAGAGGTAGTTGTAACAGCTTTAAGAGGAAAAGGGCACTTTATTTTCCCATATCTAGACTGACTGACTCAGCCTCCAATACATTGCAGCCGTCCTAGATACAGTCTCAGTCAGAACTTACCGTCCAGCATGCCACACCCTTGTCTCTGGCATCACGCATACAGACTTAGAAAGTAGTCACAGCTAGACAACTGCTATGTCTTCTGAGTCACATGCTCGCTGTCGTCCCTACAGTAGCACTCGCCAGTCTTTATATGAGACCTCTTAAGTGAATCCTCCAGAATCTGTGGTCTCAAAGAACAAGAACAATTTTAAGGCCAATTCAGGGTCACTCCCTTCCTGCTGTCAGCTCTGTCTTGGTGGTCAATCGAAACCAGTTTATGAACAAGGAATGCCTTTTCGGTCTCTCCCTCCCATGCAGACGATCACCACAGATGCTTCCCTGACAAGAGGGAGTGTGCCCCTGGTTCCTTATAGGACCCAGGATGAATGGACCACTTCTCTCCCTCAGCCTCACATCAGTCACCTAGAGCCGAGGGCATTCCGCTTAGCCCTTCCGGCATTCCAACCTTTTTTTGACTCTAGACCGTTGCTGATCCAGTCAGACAACTTTGCAGTGGTGTTCTACCTCAGCAATCAAGAAGGTGCTCCAATCTTCAACCTCTTGACTAAATATTAAAGAACCCTGTTCCATCCCTGCCTGAAGGCTCTATATCTTCACGCTAGGCCCTTGCAGACACTTTCATAGCTTGTCTACCAGTGTCCCTCCTGTTGCCTATATGCTCTTGGCCTCCCGTAAGCCAGCAACCAGAGCAACGTACAATTCCAAATGGAAAAGTTTTTCCATATGGTCTACTTGTTGATCTTTGGATTCTTACTCTTGTCCACTGATGAAGGTTCTGGACTGCTTGGCCTCACTGAGTCCGGTTTAAGTTAGTCTTCCATCAAAATCCTCTTGGCCGCCATCTCCGCCTTCCGGGAACCTCTGGATGGCACGTTACTGTACCAACATCATCTAGCTAAGATGTTTTTGAAAGGAACGTTTACATATTAAACTTCCTATTAGAAGACCCACTCCTCCGTGGGCTCTCAATTTTATGATAGAAAAATTGACCCTTGAGCCTTTTGAGCCAGCAGCCACTTGTGAACTCTGTTTTCTTTCACGGAAAACCCTATTTTTGGTGGCTGTCACTTCCGCTAGATGTGTTTCCGAGCTTCATGCCCTCTTGTGTAGGGAACCCCACTTGATTTTCCTCAAGGACGAGGTGGTCCGTCGTCTCAGCCCTTCCTAAAGTAGCCTCCGAACATACTTTAAACCAGTCCTTGGAGCTTCCAGTCTGCTATCCTGACTACTTCAATCAGGGTGAACATCTGTTACATACTTTAGATGTCCATCGTATACTATGCACTAATCGTACCCAGTTGATTAGGAAAACTTCTCAATTATTTGTTACCTTTGCCTCCGGCAGAGGAAGGCTTCCTGTTGCTAAATGAACCCTTTCTTCATGCTTGGTGAATTGCATTACCTTTTGTTACAAAAAGTACAACAAGAATTTACTTGGACCTGTCCAAGCCCACTCCACTAGAGCTATGGCAACTTCTGCGGCTTGCTTTACAGAGGCCTCCATTTCAGATATCTGCAATGCAGCTACCTGCTCCACAATCCATACTTTAACAAGGCATTACAATCTGGATATTGCCTTGAGATGTAGGACGGCCTTCGGCCATGCAGTCCTACAAGGTTTCTTATCATAATTATCCTCTCAAATGGACATAACTGCTTGGGATTCTCGCAAAAGTAATGATTTACTGCAAGAGACCATTCCGTGGAAGATAGTACAGTTACGTAAAATCTTACCGTAACAGTAGATCTTCAAGGAATGTCTTTTGCAGTAAGTATGATCCCAATCCTCCGTCCCCCTCCTTCTCTAAGAGAGCAAATTCTGGTCCAGTGACTTTGGGTGGGGACTCCTTGGTACCATGGCTTCCTCTTGGTCCTTGCTTTTGCGAGCTGAATCCAGTGGGGGAACTGAGGATACCAGGTACTGCCCACACTTATATAGGAAGCAGGAAGATGACGTCATGTGTGGGGGCGGTCCCTGGTACAATACTGCTAGAAGAGCTGCCATGTCACAGCGCCCTCTGCTGGAAACTCCCAAAAGTAATGATTTACTGCAAAAGACATTCCTCGACGATCTACTGTTATGGTAAGATTTTACGTAACTGTACTTTCTACTACTTTTATCATTTCACATCCACTCAAGCTGCCCCCTTTTCCTTAGAATGGCTTTCCTTTGATGCCTGTTTCTAGATTACAGATCTAAGTGCAGTAGGATGGGCCTGGAGGGCCACATGCTTGGGTGGTATGAAGAGTCAAGCTTGCACTGTTCCAGTGACAGCATGCACAAATTGCCTTCGTGTGGATGTGAACTGAATACTAGTAGTAAAGCTACAGTTACGTCTATATAACCTATTCTACAGTGTTGTCCCACTCTATTTACAATACAGTTCTTGTTCTCTAATATTAAAATAATGGGGGTTTACTAGTTTATGGAAGCACCTAGACCTTTACTTCACCAGTAAATTAAACAAAAGGCTGTCTGTGTTATATTTTTGGGACATAATGCCACCATGTACGGTTGTTACATTTATCCTTACATAATTATACAAGGCCAGAAAGCATTAGCAGGACAGAACATTGGACACATGATGTGGCTTATCCTGGGTTTGTACTAATAAGACCTCATAAGTGAAGAGTTTGTTCCCCCTTGAAATTACATCACCTACATACTATGTTCTTTCCTGATGTTTTGTCTGCTGCTTCTGTACGTGAAATTGTTGTAAGGGTTTTTTCTCTGCCCACATTCCCTGCCCCAAAGCTTCACACTCATTTAGTACATGTTTTTCAGTCATTTGCTTTAAGAAAGAGGTTTTAGTTCCCAAGACACTGTTCGCTATTGTGAAGGGTCTGCCTCTCCATCTTCCAGCATGAATGGGTTTAAAAATAACTTTGACTTTCAGAGTAGCCCTGGGTGTCCTTGAGCTCCAGAGTTCATTGTCAGCTTCCTGTGGATCAAAATGTAGCCACTTTTCTGGACTCTAAATTATTAGGTTTTTTGTTTGTTTTGTGTTTTTTCCCGCAATATGCCTTTGCAAACCATACATTTCCCAGCTCCATTGCCAGTTGTGCACACCTTTGGTATGGACTCTGGCTTAGGTAGTTGATGCTGCCAGTGGGGGACATCACACTTAAAACACAGTGGCTCCAGCTGGCATGTCGGCACAGCGGTAGGGCTACTGCTCATGATGTCAATGACCCAGGTTTGGGAATGTGATACCCTTGAGATGGGGGGTGACTCTGCATCTTGCAGAGAGACTGCCTCTTGGTAGAGAGCAGGTAGTAGTTCATGCAAGCACACTAGAAGGGGAAGGGATGCCAACAGACTCTGGCACACATGCCTACCATCATGCACATGCATGCGCATCATTACACACCAGCATCTTGGGGAGAAAATCAAGAGGAAAATGCCCCAGCCCTGTCCTGTACCCCCTCCGCAGACACACAGTTTCAACATAGAAAATGCCCTAGCTCTGTCCTACACCCCCCGCAGATGCACAGTCTCGACATAGCAGGCCGCCTAGCTCCATTAGCTCCATGGGTGGTCTTGGGTAAGAGGTGGATAAACAGTAAGTCTCTGAAAAGGTGAGTGACAGGTAGGGGTGGTGCTGCAGGGACCAGGAGACACGAGCAGAAGTAGAGGATGGGAGAAACTCGCCAATTCCAATTTACAACCTGATTGACTCATGAATTGGCCAGATTAGCCAATGGGTTGACCCAGTTGTAATTCACCTGAGTTATGTTTAGGGTCCTCCAGTTCCACTGTATTTTCCCCCTTCTGCCCCCCTCCCCCTTCTTGGTGGCCACCAGAGCCATTCCATTCCCCCATTGGGGAGGAGCAAGCAAGCACTTATCTTTGCAGTTACTGAGAGTTGCGATCTGTGACTAGCCAGCAGAATGTTTGAGCATTGGGTGGCACGACATAAAAATCCTCATCCCCTAACCCACACACCTAGAACTGAACACCATACCACCACAGTACCCTAAGACCACCCTGGCCCCAGGGTCCAAAATTGGGGGCCTAATACAGACGCTGTGTGTGGTGGCACAAAACACGATGAAAACAGATGCCCTGTTGCACTTTCACATTTAGTGGCAATGCACAAAGGTTGTTGTTATTTGCAGGGGGAAGAGTCTTCTCTGCAACTAAGATGCCCCTAATGAAGATGTAGTTGAGCTGAAGTGCCAAGGTATTCAGGACATCTCCCTGTAAGTGTTACATTTCTGCGCTGGTATATCTTTTCTAACATAGAGTAAAATTTTGTATTCAACGATTATCAGCACACACGTACTTCATGAGTGCAAGTCCATCCATTGATCTTTATGACATAGCCAGGGATGGCCGCCCCTGGGCTTACACTTCCTGGTACTACGGCGGCGCGAGTCACGATTGAAAAAGTGTTTTTTCTCTGCAGCTAAGTTATAATGCAGATTTCTAGGGACATGGATATGTTGTTCATCCACACTGTCTGGCAGGTTCCTTGCCGCTTTAAATCTTGCCGGAAGGTCTTCAAGCTGGCTCCTCCCACCCACCCGGGTGGTAAAACTCTCAGCTCCGCCCCATGACGCCAGATCTTCCTTACCGCTTGGAAGCTCAGGTTCCTCCTTAACGCTCTGCGTATAAGACTGAGTTCCTAATTCTTGAGTTTCGAAATTAAAAAGTTTTGCTAAAACCTTGGTCTTCTCTCCCTCGCGGCTGCGATGGACAAATCGACTCGGTTTCCGGAGATGCCCTTCGCGGCAGAAAATGTCTCAGATGGATCCGCACTCATGTCGCGTCTACTGTGGGCCACCGAGCACGACCCGCGGAGCCTGCGACCTGTGCTCTTCCTTTCGCCTCTCGTCCTTGAAGACCCGTGTGTCTGCTTACGCTGGGCGTCCCCAGAAGAGATTTCCTCCGTAAAGTCAAAAGAGTTCGGTCGCGGTGTCTCACAAGGCGTGGCTCGGGCAGATCAGCTCGAAGAGATGATCGCCCTCGAAGAGGAGGCGGCGCAGGGCCGCTTCTACCTCGGCTGCGGCATTTGTCCCGCTATCTCTCGGTGCCTCTTATTCGGCTTCTTTTAAGGAGCTTTGTCTGACCCTCTCGACAAAAGGTGAGGGTCCAACTTCTTCTGGACCGTTTTCTCGGTCCAAAAAGAGAGACAAGAGTAAGTCTCACCGTCGACGCTCTTGGGAGCGGGAAAGATCCCTCTCCCCTAGTTGTCGGCAGTCGACTTCGGTCGACCTCTCGGCTTCGGCCACTGGTTTCACGGTGTCCCCGTCAGGCCAGTTGACCGAGACTCCCGTCGACGCGGTCGAGATTTTTCTCGACCCGTTGGACGGGTTGTCGCAGAGAAGCTGAGAATCCCCTCTCCCCGGTTCCCCCGGTGGAAGTTGAGGATCCCGTCGGCTCGGCTGTGCCTCCGGTTCCAGAGCCTTGGTTGAATCGTCCAACCGAGGGAGTGCCGCTTCCCGCGACACCTCGCACATCCTCGGCCTAGCCGAGGTTCTCGATCTCAGTCTCGGGACGTCTTCGCGGTCCAGCCGATCCCGCCGTCATAGGCGGTCTCGGTTTCGGCACCGCGGCAAGCGGCGCCGCCGCTCGTCCTCTTCCTCCTCGGAGGAGGAGGAGAGGCTTCGGCGCAAGTTGCGTCGGAGGTATGAGAAACTCAGGTGGCAACAGCTCCTTCTGACCGGGAATAAGCCGGCGCCGTCGTCTTCCCCGGCCATTAAGTGGCTGTCACCGGAGCAGCCAAAACAACCCCTCATTCTAGGCGAGGAGCCTGTTCCCAGGCCGGTTGTTCGGCCAAATCCAGCTGCCCCACCGATTCTGGTGGAACCTCCGCCTCCACAGCCGTTAGTTGGGGCTCCGACCAAAAATTCTCGGTCGGCTCGGGGACTGCCCCATAGGCTGTCTGTCACCCTCACTCCCGATAGACCTCGGCAGGTGGAGGGTGGCTCAGGCCCGAGGCAGCTCTTTGAGGACTCTTCCGAGTCCGAGGATGATTCCTCCCTTTTCTCCAAGCGAATGGACTTGGGTTCTCGGAGGAGGACAGTCGGTGGGCGATAGCCGCCGTCCTTCCTAGGATTGCTTGGCTCATCTCGGGTCCACGGGATGAAGCTCGAACCCATTTCTAAATGGGCCAGGTATCCCCTCACGAAGATTCTGGACCGAGGGGATTCCCTCGGAGGCCTTTCCGGTGGCCGAGGCCATAGTGGGTCCGGCCTTGGAGCTCTGGCAGCGCCCTGCTTCCTGTCCTGTGCCTTCGGCCAGGATGGCCAGGAAGTATGCGGTCCCTACCGGTTCCCTGTCCGGTTTTTCGGAACACCCCTCGGTGGAGGGGTTGGTTACTGACAGTGTTTTCCGACGTGCCAGGAATGCTAGGGTTGTGGACAAACCTCCGGACAAGGAGTCCAAGAAATTGGACTATGCCGGGCAAAAAGTATATGCTGCGTCCTCCCTCGGCCTTCGCCAGGCCAATTCGGCCATCCTCATGGCACATTTTTCTCATGCTCTGTTGGGCTCCCTGGATGAGGTCATCCCGCATCTTCCCGCGGATCTGCAGACCACGGTCAGGCAGGTGCAGGACCAGGGCAGGGCAGTGGCCAAGCAGCAGCTCCAGACTGCTTTAGACATTGGGGACTCATGTGCCAGGTCTGTGGCGGCCGCAGTGGCTATGCGTCGTCGGGCTTGGCTGAGGATATCCACCTTTACTCCGGATACCCAGCACAAGTTGGCGGATGTTCCTTTTAGGGACTGACCTCTTCTGCCCTGGGGTGGAAGGTCACCTGCAGAGGATCGAGAGGGTCCAATGCTGCTGGACTCGGTCTCTTCCGCTCAGAAGGACAAAGGCCGCAAGCCACAGCCTAAGCCCTTTCGTCCTTCTGCGCCTGCGCGCCGCCCGCCCAGCAACGTCAGGGCCAGCAGGCTCGAGCTTGGCATCCCAAACCCAAGCCGTCAGCTTCCTCCAACAGGAAGCAGGGAGGTAAAGGCCCAGGAGGTCCCTCGGCCGGTCCCTCCTCCAAGCCTGCCCAGTGACGGGCTGAGGGGTGTCGCCCCCAACCCCGTCACCTCACCCCAAGGTTCCCCATTAGAGACAGCTCCAACACTTCCTTTCCGCCTGGTCCGCTATTACTACGGACAGGTGGGTACTGAGGTGGTGGAAAAGGCCTGCCTCTAGAATTCGAGCAGGCCCGCCCTTCAGAGCCACTCGCACTCGGGGCCCTCGGGCCCGCGAGTCTTCACTGTCGGCTGCCAGGCCGACATCGCCTCCTCCAAAGGAGGTGATCAGGAGGTGGCGGACCCTCCTCAGACCCGGGTTTGTGTCCAGGTACTTCCTGGTTCCGAAACGGACAGGGGGCTGGCGCCCCATTCTCGACCTACACGACCTGAACAAGTTCCTAAGGTCTCGAACCTTCAGGATGGTCACTCTGGCTCAGATAATACCATCCTTGGAACACGGCGTGTGGTTCTGCTCTCTGGACCTGCAGGACGCGTTCTTTCACGTCTATCCGTCCAGTCACACCGGAGATTCCCGGCTTTCGGCGGAGGGTCCCTCTTCGAGTTCCGAGCCATGCCCTTCGGCCTGTCTCCAGCTCCCAGGGTCTTCACCAAATGCATTGCAGTGGTGACAGCTTTCCTGTGGCGCCGAGGGGTCCAGGTGTACCCTTATCTGGACGATTGGCTGATAGCAGCCCCCTCCAGACAGGAGGTGGAGCGGTCCAGAGATCTGGCCCTCCAGGTTTACTCTCAAGTCGGCCTTCTCATCAACGAGGCCAAGTCGGAACTCGAGCCAAAGCAGGTGATTCTGTTTATCGGGGCAGAGCTCGACTCTCTTCGAGCCAGAGCACGGCTCCCGGCGGACAGGGCCGAGGTTCTTACCTCCTTTGCCCAATCATTTCTGGTTGGGCAATTGCGACCTTCCCGGGACTTCCAGCGCCTCCTGGGTCTCATGGCGGCCTGTACCAGCGTGGTCCATTGGGCACGCTGGCACATGTGCCTCCTTCAGTGGGGACTGGCCAGCCAATGGTCACAACGCTGCGATCCATTGGACCAGCTAGTGATGGTGACCCAGGAGATGTGGAATGCTCTCCGGTGGTGGACCGTTCCATCTCATCTGCAGGAGGGCATCCCGTTTGTCCGCCCCGAGCCGACGGTCTCTCTATCGACCGATGCCTCTCTGATAGGTTGGGGTGCCCATCTGGGGAACACCGGCGCACGGCCTCTGGTCCCTGGGAGTCCCGATGCCACATCAACCTGCTGGAGCTCAGCGGTCCGCTAGCTCTCACCGCCTTTGCTCCGTTTCTCGGGGTCAAGTGGTCCGAGTCAGGCGGACAATACCCGACCATGTACTACCTAAACTGCCAGGGCGGGACACGTTCCATGCTTCTATGCAGGAAGCTCCGCAATTTGGTCACCGCGGCGCAGCCTGGAGGCGGATCTCCTGGCTATTCATGTGGCAGGAGCCTCCAACACCTTGGCGATGCCCTGAGCCGGATAGGGGCTGCATCTCACAGTGGTCTCTCCTGCCGGAGGTAGTACAGATCTGTTCTCCCATTAGGGCACACCTCAGGTGGACTTGTTTGCCTCCAGGGAGAACGCGAAGCTGAGGCTGTTTCATGCCCTCCCCCCTCAGCAGGGCTCGCTGCAGGGGGATGCCTTCTCGAGGCCGTGGACCCCGGGCCTCTTCTACGCCTTCCCCCCATTTCCCTTGGTTCACAAGGTGCTTCACAAAGCAAGGAGGGACAAGGCGCAGGTGATTCTGATAGCCCCAGACTGGCCCCGCCAGTTCTGGTACCCAGATCTCCTCAGCCTCAGCTCCAGGCTCCCGAGGCAGCTTCCAGCTCGCCCGGACCTGCTCTCAGTCAGTCAGGGAAGGTGTTCCATCCAGACCTTCAATCCTGCACCTGGCGGCCTGGTTCCTGAGCAGCTAGGGTTCCAGGCCTTGGGTCTTTCCGGCGAGGTCCTCAATGTTGTTGAGGCGTCCCATAAGTCGACCAGAAAATGCTACGCCTTCAAATGGAAAAGATTTTCCATTTGGTGTCAGGGCAAGGGCTTGGACCCTTCCTCCTGTCCTTTGGCAAGCATCTTGGACTATTTATGGTCTCTTTCTAGTCAAGGGCTTAGGTCGACGACCCTAAGGGTGCACCTGGCAGCCATCTCTGCTTACCAGGCGCGGGCCGGGGAGCAGTCGGTGGCGAAGGAGAAGGTGGTCTGGCGCTTCTTCAAAGGCCTTGATCACATTTCCCCTCCGGTGCGAGAACCTCCACCTCCGTGGGATCTACTGCTGGTACTGGCAAAGCTCATGGGCAAGCCATTCGAACCAATGCACGGGTGTGAACTCTCTCACCTGTCGTGGAAGACCACCTTCTTGGTGGCTATCACGTCAGCCAGAAGGATGGGAGAACTCCAGGCACTCTGCATTGAGTCTCCTTACCTGGTCTTCCACAGGGACAAGGTTGTCCTCGCCCCACGAAATTCCTTCCGAAGGTGGTGTGAGTTTCACCTTAACAGGTGTTGACTGTGCGGTGTTCTACCCCAATCACACCTCGAGGCCGAATACAGGCTCCATACTTTGGACCCTAGAAGGCGCAAGCTTATAAGGAGCACACGGCTGGAAGTCGGGGAGAGGTTGGCCAGCTGTTTGTCACCTCACGCTGAAGCCGCACCTGTCAGACCTGCAGCCAAGCGGACGATAAGCAGGTGGGTCACCTCCTGCATAGATCTCTGCTACAAGTTGGTGGGCATGGAGCCTCCCAGAGGATAGAGCTCATTCTACCCGTCATACTGCTGCATGGTGGCTGCTTCAGGGGCGTCCCTATCCAGGACATCTGCAGGGCTGCTACCTGGAAGTCAGCACACACCTTTATTCCCATTACCACATCGACCTTAAGTCATGCGGGATGCTGGTTTTGGGGCCTCAGTTCTCAGTCTTTATTCCCTAAGTAGGGGTGTGCGCCTTGCCTCCTCCTCCCGGAGAACTGCTAGAGTCTGCCAGACAGTGTGGATGAACAACATATCCATGTCCCTAGAAATACAGGTTACTCACCTGTAACAGGAGTTCTAGGAATGGTATGTTGTTCATCCACGACTCCACCGACCTCACCGGCCCGGCCCACAACCTGAGCTTCCAGCGGGCCAGATCTCTGGCGTCATGGGGCGGAGCTGAGAGTTTTACCACCCGGGTGGGTGGGAGGAGCCAGCTTGAAGACCTTCCGACAAGATTTAAAGCGGCAAGGAACCTGCCAGACAGTGTGGATGAACAACATATACCATTCCTAGAACTCCTGTTACAGGTGAGTAACCTGTATATTTTGCCCATCTAGCTGTTCTGCCTTATGCCTCTTTACAACATTAAATATGTATGTTTGGACTTAAAAAAAGTCTTGCTCTGCAAATTACCACCGTATATCTCAAAACTGTTTCACCCCACCTCATGCTCTTACTCTCTCAGAAAGAAATCTTATATCACGCTTGAAGTCCCTAAATATCACAACAAGTGTGGTATGGCTGCTATCAGCCGTGCTGTCCCACTGGCTTGGATTCGGCTGCAGTCATCCCTTAGACTAGCCACCTTAGTCTTAGTCCCCCTAAATACCTTTAAAAGCTTTGTCGCCAATCTTTCTCAAGATGGTTGCCACTGCTGTACAGTTTAGTATTCCTAGCCTTAATCCCCCTCCAGCATGGTATTCCCCCTCTATTGCCTCCCCATATCCCCTTAATACCTACTGTATCCAAGACCCCTCCTTGGAGCCGACTCCTTGGCTCATTGTGTTTTTATGTGGCTGTGTATGTATCTTAACTATGTATTGCCATGTATATTGTATTCCATACTCTCTCTCTTGCTTGACAGACTCCTTGCACTTGCCTTGAAACCAGTTGCACTTAGCACCTATATTTTGTACTTTTGCTTCTCTCTTGTTTATTATTTGGCCACACTGTACTCTGTATCCTTACTTTTTATCTTTATTTTTATTTTATTATATAACTACTTGTATGTAACCTGTCCGTACAGGACCTTCTTGTAAATGAGCTTGCTCAGTGGAGTCTTCCAGGTGAAATAAACTTGAACGACCTATCTGCATATATTATTCATGTAATTTGTCGATCTTACTTCGAGGGTAGCTCTTGCAGCAGGCCATGACAGATAGGACTAAGCCATTAGGCACTAGGACCACACAGAAACCTTTCTAGCTAGCAGTGTACTAGAGGGGGCTGCCTACCTCTGACATCAGCCTATCCTCAGGGTTGCCACCTTTGGATGAGGCAAAAACCGAATCCTAAGCTGCGCCCCTAGCCCCACCCCTTTACATGGCTTATCATGCATTGCTCCTCCTAGAAAGTCATTTGTTATCAATAAAAGACAACACTTAAAGCAGCAGTTCAACAAAAATGGTAAGATACTGTACAGTACCTGTTAAAGTTACTTTCCTAGATTATTCCTAGTTATTTATTTACTTATGTATTTATTTATTGACATTGGTTTACCAGATACACATACAGAGATAAAATAAATTTTGTTTACAGATATGATCTGAGGGGAGACAAGGGGAATACTGTAAATAGCATACAACAGTATACAGTACATGGTATATAATGATACATAATAAAGATATTGTTTCCTATAATGTGTACTTTATATCTTTTTCTGGCTCCATTTGATTTTTATGTCCACAGTATTATTTGAAAGCCAAAGAAGTGACCATATATTTTTCTTGAGGAAACAAAGCAATTTAAAATATTTAAAAATGCCTATATTCTGTTAGAGATGAAAATGTTTACCAGCAAATAAAAGTGGAAGACAGCTGGCTGAGTTACTGTTACAAAAGGAGTGGGCAGCTTTGCTGCTATGCCAGTTTAAGATACAGTGGAAAAGATTAGGCTAAGTAAGTGCTAATGGTGTTAATGGCCATACTTTACACCTCCCAAGTTGACTGCTTTCACAAACAAAAGGTTATATTGACAAGATAACTTGTTTGTAACCTGAACATGTAGCTGAAACACTGAATGATATGATACAATCTGTTTCAAAAGTATGTAAGCACTAAAAATGGCTCAAAAACCTGACCAGCACAGAGCAAAACCGGATTACCTGATCGGGACCCTGAAAACCTGATCACCAGGTAAAAAACCTGACAGGTGGCAACCCTACCTATCCTATATAAGGTGGGTGGCCCCTATGCCCTCCTCAGTTCTTTCCCGCCATCGACCAGCGCACCTTGGACCACTGAGACCTCCTCATCTACAGTTGACCGCCATTTTCCCGCATTTAACCGCAATTTATTTTTTTATAGTTTTTCTAAGTTAAACATTGAATTTTTGGTGTTTCCTCTCTTCAGTTTATGTCTTCTCAACCTTCCTCATCTTCCTACCGCTCCACCAAGTGTGCCTGCAGCAAGCAACTCCAAGATAAGGACGGCCATTCTGCTTGTCTCTTCTGCCTAGGTCCAGACCACAATGTCCAAGCTGTCGAGGCCTGCCACAAGTTCAACCCAGCCACTAGGAGACGTCGTGAGAAAACTCAGGAGAGCCACCACCTCAAGCAGAAGCTAGCATCCATGAAACGGGAGCTGCAGGCCCGGAGCTCCTCAGCCTCCCCGGCCCGGTCCTCTGGCTAGTCTTTATCCAAATTCAAGGGGAAATCTTTATTTTATTTATTTATTTAAACTTTTGTTCACAGGGTAAGCACATGAGCCAATGGCCCTTTTTCATGTATGACCCAAGACCATTATAGAAAACAGTCAAGATGTTACAACATGTAATACAGATGTGCACACAGATACATCAAGTAAAAATAGACATCAGTATATACAAGTTAAGGAAAACATTCACATGCTAATCAACTAAAAAGGTGCTTCTGTAGTTCTTTTTTAAAAGTAGTGTGGCTTAAACCAGATTGCAATGTTACAGATAGATCATTCCAGGGTTTTGCAGCTTTGATCTTAGGGAACGATAAACACCAGGACCGACCCTGGTCTGTCTCCCGCTAGCAGTCCCCCTCACAGGGCTTAGTCCTACCTTGGGGGTCTGACTTCCACAGCCTCGCCATCCCTCTCTTCCCACCTCACAGTAGTAGCAGTGGCTCTTCGGGGCAGGGTTTGCTCCCTGTCTCCCAGCCCCTGCTCTTTCAGCTCTTGTTTTCTGCGGGCTCCCTTGCAGGTGGTTCAGCCGGAGCTCCTCCAGCCAGCTCAATATCTGTCACCCGCACCCCCAACACTGGTCCTGTCCTCAGGGGCCACAGTCGATCCTGCTACTTTATTACAGGAACAGCAGCTGCAGGGCACCAGTGTCTCCTGCAGCCCAGTTTCCCTTCAGCCCTCCCCTGTATGGGCTTCTTTGTCTCTGGTGCCTGTTTCTGCCAACCCAGCACCTGCTGTGCCTTCGTCTGCCAACTCAGTGGCTGCGGGGTCTTTGCTGGCTCTCCTACTGCTGCCACCCAGGAACCCTGTGCCCGTTAACTCCCTCCCAGCTCCAGGGGGGACCGGTGCCCTCACCACCACCCATGCCTATAGGACCAACGCAAGGATACTCCCTCCAAATGCCTGGAGGTCGACGACAGTGGGGAGCTCCTCTCGGACACTGATGATGGTGCATCATCTCCATCTTCTTCCTTAGTGGAAGATTCGTCCGATGAAGGGGATGAACCCAATACGGTGCCTAAGTCCCCCCCCCCCCGAAAACCCCACGTTCATGGATGTCATGTGACATATTCAGACCTCCATGGGACAGAAGACTGAGGAGCAGGACCCGGCGCGCCACCGCCTGGCAGGCTACCTGCGCCAGCGCGATGCTCTACTCTTGGTGGTCACCCCTATGACTGAGTTCTGAAAGGACATTACCAGGGCTGCCTGGCACCATCCTCACACCACTCCAGCAGGGCCCAAGAAGGCAGATAGGCTGTACCACACTCCAGCGGACCAACCGTACTTCAGTGAGCAGCCCAAAGCAGACTCAGACATTATTAATGGGGCGCACAATTGTACTAAGGGTCTGAAACACCTTAGTGCTCTTCCCCCAGACAGGGAGTCTCGCAAACTGGACCACATGGGCAAGAGGGCCTTTGCCTCGGCCACGTTGGCTATCAGGGCCATTAACTACCTAGCCCCACATTGGTCAAAACCAGAACCTCTTATGGGACTGGACTTGGGAGGCGGTCCAGGCTGTGTCAGACGACCCCTCCAGACAGCAGATACTGCAGGACCTTAAAGTGAGCTCGGATGTTGGTACAGGCTGTTCGCATCAGCATGAGACACCACTCTTGGCTCCGGGTCTTGAGTTTAGCCCCAGGTGTCCAGTCCAGTATTATGGACACTCCCTTCTGGGGCTTCAAACTTTGGTGGTGTTGTCCAAGACACCATCTTGGAGCTTCAGTCCCCAGGAAGACCCCTAAAATCGGTCCACTCTATGTACCATACCCAGTCCCAAGTCAGGCCAGAGTGCTGTCTTTATTCGCTCCTCCCATAGACAGTCCCCCTCTTCCAAGGCCCATCCCTAAGCACAAGCAGGGGCTGACCCTCCTGCCCTGCCTCAAATGTCTCCCGCTTACCCGGCCCAGTGGCGCTGAGGTTGGCGCTGGGCGCCACACCTCGCGCCTGTCGGTGACCTGGGTTAGAGCAGGACTCGGGCGCGTGGGTTGCCTGGGTAGGAAAAGGAATTGGCGTCCGTTGGACTGCTCTCCCTCTTCTGGGGAGGGTTTCCAGTGTCGATGCGTTGCTGGCTCCTACGCGTCGGCTGGGGTGAGTACACCACCACTCACATAAGGGGGAGAGTGAGAGGCAGGCGCGCGGAGGAGTGCGTGCAGGTGTGCACACTCCCCCCATGGGTGTCATTGCACGTCCCTCTCTCTCTGGGGGAGAAAATGGAAAATGGTGGCATCCCAGGTCGAGGCGGCTTGATGGCCGTTCAATGGGTGCCCTGGCTTCAGGGACATCGTCGGAGCCGAATCCAGTCTTGGTGGTGAATTTAGGGGGACTCCCACCACCCTGCTGCAGGGGGCAAGCCATGGGAGATTACCGACGAAGGGTCCTAAGCAAGCCAGGGTTCCGGATGGTGGCTGGAACCAGAGAGATGCGTGGACGGGGTAGCCGACCGGGACACCAGGTAGGAGAAAGTGAAATAACTGTAAAAAAAAAAAAAAAAAATGTCTCCCGCTCCACAAGAGGTACGGCCGCGGCCAACCAGGGGTTGCCCCCACCTCCTGACAAGCTGCTTGACCCTCCACCTCCCATTGTGCCTCATGAGGTGGTGGTCGAGAGTCATTTCTCCCTCCATCTCGACAGTTGGAGGGAGGTCACTTCGGACACTTGAGTGCTGCAGCTAATCGAACATGGCCACACTCTTGAATTCATAATGTGGTCCCCAGACAATCCTCTGGGGCAGACCTTTTACCCTCCTGGCCACCTTTCTCTCACAAAGGAGAAGATCCAAGCTGTACTTCAAAAAAAAAAATGGCCACAGAACCCATGCCATTGTCCCAGCAGGGCAAAGGCTTCTACCCCCACTTCTTCCTGGTCCCCAAATGGACAGGAGACCTTTGGCCCATCCTGAACCTCAGCCACCTGAACCTGTTCCTAGAGTACAAGTGGTTTAGGATGGTCACCCTTCAAGGATTCCTACCATTGCTGCATCAGGGGCATTGGCTTTGTTCCTGGATATGCAGGATGCATACCTCCATATCAAGGTTTTTGCTTCCCATCAGTGCTTCCTCTGTTTCCAGTTTCAGAGGGTACATTACCAGTTTCGGGCTCTGACACTCAGATGACCCTCGGCCCACAGGTTGTTTACCAAATGCTTGTGGTGGTAGCAGCTGCCGTGAGACGACAGGGGTTCTGTGTTTTTCCCTACTTGGATGATGGGCTGTTGGCTGCCCCATCCAGGGGCCATCTCCTGCAGACTCTGGCTCAAACCTTTTTCAGGCTTTGGGCATTACCATCAATCTCCCAAAGTCCTTTCTTACTCCCTGCCAGTGACTCCCGTACATCGGGGCAGTCCGGGATACGTCCCAAGGGATGGCTTTAATCCCACAGGACAGAGCAGAACATCTGATGGACCAGGTCCATTTTCTGTATTCCAACCTCCAGGTCCCGACGAGGGCCTTCTTGAGACTCCTCGGACTTGTGGCGGTGGCCATTACCCTGGTCCACCTGGCCAGACTGCACATGAGGCTCCAATCTGCTCTGAGGGGTCCCATTTTGTTCCCCTCCGCCTCAGCAGGTCCTGACAATGGATGCCTCCAGCCTTGGTTGGAGGCTCACCTGGATGCCCACCAAACTCGGAGAACTTGGTCCGAGGTGGAGAGATCCCTACACATCAATGTCCTGGAGATGCAAGCAGCTGTATGTGCACTGCAGGCCTTCCAATCCTGGCTCTCCCCAGGTGTGCTCATAATTTAGATGGACATGTGTGTAGTCTAATACATAAACTAGTGGGGGGGGGGTCACTTCTGTGCAGGGAGGCCATGAGAGTCTGCTATTGGGCCACAGAACATGGTCTGGAGCTTTCGGCAGTCCACGTCCCCAACATCCAAAATGTCTTAGCAAACAGCTTAAGCCAGTCTTGGTCCAGGGCCTGCGAGTGGGAACTTCTGACCTCAGTAGTTGAAGACCTCGTTTAAAGATGGGGTCATCCAGAGTTAGACCTTTCTGCGTCCCCACTCAAAGCAAAACTGCCGCTTTTCTGCTTGCCGGATCCAGGGCCTGGAGTTTTCTGGCAAGACACATTGTCCCTCTCCTGGAAGGTCCATTACACTTTCCCTCCCTTCTCGCTCCTTCAACGAGTTCTGATCAAACTGCAGCTGGAAGGGGCCACATTGATCCTCATAGCCCCCTTCTGGCCTCGTCAGATGTGGTTCCCCCTGCTACAGCAACTAGCAGTGGAGTCTCCTCCCCCCGTTCCTCAGTGCACAGGTTTGCCCTCCCAGGAACAGGGCACCCTGATCCATCCGGACCTCAGGTCCCTCCATCTCCATGCGTGGCTCATGAGGATGTAGCCACAGCCAGGTTTGGGGTCTCTCTCAGAGTGGCCGATGTCCTGGTGGCCACCAGAAAATCTTTCACCAGGGCTACTTACTCTATGAAATGGAAGCATTTCACTCTCTGGGCTGCAGTGCACCATTTAGATCCCTTCACCTGTCCTGTAGATCAGGTGCTGGAGTACCTCTTATCGCTTTTGGATTCAGGCCATTGGTGCTCCTCCCTTATGGTACCTCTTTCTGCCATCTCTGCATACCAGGTACCTGTTGAGGGCCATTCAGTGGCTCAACTGGGCATGTCTCGCACTTTCCTGCAGGGTATTCTACATTAGAAACCCCTAATCCGGGATCCTGTCCTGCCTTGGGACCTTAATTTTGTGTTGGAAAAGCTTATGTGGCCTCCCTTTAAATCAGCTGCGTCTTGTGAGCTATGCCTTCTGTCAATGAAAGTGTTATTTTTAGTTGACGTTACTTCTGCTCAGAGGACTTCTAAGCTTCAGGCATTGATGTGTAAAGAGAAGTATTTAGTTTTCCATACAGACATTGTTTCTCTGCGGACCAGTCTAAATTTCTTCCTAAGGTGGTGTCTGAGTTTACTTTGAATCAATCCATCCTACTGCCTGTCTATTACCCGTTGCATTCCAATCAAGGGGAAACATTGCTCCATACTTTGGATGTGCATAGAATTCTGAGGTACTATACACAGCAGACTACAGACTCTAGGAAGTCTAACAAGTTGTTTGTTTCATTGGCCCTGGGGAAAGAGGGCGCTCTGGTGTCCAAGCACTGTTTGTCTAAGTGGCTGGCCAATTGCATTGTTTATTGTTACCAGAAGTACAGTAAGGGACTCCCAGGAGGAGTTGAGAGGGCCATTCCACTAGGAGCATGGCAGCTTCGGCTGCTTGCTTCCGGAACGTGTCAGCTGCTGATATTGGTGCTACTGCCACCTGGAGTTCTGTCCACTCCTTTCCTGAACACTGTAGTCTGGACATCGCCTCTAGGTGTAGGGCCAGTTTCAGCCTAGCTGTCTTGCAGGGCCTTCTATGGTATGCTCCTGCCCTTCCTGCCTCCTGGATTGTATGTCTGCAGAGCAACAACTGCTTGGGACTCAGTCCTACCTGTTATGGCCTGCTGCAAGAGATACTGTCAAAGTAAGATAGTACAGTTACATAAGAACTTACCATAGCAGTAGATCTTCAAGAGGATCTCTTGCACCAAGCCCTATTTTTTCCTCCCTCCTTCCCCCTTCTTTCTCTTTCTGTTCCCTTCCATGGTGGCATGGCTTCTCCTTTCACTTTCCCTTGCAGGTACCTCAGCTTCCTCCTCAGTTCTTCCTTCTGCCATTTGACTCTGGTCTTTTGCAGGAGAACTGAGGAGGGCATGGGAGCCACCTGCCTTATATAGGATAGGCTGACATCAGAGGCTGACGTCGGTTGTGGGCAGCCCCCTCTGGTACACTGTTAACTAGAAAGGTTTCCATGTGGTCTTAGCGCTTGACAGTTTAGTCCTACCTGCTATGGCCTGCTGCAAGAGATCCTCTCGAAGAGCTACTGTTATGGTAAGTTCTTGCGTAACTACTATTCTTAGTCTGGTACCATAGTTGTTGCACATTTTTAGTACTGTACAATTACTGTCTTACTCTTACACTAACTTGTATCGCTTGCACTCTATTTCTACTAGTATTTTGTTTATCTAGTTGTGTTCCTTTCCTCAGGTTGCAGCAGGAAATGAACCTTGGCTCAGTGTGCCTTTCCTGGCCATCAGTTTCTTAATTTGCAATGTATAGGTTATGTTTATTGTAAACGTCTTATAATTTATTTGCTGTTACATTGTTGAAATCTGTTAGTGTATTTTTATTATTTGAAAATATTATAAAATTAAACAAAAAAAACAATCTAAACAAATGTAGTCAGTCTGACAGATGTCAGTGAGTGCAAATGGGGTTTGGTCCTGCTAACATACTCTTTAGCCACTTCCACAGAGGTCTGAATGTGACATAGCACTAGTTACATTGAGCCATATCATGCCTAGACATTTTGCCCACTGACACTGCAGCTTAAAGCTTTCTCTTCCACCTCTCAACCGCCTGTTCCCCATACTTTGATGCCTGGTTCTCAGTATTGCTGTGTTTCATTTCTGTGGTGTCCTGGTTCAACCCCTTGTAGTTCAGTGCCCCCATCCACACTCTAGACCCAAAGCACTCCCAGAAGTCCACTGGACAAATCCCCATTACCCTGTTCCCCTCACTTTGTTGGTCCCATGGTGATTAGCATTCTCTGTTGGCTGCTGTGACATCAGTGCATAGTTTAATGCAAATTTAATGCTTGGATTGATGATGAATCCTGTCGTTTTGGGCAAGAGCTCCTCCAGCTAATGAATTTGCTGGGATTGTCTCAGGTGGTTGCCTCCAAGACGCACAGACATGGCCACACTCTTGACCTAGTCTTCTCACTCGGACTTCACATTACAGCAGTCAAGGATGATCCAGTCTGTTGGTTGGATCATCATGCAGTCGACTTCCTGTGTGGGGACCCATGTCAAATAACCCCCACTACGGAGACTATCCAGTGTCATCGGAAAATAAATTGGATAGCACAGCAGCCAGAGTCTGTAACCCTGGTAAGCTGCTTCACAACATCTTTACAGAACTGTGCCATCTAACAGCTTCATAGAACTGTTTTGTAACATCTTAACGGAACTGTGCCAAAGCTCCTTGTTGCTGCGGTAACCAAGCTGGGTGAGAACAGCTGGGGGGGGGTGGCAACCGGAGCTGCAGGTCATCAAGAAGGAGGGGCAGAACTGTATTTAAGCTTCGCGCTGCTACTGCAACTGATATCACAACAGCCATCGTCTGTAACCCTGGTAAGCTGCTTCACAACATCTGTACAGAACTGTGCCATCTAACAGCTTCACAGAACTGTATTTTTTAACATCTTAACAGAACTGTGCCAAAGCTCCTTGTTTGCTCCGGTAACCCAAACTGAGTGAGAACAGCAGAGAGGGTGAGGCAACTGGAGCTGTAGGTCATCAAGAAGGAGGGGCAGAACTGTATTTAAGCTTTGCGCTGCTACTGCGTGAGTGTGAGTGTGAGTGGACTCGGAACAAGAAATCTGTGTGGTAAAAGTAGAATTAGCTAATGTAGGGAGCTTAAACATTTGTTCTAATCCTGTTTTAACCAAGGGCTGAAAATAATAATTTACTGAATTAAGATATTGGTTAGCAGGGTGGGAAAGTGCAGCTTGTAAGAGGTATAACATTGTTATGTAAAACCTCTGTGCTGTTTTAATCTGTGAGGGAGTCGGTGGCAAGTTAGTTGTGTGGGATTACTCAGAGGGAGGGGCTACAAGTTTTAAAGTCCCGTGATGTGCGTACAGCACGAGCGGAGCAGGGGAAGGCATTAACAAAAGTAAGTCTTAGTAAATAGATGCCAGGGGCTTAAAGTTTAAATGCTGACACAGTAGGTTCTTTATGTAATATTATTCAAATAAAGTGGTTTCTTAAAAAGGTTAGACATAATTTAAGCACAACTACTCAAATAAAGTGGTTTTTAAAAAGGTTAGATACCCAAACATCCTGAGGGATACAAATTGAGACTAATTTTTATGTGTATACTTTTTAAATTTTTTTTTTTTTTAATTAGTTGTTTAACCACTGAAATAGTAAGAAGTTTTTTTAAAATGTTGAAATTTTTGGTGCAGTGTGTCATGATCATTGTTATAACTGGTCAATCATTAAAGGTGGAAAGAAAAAATCAGGGTGTTGATATAGCTTAAGACAGGTCGCAAAATAAATCTGCAATATGGTTGTTAACTTTTCCGTCAGTTCTTAAAATAGTACAGAGAGTTAGAAGAAATGATTTTGCTAACAATATAAAATTGTTGAATCATGTGAGATGTCTGCATCCTGAAATCAGAGCATTAAACCTGAAATATTGTAAATTGTTAGAGTCAGCTGCTTATTATTTTATTTTGATGCTAGCAGGCGATGTGGAAATAAATCCTGACCCAAACATGATGACAAGGCCGGATCTAAAAACAGTACATGAAAACGCCAGGAGCATCATAAATAAAATGCTTGAGTTTAGAATGTAGTCTCAACAGTTAGAGCCTGATGTAATTGGTATTACAGAAACATGGTTAACCCATAGAGTGTCAGATACTGAAATAACAGTGGATGGACATGCCACTTTTAGGCAAGATCAGGGAGTGGCGGAGAGCTTTTGTACTAGAAATAAAATGGGTCTTTTTGAAACTGTGTATCAAGGAGTAGTTGAGGGATTGAATCTCTTTGTGTAGTGTCAAAACAACACAAACTTCTCATGGGTGTAGTTTATTCCACACCAAATATAAATGTTAATAATTTTGAAGCATTGACTCAAAAAAACAGCCTCACTGGCAGTGGATAAGACATAATTTTAATTGGGGATTTTAATGCCACCTGGGGTAAGCCTAGAGGTAAGCAGTTAAAAAGCTTTGAGATCTTAAATGTTCAGCAGTCAGTAAACCAGGTTACAAGGAACAGTGGGATATATAGTCAGAGTAGTATACTGGACCTAATGGTTTTTCTTAAGGGTATTTAATATTGAAAGCTGTCAGGTTTTGGCCCCTAGCTTAGGTGATCATAGTCCCAAATTTTGTAAAGTAACAGACAATTATAAATGCAGGGAAGAAGGGATGATTAAAACTAGAAGAGACTTTACGAACTGTCACCCAGACTATTGTATTAGGGATCTGAACTGTGTGAAATGAGAAAGGTTAAACCTGATCCTAGATGTAAATCTGGGGGTTGAAGATCTTACCAGGACCTTCTTGAGGGTTTGTAATAGGCACGCACCCTTTAAAACAAGGAAAACAAGGAAAAAACATCTACCTTGGGTAAATGAATTTCTGAAGAAAAAGATATGTGTAAAGGATTGAGCCTGGAGGAAAGCGCATAAAACAAAAAATGGGACAGATTGGGATGATTACAAAAAACAACGAAATGAGTGCAAAAGACTAATTAAGCAGGCTAGGAAAAGGTTTTACAATGGTAAAATTGAACAAATGACCCATTCAAAGCAGTACAGGGAAATTGTAAAAGATCTGGACAATTCCCCTAGTGTAAAGCAAAGCATAAGAATGTCCAATGATAGAGGGGAACTTTTAGATCCTAAATTAGCAGTTCAGATACTAAATCAGTATTTTATAACACTACCCGATATAAATATTCCAGCTGGTAGTATAATACAAACAGATACAGTTAAAAAAATAAGTGAGATAATAAATTCCCCCCGTTTTATTTTAGGAAAATAACAACAAAGGAAGTTATGAATAAGATTAAAAAACTAAATCCCCAAAAATAATATGGTCTGGATGAAATAGAAATAAAATTTGTAAAGGACGCAAAGGATGTACTCTCATCAACTATAACAGATTTATTTAATCAAAGTTTAATGGACAACACATTTCCAGATACAGTATGTGGAAAACTGCAAAAATTGTTCCCGTATTAAAGGTGGTGTTACAGATGACCCTTCTAATTATAGGCTGAGTGCGCTCCTCTCTGTCCTCTCCAAGTTAATGGAGCGGATCGTGTATAACCAGTTGTATGAGTATCTGGAACAATCCTCTAAACGAACAAAATTTCAACATGGATTTAGGACAGAGTATTCAACAATACTGCGCTCATGGACTTTTTGGACAAGGTGGCAGTTGCCCTGGATGCGGGGGAGTCCGCAGTCGTGGTGTTCGTCGACCTGTCCAAAGCTTTTGACTTAGTAGACCATTATTGTTTGAGAGGATGGAGAGGACTGGGATCGTGCCTAGGACAATACAGTGAATCTTACTTAGAGGGAAAGAAACAAGTACAAATAAATAAACAATTATCTGATATAGGTGAATTGTCAAGAGGTGTGCCCCAGGTGTCAACCCTGGTGCCACTGTTCCTTTTGATTTATGTAAACGAGTTACCATCAAATGTAAGTAATACACACATAAGGCTCTATGCAGATGACTCTGTATTATTGGCTACTGCAAAAACGCATGATGAAATGATAAATAGATTTCAATTAGATTTTGTTATTCTTCAAGATTGGTTTTCTGAGTCTAAACTTGTGTAGAGTGGGGGGGGGAACGTTAGTCATGTTTTCAACAAGAAAATTACCAAAGTTACAAATAATGCAGTATCTGATAAAGGAATATTTTTGAGAGGGGGTTAAAAGTTAACAGTTACAAATCAATATAAATATTTAGGAGTTATCACAGATAATTGTTTAGCATTTTCTGATCATATAGACCAGATTTCAAAGAAAGTTAACAATAGACTAGGGGCCCTGCGTAGATCCTCCCAAATAGTGACCTATCAAATGAGAAAAACAATTGCAACACAACTGATTTTGCCTGTGTTGGAATATGGTAACCTGGTATATAATTCCGTTGACCAAAAACATTTAGATAAACTTATAAAATCATATAACGGATTAGGCAGATTTGCCCTGAAATGTAGTACTAAGACTCATCATTGTCTGATGTACAAAAAATTAAGTTGGGATAGCCTGACAGTACTGTTTAAAAAACAATATTCAATACTGATATTTAAGATCAATAAAGGGTTGATACAGGGAAATTTGAATATTCAATTCGGCTGTGAGACGGAGCTATATGATTTAAGAGAGGTAAAACATAGGGGTATAAATATTCCTAAATTTAATACAAGATATGGGTATATGACATTACAAGTTCGGGCAGCAAAAATTTGGAAAGAGATTCCAATTGAGAAATTTGTCCTACCCCCAGTCTTTCCAGCGTGTAAAATAAATACCCCCACTCCACACGGTCAAAAACCTTTTCTTTGTCCAGTGCAACCACTGCAGCTCCATGCTGTCCCTGTGCATGCCCATCTAAATATAATATTCAGGGTGTGTCCTATGTTATGCTTACCCATTCAACCCTTCACAAAACCAGACTGATCCAGATGGACGATTGGCCGGAGAATTGCTCGGTCTACTCCTATAGCTTATAGTCTGCAGTTAAAGAAATTGGTCAGTATGAGGAGCACAATGTTGGATCCTTCCTGCCTTGGGCAGCACTGTTATTATAGCAGATCGTGTGGAGGGTATCGCCCTTCTGTAGCCCCTCTTAAAGAGCATCAAACAGGGGTTGAATTAAATATCCTTCAAAAGTTTTATAAAAGTCAATGGGACCCATCTGGCCCCGGGCCTTCCCACTCTTCAGGGTTCTCAATGCAACCTTTATTTCTTGCTTAGTGAGTGGGGAGTCTAGATTCACAGCATCCCCTTCACTAATTTTACCAAGAGGTGCCCCATTGAAAAATTGATCATATTCCTCTCTCTCTGAGGGCGGCATTCCGATGTATATAATGCTTTATAGTAAGTGCCGAATGCATCCCCTATGTCCTTACCATCCCTTACCAATTTCCCTTGCACATCTTGAATTTGTGCTATGCTGTTTGCAGATTCTCTTCTCTTAAGCTGCCATACCAAATACTTGCCTGCCCTGTCTCCATCTAATTACTGTCCCGCATTCACTAATAAAATGGATCTCTCCAATTGGGCACTGGATAAGGAATTCAATTTCCATTTTCATTTTTGCACTAGGTTGTAAAGAGTGGATGTGGGATTAAGCACATGTGCCCCCTCGAATGCGGCTATCTTAACTCGGAGCATTTCTAACTCTCTAGAGGAAGCCCGCTTCGTGCGAGCAGCAAAGGCAATGGTTTGCCCTCGTATAAAGGCCTTTAGTGCCTCCCACCGTGTAGAATGCGAGGTGTCCCTCTTACAATTAAACTTTAAAAATTCCTGTATCGCCTCTCCCATGTAGGAAACATATTCCTGTTTCCGCAAGAGCAATGGGTCAAACCTCCATAACCTGGGTCTTTCCGGGTCCCCACCCACAGATTTTAACATAGTGGAGGGCATGGTCCAATATTAGAATGGGATATGCCACTTCTCCACCGAGGTGATCAGGTTACTGGAGTAGCATCCTATCAATACGAACATATGAATTGTGGGCATGTGAATGAAAACTAAATTCTCGGTCTATGGGATGCATGTGGCGGCAGACATCAGTTAGATTGAAGTCGGTCTGCAACACCTCCAGTGCCTTTGCATTTTGGGACTTAGGAGCAGGGGTAGTACTAGATCTGTTCAGAACCGTGTCCAAAATACAGTTATAATCCCTCCAGGAGCCAGGGCCCTCCCACCTGGACATGTCTAGGACAAGCTTCCAAGAAAAAAAGCTGGGTTTTGACATTGGGTGCATAAATAGATCCCACTAGCAGGCTCCCTTACCTGGGACATCCAGCCTCGCCAAGGCATATCGCCAGATGTATCTACCAATGTATCCAGTATCTGTAGGTTGGAACCCTGCAGGAGACAGATAGAAGCCCCTCGTGCCTTGGATGAGAAATTTGAAGAGACCCATGTACCTCCCATGAATACAGCAGTTTTATGAGATTCACCAGCTGAAAAATGAGTCTCTTGTTGCAGGACCAGTTCCCCTTTTCATCTACGGATTTCCTCCATAACCTTCTTTCGTTTCACAATGGATTTAAGCTCCTTTACATTCCACAAAATACAATTTACTTCAGCCCCTATTGTTAAACATCAGCCTATAGTCATATAGTCTTCGATTCAGCAATGAAAAACCTCCACACTCTTTCCCCGAAATTCCCAACATGGACCCTCCACCCCATTCCTGCCCCGATACCCTTCTTGTTTACCCCCTGGGTTAAGCCCATTTCCATAAGCCACCAATAACTCCCTTAAAGAGGGTCCCACCTCAACTTGCCCCCATGTCAGCATGTATTGGAGCCTCCGAAGCAGAATCCTCTCCCCTCTTACAGGCAAAAAGGGCTGCCATTTAAGGCCTCGGTTATCCCTCCCCCCATTCTTAGTCAAAGTTTGTCTCCCACCTGTTCCCACAATATATTCCAATTGCCCCAACCTCCAAACAGTAGTGGCCAAGGTTCCATCCCCATGTGGAATAAGTCCCGCCAGCATTCCCATTACAAACATTAAGCAAGGAACATCAACCCTGCCCCACCTTGAAACCATGCAACTGCAAATGGTGGGAGGGGACAAATCAACCTGTGAGGTATTCAAATATATAACAAACAGCTGTGTTATTTGAGTTAAGAGTTAGCACTGAACAAGTTTGCTTTCTATAAGTTTGATCATATGAGTACTTATTAAACTGCAGTCGGATAGCCCGCTGTCACATAACTGAAGTGCTCCCAATTATTATGTTAAATCCACCAGTAGCACTTGAACAGTCATGATCCACATTTTCCTTATACCATGAAGACTGTCAACATAGTGACAGAGTAGGAAACTCATCCTGCTGGTACCCGTCCCCCCTAGCATGGTCGGGATCATACCTCCATCTTGTAGACCAAACACTGAAGCATGTGGTAAGGTGTCATATTCTGTTGCTCCCCAACACGCCCGAAGGCTAAATAAATCTTACTTAATCTCCCCCAGCTGGAACCCGAACTCCTAGATTCAGTCATGGGTTGAGGGACCATCTACAATCTGGTCTCAAATTTGGCTGAGTAGTACAATCCAGCTCCACAACTGACTCGTGGAGGAAATAAGAGCCTTAGGGGCTCTGGCAAAAAAAACAAAGTGCAGGCCTACCGTACAGAGACACCAGCATTATTTAGCTCTTACTCAGTGCAAAGTTCATCCATCATTGGGCCTTGCTCTTTCACCCTATTCTCCTCCTCCACGATCCATTTCCCAGCAGCCTATGGCAGGTGAAGAAGCGGGAGTTCTGACCAGGTTTATCCACCTGCAAATGAAGTGGGTATGCCAGAGAAAATTTCTAGGGACATGGATATGTTGTTCATCCACACTGTCTGGCAGGTATCCTTGCCGCTTTAAATCTTGCCGGAAGGTCTTCAAGCTGGCTCCTCCCACCCACCCGGGTGGTAAAACTCTCGGCTCCGCCCCATGACGCCAGATCTTCCTTACCGCTTGGAAGCTCAGGTTCCCTTCTTAACGCTCTGCGTATAATACTGGTTCCTAATTCTTTGGTTTTCCAAATTTAAAAGTTTTTTGCATTATAGACTTGGTCTTCTATCCCTCATGGCTAGATGGACCGTCGACTCCGATTTTCAAGCGGTGCCCTTGCCGGGCAGAAGATGTCTCGGGCCGGATCCGCACTCCCGTGTGTCTACTGTTTAGGCCTTGAGCACGACCCGCGGCTTGCGACCTGTGCTCTTCCTTCTCAGCCTACATCCTCGAAGACCGTGCTGCCCCTTTACAACTGGGGCGCCCGAGCGTTTTCTCGGTAAAGTCAAAGAGGCCCGGTCGGCGGTTTCCAGCGACAGCAGGCTCGGCGGATCAGCTAGAGCAGATGATCGCCCTCGAAGAGGAAGCGACACAGACGCATCTTCTCGACCCGCAGCATTTATCCCACTCTCCCTGGGTTCCTCTTATACAGCTTCCTTTAAGGAGCTTTGTCTGTCCCTCTCCACTAGAGGAGAGGGACCAACGTCTGCTGGACCTTCTTCTTGGTCCAAAAGAAAGACAAGGGTAAGTCCCTCCGTCGGCGCTCTTGGGGAGCGGGAAGGTCCCTCCCGAGTTGTCGCGTCGACCCGGTCGATCGTTCAGCTCGGCCACTGGTCTCACGGTGTCCCCATCAGGTCAGTTGATGAGACTCCCGTCGGCGCTGATCGAGATCTCTCGACCCGTTGGACGGGTTGTCAACGAAGCTAAATCCCTCCCGGTTCCCCGGTGGGGTGGGATCGCGGGCTTGCCAGTGCCTCCGGTTCGGAGCCCTCAGGTGAACCCTCCGAGCCGAGGAGGGGCAGTTCCACCCGTCCCCTCCCTTTGCGTCCTCGGGAAGGCGAGGTTCTCGGTCTCGGACTTCTTCGCGGTCCAGCCCGATCCCGCCGTCATGGCGGTCTCGGTCTTAGCACTCGATGGCGCGCCGCCGCTCGTCTCGTCCTCCTCCTCCGGATGAGGAAGCAGCGTAAGATTACGTTGGCGATCTGAGGACCTCATGTAATAACAACTCGCTCTGACCGGGAACAAGCTGGCGCCGTACTTCCCTGACCATTAAGTGGCTGTCACCGAAGCGGCCGAAACAACCCCTCGTTTTACCCGAGGAGCCTGTTCCCAGGCCGGTTGTTCGTCCAAAACCAGCTGCTCCGCCGATTCCAGTGGAACCTCCGCCTCCACAGCCGCTGTTTGGGGCTCCGACCAAAAACTCTCGGTCGGCTCAGGGTCTGCCCCATAGGCTGTCGGTCACCCTCACTCCCGATCGCCCTCGGCAGGTGGAGGGTGGCTCAGGCCTGAGGCAGCTCTTTGCAGTCCGACGACGATTCCTCCCTTTTCTCCAAGTGAGTGGACTTGGAGTCCTCTGGTGGTCAGTCGCTGGATGACAGCCCCTCGTCCTTCCTGGGTTTGCTCAGGCTCATCTCGGAGTCCACCGGGATGCAGCTCGAGCCCGTATCCAAGCGGGCCAAGTATCCCCTCACGGAGATATTGGACCGAGGGGATTCCCCTACGGAGGCCTTTCCTGTGGCTGAGGCCATTGTGGGCCCGGCCTTGGAGCTCTGGCAGCGCCCTGCTTCCTGCCCTGAGCCTTCGGCCAGGATGGCCAGGAAGTATGCGGTCCCTACCGGTTCCCTGTCCGGTTTCTCGGAACATCCCTCAGCCGAGGGGTTAGTTACCGACAGCGTTTTCCGGCGTGCCAGAAACACTAGGGACGTGGACAAACCTCCCGACAAGGAGTCCAAGAAATTGGACTATGCCGGGCGAAAAGTCTACGCTGCGTCCTCCCTTGGCCTTCGTCAGGCAAGCTCGGCCGTGCTTATGGCACATTTCTCCCATGCCCTGTTGGGTTCCCTGGACGAGGTAGTCCCTCATCTCCCGGCTGACCTGCAGACCGCGGTTAGGCAGGTGCGGGACCAGGGCAGGGCAGTGGCCAAGCAGCAACTTCAGACTGCTCTGGACATTGGAGACTCATGCGCCAGGTCAGTCGCGGCCACAGTGGCTATGCGCCGTCGGGCATGGCTGAGGATATCCACCTTCACAGCGGATACCCAGCACAAATTGGCAGATGTCCCCTTCCTGGGGACCGACCTCTTCGGCCCTGGAGTGGAAGGCCAGCTCCAGAGGATCGAAAAGTCCAGTGCCACCTTGGACTCGGTTTCATCCGCTCAGAGGGACAAGGGCCGCAGACCGCAACCCAAGCCCTTTTCGTCCATCTGTGCCCCCGGCACGTCCGGCCCAGCAGCACCAGGGCCAGCAGGCTCGTGCTTGGCGTCCCAAATCCAAGCCCGCGGCTTCCTCCTCCAGGAAGCAGGGAGGTAAAGGCCCAGGTGGTCCCTCGGCCGGTCCCTCCTCCAAGCCTGCACAGTGACGGGTTGAGGGATGTCGCCCCCAACCTTGTCACTTCTCCCCAGGTTCCCCACGTGGGGGGACGGCTCCGGTACTTCCTTTCCGCCTGGTCTGCTATTGCCACAGACCGGTGGGTGTTGGAAGTGGTAGGAAAGGGCCTGCCTCTGGAGTTCGAGCAGGCCCCACCCTTCAGAGCCGTCGCACCTCGGGGTCCGAAGCCTCACTGTCAGCTCGCCGAGCCGACATCGCTCTCCTCCTTGAGAAGGAGGTGATAAGAGAGGTGGCGGACCCTCCCTCAAACCTGGGGTTCGTGTCCAGAGTACTTCCTGGTTCGAAGCGGATGGGGGCTGGCGCCCCATTCTCAAACCTACGACCTAAACAAGTTCTAAGGTCTCGAACCTTCAGGATGGTCACTCTGGCTCAGATTATACCATCCTTGGAACATGGCGTGTGGTTCTGCTCTCTGGACCTACAGGATGCGTTCTTTCACATCCCTATCCGTCCATCCCATTGAAGGTTCCTTCGCTTTCGACCGGAGGGATCCCTTTTCGAGTTCCAAGCCATGCCCTTTGGCTTATCTCCAGCTCCCAGGGTCTTCACCAAATGCATGGCAGTGGTGACAACATTCCTGCGGCGCCGAGGGGTCCGGGTTTACCCTTACCTGGACGATTGGCTGATAGCAGCCCCCTCCAGACAGGAGGTGGAGCGGTCCAGAGATCTGGCCCTCCAGGTTTGCTCTCAGGTCGGGCCTCCTCATCAGCGAGGCCAAGTCAGAACTTCGAGCCGAAGCAGGTGATTCTTTCATCGGGGGGCAGAGCTCGACTCTCTTGACCAGAGCACGGCTCCCCGGACGGGGGCCGAGGTTCTTTCCTCCTTTGCCCAATCATTTCTGGTTGGGAATTGCGCCTGCCGGGACTTCCTCGCCTCCTGGGTCTCATGGCGGCCTGTACCAGCGTGGTCCGTTGGGCCCGCTGGAACATGCGCCCCCTTCAGTGGGGGCTGGCCAGCCAGTGGTCCCAGCGCTGTGATCCATTGGACCAGCTAGTGACGGTGACCCAGGGGATGTGGAACGCTCTCCAGTGTTGGACCGTTCCAGTTCATCTGCAGGAGGGCATCCCGTTTGTCCGCCCTGAGCCGACGGTCTCTCTATCGAGCGATGCCTCTCTGATGGGTTGGGGTGCCCATCTGGGGGAACACCGAGCGCACGACCTCTGGTCCCCGCGGGAGTCCCGATGCCACATCAACCTGCTGGAGCTCCGAGCGGTCCGCCTAGCTCTCACCGCCTTTGCTCCGTTTCTTCAGGGTCCAAGTGGTCCGGGTCCAGACGGACAATACCACAACCATGTACTATCTAAACCGCCAGAGGCGGGGCCAGCTCCATGCTTCTGTGCAAGGAAGCTCTCGCATCTGGTCCTCGTCTCTTGCCAGCCTGGGCGGATCTCCTAGCCATTCATGTGGCAGGAGCCTCCAACACCCTGGCCGATGCCCTAAGCCGGATAGGGGCTGCGTCCCACGAGTGGTCTCTCCTGCCGGAGGTAGTACAAAATCTATTCTCCCATTAGGGCACACCTCAGGTGGACCTGTTTGCCTCCAGGGAGAATGCGAAGCTGAGACTGTTCCATGCCCGCCCCCCTCAGCAGGGCTCGCTGCAGGGGGATGCCTTCTCGAGGCCGTGGACCCCAGGCCTCTTTTACGCCTTTCCCCGTTCCCCTTGATGCACAAGGTGCTTCTCAAAGCAAGGAGGGACAAGGCGCAGGTGATTCTGATAGCCCCAGACTGGCCTCGCCAGTACTGGTACCCAGATCTCCTCAGCCTCAGCTCCAGGCTCCGAGGCAGCTTCCAGCTCGCCTGGACCTGCTCTCAGTCAGTCGGGGAAGGTATTCCATCGGACCTTCAATCCCTGCACCTGGCCGGCCTGGTTTCTGATGACTAGAGTTCCAGGCCTTGGGTCTTTCCAACGAGGTCCTCAACATAGTTGAGGCGTGCAGTGAGTCAACAGAAAATGCTACACCTTCAAATGGAAGAGATTTTCCATTTGGGTGCCAAACAAGGGCCTGGACCCTTCCTCCTGTTCCTTGGCGAGCATATTGGACTACCTTTGGTCCCTTTCTCAGCAAGGGCTTAGGTCGACGTCCCTTAAGGTGCACCTGGCAGCCATCTCTGCTTACCGGGCGCGGGCCAGGAAGCAGTCGGTGGCGCAGGAGAAGGTGGTCTGGCGCGTTTTCAAAGGCCTTGATCACATTTCCCCTCCGGTGCGAGAACCTTCACCTCTATGGGATCTACTGCTGGTACTGGCAAAGCTCATGGGCAAGCCATTCGAACCAATGCACAGGTGAGAACTCTCTCACCTGTCGTGGAAGACCGCCTTCTTGGTGGCTATCACGTCAGCCAGAAGGATGGGAGAGCTCCAGGCGCTTTGCATCGAGTCTCCTTACCTGGTCTTCCACAGGGACAAGGTTGTCCTGGGCCCCACCCAGAATTCCTTCCGGGTGTGTGTCGGAGTTTCACCTTAACCAGGTGTTGACTCTGCCGGTGTTCTACCCAATCACCTCGGAGGCCCGAATATAGGCTCCATACTCTGGACCCTAGAAGGGGCGCTCGCTTATAAGGAGCCGACGGCTGAAATTCGGGAGAGGTTCGCCAGCTGTTTGTCACCTACTGAAGCCGCACCTGTCAGACCTGCAGCAAGGGCCGGATTGATAAGCAGGTGGGTCACCTCGCATAGATCTCTGTTATAAGTTGGCGGCATGGAGCCTCCCAGAGGGATAAGAGCTCATTCTACCCGCCATACTGCTGCATCGGTGGCTGCTTCCAGGGACGTCCCTATCCAGGAAATCTGCAGGGCTGCTACCTGGAAGTCAGCATACACCTTCATCACCCATTACCACATCGACCTTGAGTCACACCGGGATGCTGGTTTTGGGGCCTCGGTTCTCCAGTCTCTATTCCCTAAGTAGGGGGTGTGCGCCTTGCCTCCCTCCTCCCGGAGAACTGCTAGGAGTCTGCCAGACAGTGTGGATGAACAACATATCCATGTCCCTAGAAATACAGGTTACTCACCTGTAACAGGAGTTCTAGGAATGGTATATGTTGTTCATCCTACGACCCGACCTCCCCGGTTTCGACGCACAACCTGAGCTTCCAGCGGGCCAGATCTGGCATCATGGGGCGGAGCCGAGAGTTTTACCACCCGGGTGGGTGGGAGGAGCCAGCTTGAAGACCTTCCGGCAAGATTTAAAGCGGCAAGGATACCTGCCAGACAGTGTGGATGAGCAACATATACCATTCCTAGAACTCCTGTTACAGGTGAGTAACCTGTATTTCCAGCCCATCCTATATAGCTTGCTTTTTTACTGGGTTAAACTTCTGTCTCCTCAGCTGAAGGTCTCTGCTGTAGTCTTTGTATACATACAGCATCACATTATTCACCTTGAGGGGGCCCACTGATCTAGCCTTCTGCAGGATCGATTCCTTATCTTGGAATCTTAAATATTTAACAAAGCAGTGTCTCGGGCGATCTCCTGGTTTGGGAGGACCAACTCGGTGTGCCCGCCCAATTTCATAGCCAGCAGCTTCATCCGCTAGACCAAGCTTCTGGATCAGACAAGTGTGAATCTCTACATTAGGGTTGCGACCTTCTAAGCCCTCTGGCAACCCAATAATACGAATATTGGAGCGCCTTGCTTGATTCTCTTGATCATCCAAATGCTCACATAGATCTGAAATTGTGGATAGTAGCCCATTTCTTTCAGCAGAAGCCCCCGCATAAGTGTCCTCCAAGTCGCTTACCTGTCGTTCAAGTTCACAGATTTGTGATGTATGCGTGATAGTGGTATCAGTCAGCGCCGTAACCACGGATTGCAAATGAGTAAATTGTGAATTTAAATTATGGAACTCAGCCTTCATGTCCCTCTGCATCTGTGCCAGTGTGTCAGGTACTCCTGCGAGCGTCTTAGTGATATGGATCACAGCCGAATCCGCACACACACTTGCTGCCCTGGCGTTAGACAGAGAGGGCCCAGTTTCCCACGAGAGAGAGTCTCATCTTTGCCGCTTGAGTTCCTGGACTGAAACTGGATCTTTGCCTGACGATTTTTGAGGTAGCCATTCGACCTAACTTCTGGAATATCTTTTCAACACAGCCCAAGATATGCTTTACAACTGCTTTTAAATCATTTTAAAGTCACCACCCATGGAGCTTGTTCAGCAAGCACCCTCCATGCTTTCTGGCTAGCCACACACCCCCAATACTAGGCATTCTTTGTCTAGCTTTTGCTTTGGTGGTGCCTGAGCTGGGTTACAAATGCACATGATCTGCAACTTCCACCTGGACAGTGACCTGAGAGGGGCAGAAGAGACCTCTGTTTAACATCTCTTCCAAAGTATGGCACCTCAACAGAGCTGCACCTGCGTGTATTGCACTACAGTGTCAGACAGGAGTTATTATCCCAAGCATGTGGTGTGGGGCTGGAACCCACAAACCTCTGATCTTCTGACCCCAGAGGTGAGTGTGCTACCTACAAGGGCCACTGACACTAAGCCCCAGGAGAAACTGTTTCCACACATTACGACTTCAGTCAGTGTATTTGGGAAATGTATTACAACCGTCGGTTAAAGTTCATACACAGTAAGGTTAATAAAATATATATACAAAACATAAGAAAAGTTCACAAACTCCTAACTCATAAATCACATATTTTAACATGTGAAGTTGCTGAAAAATGGGTCTCCGCAGTAGTGATCGCAAATTATATTTCATCATGCAGTTCTAAGGCACTGATTCATTACCCTGAATTCATTATAGCCCATGGACTAAGATATGCAGAAAAAACAGCTGGAGGTGGGCTTAGAAGACAGTGGCATATTTATAGACTGTATTTTCTTTATAAAAACCAACAGAATGTACATAGACTTTTTTTTCTGACATTACAGGAGAAGATTAACAAAATGAAGGCAAATGAGGCCAAGCTGGAGAGTGATAAACGGAAACTGAAGGAGATCCTGGATGCCTCTGAAAACCGCTGCACCAAGCTGGAACTGATCAGGCGTTCACTCGAGGGGGAACTGCAGAGGAGTAAACTGGCACTGAGTGACCGTGAGACGGAAATCCAGGCGATGCAGGACCGGGTGGAGATGCTGCAGAGACAGGTGAGGCACAAGTTGTAGGTAGGGCTGGTAGTATAGCATAGAGGTTAGAGCAACAAACAGTGAATGAGCCTAGTACATCCATGAAACCTGAGGTGGATTCCCACATCCTCCACTTTCTTTTTTTTTTTTCTTTTTCAAATTGTTTAACCAGGAGTATACTTGTATACTGGGTGACCCTGAGCAAGTCACTTAACCTCTAAGTGCTCTTGGGAAGCACCTGGATACAAACTTCGGCTCAGTATGCCTTTCCTGGCTAAGAATTGTAAAATAAAAAAAGCTGCTTTGCCTGAATAGCAGGGTATAGCTTGTGAACTCCTTACATTTGCAGTCATGAGACTCTTCAGTACCAACATAAGTCGTTATCAGGAATTATCTTTATAATTCATTGTTTACACCTCTCAGTACAACTTTCCATCCTGACTGTTGGGCCCAGCTCCATCCCTCCACTTTTCCAGCACTTACCTCCTTACTCTGACCCCTCAGCTTACCCCCATGTCCGGGCCTGGCCACAGCCAGCCTACACCCCATACCTCTCCAGGTAACACGGTGGGAGATACCCACTGCAGGGGTGGCTGGCAGCAGAGAGCGGGGCCCTGTCGTACCAAGTGCCATGCAAGGATTTTTCCTGTTAATGGCCACAGCCGGGCTACACCCTGCACCTTTCTAGGTATCACGGTGGGAGATACCCACTGCAGGGGTTGCTGGCAGCAGATAGCGGGGCCCTGCCGTACCGGCTGCCATGCAAGGATTTTTCCTGTTAAGCCCTCTCACCTCCCAGGCAACTGCCTGTGAGCACTCACGCACTGAACTGTAGGCCAAGAATTGCCAATGCTGTGTGGTCTCACACAGCAACATGACAGTCCATTTCCCACCAGCAGATGATACTCAGAGCACAAGATGCTCAGCACTCTCCCCCTGGGGGTCAGTGCATGAAGCATCTGCATTGCACTCCGGATCCTACCAGCCTTAGGTGTGGGAGTCAGGACTCAGGGTAGGTTATGACTTCCACGTAGCTGAGCAGTACTCCGCCAGCTGGTACCGACGGGCCAGGGATTATTTTTAAAAGGCAAACAGTGAGTATGCTTCGACTAACTAGCTTACTGTTTTTCTTTTATAGATAATTCCTGGAGATGACTTATGTGGTGAAGTGTGGATACTAATCAAACGCTTTTGCTTAATTTGTCTGCAAAGAAGCCATTTATTTGGACTGCATAGTGAGAAATGCTTCTTTCTTTTGGGGGGCGGCGTGATTGTTCAGTTGTTGTTACCGATCCTGCAGTGTTTCTGTGCTAAGCTCATATTCTGGTCCATGGAATTGTTTTTGTTTAGTTGAGTGTTATAAAATGGTTAGGGCCTGTACTAAATGTTACACTGTTCTCTGTAGCTCTCCATTTGGTCACTGGAAAATCAACGTACTGTATGAGTAAGATGCACCTTTACTGATGACACTGGCACAGCTCAGAGCTGTGACGTGAATGTGGAATGTTGGAGGCATGGGAGTTCTGCAGCTTAAAAATGATCAATTTTTCTGTGCCAGTGTTAAAGACAGCAGCACTTTTCAAGCAGCTCCTGAATGTGACTAAAATTGTCGCAGTTTGTATTTTTTTTACCCAAAAGTAACTCTAGCGAGATTATACCGTTTGCGTCTGCAAGCAGCACTCTAAATTCAGTTATGCTTTTTTTTTCTTTAGCCTTTTGCCCCTTATGCCACCTGCTCTTTCTTGCAGACCCAGACACAATGGCCTCCCAGCCTATCTGTCGCTCCCTCCACCATCGAGGCTGGTAAGGATCCACAGTATGGGGACTAAGGGTACTAGTGACAGTTATTAATAGCAGCAGGGAGACATAGATTTTCTGATTTTCTCCTTCCCTCCTTCCTGTTGCTATGCATAGCTCGTGTGAACCCCCAAATGCATGCAATGACACCCTGCGGAGGAGAAAGTTTCCTTTGGCCCTCTGCAGGGGTCACTGCAGCGGCAGAATCTGCAGTGCCTCCCTGGTTGGAAGCGCTGCCCATTGTACCAGTCTTAAGTTTAATTTGGCAAGCCTGCTTTTTTCTCACAAATGCTTCATGGATGAAGATCCGTGTGAAGCGCCGCTTGCTTTTCTTGACAGAAATTAAGCATGTAAGATCAATTTAAGAGCCTTTATCTTCTATATCATCTGTCCTTGTCATCTGTTTTTTTTTTTTTTCTTACCGTGGTGCTTAAGGTAAGTCTGGCAATTTTTTTCCTTTTTGAAACCTAGTTTCTATCCCTCTGCATCAAATTACAGCTCGGTATGTTCCTGTTAGCTGTTAGAGCCAACTTTGTGTTACATTTTTCATGTTATTCAGTGGGTTTTTTTTTCAGCTTCTAAAGGCTCTCAGAACCATTTGCGAGTGCCATTTTCACACTTTTTCACTAACCAGCCAGCACATCTTAGCTGTGCTGTCTGCATTATTTGACCTTTTTTTAATAATATCTCGTCCATTACGCCACACCTGTTGGAACTATACCCGCATCAGCGCTAGGACCACACAGAACATTTTGCTAGCTGGGGGTTTCCCATGATGACATTATGCTTCAGCGTCTATATAAAAGTGTGCGGTCCTATCACTCCTCAGTCCTTTTCCTGCCGTCAGCCATACTCATCGAACCTGCTGCGGGGAACATTCTCAACTGGCTGTTGCTGTTTATCCTTCCTTTACTTTAACAAAGTTTCTAGGGACATGGATATGTTGTTCATCCACACTTTCTGGCAGGTATCCTTGCCGCTTTAATTCTTTCCGGAAGGGCTTCAAGCTGGCTCCTCCCACCCACCCAGGTGGTAAAACTCTCGGCTCCGCCCCATGACGCCAGATCTTCCTTACCGCTTGGAAGCTCAGGTTCCCTCCTTAGCGCTCTGCGTTTTAGACTGGATCCTAACTCTTCGGTTCGTCCAAAATTGGTTTTGAAGTTTTCTAAACTTCGGTCTTCATCTTCCCTCGCGGCTGCGATGGACAAATCTGTTCCTGGATTTCGGAGGTGCCCTTGTGGGCAGAAAATGTCCAGCATGGATCCGCACTCCACATGCGTCTACTGCCTAGGCCTAGATCATGACCCGCAGGCCTGCAAGTTGTGCCGCTCTTTCTCGGCCAATGTTCTGGCCCCGATCGCGCCCGATTGGCTCGGTGCCCCGAGAAACGCTTCCGCTGGTAAAATCTAAAGAGGCTAATTGGTGGTGTCCGAAGTAGCGCCGCCCTGGCTGAGCAGCTCAAGCAGATGATCGCCCTCGAGGAGGAGGCGGCCCAGGCCGCATCTTCCTCCTCCTCGGCCGCGGCATTTATCCCGCTCTCTCTGAGTTCCTTGTATACGGCTTCGTTCAAGGAGCTTTGTCAGTCCCTTTCCACGAAAGGAGAAGGCCTTCGGACATTCTTCTCGCCCAGGAAAAGGAGTCGAAAGTAAGTCCCACCGTCCGGGCGTCGCGGAGCGGAGAGGTCCCTTCCCTGGCAGCCGATCACGACTTTCGGGTCGAGGTTGCGGCGAGGCCGCTGGCTTCATGGTGCCTCTGCCAGGCCAGCCTGCCGAGACTCCCATCGATGAAGTCGAGATTTTTCTCGATCCGTTAGACGGGCTGTCGACTGGAGAAGCCGACAATCCTCCTTCACCGGTTCCCCCGGTGTGTACCAAGGATCTACCTGTGCCTTCTGGGCCGCAGTCCCCGGTTAAAGTGCCCGAGCCAAGGGAAAAGTGGGTGTCCCCCGCCCCTTCCCAGACCCACCCTCGGTCCCCCCAAAGGTCTCGGTCTCGGACCTCTTCTTGGTCCAGCCGTTCCCGCCGACAGCGGCAGTCTCGGTCTTGTTACCGAAGTCAGCGGCGACGCCGTTCTTCCTGGTCGTACTCCTCGGGTGAGGAGAGGCAGCGGCGCAAGTTGTGCTGGCAATACGAGGACCTTATGTGGCAGCAGTTGCTGTTGTCCAGGCCTAAGCCGACCCCAGCCATCAAGTGGCTGTCGCCTGAATGACCAAAGCAACCACTCGTTCCAGTCGAGTTGCCTGCTCCAGGGACGGTTGCTCGGCCGAAACCAGCTGCCCCACCGATTGTGGTGGAACCTCCGCCTCCACAACCGACGTCGGGGGCACCGACCGAGAATTCTCGGTCGGGTCACGGCCTGCCCCACAGGTTGTCGGTCACCCTCACTCCGACCACATCCTCAGCAGGTGGAGGGGTGGCTCAGGGCCGAGGCAGCTCTTCGCAGACTCTTCAGAATCCGACGACGATTCCTCCCTATTCTCCAGGCAGTTTGATCTGTAGTCCTCCGGGGGCCAGTCAGTGGACAATAGCCCATCGTCCTTCTTGGGTCTGCTTTGACTCATCTCGGAGTCCACCGGGATGCAGCTCAAGCCCATGTCCAAACAGGCTAAGTATCCCCTGACGGAGATTCTGGACCGAGGGGATTCTCCCACGGAGGCCTTTCCGGTGGCTGAGGCCATTGTCGGCCCAGCCTTGGAGCTTTGGCAGCGGCCTGCTTCCTGTCCTGCACCCTCGGCCAGGATGGCCAGGAAGTATGCGGTCCCTACCGGCTCTTTGCCCGGTCTCTCGGAACACCCCTCTGCTGAGGGGTTAGTCACCCACAGTGTTTTCCGGCGTTCTGGTAACACTCGGGATGTGGATAAGCCCCCCGACAAAGAGTCCAAAAAGCTGGACTTTGCCTGGCGCAAGGTGTACACTGCACCCTCCCTTGGCCTCCGACAGGCCAGCTCGGCCGTGCTGATGGCACATTTCTCCCACGCCCTCATGGGCTCTCTGGATGAGGTTGTTCCTCATCTCCCGCCTGAACTGCAGACCATGGTCCGCCAGGTGAGGGACCAGGGTAGGGTGGTGGCGAAGCAGCAGCTCCAGACTGCTCTGGACATAGCTGATTCTTGTGCCAGGTCAGTAGCGGCCGCGGTGGCCATGCGTCGCAGGGCATGGCTGAGGATATCCACCTTCACGGCAGATACCCAGCACAAGTTGGCAGACGTCCCCTTCTTGGGGACTGACCTCTTCGGCCCTAGAGTGGAGGGACACCTCCAGCGGATCGAGAAGTCCAATGCCACCCTGGACTCGGTCACCTCCGCCCAGAGGGACAAAGGCTGCTGTCAGTAGCAGAAGTCCTTTCGTCCTTCGGTCCCTGCTTCTCAACCGGCCCAGCTGCACCAGCAACAGGGCCAGTAGGCTCGCGCTTGGCATCCCAAATCCAAGCCGACGGCTTCCTCCAACGGGAAGCAAAGAGGTAAAAGCCCAGGAGGTCCCTCTGCCGGTTCTTCCTCCAAGCCTGCCCAGTGACGGGTTGAGGGGTGCCGCCCCCAGCCTTGGCACTCCCCCCTGGGTTCCCCCTGTGGGGGGACGGCTCCGCCACTTCCTTTCCGCCTGGTCCGCTATCACCACGGACCACTGGGTATTGGAGGTGGTAGGAAAAGGCCTGCCTCTGGAGTTCGAGCAGACCCCACCTGTTCAAGCCGTCGCCCTTCAGGGGGCCATGGGGCCGCAGCCTTGCTGTCGGCCCACTGAGTCGATATTGCCCTGCTCCTTGGAAAAAAAGGTAATCAGGAAGGTGGCGGATCCTCCTCCAGACCCGGGGTTTGTGTCCAGGTACTTCCTGGTCCCAAAACGGACGGGGGGCTGGCGCCCCATTCTCGAACCTTCAGGATGGTCACTGTGGCTCAGATAATCTCATCCTTGGAACGAGGCGTGTGGTTCTGCTCCCTGGACCTCCAGGACGCGTTCTTTCACGTCCCAATCCGTCCGTCCCATCAGAGATTCCTCCACTTCAGAGCAGAGGGATCCCTTTACGAGTTCCGGGCCATGCCCTTCGGCCTCTCCCTAGCTCCCAGGGTCTTCACCAAATGCATGGCAGTGGTGACAGCATTCCTGTGGCACCGAGGGTCCGGGTGTACCCTTACCTGGATGATTGGCTGATAGCAGCCCCCTCCAGACAGGAGGTGGAGCGGTCCAGAGATCTGGCCCTCCAGGTTTGCTCTCAGGTTAGCCTCCTCATCAATGAGGCCAAGTCAGAACTCGTGCCAAAGCAGGTGATACTGTTCATCGGGGCAGAGCTCGACTCTCTGCGAGCCAGAGCACGGCTCCCGGCGGACAGGGCCGAGGTTCTTTCCTCCTTTGCCCAGTCATTTCTGGTTGGGCAATTGCACCCTGCCCGGGACTTCCTGCGCCTCCTGGGCCTCATGGTGGCCTGCATCAGCGTGGTCCATTGGGCCCGTTGGTACATGCGTCCCCTTAATGGGGACTGGCCATCCAATGGTCACAACGCTGTGATCCTGGACCAGCCCGTGACAGTGACCCAGGAGATGTGGAACGCCTCCAATGGTGGATCGTTCCAGCACATCTGCAGGAGGGCATCCTGTTCGTTCTGCCGAGCCGATTTGCTCTCTCGACCGATGCATCTCTGATGGGCTGGGTGCCCATCTGGGGAACACCGAGCGCACGGCCTCTGGTCCCCTCGGGATTCCTGATGCCACATCAACCTGCTGGAGTTCCGAGCGGTCCATCTAGCTCTCACCGCCTTCGCTCCATTTCTACGAGGTCAAGTGGTTCAGGTCCAGACGGACAACACCACGACCATGTGCTATCTGAACCGCCAGGGCGGGACGCACTCCATGCTGTTATGCAAGGAAGCTCTGCGCATTTGGTCCCTCGTGCGCAGCCTGGAGGCGGATCTCCTAGCCATTCACGTGGCAGGAGCCTCCAACACCCTGGCCGATGCCCTAAGCCGGATAGGGCTGCGCTCTCACGAGTGGTCTCTCCTGCCGGAGGTAGTACAAGATCTGTTCTCCCACTGGGGCACGCCTCAGGTGGACCTGTTTGCCTCCAGGGAGAATGAGAGCTGAGTCTGTTCCATGCCCGCCCCCCTCAGCAGGGCTCACTGCAGGGGGATGCCTTCTTGAGGCCGTGGACCCCGGGCCTCTTCTATGCCTTTCCCCCATTTCCCTTGATCCACAAGGTGCTTCTCAAGGCGAGGAGGGACAAGGCGCAGGTGATTCTGGTAGCCCCAGACTGGCCCCGCCAGTTCTGGTATCCAGATCTCCTCAGCCTCAGCTCCAGGTTCCCAAGGCGACTTCCAGCCCGCCCGGACCTGATCTCAGTCAATCAGGGGAAGGTATTCCATCCGGACCTTCAATCCCTACACCTGACGGCCTGGTTCCTGAGCGGCTAGAGTTCCAGGCTTTGGGTCTTTCTGACGAGGTCCTCAACGTCGTTGAGGCGTCCGTATGAGTCGACAGGAATGCTATGCCTTCAAATGGAAGAGATTCTCCATTTGGTATCAGGAAGGGCTTGGACCCTTCTGACTGCCCTTGGCAAGCATTCTGGACTACCTGTGGTCCCTTTCTCAGCAAGGGCTTGATTCGATGGCCCTTAAGGTGCACCTGGCAGCCATCTCTGCTTACCAGGTGCGGCCGGCAATGATCGGTGACACAGGAGAAGGTGGTCGGGCGCTTTTCAAAGGCCTTGACCACATTTCCCCTCTAGTGCGAGAACCTCCACCTCCGTGGGATCTACTGCTGGTATTGGCCAAGCTTATGGGCAAGCCATTCGAACCAATGCACAGGTGCGATATTTCACACCTGTCGTGGAAGACCGCCTTCTTGGTGGCTATCACGTTAGCCAGAAGGATGGGAGAGCTTCAGGCGCTTTCCATCGAGTCTCCCTACCTGGTCTTCCACAGGGACAAGGTTGTCCTGCGCCCCCAACCGAAATTCCTTCCGAAGGTGGTGGTGGAGTTTCACCTTAACCAGGTGTTGACTCTGCCGGTGTTCTACCCCAATCACACCTTGGAGGCCAAGTATAGGCTCCACACTTTGGACCCTAGACGAGTGCTCGCTTATTATAAGGAGTGGACAGCTGAAGTTCGGGGAGAGGTTCGCCAGCTGTTTGTCACCTACGCTGAAGCCGCACGTGGCAGACCTGCAGCAAAGCGGACGATAGGCAGGTGGATCACCTCCTGCATAGAGCTCTGCTACAGGTTGGCGGGCATGGAGCCTCCCAGAGGGATAAGAGCTCATTCTACCCGCCATACCGCTGCATCGGTAGCTGCTTCCAGGGACGTCCCTATCCAGGATATCTGCAGGGCTGCTACCTGGAAGTCGGCACATACCTTTATTATCCACTACCACATCGACCTCGAGTCACGCTGGGATGCTGGTTTTGGGGCCTCGGTTCTCCAGTCTCTCTTTCCCAAGTAAGTATTGGGGTGTGCGCCTTGCCTCCCTCCTCCCGGAGAACTGCTAGGAGTCTGCCAGAAAGTGTGGATGAACAACATATCCATGTCCCCTAAATACAGGTTACTCACCTGTAACAGGAGTTCTAGGAATGGTATGTTGTTCATCCACGATCCACCGAACCTCACTGACGCCGACGCACAACCTGAGCTTCCAGCGGGCCAGATCTGGCATCATGGGGCGGAGCTGAGAGTTTTACCACCCGGTGGGTGGGAGGAGCCAGCTTGAAGACCTTCCAGCAAGAATTAAAGCAGCAAGGATACCTGCCAGAAAGTGTGGATGAACAACATATACCATTCCTAGAACTCCTGTTACAGGTGAGTAACCTGTATATTTTTCGTCTTCTCTGCATACCGCTGAAATCAAAAGACACTTTTTTCGGTACTGTAAGTGCAGAGATAACATTTATAAAGAAGATACACACACAGTTTGTGCTCTTTGGGCCTGTCTCACAATGTGAGAACTTGTGAGATTGCCAGACTTCAACCAAGCAACAAGGCGACACTGTAAGAAGCTCTAGAAAATTTCCTTCTCCAAAAGCATTAGCAGCCATGGAGAAGGAGCAAGACAAAATTGCTGTTGCCATCCACATTGGCTGATACATGACTGCCAGAGTCGGAGTACCTGGACAGGGAAGGTCGTCATCATGCCCCTCCTAATCGGCAGGTCATATGCATGAGCATAGAGATAAAGAGGAATCCACTTCCCTGGTGAGATCCCAGGCACTGTTGAGACAAGATAATTCTATAGCATCATCGCCTGCTTGCAGCGTTAACAGCAGCCTGACTGTCACTGAGACACCAAGGTTGTAGTCTGGCTTAGCGCTGCCATACCTACTGTGGATGGTACGATGCCATTGTCATTGGACCAAGGCCCGCCATAGATATTAAGTAGTCATGGCCCCTGGCCAGGGCATTATCAACTTTCAACCTGTGTTGGTGTAATTTTCAGAGGATATAATCACATTCTGCCTGGCTCACCTACAGTGTGCAGGCAGTTATCCTGTCAGTGGAGTCAGGCACTCCAGCTCTGTCGATGACTGCTTCCAGCACAGAGCAAATTCCTCTTTCTCAGTCACCGCTATTGCCTCCTGGCACCTTCAGTGGCTCCGCCTTGAACAGGGAGGTCGGTAACAAGTGGAATATAATCTGACTTCATGGTATTAGAGGAGAATTATGAGAGAGAACAGCATGTAACACCTCATTTGATTCTACCCTCTCACCCTACAGTGAGAAATCGGTGGTGTATACCCCAAGATCTGCTTCTGAGGATCGTACTTAAAGTCATGATGAAGCAAATGCAAGCTGCTATGGGCTTTGCAGTGGATGAAGACGATTCCACTAAAATAATTTAATGGAATTTTTGGAGGTTCCTTGTTAACCTTCCTTTATAATTCCACCTATTTATCCTGCATTAGAGGATGCAGCCTTTGCTGCAATGTGCAGACCTAACTCACTGCCCACAGTTACCAGAAAGGCTGATGAGCAATATCCAGCCCCATCTGCTAAACCTTATTATGCCACCTAACCAGAAACAGACTCAGTAAGCATTATGACTGCACATGATGGGTCCAAGGCACCTAAGCATTGTCATGAATCCACTCCTGAGGGTCAGGTCCACTGAGCTCACAGTCCCCACCCCTAAGTGCAATCCATGACAAGGAGGGGGAAACAGGGAGGATACCTCCCATTGTCCTACTAGAATGCTCACTGAGGTAACGACTAAACACCCGCCATGAGGCCCCAGGGCTCCCTTTTACCTCTGGATAAGGTGAAATACCAGTCTCGAGTCTTGTAGCTAAATGAGAACCCTTCTGGGTTGTTACATAAAGGGGCCAGGCATCATGATCTCTCTGGAACCCTGATTTTGTCTTCTCCCAAAGGGCATGCAATAACCTGGTTCAAATCCCCACAGACTTCTTCCTGAGACTTTTGTAGTCTCCCTATCTTCACCCAGATTTCCCTTACAAATCCTTGTTCAATTGGTAGCCTAAGGTGAAAACCCCTTAGCAATAACAGTTCAGTCACAGATTATTATTAAACATCCCACAACCACACACAACGTGAAAAAGCTCACTCAGGCAGGTTTCTTAAAAACAAATGTTTTTACTAAAATAATTAATAATCATACAGTTACAACTAAAAAGATTTAGAAAATTTTGGTCACAGAATCACACAAATAAAAGTGGAAAATATACGTGAAAAACACACTATAACCGTTATCTAAAGTTCTACCTTAAGTTTGTAGTATATTAAAGTCGAGAAGGATAAATGGCTTTTCAAAGGTTTCAGTCCTTCTGTAGCAGTCTTGCTTCTTGTGTGTCAGAAGAGTGTCCAAAATGAAATGCCAAAAAGCCAAAATGCTGTGACAAATGCACTGAGCTTGTAGTTGGAGGTCTTTAAATAGGCATGCCCCCACCCCCAAGTCTGTGACATTGCCCTTTGTCAGCTGGTGGCCTTGTCTTTTTTCAGGTGGCCTGTAGATGTTACTCTTGCTCTTTTAAACCTTGAGGGAATTATTATACCTATTTCCCCAACCCAATTTCCTGGCTGCCTTTTTAATATCCTACTGCCTTACTGGTAAGACAGTTTACACCAGTGTGTCAAGATGGGCTATTTCCCAAGCATTCTGCCTTTGAAGTGCAAAGGTTTATGACAGGTGTCTCTCTCTCTCTCTCTATGTGCCCCTTTCATTAACACTGGCATTCTTGTGGCATTTACACATACACAAAATCACATAAAAATATAACAAACTATGTTTGCAAATATGACTGGTAGTGGCTAGCTCACCACATCCTTCCCTTCTTAGACTGAATTTGTGGGAACCCGCCCCCTACAGCGTGGTAAGGTTTTCACAAATTCTGCTACTGTTTTAACTGGCAAGATAGGCCATCTGTGTTGGCATTGGCCGATCCAGCCCTGTGGGTAATTGTCATGTTGTAGGCCTGTAGGGCAATACTCCACCTTAAGAGATCACCATTTGTTTTACCCATCTGATTTAGCCACACTGGGGGATTATGATCTCGCTGTGCCTCTTGTATAGATATGGCTCTAATTATTTTAGGGTCTATACCAGCGCAAGGCACTCCTTTTCCACCGTGGAGTATGCCTGCTCCCGGGAAGTAACTTTTTGCTCAGGTATACGATTGAGTGGTCTTTTCCTTGATTAGATGTCTGACTGAGAACTGCTCCAATCCCACATCTGAGGCATCTGTCTGGACTACAGATTGTTTACAGTAATCTGGACTGGTCAACACAGGGCACTGCACAGTGCCTCCTTTAGTCATGAAGGCTTGTTCACTGTCTGGTTCCCATTCTACCTTTTTGGTCTTTCCTTTCTTTAGCAGGCCAGATAGGGAGCTTTCAGGATACTGTAGTTTGGTACAGACTTTCAATAGTACCCTGCGGTCCCTAGGATGCTCCTAACCTGCTTCTGGGATTCAAACATAGACCACGCCTCTATTACATAGATACATAGATACATAGACAGTGTCGGCAGATAAGGGCCTATGGCCCACCTAGTCTGCCCATTTGAGCTTGTAAGTTCAGTTTGTTTTCCTAGAAGTCTATTTCCCCTTACCCCTGACCTCTAGAATTCCTTTATGTCTATCCCATGCATTCTTAAATCCCGTGATTGTTTCAGCCCCCACCACTTCCTCTGGCAGGGTGTTCCACTTGTCCACCACCCGTTCTGTGAAGAAATTCTTTCTCATGTTTCCTCTGAATCGTCCTCCCTCCAACTTCATCCCATGCCCTCTAGTCCTGAAACATCTTTTTCGCTTAAAAATAGTGTTTTCCTGCACCCTGTTCCTCCCTGTAAGATACTTGTATGTCTCTATCATATCCCCTCTCTCCCTCCTCTCCTCCAGGGAGTACATGTTCAGTTCCTTCAACCTGTCTTCATAGGACTTGTGATGCAACCCATGCACCATCTTTGTTGCCCTCCTCTGAACCTTCTCTACCCTGTCTATGTCCTTACGTAGGTATGGTCTCCAGAATTTTGCCTCAGTCTTTGCTTGATTAGGGTGAAGCTGCCCCCACCCCACTACATGGTCTAGATATGCCACCTCCTCCATAGCCACCTGGCACTTTTCTGCTTTGACAGTGAGCCCTGCCCTCTGTGTCCTGCCCAACACTTCCTTCGGGTGGGACAGGCGTTCCTTCCAGCTGGTACTGAAGATGGCAATATCATCCAGATAAACCACTGCATACTCTTCAGTACCATGTAACACCTGTTTGACCAACCTTTGTAAGGTAGCAGGGCGTTCTTCATTCCAATATGCATTACCCAGAATTCAAATAACCCTGTTGGAATGAAGAAGGCCAACTTCTCCCTAGCTCTGGCAGTTAACTCCACCTGCCAGTACCTTTTGTCACATCAGTTGAGGTAAGGTATGTTGCCCTCCCAACTTGTCCAGTATTTCATTTGTCCATGGCATTGGGTGAGCTCTGACTTTGTGACTGCGTTGAGTCCACAGTAGTCCACACTAAAGCGAGTAGAGCCATCTGGTTTGGGAATGAGGACTACAGGCAAGGCCCAGGGACTGTAGGATTTCTGGATTACCCCTAAATCCAGCATTTCCTCACCTCCTTCTAATGTCCTTTAGGATGGCCTTGGACACCCAGGTAGCTGTCCGCCCGTATGGGTGCTTGCATTCCATGTCTACATTTGTGTGTTGCCAGGGGTTCTTCCAGGCTTGTCCATAAACAAAGGGGCAAAATCCTCTAAAACCTCACTCAATTCCTGGGCTGTTCCAGGGTCAACTGGGGCAACAGTTTGATTGCCTCCACAGATGATTCACGCTTGTTTTCCTCTAGCAAGTCCAGTAGGGGGTCTTTCTCTGCTCCTCTCTCCCAGGACTACACACTGCAAATACCATGTCAGCCCTATTTGCATCTGGCTTCATCATGTTGACATGGTACATCCTATGAGTATGTCTCCCAGCAGGCAGTTCCACCATATAGTTTACATCATTGACTTGTCAGACTACCTTATATGGCCCCGCCCACTCGGTCTGCAGCTTGTCCTTCCGAACTGGGATAAGGACATTACTTCCTGACCTGTGCTGTACATGCAAGCTCTGGCTCCGTGAACGTACCAGGCTTTTTTGTTTCTGCTGGGCAGCTGACAGGTTGCTTTGGGCCACCCCCATAAGCTCCTTCAGCTTCTCCCTAAACTTATGGACATACTCCACTATGGGAATTCCCTCGGTGGTGTATTTGCCTTCCTAGTCTTCCTGGATCAAGTCTAGGGGCCCATGCCCCCTTCGTCCATATAAGAGTTCGAAGGACTTGGCCCAGCTGTGCTGAGGGTTGCGGCACTGGACACCACACCTCGCGCCATGCCAGCAACCTGGGTTCGGGAACAAGCCCGGGTTGTCGGGGGTTGGTGGGGGAGGAGTAGGATCGAGCTTCCGGAGCACAGCTCTCCTCTCCTGGGGTGAGTGGGTTTCCTCATTGCGCCGCACTAGCGACCTCTAGGAGGTAGAAGGGGTAGTTGCAGCCAGTGTGGGGATGTAAGAGGGGATTGGGTGGTGGCGGGTGTCTTTCACCCAGGCACGGGAGCATGCCTGGCTTGAGCTGGATGCACGTCTGCGCCCTAGTCAACTCGCACAAGGAAAAAAAAAAAAAACACACCTTGGATAGGCAACAGAGTCCTGCAGTGCCCTGCTGTCACACTCCCAATGCTGGGTCCGTTTCACCAGCTCTCCGATCCCCTCAGCTGCCTGGTGGGATGAGGCTGGGAGTCTGGTCAGGTAGGTGGGGAGTGTCTGTCCCCAGTTTCCGGTGGGATGAACTGGTGGGAGGTCATGGCAGAGGCAAGAGATGGTCTCCCGAGAAAGTTCCAAGCGTGTGGTGTAATAAAAAGAGTTAACCAAAAGAAAAAAAGTTTGAAGGGGGAGAACCCTGTTGACTCTTGGTGCACCTCCCTGTATGCGAACAACAGATGGGGAAGGTATTTCTCCCAGTCCCTCCCATGCTGTTCAGCAAATGCTTGGAGCATCTGTTTTAGGGTACCATTAAAACGTTCCACAAGCCGTTGGCTTGTGGGTGATAAGGTGTTGTGCGTCTCTGCACCACCCCACACTTCTCCCACAAACACTTTATTGGGTCTGACATGAAGGGTACCCCCTAGATCAGTGATAACCTCCTGCGGAAACTTGACATGGGAGAAAATCCCTGGCAAGGCATCTGCCACTTTGTCCTAAGTGAGGAGAGGGCGACTGCCTCTGGGTATTAGGTGGCATAATCGACCACTGTCAAGATAAACTTTTTCCTAGAGGAGCTTGGGGTACTCAAAGATCCCACAGTATCCATTCCCACTGTCTAGAATGGCTCCTCCACAATGGGCAAGGAAATTAGGGCAGCTGTGGTTTTACTACCCGCCTTCCCTATCTGTTGGCACCGTGACAAGACCTGCAATATCCCTTCACCTGCTGGGTGAAGCTGGGCCAATAAGATTCTTGGCCAATCGCTGTGTGGTGTGCACAATGCGCAGATGTCTGGACATGGGGATATCATGAGCGATCTTGAGCAACTGCTCATGGTACCCTTGGGGAACGACAAGCTGCCTGCCCATCATCCCTCCCTCTGTCCTCGTCCTGTGTATACAACAGTCCATTGTCCCAAAATGACCTATGTCTTATGTCACCTCCTTGTGTTCTGTCGAGCTGCAAACCCTCAGCCTCTCAAACTAGGGTCAGTTCTCTGTGCAGCTGCAAGATCTTCACATTTTCCCAGGGCATGGGACATTTCCCCTCCAGTTCCTAAACTGGGGTCCATAGCTCTAGCATCAGGGCATTCAGGGTCACTGCCATCCCTAACCTTCTGACCATTGGTTACACCTCCCTCCTCAGAGTAACCTTCTGTACCTGTTTTGTGAACTGCTACTTGGGGAAGTCCTACCTCCCTTTTACTACTCTCCATTTCAGGAGACACAGGTGGGGAACCAGCCTCCCCTTTTTTCCACAGGGGCTTCTGTGTGGATCAGGGAACTACTAGGGGCCTTTGCTGTCTGACTGCGGGTAACCGCACACACCGCCCCCTTCTGGAGAGTGTTCCCTATAATCACATCCAGGGCAAGGTTGTCTGCCACTGCCACCTTTTGGACTGTCTCTCTTGTCTCACCCTAGTCCAAGAGAACACTAGCAAGTGGCAGAGTTTTCTCCTTCCCAGTGAATCCCCTCACCGTTACAAACTGATTAAGTATAAGCTGTTCAGGCCCAATCAAATCCCCTTTTACTAAGGTAAGAGATGCCCCCGTGTCCCTTAACCCTTGGGTCTACCCTTATTTACAGTAACTAGGTTGTATGTGCTCCCTCATGTTTATAGGCATGCTTTCAGGGATACACAGTGCACCCAACTCTGTTCGAGCACCACTTTGTCCACTCTGTGCCTTTTAGTACACTATCTAGCAAGATGCCCTGGCTGTTTACAAAACCAACAGTCATCATTTCTTTTATCTGAGAAAGCCATTTTTGGTAACTTGGGGCTTCCCCCTTTCGGCGGAGGCAATGAGGGTTTTAGCTGCCCTGAAGGCGTGCTTTTCCCTTTCTGCCCTGCTACACCTGCCCCATTCCCTTTCAGAACAGGCCTGCTACTGGCATAGTGATCCGAGAACTCAGCAGCTTGCTGTGCTGTTTTTGGATCTTGGTCCTCTAGCCAGGTTTCCAACTCTGCTGGGCAAGCCCAAAAGAACTGCTCAAAAGTACAACCTCCTCAATTTTCACCACAGAGTTTGCTTTCACCCTCTCACCAACATTTTAAAATGACATTGCTTTGAGGCGAGTTCCTCAAAGTTCATTTCAGGGCTTTGGAGTTTCACGGAATTTTTAATTTTTTGTACTTTCTGTTTTCCCTCCTCTCTCCCTCAACTCCAGTCTCCTCGGGAGTACCTAGGAGTCATCCCACTGTGGTTCGTGCCTACCTGGTCAATCCTCCGTCGCCCATGTAGCCTCGGTTTGCCCTCCCGGGCGGGGGCGGGGTGGGCTGCAACACCCCGAAATTCTCTGGCGGTGGTCGGGAGGATGCCAGGAGGACAGCCGTAAATCATGGGCAAGCTCCGGTTCTCCATCTCCGCCGGAGCTGAAGGTTTTTTCCCCCTAGGAGTGGCCAGCGCCCTGATATCAAGGCCTCACCAATGTCTGCCACTCCCTGCCCCTTCGGTACGCTTCTCTGGTGCTTGCTGTATCTCTGGCTTCTGCAAAGTCGCTAAGTGCCAAATAGGACCTCGGTCCCGGGAGAGAGAGCTGTCCTCGGATGCTCAATTATCTCCATTCCCTGCCGACCCCAGCAGCCCAGGCTCGTTCCCGAACCTGGGTCGCCGGCATAGTGCGGCGTGAGTGTCGCATCTCAACCCTCAGCACCACGGGCGCCCGAGTTTACGGAATTTAACCCTGTAGGCCTCAAGAGTCAGTTCATGCTTTTTAAGCAAAGCAGCTTTAAGCTTCTCATAATTGCTAGTGTCTTGATTGTCCATTCAGCCTAGTGCCTCACACCTTTTACCAGTAAGTAGAGGGGATAGCTGGAAGCTCCAGGACACCCTGAGTATTTTGGCCTGGATACAGACCTTTTCAAATGAATTCAAAAATGCATCCATATCCTCCCCCTCTTTAAATTCACCTATTAAATTGGAGTTTAAATTATACCCCAGTCCTAGAGTTCCAGGTTCACCCCTGCCACTTACCTCCTCTGGTGCTGGTCATTGGAGTCTTAGCTTCTTCAGTTTGAACTCTCCCCAGCGTTGCCTTTCTTCTTCCTGCATCTCCAGTTCAAACCTCTTCCGCTCTTTTTCTTTCTGGGCTTCAGACTTTTTCTGCTCGAATTCCCTTTGCTGCTGGGCTTCAAACTTGTGCTTGAATTCCAGCTCCAATTTCCTCAACTCCAGCTGCAGCCTGATCCAGTCTAGTTCCAGCTCTGTGGTGACCTTCCCCTGCTGCTGTGGCTCTGGGTTCCCTCTGGTCTCGCTGCCCTCCTCCCTGGGACTGGACTCTGCGATAGACCCTGGCACCCCCACGCCCAAGATCTGATCCCTTTCAGTCACTTGCTGTGACTTGAGGTTCGGTACAACCGCTTGCTCATCGGCTGCCACGAGAGCCTCCACAAGGTTCTTTTTGGTTCAACCCTTGTACTGGACCCCCTCTTTCCTGACACAACTGCCTTAGGTAGTCTGCAGTATATTCGCTGTAGCTGGAAGCCATCTTTTTCCCTAACTACTACTACACTAGCTTACAAATAAAAAAAAAAAGAAAACAGGTAGGGAACTTTATACTGTAACCAAATTATTTTTTTCCAAATCTCTGCCTTGATTGTGTGTGGATTGTTTTGAGTTTATCAATCTGATACACTGGCCTCGAATCCAACTGTTATGCCTGTGCCACCAATATCCCTCGAATCGCAACACTATGCTACCAGATCTCTTGGATCCCACCGCTGCATCCCAGATCTGTCATGAACCCACTCCTGAGGATCAGGTCCACTGAGCTCACTCTGCCCACCCCAAGTACAATCCATGACAGGGAGGGGAAAAGAGGGTACCCTCTCCGTGTCCTTCTAGATGCTCACCGAGGTCATGACTGAACACCCACCACGAGGCCCCAGGGCTATACTAGTCTCAAGTCTTGTAGCCAAGTGAGAACCCTTCTGGGTCGTTACACAAAGGGGGAAAATCCAGGTGTCATGATCTCTTCGGGGTGGCTTCACAACCCTGATTTTGTCTTCTCCCACAGGGCATGCAATAACCTGGTTCAAATCCCCACAGACTCCTTCCTGAGACTTTTGTATTCTCCCTATGTTTACCCAGATTTCCCTTACAGATCCTTCTTTGATTGGTGGCTTATGGAGACACCCCTTAGCAATAACGGTTTAGTCACAGATTATTATTAAATGTCCCACAACCACACACAACATGAAAAAGCTTGCCCAGGCAGATTTCTTAAAAATAAATGTTTTTACTAAAATACTTAATCACACACTTACAACTAAAAAGATATGGAAAATATTGGTCACAGAATAACACAAATAAAAGCTGAAAATATATATGAAAAACACACTACAACTGTTATCTAAAGTTCTACCTTAAGTTCATAGGAAATTGAAGTCCAGAAGGATAAATGGTTTTTCAAAGGTTTCAGTCTTTCTGTAGCAGTCTTGCTTCTTGTGTGTCAGAAGAGTGTCCAAAATGAAATGCCAAAAAGCCAAAACGCTGAGACAGATGAACTGAGCTTCTGGTTGGAAGTCCTTAAATAGGCATGCCACCCCTGCAAAGTCTGTGACACTGCCCTTTGTCAGCTGGTGGCCTTGTCTTTTTTTTTGGGGGGGGGGGCAGTAGATGTCACTCTTGATCTTCCAGACTTTGAGGAAATTTTTATATATTTCCCCAACCCAATTTCCTGGCTGCCCTTTTGATAACCTGCTGCCTTACTGGTAAGACAGTTTACACCAGCTTTTCAAGAAGGGCTTTTTCCCAAAACCCGGTTTCCAAAGCATCCTGCCTTTAAAGTACAAAGGTTTACAATAGGTGATGGTTTTCTGACACATCCTTGTTGAGCAGCCCTTGAAGTAATTTGGCTTCATGCCCAGCAAGCTTCCCTCGCAGGTCACAGAGGAAGGTCAAATATTTGAAAAATCCAGTTTCTCTCTCTCTCTCTCTCTCTGTGCCCCTTTTATTAACACTGGCATTCTTGTGGCATTTACACATACAAGAAATCACATAAAAATATAACAAAATATGTCTGCAAATATGACTGGCAGTGGCTAGCTCACCACATCCACATCAGTACTTTGCCTCCTGACAAGGAATCTAGAAGGCTAGATGTGATGGGCAGAGGTACATCTTACTTCGAGAGGAAGCTCTTGCAGCAGGTAACACATATAGGACCGTAGCCCGTTTGCGACAGGACCCCATGGCAAACTTCTTTCCAGCAGTACCAAGTGGGGACCGCCCCCCGGTGTTGGCCCACCCCCTATGTCCCACGTGGTATAAGAGGTGGCGGTCTCCAGCGTGCCTGAGTTCTTTTCCCGCCGTTGATGCGCGATCATCTGCTCCACAGCCCGACTCTTGCCAGTTCGACTGCCATGTGTTTGTATTATTCAGAAATCGCATTGTTCGTTCATTTCGTTTCTAGCATTCCTGCATGTCTTCTCCCTTGACCAGGTACACGAACAAGTGGGCCTGTGGAAGACAGATTCCCTCCAAGGACGGACACGTGGCCTGCTTGAACTGACTAGGCCCAGACCACGAATATCCATTCCTGCTTCTACTGTCAGGCCTTCAACAGTCGGACATTCATCCGTCGCCAGAAGTCCCTCCAGGCCTTTCTCGCTCAGCAGCAATTGACAGCCATGCAGAGGTGCTCCTCCTCAGAAAGGGAATCTTCCCACAAAAGCTCTGAAAAACATCGCTCTAAGTCCTAGGAGAAGTGCAGCGAGAGGAATAGAGAAAGGGAGAGGTCCCATTCAAGGTCACAATCCTCCAGTTCTCATACCACCTCCAGGTCGGAGTCATCAGGCTACAATTCCTGACTGAATGTGGTGAAGCTCCAGCTACCTCCAGCAGTCCAGCCGCAAGGAGAAAAGATCGACCTCCGACCTATCAAGATCCGGCCTCCTTTTCCTACGTCTTCTTTTTGTGGATGAGAATTTTTACCAGCAAAACTGGACCTGGTTTACAAGAAATGGCATAAATTTGGCTTGTCATACATATACTAGTTCCTGGACCTGGATGGGGTGGTCCCCTTCTCTCAATTACAAGCCAAAATACCCTTTACAACAAAGTGACTACTACGGTACCTTCAAGTCAGAACCTACTTGCTGGACAAGTCTGCAGCTCTTTGCCATCTAGTGAAGCCTATGCCACTACTTTTTGAACTATTAACCAAATCAATAAAGGGTACCAGTTGCAACACTTTGGTGACACAGGCCTATAAGGCACTGGGAGAGGGATCTAAAGACACATCAGAACTAATACTAAGAGCATGGAATAAGGAGTTGGGTACAGACATCACTTATACAATGTGGTTGAAATATAGTCTACCCTCTATGAAAGTATCCGAATCGGATATTGGAAGGAATTCTTTTGGAAATGCCGAGCTAGATTTTTTAATGTCCCCACATTCCTGATTAAATATCTCCCTCCACAATTTGGCCACTGTTGAGGGAATGTGATGAAATAAAGGCTAATCATGTCCATATTTTTGTCCTGCCCGACTTTAGCCCATTATTGGTCTCAAATTTATTTTATTTATTTATTTATTAGTTAGTTTTTGTTGACTGGTAAGTGCACTAGACAAATCCTGCCTATTTTCAGAGGCACGACCGGGGAGGGGGATACAGATGAAAGCCAACTGACCCTGAACCAGATTAAGCTGTCGGTGGTATTTTTAGTGAATGAGGGAAATTTGGCCAGGACACTGGGGAAATTCCCCTACTCTTTTCGAGAAGTGCCATGGGATCTTTAACATCCACCTGAACTACCACCAATCCAGGCAGATGGGACCTCGGTTTAACGTCTCATCCGAAAGACGGAAATGCTGAGCTAGATTTTTTAATGTCCCCACATTCCTGATTATCAGAGGCCCTTCAGATTCTGATCAACCCCCCCTTTGACCTTGTCCCCAGAGTTGGTGCTGTTATCCATACCCCAGAAGGTATTAAATTTGCCCCAGTGATATGGTATACTTACCTGTCAACGGCAAAAAGAGCGATAACCCACCTTAGACGTAAGTCTACCCCACCCAGGGCTGGATTTCTGGCATGCTGTTATGAATGACGTACTACTTGGAATGAATGATAGCGGGTTGTGAGGGATCTACTTCTCGATTTGATCTCCGGTGGCGTCCATGGGTGCTATATATTATGGAGTGGGACCAAACCTTTGTCCCTTAAGGAGTTCAATTATAGAGCTAAGAATAGGGGAAAAGAAAATGTAGGTGTGACACTGAATACCCCATTCAATGACACGCACTATTAATCTATTCAATTCTACATAGAAGTGCCTTTGTAAAGTTCATGTATAGCTCCAGTAAACAGATAATGGTTGAAATTATCCCTGTGAAGTAATAGATTATTTTTGGATGATAGACAGCATAACTTGATTGATTTGTATTTTATTTTATGTACAGGATATATATTATGTAAGCGTAAGTCATGTTGGTCTTGAGAGGATCAAAATGAATAATTAAAAAAAAAAAGATCCGCTTACTGCTGTGTCTTCTGGCTGATCGTTGGACCCAGGTAAGGTCCGTTCTGCCCCCAAGACGGCATCTGTATGCAGTGCTGACTCCCAGGAGAAGGCAAAATCCTCAGGTCAGTCAGCGGGGAGGTCCAAATCCTCAGGCCATTCGGCGGGGAGGTCCTCCTCCCTACCGCCAAAACAAGCTGCTAAATCGGCTGAAAAACACCAGACTCTGCCGTCTGACAGGTGTCACCATGAGAAACCCTCAAAGCCCATGTCCGACTCACACCAACATTGGTCTGAGGAGGGCGTTTCCAAGTCTGCGCCACTGCTTCTGCCTGCTAAGATACGTCGCCCCTGGAGTCCCTCTCCCCATTCAGATGCCAGGGTGGATGACACACCAGCGCCCAGAGGACCTGACGCTGACTCGCAGAGTGCCTTCTGGCCCAACGATGGTCCTGATGTTCATGATTCCCCGCCGTCACCCCCAGTTCGCCTACCGATGCCGGATAAGACCAACGTCGGTACTGGCGCCGCTGCTTCCGGGCCCATCGCTGGACCCAGCTCTGGGTTCACTGAAACTAAACCTGAGCCAGTTGAAGAATTTTTGTCTCACTGGTGAGAGGCAGTGAAACCTGATGTCTTCCCATTGAAACCCACTGGGCTATGCGGTTGAACGAATCTGGCCCCAATCCCAGTGAGGGTACCCCACCCGCGGATGACGTGGCTCCACACCCCTACTCGGACGAGGATAGGGGCAAGCAACTGACACCTGAAAAGCCACGCAAGAGGGAGCCAAAAGAAAAGTCCACAGGTTCCGGTGAGAAGCCCCAGTTCTTCTAGCTCACTGGACAGGTTTCCGCACATGCGTAGGAGGCGACGCTTACCTTCACTCTCCTCCAACGACTCTTACCATCCGTCGACTCCTCCACCATCCCTTCAAGGAATCTCCTTTGGGGAGCTCGAGGATGCATCAAGTCACCTCCAGATGACCCGTCCTTTATGGAAATTATGCGGCACTTTCAGGCCAACATGGGATGGGACACGGAAGATCTGGACCCTGAGTGTATGAGGCTTGCCGTACCTCAGGCAAAAAGATCCAAGCCAGTAGTCATTCCCCCATGGTGGACATCTTTGAGGACATCACGAGGCCACCTGGCGGCGCCCTCATTCTTCCACGGCCATCCTAAAAAGGCAGTACGCGCTTATACAGGCTCCCAAGGACTAGTCCTTTTGGCTGAGCAGCCATAGGTAGTTCGGTGGTCATCTCAGCAGCTCACGACCGTTCGCAGATGCCCGATCATCTGAGCACCCAGCCACCCAGAGAGTCAAAATAGCTGGATTCCATAGACAGAAAGGTGTACTCATCTGCCACCTGCAGTCCTGACCCATATGGTAGTTCCAGAACGCCCTTTGGGAACAAGGAATGGACATCTTGCAGGTGTGCCCAACTGCCCCAAAAGACAGAACTTGCCAAACTGCTACAAACCAGGTCAGACATAGGAACGCATGTGCGACGGTCTGCCTATGACTCTTCGGACACGGCAGCAAGGGCGGCTGCCATGGGCATTTGTTTACGGTGCCATTCCTGGCTCCATGTATCTGGGTTCATGCAGGATGTCCAATCTAACATCCTAGATGCACCCTTCAAAGGCTCCGCCCTCTTTGGCAAGGCTATAGAGAAAATTATCAACAGATTACAGGACTCCAGTAAGGCCGTCCGCACCATGCAATCCATGTACCACCTGAAACAAGAGACAATTTCGGAGGTCTCCTTTTCACGGCCATGGGGATCAGCAGCCTCAAGCTCAACAAGGAGGCTTCGGTTGGAGAGGAGGCTCCAGGGGATCCTCGTGCGCCACCTCTCACCAGACTAAACCAGCCCACGCCGCCTTCCCTCCCTCTCCAACAGCATGTCTTTCAGAGCAACCCACCTCTCCACGGCGTCTTGTCGGAAGAGGAGAGTATAGAGGTAATTCTTTCTTTATCCAGAGACCTGGAGACACGTGACCTCCGACCAGTGGGCCCTAACTCATAAAGCACGGGCACTCTGTAGAGTTCATAGGCATTCCTCTGGATAGGCCCCCACCCCCTTCCCATAGGACATGCAGGCCTCATTCATCAGGAGGTACAGGCCCTGTTTTCCAAAAATGCCACAGAACCTGTTCCCCTAAGTGAGAGGGGTACCGGGTTCTGTTCTCACTTCTTTCTGGTCCCAAAGAAGTCAGGAGACTTGAGGCCCATCCTCGACCTCAGCGACCTGAATAGGTCAGTCTAGTACAAGCGCTTCAGGGTGGTTACTCTTCAGAGCCTGCCTCCATGGTCCATGTGGGAGACTGGTTAGCGTCTCTGGATATGCAAGGCGCCGCCTCCACATCCTGATAGCAAACGTCACAGAAAATACCTCGGTTTGCTTTCCAAGGCAGGCATTTCCATTACAGGTGTTGCCCTTCGGCCTCTCGGCCGGCTCAGACGGTGTTCACGAAGTGCCTGGTGGTGGTGGCCGCAGTGCTTTGGAGAAGGGGAGACTACGTATTTCCATACCTGGACGATTGGCTCCTTCTGGCCCAGTCCAAAGAACACCTTCAGAGTGTCACTCAGGATACTTGCACACTCTTTCGGAGCCTGGGGGTCACCATTAACTTAGCAAAGTCGTCCCTGATCCCCTCACAGCTCCTGCCATTCATAGGGGCCCTCCTAGATATGGTCAAGGGAAGGGCTTTTCTGCCACAGGACAGGGCAGAGTGCATTCGAACTCTAGCCAGGCAGATCTATTCAGCCTTCACCATGCCAGCTAGATTTCTACTCCATTTGTTGGGTCACATGGCGGCATCCATCATCACAGTCCCTTTTGCGAGAATCCAAATGAGGACAATCCAATGGACCCTTCAGGTCCAATGGGACCAAAGGTGGGATGACGTGGACCTGCCAGTCTCTGTCACAGGACCAGTTCGCTCGGAACTACTCTGGTGGATGACGTCACCCGCCTTGTGGGAAGGGACTCCCTTTCAGAGGGAAGTTCCCAACCAGGTTCTTACCATGGACGCTTCAAATATGGGAAGGGGTGTGCATCTAGGTGTGCACAAGACACAGGGATCCAGGTCCTCAACTAAGGAGTCCCTCGATATCAACGTCCTAGAGATTAAAGTTGTTCTCTATGCTCTCCAAGCCTTGGACATGGTGCTCTAACCAGGACATCTCCTCTTTTAGACAGACAACATGTTGGTGTTTTTTTACCTCAACAAGCAAGGGGGCACACACTCGTATCCCCTGTGCAGGGAAGATATATGGGTGTGGGATTGGGTCATAGCCCATCAGATAACTGTCTTAGCTGTCCATGTCCACGGTGTTCAAAACACACTAGCAGACACCCTCAGCAGAACAAGGTTGAGGGCACATGAATGGTCGTTTCTCCAGTCAGTGGTCGATGACCTATTCGCCACGTGTGGGACACCAAAGCTGGACCTTTTCACTTCTGTCCAGTTTTTGCTTGCTAGATCCTGAGCCTGGTGCTGCCTGACACAACACGGTGTCCCTCTCCTGGAAGGGGAGATTCCTGTATGCCTTCCCCCCTTTTCCGCTCCTTCAGAGGGTTCTTCTCAAGGTGCAGACGGAGGGGACAACTATGATCCTCATAGCCCCACTGTTGCCCCGTCAAATTTGGTTTCCACTGTTGCAGCAATTGGCGGTGGCTCTACCAGTCTCGCTTCCGCTGAGCACTCACTTACTCTCTCAGGACAACGGGACCTTGGTTCATCCAAACTTGCGATCCCTGCATCTTCACGCATGGCTCCTGAAGACCTAGTCAGACTTCACTTTGGAGTTTTGGACAAGGTCACCGAAGTCCTGGTGAAGGCTAGAAAATCCTCCATGAGAACGACATACGCCATGAAGTGGAAGAGGTTTTGCCTTTGGGCCACGGCGTGCCATCTAGATCCCCTGGCCTGTCCGGTTAACATCATGCTGGAATACCTGTTATCCCTGTTGGAGTCAGGATTGCGTTACTCCTTCATAAAGGTACACCTGGCTGCCCTTTCTGCCTATTACACCCCTGTTCAGGGCAGAATAGTGGCTCAATTGGAGGTGACCCGCACTTTTCTCAGAGATATACTCCACATAAAGCCCCCAATTCGATATCCTGTTCTCCTTTGGGATCTTTTGTTCATTTTGGAGAAGCTGACCTTTCTCCTGTTTGAACTGCCGTGATTGCGAAATACATTTCTTTTCCTGGAAAACATTATTTTTAATTGCAGTTACTTCTGCTCAGAGGATTTCCGAGCTTCAGGCCCTGATATGTAAGGAGCTTTATTTGGTGTTCCACAAAGATGGGGTAGCTTTGCATACCAATCCTAAGTTTCTCCCAAAAGTTGTTTCAGAAATGACGTTGAACCAAGACATCCAACTACCCGTCTACTACCCTGACCACTCCAGTCAGGGAGAGGTGCTTCTCCATACCTTGGATGTTCATCGCATGTTGTGATATTATTTATCCAGAACCAGGGGGATCAGAAAATCTGATCAGTTGTTTGTACCTTTTGCTCCACGTCCTTGGGTAGCCTTGTAACAAAGCAGACTCTCCCCAGGTGGCTGGGGCATTGCATCACTTTCTGTTACCAGAAGCATGACAAAGCTCTATCAGGCCCAGTAAGAGGTCATTCCACAAGAAACGTTGCTGCCTCTTTTGCAGCCCTCAAAAAGGTCTCTGCTTCAGACATTTGCGCAGCAGCCACTTGGCACACGGTCCACACCTTCATCAAACACTACAGCCTGGACATTGCCTCAGGATGCTGAGCCGGTTTTGGCCTGGCGGTCCTGCAGAGTCTGATATTCTAAGGGTTCCCTTCCTTCCTTTTTTTTCCTCTCCTACCTCCCAGGGAGTTGTCTTCAGCTTATACTGCTTGGGACTCAGTCCTATATGTATTACCTGCTGCAAGACCTTCCTCTCGAAGTAGGATAGTACAGTTACGTAAGAACTTACCGTAACAGTAGATCTTCAAGAGAAGCTCTTGCAGCAGGTATACTTCCCACCCTCCTTCCCCCGGAGGTCTCCCGCTGCACGTGTCTAGCGCATTCTGCCTATTTGTTGGACGAGAAATTGCCCTTCATTTTTCTGGACGATTTTCAGGTGATCTAACTGCCGGTGTGTTCAGCGATGCAAGAACTGGGGCACGCTGAGGACCGCCGCCGCCTCTTATACCATGTGGAATGTCGGGGGGCTGTCCCTGCTTGGTACTGTTGGAAAGAAATTTGCTGTGGAGTCCTGTCGCCAGCCGGCTACGGTCCTATGTGTGTTACCTGCTGCAAGAGCTTCTCTCGAAGATCTACTGTTACGATAAGTTCTTACGTAACTGTACTTTATGCCTATACTTCACTGGGCCTTAGAATTGCAGATCAATCAGTCAATCACTTTATTTAACCAGGCAGATAATCAGGACTATATGATAAAATACCAGAACAATATGTGGAAAGCTACAAAGGCTGCAGCCCAGGCTTTGCCTGAGGATTCTGCCAAGGATTTTTATTTATTTATTTAAAAGTTTTACCAGGAAGGATTACTGAGTGATGTGCCGCTCGATTCCAGATGCATCCTGGGGGTGGGGGGGAAAGGAATTTATACAACAATGTTGTTATTATTAATGTAACAAGGAAAACAGTATAAAAACTTCCATGAGTACAATGGATACAAGAGATTATGTGCAACAAGCAGAGGAAAAAGGCAGTAGAACAATGCACATGGGAATATACATGAAGGGTGCATATAAAAGTACATAGTATACACATATGAGTTCCCATGACAAGGGCACAATAGGTACATATAGTTATGAGCAGCTTGTGTAGGGCAATTATAATCAAAAAGTACCAGGCTGAGAGCAGAGGTTTATGAGCGCTTAATAATGAGCCAGGTTACTACACAAAGTGGAAAGACCTTGTAGAAGTGGGGGGCACTTTGCTTTTCAGTGAAGCTGGATGCATGTGCAGGTGGAGGAGAAGTGAGACTTTAGGAGATAGCTGAGTTGCTGAGTGTTGACTGTGTGCCGAATGTGTGCCGGCAAGGAGTTCCATAATTTGGGCATCTAGTAGTTGAAGGCAGCTTGGCCTTTAGAAGTGGACATATGTGGGACATAAAAAAGCCAGGAGCCTGTGTTCCTGAGTGCGGACGCGGAGGGGGGTTGAGCTGAGAGGTCGGACTTTAGGTGGGGAGGGACTGTGCCCAGAATTTTGCTGTTGTCCTGGCACAATGGGCCTGTCTCCGATCGTGGAACAGTGAGTCTAGCACCCTGTAAAGGTCACAGTGATGAGTCATGGGAGGGCAGTCCAGGGCAAAGCTGCAGAAAGAATGGAAGAGGGATCTAGTCTGACCAAGCTGGACTTTGGAGCAGTGCTGTAGACTATGTCCCCATAGTCAAATAAAGGGAGGATCATTTTCTGTACAGCCGTCTTGCGGGTTGGCAGAGGGATGCAGCCCCTGTTGCGATATAAAGTGCCCAGCTTGGGATGGAGTTTCTTGAGGATTGTGTCGATAATGGCAGAAAAGTCGAGGTGCTGGCCGAGCCAGACCCCGAGGTTTCTGAAGGAGGATCAAGGCTCTAAAGGGGTCCCGTCAATGGTGTGGAAAGTGGGGGTGGAGGGGAGTTGGGAGAGTCGCTTCCTCGTGCCGAAGGTTAGGGAGACAGTTTTCTTGGGATTAAGAAAAAGCTGGTTTGAGCAAAACCAGAGCTGAACAGCATTGAAATCCTCCTGAAGTCTAGAAGCCGCTTGGAGGGGAGGACCTGATGCATACAGTACAACGTACATGTGAATGGATGTGTTGGGCATACCGAGGCAGGTCATTCAGGAAAATGGAGAACAGTATCGGGCCAAGGACCGAGCCTTGGGGGACCCCAGTAGTGACAGGGAGGTGGACAGAAGTGTGAGAGCCAATTCTTACAGATTGTGTCCTGTCTGCTAGATAGGATTGAAACCAGCTTGTGGCTGCTCCTGGGAGTCCTGCGAGGGAGAGTTTGGCTAGTAGAAGGGCATGGGAGACCATGTCAAAAGCCTTAGCAAGGTCGACAAAGATAGTTGAGGTGGTGTGCCTGTGGTCCATGCCAGTGAGGATAGTGTCGGTGAGCTGTAGAAGGGAGGTGATGGTGAAGTGTGACTTCCTATATCCAGACTGGTAGGGTGTGAAGAAGGAGGTGGAGTCAAGAAAGGAGGAGAGTTGGGAGAGAACAAGGTGCTCCTGCACTTTGGCCAGGATGGGAGTAGGGAGATAGGGTGGAAGTTTCCAGCGAGGGAGGGGTCACTGCCTTTAGGGAGGAGGATGACTGTGGCACGTTTCCAGTCAGATGGGATATCAGCAAGTGAGAAAGAGAGATTGAAGAGAGCGGCCAGTGGAGTGGCGATGGCTGGGGCAGATAGGTGGATCATTATAGAGTCCAGTCCTGAGGGCATTTACCTTTGAAGGATTGAGTGCCCACAGGGCTTTTAGCACTTGGGGTAACCAAATGAAAGAAGCATTGGGTTGGGGAGGTGGGTGGAAAGGAGGGTGGGTTTGGGGTGTGGGAGAAGGATAGAAGGAGAGATGTGCAGCTAGTGAAAAGATGTTAAAAACTGAGGCCACTGACCTGGTTCCAGTGACAATGGACGGCTACATTTAGGGCCGGGGGTGGGGGGGCGGGGGAGAAGAGTGAGTTGATTGTTTTCCAGAATTTCGCTGGGTGGTTCAAATTTGTGTGGAAGGAGGCCTTGAAGTAGTTAGCTTTGGCCTGTCAGATAAGCCTAGTGCAGGAGTTACGGAGTGTGCGGTAGCGTCAGAGTGCTGTCTGGGTGCTGGTTGCCTTATATGTTTTCCAGGTCTGGTCCCTGGCATGGAGTTGATCTGTGATGTTTGCAGTGACCCAGGGCAGGTGGGCACCCCTTACTCGAGTCCTTCTGAGCAGCGCATAGTAGTCCCAGATGGCAGGAATGTAGACTTAAAATTTCAAGGGCAGCGTCGGTGGAGGATGCCCGTGGGATAAAGGACCAGTCAGTGTTAGATCATTTAGGAGTGCTGCAAGGTCGTGGGATTTATATGGCATAGTGAGCAGCGTTCCCGGGGTAGTGCTTTAGGCCTGAATATTTTCCTTACCACATAGATCGTGTGGTGGTCGCTTAGAGAGTCCAGAAGGAGTCCAGCCTCTAGAATTCGATGGGTGTATGAGGTGAGTGCCCAGTCTAAGAGGGAGTGGTTCTGGGTTTTGAGATTCAAGCATGTGGGTTCAAATATTTGTTGGGTCAGGTTTAGTGCATTCACTTGGCTACATAGCTTAGAGCTAGCATTGGAGACATACCTCTCAACCTTTCTTCACCAAAATGTGTGACACGATGTGTGACAAATGAGCAGAATGTGACATATCGTCTAACATGGCACTGCAAGCTCAGAACACTATAGCTATCAGTGCACTAATGTTCATAATGTTTTTAATAACTGAGCATACTACATTATTATGAATTTCTGCTTTAAAGTCTCAGTGGGAATGTGAATATCACCTTCCCATGATGGAAAAGGGTTTCTGAGAGGTAAAATGAGTGGCATGCCTCATAATAAGTGACAATTAGAGAGGTATGATTGGAGAGCCAGTTAGAATTGAAGTCCCTAGGATGTAAGCTCACCCCGTCTGACCGCAACTTTAGGGTGCCCAGATGGTCCAGCACAACAGGCAGAGGGGTATCGGGGCGCAGTGGGACCTGCTACATATAGTGGGATAGAGTGTGGGAGTGAGAGTTTGATTAGCAAGGAGTCCATGGACATCGTGGGTATGGAGAGCTGAACAGGGTGAACTGGTGCTGAGAGGAGATGAACATGGCAATGCCTCCATCTCTTTTCTTCCCCTGGCAGTCATGCCAAATGAGGGAGTAACTAGGATAGATAATTCTACGTCCAGGTTGTGGGGACTGCCATGGTCTCGGTTATAATCAGAATATCTGGGCACAGTGTTAAGACACTTGGTTGTAGCTGGCGAGTTTGTTCAGGATGCTGCATATGTTTAGGTGCACTATTTTAAAACCCATTGGTAATTTCAGAGATGGGGAGGGTTTGGGGTGAGTTGGTCCAGGGTTTAGCTCTGTGTCCCCTGCTAGGAGGAATAGTAGTGTTAGTTAGCTGTCTTTGTTTTAAGCAAGACCCATTGGGGCTTGTGGAGAGTCATGAGTTTCTGAGAGTTAGCGAAATCTGCTTGTTGTAGAGGTTTTAAATGCTGTCAGCACTGCGTGAAAAGAGGGCAGCAGGATGGAAGCCCTGGGCTCACAGTCAGTCAGGAGACGTTGAGGCAGCAGCCCTAAGGTGGAGGTAGTGTGGTGGGGGGTGAGTAGGAGCAGCCCAACTGCATATTGCTATGCGGTTGGGCTGCCTTACTGGGTAGGAGGAGGGTGGGAGGGATGCTAGGGGTGTGAACAGGCACATTATAGAAATATATAGTGGCAGCATGATGTTTTGTTAGGTTTGGGCAGGTAGGAAGGCTTGGGCGGCCACTAGTGGTGACAGCAGATAATCTGCTAATAGGAAAGTGGACTGATTGGTTGTTGCTCTCATGTGTTCCAGCCTGTATAAGGCTGAGCTCACCAAAGGTGGTGGTGGGGTGGCGGGCCTCTGTCACAGAAGAAATAGCTGGTGTTCTGTGCTGCAGCCTGCAGCGTGGCGTACCTGTGGTTGCTCTCCATGAAATCGGCTGGGGTCCGGCTTGGGAAGGACAGGCCTGGCAGTGGCCTTCATAACCACCAAGGACACTGGGGGAAAACAAACGGATTTGTTAATTTATCAGGTAGGCAGGAGGAGGGCGCATAGGTAGTATGATTCAAGAGGTTGCAGTAGGCTTAGAATGCAAGCTCTAGGCTGGATACAGCTCAGTCCTTTAATTCAGATTAGTACTTCTTTTTGTTAACAATGACTCTGGCTGGGTAAACCTCTGCATTGCTCTGTCTTTTTACTTCTCATTATTAGATTCATTTTAACAATGGCTCAGTTAATTAAAACTTTAACTTCTGGGGCTGAGGTTGGCAAACATTTGCTAACATCAGCCTATGATGTTTCTGATGCTTCTGCCAGAGCTACTGCTTCAGGCATATGTATGAGATGCTATTCTTGTCTTAGAGTTGCTGGTTTTGCAAATGTCATACAGCAAACAGTTTTGAATGCCCCCTTTAGAGGGGAAAAACTGTTTGGTTATGATGTTGAAGAGGTGTTTGGGGCCTTCAGACATTCCAAATGACCCTCTAACCTGTAAGTCCCTTTATCCCACTCGTCCTAGGAGATGAGGCAGGAGATCCTTTTGGCAGCCTGTTGCCAAAGGTTGTTGTGCCTACTGTTATCAAGACTGAGGTTGGCCACACCTCGCGCTACGCCGGCGACCCGGGTTCGGAGACGGACTCGGGTGGTCGGGGGTCGGCAGGGGAGAGGGAGGATGGAGCGTCCCAACGGATGCTCTCCTCCCTCGGGTGGAAACCAAGAACGCCCGCTGTTTACGCTCTTTCCGCACGGTGGGGGAGCACGTGCAACAGAAGGATGGAGGCGGCTCCATCATCGGTGCCAGGGAGGGGGACGCTAGCGGCGCGATGAGAGGTTGACGGCGGCCAGCACGCCAACTACTCGGACGACGCCCTAGCGCACGACGCCTCAGAGGGTAGGGAAACTGGGGAGAAAAAGGAATACCTCTCGGCAGCCCTAGATGATAGCCTCTCGGATACCATCCGGACCACCAAGGAGAAGGACAGACCCGCTGTGCAGGAGAGAGAGGAGGCACTCTAGGGACAGATCCTTCAGAGGTGGAATGAATGGGATGAGAGGAAGGAAGGAGGGGGCCCGAGAGAGAACAAGGAGGATAAAAGGAAAGTTAAAAAAAAAAAAGACTGAGGTTGGGAGGTGGCCTTTGCCTGGACCTCTCTCCCAGGTACCCTTTCAGAAGCACTCAGAGCAGTCTATGCCGGTGGCTCTGCCCCCATGGGTTCCCATGAATCCTTCAGACTAGAATCCCACCTCCACTGTTACCTCGAGGGGTGGTTGTGGAGGGCAGGATCTCCTTGCACCTAAAACAGTGGTGGGAGATTACAGCAGATGAGTGAGTGCCGGCCTGCCGGCGTAGCGACAGCACTACCACTCATGATGCTGGCGACCAATGTTTGGGAATGACCCTGGGTCACTGGAAGGCAGACCTGGGGGAAGAGGGTGAGTGGCCCATGGTCCCTCCTCCCTCTTGGGGCACTTTTGGAGCCCAATGCACACCTGACCCTAGTGCAGGCTGGGATTGGCATCAGACTACATGAAGGATTGGGGATGAGCACAGCAAACACCCAGCGCATATGCATGAAAAAGATGTGGCATCGCCATTGGTGTTATTGCACTTCATGCCTCCCTACTGGGGACAGGAACTTTGGGGAGACGAAAAATGGGAATGGAAAATGACCTGGGTACCCTGCAGGCCTTGCACCCAGCCAGCTAGGCAGACCTGTCCGCAGGACCAGAGGATGACCGGTGAGGTAAGACTCTAGTGGACGCAGGGTGACGTGGATGGGAGTCTCCGTGGATGGGGGCAAGGTCCAAGGAGCAAAAATAGATGGCAAAAAAAAAAACAGGTGAGTGGGTACTGGAGATGATTACAAGGGGGTATGCTCTGGAGCTGTTAGTAACCCCTCATGATCATCCTCCGCCTCCTCCCAGTTAAGCTCTGGACTTTTTGTCCTTTCTGAATGAAGAAGTGCAGTCATTATTCCAAAACTTGCTATACTGTAGAAGCAGTTCCTCCAAAACAGAGAAACAAGGGATTCTTTTCCAGATATTTGGTGGTCTCAGAATGGACTGGGGATCTGCGTCTTGTACTAGACCTCACAGGTCTTAACTTCTACATGGAATCGAAGATGTTTAGCATGGTATCCCTGCAAGCTCTGATTCCATTCCCCTTCTGCAAAAAGTGGACTGTTTGTGCTCGCTAGACACAAAGGATGCATACCTTCATGTCAGGATCAGAAAAGGCCACAGGCAGTATCTGCGTTTCATGCTAGAAGGGGAGAACTGTTAGTTCAGAGTATTGCCCATCTGCTTGTCTTCTGCGCCACAAGTCTTCACCAAATGCTTGGCAGTAGTGGCAGCAGCCCTTTGTAGGGAAGGCCTGTTTGTGTTCTACTACATGGATGACTGACTTCTGAAGGCTAGCTCCAGGGATGCTTACTTCATACCCTGTCGCAGACAAGGCAATTTTTTGACAACATAGGTATCACAGTGAAGTGCCCAAGTCGGTCATGACTCCCTGCCAAAGACTGCAGTACATAGGAGCCGTCTTGGATGCAAAGACAGGATCAGCTGTCTTGCCACAGGATAGAGCAGAAAACCTGATTGCTCAAGCACAGCAGATATACAGTAGTCACTATGTCCCTGCAAGGACCATGGGGTGTGAGCCAGAGATGCAGAAGTTCTGTGAGTGTAATGGCACTATCTGTACTTCTTTACAATAATAAAATACATTTTGTGACACTGTTTCAGCTTCTGCCAGTGACTTTTTTTAGACTGGTGTTCCAGGAGTGCTTGGACTTTCTTGTTTTTCCATAAAGGACCATGTTATGTCTTCTGTGTCTCATGGCTGTGGTGGTCCTTACACATGAGGATACCACAGTGGACACTCAGGATCTGGTGGGATCAGCTGACGGATGTGCTGGATCAAAGGGTCCTTGTCACATCCCTGCTTCGGAGAGCATTACTACAGTGGATGGATCGCTAAAACCTTTTGCAGGGCGGTCCATTCCCTGTAGCAGCTCCTGAACAAATCCTCACCATGGATGCCTCAGGCTCCAGATGGGGTGCGTATGTGGGTCCCTACCAGACACAGGAGTTATCCCAGGTGGGACCAAGTTAACACATCAAAGTCCTGGAAATGAGAGATGTCCTGTACAATCTCCAGGCATTTCACAACCATTTAAATCCATGTCCTCTGTTAATCCAGATGGGACCGCGCCAGTGTGATGCATCACATCAACAAACAAGGGGTACCCATTCTTATCCCTATGCAGGGAACATTGAGAGTGTGGTACTGGGCTCTGTCCCATGGTCTACAACTGTCAGCCCAAGATCTCCCAGGTCTCAAAAAATGTCTTAGCGGACAGGCTAAGCAGGTCACAGTCCAGAATGCACAAATGGAAACTGCTGACCTCCATGGTAAACAACCTCTTCACAAGATGGGGTGATCCAGAGTTGGACCTTTTTGCGTCCCCACACAATGCAAAACTGCCACATTTCTGCTCGTTTCAGGGCCTGGAGTTTTTTGGCGAGACGTGTTGTCTCTCTCTTGGAAAGGGAAATGCCTGCATGCATTTCCCCCAGTTCCTCTAATGCAGAGGGTACTACTCAAGCTGGGTAGGGTGAGTGCTACCCTCATCCTCGTTGCTCTGTTATGACCTCACCAATTACGGTTTCTACTCCTGCAGCAACTGGCGATGGAGCCTCCATTGCCTCTACCTTTGTGTCTGGGTCTGTTGTCACAGGACAAGGGATCCTTGATCCATCCGGACTTGAACTCCATACATCTGTATGCATGGTTCCTGAAAATGTAGCCATGGTATGTTTTGGGGTATCCCCTAAAGTTGCTGATGTCCTGTTTGTGGCCAGAAAACCTACTAAATGTACTTACTCTTTGAAGTGGAAGCGTTTCACTTTGTGGACTGTTTTCAAGAATTTGGACCCTTTTACATGTCCTGCAAATGATGTGTTGGAATACTTGATGTCCCTGTCAGACTGGTCTACAGTATTCTTCACTTAAGGTGCATTAGGCAGCTATATCAGCTTTCTGTGCCCTTAGTGATGGTTGTAGGATTGCACAACTGGAGATGTCCCGTACTTTTCTGAGAGGTATTCTGCATGTAAAACTTCCTATTCGTAATCCACTCCCTCCTTGGGACTTGGATTTTGTACTTGCGAAACTGACGTTGGCTCCATTTGAGCCAGCCACAAGTTGAGGCTTACATTTCCTGTTCTGGAAATCATTATTTTTGGTTGCAATGACTTCTGCTTAAAGGATTTCAGAGCTGCAGGCTCTCGTGTGAGCCTCCTTATTTGATTTTTCACAAAGATAGAGTTTCTTTGCGTACAAATCCTAAATTTCTACCGAAGGTGGTATCTGAATTTACACCGACTAAAACAATACACCTTCCTGCTTACAACCCTGAGCATGCCTGTCAGGGTGAGGCGCTGCTCCATACTTTGAATGTACATCGAAACTGAGATACTATGTGCATAGTACCAAGGACTGCAGAAAGTCCTCTCAGATTTTTAATTTGTTTGCCCCTGGGAAAGAGGGCACCCCATGGCTGAACAGTGCCTGTCCAAATTGCTGGCACATAAGTATGGTAAGGAACACTGTGGTGCAGGTTTAGGTCACTCCACAAGGGGTATGCCCCTTCTGCTTGCTCGTTTCAGACATGTTTCTGCTGCTAACTTTTGCGCTGGGTAGCTACAAGGAGTTTATACACACCTTCACTAAACATTAAGAAGTCTGGATATAGTCTCTCGTAGACGTGCTGGCTTTGGGATTGATACACTGCAAGGCCTCCTGTCTTGAATGTATGTATCAGACTACACCAGCCTCCTAGAGACTTTTGGTACCGCTTTGGACTCGTTCCAAAGGTGTGGCCTAATGGGAAGAGATATCCTCAAAGAAGATAGAACAGTTACGTACTTACTGTAACAGTAGATCATTGAGAGAATCTCTTGCATTAGGCCATGCCATCACTCCCTGTATCCCAGTTCTGCTTCAGTGACGGTAACATCAGACATTGCACCTCATCCTAATCCATGGCTATTATACCCAGCACCATATCTCATCCTGTATGCTTGGTGCTGGTCTGATCTCTTGGCTCCCCATGAGTGGAGGTCCTCCAAGTCTAATCTCCAGCAGGGATGTAAGGAGTGATGGGGCTGCCCACATTTATATAGATGCTGACGCATCACATCATCATGGGTGGCCCCCAGCTAGCAAAATGTCTATGTGGTCCTAGCACAGGCGGGTATTGTTACAAAGGTGTGGCTTAATGAAAGAGATTCTTACAAAGAGCTGCTGTTTTTTTTTTGCTAGTGTAGACTGATCTTTCGCACAATGTTCCTTCTTTGCAGTTAGCATTTGCTGCGTGATTGCTAGCACAATCCTGGTTATTTGCTGTGATGACTTTTTTTTTTATTCTGTTGACCACATTTGTACTTGTGCTGGATTTGACAATGCAGAAAAGGCGTTTGTGTCAATTTTGTGGCAAGATTTGTGCAATCAAATATGAGTCACCCTCAGTTTTAAACTCCGAGGTTCATTTTCATGGGGGACCATTATTGGTACAAATGTATTTGTTTTTGCAGACCACCGTATAAACATAAAGTATGTGCTTTTGAAAAAGGAGCAATATACATCTTCTTCGGGGATATCTCTGTCATCAGGTCACACCTACAGAACTTCACCATTAGGTGTCAGAATCCCCCAAAAGCTTTTTTCTGCAGCAGTCTATCAGAGGCCACCCATGCCAATGTCAGTCTCTGACATTGCTCACGCTATAAAAGTGCAGGCAGCCCCGCTCCCTCCTCGGTTATTTCCCGCCATCAACCATTCGCGCACGGACTCTGCGGAAGCTTCGTCGACCAGTTCGACCACCAATTTTACTTACCTGAATTTTGTTTCGGGAAAGCTAACCCTGCCTCTTTTTGAGCCAGCCGCGTCTTGTGCGCAACTTTTTCTGTTATGGAAAGCGTTACTTTTAGTTGCCATTACATTTCTGCTCAAAGAATTTCAGCACTATAGACTCTCATACATGAGCAGCCTTATTTGATTTTCCACAAAGACAGGGTCTCTTTGCGTACTGACCCTAAATTTCTTTCTAAGGTGGTATCTGAGCTTGCCCTAAATCAATCCATCCACCTGCCCATTTACTATCCAGAGCATGCCAGTATAGGGGAAGCATTGCGCCACACTTTAGATGTGCTTGGAATTTTGCGTTACTATACACACCGTATCATGGACTGCAGGAAGTCCAAACAGTTGTTTGTTTCTTTTGCCCCTGGCACAAAGGGCGTTCCAGTTTCGAAACAGTGTTTGTCCAAATGGTTGGCCAACTGTATTACTTTTTGTTACAAGAAGTATGGTAAGGAATTTCCTGGTGTTGTTATGGGCCACTCCACAGGGCCATGGCCACTTCAGTAGCCTGTTTCAGGGGCGTGTCTGCAGCCGAGATTTGCACTGCTGCCACTTGGAGTACTGTCCACACTTTCAGTAAGCACTACAGTCTGGACACTGCCTCCAGAAGAAGGGCAGGCTTTGGCCTTGCGGTGCTTCAGGGCCTTCTTTGTTAGTCCACTGGCCTCCTGCCACCCGGACTACCCATGCTCAAAGCACTGCTTGGGACTCGTTCCATAGGTGTGACTTGATGACAGAGATATACCCTAAGAAAGAATGGTAGGTAGGCAGGTAGATAGATAGATAGACAGATAGATTGATTCTTTATTTAAAAAGCGCTCCTTTCTAGGGATTCGGAGCGCTGTACAAAAAAAGCAGACAAATACAAAACATAGCAGCATAAAAACATAGCAACAGCTGGGAGTCCTTCATCAGATTAAAACTATCTATCTCAAAATTAAATCAGTTCAAAAGGTTTAGTTATTGAAAGCCAGCTGGAACAGGAACGTCTTTAATCCCTTCATAAAGGTTTCTACTGAGGGAGCCTCCCTTAAATATCTAGGCAGTGAGTTCCACTGGGTAGGTGCGGCCACCGAAAATGCCCAATCTCCTGAATGCCACAGCCTAACACCGGGAACTCCAAGGAGGCCTCCCTTGGCAGAACAGAGAGCCCAGGCTGGGCAATGAGGGACAAGGAGATCTTGCAGATAAACTGGCCCCCCTTTGTGTAGGGTCTTGTAGGTCAGGAGCCCTACCTTGAAAACAGTCCGCCACCTGACTGGCAGCCAGTGCAGTTCGTAGAGGACGTGTGACATGATCACTTTTTCACATCCGGCTGGCAATCTTGCTGCTGGGCGTTCTGCACCAACTGCAGCCTGTGGAGGTTGCCCCAGATAACCCTAAGTACAGGACATTGCAATAGTCCAGTCTGGATGTGACAAAAGTGTGCACCAGTGTGGTCAGGTCCTCAGGTGGAATCAGGGCTCAGATCCGGGCAATGTTCCTAAGATGATAAAATCCACTTTTAGCAATGGCTGACACCTGAGCGTCTAGCGCCAGGTTGTGATCAAGGATCGTGCCTAGGTCCTTTCACCCATCTGGATGGGACAAGGGCCCCCCCCCCCCCAGTACTAAGCTGGGCAGATCCCACCACCACCACCACCACCATGACCTGGATCCACCACTAGTACCTCAGTCTTGTCTGGGTTAAGTCTAAGCCAGTCATGAGTCATCAAGTCTGAATTTCCTCTAGGCAGTTATTAAATACAGAGGCCGCCATCTGGTTTCGGGTGCATAGGACAGGTACAGCTGGGTATTCTCTGCATAGCAGTAAAACCCAGCCTGTACCACTCTGAAATGTCTCCCAACAGCAGCATGTACTCTGTGAACAACAAGGCAACAAGATCTAATCCTGGGTACTCTCACAGAGCAGAGGCTTCGGTTAGAAGTGGTCAATCCCATCTTCACCCTCTGTACTCTGCCTGTCAGGTATGACCTGAACCATTTGATGACATTACTGGACAGGTGTCGTCGAGGCACAGGTCAGGAAGCATAGAGAAAACCCAGGAGCAGTTGTAAAATTCCACAAAACTGTTTATTTGAAGTTGCAGGAACATAAAATAAACCTGTTCAGAATAACTACAGTATATACAGAAGCAAAACAAAATCTCTTGTAAAAAATCTCCCTTGCAGCTCAGCTTAGCTGTTTTTATAACTCTTTTCAACCCCCATCCTTTGCAAGCATCCTGTCCTTTGTAAATTTCAGGAGCAGCTAGAACATTGAGAACTTCCTGAGGTCTCCACAGCAACTGCAAAAGGCTCAGGCATTTGCACCCAAGTAACCTCTAGCTTTTTACAGTTATCTCAAATTATAAATATATACAATTCAACAGTAACACAATTTTCTAAACAAAAGTGATCCCAATATCAGCTACATTTCCATACATTGATTCTCATATATTTTATATTAGCAGATATAGATATGCAAGGAAGAAAAACAGCAAGAGACAGTGAGAGGCAAAGGATTGCGAGACTGGTCAGGTTGATCAAGTCTGAGGTCTCACAGGAAAATTTGGTTGCGCAGCCAGATACAGAAAAGGAAAGAATACATCCTTGCATTTAAACACTTTCTCCAAAACAAATGGGACAGGGTCCTATTCTGCCCTGTCTCAACAGGTCACACCAGTGCCAGTAGATGATCAAGCAGCCCCTCGTGATCCATGGTGTCAAACGCCACCGAGAGGTCCAGGAGTACTGAGATGGTACTCTCTCTCCTGTCTCTCGCCATCAGGAGATCATTTAGCACCCTCACCAAGGCAGTCTCCATACTATGCCCAGCTCGGAACCCAGACTGAAAAGACTCATAGGTGGAAGAGGAGGCAAAGTGCTCCTTGAGCTGAATGGCCACCACATTTTCTATAACCTTCCCTAAAAATGGGAGCCTGTAGTTGCTGAGACACTCCGGGTACAATGATGTTTTTTTCAATAGGGGGCCTGACCAGGGCCTCTTTCAGCCACGATGGAAAGACTCAGACCCCACTCAACAAAGAACTCTGGACAATCTCAGCAACCACAGGTCCAATCAGGTCCAGACATCAAACCAAAAGGTATGTCGGACCTGGATCTAGATCGCATTGTGGTGGTTGCACCTCAAGACCATTTTCACCACCACCTCCTCCACACCAGCTAGCTCAAACTCAGCCCAGGCAGGAGGAGTGTTTCGGTATGGCTCAGAATGGACCACACACCCCCTTTGAGTGATGCTTGAGGAGATCTCAGCACTAATAGGGGACACCTTGTCAGTAAAGAGCAGAGCAAACTCTTCGCACCTAGTGCTTAAACCTGCCCCACCAACACGGAGACAGGCAGGATGTAATAACCCGTCCACCATGCGAAAGAGCTGAATTGGTCTGTTCCTTGCTGCAGCAAACTCCTTAGACAAAAAAAATATGCCTTTTTCCAGGAGATTACCCTCTGATAGTCGGCATAATGCGACCTCAGAGCCAGTTTGTCCTTCATCAAGCCAGACCTCCTGCAGCACCTCTCTAACCTCCAACCCTTAGTCTTTAACTCCCAGAGCTCCTCATCATACCAAGAAGGTCTCCGTTGAGTGGACAGGGGTTGGACACGAACAGGTGCGATTGAATCAAAGGCTGCAGTGACAGCCCCATTATAGGCCGCCACTCCCTCCTCTGTCCCAATTGGACACGCAATCCCCACACTCAGTAGGTCCAGCACTGCCTGTAGTCGTACCAAGGACACCCCTCGTAAAGGGCGGAACCGGACTGTCTTCACAGAGGCAGGACCATCTGAGGGGGGGCCCCAAACATGAACCCTATGGTGCTATGATCCGACCAAGCTACCACATCTACACTGAGGTTCATAACCTCAAGGCCCAATGAAAAGACAAAGTCCAGTGTGTGGATGCATGAGTGGGTCGCACGATAGAATAGTTACATAAGATCTTACTGTAACAGTAGATCTTCGAGGGAATCTCTGTCATCAGGTCATGCCATTCCTCCCTCCATCCTCCTTTCTCTCTCTCTCTCTCTACAACTCAACTGTTCTGTTGCTCCAGCCTTTCTGCTAGCTGGCACCTTCTCTTTCTCCTCGGTTTCCCAGTGGGACCTCTATTTCATGGTCTCCAGCTAGGGAAAGAATTGAGGAGGGAGCGAGGCTGCCCGAGCTTTTATAGGGTGAGTGATGTCGGAGCCTGATGTCGGCATGGGCGGCCCCTAATAGACTGCTGCAGAAAAAAGCTTCCATGGGATCCTGATGCCTGACAGCGAAGTTCCTTAGGTGTGACCTGATGACAGAGATTCCCTCGAAGATCTAGTTTTATGGTAAGTTCTTACGTAACTGTTCTTTCAAACAACATGAAGTCTTGCTATATTATAGACATTAGCAGTTTGATCCAGCTCTAGAACTGCCCCAGAGTGAAATGGTTAAAACCATTCCAAAATAGAATTTTGGCACGAGAGCAGCTCTATCTGTCATTTCAAACTTGAACTGTCAGATTCTTTACTCCGCCTCAGTGAACAGTCGCTCCGGAGATTTCTCCTTCTGCTCGGTTCATTTCTCTGTTTAAAAAGTGTTTTCTCGGTTGGATTTAACCGAGAATAGTTTTATTTTAACCGCAAAACCATTCGGTTCAAGCTCTATCTTGTGGTAACCGTAAGTAAATGAAGGTTTTGTCTGTGTGGAACTTGTGTTATCGGTTCGGTTTTGAACCGATCAGTGGTTTAAAACTCATTTAAAACTAAAAGTTACTATTTTAGAGTGCGTTCTGGTTCTTATCGGTTCTAAAAAAATGGATTTATTACGGTTTTTCCAATACCCGTGACACGGTTAGGAACCGATAAGGGTGTCTTGCCTGGCACTGCCGTTAAAAGGGCAAGTTTTTGGTTAGGCTGGCATTATGTCTGAGAAACCAAAAGAAAAACTGGCCCACAGGGTTTCAACACTGTGATGTTTGTGGGAAGTCTTTGCCAAGGCTGACCCACACACCACATGTGTTTATTGTCTGGGTTTGACCACCTCCAGTCAGACTGCCAGGTATGAAGAATTTCCCTGCAGCCACCCTGGAAAAAAATTGGGCAGGCTCAGGAACGAGAGGCTAAAAGTCCGCTGACCCGATGTGACAGCCCGGACTGGTGCCAACTGAACCAGAGGGAGTGCCTTCTGACCAGGGCCAGACTTCCTCGGCAAAGAAAGCTGGTTCTGAGGAACCAATTCCAGTAAAGAAAACAAGAAAATCAGCAGGTCTGGAGTCCAAAATTCCTTCTCCAACTGCTGCAGAGATAGCAAAAGCCATGCAAATTGTCCAGTCATTGTTCAGGTCCGGTCGAACCACCACTATCTGGTAAAAGGTGGTTGTCTGTCCGTCCCAGTGGTTCAGGATTATAATATTGAGGAATTTTATGAACCAGAGGAGGGGAGGAGGATTATGAACAGTATGAATGTGGCTGGAAGGTCTGGTGTGCCCATTGAACCGACATCTCCCCAGACAGACCTTTAGAATCTCCCATGCTGTCTGAGTCCCCATCTCATTTTATGTTTTATAAAAAGTTGCTGAAACCCTCCAGCTTCCTTTAGAAGAGGCTGTGATGAGCAAGAGGAGCCTGATTTTGTAGAAATGATGGATATTCCAGAGTCTAGGAGATTGTCTATTCCTTTACATAAGTCTTTTAGGAAACAAACAATTAAAATTTTAAAAGCTCCTAATTCTGTGCCTCCTGTAGATAAAAGATGGACAGAAGGTATACATTGTCAGGCCTGATACAGAATTCCTTTCTCAGCAATGCAGTCATGTTAGTAGTTCAGGCTGCTGCCTGTGATAAAGCTAATATTCCTTGGCTTCATCCTCCTGACAAGGATTCCAGGAAGATTGATGCCATGGCAAAAACAGTATATGGCAGCCTCTCTGGGACTCAGGCAAGCAAATTATATGGCTTATGTAGCTAGGGTATCAGAAATCTAGATGGGATACTATTATGCTACTGGCCAAGCAGGCCCATGGCCAGCTGGCTAGTGAACTAGAACAGGTGGCTGCTGATGGCATTGAAGCCTCTAAGGTTCAGTTTCATGCTGCTGTGGATGTTAATGATGTTTCCTCTGGGTCATGGCCACATCTGTAGCTTTTAGGAGGTTGGCCTGGCTCAGGTGTACTAGTTTGTCACAGGATACCCAGACTAAGGCTATGGATTTTCCTGTAGGGAAATTCTCTGTTTGGAGAGCAGACAGAGAATTACATGAAGAAGATGGATGAATATAGGGACTACTTACAAGAGTGCCCAGGCTAAGGGCGGCAAGCCACTCCTCAAAGGCATGCCCCCAGGGGTAGGGGTAGGCCTTTCCACAGGCCTTTCTACCAGACTCAGGCCTCCTCTGCCTATGCTCAGAGGGGCTTCTTCAGAGGCAGGGGCAGACGAGGGTGGGCAGACCTGCTCCCACCCCCAACCTAAAGCTCCTATGAAACAGGCACCTGATGGGGTGCCCAGGGCCGATTCTCCTGTACCAGTGGGGGGCAGGCTGGCTTACTTCAGTCAGAATTGGGCTTCTTTAACCTCAGACAAGTGGGTTCTGGTAGTAAGCCAGGGTCTGGTTCTCCCAGCTTCAAAAGTTTCCCAAGTTGAGAAGCAGATTTTTCTACCTGCAAGTGTTTCAGAGACCCTCGCCTGGAAACAGAGGTCTCATCCCTGTTAGCTCTCAGAGCAGTAGAAAGGGTTCCTCCTGCATCAGGGCAGGGGTCTGTATTCCAAATACTTCCTTACCCCAAAAGACAGGAGAATGGCGCCCATCTTAGATCTCAGATATCTGAACAAGCATCTTTTGAAACCAAAGTTCAAATGGTAACTCTGGCAATGATTTTATCTTCCTAAGGCCAGGGACTGGCTAGCCTCCCTGGACCTCAAGGATGCCTATTTCCATGTCCTAATCAGAAGATCCCATCGAAAGTACCTCAGATTGAACTGCCCTCAGGTCATTACCAGTTCAGAACAATGCCCTTCGGCCTTACCTCTGCTCCAAGGGTATTCACAAAGTGTCTAGCAGTGGCAGTGGCCCACTTAAGGAGGCAGAAGATTGCTGTTTTTCCTATCTAGACGACTGGCTCATTGTAGGCCAGTCCCCAGAACAGGTAAAATCTCACCTGCAGGTCACCCAGCAGCTTCTCACCTCCCTGGGTTTCTGCTAAACCTACAAAGTCGGTTCTGGAACCAGTCCAGGTACTCACCTTTATAGGGGCAGAATTGGACACAAAGCTAGCCAGAGCCTTTCTTCCCGGAAAGGGTAAGGAAATTAGTGTCTCTGGCCTCTTCCTTCACTCTTCAGGTCTCTCGACCAGCAAGACACTTTCTGCAGCTCCTGGGCACATGGCTGCATCCACAGCTGTTGTGCAGGGAGCCAGATTTCAGATGAGAGACATTCAGTTTCACTTGAGAACCTTTTGGTCTCAGAGAAAGACCCCTTCCAAGTTGGTCCAGTGACTCAACCTTGATCCTAGCTCTCCAGTGGTGGCAGGATCAGAGCAATTTAAGAGCGGGGTCCCTTCATTTCCCTTCTCACGACTTGACTCTCACTACAGATGCTTCCTTCTGGGTTGGGGAGCCCACATGGGCGACCTTTCCACTCAGGGAGTTTGGTCCCCCCAGGAATCTCTGCTCCACCTCAATTTGCTGGAACTCAGAGCTGTCTTTTTAGCTCTTCAAGCTTTTTCTGCATCTGTCCACGACAAGGTGATACAAGTAAGAACAGACAACACCACAACAATGTGGTACATCAACAAACAGGGGCACTCGGTCTTCGGACTTGTGCACCGAGGCAATGAAGTTGTGGTCTCTGGCCTATTCCCTGAACACTTCCCTCATAGCAGTTCATCTTCCAGGAAGGACAATGTCCTAGCGGATGCCCTCAGCAGGATTTCCCAGGGCCATCACGTAATGGTCCCTGGATCCTCAAGTGCTGGGGATAGTTTTGCCAGGTGGGGCATCCCTCAGATAGATCTTTTGCAGCCCCAGACAATCACAAACTTCCTCTGTTCTGTTGCAGGCCTCCAGTGCTGGGCTCAGTTCCTGGATGCCCTTCTTCTGGATTGGGAGGGAAGTTTCTCTGTTTCCCCTTTCCTCTCCTATTCAAAGTACTAGTCAAATCAGATTTCAGCCTTGCAGGGTGATTCTTATTGCCCGGATTGGGCCAGGCAGCCCTGGTACCACTCCTTCTGTCTCTGACAGTCCATCTTCCCTGTGCCTCCCCAGGAATCACAATCTGTTGACTTGTGCCCAGGGAAGGGTTTTGTATCCGACCTCAATCCCTCAACCTCAAGGCCTGGCTCTTGAGGAGTTAGAGTTTGCTGATTTACACCTCTCTCAGGGTGTTCTTGATATCTCAAAGGCTTCCAGAAAGCCTTCCACTAGGGCTACTTATAGTTCTAAATGGAAAAGGTTTTCCATTTGGTGTGCTGGGAAAAATATTTCCCAGAATCTGCTGAATTGCCCATTTTGTTAGATTACATGGTACATCTTAATTCCTTGGGTCTCAGACCAGCTACCCTGAGAGTTCATTTTGCAGCTGTGTCTGCTTTTGTGTCAGCAGGAAAGTCATCCCTCTTTCCTCTCATCCTGTGTTTTCCAAGTTTTTAAGGATTACTCCATAATAATCCTCCTTTTCGGAACCGGCCCTGCTTGGACCTTAATGTTTGCATTGCCCAGTTAATGCAACCCCTTTTAACCTCTGTCTTCTGCAGAGCTTAAGTACCTAACTTGGAAAACTGTTTTCTAGTGGCTATCACTTCTGCCAGACGCATAAGTGAATTGCAAGCCTTGTCAGTGGAGACTGACTTTATTTCTTTCCATAGGGATAAGGTAGTCCTTAGGACTAATAGGACGTTTTTGCTTATGGGGTGTCTAGATTTCCATCTTAATCAATCTGTCTCCTTCCAGTATTTTCACTGATCACTCCTCTTCGGTGAGAGGAGGTTGCACAGCCTGGATGTTAAGAGAGCTCTTAGTTATTATATAGAGCGACTCAAAGGTCACAGGTTCGAATCCTCCAACTTTTCCTCACCTATGGTGAAGTTGGGAAAGGCAAACCTGCCACTAAGAGATCAATAGCCAGGTGGATTGTCTCTTGTATCCAATTTTGTTATCAGAGTGGGCAGAGCCCCCGGTTTGAGGGCTCATTCTACCAGGGTACAGCTGAGTCTCTAGCTGCTGCCAGAGATATCCCTTTATTAGAGATTTGTCAGGCTGCTACTTGGAAACGGTACACACTTTTACAAGCATTACTCCTGGATGTCCAGGTCAGGAGAGATGCTCGGTTTGGCACAGCTGTTTCTTCAGAGCCTATTCCCTAAGTAGGTTCTGCCCCTCCTCCATGGAGGTACTGCTGTGTATTCTGCTAATGTCTATAATATAGCAAGACTTCATGTTGTTTGAAGAAAAAATTACTCACCTTAGTAATGTTGTTTCTTCTAATGGAGTCTTGCTATATTATAGACCTCCCCAACCTGCCCCTCTCAGAACCTCTACTTGGTGGGGTGCGGGCAACTTAGTGTGGGCACTGCTTATGTTCTTTTAGCATTTTGTCCCCTTTGGGACTTTGGGGGTGTGTATGTGTACGCGTGTGTGTGTTTTATTATACTTATGTTCCATTTTCATATTATTAGAATGGTGTTAGTATTTGTGGTCCCCTGACTTGAGTCTTGGGTGTTGGGACCATCAATGGTTGTTATTATTTAGGTAGCCATTTGGCTAGTGTAGGTTACAGCTTCCACACAGACCTTAGTAAGTTTGGCTCGTAAAGATCTGACAGTTCAAGTTTGAAATGACACAGATAGAGCTGCTCTCGAGCCAAAATTCTATTTTGGAATGGTTTTAACCATTTCACTCCAGGGCAGTTCTAGAGCTGGATCAAACTGCTAATGTCTATAATATAGCAAGACTCCATTAGAAGAAACAACATTACTAAGGTGAGTAATTTTTTCTTTCTGTGCATCTGCCTTTCTTGCTTCAGCAAATCAAACGCAAGCAGTTTGGCTCACAACACCCAGTGCGCTGATGTCGCAGGGGAAGGTTCACCTAGCTCATTGGTTGGCAGTGGCAAATCTGAGTTACACCATCACCTTGTTTTTCTACAAAATTAAATCTTTTTCATGATGAAAAACTGCAGGACCCTCCAGTGAAGACACCGAAACCTCAGGAGGGGTGTGAATGTACCAGAGCATGGTAAGAATGCTCTCAATAATACCTACTGTATACCCCTTGAGAGAGGAGCTTGGGTCTCTACCTGTCTGATTTATAGTTCAGAACTAGTTTGTGAGACAAAACAGCTTTCAGGCGCTGGCCTGCTGGGGCAGCAGTAGAACTACTGCTTGTGATGTCGACGACTCAGGTTTGGGAACAAGCCAGGGTTGTTGGAAGGCCAGCCAGGGGAAGGATCGCTAAGCATCCAGGGATGCTTACCTCTTTAGGGGTGGGAGGGAGTCAGGTCTTTGCTGCAATACTGCCATGTAGGTGGCGATGCAGCTGGAGCCAAGGATCGAGGGAGGCGAATGTCGGTGGCATGATGCTGTGCGTCAGGCAAGGCCTTCCCAACGTCGGGGGCGGCAGGACAGAAAAACAGAAAACTCCTGACTGACGCAGCATGGTGCCCGCCACAGGTCCCACACCACCATCTGGGTTCTCTGCTTCACCGACCAAAGCTGCAACTCTGTCTGGGTGGAGTAAGGACCCAACCTGCAATAGCCCTTCCCATGGGGGGTCACCCATGGGGGAACTGCAGGGTGGAGGTAAGTCCCAGAGGTGGTGGGTGACAGGGCTGAACGGAGTGGCAGGGAGTGATGAGGGCCAGTCAGGCTGCAGGTGAAAAAGCATAGTAAATTTTAAGAAAAGGAAACGATCTTCCTTGACTAAAAGTCTCCACCACTCATTCATATGAATGGGACTACACCGGAGGCGCTAGGACCCTGCGGAAGCCAAAAGTCTTCAGGAGGGCCGGTGCCGGAATAGGACTGTGCATGCAGCGGCACCTGCAAGACTAGCTCAGCGCCCGTATGGAAGCTAGCTCGGCGTCGACCCTCCAACACCTCAGTTCCTTTTCTCCGTCGTCGGCGTGCTTTGATGACTTAATGCCGTCGCTCGCCTGCTGGGAGTCAAGTCTTCGTCTATACAACAGCAGCTATAGCCGTTCAGTATTTGATTGACTTACCATTTTTAGTGTTCTTTTCTTATTTAAAAAAAGATGATGATGATGATGATGATGATGATGATGATGATGAAGAAGAAGAAGAAGAAGAAGAAGAAGAAGAAGAAATTCTCAGCCTGCCATCAATGGAGTTGACCTTAGATGGTAGCGGTGATGGCAGGGAAACTTCATTTGAATGCTGTGACCCTCTGTCTGGTCCGCCACACTTTGCAGAGGGGGGGTCCGACCACGAGCAGTCCAGTGCTCGGGGGGGGGGGGCAGTCTGCTCTTAGGACAAAAGTAGCGGTCCCGACCTCGATTGGGCACCTGGCTCTGCTTAACCTCGAGCTCTTCTTCCTCCTGTCGGTGGAAGAAGAATCATTACCACTTGAGGTCGCCCTCTGGTACATCTGCACAGGGATAGTCGGTGGTGGAGAGTGGTAGGCCTGAACTGACTCCAGTGAGTTCTTCTGTGGCTCTTAACGGCTGCAATCCTCAACACCGGATCACGTCTCTGTCCTTGATGAGGTCCCGTGAGCAGTTTCACCTCTGGGCTGCTGTTTTAGAGCAGGGGTATGGCGTCTGCCCAGTTGTCCTGGCCAGTGGACCGGTTCCAGGGCCTTTGGCCTCAGAGCCACTCAGGTCGGTTAGGCCAGGATGTGCGCAGTAACCTCTCTGGTGCCAACGCCATCGACGCAGACTCCTCGTGCCTACCCCCCCTCTCCATTTTCCCTGTAGGAATAGGCATGGGTAGCACTTTCTTTCTCCCCTTTTCTTCAGGTCTAGGTCCATTAGCGGTTCTGGCGTCGCGTGTGGTGCCGGCGCCAGGTGTTTCCGGTGCCGTATGTGGCGCTGTGGGTGGTTCCACGCCAGGTCTGGTGCCGTGTGTGGCGCCGCATGTGGTGCCGGCACCGTGGATGGCGCTGAACTCTTCACCGATTCAGGTGGTGGCGTCTCCCGTGTTCCAGGCCTAGGCCTGCCTTTTGGAGGTTGTTCTGGAGTAGAAGTGGATCTGGATGAGTCTCTCCCTATTCTGCTTTGTCGAAGATGCAGCGAATGACTCCTTTTATGGGCTCGAATGCAAGCCTTCTGTATCAGTGTGATGGAAGATCTTCTTTCCAGTTTTTTCCTCAGGGATATGAGGTCTACCATAACATTTCAGTCTTCATCTGTGGACCAAAGCAGACTTCTATGTCTTGAGTTCCTGCATTCCTCAGTATGAGTACACTCTGTAGAACATACTCAATTCAATGGTTGAGAGCGTCCCGAAATCGAACGCTCCATTGCTAGGGGCACATAGCCCAGTAATCAACTGAAAGCTTTTATGGATGCCTGCGACTCTGCCTCTAGGGCAGCTGCCGCTGGCAACAGGTGATTAACATCTCCTTGACGGTGCTTATCTGTTCGGGCCTCAGGTTGAGCTCTGGAGGACACTCAGAACAGTAGGGCTGCCATTTAAACAACAGGCGGCACCTGCTGCCTCTAAGAAGAATGAGAACTGTTGACATTCTCGTAACAGGCAGTTCTTTCAAGGTAGAAGGCTAGGTGCCTTTATCAGGACCCAACCCCTCAGTCACGAAGAGAACGCAGTAGAGGGCACAGGGCCCAAAAGCACCCTGTACCAACCTCTGTGGATCCAGCCCATGTCCCACCTCAGCTGTCTGAGGGGGCACCTCTCGGCGGTAGGAGGGGCATCTAACTTGGTGTTACAACAGTAGAAGTTCATTACAGAGGACATACGGGTCATCAGGATTGTCCGAGAGGGCTACTCTCCCAATTTCACAGCTTTCCTCAGACCTTCCACCCACATGGCAGCCCAGTCTGTCCACCTCTCAGTCACACTCTCTTGCTTTTGAGATATGGGGTCTCTGCATGGAACTGGGCAGTAGAAGTTGTTCCACAGCGGAACAGAGCACAGGTTCCTATTTCCATTGCTTCTGGTTCCAAGATAACAGGCGACATGCACCCATTTGTCTAACTTGGAGGGTTTAACAAGTACCTGTTCAGGGAAGAGTTCACTAAAACCCCGGTGTTCAAGTCTTCACTTCCTGGACATTTGGCTCCTAGCCAGCCCATCTGGGCAAGAGACACAGGAAGCAGTTGACACAGCTTCTCAGTTCTCTCCAGGGGTTTTTCTGATTCGGGGAAGGTGCCAGTTTCATCTTCCCAGCAGCTCCTCTTCTTAGGAGCCCTCCTGGAAACCTCCAGGGCGTCTGTTTTCTTTCCAAAAGACAGGAGAGATGACATCTTCAGATGGCTCATTACATTGTGGAAAATGACTCTATTTGGGCCCCTTTCAGTTGATGCTGGGACTCAGGGCGTCCTTCACAGCAAGCAGTGGTCTCCGACCACGCATCTGCAATCCTCCGTACAAAATGACAGAGCCTCGTACAAAATCTCTTGCGGGGTGCTCACTGTCAAGACCTCCACACTCAGCTGTGGAGCCAGAAGGAACCTCATTTTGTCATACATTTCTTAGAGATGAGAGCTATCTTATGAGCAAAGTCCTGAAGGATGCCTTCTGCCGCAAAGTAATCCTACTTTGAACACACGACAAAGCTGTGATGTATTACATCAGCAAGCCGGGTGGGGCGCCCTCCTACCCTCTCTGCAGGAAGGCTGTGAGGTTGTGAGAGTGGAATCTCGAGCACGATGCGTCAGTTCAGATTTTGTGCAGTCGCTTACATATGAACCTACAAAAACGCCAGCACAAGCAGGCCTTACGGTCTATCGAGTCTCCTCAATTGTGCAGCTAGCCGCTCAACTTGCAGCTGCCCCACCCTCCACACCCCTCTACGTATAACCCCCTCACCCTATCTCAACCCCTCAAAGCCACCCACCGCTCCACAGGACACCACCCCTTGGGCAGAGTATTCCACCTGTCCACCACCCTTTCCATGAAAAAAGTACCTCTTAATTTCCCTTCTGAATCTTCCCCCCCTGCAACCTCAACTGGTGCCCTCTCGTATTCCTCCCTCTTCTAAGCTGGAAAATCCCTTCTGTATTAACCTTATTTATCCCCTTGAGGTATGTCTCGATCATATCCCTCCTCTCCTCTCCTCCAGGGAATACATGTTCAGCTCTGCTAATCTCTCCTCATAGGACTTCCCCTCAAATCCCTGGATCATCTTTGTCACCCTTCGCTGCACAACCTCCAACAACTTGATGTCCTTCTTCAGGATGGGTGCCAGTACTGTACGCAGTACTCTAGGTGAGACCTGACCAGACACCTGTACAGGGGACGGATTACCTCCCTGTTCCTGGAGGAGATTCCTCTCACTATACACCCTAGAATCCTGTTGGCCTTTGCCACCGCCTTCCTCCACTGAGCCGAGTTGTTCATGCTGCCAGTTATAATCATCCCCAGATCCTTTTCTTCCCCATTACTTTCCAGCTGTACCCCTCCCAGCTGATAGCCTCTCCCCTGGTTCCTAGCTCCGAAGTGCAGTACCTTGCATTTCTTGGCGTTGAACCCCAGCTGCCATGTTATCGACCACTCCTGTAGTTCAGGTCCTCCTGCAGCCCCTTCCAGTCTTCGGGGTCATCTGCCACAGCTCCCATCTTCGTATTGTCCACAAACAGACTGATCCTACTCAGGACCCTTTGTGAGATATCAGCTGTGAATATCCCAAACAACACTGGTCCCAGCACTGATCCCTGTGGCACCTGCTCGTCACTTCCTTTGGTGATGAGAGCTACCCCCCCCACCACCCTCTGCTGCCTACCATTCAGCCAGTTGACGATCCAATTTACCATCTTTGTTCCCAACATTATGTATATTCCAGCTTTCCCCCAGCCTCCCATGTGGCACGGAGTCAAAGGCCTTGCTGAAGTCCAAATACAGGATATCCACTGTGTGGCCCCTGTCCAGTTCCCTGGTCACCCAGTCGTAATACTCAGTTAGATTTCCTGGCATGGCCGGCCTGGTGGCGCTGAGGGTTGAGGCGCTGGACGCCGCACCTTGCGCCGCGCCGCCAACCCGGGTTCAGGAACAGACTCAGGCCGCTGGGGGCTGGCAGAGGAGAGGAAGGATCGAGCATCCCACGACTGCTCTCCTTCCTCTGGGTTGGGCGAGGGCACTGCGCCACACTACAGCGGCACCTGGCCGAAGCTGGGTGCACTGTAAGCTGTGGGCAGGACAAGGGGGTGGAGCACAGCGGGCATCCACATGTATGTACACTGACGCCATTGCACGTCCGGCTCCTCAGGGGATCTACCACAGGAGGAAAAATGGCGGCGCAACTGTATTAGTGATGTCCGGTCGCGGGTCGCCTGGGGTGGCGGTTGGCCTGGTGAGTGGATGTATAAATCACATGACAGACCTGGTCTGGGGGTGCGGGTGCTGGCGGCGATGAGGTCGGGGAGGGGGCTGTTCCAGCCAACAAGGAGAAAGTATTCAATGATAAAAAGATTTGCCTGGCATGATCTGCAGAGACAAACCCATGTTGCTGACCATCCTGGAGACCAGTGTCCTCCAAGAAGGTCAACAGCTATTCCTTTAGGATTGTCTCCATGAGCTTCCCTACAATCGATGTGAGACTCACTGGCCTGTAGTTGCCTGGCTCGTCCCTGGGGCCACTTTTGTGAATGCGCACCACATCGTCCACCCGCCAGTCCTATGGTGCGCATCCTGAGTCCAGGGAGGTATTGAACAGGTCAGTCAGTGGCCCTGCCAGGATCTCTGCCAGCTCCCTGAGTGCCCTAGGGTGGATGCCATCTGGTCTCGGTACCTTGTCCACCTTAATGCCCTCAGTCCCTCCAGAACCCTGTCCTCCATAATCCCTACGTCAATCACCCCTCCCCTCCACTACCCACCCTACCCCACCGCATCTCGCCTCCTTCTCCTGAACACAGAACAGAAGTATTCATTTCATGCCTCTGCCTGTTCCCCCCAACCCTTCTCCACCCACCCTCCGTCCTTCCTAATCCTCACAATCTGGTCTTTGTTCTTCCTTCTTTCTCTAATGCATCTGAAAAAGTCCCTTTCTCCTTCCTTAATACCCTGTGCCAGTCTTAGTTCTCTTGAGGCTTCTTTCGACAAGTGGGGCAGTTCAGACCTGGTCCTTTTTGTGTCCTCTCTCAACGCAAAACTGCCTCTATCCTGCTTCAGAAATCCAGACCCTTGTGTTTTCCGTCAGGATGTATTCACTGCAGTAGACAAGACACTCCTTGTACATTTTCCTCCTCTTCCCTTAATTCAGAGGGTGCTGCTCAAGTTGTAGGCACAGGGGCAGGATGATTCTCATCATCCAAGACTGGCCCAGCAGATATGTCAGAAGGTCCCCACACGATTCCCTCTATGAGCAGACACCTCTGACACAGGACTTTAGCTCATCCTAAGCTGTGCTCCCTTCTGCCTCCATGCCAAGCTCCTGAGGAAATGGAAGTGGGCAAGTTTTAGGTTTCCCAGACAATCACAGACATCTTCTAAGCCATGCATAGGCCATCCACCAGGAGGGCTTACGTGGCTAAGTGGAAACCGTCCTCCATCTGGTGTGCAAGTCCCGTCTGGACCCTTCGGTTGCCCACCAAGTAAGGTGTTGGGGTGCCTCTTGGACCCGTTGAATGCAGGTCTGCAGTACTCGGCAGTGAAGGTACACCTCTGCACATTTTTGGTCTATCTTGATCCAGTAGACAACATGTCACTGGCTCAGTTACCGTTAGTCAAGTTTTGCTTCTCTCTACTTACTTTGTTAACTCCAGAATGAAGGAGAGCGCTCCCTTAATTTCTCTGGATGTTAAGAGGGTTCTGCGATTCTACATCAACAGAACACATCCAAGCAACTATTGTATCTTTTTGCATGCCTCGGCTGGGTCAGCCTGTTGCCATGAGATGTATTTCTGCTTGGTTAGTAGCATATCCTCGACACTACTAATCCATGGCACAGGTCAAGTTGGAAGGCCTGGTTCACACCACTCTTCCAGAGTGGCTGTGGCTTTCCTGGTGGAGATTCGTAATGTACCCATTGTGGACATCTGCAAGGCGACGAGTTAGAACTCAGTGCATACCTTTGTAAAGCACTATGTTTTGGATGTCCGTGCCAGGCAGTTCACTTTCTTCAGCAGGACAGTCCTTATGGACTTCTGTCCTGAGTGAACTCTGTCTCCTACCGCTCTACTCGGGGTTGATATCTAGCTCTGTACTCTCCCATTAGTGTGAATGAGTGGTGGAGACTTTTGGTCCAGGAGATATGGAAATTACATTACTTATCGTAATTCGCAGTCTTCTTGGATGAATCTCCACCACTCATTCCTCCCTAACACCATCCCACAAGCTCACTTGTTCTGTTTTGGTCTTCACTTCCTTGTTGTTTGGGCTGTGAAGACATTGTTAGATGACCCTTCTTACATGGGTCATCCGGGCCTTCATGCCGGAAGTTAGTGTTAGGTTTTCTTTTCGTTAGTTTATGCTGCATCTCTCAGTCGAAAAGGTACTGAGGTGGTTGGAGGGTTGATGCTGAGATAGCCTATGCGTGGCATGCTAAGGCCCCTTTGAAGATTTTTGTTCTCACGTTCTAAGCCTCGTGCCGTAGTCCCATTAGGTGTGAATGAGTGGTGAAGTCTCCGCCAAGAAGATCAAGAATTAGTAAGTATGTAATTTCCAATTTTAGGTGGTGCTCCACCACTTTATAATTAGGCTTTTTGCCCAGGGGATTTTTATGTATTACATCATCCAACCTTCCTTTCTCCATTTTTTCATGAATATTAGTAATTCTCTGTGTTCTAGGGACATGGATATGGTTCAGTTATCCACACATTGTCAGTCTTCTTTTAACAGCTGATTTGCCTGTCAGTCTAGGCAAAGCTGCTCCCACCACCCAGGTGGTATATCCCTCAGCATGATGTCAGATCTTCCTTTCCATTGGAAGAGTCAGGTCTTCTCCTTCACAGGTCTGCGCACAGTGTAGGCTAGAAAAAGTTAAGTGCACCATTGGGCTAGCTTTCTTCATCAACGTTTCGAATTACTTTCGCAGTATAGTCTCAGTTTTGTCTCCATCTCCATTGTTGATTCAGTGGACGGTGGGGATTTAAGCTGGCTCGTAGCTTCAAGTGTTGCATCCAGTGCAACCAGAAAATGTCATGGATAGATCCGTGCATGTCATGCATATACTACCTCAGTGGATAGCACTATGTCCCTGCCTGCAGCCTGTGCCAGGGTATGCCTCCTTCTTCACTTGAAGGTCGTGATGCCCATCTTCTCCTCAGTTGACCAAGCGAGACGGGACCATCCAGTGAAGTTAAAGCAGGTTCAAAGGCAGCATTTCAGAGTTATGGGGTCTCGCAGCCCAGACTGCAGCCATGTGGAAGAGGTGGCAACCAAGGTCAGCAGCGGGTACCTTGTCAGTCTTTTTTGCTCCTGTTTGTGGCCAGCTGACCTGGTTTTGTGGGAAGTTCTCGTGAAATGTGCAAGACCCTCAGACCTTCAAACAACAATGAAGTCTTGCTATATTATGACAATTGCAGTTTGTCCCACCATTAGAACTGCTCCGAGGTGAAAGAGTTAACTCCATTCTAAGAATGGAACTTGGCATGAGCTCGTTAGAAAGCTCTGTCTGGGTTATTTCAAACCTAAGCTGTCAGATTCTTTACTCCGCCTCACTGAACAGTCGCTCCGGAGATTTCTCCTACTGCCTGGTTCATTTCTCGGTTTAAACAGTGTTTTCTCGGTTCAAATCAACCGAGAATATTATTATTTTAACCGCAAAACCGTTCAGTTCAAGCTCTGTCTGTGGTATCGTAAGTAATTTAAGTTTATTTTTCTGTCGCGGATGGCCAGCCCGGTTGCGGTGCCAGCGAACCCGGAGCGTCACCCTCTGACCAGAGGCCGAGACTTCCTCGAGCAACGTAAAGCTGGCTCGGAGGAGCCAGTTCCAGTAAAGAAAACAGAGAAATCAGCAGGTGTGGAGCACAAAATTCTTCTCCAACTGCTGCAGAGACAGCAAGAGCTATTCAGATTGTCCAGTCACTTTCTCCGGTTCTGTCCGAACCGCCACTGTCTGGTAAAAGGTTGGTTCGGTCGGTTCCACCGGTTCAGGAATATGTTGTTGAAGAATTTTATGAACCAGAGGAGGGGGAGGATGATTATGAACAGTATGAATGTGACTTTGAGGGTCTGGGTGTGCCCATTGAACCGGACATCTCCCCAGACAGACCTTTAGAATCTCCCCCTTTGCTTTCTGAGTCCCCCTCTCACTTTATGTTTTACAAAAAAGTTGCTGAAACCCTCCAGCTTCCATTGGAGGAAGCTGTGGATGAACAAGAGGAACCTGATTTTGTAGAAATGATGGATATTCCAGAGTCTAGGAGATTGTCTATTCCCTTGCATAAATCATTTAGGAAACAGACAATAAAGATTTTAAAACTCTAATTCTGTGCCTCCTGTGGTCAAAAAGATGGACAGGAGGTACACTCTGTCAGTCCTGATACAGAATTCCTTTCACAGCAATGTAGCCACATTGGTGTGGTTCGAACTGCAGCCTGTGATAAAGCTAATATTCCTTGGCTTCACATCCTCCTGACAAGGATTCCAGGAAGATTGATGCCATGGCTAAAAACAATACATGGCAGCGTCCTTGGGACTCAGGCAAGCAAATTACATGGCTTATGTAGCAAGGTATCAGAAATCTAGATGGGACACTGTCATGGCCTTGGCCAAACAGGCCTCTGGCCAGCTTGCTAGTGAGCTGGAACAGGTGGCTGCTGATGGCATTGAGGCATCTAAGGTGCAGTTTCATGCTGCTGTGGATTTTAATGATGTATCCTCTAGGAGTCATGGCTACGTCTGTAGCTTTTTAGCAGGTGGCCTGGCTCAGGTGTACTAGCTTGTCACAGGATACCCAGACTAAGGCTATGGATTTTCCTGTGGTTGGAAATTCTCTGTTTGGGGAGCAGACAGAGATTATATGAAAAATGGATGAATATAGGACTACCTATAAGAGTGCTCCAGGCTAAGGAGCGGCAAGCCACTCCTCAGAGGCAGGCCCCAGGGGAGAGGTAGGCCTTTCACAGGCCTTTTACCAAACCCAGGCCTCCTCTGCTTATGCTCAGAGGGTTCTTCAGAGGGAGAGGCAGGCGGGTGTGGGCAGGCCTGCTCCCACCCTCAGCCTAAAAGCACCTGCCAAACAGACACCCTGATTGGGTGCCCAGGACCGATTCTCCTTTACCTGTAGGGGGCAGGTTGGCTTTACTGTTCAGAACTGGGTGTCTCTAACTCAGACAAGTGGGTCCTGGAAGTAGTGTCAGGGTCTGGTTCTCAGCTTCAAAAGTTCCCAAACATGAGAATCAGGTCTTTCCCACCTGCAAACTCTTTAGAGACCTTTACCTTAGAAACAGAGGTCTCAACCCTCCTGGCTCTCATAGCTGTAGAAGGGTTCCTCCCCTACACCAGGGCAAGGGTCTGTACTCCAGATATTTCTTACCCAAAAGACAGGAGAATGGCGGCCCATTTTAGACCTGAGATATCTGAACAAACACCTTTTGAAACCAAGTTCAAATGGTAACTCTGGCAATGATTTTACCCTCTCTAAGGCCAGGGGACTGGCTAGCCTCCCTGGACCTCAAGGATGCCTATTTTCCGTCCTAATCAGAAGCTCCACGAAAGTACCGGATTCGGAACTGCCCTCAGGTCACTACCAGTTCAGAGCAATGCCCTTCGGCCTCACCTCTGCCCCAAGGTATTCACAAAATGTCTGGCAGTAGCAGTGGCTCATTTAAGAAGGCAAAGTTGCTGTCTTTCCCTATCTGGACGACTGGCTCATTGTAGGCCAGTCCCCAGAAGAGTAAGTTCTCACCTGCAAGTTACCCAGCAGCAGCTCTCTCCTACCTGGGCTTCTTGCTCAATCTTCCAAAATCAGTTGTGGAACCAGTTCAAGGTGCTCACCTTCATAGGTGCAGAATTGGACACAAAACAGGCCAGAGCCTTCCTACCCTTAGAAGGGTAAGAACTTGGTGGCTCTGGCCTCCTCCTTCACTCTGCAGGTCTCTCGACCAGCAAGACACTTTTGCAGCTCCTGGGGCATGGCTGCGTCCACAGCCGTGTGAAGGAGCAAGATTTCAGATGAGGGACATTCAGTTTCACTTGAGAGCCTTTTGGTCTCAGAGAAGAGACCCCTTTCCAAGTTGGTCCCAGTGACCCGAACCCTGATCCAGGCCCTCCAGTGGTGGCAGGATCAGAGCAATTTAAGACTGGGGGTCCCCTTCATTCCTCTGTCTCACTCCTTGACCCTCTCACAGATGCTTCCCTCCTGGGGTGGGGAGCCCACATGGAGCGACCTCTCCACTCAGGGAGTGTGGTCCCCTCAGGAATCTCTGCTCCACATCAATTTGCTGGAACTCAGAGCTGTCTTTTTAGCACTTCAAGTGTTTTCTGTGTCTGTTCAGAACAAAGTGGTGCAAGTCAGAACAGACAACACCACAACAATGTGGTACATCAACAAGCAGGGGGCCTCAGTCTTCGGCCTTGTGCACCGAGGCAATGAAGTTGTGGTCTCTGGCCTATTCCCTGAACACTTCCCTCATAGCAGTTCACCTTCCAGGAAAGGACAATGTCCTAGCAGATGCTCTCAGCAGGATTTCCAGGGCCATCACAGAATGGTCTCTGGATCCTCAATACTGGGATAGTTTTTGCCAGATGGGCACCCTCAGATAGATCTTTTTCAGCCCCAGACAATCACCAACTTCCACTGTTCTGTTGCAGGCCCCAGTGTTGGGCTCAATCCCCCTGGATGCCTTTCTCCTAGATTGGGAAGGGAAGTTTCTTTATGCCTTTCCCCCTTCCCTCTCCTATTCAAGGTGCTAGTCAAAATCAGATCCCAGCCTTGCAGGATGAGTCTGATTGCCCCAGATTGGGCCAGGCAGCCCTGGTACCCACTCCTTCTGTCACTAGCAGTCCATCTTCCCCTGTGTCTCCCCAGGAATCACAACTTGTTAACCTGTGCACAGGGGAGAGTTTGGTATCCGAACCTCAAATCCCTCAACCTCAAGGCCTGGCTCTTGAGGAGTTAGAATTTGCTGACCTGCACCTTTCTCAGGGTGTTCTTGACATCCTAAAGGCTTCTAGGAAGCCTTCCACTAGAACTACCACAATTCTAAGTGGAAAGGTTTTCCATTTGGTGTTCTGGGAAACATATTTCCCTGGAATCTGCTGATTTGCCCATTGTTTTGGACTATATGGTCCACCTTAATTCCCTGGGACTGAGACCAGCTACCCTGAAAGTACATTTGGCAGCTGTCTCTGCTTTTTGTTTCAGCAGGAAGCCCTCCTCTCTTTCCGCTCACCCTGTATTTTCAAGTTTTTAAAGGATTACTTCATTCTAATCCACCTTTTTAGGGATCCGCCCTGCCTGAAACCTAAATGTTTGCATTGCCCAGTTAATGCAACCTCCTTTGAACCTCTGTCTTCTGCAGAGCTTAAGTACTTAACTTGGAAAACTGTTTTCCTAGTGGCTATCACTTCTGCCAGGCACATAAGTGAGTTGCAAGCCCTGTCAGTAGAAACTGACTTTCTTTCCACAGGGACAAGGTAGTCCTCAGGAGTAACAGGAAGTTTTTGCCTAAGGTGGTTTCAGATTTCCATCTTAATCAATCTCTCTCCCTTCCAGTATTTTTCACTGACCATTCTTCCTCTGGTGAGAGGAGATTGCACAGTTTAGATGTTAAGAGGGCCCTAAGTTACTATATAGAGCGTACCAAGGGTCACAGGTTCGAATCCCTCCAACTTTTTCTCACTTATGGTGAGGTCGGAAAAGGGAAACCTGCCACTAAGAGATCCATTGCCAGGTGGATTGTCTCTTGTATCCAATTTTGTTATCAAAACTGGGGAAAGTTCCCCTTCAGGCCTGAAGGCTCATTCTACCAGAGGTACAGCTGCGTCTCTAGCTGCTGCCAGGAGACATCCCTATCTTAGAGATATGTCAAGCAGCTACCTGGAAAGCAGTGACATACTTTCCACCAAGCATTACTCCCTGGATGTCAGGCCAGGAGGGATGCTCAGGTTTGGCACAACCCGTGCTTCAGAGCCTATTCCCTAAGTAGGTTCTGCCCCTCCTCCATGGAGAATTCTGCTGTGTATTCTGCAATTGTCATAATATGGCAAGACTTCATGTTGTCTGAAGAAAAATTACTCACCTTAGTAATGTTGTTTCTTCTAATGGAGTCTTGCTGTATTATACCCTCCCAACCTGCCCCTCTCAGAACTTCTACTTGGGTATGGGGTGGGCGGCCTAGTGTGGGCGCTAGTTATGCCCATTATATGTTTTCCACCCTTCTTGGGGTTTTGGGGTGTGATGTTTTATTTTATGTCATATTATTACTTTATTATATATTACTTCTGTCCCCTGACTTGAGTCTTTGTGTTGGGACCAGGAGTATGTCTAATAGTCAGGTAGCCAGTTGCCTAGTGTAGGTTACAGCTTCCACACAGACCTTAGTGAGTTTTGCTCGTAAAGATCTGACAGTTTAGGTTTTGAAATAACCCAGACAGAGCTTTCTGTGAGCTCGGCTCCAAATTCCATTCTTAGAATGGGAGTTAACTCTTTCACCTCCAGGAGCAGTTCTAATGGTGGGACAAACTTCAATTGTCATAATATAGCAAGACTCCATTAGAAGAAACAACATTACTAAGGTGAGTAATTTTTTCTTCTGGGAGAGCCCTGCCCACCACAGTAAGATAAAGAAATTAAAAAAGTCCTGTCGTGGGAATGGGAGTAGGTGCACTTTTCCCACTCCTCGATATCCCTTGACCACACAATAGCTGTTGAGCATTCGGTTGGATGAACCCACCTCAGTCGGGGCCAGGTCACTAAATCCACGGTGCCCCGTCGGAGCTTGTTGGCCTTGACACTGGTTGAGCAGACAATTGAGAGTTTTCTTGATTCTGTCGACCTGTTGTCGCTGGGATCATCAATGAAGCGGTCTCCAGGACCCCAGTCCTATCTGGCCTCAACCAAAATGTCCAGGAGCAGTTGGTGAACCTGGCTGTCTTCACTCAGGAGTTGTCTCCCTCTGGGGTCAAATGGTCAGACCCTGTGTGGGTAGTCTGTACTGTCAAACTGGCTGTATTTCTTTGGCGTCATCTAACCCATTGACGCTCTTGGTCTAGGTTGAGGAATTCTTCACGTTCTTGGTCTCGCTTGATTGGGATGTGCTCCATCAGCACTCCCCTTAGTCTTCCATAGACGACAAGAGGCTCCATCGGCATATGCAGTGGCGCTATGAGGAGCTGCTTTGGCAGAAGTGGGCCTTGGTTTTGCAGGTGAGGGCTCTACCCTCGACGTCTGCAGTCAGCTGGCCAACTCCAGCTCAGCCTGTACTGGTCCTGCCTAGTCAGCTGTCTCCCATGCGAGTCTCGCCACTGATAGAGGTGGCGCCATCTCCACAATAGCCCGTGACTCCCGTCTGGCTATCGGCTTGCCAAGCCGGTTGTCAGTGGAGATCACACACTCAAATTGAGCCCCAAGTGGTACATGGTGGCAAATGGCCAGGGGCCGTGTTCGAGGATTCCTCGACTGACTCCAGTGGGTCCTCGAGGGCTTGAGCTTTGACCCTGATTCAGCTGAAGAAATGACTACCAATCATGGGCTGATGTCCTTGGGGCTCTTCTCAGGCTCATGTCTTGAGTTCATGAAGGTTCTCTTGGAGCCAGTCCAGAAAGGGCAAAATGTGAGAAAAGGTGTGAAAGCCTTGCTGAAATCGGGTAGACCATATCCACCTTCCCTGCCTGATTCTACTCCTTGGTCACCCAGTCAAGGAAATCCGTCAGATTTGTGTGGCATGACCTTCCCCCTGTGAAACCATACTGCCTTGGATCCTATAATCTGTTGCAAGATATTCCACAATCTTTTCCTTTAGTTGTGTTTCCATTAACTTGCCTACCACCAATGTCAGGCTGACAGGCCTATAGTTTCCTGCCTCCTCCCTGCTACCACCGTTTTGAAGTGGGACTACCTCTGCCCATCTCCAGTCCCCTGAACCATGCTGGTCTCCAGTGATCTGTTCAATAGGTCTGTCAGAGGTGCAGTCAGTATCTCCCTCAACACCCTTGGATGTATCCCATCTGGCCCCATAGCTTTGTCCACCTTTAGTTCAGCTAGTGCTTTCTGGACTTTCTCCTCAGAAAAGCGGACTGGGTCCACTTCCTTCCCATTAAAGCTCCTGGAACCTTTTGAGGTCCCTCCCCTCCCTTCTACTCGAATACTAAGCAAAAGTATTTGTTCAAGATGTTTGCCGTTTCTTGATCCCTTTGTACAGTGACCACCCCTCCTCCTTTAACCATCTGATTTCTTCCTTTGTCTTCCTTTTCTTGCCAACATACCTAAAAATATCTTGTGCCCTTTTGATACCCCTTGAGCTATTCATTTCTCTCTTGTCCCCTTTCTTTAACTCCCTGAGTAATTCTTTCCTCACTCAGGCCTATAGCTCTGCTTCATTGGGCCTTTGTATTGCTAACTGCCATGCCCACATGATGAAGTATCAGAACACCCTCTGGAGGAAGGCTAAAGGTGCTGCACAGGCCTTGCCCGAGAGCTCCTCAAAACAGGAGTTAATGAAAACTCTGACTGCTGGTGCTGATGTGGGCAAGCATTTGGTCCGCACAGCCTATGATGTTTCTGATGCTTCTGCTAGGACTGCAACCTCTGGCATCTTCCTCATGTGATATTCTTGGCTCAGAGTAGCAGGCTTTGCCAGAGATGTGCAACAAACAGTTCTTAATGCCCAATTCAGAGGACAGAAGTTGTGTGGTAATGAGGTACTAGAGATTTTGAAAGATCTCCATGCCTCAGGCAGGACATTGAAATCTGTGCACTCCTCTACCATTGCCAACCCAAGGGGTAGGAGCAGGGTGCTTTTCTCTCATCTGCTGTTGCAGGATAGCTCCCAGAGCCCAGACAGCAGGGCAGAGCAAAGAAGCAAGGGCCTTGCCAGCCCCCAGCACTACCCTAGGTGCCCATTCAAAAGCACCCAGAGGTGGTGGAGCCGCCCCCACCAGCTCAGCCTGACTCCCAACTGCTTTTACCTCCAGGAGTGGTTGTAGGGGGTTGCTTCTCTCTCCACTTAGACCAATGGTGGGAGGTGACTACAGATGCATGGCTTCTGGAGATCATAGAAAAGGGTCATACTCTGGAACTCCTGGACAACCCTCCAGATCATCCCCCAATTGTGTCAATATACCCTCCAGGGCACCTGCCCCTGTAGGAGGAAGTAACGACTCTGCTGCAAAAACAGTCCATGGAACCTGTTCCTGAAGAACAGAGGAACACAGGTTTTTACTCTCGGTACTTCCTTGTCCCAAAGTGGACAGGAGACCTGAGACCTATTCTAGATCTACGGGATGAACTTTGGAGGGTCTCCTTCCATTACTGCAAACAGGGGATTGGATATACTTCCTGGATATGAAGGATGGGTATCTCCATATCATAATCCAGAAACCTCTCAGAAAATACCTGAGGTTCCTGTTGCAGTGGAGCATCACCAATTCAGAGTGTTGCCCTTTGGCTTATCTTCTGCACCACAAATTTTTACCAGATGCTTGGCAGTGATGGCAGCAGCAGCCCTTTACAGGAAGGCCTGTATGTTTTCCTTACCTGGACAATTGGCTATTAAAAGCCCACCCAGGGACCAGCTGTTGAAGACCTTAGCTCGAACCAGACAGTTGTTCAGTGCTCTGGGGGCGACAGTCAACATATCAAAATCAGTGTTGACATCCTGGCAGCAACTGCAATATATAGGGGCCAGGGCTCAGCTTTTCTGCCTCTGGACAGGGTCTACTGCCTGATTGCCCAAGCACAACTGTTGCACAGCAGCTGTTATGTCTCAGCAAGGACATTTTTACACCAGCATGGGCCTCTGAGCCTCATGGCTTCAGCCACTATCACAGTACCACATGCCAGGCTGCACAAGCGGATTCCCAGTGGACCCCAAGAGATCTTTGGGACCAGCTCATGGACGATCTAGGACAGATGGTTCTAGCCGCGTTCCCTGTGTGTAAAGTGCTCAAGTGGTGGATGGAATGCAGTAAACTGCGCAAGGAGGTTCCATTCATGATCCCCTCCCCTCTTCAGATCCTCACCATGGATGTTTTGGGGTTCAAATGGGGAGCTCACATGGACCCTCACCGGACACAGGGCACGTGGAGCCCAGAGGAGCGCACTTCGGACATCAGTGTTCTGGAAATGGGGGCAGTCTTGTATGGACTCCAGGCCTTCCAGAACAACTTGTCCCCAGGTCCTCTGTTAATACAGATGGACAATGTCAGTGTGATGCATTAAATCAACACACAAGAGGGAACTCATTCCTACCCACTGTGCAAGAAATTCATGAGGGTTTGGTACTGGGCTGTGGAACACAGTCCAGAACTATCAGCAGTACGTATTCCAGGCATCCAAAACGTCTTGGCAGACAAGCTAAGCAGGTCACAGTCCAGAATGCACGAGTGGGAATTGATGACCTCTGTGGTAGACAACCTGTTCGAAAGTCGGGGTCATCCAGAGTTGGACATTTTTGCGTCCCCACACAGTGCAAAACTGACGCTTTTCAGCTCGCTCCAGGGCGTGGAGTTTTCTGGAAAGAAGTGTTGTACCTCTCTTGGAATAGGAGGTTTCAGTATGCCTTCCCTCTCTTCCTGCTAATTCAGAGAGTACTACTTGAGTTGCAAATGGAGGGGGCAACTGTAATACTCATTCTAGGAGTGTGGATATGTTGTTCATCCACACTCTCTCTCTCTCTGTCCCTTTCCCCTTTTAATTCACCGGAAAGTCTTCAAGCTGGCTCCTCCCACCCACCCGGCTGGTAAATACCTCAGCTCCGCCCCATGATGCCATTTCTTCCTTTCCGCTGGAAGATTCAGGTTCCCTCGTGCTACTTCTGCAGTTCGTAGGCCCTGGATTCTCAGTGATGGTTTTCACCGCAATCGCTTTCTTTAAAACTCATCAGAGTTTACGATACCGATCTGAGCGCATCGGACATGGAGGACAAGTCGTCCCCCGGATTTCGCCGGTGTCCCTGCGGACAAAAAATGTCATGCACCGATCCCCACCTCTCATGTGTCTACTGCTTGGGTGTCGTACATGACACCACCTCTTGCACCATCTGTCTGGCCTTCCATCCCAACGTCCTGGACGACCGCAAGGTGCGCCTAAAACTGGGGAGACCGGAGCTTCGCAATCCACCAGTGAAATCAAAGGAGGCCAGGTGGGCGGTTTCTGCGGCCGCGGGATCCGCCAAACAGCTCGACCAGATGGCGACTTTCGAAGAGGAAGCTGCTCAAGCTTCGGCCAGCCGAAGTTTTTTCGTGCCACTTAACCTGGGTTCTACCTTCACTGGGTCCTTTCGGGAGCTGTACCAGTCTCTCCCCACCAGGGGTGAGGCACCCTCGGGCTCGCACTCTTCCTGCCCTAGGAAAAGGGAGAAGGACCCTAAATCTTCTTCATCCCGAAGAAGACGTTCCTGGGATCGACAGCGGTCCGATTCTCAGGACCTTGCTGTCTCGACCTCGGCCGAGATCGCTTCCTCGGCCGCAGGCTTCTCAGACCTTCCGTCAGGCCAAGGCACTGAGGCTGAGGAAACGGCTGAACCGGACAAGATTTCTCTCGACCTGATCGAGCCGTTGTCGCCGACTTCTTGGAAAGGACACTTATCCTTTCCTTCCCCGATGAGGAGACTCAGCTCTTGGGTGTCCCGATCAAGGGAAAGGTGCCGGAACTTTGGCTGTCCCCGACTCTGGCTTCTCCCGATCGAACAAGCCGACCCCGTTGGTCTCGATTGAGGACCAGGATCCCTTCGGTCGAAAAAACAAAGAAAGGTCACAAGCACTCTAGGAAGAGGTGTCGCCACCGATCCTCATCCTCCTCGGACGAGGAGAGACTTCGACGGAAGCTCCGTCAACGTTATGAGGATCTCATATGGCAACAGCTGATTCTGACTGGTCAGAAGCCGGCTCCGCCGGCAACACCGGCCATTACTTGGCCCCAGCCTCTTAGGCCGACGCCCACCCCTCCAGAACCGAAGATCCCGTTCCTCCACCCATAGGGCCAACACGCTTTCCAGCTCGGCCTGTTTCGGTCTCCCCACCGATTTTGGTGGAACCACCACCTAAGCAGCCTCAGAGAGGGGCTCCCTCGAAAGAGGATAGGACAGACACCGGCCTCCCCCATCGTCTGTCCATTATTGTGGTCCCCGATTGCCCTCAGCGTATCAAGGGAGACATAGGCGGGAGACCTTTATATCCCGACTCTTCGGACTCTGATGCCACTGGTCTGCACTCGCATCCGGGGGATGACGAGTCATCAGTGGCAGGCTTGGAGGACGGTTCTTCCTCTTTTCAGGGCATCATCCACCTCATTTCCGAATCAACCGGAATGCCCTTGGAGCCTATCCAAAAGAAGGCGGAATACCCCCTCACGGATATCCTCAAGAGGGGGGATATTCCGACGGAGGCCTTTCCAGTGGCTGAAACCATTGTTGGCCCGGCCCTTGAGCTATGGCAACGCCCTGCCTCCTGCCCAGCTCCGTCTGCCCACATGGCCCGCAAGTATACGGTACCCATGGGGTCCCTGGCGGGTTTCACAGAGCATCCCTCAGCCGAGAGCCTTGTGACTGCTTCTGTGTTTAGACGCAGGTAGGTAGCTCGGCTGACACTGACTGCCCTCCAGACAAGGAGTCCAAGAATATGGACCATTCTGCCCGGAAGGTTTATGCGGCCTCTTCCTTGGGTCTTCATCAGGCTAGCTCGGCTGTGATCATGGCACACTTCTCTTATGCCCTTTTGGGGTCACTAGATGAAGTCCTCTCTCATCTCCCAGCAGACATGCAGACCATGGTGAAGCAGGTCTGTGACCAGGGCCGTGCTATTGCCAAACAGCAGCTCCAGACGGCCCTGGACATTGGAGATTCCTGTGCTCAGCTACTCCGCAACGAGGCAGTAGCTCCAGTGCCGGATCCTCCTACAGACCCAGGCTTCGTGTCCAGGTACTTCCTGGTGCCCAAGTGGACGGGGGGTGACGCCCCATCCTAGATCTCTATGACCTAAATCAGTATCTCAGGTCTCGCACCTTTCGGATGGTAACTCTGAACCAGATCATACCAGCCCTGGAGCAAAACATGTGGTTCTGTTCACTGGATCTACAGGATGCGTTCTTTCACGTCCCAGTCCGTCCGTCCCACCAGCGGTTCCTCCGCTACAGGGTTGAAGGACCCTATGAGTTCCCGAGCCATGCCGTTCGGCCTGTCATTGGCCCTCGGTCTTCACCAAGTGCATTGCAGTGGTGGCAGCCCATCTTTAGTGCCGAGGAGTGCGACTATACCCTATCTCGACAACTGACTCCTGGCGAGTTCCTCCTTCAGGAGGTGGAGAGGTCCAGGATCTGGCCTCCGAACCTGCTCCCATCTAGGCCTCCTGATCAACGAGGCCAAATCAGAACTCATGCCCTCTCGGTGATGGGCTTTATCGGCAGAGCTCAACTCTCGTCAAGCCAGAGCTTGGCTCCCGGCGGACAGGGCGGAGGTTCTCTCCTCCTTTGCCCAATTATTTCTGGTTGGGCACTTGCACCCTGCCTGGGACTTTCTGCACCTTCTGGGTTACATGGCGGCATGCACCTCAGTGGTCCGTTGGGCCAGGTGGCACATGCGCCCCCTGCAATGGGAGCTGGCCGCCCAGTGGACTCAGCAATATTGTCACTTCGACCAGCTGATCACTGTAACCCAGAGGATGTGGGACGCTCTCCAATGGTGGACCATCCCAAACCGATTTCAGGAAGGAATCCCGTTTGTCCGCCCCGAGCCAACGGTCGTCCTGACGACCGATGCCTCTCTCATGGGCTGGGGAGCCCACATGGGGGACCACAGGGCCCACGGGTTCTGGACCCCCAAGGAGTCCCGATGCCACATCAACCCATTGGAACGCAGAGCAGTCAGACTGGCCCTGTCAGCTTTCGGTCCTCAGCTCTGGGGTCAAGTGGTTTAAGTCCAGACAGATAATACCACGACCATGTACTACCTCAACAAACAGGGCGGCACGCACTCCCGTCTGCTGTTCAAGGAGGCACTCCGGATCTGGACCCTCGTCAGCCGGTTGGAGGCGGATCTCCTTGTCATCCATGTAGCAGGAGTCTCAAACCAACTGGCGGATGCTCTCAGCCGCTTAGGCCAGACATCCCACGAGTGGTCTCTCCATCCAGAGGTAGCTTACAATCTGTTCTCCCATTGGGGCAAACCGTTGGTGGACCTGTTTGCCTCCAGGGAGAACACCAAGCTGGGTCTGTACCATGCCTGCCGCCCTCAGTAGGGCTTGCTGCAGGGGGATGCCTCCTCGAGGCCGTGGACCCCAGGCCTCCTCTACGCCTTCCCTCCATTTCCCCTTGATCCACAAGGTGCTTCTGAAGGTGAGGAGGGACAAGGCGAAGGTGATTCTGGTAGCCCCAGATTGGCCCCGCCAGTTCTGGTATCCAGATCTCCTCAGCCTCAGCTGCAGGGCCCCGGAGCAGTTTTGTACACGCCCGGACCCAATATCGTTGAACCAGGGGAAGGTCTTCCATCCGGACCTTCAATCCCTGCACCTCACAGCTTGGTACATGAGCGGCTAGAGTTCCAGGCTCTGGGTCTTTCCGAGGATGTCTACATGGTGCTGGAGGCATCTCGTAAGGAATCGACCAGAAAATGTTATGCCTTCAAATGGAAAAGGTTTTCCATTTGGTGTCAGGGTAAGAGTCTGGACCCCTTTTCCTGCTCTGTGGCGAACATTTTAGACTACCTTTGGTCTCTCTCCAGAGGGAGTCTGTGGTCATCAACCCTTAGGGTGCACCTGGCAGCCATTTCTGCTTACCAGGCGTGGGCCGGTCAGCTGACATTGGCACAGGAGACAGTGGTCGGGCGCTTTTTCAAAGGCCTGGATCACATATCCCCTCCGATGCGTAAACCTCCACCTCCGTGGGATCTCTTGCTGGTTTTGGCAAAGCTCATGGGCAAGCCATTCAAACCCATGCACAAGTGTGAGCGCTCTCACTTGTCTTGGAAGACTGCCTTCCTGGTGGCTATCTCGTCAGCCAGGACGACAGGGGAATTCCAGGCGCTTTCGGTGGACTCCCTTTATCTGGTCTTTCACAGGGACAAAGTTGTCCTGGGCCCCACACGAAATTCCTTCCGAAGGTGGTGTCAGAGCTTCACCTTAATCAGGTGCTGACTCTGCCGGTATACTACCCTAACTACACCTCGGACGCTGAGTACAGGCTCCATACTTTGTACCTGAGACGTGCTCTCTCCTATTACAAGGAGAGGACGGCGGAAATTCGTCGAGAGGTTCACCAGCTGTTTGTCACCTACGCTGAAGCCGCTTCTGGCAGACCTGCAGCGAAGCGGACCATTGCTAGATGGATTACATCATGCATAGGTCTGTGCTATGAATTGGCGGGCAAGGAGCCTCCCAGAGGGATAAGAGCTCATTCTACCCGCCATACTGCTGCATCAGTGGCTGCTTCCAGGGACATCCCTATCCAGGAAATCTGTTGGACTGCTACCTGGAAGTCAGCAAACACCTTTATCACCCACTGTCACATCAACCTTGAGTCATGCCGGGATGCTGGTTTTGGGGCCTCGGTTCTCCAATCTCTGTTTCCTAAATAGGGGTGTGCGCCTTGCCTCCCTCCTCCCAGAGAACTGCTTGGAGTCTGCCAGAGAGTGTGAATGAACAACATATCCACGCTCCTAGAAGAACAGGTTACTCACCTGTAACAGTAGTTCTAGGAGTGGTATATGTTGTTCATCCACATGCACCCACCCGACCTCCCTCGCCAGCACCACCTGCTTCCAGTGGGCTAAGATCTGGCGCATGGAGCAGAGCCGAGGTATTTATTACCCGGTGGTGGGAGGAGCCAGCTTGAAGACTTTCCGTGAATTTAAAGGGAAAGGGACATGCCAGAGAGTGTGGATGAACAACATTTACCACTCCTAGAACTCCTGTTATAGGTGAGTAACCTGTTCTTGCTGCCTTACGGCCTTGACAGATCTGGTTCCCCCTGCTGCAACAACTGGCAGTGGAACCCTCACTGCCTCCACCCCTGTGCAAGGGTCTCCTGTCACAGGAACAGGAAACCCTGGTCAATCCAGACCTGAAGTCTCTTCATCTGCACTAATGGCTTCTGAAGACATAGTCATAGCTAGCTTTTGGGTTTCCCAAAGTGTGGAGATGTTCTGATGGCTGCTAGAAAACCATCCATCAGAAATACTTATTCCATGCAGTGGAAGTGGTTTGTGCTATGGGCTGCTTCATCTAACCTGGATCCTTTTATCTGCCCAGTGAATCTGATTCTAGAGTACCAGTGTCTTGTGAAGAGGGATTATTACCTCCCTCTACGACTTGATACCCCTGCTAATACACCCCAACATCCTCTAGCCTTCCCTACTGCTTTAGTGGTCCACTTGGATGATTTCAGGTCATCTGTGACTATGATGCCCAAGTCTCTTTCTTCCCCTGTGATTGCCAGCAACTCCCCTCACAGCCTATAGGTGGCTTCAGGGTTTCTCTTCCCTATGTGCATGATCTTGCACTTCTTTGCGTTAAACCCCAGTTGCCACTCTTCCGACCATTTTGCCAGTTTATCCAGATCTCTTCTCATCCTGCCCACCCCATCTGGATCATCTACTCTGTTGCAGATATTGGTGTCATCTGCAAATAGACAAACCTTACCCTCCAGTCCATCTGCAATGTCACTGATGAAGATATTGAAGAGGACTGTCCCAGGACTGATCCCTGAGGCACCGCTCTTGTGACTTGCATCTCTTCTGACAGTATACCATTTACCACCACTCTCTGTTTTCTGCCCGCCAACCAGTTTGCCACCCAGTTGACCAACTTCTGACCCACCCCAAGCCTACCCAGCTTATTAATCAATCTTCTGTGGATACTCCTCTGTATAACTGCCTGGTGAGGCCGCACTCGAGTACTGCTTGCAGTTTTGAAGGCCACACTTAAAGAGGGACATCGAACTCCTGGAGAGGGTCCAGAGGAGGGCAACCAAAATGATCTGGGGCTTGGGGGACAGGACCTATGGGGAGAGGCTCGAAGAGCTAAATATGTATACATTGGAAGAGAGAAGGGACTGGAGGGACATGATAGAGGTATTCAGGTACATGAGGGGGTAAATCGGGGAGGAGCAGTCAGGGTGCTCTGAAGGAAGGAGAGGGGGCAACTAGAGGGCATGGGTGGAAGCTGGAGGGGGGGAGATTCAGGGGAGAAAGGAGGAGGTGCTACTTCACTGAGAGGGTGGTGGAGCCATGGAATGCACTGCCCAGGTCGCTGGTGGAGGCAGACTGAGGTGTTCAAGAGGGGGTGGGACAGGTACAGGGGAAGGATTCTGGAAGCAAAGTCCTGTGCAGCGAGAATATCTGGGACTGGGAAGGGAGAAGCCCGAGAGGGCGAGGGGGGCAGCAAGGTCAGCTCCCAAGGTGGGGGCTGACCAAATGAGCAGACACGAAAGACCGTTAGGCCCATTCTGCTGGCATTTTAGTATGTTAGTATGTAACAGTATCGAAAGCTTTGCTGAAGTCAAGATAGGCGACATCAACTGCACCCCCTTGGTCCACCACTCTGGTTACCCAGTCAAAGAAATCTATGAGATTAGTTTGACAGGACCTTCCTGTTGTAAACTCATGCTGCCTTGGATCCTGTGCTCCTGTGGATTCCAGGTGTTGCACTATCATTTCCTTAAGGAGTGCCTCCATAATCTTGCCCACTACTGAGGTAAGACTGATTGGTCTGTAGTTCCCTGCCTCATCCCTGCTACCACTCTTGTGAAGCAAGATCACATGAGCCCTTCTCCAGTCTTCTGGGACCTCTCCTGTGCTCAGAGACTCACTGAACAGTTCTGCTAATGGCTCTGCTAGTTCCACCCTTAGCTCCTGTAGTACCCTGGGATGTATGCCATCAAGCCCCATTGCCTTGTCCACCCTGAGCTTAGCGAACTCTTGTAGGACCCTTTCTTTTGTGAAGGGACTAGTTCACACCTCCCTCCCCCCTGTGTCCATGGTGCTGAACTGTGGGCCCTGCCCTACCTTCTCCTCAGGAAATACTGAGCAGAAGTATCTATTTAGGATAGATGCTTTTCCTTGGTCCTCCTCCACAAACTCCCACTTATCCCCTTTGATCTTAGCAATACCCCCTGTGGACTTTCATCTTTCACTAATGTATCTGTAGAAAGTTTTGTCCCCTTCTTTTACTGTTCGTGCTAGTGTTTCCTCAGTTTGGCCCTTTGCTTGCCTTACTGCCTTCCCAGCTTCCCTTAGGGAAGTTTGGAATGCCTCCGTATCTTCATCCTGCTGCGTTCCCTTATATTTCCTGAAAGCCAGCCTTTCAGCTCTGACCTTTTCTGCTACTGTTTTTGAGAACCAAAGTGTTTTCCTCCTCCTTTGCTCTTGCTTTTCTCCCTAAAACAATGGGATACTGCTTCAAGTATTGCATCCTTAATTCTTGCCCACTTTGACTGTACCCCTCACCTTTATTTCTTCTTGCCAGGGCTAGCTTAACTGTTGCCATCTTATCAAAGTCAGCTCCTCTAAAGTCCCATATTTTACCTTGAATGGGATGATTTAGTTCTAGTGGCCAAATTGAACCAAACCATGTGATGGTCACTGGCCCCCAGGTGACCTTCTACCTGGAGATCTGTGATCCTTTCCCGTTAGTCAGTACTAGATCTAGGATAGCCCTGTCTCTTGTGGGTTGTTGTACCAGTTGTTTGAGGCCCTTCCCTGCAGGAATCCACCAGGTGTCTAGTTCTATGGATGTTCATGCTGGTATTGACCAATGTGTATCTGGCATGTTGAAGTCTCACATTATCAGAACCTCTCCTTTAGCTGTCATGTTTTGTATATCTTCTAACAGTAATGTGTCTATGTCCCCTCCGGTCTGGAGGCCTGTAGACAACCCCAGTTCATATGGCTGTCCCATTTCCTGTTTCCAGGGTGACCCACAGTTCTTCTGGCTCCTTATGTGTATTCTGAATTTCTGTAGCTTTGATATTTTCATTGACATAAAGAGCCACTCCACTCCCCCTTTTTGCACCTCGGTCTCTTCTGAACAGTACATAGCCTGGTACTGAAGTCTCCCAAGTGTGGTTACTGGTGAACCATGTCTCGCTAATGGCTACTATGTCCAGTTTAGCCTCTGTCATTGTTGCCTGCAGGTCTGGGATCTTGTTTACCAGACTGCGGGCATTTGTGTACATGATTTTCCATTGGCCAGATTTCGGTGTGTTAGTTGTTGGGCAAGGTCCAGCGTTTCCCCTGCGCGTCATATGGGGCGATGGACCTTTTTCCTTATCTGATGATGCAAATGAACTATAAACATGCTGAACTCCTGTTTGATCACTAGCTGAGGGGGGAGGGGTGTTCTTCCCATTCGATGTATCGGGTGCTGCACCCCTCTCCCCATTTGCTATTTTAAATATTGTGCAAAGACATCAAACTTCTGTCCCAGTGCACTGACTCCCTCCATAGTCAGATGCAGTCCATCGAATTTAAAGAACTTTCGCTCCCAAAACTGTTGCCAGTTACCTACAAATTTGTGTCCTTTTTCCTGGCACCAGCCCTTGAGCCACATGTTTAGCTCCCCATCTCCCCTTCTGTGACCTTCCGTCCATCTGCCCCTATCTGCCAGACTGGCAGGATCTCAGAGAAGGAGATGGCGGACGAAATGGATGACAGTTTGTCTCCCAGCCTGGTCAGGTGTTCCTTGGTCTCCACAACTGACCAGCTGGCAAGATCATTAGTCCCTAAGTGTACCAGGACATCAATGTTTTCTTCTGCTTCCTGCACAGTTTTAGCAATGTGGTCAGTGTCTCTCCACGCTGATGTACCTGGGAGATATCTGACCATTACCCCTGGCTGAAGGTAGGTATAAACTCCCCGAATCATGGAGTCTCCTAAGATCAGAAGTGTTTTGGATTCCTTTTTGTTTTAGTCCCTGTTTGGGGCGTGTTTTGTTGTGCTAGCTCCTGTGCTGCAGTGTCCTTCTCTGCAGTGTCAGGGTGTCTTTGTGTACTAATCCAAAGTTTCTCCCTCAGGTGGTGTCTGAGTTTACTTCAATTGAAGCCATCTTCCACAGAATACTCAAGTGCTATATACACCGTACGAAGGACTGTAGGAAGTCCTTGCAACTTTTTGTTTCTTTCGCCCCTGGGAAAGAGGACATTCTAGTTTCTAAACAGTGCTTGTCCAAATGGTTGACCAACTGTAGTACTTTCTGTTACAGGAGGTACGGTAAGGAATTTCCGGGGGTTGTTCATGGCCACCCAACTGGAGGCATGGCCACTTCTGTTGCCTGTTTTAGGAATGTGTCTGTTGCTGAGATTTCTGCAGCTGCAACCTGGAGTACTGTCCACACCTACACTAAAAAAACAACAGTCTGAACAGTGCTCCATACCTTAGATGTGAATAGACTATTCAGGTACTGTACATACCATACAAAGGACTACAGAATGTCCTTGCAGCTTTTTGTTTTCTCTCACTCTGGAATGAGGGCTCCAGTTTCTAAACAGTGCTTGTCCAAATGGCTAGCAAACTGTATTACATTTTGTTACAGGAAAAACGGTAAGGAACTTCCTGGTGTAGTTTATGGTCATTCCACCAGAGGCATGGCCACCACTGTTGCTTGTTAGGGCTGCAGTGGGCATTGGCCTGCAGACCTCTTGTGATGAGAAAATGACTCACCCCATTCCTTCCGACCGAACAACATGTTGGAGTTGCACCATAGTCGCCTCTGCGGCCATGGTGTCCATGCAGCACTCCGCTCGTTGTCTCCAGTCTGCACTATTTTTATTGTAAAATCTGTGAGGCATCTTAACCGTGACACTGGGGTTAGGCACCCCAGTATCACTCCTATGTTTCTGGGGGAGTTAGTAGAGGGAGGGTCGGGTGGGGGGATATCTATAATTCAAAAGAAAAAAAAATTGGTGATCACGGCGGAACACGGCATACTCCTCCATGACCAAGATGGCTGCCACAATGTATTGAGCATGCGCTTGTAGTCAAGCATGCGCAGTAGAGTGTAGTGGCCATCTTGGTCATAGCAGAGTGTGCCTTGTTCTGCCGTGACCACCGGTGTTATTTTTCTTTTAAATTATAGATATCCCCAGCCACACCCAACACTCCCTCTCAATACCCCCCTCACCCCAGATTTATAAGAGTGACACTGGGGGTACCCAATCCCCCAGTGTCACGATCAGGACGCTGCTGATATTTAAAAATTAAATAATACATATCCCCCCACCTGATCCTCCGTCTCAGCACCCCTCAAAAAAAAAAAACACAAGAGTGACACTGAGGGTGCCCACTCTCCCAGTGTCGTGATCATGACTCCTCCTTTTATGTATATACATTCCCCACCTGTCCCTCCCTCTCAGCACCCACCGCCCCACCTCCAGAAATGAGCTGGACTCCTCATTGTTGGTTTTTTTATTTCCCATTCGTTGTTTGGTGGAGTTGTTTTGTCATTTTAAACCTGCAAAAGAAAATTGTCCATCATTGTCTTTTGTGCCATTACTGTACCCCCCACCCGACCCTCCCACTAAGCACCCACCAGCTCACACCCTTCCCAAGCCATTACTTGCCCATCAGGGGTCCAAGCGCATAATCCTCTCTGGACCACAGACATGGCTTCACTCTTCAAAGCCGAACCTAAACTGAAGAAAAGGTATTTGGTTCAGTGTATTTCAATGGGGTTTTGAACTTAGTGGCATAACTTAACATACTTAACATACTAATTGCCAGCAGATTAGGCCTTATGGTCTATCGAGTCTGCTCGAACCTCAGATCCCTAGTTGGGTACCGAGGCCCCCCCCCCCCCCACCTTATGTTCCAGAAACCCCTATCGTCCATCCCCACCCCACTGGGCCAGGCCATCATCTGATACATCCGCTTTCTGTGTCTGTCCCACCCTCTCTTGAAGCCCTCCACTGTGGATCTCTGAACCAGCTCGCCAGGCAGCAAGTTCCAAGGATCCACCACCCTCTCAGTGAAAAACCTCCTCTTCTTCCCCCCCTCACCCTTCCACCTTCCAACTTCAAACCATGCTCTCTGGTGATACCTCCCTGCTTTAGTCTAAAGATCCCCTCCGTGTATACCCTGTTTATTCCCTTGAGGTACTTGAAGACCTCAATCATGTCCCCCCTGTCTTTGGGCATTTTTGCATATTTTTGGCCCAAATTTTCAACATGCCTTTTTTGGCATCCTACCTCATGAACAATTGAATTGTCATTAGGCAGATCTGTCCCGAAAGGTGATTTCGCGGTCCCTGCACAAAATCACCTTTTGGGTAGGAGTTGAAAATGTTCTCTACCCTTGTTCTTGAGGTGGGGTCATAAGAAGGGTATGTTGAAAATTTGGTGTAAAAATATTAAAAAACACCAAAGTTATGAGCCTCCGTTGAATTTTGCAAGCATGAGCTGTAACTTTAGTAATTTTCAATATTTTTCCCAAAATTCACAACATAGCCATATCTTTACAGTACCTCATGAGTGTGACAGCTGTTATTTTTCAAATCCTGGCCCAAAATGTTTTTTTTTTACATCCCAAAAGGTGATTTTTTTTTTTACTTTTCTCTATGCTTCCTCTAGCACGCCTCAAGATCTGGAGCTGCCAAGGCATCTGTCCTCCCCCCCCCCCAACCACCTGGAGCCCATGGTGATCCCCCATGGAATCTTGTTTATTCCCCGAGGTGGGGCCGTGACACCCTGAGCTTTTTTTCATCAAGACACCATCGAACAGGTAGGGAGTTGGAGGATCTGTGCTGGGCGCTCTGTCTTCTTGGCATGCAGGGAGACACTTTTCCTGTGTTCTGTGGGCGGACATGTGCCCAGATATTAAGGCAGAGCCACTGATGTCCATTACACCCCTTCCCTTTGTGTGGCTAGGTATTTGCTGTACCTCCGGCCTCCGCGGGAGAACCAGTCAGCGCCCGAGCCTGCATCCCCACTCCCACCCTCCCTGGAGAAGGCGGGCAGTTGATGGACGCTCAAGTCTCGTCTCCTGGGCTGGCCCTTCGACTCCCCAGGCATTCTCCCCAACCGGGTCGCCAGCATCACGAGCAGTAGCTGTACTGTTTGGCCAGCCCAAAAGGTGAATTCCTGGTCCCTGCACGAAATAACCTTTCAGGCAGGAGTTGAACATTTTCTCTGTCCTAGTTCATGAGGTGGGGTCATAAGAAGGCTATTTTGAAAATTTGGTGTAAAAATACTAAAAAACAACAAAGTTATGAGCCTACATTGAATTTTGCGAATGTAGGCTCGTAACTTTGGTAATTTTAAATATTTTTACCCCAAGTTCACAACATAGCCATTTCTTTACAGCACCTCATGAATGTGACAGCTGTCATTTTTCAAATGCTGTCTAAAATGATGATTTTTACATCCCGGAAGATGATTTTGCAGTCCATGCGTGAAATCACCTTTCAGAGGAGAAACTTGAACATTTTTTCTGCCATTGTTCATGAGGTAGAGTCATAAGAAGGCTATGTTCTCAATTTGATGTAAAAATATTTACAAACTAAAAAGTTATGAGGCTATGTTGAATTATTTTTTTTTTTAACCAGGAGAGAAACACTAAGCTGAAGCTTGTTTACAGGTGCGACCTGGGAGCACCAGGAAGTTAAGTGACTTGCTCAGGGTCACACAGTATGTAAGTGGGGGCTGTGGGATTCAAACCGAGGTCTCCAGGTTTGCAGCTCAGAGCCTTAAACCACTGCGCTATACTGCCTCCTGAATTTTGCAAACACAGGCTCGTAAGTTTGGTAATATTTAATATTTTTAACCCAAATTTTCAACATAGCCATTTCTGTACAGCACCTCATGAATGTGACAGCTGTCATTTTTCAACTCCTGCCCAAAATGTGATTTTGCTTCCTGAAGGTTGATTTTGCAGTCCCTGCAGGAAATCACCTATCGGGCAAGAGTTGAACATTTGCTCTGCCCTTCTTCATGAGGAGAGTCATAACAAGACTATGTTCTTAGTTTGGTGTACAAATATTACAAAACAACAAATTTAGGAGCCTACATTACATTGCTAACGAAGGCTCATAACTTTGGTAATTTTCAATATATTTACACCAAATTCCTCTCCTATAGCCCTATCGACTCTGGCCAGAGCTTATTTTAAAAATGTTTCTGCTGCAGACATCTGTGTAGCTGCCACATGGAGTACTGTCCACACGTTCACTAAACACTACAATCTGGACGTTGTCTCTCATACAGGCTCCAGCGACCCAGACTGCTAGCTTGGTACTTGTTCCAAAGGTGTGGCCTGATGAAAGAGATAGTCTCGAAGAAGATAGTCTCAAAGAAGATAGAAGTTACTTACTTACTGTAACAGTAGATATTTGGGAGAATCTCTTTCATCAGGCCATGCCATCCCACCCTCCTTCCCCTTTTTTGGGGTCTGCAACAACAGATTCTGGTGCTGCTATCTCCATTTCTACATTTTCCAGCTCTCTGTCTTGCCTAATGTGTTGAGTACTGGGTTCTCTCCCCTCTTCCTAGAAAGAGGTCCTCCAAGCATGATCTCTGGCCGGGAACTGAAGAGAGGAGGGGCCTTCTATGTTTATCTATACACTGACATCGTCATGGGTGGCCTCTGGCTGGCTGCCTGCAAAAGTTTCCATGTGGTTCTGCTGCCTGGCAACAATAAGTTCCAAAGGTGTGGTCTTATGAAAGGGATTCTCTCAAAGATCTACTGTAACGGTAAGTATGCAACTGTTCTTTTTCTTCCCTGGCAGGGGTGAAAAGTGATATATTAACTGACTATCCAATCAGTCCTCTATCTGATAGCACTTTCCTATTTTGACCCACCTTTTCTACTCTGTTGGGGATAATCTGATGGACTATTAACAGTTTTACACTTCTGCTTTAAGAACTTGGGCTGGTTTGAAAACTGTGATCCAATATTATTTTCATTTAACTACTGTTTTTTTACAGTCATTGCGTCAGTATCCCACACAGACAGCTATCTGAAATAAACATTGGTGTTGCATTCCTATTTGGCATATTATGCCATCTCAGCTACAAGTGTCTCAGTTCTGGGATCCCCCTCTTGCCTTCTGCCAGAGCCACATTCTTTATGGCTGCTGCCTTTAGGATCACTGTCCACCTCCTCTATGATAAGTGGTGGGAGGCTCTGGCTCCATATCCTATTACCCCTCGTGTGCCCTGTTTCTCTTTCTAAAGGTTGGTAGTCAGATTTTAGTTTGTTGTTTATATCCGTATATCCCTTCTCTACCCCATTGGGCTAAAAAACTTCTTAGCCCTCCCTCGCTCTCTTTTTTTCTCCCCATTGTTTCTCTCATGACGAACGAAACTGAGGTAACTGAGGAAGTCGGCAATGTTTTTTATTTGGCGAGTGACACCATGTGGATGTGTGCAGCGCTGTGCTCAGTAACCGTGGCCAGCTCCCCCCCTGCGAAAAGGTTTTGTTCCTCCGGGGTCCTGGTGCCTCTGGCCCTAGACCCATACGTGGTAGTCAGTGGTTAAGACATTCTGGAAGATCAGCAGTTACAATAAGTACATGATTATCTTATTTCAGTGGCCTGTTCTGTTCGCCTGAGGAACAGCGTGGGCGTCTTGATTCTACTAAAGAAGTACTATGCATTTTATCTTCTCTAATGTCACCAAGCTTATGTGTAGGAATGTTTCAATGGTGGTATTAGTGGGGTTACTAGCACTGCCTTTATCATTGCTATTTTGGTTGTACTGCTTGGCAAGAAATGTGAACTGATCTGTTAGAGGCCGTGGGACTTTCATGCTGCCAGTATGCTGTGCTGATGTCATAGCTTTGAGCTGTGCCAATGATTTTTGTAGAAGTGCATCTTATTCATATGTTAAGACTTACCAATGACAACGTTGGCGCTGACAAGTAAATAAATTATAGTATGTGTGATGGAATATCTTCTTTTCCCCAAGCTGCCCTTTGTAGGTAATCACTTTAAAGGAAATGGAACCCTTATCCTCAAATAAAGGACTGGGATCAGTATGTCCCTGTCAGCAAAACTGCAACGGAGATGAATTGTAAAGTATTTAAGCCACAGCAAATAATATAACTGACCGTCACGATTCATGGCTTGTTAAAATAAATGTATACTGTCGTAGTAGTAGTAGTAAATGTTTTCTTGCCAGTCAAGAAAAGGATTTTCCAGCTGAGCTAAACTCATTTACAATGGGGTCATTCAAGCATGCAACAATCATACACACTGTTACAATATTATACAAATAATACATTTAAATATAAAAAGAGGCATCAGCATGTACATATTATGTCAAATACAAGTTAACCTTTTCTTTTTTTTTTGCTGCTACTCTTATTTTTTCTCCCAGGCACTGTCAGCTAGACTCTCTGATCCCCAGCCCCATCCCCATCCCCATTCGCAGCTTACCTCTCGGTGTGGCCCCCATGGCAGGACTGCGGACCCTCCACCATATCTCACGAATCTGGAATTGAAGGTTACTGCCCATCACGAAGATGGTGCCTGCGGGGATCTGGTCATTCTGCCCATCAGTGCCTTCTGTTTTTCCTCCATTTTTCCCCCCCGAGATGCAGCGTGCAGTGACGCCAAGGAGTGAGCGCGCACGCTACTGCACGTGCTCCTCCAAGTGTCTGCTGCCTCTAATGCTCTCCTTGAGCTTCAGTGCGCTAGTCCCCAGCCTCCGCTAGGGGTCAGTCTACACCGAGAGCTGGTGTCCCCCTTACCGAGGAAGGAGAGCAGTCTCCGGACACTCAGTCCTTCTCCTGCCCTGCCGACCCCCGATGACCCGTGCTGTTTCCCGAACAGAGGTCGCCAGCATGGCGCGAGGTAAGGCGTCCAGTGCCTCAGCCCTCAGCGCTACCAGGCCGGCAAAGTTAACCTTTTCCAATTGCAGGCACAGCAAATTTTTGGTAGGGAGGAATCTTTTAAACACCAGAGTTAAATCTTATTCCAGTATATTTAAAGAGTGTGTTTAACTTATTCCAAACCCTTGGACCGAGACAGACAAGCGTTAAAAATCCTTTAGATGTCTTGGATATTGATATTTGTAATTCCAAGTTTTCAGGTGACCTAAGTTATTCCTCTTTTGACGAATTTGAAACAAATTATTTAAATATGAAGTTTTCCTTAGTAGGGTTTGGTGTGCTAGGTTTATAACATGCAGATTTATGCGCTCACTTAGGCTCAGCCAACCCAATAATTGATAAAGTGTACAAAGATGGGTTTGCCTTGGAACATCCAAGCTAAAACATGCAAACCTGTTATAGATCGTATGTAATTTCCCTAATTCCCTCCCAGTAGCCTCCAAATATTATATCTCCACAGTCAAATAATGAAATAATTGTTGTATTTACAATTTACTTTCTCGCATCCTTAGAGATGCATTTTATGACTCTATACAAGGCCCTCCAGTCTAGCATTCAATTTTTTGGTTAGGTTTTCAATGTGAATATCCCACTTACACTGGGAGTCCAACCAGAGTCCCAGATAAATGTATTTTTCTTTATAAAAGTTTCACAGCACTCCCTCCCTCCCAGTCCCATTCAGAGTACTCCTTGACATCCAGTGGCACCCCTTCCCTCTCCCCACCCCCTTTGCAGGTTCTCCCTGGTGTCTAATGGCGTCTTACCCAAAACCCCAACCATGTGTCATGATAGCCTCCACTCACCTCCATGGCCGGCTGCTGACTGACTGCAAATAACGCAGACTGTGACATTTAACGTTATTTGCAGTCAGATAATGACCAGCCACAGAGGTGAGTGTGGAGGGTTGTACTAGTTGCTGACAAGACACTGTGGCTGGAGTTTCGAGTACTGGGGGGTTACCACTAGACAACAGGGAGAATGTGAAAAGACAGAGAGGGAGAGTGCCACTGGATGCCAGATAGTTTGTGTAAAGGATGGGGAGAAGGGTGGGTGCCACTGGAGACCAAGGAGTGCTTGAGAATGGGTCAGGGAGAGGAAGGGAATGTCTCTGGATGCCAGGGAGTGCTTAAAAAGGGGTAAGGAGAGGGAGGGAGGGGATGCCACTCTACACCAGGGAGTAACTGATAAGGGATGGAGTGGGAGAGGGTTGGGGTGCCACCAGACACCAGGAAGAACTTGAAAAGGGACAAAGAAAGGGCGGCGGTAAGTAGATACCAGGGATACCTGAAAAGGTAGAGGGAAGGGTGCCGGTAGACACCAGGAAGACTTGAAAATAAACATGAATCTTACCAAGTTAATCTTCACCATTCATTACTAATGGGTCTAGCGGAGGTCTGGACCCAGCTCTGGAAGATAAACAGCACTGCCTCTTTAAATTTTTCAGAGCTGCAGGAGCTGACGTTGGGACAGCGCCGACCACAAGGCCAGTGTTTCACGAGGCCCTTGCGGGTTGGCCAGTAACCAACGCCAACTCCTCCCAGCCCTTTAGTTCATGTTTTCCCGCCATCAAGGAAGGATCCTGTGAGGGAAGACTGCAGTCAAGCTGCGTAGTTCGAGTTCCACTAGGCCTCTTCAGTACAGAACTTTCCTAGTGAGTACCAGTTCCGTCTTTGGTACTGGAGTTTTTTCTGCATCTTGTTGATCGCGGCCGGTATATTACTTTTGTTAGTGTTTAATCCCTTTTTGTTTGTTTTTCCGCTCAATGGTAATGTTGGGGCATAAATCGTCATCAAAGTGAGCGGGAGTTGCCCCAATGCGTCGATGCCCCTGTGGCAACTCGATGACTGTGTTAGACCCACATGACCTTTGCTTTACCTGTCTGGGTCCCCACCTTACTCTCATTATCTACGCGATGAGGTTGGGGAGAACTCCCCACCCCCAACCTTTAGTAGCGCACTCATGACGCCAAGACCAGATCTCTGGGGGAAGCTCCAACCCCTGAGCAACTCTATATGGGCCAGCGGGGACAGCCCCCCTCTGCTCCACAGCTTGCTGGGGCAAGGGGTCCCAGTGAGGGTTGGTGGGGCAGTCGTCCTCCCCCGGGGGGGTGACTGGTCATCCCTCACGATCCGGGGTCTTCCCAGAGACATGGATGACCCCCCCCCCCGTGTGGTGCCTCAATTATACATGGGATCTGCTTCAGTGGTCCCCTTGGAGCCGTGGGCCGGTGCTGCCTCTGCTGCCGGTGACCAGGGGGGTGCTGGCCGAGCTCCCCTCCAACGCCGCTCTTGGTGTCAGAGGACTGAGAATCTAGGAATTGCCAGGTTAGAGATCTCCTGATCTCATCCTCCACCATGGAGGGTGAGGATCGGGATGATCCTGACTGGTTAACGGCTCCGAGGAGCCTTTAGATTCTGCCTGGATCTCTCCTAAGCCTTTGGAGGATCTTCGCCTGCGTCGTCATTGGACAGTGCCGCTAGCAGTGCCTTCTGATGCTGACAGGTGCTGGGGGCTCTGTTGGAGTCCCTTCTGGTGCTGGTTTCTGCTTTTCTGGCCGACACTGGTTGGAAGCTGGCACTGTCTGCAGTGCCAGATCTGCTCCTATCATGGTGTGGATCCTGTCAGCCAGGCTGATGCTCAGGGAGCTCCTTGGCCACCTCTGCTGTACCTGGGGCTCTCCCTTCCTTGTCTGTCAACCCGGATCCTTCCAGTAGGCTTCTCCTGAGGGGCAGGTGTCTTTCCTCAAGGTCTGGGGTTGCAGGACTCATTCTGGGCAGTGGCCTCTTGGGGGAGCCCTTCTGGGCCCCAGCAAGAGTCTCGTCGCTGCCTTCTTCTACTTCGGGAGAGGGTCCAGCAGTTGGTGGGGACGGGAGCCTTCCGCTGGACTCTGCATGGTTCCAGTCTCCCCACCTGGGGGTTTCCGTTCAAGGACAACACGCGGTCCGCCCCTCGTCAGTTGGGAGCACTGAGGTGGGCGGGATAGGCAGTCCCCACCTTTGGGAGGGGTCCCCTGCACAATCCCTCAGTCCTTGCAGAGGACCATCCCTGGTTCTCCAGGCTTCCCCTCCTTCTTTACATCTGCCTTCTCCTTCCCCCGACTAGGGAACAATTCAGGGGTTCAGTGACTGCATTCTCCCACTATCTCAGGGCACTCCTCAAGGTCATCTTTAGACCTCAGATTACTGAGCCGCCTGCCCAAGTCGAGCTCCTCTGAGTCTTTGACTTCTCCGCCAAGGAAGAGGATGCTTCCTCTACCAGCGCTTCCTATTTGAGATGTTGGAGGTTCCATATCTCCCTTTACCAGGCGTAACCCAAGCTGTGCACACTGTCATTCTTGGGAGATTACACTGTTCATCATCTGGTCATACCTCCCTGGCCGCGGCCTTTCTCGGAGGCCTTGCTCGCTGTCTAGCACTGTCCTGCTACCCCTAGGGACTGCATGCGCAGGTATTGCACTGCAATGGGGTCTCCAGATGCTATGCCTCACCCCACTTCGAGAGTGGAACTCCTTGATGCCCCATCTGGGCATCATCGTACTCTTCATGACTGCCCCCCCGGACGCTGACTCGACTGAGTTTGATCAATGGGGGAGAAGGGTGTTCTTGTTGGCGCGCCTTCTGTTGTGGATAGCTGCTAATCAGGCTTTCCAGGTGGCCTATGGTAGGCATATCTGGACGATGCTGGGCCAGCTCCTTAAGGTCATGCCTGATGGTGAGGAAACCAGGCAAGCCATTCGCCTCACTGCGCAGGGCCTGGAGCTAGCAAGACATCTCTCAAGGGCAGTTTATGATACCAATGAGGTGACTTCCAGGCTTGTGGGAACTTCAGTCTGCATCATGCGGACTGCATGGCTTCGCCTGTCAAGGTTGTCACCCTTGGCCTGGCATAGGGTGCTGTCCTTACTCTTCCAGGGGGCCCGCTTTTCTCGCACAGGGCACGGCATGAAATACAGGAGTGCCTCCCAGGTCTTGGGAGCCTCCACCGCCCATGGCCATCCACAGGTTCTCGCCAGGCCTGTAAACAGGCCTCTCCTCCTTTGGTCATCCCCACAGGGCTGGGGAAATCTTTCCCTCAGGGTTTTGCATCTTCTCACTCAGACGATAGTAATGAATGGTGAAGATTAACTTGCAAGATATGAAAATTACATACTTACTGTAATTATTGATCTTCCCAAGTGTCTTCACCATTCATTATGCCCACTCTCCCTCTCTGTAACCAGATGCTGTGAGCTGTCCCTCTTCTCTCTTCTCCCTACTTCTTGAATCTGGGGTGAGAGTTAAAGGGATTGCTCTTCTTAGGGACAAACCCTGCTCCTTATGCCATCTGCGCTCTGCTGGCCTCTCCAGAACTGGTCTCCCAGAGAGATTATTCTTCTCTTCTACTAAAGGAAGAGAGGCTACCCTCTGGGAGTCTCCTCCCTGTCTCTCCTAGGTCTGCCATCGTCAGGGGGACCATCTCCACTCTCAGCATGGGCCCACTCTCCAGTGGGTTCCCCTCTGCAAGTTTAAAAAAAAAAAACATGAGGGACAAGGAGAGTGCATGCTTTTTGTTACTCAGATGTGTGTCACTCACTCTCGATCTCCTTCCGGAGACCTTTCCAGAGTTTGATAGAGAAACCATTAGGGTCTCCATTGGTACCTCACCTGAGGATTACCTTTGGGGCCTGAAACCTTAATCCTCCTCCCCTTCCTTCCTTCCTTCTCTTTAGTCAAGTAGGAGAGCTTTCACCTGTGCGGGTGGAGGTGTGTTCACACCTGCGCCACTTCTGGGTGCAGCTGAGTCAAATTCTTCTCCTTCCTCCTCCAGACTCCTGTCTGGTTGAGGGCTAAATGGGCTGGATAGCCTTGCAGATGTTCCATGCGGGCAGTCTTTTAAGAAAATAAAAAGGGGAAGAAGGGTGTATGGGGAAGGAGCGAGTCCTTCAAGAGGAGGACTATGGCCTCTCTCGCCCTCTGTCTGAGGGCTGTGAGGAGTCAGCATTGCTTACTGGCCAACCCACGAGCGCCATGTAGTACGCTGGCCTCATGGGCTTTGACTCCTCCAGCTCTGAAAAATTTAAAGAGGCAGTACTTTATCTTTTCCGAGCAGGGTCCAGACTTCTGGCTAGACCTATTAGTAATGAATGGTGAAGATACTTGGGAAGATCAATAATTATGGCAAGTACATAATTTTCTATTTAGGAGGGGCCACCAGACACAAAGAAGTGCTTGAAAAGGGACGGGGATGGAGGATGTGCCACTAGATACTAGGGAGAACTTGCAAGGAGGCGTGGAGACGGAGGGGTTCACATTGAACACCAGGGATTGCTTGGATGGGGGACAAGGAGGGATTTACACTGGAGTTCTCAAGATGAGAAGAAAGCATGAGGTGGGGGTGGGGATTTTACTCACCACTCCATGATTCAAAAAAAGAAAAAGAAATCTGTGTGAGTATGTGGCTATATTTGCCAATTTTTTTATTTTCTAACTGGTTGTTCATGTTTCCCCCCTCCCCCCATCTTGATACATAACTTATCCCAGACACCACCGTGTCTTACATCAGGGACTTAGGATAAGTAAATCAGTCACCTGCTGTTATTGTCATCCAGGAATAGGGATATAGGAGTGTTGGACCCTGCTGACAGTGCTAATGCTGCTTTCACCTCCCCAAGTCTGGATGGAGAGGGTATGGGATGGGTCAGGGAGAAGGCATTTCATTTAGTGAAACCATGTCTGTTCGGGAGGACTGGATAGAACTCAGTTATGTGGGTGTTGGACTCTGAGACTCTCAAATGGCAGGAGGTTTTGGTAAGTGAACTAAAAAAAAAAAAGGGCTGGTGTCCAAGCAGGGAATACTTACTGTAGGGCATCATTATCACTGTTCCTGTACAAAGGTCAGTGTTCATGTAGTACCGCAGGGAGTACTAAACTCTGCAATGTTCTGCTCAGGTTGCAGACAGTGAGATGAAGGCGAGTTCATTGCAGCTTGCAGTAGATCGACTTAACATGTCCCTGGCCAAGGCAGAAGAAAGTGAGAGCTCCTGAAGGATAAAGTCCAGTCTCTCCATGTTGATCTCTGAGAACAACTCCAATGCTGCATCTCCAAGAGAAACTACTGCAGTTACAGAAGGCCTTGACCACCAGCGAGCATGAGCGGAGAATACTGCAGGTGAGACACTTGTCTGTATACAATGGTCGGGTGGGATGATATGGCAGTTTTGTAGATGTGGAGGGAGGTAAGTAAGAGCCAAATATTCAAGCAACTATAGGCAAGCACTCTATCCCAAGGGCTCAGGACATTTAATATAAAATCATGGTATAATACAGCCATAAAATTGGCAATTGCACACATAAAAATAAAATCGACAGAGGTGCAAATGCAAGCTAACCTATAATCAGGTTGAATGCCGGTTCTAACAAGTGGGTTTTTAGGCCCTGTTTATTTGCCTCCACCGAGGTGAAACTCCTGAGATGGTGTGACAAGGCATTCCATATTGCAGTGCCACCACTGAAAAAGCTCCATCTCCAGATGACTTCATATGGGATCTCTTGACTCGGTGGAGTTTAGGGAGCAGGCTGGAGCATACCAGGCCAAGAGGTCTTAGAGATAGGCAGGGCACAATCCATACAGGGCTCTGTGTGGTAACAAATCAGTCTTGAAGACGGTGACGTACCTGTTGCAAAGCCAGAGCAGCTGCCACAGCATAGGTGTTATGTGATCTCTGTAGAACACCCTAGTCACCATCTTGGCTGTTCTGCAGAAGCTGTAGACGACACACCAAACCTCCAGATAGTACTAGGTAAAGAGTAATCTTCAGAGACATCTCTCCATGGCACATCATGGAACTGTAAGCTGTCTGCTTCAGGACCACCCAGAAATTTTTGCTGGCTGGGACTGCCTATGTCAACATGCCTCATTGGTGCCTAAATAATGTGGTCGTACCCAGCATGCCTCAGTTCTTTCTCCTGCCATCAACTGCTTGTTGGTCCTCCGCTGCTGTAGAATGCCGTCATACTGTGTAAATATACTTTTATGCCACTGCTGAAAGACACGGAACCGCTGATCTTACTTCGAGGGGGCTCTTGCAGCAGGCAACACCATTAGGACTGCAGCCGGCAGGTGCCAGGACCCCACGGAAAACTTTTAGCTAGTGGTCATTAGCGGGGGACCGCCCCTGACATCGGCCCACCCCTGACGTCCACCTGTGGTATAAAAGGGGCGGCCCCCCAGCCCAACCTCAGTTCTTTTCCCGCCATTGACCTGTGCAAGTCGGACCTTCATGGACGCCTTCTGCTATAGTCAACCACCATTTTCTTTGCGTTACATGTACTTTATTATCTTCTAAAAAATTCTTCCATTTACAGTACTTCTTCAATGTCTGCTGCTCCACCCTCTTCTTTGGAGCGGTGGGGAATGAAGTGTGCTTGTGGCAAGCAACTTCCCCATAAGGACAGCCACTCTTCGTGTCTGCTCTGCCTAGGCCCGGACCACCACACTGATGCCTGCCAGCACTGCCAGGATTTCAACCAGCACACCCAGCTATGCTGCCAGAAGACCTTGGAAGCCTTCCTGCTATAGCAGAGAATAACAGTGATGGAGAAGGAGCTCCACAGAAGTACCTCTTATAGAGATGTGGATATGTTGTTCTTATCCACATTTGTTGGCATGTCCCTTTCCCTTTAAATCTTGCTGGAAGGTCTAAAGGCTGGCGCCTCCCACCCACCCAGGTGGTATACGCCTCTGCTCTGCCCCATGATGCCAGATTGTTCGGCGGCATGAGCCACCGCCTCATCGAAAGCTTTCATCTGCTTCAGTTGGTCCGCAGAGACTATACAACGGGCATCTTTGGATTTAACCGGGGGGTGCTGTTTTTCCAGTCGTCCAAGCTGTAATCATGCAATTCGATCATCCAAAACCTGCGGATGGAAGGTGCGGCAGAGATCACAGGCCTGAGGGTCATGCGCATGGCCCAGGCAGTAGACGCACATGGAATGCGGATCAGTACGGGACATTTTCTCCTTGCAAGGACACTGGTGGAACTCGGGTGAGGACTTGCCCTCCATCGCGGTTGCAGTCATGAATTTAGGTGGAGAAACTCTAACGAGTTTTAATTTCGGTTAAATAGCCGAAGTAGTAAGCGCCAGGGCCTACTCAACACGGAGCGGTAAGGAGGGATCTTGAATCTTCCAAGCAGAAAGGAAGATCTGGCGTCATGGGGCAGAGCAGAGGCATATACCACCCGGGTGGGTGGGAGGAGCCAGCTTTTAGACCTTCTGGCAAGATTTAAAGGGAACGGGACATGCCAACAAGTGTGGATGAAGAACATATACCACTCCTAGAATTACTGTTACAGGTGAGTAACTTGTGTTTCTTCCCTGGCCTCTGGGGCTTCTACTACTTCTTCATTTCACAATAAAGAAAACTGTCCCTCATGTGGCACACTGGGAGCCCACCCCAGTGTGCCCAAATTTATGTTTTTTTTTTTCTTTTTTTCCCTCACCATCAGGGTGCCCAATCCTGTGTTGACATGATGTACCCCCTTTGTCAAGGTGGCACACTGGGAGCCCAATGTGCCCAAATTTATGGGTTTTTTTTTCCTTGTAAATAAAGAAAACTGTCCCTCAGACGCCTTGTTTTTACCTGTAAAAAGAAAACGATCTCTTGTCATTGCCTCTAGTCCCCCTCCCCGATCACCACCCTCCCACTGAGCACCCACCTCCCCTTAACCCCCCACCCCATACTTACCTCCAGAGGTCAGCGCTGTCATCTTCTCTGATCGGGCATGTCTGCAGTCTTCAAAGCCGAACCGCAAACTGAAGAATTAAAAGTAACTGTGGTATAATGGCAGTCAATGGGGTTTTCAACTTATGTTGATATATCAGCCATTTTTAGGAATTTTGGTCAAAAATTTTCAACATGGGGTTCTTGGAACCCCACCTAATGAACACTGTCATTTCATTACTCAATCCCGAAAGGTGATTTTGCAGTCTTTGCACGGAATCACCTTTCGGTCCCGAGTAATGAAACAACAGTGCCACCATTCATGAGGTAGTGTCCCAAAAAGCCCATGTTGCAAATTTGGTGAAAAAATTCTAAAAAATGACTGTGTTACGAGTGTGAGTTGCTCAAGTTTCTATGGATGCTCCTAACTTCACCAGTTTTTTAATATTTTCACTCCAGATTTTCAACATTGTCATTTTTGCAAACCTCCTTATTAACAGTACAGCTGTTATTTTTCACATCCTGCCCAAAATGTGTTTTCGCACATGACACACAGAATGGCACGGTCACTCTGCGAAATCACCTTTCGGGACAAGTGAACGAAATGACAGTGGCACTCTTCATGTGGTGGGGTCCCAAAAAGGCCATGTTGAAAATCTGGTTAAACAACTCCAAACAATGGCCAAGTTACACCCAGTCGTTCAAAATTTTCTACGCACACGTGTAACTTTGGTCATTTGGCAGCTCGCCACAGCTGTATCGGCTCTGGCAAGACCTTGTTGAAAAAAGGTATCACATTTGCTTTTAACCAATCTGTTGGAATATTGCCTGTCTGTGTGCTTTGATTAAAGATGAGCTGTGTAGGGAAAATAGTATGTTTTTGCATTATTTTAGTCATATTTGTTATACCGTCTGGTCCTGGTGAGGTGCTGAGTTTTAAAGATGTGATTTTGTTCAAGATTTCTTCATGATTGATTATAATGTCTGATTTTTCCTGGTGCAATAGCTTGTTGAGGAGTATTGTGGTTACTACAAAATACTTTACAGAAGTGTTCATTCAGTTTTTGCCCATGCCCAATGGGTTATTTATAGTACCAGAATCAGTTATCAGTGGGCCAAGTTGACATTTATGTTGTTTTGAGAATTTATGTAGCTGTAGAATATTTTATTTTTACCCTTTGCAGCTAGTTGTGCCACATTTTGTTCTATTTTTTAATTTTTAATCTCATATTTGCATTTATTTTGAACTTTTTAAAAGTCTTCCAATGAGTGGTGGTTTTATGAGTAAGATATTTTTTATATGATCTCTCTTTCTTGGTGATTAGCTTGATTATTTTTTGATTTAACCATTTTGGTTTTATATTGGTGTTTTTGTATTTGGTTATCTGTGGTATGTATTGGTTTGCAGTATCTAATACTTTGGATTTAAAAATGAGCCACATATTTTCTGTATTCTGATCTTGGAATAATTTTAACCAATCCATTTTTGATAAAGTTTTGTCTATTTTATTTGTATTTGTTTTGCTGTAATTATACGTTTTAGTTACATTTTTGATATTTCATTTTCAGTTACAGCTTCGAAAGTGATCTTATTATGATCAGTATTAGCTAGTGGAATTATTGCTTTATGTTTTTTATTTATTTATTTATTCAGTCTTGGATTATAATACCTTTGAGCGGGAGACCGCTCTTTTACAAAGGTTCCACGTCGTAAAGGGTGGGTATACATACATTGTGGGTTTAGGAGTATCTAGCTAGGTGAGTAAACATAGACAAAAATACATTGTAAATAGGAAACATAGATGGTTTTAACACTAGGATAATTCTGGTAACAGTAGCAGCCTAGGTGGCATTGTCAGGTAAAAGACAGTAAGCAGCTATGCAGAAAAGAGAGTAGGGGGCACTGAGTGGAGGGGGGCATGATGACTATTTAGGGGAGGTGGGAGAGGAGAGAGCAAGGTATTGCAGGGCAAAAATGGGGACAATTCAGGGTAGAAGGACAAAGTAGGAGTAGCAAGGAGATGGTATTAATCTGAAAGGTGAATAAGACCAGGGTCAGAAGTGGGTGTGTGTGGAGTAATTAGAAAGTACAGTCACAGGAACTTTTCTTCAGTAGGTGTTGTCTTAGCTTGGTCTTGAAAAGCCCCAATCTTTGCGTGATGTTATGTTCAATGCCGAGGTTATTGAGCCAAAGTGGTGCCCGGTAGGCATATGACCTCTGCCCTTGGGAGGTTCTGCAACGAGGGATGGTGAGAACCTGATGGTCAGAGTTCCTGGTGCGGTGTGAGCCTGTAAATAAGCTTAATAGGCTTGTGACTCCAGGAGGCTGAAGTCTGAGTAGTGATTTTTTTAGCTAAGAGGCAGGTTTGGTATTGTATCCTGTTTTCAAGTTGTAGCCACCCGGCTTGCTCATAAAGGTCACATGTGTGCGTTAGTTGGGGGGAATTGATGAGCAGTCTGCAGGCTTTGTTTAGGGCTACTGCTGTCCTACGTAGTGAGGTGGGAGTGGCTGAGCTGTATATGACCAAACCATAGTCGACGGAGACAATGTGCTATGGATTGCGGTTTGGAGTGCTTCAGGTGTTAGCATTTCTTGTGCCTGTGCAGGAGCCCAATTCTTATGTTGACTGTTTTGGCCACATTTTTATTACTATGTTTTCTGATCCTAGTATTATATCAAGGATATTTTGACCACAAGTTGGAGTTTGGACATGTATTAAAGATAATTCATGACAAAGGTTTATAAAGAGTTTGAAAACATTTTGTGTGGCTGTATTGTTTATCCAATCAATATCTCTTAAATTTAAATCTCCCATAAACATAACATCTCCCATGTCCACTGCATTTTCTAATTCATTCATAATTTCCTCTGAGTTTCCTCTGGTGGAATCAGGAGGGCGATAGCAAAGTCCAATGATAGCTTCTCCTCTACACCACCAACGTCCAAAAAGGCAGATCACCTATATAACAGCCCAAGGGATGAACCCTTCTATGGGGAGCACCCGGAGGCTGATTCAGTCGGTAATGCAGCCCATGACCTCTCAAATGACTCGACACCTCAGCCCTGAGCCTCTTGATAAGGACTCTGGGCAAATAGAATATTTTGGCAAAGTCTACAACTCAGCCACATGTGCCATCCGCTGTCTAAACTTCCTTGCCCACATGGTTCAGTATCAGAATGCCCTGTGGCAGAAGGCTTTTGAGTGGCACAAGCTCAGCCGGCTCTCCCCGGGAAGGCTGAGCTGTTGCACCTACTCATGTTGGGCTCTGATATGGGGACCCATGTCCTCCGAGCTTCCTATGATTCTGCAGACTCTGCAGGTAGAGCCACACTACAGTCATTTGTCTGCATCACCATTCGTGGCTAAGTGTCTCAGGGTTTGCCCCGGATGTCCAATCTAAGATCCTAGATGCTCCCCTTAAAGACCCTGTCTTGTTTGCTGAGGAGTCTCAAAATATAATTGCCCGCCTCCAAGAGTTGGGCAAGGCTACCCGATCAGTTCACACCTTATATCAGTCTCAGCCTAAGTCTTCCCAGTGACAGCCCCTTTCTTTTGCATCTCCAAGCAGCAGCCCAGAGGTCAGCCCAGGGGTGCCTTTAAGAAGGCTACTTCCCAAGTCACAGGAGTTCAAGCGCCCAGAGCCCCTAGAACCTCACAGGCCACGCCGCCTGTCCCTGGCTCCACTGCCTGACTCTTTACCCAACCCCATCCTCCAGCAGAATCCCTTTGGGGGTGTTTGGGGTTGCTTCTCTTTACAGAGAGGGTTAGCAGAATAACTTCAGACCAGTGGGTCCTACAGTTAGTGGAACAAGGACATACCCTAGAATTGTTGGAGGTTCCTCCGGACTATCTTCTGGCTCCCTCCCATTACCCTCAGGCCCATCTCGGCTTGATCCAGGACAGAATACAAGCACTTGCGAAAACAAGCCATCGAACCTGTTCCGCTAGCACAACGTGGGAAGGGAATTATACTCTCATTGCTTCCTGGTTCCAAAGAAAACAGAAGATCTGCATCCTATTCTGGACCTCAGCCAGCTGAACAAATTTATAGAGTACGAAAGGCTCAGGATGGTCACTCTTCCTGGCCTTCTTCCCTTGCTTCATCAGGGATTGGCTCAGCTCCTTGGACATGCAGGACGCTTACCTTCACATCTTGGTGTTTCCACCCCACAGGAGGTTCCTGCACTTCCTCTTCCAGGGAAACCAGTTTGGGGCCATGCCTTTGGCCTGTCCTTGGCTCCATGATTCTTTACAAAACGCCTCGCAGTAGTGGCAGCCGCCCTAAGGAGGGATGGACATTTTGTCTTCCCTTACCTAGATGGCTGGCTTCTGACAGCTCCTACCAAGGAGAAATTGCTCAGAACCATGGAGGCCACTTTTTTCCCTGTTTCGGGATCTGGGGATAACATTCAGTCTTCCAGAATCCTCCCCTTGGCCAAGTCAGAGACTCCAGTACATGGGGACAATCCTAGACACCGAGCAAGACAAGGCCTTTTTTCCTCCAGACAGGGCAGAACGCCTTCAGACTCAGCCTCAACTGGTCTTATCATCTCGACAAGTCCCAGCCAGAACAGTTCTAAGATTACTGGGACATATGGCAGGGGCCATTGTGACTGTACCCCTGGCTCGCCTGCACATAAGGATGACCCAGTGGAACCTTCGGGTCCAATGGGACCAGCGTTCGGATGACTTGGACCTCCCAGTGTCTGTTTCCAGTTCAGTCAGACCATGATGTGGTGGCTTAACCCTCCAATCTTTCAAGGGAGTTCCTTCCAGTTGAGTCACCTCGCAAACACTGACCACAGATGTGTCGGCCAGGGCTGGGGTGCCCATCTGGCAGACCATCAGACTCAGGCAACTCAGTCCCCTACTGAAACAACATCTCCACATCAACGTTTTGGAGATGTGAGCAGTACTGTATGCTCTCCGTGCCTTTCAGATGCATCTACTTCCCGGTCCTCTCTTGATCCAGATGGACAACATGTCTGTGGTCTTTTATATAAACAAGCAAGGGGGCACGCATTCTTACCCCCCTCTACAGAGGGGTCATGAGAGTGCGGCATTGGGCCATAGAGCATTACCTGAGCTTGATGGCTGTACATGTTCCAAGCATTCAAAACACCTTGGATGACAGTTTAAGTAATTTCCGGTCCAAGGTTCACAAATGGGAGCTTCTTCCCTGCAACGGTCGAAGATCTCTTTCAACAGGTGGGGGTCGCCCAGAGCTGGACCTATTCGCATCCCCATCCAATGCAAAACTGCCCAATTTTTGCTCTCTAAATCCAGGGCCTGGTGTTTTCTGGTGAGACGCTTGTCCTCTCTTGTACAGGAGGTTTCTGTATGCCTCCCCTCCCTTTCGATTGCTGTAGAGAGTTCTGCTCAAGTTATAGTCAGAAGAGGCAGAGATGATGCTGATATCTCCCTTCTTGCCACATCAGATTTGGTTTCCACTTCTCCAGCAGCTTGCAGTGGAACCCCCAATTCCCCTGCCTCTGTGTTCCGACCTGCTCTCACAGGAGCAGGACACCCTGGTCCATCCAGACCTGCGGCCTCTGCACCTTCGTGCATGGCTCCTGCAGACTTAGCCATTGCCCGTTTTGGGGTTCCCCCCAGGTGGCAGAAGTTCTCATGGCTGCCAGAAAGCTCTCCACTTGATTCACTTATGCTGTGTGTCGTCGAGGCACAGGTCAGGAAGCATAGGAAAAAACAGGAGCAGATGTAGAATTCACCAAAAACTATTTATTTACACTAGCATTATCATAAAATAAACTTGTTCATAATAACTATGTACAGAGGAGAAAATGAAAGTTTTTTATTTGTCTCTGTGTCCCTTTTTCTTCTAATCTCTTTTTTGCAGTTTCAGTTTAGCTCTTTTATAAATCTTTTCAACCCCATCCTTAGCAAACATCCTGTCCTTGTAAGTTTCAGGAGTTTCTAGAATACAGTGTGCTTCTTTAGGCCCCTTCTGCAAAAGCTTTTGCAAAAGGCTCAAAGATTTGCACTAAGGTAACCTCTAGTTTCCAACAGCTTTTTTTCAATCATCTCAAATTATAATTATATACATTTCAACAGTAATACTATAGATTTTCCAAACAAAAGGATCCCGATATCAATTACATTTCCATACAGTGATTTGAACATATTTTTATATTAGCAGATATGCAAGGAGGAAAAACAGACAGCAAAGGAAAACTGAGACAGTAAGAGGCAAAAGAAATTGCAGATTGTCAGGCTGATCAAGTCTGAGGTCTCACAGGAAAATTTGATTGTGCAGCCAGCCAGAGAAGAGACAGAATAGGAAAGATCCTTGCATTTAAACACTTTCTCTATAACAAATGGGACAGTGTCCTGTTCTACCCTGTCACACTATGACGTGGAAGCAGTTTTGCATATGGGCCACCGTTCGTCAACTGGATACCTTTACTTGTCCAGAGAATCACGTTCTAGAGTATCTCCTTTCCTTATTTAACTCAGGCTTGATTTACTCATCCATTAAGGTGCACCTTTTAGCCATCTCTGCATACCATGCACCTACTGGGGGCCAGACCCTGGCCCCACTTGACCTGTCCCGTACTTTTTTGTGGAGTATTCTGCATCTGAAACCTCCCATAAGGGACCTGGTTCCTCAGTGGGATCTGTTGTTTATCTTAAAGAAACTTACGTTGCCTCCCTTTGAGCCTGCCACAAGTTGCGAGCTTTGCTTTCTGTCGTGGAAAGCGTTATTTTTAGTTGCCATTACTTCTGCTCAAAGGATTTCTGAGCTTCAGGCTCTGATGTGCAAAGAGCCTTATTTAGTTTTTCGCAAGGAGAAGGTGTCCTTGAGAACCGATCCTAAGTTTACTCTGAATCAAGTGTAACCACCCAGTCCCCTGGGGTTACTAGAATCCCATCAGTGTCAGTGCTAGGTAGGGAAGGCAGCTAGTGAATATCTATTTAAATGTGTTTTTCACCTACTCACTCTCTTGTTTACTTGGTTTCAGCTAAGATTAGGTTGTTTAGAACTCTCGCAGCAGCATAAGCCATAGCAGCTGGCTGTGAGTGAGGAGTTTTAGAATCTTGAGTTAGTTGTTGGTAGGAGTGTGTTGTCAGTAGTTGAAGTGTGAGGAGGAGAGCTGCTGTGACTCTGTGAGGAGAGCCTGCTTTCTCACCCTAGTCCTGAAAATCATCAGCCTGCCAATAGAACTGGTGGAAACCAGTGTCTACAGTAGGAGTTTCCTGAATTTCATCCCCAGAGGGATGAAAAGGACTGCTTGAGAATGTGTTCTAGGGGCAATCCCCTATTTGATCCAGGAGCTGTCTGTACGTTCTAACTGTGAGTAGATCTGACTTTGTGCTTCCTGAAGAAAGTACCTGTGCTTTGATGTTTCTTTGACTAAAAGGGAAAGGTACACCAGTTTTCTGTTCTAAGTCTGAGACTTATCTCAATTTAAAGTTTGTTGACAGTTGTGGGGTCCAGAGGCAGAAATATGCACATTGTACAGGACTTTAATTTATGCACTCCTGGAGTAGTGTTTTTCATATGCTGGATGTGAAAGTTCATTCCAAGATGCATTTTCCTACATGTTTTACAAGACGCGCTTTAAGGTCTGGAGTGACCAGTTCAGCACTACAGATTCCGTAAGGGCGCCTGGTTATTCAGGACATGGTGGCCAATGCCTGAAGAGAAGTTTACCCCCTGGTGTGGGTTGTGCTAGTAATGAGCCTCTGTGTGCTCCATTGTGGCCAGTTGCCACTTACAGAACTTTTAAAGTCCTATGTCTTAAGGGAAGTGTGTGTGCGACGCGTTGTAGCCAGTGCCACTAGAAGAAAGGTTCAGTTGTGGCCAGTGCTACTAGAAGAAATGTGTGTTCAGTTCAGGCCATTGCCACTGAAGAGAATTCAATGTCCTATGAAACATGGGAATACATAGAGTTTCTGTCAGATATAGTCATTTTGTTGTTCTGCAATTGCCTTGTGCCACGATGTGTAAACCTTGGGGGTCCACCCTTGCTTTAGAGAACATCTTTTGGAATAAAGTCACACTGTAGAACCCCAACCTGTTTAGACATTTATGTTTTTGCTTCCTGCGTGGAGTTACTGTGTACCCCTCCAGAAGTATAGATCTAGCATAGCCCTAGCAAAAGTTCTCTCTCAGGACCTGGTTAATTGATCATAATTGTTTATTGCTTTTGTACACCCCACCCCTTTGCTGACCTCTAGAAGTAATGAGGCTGGTATACATTCCCAAAGCTAGGAATGGTACCAATGTCCGGAGTGGTTTGTGCCCAGTCAAGGGTACCAAGGGGTACTAACTGTGTAAAGTAGCAGGGAGTGGTTACAAAAAATGGGGGCTTGTCCGAAGTTGATGTTCAATTTGGGGAGAGAACCAGAGATGTTTGCCGAGGGTATGGCTAGTATCTGTCTGTCTGGTAGCATGGCAGCCGAAACTGAAAAGGAAGCTTTGGACAAGAGGATTTTGCCCAGAAAAGTGCCATTCGAATGTGCTGCTTGTGTGCCAACTAGAACAGAAAAGAACAGAGTGCTGTTTGTGTGTTGTCAACTTGCAATGGACAGTAAAGCCTTGAAGTGTGTGTCCTAGTCTCTGCATCAAAAGTGTTTACAGAACTTGTAACTTGAAATTTTCAAATGCAAAATGATTGTGGACTTTAGAAACAGACTGAGAAATGCCCATAAAGTTTCGATGGTGCAAATTGGGGAGTCACTAGAGAAATTGCCAGAAACTGTGGAGAAATGGTAAAACTGTGTCCCACCGCTGAAATTGCAGCTGAGAAAAAGTTACAATTTGCATTTTAAATTTGCTCCTGCTCAACGATCGCCATGAAGGAAAAGCAGCAAGTGAGAGAGAGAGGCTTATTTGCATGGCGTCAAGTGATTGATGCGACTGCATCAGTCCCGCCCTGGCCAGCGCCCTGCACTGCAGAGTGTTCGAGGAAGAGAGAGAGAGAGAGAGGAGTGCTGAGCTGGTCAGACCAGGATCAACCATCGAGGGGCTAGTGAATGTTCTAATCTGCAGCAAACAGACCATTACTGTGTGATTTCGGCTCAACCCTTGTCCGACCGACTGGAAAGTGAGCATAGCGTCATGGCTATGATCAGCGGGACCACCAGCCTGTTTCATTCCAGAGGCCTTCCCAGGATCAGCACCAGGCCAAAATTTCTATTGGAGAAGCCAGCTACAGTTAACTGCAACAAACTGTGTGTGATTATCAACCCAGCTGAATCTGTGGGCAAGCAGTGTGATTTTTTGCAAAGAAGGACTGTGTGTTTAGAGCAAGTGCAACAAACAAAAGTTCTGAGCATAGACTGTGAGCAGTGGTAATGGTTTCAGCAACAGTAAATGTTTCTAAGCGGAAAGGGACTGTGAGTTGTATATTAGGGTGCAGCAAACAGGCAATCCTGTGCAAAGAAAGACTGGGCTTGCAAGTGACTTTGAGCATTGTAAATAGTTCTTTGAATTGATGCTGATCACAAAGTCAAGTTTAAAATCGTATGAATGTGCTGAAAGATACCAGCAGAGCAATCGATTACAGTTTTGAGTAAATTCAGTAGCCAGAAAAGGTCGGAAACACAGTTTTAGCAGTGGAACAAAGTTTGATGCATGAAAAAAGTTACCACTGCCATTACAGGGCAGGGTCAGCAATGTAAACACAGCAGCAGGGAGCCATTTTGTGAGACAGTAAAGAGACTAGTGAACAATTCAGTAACAACAAGTTTTGTTTGTTTGCTTCCAAAAATGGCTTCGGGAACTCACCGATATCCGGATCATGCCCGAGGCATGATCGCAGAGGAGGTGGCAGCACTAAGAGAAATAAAGGGAACTTTATATGGTGAAAGGTTGCCTCCAGATGTAACAATCCCTAGCTATCCAGTGAGACTGTGCATTGTGTGACTCAAGGCTGAAAGGGATGTATTTCTGATACCCCGCTGCTCGGATTGCCTTGTAAAGTATGGTATGAGCAGGGGCATCCTAGATTTGACTGGCTCCCACGTGACCTGAGTAGGGGACTGTGCATGTAGCAGCACACAGCACCAGGTTGAAACTGTTGAAAGTTCCACAGAGTGTGTCACAGAAAGAGAGAGTAAAGTTGATCCACTGCAAGGGCAGGAACAGAGAGGTTTCCGCGCCTGTGTCCCAGATGGCCAGTGCAATGGAAGGATCCATGGACCCATGGAAGCAGGGTCCAAGTCCTAGCCTAGTGGGGAGTACGAACTGCAAGAGACACTGAATTAGAGGTGTCTACCCCCGCACCCAGTGATGAGTGGAATGTCTCAGGAGTGAGGAGATTTGCTCACTCTTGGGCTCAGATCATGAGTGAGGAAGAGGAGGATGAAGAAATGTATCTTCATGTTGAGGGCTCCAGTGAGTCGCCTCAAGCTCTTGCCTCAGAGGAGCCAGAGAGAGAAGAAGGCTCCAGTAACCTGCCCACAGAGATGGTCGGGACAAGTTATTTCGCTCTTTAGTATGCGACACTGGCTCAACCAGGACTGGCCACCCCAAGCTGGGCCATAGGTCGCCGACTTGTGAAGAGAAAGCATGGAGAGACTGGTATGTAGGAGGGCTGATGCCATCTGTGAGAGGTCCTTTCCTCACGAGTCTGGGAGGAAATTGAACAGAACAGGCAATCCTGGTTGTTGGAAGAGGCAAGAAGAATTTGTACTTTATTGCAACAGAGTGTGTCACGGATAGAGTCATAAGTGATCGACTTAAATTCTGGAAATTGGGCCGGACTCTGTTTATGGACACTGTGCGAATCGTGGATGGGGCAGGGAATGAGACATTCCACAACATCAACTTTGAACTCCCAGACGGGGTCATAGTCCTCGCCCCACACCCTGAGTGGCATTACCCTTAATGGTGTCACTCCCTGTGAATATGCCCAGCATGCCTAGAGGGAAGCGAGCAGTGGCAGGCCAGTTGCCTATCATCCGAAGCAGCAGTATCCAAGGAAAATGTAGCTCTTCTTGTACTCAAGAATTGTTCAAGTGTATTCAGATTCATCATCCCAGCAGTGTATTCCTGTTCCGTCATCTGGCCTTTCAGATGACATCAGTCCAGCTGTTTTCCTGTTTCATTGTCTGGATTTCCAGATGACATCAGTCCAGCTGTTTTCCTGTTTCATTGTCTAAATTTCCAGATGACATCAGCCTAGCAGTTTCCTGTTCATTGTTTGTTTTCCTGAGAACATCAACCCAGCAGTATCCGAAGATGCCACCTGGTCTGAAGGGAGAGGGTCCTCAGCTCGTAGAAGTAAGGTGATCCTTTGTTTTCAGTCTTCAAGGAACTGGTAAGACCAAACTTTTTGTTTACTTTACTGACTATGCACAACACATCCTACATTCGAAGACATTCCACAGAACTGAAATGACTGTCATCAAAGACTCTCCCTGTGGATTGCAGTGCTCTACAGGCCCAGTCCTGTCCAAGAACTGTTCTTCAGCAGGCTCCAGCCTAGGAGAGACTCTTTAATGGACCCTGCCTATGGGCAACAGCATTTTGTCACTAGGTGGGACTTTTTAAGGCCTTCCATCCCCAAATGTGTTGTATAAATGTCTTCTTTCCATTTTTTACTTTTACATAAAAATATTTTTGGGTTTCTTTAGTGTTCAGGTGGAGGTTTAGGCACTGTGTGGTATGCAGAATCTGTTTTTGTGTTTTCTTCTCTTGCAGGTGTTCCTAAGAAAGAAGAGAAGAGGATGCTGGAGCTCAGCCGAGTTCCCCTTTTCTTAGAGTTTTTAGGACTGTCTGTGGTTAACAGGGTGTTAACGTGTTTTTCTTCACAGGTGTGAGGTTGTGGGGAAGTTTTGGGAAATGTAATGCAATGTGATGTGTGTCTTCCTTGTTTTTGTTCACAGGTACCCTGGGATGTTGGGGTAGGTTCCCAGTGGGCAGCCTAGTCAGATAGATTTTTCCGTGAGGGCTAGGGGGATAGACAGGGTGGGTCCTGATCTGCAGTAGGGGCTCTCAGTTCTGGTCTATTAGAGCATGCTTCAATCAGTTTTGGAACCACTGAGTATCCACAGATAGATCGTAGGATAGGGGCTGGGTGTCATCAGACGGCCTCTGTGCCTTAGTGTTGCCTGCCTGTGCCTGCACATGGTAGGGAGAAGTAGCTGTACCTCCCTGTAGGTAACACAGAGGGTAGAATGGCCTGCAGTCGGGTGGAGAAATGACTGTGGACAGTCATTTACCTGGCCTGGGGTGAGTGCAACCACCCAGTCCCTTGGGGTTACTAGAATCCCATCCATGTCAGTGGTAGATGAGGAAGGCAGCTGGTGACTAACTTGTTAAATGGGGTTTTCACCTACTTACTCTCTTGTCTACTTGGTCTCAGCTGAGATGAGAGAGATGAGGTCATTTAGAACTCTCGCAGTAGCATAAGCCACAACAGCTGGCTGTGAGTGAGGAGTTTTAGAATCTTGAGTTAGTTGTTGGTAGGAGTGTGTTGTCAGCAGTTGAAGTGTGAGGAGTGAGAGCTGCTGTGGGCTCTGCTAGGAGAGCCTACTTTCTCACCCTAGTCCTGAAAGTCATTAGCCTGCCAATAGAACTGGTGGAAACCAGTGTCTACAGCAGGAGCTCCTGATTTTTATCCCTAGAGGGATGAAAAGGACTGCCTGAGAATGGATCCTAGGGGCAATCTCCTATTTGATCCAGGATACTTTAAAGCTGCCTGTATGTTCTAACTGTGAGTAGATATGACTTCGTGCTTCCTGAAGAAAGTACATGTGCTTTGGTGTTTGTTTGACTAAAAGGGAAAAGGTACACCAGTTTACTGTTCTAAGTCTCAGACTTTTCTCAGTTTAAAGTTTGCTGACAATTGTGGGGTCCAGAGGCAGACTAATGCACATTGTTCAGGACTTTAATTTCTACACTCCTGGAGTAGTGTTTTTCATATGCTGGATGTGAAAGTTCATTCCAAGATGCATTTTCCTACATGTTTTACAAGACATTTTAAGGTGTAACTCTGAAAGAATCGCTGGGTATGAATATGGAAGCAAAGGGTGGCAATCCCCCATCTGGAGTGACCAGTTCAGCACTACAGGTTCCGTAAGGGCACCTGGTTATTTAGGACATGGTGGCCAATGCCTGAAGAGAAGTTTACCCCCTGGTGTGGGTTGTGCTAGTAATGAGCCCCTGTGTGCTCCATTGTGGCCAGTTGCCACTTACAGAAGTTTTAAAGTCCTATGCCATATGGGAAATGTGTGTGCGGCATTGTGGCCAGTGCCGCTAGAAGAAAGGTTCAGTTGTGGCCAGTGCCACTAGAAGAAATTGTGTTCAGTTAAGGCCATTGCCACTGAAGAGAATTCAGTGTCCTATGAAATATGGAAATACGTCGAGTTTCTGTCAGATACGGTCGCTTTGTTGTTCTGTAATTGCCTTGTGCCATGATGTGTAAACCTTGGGGGCGGGGGTCCACCTTTGCTTTAGAGAGCATCTTTTGAATAAAGTCACACTCTAGAACCCCAGCCAGATTTGGACATTTACATTGTTGCTTCCTGTGTGGACTTAATGGGTACCCCTCCAGAATATAGGTCTAGCATAGCCCTAGCAAAAAGTTCTCTCCTCAGAACCTGGGTTTTGTAGACACCTTAATTGATCATAATTGTATTGCTTTTGTACACCCCCACCCCTTTTCTGACCTCTAGAAGTAATGAGCGTAGTATACATGCCCAAAGCTAGGGATGGTACCAATTTCCGAAGTGGTTTGTGCCCAGTCAAGAGTACCAGGGTAGTTAACTGTGTAAGGTAGTGGGGGAATGGTTACACAAGGCATCCACTTTCCTGTGTATTGCCCAGCGTATTCCAACTTAGGGGAGGCCTTACTACATATGGTACTCTGGATGATCACTGGGTACTTCGTTATTATTTGGACCACACCATTCATCAGAAAACTGATCGGTTTGTTTTTTCTCGCCCCAAGAAAAAAGGGGCTTTAGTTTCTAAGCAGTGTTTATCCAAATGGTTGGTCAGTTGGATTGTTTATTACTACGTAAGTCGACAAGCCTTTCCAGGCCTGGTTAAAGGCCATTCTACGAGGGATGTAGCTGCTTCCTTTGCATCTTTCAGAAATGTGTCCATTGCTGACATTTGTGTGGCGGCCACTTGGAGTTCTGTCCACACTTTTATCCGGTATTACAGTCTGGACATTGCCTCAAGGTGCAGGGCAGGTTTTGGACTGGCTGTCCTGCAGGGCCTGCTCTCTTGAGAGCTTTACTCTGACCTATACCTCCTCCCAGTAACTGGTGTCAGTCCTGTCAGTGCTTGGGACGCAGTCCTTATGGTGTAATCTGCTGCAAGAGCTCCCTCGAAGTAAGATAGTACAGTTATGTAAGAACTTAACCTAACAGTAGATCTTCAAAAGGAGCTCTTGCAGCAGGTGCTGCTTCCCTCCCACCATCCCCCTGGTGATGGCTTCTCCATCTTTTTGTTTCCTCAGTTCAGAGAAACACTGTGCTGCTCTATTTTCTTATGCTTGCTGGGGTCCCCAGCAGGAGAACTGAGGAGTGGTGCTGGGGGGCCACCCCTTTTATACCATAGCCGGATGTCAGGGGTGGGCCGACATCAGGGGGTGGTCCTCTGCTATAAGCTACTAGCTAGAAGTTTTCTGTGGGGTTCTGGCAAATTAGTCCTAATGGTGTAACCTGCTGCAAGAGCTCCTCTCGAAGATCTTCTGTTACAGTAAGTTCTTATGTAACTGTACTATCTTCAAGCTGATCTCTTGCGGCAGGCCCTGCTTTCCCTCGCTCCTTCCCCCTTATCCTGTCTCTGTCTCTCACTCTGTCCTCTTCTATAGGGGTGAGTCTTCAGCTTTTCATTTTCTATGCATTTGGGATTCCTCGGAATCCTCATTGGTTCCCCCTTACGGCATCCTGCTTTTGGTCTCTGGCAGGAAAACTGAGGAGGATATGGGGCTGCCCGCCTTTCTAGGATTGGCTGACATCAGTGGCTTACGTTGGTGGTGGGTGGCCCCCTCTGGTAGACTGCTAGCTAGAAAGTTTCCGTGTGGTCCTAGTGCCTGGCAGCTGTAGTCCTACCAGTGATGGCCTGCTGCAGGAGATCCTCTCGAACATCTGCTGTTACGGTAAGTTCTTATGTAACTGTACTGTTTTTGTGGTACCCCAGATATGCTCTGTACCAGAGATGCGTCCATCATGAGCATGACAGTTGACTCTGGGAAGACAAATAGGATTCTTTCCTCCAGATGTTGAGGGGCAAGCCACCACTAGATGACATCCCATGCTGACTGGGTCCCTGAAACCTGCTGGTCCTATTGACCTAGGTGCTGGGACTGCTGGCGACCAAACTCCCATTGCAGGTGGTCATCCATCACATGCCCAGCAGAGCATGCTGGTGGTCGATGCCATGTACCCCAGCAATAGTAGGAAATCCTAGGCAGGGTGCAAGCGCGCAGTGTGAAATAATAGGGCAAAGGAGGTAAGGTCCTCAGCCTGGTCTGCAGGGAGATGGGCCTTAGCCTACAGAGGGTCTACTTCTGTCCCGATGAATTTAATTACATGCGAGGGTATCAGTTCAGACTTGTCTGGGTTGACAAGCAGACCTGAGTCCTTCCAGATCCCAGGACTGCTTCTGTGCTTCCTTGGATGGCCCAGCTATCAGCCAGTCGTCTAGGTTGGAATACACCCTGACACTGCATTCCAAAGGGCTGCCTTGTTGTCCCCAGGAGGGAGAACTGCAGGCTCTGCTGAACTATTGCCACAAGGTGGAGGCCTACTGTTGGTATGGGTCAGGAGCAGCAGAAATGAGAGTATGCTGACGTGTGTGCCCCAGCAAGGTGAATCCAGAAAAATTAGCAGTGAGGTAGGGATTCTTGACACCCTGCCTGCCGATTGGGACAGGGTTGAATAGGGCCCTGTCTAGGGTTACCACCTTTTAAGAAGCCCAAAGTGGGATATTTCTTACTGAAACAAGATTTTTCACAGGACAGTATGTAAACTTGACCGATACAATAGACTTGTTTTCTCTATATAATCAGAGTTAAGGCTAAGTATTGTCGTTTCTTTGTTGCTTCTATTGTTTCTTATCATTTTAAGATATTTTAGTTAAGGTATGATAGTTTTCAGCAACATTTAGTGGAAAATTAGAAAATGTTTTTACTACTACAAAGTCAGGGCATGCAGTATTTTTCATGTTTTTTGGCAGGACACAGCTGCCCAAATCAGGACTGTCCTGTGAAAATAGGGACAGGTGGTAATCCTAGCCCTGTTCCCGACTCCCAGTTGTTCTGGAGAAAGAGTTTAAATGCAAGGATCTGTTCTATTCTCTCCTTTTCTGTCTCTTCTCTGTCCGGTTATGCAACCAAATTTTCTCGTGAGACCTAGGATTTGATCACCTTGATGGTCTTGCAGTTCTCTGCCTCTCACTATCTCGCTACCTTCTCTTGCTGTTCTGTCTTTTCTCCCCCCTTACATATCTGGTGATATTAAAATATATGTGAATCATTATGTGGAAATGTAACTGATACTGGGATCCCTTTGTTTAGAAATGTATATAGTTGTACTGTGGAAATGTATATAATTATACTATTGAAATGATTTCGAAAGCTGTTTGGAACTCAAAGGGTTAACCTGACAGGCTAGTTTGCAAACTCTCTGAGAAGTTGTAAGCAACAGGTCAGTTCTGGGTCACAGTGTTCTTTTATCTGCACTTGTTGAAACATACAAGAACACTGTGCGAGAAGCATGCTGTTTTCCTAATGAGCAGGGGTTGCAAAGACTTATAAAAACAGAGCTGCAATTTCTTGCAAGAGAAAGAGACAGAGACAGAGACTGGAAATTGAGAGGAAACCCAGATGGACGTTCTCCATTTATACTGTCTTTGTAAATAGTTATACTGAACAATTTCATTTTTTTATTTTACTGTTACTAATAAATCGCTTGTTGTGAATTTTACAACTGCTCCTGGTTTTCCTATGCTTCCTGACATGTGCCTCGATGACACCGGTCCCCCACCTGTCTGACTGCCACCATGACAAGTCCTGGTGGGGGAGATGGACAGTGGGGATTGGCAGGGCAGGGCTGCCGGGAGCCCAAGCCTAAACTCCCATACAGTTCCTGGGCATGATTCCAGGAAGGCTTGCTGAATCAGTTATTTGTTTTAAACTTACTTTATTGCACCGAACAGATGAACTGTTTATTTAGAATTGCTGAAATGTTGAGCAAAATAGTGCAAACTGAAACACAGCAGTTCAAGTACAGGTATCACTGAGGCAGTCTCAGAGAATGGAGCAGCCTGGTGCTTTGCCTTAGAACAAAAGGCTTCATCAGGGAGTGTCACTCAGATCACAGTGCAGGCTTGATGCGTGTAAAATTTGTGATAAGTAATACAGTTTTCTTCATTGATTAAATACCCCCTTGCTATGGGGATTGGGGAGCGCTAATTAATAAAAACCCTCCGTTCATTTACCAATCTCATTCATTAAAGAGACAATTAAATTGGCAGAAAAGAATGGAGAGGGATCTCAACCAAACGCACTATTAGTGCTACAAGCATAGTTTAAGAAATAGCTCTATATTGTGATTTACATAAATTGTTAAAGTGCAAGTGCATACAGACACGCAGTAATTTAAAACAAACAACTTCAAAAAGTATGTTTTAAATAGATGCAGTAATATATTTAATCATTGAAAGTATGCTGTTAAATAGTTAACTTCTTTTACAATCAAATTTTATAACAGCTTAAATAATGGCAAGAGTAGATTCTCCATTCTGATTGGCTGAAACCACTTACAACCTGGGCATCTATTTTCAATAGAGCTCAGGAAAAACAAGTGCCAATTTGAGGTGCCCAATTACTTTAGGTATCCTTGGGCCACCCCAAATTCCCCACCCACCTGTCAGTACTGTCCTGCTTAAATTTAATTGTTTTAATTATTAAAAATAAATAACACAAACGCTTACTTAGGACCATCAGTGCTTTTCTCAGCTCACCAGTTCATCACCCCGACTCCTCCATCCATCCAGCAGCCTCCTGTCAATGATAAGCTCCCAGTCTGCTTTGCTCACAGATCCCAGTTGTGTGTGTTCATTGCAGCATCGTTGAGCGCAACCAAATCCTGTCATCTACATTCAGTCCTCTGCCCCAAGTGTTCCTCTTATACTTCTAACTTATATACTTATAACTTATACTTGTAACTCCAGCACTAACACTTCCTACCATGGCCTCGGACTACAACTCCCATAAACCCATACAAGCAGTAATGCAACTTACTCAGGCGCTTCAGCGCCTTTACTGGCAACAGTACAACACCACAGGAACTACTTTACAAAAAAAGTTTATTTTTCATTTCTTTTAACATTTATAAAACAACTTCTTAACATTTATTTTATTAAAAATAGTACATATGTGCCATTTTCAAACTGCAAAAATACCGTATAGGATTTGTGGTATTGGGGAATATCAGATATTCCAGGGGCTGTAAGGCCTCCCGCCTGTGGTGTCAGGCCTCATTATGCCCCTGGGTGGTACAATATTCCCTAATACCAGCCACCTTGTCTGGTATTATTGCTTACATAATTCTACATTCATTACTGTCATTTGACCAAAAATATATATTCTTAATGAACTGTAGAAATCTAACCATCTCTTACTTACATGACAATTTTTATCTTACTATGTTATAACAATATTCAAGAATCTGATGCGAGTTATGTTATGTTTATGTTCATTTCAGAATGGGCAAACTCAATTGAAAACAATTACTGTACTGAGATTAACCTACAACTTTATATATAACACCAAATAAACTGGCTTTTGAAAAGAGGTCTCTTAAAAGCATTGTCACAAATGCACTACGCAGGTCAGGCCCTCTGCTCCCACAGTGCTAACCTCAGAGTGCAATAGTGTGAACGATAACGGACAGGGTAACCCTTCTGTCTGTGTTGGGTCCGAATCACTTGTTAGCCTCAAGTTCTGGAGGGATTTAAACTGGGAACCTTATGCTAGCATTCCCAATTACAGGCTCAGATATGTACCCTCTTCGGGACTGCAGTACAATCTTTCACCAGGGGCACCCAGCCAGGTCTCCAAAATTAACCTTTAAAACTCTATGAGAGACCTTGGGTATATTCTTACCTTTTCCAAGCTTAGTAACACCATCATGCCTTTTAACAGCTATCAGACTTAACCCCATATACATCACATGCAAAAAGAAACCGAGAAGACACCCAGGCAGTATTTCAAAGACATGGTTGTTTAGTAAAATATGATAAAATGGTAAAATTAAACACCGAACAATATATCAAACAGCTTACAATCCTGTAAAACAAAAAGGAAGTTAGACAAAACACTCGTACCACAAAGACTTCATTTCCTTCTGTTACCTTTCTAAGTGCTTTCCCAGTCAGAGTCTAGAATCATGTGTCACAATCCCATATACATGTTTCATTTTTAACTTTGTTTGCCCCACCCCCTTTTGATGAGGTCAGCTAGAACTTCCCTTAGATAATTTCTGACACAAGTATCTCTGAGGATGCTAGTCATTGCTTTGAAAAGGCTGTACTAGCCATTTCCCAATTATGACAGTCTTTAATTAAACATTTTCTCTTTGAACTTAACCATCCCACACTCATGTCCTCGTGGGCTGATTTCCTGTGCTACTGTGATCTGAGGGATTTTATGACTCTTCACACATTTCTGGTTATAAACTAAAAGGAGAGGAAGTAGCCCAATTTCCCTGCCTCCTGTAATGTCATAAAACTCACATTTAGTTTCAACTTCAGAAGCATGGGCAGGTCATAAACAGGTAATAAAATACCCTTCTGTAAGGAAATCTTCATTAACTGGTTCTTCTTGTCTGTTTTACAACATCCTGTGGTTTCAGCTACTCACCTTGAAAGTTAAAGGCCAAATCTCTCACATACTGACATTTCATACACAGACCATTTATTTATAAGATAAATATCATACAGGTAACCAGAACAGTGGTAGAGTGTCACAAGCATCATTATACTTATGGTAATCTTTTATTTTAGGTTGCCGTTTAAAACACGTAGCTAGCTAAATAACACTGCTGAAGTCTGCCCTGGCCTGAGAAGCATAAACTACATATATTACAAAAAAGAAAGGAAGAAGAAACTAAGCATTATACTGATAAATACATTTAATTTCTTTCCATGTCAGTCATGTATTTGATGTGCTTTGTCCACTTCTTTACAAGTTCACTAGGTCTGTGGTGCCCTCCTATATATTATGCGCTAAGAAGGCATAATGGGCAGATCAAGGGGGCAAATATCAAATGAATGCCTTAGCCCTGCAGCTTCAGTACCCTCACCTTATAGTAGCCTGACTGTATCTGAAGCACATTCCCATGAACAACTAGTTTTGTGAAACCCAGGGTGAGCGGGATTATGCACCATACTGATGCAGAATTTTTTGTGTGTGTTCAGGAACGTCTTGACACAGCCCGACAGGCTGTTCTTGAAGCAAAGAAGCAGAATAATGCACTGGTTGATAGACTTCAGGCCCTGCAGCAGGAGGCATCAGAGGTGGAATTTCAACGAGCTGAGATGGAGGGGCAGATCCGGCAGCAGCAGGAGGTAAGAAGATGACAGCAACAATAACCTTGCTCCTAACCTATCACAATTTAAAGACAGTCTTATCCGTCACGCCAACAAACTTTCAACAGGCCTGCAACTATGGCTTAACTTGTTGTTTGTTAGTTGCATCACTTGTAGCTGTTTTAAGTACATACAGTACTTGATTTAACACAGAAATATATAGTGGTCCATCCAGTCTTTCCAAGCCTAATTCTGTGGCTGTGCCCTTGTCAGTACTCCTTACCCCCTCCCCCCCACACACACACACACGCCAGCACCCTATGTGCTATTTCCATGTGCCTAGTCCCAACCCCATTTGGAACCTCCCCACTGTTTTAGCCCCGATGACCTACTCTGAAAGCTTGTTCCGGTCCGTCACCAGTCTTTCTGTAAAAAAAATCCAAACAAAAAAGTATTTCTAGGGGCGTGGTTACAATTCACTATACATACACTGGCAGTTCCACTGGAACAGGTTTTCCATTGAAAGTCTTTAAGCTAAACTCCTCCAATCACCCGGGCGATATATCCACAACTCCATCCTGTGACGTCAGAGCTTTATTTCTGCTGGAGGAACATGCCCTCTCCTTAGCAGCTCCTCAGATTAACACCTTTTGAGAACAAGCTCATTACATAGATTCCGTGTCAGAGTTAGACGAACAGTGTAAACATAAGTGATTGCTGTTAAGCAGCAAGAATTAAATACCAAGTAAAGTACACATACAATGTTAAACTTAGGCAAGTAAGATAACAAGACATCAAGTTGGCATTGTACAATGTATGTAAAAACACAGTTAGAAGCAAGAGAGTGAGGGGTAGTAAAGGTAACAGGTAAGACAGGCTAAGACATACATAATAGATCGGAAGACTTACATAGGGGAAGGCGAATACATCAGCCAGAGAGGCTTTGTCGAAAGGGGTGGGGGGAAGAGGATATATTTACAAGTTGTGGAAACAGGTCCAGGTGGCAGGCAACTTTAGGGATGAAAATTGGGGGGAAGATAAAGGAAGGATTGGAGGGAGATATATTAGAGGAGTGGATAACTAGGGAAAATTGCTTTGGAAGGCCAAGGAAATTAGGAACCAAGAGTAGGAAAATCTTTGGGCCATCTAAGGGTTGCCCTGGGAGGAGACTATACAGTACCAAGCCCCTGTAAGAATGAAGGGAATAGTGAACGCAGTCATAGCTGGAATTTGCAACAAGATGGTTCTTTAGCTTTTATTTGAAAGGGCCTAACATGGCTATGGAAGAAATGTCCAGGGGTAAGGATTTGGCCAGTATGGAGCTTGATGGAAGAAAGCCCTCTGTCCTTGGGAGGTATGACAGAGTGGGATTTTGAAAACCCTACTATCGGTACTTCTGGTGCATCGCTTATTATCGTGCGGGGCGAGGAGCTTCTGTACCCCAGGGGGCACCAGGCCAGGACTTGATTTTTTAGCCATCATCAGCTCCTGCTTTGGTTATTGAGCATTTGGTGATAGTTCTTATTTCGAAGTAATTTCAACTTAAACTCTCAGTTTTGGTCTCCTCTGGTCAGGATCTTAGAGCCGTCTAAACTGGATTTCCGATTTTGCATTTGGTGCCATCAAAAGATGTCGGTCACCGACCCTCACGACACGTGCCTCTACTGGCTGGCCAGACAGCACAGCATGGCCAGGTGCAGTTAGTGTCTCTCTGTGCTTCTGGAATCCCTTGAGGATTGGAAGCACTGGCTTACCCTCAGCCAGCCTTTGAAATGGGATCTTAAGACCCAGTCCAAGGTCCACAAGCAGGCCTCGACAGCTGCCGGTTCAGCTGCTCAGCTCACAGCCTTTGAAGAAGAAGCAGCGACTGCTGTGCTGGGTACCTCCTCAGTCTTGGCTCTTCTCCTGGCTGGGTCCAGTATTGGAGGATCTTTCACAGAAGGCTTCCACAAAATGGTTATGGCCATCCAGACCTTGGAGGAAAGCCCTGGCCTCCATAGCAATAAATACAAGCACCAGTCATGAGGCCAGGGGAAATCAAGGTTCCTGTGATCCCTTGACTTCCCCAGTCACTCGAGTTTGATCGAGACTCCCTCAGTTGAGGGTAGGGTCAAGAGCTCATCATTACCCCTGTCAGGCTTTTCAGTCTCAGCTCTGGTCAAGAAGGCTGTGGAGATTTTCCTTGAGCCTGTCGACCATTTGTCAGATGAAACTGATGATTCAATCTTTCAGACACCAGTTCTGGCAGTCCTCACTCAGCAGGATGTGGCCCGATCAGTGTCCCCAACTGGGTCACCTCGGGAGCGACCTCCACTGGCAGTTGAACTTCTGAAGCCTCTTTTGCTCAACGTAGCAAGGCATGTGGTCTGTAATGACCAGCCAGAAGTTTCTTCTCAATGTCGACAGTCAGGTCGAGGTCTCTATCGAGACAATCTGGTTCTCAATCCCACTTGACTGGGCAGTGTCACAATCCATGCTCCTTGACCTCCTTGTCATTGGGCAAGGCTGGTGTTTCTCCTTGCCCAGTGACAAGGAGGGCAAGGAGAAACACCAGCGGCAGATGTGCCAGTGCTACAAAGAGCTCCTCTGGCAACAGTGGTTGATCACTGGGCATGGTAGGGCTTTACCCTCCAAACCTTCAGTCATCTGGCAGCTGCCAATTATGCCTTTGCTGATCCATGCTTCCTAAAAGCTCCCCGCCACTGCCTCTCCACCCCTAAGAGTCAAGCTGTCGCTACCACAGCTGAAGGTGGGTTCTCTGACCAAGGAGGCCTGCTCAACCTTCGGCTTGCCAGGCCAATTGTTGGTGATCACCCTATCAGAGGATCATAAAGTGGTCTGTGGCAAGAAGCAGTTAAGGGCATTTTCAAGGAATCCTCGGATGACTTAGATCGGTCATCTATGGTATCGTCTGGGTGTTGCATCTTTGACCGGGGTTCATTCAAGGAGTTGACCAGCAATCATGGGGCGATGTCATGCAGGGCTGTTCTCTGGCTCATGTCGGAGTCCATGAATGTCCCTCTGGGGCCTGTCCAGAAGAGGGTTAAGAACCCCTTTACGCATATCTTGGATAGGGACAAATCCATGGGGGTTGCCTTTCCAATGGCTTAGGCCATTTTGGAACTGGCCCTGGAGCTTTGGCAACATCCAATATCTTGCCCAGCACCTTCCACCTGTATTGTCCACAAATATGCAGTTCTTAAAGGGTCCCTTTCAGGAATCTTAGACCACCTCTCAGCTGAAGGACCGGTCTCTAACTCAGCCTTCCACAAATCCGGGGGCCAAGGGGATGTGGTCAAGCCTCTGGACAAAGAGTCCAGAAAGACTGGCCAAGCTGCTAACAAGGTGTGTGCTGTGGCATCCTTGGGTCTCTGTCAAGTGAGTTACTCCATCATGGTGGCAAGCTTTTGGCGCTCCCTGTGTGGAATCCTGATGAGGTCCTCCCTCACCTCCCTGCCGACCAGTTACCAGGGAAGTTGGTTTGGGACCAGGGTCATTCACTGGCCAAGCACCAGCTCCAGCTCCAGGCAGCCTTGGACATGGGTGATTCCTGTACCCGTGCCACGGCATTGACTATCTCCATACATCACAGGGCCTGGCTGTGTCTATTCACCTTTAGGGCAGACACCCAGCACAAGCTGTCTGATGTCCCTTTGCTGGGCACCAATCTCTTTGGCTCTGAGGTGGAAAGACATCTGACACATACAGAGAAGTCCAGTGCTACCTTCGATACTGTGGCTTTGACGCTCAGTGGTGACTTTCATTTTCCTCTAAGACTGCTTAAAGTTATGTAAAAAGGCATTGAAAAAAATGTTCCCATAGACTTGTATGGGGCGTGCCCCCACACTCCCCCTGCTTAGATGTCACAAAATGTCTATCAGCTGGCCGTGGGTTCGGCTGTAGTTACACTCCCTTCCCTACCTCAAAGGGACATCATTAAAAATTATACTTACGACAACAATTGGCTAACACTGCCATAAATAAGATATTGGGCTATGAATCCCAAACAGACTGTAAAATAGGTTGGAAATTGACTTCAAATTTCAGCTGCCATGCTCTTGCCACCTCTACTGATTTCCCATATCTTTTACTATGGCCCTTATCCATTCCTCAGTGTCCATTCTAGAAATCTTGGTGTTTCCTGCAAAGATGCATATTGTTTTCTGACCCCCCTCCACCATATTGCAAATAAGTATGTTAAAGAAAGCTGGTCCTAGGATTATTCACTGGGGCATCCTGCTTTTGTGACTCCCTTCTCCTGAGGGTTCTCCCTTTTGGACCACCCTCTGGGACCTCCTACTTGGCCAGTTTTCACCCATCCCATAGTCTTGTCCTCGACCCTCAGTTCCCCTACCTTATTTGTCAGTCTTCCATGTGAGATGGTGTTGAAAAGCCTTTATCACCCAAACAAAGAATTCAGTCAGATTTATTTGGCATGTCCTCCCACTGGTAAATCCATGCTACCTGGAATCCTCAAGATGAGAACTGGAAGAGGCGCACTAGAAATGAAGAGGCTGTCACAGAATATACTGCAAACAATAACAAATGTATTGAGAAAATATCCAAAATAGATCCAAACGCGAAATACAGTTGAAGAGTAGCACTGACCAAGTGTCCCATGGCTTCGACCAGATAGGTGTTCGTCAGGGTCCTGCTGGAATCCTGCAGTCCATTGGCCTCCAGGAACTCCACTGTCCTTTCATTAATTACAGACTTCAGTAGTTTCCCCAGTATAGACGTCAGACGTAACTTACTGTTCCCAATTTATGCTGTGCATTGAGTAGTCTTAAAATTACCTTGGTGACAGTGTTATCTGATTTGTCTGCTGCTATCTCCTGGGATCACCATGAAAACAGATGCATCTCATGGGACTATACTGGTTGGAACAAATTAAAATAAATAAATTGAGTTATTTTCTTTCAAATTAAAATATATGTAATTCTTTTTTTTCCCCAGCTACTGCGTCAGCACCAGGAGGGTGAGGAGATTGCCCTCAGAAACCTTCAGAAGATGCAGGAAGAGAAGCAGATCTTCAAGGAGCGGCTGGGCAGCCTGCAACGTGCTGTGGCACAGCTGGAAAATGAGAAGCGGGAGGTTGAGCGATCACTGGTGAGGCTGGAGAAAGACAAAATGGCTCTGAAAAAGACTCTTGACAAGGTGGGTCAGAGAGACATCTAGGTCAATGACTTAACTACTTTTAAATGCTCCATCCCTTTTTCAGGAACTTGCCACTTTTGTATTTTTCACATCATCTGCTAATTAGGCAGCTGGCTACCTGCAATTAGTGAACAATTGGTGGCCAGAGACCAGTTTGGTAAGAAGCAATGAAATTTATATATGGTGGAAAAGAAAATTAGTTATTTATTTAGAGACTGGGATAACTGAGGAAAAAGTTGAAAGTTACATTTAGCAGATAGTTCATTGATTTACGTGTTTATCAAAATTGTTTTACCAAAGTGGACTTTATGAGAATCAGTATTATTTAAAAAGGTCCCACGTAAGGAAGCTTCACAAAATGGCTGTTAAGTCTCAGCAGATTACAGCCATTCCTACCCGATTGGTCCCCAGAGTGCTACCCCTAGTGCAGTTTTCCCCTTAAAGAGCTAATTGTTCTGACACCAAGTCCCTATAAGCCACGTTTACACAGCGGCAGTATTCTTATCTTTGTGTCGCTTCATTCCTGATGTGCTCTGTGCTGCGGCTCAATTCTGTGTTTACACAGCCTGTCCTCCTGATGACGCAGGGTGCTGAAGAGGGACTGTATATTTTCGGGGCCGGGTTGTGCACCTCAGTGTCAGCAGTGACGCACTGGTGAAGTGCTCACTGCTTACCTCACTTCCATTCGTTGCCATGCCTTCTGAATACAGGAAGTGCTGGCATGAACGGGTCCATTGTTAATGATCGGCATGTTAGTACAGTGTGCAGCCAGCTCCACAGTGAGAAAAAGAAGAAAACATTGCTTGGCACAATCTGTCTAAATATATACAAAAAATAAGCAGATTTCTGTCGATCCTGCTCAGTCTGCTTCTTTCGTAGCTATTAACATTCCTGTTGCACCTCACTTCCAGAACTTTAAGGTGAGCAGTTTTTCAGTGGTGGGGGAAGGGTGTCAGTTGCCACCGCTAACTATGGGCTTTTTTTTATAAAATGTTTTTAAGTTTTGCACAATAGAAAAAAACAGATAATGGGCTTATTTGTGTAGAATAAACATATTGCTGACACTCTGCATCGTATCACTGTGTTGCACTCTTGTTTGCACTCAGGCCCAATTTGGTAGTGCTTTAATGAAAGAGGCAACATTAAATGGGAAATTTCAGGAAACATTACAGTAACAACAAACAGGAGACTGGAAAGGAAAACACACTGTTGTTTAGTAGTCTCATTGGCAAACCTGAAATTCCATACTACAGTGGTGGTAGTGGTGGTGGTTGGTGGAGGAGAGTGGTCCGTTGTAATTCAAATAAAATGGTTTTCACTAAAGGCAGACTTCTCTTCTTTGTAGTTGTTTTTGGGTGCCAGCTGACTGTGAAGCTTACAGCTTTGGTTTGTATGTTTGTGTCATTTGTGTGATGGGCATTGTCAGTGGTAGGGATGGTGTGGTTGGGTTTCTGCCAGGGCCATTGCATGCTCTTTGCTGGGGGCTGTTTGTATGATTTTGTAATGTGTGTTGGTGATAATGGGTGTGTACCACTGTGACTTTGGCCATTTGATGGTCCATGCTGGGGGTGGGGTCATGGATTACGTGTGTGTGTGTGTGTGTGTGTGTGTGTGTGTGTCTCTCCATGGTATATACACACACTCAGACCCCTGGTATCACACAATGCCCTAGGTTGCAATGGCACAGGCCCATCACTAGACCACAAACACAATCAGGGCTGCTGTCATCCACAGGCTACCCATTGTGGTATGGGTAGGTGGCCTTGAGAGGAGCTGTGGCTGCTTTCTATGTCGAATAGTCAATTTTTGCACCAGGACACTAGCCAAATGCAGGTAGTTTTGTTATTGTGCTATTAAAATTCAGCGTGCTTGTTGTGGATTAGGTAGCCATTCAATAAGTATACCAGCTGTGCCAGTGCAAAACTCTATTTGACCATTGAATTTTCCCAGTCACTAGCCCTCCTGGGTGCTGTCTGCCAAACTGAATTTTGACCCCTGTGTGTGTTCTGATATGTGTGTGAGAGTGCATGCATGCTACTGCAGCTTTGCGAATTGCATGCTCTGCATTTGGGTGGTGGTGTAATGGTGTGTGTCTGTCTGGATGTAACACACACACAAGCAGAACGACCCCCCCTTAGCCAAGCATGGACCCCCACATACTCCCAAAGCACTGTGGCACTGCCCATCACTACACACAAACATCTGCTATCCAGAAGCGGTCTGTTCTGGTGTGGACAGAGGGGCCAGGTGAGGATAGGGTGCTGATTGTCTGTGGTGATGGGTGTGTGCCGCTGCAGCTTGGGGTATTACATGTTTGCATGCTTTCTCCATGGGACACACACACACACAAAATCTGCCACCCTCAAACCCCCAGCACAGCTCTTACAATGGCCCTAGGCACACTCTCAATGCCCCATCATTACACACTCAAACACACTCACAGTCTGCCACCCCTGCTCCAGCGCTGGAGCTGTCTCAGGTGACTGTGTGTACGCATGCATTCGTGTGTGCTGCAGCTTGGGATGTAATACTGTTGGTGTTCCGAGCAGTGGGTCGTGTGTGTCTTGATGGGAGACACACACACAATCACACCCCCATCACAGGCGACACAATGACCCATGTGAGTCAGTATGTAGTGGTTCAGAGCACTGAGCTGCAAACCTGGAGAACTGGGTGTAAAGCCCATAGCCACCACTTCCTTGGGGGGATGGGGGCATAATTGTGTGTTGCTGTGCCTCGATGGGACATATACATGGGCCCCAGCATCCACAGGCAGTCTGTGGTGGTGTTTAGGGGTGGGCCTGTAGAGATATGGTGCTTTTTGTGTGTGTGTGTGTGACATTTGAATTTTGCCACTGCATTGCATGTTCCGGGGGCTGAAGTATGTGTCTGCCTCTTGATGGGGCACATATATACATTCATACCCTCTCACCCCAAGCATGGCTGGCACATTGGCACACTGTGCCTCAGGCCTGCTGCCTTAAGAAGCAGCCTGTCAGAAATTGGGGCTTGCAGAAACTCTGTGTTTTGTACTTGGGGGGGGGGCGTATTGGACCTCCACTGTGAGTGATGCACATAGCTGAAATCAGGGAATTAGAATGAGCAGAAGAGGAGCTTCTTAAAGTAGCATGCACCCGGCACACAAAAGCTTGAGAACAGAGATAGAAGGCGGGGGAAGTTTGTAAACTGGCAGCAGTTTGCGTCAGGGGGAACACAAGAAGTGGGGCTGGAGCTAGCTCTACATTCAGACTTGTATTCATTTCAGTAGGGGACCCCCAAAGATGTCAAGGGGGCTACTAAATTGTAGCTGAAGAACCCCCCTTTTATTTTTCAGAAAGTCCAGGACCCCTAAACAAAAAGTCCTACTGAGAGCCCTGATTATCTCATGTGATAACCCAGTAACAAGCTACCCAGTAGTAAAGTCACTGCACACACTTCAATTAAATTGAACACAATGCTAAATTGCAAGCCCATGTACGGTGCAGTGAAAACAAAAAATCTTCATGTCTCCCAACACAAAAGGGGCACTTTATATGAAGATAATCTCAGTATAGATAACATGGCATTTTTTTGAGAAGTGCATGCAGTCACATGGGGACTTGTAACCTTGTATCACTGCAGAAAAGACCAACAAGTAGTCCTTGGTGTGTATTATTCTGTGGATTTTTGGCACAGCTAGGAACATTGGTCATGTTATTAAAAAGTCCACAAGAGCCTGGCGAATTCTCCATGCATCATCCTGCATAGATGCTTGGTCAGACTCCTCCATGGCAGTTGCATATAGTTATGGCTGAAAAGAATCACCATGCTGCTCACGTAGGTTATGGTGTAGTATGCAGCAGGTTAACACAATAAGGGGAATACAGCATATGTTGATATCAAGGTGTTTGAGCAGGTATTTCCATCGGCCTTTTAGTTTTAGCCTACCAAAAGAATGCTCAACCACCATACGGGCACTAGAGAGACTGTTGTAATGTTTTTTCTGCTGCTGTCAGATGTGTCAGGAAAAGGTTTTGTTAGCCATGTCATTAATGAGTACACAGGATCTCCCAGTATGTGTATGAGCATGTCCACATTCGATAGTTGGCATGTCACATTCGGAAAAAGTAATCCTTGTGTGTCCTTAGCATACAGTGGGCTGTTTACCAAAATACATGTTATCATGCACTTTGCCCGGCCATCCAATGTACACATCCCAGAAGCAGTACTGGTGCTCCACCACAGCATGCAACACGACAGAGTACCATTCTTTACAGTTGTAATAACTACCAGGATTGTTGGGAGGTATCAGTATTGGAATATGTGTTCGTCAATAGCACCAGCTGTTTTTTGAGGAAACTGAACCACTCTTCAAACCCTTCAATAATTGCTTGCAGGCATCGGCTTGACAAGTGAACAATAATGCCTGAAAATACCTTTGTGATGGCTCTACAGACGCTGCACACCACCAAACAAACAGCAGATCGGAGACACTGAACAAGTGACCAGTGGTCCTATAATCATTATTCATTGCCAGTCTCCACAGGGCAGTAGCCAGCCGGTTGTCTGCTGGTATTGATTTATGCATACAGGTGTTCTGCTGTTGGATCAGCGGTTCAGTCTTCCACAAAATGAATAAAAATGTAGCTTTGCTCATCTGGAAGTTCTCTATCCATTGGCACTCACTGAATGATGATGTGTCCACATTCCAAAATAATGATCGGTCCAACTGTAGCCCACAAACATTTTGATGGTGGCGAACAGAAGCAATGTTAATAAATATCACTGAAAGCATCAGTTTTCTTTGCTGCAGATACTGTCGTACTCTGTTCATCTACTCTTCCATCTCTGTTTGACTTCATCAAGCCCAGTCAGCACGCTGTTTCAGAACAAAGGCCATGAAATCTGTATCCATTGTTTCTACAGTAAATGAGACAGTGAAAAAAAAAACATTAATGTTGGGCTCCTTTTTAACGGTCAACAACAAAATTGGGTGTTGCAACTGCTGTGTACACTGCTAAAGCACAACATGGAAGACACATTTAACCAAGCAGTCCATGCGATATTCCAGGAAAAGCCAGACAGAAGACGCTAATGAAACACAATGCTGAATACAGACTGAAGAAAGCAGTGAGAGAACTTCAAGAATTCTGCAATGTGGCAGCAAGGTTTAACAAAGAAGAGAAAACAAGACACACACATGGAGGCTGGTAGACCATAAGTGGCATACATGGTAGCCACTATTATGTTTAAAGTGTATGTTCTAGGGATGTGGATGTGATGTTCTATCCACACTGTCTGGCAGTTGCCTTTCCCTTTAAGGATCACCAGACACATCTTCTAGCTGGCTCCTCCCACCCACCAGGGTGGTAACTCCCATGGCTCCATCCCATGACGCCAGATCTTCCTTTCCGCTGGAAGGTTCAGGTTCCCTCCTTACTGCTCCCACGTTGAGTAGGTCCTGGCGCTCAGATCTTCGGATTTACCTCCAAAACTTACTTTAAACTCATTCGAGTTCCGTCTCCGCCTTGATCTTCGATTGAGGCCGCGATGGAGAAAAGACCGTTCCTGGGCTTTGCCGCTGCCTGCGGGCAGAAGATGTCCCATACAGACCCTCACCTCGTGCATCTCTACTGTCTGGGCCCACGATCATGATCCATGAGCCTGTGACTTTTGTCAGTCGTTCCACCGAATGTTCTTCACGGCCAGCGTGCTCTGAAGTTGGGCTGACCAAGAAACGATACCCACTGGTTAAATCAAAGGATGCACATTGGGTGATCTCCGCGGCTGCGGGGTCTGATGAGCAGTTAGCACAGCTCAAGGCTTTCGAGGAGGAGGTGGCCCAGGCTGCTGCTCAATCCTCTTTTGCCTCGGCCTTTGTTCCACTCCAGTTGGGCTCCACCTATTCGGCCTCTTTCAAGAAGCTGTGCCAGTCCCTCTCGACTAAAGAAGAGGGCCCCACCAAGTCACATGGTTCCCGCTCATGCAAGAAGGAGTCCAAGAAGGACAAAGAGAAGACTCATCATCGACGATCCTGGGACTGGGAATGTTCCCACTCTCAGGAAACTCCAGTTTCGACTACAGTCTAAACCACGGCCTTGGCTGCTGGATTTACGGTAACCCAGCCGGACCAGTTGGCTGAGACACCGGCTGACAGTGCGGCTGAGATTTTTCTTGACCCTGTTGACCGGTTGTCGTCTGACGAGGCCGACAACTCTCTTTTCAGGACTCTGGTCCTGCCAGTGACCATTGCCAGGTCTGCCCAGTTTACTGAGCCAGAACTGACGGTCATCAACTCAGACCAGGAGAAGCCACGGATCTCCCCGGCTCCCTCCGAGGCCCCCGTCAGCACAGCCAATGGCCGAGATCTCAGTTGACTTCGGGGTTGTGCAGGTCTCACCAATATCAGCAGTCTCGCTCTTGACACCATGGTAAGCAGCACTGCCAGTACTCATCTTCATCCTCCTCAGGTGAGGAGAGGTTTCAGCACAAATTGTGTCAATGTTACAAAGACCTTATATAGCAACAGTTGGTTCTGTCCGGGCCGAAGCTGACACCGGCTACCACCCCATCCATTACATGGCTGTTGCCCAAAAGGCCAACACCGGCTCCCCCAGTGGGGCCAATCGACACTGTTCCTCCCCCAGCAGAGCCTGTTCAGGCCCTGTTGACTAGGCCGAAGCAGGCTTCTCTGCCGATTGTGGGGAACCCACCACCTAAACAGCCGATGGCCGACGCTCTGACCAAGGAGTCAATGCCAGCTAAGGGACTTCCCCATCGGCTGTCAGTCACCCTTACGCCTGACCATTAGGTCAAGTGTGACACAGGTGGCCGCCCACTTTACGCGGACTCCTCGTCACACTCCCATCCACTAGACACGGAGTCGATCGGAGATCTTTCCACAGACAAAGGCCCTACTTCATTCATGGGCATTCTTCAGCTCATTTCCAAGTCTACGGGGATGAAGCTGGAGCCCATCCAAAGTGGGGTCAATATCCCCTCACAGAAATTCTGGACAAAGGGGATTCTCCAACAGAGGCCTTCCCAGTGGCTGAGGCCATTGTCGGCCCTGCTCTGGAGCTTTGGCAGCACCCTGCTTCTTGCCCTGCGCCCTCGACCCGGATAGCCCGCAAGTATGTGGTGCCCACCGGTACCCTTTCAGGGTTTACGGAGCATCCCTCGGCTGAGGGGTTGGTGGCTGATTCAGTGTTTCGGCGTTCGGGCAATACCGGGACGTCGACAGAAATTGGACCATTCGGACAAAAAGGTCTATAATGCCTTTTTGCTAGGTCTCCACCAGGCGAGCTCGGCCGTCTTGATGGCACACTTCTCTCATGCCCTATTAGGCTCCCTGGATGAGGTGATCCCTTACCTCCCTGCGGACCTTCAGACCGCGGTCAAACTGGTTTGAGACCAGGGTAGGACAGAGGCAAAACAGCAACTCCAGATGGCTGTGGATATTGGTGATTCTTATGCCTACTCAGTGGTGGCCGCAGTTGCCATGTGCCATAGGGCTTGGCTGCGGTTCTCAACCTTCACGGCAGATACTCAGCACAAGCTGGCGGATTTGTCCCTTTTGTGGGCACCGACCTATTTGGGCCTGGTGTGGTGGATCACCTCCAGCGCATTGAAAAGTCCAGTGCCACCCTGGACTCTGTGACATCCACCCAGAAGGACAGCAAGGGCTCTAAGCAGCAGAAGCACAAGCCCTTTTAGTCCTCCACTGCTGCGGCCAAACCAGCACAGCATCAGTCTGGCCAGCAGGCTCAGTGCTGGTGTCCTCGGGCCAAGTCTGTGGCCTCTGTGGTCTGAAAGCCCGGAGGGAAGGGACCCAGTGGCTCCTCGGTTGGATCCTCCTCCAAGCATGCTCAGTGATGGGATGGGGGTTGCCACCCTCAAACCCATCACACCTCCCCTGGGTCCTCTGTGGGGGGCCAGCTCCACCACTTTCTTTCTGCCTGGTCAACTGTTACCACGGACAGGTGGGTTCTGGAAGTGGTCGGTCAGGGTCTGCCTCTGGAATTCGAGCAGTACCCTCCAAGCCGAGCCCGCGCCCCACGGGAGGACTTGGTATCTGCAGTCACTCGATCGGCTCTTTGAGATGACTTGGCCCAGCTCCTCTGCAAGGAGGTCGTGGTCAGAGTTGTGGATCCTTAGGGACACCAAGAGTTTGTCTCCAGGTACTTCCTGGTGCCAAAGCGGACGGGGGGCTGACGCCCTATTCTAGATCTGCACGACCTGAACAAATTTCTCCGGTCTCGCACCTTCAGGATGGTTACTGTGTCCCAATTCATACCACATCTGGAGCAAAACGTGAGTTTTCTCTCTGGATCTTCAGGGCATGTTCTTTCACGTCCCGATCCATCCGTCCCATCGAAGGTTCCTCCATTTCCAAGCAGAGGGAACCCTTTACGAGTTCCAAGCCATGCCTTTCGGCCTCGCCTTGTCCTCCAGGGTCTTTACCAAATGCATAGCAGTGGTGGCAGCTTACCTGAGGCACCAAGGGGTCTGGGTGTACCTATACCTGGATGACTGGCTGATAGCAGGTCCCTCCAGGATGGAGGTGGAGCAGTCCATGGACCTGGCCCTCCAGACTTGCATCAACTTTAGCCTCCTGGTCAAAGAGGCCAAGTCTGAACTTGTGCCTCACAGGTGATAAGTTTCTTCGGGGCAGAGCTCGACTTGTGTCGCGCCAGAGCTCAGCTCTCGGCAGACAGAGCAGAGATTCTCTCCTCCTTTGTCCAATAATTTCTGGTTGGGCAGTTGCGCCCTGCCCGGGACTTCCTGCGCTTTCTGGGTTACATGGCGGCCTGCACCAGCATGGTCTGATGGGCTCGTTGGCATATGAGCTCCCTCTAATAGGAGCTGGCCAGCTAGTGGTCTCAGAGCAAAGGTCACTTCAACCAGCTGGTTACTGTGACCCAGAGGATGTGGGATGCCCTCCAGTGGTCACTCATCCCAGAACATCTGCAGAAAGGGATCCTGTTTGTCCACCCCGAGCCGATGGTCATCCTGATGACTGACGCGCCTCTCACAGGCTGGGGTGCCCACCTGGGGGAACACAGAGTCCACGGGCTCTGGCCCCCCAAGAGTCCGGATGTCACATCAGCCTGCTGGAGCTCTGAGCAGTTTGGCTAGCCCTGACTGCATTGCTCCGTTTGTCCAGGGTCAAGTGGTCCAAGTCCAGACGGACAATACCATGACCATGTACTACTTCAACAAGCAGGAGGGGATGCACTCCTTGCCTCTGTGCAAGGAAGCTCTCCACATCTGGACCCTCATGCACAGCCTGGAGGCAGATCTGCTAGCCATCCATGTGGCAGGAGCCTCAAATCAGCTGGCAGATGCCTTCAGCCAGGTGGGCAAGGCATCTCAGGAATGGTCCCTCCACCTGGAGGTAATTCAGTCTGTTCTCCCAGTGGGGCACCTCTCCAGGTGGACCTGTTCGCCTCCAGAGTGAACACAAAGCTGAGGTTGTTTTGTCTCTCCCCCCCCCCCCAAGCAGGGCTCACTGCAGGGGGATGCCTTCTCGAGGCCATGGACCCTAGGCCTCTTTTACGCCTTCTCTCCACTTCCCTTGATCCACAAGTTGCTACTCAAGGTCAGGAGGGACAAGGCACAGGTGATCCTGGTGGCTCCAGACTGGCCCTGCCAGTTTTGGTACCCCAATCTCCTCAGCCTCAGCAACAGGCTCTCAAGGTGTCTTCCAGTGCACCTGGACCTGCTTTCCATCAATCAGGGGCAGGTACTCCACCTGGAACCTTCAATCCCTGCATCTGACAGCCTGGTTCCTGAGCGGCTAGAGTTCCAGGCTTTGGGTCTCTCCGAAGATGTCCTCACCGTGGTGGAGGCATCTCGCAAGGAATCGACCAGAAAATGCTATGCCTTAAAATACGGTCATAGGTTCATAGGTATATACGAGTTCGAGGGACTAGCCCATAATGAACTCGCCATCCCTAACCTGGATGGAATTCATATTTTTTATTACCCATAAAAATGTCAAGATTTTTTTTGAATAACTGGAAGGAACTACTGTATACTACTTCAAGAGGCAGTGAATTCCAAGTCTGGACTATTCTCTGGGTAAAAAATTGATATCGACTAGTAGACCTATTTGTGACTGATTTTAATTGTAGTATATGGATCTGTGTTATTTCTTTTCTTATACCATTCTAAGCATATTGTTTCAGCCAGAGAATTATCCTTGAAGCTTTATAGATTAGGCATAAGTCCTCTTAAAGAACGATATTCCAGGAATAAAGTTCCAATTTTGTAATCTACTGTTATATGATAAAGTTTTACAATTATTCACTTGTCTGGTAAATCTTCTCTGTATTTTTTCAACTAGTATCTTATCCTTTACCAAGGTTGGAGCTGAAAAAGAGGCGCAAAAGTCTAGATTTGCTCTTACTACACTGCAATAAATAGGAAGTAAGACTTCCAGTTCTCTAGATTTAATATTTTTAAATAGGCAAGTTATTAATCTATGACATTTTTGGGAAGTTTTTTGAATGTGTTCAGAAAATTTTAAATTATTAGTGATTAAAATGCCCAGGTCTTTTTCAGAAGTTACTTTGTTCAGTAAAAGGTTGTTCAGATAATAGTTAGCACATCTGTTGTTAAATCCAAAATGCATAACTTTACATTTGGCAATATTAAAATTAAGTTTATGTTTCACAGCCCAATTGAATAAATCATTTAGGTTTCTTGTAACATAGAAATAGATGTACAATCATTAACAATACACCCCAACTTAGTGTCATCAGTGTATTTATTGACCCAAACCCCATTCTTGGTTTTCATACCCGAGATGAGAATATTGAACAAAGTAGGGCCAAGGACCGACCCCTGAGGCACACCACTAGTCACCTTGCTCCAGTTTGAAGTATAACCCCTAATATTTACCTGTTGTCTATCGGTTAACCATGCAGAGATCCAACTGACAGTATTTTTATGCAAACCAATATTGACCAAGCTTTCTATTAGGATCTTATGAGAAACTGAGTCAAACGCCTTTTCATAATCAAGAAAAACAACATCCACAGGGAACCCTGCATCCAGGGTGGAACTAATAGGTTCAAAGAAATTAATCGGGTTGCTCTGACAAGATCTACCAGCAACAAAACCGTACTGTGTAATGTCCTCTAGGCCATTCCTTGTGATGTGCGTGTTAATTCTATACATTATAAGTTTTTCCAAAATTTTTCCTATGCAGGACGTTAAACTAATTGGTCTATATTGTTCCACCCTCTGTTTTGTTCCTCCCTTGTGAATAGGTATGACCCAGGCTTCTTTCCAGTCATCTATTACTATACCAGTGTAGAGTGATTTATTGAATAGTAGTGTTAGGGGACCAACTACTTCATAAGAAATTTCTTTTAAAAACTGGGAAGGAAAACCATCAGTACCTGCAGATAAAGAAGACTTAAAGGAGTTTATAGCAGAATATACTTCTGGAATTGTAATTACCTCCAGACTATCTTGAATTTTGGGGATTTTAGATCAATAATTTCATTAGCTTTATAAATACTAGTAAAGTATCTATTGAATTCGTTAGCCATGCTCAGTTCATCAGATATTAATTTATTATTTATTAATAGTGGACCCACTTTCGAAGAGTTCTTTCTCATAGAGCCAATATAATTAAAGAACTGCTTTTTATTATCTTTATTGGTAGTAGCTAGTCTGAGCTACTGGAATGGAAGAGATTCTACATTTGGTGTCAGGACAAGAGATTGGACCCTTCAACCTGTCCGGTGGTTAGCATTTTAGACTACCTATGGTCTCTCTCCCCCAAGGGGGACTTTGGTCGATGACCTTTAAGGTGCACCTAGCAGCCGTCTCTTCTTACCAGGTGTGGGCTGGTCAGCAGTCAGTGGCACAAAAGAAGGTCTGGCCTTCAAGGGCCTTGACCACGTTTCCCCTCCGGTGCGTGAACCACCACCACCATGGAACTTGTTGCTGGTTTTGGCAAAGATCATTGGCAAGCCATTTGAACAGATGCACAGGTGTGACATGTCTCATCTGCCGTGGAAGACCACCTTCGTGGTGGCTATCATGTCAACCAGAAGGATCAGTGAGCTCTAGGTGGAGTCTCCTTACCTGGTCTTCCACAGGGACAAGGTTGCCCTGCGCCTCAACTCGAAGTTCCTCCCAAAGGTTGTGTCAGAGCTTCACCTGAACCAGGTGATGACTGTACCAGTGTTTTTCACCAATCACACCTCAGAGGCCAAACACAGGTTCCATACTTTGGACTTGAGGTGAGTGCTCACTTATTATAAAGAGCGCTCTGCTGGAGTTCAGGGAGAGGTTCGCCAGCTTTTTGTTACCTTCACTGAAGCCGAACCTGGCAGACCTGCAGCCAAGTGGATGACTGACAGGTGGATCGCATCCTGCATTGATCTCTGCTGTAGGTTGGAGGGTAGGGAGCCTCCTGGAGGGCTAAGGGCTCATTCCACCTGCCATAGTGCTGCATTAGTGGCTGCTTCTAGGGACATCCCTATCCAGGAAATCTGCAGGGCTGCTACCTGGAAGTCAGCACACACCTTCAATTCCTATTACCACACTGACCTCAAGTCACGCTGGGATGCTGGTTTTGGACCTCAGTTCTCAAATCTCTGTTCCTGAAGTAGGGGGTGTGCACTTTGTGTCCCTCCTCCCGGAGAACTGCTAGGAGTCTGCCAGACAGTGTGGATAGAACATCATATCCACGATCCTAGAAGAACAGGTTACTCACCTGTAACAGTAGTTCTAGGAGTTGTATATGTTGTTCATCCTGCGACCACCCGACCTCCCGGCTGGGGCCTACACAACCTGGCTTCAGCGGGCTAAGATCTGGTGTCATGGGTGAGCAGTATATACCACCGGGTGGGTGGGAGGAGCCAGCTTTAAGACTTCCGGCAAGATTTAAAGGGGAAAGAAACATGCCAAAGAGTGTGGATGAACAACATATACCACTCCTAGAACTACTGTTACAGGTGAGTAACCTGTTCTTTTTACTACTCTAATATACAATTCAGTTGCAACCAACACTATCAGCCTCTGAATGTAATGTGTTATGTAACTGGTCAGCTGACATCTTTTCTTCACAACATTAAATATTCACCACCGCATACCACCAGGGCATCTGGCTCGCAGTGTGACCTTGAGCAAATATGACCTTACTGTGTTTCTTCAGTCTTTCTTGCTGGAAAACTGACCAGAAGCAGGACCCCCACTGTAGGCAAGATGTGGCATCTCAGGCCGAGCAAATAACTTGTAAAATAAATAAAATGTTGTTTAACTATGACTCTTTCTCTGTTCAAAATAATTCCATAGATGACCTGTTTGCCCCCAGAGATGGTAAGATCCCTTCTGCCCCTTACTTCACCATGAATTTGTCAAAGTCAAATCCTGTACTGTCTGTAGTGATCTTTAGTGCTGTTGTCTTCTAGGTGGAGCGCGAGAAAATGAAGTCCGAAGAGGACTCCATGCGCATGTCTGCAGAGAAGGGTCGACTTGACAGGTCACTGTCGACAGTGGAACAAGAACTGGTAGAGGCTCAGAGACAGATCCAGCAATTCCAAGTAAGACTACACCTTTGCACCTTGCAGTTGTGTCAAAATTGTTTCTCAGATATAGAGACAGGAACTGAACACTACATTTACTCGATGGGTTCTGACGAAGGATCTATAGAAGGGCATTATAATATTTCTTGATCTTCTTATGAAGCTTCCATGATTCTGTGAATATAGGTTAATTTTCCATATACTCTTACATTTTATGACTTACTTTGCACAAAACTGCTTCCTTTAGCTTTGAAGAGATCAGTCATCTCTTCTACAGACATCTAGAGCTACCTGGAAGTGTTATCCCCTGGTAGGAGCCCAGGTGGCCCAGTGTGAGCTGTTAAAGGAAATTTCCGACGTAAGGCAGCCATGTTAGTCGAGTGGTGTCCTTCATTAATCGCCAAGTGACAATTTTGTAGTTTAAAAACGAATGAACAAATCAAGCCTCATTCATTTCAATGGGTGCACCCCCGAGCTCTCCATAGCCACACATCATTACGTGCTTGAGCATGGGGGCATGGCGGCTGAACCAGGACACTCACAATGCAGAGGGCTTCCAATGTAAAAGTGCAAATTACGAGGGATATTATTAAGGTATGGGATAATTTTATTCAGTAAAACCAGCATAGAATAACGGCTGATGAGGGAAGCCAACACTATGTGTGAGTGGTAGCTGCTCTCAGATAGGTTGGAAACTTCCTTTAAATGTTTAAACGAAATGTTTGGATCTTACTCCTGGTATGACTTTGACATTTGGTTTTGTGTGTAAGAATGATGCAGAATTTCTCATTTATGCTAATTGTTCCTAGTTTGCTGTTTAGAAGATAAGAGCCAAATCAACCTTATTGTAAACCATTTTCTGAAAAATTCCCCTTAAGGGTTTATATTATTATTTTTTAATTTCTCTTTTATTGAGTACTTTTAATAGAAAACACAACTTGCAGAAAATTGGTTACAGATGTATCCGTTATTATATACCATACATGCATACAGTATAGTATCTAGGATTTACAAAGTGACCATCCAGTCTCATCTTATACAGCTTTGTGACTGAAAATGAAACGATTGATGTTAACAGCAGGAGATGTATGAAAAAGGAGTTAATTACAGTTGCATACTAAAGATTGGTAGATAATAATGCATTTGTGACTTGTTTCCCTGGTAAGATCACGGATTGTGTGTATTCTGTTTCTGTGATCTGATCAAAATATTCAAGTTGTCACCATCATAGTTAAAGTGCATCCTGTCAAACATTTCTTCTATCATCCTGTTTTTTTTTTTTGGTTTTTTTTTATGAGGGTAATCCATTGCTCTTTGTTGGAATGGCTGGTGTTCACCAGTGTCTTGTTACGATTTTCAAGGCAGCTGCTAATACAGTTCGACATAGGTGTTTATTCTGTGGGGAGTGCACCCCCTGTTGAAGGAGACCCCACACCAGATACTCAAATTGACAATGGATGGTTGTTTCGAAGACTTAAGAGCAGGATTGAACTATGACTAGGTTTGCTGGCATAAAGCACCTAACTTTACCTGAGTTCTTTTCTTCTAGGGTTTGCTTGAAAGGACAGAGCAAGGAGCAACATTAACAGAGTAAAGAGAAACATTAAGTCTTCTTTTGGCTAAGCAGCAGGGGCGTAGCTACAAGGGTGCAGTGGCACCCGGGTCCATGAGGTTTGAGGGGCCCAAATCATAATTTTGATGTTTATTCAAAACTGGGGAGGGGCCCTGTAACATTGCACTGCACCCAGGTCCTCTGGGAATTTGCTACGCTACTGCTAAGCAGAGTTACTGTTGTGTTACTATTTTGTTTTGTGCTTACAGGTTTTATTACTGTTTTGTGCTTACAGGTTGTACAGTTTACTGCTTTATTTTTCTCTGATTTAAATTGTTTTTTTGCAGGGTATATTTTCTTTTAAATTGTTGTACAGGTTGTCTTGCTGAAAGGAAGGAAAACACTCACCAGGGTGGTGAGTCAGAGCTGTAGCTGATTGTTTCTGGAGGGCACAGGCTCAGTCATTAGGAGGGTAGAATGGAGGGGAGGTAAGGAGCCTGCCTGGCCCATGGCTGGGAGGGACAGGATGTGAATCCTCAGGATCACGGGAGCAGCGGCATGGGAGAGGGAGCTGGATGTCATTGTCCACCTAGGGGCAAATCACTTGGCTGGGAATGGGATCAGAGCAGTGCAGGAGGAGTTTGGAGAGTTTGGGAGGGGCCTTAGACAAGTAACACACATGGTAACCTTCTCAGAGGTGCTGCCTGTCTGTGGCATGGGTGAGGCTAGGGTACTTCAGACCATGGGAGTCAATGAATGGTTAAAAAACTGGTGCGGAGCTCAGGGTTTTGGCTTCACTGGGGACTGGTTCACCTGGAGGGATGCAGGCCTATACTGGTGCGATAGTCTGCATCTGTCTGGGAGGGGAACCAGGATCCTAGGTGATAGCTTTAAATGCTTCATTGGCAAGTATATAAACTAGCCAAGAGTGGAGGCACTGAAAAGAAGCATGGAAATCCCAGCCCCCCTCCCCACACAAAACAGGATAGTTAATAAGGTAAACACTAAAGTAGAGAAGTTAGTAGAGAGTAGGACAGGGGGTCAGTTGAGAAAAAAGGCAAAGGCAGTAAGGGCAGAATGGGGTCAAAGGGGTAAGGCTATCAGGCAATGTAGGGCAATGAGTACCAATGCACGTAGTCTGGGTAACAAACTCCCTGAACTAGTGGTCTTGATGGAAGAGGGACACCTGGATATCATGACAGTCACAGAAATATGGTATACAGAGAACCATAACTGGGATGTCAGCATACGAGGGTACCCACAATCTACCGGCAGGTTAGGGAGGTAGAGGAGGTGGGTAACTCTCGTAGGGGAAGGGATCAGCGGCGGAACTAAAGGGTAAACAGGGAGGAGAGGAGGCACTGTGGGTCACCCTGGAGACAGGAAATGGTGCCACAGTCCATACAGGGTTGTATACAGGTCCCGTCTCAGGGGAGGAAATGATAGAAGGCATCCTTAGAATGGCAGAAAGGGGAGATATCGATTAATGGGGACCTGAATATGCCAGATATTAACTGGAGCATCTTTGCTGCAGCCACATCCAAGAGCAGGGTAATTCTCGATATCCTACAGGGAGCATGCCTCAGACAGCTAGAGTTGGAACCCACTCGGGGATCAATCTTAGACCTGGTACTTTCAAGCGGCAGCAGAGAGGATCTCAGATTTAGAAGTGGGTAGCCATCTGGGAACAAGCGACCACCAGTGTGGTTCACGATAAACACAGCCGTAGAGTCAAGTCACACAAAGTTGAGGGTATTGGACTTAGGAGGGCTGACTTTGGCAAAATGGGGGAGTGCCTTAGAAAAGCACTAGCAAACAGGCAAGAAGGTGGGGTGGAGGAACAATGGGGAAAAATCAAAGCTGCCATCATAAAGGCAACAAGCCTTTGTGTGAAGCAAACAAACAAAACAAAATGAAGGAGAAAAACACTTTGGTTCTCAAAAGAGGTGGTGGAGAAGGTTAGGGAGAAAAAGATAGCATTCAGGAAGTATAAGGAAACAGAAGGAGCAGGACAGAGAACTGTACCAATTAAAGTAGAAAGAAGCAGGAAAGGTAGTCAGGATAGCAAAGGCCCAAACCAAGGAAAGGATAGCCAACTCAGTTAAGAAGGGGGATAAAACCTTTTATAGGTACATTAGGGAGCGAAGAAAGACCAGGGGAGGGATGGTGAGGCTTAATAAAGGGGGGGGGTGAACAGAGGGTGACAGTGACAAAGCAGACATACTGAACGAATACTTTTTTTTTGTTCTCAGTAAAAATTTTTATTGTTATGTTAAAAACATGAAGACAATATAAATATACATAACAGATCCTATAAATTGCTATAGGTTACAGCAGAACACCAGTGCTCTATATAACAAAAACAGTTTTGAAAGTTGTAACATATCATATAACCGAACATATTAAATATCAATAACTAGATCTTAATAATGACTTTGGAATAAACTTGTCGCCATAGATAAAAGAGGTGTAAATAACAGATACCTTTAAAAGTTAAACCATAAAATACTTCTGCTCAGTATTCCCAAAAGAAGAGGAGGGGGAGGTATCTAAACCAAATAATAGAAACATACTGGATAGGGAAGTCGATACCAGTCCATTCACAGAAGAAAGGGTCCTGAAAGAACTCCTAAAACTGAAGGTGGACAGAGCAGTGGGGCCTGATGGGGTTCACCCCAGAATTCTAAAAGAACTAAGGGGAGAACTAGTGGCACCACTGACTACCCTTTTTAACAAATCATGGGAGGAGGGTGTGGTACCTGAGAACTGGAGGAGGGTGGATGTGATTCCCCTTCACAAAAGTGTGAGCAAGGCAGAGGCAGGAAATTACAGACCTGTTAGTTTGATCTCAGTGGTAGAGAAAATGTTGGAATCACTTCTGAAAAAAAGATTTGTTGAGTACCTAGAGGCTAGCGGGGCACAGGACCCAAGGCAGCATGGATTCACAGCGGGAAGGTCATATCAGACGTATCTAATAGATTTCTTTGACTGGGTGACCAAAGTAGTAGACCAGCGAGTGGGCGTGGATGTGGCCTACCTAGACTTTAGCAAGGCATTTGACACAGTCCCACACAAGATTAATAAACAAGTTAGCCAGCCTGGAAGTGGGTCCCAGGGTGGTAACCTGGGTAACACATTGGCTGGACAACAGGACGCAGAGGGTAATAGTAAATGAAGTTCACTCCGAAGAAAGGGGGGTTACTAGCGAGGTACCACAGGGTTCTGTACTGGGACCAGTCCTCTTTAATGTCTTTATAGGTGACATTGTGGAGGGACTGGAAGGAAAAGTATGCCTCTTTGCAAATGGCACAAAGATCTGCAACAGGATTGATACACAAGGGTGGGTGGAAAGGATAAGGGACTTGAGAAGGTTGGAGGAATGGTCAGAAGTATGGTAGCTTACATTCAGCGTAAAGGAGTACAGAGTAATGCACCTGGGAAACAAAAACCCAGGGGAAGAGTACACATTGGGGGGGGTGTATTAATGACAACAAAAATGGAAAGGGAGCTGATGGTAGTCATATCAGATGCCCTAACGGTAGGTAAGCAATGTGAAAATGCAGTAAGGAGGGCTGGAGGGGTACTGGGATGTATAGGGAGGGACATCACCAGTAGAAAACAGGAAGTTGTTATCCCTCTGTACAGACAGTTGGTGAGACCCCATTTGGAGTACTGCGTGCAGTTCTGGAGACCCCATCTCTGTAAGTAGATAGACAGGATGGAGGCAGTCCAGAGGAGAACAACTAAAATGGTGCAGGGTCTGCACCAGAAGTTATACGAAGAAAGTCTAAAAGAGCTTAATATGTATACCCTCAAGGAAAGGGGGAACATGATATAAACTTTCAGGTACCTCAAGTGAATCAGCAAAGTCCAAGAGGGTAATATCTTTCAGAAAAAGAGATGTGCAAGAACAAGGGGGCACAATTTGAAGCTGGGTGGGGGGACATCTCAGGGGCAACATGAGGAAGTATTATTTCATGGAGAGGGTGTGGACGCATAGAACGGCCTTCCTGAGGAGGTCATGGGGTCAAAAACAGTTGGGGAATTTAAGAATGCATGGGACAGACATAAGGCAAGTCTGTTAAGAGGTAGGAGGAAGTAGGCTGTTGGGAAAACTAGGATCTGCAGCTTATCCGATAGGTAGGGAAGTGGCAGACTAGGTGGGCCAAGCGATCCTTATCTGCTGTTAAAGTCTATGTTTCTGTGTCCTCCCAGAATGGTTGTCACATGGGGCATGGCTGGAAAATGTGGTAATTGTCCCCTTTTCCCCCCACACCCCCTTCAGCACCTGACAAATCCCATTGGAGTGTAGTGCAACATAATTGTGGCAACTCACTCTGGAAAACCTTAACAGGATCTTTCATCTATTCTCTCTCCACTGTGAGGACTAAGTTGTTTTGTGAGATTTCTGCCACAGTATTGTTTGGATTTGAGGGCTAACTAGACAACCAGATTCCTTCTACAAGTTTTGCCAGATGGTAACTGTGCCCAGCAGTTTGGCCTTCCATAGGAGAGTGTACAAATTGGAAATCTGGTGAGAGTCTATCATCCATTTTCTCTCTATCTTGAGATATCGCTCTAGGGGGGTGTGCTCCCTGTGACACTCTGTCAGTACCTCCGGAGTTTGCAAGTGACTTCTTATTTGCAGATATCTGTAAAATCTTCCTTCGAGGGGACTTGCAGCAGGCAACACCGGTAGGACTGAAGGCTCCAGGACCACACGGAAAACATAGCTAGCAATCTTATCATGGGGGACCACACACACCGACGTCGGCACCCTGATGTCCGCCTATCCTATAAAGGGGTTGGTCTCCCAGACCTACCTCAGTTCTTTTCCCGCCATCAACCTGCACACATCGGACCTGCACGGACACCTGCTTCAGTCAACCGCCATTTTCCTCGCGTTTACCTGCGCTTTATTTTTCTCTTTTACCGTTAGTAACATTGAAAATTTTGGTGTTTTCTTTATCAGGTTTACGTCTTCTTCTCCAGCCTCATCTTCTGACCATCCGATAAAGTGTGCCTGCAGCAAGCAGATACCCGCCAAAGATGGTCACTCTTCCTGCCTGCTCTGCTTAGGCCCTAGCCATGACACCGAGGCCTGCCAGCACTGCCAGGACTTCAATCAGGCCACATGTAGACGCTGCTTGAAGACTTTGGAAAGCTACCTGCTTTAGCAGAAATTGGCCGAGATAGTGAAGAAGCTTCAGGCCAAAAGTTCTTCTACCACCCTGGCTCAGTCCTCTGTGGCATCTTCTTCTTCCCAGAATGAGAAGTCGTCGAGTGGGAAGCGTAAGCACTGGGACCGTCCTTGGTGAGCCTCTCGTTCATGGTCGCCACACAGACCGGCCACCGCCTGTGGGTCTTCTTCCTGCAGGGGGGACGGTCCCTCTTTCATCGGCAGCCCTCATGCCTTCCCGGCTGCCGGTGGTGCAGCCACCTGCCCTCATCTCCATTTCGGGCATCAGACCTTTGGGACAGCAGACTTTGTCCCCCGCCTCCCCACGCTTGATGCTCAGTCCCTTAACACCCACGGGTCCTCAGCCAGGTGACTTGTCCAGGGTTGGAACCTCCGATGGTGGCTCTTCGCTCATCGCGCCCCGGCCAGGGTGTTGCCTTTGTCGGTCCCCGAGTCTGGTGCTGGTGCTAGCCCTTTCAGGCATCACTCGAAGCAAGCGCTTGCCTCCTCTTCCTTGCAAGCGACACCTCTGCCCGCAAGCACCAGCCTCGCCATCGGGGACAACATCGGCTACTTTGTCAGACCAACACTGGCTTTCGCCTCTCAGGCTAGCACCTGCTTCACCAACACCTCAACTGATGAGTGCTCAACTGTCATTGCCTCAGCCCCAGCCTATACCTCAACCAACAACTGCTGAGCCTCCTCGGTATCCTCAGCCAGCGTTAGGCGGACCTACACCAGGGTACCCTACGCTGGCCCCTCCACTGACACATCCATACCCTCCTCCTCAGTATCCTTATTCTCCCTATAATCCACCCCCACCGGTGGATTATAATGTGCTGTTTAATGCCTGGTGGTTCTTTGCACTAAATAAGGATGCACCAAGGTGACCATCTCCCCCTCATCCTCCCCGGGGTCCCTCTCCTCAGGACCCAACCCGGGCAGGACCTAGCGACCCCCGCACCACAGGGTCTTCTGGGGGTTGCATGGGGAGTTCTGATCAGTCTATGGACAACAGTCGCCCTCAGATGCCGGTCCCTGACAGTGATCAGTCTAGAGACAACTCTTCCTCTTCCTCTTCCTCTTCCTCTTCCAATTCTCAGAGTTGTCAGAAGACTCCAGGGGCTCTTCTGATGGTCAGGAGCATGCTAAGGAGACACCTAAGTTTCCTGACAACCCCTCTTTTCTTGATGTTATGCGTCATATCCAGTCCCTCATGGGATGGGAAACAGAGGAGTCTGATCCGGAACACCATTGCCTTGCTATTTACTTACAGAAGGAGGAGACCCTGCCCTTGGTGGGCCCTCCTTTAATTGACTCTTACAAAGATGTTACTAAGGTGGCGCGGAACCACTCTTCTTCCACCTTGGCCATGCCTAAAACGCGGATCACCTCTATCATGTGCTGGTGGGCAAGTCCTTCTTTAGAGCACCCCATGGCAGACTTCCATGGTCATAGAATGGGCACATGACCGTACAAAGAGGCCTAAACATATCATTACTCATCCCCTGATAAAGAGTCCACCAACTAGACCAGCTGGGCAGTGCATATTTGCCTCTGCCACTGGCCCTTTGGGCATTTAACTATCTAGTCCGTATGGTACAGTACCAGAATGCCCTCTGGGATCAAGCGAGGGATCTGGTTCAAACCCTCTCTGAGGAGTCTACTAAAACTAAGTTGGCCCAGCTCCTGAAATTCAGGTCGGATGTGGGTACCCATGTGCCAAGGGTGGCATATGCTACACTTGATGCCTCCAGGCGTGGGGCAGCGACAGGGATCTGCCTTCACTGCCATTAATGGCTGAGGGTGTCTGGCTTTGTACCTGATGTGCAGGCCAAAATTCTTGGATGCCCCTTTTAGGGGATCCGTCTTGTTTGGGGGAGATGCCCATAACATTATCTCCTGCCTTCAAGAATCGGGCAAGGCCCTAAGGTTGGTGCATTCCCTCTACTGATCCCAGCCTTGGTCTTCCCAGTGTCAGTCCTTTTGTCAGTTCTCTCACCAGCCCTCCAAGGATCAGCAGTCGAAATGGCCCTTCAAGCGCAAGGCAAACATCCCCCCCAGTCAGAATGGCTGCCCCTAGAGTGCCTACAGCCGCTTTTCCCACCCCCAGGTCCACCGCCTGACTCCTTGCTCACCCCCTCCCCAGCAGAGGCCTTGGGGGAGGTGGTCAGGGGTCGATTCTCAGTTTACCTAGACGAGTAGCAAACAGTGACCTTGGATCAATGGGTGCTGCAGCTTATAGAACTGGGTCATACACTTGAATTTCTGGAGCCCCCTCCGGAAAGCCCTCCCTTGCTCTCCCATTACCCTCAGACCCACATTTTCCTCATCCAGGAAGAGATTCAGCCACTCCTGTGCAAAAAAGCCATAGAGCCCATCCTTCCAGCTCAAAGAGGAAAGGGGTTCTACTCTCACTTCTTCCTTGTCCCCAAGAAAACAGGGGACCTGAGGCCAATCCTGGACCTCAGCCACCTGAACCTCTACATAGAGTGCAAGCGCTTCAGGATGGTCACTCTCCAGGGGTTGCCAGTCCAGGGGAACTGGCTCTGTTCCCTAGACATTAAGGATGCATACCTTCATATCCATGTTTTTCCATCCCATCACTGCTTCCTCGGTTTCTGCTTCCAGGAGGACTACTTTCAGTTCGGGGACCTCTCTTTTGGCCTTTCCTAGGCACCTTGGGTTTTTACCACGTACCTGGTGGTAGTGGCTGCAACTCTGAGGAGACAGGGCTTTTATGTGTTCTCTTACTTGGACGACTGGCTGCTGACAGCCCCTTCCAGGGACCTTTTGCTACAGACCATGGAATGCACCTTTCGGTTTTTCCAGGCTTAGGGATCACGTTCAGTCTGCCAAAGTCTTGTCTCTCTCCATGCCAATGCCTCAAGTATATCGGAGCGATCCTGGACTCTTCCCAGTTCACAGCTTTCCTGCCAGCAGACAGAGTAGAATGCTTGATAGCGCAGACCCCGTTAGTCTCCTCTAGTTGACAGATCCCGGCCAGAACATTTCTCCACCTGTTGGGGCACATGGCAGCAGCTATAGCCACAGTTCCCCTAGCCTGTCTGCATATAATGGTTCCTCATTGGACCTTTCGGGTCCAATGAGACCAACCTACCAACAACCTGGATCAGCCAGTACTAGTCTCCGACCCAGTGAGGAGGACCTTAGTGTGCTGGCAGAACCCTGCCAACCTTCTGCGAGGGGTCCTCTTTCAAGCTGTGCCCTCCTCAGCAGATCCTCATGACGGATGCCTCAGCCCTGGGCTGGGGTGCTCACTTAGCTGACTGTCAGACCTAGGGGACCTGGTCCGAGTCAGAGCAGAATCTCCAGATCAGTGTGCTGGAGATGCGGGCAGGTCTTTATGTTCTGCAGGTCTTCCAGACCCACCTTCTTCCCAGCCCACTGCTGGTGCAGACAGGCAGTATGTCCATAATATACAGTGAAGCCCACCAGGATGAAGCGCAGCACTGTGGAATTCTGCAGTAGAGTTACTGCAGCAAACAGTGCAATTTAATTGGGAGTTAATCCCTTTTGTCATGCAGTAAAATTGTGACACTGCGCTTCATCCTGGTGGGCTTCACTGTACTACATCAACAAGCAGGGAGGTTCTCATTCCTGCCCTGTTTGTCAGAAGGCAATGAGGGTCTGGTACTGAGCCATCGAGCACGGCCTGGAACTTTCTGTCATCCATCTCCCAAGCGAACCAAAACGTCCTGGCCAACAGTCTAAGCTGGTCCAGGTCAAGGACTCACAAGTGTGAACTCCTGTCCTCAGTGGTCAGAGATCTCTTCGACAGGTGGGGCTGTCCAGAGTTGGACCTTTTTGCGTCTCCTCTCAATGCAAAACTATTGCTTTTCTGCTCGCTCAGTCCACGGCCTGGAGTTTTCTGGTTACGAATTGTTGACCCTCTCCAGAGGGGGCAGAGATGATTCTCATAGCTCCCTACTGGCCACATCAGATTTGGTTCCCCCTACTGCAGCAGCTGGCAGTGAAACCTCTGGTACCCTTGCCCCTGTGCACCGGCTTGCTCTCCTAGGAGCAGGGCACCCTGGTCCATCCCAACCTCAAGTCTCTACATTTACATGCGTGGCTCCTGCAGACTTAGCTATCACCCACTTTGGGGTTTCTTCCAGGATTGCTGATGTTCTGGTGGCTGCTAGAAAACCTTCCACTAGAGCCACCTATGCCATAAAGTGGAAGCGCTTCCCCCTATGGGCCACTGCTCTCCATCTGGATCCTACCTATCTGGTAAATCTGATCTTGGAGTACCTGCTTTCCCTTTCAGACTCAGGCCTGGTGCTCCTCTCTTAAGGTGCATCTGCGCAGCATGCACATACTGAGGGCAAAGCTGTTGCCCAGCTCAAGGTATCCCACACTTTCTTGTGGGATATCTTGCATTGAACTCTCCATTCGGGACCCGTCCCTCTGACTGTACTTTTCATGTTGGAAAAGCTCACTCTGCCTCCCTTTGAGCTGGCCGGGTTGCAAGCTACGCTTTCTGTCATGGAAAGTGTTAATTTTGGTTGCTGTTACTTCTGCTTGGTGGATTTCGATCTTCAGGCTCTGACGTGTAAAAGCCTTACTTAGTTTTTCCTACGTTTTTGCCTAAGGTGGTGACTGAGTTTATGTTAAACCAATCCATCCACCTACCGGTTTATTTCCTGGCGTATTCTTGCTTCATATTTTGGATGTTCACAGGGTGCTTTGTTATTATACAAATCACACTCAGACTGTTGGAAAGACTGACCAGTTTGTTTCTTTTGCCCCCAGGAGAGAAGGGGCACCTGTTTCAAAACAATGTTTGTCAAAATGGTTGGCTAATTGCATTGTTTATTGTTTCTATAAGTACAACAAGCCCTTGCCTGGGGCGGTGAAAGGCCACAGGCCACTCCACCAGAGGCATGGCTGCCTCTACCGCCTGTTTCAGAAATGTGTCTGCTGCGGACATCTGTGTGTCAGCCACTTGGAGTTCTGTCCATACCTTGGTTTGTCACTACAGTCTGAATATTGCCTCTAGGCACAGAGCCAATTTTGGCCTTGTCGTTCTTCAGGGCCTGCTTTCTTGAGCCTCCTGCTGTTGTCTTCTGCCTCCTCCTTCTGGCTGACTTTTCGGTCAGTTCTGGTACTGCTTGGGATTCAGTCCGACCAGTGTTGCCTGCTGCAAGAGACCCTTCGAAGTAAGATAGTACAGTTACGTAAGAACGTACCGTAACAGTAGATCATTGAGAGGAGCTCTAGCTGCAGGCGCTGCTTTCCCTCCCTCCTTCCCCCTGATAGTTTCTTCTCCTTTGCACTGATTCTGCTTTTCCTCGGCTCTGAGGAACTGCCTTGGTCCTCCTTTTGCCTACTGCATGAGGTCTCCGGTAGGAGGGCATGAGGTAGGTCTGGAGAACCGCACCTTTATGGGATAGGTGGCCATCAGCATGCTGACATTGGAGGGGTGGTCCTCCTTGTTAGACTGTTTGTTAGAAGTTTTCTGTGTAGTACTGGCACCTGGTGGCTTCAGTCCTACTGGTGCTGCCTGCTGCAAGAGCTCCTCTCGAAGATGTACTGTTTCGGTAAGTTCTTACATAACTGTGCTGTTCTCTTCTTTGCATCTGAAACTTATTCTGACATGGAACAAATTAGATAATGTGGCCTTGTTCTAAGAAATCTCCATAGCAGTGCAGCTCTTTCCTCCCCCACTGTTTAAATCCAGGATCAGTACTATCTGAAATTAAACCTGCATTGCCTAGAATGGGTAATCTGGTTATTTCTAGTTGCACTGTTACAAGGATATACTTTTACATAAAGTGCCTAGGGAAATTCTTGCATCTTGATTGGCCAAGACTTGGTTCGAGCAGTGGCATCAGGAGAGAGCAACCAGTGACTGAAAACAGATACTGTAGCTGCTAACCTGGGTGCAGTGCATTCCATATATTGCTGCCAGTTGCAAAGAATTTTCTTTTTTAAAGTGGTATCCTTTATTTTTCAGTCAACTAATTTACTTCCAAGAAAAATCTTCAGCATGCCTTCATTGTAACCTTTTCCCCAGTTCACTTCACAGATCTTTTCGTGTGACATTTATACTACCGTGGTTACAGTTTAATATCCACACTCCTGTAGTTAGCTGGAGACTGCTGAGTCACCAGACGTCTTCAAGCTAAGCCCCTTCCACCACCTGCTTGGTTTTATCCTCCGGCTCTGCCCCTTGATGTCGGATCTTTTTTTTCGCTGCAAGAGACAGATCTCTTCCTTCACGGCTCTGCATGCATAGTATGATTCTTTGGCAAACTTCTACTTAAATAAAAAAATAAAAAAATTTCAGCAAATATAGCTGCTTTTGTCTTCCAGTTTTCTCTCCGTCGATCTCTGAAATGGAAGGGTTGAAACCTGGGTTTAATCACTGTATGCACTGCAGCCAGAAAATGTCACTCACAGACACCCATGACTTGTGTGTGTGTGTGTGTGTGTGTGTGTGTGTGTGTGTGTGTGTGTGTGTGTGTGTGTGTGTACTGCCTTGGTGAGTCATAACGTTCAGTAATGTCCTTGCATTCTTGCTGCCTGGCCATGCACCCATTGTTGGAGAAAAGGAAGGCAAATTTACTCCTTGATATGCCAGTGGCCAGCAAACAGCTCTCAGCAGCTGCCAGATCCGCAGCACAACTAGCAGCCCTAAAGGAGGAGGCAGCGGCAGCTGGGATGGGCTTGTCCTCAGTCTTGGTGTTGGCCCCGGTTGGGCCCAGCATCAGTGGGCCTTTCACAGATGATTTCTGCGAAATGTGTAAGGTTGTCCAGACCTACAGGGTTAGTCCATCCTACCAGAAATGACACAAGAAGCCCTTTCAGTCATGAGACTGGCAACGATCATGCTCGATTCCCCTAACCGCTCAGTCGTGGTCTATTTCCTGCTGGTCAAGGGGCATGTTGAGGTTCCCATGGTAACTCCACCAGACCAGACCCTTCGACCTCAACTCCAGTCAGTCAGCTAATCGAGATTTTCCTCATTTGTTCCCATAGACGCCATATGGTATCGGAATCATCCATTGTTGGAATGGACCCAAAATGGCCACCGGGAGCAAATGAGTTAAGCTGGTCGACTGGTTGTCGGAGATCAACAAGGAGTCATTGATCTCATAGACCCTGGTTCTCCTAGTTCTTATGCAGGAAGACAACAACCATGGCCAAGCCATTATGGGAGATGTGTACCCTAGTGATCATGTGTCTGGGCACTGTGAGGCCTTAAGTGGTCTCGCTGCCGAAGCATGTGATCTACACTGATCTTCCAGTAGACACGATCCTTGGATCAAAGCTGAGGTGCCGCTCGTGGTCCCACTCTCGCTTGATCATCTGGCATCGAACCCAACATTCATCAGTCTAGTCATCCTCAGGGGAGGGTTTATGCCATCTTCATAGGAAATACAAGGACCTGCTTTGGCATCAGAGGTCTCACCCGTAAGGGCAGTGCTCTGCTTCTGGGACTGGCTGTCTCTTGGTTCACTGCGGTGACCATTCCGCAGCTGGTGACCCAGCAATCAGCTGCGTCCGCCTCTTCTCCACTGGTAGTGGAGCCCCCTCCTCTGCAGCTGCAGTCCAGGGCTTCCACTAAGGAGTCCCACCTAGCTACCGGCCTGCTGGGCCATTTGTCCGTTGAGGTTGCTCCCCAAGAAATGGACCTGTGTGATGTTCAAGGACCACTGGACTGAGAAGATGGGTTGTCGGTGGCCTCAAGCAGGTCCCAGATGCTCGATTGAGACTTTTCAGATGGTTGAACTACCTCATTTGGCTCTACTTCCTTTGGTGCTTTGCTCCAGTTGGTGTCCAAATTCCTGGAAGTCTCCTTGGATCATGTTCAGAGGCAGACTGAATACTAGTTTACGGATATCTTGGAAAGAGATGATTCCCTTGGGGTCACATTCCCAGTGGCTGAAGCCATCTTCGGACTGGCGCTGGAGTTTTAGTAGCATCCAGTGTCCTGCCTGGCACCCCCACCCAGATGGGCCACAAGTATGTAGCCTCCACGGGCAGCCTTTTCGGGTTCTTGGACCACCTGTCCACAGAGGATCTGATTTCCAAATTGGCCTTTAGGAAGTCCAAAGGCCAGGGGACATGGATAAGCCACCTGATAAGAAATCTGTGAAATTGGATCATGCGGACAAGCAGGTCTATGCAGCCACGTCACTTGGTGTTACAGACCATTTACACCATCATAATAGCTATCTTCGGTCACTTCCTGTTTATGATGGTTGGGAACTTCCTCCCTTTGCTCCTCGCTGACAAGCAGGATGTTGATCAGTAGATCAGAGACCTTGTCTGCATGATGGCTAAATACCAGCTCCAGGTGACCTTGGAGAAGGGTGACTCTTATGCTTGCTCTGTGGCCACAGCCGTGTCCATGCACTGTAGGGCCTGGCTGAGGCTGTCCACCTCTCCCCCTTGGACATGCGGCAGAGCTGGTTGATGTCCCATTCTTGGGTACCAACCTCATTGACCTGGAGTGGAGGGACGTATCACCCAGACTGAGAAGTCCATTGCCATCCTGGACTCTGTGGCTTTGTCCCAGCAGGATCCTAAGGCAGGAAAGGCTAAAAGCACTGGCATCTGAAACGGAAGATTTTCTTGGAGGATATCTGTTTTGTCAGGCCACACCTTTGGAACTATACCTGCGTGAGTGCTAGCACCACACAGAAACTTTGCAAGCCAGGGGCCGCCCACGAGGACATCATGTGCCAGCATCTACATAAATGTGGGCAGCCCCATCTCTCCTCAGTTCTTTTCCCACTGTCAATCAGACCCATGGGAGCCGCCATCAGAAACGCCACTGCAAAAAGCCACCATTTATTTTTCTTATATAAAAATAGTAATCACTCTAATAGTGATTTTCTGTGACCTGTATGCCACTGAAGGAACTGTCAACACATTTTTGATATTGCAATTGCGGAGAAAAAATCTACAAGGACGATGCACACAAAGTGTGTATCTGCTGCTTGGGCCTCGCTTACAACTTGAAAACCTGTGAGATCTGCTGAAGATTCAGCTCTGCTACCAGGGGACACAGGAAAGGAGCACTGGAGAAATTCCTCCTAAAGAAGACCTTAGCAGCAATGAACCAGCACCTACAGGGCAAATCCGCATTCCCTACCCTATTGACTGAATTGTGGTCATCAAAGTCCTGAGAAAAATCCTCCTCAGGGAGCCATAAACACAAGCACTGGGACAAGGACGGGGTGTCCCCGGCAAGATCCAGGTCGCGTGGACAGCAGGTACGTTTCAAACTACAACACTGTCCACTCCTGCGGCAGCATCAACTATCAACCAGTCACTAAGGTCGGGGCTTGGCATAGGCGCTACTAGGCCTATTATGGCCAGTATGTTGCTGAAGAGCTAACCTCCACAGTTGACTAATACGGTCACAACCAATACTCAAAGTGGCAGCAATGCACATGCGTGCTCCTATCATTCTCTGATATGATACGACACCTACTGCCAGGCCTGCCTTCACTTACAGTGGGCCCATCAATGGGGACAACTACTACAACTGTGCTGTCAATGCCACACTTCTATAGTGCAGAGTAGACCAGTGCAACTGTCACAGGCATGCTCCTCCATTCCCATTGATGAGAAATACGATGAATGCAAGTATAATCCTGACCTCATCATGGAAAAGGATGAGGAGGACAAGGAAGACTATGTGGAAGGTAGCCCCTATCTGCATGGTACCAGCTCCACAGTCTCCTCTTGCGGCGAGGACTCTGTAGTGAATACACCCAGGTCACCTCCAGAGGATCTCTCCTTTTTGGCCGTGATGCAGCAAATGCAAGCTGCCCTGGGCTTTACCTTGGAGGAGCAGGATTGCACTAAAAAGAACCTGCTGGAGTGTCTGGAGATGCCAGATTCTCCTTCTCTTATTGTTCCTCCCCTGTATCCAGCATAGGAGGATGCTACCTATACAGCCTGGTATAGGCCAGACACTATACCAGCTATTCCCAGAAAGGCTGACAAGATGTTCTGTGCTCCTTCAGGTAAGCCATTTTATGTTAATCAGCCTAAGACTGAGTCAGTGTGATTATGTCTATCCATGATAGTTCCAGGGCACCTAGACACCTGAGATCTTACTTCGAGAGTCAGCTCTTGTAGCAGGTAACACAGGACTGTAGCTGGCAGGCGACAGGACCCCACGGCAAACTTCTAGCCAGCAGTCTAAGGCGGGGACCGCTCCCCTGACATCAGCCCACCCCCAATGTCACGCATGGTATAAAGGGTGGGCGGACCCCGTCGTGCCCCAGTTCTTTTCCCACCATCGACATGCGTTATCGGCTCCATGGCTTGTCTCTCGCTAGTCCAACCACCATTTTCTCAAAACTTAGACTTTTATTTTCATTGAAAGTACTCGCTTTTATCGTTTATTTCTTCTGTATGTCGTCTTCCCTGACACCCTCTTCTAGGCACACTAACAAGTGTGCCTGTGGGAAGCAGATCCCGGCTAAAGACGGCCACTTGGCCTGTCTGTTGTGTCTGGGCCCAGACCACGACACCCAGAACTGTCAACACTGTCTGAAATTCAACAGCTGGATGCACATCTATCGCCAGAAGACCCTGCAGGCCTGTCTCACAGAGCAATGGTTGGCCGCCATGCAGTGGGAATCTTCTTCTGAGAGAGAATCTTCCCACCATTCCCACAAAAAATCTTCAGGGAAACACAAGAGGAGAGAGAGGAGAGGTCCCCTTCGCGATTAAGATCCTCTGCCTCCAGGGGCAGTTCAGACTCCGCTTCCCACAAGTCCAGGTTACCGTGGTCAAACCCCCGGCCGTGGTCCAGGCAACTGGCAACAAGGACAGAGGATCTGGGTCTTCGGGCCCCTCTCTCCAGCCCATAAAAATTAGGCCACCTGTACCACAAACAGGCCGCTCTACTGACGCAGGTAAGGGGCACCAGTTAGTTCCTTCCCAGTTGGCCTCTGTATGTGATGCCGTCTCCTGGGACAGGCAGAAGGCCTCAGATCACTCTTCTGGGAGATCGTCCTCGCTCGTAGGCAGAAAACCCTCCAAGCCGACGTTGGATAAAACATCTGCCCTCTAAGCTTTCGACGGACCACCAACATTGGGCCTCTGATGACACACGTAAGGTTACCCACACGCTGGCACTGCTGGCAGGAGCTGCGTCTTCTCCAGTTCCCCCACCCCCTCCAACAGTTGATGACAGACCTAACAACAGCCCTATGGAGCACGAGCAGGCATCGGTCATCCAAGACAAACAGACCACCGACGACGGTACAGCTAACGCCACCATGCCATCGCACCCAGTACATCCACCGACACCAGACCGACATATGGTGCCAGGCACCAGCACTGGTCAGGACACAGGAGCTGGACCGATGTCAGACCCACTGTCAGGTTCAGACCTAAAACTGAACCTTTCACAGGTCAAAGACCTCTTCAGCCATTGGTGGGAGATGATCCATTCAGACATTCCTCCTCCAAAGACACAACCAGATGCATCCCAAGCACCAGACATGACTAAAGCTCCGGATAATGGGGCCTCTGCAAGGGTTCCGACCCCAGCACTGGACATAAACAAGGCACCTTCACCCCTTCCAGATAAGGGCCATGGCAAAGAACCTCTTCCCCATGACAAACCCAAAGTGAAGGCTACCCGCAAGAGACATCACAGATCTCGGTCACGGAGACCAAGCCCCTCAAGCTCTCCTGACTGGCGACACAGATCCCTCTCCTCTGACTCATACCAGTCCTCGGATTCTTCACACTCTGGCTCATCCACTGGGGATCTTTTTCCTCTGGACCCAGAAGATGCACCCAAATTCCCTCCTGATGACCCCTCTTTCATGTAGGTCATGAGGCTCATCCAGTCTAATATGGGATGGGACTCCAAGGACCTAGACCCGGAGAGAATGTGCTTGGCGAAATATCTCCACCAGAAAGATCCAAAGCTGGTGGTTATCCCACCCCTGGTGGACACCTTCACAGATGTCACCCAGGCGGCGTGGAAGTGCCCACATACCTCCTCCGCAGTCCCAAAGAAGGCAAATCATCTCTATAGGGCACCCAAAGAGCAGCCTTTTTTGGTGGACCACCCATTTGCTGATTCTGTGGTGATTTTGGCAGTCCATGATCAGTCTCAGAGGCCAAAACACCTCAGTGCACAACCCCCAGACAGAGAGTCCAAGCATCTGGACACCATGGGACACAAAGTATGTTCCTCCGTCCCTTGCAGTATCAGGAGCTTGAACTTTTTAAAACACATGGTTCAGTTCCAGAATGCCCTTTGGGGACAGGGGATGGACATTGTCCAAGAAATCCCAGACTATCTGCAGAAGGCAAAACTCCTCAAGCTTCTGCAGGCCGGATCAGACGTCGGCACCCATGTCCTCCGCTCAGCCTACGATTCCGCAGATACGGCAGCAAGAGCAGCACAACAGGAGTATGCCTACGTCATCACTCTTGGCTCCGGGTTTCAGGGTTTGTGCAGGATGTACAATCTTACCTCCTGGATGCACCCTGCCAAGGTCCAGTCCTCTTTGGTGAGGACGCAGAGAAAATTATTACAAAGTTGCAAGATTCTGGCAAGGCAGTTCGGACTGTACAGTCCATGTACCACCCAAAAAAGAGACAGTTTTGCAGGTGTCATTTTCGTGGTTGAGGGGGACAACAGCCAGGCTGCAGCCAGAGAGGCACCCATAGAGGCTCTACAGGACCTGCCTCTCGCTCGGCCAAACCAACCCAAGCCACTTTCCCCGCTCCAACTACTGCCTGACTCCTGGCCGGACCCACATCCTCCCATGACCTCAGCAGGGGAGGGTTGGAGGTCGCTTTTTACTCTACGCAGAAACCTGGCGGAAGGTGTCCTCCAATCATTGGGTCCACCAACTCATAGACAGTGGACAGCCCTTAGAGTTTGTCCAGATCCCACCGGACAGGCCACCCTCTCCATCCCGTTACACAACGGAACATACAGGTCTGTTTCATGCAGAGATTCAAGCCCTGCTATCCAAGACCAAAGAAACTGTTCCCCCAGCCCAGAGAGGGACAGGATTCTACTCGCACTTCTTCCTTGTTCCGGAAAAGACAGGTAACCTGAGACCCATTCTGGACCTCTGCGAACTCAACCAATTCTTAGAGTGCAAGAGGTTTTGGATGGTCACCCTTCTGGGCCTACTCCCCATGATCCGTCATTGGGACTGGCTGGCATCACTGGACATGCAGGGTTCTTATCTACACATTGTAGTGGCAAAGCCTCACAGGAGGTTCCTCAGGTTCGCCTTCCAGGGCAGGCATTTTCAATTCAGGGTGCTACCGTTCGGCCTTTCATCGGCACTGAGGGTCTTCACAGAGTGCCTCGCAGTGATAGCAATGGCACTTCGAAGGATGTGTCATTACGTATTCCCATACTTGGATGACTGGCTACTCACAGCACTGTCCAAAGAAGAACTGCAAGGGACCATTCGGGACACCTGTTGTCTCTTTGAGGAACTAGGTATCATGATCAACATCCCGAAATCCTTCCTAATTCTGTCCTAGCTCCTGAACTTCATCAGGGCACACCTCGATACTGCGCGAGGGAGGGCCTGTCTGCCACAAGACAGAGCTGCCTGGCTTCAGGCCACAGCTCACACGTCTTTTCTGCCTTGGTAGTACCAGCCAGAACTCTGTTACGACTGTTAGGTCACATGGCAGCGTCCATCATTACAGTCTCCTTTGCGAGACTCCACATGAGGACAATCCAGTGGACTCTCCGTGTCCAGTGGGACCAAAGATGGGACGACTTGGATCAACCAGTCTCCATCACAAAGCCGGTCCGTCAGGAACTCCAGTGGTGGATGTCATCCCCTTTGCTGCATGAAGGGATGGCATTTCAAAGGGAAGTGCCAGACTAGGTCTTAACGTCCGACACCTCAGGCTCAGAATGGGGAGTGCATCTAGGCATTCACAGGTCTCAGACCTCCTGGTCCGTGAATGAGGAATCTGTCCACATAAACATATTAGAGATGTGAGCCGTTCTCTATGCCTTACAGGCCTTGAGCACTGTCCTCTGCCCAGGACACCTCCTTGTGCAAACAGACGACATGTCAGTGGTGTTTTATCTCAACAAACAAGGAGGTACACAGTCCTGCCCCCTCTGCAGGGAAGCAGTCAGGGTTTGGAATTGGGCTATATCCCATCATCTAGGGATCTCTGCTGTCTGTGTCCCTGGGGTCCAGAATACTCTGGCCAACTCTCTCAGCTGACCTCGGTCAGGAGCTCACGAATGGACTCTTCTCCAGTCTGTCATTGATGAACTCTTCAACAGATGGGGAAAACTAGAACTGGATCTCTTTGTCTCCCTACCAATGCAAAACTGCCCAGTTTTTGCTCACTAGATCCAGGGCCTGTTTTCTTCTGGTGAGAAGCGTTGTCCTATTCCTTTTAGGGGAGATTCCTCTTTGCCTTTCCCCCGTTTCCACTCGTTCAGAAGGTTCTTCTCAAGGTACAAGTAGCAGGGGGCAACAGCGATCCTGGTGGCACCGCTACAGCCTCGACACATCTGGTTCCCACTGCTGCAGCAGCTGGCTGTGGAACCTCCGATTTCCTTGCCAGTGAGCACTTACCTGCTCTCCCAAGACAGCGGAACCCTGGTTTACCCGACCCTTTGGTCACTACACCTACATGCATGGCTTCTGGGGACTTAGAAACATAGACTTTGACGGCAGATAAGGACCGCTTGGCCCATCTAGTCTGCCCATTTCCCTACCTACAGGATAGGCCGCAGATCCTAGTTAACCAACAGCCTGTTTCTTCCTACCCCCCACAAGAATTGCCTTATGTCTGTCCCATGCATTCTTGAATTCTCCCACAGTTTTAGACCCCACAACCTCCTCAGGAAGGCTGTTCCATGCATCCACTACCCTCTGTGAAATAATACTTCCTCACATTGCCCCTGAACCCCCCCTCCATCTTTAAATTGTGTCCCTTGTTCTTGCACTGCTCTTTTCTGAAAGATGCTACCCTCTTGGACTTTGTTGATTCCACTGAGGTACTTAAAAGTTTCTATCATGTCCCCATCTCCCTTCTTTCCTCAAGGGTATACATATTAAGCTCCATTAGTCTCTCCTCATACGGCTTCTCTTGCAGACCCTGCACCATTTTAGTTGCCCTCCTCTGGACTGCCTCTATCCTGTCTATGTCCTTGCGGAGATGGGGTCTCCAGAACTGGACGCAGTACTCCAGATGGGGTCTCACCAACTGTCTGTACAGAGGGATAACAACTTCCTGTTTTCTGCTGCTGATGCCTCTCCCTATGCATCCCAGTATACGCCCAGCCCTCCCTACTGCCTTCTCACATTGCTTGCTAACCTTAAGGTCATCTGATATGATTACCGCCAGGTCCCTTTCCATTTTTGTTGTTGTTACTACCCCCATTGTGTATTCTTCCCTGGTTCTTGTTTCCCAGGTGCATTATTTTGCACTTCTTTGCCTTGAATCCTAGCTGCCATACTTCTGACCATTCCTCCAACCTTGCCAAGTCCCTTCTCATCCTTTCCATGCCTCCTTGTGTATCAACCCTGTTGCAGATCTTTGTGATATCTGCAAAGAGGCATACTTTTCCTTCCAGTCCCTCTGCAATGTCACTTATGAAGACATTAAAAAGACTTAGCCAAACTCTGCTTCGGAGTCTCAGACAAGGTAGCTGACATCCTGGTGGCTGCCAGGAAACCTTCCAGCAGAGCGATCTGTGCCATGAAGTGGAAACGCTTTTGTCTCTGGGCTATGGCTCGTCACCTAAACCCTTTGGCCTATCTGGTGAACACTCTCCTCTAGTACCTGTTGTCTCTTTTGGATTCAGGCTGGGCTACCTCCATCAAAGTGCACTTAGCAGCCATTTCTGCCTACTATATTCCTGTACAGGGCAGAACTGTGGCACTGATGGAGGTCACCTGTATCTTTCTTTGAGGTACTTCTTCGCCCCCCATAAAGGAACCCGTCCCTCCTTGGGACTTGTTATTTGTTCTGGAGAGTTGACTTACCCCTTTTTGAACCAGCAGTGGATTGCGAGCTTCGCTTCCTCTCTTGGAAAGCGTTATTTTTAGTTGCTGTTACTTCTTCTCAAAGGATTTCCAAGCTTCAGGCCCTGATGTGCAAGGAGCCTTATTTGGTATTCCACAAGGACTGGGTGGCCTTGAGAACCAGTCCTAAGTTCGTACCCAAGGTGGTGTCTGAGATGACTTTAAATCAGGACATCCAGCTTCCGGTGTATTACCCTTATCATTCCAATAGGGGAGAGGCTCTTCTCCTTACTTTAGATGTTCACCGCATTTTGCAGTTCTACTTGTCCAGAACCAGACAGTAGACGTTCTGACCAGTTGTTTGTTTCTTTTGACCCCAGGACTCAAGGGGCCGCTGTGAACAAACAGATCCTGTCAGAGTGGCTAGTCCACTGTATTTCCCTTTGCTGCCAAAAGCACAGCAAGCCCTTGCCAGGTTCGATGAGGGGTCACTCCTCGAGGGGCATAGCGGCTTCATTCACTGCACTTAAAAACGAATCTGCATCTGACATTTCTGCAGCCGCTATGTGGCACACAGTCCATACCTTCATAAGACACAACAGTCTGGACATAGCCTCTCGACGTAGAGCAGGCTTCGGCCTCACAGTTTTGCAGGGTCTCCTCTCTTAAGAGAACTTCCACTTTCACTCTCCTCTTACCTACCTCCCGGGTTTAGTAGTTTTTTTGTACTGCTTGGGAATCAGTCCTAACTGTGTGACCTGCTGCAAGAGCTGGCTCTCAAAGTCAGATAGTACAATTACATAAGAACTTACCGTAACAATAGATGTTCGAGAGAAGCTCTTGCAGCAGGTATATTTCCCACCCTCCTTCCCTCTAAGAGGTTTTCTGCTGCATACGGCCTATGTCAACCAATGCATGTATTGCTCCGTGAGATATTGACTTAGATTCTCTGGTTCGGATCACATTACATCCGGATGCCAGAGTCTCTGATAGAAGAACTGGGGCACATCAGGGACCGCCCACCCTTTATACCATGCGTGACGTCGGGGGCGGGCTGACGTCAGGGGGGCGGTCCCCGCCATAGACTGCTGGCTAGAAGTATTTTTTTTGAAATTAAAGTTTATTGAGTTTAAGAAAACAAAACAACACAATATCACAAATAACACCAAGGAAATACAAGAAAACATTGGAATGAACGGTACAACCCAAGAAAATACACCCACCCCCCTACATACCCCGAACCCCCAACAAAAGACAATAACACAAAATCCCCACCCCCAGCCCAGTCCCACCCACCATCCCACCAACCCACCCAACCTCAGATACAAAAACATTTATACAACACTGAGCGATCAAACCCCCACAAACCATCCCCCTTCCCCTCAGGGTGCACCAACAAACACCAAACATCTTCTGGACAAAGCAACTTATCACCACAAAACTACAAATCCTGACATCTGTAAAAAGCAAGACAACCTTAAAAACAAGGATTAACATAGGTCTTAAAATAAAGGCAGACATGCGGGATCGGGTCATAGAATTATATAGATTAAGTCAAACAAAGGACTTGGAGTTTACTCCATCTCCTCTGAAACAGATCCAAACGACCTTTAAGACTAGCAACCAACCTTTCGGATTGAAGGTATGAGACTAGTTCAGTTAACCAATCAGCAAATGACTGCTGGCTAGAAGTATGCCGTGGGCTCCTGTCGCCTACTGGCTATAGTACTAACTGTGTTACCTGCTGCAAGAGCTTCTCGCGAAGATCTACTGTTACGGTAAGTTCTTACATAACTGTACTTTTCCTCCCTTCCGATAAGGAATCCAGGAGGATGGATGTACTGGGCAAATGTACTTATGCCTCTGCCTCTGCCTCTCTAGGCCTACAAATTGCCAATTATCAGGTCCATATGATAAAATATCAGAATACCCTATGGAGAAAAGCTAAGGATGCTGCACAGGCCTTGCCTGAGGGTAATGCCAAGCGTGAGTTACTCAAAACCCTTGCTTCTGGGGCTGATGTGGGTAAACACTTAATCCGCACAGAATATGTTTTGGATGCTTCTGCCAGGGCTGTGGCCTGTGGCATCTGTCTGAGGTGCTACTCCTGGCTTAGGGTAGGAGGCTTTGCTGCTGATGTGCAGCAAACAGTTCTAAATGCCCATTTTTCGTAGAGAGTTTCCACATTCACAGGAGTCTCAAACTCTGTTTGCTAAATGTAAAGCTGCCATCATTGTGCATCTACAGAATTTTGGAGAGACTATGATCTTAAGTGACTGAGGCCATTGTGTTTATGTGACTGTGTTGTTTTCCTTTGCTCTGCTTCTTGCATTAATTGCTTGTCATTTCTGGGTCCCCATACCTAGTTAATTGATAAGGCACTGAACAATTACCAGTTAGCCTGGCTTCTCCAATCAGCTGTGATGGCAGGGCAGCTACAGATGGGACTGGTGTGCTATTTATTTCATTGTCCAAGACGCTGTGGTGGCTTTGTACCTCTGGCTGAGTACTCTGGCAGAGTTCAGAAAGAGAGTGGCAGTCCCCCGTTACGTTCTGTACTGCCATCTGTAACAGATCCCAGGGCCAACTGTGACCAGAGAGGAACTCCGCTTTGAAGATGTGAGCTCCTACGTGTATAAGCTGCTTTACCATCTCAAGAGACCATTTTATCAGCATTGGACTGTGTGTAACTTATTGGAAGAACTGTGTGTGGTATGATCTACCCCAGGTTACACAGTAAGTCTCAGTTGCATGGGGGGTCCAAGACTTTATCAGTTACTACATGCTGCAGTTATTGCAGTTATCTACTGTTTCCGGAGAGAGTTTCTACATTCACGGGGGTTCCGGAACTCTGTTTGCTAAATGTAAAGCTGCTGCCATTGCTCATCTACATTATTTTGGAGAGACTGTGATTTTAAGTGACTAAGATCATTGCACTTATGTGATTGTGTTGTTTTTCCTAGCTCTGCTGCTTGCATCAATCGCTTGTCATTTCTGGATCCCTATGCCTAGTTATTTAATAAGGCACTCAACAATCCCCAGTTAACACGGCTCCTCCAATCAGCTGTGGTGGCAGAGCTGCTACAGTTGAGACAAGTGGGATATTTATTTCATTGCCCCAAGACGTGGTGGCGGCTTCGTGCCTCCAGCTGAGTACTCCGCAGAGTACAGAGGAGTCTGTCGGGGTCCGCTGGGGAAGGTGGGAGCTGGGGCCAGGATTCTTACTTGTTACATGTGGGACCTATAAGTTGCTGCAACAGACTAATTTTAATTGTGTTGGATTTGCTGTTTTCATCAACCGTAGTTTTCTGTTAAATTGACAGTATTCTTAAATTGTTGGAACAACATGTATCCAATCATTTTTTTGGTTGGGAGACTGATGGTAGTAGTATGTAGGATACATAGACCCACGACAGAGATACAAAATCTCGTTCAAACGACAGGATGTCAAACTTTAAACATACTGATTGCTAGTGTTAACACCTTTCAAGTATCTAAACCAACAGGCTAAAGACATAAACTCTTACATTGTTGGAAAATGCTGTATTAGAACAAATTTTTAGAATATCTCAAATGTCATCTACATTAAAGCTAGTTAGAGTAAGTGTAAATAGAGGACTGATCTTTTGTTTAATTTTAGCCTTGGTGAATGGGGATATTCAGCTAAACCCAGGCCCAGAGCAAAAGACAAACAGCCTTAAAATAGCGCATGATAATGCAAGGAGCCTAGCAGGGAAGATGGATATGTTTGAAAGCTGGTTAAAGAAGAAGGCCTATTACGTAGTGGGGACTTCAGAGACATGGTTAACTAAAAGAAACCCAGATTCGGAGATCCCTGTGCAAAATTATGACCTTTTTCGTTATGAAAGGCTACATGAGGGGGGGTGGTATAATTTGTCAAGAGTGACTAGGGGCATATTGAATTAGTTTTTTGGTAATATTAAAGGCTTTAAGGTTATATTATTATACCTCTTTAGATTAAAGATTTGTGTAGATGTAGTTTACTCCCACCCAAAAATTAAAGTAGCAACATTTGAAACTCTGACCTTGAAACTAACATCTATAATTGAGAAGAAGGAAACTATTTTAATTGGGGATTTTGATGTGGCTTGGGGGGACCAGGGGGGATAAATCTTGCTCACAACTTTTTTTTTTTTTTATTCTTTTTATCCCCTCCTAGACGCCCCCTGCACTCCCTTCCTTCGGGCTGTCTCAATGCCCACCAGACTCCCCCACTGAGTCTGCCCCTAGAGTGTCTCTTCTCTCAGGTGCTCCTACCTGCCTCCTTAGCACCTTACACAGCAGGGTCTGCCAGTGTTGTGCTCATCTGGGTGGCCGGAGCTGCCGTCATCCGGAGTGCCGAGGGTTGTTTTCCGGTTTTTCTGTCCCTCCCCCTCACCCCGAAGGCGCCTGGCTCAGGGCGACGTGCTACATGCACGCCTGCCGAAGTAGTATGCGCCTCCCTCCCCGCCCTCGCCCTAGGAAGCCACCGTTGCCCCGAGAGTCGGTGCTTTCCACTGGCTCCGGGAGCGCCGGGTGTATTAAACACCCTTGTCCTCCTGAGGAGGAGCATCCGCTGGGATGCTCGATCCTCCTTCCCCCTGCCGACTCCCCCGACGGCCCGAGTCCGTTCCCAAACCCGGGTCGCTGCTCACAACTTTAAGTCTTTAGGCCTGGACCAGATTATAGATGTTCCAACCTCGAAGAGTACCAACTATAGTGATGGAAATATCTTAGATTCAATTTTTAAGACATCTGGTATTGATGTTGTAAATTATAGGGTTGGGGTACTAAATTTGGGAGACCACTGTTATATTGAATGTGAATTTGAAGTGAAGTTTGACAGAGTAAAACCAGCTACAATGTTATATAACAGAGATTTTAAAAATTTGATTAAGCAGGTTTTCCAAATGCAGATGGAGCATGTAAACTGAAACTTATTCCAGATGTGGAATTATCCGTCAAGGAATTTACAGATTTATTTGTGGACATTTTTAATAGAAATGTCCCTCTTAAACTGAACAGGGAAAGAAATAGACATTTGCCATGGGTTGATGAAAAAATAGAAAAAAAAAAATTAGATGGAAAGATAGGATTTGGAAGAAAGCAAATTGAACCCTGCACCCTGAGGATTGGAATCTGTTTCAAAAAGTAAGGAGTAAATGTAAGTTTGGTCAAGAAAGCAAAAAGAAACTATTATTGGAATAAAACAAACCAAATTAAAAATACAGCACGATATTGGAAACTAATGAGACAACTAGAAGGAAATATAAAAAAGGACCAGACACGGGTAATGGATAACAATGAAACTGAGATATCAGTTGATCAAACAGTAGATAGATTAAATCATTATTTTTGCCATCTCCCTGATATAAAAATTGAACATTCCCCCAAAAGTGCTGCAAGTTGTTTGAAGTTCTTTAAGTGGATGGAAAGATTCCAACGTTTTATTTTAAGGCATTGAAGTCAGGTGAAATTTTAAAACAAATATATAAATTGAATTCACGGAAGGCTACCAGCTTGGATCAGAGTTAAATTAAATTTTGTGACGTATTCAGCTGAACAAATAGCCCCAGTTCTAGCTGGAATCTTCAATTCCAGCTTGGAACAGGAAATATACCCAGAATTTTGGAAGAATTCTAAAGTTATACCAATTTTTAAAGGGGGGGGGGGAAATAATTTGACTAATTACCAACCTGTAGCTTTGCTATCAACAGTGTCAAAATTATTCAAGAAAATGGTTTGTATTCAGATTTATGATTATCTAGAGAAATGCTGTCTTCTATCTTCCTATTAGGCCGGGTTTAGATCTGGGAGGTTGACTGACACCGCACTGGCAGATTTTATTGATATTGCTTCAAATGGCTTAGAAGAGGGTGAGTCTGTCGGTTCAGTGTTCATTGACCTCTCCAAGGCATTTGATTTCGTTGATTATAAAATCTGGCTAGATCAACTCCCATCTGTTGGCATGTCAGATCCAGTAATAAATTGTCTTTCATCATATTTAACAGGGTGTACACAGAAAGTTTACATTGGGGGATGCTTATCAGATAGAGAAGAAATTTACAGAGGAGTTCCCCAAGGCTCAAACTTGGTCCCTCTGTTATTTCTGATTTGTGTAAATCCCTTTCCACAGTTGATCAATAAATGTGAAATGCTTCTTTATGTGGATGACATGGTATTAACTGGTAGGTAAAAGAGTAAAATTGAACTACAAGCTGTATTACAGTCAGGTTTTAATATTTTACAACATTGGCTTAGGGATTCAGATATGGTACTAAATATGAAAAAGACTCGGGTCATGAAATTTAATGCAAAAGGTATTAAATCAACTATAGAAAGCAGGTTGGGCATTTTTACATTAGATAAGCAAAAATTGGGAATGACAACTTCGTATAAATATTTGGGAGTTCAAATTGACAATATGCTAACTTTTTAAGAACTCATCAATACTGTAAGTAAAGTAAACATTAGGTTTGGAGTACTTTGTAGGAAAGCATTCACACTTTCAAAAGACTCAAAACAAAACTGTACAGTAACTTTTGTTACTCGTATTAGAATATGGTAATATAATCCTCCAACATGCTGCTATGACACAGTTGGATACATTGGACAAAACCTATTACAGGATGGCTTGTTTTGTTTTGGGTTGTCATATTGGCAGCCAACATTACAGTATGTTAAATTTGCTGGGATGGGACTCCCTAGATCTGCGGAGAAGAAAATTGATGGCGGGGGGGGGTGTATAAGGAAGTTAGTGGTAATGGAATGTATTCATCCAGATTTGCTCAGACAAATAACCATGGTCATAATTTGAGAGAACTAAAAAAATAGGTGTTTAATTGTCCTCTTAGTGAAAACTTCCTACAGTAAAATGCAATGACGATATTATCTGTCAAAAATTTGGAATCTGTTCGTACCAGAGGTTCGGTTCAAAACCAGTATTGATACCATATTGATGGATACTTGCATTTGCTTTGCATGAAAATTGGTTGGGCTTGCCCTTTGTTTCCAGTACTCACGGAGAAATGGCATAACTGTAGCATTGCATACAAGTCATCATTTTAAAAAACTGTAGTTACTTATGTGCAATATATGTGTAATGTATGTGTCTTTTGTATTTTTTGGTAACCATCTGACATAAGGACAACTTTGTAAAAACAGGGCTTAATGATCCAAGTTCAATCCTGTTGTAAAATAAAGGTTGTTATCTGTATGTCGGTCTGTCTGTCTATCTTCCTATGGGACAGAAACTGTTTGAGCATGATGTTAAACTCTGAAAAATCTTCAGTCGTCTGGCAAGACTCTGAAGACAGTCAAATCCCCGTACCACACCCAAGGTAGCGGTAGGGGCAGGAGTAATTTTTGTCACTCTTCTGTCAGAGCCATTTGTCAGGTCTGCAGACAGCAGAGCAGAGGTAGCGGTGAGGAGGCCTTACCAGTCCCCCCTCCCAACCCTAGATGTCCACACAAAAGCACCTAGAGGTACTGGAGCCGGTAGCCCCCAACCATAATTACCTCCAAGGTGGTTATAGGGGGTCGACCCTTCCTCCATGTGGATTAGTGGAGGGCAGTGACTACAGACAAACAGGTGCTGAAGATCATAAAAGGGTCATGCTCTGGAGCTTCTGGACAACACTACACACCACCCACCAGTTACTTCAACATCTCCATCAGGACATATGGCACTGTTGCGGGAGGAAGTACAAACTCTGCTCCAAAACTGAGCCTTAGAAACCCTACGTCCCAGACTGAGGCACAAAGGGTTTTATTCCAGACACTTCCTAGTCCCCAAGTGGTCAGGGGATCTGAGTCCTATTCTAGATCTCAGGGACCTCAACTACAGGGTCTCCTTCCCCTGCTTCAAACAGGGGGATTGGATATGTTCGCTGGATATGAAGGATGCCTATCTACATGTCAAATCAGGAAACCTCACATGAAATATCCGAGGTTCCTGTTCTAGTGGGAGCATTACCAGTCACAGTGTAGCCCTTTGGCTTGTCTTCCAAGCCACAGGTCTTTACTAAGTGCTTGGCAGTAGTGGCAGCAGCCCTTTGCAGGGAAGGCCTGTATGTCTTTCCTTACTTGGATGACTGGCTATTAAAAGCCCACTCCAGGAACCAACTACTGCAGACCCTGGCTCAAACCAGACAGATATTCCATGCTCTTGGGGTTACAGTCAACCTACCAAAGTCTGTACTGACACCCTGCCAGCACCTGCAGTACTCTGGGGCAGTTCTAAATACAGACCGAGGTTCCATGTTTTTGCCACTGGACAGGGCAGACCAACTGATTGCACAAGCACAATTAGTACATGATGGTCATTGTGTCTCGGCAAGGACGATCTTCTTCGGGGGTATCTCAATCATCAGGTCACACTGTAGGAACTTCACCATCGGTGAAGCAGGATCCACATGGAAGATTTTCAGCAGTACAACTGGGGCCACCCACACCGTCGACATCCATCGACGTCATCAACCTCTAGAGGCGTGAGCAGCCCCGCTTCTTCCTCAGTTCTTTCTCGCCGTTGACTCGATCACATGGGTCTCCGTGAAAGCTCCGACAAAGTATGCGTGCCCTTTTTGCCTACAGCTTTTTCTCATTATATTTTTCAGAATCTCTTTTATTAAAGAGATCCCTTCAGCTTGTTTATGTCGAGAGTTAATCCTTCGACTTCTCTTTTTTGTTGCTACCACTGCAGAAAGCAGATTGCCTCCACAGACGAGCACTCTCTCTGTGTTTGCTGTCTTGGGTCTGACCACAGAGTTTCTGTGAGCTCTGCCAGAATTTTAACCAAACAAATCTCAGGTGACACAGAAAGGCTCTTAAAATTTCCTGATGAGCCGCCTAGTGGCGCTGAGGTTGAGAGCTGGATGCCACACCTGCAGTGCGCGGCGGCCGGGTTTGAGAACGGACTCGGGCCTCCGGAGGCTGGCAGGGGAAGGAAGGATTCAGCGTCCTGCGACAGCTCTCTCCTTCCTTGAGGGTGGGTGAGGATATCGCCCGTGCAGTGACACAGCGAGCTGGGTGTTCGATAGTGCGGGCATCTACATAGGGGAGGAGCCGGCGGATGTCTGCACGTTATTGCGCTGACGTCAGTGCACGTCTGGCTCCACAGTGGGCAAAATACAGAAATGCAGAGCTGCCAGCCGCTTTCATGATGCCAGCTCTTGGCTCCTATTAGCCTCCAGGGTGGCCCTGCCTTGCCCTATCCCCATTGACCGCTGAGCCGTTTGAGAGAGGTCGGTTCCATGGCCCCGCCATGGGGGGTAAGCCAGGGGGTCTCAAGGTACGGGTGCACCCGATCTGGAGGTGGGAGCAGGGGTCCATGACCGGGCAGATCTAGGGCGGCCGGCGGCTACCCAAAAAAAAAAAATTCCTGATCGATCAACAGGTAGCCAGTTCCAGGCAGGGGTCCTCCCGGGTTCCAGCCTCTCAGTCACCGACAGGGTCGAAGCTGTGAGGCTTCCAAGGCCTGGAGACAAATCCTCTGAGAAAAGTCATAAAAAAGACTGAGATCGCGACCGCTCCCCCCAGTGGCAGTCTTGTTCCCCAGCGGCCTCTTCTTCTTCTTCCTCTGGGGATCCTCGTTGGCTGCACCAATGCGCAAAACCACTGTCAGATCTTGGTGCCCTCCAGAACAATACCAACAGCATCCCCACCCAATTCACAGGGTGGTCAGCTGTCAATCTCTGGGTTGTCCCCCGCTCAAGGCCTGACCCTTCTCCCTCCAAGACCATAGTCTTTTGGGTTCTAAGGCCATCAGGGTCATCGGTGCCTGTGCCGTCACCCCCCAACCCGACAAATATCGTTGATCTAAATGACATTTTATGAAATTCACTTTGGTAGTTGTGCAGCAGCTGGGCATGTACAGGCCCACCTCACTGACACCATCGACAGATTTGTCATTGACACCTACTCATCGGCTGTGAGAAGCTCCCTGCAAGCTGTCGTCGGTGCATCCAATGTCAGACCCGGATCTGGAAGAGGTCGAGGAGGAGTGCCATCTAGACCTCATTTTTCTTGATGATGAGGAGGAGGAAGAAGAGGAAGAGATCCTGGTCTCTGACAGGTCCACAGCTTCCTTTGTCAGTGAGGATTCGATTAAGCATACTACCAGATCTCCTCCTGAAGACACCACATTTTTCAATGTGATGAAGCAGCTGTCCTCAGCTATGGGCTTCCACACTGAGGAAGAGGATTTCACCAGGAAAGAGCTGGTGGACTTCGTGGGGATCCCAGAGTCTCCCCCAAAAATCATTCCTCCAGTTCTACCTGCCTTGAGGAATGCAGCCATGGCAGCCTGGCACAGACCAGGCATGGTGCCAGCTATGCCCCACGGAGTGGACAAACTTTACCATGCCCCCCAAGGGTTCCCCTGCTATGCTGCCCAGCCCAAAACAGACTCATTGGTTGTTAAGGCAGCCCATGACAGGTCTAAGGTACCTTAGTTCCCTCCCCCCAGATAAAGAGACTCGCAGAATTGACCTCTGGGGTAAGAGGGTATATATCTCCTCCACCTTGTGTTTGAGGATTGCAAACTACCTGTCTCATATAGTGACGTACCAAAATTCTAACTGGAAGAAGGGCAAGGCTGCCGCCCAGACCCTTCCAGATGGCACACAGAAGCAGGAACTTTTTCAGTGCCTTCAGGCAGCCAAGGACATTAGTAAACACCTCCTCAGGGCCCTCTATGACATGGATTACACTAAGCAAGGGCTGCTGCCTGTGTAGGCACTCCTAGTTGAGGGTATCTGGTTTTGCTGCTAATGTTCAGCAGAAGGTACTTAATGCTCCTTTCAATGGCACCAAACTGTTTGGTCCTGATGCCAGGATATTATCAATGATCTGCAAGCCTTTGGCAAGGCACTTAAGTCTGTCCACTCTCTCTACCATTCTCAGCCAAGAGGTAGAGGGCGTCCCCCTTTTTGCAAAGCAACCAATAGGCCCGGTGCGGCCTCTCGCCCCCAAGTGACGCGCAGAGCCCCATCCGCCTTCCTGCACCCTCCAATGCTGGAGCTGCGGCCAAGCATCCTAGAAGTGAGGGACCAGCCCTTGCAGCTGGATCTGCCTCTGATTGACTGCTTGCCAGCACCCCCCCCTCCCCATTCCGTTCCCTGACCAAGAGGCGGTGGGCACAGGTCGGTTTTCCGTCCATCTGAATCACTGGAGAACCATAACTTTGGATGCATGGATTTTGCAGATCATAGATAGGGGGCACACCCTGGAACTCATTAAGCACCCTCCAGAAACCCCTGCCCTACCCTCCAGTTACCCCCTGGCTCACCTATCTGTTCTCCGGGAGGAGGTACAGTCCCTTCTATACGAGCAGTCCATCGAGCCAGTACCCAGGTGCCAGAGAAACAAGGGGTTTTACTCCCAAGTTTTTCCTGGTTCCCAAAAAGACCAGAGATCTGAGGCTCATTCTGAATTTAAAAGACCTCAGTCTGTATGTCCAGTACAAAAAAGTTCTGGAAGGTAACTTTGCCAGGCCTGATGCCCCTCCTCAAGACAGGGGATTGGCTCTGCTCGTAGGACATGCAGTATGCTTACCTGCACATCTTGGTCTTTCCTCCTCACAGGAAATGTCTGTGCTTTGCATTTCAGAACAAGCATTATCAGTTCAAAATGCTGCCCTTTGGCTTCTTCTCTGCGTAGTGGGTCTTTACCAAGTGCTTAGCAGCAGCTCTCAGAAGGGAGAGACTGTATGTTTTCCCCTTATCCGGATGATTGACTCCTAAAGGCCCTATCTAGGGAACAGCTTCTGCTGACTCTTGAGAGAACTCTCTATTTCACTCCCTGGGCATCACTGTCAGTCTACCCAAGTCGGTTCTCACACCGTCCCTAAGGCTTCAGTATATAGCGGTGATTCTAACCGTAGTGTAGGGGAAGGCCTTCCTGCCCCAGAACAGGGCTGATTGCCTTATAGCCCAAGCTCAGGAAGTCACTCAAAGCCACTATTTCTAGGATCGTGGATATGTTGTTCATCCACACTTATTGGCATGTCCCTTTCCCCTTTAAGAATCGCCAGGAGTCTTCAAGCTGGCTCCTCCCACCCACCCAGATGGAATAACCCTCGGCTCCGCCCCATGACACCAGATCTTCCTTTCCGCTGGAAGATTCAGGTTGCTTTCTTCGTGCTCCCGCATTTTGTAGGCCCTAGCTTCAAAACCTTCAGTTATTCTGAAAATTCGTCTAATTCACATTAGCGATCATGACTACTTATCTTCGATTATGGAAGACAAGTCTTCCCCCGGATTTCGCCGGTGTTCATGCGGCCAGAAAATGTCACGCACCAATCCCCACACCACGTGCATCTATTGCCTGGGTGTCGACCACGACACCTAGAAATGCGTTTTTTTCTTGCATTTCACCCTAACGTCCTCGATGACCGTCTCGCACATCTGAAGTATGGAGGCCGGAAAAACGGAACCCTCTGGTGAAATCAAAGGAGGCTCAGTGGGTGGTTTCCACGGCCTCGGGATCCGACGAGCAATTGGAACGCATGCAAGTCTTTGAGGAGGAAGCGGCTTGTGCTGGGGAATCTTCCTCTCGGAGCTTCTTCATTCTGTGCAACCTGGGCTCTGCCTTCTCGGGTTCCTTCAGAGAGTTGTGCCAGTCTCTCCCAACTAAGGGAGAGGGTCCTGCAGGCACGCATTCCTCTCAGTCCTGTAAGCAGGGAAAGGACCTGGGTTCATCTTCATCTCGGCAAAGACGTTCTTGGGATCGGGAGAGATCTCGGTCCCAGGAACTGGTAATGTCGACTTCGGTCAAAATTACCTCTTCGGCTGCTGGCTTCTCGGCTTTGCCATCTGGCCAGTCGACCGAAGTGTCAATAGACGAGATCGACCCATTGTCACCGACTCCGGTCGATGATTCTCTCAATTGGACTCTGGTCCTTTCTTTCCCTGACGAGGAGACCCAGCCCACTGGGAATCCCATCGAGGAAGTGGTCCCTGACCCTGGGAAATCACCGGTCTCGCCAGTGTCTCCCGACTGGACCGAATCGGCCTGTCTGATCTCGATTGAGGTCTAGGACCCCCTGGACTGACAGGCCGAGGAAGAGCCTGGCGGCTCAAAAGAGGAGGCGCCAGCCGGTGGGTCTCAAGTCCTCCTCGGATGGTCGAGGCTCCCGTCAGAAACTCCGTTGGCGCTACGGGGACCTCATGTGGCAACAGCTGATTTTGTCCTGGCACAAGCCGACCCCAACTTCTACCCCAGCCATTACTTGGCTTTCGCCTCCCAGGCCGAAGCCGACTCCTTCGGAGCCAATTAATTTGGCTCCCCACCCACAGAGCCAGCGAAACCTCCAGTTCGACCTAAACCGATTTCTCCACTGATCGTGGTGGAACCACCGCCCAAGCAGCCTGTGGGAGGGGCTCCTTCCAAGGAAGATAGACCAGACACTGGGCCTCCCCAGCATCTATCAGTCACTGTCACCCAGGACCACCCTCGGCGATCGGCAGACCTGGGCTGGCTCGACTGTTGGATCTGGATACCTCAGATTCGGATGAGACGGCTCACATTCTCATCCCGGGATGACGAATCAGCTGGTGGGTTAGAGATGGAGGAAGGTCCTTCGTCCTTTCAGGGCATTCTTCACCTCATCTCTGAGTCTACAGGGATGCCTCTGAAACCTATCCAGAAAAAGGTAGAGTACCCTCTCACGGACATCCTCAAGAGAGGGGATACCCTGACGGAGGCCTTTCAGTTGGCCCGGCCTTAGAACTTTGGCAGCGCCCTGCCTCCTGTCCAGCTCCATCTGATCACATGGCCTGCAAGTATGCGGTGCCCATGGGGTCCCTTGCGGGGTTCACAGAGCACCCTTCCGCCGAGAGCCTGGTGACCGCCTCTGTGTTCAGGCATACTGGCAGTTCTGCCGTCACTGACCAACCTCCCGAAAAAGAATCCAAACTCTTGGATCATTCGGCTCGAAAGGTCTGTGCGGCCTCATCTTTAGGCCTTTGTCAAGCAAGTTCGGTCGTCGTCATGGCACACTTCTCCCATGCCCTCTTGGGGTCTTTGGATGAAGTCCTCCCACACCTCCCTGCAGACATGCAGACCACGGTCAAGCAGGTCCGGGATCAGGGCCGGGCTGTTGCCAAACAGCAGCTTCAGACAGCCCTGAACATTGGGGATTTTTGTGCCTACTTGATTGGCAGCTGCAGTTGCCTCTCGTCACAGGGCTTGGCTGAGACTCTCCTCTTTTCCGGCAGATACTCAGCACAAACTAGCTGATGTACCTTTCCTGGGCACCGACCTTTTTGGCCCAGGTGTGGCTGGTCAGCTTCAGCATATTGAGCAGTCCAATGCCACCTTGGACGCTACTTCTGCTAAAGGTTCTTTGGGCAGAAACAGCAGATGAAAAGAAGCCTTTCGGCACTCTTCCTGTGCGACACAACAGCTTAATCTGGTTAAATTTCAGTTGCTTACCATCTGTATCCTCCTCCCTCCCCCACCCCAGTCGCCCCTGAAAAGGGACTTCTAGGCCCAGTGGGCTTACCGGGTCAACAAAATTCAAAAAAAAAAAAAAAAAGACACAGCAACCCTCCTTTCAAGGAGGGCAGCAGCAGCAGCAGGCTCAAGCTTGGCGCCCCCATCCCAAGCCCAGGCTTGCAAAGGAAGCCGAGGTTCAGGTCCTGGATCCTCCTTCTCCAAGCTTTCTCAGTGGCGGGGCAGGGGCTGCCACCCCCTCTCCCATCACACCAGCTCTGGGTCCTCCCGTGGGGGGCCGGCTCCGCCACTTTCTTTCCGCCTGGTCCGTTATTACCATGGACAGGTGGGTTTTGGAAGTGGTCGGTCAGGGATTGCCTCTAGAATTCGAGCAGCACCCTCCAAGCCGAGCCCGCGCCCCTCGGGAGGAAAGAGTGTATCCGTCCATACTCAGTCAGCTCTCTGAGACGACATCGCTCAGCTCCTCCTCAAGGAGGCAGTAGCTCCAGTGGCGGATTCTCCAGCAGACCCAGGCTTTGTCTCCAGGTACTTCCTGGTGCCCAAGAGGATGTGGGGGCTGGCGCCCCATTCTAGATCTCAAGACCTGAATCAGTATCTCAGGTCATGCACCTTTCGGATGGTCACTCTGTCCCAGATCATACCATCTTTGGAGCGAAACATGTGGTTCTGTTCACTGGATCTGCAGGATGCATTCTTTCACATCCCAATCCATCCATCTCATTGGTGGTTCCTCTGCTTCAGAGCTGAAGGGACCCTATACGAATTCCGAGCCATGCCGTTTGGCTTGTCATCAGCCCCACGGGTCTTCACCAAATGCATCGCAGTGGTGGCAGCCCATCTCAGGCATTGGGGGGGGGTCAGAATTTACCCCTACCTCGATGATTGGCTCTTAGCAGGTCCCACCCAGCAGGAGGTGGAGAGGTCCAGGGACCTGGCCCTCCAGACCTGCTCCCAACTCGGCCTCTTGATCAACAAGGCCAAGTCAGAGCTTGTGCCTTCTCAGGTGATGTGCTTCATCGGGGCAGAGCTCGGCTTCCAGCGGACAGGGTGGAGGTTCTCGCCTCCTTTGCCCAATCATTTCTGGTTGGGCAATTGCTTCCTGCCCGGGACTTTCTGTACCTTCTGGGTTACATGGCGGTGTGCATCTCCGTGATCCGTTGTGCCCGGTGGCACATGCGCCCCCTCTAGTGGGAGCTGGCCATCCAGTGGACTTGACACCACGGTAATTTCGACCAGCTGATCACTGTTACCCAGAAGATGTGGGATGCTCTCCAGTGGTGGACCGCCCCAGACCGGTTGCAAGAAGGGATCCCGTTTGTCCACCCAGAGCTGATGGCCGTCCTCACAACCGATGCTTCTCTCATGGGCTGGGGAGCCCACATGGGGGACAAAAGGGCCCATGGGTTCTGGACCCCCGAGGAGTACCGATACCACATCAACCTGTTGGAGCTCAGAGCAGTCAGATTGGCACTATCAGCTTTCGCTCCTCAGCTCTGGGGTCAAGTGGTTCAAGTCCAGACGGACAATACCACGTCCATGTACTACCTCAACAAACAGGGTGGCTTGCACTCCTGTCTGCTTTGCAGGGAAGCGCTCCACATCTGGACCCTCGTCAGCCATCTGGAGGCGGCTCTCCTGGCCATTCACGTGGCAGGAGCCTCGAACCATCTGGCAGATGCTCTCAGCCACTTAGGCGAGACATCCCATGAGTGGTCTCTCCATCCAGAGGTAGCTTACAGCCTGTTCTCCCACTGGGGCAAACCGATGGTGTACCTGTTTGCCTCCAGGAAAACACCAAGCTGAGGCGGTTTCATGCCCGCCTCCCTCAGCAGTGCTCGCTGCAGGGGGATACCTTCTCGAGGCTGTGGACCCCAGGCCTCTTCTACGCCTTACCTCCATTTCCCTTTATCCCAAGGTGCTCCTCAAGGTGAGGAGGGACAAGGCGAAGGTGATTCTGATAGCCTCAGACTGGCCGCGCCAGTTCTGGTATCCAGATCTCCTCAGCCTCAGCTGCAGGCCCCCAGAGCAACTTCCAGCACACCCGGACCTGATCTCTCTCAAGCAGGGAAGGTATACCATCGGACCTTCAATCCCTGCACCTCACAGCCTGGTACCTGAGCGGCTAGAGTTCCAGGCTTTGGGTCTTTCAGAGGATGTCCTCACCGTGGTGGAGGCATCCAAAAAGGAATCAACCAGGAAATGTTATGCCTTCAAATGGAAAGGTTTTTCCATTTGGTGTGAGGGCAAGGGCCTGGACCCTCTGTCCTGTCCGGTGGCTAACATTCGACTACCTTTGGTCTCTCTCTCCAAAGGGGTCTTCAGTCATCGACCCTTAGGGTGCACCTGGCAGCCATCTCTGCTACCAGGCACAGGCCAGTCAGCTAGCGTTGGTGCAGGAGACAGTGGTGGGGCACTTTTTCAATGGCCTGGATCACATATCCCCTCCGGGGCGTGAACCTCCACCTCCATGGGATCTACTGCTGGTACTGGCAAAGCTCATGGGCAAGCCATTCGAACCAGTGCGCAAGTGTACATTGTCACACTTGTTGTGGAAGACGGCCTTCCTGGTGGCTATCACATCTGCCAGAAGAACAGGGGAGCTCCAGGCGCATTTGGTGGACTCCCCTTATCTGGTCTTCCACAGGGACAAGGTTGTCCTATGCCCCCACCCGAAATTCCTTACGAAGGTGGTGTCAGAGTTTCACCTTAACCAGGCATTAACTCTGCCTGTATACTACCCTAATTACACCTCGGATGCCGAATACAGGCTCCATACCCTGGACCTGAGATGAGCCTTCTCCTATTACAAGGAGAGGACGGCAGAAATTTGGGGAGCGATTCACCAGCTGTTTGTCATCTATGCTGAAGCCGCTTCTGGCAGACCTGCAGCAAAACAGACTATTGCAAGGTGGATTACATCTTGCATGAGTCTGTGTTATGAGTTGGCGGACATGGAGCCTCCCAGAGGGATAAGAGCTCATTCTACCCGCCATACTGATGCATTGGTGGCTGCTTCCAGGGACATCCCTATCCAGGAAATCTGTCGGGCTGCTACCTGGAAGTCAGCAAACACCTTCATTACTCATTACCACATCGACCTTGAGTCACGCCGGGATGCTGGTTTTAGGGCCTTAGTTCTTCAATCTCTATTTCCCAGGTGAGTATCAGTGGGGGTGTACGCCTTGCCTCCCTCCTCCCAAAGAACTGCTAGGAGTCTGCCAATAAGTGTGGATGAACAACATATCCACGATCCTAGAAAAACAGGTTACTCACCTGTAACAGTAGTTCTAGGAGTGGTATATGTTGTTCATCCACACGGACCCACCCAACCTCCCTGTCTGTGGACGCTCAAACCTGGCTTCTAAGATCTGGCGTCATGGGGCGGAGACTAGGGTTTTTCCACCCGGGTAGGTGGGAGGAGCCAGCTTGAAGACTTCCGGCGATTCTTAAAGGGGAAAGGGACATGCCAATAAGTGTGGATGAACAACATATACCACTCATAGAACTACTGATCTTACTTCGAGAAACAGCTCTTGCAGCAGGTTACACCATTAGGACTGAAGCCGGCAGGCGCCAGGACCCCATGGAAAGATTCTAGCTAGAAGTATCCAGCGGGGGACCTCCCCCGACGTCGTCCCCACCCCAACGTCAGGCATCACATAAAAGGGGGTGGTCTCCCAGCATCCCCAGTTCTTTTCCTGCCGTTGACTTGCCAGCATCGACCTCACGGATGCCTGCATCAATGATACGACACGCGAAATCTTTACAAAACAAATCGGACATTCCACCGGGTACTCTTCTGATTCGAACAGACAATACTGTGGTGATGTACTATCTCAACAAACAAGGAGGCACTCATTCCTACCCCCTTTGCAGGGAGGCTCAAAGGGTTTGGAATTGGGTACTGCAACATGGCGCAGATATTATTATAGTGCACGTTCCCGGAGTGGACAACACAATCGCGGACAGTCTCAGCCGATCACAGGCCAGAGTCCACGAATAGGAACTGCTTCAGGAAGTTGCAGAGGATCTGTTTTGCAGATGGGGAACACCAGAATTAGACCTTTTCGCGTCCCCATCCAATGCAAAACTGCCCAATTTTTGCTCGCTAGATCCAGGGCCTGGTGTTTTCTGGCGAGACGCGTTGTCCCTCTCTTGGATAGGCAGATTCCTCTATGCTTTCCCGCCCTTCCCTTTGATCCAGAGGGTGTTACTGAAGCTCCGACAAGAGCGGGCGTCACTGATTCTGGTAGCACCCTTTTGGCCCAGGCAAATTTGGTTACTTCTATTACATCAGCTGACCCAGCAACCTCCAGTGCCTCTGCCATTCGGCTCTCAACTTCTGTCCTAAGAGGCAGGCTCCTTAGTCCATCCGGATCTTCGGTCGCTGAACCTGCATGCCTGGCTTCTAAAGACATAGCAGTCCTGAGATACGGGGACTCTCGGGAAGTTGCGGACGTTCTGGCGGCAGCCAGAAAACCCTCTACTCACGCCACTTACGCCATGAAGTGGCGCAGATTTTGCATCTGGGCTCAAGCTCGCGGATTGACCCCATTGGATTTTCAGAGGTTAATGTTAGACTACCTTCTAACCTATGCAGGCAGGCCTTGCCTACTCTTCTATTAAGAGTTCACCTGTGCGCCATTTCGGCGTATCATTCACCAATAGGTCATAGCTCTCTAGCTCAACTAGAGGCTTCACGCATTTTTTTGCATGGCATCCTGCACCTGAGACCTCCTATCAGAGACCCGGTTCCACCTTGGGATCGCCCCTTTGTTTTAGAGCAGCTTACTCTACCTTCTTTTGAACCAGTCGCAGATTGCGAGCTGCGTCTCCTCGCTTTGAAGACGCTCCTTTTAGTTGCTGTTATTTCTGCCAGAAGAGTTTCTGAGCTTCATGCACTCATGTGCAAGGATCCTTATTTGGTTTTTCACAAGGACAGGGTGTCCTTAAGAACAAATCCTAAGTTCCTTCCCCAAGTGGTCTCGGCGGTCACACTCAACCAGGATATAGACCCACCGATGTATTACCAGAATTATGGTAACGGGGGGAGGCCCTGTTGCACACTCTAGATGTGCATAGATGTCTCAGATATTATCTGACCAAAACCAAAGCCCATCGTAAGTCGGACCAGTTCTTTGTTTCCTACGCACAGCGGATGCTCGGTGCTCCTGTTTTGGAACAGTTGCTTTCCAGATGGTTGGTCAAGTGCATTATGTTCTGTTATCAGAAGCACAATAAACCCTTACTGGGACTGGTGAAGCATCATTCTACGAGGGGGGTGGCTACCTCTTTCGCTGCGCTCAAAAATGTCTCCACTTCAGCCATCTGTGTGGCAGCGACTTGGAGCACTGTGCACACTTTCATCAGACACTACAGTTTGGACACTGCCTCTAGGCATAGAGCTGGATTCGGCTTGGCGGTCCTTCAAGGACTCTTGTCCTGAAGTCTGAGTCATCTCTCCTACTCTCCTTCCAGTAGCAAATTGTTCCTTTACTGCTTGGGAATCAGTCCTAATGGTGTAACCTGCTGCAAGAGCTGTTTCTCAAAGTAAGATAGTAGTTACATAAGAACTTACCGTAACAGTAGATCTTCGAGAACAGCTCTTGCAGCAGGTAGTTTCCCTCCCACCTTCCGCTCTGGAGGTTGAGTCTTCTGACCTAGTTTTTAGGCTACAGCATCCTTTGACGCCTTTTTTCTAACCTTCCTTTGGAGGCGGATCCTCTGTCTCCCCTTCAGATGCTTCGCGGGCAGTGAGTCTCCGGTGGGAGAACTGGGGATGCTGGGGGCCGCCCCGTTTTATGTGATGCCTGACGTTGGGGAGGGGTCAACGTCGGGGGCGGTCCCCCGCTGGATACTGCTAGCTAGAATTTTTCCGTGGGGTCCTGGCGCCTGCCGGCTTCAGTCCTAATGGTGTAACCTGCTGCAAGAGCTGTTCTCGAAGATCTACTGTTACTGTAAGTTCTTGCGTAACAGTACTTTACAGGTGAGTAACCTGTTTTTTCCTGCCAGGGTGTACCTGAGATTGCTGGGTCTGATGGCAGCTGCCATTCCCACCATTCCACTGGCCAGATCCATATGCGCACCCTCCGGTTACAGTGGGACCAGCACACAGACAAACGTGAGCACCTAGTCCTGGTCTCTTCCCCAGCCTGCAAGGTACTACAATGGTGGATGGACCCCTTGAATTTGCTTCAAGGCGTTCCATTCCAAATCTCCTCCCCACAGCAGATCCTAACCATGGATGCATCCGGTCTGGTCTAGGGAATGCACCTGGATCCTTTCCAAACCCAGGGCTCTTGGTCCCAAACAGAAATCTCCCTACATATCAGTGTCTTGGAGAGGTATACCGACCGCACGGCAAAACCGCAAGAGCGAAGACCATCACAGCGACAGGATTTGAGCAAATACCTTGGATCGCTGTAATGGTTTCTGCTGGCACTGGGACTTCATCGCCCGGTGTTTTTCCCTCTCCCCTGAGACGACTTGGAGTTGTATTCTTAGAGACTGGGGGTGTGAATGGGGCAGAGCCCCCCGCATGAGGGGTTCAGTGGGCACAGCCCCCCGATGAAAACAAGGAGACATCCCCGACAGTGCAATGCTGACACTCGGCATTGCCGCTGTCGGGGATCGGCGAGGTGGATGTCGCCTCGCTGTAGGTAAACCCCTGGAGATGAGGGTGGTACTCTACGCCATGCAGGCGATCCAGGAACACCTTGCTCCAGGTCAGCTGCTGGTGCAGTCAGACAATCTCAGTGTAGTGTACTACACCAACAAGCGGGGAAAGGGGGGAACTCATTCGTACTCCCTGTGCAGGGAGGCCATGAGAGTGTGGTACTGGGCGTTGGATCACGGCCTGACACTCTTGGCTATCCACGTACCAGGCATGTTAAACACTCTGTAAGGCAGCCTCAGCCGGACTCGGTCCAGCATGCATGAATGGGAGCTTCTCCCATCCATTGCAGAAGAGTTGTTCAACAGATGGGGTCTTCCAGAGTTGGACCTTTTTGCGTCCCCACTCAATGCAAAACTGACCAATTTTTGCTCGCTAGATCCAGGGCTTGACCTTTTCTGGTGAAACACATTGTCCCTGTCCTGGAGCAGGAGGTTCCTCTATGCCTTCCCTCCATTTCCTCTAATCCAGAGGGTGCTAATCAAACCGCAGATGGAGGGGGCCTGCATGACACTAGTAGCTCCATTTTGGCCTCAGCAGATATGGTTCCCTCTGTTGCAGCAGTTGGCGGAGGAACCTCTGGTCCCCTCCCCCTCTGCAGGAACCTGCCGACCCAGGATCAGGGGACACTGGTCCACTCCAGCCTCAGGTCACTTCACCTGAATGCTTGGCTCCTGAGAACATAGCCATTGCCAGAGTTGGGGTTTCTAACAGAGTGGCAGACGTCCTAGTGGCCGCCCAGAAGCCTTCCACTCAGGCCACATATGCCATGAAGTGAAAGCAGTTTGCCATCTGAACTGCCAAACATAATTTGGACCCCTTCACCTGTCTGGTGAGCCAGATTCTGGACTGCCTGATCTCTCTGTCTGACTCAGGTCTCCAGTCCTCTTCCCTCAAGGTGCCCCTTTTGGCTATATCTGCCTTTCATGAGCCCGTGGGTGACCACACTATTGCTCAGCTGGATGATCTCCCTTACCTTTATTATAATAATAATAATAATAAAACTTTATTTATTAAGCGCCTTTCAGGCACCAAGGCACTGTACAAATTTAACAATAAAATCCCAAGAAATAAATTAAAAAGTAAAGATTAAAATCATAATGATACACAACATCAACTCATAAATGTTTGTCTTTAAGGCACATCCTACATCTGAAACCCCCAATCTGTTCTCCTGTCTTGGCTTGGGATCTGAATTTTGTTTTGAAGAAGTTGACCCTATCTCCTTTTGAGCCAGTCGCGACTTGTGAGCTATGCTTTCTCTCTTAGAAGGCGTTATTTTTAGTTGCCATTATTTCTGCTCAAACAATTTCAGAGCTTCAGGCCCTCTGGTGCGAGCAGCCTTATTTGATTTTTCACAAAGACAGGGTGTCTTTGCACATGAATCCTAAGTTTCTTTTTAAGGTGGCCTCTGAGTTTACTCTCAACCAGTCTATCCACCTTCATGTTTATTTTCCCAAGCGTGCCAATCCAAGGGAAGCACAGCTCCATACATTAGATGTGCGCAGAACTTTGAGGTACTGCCTGCTTCACACCAAGGAATGTAGAATGTCGAAGCAGTTTGTTTCCTTTGCTCCAGGTAAGGAGGGTACTTCAGTGTCTAAACAATGTTTAAAATGGTTGGCTAATTGCATTGTGTTCTGCTACTATAAGTACAGCAAAGAATTGCCTGGAGCAGTTAAAGCTCATTCCACAAGACGCATGGCTACCTGTGTTGCTTGTTTTCGAGGGGTCTCAGCCACTGACATCTGTGTGGCTGTCACCAGGAGTACAGTCCACACTTTCACCAAGCACTACAGTCTGGACATTGCCTCAAGAGCCTGTGCAGGTTTTGGCAGGGCTGTGCTGCAGGGCCTCCTGTCTTAAGTGTATGGTTGCCTTCATCCCAGACTGTCTGTTTGCACCTGTAACTGCTTGAGACCCATTCCTACGGTGCGACCTGATGACTAAGATACCCCCAAAGAAGATAGAACAATTACATAAGAACTTACCGTAACAGCAGATCGTCTAGGGGATCTCAGTCATCAGGTCTGCTTTCCCTCCCACCATCCCCCTTCTTGGGGCTGTTGTCTTGGAACTGGCTGTCTGGTGTGTCCAGCCTTTCTTATAGGCCTGGGCACCTCTCTCCTCAGTCCCCCATGGCATAAGCTTTGCTCCCTTTGTCTCTGGGGTGGGGGAAGAACTGAGGAGGGAGTGGGGCCGCCCACACCTTTATAGGTTTGATGACGGCGTGGGTAGCCCCAGTTGTACTGCTGAAAATCTTCTGTATGGATCCCACTTCACTGACGGTGAAGTTCCTACGGTGTGACCTGACGACTGAGATCCCCTCGAAGATCTACTTTTACAGTAGGTTCTTACATAACTGTTCTTTTCTACGCCTTCTGGGCCTTAGGAGAGCAGCCATTGTCACAGTGCTGTTGGCCAGGCTGCACATACGGATCCCACAGTGGACCATGAGAGTCCAGTGGGACCAGCTGACAGATGTTCAAGAACAAATGGTTCTAGTAACGTCTCCCTTGTATAAAGCACTCACGTGGTAGCTGGAATGCAGCAAACTGCTCAAGGGTGGCCTATTCTTGATTCCTACCCCACATCACATCCTCACTACGGATGCCTCAGGATCCAGATGGGGAGCCCACCTGGGACCTCTTCAGTCAGAAGGAACGTGGAACCAGACGAAGCACGCTTTGCATATCAGTGTCCTGGAAATGAGAGCAGTCCTATATGGGCTCCAAGCTTTTCAAGACCACTTGTCCCCAGTGTAATGCATTACAACAGCAAACGGAGGGGCTCATTCTTACCCACTGTGCAGGGAAGCAATAAGACTTTTGTTTTGGGCTCTAGAACACAGTCTAGAACTATCAGCAGTACATGTTCCAGGCGTCCAACGCATCTTGGCAAACAAGCTAAGCAGGTTGCAGTCCAGGGTGCACAAATGGAAACTGTTGACTTTGGTGCTTGACGACCTGCAAGATGGGGTCATTCAGAGCTGAACCTTTTTGCAGCCCCGCACAATGCAGAACTGCTGCTTTTTCACTTGCTTGCTCCAGGGACTAGAGTTTTCTGGTGAAACGTGTTGTCCCTTTTCTCAAAAGGGAGGTTTCTGTATGCCTTCCCTCCTTTTCCAGTCATTGAGAGAGTACTGCTGAAGCTGCAGAGGGAAGGGAAACTCTTAATACTCATTGCTTCTCTATGGCCTCAGCAGATATGGTATCCTCTGCTGCAACACTTGGCAGCGGAGCCCCAGTACCTTTGCCCCTGTACCAGGGTCTGCTGTCACAGAAACAGGGAACACTAATCTGTGCAGACCTGAAGTCTTTACATCTGCATGTATGGCTACTGGAGACATGACCATAGCTTGCTTTGGGGTATCACAGAAAGTGGCGGATGTACTGGTGGCTGCTAGAAAATCGTCCACCAGACACACCTGCTCCAGGAAATGGAAGTGGTTTCCTTTATGGGCCACTTCACATAACCTTGATCTGCTCACCTGCCCAGTCAGTCAGGTTCTAGAATACTTGCTGTCCTTATCGGATTCAATTAAAACAACAAAAACACCACGCATTCCGACTGCCATCAAAGATGCAACCACCAATCTAGGTGACTCTAACTTAATGAAAAATTACACACCATTGCAGGAACTTTATTAAAGCAGCAATCTCATGGCCAACACACCCCTACATATTGCCTTCACAGGCTTCCTCAGGGGGCTGTGCTCGGCTATAATAGACAAGTACCGCCCCTTGAGGAAACCTGTGAAGGCGATACATAGGATTGTGTTTGCATATTAGTTTTAGTAAGTTCTAGCATTGGTGTGTACATGCCACTTAATGTTTCATTAACCTGTCAGCTTCAAGCCTGCACTATCCCTCAATCAAAGTGCATTTGGCTGCTATATCAGCCTTCCACGTGCCTGTGGATGGCTGTACAGTTGCTCAACTAGAGGTTGCCCATTCATTTTGAAAGGCATTTTTGCACGTAAAGCTTCCCATTCAAAATCCAGTCCTGACCTGGTACCTGAATTTTATTTTGGAAAAGCTGACTTTGGCTTTGTTTGAGCCAGCCGTGACTTGTGGCTTATGGTTTCTTTCTTGGAAAGTGTTATTTTTAGTTGAAATCACTTCTGCTGAAAGTATTTCAGAGCTGCAGGCTGTAATCCGCGAGCCTCTTTAATTTCACACAAAGACAGGGTGCCTTTTCGCACTAATCCTAAATTTCTAACAAAGGTGGTATCTGAGATTACTTTAAATCAAACCATCACCCTTCCAGTGTATTATTCAAAGCATGCCAATCCAAGGGAAGCATTGCTCCGTACCTTAGATGTGCATAGAATACTGGGGTACTATGCATACCGCACAAAGGACTGCACAAAGTCCTCGCAGCTTTTTGTTTCATTCACCCCTGGGAAAGAGGTGGCACCAGTTTCTAAACAGTGCGTATCCAAACTGATAGCACACTGTATTGCGTTTTGTTACAGGAAGTACGGTAAGGAACTTACTGGTGTGGTTCATGCTCATTCCACAAGAGGCCTGTCCGCTTCTGTAGCTTATTTTCATAATGTTTCTGCCGCAGAAGTCTCTGCAGCTGCCGCATGGAATACTGTACACACCTTCACTAAGCATTACAGTCTGGACATTGTCTCTCGTAGACAAGCTAGGTTGGCCTAGCAGTGCCGCAAAGTCAACTATCAAGGGCCTGTAGACTCCATCTGACCAGACTGTTAGCTTTTGGTACTGCTTGAGACTCATTCCATAGGTGTGACTTCATGAAAGAGATATCCTTGAACAAGATAGAACAATCACTTAAGAGCGCACCGTAACAGCAGATCTTCGAGAGATCTCTTTCATCAGGCCATGCCATCTCACCCTCCTTCCCCCTTTAGGGGTGCGACAAAGGAATTTTGTCTTGCTACTTCCATTGCTGTCTTTTCCAGCACTCTGTCTCACCTGGTATGCGAAGTCTGGGTCCCCCGGTTCCCTAGAGGGAGGTCCTCTGAGCATGATCTCCAGTGGGAAACTGAGAGAGGAGAGTCCACCTATGTTTATGTAGACGGTGCATGACATCGCTGCTGATCGCCCCTGGCTTGCAAAGTTTCCGTTTTTTCGTAGCACTGACGCAGATTTAGTTCCAAAAGGTGTGCCTTGATGAAAGAGATTCTGTCAAAGATCTACTGTTATGGTAAGTTCTCACGTAACTGTTCTCTCAGCAGTCCGGGCATGAAAAAAGGGTGGTGAGGCTGAGGTGCTTCCAGTACCAAGCCTGCCAGAGACCCTGCCAAGGTTGCTAAGTAACCAGTTGCAGGGTACCTTTCTCCCTTCCTTCCAGATCTTCCAGGAATCAATAGTCACCATTGATTCACACTAGTGGGTCTGTTCCTGAGGTGCTAGGACCCCATGGGAGACAGAACTTTTCAGGAGGGCTCATGCTGAGGTAAGCTGCATGCATGCACGGTGCCGTGAGAGGAAGCTCGTGGCACAGTCTTACCTCAGCACCCACCCTTAACCGCCTCAGTTCCTTTTTTTCCCACCATCGAGTGTGCATCAGGGGCGATGCTCGCCTGCCAGGTGTCAGAACGTCACATCTGCATGATAACAGCACTCGGTTCTTCTCAGATCTTTGAAGATATCTCCTCCAGTAGGCTACAGCTTTGGAACTATAGCTGCCAGGCACTAGGACCACATGGAAACTTTTGCTAGCCAGGGGCCACCCATGACGACATCCTACATCAGCGTCTGTATAAATGTGGGAGGCCACACCACTCCTCAGTTCTTTTCCCACCTTTGTTCATCCTTGTTGGACCTGCTATAAGAAACCTCATCAACTAGCTGGTGCTGTTTATTCTTTTGCTTTATTTACCAGTTTATTTTATCATCTCTACATGCCACTGAAGTCAAAAGAGCCTTTATTTCAGTACTGTAAGTGCAGAAAGAAAATCATCAAAGAGGACACGTGAGGCCTGTGTGCACTGCTTGAGCCTGTCTCATGACCTGAGGACTTGTGAGGTCTGCCAGAGCATCAACCAGACTACAAGGCGAAACTACCTAACACAACAGTACACGTGTTTGACCTATTGCAGGATGCACTAGCCCCATTTGTTTTCTCCCATGAGTTGTTAGTTCTGGGGGACTTAAATGCTGACTGGTTGCACCCTGTAAAATCCCAAAGAATCAGGAAAATGGCTTTGCAGCTTGGGTTGTACCAATTAATCTCAGAACCCACCAGGATTAATATTCATAATCCTGGTGGTTCTTCTTTGATTGATGTGATTCTTACAAACTGTCCCATCAACTATGTTTCTTCTGGGGTAGATGCAGACTTGTTTAGTGATCATAATATTGTTTACTGTATCAAAGGGAAAATTAAAGTGAAAGGACAGCAGAGAGTGTGAGGGAAGCCCTCAGGTCCCTTAAGACGGAGAAAGCACCAGGGCCGGATAAATTACATCCCAGAGTGCTGAAGGAACTTGCGGATGTCCTGGCGAAACCCCTGGCGGAGTTTTCACCATCTCTCTGAGGACAGGGTGGGTGCCCCAGGACTGGAAGGTGGCGCATATAGTGCCTATCCACAAGGGGGGATCAAGGGAGGTGGCAGAGAACTACAGGCCTGTCAGCCTGACATCGGTGGTGGGCAAGGTGATGGAGGGCATTGTCAAGGAGAGGCTGGGGGGGACCTGGAAACGTCAGGGTGCCTGGATGATAGACAGCATGGATTCATCCCGGGGAAATTGTGTCCGACAAACCTTGTGGAGTTCTATGACTGGGTGACGAGTGCCTTGGACCTGGGTAGACCAGTGGATGTCTTCTTTCTAGACTTCAGCAAGGCATTTGACTCTGTTCCGCATGTGGGCCTGTTGGATAAGCTGGGAAAACTGGGGGTGGGGAACCAGATGATCAGATGGATAGGCAATTGGCTCCAGGACCGGACCCAGAGGGTCGTAGTTGGCGGGATAGTCTCATCCCCAAGGAGGGTCATTAGTGGGGTCCCACAGGGATCAGTCCTGGGCCCTCCTGTTCAACAGCTTCGTCTCTGACATAAGGACAGGTATCAGGGTGAGATGAGTCTCTTCTGCGGATGACTCAAAACTGGGGCGGTGGTGGATGGGGAGGAGGGGAGAGTGGCCCTACAGGGGGACCTGGAGGCTCTGGAAAGATGGTCTAGAAAGTGGAAGCTGAGGTTCAATGCAGGGAAATGCAAGGTACTGCACCTTGGGGCCAGAAACATAGAAACATAGACTTTGACGGCAGATAAGGACCGCTAGGCCCATCTAGTCTGCCTATTTCCCTACCTACAGGATAGGCCGCAGATCCTAGTTAACCAACAGCCTATGTTATATATATGTTATATATGCTATAACCCGGGCCAAGTGTACACCCTGGGGGGGGGGAGGAATGCTGCAAGTATCAATGGCTGAGAGGGACCTGGGGGTGGTGGTGGATGTCAAGATGAACAACTCGGAGACTTGTAGGAGGCCAGCAGCCAAGGCCAATGGGATGCATCGCTAGGGGGATCACCTCCAGAAGGAGGGAAGTGATACTCCCTCTGTATAACTGCTTGGTGAGGCCGCACGTCGAGTACTGCGTGCAGTTTTGGAGGCCACACTTAAAGAGGGACATTAAACTCCTGGAGAGGGTCCAGTGGAGGGCAACCAAAATGATTTGGGGCTTGGGGGACAGGACCTATGAGGAGAGGCTCAAGAGCTAAATATGTACACATTGGAAGAGAGAGGACTGGGGGACATGATAGAGGTCTTCAGGTACATGAAGGGGTAAATAGGGAGGAACAGTCAAGGTGCTTCGAAGGAAGGAGGAGGGGCCACTAGAGGGCATGGGTGGAAGCTGGAGGGGAAGATTCAGGAGAAAGGAGGAGGTGCTACTTCACTGAGAGGGGTGGTGGAGCCATGGAATGCGCTTGCCTAGGGGCTGGTGGAGGGTTCAAGAGAGGGTGGGACAGGTACAGGGAAGGGTTCTGGAAGCAAATCCAATGCAGCGAGAATATCCGAACTGGGAAGGGAGAAGAGACAGCAAGGTCAGCTCAGGGTGGAGCTGACCCGAATGAGCAAACGCGAAAGACCGTTAGGCCTATTCTGCTGGCATTTTAGTATGTTAGTATGACCCTCTAGGCTCCTGAAGTTAAGATCTTATAAAATGTTTGATTATTTTTCCTTTTTAGCAGACCTAGGGAATGTTAAGTGGGATTGTTTAGAACTAATACCCAATATAAACCTGGCTTGGGATTATTTTGTGTCAGAATTTATCCTTGTATGTAATAGGCATATGCCAGAGATTACTAGGAGAATAAAAGGTAATTCTGCCCCATGGTATATTACTAAACTTTTTAAGTTGAGGCTTGCTAAAAATAAAGCTTGGGCCCAGGCACGAGCTTCGGGAAAGATTTGTGATTGGCAACAATACAGGAAATCAAGAAACCTGTATGTGGCCACACTAAGAGATACTGAAAATAAGTATTACAAGGCCAAAACCAAAGAATCATTAGGGAAACCTGGGAAATTTTGGGGACTTATAGGGGAATTAAAGGGAAAGATAAGGGGGAAGACACCTATTAATTTATCTGGGGAGGAATTCTTTGGGAGAGAGTTGCCAATTGCTGATAGGTTTAATGATTATTTTATAGAGTCAGGTAATTTCTTTGATAGCCCTAATGAACCTCTTTTTAACCCTGTAAGTCGTATGGAAGGGGACTCTAAATTTGTTTTTGATGCTGTATTGAGTGGCGAGGTGCTAGAAACTTTATTGCAGTTAAACGTCTCTGGGAGTAGTGGCCCTGATGGTTTGTCTCCAAGGATGCTGAAATATGTAGCAACCCACATTTCGGACCCATTAACCTACTTGTTCAATCGAGGAGGGATGTATCCCAGAAGGTTGGAAGTCGGCCAGAATCGTCCCCAATTTTAAGGGGGGGTGATCCTGGCCGACTGTCCAACTATAGACCTATATCTATATTACCTCTGATTAGTAAGGTGTTGGAGAAACTGTTGGCAAGACAATTGATGGAGTATTTGGAAAGAGAAAAACTGATGGATCCATATCAGTCAGGTTTCGGAGTCTCATCTTTCTTGATAGCCGTGTCGGAGGTCCTGGATGAGATCGGCAGGGCAATTGATGCCCAGTGTTATACTGGTGCAATTCTTGTCGATCTCTCCAGGGCTTTCGACACGGTTGATCATCAGAATTTGCTTATGAGACTGTCCGAGGTAGGGATGAGCCGTTCAGTTTTGGATTGGTTTATCGCCTATTTTTCTGACAGACGGCAGGTAACAGTTGTAAATGGAACTGTGTCGGCTATGCAGGTGGTACGGAGAGGAGTGCCCCAAGGATCAGTTATGGGTCCTTTATTATTCTTAGTATATTTGAAAGATCTTGGGCATTATGTGGGGGCCTCTCGTTACCACCTGTATGCCGGTGACACCATTTTATACTGTTCGGATGAATCAGTTTCAGTAATACAACGTACACTGCAGAAAAGTTTTAACAATATGGAAAAGTACTTTGTCAACTCGAAGTTAAAACTTAATTCCTTAAAAACTAAATGCATGTTGTTTGGGTCTTCTATGAAATGGAAAGATGACTTGACTTTGGAAATTGTGAATAATAGAGGGGAAGGGTTAGAGTTAGTTAATCAATATAAATATTTGGGATTTTGGTTAGATAATTATGGGTCAGGAAATTTGCATGTAGATAATTTGATCTCCCAGGTTAATAAGTGGGTAGATTTCCTGTTTAGGAACAAAAACTGCTTAGATTCTGTGGCATTGGACCTGATAGTTAATATGCAGATTTTCCCTTTAATCGATTATGGGGACGTATTATACGACGGAGCCACTAGGGATCGAATAACAAAGTTAGATGTTCTAGTTCATTGTCTTGCCAGACTGATTCTCAGGTGTCCAAAACGTACTCATCATTGCAAATTGTATGAAAGATTGGGTTGGTTATCATTAAGTAGGAGAAGAATGATACATAAACAGCTGTTTGCTTATAAATGTGGGCTGGGTTCCGTCCCTATATATCTAAAGAATAGATTTTCCTTTAGAAGTGTTGAATAGACATTGAGAAATCAAGTTGTTACGGATATGGTTGTCCCCCTTGTAAAATCAAAACGTTCCCAATATTTAGTAATTATATTCCGATATGTTGAAATAGCCTTCCTCACGAATATAAGCAAAAGATTGGTAAGCCCTTATCAACATCCCATTTAAGAAGACGCCTGATATCTATACAGGAACCTTGTAATTGTTATTGATGTTCTTTTTTTCTCTGTTTTTGTATTGATGATTGTTGCTTGATTGTATTTATTATGTTGAGTGTTGAAGTGTATTTTGTATTTTTTGTAAAGGTTACCATTGCGAATGAGTTTTTTACTCAGTTGTTTTTTTACCTTGAATAAACAAACAAATAAACAAGGCGAAACCACCAGAGAACTCTAGAAAATGTCTTTCTTCTTAACACTTTAAAAGTCATGGAGAAGGAACAGGACCCAAAATCTATGTCTCCCTCACCATCGACTGAAAAACAGCCACCGAAGTTGAAGGACCAGGACAAGAAATGGTTGTCATCATAGCCTTCCTCCTCATCGAGGCACAAGCACAGAATTAGAGAAAAGGAGAGATTTGCTTCACCAGCAAAGTCCCGATCACCGATGAGACAAAGTAAATCTACTGCGCCGTCACCTACTCTGGTAGCGTTGACAGCAGCCCCCTTCCGACCATGATAAGACACAAAGGTTGGGGCTTGGCTTAGGTGATACTGTGCCTATAGATGGTACAACGCCATCGTCTTTGGGCCATGGTCCATCTACGCAAGTAGTACCGGCCTTTTTACAGGGCCCCGTCGACTCTCAGGCTGTGCTGATGTTGTTCTCAGAAATGATCAGATGATAGGCCATCCTGTTGGTGCAGCAGTAGCATTACCGCTTGCAGCGCCGGCGGCCTGGGTTCTGATGCAATCCCGAGTCATTGGGGGCCCGGTCTGGGGGAGGAGGATCAAGCGTCCCACAGGATGCTTTCCTCCAGGGAGGGGAGATAGCCAGCTTCGTTGCATGACTGCCACCTGGGTGATCACAGGTGGCAGTTCACCTGGGAGCAGTTCAGTGGGAGGGGAGACGCCAGTGCATGACACGCAGCATGCTTGCATGTGTGCTTGCATCCTTCCCCAAGCTGGCATATTGAGGGAGAAGAGAAAAACGGAAAATGGGCAGGCCGGAGCAGGGTGATGGACTGACCCCTAGCAGGCCCCGCACCACAGTTATGTGGCAGTCTCCCCAAGAACTGGATCCTGCTCTGTGGTAGTTGGTATCTTGTCGCACCGTGCCATGGGGAGCAAGCCATGGGGCAGACATTTGGGGGGGGGAGAAGCAGGTAAGTCCACAGGAAGCTGGGTGATGGACTGGGGTTCAATCCTGATGGAAACAGAGCCTGCCAGGGGGGAGGGGGGAAGTGATCAGATGAATTCTGCCTGGACAACCAATACAGGCAGTTATTCTGCCAATGGGGCCTCCTGTTTCGTAGCCATCGTAGACAGCATCCATCAGCACGCTGCAGAATCCTTCATCTTAGCCATTGCCTTCTGCAGCACCCATCATCAATAGAGACGTCAACGACGAGGTTGAATTGTATCCTAACCACGTGGTTTTAGAGGAGTACTATGAGGGAGAACAATATGTTGCACTGCGATCTAGTTGTACTCTCTCATTCGACAGTGAGGAGTTGGTAGTCTACACCCCGAGGTCTCTTCCTGAGGATCCTTCGTTTCAAACCGTGATGCAGCAACTGCAGACTGCCGTGGTATTTACTGTGGAAGAGAAAGAGTCCACAAAAAGAAATCTGATGGAATTTTTGGAGGTCCTTTGCACACCTGCCATTATAATTTCACCTCTTTATCGAGAGACGGTGGAGACGGTGCAGAGGAGGGCTACAAAGAAGATTCAGGGACTGCACCACAGGCCATATAAGGAGAGACTAAGTGAACTTAACTTGTACTCACTCGAGCAAAGGAGAGAGAGAGGAGTTATGATAAAAACATTCAGGTACCTCAAGGAAATAAACAGGGTACAGGTGCAGGACCTCTTTCAGTTCAGAGACTGCATGCTAACCAGGGGGCACAACAAGAGGCTACACAGTGGGAAATATGAGGAAGTAGTTTTTTACAGAGAGAGTGGTGGAACCCTGGAACAGTTTGCCCCAGGACATCATGGAGGCAAAAGCAGTTGGGGGTTCAAAAATGCATGGGAAAGACACAAGGCTGTCATCAGGACATAAGGCCCATAAGGGAGAGGGGTAGAAAATTGGGCAAACTAGCTGGATCGAGAGGTCCCCATCTGCCGTCACATTTTATGTTTCTTTTTTTTACACAGATTTTTATGGTATTTTGTCTTTTTTCTCCCCGATCCTGGCCCCCTACCATGGACACGCATGCATGTGGAGGCATGCGCACGCCGCGTCTCAAGGTACCCCTCCCTTCGTGTCACCCCCGCTGCCTACGCTAATCACCGGACCTCCACCCAGTGGCAGTGGGACAATGGGGGGGCGGTGGGCAGCGACAGCCCCCAGGAGAGGAGAGCTGCCTTCCAGCTTGTTCAGTTCTGCTCCGACCCTCCTCCCCCCCCCTTCCCGTGCCAGCACCCTGATGACCCAAGTCCATTCCCAAACCCAGGTTGCTGGCATAGCAAGAGATAAGGCATCCAGCCCCTCAGCATCGCCGGGCCGGCAGATGTTTCTGTATCCTGCATTAGCGGATTCTACCTTTGGTGCATAGTACACACCAAACTCACTGCCTGCAGTTTCCAGAAAGGCTGACCAGTAGTACCCTGCTCTGTCTGCTAAGCCTTATTATGCTAACAAGCCAGAAACTTACTCTGTAGTCATTGTGGCTGCTCATGATGGGTCTAGAGCACCTGAACATGTGGGTACTTTGCCTCCTAATAATTTAGGAGTCTGGATGTGATGGGGCAAGCGTACGTATCCCTCTGCCTCACTGGGCCTTAGGATTGCAAACTACCAGGCTCATATGATAAAATATTAGAACAGCCTGTGGAAAGCTGCAGAAACTGTAGCACAGGCTTTGCCAGGAATGAGTCACTTAAAAACCTTAACTTCTGGTGCTGAGGTTGGCAGACATTTACTGTGCTCATCCTGTGACATATCTGATGCTTCTGCCAGGGCTGCTGCTTCTTGCATTTGTATAAAAAGATATTCTTGGCTCAAAGTTTATAGCTTTGCCAATGATGTGCAGCAGGCAGTTTTGAATGCCCCTTTCAGAGGGTCAGAAGTGTTTGGTTATGATATCAAAGAGACCTTTAGAAGCCTTCATAGAAACATAGAAATTGTCGGCAGATAAAGACCGTCAGGCCCATCCTGTCTGCCCGTAAGCCCTATCCCTGTTTGCGGCTTCTGGCCCTATCTGGCCATTCGCTTTCTATCACATCTTCCCACCTCAAGGTACCCTTGTGCCTGTCCCAGGCATGTTTAAGCCCACCCCCCACTGTGCTCACTCCCACCACCTCTTGTGGCAGACTATTCGACGTGTTCACCACCCTCCCTGTGAAGAAAAACACTCACATTTCCTCTTAACCTGCCCCCCTTCAATTCATATCATGCCTTCTTGTTCTTGTACTCCTCCTACATTGGAAGAAATCTCCCCCTGCACCTTGTTTATGCCCTTGAGGTACTTGAATGTTTTGATCATGTCCCCCTGCTCCCTCCTTTCCTCCAGTGACTACATATTGAGGTCCTTTAATCATTCCTCATATGTTTTGTGGTGCAAGTCCTGTACCATCTTGGTTGCCCTTCTCTGGACTGCCTCCACCCTGTTGATATCTTTGCGAAGGTGTGACCTCCAGAACTGCACACAGTACAATGGCATCACCACTTCCCGCCTTCTGCTAGTGATACCTCTGCCTATGCATCCCAGCATGCCACTGGCCCTCCCCGCAGCCTTGGTGCACTGCTTTGAAGCCTTTAGGTAATAAGAAATAACCCCCAGGTCCCTTTCTTCCTTGGTGATCATCCACTCCTCCCCTTCCCCCATCCTGTATCTTTCTCCAGGGTTCCCTCTTCCCAGGTGCATTATTTTACACTTCTTTGCATTGAACCTCAGTTGCCTTCAAACCTCAAAAGTGACTCCTAGGTCTCTCAAGTCCCTGTATGCCACTCCTGCTGGGGTCGTGGGACAGGATCCTTTAATGAACCTGTTGCCATAAGTGGCCATGCCTACCGTCAGTAAGGCCAAGGCAGAGGAGATAGCACCTTGTGGGGCCCCCTTCCATCAGGTGCTCATACAGAAGAACCCAAAGCGAGCAGTACCAGTGGCACTGCCCCCAACGGCTCCACCTGACTATCTTCCAGATGTGGAGGGCAGAATCTCCCTGCCTCAGAAACAGGGGTGGGAGATTACAGTGGACGAGTGGGTCCTGGTGATAACTGCAAAGGGGGCATGCTCTGGTGCTGATAGAAACTCCCCTCAATCATCATTTGCTTCCTGTTACCCTCCATGCCATATGTCCCTTCTAAAAGAAGTTCACTCATTATTCCAAAAACTTGCTATAGAACCAGTTCCTCCATGATAGAGAAACAAAGGGTTCTATTCCAGATACTTTGTAGTCTAAAAAGGGACAGGGGATCTGTGTCCTGTGTTGAATCTCAGGGATCTTTTCCTTTGGCTTTATTCTATAGACATAAAGGATGTAATGTCAAGATCAGAAAATCCTACAGGCAGTACCTTTACTTTGTGCTGGAGGAGGAACAGTACTAGTTCAGAGTATTGCTGTTTGGTTTATCTTCTGCGCCACGGGTCTTTACCAAATGCTTGGCAGCAATGGCAGCAGCCCTTTGCAGGGAAGGCCTGTATGTATTCCGCTATCTGGATGAGGGGCTACTAAAGGCTCACTGTAGGATAGCTCTACATATCTTGTCTCAGACAAAGCAGTTGGTCAAGGACTTGAGGATCACATTAAATGTATCAAACTCTGTGTTGACTCCCAGCCAGAGGCTGTAATACATAGGGGCAGTCTTGGACACAATGAAGGAATGTGTTTTTCGTGCCACAGAACAGAAAATCTGATTGCCCAAGCACACTTGGTATATAGGAGTCACTATGTGTTTGCAAGAACAATGTTACTTCTCTTGGGTCTCATGGCTGTGATCATTGTGCCTGTGCCACTGGCTCACCAAATATGAAAATCCCTCAGTGTCAGTGGCCACTGAGGGTCCAGTGGGATCAGCTGATGGAAGAGTTGGCCCAAGTGGTTCTCATTATGTCCCTAGTTCACAAAGCATTGCTATAGTTGATGGAAGCAATGAGAGTATGGTACTGGGTTCTGCCCCACAGCCAACATTTGTCATCCATGCATCCCCCAGGTCTCCAAAACATCTTAGCAGACAAACATAGCATGTCACAGTCCAAGATTCAGAAATGAGAACTGTTAATCTCCATGGTAGACAACCTTTTTGAAAGATGGGGTCATCCAGAGTCTGACCTTTGTCGTCCAGAATCTGACCTTTTTGCATCTCCATACAACGCAAAACGGCTGTGTTTCTGTTCACTCCCTCCAAGGGCTAGAGTCTTCTGGCAAGATGTGTTGTCCTTCTCTTGGAAAGGGAAATTCCTATATTCGTTCCCCCAATTCCACTAATACAGAGGGTGATGCTTATTTTGCTGGTGGAGAGTACCACTGTCATCCTCATTGCTCCATTATGGCCTCACCAGATATGGTTTTCACTTCTGCAGCAGATGGCAGTAGAGCTTTCTGGCCCCCTACCTCTGTGTTGGGGCCTGTTGTCACAGGACAGAGGATCCATGATCCATCTAGACCTGAAATTCCTACATCTGCTTGCATGCCTCCTGAAGACATAGCCATTGCACATTTTGAGGTATCCCCTAAGGTTGCTGATGTACTGATTGTGGCTAGAAAGCCTACCAGACATAGTGTCTCATCAGCTGTTTGTCACCTGCTCTTATGCCGTGCTGGCAGACCGGCAGCTAAGCAGACGATTGCCAGGTGGAGCACATCCTGTACTGACCTCTGCTACAGGGTAGCTGGTAGGGAGTTGCCCAAAGGGCTTAAGGCTCATTCCACCAGGCACACCACTGCGTCAGTGGCTGCTTCCAGGGATATCCCCACTGTGATATGTAGCTCTGCAACCTGGGCTAAAGCACATCTACCACTAGAGCATCGACATGCTGAGTCTTTGGGATGCTGTGTTTGGGGCCTCAGTCCTCCAGTCTGTTGGCAAGGTAAGGGGTGCACACCTTGCCCCCTCCTCCCAAAGGACTTCTAGGAGTCTGCCAAAGTGTGGATAATGAACTGCATCCAAATTTTTTGAAATATAGGTTCTAACAATGTGGATACAGTTTCTTATCCACACTCTGGCAGTTTTGCTGGAGACGTGTGAGTCATCAGAAGTCTTCAAGCTAAGCTTCTCCCACCACCCAGGTGGTATATCCTCCAGCTCTGTCCCATGATGTCAGATCTTTCTTTTCACCGGAAAGGATTGGTCTCCTCCATCACAGCTCTGCAGCACTGAAGGTTTTTGAGTTTTCAAAGTGCTTTTTTCAGGTGAATCTTTAACTTTTTTAGTCAGTATTCAGCATTAAAGTTGCTCCTGAGTCTTCTGACTCCACTTTGCGATTGATGGTGGAGCGCAAGAAACTGGGGTTTAAATTCTGCAGCCGGTGCAGGCAGAAAATGTCAGCCGCAGATCTGAATGACACATGCTTATACTGCCTGAATGATCAACATGCCATTACAGGATGCCATCTTTTCCAGGCCATGCTGCCAGCTTTCATCGAAGACTGGAAGGCCATACTGGCCTGTGGAAGGCCTAAGGACTGTAAAAATGCCTCGATGGGGGTCAGGTTGGCTGATAAACTTATGGTCACGGAGAAAGAGGAGGCGGCAGCTGCTGCGAGTTCCTCAACAGTCTCGTTACTGTTCCCAGCTTGGGCCAGCATCGGAAAATTATTCTGTGATGATTTCAGGGAAGTGTGAATGGCCCTCCAGACCATTAGGGAGAGCCCTTCTCACTACGGTAAAAAGCAGTGCCTCCGCAGGTTGTGGGACTAGGAAAGATCACGCTGTTCCCACTCCTTCGACTCCCCCAACTGCTTGACCTTGGTCAAGCTTCCTGCGGTCGAGGGCTCCTTGGTAACCCCATCGAGCAAACTGGTTGAAAAGGCAGTCAAGATTTTTTCAAACCCATTGACCACTTGTTGAAAGAAATTGATGAGGAGTCGATTTTCTAGACCCTGGTGCTCTCAGTCCTCACTTAGGAGATGAGGCCTAGTCAGCGTCACCAGCTGAATTGCTTTGAGAGCAGCCTCCACTGGTGGGTGTGCTTTCACAACTAATTGTGGTTACCATGCCAAAGCAGGTGGTTTATACTAGCCCAGTGGAGGACCCCCGTTAATGTCAGCCCTCAGGCTGACTGTTGAGGTAGAGGTGCTGCTTATGGTATCGATGCTGCTCAACCGGGAGGTGTCGCTGTCTGTGTTTCTCAACCTCCTCATCTGCAGGCGAGGAGAGGCATTGACACAAGATGCATTGATGCTGCAAAGCGCTCCTCTGGCAGTACTGGACCATTGCAGGATGGGATAGGACTCTGCGTCCTGGACCTTCGGTTCATTGGCCTTCGTCAGTTGATCACACACCTGTCCATATGTCTCAGCAGTTCTCCATGTCTGCTTCTCCTCCACCTTGTGTGGAGCCACCTCCACCGTATCCTCTGTTTGGAACCCTGACCAAGGAGTCGCACTGTAGCTGGCTTGCCAGGCCGGCTTTCAGTGGCGATCACTCAGGATGAGGATACCAGGGCAGTCCATGATGGTCAAGGGCCATCTTTGAGGATCTTTCATCTTTGAAGGCGATTTGTCAATGGCCTAAACCAGGACTCATCTTTTTGACCAGATATCGGTTGAAGAGATGACTGTGGTCCACAGGCTGGTGTCCTTTGGCACTCTGGTCCAACTTATGTTGGAGTCCATGAATGTTCCCTTAAAGCCGGTCCATAAAAGGGCTAAGTACCTGTTTATGGATATTCTGGATAGGGAAGAATCCTTGGAAGTCGCCTTTCCCTTGGTTGAAGCTGTCTTCGGACTGGCCCTGGAGCTTTGGCAACATCCAGCATCCTGCCAGGCACCTTTTACCTGTATGGTTTGCAAATATGCGTTCTCAGTGGGTTTTCTGACCACCCCTCTACAGAGGGTTTGGGTTACAGATTCTGCCTTACATAATTCAGGAGACCAACCAAGGGGATATGGACAAACCTCCAGGCAAGGAGTGAAAGAAGATTTACCACATGGCTAAAAACGTTGTATGCCACCATATCACTGGGTCTCAGTCAGGCCAGTTAATTCAGCCATGGTGGTGAACTTTGGCCATTCCCTTTTCGGTATGGTAGGGGAACTCCTCCCCTGCTTCCAATGAAAATCATTAGAGACCTGGGCCAGTCGCTGGCTAAACACCAGCTTCAGACGGCCATGGACATAGGCAGTCCCTTTGCCTGAGCCATGGCTACAGCCATCGCCATGCATCCCAGGGCCTGGCTGAGGCTGTTTACCTTTACAGCGTACACGCAGCATAAGCTGTTCGATGTCACCCTCTTTGGCACTGACCTCTTCAGACATGGGGTGGAAGGACATCTGAATTGAATTATTGAAAAAATATCTGGCTGCTAAGGGTGTATACGTGGGCATGATTTTATCATGCTCTGACGTGCTCCCCAGATAGCCCGGCCCCTTCCATGCCTTTAGGAAGAAGGCCAGCTCAAATGGATGCAGTGGCATTTTGATTAATGGCGCGGGAAGTGTTTTTCAGAAGAAAGTAATTGAAATGGAGCCCCGCTGGCATGTTTACTCCCTATGGAGTATATGTAAGCAAAAATATCCCCTTTTTTTAAATGGTTTGAAACGCTTGCGATAATAAATAATGAAATGGTTATATTTTTTCAATGAAAAGTATTTCAAGAAGTGTTCTTTGATAAAAATTTACAATTAGCTTATTTGAATGCACAAAATAAGTTAAAAAAACATGTTATTATGAGCTTTAGGTGTACAAATCTAAGGTTCAAGTTGTGAGAAGGCTGATGTATCGTTTGTCTGGTTACAGGGATTAAGTTAAGCAAGTTTCCCCGTATCCATCGAGCTGAAACCTAGTCATTGTTTGATTTGTATAAGAGGTTGGTTCCCACCTATTCACTATTATAATTACATTAATATCTGTAAGATTTTTGGTGATGGAGAAAGGATAAGAAACAGGAAAATTAATATATTGTTTTAATTAATCCTTACAGCCAGTACACTGAGCTGCTCTGTAGTCTGATGAAGGGACATTGTGGTCCTGAAACGTACTTTTTTTTTCCTTTCTCTCTTTTAGATATTTCCTGAAGAAGACCTAAGGTCAAAACGTAGATTTTTAACTCTGTTTTCAGCGTGCATTTAATATAACCATTTTGTTTTGCTTTTAGACCACATGCTGACGCAGCGCCTTGTTTTTGTTTTTCTGAAACGTAACACTATTTGAAGAAAAAATATGAAAGAGAGCTAGAAAATATTACAAAAAGCTGGTTCAAAGTCGAAAATACTGTTTTATGAAAAGGAGAAACTAACATGGAACTGTATGAGGATAGGAATTTTCATGCTGGAAATAAATTTTGGAAACATTTCATGTGAAAGCTAAGTTCCTGTGTCTGGAGGTTGAGGGCCACATCTTTTTTCAATAATTCAAATCATTAGTTCCATTGGTGCTGCCCCCTTCAATATTTTAATAAGGGAACCAAGGGAAACATATAACTATTAAGTTGTGGAAGGACATCTCACACATACAAAGAAGTCCAGTGCCACCCTTCATTCTGTGACTTCATGCCTAAAAGGAGCGAAAACCTAAAAAGTAGGCCTTTCACTTTTGGTTCTTTCAGCCACAATCTGAGCACCGCCCCAGAAGGGGCAGTTTCAACGCTGACGTCTGAAACGCGAATTCAGCAGCCAGGGGCAAAAGAGAAGAAGGGGCAGAGTTGGTGGTGCCTCTGTGGCCCCTGCTGCCAGAGTCCCCTCTAAGGCTGCACAGTGACAAGTTTTAGGGTGTCCTCCCCCTCCCGTCCAGTCCCTGTCCCAGCTTTGGCTGGAAGTTGGTTGTGACACTTATTGCCTCAGTAGTTTGTCATTACCTTGGATAAATGGGTTCTGGAAGTGGTGGGCAGAGTCTTGCCTCTGAATTTTGACACTCTTCCACTGTACTGACTTTGAGCTCCTTGGCAGTCCAGGGTGTCAGAGGACACATCTACATTACAGGCTGAAATAGCTCAGCTATTAAAATACAGGACAATAGCCCATGTTTCAGATGCCCTGTGTCATCGAGGCACAGGTCAGGAAGCACAGGAAAACCAGGAGCAGTTTCAAAATTTGCAAATAATGTTTTCTTTTTCTCAATAACAGCAAAATAAAAATTATTCAGTAGAACTATTTAAAAAATTTTTTTTGTCAATTCTATTTTTTTCACTCCAGGCACCAGAATTCTCTCGGACTACTCGGAGGCCCGTCGCTTCTACCGTCCACTGTTACCTCACCTCCTCAAGGGCATTACTTTCTCCTCGGCGAGCCCTTTCCGGCCAGGGTCCCCCAAGGTGATCAAAGGGGCGGAGGTCCGGTATAGGACCTGTGGTGGCGGGCACCGAGAGCCGTCGCCTTTCCGGGCTAGAGGGTGTTTCTTGGTGTTACGCCCTAGACGTGGGACATGCAATGCAGCCAGCCTGCGACGTGGATGCTCCCACCCACATCTGGAAGGCAGCCACCCAACGTCTTCCCTCCATAAGTGAGCCCCAGTGCATCGCAGTGCCACCAGTCTCCACCGGGGGCCGCTGCAGTGCCGAGCTGTCCCTGGATCCCTCCCTGAGAGAGAGGAGAGCAGTCCTCCGGACGCTCGATCCTCGCTCTCCCCTTCCACCCCCTGGCAGCCCGAGCTCGCTTCCGAACCCAGGTCGCCGGTGTGGCGCGAGGTGTGATGTCCAGCACCTCAACCTTCAGCGCCACTGGGCCGGCTTCAGTAGAACTATTTTCCAAGGAAGTACAAACGGAGAAAAAAAAGTTCTTATTCTGAGGATATCTCTTAATTCCAAGTTTCAGTCTCTCACTCTCCTTGTCTCTCCAGCAAAAGCATTGTTGCTCTTTTTATAAGTCTTTGTCGGGGAACGCGACAAGAGAGCCTGCTTCTCACAGAATGTTCATGTAAGTGTACAGAATGTTCTTGTTAGTTTCATTCCTTGCAGGTGCAGCAAAAAGAACATACTGACCCAGAACTGGCCTCTTGTTTTACAGCTCTGCAAAAGGCTTAAAAACTGCATCTCCGGTTAACCCCTTGAGTTCCAAATAGCTTTTGGCAATCGTTTCAACAATATAACTATACAGTTTTAAACAAAGGGATCCCAGTATCAGTGACATTTCCACATATAGAGTCACATATATTTTTATGCTTGCAGATATGCAAGGGGGAAAGAAAAGACAGAACAGCAAGTGAAGGCAGAGAGACTGCGAGAGGCGGAGAATTGCGAAATCATCAGAGAGATCGGTTCCTAGGTCTCACAAGAAAATTTGGTTGTGCAGCCAGATAGACAAGAGACAGAAAAGGAGTGGAAAGAACAGATCCTTGTGTTTAAACTCTTTCTGCTTAACAAATGGGGCAGGGCCTTATTCAGCCCTGTCACACCCTGGCCACACAGGGATTTGTATCCAGGTACCTCCTGATTACAAAACAGACGAGGGGTGTGTGTGGCTGGTGCCCCATGCTGGAGTTGCAGCATCTGAACCAGTCCATGAAGAAGCGCAAGTTCTGGATGGTCACTTTGAATCAGATAATACTATCTCTGGATCATGGTGTGTGGTTCTGCTAACTGGCCCTCCAAGATGCATTCTTCCACATCCCAACTCGTCTTTCCCATTGCCAGTACCTTCAGTTCTATACAGAGGGGAGCCTGTACCAGGTTCCAGCTCATGCCTGTCGGCCTCTCATCTGCACCAGTGGGTCCTGTCATGGTGGCTGGAGCCAACCAGCCTGTTCTGGGGGGTTCCCTTTGCTACCAAGAGCCTTATGACAGATGCCTCGGTTCTCGACTGGGAGCTCACTAGACTACGAGCATTTGGACAGACATGGAACAGGACTTCCACATCAGTGTCCTAGAGATGCAAGCAGTCCTGTATGCCCTTCAGACCTTCCAGACTCATCTCCTCCGTGGTCTACTCTTCATTTAGATGGACAACTTGTGCGTGATTTATTACAAAATCAAACGGGGCGGGGGACACACTCCTACCCCCTTTCAGGGAGGAGATGAGGGTTTGGTACTGAGCCATCGAGAATGATCTGAATCTTTCCGCCATCCATGTTCCAGGCATCCAACATGTCCTGGCGGATAGTCTAATTCCAGGACTCACAAGTGGGAGCTTCTGACTCTGGTAGTTGAAGATCTCTTCGACAAGTGGGGTCTCCCAGAGTTGGACCCTTTTGCGTCCCCACTCAACGCAAAACTGATGCTTTTTTACTTGCTCAGTCCCAGGCCTGGAGTTTTCTGGTGAGACGCATTGTCCCTTTCCTGGAAGGGGAGGTTTCTTTATGCCTTCCCTCTCTTCCTGCTCCTTCAGCGAGTACTACTAAAGCTTCAGATGGAGGGGGGCCAAAATGATCCTCATAGCTCCCTTCTGGCCTTGTCAGGTTTGGTTTCCCTTGCTTCAACAGCTGTCGGTGGAACCTCCAGTGCCCTTGCCCCTGTGCACCGACTTGCTCTCCCAGGAGCGGGGAACCCTGGTCTTTCCAGATCGCATATTTCTGCATCTCCATCTGTGGCTCCTTAGAACAAAGCCATCGCCTGGTTTGGGGTCTCTCCAGGGGTCTTGGATGTCCTAGTGGCTGCCCGGAAGCCCTCCACTAGGGCTACATATGCCATGAAACAGAAGCGTTTTTCCCTTTGGGCTGCATCCCACCAGTTAGACCCTTTCACCTGCCTGGTAGATCAGGTCTTGGAGTATCTTCTCTCCCTCTCTGATTATGGATTGAGGTATTCCTCCATCAAGGTACATCTTTCTGTCATCTCTGCATACTATGTACCTATCGAGGGCAGAGCTGTGGCTCAGCTCGATTTGTCTCGCACCTTCCTGCGACGCACTCTGCATCTCAAACCCCCCATCTGGGACCTGGTCTCTCCCTGGGACCGCAATTTTGTGTTCGAGAAACTCATGTTACCTCCCTTTGAACTGGCCACGAGTTGCGCTTCCTGTTGTGGAAAGTGCTCTTTTTAGTTGCTGTTACTTCTGCTCAAAGAATTTCCAAGCTTCAGGCTTTCATGTGGAAGGAGTCTTATTTGTTTTTTCACAGAGACAGGGTGTCTTTGTGTACCAGTCTTAAGTTTCTTCCCAAGGTGGTGTCGGAGTTTACTTTTAACCAATCCATCCACCTTCCTGTTTATTTTCCAGAGTACTCTAATTAGGGGGAGGCTTTGCTCCATACTTAGAATGTACATAGAATCCTGCAATACTATACATGCCAGACTAAGACTTTGAGGAAGTCTGATCAGTTGTTCATTTCATTCGCCCCAAGAGAGAGGGTGCTCCAGTGTCCAAACAGTGTTTGCCTAAGTGGTTAGCTAATTGCATTGTTTACTGTTACTGAAAGTACAACAAGGAACTTCTGGGAGTTGTTAAGGGCCATTCCACCGGGGTATGGCTGTTTCAGCAATGTGTCCGCTGCAGACGTCCGTGCAGCTGCCATTTGGAGCGCTGTCCATACCTTCACCAAACACTACAGCCTGGACATTGCCTCTAGGTGTAGGGCTAACTTCGGCCTGGCAGTTCTGCAGGGCCTTTTCTCTTAAGCCTCTGGCTGCTGTTTTTTTCCTCCTGCTACTGCTGTTTCCTTTTGTTACCAGAACTGCTTGTGAATCGGTCCTACCGGTGATGGCCTGCTGCCAGAGCCTCCCTCGAAGTAAGATAGTACAGTTATGTAAGAACTTATGTAACAGTAAATCTTCGAGAGGAGCTCTTGCAGCAGGCCCAAATTTTCCCTCCCTCCTTCCCCCTGGTCTCTGAGTGCTTTTCTCCTCTTCAGTGTGAATGAGTCTTCTGCTTTTTACTTTATTTCTGGCTCTCAGGAAACCTCCTCGGTTTCTTCTTCCGCTGTCCACTTCAGGTCTCCGGCGGGAGAACTGAGGAGGGTGTGGGGGACCGCCCGCCTTTATGGATAGGCTAAGGTCAGCAGAGTGACATCAGTGGTGGGCAGTACCCTGTGGTACACTGCTAGCTAGAAAGGTTTCCGCGTGGTCCTGGCCCTGGTGGCTTAGTCCTACCGGTAATGGCCTGCTGTAAGAGCTCCTCTCAAAGATCTACTGTTATGGTAAGTGCTTACGTAACTGTATTTTCTAGGAGTGGTATACCGCTCACCTCCACACAACCCACCCAGCCTCCCCTGGTAAGTGGCACACAGATCCTGCTTCCAGTATGTAAGGTCTGATATCACAGGGCAGAGTCAGGGGATATAGCGTCCAGGTGTAGGGAGGGGCATAGCTTACAGACGTCCGGCCAATAACATTATTCTAGTGGAACTACCAGAGTGTGTATGTGAACCATATACCACTCCTAGAACTATGGTTACAGATGAGTAACCAGTCTATCATGGAAAAGCAGGATATGAAAGATGGGATAGTCGGGTTGAAAAGTGAGAGGGGTGGGTAGAGGGAAGTGAAAAGAAAACAGAGGTACTTGAGTACTTCTGAGCCATCCTGGTGGTGCTGAGGGTTGAGGCATCTGCCTTACCTTGCACCACGTCGGCGACCCAGGTTCAGGAATGAGCCTGGAGCATCGGGGGTTGGCTGGGAAGGAGAGGATTGAGCATGTGATGGACTGCTCTCCTCTCCTGGGAGGGAGGGGGGTTTCTGTCCTATGTTGTTAGTGATACCTGGTGGAGACCAGGGTGCACTACAATAAGGGGATCAGCGTAGATGGGAACATCGGGCGGCCGACCTATGGACGTGTGCGAGAACGCTTACCTCGCGTGCTGGACAGCATTGCACATCCCGCGTTTGGGGGGGTCCAGAAAAATGTAAAAGCCCTTGTGTTTGGTAGGCAGAGGGAGGTCCAGGGGGTCGGCCCCCACACCCAATGCCGGGCCTTCCAGCCTGCTCTGGCACTCCCTCCCTGCCCTGGCTGCACCGCTAGATTCTAGATAGAGCGCCAGGTCGGAGTAGGTTGTCCCGTCCGAGGGGGCTCAGAGCCAGGGGGTTGGTCGGTCAGGTGCAGCAGAGTGGAGACGGGCCCAACCGGAGCGGAGACTGGAGGCTTCAGGTGGGCAAGAGAAGGTCAGAACCGAGTGACCACCCCAGAAAGAGTCTGGACACCAGTGAGAAAGGGGCATAAACACAAAGTTAAAGAAAAAAGAACGAGTACTTCTGTTCAGTCTTCACTAAGGAGAAAGATGGTGCAGTACTGTTGGGGGGAGGGGCAATGGGGAAGGAGGGTTCACAGATAGGGAGATTGAAGTTGACAGGGTAAGAAAAGGCCTCAGTGCCCTGAAGGTAGACAGATCCCTGTGACTGGATGGCATACATCCAAATGTGTTGAGGGAGTTGGCGGATTTGCTGTGGGTCCTCTGGCAGACTTGTTTATCACCTAATTGCATTCAGGGAAAGTACCCTTGACGGGAGGACAGCACTTGTAGTGCCGCAACACAAATACGAACCGAGAGATGACCGTGGTAACTACCGATCATGGAAACCATGCTAAAAGAAAGTCTGGTAAGCTTTCTGGAAGAAGACGGGCTTCAGGATGAGAGGCAGTATGGGTTATTGTAATGGGCAGTCCTGTCAGACTAACATGATTCATTTATTTGACTGGGTAACCAGGACAGTGGACAGGAGCCAAGTGGTAGACATCCTCTGTCTGGATTTCAGTAAGGCCTTTGACTCAGGAAGCTGGACGACCTGCTTATTGTGGCAAAACTGGTTACATGGGTTAGAAACTGGCTGCAAGATAGAAGTCAGAGAGTGGTGGTCGGGGGGGCAGTTCTTGGAGGCTAGGCCAATCACTAATGGTGTCCGACAGGGCTAAATGCTCAGTCCAGTGTTGTTTAACATCTTCATCAGTGCCATTGCAGATAGGATAAAAGGTAAAATATGCCTGTCTGCACATGGTACAAAGCTCTGTGGGAGAGTAGAAACAAAGAAGGGGGACAGGACCTCAGGGAAGACCTGGTCAGGCTAGAAAAATGGTCAGGTATTTGGCGACTGGGATTCAGTGCCAAGAAGTGCAAGGTAATACACTTGGGGTGAAGAACCCTTACCAGGTCAGAGGAGGAGGAGGAGGACTTGGGAGTAATCATCACAAGTGACCTGAAACACTCTGCACACTACAGGAAAGCAGCAGCCAAAGCAAATCAGATTCTGAGCCACATAGCCTAGGATATAAACAGCAGGAAAATGGAGATTATTTTGCCACCGTACAGATCCCTAGTTTGGCCATATCTTGTCTTAAGTACACTGTGCAGTATTGGTGCCCTTACCTAAAGAAAGACATTAACTTGCTGGAAATAGTCCAGGGAAGGGCAGCCCAAATGATTTAGGAACAGCAAGATAGAACACAGGAGAGACTCGGAGATCTTAATATGTACTCCCTGGAGAACAGAAGGGAGAGGGGTGACATGATCAAAACCTTCAAGTACCTTAAAGGTTTCAACAGGATGAGCTCTGAGGGTCTCTTTAAGTGCAAACAGAACCACTAGGGGACATTACTTCAAGCTGGTGGGGGAAAGATTCAGGGGGGACATGATGAGGCACTTTTTCATGGAGAAGGTGGTGGCTAAGTGGAATGAGTTGCCGGAGGAGATGGTCTCCTTCAAAACAGTGGGCAGCTTCAAGAGGGGTTGGGATAGAGTAAAGGGGAAAGTTGCACGTAGGGAACGGTGTGTTGGTTGGGGGAGGGGGGACATCAGCAGGGAGGGAGAAGTGGATAAAAGGCAGGGGGTGGATCCCTTAGTAAACACTGAGGGTTCTGCAAACTCAAGCAGACGTGTTAAACCGCAAGACCTTTTTCTCCTGGCTCAAACGTATTTTCATATGTATGTTCGGACACCCCACAACCATAGCGATGGCCATGGAATTATTTGGCGGGGGGGGCCTATAAGACACTTCTTTCAATAAGAAGTAGAGTTTGACTGTGTCTGTGGAGGATTTTTTTTTTTGTATTATGGTATTTATCGCCCCTGCACACCTGACCGGACTTCCCTTCGGGCCCCTACATGGATTGCCCCATTTCGGTGCACCCGACCCCACCGCCCCACATCGCAGCCAGCCCAGGTATCCCTGACATATCCCTTCGTCAGGAGGGTCCCTTACCTTCGTAGGGGATGAGCCTGTTTGGCCATATCCAACGACCCTGGGTGCTGCTGAGGCGGCTGATGGAGGTCTGTGAGTGAAGATCCGAGGAGGCCGTCATCTGACCAGCCAGGGCACCATTTTTTTCACGTTTTTTCCTCCGAGGAGAGACGTGCCATGACGTCCAGGCTTACGTTGACGTCTGTCTCTCCCCAAGCCTTGTGGGTCAGATGTCGTGCTGAACCCCAGCCTCCGCCAGGGATCAGCAGACACCGAACTGCACCCTCCCCCTCCCCCTGGAGAAGGCGAGCTGTCTGTGACACTCCCTCCTTCTCCCCACAGCCGGCCCTCCAGCGACCCGAGTCCGTTCCCGAACCCGGGTCGCTGACGGAAATTCAACTGCTGCGCCGACGGGCCAGCCTCTGTGGAGGAATTTTACAGTAAATATGAAACCTTAACCAACTAATACATAAACTATTAATGTTTCAATATAGCGTGAAATTGTCTCTTAAAACTGGTCCTGTTTAAGCATCTGAGGTAGTTTTGATAAGGATATTTTTACATTCATGCTGAACTGTACTCAGCTACATAGTATCCTTTCTGCATGAATTGTGTTCCAATTGTTTTGTCATTTGGGTTTTCTTTCTTAACTGGGCTGACGATTCTTGAAGGAGGAGTTAAACAGGATTAGACGGAAGATAACTTTCTGTTTGGTGAGTGAACTGAGAAGCTCCCTTCCCTCTGGCTATTCTATTTACATAGAGTAGCACATAGATGTAGCTACATAGCAGCATAGACCACTGCTTTTAATTTACCTGTAATTTCACTGAGAATATAATAGACTGCTAAAATACCTACTTTACACATTAGATGAAAGACTACAGGCTGAAAGCGTAAGTACTGAACATTATCATAAGGTTTTATTCATAAAAAAGTACCTTATTTATGATATGCAAAAACACACAAACAGTGCAGTATTGTTCATTCGGGGTAGTGTGCTTCATATTTCAAAATCGTACAATGGAGAACATTTTTATTATCTTTCACCTCAGTACAGATTGTACCTTTTGCTGGGTGGAGGTGTGATACAGTGGCCCAACTTGTTAAATATTGATCTTCGAGGTTATGTCTTCCATTAGGCTACACCTTTGGAACTATAAGTCATCAGTGTTTGGACGGCACAGAAACTTTTGTTAGCCGGGGGATGTCCACGATGGCATGCAGCATCTACATCTGTATAAACATGAACAGCCCCCATCACACCTCAGTTCTTTTTCCACCATCGATCATCCTCATCGGACCTGCTGAAGGAAAAGTCAACATAGCCATTGCCGTTTCTTCTTTTACTTTACTTAGTATTTTAATTTGTCATCTTTGCATGCCTCCGAAGTCAAAAGAGCCTTTATTTTGGTACTGTAAGTGCGGAGATTAAATTAACAAATAAGACACATGTGGTTTGTGTGTGCTCTCTGGGCCTGTCTCACAGTGTGTGGACTTGTGAGATTTTCCAGCACTTCCACCGGGCTACAAGGTGATGCCATAAGAAAGCTCTAGAAAACGTCCTTGTTCTCAAGACTTTGAAAGTTATGGAGAAGTAACAGGGTTCTAAGTCCATATCTCCCTCACCATCGGCCAAAAAGCGGCTGTTGAAGTCTAAAGAGCGAGACAATGAACAATTGTTGTCGTAGGCCTCCTTCTCATCCAGACAAAAGCACAGACACAGAGATAAGGACAAGTCTACTTTACCAGTGAGGTCCAGGTCACCGTTAAGGAAAGGCATGTGTTTGTCAACACCTGCTCCTGTGGTGTTGACTACAGCCCCTTGACTGTCAATGAGACCAAGATTGGGGCTTGGCTTAGGCACTGCCATATCTACAGTGGACAGTAGGGTGTCATTGTCAGTGGCACAAGGCCCATCAATGCAGGTAGTCCCGGCCCCTATACAGGGCACTGTCGACCCTCACACTGTGCTGGCATCATTTCCAGAACTGATGTGACGCAGTCTGCCTAGCTTACCTATGCAGGCACTTATTCCTCCGGCAGCTCCTCCTGATACCCAGTCTTTGTTCAACTAGCCTATCACATATTCCTCCCTCTTAGCCACCACAGGTATCACTGTTTTATTCTGTGGCTGCCTTCATCGATCGAGCTGACGATGAAATGGAGTGTAATCCTGGCCTCATGGATCTTGAGTAGGAATATGAGGGAGAACAGTTTGTGGTACCTAGCTCTAGTTCTACCCTGTCGTCCTGTAGTGTGAACTTAGTGGTATATACCCCAAGAGCTCCTCTTGAGGATCCATCTTTCCAAACCATGATGCAGCAAATACAGTCTGCCATGTACTTTGCTATGGAAGGGGAAGAGACCAGAAAAAGAAATCTTATAGAATTTTTGGAGGTGCCCTACTCCTCCTCCATTATAATTCCACTTATATATCCTGCATTAGGGGACGCTACCTTTGCTGCGTGGTACAGACCAAACTCACTGCCTGCAGTCCCTAGAAAGGCTGATAAGCAGTATCCTGCACCATCTGCTAAGCCTTTTTATGTTAACCAGCCAGAAACTGACACTGTAGTCATCATGGTTGCTCATGATAGGTCTAGGGCCTGTAGACACATGAGTACTTTTCCTCCTGATAAAGAATCTATGCATCTGGATGTAGTGGGCAAACATACCTATGCCTCTGCATCACTAGGCCTTAGGATTGCGAACTGTCAAGCCCACATGATAAAATATCAGAACAGGCCATGGGAAGCTGCCCATACTGCACCTAAGGCTTTGCCTGATGGCTCTGCCAAGAATGATCTACTTAAAACATTGTCTACTGGTGCTGAGGTTGGCAAACATTTGCTGTGCTGAGCTTATGATGTCTTTGATGCTTCTGCAGGACTGCTGCTTTTGGGATTTGCATGAGGAGATATTCTTGGTTTAGAGTTGTTGGCTTTGCCAGTGATGTGCAACAGGCAGTTTTGAATGCCACATGTAAAGGAACAAAACTGTTTGGATATGATGCTGAAGAGGTCCTACGGGACCTTCAGACTTCAAAAATGACTCTAAGGTCTGTAAAGTCCCTGTATCCCACTCCTGCTAGAGGTAATGGTCGGGCTTCTTTTGTCATCCTGCTGCCCAAAGTAGCTGTGCGTGCCATTAGCAAGGCTGTGGTAAAGGAAGTGGCTCCCCTTCGGTCCCCTCCCTCCAAAGCCCATACAAAACCACCCAAAGGAATCCTTTCCAGTGGCCCTGCCACCACCGGTACTGTCTAACTCTCTTCTATCTCTCCCCCCACCTCAGCTGCTACCTCCAGGGGTGAGCGCATGGGGCAGGATCTCCATGACTCTGAAACAGTGGCAGGAGGTCACTATGGACCAGTGGGTTTTAGAGATAATTGCAAGGGGGCTTACTCTAGAGCTGTTATAAATCCCTCCAGATCATCCTCCACCTCCTTCCTTTTATTCTCCAGGCCACTTGCCCTTCTGAAGGAAGAAGTTCAATCATTTTTCCAAAAATATGTCATAGAACTGGTTCCTCATCAGGAGAGAAGCAAAGCGTTCTATTCTAGATAATTTCTAGTCCCAAAATAGACAGGGGATCTGCGTCTATTGTTGGATCTCAGAGGTCTAAACCTGTACATCGAATACAAAATAGATTGAATGGTATTCCTGCAAGCTCTGATTCCCCTTCACCAAACCGGGGACTAGTTCTGTTCTCTTGACATGAAGGACATACCTCCATGTAAAGATCAGGAAATCCCACAGACAGTACACCCGCTTTATGGTGGATGGGGAACACTATCAATTCAGAGTATTGACTTTTGGCTTGTCTTCTGTGCCATGGGTCTTTACCAAATGCTTGGCAGTAGTCGCAGCAGCCTTTCGCAGGGAAGGCCTATGTGTGTTCCCTTGTCTGGATGACTGGCTGCTGAAGGCCAGCTCCAAGGAAGTTCTGCAACATACTGCATGTCAGGACACATCAGTTGTTCGATGATCTAGGGGTCACAGTGAATGTGCCAGTATCGGTGTTGACTCCCTGCTAAAGACTGTAATACATAGGGGCAGTTTTGGACGCAGGTAAGGGATGTGCTGTCCTGGCACAGAACAGAGCAGACTGTCTGATTGCACAGGTGCAATTGGTACTCAGGAGCCGCTATGCCTCTGCGATGACAGTGTTATGTCTCCTGGGTCTTATGCCTGCAACCATAATGACTGTGCCACTGGCACCCCTTCATAACAGAATCCTTTAGTGGATACTTGGGGTCCAGTGGGATCAGTTGACAGATGAGCTGGAACAAATGGTTCTCATCATGTCGCCTCTTTGCAGAGCATTGTTATGGTGGGTGGATCGTGAAAACCTATTGAAGAATATTCCATTTCTTGTACCAGTTCCTGTACAGATCCTCACCACGGGTGCCTCAGGCTCTGGCTGGGGTTCTCGTCTCGGCCCTTACCAGACACAGGGGTCTTGAACCAAGGTGGTGGCCAAGCTGCATATAAATATCCAGGAAATGAGGGCTGTCCTGTACAGCCTCCAGGCATTTCAGGGAATCGTCTCTGCACCCGACTTCTGCTAATCCAGATGGGCAGAGTTAGTGTGATGCACTACATCAGCAAACAAGGGGGAACTCACTCCTATCTCTTTTGTAGGGAAGCACTGAGATTATCATAGTGGGCTCTTTCTCATGGCCTTCAGCTGTCAGCTGTGTATCTCCTAGCTCTCCAAAACATCTTAGCAGACAGGTTAAGCAGGTCCCAGTCAGTGGTTCATGAATGGGAACTGCTAACCTCTGTGGTAAATTACCTCTTCGCAAGATGGGGCCATCCATAGTTGAACCTTTTTGCATCCCCACACAATACAAAACTGCCATGTTTCTGCTCACTTGCTCCAGGGCCTGAAATGTTTTGGTGAGATGCGTTGTGCCTCTCTTGGAATGGGAAATTCTTGTATGCATTTCCCCCCATTCTTCTAATACAGTGGGTTCTGTTTAAGCTATGGGGGGAAAGTGCCTGCCTCATCCTCATTACTCTGTTATTGCCTCGATATATTTGGTTTCCATTTTCCGCATCTTCAGCATCTGACAGTGGAGCCTCCTGTCCCTCTACCTCTGTGTTGGGGTATTTTGTCACAGGACAAGGGGTTCCTGGTCCATCTGGACCTAAAATCCTACATCTGCATGCATGGCTCCTGAAGACATAGCCATCACACGTTTTGGGGTATCCTTTAAGGTTGCTGATGTCCTGATTGCAGCCAGGAAGCCTTATACCTGATATACTTATTCCCTGAAGTGGAAGTATTTCGCTTTGTGGGCTGCCTCTCCCAGAAGCTGGACCCTTTTACATGTCCTGTGAATGCTGTGTTGAAATAACTTGCTTTCCTTGTCTGATTCTGATCTGCAGTATTCCTCCCTTAAGGTGCATTTGGCCACTATATCAGCTTTCCATTGCCCTACTGATGGTCGTACGGTTGCCTAGTTAGAGGTGTCCCATGCTTTTCTGAGAGGTATTCTGCATATGAAACTTCCTGTCCATAATCAGTCACGCCTTGGGACTTGAATTTCGTTCTTGAGAAATTGTATTTGGCTCCTTTTGAGTCTGCCATGAGTTGCGACTTATGTTTCCTGTCATGGAAAATGTTTTCAGTTGCGATGACGTCTGCTCGAAGGATTTTCGAGCTTCAGGCTCTAATGTGTGAGCCTCTGTATTTGATATTTCACAAAGACAGAGTCTCTCTATGTATGAATCCTAAGTTTCTACAGAAGGTGGTATCTGAATTTACAGTATCTCAAATGATGCACCTTCCTTTATATTATCCTGAGCATGTCAACCAAGGCGAGGCACTGCTCCATACTTTGGATGTACATAGCATACTACTATACTCGATTACTCACACCAGGGACTGCAGAAAGTCCTCTCAGCTTTTTTTGGTTCATTCACCCCTGGGAAAGACGGCGCTCCTTTGTCTAAATAGTGCCTGTCCAAATGGCTGGCACATTGTATTACGGTCTGCTATAGGAATGATGGTAAGGAACTTCCTGGTACTGTGTGTGGTTACTTCACAAGGGATATAGCTACATCTCTTGCCTTTCTCAGAAATGTCCCTGTTGCGACTTATGTACTGCAGCCACATGGAGCACTGTGCATACTTTAACTAAAAATTACAGTCTGAACATTGTCTCTCATAGACGAGGGCTAGTGTCCCCCTCCCTTCCTTTAATGCTCTTTTCTCCTGTCTGTGGCCTGTCACCTACCCCTTACTTCATAAATATTGAGCAAAAGTACCAGTTCAGTATGTCAGCTTTCTTCTGGTCCTCTTCCACACAGTCCCTTCCTTCCCCTTTTAGTGTTACTATACTAACATACTGTTTGCCAGCAGATTAGGCCTTAGGGTCTATCTAGTGTGCTCGAGCCTCAGGTCCCTAGTTGGGTAGTGAGGCCTCCCCCCCCTTGTGTTCCAGAACCCCTATCATCCATCCCCACCCCCCTGGTCCAGGCCTTCCACTGAAACTTTCCCTTTAAGTATCTGTCCCATCCTCTCTTGAAGCCCTCCACCATAGAAGCCTGAACCAGGTCGCCAGGCAGCGCGTTCCAAGGTTCCACCACCCTCTCAGTGAAATACCTCCTCCTCTTTTCCCCCCTCATCCTTCCACCTTCAAAACATGCTCTCAGGTGAGTCTCCCTCCTTTAGTCTAAACACCCGCTCCATGTTTACCCTGTTTATTCCTTTGAGGTACTTGAAGACCTCAGTCATGTCCCCTCTGTCTCTCCTCTCCTCCAATGAAAACAGGCCAATCTCCAAGTCTTTCCTCATACGCCAGATCCCCTAATCCTCATTTCATCTTGGTAGCCCTCCTCTGGACCCTCTCCAGGAGCTGTATGTCCCTCTTTAAGTGCAGTCTCCCGGTACTGCACACAGTACTCAAGGTGTGGCCTAACCAGACCATTGTACAGCGGCAGAATCACTTCTCTGCTCCTCGAGGTGATCCCCCTTATGATGCATCCCAACATCCTGTTTGCTTTGACAGCCGCTTTCCTGCACTGCTCAGAGTTATTCATACTTGCATCCACCATGACTTCCAGGTCTTTTTCCCCAGTTGAGGCCTCAAGTGCCTCCCTTCCCAGGGTGTAGTTGTGTTTGGGGTTCCCCCATCCTAGATGTAACACCTTGCACTTGGAGGAATTAAAATTTAATTTCCAGGTGTGAGCCTACCTGACCAGGGTCTCCAGGTCCCCCTGCAGGGCCAGCCTCCCCTCTTCCCCCTTCAACTACTGCTCCCATCTTGGAGTCATCAGCAAAGAAACTCATTTCATATCCTTTTCTCTCCCTGATGTCAGATATGTATGCATTAAACAGGATCGGACCCAGGACTGAGCCTTGTGGTACCCCACTACTGACCTCTCTAGGGTTAGAGAGCTCGCCGACGACCACTACTTTCTGAGTGCGTCCAGTTAGCCAGTTTCCTATCCATCTGACCATCAATGGGCCCACCCTCAACACTGTCAGTTTCTCCACCAGGCCATTGTGGGGGACCGAGTCAAATGCCTCACTGAAGTCTAAAAATAGTACGTGCACAGGCTTTCCTCTGTCCAGTTCAGATGTTACCCATTCGTAGAACTCCACAAGGTTAGCTTGACACGATCTGCCTGGCACAAAACCATGTTGTTGGCTATCCTCCCTCCTACCTCTTCCAAGAACACCCCCAATCTTTCCTTCAGTATACTCTCCATTAATTTTCCAACCACCGATGTCAAACTGATGGGTCTGTAGTTACCTGGCACTTCCCCCGACCCCCCCCCATGGATAGGCACCGCATGTGCTTCTAGCCAATCCCTGGGTACCTTCCCTGTCTCAAGCAACCTGTTGAAGAGCTCCGCCAGGGGTGCAGCTAGTATGTCCGCCAAGTCCCATAGTACTCTCAGATGAATGCCATCTGGCCCAGGAGATTTATCTTTCTTTAGAACCTTTAGGGTTTTCCACACCCGTTCAGTGGAGATAGCATCATCCGTCCCCCCCACCTTACTGGCCTTTATATCTGTATCCTGATGTGACACCTCTGGGGAACCTCCCCCCCTCCTGCTCCTTTTCTGTTGCCCCCCCGATCCTACCCTCTACCCCTTCTGTCCCCGTGACTTGCTTTGTAAGTATCCCATCCCGCTCCCTAGTGAACATAGAGGCAAAGTACTCGTTTAATACCTCCGCCTGGTCCCTCACCTCTTCCACCCACCCTCCTTCTAATCTCAATCTGCCGAGCTGGCCCTTGGTTTTACTCCTCTCTCCAATGTACCTGAAGAACCCCTTTTCCCCTCCCTGTATCCCTGTGCCAGCCGCTGCTCTTTACTGGACTTTGCTTCCCCGCACCATCGAGGTGACTTTTCTAGATGCAAGACGGTAAGTTTCTTTTCCCTTTTCCCTCTTGTTGTTTTTATTTTTTGTAGGCCACCTTCTTTTCGCTGACCACTACCTGAACCTCTCTGGACCACCAGCACAGTTTATGTGACCTAGCTCCCTTACACTTCACCTTAGTGCAGGTCCTGACTGCCTCATGAAGTCCCCATTTAATGACCTCCCATCTCTTTTCCACATCTGTCATTGTTGTAACCCCTTCAAGTGATCCTTGAGAATGCGTCCCATGCCCATAAAGTCTGCCCCTCTGAAGTCCACAGCCAGTGTCCTAGAGCTCTCTCCCCCCCCCACCCCCATGTTAATTTGAAACCAGACAGTATTGTGGTCACTCCCAGCCAGGGGTTCCTCTACAACCAGGTCCCTTACCAGATCCCCATCCGCCAGAACCACATCCAGGACATGCCCCTCCCTTGTGGGCTCCACCACGTGCTGTGTTAAGAACACATCCTGGAAGCTGTCCAGCAGCCTCTGCTCCTTGGCCATCTTAGAGGTCATGGTTCCCCCAATTTGTACCTGGCATATTAAGGTCCTCCATCAACACAACTCCCTCCCCTTTTGGTTCGAACTGTGCCATAATGTTGTCCGGCAAACCTTCCTCCAGAACATCCCCCATCCCGGGGGGCCTATATATTACTCCTAGCTTGACCTTATCTCCTGCAGGGGTTCATAAGGTGACCCATAAAGGCCTCCACATTTCCCTCTGCCTCATCTCGCTGAATTTCTATGCCAGCTCTAATGTCTATAGCCACTCCACCCCCCCTCCTTTCTGTCCTTCCTAAGCATAGTGTTCCCCCTCACATTTAGGTCCTAATCATGGTTTTGTTTGCCCATGTTTCCGTGACCGCGCTTCATCTCCCTCCCTCCCCAAAGACAACATGGCCTGGAACTCCAGGCAACTTGTTTCCAATAGCTTCTGGCATTAACTAACACCACCCCCACACCTTGCCCCTGATCCCCTTTGTCGAACTGTCCTGCCTTGTTCTTCCTCTTTTCACTTATATACCAAAAGAATGTTTTCTTGTAATATGAAATTAATGTGAATGTATACCTCAGTGGCTGAGAAAAACTAATGTGGTTGAGAAAAACTAATGTCTCACTTCGGACATAGTAGGAGTAGTAGTATGTTTGAATGCCATGGAGAACCTTTGAAACAAAGCCTGCAGAGTACTGCTTACTATCAGAGTATCTGTTTTACATGTAGCACCCCTAAGTACCATATATACTACTGTGAAAATGTTCACTTGCAAAATGGATGAAAGCAAATCTTGGGCAAGTGCTTTATTAATGTGAGCTGCTGTAGTATAGAATACCTTAATATAGAAGTTGTTGGACACTTCCTGAACAGGTGGTTTGGTGGATTCATAAAAAGTGGCATTTATTTATTTATTAGGCAATCAGAATTACAACCCATTGGGTCAAGGACTCTTTTGCAAAGGCTCCACATCAGGAATACAAGGATTACAGACAGTGCAAATATAAACAGTGGCAAAGCTTAACATGTACATGCAATTTGGGGCCAGTGACCCAGCGTCAGGTAGTATCCCAGTACAATATTGTAGACAAAAAGCAGTAAGAAGCAATTACATAATTAAGACACCAGAAGGATAGCTTCTGGGAGAACTAATATGCAAGTTAGGCCACACCGCTAGTGAGAGGAGTCAGGCTAGTCAGGAAAACAGGATATTCAGCTGGTGGGGGGGAGGAGAGCCAAATCCTCATAGCGATGGTGGGGCTAAGTACAGTCACAGGAGGAGGAATCAAGAAGGAGGATCTTTAGACCAGTTTTAAAGCGGCCAAGACCAGGTTCCAAGGAGATGGTGGATGGTAGGCTGTTAAGCCAAAGGGGGGGGCACGATAGCAGAAAGACCTTTGACCAAGGGAGGTCCTACAGTGGGGGACTAGGAGGGAGGTTTTCGCGGAGCATCTGGAGGCCCTTCTATAAGGGATCATTTGGATGACGGGGTGGAGGCCAGAGAGGGCTTGCTTCTGAAGTATCTTCTTAGCAAGGAGACACGTGTGGTACTTAAGCCTACATTCAAAGTTTAGCTGGTTTGTAAGCTTGTATAGCTCACAGGTGTGTGTTAACCTATCACATCCTGAGACCAGGCGGCAGGCTTTGTTGAGGGCTAGTTTGATGCGGTGTAGGGCAGTTTGATCTGCAGTCCCGTAGATCGCGATGCTGTGTTCCACCAGGGATAAGGCAGAGGAAGATACAGCGAGCCGGATGGCCTCAGGGGTAGGCAGTGTTTATGTCAGTATAGGAACCCAAGCCTGGTGTTAATGGAGGAGAAGGAGAGGTGGTGAATGTGGGTGTGGTAGGTGAGGGAGGTGTCCAGCGTGACACCCAGATACTTGAAGGAAGTGACTTTTCTAGGGGGGAACCCAGGGAGTTTGTGATCGTTAACGGGGAGCTACTGTGAGGACTCTGGTGGTGGGCAAAGATCATGGACTTGGTTTTCTTGTAGTTCAGTATTAGACAGTGGTCAGAAAACCAGGTTTCTAGGGACATGGATATGTTGTTCATCCACACTATCTGGCAGGTTCCTTGCCGCTTTAAATCTTGCCGGAAGGTCTTCAAGCTGGCTCCTCCCACCCACCCGGGTGGTAAAACTCTCGGCTTCGCCCCATGATGCCAGATCTTCCTTACTGCTTGGAAGCTCGGGTTCCCTCCTTAGAGCTCTGCGTTTTTCGACTGGTTCCTGATTCTTCAGTTCGTCCGAATTTAGTTCTGAAGTTTTCTAAAACTTCGGTCTTCTTTCCCTCGCGGCTGCGATGGATAATTCATTTCCCGGCTCTCGGAGGCGCCCTGGCAGGCGGAATATCTCCAGGACCGATCCACACTCCACGTGCGTATACTGCCTCGACTTGGACCATGACCCGCAAGTTTGTGAATAGTGCTGCGCCCTTTCGACCAACGCCCTGGAGGATCGTGCGGCCCGTTTGGGGCTTGGGTGCCCCGAGGATTTTTCCACGCTGGTAAAATCTATAGAGGCTCGTCGGGCAGTGTCCGACTCGGCTGAGCAGCTTGATCTCTCTACCTCCCTGGAGGAGGCAGCGGCCAAGGCTGCATCTCCCTCCTTCTCGGTCGCGGCATTTATCCCGCTCTTTTTGAGTTCCTCTCATTCGGCTTCGTTCAAGGAGCTTCACCAGTCCTCTCTCTACGAAGGGAGAGGGCTATCGGGACTGCCCCTCGGCCCAGGTCGAGGGAGTGAAACAAGTCCCATCGTCAGGCGTTTGTGGGGCGGGGAGGGTCCCTTCCCGGACACCAACCTTCGGGTCAGTCCCGGGTTACTGCTCAGGCCATTGGCTTCATGGTGTCCCCATCAGGCCAGCCGGCCAAGACTCCCGTCGGCGTTGTCGAGTTTTCTCTCGACCTGTCACCGGGCGGTGGGCTGCAGGCCGTCAACCCTTCACGGTTTCCCGGTGGAGGCGAGTTCTGCCTGAGCCGCCAGGTGCAGTCCTCGGTCATTCTGTCGAGATGAGGGAAGAGTAGGTGTCCCCCGCTCCTTCCCAGACCCACCCTCGGTTTCGCCGAGGATCTGGGTCTCGGTCCTCTTCTCGGTCAAGCCGCTCCCGCCGACTTCGGCGGTCTCGGTCAGGGCACCGAGTTAAGTGGCAACACCGTTCCTCCTCGTCTCCCTCCTCGGATGAGGAGAGGCTTCAACGCAGATGGCATCGATGTTACAAGGAGTTTATGAGGCAGCAGTTGCTGTTGTCCGGGAATCAATCGACTCCGATTCATTCCCCATCTATCAAGCAGCTGCCTCCTGAACGGCCGACGCAACCACTCGCTGCATTCGAGGTGCCCACTTCTGGGCCGGTTGTTTTTCGACCAAATCTTGCTGCCCCACCGATTGTGGTGGAACCTCGGTCGGGTCACAGCCTGTCCTGCAGGTTGTCGGTCACCCTCACTCCTGCCCGCCCTCGGTGGGTGAAGAGTGGCTCAGGCCTGAGGCAGCTCTTTGCAGACCCTTCGAAGTCCGACAATGACTCCTCCGTGTTCCCCAGGTGGGAAGGCCCGGAGTCCTCCCGGGACCGGTCTTTGGACGACAGCCCAGCATCCTTCCTGGGTCTGCTTAGGCTCATCTCGGAGTTCACCGGAATGCAGCTCGAACCCGTGTCCAAACGGGCCTATTATCCCCTGAGGAAGATCCTAGACCGAGGGGGTTCACCCTCGGAGGCCTTCCCGGTGGCTGAGGCCATTGTCGGCCCAGCCTTGGAGCTTTGGCAGCAGCCTACTTCCTGTCCTGCACCCTCGGCCAGGATGGCCAGGAAGTATGCTGTCCCTATCTGTTCTTTGCCTGGTTTTTCGGAGCACCCCTTCGCTGAGGGGTTAGTTACCGATAACATCTTCTAGCGTTCAGTGAACGCTCGGGATGTGGATAGGCCCCCCCGACAAAGAGTGCAAAAGGATGGACTATGTCGGGCGCAAGGTTTACGCCGCGTCCTCCCTAGGCCTCCGACAGGCCAGCTCGGCCGCACTAATGGCACATTTCTCCACGCCCTCTTGGGCTCCCTGGATAGGTGCTCCCTCATCTCCCGGCCGACCTGCGGACCACGGTCCGACGGGTGCGGGACCAGGGTAGGGCAGTGGCGAAGCAGCAGCTTCAGACTGCTCTGGACATAGGTGATTCCTGTGCCAGGTCAGTAGCGGCCATGGTGGCCATGTGCCGCAGGGCGTGGCTGAGGATATCCACCTTCTCGACAGATACCCAGCACAAGTTGGCAGACATCCCCTTCTTGGGGACTGACCTCTATGACCCTGGAGTGGAGGGACACTCCAGGGGACCGAGAAGTCCAATGCCACTCTGGACTCGGTCACCCCCGCCCAGAGGGACAAGGTCCGCCGGCAACCTTTGCGTAAGCCCCTTCGTCCTTCAGTCCTGCGGCATGACTGGCCCATCAACACCAGCATGAGGGCCGGCAGGCTTGCGCTTAGCATCCTGACCCCAAGCCAGCGGCTTCCTCTAAGGGGAAGCAAGGAGGTAAAGGCTCAGGAGCTTCCTCAGCCAATCCCTCCTCCAAGTCTGCTACGGTGGCGGGCTGAGGTGCGCCCCAGCCTCGTCACCCCTACCAGTCCCCCGTGGGGACGGCGCCGCCACTTCCTCCGCCTGGTCCGCTATCACCACGGACTGCTGGGTGTTGGAGGTGCTAGGAAAGGGCCTGCCTTCTGGAGTTCGAGCAGGCTCCCACCCTTCGAGCCGTCCGCCTCGGGGCCACATCCAAAATCGCTGTTGGCCCGAGCTGACACTACCCTGCTCCTCGAGAAAGAGGTGACCAGGAAGGTGCAGATCCTTCTCCAGACCCGGGGTTTGTGTCCAGGTTTTTCCTGATCCCCAAACATACGGGGGGCTGGTGCCCCATCCTCGACCCGCACGACCTGAACAACTTCTTAAGGTCTCGGACCTTCTGGATGGTCACTCTGACTCAGATACCCCATCCTCGAAATGAGGCATGTGGCTGTGTTCCCTGGACCTCCAGGATGTATTCTTCACATTTCGATCCGTCCGTTTCTTTGGAGACTCCTCCGCTTCAAGAGTGGGGGGATCTCTTTACGAGTTCCAGGCCATACCCTTCGGCCTCTTCCCAGCAGCATTCCTGCAGCGCCGAAGGGTCCAGGTGTACCCCTACCCGGATGGCGGGCTGACTGCAACCCCTCCAGAGCGGAGGGGGAGCAGTCCAGAGTCCGGGCCCTCTAGGTTGCTCTCAGAGCAGTCTCCTCTCTAACGGAGCCAAGTCGGAACTCGTGCCAAAGCAGGTGAGCCTTTCATCGGGACAGAGCTCGACTCTTCGAGCCAGAGCTCAGCTCCCTGCGGACAGGGCCGAGATCCTTCCTCCTTTACCTAATCATGTCTGATTGGGCATTCACACCCTGCCCAGGACTTCCTGCGCCTCCTGGGCCTCGTGGCGGCCTGCACCAGCGTGGTCTGATTGGGCCCATTGGTACATGTGTCCCCTTTAATGGGGGCTGGCCAGCCAGCGGTCACAACGCTGTGATCCTTTGGACCAGCCCATGACAGTAACCCAGGGGATGTGGAACGCTCTCCTATGGCGGACCGTTCCAGCACATCTGCAGGAGGGCATCCCGTTCATCCGCCCCGAGTCGACGGTCTTCTTTGACCGATGCATCTCTGATGGGTTGGGGTGCCCATCAAGGGGAGCGCAGAGTGCACTGCCTCTGGTCCTCTCAGGAGTCCCGATGCCATTTCAGCCTGCTGGAGCTTCATGCGGTCCACTTAGCTTGCACCGTTTTCCCTCCGTTTGTGCGGGGTCAAGTGGTTCGGGTCCAGGCAGACAATACCACGACTATGTGCTACCTAACCTGCCAGGGCCAGACGCGCCCCTTGCCGTTGTGTAAGGAGGTTCTCCGCATTTGGTCACGTGCGCAGCCTGGAGGCGGTTTTCCTAGCCATTTCGATGGCAGGAGCCTCCAACACCCTGGCCGATGCCCTAAGCCGGATAAGGGCTGCGCCTCACGAGTGGTCTCCCCTGCCGGAGGTAGTACAAGATCTTTCTCCGACTGGGTCACGCCTCGGGTGGACATTTTTTCCCTCCAGGGAGAATGCGAAGCCGAGACTGTTTCATGCCTGCCCCCCTCAGCAGGGCTCGCCGTAAGGGGATGCCTTTGAGGCCGCGGACCCCGGGCCTCTTCTATGCCTTTCCCCCATTTCCCTTGGCCCACAGGCAAGGCGAGGAGGGACTAGGCGCAGGTGATTCTGGTAGCTCCAGACTGGTTCTGCCAACTCTGATATCCGGCTCTCCTCAGTCTCGGCCCCAGGCTCCCGAGGCGGCTTCCAGCCCGCCCGGACCTGATCTTTGTTATCAGGGGAAGGTATTCCATCCGGACCTTCAATCCCTGCACCTGGTGGCCTGGTTCCTGTGCGGCTAGTGGCCAGGCCTTGGGTCTTCCAGCGAGGTCCTCGACGTTGTTGAGGCGTCCCACCAGGAGTCGACCAGATATGCTACGCCTTCAAATGGAAGAGTTCTCCATTTGGTGTTAGGATAGGGCCTGGTCCCTTCTCCTGTTCCTCAGCAAGCATTCTGGACTACCTGTGGTCCGTTCTTCTTCTTCTTCTTCTTTAGCAAGGGCTTCGGTCGATGACCCTTAAGGTGCTCCTGGCAGCCACCCCTGTCCTCTGGGCGCGGGCTGGAAGGCAGTCGGTGGCACAGGAAAGGTGGTCTGGCGCTTTTCAAAGGCCTCGATCACGCTTCCCCTCCGGGGAGAGAATCTCCACCTCCGTGGGATCTTCTGCTGGTATGGGCTTAGCTCATGGGCAAGCCATTCGAACCAATGCACAGGTGCGATTCTCCCACCTGTTGTGGAAGAACACCTTATCGGTGGCAACCACGTCAACCAGAAGGATGGGAGAGCTCCAGCGCGCTTCCCGAGTCTCCCTATCTGGTCTTCTACAAGGACAAGGTTGTCCTGCGCCCACCCGTTCCTTCCGGCTGGTGGTGTCGGAGCGTCACCCTAACCAGGTGTTGACTCTGCCGGCTTCAATCCCATTCACACCTCGGAGGCCACATATAGGCTCCATTTGGACCCTAGTTGAGCGCTCGCCTTCTCAGGGAGCGTAGGGCTGAAGTTCGGGAGAGGTTCGCCAGCTGTTTGTCATCTACGCTGAAGCCACACCTGGCAGACCTGCAGACAAGTGGACGATGAGCGGGTGGGTCACCTCCTGCATAGATCTCCACTATAGGTGGGCAGGCATGGAGCCTCCCAGAGGGATAAGTGCTCATTTTACCCGCCCTTCCACTGCATCGGTGGCTGCTTCCAGGGATGTCCCTATCCAGGATATCTGCAGGGCTCCTACCTGGAAGTCAGCACATACTGTTTTACCCCCTACCACATTGACCTTGGGTCACGCCGGGATGCTGGTTGGGGCCTCGGTTCTCCAGTCTTTATTCCCTAAGTAGGGGGTGTGCGCCTTGCCTCCCTCCCGGAAACTGCTAGGAGTCTGCCAGATGGTGTGGATGAAAAACATATCCATGTCCTAGAAGTACAGGTTACTCACCTGTAACGAGTTCTAGGAATGGTATATGTTGTTGTCCGATCTCGATCTCCCGGCCCGGCCTAACAGCCTGGCCTCCAGCGGGCTAGATCTGGCGTCATGGGGCGGAGCCGCGAGTTTTACCACCCGGGTGGGTGGGAGGAGCCAGCTTGAAGACCTTCCGGCAAGATTTAAAGCGGCAAGGAACCTGCCAGATAGTGTGGATGAACAACATATACCATTCCTAGAACTCCTGTTACAGGTGAGTAACCTGTATTTCAAGTTCCCCACAGAAACCCTGAAGGGCAGATTGGAGGAAGTTAGGATGGGGGTGTTTCCAGAAAACTACAGTATCGTCCGCGTAGAGCAGTAATTTCCCGGTGCAGGATTTAGGGAGGGAGTTCAGGAAGAGGTTGAAGAGCAAGAGGCCAAGTATGGACCCATGTAGTACCCCCCGATAGGACTGGTCTACTGGAGGAAATCGTGATGATTATTTTGACCTGTTGTGTTCTGCCAGAGAGTAATCTTTGAATCAAGAGGTGGCCTTAGGGGAGATGCCCAGGGGTGGAAGTGAGTGGAGGAACAGTGCGTGACTGACAGTGTTGAATGCTTTGGTCAAGTCGACATAGATAGCCCCAGCCAGCTGGCCCTGTTCGAGGGCCCCATGTATAAATGATGTAAATTCAAGGAGGGCAGTGGTGTTGCTTTGGCCCCTCCGAAAGCCGTGCTGTTTGGGACAGAGCAGGTTATGCTTGGACAGGTAGTGTGTGAGCTGGTCCGAAACAATTTTTCAAGAGCCTTGGAGATGGGGGTAGGATCAAGATGGGTCGATAATTGCTGGTGGATGTGCGGTCACCACTCTTCAGGATAGGGGTTATTACTGCACGTTTCCAGGGTGTACAGAATCGGCTGAGGCATAGGGACAGATTAAGAATTTTGGTAAGCTGGAGCAGGGTCTCATCCAGAGTAAGGCGGAGGAGTTTGAGGTACAGGGAGTTGCTACTATAGCGAGAATTCGCCAGGACTTTGGTGAGGTAGCATTTTGCTTCACTGCAGGAGATGGTTCACAGCTGGAAAAAGGGGTGGGGTCTGTGCTGGCAGATTTATCTGTAGGGCAATTTTGGATCGGGTTGAAAAAGTTCAGGGGAAGGATATGACTGAGGTCTGAGAAGGCGGCATTTAGGGCATCAGAGATAGTAGTTGAATTCTGGGTGATGTCCCCATCAACTAGTAGTTGGGCAGGAGCAGGGGATACAACTTTCCCATTGATTTCTTTAATATGGCTCCAGAATGTTTGCCCGGATCCCCAGGAGGAGGTGAGGGCTTGTTTAAAATAAGTGGCTCTGGCTTGGCAGATGTCCCAGGTGCATTTGTTTCTTGCCTCTCTGTAACGCTGTCTGTCCTGGGGGAGTTGCGTGTCCAGAGCTCTATACCAGAGTTTGTCTCTGAGGTGCATTTGGTCTAGCAGAGACTGGGAGATCCAGGGGGTGTCTCGGTGTTTCACTATTTGCTTGGAGAAGGGGGGCGAAGATGTTACAAGCAGCATTAAAGGTAGAGATAAAGTAGGAGAGGGCGGTGTCTATGGACTGGGCAGTGTGGATTGGTGACCAGTCGCAGGGTTTGAGGTATGTTTTGAGGCGGGAGAGGGACCCTTTTTTGAGGCGCCTTTGGTAGGAGACTTTAGGGGGGACAGAGGGAAGTTTGTTTGACCACCAGCAGGTAACTGGGGAGTAGTCACTTAGAGTATCTGGGAGCACTTTGACATGGGTGAGATTATTAGGGCAGTTAGTGAAGATAAGGTCAGTTAGTGTAGAGGTCCCTGTTTCGGCGTCAAGTCTGGTGGGAGACGGGACAACCTGGGTAAGGTCATATGACAGAACGGATTCTTTGTAGGAGGAAGATGCAGGGGATAATCAGTTCACATTGAAGTCTCCCAGTATGATGACTTCACTATTGGATGGGAAGTGAGCGATACTGGTCAGCACTGAGTCAAAGGCGGGCTTTTGGTCACGTGGTGGGATATAGACTGCCATAACGTAAAGCGTTTTACCAGGATTGGCAAGGAGTAACTTAACGGCAAGGGTTTGGGCACTGTGTGTTGGGGGGGGGGGGGAGACGGGGAGGGCATGCAGGGAGTTTATTGCGTAGAGGGCACAGCCACTGCCCCTTTGCTTAGCCTGTCAGCTCGGAAGATGGAGTAATCATTGAGGGTGACAGATGCATCAGGAATATCTTTGGAGAGCCAGGCCTTGAATAAGGCTAGAATATCTGGGGAGTGTTGAGCGATCCAGCCTTGGAGGGGTGTGAGCTTTCTCTGTAGGCTGCAGATATTGAGGGAGGCCAGCAGGAGGTTACCAGGCATACCCACCTGAGGGACACCTGATGCAGACGGCCCAGGGTTAGGGTGCACATTAGCCGATAGGAGGAGTGCAAGCCAGAACAGTGCAGAAACATAGAATTTTGATGGCAGATAAGGACCGCTTGGCCCACCCAGTCTGCCCATTTCCCTACCTAATGGATAAGTTGCAGATCCTAGTTAACCAGCAGCCTACTTCTTCCTACCCCCAGAATGGCCTTATGACTGTCCCATGCATGCTTGAATTCCACCACTGTTTTTGACTCCACAACCTCCTCCGGAAGGCCGTTCCATGCATCCACAACCCTCTCTGTGAAAAAATACTTCCTTAAATTACCTCTGAGCTGCCCCCCTTCTGTCAGTCCTGAGTATTTTGATTTTTGTGTGCAAGGTTTGGGATGAGGGGAAGTATTTTGTGGGCATGACCGGGGTGGGAATGGTGCGTATATGGTGGGCTAAGAGAGCAGAAAATGTCTGTGTCTGTGCACAGGCAATCCAGTTCGTCTGCCAGTGTCTTGTATTTCAGATGTCTAAATCAAAGCTCTGGGGGTCACAGTGAATATGCCAAAGTCAGTACTGACTCCTTGCCAAATGCTGCAGTACATAGGTGCTGTCCTGGACACAGAACAGGGCCGAGCATTCCAGTCCCTGGACAGGACAGAATATCATCTAACTCAAGCACAACTGGTATACAGCAGTCATTATGTCCCAACCAGAATTTCCTTGTCTCCTGGGACTCATGGCAGTGACTATTATGACTGTGCCACTGGCCAGCTTACGCATGCAGATACCACAATGGACAATGAAAGTGCAATGGAACCAGTTTTTCTTCTATGCTTTGGTAACCAGGTAAGACCCACTAGGTACAGGGCCTGTTTTCAGGGTGACTCGGGAGCACTGGGGAGATTAAGGGACTTGCTCAGGGTCACACAGTATGGAAGTGGAGACTGTGGGAATCAAATCCTGGTCTGCTGGATATGCTAAGCTCATTCACAGATCATTACTCTGACCTCTAGGCTGTACTGCCAGCCCCAATTGATGGACAACATGGACCAGAAGGTGCTCGTCACTTGCTATTTACGCAAAACACTGATGTGATGGATAGACCGCAGCAACCTCTTAAGAAGTGTTCTGTTTCTAATCCCAACTCCAACTCAGATGCCTCAGGATCCAGCTGTGGGGCACATCTGGGCCCTTATCAAACCTAAGGCTCTTGGACCCTGGTGGAAACCAGATTACACATAAATATGAAATGAGAGCTGTCTCATACAGTCTACAGGCTTTTCAGGAGCATCTGACTTTGGGACCTCTGCTAGTACAGATGAACAGCATCAGTGTTGTGCACTACATAACTAAACAAGGGGGAACTCATTCCTGTCCTTATATTGGGAAGTAATGAGAGTGTGGTACTGGGTGCTGAAACATAGCTGAGAATTGTCGCCCATGCATCTCCCAGCTGTCCAAGCATCTTAACGGACAATCTAAGCAAGTCACAGTCCAAGATGCACAAATGGGAACTGCTGACCTCAGTAGTTGACAACCTCTTTGCAAAGTGGAATCATGCAGAGCTGGACCTTTTTGCACCCCCACACAAGGCAAAGCTGCTGCATTTCTGCTTGTTTGCTGCCGGGTCCAGTGGGAGCATTTGCAGTTTATGCTGCAGGTGTCATGGCGAACTGGAAGTGCCATAACTGTCTGTGCGTGGCAAACCTTTACCACCATAAGGCAGACTTTTTCTTTTCTTTTTCGAAGGGGGCTATGCCACCCGCACCCCCGTGACTGAAAATAATCAACTCTGAGGTCGCACCAAATTGAAGGAAAAAAAAGATTTTTAGACCACTTTCAGTTTCAGGTGTGACTTGAGGATTATGCTTTTTTTTTTTTTCTAAGTACACTTTTTACCCCTGCATTCCGCTTCGAGACCATCAGCCCAGTCACGGACTCCGGCTGCAGCTGCTCACATTCGCCGTCCTCTCTTGAGCCATGGCTTTCCCCAGGGCGGTACGACACCTTGACCAAGGGTGTGAACTTGGGAGAAGGCGAGTCAGCCTGAGTGCCTAGTGCAGCGGGCGGGCTTCATTGTGCCAGCGGGTGCAGGGTGTTTTTCTCCCCTTGCTTTGTTTCGCGGAAGGCGGGGACGTGGCGACCTGCATCCGCCTGCCTCCGAAATGCTGCTGAGAGCGAGAGCTGCGCCGCGGTGCCTCCGGCCCAGAGGACCGTCAAGCACCGGACGGTGTCCCCACCTCCCCCAGAGAAGGAGACACGCTTCATCCTTCTCCCGGCCAGCCCTCAGCGACCTGAGTGTGTTCCCAACCTGGGTCGCCCGATGCCTGGCCAATCCAACCACTGCACCAGCAGGGATTGTGCTTCTTATCGACACTAAGATCACGAGACCTGATCTTACTTGAAACAGCTCTTGCAGCAGGTTACACCATTAGGACTGAAGCCAGCAGGCGTCAGGGACCCCAGGAATTCTTCTAGCTAGCTATCTTCAGCGGGGACCTCCCGGCGTCGGTCCGCCCCGGCGTCGGTCCTGCCCTGGCGTCAGGCGTAGTACATAAGGCGGTCCGCCCAGATTCCCCAGTTCTTTCCGCGTCAACTTGCATGTCTAGACCCTTGACTCATTTCTAGCCTTGCTGACCTTTCCGGTTAAGTTCTTCCTTCGAGGAAAAGTTCGTTTTTGGCTCTTTTGCTGTCTGATGTCCTCTCAACCTCCATTGAAGGCCATCCTTCAAGTGCGCCTGTGGGAAGCAAATCCGTTTGGGATCGCATTCAGCCTGAGTCGGTGCCTGAGCCCAGTCCAGACACCGGTCCTGCTCTTTTGCCAGGGGTCTGTGGCGGACCGGATCCGTCACCAGAAGGCCCTTCAGGCGTTCCTGCTCGAAGAAAAAATCAGGACCATGGACGCAGCCTCCAAAGGGGAATCCACAGAGAAGGCCCGGAGACACCCTGAGAAGCACAGGGAGAGAGTTAGATCCAAGTCCTCGTCTAGGGCCTCTTGACTCCCGTAGCGCCGGTTCCCGGTCTGACCACTCTCCTTCCCGTGCCCGTTCTCAGCCTCCCCCCGCAGCGGTGAAGACCCCTTCGGGCTCCTCTTCTATCTCACAGGCTAAGACCTCCAGGCCTTCCTCATCTTCCTCTTCTAAGGCCCTGGCTAGGTCGGGGGACCGTCATCACCACCATAAGTCCGGTTCCTGCCGTTCCAAACCCGATGTCAGGTCTGCCTCCTTGCCTCCTCCTCCCAAGAGGAAGACCAAAGGCTTACCTCCTATGAAGCCGTCGGACCAGCGCCGCCCGTCAACGCCGGCCCTACACCATAGTCCAGGAACCGTCGACCGCCGGAGGCGCCCGTCACCGGTCAGGCCTACGTCTTCTCAGTCGTCGGCTGGGGGACCGACGTCCGTACCCATACCCATTGAGAAGAGGACTGGCGCGCCTCCACGACGTCGGTCAGGAGACGATTATGGAGGAGGAGCTGACCCAGCCCGAGGACCAGACGGGCGAACCCAGTCCCGTCGCACCCCCCAGGGAGCCCTCTCCAGAACCTGAGGCCCCGGGGGAGCCGACGCCGGAACCCGACGACCGGCCATCAGAGCCCGGTCCGTCGTCGGGCCTCTCCATATCTGAGGTCAAGGAGTTATTCACCTATTGGTGGGACACCATATAAAGGGATGTGGTTCCCATTCCTCCTCCTCCTCCACCTGCGACCCCACTGGCCCCTGAGCCCCCTACTCCATCCGGGGTGGCAGGCCGAGTACCTTCCCCCCAGGAGCCGATGGATCCTCCTAGGGGGAGACCAAACAAAAGGAGACTTCCGTCCAGATCTTCTTCAGGGTCACCCAGCCCTAAGAGACCCAGAAGACGCCGCCGTTCGCCTTCGACGGAGGACACGGGATCGAATTCTCGGAAGGATCCAGATCCCTCTCCGATCCATCCCATCTCGGACCCGTCAGCTTCCTAGATCTCCTCCGGATGACCCGTCGCGTTCTCAGAGATCATGAGGCATATCCAAGAGAACATGGTCTGGGATGCGGAAGAATTGAACCCGAGAGACTCGCCTCGCGGGTATCTTGACAGAAAGATCATAAGCCTGTGGTGGTACCACCCTTGGTGAGACACTTTCAGTGGGCGTCACCAAGGCAGCGTGGAAGCGTCCACATTATCCAGCGTGCGAAGAGAAGCGGCCGCCTGTACAAGGCCCTAGGGAGGACCAGTATCTGGCTTCACATCCTCTGGCCGACTCTGTAGTCATCACAGCCTCTCATAGTCGGGTCCCAGAGACGCAACATTTGAGCACCCTGCACGCGGACCGGAGTCCAAACAGCTGGGCGCTATGGGCAGGCGCACATATGCTTCCGCTACTTGCGCCATCAGATCCTGAACTGCCGCCCACATGGTACAGTTCCAAAATGCCTTGTGGGAGCAGGATTGGACCTGGCCGGACAAATTGCCAGGCGGTGAGCAGAAGGAGGAGATGTTGCAACTCCTCCGTGTGGGTTCGGCGTGAGGAACCCAGGTGCTGCGAGCCGCGTACAATTCCGCCGGGCTCCTCGGCCCAGGCGGCAGCTTAAGGCGTATGCCTCGGAGACACTCATGGCTCCGTGTCTCGAGTTCACCTCAGATGTCCAGAAGAACATCTTGGACGCCTCGTTTCATGGAAGTTCTTTTGGGTGAGTCCTCAGAGAGGGTCCTCACCAAACTACAGAAACTGGGAAGGCGGTGCAGGTGATCTGTCAGGCTATGTACAAACCAAGCTTAATTCCTTCGTAGGAACCAAAGCCCGTTTTCGAGGCCGGGTGCAGAGACAGCAGTTCCGCGCCGGCCCGCAACAGAGGGGCTCCTTCTCCCGCAGAGTCCAAGGGAAGTCTTCCGCGGACCGAAGCCAGCGACCAGCCAAGCCGGCTCAGCCCGCTGGACCCTCAGCCGCCACAGCATGACTCCTTCCCGGCCCCCACCCCTCAGGATCAACGGGACATCAAGGTCGGGGGTCGCATTGCGGACTACCTGCCAGGGTGGCAGTCCATAACCACCGACAGGTGGGTCCTTCAGTTGGTCGAAAGAGGCCACTTTATAGAATTCGCAGACAAGCCACCCTCGAGGCCTCCTCTGCTCTCCCATTACTCGGGTCAGCACAAATTGCTTATCAGGCAAGAAATACTCGCGCTCCTGCAGAAGGGAGCGGTGGAGTATGTTCCAGAGAACCAGATAGGATCCGGATACTATTCCCACTTCTTTCTGGTTCCGAAGAAAACAGGGTACCTCCGTCCAATCTTGGACCTCAGCGACCTAAATATATCGGTCGCCTACAAACGTTTTCGCATGGTGACCCTTCAGGGTCTCATTCCCATGCTAAAGCAGGACGCCTTCTTAGCGTCCTTAGACATGCAGGATGCATACCTGCATATCCCTGTGGCTCAAGCACACAGGAGGTTCCTGCGCTTCGAGTTTCTCGGCCACCATTTTCAGTTCCGAGCTCTTCTGTTCGGACTGTCATCGGCCCCCAAGGTCTTTACCAAGTGCATGGCAGTCGTGGCAGCATCTTTAAGGAGACAGGGCCACTATGTGTTCCCGTACTTGGACAATTGGCTTCTCATGGCCACCTCCAGAGAGGCGTTGTTGCTGGCTATCCAGAGCACCCAGGACCTGTTCCAGTCTCTGGGCATCCTAATCAATTACGCGAAGTCTCTCCTCGTACCGTCACAGAAGCTGCAGTTCATAGGCACAGTTCTGGACACCGTCCAAAGGAAAGCATTTCTTCCCGACGAAAGAGCGGAATGCATCAGATCCCTCATCAGGGACCTCTTGGCGAAGAAGACTGCCCCTGCCAGGCTGGTCCTTCGTTTGCTCGGACACATGGCTGCGGCCATTCCAACCATCCCTTTGGCAAGGCTCCACATGCGGGTAACTCAGTGGATGCTCAAGGTGCAGTGGGACCAAAGGCAAGACGACATGCAGCAACTGGTCAGAATCATGAATGCCGTGATTCGAGACTGGCAGTGGTGGCTAGATCCAGGCACACTCTCTGCGGGTGTTCCGTTTGCAGCGCCGTCCCCGGAGGTTATTCTTTCCACAGACGCCTCAGGGCTGGGGTGGGGAGCACACCTGAACGGGGTGAGGTCCCAGGGAACGTGGACCCCTCAAGAAGCTCATCTCCACATCAACATTCTGGAGATGAGGGCGGTCCTTTACGCCCTGCAGGCCTTTCAGTCAGAGATCCTGCGATACTCTCTTGCTCCAAACAGACAATAGCGGTGATGTATTACCTCAACAAACAAGGAGGCGCACTCTTACCCCTTTGCAGGGAAGCGATGAGGTGTGGGATTGGGTAATCCGACCGCGGTAGCGAGCTGATTGCAGTTCACGCGTTCCCGGGTGGACAATACAATCGCAGAGCGGCCTGAGTGGTTCCCAGGCCAAGGTTCAACAGTGGGAACTTCTTCAAGGGAGTAGCAGAGGATCTGTTTCTTCGATGGGGCACTCCAGAACTGGACTTATTCGCTTCCCCATCCAACGCAAAACTGCCCAATTTTTGCTCGCTAGATCCAGGGTCTGGTGTTTTCTGGCGAGACGCGTTGTCCCTCTCCTGGGCGGACAGATTCCTCTACGCTTTCCCTCCCTTCCCATTGATCCAGAGAGTTCTTCTTAAACTGCGCAAGGAGCATGCAACAATGATCCTGGTAGTCCCATTCTGGCCCAGACAGATCTGGTTCCCCTTGCTAACGCAGCTGTCCCGGGAACCTCCAATTCCATTGCCTTTCAGCTCCCATCTCTTGTCTCAGGAGGAGGGTTCTCTAGTCCAACCGGACTTACGCTCACTGAACCTGCATGCATGGCTTCTAGAGACATAGCCATTTTGCAACACGGGGTCTCGCAAGAGGTGGCGGAAGTTCTTTCCATGACCAGAAAGCCGGCAACGCATGCGACGTACGCCATGAAATGGCGCCGCTTTTGCTTGTGGTCGCAGGCACGCGGCCTTTCCCCCTCTAGGATGCCCGGTGAAAGTGGTGCTGGAATACCTGCTTTCCCTATTCCATTCGGGTCTCACTTACTCCTCTATTAGGTGCACCTCTGCGCGATTTCTGCTTACCACTTCCCGGTGGGACAGCGCACAGTGGCACAGCTTGATGCCTCTTGAGATTTCCTGAGAGGGGTGTTACACCTTAGGCCACCCATTAAGGATCCAGTTCCTCCATGGGACTTACTCTTTGTCCTGGAACAACTCACATTCCCCCCTTTGAACCTGCCACGGATTGCGAGCTGCGTTTTCTGTCGTGGAAAACGTTATTTTTGGTTGCTGTCACGTCAGCAAGGAGAGTTTCCGAGCTCCACGCTTTCATGTGTAAGGAGCCTTATTTAATTTTCCACCAGGACAGAGTATCTCTGAGGATGAATCCTAAGTTTTTGCCTAAGGTGGTCTCTGCCCTCACTCTCAACCAGGACATCGATTTACCTGTATATTTTCCAAATTATTCCAATAGAGGAGAGGCATTGCTTCACACCCTGGATGTTCACCGCTGTTTAAGGTATTACCTGAACAGAACTAAACAGCTTTGCAAGTCGGAGCAACTATTCGTTTCCGTTGCTGAGAGGATGCTAGGCCAACCTGTCTCAAAGCAGTCTCTTTCTCGCTGGCTTGTCCAGTGTATCTCATTCTGCTACGACAACAAACAGAAGCCCCTTCCGGGTACAGTCCAGGGCCATTCGACAAGGGGGGTGGCTACCTCGTTTGCAGCACTTCGTAACGTCTCCACTTCTGCCATTTGTACCGCAGCTACTTGGAGCTCTGTGCACACATTCATTAGGCACTATAGCCTGGATATTGCGTCGCGGACGGCGTGAGAGCCGGTTTCGGCCTGGCCGTGCTACAGGGTCTCCTGTCCTAGAGTCAGGACTTGTCAAGACTTTCCTATTTCCTCCTCCCAGAATGCTTACAGACGCTATTGCTTGGAATTCAGTCCTAATGGTGTAACCTGCTGCAAGAGCTGTTTCTCGAAGTAAGATAGTACAGTTACGTAAGAACTTACCGTAACAGTAGATCTTCGAGAACAGCTCTTGCAGCAGGTACCTTCCCGCCCATCATTCCCCCTTGGAGGAGGCATGGCTTACCGAGCCTTGGGCAGGAGCTTACGCCCTTGGTCTTTTGATGACGGATCCTCGGTCTCCCATTCTGATGTCATTCTGCGGCCGGGGGTCTCCGGCGGGAGAACTGGGGAATCTGGCGGGACCGCCCCCTTATGTACTACGCCTGACATTGGGGGCAGGACCGACGTCGGAGGCGGTCCCCGCTGAAGATAGTTAGCTAGAAGAATTCCGTGGGGTCCTGACACCTGCCGGCTTCAGTCCTAATGGTGTAACCTGCTGCAAGAGCTGTTCTCGAAGATCTACTGTTACGGTAAGTTCTTACGTAACTGTACTTTCCTGTTGTATCCCTAGCCTACCTGCCTATGACAGTACACTACCCTAACCACTATGCTAAATGAAGCTAGTTGCTGGACCACATTCCACCTGTAACCCTTATAGTTTCAGACGGTATGTGGTATTCCGAGTAGCATACGAGTAGTCCCAAGCGGTACTGGTAGCACGAGACTTTCGTCCACCGTAGCACTTCGCTGCAAGGTGCCCCCCGTGACACCTGCAGCAGAAAGTGCAAGTCAGATGTCTGGTGTGTTTTGGCAAGACGTGTTTTTACTCTTACACAGAGAAGTTTCTGTATGCTTTCCCTCCCATTCCCTTAATACAGTGAGTATTACTGAAACTGCAGATGGAGGGTGTGACCCGCTTGCTCATTGCACCTCTTTGGCCTTGACAAATGTGGTATCTGCTGCTTCAGCAACTAGCAGTGGAGCCTCCAGTGCCCTCTCCTCTGTGCAGAGGCTTACTGTCACAGAACAAGGGTCTCTTGTCCATCCAGACCTGAAGTCCTTGCATCTACATGCCTGGCTTCTGAAGACATAGCCATTGCAAGGTGTGGGGTGTCACCTAAATTAGCCGATGTGTTGGTTTCAGCCAGAAAGCCTTCCAACAGACATACATACTCTCTGAAGTGGAAGCGTTTCAGCTTGAGGGCCACTTCCAGACATTTGAACTCATTCACTTGTCCGGTAAATGTGGTGTTGGAATACTTACTGTGACTGTCAGACTGTGCAGTATTCCTCTCTGAAGGTGCATCTTGCAGCTGCATTAGCTTTCAATACCCCCCTGTTGATGGGCATACGGTAGCCCAACTGGAGGTCTTCTGTACCTTTTTGAAAGGTATTATGCACAGGAAAGCTCCCATTCATAATTCGGTCCTGCCTTGGGACCTGAATTATGTGCTTGAAAAAGTTACTTTGGCTCCATTTGAGCCAGCTGCAAGTTGTGGTTTACGTTTTTATGTTGGCTTGCACACACACACAAGCAACATAGTGCCACCATACAACTTTTAGAGGTGTGCTGCCTGCTCTGCCAATGCCCTGATCCATTTTGCAGGCAGAACCAGACTGCACCAATGAATGGCCAAGCTGTCTATGACAGCACTTCAGATGCAATGGTGTGCAGTTGAAAGAAAACCACCGCTGCAGTCAGCGGTGGTAAACATGTACCAGTTTACATACTGCCAGCCGCTGCTGCTAAGCTGCTGTAACAGAGGGTTAACTGACACACTGATTGAGTATGCTACAACAGACGCACAGAAAATACATGTCCCTTGCACCGCCTTCACGTCTATTGTGCTTTGTGTCATTACCCAGCTATCAGGATTGAGAAATGCGCATACCAGTACATTAAACTGTCCTGATCAGGGTCAGAAACACTACATAACCACAGCAGGACTGCCCCTCCCTCGCAGCGTCTTGGGAACTGAAGTCCCAATTCATCAGCACCCCCACTGCTTCCAACAGGAGCGCAGGCACAGCAAAACTTAAATTCCCAGAAGGTACCGATAATCAATCTGCCCGCTGAGTAGCATAGAAGACATAATTCTGTACCCCTTCGCTCTAATGCATCTCAACACATGTCGGCAGCCTGAGAGGACTGATCTTTCCATCATCCTTTGTGACTGCAAACGACCCCCACCCCCACAACATCAAAAAGAGCTGTGGACTGCAGCTGTAAACACCATACGCGCCTGGACCAACCAGAACATCCCCACCGTGCAAAGCCGGCAAATCATACTATTCTGTGTTTCCTTACCTATGTCAATTGCCAACCTCTTGGCGTTCTCAAGGTTCCAGAAAATTTTGTTCAGGGATAGGGTGATACTCTTGTTTTAATGTACTTACCAACAGTACCTCTATGATACAATGTGTCGTTTTCATTGGGGTCCCGCTTTTACCATTTTCACAGCTGGATTGACTGAAACACTGAGAGATTAAGAGGCTTGCTGGGGGGGGATCACTCAGTGAGTAAGTGTCTTTGGTGGGACTCAAACTTATGTCTCATGGTTACCAAGACTGGTCTTTAGCCACTAGACCTCCAATTTGTGATGCTTATAAATTTGCCATTGATGATCAATAAGCAAATACCCATTTTCAGAGAGAGTAAATGATGGGTAAAGTGTGGTATACAAAGAAATAAACCAGAGGAGGGGGCTAAGCAGATCATAAAGCCATGAGCACGAATAGTGAATGGGTTTATACCCCTTCCGTAAGCCCCCCTCGATCTTGATGGGTTTATTTCCTAGTTTGGGCCATTCACACATCTTTTATTTCATAGAATACATTTGGATGATTGGAACTGGTTTTGATTGCAATTGTGTATATAGGGAAATGGTATACAGGGAAATTAACTGTTAAGCGCTTATATGGGGAAAGTCCCATCCATTTATTATATATGCAAGGCCTTTAATCATGTTTTTCTTCTGCACCACTCTGTTTTAGTGCACCAAGTGTTTAAAAGAAAACTCCACCCTCATATCTTCTAAATGTTATTTGTTTCCATGTCAATAGGCAACTCATTTCATATAGCTGTGAAGGATGTATGCAAATGTTTTAGTCTGTTTTTACAGTTCATACTGGGCCCTGTGACTGCCCTGGGCATCTCCATTTCATGGTTGTTGAAATTGCATTGTCCCTGAGAGCTGCATTAGCATATGAGAACATGATGTCAGATCACCCATTAATACTATGTATCTTTATGCTGAAAGAACAAATACCTGGCAAAAACTCTCTGGAAACTCGTAAACTGAGGAAAGGTTCCAGGGAAAAAAAATCTTCATTATAACTCAGACAGCTTGCAAAGCTCTCTGAAGGTAAATCTGGTATTCCACACATTTTTGCAGCTTGTTTCTTTGAAGACTAATTAAGTAGGCAGGCATACTGGGAAGTTTAAAGGGTGATTACGCATCATGTTCTCATATGCTTATGCGGCTGTCAGGGTGCAATGAGATTTCAACAACCATGAAATGGAGACTCCCAGGGCAGTCACAGGGCCTAGTATGAACTGTAAAAACAGACTAAAACATTTGCATACATCCTTAACAGCTACGTGAAAAGAGCTGTCTATTGACATGGAAACAAATAACATTTAGAAGATAATAGGGGTGACATTTTCCTTTAAGACACAGTTTAAAGAGTTGCCTAGACTACAGAAACTGTGCCCGACCTTGCAAGACTCCAGCCCACGGAATCAAAGTACTAACATGGCAGTGTCATAGGAGAAACAATGAAATCGAATGACACACCATACGCCGATTTGGCTATGAAAATAAACATCAGGGAGTACATTGTACAGTGGAGTTTTATTTTTTTTTAATGGGCTTAAAAATCAATTTGAAGTAGATATCATATCAAAAATACAGTGCTTAAGAAGGGGCAAGAAAGATTTTGATAACGATGTGTTCATACTCTGAATACCAGTAGCTCTAAATGTCTTACTTAATAGGGGCATTTTATAAATCAGGCTTTACTACATGTGGAAAGGAATTAAGCAAGACAGAAAACAAAAAACACCTCCCTTTTTACTGCCTTTCACTATACACGTATAAGTTAAAAGTCCTGGTGTATAATTAACTGCAATATCCCGAACCGTCCCAAGAAGAAGAAAGGTTAAACACCTGTTTCTGGAAATTCTCCTTTTAATTAGGATGCTTTGGTTTCAGGCTCATTGTATATGGTAAATGATGCTGTAATATTCCCAGTGCAGATTGGCGCGTTGAGTTGATGCTTGTGTAAGGATCCTGATTGATTTATACCACATGTAGAGCTCCATGGTGACCATTTTGTTTGCTGTAGGCAATTAGGCTTGTGAAAATCATGTGGACCTTGTTGACAATGCTTTTTCCACTTCAGACTACATCACCGCTTTCCCAATTCCATAGTGGCTTTTATTCTTGGATTCTGATGGCTTGAAATTTTAATCACATGAGATCAGTGATGTCATTTTTTTAAGCATATACAGATTTAACAGTAGTATAATGGACATGAAGTTCCATGCCCCATCCCACATAATTATCATGCTATCTCCATGTGCGCCCCCACACACACACACATATACAGTTTGGGGGGGGGAGGATAGGATGACTAGACAGTATTACACTTTATAAACACATAGACTGGATACAGCGTTCAGAATGCTGCTATGTATATGCTGGCATAAAATAAAACAGCGTCTTGGACTGCAGTGTTCGGCAAACATCTGTGTGCACGTATAGCCTTCCAACGTTTTAACTAAAAGGCAGTCACTGACGGTGTTCTGCAGTCACTTTAAATCCCATCCCTTTATTGACAAACGGATCCTCTAGGGGCCACAGAGCTGACAGGAACCTGCAGATAAATTTGCAGAATTGACAAGAAAGGTGTAACTGAGTGATTGATGGACAGGTCAGAATACAGACATAACACAGGGATTGATTGTGTTGTAAGAAAAAGATGTAGTCAAGCCCTTTATTATCATTATGAGCAATAAAGAGTGTTCAGAGTGCATATTGATTAAGTTTTAGCTAATAGCTGTTAACTAAGTAACTGATGCGCATTCTATGATAGTCAAGGTGGCTGGATGCCTGGTGTGGGTTTAGCCAGATAAGAGTTGCAAAACTATAGTTTCCAGCATTTATCAATGGTATTGAAAACTCATGTCAGATTATTGAGTTGTGTGTCAGGTGAGACAAGTGTGTCCGGTTCCACTATGCAGTAGCTGAACTGCATAGTGATTTCATCAAATTAAACTGCACTCCACGCAGCATAGGGTTACATTCTATGAAGGAATCATTGATCATCTTTGTAAAAGGGGACAGAGTGCTGTTTGTACCTTAGTGTTTGTGTATATTGCTGTTGTACTCCGAAACAAAGCCCACCTTGCACTTGTTTTAAATGGAGGTTTACATGCCTGCAGCCCTTACCCCGTCAATAAAATGACCTTCTCACGCTAGCAAAAATTAAGTCTGTACCATTTTGTGAGGGCATATCTTTGGCTTTACAAGTCAGACAACACAATCCCTGATAATTTATTTCTACAGATGCATACGCCCTATAATGTTCTCTGGACAGGAGCCAAGACTGTCTAAAGGGTAGCGGGCCACTTGTAATGGAAGGCTGTGGCTTGAATATTGGGGTAGATTCCTTGTACTGAGTGACCACCTCATCGATTCTACAAGCCATTTTGACCACATGAGAGTAATTTTACAATTCATCTTTTACTGATACAGAGAAAAAGATATTAAAGCAACAGCTAAGGGCGCTTTCTATTTTATAATCCCCTGCTGTGCGTGTATTTGAACGGTTTACAGCCCCATGAGGTAGTTCCAAATACATAAAAAGGAAGAAACTTATTATCATAGTATCATCAAGCAGTTCGTGGGTGTAAGTTTATATTACTTGTCATTGCTACCCTTGGTCCGCAGTGCTCCACTGGTGCTCAATCTTAGCTTCAAGTGGAACAGCCTTTGGGAGTATGAAGGAAGCATTGTGGAGTTGGTGAGCATCAATGAATAGTACTCACTGCCCATCGGCGTACTTCAATACTGTGAATAAAGTTTAAACTTTTTGTATTTTAATACTGTTTAAATATAGCAAACAATGTTAGTGATCTGAAAGGGTCTGGCTGCTTTAAAAGAGATAATACTTTTACATAGATGCGTTACACACTTCGAATACACATTTTTTTGTTTTGTTTGTTTTTGTTTCTTAAGTATTACTATGCCGAAAACTGACCAGCTGTATCTGGCCTTGCCATCGGGCTCAGGGGACTGTTCAAGGAGCCCCCCAAAAAAAGAACATAGTGGCATGAATTCCAGTCTTTTTATTTGAATGTTGGGAAAACTGGGTTCTGCTGATGCCAACAATGGTAATTTTGCAGACGAGAAGTTCTTTCCTTCTAATATTTAGCTTTGAGATCTGAGGAAAGAACTTTGCTTGAATAAAGACTGAACACTAAATAGTCAGTCAGCTGTCTTAAAACTTCACATGAATATGGGGCAGTATGGAGTATTCCCTGTTCAGCAGACCCCATGAAGGCAAGGAAAAGGGCGGGTGCTGTTTTCCGGGTGAGCTACTGCTCATTGTCACCTTGTGGAGGACGTGGTCACTCCAGTGCTTGCCCAGCTGGGGCTGTGGTTCTTCTTGTTCCATAATGCTTTTTATATAGTGTGAACACTTCCACAATATTCATTTTGAAGGTGTCTGGGGAAGTGGGCCTTATTAACACTATAACTACGGGGTTCTCTTCTCTACACTATAAAAATATATTGTATTTTTAGATGCTTGTTTAATAGCCATATCTTGAAACCGGTAATGCTTGTGGCAATTTGAATCCATAAAGCTAGATCAGTAGAAGTGCTCCAAAACAGACAAAAAGCTGTCGGATGAGTTTGGCAAGATTCCAAGTTCTTCTTGTTGGATCACTTCTACTGTTGTGAAGGTACTGTAAATGATTGGAATTATTGCACAACAGGTTTCAAGAGAGTGTCTCTACTGTTTTCCCCACCACTCTTGTGTTCCTTTGACATATTTGCACTGTCTGCAAACAAACCGCTTAAGAATATTGTGATTCCAACAAGCACCCATTTACTGTTGTTGAAGCTGCTAACATAATTCCTAATGTTTAAATTAGGACATGTAGGGGCAAGGGGTATTTGGATTACACCATGTGTATATATCATTTGGTGGCTAATCTAGCGAGAAAGATGTATTGTCCTTGCTGGAGCTAATCATTTTGTAACAATAGAAACTGTAGACAAGTCTCCTAAACATGACATACAGGGAGCTTTCCTATGGCAAATGTACTCTTTTTGACCTGCATATAGGCAATTGTAGAGGGTGAAGCTGCTTATGTACTGTACCTCACACAGATCATTTAGCCTCTGTGTAATGGCCACTGTAATGCACCAAATTGATGGCTCCACAGTCTCTCCTCCCATTTTGCCCAAATGCAACTGCAATAATGTAAGGGGCCTCTTCCTTTGCAGTCAGTGTTCCTGTGCAAAAGTGGTTTGCTGAAGGAACTAGACATTATATATACAAATTAAGGCCTATCTACAGATGTAATAATTCAGGATCAGTTTTCAATGTATCACATATTATCAGGTCTGTCATGCCAGGTACTTTACTTAATTGAGTGGTATGCAGCAGCAACTCAGAAATGGTAAACCATCTCCTCTTGTGTATTAAACAGGAAGCCCCTAATTAATTCTACTCTTCACCTGCATTTAGCAAGTGCAACTTTGGGCCAAGATTTATTTTATTTTTTTCATTTTGTATAACAAATCTGTCCATATAATGACAACTTAGAATAATTATTTGAAATTAAAGTATTGAGTACTGAAATGATAGTGCCACTGTTTGAGATGGGGTCCCAAAAAGCCTATGTTGAAAATTTGGAGTGAAAATACTAACAAATGCCCAGGGCATTGGGGTTTCCAACCATAATGCCCCACCCTGTAGAGAGTGACAGGTGTCAGGTGTGACTTGGGATCTTCGGCTGTAATGCTCAAGGCATTCCACCCCCCACCCTGCAGCCATTGACAGGCATTAAGGTGTGCCTTGGGGTCTTTGACCCTAACATTCACCCCATTCTCCTATACTACACCCATCTCAGCTTATTTCCTTATGGAATGGGGTGAGCTTAAAGGCTGAAGACCCCAAAGCACACCGCAACACCTGTCAGTGTCTGAAGGGTGGGGTGAGGTGGAATGGCATAAGCGGTATAGCCAATGACCCAAAGGCACTTCCCCAACACCTTACAGTCTCTGCAGGGTGGGGGTGGAGTTGGCATTACTTCAATACTTTATTGCCATTCCTATTATGCATCTCTCTAACTCCTGCACTACCAATGCCAGTGCCAGCAAGCCAACCTTCGGCATTGACAAATGCTTGTTTATCATGGAAAGTGTTATTTTTAGAATGCAATCACTTTGTCTCGAAGGACTTCAGAGGTACAGGCTGTAATGTGTGAGCCTTCTTATTTGATTTTCCATTAAGACAGAGTGTCTTTTCACACTAATTCTAAGTTGTTGCCGCCAACGGCGGTGTCTGAATTCACACGAAATCAAACCATCCACCTTCCAGTTTATTATCCTGAGCATGCCAGTCAGGGTGAGGCACTGCTCCATACTTTGGATGTACATAGAATCGTAAGATACTATATTGCTCACACCAGGGACTGCAGAAAGGCCTATCAGCTGTTTGTTTCAGTTGCCCGTCAGAAAGGGCATGGCCCTGTATCAAAATAGTTCTTGTCCAGATGGCTAGCACATTGTATTACTTTTTTAAAAAAAAAACTTTTCATTCTTTATTAGATTTTAAACATTATAACAACAGAAACACATCACAACTATAAAATAAAACAACCTTGCTCCATCAAAACTAAATGTGCCTTGGGAATTTGTTCAGAATACACACACACACATATATATATATATATATATACACACACACACACATAAAAATGAGCAGATAAAAAAAAGGGGAGAAACAAGGTATACATAAGTACAGAAAGGGACCAGAACAAATACTTTTTTTTTGTAATTCGTGAATTAATACCAAGATATATAGAACAACAAACATACTTATATAAGTTCTATGTGTGATCATCAAAATTATAAATAAAGGAAACATAGTCCAGATTAAAATATATCTGGCAAAAATGGGTGATACAAACCTGGAAGTATATATCAATAAGAAATCAACTAAGTATATACAATAAAAGCACTGAGTTATACAAATAACAGGCCTTCCAAGGTTAAAGAGATAACAGCTAGCATACATCGTCAAAACAGGATTTGTACTTGTTTAATAAATCATCTGTAAACTAGGGAGGCGATCAAAGCATTGAAATAATTACAACCCATCTAGTCGCAGTACCAGTGTATGAAGATCACCAATGTGTGAATCGGAAAGGCTTATTATGAAAGGTATAAATTAAACGGGTATGTAATAAATTTCTTCTTAGATAAGATAACCAGTCCTTAAAGGTATGGGCATTAGTGTCAGTTCAATGATTAAGAATTGATTGTTTCATAGTTATTCCTATCAGGCTAAATTGCCCTCTTTTTAATAGGGAGCTTTTCTTTATAATAACTCAGTACCGCAGAAATTAAGTTTATTTCGAAGGATTTAATAACGTTCTGTAATATTTTTATCTTTATGTCACACCAGAGGTTCTGAATGTGTGTGCAGAACCAAAACATATGTTCGGGGGAGCCTGATTTGGTGTTATATTTTGGACACAGATCAGAAGATTTTAACCCCATTTTAAACAATTTAAATGATGTATAATAAGTATTGTGTATGGTTTTGAACTGGATCATCCTTAGGTTATCTAATGGAATAAATCAAAAAGTATTTTGCCATATATTGGACCATTTCATATTGTCATCAGCAGCGGCTTTATGCCAAGAGGAATTTATAATAGGGGCATCAGATGTTGATAAGCCTAAAAAACATCTGTATATAGATTGGCTATAGGGTGTGGATTGGCCCTAGGTCTGATTAAATCTAGTGGAAAATCATTGTCTTGAGACTATGTAGGACAACCATAATGAGCTTTCAAAGAAAGTTTCAGTAACAAAAAATTTAGTATGGATTTCTTATTTAAGTTAAAATCTTTATTAAATCCAATAAAGAGGCCGGCCTGGTGGCACTGAGGGTTGAGACGCTGGACACCACACCTCGCACCATGTTGGCGACCCCAGTTTGGGAATGAGCCCGGACCACCGGAGGTCGCAGGGGAGGGAGAGGATTAAGCGTCCGATGGACAGCTCTCCTCTCCTGAGGGGAGGGCTGGGGATTGTCCAGCATACCAGCGGCTCCCGGTGGAGATCGAGGGCACTGCAGTATGCAGACAGCACAAATTGGCGTGGCTGACATCGGCAGGGTTGCCGTCCGCCTGACGTCAGGGGTACCCACACAAAGGGGGGGAGCAGGGAGAAGCAACAAGGGAGAACAAGGAAAATACCAGCTCTGAGGGGTAGGCAACAGCACCTGACCCCCATGCCCACTGCCGGATTCAGCTCATCCAGCCTCTCAGTTCCTCCACTACAGCCGGGGTCTGACTTGAAGTGCGCCCAAGAGGAGGGGCAACCCCACCCCAGAGGGGTTAAGCTGGGGGTACTGGCTGTAGATGGAGGGTGGGGGAGAAAGGAGGCTTCGCGGCCAGAGGACCGCAGGCGGGCAGGAACAGGCAGGATGCCTGAGAGAGGCTCCGCAGGCCGTGATCGGAGGGAAAAAGAGTTGAAAAAAAAAATCCGATAAAGAACGAATATAACCTCCCTCCAAAATGTTGGATACATTACACTTAATAAATTCCGGGAAATCCTTTGAAGTAAAGACTATTATTAATAGCAAAATTTGGATTATATAAGATGGGTTGTTTAATGTCATAATTTAAATCTATTTTAAGGTACTTACACGTTTGTTTATAGATCCTAAGTGATGTACCTATAGGAGAAGATTTTAGTTGTTTAGGAAGACTACTTAGTTTTAAATATAATGTTGCTTCAGGATTTATGTTATATTTAAATAACATAGTCCTTTCAAGGGATACCCATATAGGTTCGTAGTTTGTTGTATGACACAACCATTTAGAAAATGTATTCGCTTCTGCGGCCATATAGTACAACATAAAGTTAGGGAGATTTAGTCCATGTAGTTCTCTCTGGTACATAAGTTTCTCTATAGCAATCCTTGGTGATTTATCAGCCCAAATTAACTTATTTATAATACAGTGTAATTTTGTGAACCAACTGCTAGGTAAATATGCATCTAGCGTATTCAGAGGATAACAAATCCTAGGAAAAACATTCATTTTTGCTATGTTAATTCTCCCCCACATAGATAAAGGAAGTTGGTTCCATCTTTTTAAATCTTTAGTTAGTTTTTCTATTAAGTTATTAAGGTTCATATAAATTAATTTTTTATTATCTACGGATAATATAATACCAAGGTATTTGATACCAGAGAGTTTCCAGGTAAGTCCTAAGTTTGAAATTTCTGGTGTAGAGAGGGATAAATTTAGTGGCAGAATTTCTGTTTTGTCTTTATTTAATTTATTAGAGACCAAACAAAATTTTCCAGTTGTATCAAGGGTTGCTGTAACAGAGGGTATTGGGTATGCAATATGAAGGAGAATATCGTCCACAAAGGCCAAAACTTTTAAAGTAGACTGTGCAATAGTAATACCTTTAATGGAATCATTATGATTCAAAAAGTATGATGGGGTTCCAAATAAAAATTAAATAAAATAGGGGATGGGGGCAACCCTGATGAGTGCCCTGGAAGAGCCTAAAAGAGGGGGAAAACAGATTATTACAGCTGATACAAGCCGTAGGGAAAGAATAAAGTATATTTAACCATTTAATAAATAGGGATGGGGGGACCAAACTTACCTAGAGTGGCAAGTAAAAAATTATGATTAACACTATCAAATGCTTTTTCTGCATTCAGGGACATCAGGGCCATAAGTATCTGAGAGTCCCTAGATGCAGACAATATGTGAGATGATTTTCTCAAATGATCTGAAGCTTGTCTTGAGGAAATAAAACCTACTTGTTCCCTACATATTAGGGGTTGCCAAATATCCTTAATTCGTTTTGCCAAAATATGGGATCAAATTGTAATGTCATAATTAAAGAGGGGGATAGAGCGGAAATTGCCAACTATAGTATTAGGTTTATTAGGCTTAGGAAGTACTATTATAGTGGCTTCAAGCAAGGACTTTTCATTAAGGCCATTGGAAAGGATATAAGAATACACCTCTTGCAAAATAGGAGAAAGTATAGTTTTGAAAGTTTTATAGAGGTTAACTGTAAGTCCATCTGGACCAGGGGACTTATTTATTTTAAACCAATCAGTAGCATTTTGGATTTCTTGGATACTTGATGGTTTTATTAGATTTTTGCGATTCAGAAATTTTGGGGCAAGTAAAATTATCTAGATATTCCTCTATAGCCTGTAATGAAGGTGGGTTTGACAGGGGTCCATATAGGTTAGAGTAGAACTTATCAAATCCCATATTAATATCCTGAGAATCAGTAATTATATTCCCTGAGGTGCTAGAAATAATGGCCTCGCTATATCTTGATCTATTTTTTTAATTCTGTTTGCCAATATTCTGCTTGACTTCTCCCCTAACTCTACAGATGTGGCCTTGGTTCTAATTAGCATTGTTTCTGCTTGTTCTTTTGTGATTAAAAAGATTTCTTCCCTTAAAGATTTAATTTCATTATTTAGTTGGGGTGAGTTAGAGATGTCTTTACTATTCTCTAATTGTTTTAATTTCTGAGTTATATTTAATATTCTTTCTTTTCTCTGATGTTTTAATTTAGTCCCAAGTGTAACACATCCCCCCCTTAAAAAAACATGTACAAGAAGTCCATACTACATCTAATTTGAGGATAGAATTTTAATTTTGGTTCCAAAAGAGTTTAATAGCATTGTTTATATAGGAGACAATATAATCCTGCTTTATGAGATTATTATTAAGCCTTCACCTGAACTGTTTTACATAAGTGGTATTCAGTTTAAGGTTCATGTGGATTAAAGAGTGATCGGATAAACATCTAGGTAGCATTTGAGGGTCATTAATATAGGATAAAAGGCATTTAGAGATAAGGAAGTAATCTATTCTAGAGAATGACCTATGAGGGTTCGAATAGAATGAGTATAAATTTATGTTTGGATGGGGGATCTCCATGGATCTATTAAATTGCATACCTTAATAAAATCTTGTAACACGTTGTTGTCTGCCTTCAAGGTGGAGTTAGATAAACTTGTTTTTATCAAGGTGTAAGGATCCACTGGGATGTTCCAATCTCCACCTAAAATTATGTAGTGAGATAGGCAGGGTGAAATATGAGAAAGCAGATACATAGAGAAATTAGCTGAGTGAGTATTTGGTCCATAAACAGAACCTAGTAAAAAAACAAGTTGGCAGAGTTTACCAGCAGTCTAAACAAATATGCCCTCTTGGTCTGGTATAACATTTAAAATATGAAAATCCAGGGTGGAATCTGAAAGTATTGCAACTCTGCCTTTAGTCGTGTATTTCCCAACTCCTTCTAAAATTTTATATTTATGACTTTTAAGAAAATCTAATTCAGAACTCATAAGGTGTGTTTCTTGAAGAAAAATTAAGTTATAATTCAAAGGCTGGACATAATTTAAAATCTGTGCTCTTATAACTTTTGATCGCATCCCTTTAACATTCATGACGCTATCTTTATCTGTGTAATACTCATAGCTAACCAAAATAATAGAACTATATATCAAGATGTACAACCAAATGCATAATAGTCCAAATTTAGTACAGTAACACTGAAAACCCAAAGCACCCCTACTATCTACCCACCCCAAGACCTTAACCTTAACAAAATTAGGCATTGCAGTTTTTCCTGATTTAACTAATATGGTTATTTTAATCATTCCCTCAACTCACAAATAGAAACTAATCCCCCTTCCCCACATCAACCAACTAAGGTATATACAGCATAACTCGCACCGCAGTCCCTAAGACTGAACTCCTTGAAGCAATTAACCCTTCGGATGAGCTCAAGAACGCTAACTCCTAACGCATGTCTCCTGCCACCTCACTTTGAATGAATATACCTTTGGACCACTGCCAAGACAACCGCCGGGGTCTCCACTCCTAAAGCGGCACCTCCAAAAGAAAAGCCGCGCTCCTCCAGTTCACCTGTTGCCAGGGGCCGCATCAAACCGCTAAAGCCGAGGAAGGGAACCAGGAGCTCGGCCGCTCCCTGGTACCTTGTGCCGCTGAAGGCACAAAGCCCGCAAGGTACGTTCATTCATCCTCCCTGCCGCCGGCTCTCTTCTGCTGGGTCGGGACTTTAACCAGTACCATTCCACACAGAAAGCAGCTGTTCTCGCTTCCTTTTTCTGAAGTTAGCTTCCACTTTGGAACCCCGGGACTGTGAGCGTTGCGCCAGCGCTTCGGATACAGCTCCTCCATAGCATGTTCCTGCCGGCGCCACGCGGCTCCCCACCTCCCCCACCTCACCCACCCTGGTCAACCCTTTAGCTATATAGTCTCCTGTCTGTCATATGACTAGTGTCTACTTTTCCATTGGCTCTATATTCCTCTCCCACTGGGGCAGCATCCTATCCCCCATGCGCTTCGGCACTAACTAGCTTGTCCTGCAGTGCTCGCGTAACCTGAAACCGCTATACGTGTACTACAGGATCCCAGCTTTATCCGACCCCTCACACCCTGCCTAACCCGCTCTTGTTCTCCACCCTACTTGCTGGAATGCCCCTCACTCCGGTCACTCCACGATGAATCTGCTCTGTACTATTAGCCATCCTAAACTAGTCCCCATCATCTGCCTATTCCTCCTATTTGGTCTGAACTGGATCACTGTGTCTTTCTCCACTACCAAGGAATTCTACATTCAGTCTACAAATGACTTTAGATTTTCCAATCTTCTCCTTTCCTCTCATGCTCATCTACCCATCACCCACCTTATACTACTCAAAAGGGGGTGTACCTACCTATCCCTCCGTTTCTATCTCCAAGGCAGTCACAAACCTAAAAGTAAACTAGGCATGTTCCCTAGAGACATGTTTATACACCTTGTATGGAGGCTCCTCATGCTATCAGGTGATATTGAATCTAACCCTGGTCCCAAACTTAACACCCCACTGTCTAACTCAACTAGCACAAAAAAAGGCCTGGTACTAGCCCACATGAACATTGAAGCCTACTAGGTCACCTTGCTGAACTTGAAGCCTGGGCTAAGTTGGTGAATCCTGACATACTATGCCTCACCGAACGTGGTTGAAACCAAATGTATCTGATGATACTTGCTCTCTGCCTGGGTATAATATTTTTTCGACAAGACCCGATCTGGTTCCAAGAGGGGGTGGGGCATATACTGTAAAAATCATCTGTCTCTTAGCATCTTGCCTAACCCTGATTCCCTCATGCAATGTGAAGCACTGCATGCGACTTTGACACTTGGGTGAAATACCTGCACATCGAATACGTGTATAACCGCCACCAGTGGGCTGGCGGTCTCAGAATCTACTGCAGTATGTTTCTCAATCAAAAGTAAATGAAACCCTCCTCCTAGGTGACTTGAACCTGAACTGGTTGGGCCCACATCACAGTCTCCTTGCCTCACTGATCCAGAAGCACAATTTTCACCAACTTAAACTGAATGCACTAGAATCACTAATTCACTATCAGGTACGTTACTGGACTGGATCCTTACCAACAGACCGGATCATGTTTCTAAAGCTGCTGTCCTGGCTGACTCACTTACAGATCACTCACCAACGATCTGTCATTGGCGCTCCTGCCCACTGCCTGCTCCTCGATCACGCCTGATTACTTTCACGAACTATGCTGCCCTGGATGTACAAGCCTTTCTATCTGGCATATCTGACATAGACTGGTCTGACGTCTTCTCCACATCCAGTGTTGACACTGCCCTTGACATATTCCTTACCAAGTTTGGCGTAGTACAAAAGAAACACCTTCCAAAGGTAAAAAGGGTCAGAGGTCAGCAATCAAGATGGCTAAATAAAGAACTTCTATGTAAACTAAAAGCCAGGGACAAGCAATGGAAACAATTTAAGAATTCTGGGCTCCCCGGATCTCATCCTATACAAACAGCATAGAAATGATTGTAAAAGCTCATCAGGCAGGCTAAAAGCAGGTACTGTCAAAACTTGCTGACTAACTCCTCCAACGATCCTCTGAAAATTTTGGAGCCACATTAAAACCTTCTTAGGATCCACGCAGCTGTCACTCCCTCTGAAATGATCCTACAAGGTGTCCACTGTAATGACTCTCACTATTGCAAACGATTTAACCAGCAGTTTTCTGACCTATCTGCCACACAGCCTCCCTTCAACTCCAGCCACACAACTAAACTCAACATTCTCTGGCACTTCATCTGCGTCGGCTAAACCATTTTACTTCAAAGCGGTCACTTGGCATCAAGTCTTCAAACTGCTCAAAGCTATCTCTGACAATACCAGCCCTGGCTCTGATGCAATGGAACCTCGTCTATTAAAGATAGCTGCTCCCTCATATCCAGACCTATAGCTAGAATCTTCACCCTATCCCTCTCCAATGGCTCTGTCCCCGAAATCTGGAAGGCCAGAATTACTCCTGTGTTTAAAAAGGCAGCAAGAATGATACATCAACTACAGACCAATTGCTATACTATCAGTCCTTAGCAAGATTCTTGAGAAATTAGTCTCTATTCAAGTTACAATTCATTGAAAATTCCAGTTTACTCTGTGCCGCATAGCATGGCTTCAGAAAACACCACAGCACCATGACTGCACTAGCAAATTCTCCTCTGACATTCTCACCAACATGGACAAAGGGCAGCTAACAGGGGCTGTTTTCATCGACTTACTAAAGCATTCGACCTTGTTGACCACCCATTACTACTTGCCTCCTCAGAAACCTGGGTTTCTCTTACCCTGTCGCTACTTGGTTCAGCAGCTACCTTGCCAACAGGTCTCAAGCAGTGAAATTCAACTCGGCTATCTCTGACAGTGCAGTAATCAATATTGGTGTCCCTCAGGGCTCCATACTTGGTCCTCTCCTCTTCTCACTATTTATAAACAATCTCCTGATGTAATAACCTCCTGGCCCTCACTACTTTATGCTGATGACCTGGTCATCTATGCCCACTCTGACAATATAATCAACCTGAATGATGCCCTTACCACTGACTTCCACTTGGTGCAGCGCTGGCTACACACTCAATGCCTTGTCCTCAACTCAAATAAAACCAAAGCTATGCTATTTGGATCACCACACAAAATAAGAACCTGCTCTTCTCCACTCTCTGTGCCTGATGTTAATGGTATCCCTCTGGAGTCTGTTAGCTCTTTTCGCTATTTGGGCATCCATCTAGATCAAAATCTTGACTTAAACCAGCATATCCAGGAAACCTGTAAATCTGTCAATTGTAAGCTAGGGGCCGCTTACAGGACTAACTACCTGCTTACCCCCGCCGCCAAGCTGGCAATTGCCAGAGGAATCCTATTACCAACCCTCACCTACAGTGCTCCCATCCTAACCATGGCCAACAAAACTGCCGTGCATCAATGGGACACCACCTTTAACAATGTTTGTAGGTATGCGGCTAAAGCACCACGCCTGAAACACCATTGTCAGCTGTACAAAAGACCTAGGCTGGCTGTCTCCCTCCTCCACCAGGCAATATTACCTTTGCAGCCTTTCTGACACCATCATCAGAGTGTCCAAGCCAGCTGATCTCTCAAAACTGCTCCAGCGGTAATACTTCACGGGACCTTAGATCTTCTGACAAGTCCTTACTAAATATTCCTCTCTGCCGTACAAACAAGGGTTCTGGATCCTTCAGTTATGCTGCCCTCACTTCTGGAACTTGTTGCCCTGGAACTAAGAAATGCTCCTTCCCATGCTGCATTTAAACACAGTCTCAGAACTTTCCTTGCCTCGATGGACAAATGTGTTTGTTTTGATCCTCTTGAATCCATGTTCCTAACCAGATCTCCTCCCTCCTCTATTTTGTATGATATGCACTTGCACTTGTTTTCTTTTATGTTTGATGATGCTGTATAATCGTGTGTCCTGATGCCCTGTACTCCATACCCTGATATGCTGATGTAACTGTAACATCCTGTTGTAAGTTCTCTACTTCTGCCTAATCACTTAGCTCGCCCTCGTCCCCTGAGCCTATTTCCCCTACCATCCTTCCTTCCTAACCCTCACCCTCTGTTCTTGTAACCCTAACCATCCTCGTCTCTCCTCTCTTCCCTTCCCACTTTAGCCATTCCTCCAGTACCTTTTCTATCCTTACCCTCCCCCTTTTCCTGCCCTTCCCTCCTCCTGCTCTCTGCCGCTACAACCCCCCCTCTAGCCGCCCTCTACTCCCCTCTCCGCCGTCTTTCGGTTCCACCGGTCCGGCTGCAGGTTGCAACCTTGTACCGCCAATGCCGTACTTCGCCGTCACCCTTCTTACCCTCCTTTCACCCTTCTGCCCTCTCCCCATCAATTCCCTCCTTCTTTCATTCTTTCCTCTTCTCCATTTTGTTCTGTCATCACCCCCCTCCCTCCCATTTATCATACCCCACCTGTCTGCATCCGACCGTGACTTCCCGATCTCCCCCTCTTCTCCTGCTGTCTCTTAGTTCCACCGGCTCCAGCGCGGGTTGCTACTCTCGCCGCCAATGCCGTGTCGCCGCCTCAATTCTTGTTCTTCCCTCCTTCTGTGCCGCCTCGCTCTTACTAGGAGCACTCCATCTAACCTCCCTCACTAGTTTCCCAATTTATTCCATGCCCATCATCCCTATTCCCATATATACCCGCGACTTCCCACCCTGCCCTGCCCCCTACCTTCCTGTCCTCCCCCATCCCTTAGTTCAAATCCTCTACACCTTGCACCTGGTCCTCCCACCGTCCTCTCTCTGCACATCACCCTCTCCTATTTTCTGCACCATAGTTACTCTCCCCTGCTCCCAGACCTCTCCGGCTCTCCTGCCGACTCCGGTTCCACCAACCCGGCTGCAGGTGTTAACCTTCTCCCGCTAATGCGCGCATCCTGCCAACCTTCCCTCATGCCTCCCCTTTTCTCACTACTTGCTCTACTCCCTTTCTCCCTCTCTCATGCCTTACCCATCCACCTGTCCCCTACCACCTCACCCCTAATTATCAACAATGAATACGTGTAAGTTTATCCTTAATTGTTATGCTTTGACTACACTGTGTGACTTTGTCCTTTGCCAATGTATCTTGCTTTGTGTAATTTTTTTATGTATCACTGTGTTCTGTAACTGTACCTCCCGGGTCGTGCCTGAAAATAGTCACATGTTGGCTAGCGCACTTACCCGGTCAACAAAAACTAAATAAATAAATAATCCCTTAACTTAGATAATGAGTCGTTCACTTAATACTGTAAAACATATAGATGTGGATCCAGAGAAGGAATTACATCGAATAAAGTCATATCTAGCCCAAGGAAACAAAAGTTACATGAGAACCACCAGATAAACTATGTAGCGGTCTAAATGGTAGAAAATTTTAGGAGAAGACAAAGAATAAAATAACCATATTGTATCGGAAACATTAAAGTTAAAAACTGCCTTAACATATTTAGACCGAATGTTTCAGAGATCATCCCGATTTAAAAAGATCGGGAAATAGTTTGGTGAGCTGTTTTTGTACTTGGTCCGGCGACTCAAAGGAGTCTGTTACTGAATCTTTTTTAATAGACAGTTTCGCAATATAACATTCGGAATCTTATATTTGCTGCAATCAGTTTGTTCACTATGGTAGAAAATTCCCTTCTCTTTAAATGCATCACTTGAGGAAGGTCCTGAGAGAGTCTAATTTAGCTACCCTCCCAGGAAAGATTATTTGTTTATTTTAGCTGTTGCCAAAATATGAACTCTATCAAGATAGTTGAGAAATTTAATATTAAACGGTCTTTGGGGGGTTCTTCTCTATTAGGCAAAGGGCGGAGGGCTCTATGTGCCCTCTCAATAATATACATGGAATAATTCGGCAAGGGACCCCCAACATTTTCACAAAGAATCTTGGCAAAATTGATTGGATCTGTCCCTTCTGAGGATTCAGGTAGACCATACACATCTATGTTATTTCTTCTAGAGTGTCCTTATAAGTCTTCTAGTTTCTCCTCTATTTTAGCCATTCTTTGACGAAATTTGGGGAATTCAGGCTCCAACTTTGCCCTCCAGTAATCTAGTGAGGAAATACGGCATTTCACATCGACGATCCTCCTGTTGAGATTCTCGATGGTGGCTCTTGTTTTTTTCAATTCCTCGGTCAGCTCTGTAATAGCATACTTTAGAGGTAATAACTCCATCATGAATTTTTCTTCCAACAGGTGATTTGGATGGTTTTGTGGAGCCGATTGCTTCCCCTGAGATTGTTTAGCTTTTTTGGATGCATTAGAACAATCAAGGGTTGGCGGCGGTGTATGTTTTATTGGCGCCATTTTCATTTCACTCTCCATAGCTGTTTAAATCGAAAAGTCAAATGCTGAACTAATTAATGGATATAGATACTGATATACAGATTTACAGATAGAAAAACAGCTTTAGATATAAATAAAGTTACGAGGTTGCGGAGCTGCACCAGATGCATCCATTCTCGATGAGGCATCACCGGAAGTCCCCTAGCACATAGTGTTACATTCTGTTATAGGAGTACGGTAAGGAACTTCCGTGTGCAGCTTGCAGTCATTTCACCAGGGGGTATGGCCACCTCTGTTGCTCATTTCAGAAGCATTTCTGCACAGTGGCGGCTCCAGCTTTTGTTAGTTACCAGGGCACTGAGTGGGCACCACAGCTGGGAGCCAGTGCACCTATAGAAACCTCTGCAGATTGTAACAGTGCAGATGAGTAGTGCATCCAGCTACAGGTCTGGCTGGGCAGATGCTGTTCTCTGGCTGCTAGCCTCCTACCAATACCAGGGAGGCTATACCAGGAAGACTGATGCACACTATTGAATTTGCCCCCCGCCCCCACCACCACCACGTAAACATCAACCAAAATATGCTTTTGTGAAAGCATTTGCTTGGGGGATGGGAGATAGTGACAGTCTACAGTAATTCCTGTCTTACAATAGAACCGCTAGCCCCAGCCCTTCCCCCACTGCAGTCCCTTCCTTTCTGTTGCTCATCACTTCTTCTTTCTTCCCCTTAAAACAGTATGACAGCAGTTGGAGCCAGTCCCTTATGTCCAGTGTACCAGCTCTCCCTAACCCAACCCCCTTCCTCCATCCACAGACCCCAAGGTGCACCCCCCCCCCCCGGCCAATCCCTGGCTTCTAGGCTAGGCCATCTGTTGGCAGTGTGACAGTTGAACCCAACCACTGAGTTAGTTCACCAGTCTCTGTAACCTAAACCCCATCAGTCCCACACCACCCCACTCCAGTCCTAAACACAAATCCCTGGTTTGGAGGCACAGTTAAATTAGTTTTCCCAGCTAACTCATACACCTCAAGTCACCCCCAGCATCCATCCTCCATTTTCCTGCAGTGCTGAATGGAACAATCCAGTGTACATCCACTGGACGTACATCCAGTGTACATCAGCAAGGGAGTCAAGTAATGAGGAAGAAAATATTTAGCGCTCTGTGGGAACAAGAGCATGGCAGTGCTGTACCCCTTGCTTCCGCAAAAACACCAGTCTCTCAGATTTTGCCAAGGTAAGCCTCTCCCATGGTACCGGGGCCTCCCCAGGTCTCAAGCATCATGTTATGCATCCTTCCCCCAGACACAGGCCCATCTCTCAAACATCCCCAGCCATCAGCAATATGCTGCACAGACTACAGTCAGAGGCATCATGTATGTTCAGTACCGGGGAAAAGCCCAGGCCTCCCCAAGTCTCAAGCACAGTGGCAGACACACCAAATGGATGAATGACATGGGGATGGCCCCATTCCCCCAAGCAACACCATCGGGCACTTCAGAACCCACCCACCCTCCACTGCAGACCCACCATTCCAGAACAAACCTAACCATGGAAAAAAAACGTGGGGAAAAAAAATCCCACTACAACCTTTCACAGTGCAGACAGGCAGCATAAAAAGACAGGCAGCCCATTTAAACACCTCACAAATTCAGTATATCTCCCCCAACAACACAGGCCTATCTTTAAACACACCAAACACAATTCTGCATAGTTCACACCAGAGGCATCATGTATGCCACCCCCCAAACACAGGTTCATCTATATAAAGGCTGAGCAGTCAGCACAGTCACAGAGGCATCATGTAATTATGCATCCTCCCCCCAGACACAGGTCCATCTCTCAGTCAGAGGCATCATGTATGTTCTCTCCCCCCATGCAGGGGTCTTCTGAAGGACCCACAGAAAGAGTAGCAAACACCGCCAGACATAAACACCCCCAGCTTTGAGGCATGTATGCCCCCCGTACAGTCCCATCTTATATACACACGCACACACACCAGCCTGACCCAGCCTGGAGGCATGCATGTCTTCCCCACCCCTCCCCTCCCCTTTCCTTGTGGTGAAGCACACGTGGAGGACTGCATTAATTTGCAGCAAAATTCATTTCTCAGAGTCAGCGTGTTACCTTACTTTAGCAGCTGAGCAGCCCAGAAAGGTTCAGCAAGTGAATCAGGAGTTGAGGCTTGAGCGAGTCGCAGTCGGCAGCCTGAAGAGCTCCAAGAAAATTTCCGGCAGCCTGGGTGGGGGGGGGGTTCTAGTCCGAGGATGCGGGACCGTGATGACAGCAGGAGAACTCTGGCTGGCAATCAGTAGGCATTCCAGCTCCAGGCAGCAGCTTCAGGCAACAAAGTGACAGCTGGGCGTTAGCAGGCAGGCAGAACGGGTTGACTTCACTGGCCAGTCCGTCTGAGCGAGGATACGGCAGCAGGCAGGGAAACTCGTCTTTGGTCATGACTCACGGTGCGGTGGCAGGCGCAGCAGACAGCTTAGGAAACACTTTCTAGCTCTTCTAAATTCTCAGCGGTACACATGGCGCACCAGATTTTTGCAAGAAAGTTCAAGCGACCGCCGACCGACACACCTCATTGGACGAGGAAGCCTGGTGCTGATTGGCAGAGTTTTGCAGCCAGCCCATCGATTGGCTGCAGCCACCTCCCTGCCATTGATTGGCCAGATCTGAATTTCCCCATTACAATTGGTCCGCGTTAAAGTCATTGTGCTGCACTAATTGACTGGCTCAGAATCAGTAGCTAGCCCTCCCAAGCTCTACATTTCCACTGCTGCCAGCATTAAAGTTAGGAGAACCGCCCTGCCGCCGGCTGGGCTCAGCAACAGGGGGATCGGGATCTGCCTGAGGCGTTGGTGACTTAGACAATCCGGCAGTCCCCCCACGCCCCGACCCGAAAAAGGCATTAGTTTTGTTGGTTCAGGTTGGGTCCTAGCCCTAGCTTGCACAGGACGGACTAGTACAGAGACTACTAGCTAGGCTAATTAATGGCAAACAGAAAAATCTGTTTTCAGAGCACCGGGGCACGAACTGGGGCACAGCATTTTCTGACCAGGGCACGTGCCCTGGTGTGCCCCGGTGTAGCGCCGCCACTATTTCTGCAGCTGACATCTTCGCTGCAGCCATCTGGAGTACTGTCCACACCTGTCTGTAACATTACAGTTTGGGCATCGTTTCTTGTAGATGAGCAGACTTCAGCCTTGCTGTTCTACAGAGTGTGATATCCTAAACAAAGTGCACCAAGCTCCCTAACCAACCTATCTTTTTGGATTGCATGGGACTCATTCCAAAGGTGTGTCCTAAAGGAGGAAATATCCTCGAAGAAGACAGAACAGTTGTGTACTTACCATCATAGTAGATCTTCGAGGCAGTCTCTTCCCTTAGGTCACACCAGCCCTCCCTCCTTCCCCCTTTTTATCAGCTGTAGGGGAATATGGCATCCAATTCTGCCTTAGGAATTGCAATGTCTACTATTTCTAGTGCTTTTGTTTGCCTAGTATCAGAGGTGCTGGTGTCATCTCCTGGTTCCCGAAGTAGAGAGTCCTCAAAGCATGATCTGTGTTGAAGAGGGATGGGGCCACCCACATTTATGTAGACACTGATGTGTGATGTCATCATGGGCAGCCCCTGGCTAGCAAAAATTTCTGTGTGGTCCTAGCATTGACGTAGGTATAGTTTCAAAGGTTTGGACTAAGGGAAGAGATTCTCTTGAAGGTCTGCTCTCATAGTAAGTACGTAACTTTTCTATCCTACTGTAGAGCATTTATCTGCCAAGAGTCCAGAACACTCTGGCAGATTAGTTCAGCCAAACAGAGGCCAGTCTGTACAAGTGGCCAGTAGCTCCAAACATCATGAGATCACTGTTCGACGAGTGAGACATCCCAGATGTGGACCTTTTTACATCCCCACTCAATGCCAAACTGCCTCAGTTCTGCTTCAGAAATCCAGAACATGGTGTTTTCTGTCAGGATGCATTCAAACTGCAGTGGCAAAATCTTTTTCTGTATGCATGCCCTCCAAGCCCCCTATTGCAGAGGGTATTGCTCAACCTGGAGGCATTTGGGGGGGCAAGATGATACTCATCACACTTTGCTGACCTTGACAGATTTGGTTTCTTCTGTTGAAAAGACTGTCAGCGAACCGAAGATCCTTGCACTTAGGATGGACTTAATGACTCAGGGTCACCTCGTCCATCCCAACCTCTGCTTCCATCACCTTCACATCTAGCTTCTGAAGAAATAGAAGTGAACAGGTACAAGGTACAGTACGTCAGAGTGTCTCTGATATACTTTCGGCTGCACGTAAGCCTTCCACTGGGAAAATCTAGACAGCCAAATGGAAAAGATTTTCCATCTGGTGCTCCAAAACCCGCATGGACCTCTCTGCTTGCACATCTGACAAGCTTTCGGAGTACTTACTGGACCTTTCTGATGCTGGCCTTTGATATTCCACAGTTAAGGTCCTTTTGTGTGCTGTTTCTGCATACCCCGAGCCCATCGGTACCTCTACCTTGCACAGCTGCCACTCTTCAAGAGGTTCTTTAAGGACATTTTACACACAAGGCCTCCAATCAGGAAGCCAGAGGCTGCTTGGGATATAAATCTTGTACTGGATATGCTCACCTGCAGGCCTTTTGAGCCTCTTGCGTTGTGTGAGCTGAAGTTTTTAACTTGGAAAGTAGCTTTTTTTAGTGCGATCACTTCTGATTGCAGAGTGTCTGGAATCCATGCCTTGGTCACAGATCATCCATATGCTGTTTTCCACAAGAACAAGGTGGTTCTCCGCACACACCCCTAAGTTTCTACCAAAAGTGGTGTTGAAGTTCCATCTAAATTAGCCAGTAGTGCTGCCTGCCTACTTTGCAAATGTCCAGAATGAAGGAGCGTGCATTCTCCATTCTCTGGATGTTATGAAAGTCCATAGATTTTACCTGGACAGAACCAAGAACTTCAGGCAATCCAAACAGCTCTTTTTCTCCTTTGATCCTAATTGAAAGTGACAGCCTGTTACAATCAAGCGCATTTCTTCCTGGATTGTGAGCTACCCACATCACTTCTGTGTCATGGCACAGGTCAATCTGGAAGGTTAGGTATGTGCCGACTCCACTAGAGCAGTTGCCACATCCCTGGCAGAGAGTTACCCTGTGCCTGTCAGTGATATTTGCAGACGTGCAACAAACTTGGAGCACAGTGCACACTTTTGTTAAGCACTATGCTGTGATAGGGTTGAATAGGACCCTGACCCAGTCATTATGGAACGTTTGAATGCAGGGATCTGTTCTGTTCTTTCCTTTCCTGTCTCTTGTCTGTCTAGTTGTGCAACCAAATTTTCCAGTGAGACCTAGGATTTGATCACCCTGCAATTCTTTGCCTCTCACTGTCTCCCAGTCTTCCCTTGCTGTTTCTGTCTTTTCCTCCCTTGCATATCTGCTGATATAAAATATATGCAGATTATTATGTGGAAATGTAACTGATACTGGGATCCCTTTGTTTAGAAATCATATAATGTTACTGTTGAAATGTATATAATTATAGTTTGAGATGATTGCAAAAAGCTATTGGGAACTCAAGGGGTTAACTTGAGAGCAGTTTTTAAGCCGTTTTTCAGAAGCTGTGGAGAAGGGGCCTCAGTTCTGGGACATTGTGTTCTTGCTGCACCTGCATGAAATTGACAAGAACATATTAGAAAAAAAACAGGATGCTTGTTAAGTAGGCGTGTTGCAAAGACTTAGAGAGAGAGCACTGTAATGTTTTAGACACACAGAGATTGAAGGAAACTCACATGGATCTACTCTGTTTATTCTGCTTTTGTAAATAGTTATACTGAACAATTTTTTTTACTTTACTGCTAGTACTAATAAACACTTTATGCGAATTCTACAACTGATCCTGTTTTTTTTCCCCATGCTTCCTGACCTGTGGCTCAACGACATATGCCTTGGATGTCCATGCCAGGCAGTATGCCACCTTTGGCAGGACTATCCTGAATGGACTTCTGTCCCAAGTAGTCTCTTGATTGCTACCACTGTAGTCCGGGGGATTTTGTCTGAGCTTTTTTACTCTGACCTATTAGTGTGAATCAATGGTGAAGAGTGATTCCTGGAAGATATGAAAACTATGTACTCACTGTAATTCTTGATCTTCTAGGAATATCTTCACCATTGATTCACTCACCCACCTGCTATCCTCCAGGCTCCCTCCAATCTGTTTTATTGGTCTTCACACCTTGTTCTTCATTTGGGCTGCGAAGATACTGTGTTACTGACTTGTTGACCCTTTCTACACAAGTCACCAGGGCTATCTTGTGCCCTTAGGTTAAGTGCATGGGCACTTGCTAGATTATGCGACACCTCATCGGTAAAAAAGGTGTGGAGATGGTTGAGGGCTGGTGCCAAGGTAAGCCATGTGACTTGAGTGAGTCTTGCAGCACGGCACATGTGCACAGCTTACCTCGGCACCAGCCCTCCTGAAAAATTCTGGCTCCCACAGGGTCCCAGCACCTCCAGCTCAGACCCATTAGTGTGAATCAACGGTGACGCTATTCCTAGAATGTCAAGAATTACTATGAGTATGTAATTTTCATTTTCTGAATACCTTCCACAGCCTTTCTTAGCAAGATAGTTCTGTGGTTTTTATGATCCTCCGAATCTGATTATGATTTCTTTTGTTCTACTTAAGGCACAGCTAGCAGACATGGAACAGACCCATTCCCAGAGTGTCATCGAATCTACTGCACGGCATCGCCAGGAAATGCAGCAGGAAACTGAGCGACTGCGTGGTGCACTGCAACAGGCTGAGCGCACACTGGATGCCAGAGAGAGGGCACATAGACAACGTGTGAAAGGACTAGAAGAGCAGGTAATCAGCATTCTCTTAATTTTTCTTCTATGGCGGGCACCTTTGTTAACTCAGTACATTTCAGAAGATATATATTTTTTACTTTTTACTTATTTTTGTTCCTCTTCGATGCTGCTTCCTTCTGTCAACACCTCCAGCCCCACCCTACCTTTACTCATGCACTTACCCACCCTTCTGGAGGTCCAGGAAACTTCTTCAGCTCCTTGGTTGATTTCATTGGGGTACATAGGCTGCTACCCCTACAGGTCAAATCTTATGCAGGAAATAGGCAGTCTGTACAGCTGACGGGGCTCAGGAACATTGATGTCATCCTTTACTTTATGGTTTTCCACCTTGTGTTACACCCAAGATGCCAGAGACAAGAACACAGATATGCGCTTGAACACAGTGCTACCTAGTGCCCTCTACCCACTCATCACTCCACTGCTTTACCACCTGTGGTCACTCAGGAAGCAGTATGACAGCAGAGCCTGCATCTCCCCCCCCCTCCCCCAAGCTGTCGCCTGATGTCCTAGGCTTGTTGCCAAACATGGATTGCTGGAAGTACCACTGCACTTTCCAAAAACATATATAATTGTTTTTTTTAACTAATTCTCACACTTACTAGTGTTCTGATAAACATCCATCAACTTGATTATCAGCTTGCCGTCCTATCTAGTTACACATAAGAGTGTGTAGTTGGACCCTATTGCACCAGCAGGAGCAGGAAGCTAATGTGCAGCACCAAGTCATTTTTTTCTGTCTCTCATAATTCTTGAGGATAAATAAATATATGCAGATATACTGTGCAGCTGTTTATTTAATCAGCAAATGTTAATGATAGATTATAATCGGTACTTCTTTCCGGCCCCCGGCCCTCCTCTGGATCAGCGGGCACAAAAGGTCAGGGGTCACATTGCTCGCCACTTTTTAGGGTGGCAGTCGATTACCGCTGACCGCAGGGTTCTCCAATTGGTCAAGAAAGGCCACGTCATAGAATTTCTCGACCACCCACCGTCAAGACCTCCCCTGCTTTCCCGTTACTCGGGTCAGCATCCCCTGCTCATACAGCAGGAGGTGCCATGCCTCGAAAGAAGCTATAGAGCACGTACCATGGAACCAGAGAGGTGCAGGTTATTATTCTCACTTCTTTCTGGTTCCCAAGAAAACAGGGTACCTCCGTCTGATACTGGACCTCAGTGACCTCAATGCGTCGGTCCTGTACAAACGCTTCTGCATGGTGACCCTCCCAGGTCTGATTCCCATGCTCAAGCAGGGTGCTTTTTTAGCGTCCTTGGACATGCAGGATGCTTACCTGCATATACCCATAGCTCAAGAGTACAGAAGTTTTTGCGCTTCGAGTTTCAGGGTCAACATTATCAGTTCCGAGCCCTCCCCTTCGGACTGTCATCGGCACCTCTGGTATTCACGAAGTGCATGGCGGTAGTAGCGGCGACTCTGAGGAGACAGGGCCACTACATGTTCCCCTACCTGGATTACTGGCTTCTCATGGTGCCCTCTCGGGAAGCCCTGATGTCCGCCATTCATTGTACTCAGTCTCTGTTCAAGACGCTGGGCATCATTATCAATCAAGAGAAGTCACGCCAGGTTCCGTCTCAGATTCTGCAGTTCATAGGTGCAGTTCTGGACACCGTCCAAGGGAAAGCTTTTCTACCTCAGGACTGAGCGGAACACATCAGATCCCTCATCAGGGACATCTTGGCAAAGAAGACCGTCCCAGCCAGACTGGTCCTTTGCCTACTCGGAAACATGGCTGTTCTCGAAGATCTACTGTTAAGGTAAGTTCTTACGTAACTGTACTTTTTGTAATAGAAATGATAAAATGTTACAAAAGAAAAAAGTACAAAATGTGAACTGTGTCACTCAAAGCATCTCAATCTCACCCATCAGTTTGATTTGTACAACAGATGTTGGGTGGTTTTGTGATAGAAATGATAAATTACAAAAGGAAAAAAGTGGAAAATTTAGACTGTTCTTAAAAGTCTCTCACGTCTGCCGGCTTCAGTGTTGCACGTGGCTACAGTGATATCATCAGCATTGCTAAAGCTGCTCTCTGATTGATTCAGTATTCCACTGTTTCGCTTTTTACTTACTTGGTATTACTTGGTATTATAGAAGAACAAAAGAAGGCCAGAGCCCATCGAGACTGTTCCCCACACTATGTGGGACATTATTTATCTATTATCCCTCAACCAAACATCTAATTTGTTTTTAAAGACAGTGGCACTAGTTGCCTCTACCAATTCTTGTGGCAAGGTGTTCCATACAACGGATGCTCTTATTGGAAAAACGTTTCCCCTTTTGCTGGTTTTATAAGTTTTTACTTCAAGCTGTTTATTATGCAGTCTCAGAACATGTCTCCTTTTGGAGAGTGTTAGACCACATTTTTCCATTAGATCTGGTGAATTTATTAAATTAAAAACCATAAGCATATCACCTCTTAATCTTCTAGTTTGAAGACAGAAGAGACCAGTAGCTTTTAATCAGTTTTGATAATCCAAGTTTGTTAATCTTGGAATCATTCTAGTTACTCTCCGTTGAGCCTGTTCAAGAATTGCTATATCTTTTTTTTTTTTGTTTGAATTCCAGAAAGGGGAGCCATAGTCTAGATACCGTCTAATGTGTGCCCTATACAATGGAATAAGGCATTGTTCAGTGTGATTAACAAAAGTGTGTTTTATTTGCCTCAAAAGTCTGTTGGTCATGCAAGCAGTTCTAACACAGTGATCATTTGATATAAGTTTATTATTAACATATATCCCTAAATCTTTTTCACAATTTGATGAGTGAAGTGGTAGTCCGTTTATATATCGTTTTTGTATTATTTACACCAAATGCACTACTAAACATTTGTCTTGATTAAACTGCATATGATTTTCATTTGCCCAAAGTGTTAATTTTTCCAAATCCTTCTTTAATGCAGAAATATTTTCTTGATTATTAACCTTGCCCCAATTTAGTATCGTCTGCAAATTTAACTATAGAAGTTATTTGGCCCTGTTTGTAAATCACTGATAAAGAGAGGTTAAACAATGTTGGTCCCAAGACCAACCCTGTGGTACACCACTTGTCACACTACCGAATCAGACAAGATATCATTAATTCTGACGCTCTGAGAATGATTTGTCAACCAGTTTAAAGTCCAGTTGACAATATCAGGTGACAAACCTAGATTGTGCATTTTAGTAATGAGTTTTTCATGTGAGACTTTATGAAAGCTCTACTAAAGTCCAAAAGAATTACATCAGTAGGGATACCCACATCTAGTAGAGTACTTATATTATTGTAAAAGATATCAGATTGGTGGTGCAGGAATACTTGGGAGTAAATCCATGCTGATTTGAATCATAAATTCCTAATTTTTTACAATCTTGATCTATTAGAGACTTCATTACTCGTTCCATTAATTTACCAGCCACTGAGGTCAGGCTAATTGGACGATAATTTTGCACAGAACCTCTATTGCCTTTTTTAAATATGGGAGTAGCTATTTCTAAACGCCAATCATTTGGTAAAATGCTTTCTTGTAAAGATTTATTGAAAATAATTGAGAAAGGTATAGAAATATTTATAGAGGTTTTGATCAGAAACCATGGATGAATACCATCTGGGCCCGGACTAGTATTTTTTTTTAGTTTTTTGATAGCCTGTATAATGTCAGTTGGATAGAACCTATGATAATCTACGTGGTGTACTTTAAATGTACTAATAGGTGATTTTTGAGAGAAGACGGAACAAAAATAAATATTAAAGAGATTCGAGGTTTCTGTATCGGATAGAGAAGAGCCATTGGTTATAATGAGACCAATGGTCCTTGATACACCTTGTTTACTATTTATATAGGAGAAAAGAGATTTGTGACAGTCTTTTGTGTGAGCTAGTTTAAATTCTAGCTTATTTTTTGCCAATTTAATAGAATTTTTTAAGGTTTTCATAGATAGTCTGTATTTATGTAATAGAGTAGTTTTAAATGGAACAGAACTATTCTTAAGTTTCCTAAAAAGTTTAATTTTTATTTTAATCTGATTTTTAATTGTCTTGTTGAACCAATGGGGAATTTTTCCTTTATTATTAAATTTCCTCTTAGATGCAATAAAGGTATTTTCCAAATAATGTACAATGTTTTTAAAAAAGTCCCAAGCTTGTTGTGTTGTACTGTTAAGAAGATTAGATTCCCAGTTTATGTTTTGTAAGTATTCATTGATTTTAGAAAAATTTGCTTTGTTATAATTTTTTGTATAGTATAACTTCCTTTATGTAGTTTTAAACTGTTGAATTTCAAAAAGAATAGATGAATGATCACTGGTCCCAAGTGGATACCAAATTTGTAAATTGCTAATTTGTTGCTCTATGTTAGTAAATAATAGATCCAAAATATTAGGACCTCGAGTGGGTTCAGTAACATGTTGTTGTAATCCAGTACTAACTACCACATCTGTTAGTCCTTTCTCAGCATAGGACTGTCCTGAGAATGAGTCCCAGTTAATATGAGGGAGGTTAAAGTCACCAAATATTACAGTATCTTGAGATTCTGAAAAATGTGTAATTTCTTTAAACATATCAGTTGCGTAATCTGAATTTGCAGATGGAGGTCGATAGATGTTACCAAAAGTTATATAGGACTACTCCTTCAATAAGATTTTAACCCATATACTTTCCAAAGGAAAGGGAGAACACACTTCAAAAGAAGGAATATAATTTCGTATGTACATATAAACTCCACCGCCTTGCTTATCTAATCTGTTTTTATGATATAACTTATAATCTGGAATTTCTCTGGACCAAATTGAGGATGCGTCCCACCAAGTTTCAGTTACTCCCACCACACCTATATTTAAAGTTTTACATTTGGCTTCGAGTTCTGCTAATTTGAATTGGTTTAAAGATCTTGCATTCAAAGCTAGGAATTTACATTTAGTTGTAATAATATTTTGGTAAGTATTCAGAGACTTGGGAATAGACCCATTCTCCCCCATTGTTTTTAGTTTAAACGATGATTTATGATTTTAGTGATACTTTTCCCCATAAGTGTACTGCCCCTACGACTGAGATGTAAACCCTCCCAGCAAACAAGGAAGAACGATCTGAAAATGATTCCCAGTGGGTAATACAGGGTATATCCTGCTTAAAGCACTACTTTCTCAGCCATTCATTTAGGGCTTTGATTTTCTGCATCATGGTAGATGTTGCTCTCGGGACAGGTAGAATTTCAGATATACATACGCAGCATCCCCTATCAAGTAACAGGTTACATGACGACACATAGTCCTGTTGTAACTGATTAAATGGGATGTTGTTTATATCATTAACACCGACAGGTATGATAACCAGTGGATTTTCCCCAGCATTTTGTAAAATTTTAGGCATCATGGAGGTAATGTCAGATACCCTGGTCCCACGGAAGCTAGAACAAGTGCGGTTGCTCTTGTCACTATTGCATACCGCCCTGTCAACGTGCTTAATGATTGAATCTCCCAGGACTAACACTTGTTTTGAGACAGTAGGGGTACAAGAATCAGAAACAGGTGATTGTTTAACACACTCTGGAGCGATTAACTTAATAGGTATTGATTTGGTAGCTTGAGACTTACTAGGGCAAATATTCATGGGAATTAACTCCTGATTGAAAAGTGTTTTTAAACCATTATTATCAACAGAGGGTGATGCACAGGATAAATCATGTAGCACTTCATTATTTGATACAGTCAATTGCTCAAACCTATTACAAGTTTCAATAGGGGCACTATTGTGTATTTGACCGCCCCTCCTTTTTTTAAGAGGCTTTGTGACAATGGTCCAGTCATCATTATCATGAGAAGAGGGCGGATAATCATCCACCTTATAAGAGGGGGCAGAGGCAACAGGTATACTAGTACTAGTCGTTACAATTGTCTCCTCATCAGTAGGCGTAGAAATACTACCTAAATGTAAAGGAAATTGTTCAGTAGAATGAAGTTGTTCATCCATAAGATCAATGTAACTTTCCAGTTCCCTAATATCAGTAGAAACTGGTTTAATATTAAGCAGAAACACTATCTCTGCTTCAAGAGTAGTAATCAGATGGCAATTAGCACATACATACTCACTCCCATACTTTCCCTCACTATACATCAAATATTGCATACACTTGGTCAGAGATCTAATGGCAGCATAGACCCAGAGCTCCGTCTCCCTCCCGACTATAATCCGCTTACATCATCCACTTAGAGGGATGTTTTCACCAGCAAAAGTAAAAAGAAACAGAGCAGGAAAACTTTCAATGACCCCGATGCAAAAGTTAAAGAAATGATGAGAGAAAAGCAGATATGACCCACAAGAAAAAAGGAAGCGCAGAATGACCTGCGGTGCTCAGAGGCCTCTGCCGATGAAATCCCATCCAGTTTTAAAGGAAGTCATATTACAGCAGACAGCTTCGCACAGTGGCCAAGATTGACAAACCTTAAATGACTTCAGAACAGATCTGCTGAGGTCGACCACAAAACGGAGCAACTTGAACTATGTGCTAATCAGTTAGTGGAACAATCGGACCGTCAAGACTGCCTCCTGATTTACTTATTGGCCAGAGATTGTGAGCTCACCCACAAACTAGACGATCTTGAGGGAAGAAATAGAAGGCAGAATATCAGGCTTTACGGAATCCCGGAGGGGTCCGAGGATAAGCACCAGAACGTGGCTCAGTTTCTGCAAAAAGTACTGAGGCAGATCCTCCAGATACCCCAGGAGATGGACTTGTCGATGGATCGAGCTCACAGGGCTCTGGCCCCCTGCCCTAAAAACCCAGACGTAAGGCCCCGCTCCATAATCGCAAAACTTACCAGCTATCAAGTAAAGGAAGAAATCCTGAAGGCGGCCTGGAAGCAGGGAGCACTGAAATATGAAGGCCACAGGATATATATAGACAATGACCACACAACCATTGTTCAAGAAGCCAGAAAGCTAATTTGGCCTGTCATGCGGCAAATACGGGCCCGTAACATGAAGGCTCAGATCCTCTATCCCGCATGACTTAAAATTATTACGGAAAGTGGGCCGAAAGTCTTCCAAGACCTGTTGTCTGCTACCCCATTTCTGGAATCGGGAATAACCGTACCACCGTTGATAAAAGAAAAACTGGAAAGGGACCTCCTTACCTCAGCCTGGTCGACTGTCCGGAAGAGCCCCATGCGACAGGGTGCTACCCAGGGATCTCAACGCAGAGCTTATGAGCAGACATCTCCTCATTGATTGTCCAGCTGGGTGATCCTGCTAAGCTGAATAAAAGAGCAGCTCACCTTCGAATGGAAGAAAGGAATCATAAGTCGGGTGAGGCACCTGAGACCCATGGGACTCAGACATGATTCCTGGAGAGGATTATGCGTAGGTGTTCGTTTAGGCTCATTCTGCGTCAATACGCAGACTGGCTTCTGACACACGGCTGAGACTCTTCTAAACATAATAATTGGTATCCTGTTTGGGGCTTTTTCCTTTCCTTTACTACGATTCTCGTTAAAGCTTTCCCCCAAACATGGCAGATGAGGGGGAAGGCGGTCACCGGCGATCCTTTGATCTGATGAGGGACGCATACAGGCCTGATGGTCTTTGGTACAGGAGCTCACGCAGATGAGCGCCATTACCTTACGGTCAGTTATACCTTCCGGGAGTCTTCAGACGGGACACCGAGACTGGTTTTGTCAGGAACTGAGGCTCAGTTGCTAGACTGGTTAAAAGCAACCCAGGCCAAGCTAAGTAGACACTGAGATCCATAGATCTTTCTGAAGTACTGCTTGGGGGTGAGCCACACACTTTCTGAGTCACAATCACGGGCTTCTATACAGCGGTTTAGTTATTTAAAGGCGAGTTGTGGTGACTGGCGCCCATGAGAGGTATGTGCCGATAAGAGTTGAGGCATTGTGGGGTGCTATCTTATTTTATTTTATCATTTCTCTCTCTGCGATCGCCCAGCCCGCCATGGTTAGAAGGAGTGTTTATATAAACAACCCCACCTATTTGCCTGTCACTGTTCCTTTAAAAACTGTCAAAGGGATGATTTATTTGTACCAATATGGATGCTTCAGAACCCCAGGGGAAGGTGGACTAAAGTCGAAGTATGCCATTCTCTGAGTCCAGGGCAACCCTATTGGGGGACACCCCGAGAAGAGGGATTTGCACTCCACATTCACGGAGTCCCCTCTTAAACTGCGCTTGTGCGCTTGCTCTATGGCTGATGTATCACCACCAGCCTTCCCCAGGAAGTCGATCGACACCTTATTCAAGAAGGGTTTGTTGGGCCTTAACAGGTCCGCCCGCCCCATTCTTTCTCATGCCCGGGCCCGAAATTGAGGACAGCCCCGAGGGCATGACCCCGGCTTCTGACCAGGACCTTGTTCCCTTGTTGAATAGTTCTAAGTTACAGTTTTGTTTAAGTTATCATGGTTTTTGCATTTTTGGTAAGGATAGAAATGTTAAGTGCATGGAGACAAAGTGTTCTCCCTCAAGTTAGTAAGCAAAGTCTTAGTATCTGTATCAATGATTTGTCATAATGTAAAGTACTCTCCCATAATATTAATGGATGCTCAGTCCGATCAAGAGAAAACAGATTCAGAAATATATTACTAGGCAGAATTGTGAGGTAAACTTTTTACAAGAAACTCACTTGTCTCCCTCAGAGGCCGTAAAGTTGAAAACTAAATCGACCCACAGGTGTTTTTTTAGATCCTGGAGTCTGGGCAGGGGAGGTGGCCATCTTGCTCTCAAGTCTCTTCCCGCTTGAGCTAGAGGACACTGTGACGGACAGTGGAGCAAGGTATATCATGCTGGTGAGAACAGTGCAGGACTCCGCTGGTAACCCTGGTCAATGTTTATGCTCCCCGGGCTCCTCCACGGCATTCTATGCCTCTTGTCCAGATGGTGACCAAAATCCAGGGTCTCCTAATTATGGGGGGACTGGAATTTGATTTGGGATAGAAGTCTTGACACCACCTCAGATACTGAACCCAGACCAACACAGGGCACGGGCAGTCAAAGCGCATCATGGGCCAGATGGGGCTAGTAGATGTCTGACTGAAAGGTACCCCAGAGTGAAAGAATACACGTTATTCACACAGATTTAAGGTATATTCCTCAGGCTCGACACGTTTTTTACCTTTAGAGACAGTGTCCCCGCCTTGCCCTTATTGTGGGTTGGTGTTTCACCTTATCAGATCATAGCCCAATATTTTTAGAAGTTGCTATCTCCCTGCCCAGAAAGACAACACATTGGAGACTGAATACGTCCCTACTCCAGGACAAGGAGGTGGTAGAAAAAATAAAACAGCACATAACAAACACCCTAACTGAAAATTCCACACCAGGGATGACTTCACAAATTATTTGGGATACCTTAAAGACCACAGTCAGGGGGCAACTAATAAGTATAGCCTCCCGGAAAAAGAGAGATAGGTTGTTGAAGCAACAAAATCTACATAAAAGACTAGGAGACCTGGAATCCCTCCACAAAGTAACATGGGAGAAACAGAGATTCCGAGCTCAAATCTCTGAGAGCAGAAATTCAAAAACTTCAGAGGGAAGAGATTGAGAGAAATCTTTTTTTACCTCAAACAAAGCTATTACGAGGGAGGACCCAGGGGTACCAAACTTCTGGCAGCCAGACTTAGGCAATTTAAAGCCAGAGCTGCAATAACCAAAATAATTTCTCCAATTACGGGCCGCCTAACTCACAAGATTGAACAGGTCCCAGAGGCCTTTGCCTCTTACTACCTTAAACTTTACACCTCCCAGGAGTCAGTACCAGCCCAAGAAACTATAGAATACCTTAAAGTCCTGTCCCTCCCTACCCTTCCTCAGGAAAAAAGTCAATCCTTAATTAAGCCGATCACACATTGGGAAATTCTAAAAACTATAAAGGCCTTAAAAGGAGGGAAATGCCCTGGGCCGGATGGCTTTGGGGCAGAATTTTACAAAACTTTTGCCACAGAAATAACCCCGATACTGAGGGACGTGTTTTTGGAGGTCTGGCAAGAGGCGAATCCGGTCCCCCCTTCCTGGCAGTTTGCTACGATCTCATTGATACCAAAAGAGAATAAGGACCCAGCTAAATGTGAATCTTATCGGCTGATTTCACTTTTAAACTCAGACTATAAGATCCTCACCTCGATCCTTGCATCTAGGCTGAACCCCATACTGCCAGAATTAATTAACCCAGACCAATCAGGATTTGTCCCAGGCCGACAGGCCCCAGACAGTGTTAGAACAGCCAGCAATATAATAGATGCTGTCCACCGCTCCCGTCTCCCTGCCTGTCTGATGAGTTTGGATGCTGAAAAAGCCTTCGATAAAGTCTCCTGGCCATTCCTGTTTTTGGTCTTAGAACAAATGGGCTTCCCGCAGATGTTTATTGACTGTATTAAGTCATTATACTCTGGTCCTCAAGCCTACTTCAGAGTAAATGGAGGACTTTCTAAAGGTTTAGTCTAAATAGAGGCACCGCCAGTACTCTTGTCCCCTCTGCTGTTTGCCATTTACATAGAGCCACTGGCTGAGGCGGTACGTACCGCTCCAGGGATACGGGGCATTGAGATAGGGGGCAGCAACGGAGGATATCGTTATACGCTGATGATGTTCTTCTCTGCTTGTCCCAGCCTGAGACCTCGATCCCCGAAATATGATCAATTCTCTCCGAATTTGGTAAGCACTCCGGGTATACCTTAAACAAAGCCAAAACAGAAGTCTTGTCTTTCTATTATACATCATCCCAAAGAGCCGTGGAGTTCCTGCCGCTGGACTGGTCAGCTGCTAAGATGTCATACCTTGGGGTCTGGCTGACTAAACATAACTCTCAGCTCTTTGGGGCTAACTGCGCCCCTCTTTTTAACCAAGTTAAGAGAGACCTAGATAGGTGGTCATTATATTCAAGAATAGAAACTATAGCTGTGAATATTCTGCCCAGATACTTATACTTGTTTCAGTGTCTCCCAACTTACATCCCTAAAACGCAATTCCTTGCCTGGCAAAAAACAATCACGAAGTCTATCTGGAACAATAGGAAGCCTAGAGTAAATGCCCATATACTCCACCTGAGCAGGGCGAAGGGAGGCAGAGCTCTCCCAGACCTTGAGGACTATTATCTAGCGGCACAAATCAAAAGGGCCCTGCTGTGGTCCACTCCCACCTATAGTTCCAACTGGAAGGAAATGGAAGGGGCGGAGGAAGAGGAACGAGGACCCCCACTAGGGGTGCGTACCATTCAGACGTGGGCATCTGGGAATTCCCTCCCCTTACTTAACCTCTGTGAGGGACACCCTAAGGGCAACACATAGAGCCTGGCAGAAATATAAGATAAAAGCTGTCCTCTGGCCCCTTTACAGACCCTCATGGGATGTCGCTTTCGCTCCGTCCCGACTTGACCATACTTTTAGAGCCGTGAAAGAATAGGTCTAATCTTTGTTAAACAATTCATGTCTGGGGAGGAGATCATGGACTTCATGACTCTTAAGAATAACTTTGGTTTACGTAATGCGGACCATTATCGCTACCTGTAAGTCAGAGATTATATCTACCGTTGTAGTAGGGCAAACCCTCAAACAGAAAAGACGGCCCCCTTTGTGGAGAGCCTTTATACAATATTGTCTTTACAGAAAACCTCGGGCCTCATATCTGTATTATACAGAGCCCTCATGGGCCTAAAGAAAGACTATTTAGAAAAAATTAAGTGCAGATGGGGAGAGGAGGGGGAAACTGGGCTAGAGTAATTAACTGGGAAACAGTATTCAAATTTGCATATAAAACTACCCGCTCTTCCTTCTGGCAGGAGTATAGCTGGAAAGTGAGAATATGCTTTTTCCTCTCTCCTCTCTCACTGCGCCGAAGGAGCCCAAGACAAGGACTCCTCCTGCTGGAGAATGTGTGGGGAGTTGGAGGTGAACTACCTCCATGTCCTGTGGCTGTGCCCACGGCTAGATCCCTTCTGGAGGGACGTCCCTCAGGCGCTCACTAGGATTTTTGGGCTTGTTGTCCCTCTGGAGTGGCCCTACCTCATACTGGGGGAGCCCCCCCAAGGCCTGTCTGGAGCAGACTCATTATATCTTTGGTCCCTCCTCTTGGCGGCAGCCCATAAATGTATCACTAAAAAGTGGTTGAGACACGATACTCCTACCATAGACACATGGATTCAGATTGTCCAGGGAATCGCAGAAATGGAAGAGCTAACATTTAAGATAAATCATAGATTAACACTGTATGTCTGGAGGTGGACTAGATGGGTGCTTTGGCGGGACACAATCACTGTCTAGTGTCCCGCCTGGCTCCCTAGAAATCTCGCCTTGGGGGTGGATCTTGGACTGGGCACAGCAGTGAGGGGTTGGTTGTTGGGGAGGCTCCCTTTACTGAGAGATGGGAAGGGTGCTGTGGGGGTTTTATGGGTACCGGCCTGGAGACTTACATCCATTAGACCTAGTTTTTAAATAAAAAAGAATGTATTAAAAGGGGAATGTGAAGACTATGTATATTATATGGCTATCCTGTATTATTATATAGAACCTGTCTGGCATATTTGTATTAATTGTACCCGCTGGTTGTTAATAAACTTAAATTTAAAAAAAAAAACATTGCATACACTTACTAAGTTCTTTTTCCATTATTAAAGGTGTATATTTACTAAGTAGAGGATATGCTAAAATTATCTTATCCAAGTTTGTCTAATGCCAGCAGTTTCAGCGTGTCCAGCGGACACAGCAGACACGCGCAAACGCAAATGTAGCTTCTTTTAGTTAGCTGCTTTCTGATCTACAAGCAAGGCAAGCAACAGGAAGTTGTAATTTGAGTCACCTGCTTTTATAGTGTCTAAGCCACACCCCCAGTTAAGCTCTCTCTCTCTCCTCCTACTGGTTTAGCAAAGTAAGTTGATACAGTACCCTTCACAGCACAGAACACACACACTGATGTTCTTTCTTTTCTTTCTTTTTTTTAACCCTAAATAAGACCCCTATTTCTAATAAAGTATCTGTCTTGCTTAATCTCAACAGACACTGACTCCTGCTGAGATATGAGTTAAATTAAAAAGAAAATGTAGCTTCTTTTAGTTAGCTGCTTTCTGATCTACAAGCAAGGCAAGCAACTTTGACAGTTCAGTTTGCAAAATAGCACTACTATCTTCACAGTAGGCAGTGAAATAGTAGTGATATCTTGAGCACTTTTAACCCATGCCTGTTTTATAAATGTAGATCTACTGTACAGCTGTTTATTTAATTAGCTGATCTTAATCAATGATAGCTGATTATCAGTACTTTGAGATACATTCTACATGCAAGTGCAGGAGTCCCAATGCTAACTGAAAAACAGTCTTAAATGTTGCATTGAGATGTCATGAGTAATATCAGATCTCACTTTGACTTGAAGCTCTTGCAACAGGCTATAACCATAAGGACTAAGCCGCCAGGTGTTAGTGCCCCACGGAAAACGTCTAGCTAGCAGTCTTCAGCAGGGACCACCCCCGATGTCAGCTGATGGTATAAAAGGGGCAGTCCCCAGCCCCACATCAGTTCTTTTCCTGCCGTTGACCCGTTCACATCAGCTCCACTGATGCCTCATGCTGCAGTCGACCTGCGTTTCTTTCATTGTGTTTAAAAAAAGAAATTATTTTTCTTTCTTTCTGCATGTTGTCTTCTCCGACTTCTTCAGTTGAACAGCGAAAGTCCCGAGTGCGAGTGTGGCAAGCAGCTCCCGTCGAAGGACGGCCACGCGGTCTGCCTTCTATGTCTGGGACCAGGCTACGATACAGAGGCCTGCCAGCACAGCCAGAGCTTTAACCAAAGGACTAGGTTTCAATGCCTGAAGGCTCTTAAGACCCACCTTCTTGAAAAAAACAGCTTGCCGTAATGCAGAAGCAATCCTCTGGGAAGAGACCCTCTTCTTCTTCCTCATCCTCTTCCTCTTCGACACACCAGGAGAAGTCTTCAGGGAAGCGCAAGTTCTGGGATATGGACAAGGAGAAGGCCCGGGCACGTTCCCGCGCTCTGTCTCCTCACAAGAAGAAGACCATTTCTGGTTCCATTTCCCACAGGAAATAGGACCAATCTCACTGGCCTGCCCTGCCCGCACTCTCTCTGGGTAGCTGGTGGATAAACCTTCTGCCTTGGTGCTGGCAACAGACTAAGGTTCGTCAGGATCTGGGGCCTTGGTCCTGGCCCTGCAGCCCCTGAAGGTGAAGGCTATACCCAAGTCTTCAGCCTCCTCAGGTGGCATGGCCAGAGTTAAGTCAGATGGCGGGTTGGCACCTGTCATCTGCCTGGCCCTGACATTAGACCTGGCCTCTAAGTCTTCGGACAGTGCCCTCTGATGCCTGGAGCATGCATCCGCATCTGCAGCTTCAGTGATGCCTCTGCCTCACTCCATGGTGTCCACCGCGGACTCTAGCTCAGCCAACGATGGCCGCATCTCTGGACCATCATCAGCAGACGCCCATCCGTTTGACGCCTGGTTCCCCGGCGTCCAACCCGACGATCTTTCTGCATCGCCGGTAGACATGAATGTCTCTCCTATACCGACAACAGAGGGCCTGATGTCTGGGGCTGCTATTCCTAAGGACCCGGATGCCAGACCCGACGCCTGCTGATGCTCAGCCCCAGGTGCCTGCTGGCCCCTCAGGTCCTCGGATTCCTCTGAGTGAGGTGAAGGACCTTTTCCACTTCTGGTGGAATTAGATCAAGGGTGCCCTTGTCCCTCCTAAGCCTCTTGAGCCAGTAGTGGTGGTTACTGAACCAGAACGCAGGGAGCCAACCTCGCTACCTAAAAACCCATCTCTGCTCCCTGATGACTGGCATAGGAGCAGGCCCAAGCACAAGGGTCAGAGACACAGGCACTCTCCCTCTCGGTCATCAAGCCAACATCGGCACCGTTCTTCAGGCAGATGCCGGTATGACACCTCCTCCTCCTCCTTAAGAGACTCAGAACCCAGGGGTCATCCTCCCATGCCAGACAACAAAGACACCCCCAGGTCTCTTTCTGCTGATCCAAAATTCATGGACATCATGAGGCATATACAGGGTAATAACGGATGGCAGACAGAGGACCTGGACTCAGAGAGGTGCCGGCTGGCCAAGTACCTTCGCCAAAAGGAGCCTAAGCCTTTGGTGATACCCCCATTAGTGGACACCTTCCAGGACCTTACTAGGATAACCTGGAAGCACCCCTCTTCTTCCTTAGCCATATCCAAGAAATCGGCTAGGATCTATAGGGCACCCAGGGATGAACCCTTCCTTGCGGAACACCCAGTGGCTGACTCAGTGGTCATTACCGTGGCCCTTGACAAGTCTAAGAGGCCTAGGCATCTGAGTAGCCAGCCTCCTGACCAAGAGTCCAAACATCTGGACAAACTGGGCAAGAAAGTTTATGCTTCTGCTACTTGCTGTATTAGGTCCTTAAATTTTCTCACCCATATGGTGCAATATCATAATGCCCTGTGGGAAAAGGACCTGGAGCTGGCCCAGGCTCTGCCAGATGTACCACAGAAGGCAGAGCTTCTGAATTTATTAAAGTCAGGCTGAGACGTCGGCACACATGTTTTGAGTGCCTTATATGATACTGCTGATACAGGTGCCCTGGCAGCAGCCACTGGTATCTGTCTCCAGCGTCATTCATGGCTTCTGATCTCGGGTTGCACCCAGGACCTCCATGCCAGAATCATGGGCCTCCCTTTCAAGGGCTCTGTCCTTTTTGGGGGTGAGGATGAGAAATTGATAACTTGCCTCCAAGACCCTGGCAAAGCTGTCTGGTCTGTCCAGAAGATGTACAAGGCCAACCAGAAGCCTTTTTGGAAGCAGTCCCTTTGTAAATCCTCAGTACAACAGTCCTGAAATCAGCAGCAGCAGCAGCAAGGTAGCTTTAAATGTAATGCCACTTCCCAGACCCCAGGGTGTCCCTTGTCCAGAGCCGCCAACCCCTCCCAGGCCACTCTGCTAACCCCCAGAGCTTCAGCCTGACTTATTACCAGATCCCCCTTCCCCAGCAGAGACCCTGGGAGAGGTTGTTGGGGGTCACTTCTCCCTCTATCTGGAGGGATGGAGCAAAATAATAGCCAACCAGTGGGTCCTTCAAATCAAAGATAGAGGACACACATTGGAGTTCCTGGAAATGCCATTGGACAATTTGCCAGTGGCCTCCCATTATCCTCAGTCTCACATTGCCTTGATCGAAGGGGAAATTCAGGCTCTTCTTCAAAAGCAGGCCATAGAGCCAGTGTCTCCAAGTCACAGAGGAAAGGGATTTTATTCCCATTTCTTCCTTGTACCCAAAAAGACTGAGGATCTTCACCCTATTCTGTACCTCAGTCATCTGAACAACTACATCGAGTACAAAAGGTTCAGAATGGTCACTCTACCAGGCCTAATTCCCCTTCTTAACCAAGGAGACTGGCTCTGCTCTCTGGACATGCAGGATGCGTACCTTCACATCCTAGTGTTCCAGCCCCACAGAAGGTTCCTGCACTTCCTCTTTTAGAGGCATCATTATCAGTTCTGGGCTTTGCTATTTGGCCTATCCTCGGCTTTCAAAGTCTTCACCAAGTGCCTAGCAGTGGTGGCTGCGGCCCTCAGAAGATAAGGCCATTATGTCTTCCCTTACCTAGACGATTGGCTTCTGACAGCACTCACAAGGGTTCAGCTGTTAAGAACACTAGAAGACACCTTTACTCTCTTCAGAGAATTGGGGATCACTCTGAACCTACCAAAGTCGTCCCCCTGGCCCAGACAGAGACTCCAATATATCGAAGCAATTCTGGACACCGTACAGGGCAAGACGTTTCTGCCTCCAGACAGAGCAGATTGCCTTCTATCCCAAGCTTGGTCGGTATCATCCTCCTGTCAAATCTCAGCCAAGTCCTTTCTATGGATGTTAGGTCACACAGCGGCTGCCATGCCGACTGTCCCTCTGGTGCATTTGCATTTGAGTGTCCCCCAGTGGACACTCAGGGTGCAGTGGGACCAGTGTTCCAACGACCTGGAACTGTCTCAGTCTCTGACCCAGTTTATCGGACGCTAAGTTGGTGGATTGAACTTGGCAACCTTTCCAAGGGTGTTTCCTTCAGACAGAAGTCTCCAAGGCAGGTAATAAATATGGATGCCTCGGGGCAGGGCTGGGGCGCCCACTTACCAAACCAGCAGACCCCAGGGTGCTGGTCCCCTCTGGAGCAGACACTGCACATCAGTGTCCTGGAGATGAGAGCACTCCTTTATACTCTACAGGCATTTCAGACGGACCTTCTTCCAGGCCCTTTTCTAATCCAGATGGACAATGTCTGTGGTCTTTTACATCAACATGCAGGGGGGCACTCATTCGTATCCCCTCTGCAGTAGGCCAAGAGGGTCTGGTTTTGGGCACTGGAGCACCGCCTGTAACTCACGGCCATACATGTTCCAGGCACCCAAAACATCTTGGCCGACAGCCTAAGCAGGTCTCAGTTCCAAGCCCGTAAATGGGAACTACTCCAGTCAGTCGCAAAACAGCTGTTCAACAGATGGAGATGGCCAGAGTTGGACCTTTCTGTGTCCCGGCTCAACGCCAAACTGCCCAGTTTCTGTTCGCTAGATCCAGGGCCTGGTGTTTTCTGGCGAGATGCATTGTCTTTCTGTTGGACAGGGAGATTCCTGTATGCCTTCCCTTCCTTTCCTGTACTTCAGAGTGTACTACTGAAGCTGCAGGTGGAGGGAGCGGAGATGATCCTCATTGCTCCCTACTGGTCTCATGGTTTCCTCTGCTCCAACAGTTAACAGTGGAACCTCCGGTCCCCTTGCCCCTGGGCTTGCACTTGCTCTCCCAGGAACAGGGCACCCTAGTCCATCCAGACCTCAAGTCTCTGCACCTGCGTGCGTGGCTCCTGCAGACTTAGCAGTGGCCAGATTTGGGGTTTCCCCCAGAGTAGCTGCTGTCCTGATGCAAAGAAACCCTCCAGTAGGTCCACCCAAGCTATGAAGTGGAAGCGGTTCTGCCTTTGGACCTCTGCTCGACGCCTTGACCCCTTTACCTGTCCAGGGAACTCTGTTCTGGAGTATCTCCTCTCTCTATCTGATTCCAGCCTGAGTTACTCCTCTGTTAGGGTGCACCTTTCTGCCACCTCTGCGTACCATGCACCTATAGAGGGCAAGACCCTTGCCCAACTGCATTTGTCCCACACTTTTTTGTGGGTCATCCTTTACCTGAAACCTCCCATTCGAGACCCCATCCCTCCATGGGATCTCCTCTTTATGTTAGAGAAATTTACTTTACCTCCCTTTGAACCGGCTGCAGATTGCGAGCTATGCTTTCTGTCATGGACAGCATTGTTTTTTGTAGCCATTACTTCTGCTTGAAGGATTTCTGAGCTCCAGACTCTGATGTGTGAAGAGGCTTATTCAGTTTTCCACAAGGACAGGTTGTTCTTCAGAACAAATCCTAAGTTTTCACCTAAGGTGGTGTCCGAATTTAACCTGAACCAGGACATGCACCTGCCTGTTTATTACCCAGAGTATTCTTTCAGAGGGGAGGCCTTATTGCATACTCTGGACATCCACAGCATGCTTCATTACTACCTTAATCGCACAGGTCCTGTCAGAATGCCCAACCGGTTGTTTGTTTCCTTTGCCTCCAGATCTGAAGGGGCACCAGTTACTAAGCAAACTTTGTCCAAGTGGTTAGTTAACTACATTGTTTACTGTTCTTGCAGGAACAACAAGCCCTTTACCATGCCTGGTAAAAGGCCACTCTACCAGGGGTGTTACTGCCTCATTTGCCTCATTGAGGAATGTGTCTACAGCAGACATTTGCGCCGTTGCTACCTGGAGTTCTGTCCACACCTTCATTAAACAGTACAGTTTGGACGTCACTTCTAGACAAAGGACTGGCTTTGATCTTGCTGTTCTCCAAAACCTGCTGTCCTGAAGTCCTTTCTTTGGCTAACTTTAGTCTCCTCTCATGCCTGTCAGTCTCTTCTCCTTGACTGCTTGGGACTCGGTCCTTATGGTTCTAGCCTGCTGCAAGAGCTCCAACTTGAAGTAAGATAGTACAGTTACGTAAGAACTTTCCGTAGCAATAAATCTTCAGTAAGGGCTCTTGCAACAAGCGCTTCTTTCCCTCCTTTCTTCCTCCAGTATTCCTTCTGCTTCTATCATTAATTTAATCTTGAACCTCCTTGGGTCTCTTTCCACCTTTGAGACCGGGTCTCAATCGGGAGAACTGAGGTGGGGCTGGGGACTGCTAACTAGAAGATTTCTGTGGGGTCCTAACACCTGGTGGCTTAGTCCTTATGATTATATCCTGCTGCAAGAGCTCTTCTCGAAGATCTACTGATCTTACTTGGAGAAACAGCTCTTGCATCAGGTTACACCATTAGGACTGAAGCCGTCAGTCAGCAGGACCCCACAGAAAATTTCTAGCTAGCTACATACAGCGGGGACTGCTCCCGACACGGCCCGCTACTACCAACGCTCCATGCATCATAAAGGGCGGTCCCCAAGCATCCTCAGATCTTATCTGTGTCAGTCTTCACCAGTCATCACATGTGGGGGTACTGGCGGGAGATCAGGACCGCGGGAGCCTTTTTAAAGGGTGGCCGGGCAGACAACAGCATCAGCGCCACCCTCGAGGGCCGGCGTACTGCGTGGCGCTCGAGGGTTTGGCCGTTAGGCTGTGTAGACTCCGCCTGCCTACCAGTTCTTCATCTCCCGCCGTCGCGGTCGCCTCGTGGGAAGCTCCTCTGCAATTTTAGGCCTTCAGCCTGTTCGAAAAAAACGACGTTCCGTTGGTCGTCTACCGGTTCTGGGTTCTGCCTCCACTCGACGTTGCCGGTAAGATCTTTCCTTTTATTTGTAATTCTGCGACGTCGAGTCTGTTTGTGGTGTTTTTTTCTCCGTAGGTCATGTCTCGGTCGGAGGGCAAAAAGTCTTCAAAGATGGGTCAGCCCCCCATGCGTCGGTACCCGTGCGGCCAAAAATATTCTGTCACCGACCAGCACGACCGGTGTCTTGCATGTCTTGGCCCACTTCACGACATGGATTCGTGCGAGCCTGCTTGTCCATGGACCGCGCGTCCTCGAACAGCAGCGTGAAACTGGGGCAAGCCCGACTCGGGGTAGGGTTCGCACTCATCGGGCCAAGCCGCCTCTCAGCCTTCCGGGTCCCCTCCGGTTCTATACAGACCGAGGAGGAGGGAGCCTTGGCTACTTGTAGCCTGGCTGCCGAGGCTCCTCCCGGCGCGGGAGGCCCGTCCCTTCCTCCCGGGAGTGGGTGGGGCGCTGCACGTCAATCGCCCCTTGGGGCTGTGGATGCATGGAATGGCCTTCGGAGGAGGTTGTGGAGTCAAAATCAGTGGTGGAATTCAAGCATGCATGGGATAGTCATAAGGCAATTCTGGGGGGTGGGGGTAGGAAGAAGTAGGCTGCTGGTTAACTAGGATCTGCAGCTTATCCAGTAGGTAGGGAAATGGGCAGACTGGGTGGGCCAAGCGGTCCTTATCTGCCGTCACATTCTATGTTTCGATGTTCTATGTTTCGGGGGTGAAGGCTCCCCCGGTGTCGTTCCCGTGTCTCGGAAGGCCCGGGTCAGCGCCGTCAGAGCCTTCGGTGCCGTTTGCGGCGCCATGGGCCCTGTCGGCACCGTCATCGGCACCGACTCGGCGCTCGGCGCCGTGGGCCCTGTTGACGCTGTTCGCGGCACCGGTGCTGCTCTCAGTGCCGTGGGACAAGATCCGGCGTCCTCTTTCGACATGTCTCGCCTCGGCGCCGAGGTTGAGCATGGCGTCATGCCTGCGCGGCTCGGCGCCGTAGGGCCTTCGGCTCAGACTGATCGGTGCCATCCTCGGCGCCGTCCATGCTCTCGGTGTCGCCGCCGGGCGCCGAGGGGCAGTGCCATGTTCAGTGCCGAAGTCTGCCTCGGGGCTGTCGTCGGCGCCGCTTGGTCATGGTGCGCCGCCGAGTAACTCGCGGAGCCTGGCGGTGCCATTTTTGCTGTAACGTGTTGGGCTGCTGGTCGGCCTCTCTGTCCTGGTACTGCCCCGGTGCTGGTGGATTTGATGGCGCGATCTGGCCCTGGCTCTGGACCTTTGGCCCGAGCTGCCCTGGTGCCTTCTGCAGGTCCCGCCCGCGGGGTTGCGAAGGGCACGGGTGCCGTCTTGGGCACAGCTCTGGCTGCCGGGCCCTCTGGCAAACTTGGTTTCGCCCGCCCTCCTACTGTTTGGCTCAGAGCCTCGGACTTTACCTCTTCAGAGTCAGAGTCGAGCTCGGAGTCAGATGGTCAGTCACACCCTTCGGGGTTGTCTGCGGAGGAGGGCACTCCCATGGTCTCATCGACGAGCTGAAGTCTGCCCCCTACTGAGGAGAGTCAGGTGGCCCCCGAGGCTAGGGTCAGTGGTGCTGACCAGCAGGCAGTGGTGCGTGCCACCATTGCTCTGCAGCCTGGCCTTTGGGGTTTCATGGACCCCTCGGTGGTGGTACCCCCTCCAGTGGTGTGTCTTGATCACTCAACTTTGGGGCCCATCGAGAAATCTACAGGAGGGGAAGGTGCTGTTCCCTGGGTCTCCCCTTTGGGGGGCTGCCCAGAGATGCCAGCAACCTAGGCTGGCCCTATCGAGGAGGAGGTCTCTCTCGGACTCTGAGGGGTGTGGGGTTGGCCTGTTGGCCTTTCTCTGGGGTCCATCCGGGCCCTGGGCGAAGCTGAAGTGCGGATTCCCACCCTTCCCCCTCGGGTTCCTTGAGGGGATCCCATTCTTTTGAGGCAGGGGACCGTCCTTGTGGACTCTTACGGCCCCAGTCGCCTCACTGGGGGGATTCTTCTTGGCGCAGCCAAGGCAGTACCAACGTGGTTGTACAGCTGTCGGCTGTGGAGTCTTCCGGGGCACCCTCTTCGGGTGCTCATGGTCCATTCCCTAGCCCTGGCGGAGGTCAGCCGACTTCTTTTCTGGGCTCTGCCCATATCCCTCTGCCACATTCTCCAGCGCTCCCAGGCATTCTTGGTCCTAGCGGCCCTCTCACCTGGGAGCAGTTCAGAGCGGTGGCTGCCTGGTTCCCTGCCTACGTTAGGGCTATGGACAGCCAGGTTTTTCAACCTCCCCCTGTGCAGCCACCCTCTGAATGTATGGTGACCTCCAGCTCCTCATCCCCCTCTTCTGGGGAAGAGGAACCCTCTGTGCACATCTCTTCGGCTGCTGATCTCTCAGTATCAGCGCTTCCTCGTGAGGATGTTGGAGGACTTGCACCTTTCTCCCTCTTCTGTTAGCAATCCTGAGCATGCAGCGCATGCCTTTCTAGGCGATTATGGCGAGGCCACCTTTGTGGTGCCGCCCTGGCCTACTCCCTTTCGGGAGGCGCCCTTGCGTGCCTGGCAGAGGCCCTTCTCCGGAGTTCCTGCCCCTAGGGACCTCAGCTAGAGGTATTGTGCTCCCCCGGAGTCTCCAGGTTCTATGCCTCATCCGCAGCCCGGCTTGATGCATCTGGACACCCCTGATGGGCTTCGCGCCCTCCACTGTGACCGGCCCCCGGATCAAGACTCCTCGGATTTTGATTTTTGGGGGAGGAGGACCTTCTACTCAGCACGGTTGCTCCTTTCTATTTCTGCTCACCAGGCCCACTATGTAGCCTACAACAGGTTCTTGTGGTCCACGCTAGGTCAGGTCTAGCCTTTTTGCCTGACTCGGAGCAAACCAGACAAGCCATCGTGCTCTCTGACGTGGCCTGGGCTAGCAAGGCACCAGGCATCTTACGATGCCAGCGAGGTAGCTACCAGGGTCGTAGGGACAGCGATCTGTACCAGATTGGCGTGAGCACGCCTTTTCCCGGGTTGTCACCTCTTGGCCTGGCGAGGTGATTTGCTTCGCCCACCAGGAACATACCTTTCTCCCAGGAGCTGGTGACGGCGCTTGTCGGGGCAACTTCCTCTTCTCCGGGGACCCCTGCCTCGCCTCCCCCCTCTCAGGCCTCCCCAGGCCCGGAAGGCTCCCTTAGTGTGTCACCACTGAGGCTAAGGACTCTGTCCCTTAGGGTGTAAAGAAACAACTTCGGGGGCTTGGTATCATCATATGTGATAAATGGAAAATTGACACAGATAAGATATGAAATTACGACTCACCATAATTCTGATCTTTCTGTGTATCTTCACCATTCATCACAACCCCACCCACCATCCCCTGGGGCCTCAGTCTCTGGGCCCCCCTCCCTCTGTGGCTCCCCCTCTCCTCTTTTGGGCGGGATAAAGTAGAAGGGACACCGCGGAGGTATTCTCCTTCAAAGGGTTCAGCTCGGCGGCACTCCTTCTCTACTACATGTCTCCACCCGTGGGTGTGGAGTTGGTGGTTGCCCTCCTCCTGTTCTCCTTCTGGTTTCCATCCAACTGTGTTAAAAAAAAAAATCCCTTTTTTTCACCAAACATCTTTCCTGAGAGAGTATTAAATCCCTATACCCTGTCCTTCTCCAGAATAGCCGACTCATTTCATTTCTGTATGTCGTCTTCCTCAACATCATCCGTAGAAAGGCACTCATCTAATGTGCCTGTGGCAACCAGATCCCTATCAAGGACAAACACACGGGCTGTGTCCAGTGTCTAGGCACAGAACACAACACTAAGGCCTGTTCTAGCTGCCAAAACGTTAATAGCAGAATCAGAATCCACCGCCAAAAAGTTTTAGAGACCTTCCTTCTAGAGAAGAAGTTAGCAGCAATGCAGAAAAGTACCTTCTCTAGGGAAGGATCCTCCCACAGATCGGGGAACCACAAAGAGAAAAGGAGGGAAAGGGAGAAAGAGCACTCCCCATCTACTCAGTGTGACAAGGTTGAATACAGCCCTGTCCCATTTGTTATGCAGAAAAGGTTTAAATGCAAGGATCTGTTCTATTCTCTCCTTTTCTGTCTCTTCTCTGGTTGCGCAACCAAATTTTGTCATGAGACCTAGGACTTGATCACCCCAACGGTCTTGCAATCCTTTGCCTCTCACTATCTCTCTACCTTCTCTTGCTGTTCTGTCTCTTCTTCCCTCTTGCTTATCTGCTGGTATAAAAATATATGTGAATCATTATGTGGAAATGTAACTAATACTGGGATCCCTTTGTTTAGAAATGTATAGTTTTACTGTTTAAATGTATATAGTAATACTGTTGAAATGATTGCAAAAAGCTGTTTGGAACTCAAGGGGTTAACCTGAGAAGCTAGTTTGCAAACTCTCTGAGAAGCTGTAAGCAAGAGGTCAGTTCTGGGTTACAATGTACTTTTTGCTGCACTTGTTGAAACTTACAAGAACACTGTGTGAGAAGCATGTTGTTTTCTTAATGAGCAAGGGTTGCAAAGACTTATAAAAACAGAGCTGCAATTTCTTGCAAGGGGGATAAACACAGAGACTGAGACTAGAAATTGAGAAGAAACCCACATGGGCTTTCTCTGTTTATACTGCCTTTGTAAATAGTTATTCTGAACAATTTTATTTTTTTATTTTACTGTTTTTAATAATTCACTTTTGCGAATTTTACAACTGCTTCTGGTGTTCCTATGCTTCCTGACCTGTGCCTCGATGACACTCAGACGTCCAACTCCAGGGGGAGCTCCGATTCGACCAACCACTCCAACAGGTCTCCATCTCGGCCTAAGACCCAGACTCCGCCTGCTAAGGTCCAGACGTCAGGTGGCTCCAGTTCGAGATCCACTCTACAGCCCTTAAAAGTCTGGCCTCAGGTCCACTCTACCAGCCAGCCTTCAGACTCTGCATGTCGATCTGCTTCAATAGATTGCCCAGTCAAGGCACACTCCAAGTCGGCCTCTGTTATAGATTCTGACTCCCTGGACCAGCACTGGGGTTCTGGCCACTCTAGATCGGCCTCTCAACCTCCAAGAAGTTCTACTCATTCGGGGACCACCGCTAAACATACAGAGACACCCATTAAGCGGACCTCAGACCCTTCACGGACCTTGGACAAGACGTCCGCTAAAAGGTCCAAAGAACAACGCCCTCTGGTGGAGGTATGCTCCCAGAGAAGGGACGACACCTCTTCCATACCCGGAGGTCACCCCATCCAGACGGACTTACGAAGAAGACCGTTATGTCTGGGTCGAATGTCTAAGCAACGAGCAGTCGTCTGCCAGTGTAGAGGATGCTGTCCTTTTCCTAGAACCAACGCCACCCAAAGACCAAATGATGGGTGCATCGGGCCCCAGGCCAATGGACACAGGAGACGATCAGACGTCTCAGAGAGAGAGGACCGTCGTCAGATCAGACGTCTCGGCCGATGTCGGGCCAAACCTCGGGTCTACAGATTTCAGAAGTAAAGGAGTTATTCTCCTACTGGTGGGAGACAGTCCAGAAGGATGTAGTCCCCAGCAAAGCTCCTTTGGAGAAACAACCTCCGCCAAGAGCTCTTAGCCCCCCACCAAGGGAAAAGTGTCCTGTCAGGCCTCCCGAGGATGACAAAAGCCCTACACCTAGAAGGTGTTCAAAAGATAAGCGGTCAGGGTCTCCCTCTAACACCCCTTCCCACTCATCAAGTGTATACAAAAGAAGGAAACACCATAGGAGTTCAGATTACTCTTCTTCAGAGGACTCTTATTCCTGTTTAGCTAGCTCTTCCTCTCAATCCAGCTCATCCCTCAGTATACCCTCCCTGATCCAAAGGATACACCCAGGGCCCTCCCCAAGATGACCAGACATCATGGATATAATGCAAGATATAGAAACATAGAATTTGACGGCAGATAAGGACCACTTGGCCCACCCAGTCTGCCCATTTCCTTACCTAGTGGATAAGCTGCAGATCCTAGTTAACCAGTAGCCTACTTCTTCCTACCCCCACCATATCCATGACAATATGGGGTGGGATACAGAAGATTTAGATCCGGAGGGGCGACACCTAATGAAGTACCAGTGCTGAAAGGATCCTAAACCAGTGGTAGTCCCACCACTGGTTGATACCTTTCAGGACATGACCAGGGTGACTTAGAAGCACCCATACACAGCTCCAGCAGTCCCTAAAAAGGCTGATCACCTATATCAGGCCCCATTAGAAGACCCGTACTTGGGAGGACAGCCAGTGGCAGACTCAGTGGTCATCACTGCCACACATGACAGATCCCAAAGACCAAAGCATTTGAGTACCCAACCTCCAGATAGAGAATCAGAACAGTTGGATTCCTTGGGTAGGAAAATGTATGCCTCCGCTACATGTTCCATCCATTCTCCAAACTTCCTAACCCACATAGTTTAATTTCAGAACATCCCGTGGGAGCAAGAATTAGAGCTGGTTAAAAACCTACCGGAAGGTAGTCAAAAGGAAGAGCTGACTAAACTCTTGCAGATAGGCTCAGATGTAGGCACACAGGTACTCAGGGCAGGCTGCGATTCAGCAGACTCAGCCACCAGAAGCACGGCAACAGGGGTATATCTAAGGAAACACTGTTGGTTGAGGATCTCTGGCTTTACTCCAGATGACCAGAAGGGCATCCTAAATGTCCCTTTCAAGGGCTCAGTCCTTTTCAGGAAGGACTCCAAAAAAATCATAATGAAGCTACAAGATGCCGGTAAGGGAACATAGGAAGACAAAAGGGGGATAGTAAAGATTGCTACCGAAGAAGGGAAATGCACCAAACATGACCCAGAGAAAGTCGAAATCCTCAACAAATACTTCTGCTCAGTGTTTACCAAAGAGGACCCAGGAGATGGCCCAGCCCTGGAAAAACATAACACCCCAGGACCAGGGGTAGACATGAGTAACTTTACAGAAGCCGAAGTACGGGAGGCACTAAATAAACTAAAAGCAGACAAAGCCATGGGACCAGACGAGATGCACCCCAGAATCCTTGAAGAACTGTGGGCAGAATTAGCAGTCCCTCTGGCACTTCTATTCATGAAATCCTTGAAGAGCTGTGTGGTACCTGAAGACTGGAAAAAGGCGATGGGGTTCCACTTCACAAATCAGGCGGTTACGAAGAGGCTAATAATTACAGACTGGCAAGCTTCACATCTATAGTAGGAAAACTAATGGAGACACTACTCAAACAGAGGATCATAGCATTCCTCGAAACTACCGGCCGACAAGACCCTAAACAGCATGGTTTCACAGCAGGTAGGTCATGGCAGACAAATCTGCTCAAGTTTTTTGACTATGCTACAAAAATAGTGGACAACGGCGGGGCAGTAGATGTGGTCTGTCTAGACTTTAGTAAGGCCTTCGACTCGGTTCCACACAGAAGGCTGGTAAAGAAGCTTGACCACACAGGGGTTGGTCCAGAAGTAGTCAGATGGGTACAGAACTGGTTACAAGGCAGAACTCAGAGGGTACAGGTTAATGGAGCCTAGTCGATGGAAGGCAGGGCAACCACTAGGGTGCCCCAGGGCTCAGTGCTAGGGCCTGTGCTCTTCAATGTTTTTATAGCAGACATCACTGATGGACTGGAAGGGAAGATGTCTCTGTTCGCAGATGACACCAAGCTATGTAGTAGGGTGGACACCTCAGAAGGAGTGAGCAAGATGGACGCTGACCTCAAGAAACTAGAAGAATTGTCTGGAGTGTGGTAGCTGAGATTTAATGCAAAAAAGTGCTAGGTCATGCACATAGGAAAGAAAAATCCAAGAACGGAATATTACCTAGGAGGCAAAAGACTGGCAGCCTCAAACCAGGAACGGGATCTGGGAATCATAATCTCAGATGACTTGAATGTTAGTAAGCAGTGTGAGAAGGCAAAAATGAAGGACAACAGAATGCTGGGCTGCATTGGGAGGGGAATCACGAGCAGGAAGCGAGAGGTGGTACTACTACTGTATAGATCGCTGGTCAGGCCTCACCTGGAATATGGAGTCCAGTTCTGGAGGCCTGACCTCAGGAAGGACATTGACCATGTGGAAACAGTACAGAGAAAAGCGACAAAAATGATTCAGGGTCTGCAGTACATGTTCCACGAGGAAAGACGTAGGGAACTGAATATGTATTCCCTGGAGCAGAGAAGAGAGAGAGGGGACATGATTGAAAGATTCAAGCACATAAAAGGCATTAACAAGGTACAGACACAGGAAGTTTTTCATTTCAAGAAGCGCTCCAGGACCAGGGGACATGACTTCAGGCTGCAAGGAGGGAGGTTCTCTGCCTAAGACCAGGACGTTTTTCTTAACAGAGAGAGTGGTGGACGCTTGGAAGAGCCTGCCCCAAGAGGTTGTGGGGGTCAACACTGTGGGGGAATTCAAGAATGCATGGGATAGACACAAGGGAGCCCTAACTACAAAGGGCAACTAGAGTGTCAAAATAGATCTAAAACAAATGGGCAGACTGGATGGACCTAGCCGTCTCCTTCTGCCTCAACTTCTATGTTTCTATGTAAGGCAGCCTGTTCGGTGCAGGGAATGTACAAGCCCAAAATGAGACCCTTTTGGAAACAACAGAATTGTTTTCATGGAAAACAAGGGCAACAATCTAGATTCGGGCAACAGCAGAGAGGTGGGTTTAACCGCAAGGGCCCCTGGAGAACAGCAGGAGGTGCAGGTGCAAGGAATGCAAAAACTCCTCAGGCCAACCTCCCCTCCCCCTCCACGGCCTGACTCATTGCAGACCCCTCCTCCCCCCCCTCCGGTTCAAAGGGAAGAGAAGGTCGGGGTAATTTCTCAAAGCACCTGACAGAATGGCAACAAATTACCTCAGACCAGTGGGTGCTTCAACTAATTCAAAGAGGCCAGTCTATCAAATTCACCGGGCAACCACCATCCAGGCCACCACTACGCTCTCAGTATTCAAAACAACATGCCACACTGATTCAAGAAGAGATCCAGGCCCTTCTAGAGAGAGAGGCCATCGAGAAAGTCCCATGGATCCAGAGAGGGAAGGGTACTATTCTCATTTTCTTCTTAGTACCCAAAAAGACAGGGGACTTATGCCCCATCCTGGAGCTCAGCGATGTCGACACCTTTGTGGCATATAAATGCTTCAGGATGGTCTCCTTGCCAGGTTTAATCCCAGTGCTATGCCCAGACACTTCACTCGCATCATTAGACATGCAAGATGCCTATCTCCATATCCCAATCGCGAAACACCACCGGAGATTTCTGCTAATCGAATCCCAGGGTCATCACTTCCAATTCCGAGCCCTGCCTTTTGGCCTGTCATCGGCCCCGAGGGTATTCACCAAATGCCTAGCAGTAGTAGCCACAGCACTCGGGAGATGGGGCCACTATGCCTTTCCCTATGTGGATGACTGGCTCCTGACTGCTTTGTCCCAGGGAGAGTAAAATCAGGCATTACAAAACACCTTTTTAATGTTTGACTCCCTAGGCGTCACCATCAGCCTGTCAAAATCGATCCTTACACCATGCCAAAGGCTGCAGTTCATTGGCGTGGTACTAGACACTATGAAAGGAAGGGCCTTTCTGCAAGAAGACGGCAGAACATCTACAAAGCCTGACAAAGCACGTCATGGGACAAAAACAGGTCTCAGCACGGACCATGTTGCATCTTCTAGGCCACATGGAGGTGCAATAGCCTTGGTTCCCCTATCATGCTAAGTATGAGAACCATTCAGTGGACACTCGGGATCCAGTGGGATCAACGCCAGGAAGGGTGAGAGTTGTAAGGAGAGGAGAAAGTAAGCATACAGAGAAACAGGAGAGGGGACACAAAATAAGACATGATAGGAGTAGTGCAGTGCAATGGCTGTGGGGCGGCAGTGTTCCAGGAGACATTCTGGAGGCTGTGATGCTGCCCTATTTGCATGCACCTCTCTGGTCTGAGGGAGGAGGTTGGCCTTCTCCAGGCTGACTTGGCTAGGATTCGTGAAACCTCCTCCCCACTCAGGGACCACCAGGCCAATGCCACTCACCTCAGAAGTTGCCAAGAAAGAGGAGAGGCTGGACCAGGGTGGGCTTGAGGAGGAGGAGGGTGGTGGAACAGAGTTGCATCCCTCCAGCTGTACCTCTCCACAATTCATTCGCTCTTCTGGTGGATAGTGGTTCGTCTATGGAGGCACTTGTGGTGGAGACCAAGGAGGATGCTGGGAACCTTCACAAAGGAGACCCACAGGAGGGTGGCATGGGACCCCACAGGGGAAGGAAACAACTGCTGGTAGGGGACTTAATCATTAGGTGGGTAGAAATGGGGGAGAAAGGGGAGAGGGAGGTAAGGTGCCTGCATGGCACCACAACTTGGAGGGACAGGAAGCGAATCCTCAGGATCATGGGAGCAACTTCACGAGGGAGGGAGCTGGATGTCATTGTCCACCTAGGGACAAATGACCTGGCTAGGAATTGGATCAGAGCAAGGCAAGAGGAGTTTGTAGAGTTGGGGAGGGGCCTTAGACAAGTAGCGCATACGGTAACCTTCTCGGAGGTGCTACCTGTCTATGGCAAGGGTGATGCTAGGGTACTCCTCACCAGGGAATTCAATGAATGGTTGAAAAACTGGTGTGAGCTCAGGGTTTTGGCTTCATTGGGGACTGGGGAGCTACCTGGAAGGATGCAAACCTATACTGGTGCGATGGTCTGCATCTGTCCAGGGGGGGAACCAGGATCCTAGGTGAGAGGTTTAAATGCTTCATTGGCAAGCATTTAAACTAGCCAAGGGGGGAGGCACTGAAAAGGAGCAGGGAAATCCCAGCCTTCACCCACAAAACACAGTAGTTAGTGAGGTAAACACCAAGGTAGAGAAGACATTAAGGAGCAGGACAGAGGTAAATGTAAAAAATGCAAAGGCAGTAAGGACAGCAATGGGGATAAAAGGAGTAAGGCCATCAAAAAGTGGAAAGTGATGAGTACCAATTCCCGTAGTCTGTGTAACAAGCTCCCTGAACTAGTGGCCTTGATGGAAGAGGGTTGTCTGGATATTGTGGCAGTCACAGAAACATGGTACAGAGAGAACCATGACTGGGATGTCAACATACCAGGATACACAATCTACAGGAGGGACAGGGAGGGTAAAAGAGGAGGAGGAGGAGTAGCTTTCTATGTAAAGGAAGGGATCAAAGCAACAGAACTAAAGAGTAAAGAGGGAGCAGATGAGGCACTCTGGGTCACCTTGGAGACAGGAAATGGCACCACAATCCGCATGGGGGTTGTATACAGACCCCCATCTCAGGGGGAATGTATGGACAAGGAAATGATAGAAGGCTTCCTTAGAATGGCAGAAAAAGGGGAGATATTGTTGATGGGGGACCTGAATATGCCAGATGTTAAATGGAGCACCTTTGCTGCAGGCACATCCAACGGCAGGGTCATTCTTGATGCCCTACAGGGGGCATGCCTCAGACAGCTAGTACTGGAACCCACTCAGGAGGGAGCAATCTTAGACCTGGTACTCTCAAGTGGGGCCAGAGAAAGAATCTCAGATTTAGAAGTGGGTAGCCATCTGGGAACAAGCGACCACCAAACAGTGTGGTTCACGATAAACACAGCCTTACAATCAAGCCATACAAAAGCAAGAGTATTGGACTTTAGGAGGGCTGACTTTGGGGAAAACGAGAGAGTGCCTCAGAAAAGCACTAGCAAACAGGCAAGAAGGAGAGGTGGCAGAACAATGCGGAGTAATCAAAACAGCCATCACAGAGGCAACAAGCCTTTGTGTAAAGCAAATCAACAGAACACAACGAAGCAAAAAACTGCTATGGTTCTTAAAAGAGGTGGCAGGGAAGCTTAAGGAGAAAAGGATAGCATTCAGGAAATATAAGGAAACACAGACGGAGCAGGACAGAGAACTTTATCAGTTAAATCAGAAAGAGGCTGGGAAGGCAGTCAGAATAGCAAAGGCCCAAACTGAGGAAAGGATAGTCAACTCTGTTAAGAAAGGGGATACGAACTTTTATAGGTACATTAGGGAGCGAAGAAAGACCAAAGGAGGGATACTGAGGCTTAATAAAGGGGAAGGAATGTGAGTAGAGGGTGACAGGGAAAAAGCAGTGATACTGAAAGAATATTTCTGCTCAGTATTCACAAAGGAAGAGGAGGGGGAGGTACCTAAACCAAACAAGAGAAACACTCTGAAGACGGGGGTCGATACCAGTCGATTTACAGAAGAAATGGAGTTATTCAAAACTAAGACTAATAAAATTGAAGGTGGACAAAGCAATGGGGCCTGATAGGATTCACCCAAGAATTCTAAAAGAACTAATTCACAAAAGTGGGAGCAGGACAGAGGCAGGAAACTACAGACCAGTTAGTTTGACCTCAGTGGTAGGGAAAAGGATGAAATAACTTCTGAAGGAAAGAACTGTTGAGTACCTAGAGGCCAGTGGGGCACAGGGCCCAAGGCAGCATGGATTCTCGATGGGAAGGTCGTGTCAGACAAATCTAATAGATTTCTTTAACTGGGTGACCAAAGTAGTTGACCAGGGAAGGGCTGTGGACATAGCCTACCTAGATTTTAGCAAGGCATTTGATACAGTCCCACACAAAAGATTAATACACAAGTTAGCCAGCCTTGGATTGGGTCTCAAGGTGGTAGCCTGGATAGAAAAATTGGCTAGACAACAGGACGCTAAGGGTAGTAGTAAATGGAGTCCACAGTGAAGAAAGGAGGGTTACTAGCGGGGTACCGCAGGGTTCAGTACTGGGACCGGTCCTTTTTAATGTCTTTATAAGTGACATTGCAGAGGAACTGGAAGGGAAAGTATGTTTCTTTGCAGACGACACAAAGATCTGCAACAGGGTTGATACACAAGATGGACCAACTAACATAAGGCAATCCCTAGGTTTTCTTCAGTCCTCTCAGCTGTTTGTGAACGCCCACTGTCCTACAATGTCAGTGTCTGCTGCGTGTAGTGTGCAGTGGCAGCTCATATCTATGTTGGTTACCAGGGTATTGGTGGGGCACAACTGCTGGCAGCCAGGGCACCTGTATGTTATTCTTGTGGGGTAGCTATGCACCAGCTAGGGCACAGCATTGATTTTTTTGTTTTAACCAGTGCACATGCTGTGGTGCAGAGCCACCACTGACTGCATGGTAGTTCCCATTAGTCACAGGAACTGGCTATTCAAAAAATGGTAGCATGCTAATCAAAGCCTAGGGCTAGCCATATTTAAAGTGATGTACCTTTTAAGTATCTCAAATCTCCAATTAATATGCTAAAGCAGACTCAGAATGGAACACGCATTTGTCAGTGCCTAATGTTGCCTTGCTGGCATTGGCATTGGTAGCGCAGGAGTTAGAGAAATGCATAATAGGAATGGCAGTTAAGTAGTAAACTGACAATAAACCCCACCCCACCCTGCAGAGACTGACAGGCATTGGGGTGTGCCTTTGGGTCATCGACCATAACGCTCATGTCATTTCACCTCACCCTACCCTGCAGACAGCAAGTGTTTTGTTGTGCCTTGGGGTCTTCGGGCCTTACGCTCACCCCATTCCATAAGGAAATACGCTGAGATGGGTGCAGTATAGGAGAATGGGGTGAACTTTGGGGCCAAAGAATCCAAGGCACACCTCGATGCCTGTCACTGGCTGCAGGGTTGGGGTGGTGGGGGAATGGCATGAGCATTACAGCCGACAATCCCAAGTCACACCCCTGATGCCTGTCTGTTCTACAGGGTGGGCGTTATAGTTGAAGCCCTAACAACTGAAATGTTTGTTGGTATTTCACCCAGATTTTCAACATAGCTTTTGTGACCCCACTCATGAACAATGGCACTATCAGTTTGTTAGCTGAAAAGGATTTTGCACAGCGACTGCGCAATTTGGCACCACAGGTGGGAAAACACATTTCGGGCAGGATGTGAAAAATGACAGCTGTACTGTTCATGAGGAGGTGAAAAAATGGCAATGTTAAAAATCTGGAGTGAAAATATGAAAAATTGGTGAAGTCACGAGCGTGCGTAGAAACTGTGCAACACACACCCGTAACGCAATTATTTGGAGGATTTTTTTTTTATATATATACTTTATTTTTTATCATATATCATAAACATGACATAAGATCATAGTGCATACAGCAAATAGACCATATAGATATTCCACCATTGAGAAACAGTTCCCTTAATCTAAGGAGTATTGTGCATTTGCTATATAGTAATACAGCATTCAGGGTTAACTATGGTAAAAATCCTAGATTAAATCCAACTATTTGCTGTGTAAAGAAGCCCACGAGCTACATAGCTATTTTAAATGATACAAGATTGTCCATCAATTCCAGTCCAGAAAGAGTTTTATCCCTAACGGGATATATTGTTGCCAAGTATAAAGCGAAATGTAATTTAAACGTCTCACCTAAATATATATGCAGCAACAAAAAGTAAATCAAACAGCCCACCTCCTCCCCCTATTGCTCCAGCTTCAAACTGGTTACTTAACAAGGCTAACTGCTTATGATCTAATAATAAAAACAGGCCATAGAAAAAAACTCTTATAGTAAGTCTTACACAAGAGACCTAACTAGTAATGTTTAACTTTAAGCAGATATTTAAAGGGTACCAGTTTGGTTAAGAGAACCATTTTTATAAATGTAAGTCCCAAGTTCAAACAGAAAATTCAAGTTGAAGTTAGCTCTTGTTCCTCATCTGGGTCTTCCATTTGGGTATGCGGCTCCGCTTTTTTCTTATCTGCCCACTTGCCTGCTTCAATGGGATGCATAAAAATATAAATCTTGCTTTAATAAGCGATCCGAAACCGGGCCAGGAAAATCGAGTGGGGTACTCCAAGCTCTCGAAGCACCTGTCTAACTCCGTTGAACTTCTTTCTGCGCTGTTTCATGGAGTAACTAATGTTGGGGAATAAAATGCACCTGAGATTCATCTTGGGACAACGGGGCTGCTCGTCTGGCACGACGAAGGATTTTATCGCGGACTCCCACTCCCGAAGTAATCAGCACTAGAGTGTGAGGCTCCTCAGAATTCAAAGATAAACCACGTGGGGTGACCCGATAAAGCTCCTGGATCTCCCACATTTCCTCAACACCTTCAGGCAACAATTTTTCTGTGAGCCACTCTTTAATAAACATCAGGGGATTGTCTTCCTCACATCCTTTGGGCAAACCCACTATATGCACATTAGTAGCTCTGGTTTGGTTTTCGAGCGTCTCCAGTCTCGCTCGTAGCTGCTGATTTTCGTTAGCCATTAATGCAGTAGCACCCGTTGAGGCATCAGTCTGTTTTTGCACCCCTTTCATATCTCCTTTCAAGCCGTCGGCTGCGTTTTCTAGAAGCAGAACCCTGCCGTTAAAGTCATCCATTTTTAGACTAAGAGCAGACATAGAGTGTATCGACGTCTGTAATTTGTGTCCCAGTGTGTCAGTTGACTCTCCAGAGCCTGAAGCTTCTTTGGTCTGCAAGGTTCCCTCCAATCTCAAGGCCTGTCCACTTCCTTTAGTTTTACCACCTCCACCGAACATTTTTTCTTTCTTAGGATTACCCATTTTTGGTAAGTCAAGGGTGCTCTTTCCAGCGGTTTTATCAGAATTCAAAAATGGGACTTCAAAAGGGGAGCTCAAGGCTGATTTAAATCAAATATATAGAGAGCTCCCAAAGCTGCTGCTCATTGCTTTCGGGCTCCCGCGTCGTCCCATTAGGTTTTAGCCAAATGTTCAACATAGGCATTTGGGGAGCCTCCGCTCATGAACAGTGGCACTGTGATTTTGTTAATCTGTCCCGAAAGTTGATTTCCTTCAGCGACTGCGCCATTGTGCACCAGATGTGCGAAAACACATTTCGGGCAGCATATGGAAAATGACAACTGTACTGTTCATAAGGGGGTGTGAAGAAATGGCAATGTTGAACATCTGGAGTAAAAATATTAAAACTTGTCGAAGTTACGAGCGCGTGTGGAAACTGCGCAATGCACGCTCTTAACACAGTCATTTTTTGGAATTTTTTCACCAAATTTGCAACATGGGCTTTTTGGGACCCCACCTCATGAACAGTGGCACTGTCGTTTCGTTAATCGGTCCTGAAAGGTGATTCCGGCAGTAACCACAAAATCACCTTTCGGGACCGAGTAACAAGGTGACAGTGCATGTTTCATGAGGCGGGTCCTAAGAACCCCACGTTGAAAATTTGGAGCCAAAATTCAAACGAATGGCTGAGATATCCACCTATTTGACACCCCCAATTGATGCCATTATACAGCTTACCGATATTTTTCATTTTGCAGTTCGGCTTTGAAGAGTCCAGATGTGTTCCTTACTCCAGCGAAGATCGTAGCGCCCGGACCTTCAGAGGTAAGTATGGGGGTGAGGGGGTGGGGAAGGTGTGCAGACGCAGGGTGGTTGTAGGAAACACGCCAGCACGAGGGAAACATTTCTTTTTCAGGCACAACAAAACGGACATCACAAGACCATTTTCTTTCTTACAGGTGAAATGAAACAAATGCTAGGCACACTGAGGTGGGAGCCCAGTGTGCCCCATGACTATCGGGAGGGGGGTGTTGGCCACACTGGGGTGGGCTCCCAGTGTGCCACATAATCGGGGTGGGGGAAGGAACATGACAACACAGTTGGCTTTCTGTGAGTGGGGGCACACTGCGGTGGGCTTCCAGTGTGCCACACAATGTGTGGAGGTGGGGGACATGCCAACACGGGGGTTGCACCCCCAATGTTGGCTGTGTTTGGGGATTGTATGGCAGTGGTTGCCGCTGCCATGTTTATTGAAATGTTTCACCAGAAAAGGCACTTATGGGAGGCGTGTCATCTGTGCTGCTGCATGACGAGCTTGCCTCCGATTGCAGCGGCACATTTCTTTCAAGTTGATGGCGCTTTACATAATTCTTGCGTCAGCGCTAGCATGCTGGCTAATTGGGGAATGAGGGATGCACCTACTAAAGCATGCCAAGCATTTGCCAACACTTACACACTTCTCACTGTGCTAATACTACTGCAAGATGTTGGTTGTGCCTGCACAAGACAACACAAAAAGGGTGTCTAACAATACAGGAGAAACAGAGCAACCTAAACCAGAATAAAAATGTATAGTTACAAAATTTCACTATAACATGCACTGCTGCTTCAATATTCATTTCACTGTTGGTGTTTAGCTTTCTGTTACCATGATTGTTCCCTAAATTCTGGTTTGGTTTTGTCCTCAGATCTCAACTTTGAAGGACCAGTTGCAGCAGGAGATGCGCAGGCGCCAACCTCACTACTCGCACTCTTCCATCCTCTCTGGTAACTAATACCGACGGAGGCTTCTTCATCCCACTGTGTCAATGGCAATAACTGCAACTTTACTCAACAGCAGACAATCCACTGTGATGAATGCTGGTCAGGGACAGGACAGGAAGCAACGTTTTCATCTTCAGACCGATGAACCTGAGGGCACATCGCACCTGGATTTATTGGGAAGGCTAGATGGGTGCCAGTTCACACAAGTTGTTTAGTTACTTAATGTAAAATTCCAGTATTTTTTGAGAAATTTGCACACATAGGTTACTTCTTTGTTTTGTCTGTTACCAATGAAAGAAGTATAACATTAAGCTGGGGAAATAAAATTGGCCCCCATTAAGTTTGTTCCACCACCAGCTCGGTGAAAATACAGTGCCACCCCATTTTCTTCAAGGCACTTAACAGCAGAATCATTTAGACAGATGTGCAAAGATCAGTTCACCAGCACTTCGCTGTGTGTGTACATGAAGTGAGTGGGATCTACTGTAGAAAGGCTGCTCCCCTACAAACCAGCCGCAGATGGGTTTTCCAGTGTAACTTTTAAGATGCTTCAGTTTGTAACAGTTGATTGTATAATTCAGGCAGCGTTTTCATGGCATTTCAAAATTGACAGGTATTTTTAAAAATATTTCCCAGATTCCCAGTTAATTTTTGGAGTTCATTTTTTTGTGCACATCTACTAAGATTTGGTCAGAACAAAAAATTACTGGAGCACATTTGTCCCCTTTCCCTTATTGTTAAGGCACAGTTCCTTATTTGTGTTTATGGTTTTGGTGCTTTGTGCACATATTCCTTTCTTCCCAGTAAGGACAGTAAGTACACAGTATTGTTTACTGCAGTATGGTATCCGGATACATTTCCCTTCATTGTTCTTCAATACTGTGGGGTGCACACTACAAGCACAGAGCAGTTGCATTCTCAGTGATCACTAAAGACCTCTCTGGCACCCCTCACTGATTTGCACAGCTGGCACCGAGGTGGTATAGTAATTGTGAACAATTTCCAGTTGCACAAGGGAGCTGTGCTTTACTCTTCAGTCCTATGAGCACTTTACTTACCAGCAATGTCAAAAATAATGAAGGAGGGGAAATGATGGATTGATTTCTGTTGTCACCCGACTTGTAATTCTGTCTTAACGTGCAGATAATGTTAAAATGCCATTTTTAATGATAACTCATGTTCAGGATCTAGTGAGACCTACTCCCATTATCCAGGAAATTAGAAACAACATACAGGATATGCTGATTTATTTCTGGATTTTGTTATATTGGTCGGCGTATTTTTTTAAATGGTTTTAACAATGAATTTTAACATTTGTCATATTCTGGTTTACTAAATGATAGTGAAGTATTATAGCGAGTTTTTGAAAGGGAAACATTTCAAATACCCTTGCGACTTAACCACTGAAGTTATGTGATTATTAAACCACTGGTTGAAGTGACCAACCTTATCACTTGTATGTGGCAGCTATCTACTGTAAATGCTTATTTTGTGAAACACATTGGGACCAGAATTTATTCTCCTATGTTTGCAGTTGCCAAAATATTCCTCCCCAGTTGGCTTACAGTACGTATCCCTTTAAATATGGGCTGTGGTCGCATTAGCAAACAAAACACAGTTGGCATCAACAGAACTCAAACATTCCGGGGGGGGGGGGGGTTCATTTCATTCTGTGTTTTATTATTAAGGATATCGACAGGATCTTTGTCATAAGTTCACTTGCAACCGAGGTTCATGGAGGAGTACAACTCATAATCTGCTGCTTCTGACATTAGTCTTGGTGTTGAAACGCAACTGTCGAATAAGCCTTACCTGTCATGGACAACGCTCCATTTCACATGCTGTAAAAATGCTCAGTAGTGAAGAGCAATATGGCTGGAAAGTCCACGTTATTCAGAATATAGTGCTGTCTTTTTATTTTTGTTATTTACTTAGCCAGGATAATACAGATAAGATGCATTAGTTCTCGTATCTTCCTAGATTCAATTCACTATCCACACTTAGGCAGTCTTGTACTGAGCATGCTCAGTCACCGGAACCATCTTCAAGCTTGACCTCCTACCACCCAACCATGTGCTCCTCTCACTCCACCTCCACTGCACTTAGATCTTTTATTCCACTGGAAGGAACTGTCTTTTCTTCCACTCCTGCTAGTGAAATTCTGCTTTGTTTTCAGGCTACTTTGAATAAAATGTTTTACGTTTGCTTCAGTTGTTTAACTCCCATTCACAGGTCATCTCTGCCTTACCGCTAAGATGATGATTGGGATGGAACCAAGAAAAAAAAAAAAAACAGTATTTAAGAGGTGTGTGGTGTGCAGGTTCACCATATCCATAACGGAGTGCCATGATGCCTGCATTGCCTTTAATGGCAGAGCATTGTCAATGGTGCCAAGCAGTGCTCCTGCAGGTGCTCGATGTGTGTCAGCTGGGTGTGTTGCAGGACAGGCCAGCTTCTGCTTGCATCATAGTTGCAGGCTCAAACTGCAGCCATTCAGGCCGGCAAGGATGCTCTGGTCCTGGACTTGATGGTGGAAGAGAAGTATTCCACTCCTCTTGAAGATGTGTTCCATAACTTTCTTTTCTTTTGTCCCTCCGTTTGCTCAAACGAGCACTACACCCGCATATCTTGTAAATGTTATTTGTTTCCTTGTCAACAGACAGCTCGTTTGTGTGGCTTTTGGGGCTATACAGGTTTGCTTTAGTTTATTTTCACTGTTCATACCAGCCCTTGTAACTAGTGTGTTCCAGACATGTACCACTGTTTCAGAGTAGTAGTTCTTCACATCTCTTGTAAGCTTTCTGTCCTCCAGCTTCATCACATGCCCCTTAGTCCTTGTGTTCATTCTGATTTTGAAAGAGACTCCTGCCCAGCACCTGTTCACCTCTTTGAGGTACTTATGGGTCTCTCATCATGTAACCTTCCGCTCTCCTGTTTTCTAGGGCATACATGTTGTGATCCCTTAGTCTCTCCTGGTAGAGCTTCTCGTGCAACCCCTGCACCATTTTTTGTTGCCCTCCTTTGGACTGCCTCCACTCTGTGTTTTCTGAGATGCAGTCTCCAAAACTGGACGCAGTACTCCAGGTATGGTATCACAAGCAAGTGATAATGTGGCAACACCACCTCCCTCCTCCTGCTGAAGATCTCCCCCGATGCACCCAGCATCCCACTGCTTTGTCACACAGCTCTGCCACTTTGAGGTCCTCAGCTATGCTAACCCTAATGTCTCTTTCCTGTTTTGTGACTTCAGTACCCCCTAGTTCTATACTCCGCTTCTGGGTTCCTATGCCCTGGGTGCATGATTTTGGACTTTTTGGCATTGAACCTCAACTGCCATGCTCTTGACCACTCCTTGAGTTTCCCATGATCCCTGCACATTCTCTCCCCCCCAACCCCACCTCCCCGTGTCTGCCTAATTTCAGATTTTGTCATAATTTGCAAAAAGACACATTTTCTCTTCAAGTTTTTCTGCGATGTCACTTACGAAGACATTGGAGAGAACTGGCTCTGGTACTGAGCCCTGCAGCACCCCGCTAGTCGCTCTTCTATCATTGGAGTGAGTGCCGTTAAATTCCACCCTCTATTATCCGTTAAGCAGTTTATAACCCAGTTCACCACTTTGGATCCCATTCCTAGGCTGCTCAATTTCTTTATCAGCCTCCTGAGCAGCACAGTGTTGAAGGCCGTGTTAAAGTCCAAATAGGCCACATCCACTACCCTTCCCTGATCTATTTCCCTAGTCACCCAGTCAAAGAAATTGATCAGATTAATTTGGCATGACCTCACTCTCGTGAATCCATGCTGCCTGTGGTCTTGCAACCTAATGGATTCAAGATACCCTACCATCTTTCCTTTAGCAGGGTTTCCATTAATTTCCCCACCACTGAAATAAGACTGACCTGCCTATAGTTGATAACCTCGTCCCTGCTGCCTCTCTTATGTTGAGGGACCATGTCAGCTCCTCTGCAGTCCTCCAGAATCACTCCTGTTTCCAGTGAACTGTTAAATAAGGTCGTCAGTGGGGCAGCTAGCACCTCTCTGAGTTCTTTAAGTACCCTTGGGTGTATCCCATCTGGTCCCATAGTCTTATCCACCTTCAGAGCTGCAAGTCCCTTCAGAACTTAAATAATCCTGTATCTATCCCCCACCCCATTCCTGCTACTCCCTGGTAATCCATCCTACCCTCCTTTCACTCTGAAGGCTGAGAAGAAGTACCTGTTCAGGATAGCAGCTTTTTCTTGGTCCTGTTTGCACAGCCCCCCTTCCATCTTGCTAATTTTCACTATCTCTCCCCTTGCTTTCCTCTTCTCACGTATCTGAAGAAAGTGTTCTCCCCCTTTAGCAATCCCTTTTGCTATCCTTTCTTCTTTCTGCACCTTTGCTCCCCTCACCACCTTTCCTCTGTTTTACTTGGTATACCTCCTTGTCCTCCCTCTGTAGTTCTTATACCTCAATGCCACCCTTTTTCCTTCACCTGCTTGGCTACTTCCTTAGAAAACCAGAACAGTCTATTTTTACGGCTGCGGGGGCGGGACTCCTAAGTCGTTATGGCAACGTTAGTAGTAAGAGTAGCACTGTGGAGGTATGTGACCAGTCCGTTAGTCAGTGTGCTTCCACAGTGCTGCAGCAAAGTTTTCTGAGGTGTGTTTATGCAGCACTTTTCCTCCGCCAGCCGCATAAACACACCCACTTTGAGGGAACTTTTTTGTCTTCCGCAACAGCAGAACTGTCGCCATTCAAAAAGATGTCAACACTGAAGCATACTCATGCATGCGTAGTATTATAATCACCGCCATCTTGCTGTGCAGCTCAGCGGCACTCGGAACAGCTCTGGTTACTGTTTCTGCGGCACTCTCGCTTTCTGTGCAACAAGACTTCCTTTTTTATTTTGTTAACGCGCAAACACTATTAACAGCTATGTTCAGCCATATCGGCTCTGACCAGAGTTTCTTTCCTTCTGCTTTTACTCACTTCCTTCACACAGAGGTTGTTGCTTTAATTATGTCCTCCCTACTGTGCCTCTACCCCCCTCCCGTAAGGCTGTTTCTGAGGCAGTCTTTAGTTTTTTAAAAGGACACTGACAGCTATGCAAAGTACTTTATGGGCATGTGTGACCAGTTTGCCCCTTGCAACCTACTTAGCAAACTAACACTCCTGAATGCCCCAAGATATAAAGTAAAGATGAATTGTTATGTTTTCAGACATTTTTCTATCGGAGTTCAGACTAAGTGGACCACCCAAGTAACTTCAGCTGCTGGAAGCACACCTAATGTGGGATCATATGTCTATGAATGGCACAGTCACTGTCCCTAAACTCTGCAATATAAGATTTTGAATTTTTTTCGAGTGGTGTGAACTAACAAGGCTATAGGATAAAGTAGTTGATTCTGTACAAGAAAATACAGGTGTCTCTCAAAAATGAGCACTGGCAACGAAAATAAACAAGACTGAAAAATGGAGCCGAGATCCTGCACATACGCATTAGCACACTGTAGTTAGTCACAGCTCCACTCTGTGTGACATCACAACATTCCAGAAAAATGGGTGCGGTGTAAAGATTTCCTGTTAAGTGACACGCCCACAGTCCCACAGTAGGTGTATTAAATCTGTGATCACCCACTGTCCAAGCCGTTGCTCTTAACTAGAAGACCTCATAGCTCGTGTTTGTTGATGCCAACTATGATTCTTTGTTTGATGGTGAACAGGCCCCCCTCTTCAAATCAAGACCAGGCAAACTGTGCAGTGCTGTTTTTACACTGTTTTCTAATTCAGTACAAGAAGATGCAAGTGACAGTTGTTTTGTTAGGTACTATCCTAGTCTTCCCCACTACTGGGGTTCAGGAGGCAAACAGCTTGCATTCTAAATAATGGTGGCTTGCTGCTGTAATACCAATGCTTCTAACCAAACTCCTATACATAGCAGCCTGATGTAAGAGACGGCACTATGCCCAAGGACCTTAACAGGCTAGTGTGTTACTTACAGTGCATTGCCAAAAATGAATAAATACAATCATTCTGGCCCAACAGTGAAAGGTAGGGTTCTAGGGACATGGATATGTTGTTCATCCACACTCATTGGCAGTATCCTTGCCGCTTTAAATCTTGCCGGAAGGTCTTCAAGCTTGCTCCTCCCACCCACCCGGGTGGTATAACTCTCGGCTCCGCCCCATGACGCCAGATCTTCCTTACCGCTTGGAAGCTCAGGTTCCCTCCTTAACGCTCTGCGTTTGTGACTGGTTCCTATTTCTCCGTTTGCGGATTTAAAAATAATAATTTGCAAAAAGACTTCAGTCTTCGATCCCTCGCGGCTGCGATGGATAAATCGACTCCCGGATTTCGGAGATGCCCATGCGGGCAGAAGATGTCTCGGACGGATCCACACTCCACGTGTGTCTACTGCTTAGGCCTTGAGCACGACCCGCAGGCTTGCGACCTGTGCTCATCTTTCTCGACCCTCGTCCTCGAAGACGTGCTGCCGATTGCCAACTGGGCGTCCGAGGCGTTTCCCTCCGGTGAAGTCCAAGGAGGCCCGGTTGGCGGTGTCCGCGGCGGCGGGCTCGGCGGATCAGCTCGAGCGGATGGTCGCCCTCGAAGAGGAGGCGGCGCGGGTCGTATCTTCCTCGGCCGCGGCATTTATCCCGCTCTCTCTGGGTTCTTCCTACACGGCTTCCTTTAAGGAGCTTTGTCTGTCCCTCTCCACTAAAGGAGAAGGGCCTGCGTCTGCTGGACCTTTTTCTCGGTCCAAAAAGAGGACAAGGGTAGAGTCCCTCCGTCGCGCTCTTGGGAGGCGGGAAAGGTCCCTTCTCGGGCCGTCGACCGCCGGCTTCGTCGACCGCTGCTTCGCCACTGGCCTCACGGTGTCCCCTGCCAGGTCAGTTGACCGAGACTCCACTGATGAAGTCGAGATTTTCTCGACCCATTGGACGGGCTGTCGCCTTTAGCAGCAGATTCCCTCCGGTTCCCCCGGGAGGAGTTGAGGATCCCGTGGGCTCGCCTGTGCCTCCGGTTCCGGAGCCCTCGGATGGACCTTCCGAGCCGAAGGGAGTGTCGGTTCCGGCCGACACCTCCCTGCACCGACCCCGGAAATTCCGGGACTCTCGGTCTCGGTCTCGGACCTCTTCGCGGTCCAGCCGCTCCCACCGTCATAAGGCGGTCTCGTCTCGGCATTCGGGCGGTATGGCGTCAGCTGCCCCTGCCCTCCTCCTCGGATGAGGGGAGGCTTCGGAGTAAATTACGTCGACGGTACGAGGACCTTATGTTGCAACAGCTCCTCCTGGCCGGGAATAAGCCGACTCCGGCGCCTTCCCCGGCCATTAAGTGGCTGTCACCGGAACGGCCGACACAACCCCTCGACTTGCCCGAGGAGCCTATACCCAGGCCGGTTGTTCGGCCAAAACCAGCTGCTCCACCGATTGCGGTGGAACCTCCGCCTCCACAGCCACCAATTGGGGCTCCGACCAAGGATTCTCGGTCGGCTAAGGGTTTACCCCATCGGCTGTCAGTTACCCTCACTCCCGACCGACCCCGTCGCAGGTGAAGGGTGGTTCAGGCCAGAGGCAGCTTCTCGAGGACTCTTCCCAGTCCGAGATGATTCCTCCTCTTCTCCAAGCGACTGGACTTGGAGTCTTCAGGAGGTCAGCCAATGGACGATAGCCCGTCGTCCTTCCTAGGACTGCTTCGCTCATCTCGAGTCTACCGGATGGAGCTCGAACCCGCTTCCAAACGGGCCAGGTATCCCTCACGGAGATTCTGGACCGAGGGATTCTCCGGACGGAGGCTTTCCGTGGCCGAGGCCATAGGGGTCCAGCACTGGAACTTTGGCAGCGCCCTGCTTCCTGCCCTGCGCCTTCGCCAGGATGGCCAGGAAGTATGCGTCCTGCACGTTCCTTTGTCCCGTTTTTTCGGAACACCCCTCTGCTGAGGGGTTGGTTACCGACAGCGTCCTCGCCACGGGCAACGCCAGGGATGTGGACAAACCTCCTGACAAGGAGTCCAAGAAATTGACTCATGTCGGGCGAAAAGTCTACGCCAGGCCCTCTCTCGGTTTCTTTCAGGCCAGTTCGCTGCCCTTTATGGCACATTTTCCTATGCCCTGTTGGGCTCCCCGGATGAGGTCATCCTCATCTTCCCCGCCGATCTGTAGACTACGGTTAAGCAGGTGCGGGACCAGGCAGGGCAGTGGCCAAACAGCAGCTCCAGACTGCTTTGGATGTAGGGGCCCATGTGCCAGATCGGTGGCGGCCGCAGTGGCTATGCGTCATGTGGCTTGGCTGAGGATATCCACCTTTACTTCGGATACCCAGCATGTTGGCGGATGTTCCTTTTTGGGACTGACCTCTTCGGCCCTGGGGTGGAAGGTCACCTGCAGAGGATCGAGAAGTCAATGCCCTTTGACTCGGTCTCTTCTATCAGAAGGACAAAGGCCAGCCAAACCACAGCCTAAGCTCCTTTCGTCCTTCTGTGCCCCTAGCGCCTGCCCAGCATCGTCAGGGGCCAGCAGGCTCGGCCTTGGTATCCCAAACCCAAGCCGCCAGCTCCTCTAACAGGAGGCAGGAGAAAGGGCTCAGGAGGTCCCTCGCGCCCTCCTCCAAGCCTGCCCAGTGATCGGGCTGAGGGGTGTCGCCCATCCCCGTCACTCATTCCCTGTGTCCCGTGGGGACGCCCTGCCCGCACTTCCCTGCCTGGGTCCGCTGTTACCACGGACAGGTGGTTCTTGAGGTGGTGGAAGAGGCCGCTCTGAATTGAGCAGGCACCACCTTCAGAGCCGTCACCCTCGGGGCTTCGGGATCCCCAGCCTCACTGGCGTGCTCGCCGAGCCGACATCGCCTCCTCCTCCAGAAGGAGGTGGTAGAGAGGTAGGACCCTCTTTCAGACCCAGGGTTTGTGTCCAGGTACTTCCTGGTTCCAACGATTGGGGCTGGCGCCTCATTCTACCCACACTACCTAAACAAGTTCCTAAGGTCTCTAACCTTCAGGATGGTCACTCTGGCTCAGATACTACTATCCTTGAACGCGGGCGGGTGGTTCTGCCTCTGGACTTGCAGGAGCGCTTTTTTCAATGTCCCTATCCGTCCGCCCCACCAGAGATTCCTTCGCCTCCGAGCGGAAGGATCTCTTCTAGTTCCAGCCATGCCCTTCGCTTGTCTCCAGCTCCCAGGGTCTTCACCAAATGGCATGGCAGTGACAGCATTCTCATGGGCGCCCGAGGGTCAGGTGTACCTTACCTGGACGACTGGCTGATAGCAGTCCCTCCAGGAAGGAGGCGGAGTGGTCCAGAGATCTGGCTCTCCAGGTCTAGTTTCAACTGGGCCTTCTATCAACGAGGCCAAGTCGGAACTCGAGTCAAGCAGGTGATTTTATTCATCGGGGCGCAGCTTCGACTCTTCGAGCCAGAGCTGCTCCCGGCGGACAGGGCCGAGGTTCTTCCTCCTTGCCCGATCATTTCTGGTTGGGCACTTGCGCCTGCCCGGGACTTCCTGCGCCCTGGTCTCATGGCCTGCCTGTACCAGCGTGGTCCGCTGGGCTCGCTGGAACATGCGTCCTTCAGTGGGACTGGCCAGCCAGTGGTCACACCCGCGATCCCTTGACCAGTTTGTGTCGGTGACACAGGGATGAACGCCTCCAGTGGTGGAACCGCTCCAGATCATTTGCAGGAGGGCAATCCCTGCTCGTCCGCCTGAGCCGACGGGTCTCTCTGTCGTCATCGATGCCTTCTGATGGGTTGGGGTGCCCATCTGGGGAACATGGCTCATGGCTCTGGCCTCGCGGAGTCCCGATGCCATTATCAACCTGCTGGAGCTCCGAGTGGTCCGTCACCAGCTCTCACCGCTTTGTCTGTCTCCTCCGGGTCATGTCCGAGTCCAGACGGACAATACCACCACCATGTATCTATCTAAACCGCCAGGGGGACGCTGGCCCATGCTTCCTATGGCAGAAGTCTCCGCATTTGGTCACTGCATGCAGCCTGGAGGCGGATCTCCAGCTATTCACGTGGCAGGAGCCTCCAACACTCCTGGCCGATGCCCTGAGCCGGATAGGGCTGCATCCCACGAGTGGTCTCTCCTGCCGAGGTAGTACAGCATCTGTTCTCCTTTGGGGCACACCTCAGGTGGACCTGTTTGCTCCATGGAGAACGCGAGCTGAGTCTGTTTTATGCCCGCCCCTCAGCAGGGCTCGCTGCAGGATGCCTTTCGAGGCAATGGACCCCGGCCTCTTTTACGCCTTTTCCATTTCCCTTGATCCACAAGGTGCTTCTCCTGGCGAGGGAGGGACAAGGCGAGGTGATTCTGATAGGCCCCAGACTGGCCCTCGCCAGTTCTGGCAACCAGATCTCCCTCAGTCTCAGCTCCAGGACCTGCTGCAGCTTCCAGCTCGCCTCGGATCTGTTTCCTATCAATCTCAGAAGGTGTTCCATCCGGACCTTCAACTCTCGCACCTGACGTGTCTGGTTCCTGAGCTGCCAGAGTTCCAGGCTTTGGGTCTTTCCGACGAGGTCCTCAATGTAGTGGAGGCGCCTTATGAGCTTCCACCAGAAAATGTTATGCCTTCAAATGGAAAAGGTTTTCATTTGGTGTCAGGCAAGGGCTTGGGACCCTTTCCTCCTGTTCCTTGGCAAGCATCTTGGACTATTTTATGGTCCCTTTCAGTCAAGGGCTTAGGTCGACGACCCTAAGGGTGCACCTTGGTGTTATCTCTGCCACTGGCGCTGGGCTGGAAGCAGTCGGTGGCGAGGAGAAGGTGGTCTACGCTTTTTCAAAGGCCTTGATCACATTTCCTCCAGTGCGGGGTCCCCACCCGTGGGATCTACTGCTGGTGACTGGCAGCTCATGGGCGCTCATTCGTGAACCCATGCACAGGTGTGCTCTCTCACCTGTCGTGGAAGACCGCTCTTGGTGGCTATCACGTCAGCCAGAAGGATGGGAGAGCTCCAGGCGCCTTCCATCGAGTCTCCCTTACCTGGTCTTCCAGAGGACAAGGTTGTCCTGCGCCCACCACCAAATTCCTTCCTGGTGGTGTCGGAGTTTCACCTTAACCAGGTGTTGACTCTGCCGGTGTTCTACCCCAATCACACCTCGGAGGTCATTATAGGCTCCATACTGGACTCCTAGAAGGCGCCCGCCATTATAAGTGAGCGCACGGCATGAAATTCCGGGAGAGGTTCGCCAGCTGTTTGTCACCTACGCTGGAAGCCGCATCTGGTAGACCTGCAGCCAAGCGGGATCTATAAGCAGGTAGGAACCTCCTGCATAGATCTCAGCAGGTTGGCGGGCATGTGGAGCCCCAGAGGGATAAGAGCTCATTCTACCCGCCATATTGCTGCAACGGTGGCTGCCTCCAGGGACGCCCCTATCCAGGAAATCTGCAGGCTGCTACCTGGAAGTCAGCAACATCTTCATTACCCACTCACCACATCGACCTTGAGTCACGCCGGTGCTGGTTTTTAGCCTCGGTTCTCCAGTCTCTCTTCCCAAGTAAGTATATGGGGGTGTGTGCGTCTTTGGCCTCCCTCCTCCCGGAGAACTGCTAGGAGTCTGCCAATGAGTGTGGATGAACAACAGATCCATGTCCCTAGAAATACAGGTTACTCACCTGTAACAGGAGTTCGAATGGTCATGTTGTTCATCCACACGACCCTCGATCCTCCTCCACGTCTGAGACAACCTGAGCTTCAGCCCAGATCTATGGCCATGGGGGCTGAGCCGAGAGTTATACCACCCGGTGGGTGGAGGAGCAAGCTTGAAGACCTTCCGCAAGATTTAAAGCGCAAGGATACTGCCATGAGTGGGACAACATATTCTATCTTAGAACTCCTGCGTTGGTATTTGATTAATGTCTGACTATCATTGATAAGTAAATCTTTTTTTTTTCATTTCAAAGGATTGTTTTTCTATGAATGATTTACTGTACTTTTTTAGTTTTATAAAACAATAGTATTAATTGTTTGGTGTTTGTTCTACTCTCCAGTGTCATGTTAAATGTGTAAATTAACCAGCAGGTATGTAACACTATTATCTTTATACTGATACACTTATTTGGCTTGCCACTCTGCACTGGCCTGAAGAGCAAAAAAAGACACCAGACAATGACCCTTGGGCTATTCTGCTGGGCATTCTCAGAAGGCAGTCTTACCCAGAGGATAGAAACTCTCTGGCCTCCTATTTTCTTGAACTCTGATTATACACTCACCTCACATACCTCGAACACAACACACTTTACGTCTGAATTTACTTAGATCTGTCACAGTATTGTAAAGTGGTACTATCTCCCCCCCAAAAAAAATTTCCCTTAGATCAAAATACAGATATTATGATTGCTTTCCTTCTGTCGCGTTCTCTAATGTAGATGGTTTTGTATCTACTTCCTTTTTTCGAAATAAAAGTGAATAACTGACATCCACCATATTAGTGTTAACAACACTACGAACTGCTCATTACATAGTCCTCGCTGTATTCCCCTGCTTCCTTTCCAAAACTTGTGAATAATGACACAGGCAGTAAACAGCCAGTTACTGCAACAAATTGTACAGCAGGTGAGCAATCATCAAATGTGTTTTTTAATCTAGAAACAATATGAGGCCAAGAAGTCCCTTTAAAGAGCACCTATTGTGCTCTTCAGAAAACTTCCCAACTCCCCTTTAAAAGCACTTATCATGCTCTTCAAAAGCCCCCCAGCAGCCCTGGCTCACTGGCTAAGCCTATTACTCAGCTGAAACTGAGAAATTTTTGTATTATCCTCATTGGACGGGATTGTAAATTGACTCTGGATCCTGCTGCCCGGTCCCTTCCCGTGTCTGGTTTTTAGCACCAGCCCTGCATGCTGACATTCTGTGATATATAATTGTTTGGAGCACTGGGACACCCTCCATAGACGTAAATAGGAATATCTTTTAAATTTCTTATATATTTTAGGTCATTATGACTGAAATCACAGTCACCACTCAGTTAATGACCTTGTTAGTGAAATGATGGCTTTAATTTCAAATGACCCTCTAAAATATATTTAAAAAACTGGCCCAGTGGCGCTGAGGCGCTGGATGCCTTACCTTGGCATGAGGCGACTCAGGTTCGGGAGCGACCTCGGGTTATCGGGGTGCGGGGGGGCAAGATTGAGCATTTGCTTTCCTCTCCCTGTTGGGGTGGGGGGTTGCCCACCTGTAGTCCCACCATCACCGAATGGAGGTTTGGGCGGTACCAGGCTTGGTGGGTGTCCATAAGACGCAGTGCATGTGCTGCCCCACACATACATCAATACTTTTGGGGACACATGGGAGTGAGTTGGGAGAAAACTTGGAAAAACCCATAAAATACTAATTAAAAAATAGATATATATTTAAAAAAGGGGAATTCAAAAGATACCGCTCCTTGTTTCTGTGGAGCTTGCCACCACACTCTCCAAACAGTTGCATCACAAAATGTCAGGGCATCAACATTCAGACTAGGAAGGGGAAAGGATCAAATGTCCAGCTGCATAGAGCCAATTTGAAAACCCTTCCTGTGAGGATGATTTAAAAAATATGAAACTTGGACTAAATAGCCACTGAGGTAAGACCATTTGGGGGGGAGAGGTTAGTACAGGACCAAAATTGGTATGCTTTCACATGCTATAAAATGGTGAAACTAGCTTTATACAGTAATAAAACACAATTTCATTGTAAACAAGCTTGATATAATCATTTTGTAACCACATTCTACAGGCCAGTGCTATTCAGTTATGTTCTGACAGGTTGAGAGGTATCTCGACCCAACATAATACTGTCCAACATTAGTGAGGAAGTGTTGGTACAGACCGTCCATAACATCCATCCACACAAATGTAGACGTGGGTAGGACATAAGCTATTTCAAAATGAAACAAGATTGAAGAACCCACCCCAAAAAACTCTTCTGAGCATACTCTTCACAGTTGCCCACCGGTCTGTTTTTGAATTGCCGTGGTACTGTATGTAGAACAATGTGTGTGCGTGTGTTTGAAGTTGAAAAGGTACAAATTAAAAAATGCTGTGTGAAAAAAAATTGCCTTTTCTGTCATTTAAGCCTGCTTCGTTCATGTGTATGTTTTTATTTTTTCCTTTAAAATGTTTATGAGTAGGAAGGGGTGCACAGAAAAGCTCCTCAAATCATTCAATACCTTTTTTCAGTTGTGGCCTCTGTGAAGTGCAGTAATCTTCATCTTATATCAGGTCATCACCCCCCACCCCAACCAACCACCACCACCACCACCACCATTCAAACTTAGTGTAAGTCGAATCTGGAGACCTTTTTTCAGGAGGCATTTTAACACCCAAATTAACTTTGTAAGGTACAAAGTCTAAATTGTATTGATACGTATTAACAGAAATTAGAAAACTGTATCCATAGATGTCTTAATTGTTGTTGTACAATCTCTAATCTATCTGTGAGATCTGGCTGTCCATCCCTAGCTACCTGGATACATATATGGTTGTCATATGTAACTGTATTGTTAAAAAAAATTACTGCAGCTGGTAGAACCGTTACTTAACCACTGACAGTGTGTGATTTGCCATCCGGGTTGGTCATTTACAAAATTGGCGTCCCTCTCTTTGCCCTCTATGCACTCCTTTCAGCTTCACTGTTGACGGTAGCAGCGACTTCTTCTCAAGTTGGAGGTTGGGTTATAGAATGCAAGCTGTTATACTACCAACACAGGTATGTAACATTCTCAATTTTTTTTATTTACCCCATTTCACCCCACCCCAACAATAGAGTCGTGTAGCTGAACCCTTCTTCCCTGAGGGCAGGCGGCAGTTGCCTTCACAACGTGTGCTGCTCAGAAGTCGACCAGTAGGGGATGCATCAGCTTTAAGCAGCCTGCACCCACTTTTCCTGTGAGCCAAGCACCTCACCTCCACAACGTGCCCAGTCCCGTGCTGGCTTTAGTGTGGGATTCGGGGGCTTGCACACAAAGCCCGGTCTCTTAGTTGGCGTGCTGGTCCCATGCCATTAAACCAATATACTAGCATACCACAATGCCAGCGGAGGAGGCCTAATGGTCTATCATGTCTGCTCGATGGTCATTTGGAATTTTTTTTTTTTTTTAAGGATGGCACTCACCTTGCTTCCTTAAACTGAAATATGGAGCCCGTCTTCTTCCCCTGCTGCTTTAAATCCCACCCACCTTGAAAAGAGGGGGACCACCACCACTTTGATTAGAGAGTTTAGCTATTAACCAGTATGGTAGCCTAGCACTGATGATGACATGAGGACACTGCTTAGTTAAAAAAAAAAACAGTTATTGTATAGTATTGACTGATTTTCTTGTAGTTTAACCTTTGATGCTGCAGTCTGTAGTGCTTCTCAGGGTACAGATCCAAAGTTCATTAAAGCAGGCCATCACACACACAGTACTTGTAAGTGCAGCTTTATTTTATTTTGTACAAAATGTTTATATAGCACCATAGGTAAGTAAAAAGTAAATGTAACAGAGGTTATACAGAAATACTGCACTTTTGGCCCCCTCAAAAAAAAATCATATCAGTTCTATTGTATTGGCCATCCCAGAAATTAAGACAGTGAACTTGGTTTACTACTTAATTCAGGAACTAGTGACAGTAAGTGAACAAACTAACTTACAGAATGCCATTAAATGTGGAGCTGTGCTGCCTAGCAGTCCAAATCAGTGATGGAACTCATTTAAATAACCAAAGCTTCATCTACTACCTACTCAGAAAAGGCATCTTGAACCTGTCAGTCTGGGAGCAGTGAATGGACATTAAAAAAGAAGAATACAGTTACTCCGCCACAAGTGGAAATTTGCTAGATTTGTGGGGTTCTGTGCCCCCAACCTCACTCTGATTTGCTACTTAGCTCCCCAGAAACTAGTACTGTAGTAGTCATGTCTTTACTCGGCTGGACACCAAAACAAAAAAAACCAAAACACAGTGGTCAATATATGTAGCAGGTATCCTTAACTTAAAGGCCATTTTGCCGTTGTCATTATCTTTTTGCTCTGTGGCTGCTGACTGAGCATGGAACTTGAGCATTGGTATCTAGCCCCGAGAAAGGCAATTGCTGGTAGCATCAGTGTGCAGGACAGTGATATACCGTAGCTGTTCTGAATTTTTTATTTAAAGGATCACCCTCAAACTAAAAATGAAAGACTAAAGCAGTAGTAGTACAACAGACACCAGAAAAGTTGTTGGTTCAGTTGTAGCAAGGGGTTGGATACCCTAAAGAGCAGTTAATAAAAAAAAGGCCAAATGGCTCAAACCTGAACAAATTCTACAAAATTTAAAAAGTTAAAAAAACTAAATTGTGTGCACATTTAAAAATGACTGTATGTATGTAGCACCATTGGGTTTAGAGAAATACAAAAAAACTACTGTGTTACAGTTGTGTGGTTATTTTTTTCTTGCCATATAAAAAAGGTCATCACGCAGCTTCGGCTTGGAGCTTGTTTGCTTGGCTACTTTGCCGAAGTGCCAACCGGCTGATGTTTAGCAGATACCACAGCTTTTGATGCAGGAAGAACTCACTGACCCACACAAGCCACTGCTTGCCATCACACCGCACTTGGAGTACTTGTCACGGCAGAGGTCAGCTAAAGGAAAACAAAAGAAATGATTGTTACTCGACACAGAATAGACACTCACCTATACATGCATAAACAAGCCTCTGCTCCCTTTCTGTTCATTTAATTTCTTATAGTTTTCATCAGTATTTCTTTTAAGTAACTAAAACAAGGAACAGACTTTCTGAGCACTGCTTCACTTTCTAGAGTTTTTCAGACACGTGTTTCAACAACTGCCATTGAAGCACTTCTGTAGGCTCTGCCACAACTCATGGGCAACCAAAAGTCAGACTTGAAAGATAACCACATTGACCCTCAAGTCATTTGTTGTCCTGTAGCAGTTTAAAATACTGGTTCAAGTTCTGTTATCGACTCATTCAACTGCCGTTTTTCATTACATATTCTGTTCATTGATTAGAAATGCCTTTTTTTTTTTTTTTAACACCCATCGTTTAACATCAAATCTTACTTCAAGGGGGCTCTTATAGCAGGCAGCACCTGTAGGTCTGAAGCCACCAGGCACCAGGACCACGCAGAAAACTTCTAGCTAGCAGTCTGTCACAGGGGACCGTCCCTGCCAACATCAGCACGCTGACGTCCGCCAATCCTATACAGGGGTGTCCCCAACATCTACCTCAGTTCTTTCCCACCATTGACCTGTTCACATCAGACCTTCACGGACACCAGCTTCGGTTGGGCGCTATTTTTCTTGTGTTTAATCCGTGCTTTTTTCTTCTTTTTAGTCATCAAAACATTGAGTTTTCTGTTTTTTCTCCTGAGTTTGCCTTCTTCTCAAGCCTCGTCTTCTGACTGACTAATGAAGTGTGCCTGCGGCAAGCAGATTCTCACTAACAACAGTCACTCTTCCTGCTTGCTCAGCTTAGGCCCATACCATGACACCGAGGCCTGCCAGCACTGCCGGGACTTCAGCCAGGCCACACACAGACGCCGCTTGAAGCCCTTAGAAAGCTACCTACTTTAATAGAACTTGGCAGTGATGGAGAAGAACTACAGGCCAAAAGTTCCTCTACCTCCATGGCTGCTGCTTCTTCACAGAAGAAGGAGAAATCAAGCAGGAAGCAGAAGCATCGGGACCATCCCCGGTCAGCTTCTTGCTCGCAGTCACCGCACAGACCAGCCACTGCCTCTGTGTCTTCCTCCCGCAGGGGGTTGGCCCATCCTGCTCCATCAACCATTACCTCCTCCGGGCTGCCAGTGGTCCAGCCACCCGTGCTTATCTCTAGTTCGGGCAGCAGCTCTTCTGGGCAGCAGACATCATCCCCTGCCTCCCAGCCCCTGACACTCAGGCCCTTAGCTCCCATGGGTTCTCAACCAGGTGGCTTGGCCGGGATTGGAAACTCTGGTGGCGGGTCTTTGCCCATCGCCCCCTGGCCAAGGCATTGTCTTTGTCGGTCCCCGACTCTGAGGCTCACGCTTGTCCTTCCAGGCATCGCCCGGCTCAAGCACTCGTCTCCTTCTCTACGTAGGCGTCGCCTCTGCCCTTGCCTCGGGGGGCCCTATTCCCCACAGGTGCCACCGTCATGTTTGGGGCCAATATGGCTACTTCCTCAAACCGTCGCCAGCCTTCACCACTTAGGCTGGTGCCAGCCACGCCATAACCTCAGCTGACAACTCCATAGCCGTTGTTGCCTCGGCCTCAACCAGCGCTACAGCTGATGTCTGCTGGTCCTCGTCAAGATCCACAGCCAGCGCCGGGTGGAACTGCACCAGGGTACCCTACGCCGACTTCCCCGCTGTTGCACCCGTACCCCCCCTCCACAGTACCTGTATCCTCTGCTTTATCATCCACCTCCACCAGTGGATTATAATGCTCTTTTCACTGCTTGGTGGTCCTTCATGCAGAATAAGGACACACCCAGGAGGCCTTCTTCCCCCTCCACCTCCCTGGGACCGCCCACCTCAGGACTCGACCATGACATGGGGGTCCTCCAGAAGGCATACTGGCATGGGCTGTGGCCAGCATGTCGACGAATGTTGCCCTTGACACTGGTCCCTGACAGTGAGCCATCAGGGGGCTTCTCTTCTCCTTCAGAGTCCTCTGGGGGCTCCTCCGAGGGGCAGGACCAGGCTAGGGAGGCCCCTAAATCCCTTCCTGATGATCCTACCTTTCTTCGTTATGCATCATATCCAGTCCCTCATGGGATGGGAAACAGGAGCTGGACCCGGAACACTGTCGCCCAGCCATTTATTTGTGGAAAAAGGAGACCCTCCCCTTGGTGGTGCCTCCTTTAATCGATTCTTATGAGGACATTACCAGGGCGATGTGGAACCACCCAACCTCCACCCCGGCCTTACCCAAACAGGTACCATGCTCCAGTAGGCAAGCCCTTCTTAGGGGAGTACCCCATGGCGGATTCCATGGTCATGAATGTGGCCCATGACCACACTAAGAGACCCAAAAACCTCAGTACCCACCCTCCAGACAAGGAGTCTAGGCAGCTGGATCAGTGGGGCAAGCAAATGGATGCCTCTGCCACCCTGCCCATTCAAGCTGTGAATTGTTTGGCCCATATGGTGCAGTACCAGAATGCCCTTTGGGATCAGGCGAGGGATCTGGTTCAGACTCTTCCGAAGGATCCTACCAAAACTCAACTGGCCCAGTTCTTAAAGTCTGGCTCAGATGTAGGCACTCACGTCCTAAAGCCGGCATACGAGACTGTCAGTGCCTCCAGGTATGGGGTGGCAACAGATGTCTATCTTCATCACCATTCGTGGCTTAGGGTATCTGGCTTTGCTCCTGATGTTCAAGCCAGTATCTTGGATGCCCCTTTCAGAGGTTCCGTTCTTTTTGGGGGGGGGTGGCCAAGACATTATCTCCCACCTCCTTGAGTCTGGCAAAGTGCTTAGATTGCTTCATTCCCTCTACCGATCTCAGCCTCTGACTGCCCAGCATCAGTCCTTTTGTCAATCCTCTTGCCAGCCCGCCAACGACCAGCAGGTGAAGGGACCCTTCAAGCGCAAGGCTCAAACCCTTCCAGTCACAGTGGCTGCCCCTAGGGCCCCACGAGTGCCCACAGCCACTCTGCCCACCCCCAAGTCCCACAGGTGCCCACAGCCACTCTGCCCACCCCCCCAAGTCCACCGCCTGACTCCTTCCGACCCTCCCAGCAGAGATCTTGGGGGTCGGGGTCGCTTTCTCCCCTTACCTCATGGGGTGGCAAGAAGCACTCACAGACCAATGGGTGTTACAGCTTATCAAGCACGGTCACACCCTAGAATTTCTGGAACCCCCTCTAGAAAACCCACCCTTGCCCTCCCACTACCCTTCTGCCTAACTCTCCCTCATCCTGGAAGAGATTCGGGCCCTCCTGCACATGAGGGCCACAGAGCCCATCCCTCCGGCTCAAAGAGAAAGGGGTTCTACTCCTACTTTTTCTTCATCCCAAAGAAGACCGGGGATCTGAGGCCAATCCTGGACCTCAGCCACATAAACCTGTACATAGAGTACAAACGTTTCAGGATGGTCACTCTACAGGGACTGCTGCCCCTCCTTCAGCAGGGGGACTGGCTCTGCTCCTTGGACATGCAGGATGCCCACCTCCATATCCAAGTCTTCCCTGCCCACTGCCGCTTCCTCTGTTTCTGTTTCCAGGAGGACCATTTTCAGTTTTGGGCCCTTCCTTTTGGCCTTACTTCAGCATCTCGGTTTTTTACCAAGTGCCTGACAGTGGTGACCGCAGCTCTGAGGAGATGAGGCTTTTACATGTTCCCATACCTGGACGACTGGAAGCTGACAGCCCCGTCCAGATGGATAACATGACCTTAGATATTACATCAACAAGAGGGGGCACTCATTCTTATCCCCTTTGTTGGGAAGCGGTGAAAGTCTGGTTCTAGGGACATGGATATGTTGTTCATCCACACTGTCTGACAGGTTCCTTGCCACCTTAAATCTTGCCGGAAGGTCTTCAAGCTGGCTCCTCCCACCCACCCGGGTGGTAAAACTCTCGGCTCCACCCCATGACGCCAGATCTTCCTTTTATTTATTTATTTAGTTTTTGTTGACCGGGTAAGTGCACTAGACAAATCCTGCCTATTTTCAGGCACGACCCGGGGGCCGGGGATACAGATGAATGCCAACTGACCTTGAACCAGATTAAGCTGTTGGTGGTATTTTTAGTGAATGAGGGAAATTTGGCCAGGACACCGAGGAAATTCCCCTACTCTTTCGGAGCAGTGCCATGGGATCTTTAACATCCACCTGAACTACCACCAATCCAGGCAGATGGGACCTCGGTTTAACGTCTCATCTGAAAGACGGCACCTCAGAAGTGCAGCACCCCTCTCATGCTGCACTACAGTGTCAGTACTGGGATATTAACCCAAGTGCCAGATGTGGGAACTGAACCCACAGCCCTCTGATCTCCCGGCCTCAGAGGCGAGTGTGCTACCTACTGAGCCACTTGGAAGCTCAGGTTCCCTCCTTAACGCTCTGCATGATGGACTGGATCCTAATTCTTTGGTTCGTCCGAAACTCATTTTAAAATTTTCAAGACTTCGGTCTTCCTTTTCCGTCACGGCTGCGATGGACAAATTGACTCCCGGTTTTCGGCGGTGCCCTTCTGGGCAGAAGATGTCCAGGACGGACCCGCACTCCACGTGCGTCTACTGCCTCAGCCTAGAACACAACCCGCAGGCCAGCGTGTCATGCTGTTCGTTCTCGGCCAACGTCCTGGAGGACCGCTCTGCCCGGTTAAAGCTAGGGCGCCCCGAGGAGCGCTACCCGCCGGTAAAGTCGAAGGAGACCCGTTGGGCGGTTACTGCGGCGGCTGACTCGGCTGAGCAGCTCGAGCAGATGATCGCCCTCGAGGAGGAGGCGGCCCAGGCCGCATCTTTCTCTTCCTCGGTCGCGGCATTTATCCCACTCTGTTTGGGTACCTCATATTCAGCTTCGTTCAAGGAGCTTTGCCAATCCCTTTCCACGAAGGGAGAAGGGCCATCGGGACATTCCTCTCGGTCCAAAAAGAAGGATTCTAAGAGTAAGTCCCATCGTCGGCATTCATGGGAGTGGGAGAGGTCCCCTTCCCCGGACAGCTGACTGTCGATTTCGGTCGAGGTTGCGGCTAAGGCCGCTGGCTTCACGGCATCCCCGTCAGGCCAGCCAGCCGAGACACCCGTCGATGCGGTCGAGATTTTTCTTGACCCATCGGACGGGCTGTCGACTGGTGAGGCCGACAACCCTTCTTCGCCGGTTCCCCCGGTGGAGACCGAGGATCTGCCTGCGCCCCCAGTGCAGCAGTCCCCGGTTAAGGTGTCCGAGTGGAGGGAGAGCGGGTGTCCCCCGCTCCTTCCCAGGCCCGTCCTCGGAAACACCGAGAATCTCAGTCTCGGTCTCGGACCTCTTCTCAGTCCAACCGATCCCACCGACATCGGCGGACTCGGCACCGAAGTAAGTGGCGCCGCCGCTCGTTCTCGTCTTCCTCCTCGGAAGAGGAGAGGCTTCGGTGCAAATCGCGTCGACACTACGAGGACTTGATGTGGCAGCAGTTACTTTTGTCTGGGAGAAATTCGACGCCTTCCCCGGCCATCAAGTGGCTGTCACCCGAGCAGCCGAAACAACCCCTCGCTGCAGTCGAGATGCCCAAGCCTGGGCCGGTTGTTCGGCCGAAACCTGCTGCCCCACCGATTGTGGTGGAACCTCTACCTCCACAACCGATATCGGGGGCGCCGACCAAGGACTCTCAGTCGGGTCAAGGCCTGCCCCACAGGTTGTCGGTCACCCTCACTCCCGACCGTCTTCGGAGGGTGGTTCAGGCCCTAGGCAGCTCTTCGCGGACTCCTCGGAGTCCGACGACGACGACTCATCCCTGTTCTCCAGGCTGGTTGACCTGGAGTCCTCTGGGGGCCAGTCACTGGACAAAAGCCCATCGTCCTTCATGGGTTTGCTTTGGCTCATCTCGGAGTCCACCGGGATGCAGCTCGAGCCCGTATCTAAACGGGCCAAGTATCCCCTGACGGAGATACTGGACCGAGGGGATTCACCCACTGAGGCCCTTCCGCTGGCTGAGGGCATCGTAGACCCAGCCTTGGAGCTTTGGCAGCGGCCTGCTTCCTGTCCTGCGCCCTCGGCCAGAATGGCCAGCAAGTATGCGGTCCCTACCGTCTCTTTGCCCGGGTTTTCGGAACACCCCTCTCCTGAGGGGTTGGTCACTGACAGCGTTTTCCGGCGTTCTGGGAATGCTAGGGACGTGGACAAGACCCCCGACAAGGAGTCCAAAAAGCTGGACTATGCCAGGTGGAAGGTGTACGCTGCATCCTCCCTTGGCCTCCGCCAGGCCAGCTCGGCCGTGCTGATGACACACTTCTCCCACGCCCTTATGGGCTCCCTGGATGAGGTGATCCCTCATCTCCCGGCCGACCTGCAGACCACAGTCCAGCAGGTTCGGGACCAGGGTAGGGCGGTGGTGAAGCAGCAGCTCCAAACAGCTCTGGAGATAGGAGACTTCTGTGCCAGATCGGTTGCGGCTGCGGTGGCCATGCACCACAGAGCATGGCTGAAGATATCCACCTTCACGGCGGATACCCAGCACAAATTGGCGGACGTCCCTTTCTTGGGGACCGACCTCTTCGGCCCTGGAATGGAAGGTCACCTCCAGCGGATCGAGAAGTCCAGTGCCACTCTGGACTCGGTCACCTCCACCCAGAAGGACAAAGGCCGCCAACAGCAGCAGCACAAGTCCTTTTGCCCTTCTGCGCCTGCGGCACGTCCGGCCCAACAGCACCAGCACCAGGGCCAGCAGGCTCACGCTTGGCATCCCAAGCCCGTGGCTTCCTCTAGTAGGAAGCAGGGAGGTAAAAGCCCAGGAGGTCCCTTGGCCGGTCCCTCCTCCAAGCCTGCCCAGTGACGGGTTGAGGGGTGTTGCCCCCAGCCCCGTCACTCCCCCCTGGGTTCCCCCCGTTGGGGGATGGCTCCGCCACATCCTTTCCGCCTGGTCTGCTATCACCACGGACCGCTAGGTGTTGGAGGTGGTAGGAAAGGGCCTGCCTCTGGAGTTCGAGCAGGCTCCACCCTTTCGAGCCGTCGCCCCTCGGGGGGCCACGGGGTCCGCAGCCTCACTGTCGGCCTGCCAAGCCGATACTGCCCTGCTCCTCGAGAAAGAGGTGATCAGGAAGGTGGCAGATCCCCCTCCAGACCCGGGGTTTGTGTCCAGGTATTTCCTGGTCCCAAAACGGATGGGGGGTTGGCGCCCCCTTCTCGACCTGCACGACCTGAACAGGTTCCTAAGGTCTCGGACCTTCAGGATGGTCACTCTGGCTCAGATTATCCCATCCTTGGAACGAGGCATGTGGTTCTGTTCCCTGGACCTTCAGGATGCTCTTTCACGTCCCAATCCATCCGTCACATCAGAGATTCCTCCGGCTCAGAGCAGAGGATCCTCTCACAGTTCGGGCCATGCCCTTCAGCCTCTCCCTAGCTCCCAAGGTCTTCACCAAATGCATGGCAGTGGTGACAGCATTCTCTCGGCGCTGGAGGTCTGGTATACCCCTACCTGGACGACTGGCTGATTGCAGCCCCTCCAGAGCGGAGGTGGAGCGGTCCAGAGATCTGGCCCTCCAGGTTTGCTCTCAGATTGGCCTCCTCATCAACGAGGCCAAATCGGAACTCGTGCCAAAGCAGGTGATACATTTCATCGGGGCAGAGCTCGACTCTCTTCGAGCCAGAGCACGGCTTCCGGTAGACAGGGCCGAGGTTCTTTCCTCCTTTGCCAATCATTTCAGGTTGAGCAATCGCGCCCTGCCCAGGACTTCCTGGGCCTCATGGTGGCCTGCACCAGCGTGGTCCGTTGGGCCCGCTGGTACATGCGTCCCCTTCAGTGGGGACTGGCCAGCCAGTGGTCACAGCACTTCGATCCGCTGAGTCAGCTAGCAACAGTGACCCAGGAGATGTGGAACGCTCTCCAGTGGTGGACCGTTCCGGCACATCTGCAGGAGGGCATCCCGTTTGTCCGCCCCAAGCTGATGTTCTCTCTCTCGACCGATGCCTCTCTGATGGGTTGGGGTGCCCATCTGGGGGAGCACAGAGCGCATGGCCTCTGGTCTCCTCGGGAGTCCCGATGCCACATCAACCTGCTGGAGCTTCGAGTGGTTCGTCTAGCCCTCACCGCCTTCACTCTGTTTCTACGGGGTCAAGTGGTTCAGGTCCAGATGGACAATACCACGACCATGTACTACCTAAACCGCCAGGGCGGGACGCGCTCCATGCCTTTGTGCAGGGAAGCTCTCCACATTTGGTCTCTTGTGCGCAGCCTGGAGGTGGATCTCCTCGCCATTCACATGGCAGGAGCCTCCAACACCCTGGTCGATGCCCTGCGGATAGGGCCTGGGCCCCACGAGTGGTCTCCCTGCCAGAGGTAGTACAAGATCTTCTTCCACTGGGGCACGCCTCAGGCGGACCTGTTTGCCTCCAGGGAGAATGCGGCTGAGACTGTTTCATGCCCGCCTCTCAGCAGGGCTCGCTGCAGGGGGATGCCTTCTCGAGGCCGTGGACCCCGCCTCTTCTACTTTCCCCATTTCCCTTGATCCACAAGGTGCTCTCAAGGCGAGGAGGGACAAGGCACAGGTGATTCTGGTAGCCCCAGACTGGCCCTTCGCCAGTTCTGGTATCCAGATCTCCTCAGTCTCAGCTCCAGGCTCCCAGGTGGCTTTCAGCCCGCCCGGACCTGATCTCAGTCAATCAGGGGAAGGTATTCCATCCGGACCTTCAATCCCTGCACCTGACGGCCTGGTTCCTGAGCGGCTAGATTTCCAGGCCTTGGGTCTTTCCGACGAGGTCCTCAACATCGTTGAGACGTCCCATAAGGAGTCGACCAGAAAATGCTACACCTTCAAATGGAAGAGATTCTCCATTTGGTGTCAGAGCAAGGGTCTGGACCCTTCCTCCTGTTCCTTGGCAAGCATACTGGACTACCTGTGGTCCCTTTCTCAGCTAGGGCTTCGGTCGACGACCCTTAAGGTGCACCTGGCAGCCATCTCTGCTTACCGGGCACGGGCTGGGAAGCAGTCGGCACAGGAGAAGGTGGTCGGGCGCTTTTTCCAAGGCCTTGATCACATATCCCCTCCAGTGCGAGAACCTCCACCTCCGTGGGATCTACTGCTGGTTTTGGCTAAGCTCATGGGCAAGCCATTCGAACTGATGCACAGGTGTGACATCTCTCACCTGTCGTGGAAGACCGCCTTCTTGGTGGCTAGCACATCAGCCAGAAAGATGGGAGAGCTCCAGGCGCTTTCCATAGAGTCTCCTTATCTGGTCTTCCACAGGGACAAGGTTGTCCTGCGCCCCCACCAGAAATTCCTTCCGAAGGTGGTGTCGGAGTTTCACCTTAACCAGGTGTTGACTCTGCCGGTGTTCTACCCCAATCACACCTCGGAGGCCGAATATAGGCTTCATACTTTGGACCCTAGAAGAGCGCTCACTTATTACAAGGAGCGGATGGCTGAAGTTCGGGGAGAGGTTCGCCAGCTGTTTGTCACCTACGCTGAAGCTGCACCTGGCAGACCTGCAGCCAAGCGGACGATAGGCAGGTGGGTCACCTCCTGCATAGATCTGTGCTATAGGTTGGCGGGCATGGAGCCTACCAGAGGGATAAGAGCTCATTCTACCCGCATACCGCTGCATCCTTGGCTGCTTCTAGGGATGTCCCTATCCAGGAAATCTGCAGGGCTGCTACCTGGAAGTCAGCACACACCTTCATCACCCACTACCACATCGACCTTGAGTCACGCCGGGATGCTGGTTTTGGGGCCTCGGTTCTCCAGTCTTTATTCCCTAAGTAGTGGGTGTGTGCCTTGCCTCCCTCCTCCTGGAGAACTGCTAGGAGTCTGCCAGACAGTGTGGATGAACAACATATCCATGTCCCTAGAAATACAGGTTAGTCACCTGTAACAGAAGTTCTAGGAATGGTATATGTTGTTCATCCACATGACCCACCCGACCTCCCCAGCTTCGACGCACAACCTGGCTTCCAGCGGGCTAGATCTGGCATCATGGGGCAGAGCCGAGAGTTTTACCACCCAGGTGGGTGGGAGGAGCCAGCTTGAAGACCTTCCGGCAAGATATAAAGCAGTAAGAAACCTGCCAGACAGTGTGGATGAACAACATATACCATTCCTAGAACTCCTGTTACAGGTGAATAACCTGTATTTCTGGGCTATCAAGCACAGCCTGGAATTCTCAGCCATACATATTCCAGGCACCCAAAACGTCCTGGCCGACAGTCTCAGCCAGGCCAGGTCGAGGGCGGTCGAAGATCTCTTCGAGAGGTGGGGTCACTCAGACCCAGAGTTCAACCTTTTTGCGTTCCCACTTAATGCAAAACTGCCACTTTTCTGCTTGCCCAATCCAGGGCCTGGAATTTTCTGGCATGATGCGTTGTCCCTCTCTCAGAAAGGGAGTTTCCTGTACACCTTCCCTCCCTTCCCGCCTCTACAGAGGGCTCTTCTCAAGCTTCAGTCGGAGAGGGCAGAGATGATCCTCATAGCTCCCAATGGGCCACGTCAGATTTGGTTCCCCCTGCTCCAGCAGCTGGCAGTGGAACCTCCAGTACCCCTGTCCCTGTTTAGCGGCTTGCTCTCCCAGGAACAGGGCACCCTGGTCCATCCAGACATCAAATCCCTGCATCTACATGCATGGCTCATGCAGACTTAGCTATCACCCGCTTTGGAGTTTCTTCCAGGGTTGCTGAAGTACTGGTAGCTGCTAGGAAACCTTCCACGAGAGCCACATATGCCTTGAAGTGGAAACGCTTCTCACTATGGTCTGTTGCTCGCCACCTAGATCCGTTCACCTGTCCGGTGAATTTGATTTTGGTGTACCTACTCTCCGTGTCAAATTCGGGCCTGGGGTACTCCTCCCTTAAGGTGCACCTTTCCACCATCTCTGCATACCATGCGCCTATTGAGGGCATATCTGTTGCCCAGCTGGAGGTGTCCCGCACATTTTTGCAGGGTATTCTGCATTTGAAGCCTCCCATCTGGGATCCTTTCCCTCCATAGGACCTTTTTTTCATGCTGGAAAAACTCACTCTGCCTCCCTTTGAGCCCAGCTGCAAGTTGCAAGCTGCGCTTTCTATCATGGAACATGCTCTTTTTAGTTGCTGTTACTTCTGCTCAGAGGATTTTGAGCTACAGGCTCTGATTTGTAGAGAGCTTTATTTGGATTTTCACAAAGACAGGGTGTCTTTACGTACTAATCCTAAGTTTTTGCCTAAGGTGGTGTCTGAATTTATGTTGAACCAATCCATTCACCTACCAGTTTATTTCCCTGAGTATAGGGGAGGCCTTGCTCCATATTTTGGACGTTCACAGGGTGCTTCGATATTACACAGACCCACCCAGACTGTTCAAAAAACTAATCAGTTATTTGTCTCGTTTGCTCCCCCAAGAGACAGGGGGCACCTGTTTCGAAACCATGTTTGTCTAAATGGTTGGCAAATTGCATTGTTTACTGTTACCGTAACTACAACAGGCCCTTGCCTGGGGCGGTGAAAGGCCACTCCACCAGAGTTATTTATTTATTTTAGTTTTTGGTAGCTGGGTTAGGCTCACTAGGCACAAGTGCCTGTTTTCAGGGGCGACCTGGGAGCACTGGGGGTTAAGTGACATGCTCAGAGTCGCACAGTACAGAAGTGGAGGTTGAGGGAATCAAACCCAGGTCTGCTGGATGGACCAAGCTCATTCACAGCTCATTACTCTAACCTCTAGGCTATACTGCCAGCCCAGGTATGGCTGCCTCTACCGCCTGTTTCAAGAATTTGCGGCTGCCACTTGGGAGTTCTGTCCACACCTTTATTCGGCACTACAGTCTGGACATCACTTCTAGACACAGGGCAAGTTTCGGACTCGCAGTCCTTAAGGGCCTTATTTCATGAGCCTTCTGCTCACATCTTCTGCCTCCTCCCGACTGACCTTTGGGTTGGTTCTGGTACTGCTTGGGACTCAGTCCTACTGGTGTTGCCTGCTGCAAGAGCCCCCTCGAAGTAAGATAGTACAGTTACGTAAGAGCTTACCATAACAGTAGATCTTCTAGAGGAGCTAGTGCAGCAGGCGCTGCTTTCCCTCCCTTTCTCCTTAACACCTCTTTTGCCTTTTCCTCGGCTCTGAGGAACTGCCTCCGTTCTCCAATTTCACCACCTGTTTGTGGTCTCTGGCCGGAGAACTGAGGTAGGTGTGGGGGACTACCTCCTTTATAGGACTGGTGGACGTCAGCGTGCTGACATCGGTGGGGTCAGTCCCCCATGATAGACTGCTAGCTAGAAGTTTTCCGTGTGGCCCTGGCACCTGGTGGCTTCAGTCGTACCGGTGTTGCCTGCTCCTCTTGAAGATCTACTATTACGGTAAGTTCTTACATAACTGTACTTTTTCTTGGGAGTAAAATGAACTAGCATGTAGCCCCATAGTGGAAGAATAGCAAATGATTATAAAAGGAATTTACCAAATGAAGAAAATGACATATGCTTAAACAGACAAGCTGCATTTACATGCAAGTGGTTGAAGTGGGTGCTATGGTAAAATTTTATATTACTCATTGTATATTATAAGGAAGAGGGACATGTGGGGAGTGGTGCAATGCACTGGCTGTGGGGCAGCAATTTTCCAGGAGACATTCTGGAACCTGCATTGCTGCCCTATTTGCAGGCAACTGTCAACTCTGAGGGAGGAGGTTGTCCACCTCCAGGCTGAACTGGCAAGGACTAAGGAGGCCTCCCCACCCAAAGAGCACCAGTTCCACAACCACTGCCTCAGAGGTTGCCATGTGTGAAGAGCAGATGGACCACAGTAGGTTCGGGGAGGGTGAGGGTGGTGGAACAGAGGCGTAGCCCCCAAGTTGCACCTCTACACAAATCATATGTCAGCCTGGCAAATCAAGGTTCCTCTACGATGACACCCTCATTGGAGACCAAGAAAAATGCTGGGGACATCCACAAGGGAGACCCACAAAAGAGTGGCAAGGGACACCACAGGGGAAAGAAACAGCTTCTGATAGGGGACTCAATTGTTAGGGGTGTAGACCTGGGGAAGGGAGAGGAGAGGGAAGTAAGGTGCCTGCCTGGTGCCATGGCTTGGAGGGACAGGAAGCGAATCCTCAGGATTACAGAAGCAGCATCACAGGAGAGGAAACTAGATATCATTGTCCACCTTGGGACAAATGACCTAGCTAGACATGAGATCAGTGCAGTGCAGGATGAATTTGTGGAGTTGGGGAGGGGCCTCAGACAGGTAGCAAGCACAGTAACCTTCTCAGAGGTGCTGCCGGTCTATGGCAGGGGTGAGGCTAGGGTACTGCACACCATGCAGTTTAATGAATGGTCGCAAAACTGGTGCAGAGCACAGGGCTTTGGCTTCATTGGGGACTGGGGGTCCACCTGGAGAGATGAAGGTCTATACTGGCATGATGGTCTGCATCTGTACAGGAAGGGAACCACGCTCCTAGGTGACAGGTTTAAAGGCTTCTTTGGCAAGCTTTTAAACTAGCCAAGGGGGGGAGGTGCTGATAGGAAACAGGAAAGTTCAAGCCTCCCCCCACAAAACATGGCAGGTAGTAGGGAAAACACTGAGGTACAGAACTTGACAGAGGGCAGGATGGGGGCAAATGGAAAAATGGACAAGGGCAATAAGAGCAGGGATGTGAAAAAAGGATAAAGTCAACATTAAATGGAGGGCAATGAGTACCAATGCCCGTAGTCTGGGAAACAAACTTCCAGAGCTAGTAGCCCTAATGGAAGAGGAACACTTGGATATTGTGGCAGTCACAGAAACATGCTACACAGAGAACCATGACTGGGATGTCAACATACCAGGATACACAATCTACAGAAGGGATAGGGAGGGTAAAAGAGGAGGTGGAGTAGCTCTCTACATAAGGGAAGGGATCAAAGCTACAGAACTAAAAAGTAAAGGGGGAGGACAAGAGGAACTCTGGATCACCTTGGAGACAGGGAATGGCATTACAATCCACACAGGGGTTGTATACAGACCCCCGTCTCAAGGGGAGGAAATGAACAAGAAAATGATAGCGGGCATTCTCAAAATGGCTGAAAAAGGGGAGATACTGTTGATGGGGGACCTGAATATGCCAGATGTTAACTGGGTGACATGGACTGCAGCCACATCCAAGAGCAGGGTCATTCTCGATGCCCTACAGGGAGCATGCCTTAGACAGCTAGTGGTGGAACCCACTCGGGAGGGAGCAATATTAGACCTGGTACTCTCAAATGGCGAGAGGATCACAAACTTAGAAGTCAGTAGACATCTGGGAACAAGCGACCACTGCACAGTGTGCTTCACAATAAACACAACCATGGAGACAAGCCATACAAAGACAAGGATACTGGACTTTAGAAGGGCTGACTTTGGCATAATGGGTGAATACCTGAGGAATGCATTAGCAAATGGCCAGAAAGGAGGGGTGGAAGAACAATGGAGAAAAATCAAAACTGCCATCATGGAGGCAACAAGCCTTTGTGTGAAACAAAACAAAGCGGAATAAAAAACCACTATGGCTCTCAAAAGAGGTGTCAGGGAAGGTCAAGGAGAAAAAGGCTGCATTCAAAAAGTATAAGGAATCACAGACGGAGCACGACAGGGAACTGTATCAATTAAAACAGAAAGAAGTGGGGAAGGCAGTCAGAAAAGCAAAGGCTCAAACCGAGGAAACGATAGCCAACTCAGTTAAGAAGGGGGATAAAACCTTTTATAGGTACATTAGGGAGCATAGAAAGGTTAAGGGAGGGATAGTGAAGATTAATAAAGGAGAGGGGAGGTGGGCAGAGGGAGACAGTGAAAAGGCAGAGATACTGAATGAATACTTTTGTTCAGTATTCACAAAAGAAGAAGAGGAGGAGTTACCTAAACCAAACAGTAGAAGCACTCTGGATAGTGAGGTTGACAGCAGTCCATTTACAGAAAAAGAGTACTGAAAGAACTCCTAAAACTCAAGGTGTACTAAGCAATGGGGCCTGACGGGATTCACCCTAGAATCCTAAAAGAGCTAAGGGAGGACCTAGTGACACCATTAACCACACTTTTTAACAAATCATGGGAAGATGGGGTGGTACCTGAGGACTGGAGGAGGGCAGATGTGATCTCCTTCACAAAAGTGGGAGCAAGGCAGAAGCAGGAAACTACAGACCTGTTAGTTTGACCTCAGTGGTGGGGAAATGATGGAATCACTTCTGAAAGAAAGAATTGTTGAGTACCTAGAGCCAGCGGGGCACAGGACCCAAAGCAGCATGGATTCACAGCAGGAAGGTCATGTCAGATGAATCTAATCGATTTCTTTGACTGGGTGACCAAAGTAATAGACCAGGGAGGGGCTGTGGATATGGCCAGGGCCCCTGGTGTTCTGCGGCAGAATTTTCTGATTTCTGCGGCATGATTTATTGATTTCTCTGGCAGAATGCAGTCCTGTCATTGGCTAAATATGATGTGATGTCATCGATGACATCATATGCTGAGCATAGCGGAGGGGCTTCAGGATAAATGAGGTGGGAAAAAAAGCCTGACACTATGGAAAAAAAAATATATTTATATGAAAATTCACCAAAAACAATGAATTCTGCGGCATGATGCAAATTCTGCGTCAAATTCCGCAACCACAGAACCGCAGAATTCCAGGGGCCTTGGATATGGCCTACCTAGACTTTAGCAAGGCATTTGACACAGTCCTGCACAAAAGATTAATAATCAAGTTAGCCAGCCTGGGAGTGGGTCTCAGGGTGGTAGCCTGGTAGCAGACTGGCTGCACAACAGGACACAGAAGGTAATAGTGAATGGAACACATTCTGAAGAAAGGGGTTACTAGTGAGTACCTCAGGGCTCAGTACTGGGTCCAGTCCTCTTTAACGTCTTTATAGGTGACATTGTGGAGGGTCTGGAAGGAAAGGTATGCCTCTTTATGGATGACACAAAGATCTGTAACAGAGTTGATACACAAGGGGGGTAGAAAGATGAGAAGGGACTTGGCAAGGTTGGAGGAATGGTCAGATATATGGCAACTTAGATTCAATGCAAAGAAGTGAAAGTAATGCACTGGGAAATAAAATCCAGGAGAAGAGTACACAATAGCAGGGGAGGTACTAATGACAACAATAATGGAAAGGGATCTGGGTGTAGTCATATCAGATGACCTAAAGGTAGGTAAGCAATGTGAGAAGTCAGTAAGGAGAGCCAGGGGGATACTGGGATGCATAGGGAGGGGCATCACAAGTAGAAAAAGGGAAGTGGTTATCCCTCTGTACAGACAGTTGGTGAGACCCCATCTGGAGTACTGTGTGCAGTTTTGGAGACCTCATCTACACAAGGACATAGACAGGATGGAAGCAGTCCAGAGGAGGGCAACTAAAATGGTGCAGGGTCTACATCAGAAACCATATGAAGACAGACTGAGAGAGCTTAATATGTATACCCTTGATGAAAGGAGGCGGGGGGGACATGATAGAAACTTTTAAGTACCTCAAGGGAATCAACAAAGTCCAGGAGGGTAGCATCTTTCAGAAAAAGAGATGTGTAAGAACAAGGGGACACAATTTAAAGTTAGAGGGGACGGCTCAGGGGTAATGAGAGAAATTCTTTTCACGGAGAGAGTGGTGGACGCATGGAACTGCCTTCCTGGAGAGGTTGTGGGGTCTAAAACTGGGGAATTCAAACATGCATGGGACAGACATAAGGCAATTATAGTGGGGGGTTGCAGGAAATAGGCTGTTGGTTAACTAGAATCTGCAGCTTATCCAATAGGTAGGAAAATGGGCAGACTGGGTGGGCCAAGTGCTCCTTATCTGCCGTCAAAGTCTATGTTTCTATGATTCCGCCTTCATACCATGACTTGCTATATATGAAAAGTAATATGTTGAACTGTCTGATCCTGATAATCATCCTTACTTTTCATTGGTTCAGTTTATAAGTGGAGTTGTATGTCATTAATCTGGGGGTGTGGATATGGTTCATTTATGCACACTCTGGCAGTTCCACTGTAATGATCTGATTGGTCGGCCATCTTTGAAGCTGGGCTCCTCCCACTACCATTCGGTATATCCTTCAACTCTGCCTCATGCCATCATATGTTTCTTTCCATTGGAAGAACAGGTAACCTCTGCGGCTTCCACTTAGGATTTCAAGTGGGCCAGTGGCAAACTTTCAAATTCTTCACTTGATTTTCCAGGTTCCTTCGATTGCTTCCATGATCGATGATGGAGCAACATAAGCCAGAATTTAAATTTTGTGTGCGGTGCTGGCAGAAGATGTCGGTCACCAACCCACTCAACGCATGCATATATTGCCTGGGCAGGCAACATGATGTGGCCGCATGTGGGCTCTGATTAAGCATACTTCCTGAGTCTCTAGAGGAAAGGAAGCTCTGGCTTTCGCTGGGTTGACCTTCAGAACGGGATCTGAAGAACCGCCCTAAGGGCCACAAGAAGGTCTCAGCTGTGGCCAGGTTTGCTGAACAGTTTGCAGCCCTTGAGGTGGAACCAGCCGCAGCGGGCAACTCCTTAGTCTTGACACTGTTCCCTGGGGCCAGCATCAGCAGATGATTCACCAGAGAGTTTTGAGAGATGCATCTAACCCCGCAGACTATAGGGGAGAGCCCTGCCCCCTGTAGTACTACAGTAAGCGCCACTGGCACCGGTTGTGAAACCAGAAACAATTGAGGTACTCCCAGTCCCTCAACTTGCCCGACCGCTGTTGAATACCCCTCAGGTGTGGGATGCTCAGGTTGTTTGAGGACTCTTCAGTCCCCCGTAGAGCCTGTCAACTTAGACTCCAGTTGAGCAGGCCTTAGAGATCTTTCTCAAGCCTGTCGACCAGTTGTCGGATGAGATTGAGGATTCGATCTCACAGACCCTGGTGCTCCAAGTCCTATCTCAGGAGGACACGGTTTGGTCAATGTCCCCATCTGGCCCTCTACAGGAGTAGCCAGAGGTCGGATCTTTTTCGCCCGTGTTGATGAACATGGGTAGGCATGTGGTCTAAAGCAACCTGCTGGAAGGCCCTTCTTGCCATCAACCAGCTGATTGACAGTTGATGTTGTGGTCAAGGCATTCCCACTCTCAATCCCACTCGACCGGCAGGTGTTGGCATCCATGTTCCACATCCTCAGGTGAGGAGAGGCACCATCATAAGATATGCCAGTGCTACGAGTGGCACCAGTGGGCCATTGTGGGACAGGTAGGGCTCTACCCACTGGATCTTTGGTCTCCTGACTGTCGCCAGTGATACCCCCGCTGGTCCACACCACGCAGGTGCAACCTGCAACTACTTCTCCACCTTTTTGGGAGGAGCCTCCACCACTGCAACCAAAGGTGGGTGTTCTGACTAAGGAGGCCTGCTGCTCGGCCACTGGCTTGCCTGGCCCGGATGTCACTGAGGATCACACCTGGAGAAGATACCCAGGAGGTCCATGGTGAGAAACGGCCAAGGGCTGTCTTTGAGGAGTGCTCAGACGACTCAGATCTTAAGTCCATGGCCTCCTCTGGGATTCCCCTCCTCGACTGTGGCTTGGTCGAGGAACTTTCCACCAAGCATGGCCCAGTGTCCTTCAGGGCATTTCTCTGATTCATCTCAGAGTCCACATTGGTCCCAGTTGAGCCAGTCCAAAAGAGGGCTAAGTTACCCCCTTATGGACATTTTGAACTATTTGAATCCCCTGAGGTTGCCTTCCCTGTGGCTGAGACCATTTTGGAACTGGCCCTTGAGCTTTGGCAGCATCTAGCATCCTGCCTGGTACCCTCTGCCCACGTGGTCCACAAGTATGCGGTCCATATAGGGTCCCTTTTGGGGTTTTAGGATCACTGTTCTGTGAAGGGTACAGATTCAGTGTTCCACAATTCCTGACACCAAGGGACATGGAAAAGGAGTCCCTTAAGACTGACCATGCTGTTAAAACGATGTGCACTGCGGCATCTCTGGATCTCTGTCAGGCTAGCTATGCCGTGATGATGGCCAACTTTGGAAACTCTGATGGCGTGTTTGATGTGGTCTTTCCTGTTGAACAACAGTTGGAGGTATGGCTCATCAGAGACCAGGGTCAGTTGTTGGGTAAACACCAGCTCCTGACAGCCTTGGACATGGGTGACTCTTGTGCCAGTGCTGTGGCAGTGGCTGTCTCCATGTGTCACAGGGCTTGGGAGTGTTTGTCTACCTTCATGACAGTACCCAACACAAGATAGCCAATGTCCCTTTCTTGGGCACTGACCTTCGGCCCTGGGGTGAAAGGATGCATCACCCACATCGAAAAGTCCAGTGCCACCCTAGATTCTATGACACTGTCCCATAAGGACCAGAAAAAGAAGCCTAAGAAACGGGCTTTCCAGTACCGCTCCTTTCAGTCATAAGCCTCTTCGGCAGCAGCCTCAGCAGGGGCAGTTCCAGGCCTGGCAACCCATGCCCAAGTCTGGGAGCCAGGGTCCAAGGGGAAGGGTAGTGGTGCCCCTCTGTCAGTGCCCCTGCAAAAGCTGCCAAGTGACGGGTTGGGGTACTGTCCCTCCACCCGTCCTGTCCTTTCCTGCTCTCTTAGTTGGAGGCTGGCTACGTCACTTCTTGCCATATTGTTCCACTATCACAATGGACAACTGGGTGTTTATTTATTTTATTTATTTAGCTTTTGTTGACCGGGTAAGTGCACTAGACAAATCCTGCCTATTTTCAGGCACGACCCGGGGGAGGGGGATACAGATGAATGCCAACTGACCTTGAACCAGATTAAGCTGTTGGTGGTATTTTTAGTGAATGAGGGAAATTTGGCCAGGACACCGGGGAAATTCCCCTACTCTTTTCGATAAGTGCCATGGGATCTTTAACATCCACCTGAACTACCACCAATCCAGGCAGATGGGACCTCGGTTTAACGTCTCATCCGAAAGATGGCACCTCAGAAATGCAGCACCCCTCTCATGCTGCATTACAGTGTCAGTACTGGGATATTAACCCAAGTGCCAGATGTGGGAATTGAACCCACAGCCCTCTGATCTCCTGGCCTCAGAGGCGAGAGTGCTACCTACTGAGCCACTGACACTGCTAACGTAGTGGGCAGAGGATTGGCTCTGGATTTCGAGGCTCTTGCACCTCCACGCGCCTCGAGAGTCCAGGGTGTTACTGGAAATGCTGTTCACCCTTTGGGAGAACACTGCTGAGCTCCTTGCAAAAGGGTCACTAACCCGTGCCCTGGACAGACAGATTTACATGTCCAGGTACTTCCGGGTCCCAAAACAGATGGGCTGGCACCCCCAAATGGATATGCATGATCTGAACCAGTTTATGCGGAAACGCAAGTTCCAGATGGTCACTCTGAATCAGATTATTCCATCACTGGAGCAGAACATGTGGTTATGCTCCCTAGACCTCCAGGATGCGTTTTTCCACATTCTCATCTGTCCATCCCAATGCCTTTGGTTTTGAGCAGAAGGGGTCCTGGTGTGTGAAGCGCACCTGGGAGACCACAGAGCCCATGAGTTCTGGTCACCCATGGAGTCCCATCACCAATAAACCTGCTGGAGCTCCATGCCTTGCTTTTAGCTCTGCCTAAATTTGCTCCACTAGTCATGAATCAGGTCATGCAGGTCAAGATAGACAACACCACGACCATGTTCTACCTGAACAGGCAGGGCAGAACTCATTCCTTTCTCTTGTGTCAAGAGACACTCTGCACCTGGAGACTCATGTGCAGCCTGGGTGCAGATCTCCTGGCAATCCATGCCGCAGGAGAAAATAATTAGCTGGCAGATGCTTTTAGCCAAGTAAGAGAAACATCACGAGTGGTCTCTGCAATCAGGAGATGGTGAACCACCTGTTTTCCTGATGGAGCACACCCTTGGTGGACCTGTTTGCCTCCTGGGAGAACGCCACACTGAGGCAGTTTTGTGCCTGCCCCTCACAGTTTGGGACACTGCTGGGAGATGCCTTTGTGAGGCCATGGACCCAGGCCCTCATATACCTCTTCCCTCCCTCCCTTCCTCTTGATCCTCAAGGTCATGATTAAGGAAGCAGTATAGCTCAGTGGTTTAAGGCTCTGAGCTGCAAATCTGGTGACATCCAGCAGACCAGACCTGGGTTTGAATCTACACAGCTTCCACTTGTATACTGTGTGACCCTGAGCAAGTCACTTAACTTCCCTGTGCTCCCAGGTCGCTCCTGTAAAAAAGCTTTCAGCTTAGTGTGCTACTTCTAGTTAAACAACTAAATTAAGGCCCAGATGGAAAAGGTGCAGATGATCCTGATGGCTCCAGACTGGCTGCAGCAGTTCTGGTACCCGGATCTCCTCAGCCTCAGAAGCAGGCCCCGTGGTGACTGCCTTTCCACCTAAACCTGCTGATCAGACAACAGGAGACAGTCCTGCACCTGAACCTTCAATCCCTGCACCTCACAGCCTGGTTCCTGAGCAGCTAGAGTTCCAGGCGTTGGATCTCTCGGAGGAGGTCCTCCACATTGTAGTGGCCTCCTGGAAAGAGTCGACTTGCAGATGCTGTATGGAAGTCCCGTCACCACATAAACCTTCTGGAGCTCCGTACAGTGTGTTTGGCTCTGACGGACTTCACTCTGCTAGTCAGTGGTCAGGTCATGCAGGTCCAGACAGACAATACCATGACCATATTCTACCTGAACAGGCAGGGCAGAACTCACTACCTTCTCTTGGGTCGGGGGGCTCTCCACACCTGGCAGCTCATGTGTAGCTTGGGTGCAGATCTACTCGTGATCCACATTGCAGGAGAAAACAGTCAGTTGGGGCAGGCCCCACCAGTGCAGCGGTAGCACTACTGCTTGCAATGCTGATGAACTGGGTTCGGAAACGAGCCTGGGCAATTGGAGGGCCAGCCGGGGGAGGAGGATTGAGCGTCCTATGGACTGCTGTCCTCCTCTGGGGTTGAAGGATGGGGAAGTCACTGTTGCTTGGGTGATCCTGTGTGGTATGCAGGGTATGATAGCTGGGACTGTAAGTTTGGGTGGTGTGTCAGGCATTCGCTGTGCCTGCCCTGTCATTGCACCGCGCCTCCCTGGGAGAAAACAGAAAAAGAAAGTTCCAACTGCCGAGGATGATGTCTGCCCTCGCACGCACTGTGACTTTGATCTTGTTCCTATTTTTCAGTCTCCGCTTGGGGGTACCGTGCCCTTCCCCTCGAGTAAGCCAGGGGTTTTCGGGAGCACGGTAAGTCCCGGTGTGCGTGTGCATGTGTGTATAGTTCAGACCGATGGGAGCCGGATGGACAAGGAGAAGATAAAGCATACTAAATAAAAGAAAACAATCCACTGGCAGACATTCTCAGCTGGGTAGGAGAGATGCCACACAAGTGGCCCATGCATCAGGAGGTGGTGAACCACCTGTAGGGCACACCCTTGGTGGACCTGTTTGCCTCCTGGGAAAACGCCAAACTGAGACTGTTTTGTGCCTGCCTCCTGCAGTCAGGGACACTGCTAGGGGATGCCTTTGGGAAGCCCTAGACCCCAGGCCTTGTAAACGTCTTCCCTCCTTTTTCCTTGATCCACAAGGTTGTAGTCAAGGCCCAGATGGACAAGGCACAGATGATCCTGATAGCTCTAGACTAGCCAAGGCAGTTTTGGTACCCTGATCTTGTCAGCATCAGCAGCAGGCCCCATGGAGACTCTCTCAGCTGGACCTGTTGACCAGACACCAGGGGTGGTCCTCCAGCTGGACCTTCAGTCCCTGTACCTCATGACGTGGTTCTTGAGCAGTTAAGAGTTCCAGGCCTTGGGTCTCTCAGAGGAGGTCCTCCACATTGTGGCAGCCTCCCGGAAAGAGTGGACTTGCAAATGCTATGCCTTTAAATGGAAGAGATTTTACATTTGGTGTCTGAGCAAGGCGCTGATCCCTTTGTCTACCCTGTGGCTAGCATCCTGGATAACCTCTGGTCCCTTTCCCAGCTGGGACTGCAAGTGACGACCCTTAAGGTGTACCTGGCAGCCATCTCTGCTTACTGGGCATGGGTTGGTGTGCAGACAGTGCTCAGGAGAAAGTGGTCAGGCACTTTTTCAAGGGCCTAGACCACCTGTCCTCCCCAGTGTGTGAACCACTTCCACCGTGGGAACTGCTGCTGTTTTTGGCAATGCTCACAGGCAAGCCTTTCAAGACAATGCACCGGTGTGTAATATCATACTTGTCACAGACGGCCTTTCTGGTGGCCATTATGTCAGCCAGAAGAATTGAGGAGCTCCAGGCATTCTTGGTGGGAGTCTCCTTACCTGGTTTTCCACAGGGACAAAGTCATCCTTTGTCCCAGCCTAAAGTTCCTGCCGAAGGTGGTATTGAAATTTCACCTTAACCAAGTGATTAATTTGCCACTGTACTTCACCAGCCCATTTTTGGAGGCCGACTGCAGGCTCCATACCCTGGACCTGCAGTGGGCACTTTCATATTACCTGGAGCGCACAACTGGAGTACGGGGACAGGCTCACCAGCTGTTTATCACTTATGGTGAAGCTGAGACTGGCAGCGAAGCGGACTGTTGCCACATGGATCTCATCCTGCTTCAGTCTCTGCTATAGGTTGTCGAGTAGTGAGCCTCACATAGGCTTACGGCTCATTCCAGCAGACATACCGCTGCATCCAGGGATGTCCCAATCAGGGCTGCTACCTGGAAGTCCATGCACACCTTCATTTTTCACTACTGCATCAACCTTGAGTCACACCAGGATGCTGGTTGTGGGACCTCAGTTCTCCAGTCTGTGGTTGCCAAGTAGGGATGCACACCTTGCCCATCCTCCTGGAGAACTACTACGAGTCTACCAGAGCATGGATAAGTGAACCATATCCAGGCCCCTAAAAGAATAGATTTATCACTTGTAGCCAACGTTCTAGGAGTATATGGTTCACATACACACAACCCACCCAGCCTCCCCTGGAAAGTGGCACATGGATTCCTGCTTCCAGCATGCAAGATCTGATGTCATGGTGTAGAGTTGGAAGATATACCACCTTGGCAGTGGAAGGAGCTTAAAGACGTCCAGCCAGTCAGACCATTCCTATGGAACTGCCAGAGTGAGGATGTGAACCATATACCAGTCCTCGAACTATGGTTACAGATGAGTAACCTTTTTTTTCTGGATATCAAAATATAGCTGACCCTGAAGATAATGTTGTGGAACTTCATTTAAAGACTCTAAAGAAAAGGAAAAAAATAGCATGCAACAGACAGTGTTCCCTGACTTTATGGGACAATGGTTTAGAATACCAGTAAAAACCTGGGGCTAACCATATTTGAAGGAACTGCTTCTTTAATAATTTCAAATCTATTAAAATACGCTACTATAGACTCAAAATAAGGAAAAGGGGCCCATTACAAGATTAGAGAAAGGGGGCAATCAAAAATAGAATAAGAAGTATGGGTAGAAAATGTTCCCCATAATATGCACTGTCACTTTAAATAATGCATATGGACAGTCTGTGTTGTAAAACTAGTTTTTCTATTTCTCTTTCTTTGTTCCTTACCTCTGAGCAGCTCTTCATGAGCACAGACAGTGCGGACGCAGACCTCCTTGTTAATAACATATACTCTTCGAAGGCTATGACAAAGGTAAATGCCATACAATTACTATAACTTCACTGACGGGAGAGCAAAACATGGATCTTGAATTTGCAGCTTTTGTTCCTTTTTGCACCTCTAAGCACTACAAAGCCTCCCACACCCCTGGTGGAAGCTCCTTGCATATGCAGTATTATATTGGCGGGGGGCAACAGAATGTCAGGAACAGCAGTGTTGGCTCCCTTTCAGAGCATGTTAATGCTAGTCCGGATTTTTCCTGCTTCTTTCCCTGTAAGAGGCAGCAGATTTTATCAACACTGAGATGAGTGAGCACCCCTAGCCCAACACTTTTTTTTTTTTAACCATTTATTTTCAGGACAGCCCAGAGGAGATGCCACATCTTGCTTTCCTTGAAGGTCCGGTTTCTTATTTTATGGCTGGGAGGACTGAAGAACAGGTACCTGTAGTGACTTTCTCAAGGTCACACAGTGAGTTGGCAACCATTGTAGGATTTGAACATGGGTCACTGGCCTGTGCTGTAACTGGTTGGCCTACACTATCTGTTTGGTGTGAGAGAAATTCCCCAAACCAGTGCTTGTGTGTTACATTCCCCAGTCAACTTCACCTGTGTGGCTACTTGTACACACTTTTATTTGGGATGAAGGAGGCATTTGAAAGTTTAAGGGGTCAGCACCACCTACTTTAGTTTACGAAAAAGTTACCTTAAAAGCAAACCTTACTGCAGCAAATATTCTAAATCTTAATGATGATACAATTTCCCACTGCTACCCTCAACAAAATCCACGTTGAAGCTGACTGGGAGTTGCCTCATGTCACAGAGGTGGACCGCTTGGCATTAGGAGCCCCCCCCCCCCCAAAACCAAACAAGCAGATCACTGAGTGCCATTAGCTGCAATGGTGAAGGCAGTTGCTCCTCACCCTCCTGGCCAACACCAAGCTTTGCAGGGGAAGGACGCAGCCATGGCATTGGGGTGGGCATCATGGGCAGCAAGGGAACACTTGGGAAAAACAGTTAATAGTAATGCGAGTCAAGCAGGCATCACAGAACAATCTCAGTCTTCAATGATATCTCTTCCCTTAGGCCACACCTTTGGAACTATACCCATGTCAGTACTAGGAACACAAGGAAACTTTTGCTAGCAGAGGGCTGCCCACGACAACGTCACGCGTTAGCGTGTACATAAACATGGGCAGCCCCCATCTCTTCTCACTTCTTTTTCTGCTGTCGATTGTGCTCATCAGCGCTACCATTGGAACACCAACCACCTAGATGATGTCATTTTGTTGTTTTATTGTAAAGTAATTGCTACTGTTTTAGTGATATCATCGCCTCTGCGTGCTGCCAAAACCAGCAATGTTGTTCTGGTACCGCAAGTGCGGTAAAAAGATAAGGACGCTGCACCCGAAGTGTATGTCTGATGTTTAGGCCTCTCTCACAATGTCAGGACTTGTGAGATTTGCCGGAGCTTCAATCAAGCAACCAGGCAATGCAGAAGAAAGGTGCTGGAGAAGTTTTCATTAGAGAAAACTCTAGCAGCCATGGAAAAAGGCCAGGGTTAGAACGGGGTGTCACCAGCCCCATCGACTAATTCACAGTCATCGAAGTCAAAAGACCATGAAAAAGATGGGTCATTGTGAGAACATAAAAATAAGGACAGATCTGCTTTCCCAGTGCAGTCCAGATCGCCGTTGCGGCTTGCAGGTACTCTATCTGCATCGATGTCATCTGCCTTGGTGGTGGTGGCGCCAGTCCCCCCACGGACTGTCAACCGGACAAAAAGTTTGGGGCATGGCTTAGGCACTACCACACCTATCATGGACAGCACGTTGCCGTTATCAACGGGTCCAGGTCCATCGTCGACTACAGCAGTCACAGCCCCTGGCCAGGGTGTTGTTGACATGCAGGCAATACTGGCATCATTTTCAGATATGATACAGCGCATACTTTCCAGGCTTGCCTATGTAGCCTGTACTAGTGTCAGCGGGGGGTTCCTGCATTGCAGGCCCTGATGACATCATCGACTGCTACACAGCAAGTACTTCCTGAGCAGCAGCCTCCGACATTGCCAGCAAGTTCTTCAATTCCCATCTCTGACAGGGATGACAACGATGAAGAACATAATCCAGACCTCATAATGGAGGAGGATTATGAAGAAGAATATTATGATCCATGTTCTAGCTCCACAGTAGTATCTTCTTGTAGTGAGGATTCTGTAGCATATACACCCAGATCTCCTCCTGAAGACCCTACCTTCCAAACTATGATGCAGCAAGTGCAGAATGTAAGGATATTTGCTGTGGAAGAAGGGGATTCCATCAAAAAGAATTTGATGGACTTCTTGGAGGTACCATGTACTCCATCCATCATTGTTCCTCCAGTTTACCCTGTCTTGGAGGATGCAACATTTGCTTCATGGTACAGGCCAGCTGTACCTAGAAAGGCTGACAAGTAGTACCCTGCTCCTGCTGCCAAACCCTATTATGCAAACCAGCCTGAAACAGATTCTGTGGTCGCAATGGCTGCCCATGATAGATCCAGGGCACGGAAATACATGAGCACTCTGCCTTTTGATAAGGAATCCAGGAGGCTTCATATGATGGGCAAGGTGAACATATGCTTCTGCATCACTAGGCCTGCGTATTGCTAACTACCAGACCCACATGATCAAGTATCAAAATAGTCTGTGAAAGGCTGCCAAAGCTGCAGTGCAGGCTCTTCCAGAAGGAAATGCCAAGAATGAATGACTTAAAAATCTGAATTCTGGAGCTGAGGTAGGCAAACATATGATATGTTCAGCATATGATATTTCAGAAGCATCTGCCAGGGCAGCTGCCACTGGTTTTTGCATGAGAAGGTGCTCTTGGCTTAGGGTGGATGGGTTTGCAACTGATGTGCAGCAGACAGTTCTGAATACTCCTTTTAGAGGCACCAAACTGTTTGGATACCATGTGGAAGAGGTATTAAAAGGCCTTCAAATCTGTAAAATGACTTTAAGGTCAATCAAATCCTTGTATCTCATGCCTGGTAGAGGTCAGGGTAAAGGATCCTTTCATCAGCCTGCTGCCAGAGGTGGCTGTCAAGCCTACCATCAGCAAGACCGAGGTAAGGGTAGTGGAGCCTTGCCAGCTTCCCCTTCCCCAGGAGCCCATTCCCAAGCATCCCTGGTGGCTCTGCCCCCACCAGCTCAGCATGACTCGGGTCGACTCCCCCACACCACTTTAGCCTCAGGAGATCGGGGTGGGGGGGTCATTTCTCCCTTCATCTGACACAATGCAGGGAGATTACCACAGATGACTGGCTCCTGGAGATAATTGCCAAGGGACATGCTCTTGAGTTATAGGAACTCCCCCAGAGCATTCTCCGTCTCTTTCAACTTATTCCTGGGACATTTGTCCCTGCTGAAAGAAGAGGTGCAATCTTTGTTAACCAAACCTGCCATAGAACCTGTACCTTCTTGCCAGAAGGGCAAAGGGTTCTACTCTAGATATTTCTGGTTCCCAAATGGACAGGCGATCTCAGGCCTGTGTTAGATCTGAGAGACCTAAACTTTTACATAGAATACAAGATCTTACGTCATGGAAACAGAGAAGTTGATGGCAGATAAGGACCGCAAGGCCCATCCAGTCTGCCCATTTATTTTTCTACCTTATGAATGTGCCATCGGTCTTTGCTCTGTCAATGGCCTATCTATTCATACTCATCTGTATCGCTCCCTTATGCCTATCCCATGTCTGTTTGAAGCTCTGCACTGTATTCATATCCACCACTTCCTGAGATAGGCCGTTCCATGCATCCACCACCCCTTCTGTGAAAAAGAACTTCCTCACATTACCCCTTAATCGGCCTCCCTCTAATCTCATGCTGTATCCTCTTGTCCTGCTATTTTTCTTATATTGAAACATGTTCGACTATTTCACCTTGTTAATACCCTTAAGGTGTTAGAATGTTTCAATCATATCACCTCTCTCCCTCCTTTGCTCTAGGGTATACATATTGAGCTCCATTAATCTGTCCTCATATGTTTTCTGGTGCAGTCCCTGCACCATTTTGTTTGCCCTTCTCTGGACTGCCTCAATCTGGTTAATGTCCTTGTGAAGGTGTGGCCTCCAGTACTGCACACAGTACTCCAGATGGGGCCTAACCAGTGTTTTGTAAAGAGGTATTATTACCTCCCTCTTACGACTTGTGATACCCCTACTAATACACCCCAACATCCCCCTAGCCTTACCTACTGCTTTAGTAGTCTGCTTGGATGATTTCAGGTCATCTGTGATGATGATGCCCAAGTCCCTCTCTTCCCTTGTGACTGCCAGCAACTCACTTCCCAACCTATAGGTGGCTTCAGGGTTTCTCTTCCCTATGTGCATGATCTTGCACTTCTTTGCGTTAAACCCCAGTTGCCACTCTTCTGACCATTTTGCTAGTTTATCCAGATCTCTTCTCATTCTGCCCACCCCATCTGGATCATCTACTCTGTTGCAAATCTTGGTGTCATCTGCAAACAGACAAACCTTACCCTCCAGTCCATCTGCAATGTCACTGATGAAGATATTGAAAAGGACTGGCCCCAGGACTGATCCCTGAGGTACCCCACTTGTGACCTGCATCTCTTCTGACTGTATACCATTTACCACCACGCTCTGTTTTCTGCCCATCAACCAGTTAGCCACCCAGTTGACCAACTTCTGACCCACCCCGAGCCTACCCAGCTTATTAATCAATCTTATATGTGGAACAGTATCGAAAGTTTGCTGAAGTCGAGGTAGGTGACATCAACTGCTCCCCCTTGGTCCACCACTCTGGTTACACGGTCAAAGAAATCTATGAGATTAGTTTGACAGGACCTTCCTGTTGTAAACCCATGCTGTCTTGGATCTTGTGCTCCTATGGATTCCAGGTGTTGCACTATCCTTTCCTGAAGGAGTGCCTCCATAATCTTGCCCACTACTGAGGTAAGACTGACTGGTCTGTAGTGCCCTTCCTCCTCCCTGCTACCACTCTTGTGGAGCGGGATCACATGAGCCCTTCTTCAGTCTTCTGGGATCTCTGTGCTCAGAGACTCACTAAACAGTTCTGATAATGGCTCTGCTAGTTCCACCCTTAGCTCTTTTAGTACCCTGGGATGTATGCCATCAGGTCCCATTGCCTTGTCCACCCTGAGCTTATTGAGCTCTTGTAGGACCCTTTCTTTTGTGAAGAGACTAGTGCACACCTTCCAACCCCCCTGTGTCCATGGTGCTGGGCTGTGCATTTCACCACATATAGTAAATACTGAGCAGAAGTATCTATTTACAATAGATGCTTTTACATGGTCCTCCTCCCTCACACACACCCTTATCCCCTTTGATCTTAGCAATACCCCCGCTGAACTTTCTCCTTTCACTAATGTATCTACAGAAAGTCTTGTCACCTTCTTTTACTGTTTGTGCTAGTGTTACCTCAGTTTGGGCCTTTGCCTGCCTTACTTGCTTCCCTTAGGGAAGTTTGGCATGCTTCCCTATCTTCATCCTGCTATGTTTCCTTATATTTCCCGAAGACCAGCCTTTTGGCTCTGACCTTTTCTGCTACTGTTTTTGAGAACCAAAGTGATTTCCTTCTTCTTTTGCACTTCCTTTTCTAACATAATGGGATGTTGCTTTAAGTATTGCATCCTTAATGCTTGCCCACTTTGCCTGTACCCCCGCACCTGTATTTTCTTCTTGCCAGGGCTAGCTTAACTCTGTTGGCCATTTTATCAGTCAGCTCCTCTGAAGTCCCATATTTTTGCCTTGGAATGGGATGATTTAGTTCTAGTGGCCAAACTGAACCATACAATGTGATGGTCACTGGCCCCCAGGTGACCTTCAACCTAGAGATCTGTGATCCTTTCCCTGTTAGTCAGTACTAGACCTAGGATAGCCTTGACTCTTGTGGGTTGTTGTACCAGTTGTTTGAGCCCCCCTCCCCCCACAGGGAATCCACTATGTGTCTAGTTCTGGCAGATGTTCCTGCTGGTATTGACCAATCTGTATCTGGCATGTTGAAGTCTCCCATTACCAGAACCTCCCCTTTAGCTGGCATGTTTTGTATATCTTCTAACAATAATGTGTCTTTGTCCTCCCCCTGGTCTGGAGGCCTGTAGACATCCCCAGTTCGTATGGCTGTCCCATTTCCTGTTTCCAGGGTGACCCACAGTTCTTCTGGCTCCTTATGTGTATCCTGAATTTCTGTAGCTTTGATATTTTCATTGAGATAAAGGGTTGGAGCTCTTGCTGCAGGCTACACCATTAGGACTATGCTGCCAGACACTAGGACCCCACAGAAAAATTCTAGCTAGCAGTACCCACTGGGGACCACCCCCAGATGTTGGCCCGCCTCCGATATTAGCCAGTGGTATAAAGGGGGCAGTCCCCAGCCACACCTCAGTTCTTTTCCCACCGATGACCTGTGCACATTAGCTCCATGGATGCCTCCTGCTATTGGTCGACTGCCATTGTCACGCTAATCACATTTTCTTATTTTCTATATTATTCTAAGTTTAATTGAGCATGTCTTCACCATTTCGACTTCACAGCAGCAGAAACTGAAGTTTGCCAGCAGGAAACAAATCCCGGCTAAGGACAGCCATTCAGCCTGCCTTATCTGTTAAGGCTCCGCGCACAATTCGGAGGCCTGCCCACATTGCTGTAGTTTCAATTGCTGGACATGCATTCATCGTCTGAAGGCCTTGAAGACCCACCTGTTGGAGTAGCAACCAGCCGCCATGCAGAGGACCCCTTCCAGCCACAGTTTGTCTTCTTCCCAGAAGGATAAAAAGACCAGTGGGAAGCACCACCATCAAAAGAAGGATAGACCCAGATCAGATTCCCACTCCAGATCTCCACATCAGAAGACGGCTTCTTCGAATCCACACTCCTGCGGGAAATCAGACTCTGCCCGTCCGGCAGCCCAAGCTTCTTCTGCGCTTCTGTTGATGAAGCCTCCTGCCCTGGTCCGAATGTTAGGCGGGGGGTCTTCAGGGCAAGGACCTTCTGAGTCTTAGGCCCTTCAGACATTCTTCGGGGCATAAGCCAGTGAAATCAGCCGGCACCTCTTCTAGTGGCGGACACAGATCTGTTGTTCGCCAGGCTGGGGCATCCTCTTTGTTGAGCCAACAGTCGTGGTCCGACAACAGAAAGAGACACCAGGAGCAGGATCTCCAGTCCAGAGTATGCTTCCCAAAGCACAATTGATTTATTTTATTTATTGAATTTTTGATAACTGGTTGGGCTCACTGAGACAGTTACAGTCCCATTTTCAGGGGCGACCCGGGAGAGCAATAGTACACATAGAAAAGTTCAAGTCTATTACAACTACAGAGGCTAAAATACACCTGAAAGTAGTTACATAGTCATCAAGGTAATGTACAGAGTGAGTAAATTCCATAATTACAGCATATTTACAATAGTTAAGTACAAGGAAGGTGAACAGGCTACAGTGGGTGACAGCAAACATAGCATACATAGAAGTGGCATAGTACTATCAAATTAGGCTCATTGACAGCAGAGGGGTGTCACCTAACACAGGATCAGGTTGCAGAGTTGGTTAGGATAGAGTGCAGATTCGATTGGAAGAGAGGTAGGGAGGTGCAAGACAGGACTGGGGGGGGGGGAGGCAATTCCATGCAGACACAGCAGCAAAAGAAAAAGATTTGTGAGTGGCTGCTACTCGCAGCTTGGGTTTTATGAGGAGGGGGAGAGAGGCACACCTAAGAGCTCTGGGTGTTTGTCGCAGAAGACCAATTTCAGAGAGGCAAGGGGAAGTAATTTTGTGCACAAGCTTATGTATGAAGCTCAATGAGGTATACTTAAGTTTAGATTTATATGATAGCCAGTTCAGGGATGTGAGGACATCACATTGGACAAGACGGATTCCCGTTGCTCGACCCCGTCGTCCTCATCTTCAACACCACCCAAGTCGAAGCAGACGACACCTCCTCCGCCGGCTTCCCCAAAGTCGCTGTCAGGGGCTCCACTGCCAGCTAAGCTGACGCCTCTTTCGACACCAGGTAAGCTGCCACCGGACAACCTGACACCACCAGACCAGACTACCGGCCTGGCGTCAGACACCCTGCTGCCAGACACGGCAGAGTCCCCAGATCTGTCGACAGGGCCTAACAAGCTGAAGGGTCCACCGCCTGGTGCACCTGATGTACTGCCTCTGACGCCAGACCCTTCTGGGCCCCATATGATACCACTGATGGACATAGGGGCCCTATTTAACTCATGCTGGAATACAGTAAAAAGGGGCCTCCTGCCCAAGGAATGTCCTACCCCCTTGCCAAACCCTTCACCCTTAGGTTCACCACAGGACCCATCTAGACGTCTGTCTCCACCACCCAGGAAGTTGCCTCCCCCTCAGAAAGTAACTCCTTCACTGGATCATTCGAGACAAGGTCCCAAGGTATCACAAGCGGAGACACCCACCATTCGTCCCGCTCTTCCTCCAGATACTGCCGCCACTCCTGCAGCTGTCGGTCCCGGCACTCCTACACCAGGTCTCCCTCTTCAGACATGTCCAGAAGGAGTTGCTCCTCATCCTCCAGGTCTTTGGAGGGGTTTTCTTCCCCTCCCCCCTAATCCTGACTCCTGCAGGGAATCTCCCCAGTCGCCTCCAGATGACCTTACCTTTTTGGATGTGATGTTTCACATCCAATACCTTAATCAATGGGAAACGGAGGATTTGGACCCAGAAAGGAGGAGGCTCACCTATTTTCTAGGAATGAGTGACCCTAAGCCTCTGGTGGTTCCACCATTAGTGGCACCCTTTCAGGATATCACCAAGCTAGCCTGGAGACACTCTTCCTCAGCCTCAGCCATACTGAAGAAAGTGGACAGGCTTTATAAAACCCCTACAAACAAGCCCTTTTTTAGGGGAACATCCCAAAGCTGACTCCATGGTACTAACTGCAGCTCACGGCAGGATGCAGCAGCCTAAGCACACGAGTTCACAGCCACCAGACAAAGAATCCAAGTGGCTGGACCAATTTGGCCGTAAGGTTTACTCCTCGGCCACCTGTACCACACATTCGCCTCAATTTCTTGGCACATATGGTGCAATATCAGAAGTCCTTATAGCAGAAAGCCATAGAATTATCTTAGAAACAGCCTGACTCTCCTCATAAGTTGGAGCTGTTAGATGTATTGCAGTCTGGCCTTGACATTGGAAAACATGTCCTGAGGTCTTCCTATGACTCTGCAGATACCGCAGCTAGGGCTGCCATGACTGGCGTCTGCCTAAGGAGATACTCTTGACTAAGAGTATCTGGTTTCTGGCAGGATCTCCATGATGTTATCCTGGATGCTCCTTTTCAAGGGTCTGTGCTCTTTGGGCAGGATACAGAGAAGATGATCACAAACCTTCAGGACTCTGGCAAAGCGGTCCAGTCTGTATAGCAGATGTACAAATCTGAGCCAAACCCCACGAGATGGAAGCCTTTTCATCGCCCCAGAGGTCAAGGGGCAGCAAGCAAGAGGACCCTTCAAATGTAAGGCTCCCTCTCAGCCCACAGGTGCACAGGGACCTAGGAACACCAAGTTCTCCCAGGTCACCTTGCCCAGCCCTGGACCAAAGGCCTGACTCTTTGACCGACCCCCCTCTTCCAGCAGAATCCCGAGGGAAGCGGTAGGGGGTCGGTTCTCCCTCTATCTAGAGGAGTGGACCAGCATTACATCAGACACCTGGATCCTTCAGCTAGTAGAAAAGGGACATGCTCTGGAGTTTGTCCAGTTTCCTCCGGACAATCCTTCAGTCCCCTCCTCTTACTCTCCCTCTCACGCCGTCCTGATTCAACAAGAAATCCAGGCCCTTCTGAGCAAGCAGGTGATGGAACCCGTCCCAATGGGGGAAAGGGTTTTATTCCCACTTCTTTTTGGTTCTCAAGAAGATGGGGGATCTTTGCCCTATTCTGGACCTAAGCCTCCTGAACAACTACATAGAGTACAGGAGGTTCAGAATGGTAACCTTGCCAAGTCTCATCCTCATGCTTCATCTAGGGGATTGGCTCTGTTCCCTGGATATGCAGGATGCCTACCTCCATATCTTGGTACTTTCAGCCCACAGGAGGTTCCTGAGGTTTGCCTTTCAGGGAAACCACTATCAGTTCAGGCCTTGCCCTTCAGCCTTTCCTCAGTGCCACGTATTCACAAAGTGCCTTGCAGTGGTGGCATGCCTCCAGAGACAGGGCCACTTCATCTACCCCTACCTAGATGACTGGCTCCTAGCAGTCTCCACCAGAGACCAGTTACTATCCACCCTATCAGACACTTTCCAGCTGTTCAGGTCTCTGGGAATCGCCCTGAACATCCCAAAGTCATCCCCATGGCCCAGCCAACGATTGCGATTCATCAGGGCCATTTTGGACTCCGTGCAAGGAAAGGCCTTCCTTCCATACTACAGGGCGGTGCGTCGGCGGGCGCTGGCTCAGAGGACTTCCTCATCTCACAGATCTAGGCCCGGATGATGCTTCAGCTGCTGGGTCATATGGCCACCACCATAGTGACCATTCCTTTGGCACACCTTTACATGAGAGTTCCCCAATGGACTCTCAGGGTGCAGTGGGATCAAAGGGTGGACAGTCTCAACCAGCCTGTCCAGATCTCCAGAGCAGTGACTCAGACCCTTTTATGGTGGCTGACACCTCCCAACTTGGAGCTGGGAGTCTCCTTCCGGAAAAGACTCCCCGCAACAGATACTTACCACAGATGCATTGGGTCTGGGCTGGGGAGCCCATTTCCGGGATCGACTAACCGAGGAAATATGGTCCTCATCGGAGCAAGCCCTCCATATCAATGTCCTGGAAATGAGATTGATTCTCTATGTTCTGCAGGCATTCCAGCCTGACCTTTGTCTGGGCCCCCCCGATTCAGATGGGCAACATGTCTGTCGTCTTCTGTGTCAACAAACAAGGGCAGACTCACTCTTACCCTCTCTGTCGGGAGGCCATGAGAGTGCGGTTCTGGGCCAGTGAACATGGTTTGTTCCTCACCACGGTGGCACGGTCCATGTTCCAGGAGTCCAAAACACCTTGGCCAACGGTCTAAGCAGGTCTTGGTCCAGAGTCCACAAGTGAGAGCTACTTCAATCTGTAGCAGAGGATCTCTTCGAAAGATGGGGTTACCCAGAGTTGGACCTCTTCGCGTTCCTGTACAATGCTAAACTGCCCATTTTTTGCTTGCTAGATCCAGGGCATGGTGTTTTCTGGCAAGACGCATTGTCCCTCTGCTGGACAGGGAGGTTTCTGTATGCCTTTCTCTCCTCCAAAGAGTCCTGCTCAAACTTTAAGCAGAGGGCAGACATGATCCTGATTGCCCTCTCTGGCCTTGACAGATTTGGTTCCCACTATTTCAGCAGCTTGCAGTGGAACCTCCGGTCCCTCTGCCCTGACCTCACACTTCCTATCCCAGGAGCAGGACACCCTGGTCCATCTGAACCTCCAGTCTCTACATCTGCTTGCCTGGTTCCTGCAGACATAGCTATGGCCCGCTTCAGGATTTCCCCTAGGGTAGCCGAGATCTTGGTGGCAGCTAAAAAACCTTCCACCAGGGCAACTTATGCCATGAAATGGAAGCACTTCAGCTTATGGGCCTCTGCTCATGGCCTAGACCCTTTCACCTGCCCAGTGAATGCTGTCCTGGAATATCTCCTCTCTCTGTCAGATTCCGGACTCTGCTACTCCTCCATTAAGGTGCACCTTTCTGCAATATCAGCCTATCAATCACCAGTAGAGGGCAAGTACATTGCCCAATTAGACATGTCCCGCACTTTCCTACAGGGCATGTTACATCTGAAACCTCCCATTAGGGATCCTATTCCCCCTTGGGATCTGCTATTAGTGCTAGAAAAGCTTACGTTGCCTCCCTTCGGAGTGGCTGCAGATTGCGACCTTCATTTTCTGTTGTGGAAAGCATAATTTTTAGTTGCAGTTACTTCCGCTCAGAGGATTTCTGAGCTTAAGCTCTGATGTGTAAAGAGCCTTATTTGGTTTTCCACAAAGACAGGGTGTCTTTGCGAACAAATCCTAAATTTCATCCCAAAGTGGTGTCCGACTTCACCCTCAAAAAGGACATCCACTTGCCTGTGTATTATCCAGAGTATTCCAATCAGGGGGAGGCCCTTACCTGGATGTTCATAGTTTGCTTCATTAGTACATTGCTCACACCCGGTCCTCAAGAAAATCTGACAAGTTCATTTCCTTTGCCCCAAGATATCTTGGGACACCAGTCGCTAGGCAGACACTATCCAAGTGGCTAGTGAACTGCATTACTTTCTGTTACAACAAGTATGACAAACCCTTACCGGGCTGGGTTAGGGTCACTCTGGGGGTTGCCGCTTCATTTACATCCTTAGGAATGTTTCTGGCAGCATACATCTGCACTGCCACTACTTGGAGTTCAGTGCATACTTTCATAAAGCACTACAGCCTGTACATTGCTTCACAGCGGAGAGCTGGTTTTGGCATTGCAGTCCTCCAAGGACCCCTCTCTTAAATGCTCCCGTTGTTTTTAGTTCCACCTCCCTTCTGACCTGGGTCTATTCTGTACTGCATGGTACTCAGTCCTAATGGTGTAGCCTGCTGCAAGAGCTCCAACTCGAAGTAAGATAGTACAGTTATGTAAGAACCTACCATGACAGTAGATCTTAGAGAAGAACTCTTGCAGCAGGCGCTACTTTCCTTCCTTTCTTCCCACTGGTCTTTATCTTCCTTTGTTTGGGAACATTTGACCTCCTCAGTTCTCCATCTCTTTCTGCATGCCGGGGTCTCCAGTGGGAGAACTGAGGTGTGGCTGGGGACCACCCCCTTTATACCATTGGCTAATGTCGGAGGCGGGTCGACGTCAGGGGCGGTCCCCACTGGGTACTGCTAGCTAGAATTTTTTCCATGGGGTCCTAGTAGCTGGCGGCATAGTCCTAATGGTGTAGCCTGCTGCAAGAGGTCTTCTCGAAGAGCTACTGTTACGGTAAGTTCTTATGTAACTGTACTTTTCAGATGGTCTCCCTGCAAAATCTGATTCCCCTATTGCAAACAGGAGACTGGATTTGCTCCTGGATATGAAGGGTGCATACCTTCATATCAAGCTCGAGACTGACATCACAGACAATATCTAAGTTTATCCTGGAAGGGAGCACTTCAGTTCAAAGCATTACACTTTGGCTTGTCTTACGCGTCACGGGTCTTTACCAAGTATTTATGGGTGCAGGCAGCAGCCCTTCATAGGAAACGGGTCTGTATGTCTTCCCATACCTGAACGATTGGCTGTTAAAAACCAGCTGCAGGAACCAACTCATGCACACATTGTCCCGAATAAGGCAATCGTTTGAAGACCTGGAGGTTACAGTGAATGTTCCAAAATCAGTACTGACCCCTTGCCAAAGGGTGCAGTACATAGGTGCTGTCCTGGACACACAACAGGGTTGAGCATTTCTATGCCTAGACAGGGCAGAACGTCTCATGGCTCAAGCACAGCTGGTATACAACAATCATTATGTCCCAGCAAGAACTTTCCTGTGTCTCCTGGGACTCATGGTAGTGGCCATTGTGACTGTGCCACTGGCCCACTTACACTTGCGGATACCACAATGGACATTGAGTGCAGGTGGACCAATTGACGGACTACATGGATCAAAATGCACTCATCACATCCCATTTACACAAAACACTGACATGGTGGATGGACCACAGCAACCTCTTGAGGGGCGTTCCATTTCTAATCCCAACTCCAACTCAGATTTTCACCTCAGATGCTGCAGGATCCGGGTGGGGAGCACATATGGTCTCTTATCAAACCCAAGGTTCATGGAAGCAGGTGGAAACCAGGTTACACATAAATGTCCTAGAGATGAGAGGGGTCTTACACAGTTATCAGGCTTTCCAGAAGCATCTGATTCCAGGTCATCTGCTAGTATATATAGAGTAGATGGACATCAGTGTTATGCATTACATAAACAAACAAGGGGGGACTCGGTCCTATGAGCTGTGTTGAGAAGTAATGAGAGTATGGTACCGGGCACCAGAACACGCCTAGAGTTATCAGCTATGCATCTCCCAGGGGTTCAGAACAACTAAGCAGACAAGCTAAGCAGGTCACAGTCCAAGATGCACGAATATAAACTGCTGACCTCAGTGATAAACTACCTCTTCGCAAGGTGGGGTCGTCCGGAGTTGGACCTTTTTGTATCCTCACACAATGCAAAACTTCAGAGTTGGACCTTTTTGCGTCCCCACACAATGTAAATCTGCTGCGTTTCTGCTTGCTAACTCCAGGGTCTGGAGTTTTTGGCAAGAAGAGTTGTCCCTCTCTTGAAAAGGGAGGCTTCTGTATGCATTCCATCCCATCCCATTCCATTAATACAGAGGATATTACTGAAACTGCAGATGGAGGGTGCAACCCTCTTTCTCATTGCACCTCTTTGACCTTGACAAATATGGTATCTGCTGCTCCAACAACTAGCAGTTGAGCCTCCAGTACCCTTGCCTCTGTGCAGAGATCTATTGTCACAGGACTACGTATGTAGATTGGAGCCTCCCAGCAGCGGCTTCAGCTAGAAGCAGGGATATCCTGAACTTTCTTCAGGGTGCATTTCTCAGGCAAGGCAACTAGTCAGTGAACCCACTGGTGATGGGGGTAGTGCTGGACCTGGTGCTCACTAACAGGAACAGTATTGCAAGCGTCAAGGTGGGATGCCACCTGGGGACCAGTGGTCACTGTACAGAGTGGTTTAATATGATGATGGCTGTGGAATCGTATGCCACACAAGGGTGAGGGCCCTGGACTTAAAGAAAGCAGATTTTATGAAGATGAGTGAATGCCTAGGGATGACGCCAGGGGGATTGCCTGGGTGGGTGGAGGAACGGTAGGCAAAGCTAAAAGGAGCATAGTAAAAGCAACAAACCTCTGCACCAAACAAGTAAGCAAAATCAAGAGGAAAAAGAAACTGCTATGGTTCTCAAAGGAGGTGGCTGCAAAGGTAATGCTAAAAGGTAACATTCAGAAGGTACAGGGAGACACAGGAGGAGGGAGGAGGATAGGGAGGTGTATCGGAGGGAAGCAGGAAGGGCATGAGAGCACAAGGCCCAAACTGAAGAGAGAATAGTCAGGAGGTAACAAGGGGACAAAACATTTTTCAGGTATGTAAGTGAAAGAGGAAGACCAGGGTGGGGTTGAAAAGGTTGAAAAGGGGCAGGGAGACTGTGCAGAGAAAGCCAGGAAAAGGCAGACATCCTGAACAAATACTTTTGTTCAGTATTCACAGAGGAAGGAGAAGTGGAGGGGCCACAAAAAAAGTAACAGAAGCTTTAGAGGGAGGGAGTTGGACACTAGTCCTTTTTTGGAGGAGAGAGTCCTGAAGGGACTCACTAATCTGAAGGTGGGCAAAGCAATGGGACCAGATTAGGTTCATCCAAGGGTATTGAGGGAGCTCAGGGAAATACTTGCTGTGCCTCTGACAGTTCTATTTAACAGCTCACTGGAAACAAGATTGGTCCTGGAGGACTGGAGGAGGGCAGATGTAGTCCCACTTCATGAAAGTGGTATCAAGGATGCGGCTGGCAATTATAGGCCAGTCAGACTGACATCGGTGGTGGAAAAGTAAGATGGAATCACTGCTGAAAAAAAAGATTGTGGAATATCTTGAATTCAGTGTGTACAAGACCCGAGGCAGTATGGGTTCACGGGGGGAGGTCATGTCAAATGAATCCAGTGGATTTCTTTGACTGGGTGACAAAGGATTTAGATCAGGGTGGAGTGGTGGACGATGCCTACCTAGATTTCAGTAATACTTTTGACACCGTTCTACAAAGGAGACTAAAAAGCAGACTGGGGTAGCTTAGGAGTGGGTCCAAAAGTGGTAAAATGGATAAGAAATTGGTTAGGAGATAACCAACAGCAGGTGGTGGTAAATAGAGTTCACTCTGAGGAAGAGAAGATGACTGGCATGGTGCTTCAGGGATCAGTGCTGCTGCCGGTTCTCTTTAATGTCTTTATAAGTGACATTGCAGAGGAGCTGGAAGGGAGGGTCTGCCTTATGGAGGATGACAGCAAGATCTGCAATAGAGTGGGTGCACACTCCAGGGGGGTGGAAAGGATGAGCTGAGACATGAGAAAACTAGAGAGAGGAGTTGTCATGGGTATGGCAGCTTATTTTCAATGTGAAAAAGGTAGGCAATAATACCCAACAGGATGGGCGGTATTGGGCAATACCAGACCGCCCAGGGGCGTAATGAGGCCCGGTGCTGCAGGCAGATGGCCTTATAGCCCCTGGAAGGTCTCGTATTGCCCATATCACCCACCCTGGAGGGAATTATTGCACTTAGAAAATGGGCCACTGTAGTTTATATGCTTGAAAAAAATACTTTGCATATTAAAGTATTAAATATCTGAAGTATTTTATTTATTTTTTTTGTAAAAAATAGTTCCTCCTCCTAACTTTTTTTTATCTAGGGACTTTTGTTGTTGAGGCTTTTGTAGTTGGTTGTCAGGTTACCTACCCCACACACACACCTGCTTTGTTTTACTTTTTTTTTTTTTTAAGGTATATTTCTGTGTCGCTTTGTTTTTGTCTTAAATTGCTGTGGTAGAGGACATGCAGCTGTTACCTCGTTCTTGCGTGAAGACTTGATGCTACCGTAAGTACAGTGTGAAGAGACTGGAAGGCGGAAGACCACTATCCACTATGTTCTTTCTTTTTTTTTCCTTTACTGATACCGCAGTGGGTGCTGTAGCAGATGGACATTGGAATGGTGGGGAGTGAGCATAATTAGCAGCGCAGATTGGAACGTGAGAAACGGTGCTAACAATCAGCTGTGAAGATGATTATGTTTCTATGGTAAGTGGTCTCTGGTCCACCTGGACCTGAAGTCCCTGCACTTGCATGCCTGGCTCCTGAAGACATAGCCACTGCACAGTTTGGGTTGTCACCTAAAGTAGCTGATGTGCTGGTTGCAGCCAGAAAGCCTTCCACCAGACATACATAGTCTTTGAAGTGGAAGCATTTCACCTTGTGGGCCACTTCCAGACATATGGACCTATTCACCTGTCCAGTAAATGCAATAGTGGAATACTCACTGTCACTACCAGACTCTGGTCTGCAGTATTGCTCACTGAAGGTGCATCTAGCAGCTATATCAACTTTCCATGCCCCTGTTGATGGGCATATGGTAGCTCAACTGGAAGTCTCCCATACCTTTTAGAGAGGTATTCTGCACATGAAACTTCCCATTCATAATCTGGTCCCACCTTGGGACCTCAATTACATGTTTGAAAAACTTACTTTGTCTCATTTTGAGCCAGCCGTGACTTGTGGCTTACGCTTTCTCTCTTGGAAAACGTTGTTTTTAGTTGCAATCACTTCAGCTCAAAGGATTTCAGAGCTACAGGCTCTAATGTGTGAGCCTCCTTATTTGATTTTGTAGATGCTGACGGGTGACGTCGTTGTGGGCAGCCCCTGGCTAGCAAACGTTTCTGTGTGGTCCTAGCCCTGATCTGGATATAGTTTCAAAGGTGTGGCCTAAGGGAAGAGATTCTTTCGAAGATCTACTGTTACAGTAAGTACATAACTGTTCAATGCTCCCCGAGCCCCCCTTCCCTTCTGTCACAAAGCTTCTTGACCCATTTTACTGCAGACCGTTTGATACCCTCTTTGTGTACACAATTCAGCTTAAGTTCCATTTTTGTTTTAGCCAGCCCAGTAGCATGGCAGTAGCAATACTGCCTGCTACACCGGTGAGTCAGGTTTGGGAGAGGACTGTGGTCACATGGGCGCCAGCCAGGGGAGAGAGGATAGAGGAATCTCATGGAGTACTTTCCTCTCTTGTGGAGGCAGGACAAGTCACACTGCCCCTTGCCTAGCAGACGCCAGGTGGCAGCACAGCCAGAGCACCCGTTTGGGGGGGGGGGGACCTGCTGCACAACATTGATGTGTGTGTGTGTGGGCAAGCTTAAGTCACTAACGGAGGCCCTGCCAGACACACAGGCAAAAGAAAAGATGTTGACAGCTGTTAAAACAAGATACTTTTTTTGTTTTGCTACTTATTCCTGCGCTCCACCCCTAGCCCTGGTCGGCCCTCATCTGGTCATTGTCCGTCATCTCTGCTCCTTCAGGCCCTCACCCCTGTAACCCCCACAGCTTACCCCCATGGTGGGGCAGCGGGGAACCCCACCCACTGACAGGATCCAGTTTTGGGGCGTTACGTCCAGAGATGGAGGGTGATGGGGACAGCCATCAAGCCACAGCAACCAGCCACCAGGGTCTTTTTCTTTTTTTCTTCCCCCTGTGGGAGCCAGGCATGCAATGATGCCTGCGGCGGGCCCGTGCATGGCCTCACCAAGCATCTGCCATGCTCCCGGCCCACTTGTCTTACGGAAGCGTAGTGCATAGCCCCATCCTCCACCGGGGGTCAGGCATGCACCGACCACAGGATACCCCCCTCCCAGGAGATGGAGAGCTGTCCATCGGAAGCTCAGTCCATCTCCTTCCTGCCGACCCCCGGTGGCCCGCACTTGTTCCCGAACGTGGGTCATTGGCGTGGTGTCCAGCACCTCAGCCCTCAGTGCCACCGGGCCAGAAAAACAAGATAATTGAATCTAACAGCCACCAGCTTAAAACCTCTATGGATGCCTTAGATGCAGTAGCTTGCACCAGGACTGCAGGTGTTTGCATCAGGCAGCATTCCTGGCTGTGGACTGCTGGCTTCACCACAGATAAGGCATGTGCCCTTCACTGGCATCTACCTCTTTGAACAACAGATGGAGCAATTGCTTAAAGAGACTAATGAAATGAGAATTACTCTTAGAAGTCTTTCAGGTTAGCTCCCTATAACCCATAAAGGGGTAGAGGGTGCTGCTCTTTTCACAACAGGCAGTCCTTTGCTTTCGTGGTAAAGGCAGGGAAGCCCAAAACAATAATTCCCAGTCTCCCCAGACCCAGAAGAAAGTGCAGCCAAAGGCACAGGTGCCAGAAGTGCCCAGTACCACAATCTGAAGCTCCAGACCCAGGTCTGCTTCAGCCACCCAAGGCAGATCACTGCTTCCTAGTAGGGGGACACAGACCCTAGATTTACTGTTTGTGGAAGTCCATCTCAACAGACAAGTAGGTTCTAAGGATCATTCAGGAAGGGTACTCCCTAGAACTGTTGGAACCTCCACAGGCCAATCTCCCAAGAAGGCACTTCCCCATAACTGACATGTCAGAGCTTCTGACACAGGAAACTGTGGACCTGCTGATAAACAGGGCAAGGGAAATTGTGCCAGAGTCAGAACAAAATGTAGGGTTTTACTGCCACTACTTCCTGTTGCCAAAGAAATCAGAGTGCCCTATTCTTAGCTTCAGAAATCTAAACAAGTACATGAAACGAGAAAAATTCAAAATGATTTCTCTGAGATCCCTGCTAACTTATTTGAAACATTAGGACTGGCTAGCATCACTGGATATGCAGGATGCATACCAGCTTATACTGGTCCACCACAAGTATCTACAGTTCTGCATGAAAGGGCAACACTACCGGTTCAGACTCCCCACCCTTTGGGCTTTTCTCAGTGTCGAATGTCTTTACAAAGTGCTTTGCAGTAGTCGCAGTGCGCCACAGAGAGCTAGGACTCCATGTCTTCCTGCAGCTGGATGACTGGCTAATTTCCAGCCCTTCCAGACAGGAGACAGGACAGGCAGTGGCCACTGCCTCTCAGTTCGCAGTGTCCATGGGAGTGCTGCTGGAGCCCTCCCAGGAACTGCTGTTCATAGGAGCACTTCTGAGCCTTTCTTCCACAGCAAACTATGGGCAGTCTTGCAGATGGCATGCTAAATCATGGAATGCAAGACTGTGCCAGCCCATCCACACATGCTAAGTCTAATAGACTCCTCAATGTTCACAGTGCATTTAGCAAGGCTGCACATGGAGACACTCAGTGGATGTTCACTATCTAGTGGTCACAGGCATTGCACATTCAAAACCATCCCATTCAAGTGACCAAACACCTGGTGACGTCCCTGATGATGATGTCAGTGGAGGACAGTGTCCTCCAGGGCTTACCCTTCTCCCCACCGGAGCCAGAAATGACTCTCACCATGGATATCTGCTGGGGTGGAGAAACTTCTACTGGGGTCTTCAGGCACAAGGTGTCTGGGACTCATCAGAAACGTATCTCCACATCAGTGTGCTGGAGATGTGTGCAATTCTGTATGGTCTGAAGGACCTAGTGGACTTAGTCAGCTGAAAGATAGTTCTCCAGACTGACAAATCTGTCATGCACCTCGGGTCACATCTGGAAACGAGCTCCAGTTCATGATGCCTTTCCAAGTTATCAACTTTTAAATAAATAAACAACTTTTAAATGTATCAACAAGCAAGGAGGAGCACACTCTTATCCTCTCTGCATGGAGGCAATGAGAGTGTGGGAATGGTGCCTGGAGCAGGGGATCGTGCTCCAAGCAATCTATCTGCCAGGGGTCCAGAACACTTTGGCAGATGAAGCAAGTTGAACAAAGTCAGATCAGTGGTCCTCACTAACACCAAACATTGTGAGATCACTATTCGAAGAGTGGGGCACCCCAGTTGTGGACCTTTTTGCACCCCCACTCAACACCAAACTGCCTTGATTCTACTCCAGAAATCCAGGACATGACATTTTTTGTGAGGATGCATTCAGGCTGTGATGGCAAAATCTGTGCATTCCTCCAGTCCCTCTCATCCAGAGAGCGTTGTTCAAATTGGAGGCACACTGAGGCAAGATGATTCTAGTGGCTCCTTGCTGGCCTCAGTAGATATGGTTTCCTCTGTTGAGTCAACTTTCAGTCAGCAAACCGAAGGTTCTGCCAATCCAGACAGACTTATTGACCCAGAGTCAACTAGTACATCCCAACCTGCCCTCCATTCACCTTCAGGCCTGGCTCCTGAAAAGAAAAGTAAACAGGTACAAGGTATGTCAGAGGGGGTCTCAAATACTTCATGTAAATCTTCCACCAGGAAGACACACACAGCCAAGTGGAAAGAATTTTCCATCTGGTGTTCAAAAACCCTAGGGACCCCTTCAGGTGTTCACATGAAAGGGTTTTGGAGTCCGTATTGGACCTTTCTGATGCTGGCCTGCAGTATTCCACAGTTAAGGTTTACCTATATGCTATGTCAGCATACTACAAACATAGTTACAGATACCATTGCTTAAGAGGTTCCTTAGGAGTAACCTACACACAAGGCCTCCCATCTGGAAGCTGGTGGCTCAATGGGATCTCAACTTTGTGCTAGATATACTCAGTTGCAAGCCTTTCAAGCCTATTGCAACATGTGAGTTGAAGTTCCTAACTTGGAAAGCAGCATTTCCAGTAGCTGTCACCTCTGCACGAAGAATATCTGAAATCTGAAACTGGTGTAATGAAAACCAGAGCTGGGATGGAAGTGGCCATACTGGGTTACAATCTATTCAGGAGAGATAAAGTAGGCAAGAAAGGGAAAGGAGTGGCTGTTTAGGTGAGGGAAAATATAAAGGCCACAGAAATTCGAGGGGAACTGGGAGGAGGGGAAATTGTGTGGGTTACACTAGAAAGGAGTAAGGGAACAGCCATCTGCACAGGGGTAACATACAGACCACCAGCTCAGCGGGAGGAGGTAGATAAGGAGATGATGTTAGCAATCCAAAGGATGGTGCACAAGGGAGAGGTGTTGCTGGTTGGTGATTTCAATCTACCGGACTTGGAATGGAGCCTCCTGGCAGCAGCAACAGCTAGAAACAGGAACATCTTGGACTCCCTGCAGGGGGCATTCCTTAAACAGCTGGTCATAGAACCCACACAGGAGATGGCACTACTGGACTTGGTGCTCAGAAACGGGGACAGTATGACAGGGGTTACAGTAGGGGAACACATAAGGAGTAGTGATCATTGAACAGTGTGGTTTGAAATAACCGAGGGGGAGGAACCAAGCCACACAAAGACAAGATTCCTAGACTTCAAGAGGGCAGATTTCAGAAAGATGGAAAAATGCCTAGAAGAAGCCTGGTCGGAATAAGGGAGCAGAAGGGGGTAGCGGAACAGTGGGCGATGATCAAAACAGGGATTGCATTGGTAACACAACTCTGTGCAAAGAGGTCAGCAAGGGGAAGAGGAAGAAGAGGCCACTGTGGTTTTCTAAGGAGGTAGCAGAAAAGGTTAAAGCAAATAAATAGCATTTAAGCAATACAAAAAGACACAGGAGGAGGGGAATAGGGAGAGGTACCAGGAAAAACAAAGGAAGACAGGCAAGGCAGTTAGAGAAGAGAAAGCACAAACAAAAGAACGCTTAAGAAACTCGGTGGTAAGAGGGGACAAACCCTTTTACAGGTACATCAGTGAAAAAAGACAAGGGAAGGGATTGTAAGAATGAAAGGGGAGGAAGATGTACAAAAACAAGGGGCATTATATGAGGCTTGAGTGGGGTAGGCTCAGGGGCAATGTGAGGGAGTACTTTTTCACAGAAAGAGTAGTGGATGCTTGGAACAGCCTCCTTGCGGAGATGGTGGCGGCAATAACAGTAGGGGAATTCAAGAATGCATGGGATAGACATAAGAGTACTCTAGCAATAGGGAAGAGAGGGTAAGCCACAAATCAGTTAGGATCTGCGGTAGTTCATTAGGTAGGGAAAAGGGGCACACTAGGTGGGTCACACGGTCCTTATCTGCCGTCACCTTCTGTGTATCTGTGTGTGATGGGGGTAGTGTAGAGGATGATCACCAGAAATCAGATATACTGAATAAATACCTCATTTTTACAAAGGAGGGGGCAGAAAATGGACCAGCAATAAGTGATAAGGGCAGAAAGGGCACTGAAATGGGCATGGGTCCCTTTCCAAAGGAAAGGGTCCTCAGGGAACTGGAGGCAATAAGAGTTGACAAGGCTATGGGACCAGATGGGGTGCACCCAGGATACTGAAAGAGCTAAGAAAAGAGTTGGCAGAACCTCTGACTACCCTGTTTAACCTATCATTGGAAACAGTGGAGGTACCCAAGGACTGGAAGAGAGCTAATGTGGTCCTTCTACACAAAAGTGGAAACGGGGAGGAATCAGGGAACTACAGACCGGTCAGCCTGACCTCAGTAGTGGGAAAGGTCATGGAAACACTACTAAAAAAAGAATAGTGGAACACGTGGTTGTCAACGGTCTACAGGCCCCAAGGCAGCATGGGTTTATGGGAGGGAGGTAGTGCCAGACTAATCTCATTAAGTTCTTTGACTGGGTATCCAGGGAGGTGGATCAGGAAGGGGCAGTGGATGTGGCCTACAGTACCTGGATTTCAGCAAAGCCTTTGACACTGTGCCACATAGAAGGCTGTTAAACAAGTTAGGGAGCATGGGGTGGGAAAGAAGGTAGTGAAGTAGGTGGAGAATTGTCTGGATAATAGGACACACAGAGTAGTGGTAAATGGCATTCACTCTGCAGAGGGTAAAGTGACCAGTGGGGCACCACAGGGATCAGTGCCAGTCCTCTTCAGTGTCTTTATCAGTGATATTTCAGATTGTCTGGAAGGAAAAATTTGCCTGTTTGCTGACGACACTCTCTGCAACAGGGTGACACACCAAGGGTAGTGGATAGAATTAGTTGAGATCTAAGAAAGCTGAAGGATTGGTGAAGGAATTGGCAGCTGGGTTTCAATGCAAAAAAAGTGCAAGATAATGCACGTAGGGCACAAAAACCCAGGAGCTACATATCAACTGGGGAGAGAGAGAGAAATAGCATGCTCCAAGCAAGAAAGATCTGGGGGTGATCATCTCCGATGACCTCACGGTAGTAGTCAGTGTGACAAGAAGACAGGAAAGGCAAACAGGATACTAGAATGCATAGGCAGGGGAATCACCAGCAGAAAAAAGGAGGTAATAATTCCACTATACAGAACATTAGTGAAGCCGCACCTCGAATACTGTGTCCAGTTGTGGAGGCCTCCTCTATGTAAGGACATAGGGTGGAGGCAGTTCAGAGGAGGGCAGCCAAAATGGTGCAGGGACTACATTGCACGCCCTACGAGGATAGGCTGAGTGATATAAATATGTACTTCCTGGAGGAGAGGAGGGAACCGGGGATATGATTGAAACATTTAAATACCTCACATGGAAGAATAAAGTACAGGAGAATACTATATTCCAAAGAAAAAGATGCTCAAAGACGAGGGGGCACAAGATGAAACTGGAGGGAGGGAGGTTCAGAGAGAACACGAGGAAGTACTTCTTCACAGAGAGTGGTAGACAAGTGGAATAGCCTGCCAGTGGAGGGGGTTGGGGCAGAAATGATTACAGGTTTTAAACATGCTTGGGATAATCATATAGGATTGCTGGTAGTCAGGGGAGGGGGTACAGCCTAATGCCAGCAGTGCATGATACAGCACAATTGTTAGTGGTAATAGGAAAGACTAGGTGGGCCGAAGGCCCTTATCTGTCAACAATTTCTATGTTTCCATCCATGCTTTGGTCACAGATCCTCCATATACTGTTTTCCATAAAGATAAGGTAGTTATTCATACACACCCCAAGCTTCTACATTAAGTGATGTTGGAGTTCCACTTGAATCAAGTCATGATTCTACTACCTACTTTGCCAACTTTCAGAATGAGGGAGAAAAAGCTCTCAGCTCAGTGGATGTTGAAAGCATCCTGGACAGGACTAAGGACTTGCATCTCTTTGTCTTTTTCGACCCTAATCAAAAGGGACAGGCTGTCACAATCAAGTGCATTTCAGCCTGGAACGTAAACTGCCTTTGCCACTGCTATGCCATGGCTCAGGTTACAGTGGAGTGCAAAGTACCTGTCCACACCACCAGAGCAGTTTCTACTTCAGTGGCAGAGCTGCAGCTTGCAGCACAGTACACACCTTTACCAAAGCAATATTCCCTAGATGTCCATGCCAGGCAGCATCCACCTTCGGTGGTGCAATTCCAAATGGATTACTATCCTGAGTGAGCCCCGAGCACCAGTCTCCCTAGTCCAGGAGACTTTCTCTGAGATTGGTACTCCAAGCGGTTAGTGGGAATCTATGGAGAAGATTGTTTCTAGGGACATGGATATGTTGTTCATCCACACTTATTGGCAGGTTCCTTGCCGCTTTAAATCTTGCCGGAAGGTCTTCAAGCTGGCTCCTCCCATCCACCCGGGTGGTAAAACTCTCGGCTCCGCCCTATGACGCCAGATCTTCCTTACCGCTTGGAAGCTCAGGTTCCCTCCTTAGCACTCTGCGTTTTAGACTGGATCCTAACTCTTTGGTTCGTCCGAAACTAGTTTTGAAGTTTTCTAAACTTTGGTCTTCATTATCCCTCACAGCTGCGATGGACAAATCAATCCCCGGCTTTCGGAGGTGCCCTTGTGGGCAGAAGATGTCCAGGACGGATCCACACTCCACGTGCATCTACTGCCTAGGCCTAGACCACGACCCGCAGGCCTGTGAGTTGTGCCGCTCTTTTTCGGCCACCGTCCTGGAGGATTGCGCTGCCCGATTCAAGCTCGGGCACCCCAAGAACCGTTACCCGCCGGTAAAATCCAAAGAGGCTCATTGGGCGGTGTCCACGGCAGCTGGCTTGGCTGAGCAGCTCAAGCATATGATCGCCCTCGAGGAGGAGGCGGCCCAGGCCGCATCTTCCTCCTCCTCGGCCGCGGCATTTATCCCGCTCTCTCTGAGTTCCTCGTACTTGGCTTCATTCAAGGAGCTTTGTCAGTCCCTTTCCACGAAGGGAGAGGGGCCATCGGGACATTCCTCTCGGCCCAAGAAGAAGGAGTCGAAGGGTAAGTCCCACCATCAGTGTTCGTGGGAGGGGAGGGTCTCCTTCCCGGACAGCCGACCGTCTGCCCGATTGAAGTTGCGGCTCAGGCAGCTGGCTTCTGATGTCCCGTCAGGCCAGCCTGCCGAGACTCCCGTCGGCGCGCAGTTGAGATATTCCTCGACCCGTCGGATGGGTTGTCGACTGGTGAAGCCAACAACCCACCTTTGCCAGTACCCCCGGTGGAGACCGAGGATCTGCCTGTGCCTTCGGGGTGGCAGTCCCCGGCTAAAGTGCCCGAGCCGAGGGAAGAGCGGGTGTCCCCTGCCCCTTCGCAGGCCTGCCCTCGGTCACCCCGAGGGTCTTGGTCTCGGTCTCTGACTTCATCTCGGTCAAGCCGTTCCCGCTGACATCGGCGGTCTCGGTACCAAAGTAAGCGGCGACACCGTTCCTCCTCGTCCTCCTCCTCGGATGAGGAGAGGCTTTGACGCAAATTGCATCGGCGTTACGAGGAGCTTATGTGGCAGCAGTTACTGTTGTCTGGGAGTAAATTGACTCCAATTCATCCCCCAACCATCAAGTGGCTGTCGCCCGGGCGGCCGAAGCAACCACTCGCCGCAGTCGAGATGCCCACTTCTGGGCCAGTTGTTCGGCCGAAACTAGCTGCTCCACCGATTGTGGTGGAACCTCCACCTCCACAACTGAAGTCTGGGGCACCGACCAAGGATTCTCGGTCGGGTCACAGCCTGCCCCACAGGTTGTCGGTCACCCTCACTCCCGACCGTCCTCGGCAGGTGGAGGGTGGCTCAGGGCCGAGGCAGCTCTTCACAGACTCTTCGGAGTCCGATGACGACTCCTCCCTGTTCTCCAGGCAGGTCGACCTGGAGTCCTCCGGTGACCAGTCATTGGACGATAGCCCATCGTACTTCTTGGGTCTGCTTCAACTCATCTCGGAGTCCACCAGGATGCAGCTCGAGCCTGTGTCCAAACGGGCCAAGTATCCCCTGATGGAGATACTGGACAGAGGGGATTCACCCACGGAGGCCTTCCCTGTGGCTGAGGCTATTGTCAGCCCAGCCTTGGAGCTTTGGCAGCAGCCTGCTTCCTGTCCTGCGCCCTCGGCCAGGATGGCCAGGAAATATCTTGGTCCCCTACGGCTCTTTGCCGGTTTCTCGGGCACCCTCTGCCGGGGTTAGTCACCGATAGCGTCTTCTGGCGTTCGGAAATGCTCGGGGCGTGGATAAGCCCCAACAAAGAGTCCAAAAAGCTGGACTTTGCCGGGTGCAAGGTGTACGCTGCGTCCTCCCTTGGCCTCTGACAGGCCAGCTCGGCCATGCTGATGGCACACTTCTCCCATGCCCTCATGGGCTCCCTGGATAAGGTTGTCCCTCATCTCCCGGCTGACCTGCAGACCACAGTCCGTCAGGTGTGGGACCAGGGTAGGGCGGTGGTGAAGCAGCAGCTTCAGACTGCTCTGGACATAGGTGACTCCTGTGCCAGGTCAGTAGCGGCCGTGGTGGCCATGCGCCGCCGGGCGTGGCTGAGGATATCCACCTTCACGGCGGATACCCAGCACAAGCTGGCGGACGTCCCCTTCATGGGGACTGACCTCTTCGGCCCTGGAGTGGAGGGACACCTCCAGCGGATCGAAAAGTCCAATGCCACTCTGGCCTCGGTCACTTCCGCCCAGAGGGACAAAGGCTGCTGTCAACAACAGCATAAGTCCTCTAGTCCCTGGCCCCTGCAGCGACCGGACCCAACAGCACCAGCAACAGGGCCAGCAGGCTCGTGTGGCGATCTAAACCAAGCTGGCGGCTTCCTCCAACAGGAAGCATGGAGGTAAAGGACCAGGAGGTCCCTCGGCTGGTTCCTCCTCCAAGCCTGCCCAGTGATGGGTTGAGGGGTGTCGCCCCCTACCTCGTCACCCATCCCTGGGCTCCCCATGGGGACAGGCTCCGCACTTCCTTTCCACCTGGTCCACTATCACCACGGACCGTTGGGTGTTGGAGGTGTTAGGAAGGGCCTGCCTCTGGGTCAGGCAGACCCCTCCTTGCAGGCCATCGCCCCCCGAGGTTCACAGGAGTCGAAGCCTCGCTGTCGGCCGCCGAGGCCGATATTGCCCTGCTCCTCGAGAAAGAGGTGATCAGGAAGGTGGCAGATCCTCCTCCAGACCCGGGGTTTGTGTCCAGATATTTCCTGGTCCCAAAACGGACAGGGGCTGGCACCCCATCCTCGACCTGCACGACCTGAACAGGTTCCTAAGGTCTCGGACCTTCAGGATGGTCACTCTGGCTCAGATAATCCCATCCTTGGAATGAGACATGTGGTTCTGTTCCCTGGATCTCCAGGACGCGTTCTTTCAAGTCCCGATCCATCCGTCTCATCAGAGATTCCTCCGCTTCAGAGCGGAGGGATCCCTTTACGAGTTCTGGGCCATGCCCTTCGGCCTCTCTCTCTAGCTCCCAGGGTTTTCACCAAATGCATGGCAGTGGTGACAGCATTCTCTCGCTGGAAGGGTCCAGGTGTACCCCTACCTGGATGACTGGCTGATGCAGCCCCTCGAAGCGGAGGTGGGCGGTCCAGAGATCTGGCCCTCCAGGTTTGCTCTCAGATTGGCCTCCTCATCAACGAGGCCAAGTCGGAACTCATGCCGAAGCAGGTGATACTCTTCATCGGGGCAGAGCTCGGCTCCCGGCGGACAGGGCGAGGTTCTTTCCTCCTTTGCCCAATCATTTCTGGTTGGGCAATCGCACCTGCCCGGGACTTCCTGCGCCTCCTGGGCCTCATGGCGGCCTGCACCAGCGTGGTCCATTGGGCCCAGTTGGTACATGCGTCCCCTTCAATGGGGACTGGCCAGCCAGTGGTCACAACACTGCGATCCATTGGACCAGCCCGTGACAGTGATCCAGGAGATGTAGAACGCTCTCCAGTGGTGGACCGTTCTGGCACATCTGCAGGAGGGCATCCCATTCGTCCGCCCCAAGCCGACGGTCTCTCTATCGACTGATGCATCTCTGATAGGTTGGGGTGCCCATCTGGGGGAGCACAGAGCGCACGGCCTCTGGTCCCCTCGGGAATCCCGATGCCATATCAACCTGCTGGAGCTCCGAGCGGTCCACCTAGCTCTCACCACCTTCGCTCCATTTCTACGGGGTCAAGTGGTTCAGGTCCAGACAGACAATACCACGACCATGTACTACCTAAACTGCCAGGGCAGGACGCGCTCCATGCTGTTATGCAAGGAAGCTCTCCGCATATGGTTCCTCGTGCGCAGCCTGGAGGCGGATCTCCTAGCCATTCACGTGGTAGGAGCCTCCAACACACTGGCCGATGCCCTAAGCTGGATAGGAGCTGCTTCTCACGAGTGGTCTCTCCTGCCGGAGGTAGTACAAGATCTCTGCTCTCATTGGGGCACGCCTCAGGTGGACCTGTTTGCCTCCAGGAAGAATGTTGAAGAAGCTGAGACTGATCCATGCCTGCCCCCCTCAGCAGGGCTCGCTGCAGAGGGATGCCTTCTCGAGGCCGTGGACCCCAGGCCTCTTCTACGCTTTCTCCCATTTTCCTTGATCCACAAGGTGCTTCTCAAGGCGAGGAGGGACAAGGCACAGGTGATTCTGGTAGCCCCAGACTGGCCCCGCCAGTTCTGGTATCCAGATCTCCTCAGTCTCAGCTCCAGGCTCCCGAGGCAGCTTCCAGCCCGCCCAGACCTGATCTCAGTCAATCAGGGGAAGGTATTCCATCCGGACCTTCAGTCCCTGCACCTGACGGCCTGACTTCTAAGCGGCTAGAGTTCCAGGCCTTGGGTCTTTCCGTCGAGGTCCTCAACGTCGTTGAGGCATCCCATAAGGAGTCGGCCAGGAAATGCTATGCCTTCAAATGGAAGAGATTCTCCATTTGGTGTCAGGGGAAGGGCTTGGACCCTTCCGCCTGTCCCTTGGCAAGCATTCTGGACTACCTGTGGTCCCTTTCTCAGCAAGGGCTTCGGTCGACGACCCTTAAGGTGCACCTGGCAGCCATCTCTGCTTACCGGGCGCGGGCCGGGAAGCAGTCGGTGGTGCAGGAGAAGGTGGTGGGCACAGCTTTTCAAAGGCCTTGATCACATTTCCCTCCGGTGCGAGAACCTCCACCTCCGTGGGATCTACTGCTGGTATTGGCCAAGCTCATGGGCAAGCCATTCGAACCAATGCATAGGTGCGATATCTTCCACCTGTCGTGGAAGACCGCCTTCTTAGTGGCTGTCACGTCAGCCAGAAGGATGGGAGAGCTCCAGGTGCTTTCCATCGAGTCTCCTTATCTGGTCTTCCACAGGGACAAGGTTGTCCTGCGCCCCCACCGAAGTTCCTTCCGAAGGTGGTGTCGGAGTTTCACCTTAACCAGGTGTTGACTCTGCGGTGTTCTACCCCAATCACACCTCGGAGGCTGAATATAGGCTCCATACTTTGGACCCTAGAAGGCTCGCTTATTATAAGGAGCAGACGGCTGAAGTTCGGGAGAGGTTCGTAGCTGTTTGTCACCTCGCTGAAGCCGCACCTGGCAGACCTGCAGCAAATGGACTGATAAGCAGGTGGGTCACTCCTGCATAGATCTCTGCTATAGGTTGGCGGGCATGGAGCCTCCCAGAGGGATAAGAGCTCATTCTACCCGCCATACCGCTGCATCGGTGGCTGCTTCCAGGGATGTCCCTATCTAGGATATCTGCAGGGCTGCTACCTGGAAGTCGGCACATACCTTCATTACCCACTACCACATCTACCTTGAGTCACGCCGGGATGCTGGTTTTGGGGCCTCGGTTCTCCAGTCTTTATTCCCTAAGTAGGGGGTGTGCGCCTTGCCTCCCTCCTCCTGGAGAACTGCTAGGAGTCTGTCAATAAGTGTGGATGAACAACATATCCATGTCCCTAGAAATACAGGTTACTCACCTGTAACAGGAGTTCTAGGAATGGTATATGTTGTTCATCCACACGACCCACCCAACCTCCCCGGCTTTGACGCACAACCTGGCTTCCAGCGGGCTAGATCTGGCATCATGGGGCGGAGCCAAGAGTTTTACCACCCGGTGGGTGGGGAGCCAGCTTGAAGACCTTCCGGCAAGATTTAAAGTGGCAAGGAACCTGCCAATAAGTGTGGATGAACAACATATACCTAGAACTCCTGTTACAGGTGAGTAACCTGTGTTTCTTGGAAGATATGAAAGTTACATATTTACCTAATTGTTGAACTTCTTGAATATCCATGAATTATCACGCCCACCCACCATCCCCTGGACACACTCCAGTATTGTTGTGTTGATTTTCAGCCTTTGTACTTGCTTTGGGCTGAGGACACTGTGATCTTACATTGATTTGCTCTTGCAGCAGGTAACACCTTTAGGACTGAAGTTGGCAGGCACTAGGACCCCACGGAAATGTTCTAGGTAGCAATACCCAGCGGAAGACTGCCCCCTACATTGGGCAGCCCCCAACATTATGTATGATATAAAAGGGGTGGTCCTTCAGCCCATCCCCAGTTCTTTTCTGCCGTCGACTGTGCAAGTCGGAACTCCGCAGACACCTTCAGCTAGTCAAGCATCTATACCATGTTTTCAATGCATCTTTTATTTCCCTTTTTGATAGTTTTTCAACAAATTTGTGGATGTCGTCTTCTACACCATTGTCGATCGAGAGGCACCCTTCCAAGTGCGTGTGTGACAAGCAGATCCTGCATGAAGACAGCCTTTCGGCCTGGGCCAAGACCATATCGAGGCCTGCCAGCACTGCCATGATTTCAGTCAGCGTGCGCAGCTCCAGGCCAGAAGACCTTCAAAGCCTTTCAGCTTAAGAAACAGATATATTCCATGGAGAAGAAACTGTACTGCAAGAGCTCTTCATCCTCTCCCTCTTCATCGTCTTTTCATAAAGAGAAGAAATCAAGAGGCAAACACAAGCACTGGGACAAGGAGAAATCCTGGGCAGAAGGCTGCTGTTGGTCCCCGACCAAGTTGGCAACCCCCTCCTCCTCTGAGCTCCCAGTCTCAAAGCCTCCCTTATCTCCGTTACAGGAAAACGCTCTTTGGGCCATGGGAGATCCTCCCACACCTCCCAGCTGCTCGAGCTTAAGCCCATTACCCCTGGGGGCTATAAGATTAGTGGCTCAGCTGGTGGTCCTTCGTCTGTCACCATCCTGGCCAGGGTGTCCACCGAGTCCGCCCCGACATCCAGGGCTGTCGCTAGTAAGCAGCAACAGGGACAGTCGCCCTCTTACACCAGGAGCAATGGGTGTACGTCCCGATCAGGAGTGCCACCTCCTCCGCAGGCATCCGTTGGCTAGTTCCCCAACCTGGCCTCTGCCTGCTCCAGTCACCTCTATGCCAGCCTCCCCGGCGCCCCCTTGGGAAAACCTGGCATCCCCAGTAGGCCAGTGCCTGAGGACCTGATGCCTGATGGTCAGACGTCGGATCGTACTCCTCCAACACCCGAGGGTACTCCTTTGGCCTTGACACCGGATGACCAGGACCAGACTACCTCGATGCCAGGGTTACCCTAGCCGTCCAACTTGACGCCAGGGCCGTCCAAGCCCATCACCCACCACGGGGTCTTAATGAGCTTTTTGCTGCATGGTGGGCCTGTTTCAAAGATAAAGAGGCCCCGTCGACTCCTGTAAGGCTGGCTCCCCAAGGGCCATCCTCAGTCAAGCCCTCGGGCTGCCCTTCTGCTCCACCTCCTAGGAGGCTGACAAGGACCTTCCTTCTCTAAAGGAACGACCATGCAGGCCCCCAAGGTCACCTTCCCCCTCTCCAGATTCGGAGGTCTCGGAATCGGATTCCAACTCTTCCACAAGCCATGGGGATTCAGACCTTCCGTTCGACCCTCACGTCAGAAAGGATGACCCGCACTCCCTGCCTGACGACTCTGTTTATGGATGTGATGCGTCACATCCAACAGTTGAACAAATGGAACTCTGAAGACCTCGACCCGGAACAGAAGAGGTTGGCTGCCTTTCTTTGGAAGAAGGATGCCCTCCCCATAGTAGTTCCCCCAATGGTCAATTCGTACAAGCACACCAACAAGCTGGCATGGGAGCGTCTTTTCTCAACCCCAGCAGTATCTGAAAAGTTGGACCGGTTGTATACCATTCCCCAGGACAATCCCTTCTAAGGGGAACAACCGGAGGCAGACTCATTTCAGCTGAATGCCACCCACATCAGGTCCAGAGGTCCATGGCACCTCAGTACACAGTCCCCAGATAAGGACTCTAAGTAGTTTGATCAACTGGCCAGGAAAGTTTTTTCCTTCACTACTTGTGCCATCCGGTCACAGAATTTCCTTGCCCACATGGTCCAGTACCAGAATGCCCTGTAGGACAAGGCACTGGAAATTGTTCAGACCATGTCAAACTCACCCAGATGGGCAGAGCTCATGGCCATCATGAAATCCGTCTCAGACATTGGTAACCATGTCCTGTGGGCTTCATACGATACCATGGATTTGGCAGGCAGAGCCACAGGTCCTGTGGTCTGTATCCACCGATACTCTTGGCTGAGAGTCTCCGGGTTCATCCAGGACGTCCATTCCAAGATTATGGGTGCCCCCTTCAGAGGGCCGGTTCTATTTGGGGAAGATACTCAAAATATTAATACCTATTTGCAGGAGGCAGAGAAAGCAGTTACGTTAGTGCAGACTATGTACAGACCCAAGCAGTAACCTAAACAGTCCTTTCGTAAGACTGGACAACAGCAATTTCGAGGTCACCACCAGTAACGGGGCTGGCTTCAAATGTAAGGCCACTACCAGTGCCACCAGAGGTTCTGCCCCATGGATCCCCAGAACCTCAGCCTGCACTTTCCATCCCCAGCCCCTCCGCCTGACTCACTGCCCAACCCTCCTCCTTCACCAGAGTCCATAGGAGAAGCAGTGGGGGGGTTGGTTCTCCTTCCACACTGAAGGGTGGCGTTGGATAATGTCAGACCGCTGGGTCCTGCGGCTCATCGAGAGAGGACACACTCTTGAATTCATGGAGGTTCCTCCAGACAACCATCTAGTACTGTCTCAATACTCTCAAGCCCACACCGCTCTCATAGCAGAGGAAATCCAGGCTCTCCTTCAAAAGAAGGCCATCGAGCCGGTGCCCCCCGAACAATGAGAAACATGGTTTTACTCCCACTTTTTCCTCGAGTCACAGAAGACAGGGGATCTTCATTCTATCTTGGATTTAAGCCACCGGAACCAGTACATGGAGTACAAAAGTATGGTCACCCTGATAGGTCTTCTTCCCCTACTACACCAAGGGGACTGGCTATGCTCCCTGGATATGCAGGACGCATTCCTCCACATTCTGATTTTACAACCACACAGGAGGTTCCTGCACTTCCACATTCAGGGCCGCCATTAACAGTTCAGTGCCTTGCCCTTTGGCCTCTCCTCGGTACCGAGGGTGTTTACCAAGTGCCTTGCCATGGTAGTCTCAGGAGCCAGGGCCATTACGTCTTCCTCTACCTCAATGATTGGCTTCTAACCACTCCCTTCCGGGACTGGCTTGTAGAAACCCTTTGAGACACATTCTCCCTCTTGCAGGACCTGGGGGTTACTCCAAACCTCCCAAGTCCTACCTGTGGTCACTCAGTGGCTTCAATACATAGGAGAAATCCTGGACGTGGCACAAGGTAAAGCCTTCCTCTCCTGGGACAGTGCAGAATGCTTTCAGTCCCATGCTCGGCAGCCGCTTTTGGCTCGTCAAGTTCCGATCCAGACAGTGCTCAGGCTGTTGGGACATATGGCAGCAGCCATCGCCACAGTCTCCATGGCCCAACTTTAAATGTAGGTGATCCAGTGGAACCTCCGGGTTCAGTGGGATCAGAGGTCAGATGACCTGGACCAGCCGATCCTGGTGTCCAGGCCAGTCAAGCAGTCCCTGGCATGGTGGCTAGATACTCCCAACCTTTCCAGAGGGGTTTCCTTCCAAAAGGAATCTCCCACCCAGATCCTGACCACCAATGAATCAGGCCTGGGTTGGGGAGTTCATCTTGGCATTCACCAGACTCAGCATGTCAGTGGTATTTTATATCAACAAGCAGGGGAGGGGGGGACACATTCTTATCCTCTTTGCAGAGAAGCCATGCTGCGAATGTGGACTTGGGCGGTAGATCACCAACTGGAACTCTCAGCAGTCCACATTCCAGGCATTCACAACTCTCTGGTCGACAGCCTCAGTTGGACTCTGTCCACGTAGTGGCAGAATATCTTCATTTTGAAGATCTTCACCCAGAAATCGATCTATTTGCCTCCCCATCCAAAGCAAAACTGCCCAATTTTTGCTCACTAGATCTAGGGCTTTCTGACAAGATGCGTTGTCTCTCTCTTGGGCAGGGAGGTATCTTAACACATTCCCTCTCTTTCCCTTTCTGCAACAGGTACTCATCAAGTTGCAGTCAATAGGGGACAGAAATGATCCTGGTAGCTCCATTCTGGCCTTGTCAGAGCTGGCTTCAATTCTTACAGCAACTGGCGGTGGAACCTCTGGTGCCTCTGCCCTCCAGTCAAGACTTGCTGTCCCAGGGCAGGTCTCCTGGTCCATCAGATCTCAGATCTCTGCATCTACATGCATGCATGGCTCCTGCAGACTTAGCCATCTCCAGATCTGGGATCTTCACAAGGGTGGCAGAGCGCCTAGTGGCAGCCAGAAAACCCTCCACTAGGGTGACCTATGCTATGAAGCTGAAGCGGTTCTGCATTTGGGCCACTACTAGGAGATTGGATCCATTCACTTGCCCAGTGAACTTGGCACTGGAGTACCTTCTCTCTCTTTCAGATGCAAAAAGTTCAAAGTTTATTCTTTCAGATGCAGGCCTCAGTTACTCTTCATTAAAAGTACACTTGTCCCCATTTCACATACCATGTGCCTATTGAGGAAAGATACATTACTAGCTGGACCTTTCCACACTTTTCACAGGGCATAATTCAGTTGAAGCCTCCCATAGTCTTGGGACCTTTTGTTTGTTTCAGAGAAACTCACTCTGTCTCCTTTGAGCCTGCCATGGGCTACGAGCTGCACTTTCTGTTGTGAAAGGTGTTCTTTTTAGTTGCCAATACTTAATGCTCGAAGAATTTCCAAGCTTCGGGCCCTGATGTGCAAGGACCCTTATCTGGTCTTTCACAAGGACAGGGTGTCCTTGAGAACTAATCCTAAGTTCCTGCTGAAGGTGGTCTCAGAGTTTACCTTGGATCAAGATATCCACCTGCCAGTATACTATCCAGAGTACTCAAACGGAGGGGAGGCTCTGCTGCATACTCTGGATGTCCACAGGGTGCTCCGATACTATTTGGAGCGCACCCATCCTGCTCGTCAGTCTGATCAGTTGATTGTGTATTTTGCTCCTGAATGGCAGGAGCTCCAATTTCTAGTTAATGTTTATACAAATGGTTGGTTAACTGCATTGTGTTTTGTTACAATAAGTCGACGAACCCTTACTGGAAGCTTGGTAAAGGTCATTCTACCAGGGGCATGCTGGCTTTTAGCCTCACTGAAAAATGTGTCTGCCGCTGACATATGTCTTGACCACCACTTGGGAGTTCTTCCACACCTTTGTGAAGCATTACAGTCTGGACATTGCTTCTTGCCAGGGGCTGGCTTTGGACTTGCTTGTCCTTCAGGGCCTCCTGTCCTAATTTCCTCTGAGGAGACTTTACCTCCACCCATCTGTCTGGGAATTCTCTACTGCTTGGGACTCTGTCCTAAAAGTGTTACCTGCTACAAGAGTGAATCTTGAAGATAGTAGTTACGTAATAACTTACTGCAACAGTAGATCTTGAGAGGAGCTTTTGTCTGAGTACTATTTTCCACCATCCTTCCCCTGGTGATTTCTTCTCCATCTCAGATACTTTTTCCTCAGTTCTCCTTTTCTGTTTTCTCACTAGCCAGTCTGTGGCGGTAGGGCTGGGGATGGGCTGAGGACTGCCCCTTTATAACATGCGTGCGTCAGGCGGGCTGACATAGGGGTGGTCCCCACTGGGTATTACAAGCTGGAAGCCTGTGGGGTCTGGTGCCTGCCGGCTTCAGTCCTAAAGGTGTTACCTGCTGCAAGGCGCCTCTTAAAGATCTACTGTTATGGTAGGTTCTTACTTAACTGTACATTACTGGGTTTGGTGGCTCTCTTACATGGGCTACCAGAATATCTTATACCCTTAGGTTAAGTGCATAGGTTACTCGTTAGTTTCATGCTGCTCACCTCCTCAGTAAAAAGGCACTGTGAGGCAGTTGGGGGCTGCGCTGCTCTATGTATGTGCATGCATGTATGCATGTATGTATATATATATATATATATATATATATATATATATATATACACATATATACACACACACACACACACACACATATATATGTGTGCCAGGTGCTGATGCACAGATGGGGCTTACTTTCAGTGCCAGCCCTCGGAAAAGTTCTGGCTCCCACGAGGGTTCTAGTGCCTCCAGCACAGACCCATTAGTAGTAATCTGTGAAGAAGATATTAAAGAAGATTAACAGTTACGGTAAGTACCTAACTTTCAGCTGGCCCAGTGGTGGAACGATAGCACTACCGACCGCCATGCTTGCAACCCGGGTTCGGGAGCGAGCACAGCTTGCTGGGTGTCTGCTGGAGGGGTTGGGATTGAGCATCTGATGGACTGCTCTCCTCTGCTGGAGTGGACAGGCATGTCTTCTCAGCTGTTGGCTGCAGAGGCTGGATGGCAGTGCAGACTTGAGAGGCATTAGTGGGGGGGAGCCACGATTTCGTAAAGCATGCATGCCTCCACATGCACGCACGTCTGTGCCATGGGGGACGGAAAATGGACATTTGGACTATATGAAGCCCTCACCACGGGGGAAGGGGAGTAATTCGTGGGGATTGTTGCTCCAGGTGAGTCTGGGGAGGCCAAGACAGGGCAGAGGAGCCTGTCTGCACATCCAAGGAGAAAACGCTGTATGGAAAAAAGAAAAAAGTATGGAAATTTAATTTTTCCACCCCAAGGAAAGCCTTCCTGGCTTGGAACATCAGTGGGTATGGAATAAGAATAAAAACATTTTGAATCTTTGAAGTTCAGGCATCTCTTAGTAACATAGAAAAAGAGATGAAACAGACCTTAATAGTCCATCCAGTCTGTCTCAAGATTCCTCAGCTGTGAATCTCTCCAACATCCACTATTCCCTCCCAGCCTTTCCTTTCCCTCCCAATTATTCAATCTGATAACTCCTTTAAATGCGTCATAATTTTTCTTGAAGTCCACTATTGTCTTTGCTTTGATAACCTTGTGTGAAGTCTGTTCCACCCATCAACCACCCTTTCCAAGTAGTGGTAGTTCCATATTTCCTAATGTCTTCTTTGAACACCCCCTTTCCTGTTTTAAAATCGTGACCTCCATTGGGTGTACTTTTCTCAAAGAAATAAACTCACTGTGTCCACTGTACTGAACCCTTCATGAACTTGAGAACCTCTATCATGTCCCTGCTCTCACTTCTGTCCTCCAGTGAGTACATATTTGGGGAACAGTGAACTTAGAGCCCCACAAAAAGTGTGGGGCTTATTCAAGTTACTATTGTGCATTAGATTATATCTGTTTAAGCCTACCGACTCCCACCCCAGCATTTGCCCAAACCCAAAATGCTATGCTGTTGACGTCAGAGCTAAGCTGTAGTCACAGGAGATTCAGTAGCCTGCAGTTCATGTTAGGCATTTAAAAGCCCCAATCAGCTGTTCACTGGTCCTGCTGTCCTCCCAGAGCTAAGTACTTTCACTGAGTAAGCCATACACTAGAAAAGCCACTTACTCTCACAGAGCCAGGGCCTGCTGCTGGGGCCTGCCTTTGCCAGGCAGTGGGCAACGTCTCAGGCTGTGGGACCAGTTTGTCAACATGGCAAAAGCAGCCACTGTCCTGTACTGTTGCATCACACAGCAGGATGAATTAAAATTGATTTAAAGAAAAAGTCCCTCCCTGATCAGCGAGAGGCAGCTTTACCTATCAAAAACCCTGCATATACGCCTTTCCAACGACTAAGCGCATTACCTAGACAATATTTATGTACTTTGCCAGCCAAGAGGTGTGAGTGCCAATATCTGTTTGATCATTAACTTGTTCTAACATGAAGGGAATATTTCTGCACCAATTGGCTGAATTAGAGTTGATGAGTTTTGTGTTTTTGGGCTGTGGGTATTGCTTTGCTGGTATTTTTTCCCTCTGCTTCCCTTCTCCGACTGTGGCTTCCAGTGCCCGACAACTTGATCTTGGATGGGCTGCTTCCCTAACCCCACCATTTCATACCTGCAATTTGCCTCCTGGGAAAACTTTGTATCAGCATGGGTAGTGGGAGACTTTGAAATGCACAACTCTCCTTCACCGGTCCTCCAGCCATGCAGTTTTGGATGTTGCACCATCACAGTGACTGTGCTTAATCTGCTACTGACCAAACTGGAATCCCAATCTCAGTACCCAAACACTGGTTCCCAACATAGTGGGCAACCTCAGGACAACTAGACTAACATGCTTATTCAGTGATTTAGAAATAGTATTTGGAAATCACATGTTCAAAGATGCCACTAACCTGTAAAAGCAAAGATGGTTACTGGGGCTGTTACTCAGACAGTTTTTGCAGGGCTTGTGAACGGAGTACAGTCTGGTGCAGGGATACTGCTCTTCTCGGCAATCTGAAAATGAAAGAAACAGCCAAAATAAAACACCTCTCTACATCACAAAAACAAAGAAAGCTTTTATTCAGAAAGTGGTTCGCACAGGCAGTGAACATAGAGAGCAATTCATTTTTTATGTTACATTTATTAAAAATGAAGAAACAAAATTAAGTAACAGGCAACTATAAATGCTGGATTTTGCTAACAGCGTGCATTAATAAAAACAAGGTATTACAGAAAAAATGGTTATTAAAAGAAGAGTTGCACTTATGCATAGGTGGAATTATTTGTTCAGACTGGAAAAAACTGGAGTAGATCATCGGGTTCAAAAGGGGATTAGACAGGCACATGGGAATAGTGTGTAAGGGCGCAGACTGGGACGGGTGAGGTAAAAAGGATTGATATGGGCACAGTCCCAAAATTAGGCAGGCTTGGGCAGACTAGATGGGCTGCTAGACCGTTGCCTGTCATTTTCAGTTTCTATGTTGTACATTATTATTGCATGTTCCATACTGCTGTTTTGTACCTTCATTGTAAAATACTGTATATCATTTCATGTACTCCTGTTAATATATACTACTGCTGCTTTTGTATGCCTACTTGACTGTTGCATACTGTGTTTCTGCCTGTCGTAATTCTTCCCCCTCCTCACGCCACATCTGTAAACAAGATTCCTGTTGTATCTCTGTTTGTTTACCTGGTAGAACAATTTCAATAAATAAATAATTCAGGTTACTTCAATTTTAATAACACTTTCCCACTTTTCAGGCTGCGTCACCAGCACCTTGTAATGAGGGTGTTGACAAATGTTACTATCCATGACAAGCTGCAAACCATGCCCATGATTTGGCACCATTTTATTAGTTTTACTCTCTTTCTTTTTTTTTTGGAGCCCACAGTCCCCCACCTTAAGAGGTCACTCTGTCTGTATCATTCCTCCAGTTGGGAAGGTGTGTGGGCAAGCTTCTGTCTTCATATCTGAGGCCAATTCTGTTCCTTCCTTGGCTGGCAGCTTGTGCCTTCCTTGGAGCAGAGTGGCTACCCTCTATGATGTGCTCAGCCACAAGCCAGTCTCAGTGCGGGATTCTGGGTCTCCCACACCAACGCCGGTCTCCCATGGTGCAACAGAGTGCCACCACTGTGATGGCCCAAGGGGTACTGTTAAGTCAACACACCTTTTCAGACAACTGAGCACATCATCTTGTCAGTGTTTCTGTGCTTTCTCAGTCAGTGGGGTGAGAGCGCACCATGATTGCTCCTCAAGCCAAGTGTTGTGTGCAGCTGCTGGGACATCAGATGGGTGCCAGCTCAGGACAACTAATAGCCTGTAACTTCATTTTCACTTACTGTGCATCTTGCCTTTGATTTTTTTTTTTCAGCACTGGGAACTGAGGGGGTGGGAAAGGGAATCATGCCATCTTGCGTCAGATGTCAGAGGGAGCATGTGGCCCCAGCAGCAAATCAGGCACTAGCAGGAAGTGGTTGAGGAAAAAATAAATTGCAGGAGTTCAGGGGTTTCAGTATGCTGGTGGTCAGAAGGTCAGCACCAGCTCAGAACTAATGACCTGGCTAGGGATGGGATTGTGCAGGGGGATTACAGAGAACTGGGGAAGTGGTTTAGGCAGCTAGCATGCAATATGGCCTTTGTTGAGCTGTTGCCTGTCTGTGACCGGGGGGACGATAGGGTTCTCCACACTAGGAGCCTCAACTTGTGGTTAAAGGAATGGTGTAGAAGAGGGGTTCAGCTACACTGGGGACTGAGAACCAACTTGGAAGGATATGGGTCTATATAGAGGTTGTGGCCTGTATCCATCTGGGAAGGGAACTGCAGTCATCAATGGATGGTTTAAATGTTACTTTGATGAACATTTAAACTAACTAAGAGAGGTAGGTGCAAGTAAAAAGGGAGACACACTGGTAGTAGACAAAGAAGATGGGAACGAAAGTTGTGAAAAGAGAGAGGAAGAGGAGGCAGGGAAGGAAGGGGGGCTATAGGCAAAGTGTGAATAAGGTATGGAAGGCCATGTGTACAAATGCAAGGAGTCTTGGAAATAAAATTCCAGACCTAGAGGCCATCGTGACAGAGGCTGAACTGACTATTGTGGCCATTACAGAGTCTTGATGCACAGGGAACCATGACTGGAACATAGCCATACCAAGCTGTACTCAGTTCAGGAAGGACAGGGTGGGAGAAGGGGATGAGGGGTAGTATTGTATATAGGGATGATGTCAAAGTAACAGAAATGCAGAAACCTTCTGCTGCACAATTGAAGGGTAAGCAGCATGGACTTGAGCACTTGTAAGATTCAAATTTCAACTACTAGGTTGTTATTTTCCTGGAGGAATGTTCAACAGTAAGGCAGGTTGGGGCACTTTGGTAATGGGGTCCCCTGAATTTAGAAATCCATGCCTGTTAAGCAGCTGATACTTTCAGATTGGCTAACCTGGTCGCTAACTACCATAGTGATCACCTCGCCAGTAGTGGGTGTCTTATTACAGGCCTCCTTTCATTTCCAGCCCAGTGCCTCAGGTAAGTGAGGGAATTTCTGTTTTGTCAGGGTTTAGTCACTCGGTCAGCAAGATAGGTTGTATTGTATCACTGACTGTGTGTTCAGTTTGTACCTTTTTCTTTTTCATGTTCTCCTTCCTTTCTTAGTGCCTGTTGGAGAGGTGCCTCTGGTGTGAGATTGTGTCCGGAGTCTGGTGTAGGCAGTGGAGTATTTCTGTTGCTTGGTAGTTAGCTTGTGGTCAGAGAGCAGTCTTGCTATCAAAGCAAGGAGGCAGCTGACTAAGACAGCTAGAACTTTTGCTAGAACATTTCTGACCAAGGGATAAGTAGACTGACAAGGGGTAAGTAGACAGATAATTTATTAGAAGTGTAGGATCTGTAAGATAAATTGGCAACTTCAGTTTGGGTAAAACAAAACAGAAGAGTTAGTGTGCTAGTCTGAGTTGGGGAAGGGAAATGATAATCATCCTTGCAGTTAGCTGGGTCAGGAGGAGAGCTGTAAATTGGGTGTGTGACTTTGACAGAAGTAAAGCAGGTGTCTGTATTTAGACTTCCTTGTAGTTAGCTTTTGGTCAGAGAGCAATCTTGCTATCTCCAATCAGCAGGCAGTCCTGGGCACTGCTTGGGAACCAGGAAGTGGGCAGGAGCTTTCTTAAGGACTAGTCCATCAAGCTTCGGGTGTGAAGGACCAACGTGCAAAGGATGTTAGAGTCTGCCCATCAGAGTAAACCCAACAAGGCAGCCAGTAGGCAGCCACTCTGCTGCCCTGTCGACCCAAGGGGACCTCTACTCAGGTAAGCCTGTTCGGACTCTGCTATAGGGTGGCTGTACTTTGGAGGCCAGCTAAGCATGTCAGTGGACTTAGGGGCTTGCTGTTTTCCCTGTCTTTAGTGTGGTGTTGTGTGTTCTTAACTGGTACAAGGATTTAATGTGTTTCTGGGTAGTTGGGATTGCAGGTAATCTGTCAGGTTCTAGGGTGATTCAGGGATTGGATGCCTACTATTAAATAGGTGCTAGATATAGTAGGATGGGAAGCATCAAGTTTTTTCGGTAGCGATAATGCCGACCTCCCCTCACAACGATGGCACAATACCACGCATGGTATTGTGCTGCCTGTTCAATTGGTGTTTTCTGTGGGGTTGTGCCGCCCTCACACACTGCAGACTTTAGGATTCCAACTCCAGGTTGGAGTTGGTCCGAGGGGGCGGAATGACTGGGGAAGGCAAAACATGGAAAAAGATTATTACCGTGAATGTCGCTGTAATGGTCTTTTTTCCTGTTTCGCTGTCGGGTGTCGCTGTAAAGGGTGCACTGGTAGGATGTAGGGACTTGCAGTAAAAAGCCTGCTAGGTATTATTGAGCTCAAGGTTTTAGGGCGATGGTTACAGGGTGGGAGGGATAGCCCAGCTGGATCTGGGACAAAAAAGGAGGACTAGAAGAACAAGGAAAAGGAAATGTGGGAGTGGTACAGTGCAGTGGTTGGGGGTCGCAGTCTACAGGGAGAACTTCTGGAGGCTGAATTGTTGTCCCATCTGTGTGCGCCTTTGGGTGGAGGCAACAGGTCTCAAGGCCCCAAGCAGCGCTGGCAGAGAGTTAGGAGTATGTTGCAAGACTCAAAGTCGTGTTGGCAAGGCGTCACTGAACCATCTCTCAATCAGTTAATCAATGTTTTATTTGTATAAGGTGCCCTTCCAATGCTCAGGGCGCCTTTACAGTGCAAAAATAAAACCACACAGTATTACAATTTAAAAACAGATAAAAACATAACAGTGCACACATTAATAGACTACTGAGAAAGCCTGGGTAAATAAGTGGGTCTTCAACAGCTTTTTAAACCCTCTATGGTCTGGCTCACACAGATCTGGCAAAAAGTAAAGAATTCACAGGTAGGTGCCATAAAGGCGAATGATCTTCCTCCTGATGTTTTTAGGGATACCCTGGGAATCTCTAGCAATCCCTCGCCAGCGGATCAGAGTGAACGGGTGGGGCAGTAAGGACACGAGTTCTTTCAGGTAGCGGGTCCCTCTCAAGTAGGGCTTTGCAGGTCAGCAACGCAAACTTGAAGGTAATCTGTCATTGAGATGGCAGCCAGTGCAGTTCACGAGCACAGGTGTTATATGACTGGATCTAGAAGTTCCAGTTAGCAACCTGGCTGTTTAGTTCTGCACTAGCTGCAAGTGGTGGATATCTACCCCAAGGAGCCCTAGGTAAAGAGCGCTGCAGTAATCAAACGACTGGTGACAAAAGCATGGACCAATGTAGGAAGATGTTCAGGAACCAGGTGCTTCACCTGGGCTGTGTTCCTTAGATGGTAATAGGAAGATGTGACTACAGCAAACCTGCACCCTCAGGGTCAGGCTCTTCATCAAATACCATGCCCAGGTTTCGCGACCTGGCCCGAGGCAATAAGCTGGTCCCCCAAATTTAATCTTGAGGGTTTTCCTCCCATTACCTTGTTGTCCTATAACCAGGGTCCACCACCAGTACCTCTGTTTTTCCTGCTTTCAGCGAAGTCAGCTGGCACTCATCCAGTTCTGAATCTCAGTAGGCAATTGTTAAACACCACAGCAGAATCTAATTCTTGTTTGGGTAACGAAAGACATGTTCAGAATCATCAACACAGCAATGAAAACTCAACCTGCACTGCTTATAATGTCCCCTAATGGAAGCATGCACTCAGCGAACAACATGGGGACAGGCACTAAGCCCTGTGGAACCCCACAGGGTAGCTCATGAGGTGCTGAGGAATAAATCCCAGATACTACTCTCTGGGATCTACCTCTCGAAAGATCGAACCAACCGCGGACCGCCTCTCAGTCCGCAGAAAACCACAGGCACTTTGGCACCCCATGATCCACGGTGTCAAATGCTGCTGAGAGATCAAGGAGGACCAAGATGGAATGGGCTGTCTGATCTTTCGCCATCAGAAGGTCATTACTACCCGCACTAGGGCTGTTTCTGCTATGCCTTTTCTGAAGCCAGACTGAGAGGGTCATGATATTGTGGTTGAATAAATGGTCCTCCAGCTGCAGAGTGACCACCTTCTCAATAACTTTCCTACAAAGGGCATGTTTGAGATCAGTCTGTAGTTAGTCGGGGTCAAGGCGTTTTTTTTAAAAGGGGCTTCTACTGCCTCCCTTAAGGGATTTGGAAAGATCCCTCTCTCCAATGAAATCCCCACTATCCCAGCAAGGACCGGTCGATAACTTCTACACACCCACTAGTAGGCGGTAGGGCCTGGATCCAAACTATAGTAGGTTGGTCGCAGAGTCTGGATGATCCTCACTATATCCATGACTACTGGCTGACTAAAGGTGAACAGGTCTGACGGGCATTAGCACCACCCGATCAATGCAAGGCTCAATGCGAAGGCACTGGCTGATTTCATCCCTGATGGTGGACACCTTATCAGCAAGGAACTGTGCAAACTCCTCACACTGCACTTGTGACAATGCTCGACCACAGTCCGGAAGAGCTGGGCTGGCCTGTTCTTTGCTGTAGCAATTTTCCTGGACAGGAACTCTACCTTCTTATGGGAAATTGCTGATTGATAGGTGTGGTAATGATCCATCAATCTAAGTCTGTCCACCTTCAGGTGAGTTTTCCGCCAGTGCCTTTCCAACCTTCACCCCTGCCACAACAGCTCACAGATTTCCCATTAAACCAAGGAGCCCCCGGGTGAGAGGTAAGAAGGCAAACACGAAGCAGGAGTAATGATATCCAAGGCCTCAGCAACAGCCCTATTATAGACTGCTACAAGAGGTCTTGGATCGGTGCAATCCCTGAAAACCAGAGAGATCCAGCACCGCCACTAGGCCTTCTGTGGTAACTCTCTTTAAAGGACGGTACTGTAACAACTCCTTTGGGACCGCCACTTGGGGCTGCGAAACTGAATCCCAGGGCGTGATGGTCAGATCAACTGACTGGCTCCACCTCCACATTGGATATCTCCATCCCCAGGTGGAACACCAAGTCCAGTGAGTGTCCTTTCTCATGGGTAGTAATAACCCATGTTAGGCTCAATTAATCCATCAATTGGAGGAGGTTTTGTCCAAGCGCAGAGTTCATCGTCGACCCATGCATTGAAATCCCCAGAACCAACCATCTGGGGAATCCAGTACCACCTCAGCAATGAAGTCCACAACCTCCTTTAGGAACTCCCTTCCATCACCTGGTGGATGGTAAATGAGAAGGGTCCTGTAGCCTACACCTGCACCCACTATACACTCAAAGGAGTTGGTCGCTCCCACTGGCACCTCCTGAGACCCAGTTCCTGTCTAAAACAGACACAACCCCCAGCCCTGACAGTCCTCTCTCCCGCCTAGGGACCACCTAACCAGACATAGAAACATAGAGGTTGACGCAGATAAGGACCGCAAGGCCCATCCAGTCTGTCCATTTCTTTTTCTACCTTATGAATGTGCCAACAGCCTTTGCTCTGTCAATGGCCTATCTATTCATACTCATCTGTATCGCTTCTTTATGCCTATTCCATGCCTGTTTGAAGCCCTGCACTGTATTCATATCCACCACTTCCTGAGGTAGGCTGCTCCATGCATCCACCACCCTTCTGTGAAAAAGAACTTCCTCACATTACCCTTAATCAGTCTCCCCTAATTTCATGCTGTGTCCTCTTGTCCTGCTATTTTTCTTATATTGAAACATGTTAGACTTTCACCTTGTTAATGCCCTTCAGGTGTTTGAACGCTTAGATCATAGCACCTCTCTCTCCTCCTTTGCTCTAGGGTATACATATTGAGCTCTGTTAATCTGTCCTCAGATGTTTTCTGATGCAGTCCCTGCACCATTTTGGTTGCCCTTTCTGGATTGCCTGAATTTGGTTAATGTCCTTGTGAAGGTGTGGCCTCCAGTACTGCATGCAGTACTCAGATGGGGCCTAACTAGTGTCTTGTAAAGCGGGATTATTACCTCCCTCTTACAACTTGTAATACCTCTACTAATGCACCCCAACATCCCCATAGTCTTACCTACTGCTTTAGTGGTCTGCTTGGATGATTTCACGTGAATCTGTGATGATGATGCCCAAGTCTCTTTCTTCCCTTGTGACTGCCAGCAACTCCCTCCCAGCCTATAGGTGGCTTCAGGGTTTCTCTTCCCTATGTGCATGATCTTACAGACACTGCTACCTCAGAGGTTGGCAGAAGGAAGGAGCAGTTGGACTAAGACTAAGGTGGCTCAAGGAGGGCAGGGGTGGTAGGATTGGGAAGGCGGGGGGCAGGTAACAGGCACACTCCTCATCCAGTGCCACTAAGAAACTCCTGCACCATTCTGTCAGAGCAGGACTGTCATGCAGGGCACCCAAGGTGGTCAACAGAGAGGATGTGGGGAACACCCTAATGGAGTTCGGGGACCCAGAAGGAGGAAGCAGCTTCTAGTGGGGGACTCTACAATCAGGGGATGGAGCTGGGGGTAGAGAAGGGGTTAAGCACTTGCCTGGCACATCGGCTCAGAGTGATGGAAAGCATATCCAGCAGATGGCGAGGGCTGCAGGCAGGAAGGGAAGCTGGACATCATTGTTCACCTGTGGACAAATGACCTAGCTCTGAAGGGACAGCAGCACTGCAGGAGCAGTTTAGGGAGCTGGGGAAGGGTCTTCAGCAGGTAGCATGCACTGTAGTCCAATGTAATTATATGGAGAGCATGGGGCATGCTCCATAGACTACTATAGGGGCTGGATTTAAAGTCTTTTTTGTTGTTTTGTTTTGCTAATAGTTCAGGGTTCTGATTCTGATAAATCAAGGTCACCACTGACCTAACAAGACCCACCTTTGAATCCCCCTCCAGCACACCCTGCATCTTGTCTCTTCACCCTTCTCCTTAAATCCCAACTCTGTGAGGTAACTTCTACTGTAGGTCTTTACCTGTGAGTAGCCCTTTTCCACTTTGTGTTTTCACCATCTCCTGTCTTGCCTTTTTAGTCTGTGGTCTCCTGCCTACTGATACCGATTGCTACTAATGAACTATTCATGGTGACATCACCACAGTGTGATATCTGGAGTCATCACACTGCAATGAGAATACATGTTTTTATCTAATCAGTTATCTGCTCACTCCTATTTATAATGGTTGCTACTAATGAACTATTCACATGCATAATTTATATTGCTGCTTTTTGTTTAATAGTTTGTTATGGCTATTACTGGATTTTTTTTTAATCATGTTCTGTATTATGGTTAGTACGCTGTTTCTATATTGTAAATCTTGTATAGTGTTTTTTTTTTTTGTCTTCCATAATCCTCTGTAACCCCCCATCATACCTGACTGCCTCAGCTCAGTGTACCTTCCAACTTATAAATAAAAAATATTTTTCTGTCTTTCTATGTGTTCTTTATTTTCATCTGTCTTTCGTAGTGCTTTGTTTGTCTGTATTTTCTGCATTTTCTTTAATATTCTGGCCTCAGTCGCTTTCTTCTTTTAACTTAAATTATTCATGCCCATCAGCCAGCCTACCCTCTCCATAACAGTGCCACTGCCACATTCCCATCACCCGCCTTTTCAGAGACCTACCCCACCTTCTGTTCCTCCTCACTTGCCCCCAAAGTGGGGCTGCAGGGGTCCCTGTTGGATATCATTTTCAGTGTGGAGGTGGGCACCTCGATCGGCTAAGTGATGCTTGCTTCAAACTGCCATAGGTCATGATTTTTTTCATCTTGTTCCACCCATTTCACAGAAGAACGGTTCTGAAAGAACTCCTAAAACTGAAGGTGGACAAAGCAATGGGCCTGACGGAAACCCCCAGAATTCTAAAAGAATTAAGAGGAGAACTAATGACACCACTGACTGCCCTTTTTAACAAATCATGGGAGGATGGGTGGTACCTGAGGACTGGAGGAAGGCGGATGTGATTTCCTTCACAAAAGTGGGAGCAAGACAGAGGCAGGAAACTACAAACGTGTCAGTTTAATCTCTGTGGTAGGGAAAGTGATGGAATCACTTCTGAAGGAAAGAATTATTGAGTACCTGGAGGCCAGTGGGGCACAGGACCAAGGCAGCAAGGGTTCACAGTGGGAAGGTCATGTCAGACTAATCTAATTGATTTCTTTGACTGGGTGACCAAAGTAGTAGACCAGGGAGGGGCTGTGGACATGGCCTGCCTAGACTTTGGCAGGGCATTCACACAGTCCCACACACATAAAAATGGTGGTCAGGTGGGCCAGCCTGGGGTGGGTCCCAGGGTGGTGGCCTGGGTGAGCACTGGCTGACCGGCGGGACACGGAGGGGTGGTTGCAAATGGAGTCCACTCTGAAGAAAGGGGTTAGTAATGGGGTGCCAGAGGTTCAGTACTGGGCCCAGTCCTAGAGGCCAGTGGGGCACAGGACCCAAGGCAGCATGGGTTCACAGCGGGAAGGTTATGTCAGAGTGGACTCCATTTACGTATTGCCTTCTGTGTCCTGTTGTCCAGCCAGTGTTTTGTCCAGGCTGCCGCCTCTGGGACCCTCCCAGGCTGGTTGATTTGACTGTTGGTCTTTTGTGTGGACTGTGTCAGGTGCTTTGCTAGAGTCTAGGTAGGCCATTGAGTCCACTCTGAAGAAAGAGGGGTTACTAGTGGGTACCGCAGGGTTCAGAATTGGGCCCAGTCCTTTTAATGTCTTCTTAAGTGACATTGCAGAGGGACTGGAAGGAAAAGTATGCCTCTTTGCAGATGACACAAAATCTGCAACAGGGTTGATACACAAGGAGGCTGGAAAGGATGAGAAGAGACTTGGCAAGGTTGGAGGAATGGTCAGAAGTATGGTAGCTAGGATTCAATGCAAAGAAGTGCAAAATAATGCACCTGGGAAACAAGAACCCAAGGGAAGAATACACAATGGGGGAAGGTAATAACAACAAAAAGGAAAGGGACCTGGGGGTAATCATATCAGATGACCTTAAGGTTAGCAAGCAATGTGAGAAGGCAGTAGGGAGGGCTGAGGTGTACTGGGATGCATAGGGAGAGGCATCAGCAGCAGAAAACCGGAAGTTGTTATCCCTCTGTACAGACAGTTGGTGAGACCCTCATCTGAGTACTCAGTCCAGTTCTGGAGACTCCATCTCCCAAGGACATAGACAGGACAGAGGCAGCCCAGAGGAGGGCAACTAAAATGGTGCAGGGTCTGCAAGAGAAGCCATCAGAGGAGAGACTAAAGGAGCTTAATATGCATCACCAGCAGAAAACAGGAAGTTGTTATCCCTCTGTACAGACAGTTGGCGAGACCCTTCTAGAGTACTCGTCCAGTTCTGGAGACCCCATCTCTGCAAGGACATAGACAGGTTGGGGGCAGTCCAGAGGAGGGCAACTAAAATGGTGCAGGGTCTGCAGGAGAAGCCATATGAGGAGAGACTAAAGGAGCTTAATATGTATACCATTGAGGAAAGGAGAGAGAGGGGGGACATGATAGAAACTTTTAAGTACCTCAGTGGAATCAACAAAGTCCAAGAGGGTAGCATCTTTCAGAAAAGAGATTTGCAAGAACAAGGGACACAATTTGAAGATAGAGGGGGACAGCTCAGGGGCAATGTGAGGAATTATTTTTGAGGGTGGTGGATGCATGGAACAGCCTTCCTGAGGAGGTTGTGGGTCTAAAACTGTGGGAGAATTCAAGAATGCATGACACAGACATAAGGCAGTTCTTGTGGGGTAGGACGAAATAGGCTGTTGGTTAACTAGGATCTGCAGCGTATCCTGTTGGCAGGGAAATGGGCAGACTAGGTGGGCCAAGTGGTCCTTATCTGCTGTCAAAGTCTATGTTTCTGTGTTTCTATGTTCCATCCTCTAGGATGCCAACATATGGGCTTGACACACATGCATGGCACAACCCTGTTGGTGGCCTCCCTCCTGATCTCCAGCTGTTTACCACTTGTGGTCACCAAGGTGGCAATAATGTAGTGGACTCCCTGAGAGAAGGAGCATCCTTTGAAATGCTCAGTTTCCCTCTCCAGCCATTCCTCCCGACTTGACTTGGGCTCATTCCTGATCCCAGGTAGCCAGTAATGCGAACAGTAGCACTTCCGCTCTGTTGACAAGTTTGCCTTTCAATCTCTCTTCTGTCCCTCGGCTGTTGCAAATATGAAAAACTTCAAATATTTTTATGACATGGGAAATGCACACTGAACAGAAGCTTATTTCTGTGTATGCAACCTGGAACACAGGGAGGTTAAGTGACCTGCTCAGGGTCCCACATTATACATGTGGCACTATGTGGATTCAAACCTAGATCTTCTGAGTCTCCAGCTCACAGCTCGGTGCTCCAACCAGTTGGCTAGATAGTTCTAAGATGTTTTATTGTTTTAACAGGTGCCAATAGAGTTATAAACTGATAAGTTTATTCACGCTCAGAACCCAATACGTAAGGGTAAGAGGGTATCCCGTGATATAGACAAGTCAAGTTGAGCGACTCAGTTTGATCACCTGTAAGAAGAGCGACTGTGAAAGGATAGCAAGGGTGGTGTGAGCGACTGTTATGGTACAAGAATGGCGACAGGAAAAGTATGGCGAGTGTTACAGAGGTATTGTGAATGAGAATGTGATGGGTTGTTTGGCCAGGCAGTTCCCAGCTGGCCATTTGGTCTGGTGGAAGGAGTGGCTACCGCTAGTGCAGGAGGACCTGGGTTTGGAGCTAAGTGGGTGGGAATGCTACTTTGTTTTAAAGTTTGGATTCGTTTTTGTTTTGTGTTCCTGACCTCCGAATGTGTGCCCTACAGTCCCCTGGACTCCTGAATATGATCCCCTCCGAACTTTCTCAACTACCCCAGTGTCAGGTTCCCCGAGTTTATTATAAAAACTCTACATAAAATCTTAATGAATATCACCCCCATTGAGACTGCTTCGACTATCACTGTTAATGTATTTGGTATAGTACACATCACTGTTATTGAATTCGTAATGTGCACTCGCTCATTTGTGAAACACTATTCTTGCAGTCGCCATATCACATGTAACTGGTAAGACTCATGTCAGCTGTCCTTCTGGTATATATATAGGCTGGAGGAAAATCCTGGCCCATTGTATTGCTTGTTACTCCCTCTATTACCTACCCAGTCACAACCAATATGGTGGCAGGCCACCCACCACTGTTGGAGTACTGGGTAAATGGTGGATAAATGGTAAGTCCATGAGAACTGGGAAGTCGGTGGTGGGCTGCCATATGGGAGCCTGCCATCCTGAGGAGCTGGTGGGGGCAGTAACAACAGTAGAAAAGGAAAAAAAATCTGCACAATGTATTTTAAGTCTGCTCGACAAATTTTTTAATTTATTTTTATTTATTTCAATTCTCAGAAATAACCTTTGAGCAAGATGCTCTTTTCAAGATCCCACATCAGCAAATACAGGACAATACATAGAATAACGAAACAAAATTAAATTTCTTATCAAATTACAAATTACTTTTCAGTATTTGCTGTATATCTTAATTTTACGCTTTTAACATAAGCTGTTTCTGCTTTATTCCCTCGTTATCACTAGGTAATTTATAACAACTACTGGTAATTATGCCACCCTAATAGGTAAACTGACAGACTCACAAAGCTGTAACATCATCACAAAACCTTTCTTTTATTAAATTTCTGGCTACTTACACATCAGTTTTACTAAATAGTAAAATGACAAAATGCATGATCATTGGGTGTAAAGCCAGGATCTTCCACAGTCAGTTTCCACCATTGATTCCCACTGATGGGTCTTGGATCGAGAATAGGACCCTGCAGGAACAAATTTCCTGCAGGAGAGAGCCAGGGTTGGTAATGGACAACAAGTGTGGCAAATAATTGCCTGGTACTGTCAAAACTCTTTTCACCAGAGGAATGTAACGTGCATTTCATGTATATACTGTTATTACCTATCTGTGTTTGTACTTTAGTGTTTATGTCACAGGACCTCCTTGTGAATGAGCTTGCTCAATGGAGCTTTCCTGCAATAAACTTGAACTTGAATGGCTACCTCAGTGACTTGTTTCATTGGCATTGCTGACATTTGTGCGGGTTGCCACCTGAGTACGGTCTGACATTGCCTCAAGAGCCTGTACAGGGTTTGGCAGGGCTGTGTTACAGGGACTCTCCTATCTTAATTTTATGGAGTGCTCTCCTCCCAGACTGTTTTTCACTTGTAACTGCTTGGTACTCATTCCTAAGTTGTTACCCGATGACAGATACCTCCAAGAAGATAGAATGGTTACATAAGAACTTATCCCAACAGTAAGATCTTTAGGGGATCTCAGACATCAGGTGTATTTTCCCTCCCACCATCCCCCTTCTTGGGATTCCTGTCTAGGATCTGGCTATCTGGTGTATCCAGCTTTTCTTTTGGTCTGGGCACCACGTTATCTCCTCGGTCCCCAGGGCAAGAGCGTTGCTCCCTTAGTCTCCGGGGCTATAACTGAGGAGGAGTGGGGCCACTCACGCTTTTATAGAGTTGGTGACATCGGGCTGACTTGATTTGTGTGGGCGGCCGCAGTTGTACTGCTGAAAATCTTCTGTGTGGATTCCTATTCACCGACGGTGAAGTTCCTACAGTGTTGAGATCCCCTGAAGATCTACTGTTGTGATAAATTTTACGTAACCATTCTTTCCAGAAACCTTCGTCAATCCACAAGTCTCTGCCTACTGTATAATCTGTCTTGTTGAATATGGATCAGCCTGCCTTTGAAGATTAACCTACCAGTCTCACTTTGTTTAGCTCAAGAGTCATTCGATTTTTAAAATTCTTAAAGAGATATCTGCTTGAGTGTTCAAGATGTGTTTTAGTTATTTGCATCTTGTGGTGCATGTCCATATTTATACACTTATGTATTTCAAGATTATTTTTGTACTTGTATTCTTGGATATTGTTTTATGTTATATGTTTACCACCTGTAGCTGCACTTCTGCGATGCGGCTCCTAGTTACTTATGAAAATGGGCCCTTGGCTCAGTGTGCTTATCCGTCAACAAATAAAGTAAAATTCCTTAATAGGTAGAGCCTCTTTTTCTGTTACAGTCTGACTTTTCCATCCCCATCCGACTCAGCTGCAGCTCGACTCCTGAGAGACAGAGGCTTCTTAGATTAGGATATTCTGAGAGTGCATTTGATAGATGTAGGATTTCTTAAAGAAGGATCAGACAAAGGACTGGCCCTCAATACCTTATGAGTACAGGCCTCCACCTTGACTGCAATGCTCAGTCAGTGTCAGCGATTCCCTCTAGGTTTGCACTCTGGTATTAAAAGCTGTCAGCAGAACAGAGCTGATCTGTTCTTCATTCCCCTTTGGAATCTTAATGCCTTCTATGAACCTTCATTTGAGCCCCTCTCACAAGTTTCAGAAAACATGCCATCGATTAAGACATGTTTTCTAGTAGCGCTTTGTTCTAGAAACATGCAGGAAAGCTGCAGGCCCTCTCCTGCAAGGAACCACGCCTGATTTTTATTCGGGACAAAGTAATGTTACATACTATACAGTCTTCTCATTCCATCCTAAGGTTCCTATTGAATTTCATGTTAACTATGCCTTTCTTCCTTCCTTTTGTCTAAGGTCCAGAAAAGCTAAAGAAAACATTTCACAAGCTAGACAGTCGCAGAACAGTTAAGACATACTTTATAAAGACACAGATCTTTATGAAATTTAATAACCTCTGTACAGTATTTGGTCCAGCAAAACAGGGCCAAAAGGCTTCCAAGGTGCCATGGCTAAGATGAGTCAGAACAAGTAAAGCATGAACCAGCTCCACAGTGGGACTTACTGCTGCTCCTGGCTGTGCTCATGGGCAAGCCATTTAAGCTGATGCACAGGTGTGAGTTGTCATACTTGTCATGGAAGATAGCCTTCCTGGTGCAGTTATGTCTTCAAGAAGGACAGGGAGCTCAAGGCACTCTCTGTGTACTCTTCCTATCTGGTCTTCCACAGGGACAAAGTTGTCCTTCACCCCAACCCTAAGTTCCTCCGAAGGTGGTATCAGAGTTTCACCTTGACCAGGTGATTAGCTTACTTTACCAATCCTACTTCGGAGGTCGAGCGTAGGCTTCATACCCTGGACCTCTGGAGAGCATTGTCATGTTGTGTGGAGCATACAGCAGGAGTTTGGGGATAGGCTTGCTAGCGCTTCATCATCTATGCTGAAGTCGCACCTAGCAGACCAGCAGCAAAGCAGACAGTTGTAACGTGGTTTACATCTTGCATCAACCTCTGCTATAGGTTGACTGGTTGGGAGCCTTCCATTGGTATTAGGTCTCATTCAACCGGATGGCAGCTGTTTCCAGGGATATGCCTATACAGGAGAGTGGTAGGGCTGCTACCTGGAGGTAAGCACACACCTTTATTTCCCACTACGCATTGACCTTGAGTCACACTGGGATGCATATTTTAGGACCTTGGTTCTCCAGTCTGTGTTCGCCAACTAAGGGAGCGCACTTGCCCTCCTCCCAGAGAACTGCTTAGGACTCTGTCAGAGTGTGGATAAGTGAACCATATCCATGCTCCTAGAAGAATAGGTTACTCACCTGTAACCATAGATCTCACTTTGAGGTGAGCTCTTGCAGCAGGTTACACCATAAGGACTGAACCGGCAGGTGCCAGGGACTCAACGGAAACTTCTAGCTGACGGTATACAGCTGAGCCCACCCTGGACATTAGCCACTGGTATATAAGGGTGGTCCTGTAGGCCTTCCTCAGTTCTTTTCCTTCATCAACCCACACATGTTGGTTCCAGGGATGCCTTCTGCTCCAGTCAACCACCATTTTTCCGATTACCTGCACTTTATTATTTTCATTAAAACTTCGATATTTCTTCATTTTTCTCTGCATGTCTTCATCTCTGACCTGCCAGTGGAACTGCGGCAGTCCAAGTGTCCTTGCAGCAAGCAGATCCCATTGAAGGATTGCCACTCTGCCTCTTCTGCCTATGCCAAAGCATGACATTGAGGCCAGCAAACACTGCCAGAAGTTCAACCAAAGGACCAGGATCCGTCACCAGAAGGCCCTAAAAGCTTCTTGCTTGAAAAGAAGGTTGCAGCAATGGAGAAACAAATCCAGGGCAAAAGTTCCTCCTCCTCCTCTGTCCTATTTCTGGGGCCTCCACCTCTTTGTCCTATCAGGAGAAAAGTCGGATGGAAAACACTGACACAGGGAGAAGCATAAGGAAAGTCTTCCTCCCACTCCGGTCTCCTCATTCCAAGTTGACTGGATCCTGGTCCTCCTCCCTCAGGAGATCAGACTTGGTACCATGAGCAGCCCTCTCCTTCCAGGCTTCCTGTGGTGAAACCCCCACTCTCATCCAGACGTCGGGCAGAGGTTTGTTGGGATCAGGGAGTTTGTCCTCCACCTTTCAGCCCCTGTTGCTCCGGGCCTTCCACCAGCCTTTGGGCCAGCAGACAGGTGGCTCAGCCGGTCTTCCTATGGCGGCAGGTCTTTGCTTGTCATCCACCCGGCCTCGGCCTTCTAAGTCAGTCCCAGCCTCTGGGATCGATGCCTTCCAGTGGTGCCAGGGACATGCATCCACCTCTTCCGGCAGAGTGATGCCTCTACCCTTTTGGGAGTTAGCTCCCTAAGCAGGCTCCCTCCAGGCCGATGCTGGTGGCATCCCCCAGCCGGCGCCAGTCCATGCCTATTCTGTCAATGCTGGCCACCACGTATCGCCCTGGCGACTCTTATCCCGTTGTCACCAGACCGACTGCTTGCCAGTGGATCTGAACCACCCAATGCCAGAGAGATTGCAGTTGGACCCGCGGCACCCGCTGGGCCAACGGCAGACAACTTGACACCCGTTGGCCAGACCGTGAACCCAACTCCGCAGAGGATCCATGCCCGGTTGCCGCCTCGAAGGAACCGACACTGGGGCTGTCTTAATGTCCCTCAATCAATGTCAGGTAATCCTTCCAATCCAAGAATCCTCTGCCAGACCTGACAGCCTTATTTACTTCATGGTGGAATACAGTTAAGGAGACTTGCTTCCGAGCCGGCTCCCCTCCCAAGATCTTCCTCCTTTGGGGTTCAGCCTCAGGCTCCTCCTCAAAGCCTTCTCCACAACCAAGGAGCCTACCCTGCAGCAGGCCGACACAGGCAGGGTTGCTTCAGGCATAATGGAAAACACCCCACGCCGTCCTCAAGATCCTCAGACAAGCACAGACATTGGTCTCATGACCATAGGCACTGGTGTTCAACTTTGAGGTCTTCCTCCTCAGGGGAGTCAGACTGCAGCTCCTCCTACTCAGTGTCATGTGAATTCAGGTTGTCTCCTCTCCTGTGGACTCTAAGGACACCCTAGGTCACCCCTAGATAACCTGACCTTTATGGAGGTTATGCAGCACATCCAGTCAAATATGGGCTGGGATACAGCAGATTTGGACCCTGAAAGACACCGTTTGGCTGTCTTTCTCTGCCAGAAGATTATAAAACCTTTAGTAGTTCCTCCTGTGGTGGACACCTTTATGGACGCTACTAAGCAAGCATGGAAATGCCTGTCTTCCACCCTGCCATTTCAAAAAGGCTGACCACCTCTATAATGCTCCCAGAGATGAGCTCTGTTTTGTGGAGCAGCCAGTTGCAGGCTCTGTGGTCATCACAGCAGCTCACGATCGGTGCAAGAGGCCATGTCATCTTAGCACCCAGCCTCGGACAAGGACTCCAAGCAGGTGGACCAGCTTGGAAGAAAGGTGTATGCCTTGGCCACCTGTGCCATTCACTCTCTAATTATTTGTCCCACATGGTTCAGTATCAGAACACCTTGTGGGAAAAGGCCATAGAACTGGTCCAGACTAAGCAGTATGGTCATCAAAATGCCAATTGCTGCACATTTTAAAATCGGGCTCAGACATGGTTACCCATCTCTTGCATTCTTCCTATGACACAGCTGATGCCACAGCTAGGGCAGCAGCCTCAGGAATTTGCCTCCTCTCCATCACACCTCTCCCTTATCCAGAAAGAGATCCAGGCACTCTTGCTAAAACAGGCCATAGAGCCAGTTCTGCCAGCTCAGAAGGAAAGGAATTTTATTCAAATGATGTTTGGAGAAAGGAGACCAGCTCACCGGTATTTGTTTTGAGTAAATAAATTAGCACAAATTGCTAGTTACTTTTGAATAATTTAATTCAGAAAATATTCATATGATACAATGTTTCACAGTATTCATCTACTGCTTCATTAGGTAACTAATAATGATACAACATTAAGTAATTAGTTTTGCACCCTTAACGTGAAATACACCAACCATGAATAAAAATAATAAAACAATCTAAATTGTTACCATAATGTTCCTTTATTTACCTTTCTACTACAAAATAAAAAGGGTGGGATATGCAAAGGGTTGTGCATGGCACCACAGTGTTATGCGCAACCCACTGTTCCCCGGCATGATATTCAGAAGGGGATGTTGAGCTGCGCAGATCCCGATGGGTGGGCGCACCAGTAATGTATGCAGCGCAGTGCGGGGGCGTGCCCATGCATATTCCCCGCAGATCCCGATATTCAGCCTGGGATGTGTGGCAGTGCTGGTGCAACCCCTCACTTGCGCCGCACACTGGTGCTCAAAGTTGAGCCCAATGGAAATAGGAGCAGGGGATGGCCACCCACAGGTGAGCTGCCATATTGCAGGGCACAACACGGCAGCCGCCAGCTGTGGGTGCCACCAGCTCCAGGGCAAGGTCTGTCAGTGTCGCGCCCCACGCCTGATCGCGGGCATATGTATATTTACAAACACGTCAAAATCCCTGGTGGTCCAGGTGGACGCTTGCAGCCAGTCTCGGGCATCACGTATTTCAGAACACCTAACTCACTCCCTGGTGGTCAGTGGACCGTTGCATGTCATCGCGGGCATATGTATATTTCAAAACACCTGACTCACTCCCTGGTGGTCCAGTGGACCGCTTGCAGTCAATCGCGGGCATATGTATATTCAAAACACCTGACTCACTCCCTGGTGGTCAGTGGACCGCCTGCAGCCGATTGCAGGCATAAATATCTTTAAAACAGTTTACCTTATCCCTGGTGGTCCAGCTGTACCCCGTCCCCACCCGCCCCCTGAGCCCGCCACCCTGCTCCCCAGCCCACCCGTCAGCAGCAGGCGGCAGCTCTCACCCGCAAGCCGCCCAGTCGCCCGCCGACTGACTGCACACAATATGGTTGTATGCTGTGGGCTACATGGGTGTGCAGACTGCACCGCATTACATGTGTCCAGATATGTGAATAGCTCCATTCACATATTGGGATTGTAGTACAGCACGGTCGCACACCCATTGGGCCTACATGTGGACCATCGGGCGACAGCCGCATTGTACGCAGTCAGTCGGCGGGCAGCCGGGTGGTTTGCTGGTGGGGAGCTGCCACCCGCCGCTGATGGGGGCGGGTGGCGGGCTCAGTGGGCAGGTGGGGGTACCTGGACCACCAGGGATAAGGTAAACTGTTTTAAATATATTTATGCCTGCTGACACTGCAGGCGGTCTACTGACCACCAGGGAGTGAGTTAGGTGTTTTGAATATACGATGCCGCGATCGACTGCAAGCGGTCCACTGACCACCAGGGAGTGAGTTGGGTATTTTGAATATACTTATGCCCGCGATCGGCTGCAAGTGGTCCATTGGACCACCAGGGAGTGTTAGGTGTTTTGAAATATACGATGCCCGCAATCGGGCTGCAAGTGGTCCACTGGGCCACCAGGAGTGAGTCAGGTGTTTTGAAATATACGATGCCCACGATCGCCTACAGGCAGTCCACTGGACCACCAGGGAGTGAGTTAGGTGTTTTGAAATATACGTATGCCCACGATCGGGCTGAAAGTGATCCACTGGACTACCAGGGAGTGAGTTAGGTGTTTTGAAATACATACATGCCGCGATCGGGCATTGGGGCACTATTCTGCTGTGCAGGGGGCGCTGGTCCCGCTGCCGCAGCCTGGCAGTGTGCCAGGCGCAAGTCGCAGGGGATTAGTGCACCTGCATGCAATGGGGCTATAATGACATGCTAATGGCCCCAGTAGTGCCTTGCATGCATTATGGCCCCATTTGCATATCCACCGCTGAATTTCACGGCGCCTAGCACAACTGCACTTGCGCTTTGGCGCATCCCCTGCTCCAGTCTTTCCACTTGCACTGGCACAGTGCCAATGCACCTTTATGCGCAGTATGGAGGCCAGGTTGCAATATTCAACGGTGCTGAGCTACTGCATAGCTCCGCTGAATATCGCCCAGTCCACGCCTGGCGCGATCCCAGTTGCACTGCGCCTGCTTGGCGCCCTGCCAGGTGCATTTCTGAATATCCCACCACAGGAGTATAAACATGATAATCTGGTCTAATATAAAGGGCAATGCATGTTTAAAAATTAAAAATAAGTCAAATAACATAAAAGATAATTATTCATATCCCACCTGAACAGGGGAAACTTTATTTATGAACTGGGTTGTATTTGCTTCCTTAGTTCATGTGTATTGTCTAGTATCAACAAACAAAAAATAAATATACAAGTTTGCTTTCGCTTAGTACCTTTAATTTAAAGTTTTTATGAGAATTTAATTGTATTTTAAATATACCTTCTATGTCAAATTATGATGTTCCTTCTGAATATTCAGTTTTGTTGTTATAGTTATGAAATTAATTAGACACCAGTTTTAGTTATATTGTTTTATCTATGAACAAACACAGTATATTATATTATTTACATTCTATATACAGGTAGCTCTGGTATCTTTGTCCTAATGGTCTCACATAAGTAGTAAATCTCTATCTTTCCAAAGTTCTGCTGGCTCAAAAGGTTTGAAACAAACTTGTTTCTGTTTTTCTTTTATATTCAAAGTCTGGGCAAAGCAAATATACAGTGCAAAAAGCTGCAGTTGTGGATTGAAACACAGACAGCCTCAGGTGCAGGAGACTGTGTTCCCCGATTGTTGTGCAGGTTGTCTTGCTGAAAGGAAGGTTAACACTCATCTGAGTGGTGGATCAGAGTTTATAGCTGATTGTTCTTGAGGGGACAGCTTAGGCCCCACCCCAGGTGTCATTTTCTTTATAGCAGGGGTTCTGACATCATTGCCTCAAAGGGGGCAAGTGCGTGCAGCCTGTATTCTTACCAGCACAGCACACTGCATTGAAGGTAATAGCACACTCACTAACTACATAACAAAACAAAAAAAGGTCGACACAGGAGAAACAGGAAAGAAGGCACATGTGGGGAGTAGTGCAATATACTGGCTGTGGGGCAGCAGTCTTCCAGGAAACTTTCTGGAGGCTGCGATGCTCCTATTTGTAGGCACCTCTCTGGTCTGAGGGAAGAGGTTACTTGTCTCCACGCTGACTTAGCTAGGATCTTAAACCTTCTCCCCACCCAGGGACCACCAGGGCCACTGCCGCGTGTCAGAGGTTGCCAAGAAAGAGGAGTGGTTGGACCAACGTGGGCCCAGGGAGGGAGGAGAGAGAAGTGGAACAGGGGCACATTCCTCCAGTTGTACCTCTCCACAATTCAGACGCCTTCTGGCAGAGAGTGGTTCCTCTATGGAGACACCTGCAGTAGAGACCAAGGAGAATGCTGGGAGCCTCCAAAAGGAGTCCCACAGGAGGGTGGCATGGGACCCCACAGGAAAGGAAACAACTCCTGGTGGAGGACTCAGTCATTAGTGGGGGTAGATCTGGGGAATGAAGGGGCGAGGGAGGTAAGGTGCCTGCCTGGTGCCATGGCTTGAGGGACAGGGAGCAACCTCAGGATCACGGGAGCAGCTGCATGAGGGAGGGAGTTGGATATCATTGTCCACCTAGGGACAAATGACCTGGCTGTGAATGGGATCAAAGCATTGCAAGAGGAGCTTGAAGAGTTGGGAGGGCCTTAGACAAGTAGCACATACAGTAACCTTCTCAGAGGTGCTGCCTGTCCTATGGCAAAGGGTGATGCTAGGGTATCTGTACACCATGGGATTCAATGAATGGTTGAAAACTGGTGCAGAGCTCAGGATTTTGGCTTTTTGGGGACTGTGGGTCCACCTGGAGGATACAGGCCTATACTGGCGTGATGGTCTGCATCTCTCCAGGAAGGGAACCAGAATACTAGGTGATACGTTTAAATGCATCATTGGCAAGCATTTAAACTAGCCAAGGGGGGGCACTGAAAGGAGCAGGAAAACCCAGCCTCCCCACAAAACACAGTAGTTAGAGAGGTAAACACCAAGGTAGCAGCGGTTAATGGGGAGCAGGACAGGGTAAATGCAGAAAAGGCAGTAAGGACAGGGTGGGGCAAAAGGGTAAGGCCATCAACAAATGGGGGTAATGAGTACCAATGCCCATAGTCTGTGTAACTAGCTCTCAAACTAGTGGCCTTGATGGAAGAGGGACATCTGGATATCGTGGCAGTCACAGAAACATGGTACACGGAGAACCATGACTGGGATGTCAACATACCAGGGTACACAATCTACAGGAGGAACAGGGAGGGTGAAAGAGAAGGAGGAGGAGTAGTTCTCATGTAAGGGAAGGGATCAAAGCAACAGAACTAAAGGATAAATAAGCAGTATAGGCGGCACTGTGGGTTACCCTGGAAACAGGTTATGGCACCACAATTTGCACAGGGGTTGTATACAGACCCCCATCTCAGGGGGAGGGCAATGACAAGGAAATGATAGAAGGCATCTTTAGAATGGCAGAAAAAGGGAGATATTGTTGATGTGGGACCTGAATATGCCAGATGTTAGCTGGAGCACCCAGGCTGCAGCCACATCAAAAAGCAGGGTTATTCTCGATGCCCTCACAGGGGCATTTTCAGACAGCTAGTGGTGGAACCCACTAGGAAGGGAGCAGTCTTAGACCTGGTACTGTCAAATGGGGATGGAGAAAGGATCTCGATGTAGAAGTGGGTAGCCATCTGGGAACAGATGATCACCAAACAGTGTGGTCTCATGTATAAACACAACCATAGAGTTGAGCCATACAAGCAAGAAATGTTGGACTTTAGAAGGGCTCACTTTGGAAATGGGAGAGTGCCTCAAAAGCACTAAACAAACGGGCAAGAAGGAGGGTGGAGGAACAATGGGGAAAAATCAAACAGCCATCACAGAGGCAACAAGCCTTTGTGTGAAGCAAATCAACAAAGCAAAATGAAGGAAAAAACACTATTGTTCTCAAAAGAGGTGGTGGGGAAGGTTAAGGAGAAAAGGTAGCATTCAGGAAGTGTAAAGAAACACAAGAGGAGCAGGACAGAGAACTGTACCAGTTAAAGCAGAAGGAAGTGGGAAGGCAGTTAGAATAGCAAAAGCCCAAACCAAGGAAAAGATAACCAACTCAGTTAAGAAGGGGATAAAACCTTTATAGGTACATAAGGAAGCAAAGAAAGATGAAGTGAGGGATAGTGAGGGTTAATAAAGGGAAGGGAGGCTGGGCAGAGGATGACAGTGAAAAAGCAGGATACTGAATGAATACTCTGTCTGTGATTCACAAAAGAAGATGAGGGGAGGTACCTAAATCAAAGAATAGAAGCACTCTGGATAGGTAGGTCGATACCAGTCCATTCACACAAAAAGGGTTCTGAAAGAACTCTAAAACTGAAGGTGGACAGAGCAATGGATTCAAGGGATTCACCCAAGAATTTTAAAGAACTAAGGGTAGAACTAGTGACACCACTGACAACCTTTTAACAAACCATTGAGGATGGTGTGGTATCGGAGGACTGGAGGGGGGCAGATGTGGAGCAAGACAGAGGCAGGAAACTACAGACCTGTTAGTTTGACCTCAGTGGTAGGGAAAATGATGGAATCACTCTAAAGGAAAGAATTGTTGAGTTCCTAGAGGCCAGTGGGGCACAGGACCCAAGGCAGCACTGATTCACAGCAGGAAGGTCGTGTCAGATGAATCTGATAGATTTCTTTGACTGTGTGACCAATGTAGTAGACCAGGATGGGCTGTGGACATGGCCTACCTAGACTTTAGCAAGGCATTTGACACAGTCCCACATAAAAGATTAATGTACAAGTTAGACACCCTTGGGTGGGTCCCAAAGTGGTAGCCTGGGTAAAGAAATTGGCTGGACAACAGGATACAGAGAGTAATAGTAACAAGTTCACTCTGAAGAGGGGATTACTAGTGGGGTACTGCAGGGTTCAGTACTGAGACCAGTCCTCTTAATGTCTTTATAAGTGACATTGCAGAGGGACCGGAAGGAAAAGTATGTCTCTTTGCAGACACAAAATCTGCAACAGGGTTGATACAGAAGGTGGGGTGGAAAGGATGCAAAGGGACTTGACAAGGTTGGAGGAATGGTCAAATGTATGGCAGCTTAGATTCAATGCAAAGAAGTGCAAAGTAATGCACCTGGGAAACAAAACCCAGGGAAGAGTACACAATGGGGGTGAGATAATAACAAAATGAAAAGGGACCTGGGGGTAGTCATATTAGATGACCTTAAGGTGGCGAGCAATGTGAAAAGGCAGTAAGGAGGGCTGGTAGGATACTGGGATGCATAGGGAGAGGCATTACCAGTAGAAAACTGGAAGTTGTCCTTCTGTACAGACAGTTGGTGAGACCCCATCTGAGTACTGCATCCAGTTTGGAGACCCCATCTCCACAAGGACATAGACAGGATGGAGGCTGTCCAGAGGAGGGCAACTAAAATGGTGGAGGTCTGCACCAGAAGACATAAGAAGAGAGATTAAAGAAGCTTAGTATGTATACACGAGAGGAGGACATGATAGAAACTCTTCAAGTACATCAAGGAATCACCAGCGTCGAAGAGGGTAGCATCATTCAGAAAAAGAGGTGTGCAAGAGCAAGGGGCACAATTTGAAGATAGAGTGGGATGGCTCAAAGTAATGTGAGAATGTATTTTTTCATGGAGAGGGTTGTGGATACATGGAACAACCTTCCTGAGGAGGTAGTGGAGACAAAATGGGAATTCAAGAATGCATGGGACAGACATAAGGCAATTCTAGTGGGGGTAGAAGGAAGTAGGCTGTTGGTTAACTAGGTTCTGTAGCCTATCTATTAGGTAGGAAATGGGCAGACTAGGTAGACCAGCGGTCCTTATCTGCGTCAAATTCTGTTTTATGTTCAATTAGAGTTCTCATAAAGGTGCAATTCTCTTGTGCAATTAAAGCTATGTATCTCAACAGTTTCTTTCAAAATTCAAAAGAAAGGTTCTCCTTATTTATACTTTCAGCGTTATTTCTTTTTAAGCAGCCATTATCAAGTTAGTTCATAGGTTCTAACTAAAGTCCAATGTTTTCTTTTAGTTTCTACACTCATTTTATGTTGCTTGCACGCATGTGCAAGAAACATAGTGCCATTATCCGAGTTTTCGGAGGTGTGTCAGCCTGTCTTCCAATGCAGTCAGTGTGTTTGCAGGTGCGCCCCAGTTCCCCAATCACTGCTGCAGCTGTCTGTGACAAGCTGAAAATGCAGTGGCATACAGTTCAAGGGAGAGCTCCGCTTCAGTGAGCAGAGCTCTCCCTCCCACACGGCCACACTGTGCGTTACAGTCTCATGCCCACACATCATATGGCGACGAGAGTGCCCAATCCGTCGGCTCCACGCCCCAACAGCTGTCCAGGTGCCATGCTGGGAGCCCACCCCAGCGTGGCAAAACTGTTATAGCTGATGGGGTGCCCAACTCGCCGGCTCCAAGGCTGTACGCCTCCAAAAGCTTTCCCGGTGCCACGCTGGAGCCCACCCCAGCGTGGCAAATCTTGTTTTGGCCGACGGGGTGCCCAATCCCTATCGGCTCCCACGTCCCCGAACAGCTTTTCCTGCTGCCATGCTGGGAGCCCACCCCCAGTGTGGCAAAGCGTCTGTCGTCCGTTAAAAAAAAAAAAAAACTGTAATAAAACGGTCCCTCGTAGTCTCCCTGACCCCTTCCCACAACCCGCACCCACCCACTGCGCACCCTGCCTCCCCACCCCCTCACCCCATATTTACCTCCGGAGCTCGCGTGACAATCATCGGTGGACCGGGAACACGTCTGCACTTTTCAAAGCCGACCGCGAACTGAGGAAATGCGGTAAGCTGTATAATGGGATAGATAGGGTTTTTCAACTTTATTGCATATCTCAGGCATTTTGGAATTTTGCACCAAATTTTCAACATGGGGTTTTGGGACCCTTTCTCATGAATGCTGTCACTGTCATGGCATTATTCGGGCCCAAAGGGTGATTACTGATCACTGCGCAAAATCATCTTTCTGGAGCGATTAATGAAATGACACTGCCACCTGCCAGTGTTCATAAGGTGGGCTCTCAAAAAGCCTATTTTGAAAATTTGGTGACAAAATTCTAACAATGACTGTTTTACAAACCATCGTTACGCGGTTCTCCACGCACGCTCGTAAGTTCGCGGAATTTCAATATTTTCACCCAGATTTTCAATATTGCCATTTTATTACCTCTTATGGAGCAGTGCAGCTGTCATTTTCACGTGTTGCCCAAAATGTGTTTCCGCCATGTAGTGCTACAATGGCACAGTTGTGTGCAAACTCAATGTATGGGACACATTAAGAAAATCACAGTGACACTGTTCATAAGCGGAGGTCTAAAAAGGGCTATGTTGAAAATTTGGTGAAAAATTCCTAAAATGCCTGTTTTACGAGCTGCAAGCAAAGAGTCTTGCCGCATCGTCAAGTTCGCCGAATTTTCAATATTTGCACTCCAGTGACTTCAGATACCTAAACCGCACATAGAAGCAAGCAACATTCAGCATTTTATTTTATTTTATTTATTGAATAAAATTGAATTACAATCCTTTGAGTCACAGACTCTTTTGCAAAAGGCTCCACGTCAGATACAGGGGTGGAGGGTAAACAAGTACAGGAAAAAACATACAAAACAAGCAATATTGACATTACAGTACTGGAAACACAGTTCAGGCATTGAATTAGATAAACTGATGACAGAAGTAGGCAGCATTCTGAAGATCACTTGATAGAAAAACATGACGGCAATTCTGATTCGTGGGATCTAGAGAGACCCTAGTCGAAGTAGGAGGGTATGGGAACACAAGCGTTGGGCAGAGTTAGCCACAATCACATAAGGCAGATTCAAGAAGTTGAGCTTTGAGGCTTGCTTTGAAATGGGAGATGCTATGGGTCAGAGAGACGGCGGTGGTAACGTATTGAGCCAAAGCAGGCGCAGTAGTAGAAGGATCCAAATGCTTGTTAGCTCTGCTGTAAGAGTTATAGGTGATTACTCACTCTCCTCTTTGTTGGCATGCTCCTCTGGCATCTTCTGTGTTACTAAAGGTGACATTGCTGTGATGCACTGTGTTTTAAGGCTGAAAGCCTCACCCTTCCTGCCAGGAAGTAAATGTTCATTGGCTCACTTGGGGTGAAGAAACTGAGCTCTGTGCTTGGAAATGAAGCCCTTCTTCTGTCATGCTCAATGGGGCAGTTTTCTGCAGTTGCAGATTTTGGAAGTTTCTCTAGGTAAGAAGAACTCAGTTCCTTAAGTTTTGCACTGTATGGTTAGGAGTACTTATTTTCAGTTTTAAAGCTTACAAAGCATCAGAAATGTATTTCTTTATGGAAGCTCCCATTGTTCTGCATCCACACTGCAAAACGTGTGTATCCTGGTATGAATTTTCTATAGAAGGGAGAATTTTTGAGCATAATTACATATGTAGTAAAAGAGAAAACATTTTTTTTTGTATTTTCCATGTAAGTATTTTGTTTGCACACAGCATCAAATCTATGTCTTTCTGTTGCAATGAAAGTTTATAGTACGTCAGAGAGCTGAATTGGGACAGAGGCACCAGACCAAATGTTGGCGCCATGTCCCGACCCACCAATGCCACTAGGGCATATCGAGGTGGCCACTAGGATGTGGACCATGGGATATCGCTCACTCCAGGTGGTCAGCCCATGCCTGGACACTGTGAAAGACAAACAAATATCAAAAGGATCTTAGGTAGACTAGATCAAAGTTCAGTCAACAAATTCAGACCATACTATTTCCTCATTGAGGTCATAGCATTTATCCGAGTTCCAAATCTATCAAAGGGTTTTGTTCCACTTTTTCTTGTCCCAAAGAAGACAGGGTACTTACAGCCCGTCCTGGATCACAGCCACCTGAACAAGTACATAGAGTACAAACGGTTCAGGATGGTCACCCTTCCAGGCCTGCTCTCCATCCTTCATCAAGGGAATTGGCTGTGCTCCCTGGATATGCAGAAGTCTTGGTGGCTGCTAGAAAGCCTTCCACAAGGGTTAGTTACTCTATGAAGTGGAAAGCGGTTTTGCCTTTGGTCTTCGCTCACCAGCATGATCCATTCACATGTTCAGTGAACTCTGTTTGGAGCATCTCTTTCTTTTCAGACTCAGGGCTGATTTACTCCTCCATTATGGTACACTTATTGGCCATTTCCGCTTATGCACCTGTAGAGGCAAGCCCCTTGCCCGGCTGGACATTTCCTGCACTTTCTTGCAGGGTATCCTATACCTCAAGCCTCCCATCAGGGACCCTGTCTGCCATGGGATCTTTTATTTCTTTTGGAAAACTTTTGCTACCTGCCTTCAAACTGGCAGCAAGTTATGAACCACGCTTTTGTATCGTGGAAGCGTTATTTTAGTTACCATTACTTCTGCTTGAAAGATTTCAGGCTTCAGGCTCTGATGTGCATAAAGCGTTATTTAGTTTTCCACAAGGACAGGGTGTCCTTGCGGACAAATCCTAAGTTTTTGCCTAAGGTGATGTCCTAGTTTACACTGAATTAGGACATCCACCTACTGTTTACTATCCAGAGAATTCTAATCGGGGAGGCTCTGCTTCATACTATGGATGTTAGTTGGGTGCTTTGTTACTACTTAGATCGCATTTGTGATATCTGAAAGACTGAACAATTGTTTATTTCTTTCGCCCCAGGGACTGAAGGGGCTCCAGTTTCTGAGCAGACTTTGTCCAAATGGTTCGATATCTGCATTGTTTATTGTTACAGGAAGTATGACAAGCCTTAGCGGGACTGATCAAAACATTCTACTGGGGCATAGCTTCTTTTGTATGCAGAAAAACATGTCTGCAGCTGAAATCGCGCAGGCAGCCACTTGGAATTCAGTACATTCATTCGGCATTACAGTTTGATATTGCCTGCTAGTAGGGGCAGGCTTCGGCCTCACTGTCCTACAGGCCTACTCAGCTTTCAGCCAACTTCTTCCTCCTCCCGGTCATTGGGTAGATTGGTCCTTTACTGCTTGGGACTCCGTCCTTATGGGTGTAACCAACTGCAAGAGCTCCCCTCAAAGTGATATAGTACAATTACATAAGAACTTACCATAACAGCAGATCTTGAGAGGAGCTCTTGCAGCAGATGCTGCTTTCCTACCACTTTTCCCCTGGTACATGTTTCTCCATTGTCTGTTTTGCCTTTCTTCATTTCAAGAGGAACCTTCTTGGTTCTCCATTTCTGAGTTTGCTGGGGTCTCTGACAGGAGAACTTGAGGTAGGGCTGGGGACCACCCTTTATATACCATTGGCCGACATCAGGGCAGGCCCCCACTGTATACTGCTAGCTAGAAGTTTTCCATGGGGTCCTGGCACCTGCCGACTTCAGTCCTTGTGGTGTAACCTGCTGCAAGAGCTCCTCTCAAGATCTAGGCAAGGCAAGACAAATTTTATTTATCTGGTGCCCAATCCTGAATCTCTTAGCTATCATCTACTGTTATGGTAAGATCTTACTGAGATACAGCTCTTGCAGCAGGTTACACAGTAAGGACTGAAGCGGCAGGTGCCAGGACCCTAGAAAAATTCTAGCTAGCAGTACCCAGTGGGGACCACCTGACGCCTGATGTCACATAAAAGGGGCGGTCCCCCAGCATACCTCAGTTCTTTTCCTGCCATTGACTCGCCAGCATCAGCTGTAGTAGACGAACGATGCCAGAACTTAAATTTTTCAGAAATTCAGTTTAGTTACCAGCATGTCTTCTTCCACAACTTCTTCTACAGAAGGACACCCTCTAAGTGTACCTGCGGCAAGCAGATTCCTTTCAAGGACAGGCATTCGCCTGTGTGAGGTATCTAGGCCTGGACCATGACACCAAGGCCTTCTCCATCTATCAGCAGTTTAACAGCAGGACTAGGATCCACAGCCAGAAAGCACTAGAGGGTATATTTTGGAAGAGAAATTGAAGGCCATGGAAAGAGATCCTTCCTCCAGAGGGGAACCCTCCCACAAGTCGGGAAACACAGAGAAAAGCACTGGAACAAGGATAGGAATCGATCCCCAAATTGGGCCTTGGACTCCTGGGCCAGCTCCAGTTCCACCGGTCGGAGAGCTCTCCTCCCAGGCCCAGTCTCAGCCCCTCTAGTGAAGGTCTGCACTTGGGTGGGGGGCTCTAGCTCGGTCTCCTTCAACCCTTGAAGACCCAGCCAAAGATGGTCGGTCGTCTGGTTCCACTGCCAGGTCCGAGGCTTCAGACCACCAGAAGCACCACACTAAGTCAGCTGCAAAACCGTCCGCCCGTCATCAGACTGGCGCTGGGACGCTGACCAATGTTTGGTCTCCCAATCTCCGAGGGCTCGGAAGTCCCCGAGGAAGATGATGGAGCTGATGTCCTTAAGGAGATCTCAGAACTGAAGTGGACGTCCGACCCAGCACCCGCTAAGTGCACTAAGGACCCGATGCCACCCCACCTCCACCTGCTAAAACCAGTCACGGGGACATCAGAGGAGGGCGTCAGAGCCCACACTGCTGATGACCAGACGCCGGGGATATTGAGGATGCCGGCTTGCCTCTGGGGCTGGCGCCCGACCCCACCTACGCCTCAGGCGCCCGACACCTGATCTAAGGAAGGGCAGGGACTGGCGCCAGGCCCGTCGTCCTGCCTTAATATTCAGGAGGTTAAAGACCTCTGTACCTTTTGGTGGAACACTGTTAAAAAGGACATGGTGCCCAAAAGGCTCATCAAGAGGTTCCTCTTGAGCGCAGCTGAGCACCCAACATGGCGACTGCTTAATTCTTAGCTCCTGACTGCGTCGGTAATTAAAAGCCTAATTTCTACACACCACATCCAGATTGGCAGCCTAAAATAACGAAATCCAATGTTGGAAGCCCTGAGAACTGCAACATGAGTCCTAAAAGGGATCATAGACATGCTACACAAAACCTGGTTGCCTTTCTGTCCTTGCTGCAAACATTAGAGGGATAGGATCAGGGCCATCTTCCTCCACTGACTCAAAGATGAGTGAAGCCCCGAATCCCCAGATTATGGTGCCTCCCAAAAAATACAGGCGACCGGAGAAGATACAAATCGCCAATTAGCTGCAGTTGAGGCTCGGTTTACTGAAATTGACGTGTCGACAAGGTGCAAGCTCATGGTGTGGATATTTTGGAGCTGAAATCTGAGAGCGTGATCCAGTGCACTAGGAACGCCAAGTTCTTGCAAGATCTCACCTTCTTGAGGGGCTAAAACTGAAGCACTGGAAAGCGTCCAGAGGCAGCCAAACATTCATATCGTGGGCTTCCCCTGAGGTTTGCATCTACAGCAGAGATTTTGCCAGCTATCCATAGACTGATCTTCTCAGACCTAGTACTACTGCCTGCAGATTCGGGGCTACTGCTGTTAAGGCCTTAGCCATCCCTATGCGATCCAGTAGAGGCCCAGGAGCAGCGCCCTTTAACAGCTGTTGTTACCTTGTCTAATTCTGAGGCCCATATAGCTTTACTGCGTGCTGCAAGACTCATGGGTGATACAATCTGGGATGACAGCAGGATAGTCTTTTTCCAGACATCTGGTCGCAATCCCAAACAAGGAAAAAGGCTTTACAGGACACAAAGAAATTGCTCTCGAGAATGGTATTGAGGCCCAGTTATTGTTTCTCTGAGCTCCAGGTTAAGCATGCGTGGTAAGCACTATCTATTAACTGACCCAGAGGCAGCGACTGCATTGGCAAACACTCTGATAGAGGCCCAGAAAACATCTAAACAAGTGATTGCTCCGGACTCAGGTTCTGAATCGGACACAAATGACTGACTGATGTATTTAAATGGGATTTCCCTTTTTCTGGGCCTAATTTACAGAGGATTAAGTCCCCTAAATGGTGTTTCTAGTTGGGACTTACTGTCGAGGTTGTTTATTATGTTGTGTAAGCCATGTTGATGATTTTAAAGATTCAGCCTGTTATTGAATTACCTGCTTAGTGAGGGATACCCTTTCTTTGGGATTTTACCCCACTCAATTTGTGAAGTGATTGAATTCTCCTACTGATAACCTGTCTCCCTGTCAGTTAGCTGGTCTGATAATAATGCCAGGGTGATATGCAACTTAATTGAGTCAAGGCAATCTTTATAACACCTGTTTACTCTCCACTCATTAGGATGTTTCAGCCCTCTATTATCATTTAGGTAGCCTCACGAGGGGCAGAAATAGTGGTAAATTGTGAGATATGTATAGGTGAGATGTTATAGACTACATTATTATCAAGCCAGAGAATTAATCCACGATAAACTAAATGTTGTGAATCACATGGTAGGATGGAATACTTGATGTTGTATACTCCTATGAATAATATCCTGTCCCTGGATGTGATGTACGACATATGTTTCCTAATGTGATGTATGCTATATGGTATATGCTGTATTACATATAGTCCATAAATAAAAAGTAAAAAAAAAAAAAAAAAAGGTTCCTCTTCCTAAGGATCCAGAAAAAGTAGTACCCCTGACCCTGACCCCAGGGATCATACCCCACCACCAAGGGGCAGATCAAAGGAGAAAGTCAGGGACCAAGAGACCACGTCCTTCCAGGACTCCTTCAGGGTCCCCTAGTGACCACAGCAGACTAAAAGACCCAGACAGGGACCACCTCCATCAGGGGATGATTCGCCCAGACATCTCAGACACCTCTAGGTTGCCTTCTCCGATTAGTCTTCCTTCTCCAGACCCCGGGACCTTCCCAGGTCACAGCCTGATGACCCCTCATTTGCTGACATAATGAGGCACATTCAGAAGAGAATATGGGGTGGGAGGCGGAGGACTTGGACCCCAAGTGGCAGTACCTAGTGAGGTACCTTAGGCAGAAAGACCCCAAGCCTGTGGTGGTTCCACTGTTGGTGGATACCTTTCAGGATGCTACAAAGCTGCATGAAGAATCCTATTCCACCCAGCGGTCCCCAAGAAAGCAGGCGACCACTATAAGGCTCAGCTGGAGGACCTGTATTTGGCTCAGCATCCATTGGCCGATTCTTTGGTCATTATGGCCTCTCACAAACACTCACAAAGGCCTCAGCATCTCAGTACCCAACCACTAGACCAGGAATCCAAACTGTTGGATTCACTGGATAGGTGCATGTAAGTACCTCTACATGCTCCATCAGGTCCCTCAATTATCTTACGCACATAGTGCAGTTTCAGAATGCACTGTGGGACCAGGGTCAGGACCTGTTAAATGGTGAGAAGAAGGAAAGAGTTACTGATCCTCCTTCACACGGGTTCAGATGTTGGGACTCAAGTCCTCGAGCAGCCCACGACTCTGTGGACTCACCTGCCAGGGGTGCTGCTACGGGCATTTGCCTCGGAGACACCCATGGTTGAGGTCTCGGGTTCACCTCAGATGTCAGAAGGGCATTCTGGATGTCCCATACAATGGCTCAGTATTGTTTGGTGAAGACTCCAAGAGAGTTATCATGAAACTGCAAGACTTCAGGAAGGCTGTTAGGACAGTACAGGCCTTTCATAGGGGCCAGAACAGCTTCGTGACCGGCAACACAGACAACAGCCTCGTTCCGGCCAGCAACCGGAACACTTTGGTAGGAAAAACCAGCCCAAGTACTCCAGAGGTCAGGGTCAGCGGAATCAAAGTCTGCCCCATGTCTGTCACACCCCGCCACAGCATGACTCCTTCCCGCCCCTGCCCCACCCTCTGATCCAAAGGAAGGCGGTCAGGGGTCGTGGTTGCCTACCACCTGTCAGGGTGGCAGAGGATAACCTCTGACCGGTGGGTCCTACAACTGATAGGTAGAGGGCACTTTATCGGGTTCCTCAACTGCACACCACCAAGATCTACTCTGCACTCCGGTATTCGGGTCAGCATGCCCTGCTCATCCAGTGGGAGATCTCGGCACTCCTGGACAAGGATGCAATCGAGATTGACCCACAAGACCAGAGAGAAGGGGATATTATTCTCACTTCTTCCTGGTCCCAAAGAAAACAGGGGACCTGTGTCCGATCCTGGACCTCAGTGACCTAAACAGATTTGTGCTGTCGGAGGCTTCCACATGGTTGCCCTTCAGGGTCTCATCCCCATGCTAAAGCAAGGTGCATGGCTAGCGTCTCTGGACATGCAGGACGCATACTGTATCTTCATCTGCCGATCACTCGAGTGCACCCAAAATTCCTGCACTTGAGTTCTTAGGATGCCATTATCAGTTCCAAGCACTTCCGTTTGGCTGTCCGTGGTGCCTCGCGTGTTCACCAAATGCTTGGCTGTCATGGCAGTGGCCCTCAGAAGACAGGGCCACTATGTGTTCTCGTATCTGGACAATTGACTTCTCATGGCCTCATCTCGAGAGGCACTGGTGACAGTCATTCAGGAACGTGAGGGTTTGTTTTCTCAGCCCTCCCCACAGCCAGCCCAAGATGCAGCAAGAAGGTCACGAGGTCTGTTCAGCAGCCCTCCCTCTCCAGTAGCCGTGAACAGCTGGGGACCGAGTCGGAGGTCGTGAGGGTCTGTTCTCTCAGCCCTCCCCACAGCCAGCCCAAGATGCAGCAAGAAGGTCGTGAGGGTCTGTTCAGCAGCCCTCCTCTCCAGTAGCCGTGAACAGCTGGGGACTGAGTCGGAGGTCTTGAGGGTCTGTTCTCTCAGCCCTCCCCACAGCCAGCCCAAGACGCAGCAAGAAGGTCATGAGGGTCTGTTCAGCAGCCCTCCCTCTCCAGTAGCCATGAACAGGTATGCCCAGAGCCTGAAGATCCCCTGCTGCTCCCACTGTGTAGCAGCTGAAGTTGCCAAATTGACTGATTTTGCTGAAAACTGAAGTACTGTAACTGCTCAAAACCCTGTCTCTGTGGTAGTGGCTATTTGTAATTACATGTCCCCACACCAGTGGAAATAGTTGATTGATCAAGCCTGTCTCATAGCAGGGCACACAGCTTCAGCTTCTGGCGGTCCTTTGTTCGCTTTTGGTGCCAATTCCAAATTTAAAATAAAAAAAAAGATATAATTAAACCGTCCAAACTGTGTGTGGAGGGACTGTAGCTATTTTGCATGATTCAAGAATTAATTCTTTAAATGCGCTTTAGTGCAGCTGCTGTTTAAATTAATGAATGAATTCCTGCTACACTGTAAAAGTAAAGCTACCTGCTGCTAGCATAGGAATACTGTTGGAATACTGGTCGGTGTGCCTATCTGGAACCAGAGTGTAAACTGAATTGCAGCGCCTGCTCCATATTCATTGCAGCATTGTGACATCCCTAGAACCTGGTAGTATAAAGTAATTTCTCCTCTCCCTGGTCCTTGTCCACAGCTGGGGACTGAGTCGGAGGTCGTGAGGGTCTGTTCTCTCAGCCCTCCCCACAGCCATCCCAAGACGCAGCAAGAAGGTTGTGAGGTCTGTTCAGCAGCCCTCCCTCTCCAGTAGACGTGAACAGGTATGCCTGGAGCCCACAAGATCCTCTGCTGCTCCCACTGTGTAGCAACTGAAGTTGATCCCCGCTGGCACTGTGCACCGGCTCCCACCGCCCCCCACCACCACCCTTGGTCGACGTCTAGCTTTATACTGTTGACCACATGATCATACAAACCAATCAGCTCACTTTCCATCTGCAGCTTATATTAGCTAAACACTAGAGGGCTCCCTCCTCTTCTTTCACTGTTAAGCTCCCTAGCTGACAGCATGGCATCCGTCCTTTGGCATAACCCAAACTACCTTATTAATTACATTCTTTTCTCATTTTCACCCACATCTCCTGGAGACTAAATCCCGGCGGGGCCCCTACATCTGCCTCATCACCACTACCCCAGAAATACAACCCGGCACATCTCGTAATCCTCTTTCCCCAGTTCAGCTCAGCACCAATTATATCTCAAGCCTAAGCGGAACTAAAAGTGAATCCTTACTGGCGTAAGCTGCACCCACTAAGAATCCCACGCTAAATTGCCCCAATCCTCTCCTCTTCCAAGCACTTTTAGCCCAACTAGTCCTTACCATCCCCATACCAATCAGGCCCTACAAATTTACGCTGATCCGCCTCTGTATATCTCCATCCAAATTGTTATGAAGCTGCTCTCTGCGTGCTCTCCTCCTCTTCTCATCTCGTGGTAACATACACCCCAATCCTGGAACGGCATCGACTGGTGTCCCCATGGGGCGTGGGAAAGGTGGACTTCTGCTGGCCTCCCTAACATTTGCAGCCTACCTAAGAAGCTCCCGCAGTTTCAAGGTTGGATCACCCAATACTCCCCTGACATCTTGGCCTTATCTGAAACCTGGCTCTCCAAGAATACCCGGATGCATCTGTCTCCCTAAATGACTATGCCATCTTCAGAGCTGACAGATCAGATAAGAGGGTGGTGGATGTGCCATATATGCCAGAACTATTTTGCAGCCCCTATTGGTCCCACTGCCCCGCTGGCACAGGGCCCAGCCATAATGATCAAAGCCACCCTAGGCACTCCAGGTAAAACCACTTTACATTATGGTTGTCTACATCCCCCCACCAACCAGAAGCTAGCCTTTGACTCAATCCTAGACAGCATCACCCCTCCCCAGGAGCGAACTGATTATTATGGGTGACTTTAGTGTGAACTGGTTATCCCACGCATCTGTCCCTTTCAAAGATGCAGTACATGCCTATGACCTGACCCAGGCTGTCCAGTCTCCCACCAGGCAAGATCCCAGATCGGGTCATCCACCTTTATTGACCTCATCTTTACTAACTGTCCCGATCGCCTCTCCAATATTAAAGTACTCCCAGACGACTCAGTGACCACTCTCCATTCTCATGCTTTTAGTCAATAAAATCACTCCCAGCCAACCCAAAATCTCCATCCAAAGGCACCTCAAAATGTAGTCTCTCTCGCCTTAAACTCTATCTCTCCTCCCTGCGACTGGGCACCTGTTCACACTGCCCAGTCAGTGCTACTGCCCTTACCTCCTTCATTAAAATTTTCAACACTGCCTGTGACATATTTGCCCTTTCTCAAAACAGGTTATTAAAAACAGGGACACTCCATGGATCTCAGGCCCTACTTGAACAGATGCACCCAGAGACAACCTCTGCACAGGGTACTGAACTCCCATCTTTCTCATGACAAGCAAGTCTATAGAGAGGCAAGAAACAAATGAACTTGGGCTATTAGCTAGCCAAGTCAAACTACTATAAGCAAGTTCTCACCACCACTTGGGGCTCTGGGAACAACTTCTGAGCAATGTCAAGGAACTTTGTGGGAAAACTGTCTCCCCAACCCCTCGCAAATACTTGACCATGGAGCTCTCTCCAAGACCCTACCACTATATCCAATATATTCAACAACTCCTCCTCCGATCTCAGCCACATCCTACCCCCAAACTTCTTTGACCCTATCCCCAAAGGCCCCTCAATATCTCCCCAACTACTACCCTCTCGCCCTTCCAGCTGAGAATCATCTCCTGTAACAAAGCTAAACACTACCTGTCCAAAGCCTTGCACAACTCGAGGTACAGCAGCTACTCCTTGACCTTAAAATTCTCTGTCTAACTCTTGACGAGACCCTCCTCACTTCACCAAAATACTAAACTGCTCACTACAACTAGGTCAATTCCTAAGCTTTGGAAAAGTGGAATAATCACGCCAATCCTAAAAGGGGTGATCCAACCGACCCTGAAATGTATAGGCCCATCACTATCCCCTCCATGAGAAGCCCTTGAAAGAATCGTGTCAGACCAGCTCACGAATACCTGGCCAAATACAATCTGCTTTTGCCCAGAACAGCACAGGTTTAGAGCAGGGCATAGCACAACCACTGCCCTTCTCAATTTACATCTTACATACATGAGGTGCTGGAACAGGGTCAGTAGCAGGAGCTGTCTATGTTGACCTGACCAAAGCATTTGACACCGTCAGTCATGCTCTGCTTATCCACTCTCTCCCTCCCTCCATCTCACCCTGTAGCAATCTCATGGTTTAAAAACTATCTCACTGGCTGAACTCAACAAGTCAAAATCAACACCACCCTGTCCGCCAATCTACCAGTTCTTGTGGGTGTCCCTCAAGGGTCTATTTTAGGCCCGCTACTGTCACCCTCTTTCTGAACACCCTTCCAAAGGCCTGCAGTGGTAAACTGATGCTCTATGCAGAGGATACCGTAGTGTACTGGAAAAGTATGAATCCAAACTCACTTCAAAATACCCTGCAAGGTTGCTTCAGAGAACTTGAGTCATGGTTCACTGAACATTGACTAATACTAAACTACAACAAAACTAAATCTATGTTCTTGCTCACCGCCAAACCCCAACAGGAATGCCCAGCTATCCATCTCAAATTCCCAGGGCATCCGTGTTGAACAGGTCACTAACTTCAAATGCCTAGGCATCACACTGGACTCATACCTCACCTACTACTTACACATTAACCACTTTTCTCCTCAGTAAACACCCGGCTTGGGATTCTCTACAGACACAAACACTGCCTCCCACCCAGGCCCCACGGCTGGTAGTTACCAGCTCAGCCCTATCTCTGGTCGATTATGGGATAATTATATATGGCATGGCCGACACACAGCTCTAAACAGCATCAATCTAGCCCTGAACAAAGCCTGCCGACTAGTCACAAGCTGTGATAGATTAACTCATATGTGCAAACTCTACAAGCTAGCAAACTGGCTGACCTTTGAAGGGAGACTAAGGTACCACACCTGCCTCCAAGCCAAAAAGATCCTATGGATCTTGCACCGTGAGCTTTCACCCCCTCATCCAACCTGCCCACACAGGAGCACCCCCAGACACCAGAATAGCACCCCCTCTTAGTCCCCCACTGTGGGACTTCATTAGGGCAAAGGTCCTTCCGTATCGTGCTCTCTCTGGCTTAATGACCTTCCCTCCTCCATCACTCTGGCCCCTAGCCTTGGCCTATTTAAAATGGGCATTAAGAGACTGCTCCTTGACTTGGAGTCATGTGGCTGTTACAACATCCCTCCTAATTTCTGAATCTGATAGAAAACAAGAGTCGCTCATGACCCAAATCTAGGCTACAAACCCGCCATGACTTAAACTTCTGACTCTCACGCCTGGGTGGCCCCACCAAACAGTAACCAGTCTCTCTTCAACTCGACAACCTAGGATCCTTAGCTACCCTAGTGAAACTAATCTAACAATGTAAATTATTCTGTACAAGGTAACCATGTATTAATTGTCTTAATGTGATGTTCTGCTTAGTGAGCTATGTACAAAATTGTCTTAAGTGTTGTGTCTGTTTTGTATAGATGTGGAGCCTTTGCAAAAGAGTCATTGACTCAAAGGATTGTAATTCGAAACTTCAATAAAATAAAATAAAAATATCCATTCTCTGTTTGGATCACTAGGTATCACTATCAATCAAGAGAAGTTGTCCCTTGTCCCCTCACAAAATTGCAGTTCATCGGGAGTGCCTTCCTGCCTGAGGACAGGCGGAACGCATCTTAGCTCTAATACGGAACATCATGACCTAAGAAACTGGTTCCTGCAAGGACTTGTGCTTCTGCCTGTCGGGACACATAGCAGCCGCCATCGCCATGGTCCCCTTGGCCTGCCTCCATATGAGGGTTACTCAGTGGATGCTCAGGGCACAATGGGATCAAAGACAGGATCACTTGGATCAGCTAGTCAGAGTCACAAAGCCAGTCATTCAGGACTGGCAGTGGTGCTCGTCCCAGAACATCTTTCAAGGGAGTCCCCTCGTGGCACCTGTTCCATCTCTGACTCTCACCATGGATGCTTTTGGGTCTGGCAGGAGAGCTCACTTGGATGGTATTGGGACTCAGGGAACCTGGTTGCCCCTGGAAGCTCACCTGCACATCAATATTCTGGAGATAAGGGCTGTCCTGTATGCCTTACAGGCACTACGGTCAGAAATCCCACCAGGCCAGGTGTTAGTGCAGACAGACAACACCTCAGTGGTATATTACATCAACAAACAAGGAGGCACTCACTCCTATCCACTTTGCAGAGAAGCAAAGAGGGTCTGGGACTGGGTACTACAGCACGGCACCGCAGTTACCGCAGTGCATGTTCCCAGTGTAGACAACACCATTGCAGATTGTCTGAGCCGGTCACAGGCCCAGGCTCATGAATGGAACTGCCACAGGAGGTGGTGGAGGACCTATTCAGCAGATGCGGACACCAGACATAGATCTGTTCGTGTCCCATAAAATGCAAAACTGCACAATTTCGCTCACTAGATCCAGGGCCTGGTGTTTTCTGGCGAGATGTGTTATCCCTTTCTTGGACAGGCAGGTTCCTCTATGCTTTCCCACCCTTCCCTTTGATCCAGAGGGGCTTCTGAAACTACAGTCAGAAGGCACGTCAGTGATCTTAATGGCGCCATTCTGGCCCGACAGATTTGGTTTCCCTCCTCTACCAGTTTGCCCAGGAGCCTCCCTTACCCTTACCGGTCAGCTTGCACTTGCTGTCCCAGGAGGCCGGCTCCTGGGTCACCCAACCACAGGTCCTTGAACCTGCACACTTGGCTCCTAGGACGTAGTAGTCCTCAGACATGGAGTGTCACAGGGAGTGGCTGACCTACTGGTGGCGTCCAGGAAGCCATCCACACAAGCTACTTATGCTATAAAATGGTGGAGGTTTTGCCTGTGGGACCAGACCTGCGACTTGATCCACTTTGCTGTACCGAGAGGTCAGTGTTGGATTACCTCCTGTCTCTATATGAATCTGGTCTAACGTGACTCCTCTATAAAGGTACACCTCTGTGCCATCTTGGCATACCATACTCCGGTAGGTCAAAAGTCACTAACACAGCTAGAGGCCTCCTGTGCTTTTCTGCATGCATCCTTCATCTGAGACCCTCCCCATCAAGGACCTGATTCCTCCTTGGGATCTTTCTTTTGTCCTAGAGCAGCTTACGCTGCCTCCATTTTGAACCAGCCGATTGCGAGCTTAAGTCTCCTCTTTGGAAGACACTGTTTTTAGTTGCTGTTACTTCAGTAAGGAGGATTTCAGAGCTTCAAGCGTTCATGTGTAGAGAGCCTAATTTGTTTTTCATAAGGACCGAGTGTCCTTAAGGACAAATCCAAGTTTCTTCCCAAGGTGGTCTCAGCCTTAACCCTAAATCAGGATATTGATCTCCGTGTATTATCCCAACCACTCTAATCGAGGGAAGCTCTCTTGCACACTCTAGATGTGCACAGCATCCTCTGGTTTTATTTGACCAGAACCAGACCGTACCGTCAAACTGATAACTGTTTTTGTCATTGAAACACAGGATGCAGGGAGTACCTGTGTCAAAGCAGACACTCTCCCAGTGGCTGGTTAGATGTATTGAATTCTGTTACCAGTAGCGCAACAAGCTTTTACGGGACCAGTGAAAGGCCACTCTGCAAGGGGGTGGCTACCTCCTTTGCTACACTTAAGAATGTTTCTTCATCAGCCATTTGTGCAGTGGCTACTTGGAGTACAGTGCACACCTTCATCAGGCACTACCGCTTGACATGCCTCAGGCGAGCGGGCTTTGGCCTGTCAATCCTTCAGGGGCTCTTGTCTTAAACGATCTATTTTGGGATCACTCCTGTCCTCCTCCCAGAAGGGTTAATTCGTACCTTACTGCTTGGGAATCAGTCCTTACTGTGTAACCTGCTGCAAGAGCTGTATCTTGAAATAAGATAGTACAGTTATGTAAGAATTTACCATAACAGTAGATCTTCGAGATCAGCTTTTGCAGCAGGTAGTTTCATCCCACCTTCCCTCAGGAGGTTTAATTCTTCTGTATGACATCTCAGACGAAACAAATTACTTTTACCTTCCTCTGAAGCGGATCCTCAGTCTTCCTTCAGAACTGTATCATTATACCGAGTCTCCCAGCGGAGAACTCAGGGATGCTGGGGACCGTCCTTTTATGTGACATTGGATGTTGGGCGGGGCGATGTCGGGTCGGTCCCCATGCTGAGTGTGCTAGCTAGAATTTTTCTTCGGGTCCTGGGACCCGCCGGCTTCAGTCCTTACTGTGTAACCTGCTGCAAGAGCTGATCTCAAAGATCTACTGTTAAGGTAAGTTCTTACATAATCTGTACTTCTAGGAGTGGTATATGGTTCACATCCACACAACTTACCTGGTCTCCTGGCAAATGGCAGCTGATCCTACTTCCAGTAATTAAGGTCTGACATCACGGTGCACTCTAGGGGATATAACCTCCCAGGTGGTGGGAGGAGCTTGCTTAAAGATGTTCCTGCCAGTCACTGCATTCCAGTAGAACTGCCAGGGTGTGGATGTGAACCATATACTACTCTTAGAACTACGGTTATAGGTGAGTAACCTATTCTTCTTCTTCCCAAAGAGAGAGAGAGAGAGAGAAACAGGGTTTTTACTTGAGTACTTCGTACTTCCAAGAAACTGGGAGGCTTCCCAATTCTAGTTTTCAAAATCTGATACATTCATCAGATCATAAAGGTTCAAGATGGAACCTCTCAGCTTAATTATACAGGAGGTTTGGCCTGGAGATTCTTGGCTGCCATGGACCTGTCCAGTTAATGTCTGCACATTCTGATCAGCAATCCTTCAGAAGTTTCTTGGGTTAGCCATTCTCATCCTGTATCTTTATTATCAAGTGCTGTCTGTGGTATGGCCTTGAACACATAGTCCTCAGGAAAGTGTTAGTGGTGATCATTGCACAGCTACAGAAAGAGACTCACCACCTATATCCCCACCTGGAGGATCTCCTCATCAGAGCACCATTGAAACCACTAGTTCACAGGTCAGCTCAAATGACCATTCAGGTCCTACAGGGTAATGGCTGGAGAGTGAACATTGAGAAGAGTTCACTGCATCCCTCTTAGAAGTTACACTTTGGGGTGAATTTTACACTGATTTAGGAAGAGTGTTTTTGTCTCAGCAGAAAATGGAGAATCTCTCATCAGAGATCTGCCAGTTCAGAAGGCAGAGAGTAGTTACATCCTACCAATGTCTTCAGATTGTGGACCTGGGACAGCTGCCCTAAAATTGCCCTTGGTCCAGGCTCCTGTCAGGTTGCCACACTTAGTCCTCCAGTCTTTGTGATGTCAGGAGGAGGACCAACACTTTATGAGAATAACCCTCTATCTCTGCTCCTGGAGCTAGTTCTAACAACCGAGGGCTTTATGCTGTGATAAATCAGATCCCACTGCAAGGTTTATGATGAACAGAGGCTCATGATAGTGATTCCAGAAATGCACCAATTAACTTGCACTGATTCACTTCAGACCGCAGATCTGACTTCAGTATGTGAAGTTTCATTCAAACAGCAGTGGTGATCACCTACCTAGCAAGGTAGCACGAGACACAAAATGTTGCTGCTGATAAATAAATAAGCGAAGACACACAGTAGCACGCTACAGCCAAATGTACTGAAACCAGTACTAAAAACAAAATGCACACAGATGTTCACTGCTGCAGCATGAAAGATCAGGGCGAGACCACGGCACTAACCCCAGCGCTCGAGTCTAATCATGACTGTTCGTCCCTTGGCTGTAGACTGCCGCCTTGTGTGTGTTCTTGTCTGCCTTTTCGGCAGGCACCCGCCCACTGGTTCTGAGCACACTCTGCTTGTGCTTCGTTAATAAATAAATTGGCAAACAAAAGCCTGCTTTCCTTCAGCAATTTATCTTGCAGCAGAACTAAACTTCATAAGCAGGTTGTCTCAGTTGCCAGTGTATGCACTTAAGGAATGGTTGCAGAGTAGGTGAGTGTTTCAGCATCCTTGTCACAAGCTCAGAAGACCGGATACAGACCTTTCGCATCCTGGGATAATGTCAAGTCCACAGAGGTCTCAGCCAGTATGGGTGACTGGGAGAAAAAGGCTCTGAAGTCTCCATCTTAACCTTGAAACTTTTGAGAAGCATCTCTTCTCCCAATTGACTCTTGATTATTTTTGTTCCCAGGAAGCTTTTACATGCATCGACCTAATTTTATTCTGATAACTGCAAAATGGCCAAGGAGTCCTTGCTGTCCAGCGTAGTCAATTTTAGGACGGACTCATTTAAAATACCATTTAGGCATAACCTTCCCGGGTCCCTATGTTAGACCCAAATTAATTTCAACCATAGTTGGCTGCCTGGCTCCTGAATGGAGTATGTTCTTCTAGTTAGGATATTCCAAGAAGGTTTAGACACTCTAATGTCCTTCAGTAAGCAGTTTACTTGCAGCCTATGTAATAGTTTGATAACTTTCAAAAAGTGGATTATTAGATCAGGGCCTGATGAGAAAGGCTTTGGTGAGTATATTATAGAATTCTTTCAGGCGGAGCAGATAATTATCTGTCAGTCAGTACATTTGTGAGTTCATATATCCACATAAATGTGGTATTGGGTACCTTGAGGAATCTCTTTGAGGTTCCGCACTGAAATTGTGTATACTGTTAGTTGCAGCAGTTGACACAGTCAAATATTTCTTAAATGTCTCGAGAAAAATTGCTGCCTGCCTACAGTACTGTTGTGAGGCCTCCAGAGAGACTCTTTTAGAAATATCATAAAATAGCTTGAAATATCTGATTATGGCTTTTCCTTTTCATTTCATTTATCTTTTAAGTGGTAGCGGATGGGCATTACTGCTGTTTCTCACAGTGACCAGTATACAATACATAAAAACATTAACCCTTGCTGTGCGTGGACTTATACATCAGTCCAGAATTCATGTATTTTCTAATTCTGTTGGCAGCCTAAAGGTTAAAATAAGTAGCACACAGAAGATATACGACATTACTAGAAACATGTATATTCAAGTTTCTCCAACAACATTTTAAATAAATGAGTTTTAAAACTATGAGCCTGTTACATTGCACCAACATTTTGGTAATTTGTTATTAAATCAATAGCCTTGAATTTGAATCTTTGTTCAAAACAAAGAGTGGAACTGACACAGTGGACAACAATTGTTCTTACAACATGCTATAAAAATACAGGATGAGCAACTTTATGCACAACCAGTGTGTTCTGCCACCTTAGGTTCTGATTCCCATGGCCCTCAAGCTTCATTCTGGTGATCAAAAGGAATCAGAACCCCTCTGTGAGAGAACACACTGGTTGTGCATAGTTGCTCATCCAGTATTCTCTGTATACTAACTAAAACAAAACAGCCTTGCTTGATAAAAATGCAGTCAACCAGGGCTTTAGCAGTGTATAGGGCAGAAAGAGCTGACAACTTGGTATCTAAGTTGTGCAGAGACGGCATGTGTTTTTTTTTTATTTGTTTCTCTCACACATTTACAGAGCATTACAGGGTAGATGTCCATAGTTCCTCAGATGCAGCTCTTTGCCAAGGTGCAGCAAGTGACTGCCAAAGGTGAATGAATAAAAATTTGGGAAATATTCTCCTCCCAGTGAGCTGATGGTGCTGCTTTACTGCATCCTAGTAGTCCATCAGACTTACTGTACATTTTCTGTTAGTTCTGATATTGTCGCTGGAACCTCGTATCTGAGAGTTTTCTCTCACCAGAGAATATTTCTCAGCAATTTGGAAATCTGATTTTATATATATATATATATATAATATAATACATAATGGGCAGATTGTGTGTTTGGATAATATTCCCACTCCTGCAGAGTGAGCTCTGGATACTCACAAGTATCCAGAGCCCATGACATAGGAGTGAAAATATTATCCATAGCACACATAATCTGCCCATTATGTATGCTATTTATGCAATGGAGGTGAGAGCTTCAAAGTATAGTTATGTTTTCCTGCTTGTTTTGTTATTTTATTGTTTGGTAAGTTTTTAGGAGTGACTTGTTCAGAGTCACACAATGTGTATGGGAGGTTGTGAAAATCAAACCCAGGTTTGGTGTGCTAGATGTATTGCCTTTGTTCAAGGCTCATTATTCTAACCTCTATGCTATACTGAGAGCACTGTTTGAATGTGTTTGTGTTTCTAAATGGGCTGGGAGTGTTACACACACAGTTTGAGAAACAGGTGAATGTGTTTGACCATGCTAATTGTTAGTTTCAGCAAGCAGTATGGAACAGCAACTGTGAGGCACTGTGATTTAGACTGCAGGTTTCCTTGAACATAGTAATTGGATGGGAGTTTTACAAACTCTGTGGGAAACAGCTAAATGTTCTTGGAGTGTTATTTGAGTTACTTGCAAGTAGCAGTGAGAAACAGAAAGTGTGAGGCACTGCTATTTAGAATGCAGGATTTTTTGAAATGTAACGGCTGCAGTTTTACAACACTGTGAAAAACAGCTGAATGTCCTGTGCAATGTTAATTGAGTTACTTGCAAGTAGCAGTGAGAAACAGATTTGTCAGGAAGTTCAATTTAGTATGCAGGCTTGAGTGAGTGAGTGAGTGAGTGGTGATATCAGCAGAGTATGTATATTTGTCAGATATTTTAACTCTGGTGATGTCATCGCCAGATATCACACTCCAGTGGAAATAACCTAGTTTATAAAATGGGCCAAAAAGCAAGCCACTGATTGGCTGTTTACCCCTAACCCGTGTCCTTAATCCCTGGTATTGTAGCAGCGGCACTACCCTTCATTCCCCAGCCCAACAACAGCACAGGATCAGTGAGCTGTGCCTGCTGAAAACAGAAACAAAGCCTGGCACAGCTCAGCAGCGCCGACATCCATCGCTGTGACTTAGCTCCGGTCCGCCTACCTCTGCCTGTTTCACAACATAAGAAAACCTGTAATTATAGAGCAACAACAACAAAAGCGTTTTTTAAACACTTTCCAAATTTGGATTAAATGTAGCCTAGCCGCCACAAAGCAGTTGCGAGTTCATCACCACATCAGCGTGCCAGCATGGCGTGCTATCAAACAAATGGGCAATATAAAAACATCAATTTGCCACAAAACACTCCATTTCATCTACAGGATACCAGTATAATATAAAGTAACCTGCAGTTTTGTCCAGAAACAGGAGCGCTACTCGAAAACCTGACTGTAATAAACGTAAACCACTTCAAACGCTGTTTACGGAGGCTCCTGAGGACATGCTCGCCCCAGTCTCCTCGATCGCTCCGTTGTACTGCGTGTCTCTCGCTTCTGTACAAAACTGCAGGTTACTTTTATATTATAGTGGTATCCTGTAGATGAACTGTACTGTTTTTGTGGGAAATGGATGTTTTATATTGTCCATTTTATTGAAAACACGCCATGCTGGCACGCCGATGTGGTGATGAGCTCGCAACCGCTTTGTATGGCGAGGCTACATTTAACCAGAACTATAGTTCAAACTAGTAAGCACAGTAAGTGTCACTTAGCAATATAATATGATGAGATCTCTCTCAGTTACAAATACATTGTCAGGAGAGAAAACAAATAATTTGACCAGTACCTTTCTTTCTAAATCTGGACCAATGAGGGACTATTTTTTACTCAATATTTTAAACCTCACTTTACATCTTTTTACTAATTTTATTTTTATTTTTAGTAACCCCTGCAAATGGGGGTTCCCAAAAGACTTCCAGGAGCTTGCTTGAATGCTCCAAGCCTGAATGGTGTTTGGCTTTAGCCATTTATCAGTGAGTGTTTTAGAACCTCTGGTACTGTCTTTAAGAGCTGTCTGCTTGCAGACATAATTAGTTTGTATGGGGGACTGTGTGTTTCTTTTGATTGAGTACCACTCGAGCTGCTGCCAATTCACTTCATTTTGCAGTCACTAGGAGTGCAAAGGGAACCTATCTGAAAGATGTAACTGTTTGCCAGAAATTATTTAGAGTAATAATGAAATTACAGTTTGTCTAACCTGCTTTCTTTGCAGTCAGAACTGTGTCTGCTAGTTCCCCATTCTAGTTTTGAACTGCTGAACTGGACCAATCAGTGTGGGGTAAGCTAGCTCTAAAATGGTGCCTTGACGAATCAGAACTTGGACTCATAATCTGAGCCAGCCACAAGAGGATTGTATGGGCAGTGACTCTGGGAGATGTAGTTTAGACTTCAGTGCCTTTTTGGACCAACAGCAGCAGTCTATTGTGAGTGACAGCCAATCCAGTCAGGAACTGGGAGGAACTCAAAGGAAGTGCCCGGTTTTGTCGGTTGGAGTTTCAGTTGAGCTTTGGCAGTGAAGAAGGAAGGAGCCCTGTGCTTTTTCAGTGTGCAGTTTTAGTCAAAAACGTGTGTAAGGCCCAGAGTTCGGTCTGCAGCTTGTGTAACAGCTTGTTAGGACTGAATCATCCTGTGAAAAGAATCAAAGGATCTCTGAAGAGTAGAAACCAGGCTCACCCTGTAGAAGACTGGAGGAATTGTTGAAAATTGCACTCTGTCTGTCAGGAACTGAATCTGCTGTGTGTTCTCCCGGTATTGTGCAGTAATTGCGATCGGGATACAGATGCAGCCTGCCTGGTATAGTGCTTTCTTTTATATGGATGTGAAGAGGTTTGTGTACCTCAAGTGAGCCCTGCTGACATTGAAGGACCCTATCTTATTTGGAGGTCGTGAGTACTAATTCAGGGTCGCTCCCTGTTGAATTGCCACATTAAATCCAAATGGAATTACTGTACTGCTGACTGTTTAATTCTCCTTTTCTCTGTGTGAAAGGGCCCCTACCAGCTGCCACGGTTTGGACTAGCCACTAGGGCTTGGGTACCCAGGGACAGTAACTGATAGGGATAGGCCTGTGCACAGAGCCATAGGTAGATTATTCGGTGATAAGCTAATTAACCTGATTTCCCCTGTCCTTGTTATATCCCCTAAATAAATCAGAGCTGCTTGTTTCAGCAAAGTTATACTGCCTGAGGTATTTGTCTATGTTAAAGTACTGTACTGTGATTGTTGCACTGTATCTCATTTCACAGGAGGTCCCAGTGCGGAACCAGACCTGGGGGTAAGTGTATACTGTGAAGGTAATTCTGATATATTGTGTTGGCCACTAGTGGGAAGAAAGGGGGTTGCAGTGTCCCAGAGGGCTGTGACCAAGTTAGTTTAACTATTGCAAACCCTGACCTCTGGGTGGAGGCACCCGTCATTGGATCCAGGCCCCTCAACCTGTTAGTGGCAAATCAGGCAGGGGTAGTAGCCCCTGGGATAGCGCCATCTAGGGGTTACATTTATTTTTTATAATGAACTAGTTACTTATCAGCCCATTTTATAGCGCAATAACACACTCTGAGGTGTGGTTTTGTCGCCTGATAAGGCACGCCCAGTGGCATAAGGCACTGCGAGGCGCCTGTGCCTTAGTACACCCCTGGGCGTGCTCTTATCAGGCGATAAAACCACACCTCATCGTGTTATTGCTACTTATCACGCTGATATTGCTCTCACCTCCATTGTATAAATAAGGGATATGCAATGGAAGCAAGTATGATAATGATTTATCTGCACAAGAGCAGTTTGACATTGGGTATCTCACGAGTGGCGTAAGCCACAAGTGAGATGTCAAGGTCAATCTGCTCAAGTGCAGATAAATCATTTACTGTATTACATGAGTTTTCAATTGCATATTCCATTTATGCAGTTCTTTTGTTTTTGCTTTTGTAGGGGAATGTGTTAGTCAAAAGTGAATAAAAATTTAATTTTCTGCCATTTTTGCTTATTATAGAAAATCTAAAAGGAATCTAGAAATGAAACACCTCTCATTTTGTAGATGTTTTATGCTGAACTTACATACTATCATTTTTGTTTTTAAGTTATTTACATTTGTTTGATGAAAAGTGCACAAAATTGAATTTTCTGCAGTTTTTCGCTAATTCAAAAACTAAAAAGTATAAATGAAACACCACTCATTTTGTAGATATTTCTGTGCTGAATAAACTTTGTGCTCACAGTACCATGCTATCATTTTCATTTTAAAGTTATTTACATTTGTTTTGCGGACAAAATTTAAAAAAAATATGAATTTTTCTGCTGTGATTTTGCTAATTATCAAAAATCTAAACTGTATCAATAAATAAAACACCACTCATTTTGTAGATATTTCTGTGGTGAACAACGTTCATGCTCAGAGTACCATGCTGTCATTTTCGTTTTAAAGTTATTCGCATTTGAATATGGTTAGTACTGCTACTGAGGCCGAACATTCTAAATGACATAAGCACTGTATACATAAATGGCTGATGAGCGTAAGCACTGTGTGGATAAATGGCCGATGACATAAGCACTGTATACATGAGCAAACAATAACACATGATGAAGTGTAGGTTATCGCTGATCAAGAGCATGCCCAGGGTTGTAAGGCACGAGGCGCTTGCGCCGAGGTCCTTATGCCACTGGGTGTGCTTTATCAGGCGATAACCAACACTCGGAGTGTGCTATTGCACTTATAAAATGGGTTCATATGTAATAAAAAAAAGAACAAAAGTAAAAAATATAACAATTGAGGTTTTAATAGTTGAAATAGTGAAAAATGGTTCCTTTTTAAAATAACTGTTTATTGTACGTAGATGTCTTTTATGTAATCTTGATGTAAAACATAGAAAAATGCCATAGTGTATATAAGCCCCCATGTAAGCTCCCCTGTTCTCTCTAGTTAACGTTTTTCATTGTTGTTGTTTTTTATATTTCTTAGTCTGACTGCCGCTTTCATAACAACGAAGCGTGTCCCTTTTGGCCACTGTATGAACCTGATTTGGGCCTGTGCTGTGGTGAATTCCTTTTAACTGAGCAATTAAACAAACTTTTCCCCTTTTTTTGGCATACTAATTATTTCACAGTGGATATCTGTATTGGGGTAAATATTCAGCTATTAAATCTCCCACCCATAAAGCCTATATGGCATTAATATCAGCCGTGTCAAAGCTGCTAATAATGAGACGGTGGATTTCAAACTCCATTCCACAGTTCGTGAATGGTTTCAAGAAATACACTGAATGCAGAAAGATGTGTACATAGGGCGGTAGCAGTAGTGCCGTGCTTTTAATTTAGCTTTTAATTTGGAGTCAGCTAGTTCATGGAGGCGGCAGGTTGATGGAGATAAAGATCTATGCTGGGGAAGCGTAGTTTCAGCTTATCATTTTAATGCTGCTTTTGTAGGCAGCACGTAGGAATGGTCCTAGATCTCTGGTGGCTCTAATGAGAGTGATTTTTTAATGGAGGCAAAATCAGGAAGGCAGAAGGTACTGTTTGTATTTTATAATATCCTTCTGAGAACTTGGTAGTGTTGGAGTAGAATGACCGGGGAGCGTGACGCACGATGACTAAGTAGGCTATAAATGGATTGTTTTTAAAAAATGTTTTTCTGAGGGATGGATCTCAGCCTGCACTGCGTCCTGCTTGACTGAACAGGTACCGTTGGGACAATATACTCTGATAAGGACATGGCCCTGAGTACCTGTCAGCCAATCAGGACACAAAATGTTTGACCCATTTTATAAATTACATTTATGTACACAGTTACTCAGATAAACTGATTTATCATACTCTGTTTATCTCCACCTCATTGAATAAATATATAAATATATATATATATATATATATATATTTATGTATAGTAATGTTCGGTTCATTTGGTTATGCCCTTTATTACGCTCAGATATGTTTCACTTGTCGCACAGTCAAGTTTATGTTTATTACATGTTCTTATGGAGCATGGGAACAGTTTGACACTTGTATGGCACAACACAGCATCCAGTGATGTGTGTGCAGAAGAAATTGAAGCATTTGATGTGAAGCATAACTGTTAAGGCTGTAAACATTCCCAAGTTATCTCACAGTAGGAACTTATCTGTATATTAATAAATGCCATCTGTCTGTATAGTACTGCATAGCAAGAGGGCAAACTGAAGAGGGTTCTTTCATGCAATGTTAGGGCAGGCAGGGTTCTGTGATTATGTCATAGCTTTTTAAGTGTCATTCTGGGCACTGTATGAATTACCCAGTGACAGCATTTGAACTAACAGAAACAGAAATTTCTTTTTTATTTACTATGCTTTTCCTATGACCAGCCACCCGCTACCTCGGCCCAGTCATGGACCCTCTGCTTCCACTCTCATTTTGGCCATGACTCCCTGATACCCCCGACTTACCCATCCCAGAGGCGGGGGTTGCGGCACCACCTATAGTGCAGCACGTAGGATAGTCAGGAGCCGGCCTGAAAGCTAATTGTAGCCGGTGGGCTTCATCAAGGGCGGACCATCAGCAATTCTTTTCTAGGCTGCTCTGGGGGTGCAGTGATGTCCAGTGTCCACCCGCCCCTCCTGTGAGCTGGCACTGGTAGCCTGTGGTTCCCCAGCCTCTGCCAGGGGTCCATCAGGCGGATACTCTACCCGGAGAAGGAGAGCAGTCCATGGATGCTCTCAATCCTTCTCCCTCACCAGCTCTCCGACTCGGGTCCATTCATGAACCCAGATCGCTGGCATTGCAAGCGGAAATCCAACTGCTGTGTTGGCAGACCAAGAAACAGAAATTTCTATTATTCACTAGAATTTCTTCATGTGTTGCTGTGTTAGATGCTTACACAACAACATGGATAATGTGCAACAGTAAATAGTATTGGAGTAACTCTAATTATGAGTACTCACTGATCTCCTCACTGTGTTGTGTTTCTGTGCTCTTCCATTACTGCTAACTCCACTACCACTTCTTCCCTGTTTATCACCTTAATGTATTTTGTTTAATTCTGAAGATCCTGAACTTTCTACACAGTGCAAAAAAAAAATGAAATTTACACAAGAGAATAAATATATTTAGTGGTAGATGGCAGTGTTTGAGACTTGCATCATCTGAGGACAGTTTGCCTTTCAGACACTGGAATGGAGGTGTAGAGCAAAAGGTCTGGAGACCAGCATGTGGTTTCCAGGTTGTATTATATAAGAACCACTTGGTACCGCTCACTAAACCAGTAACCCAGGTTTGGAGTTAGGGCAGGTAGGCTTAATTATCCTCCGGACGTGCACCTTCTCTGGGGAGGAAGAGGGTCAGTCCCCACCATTCTAGTGCCATTTGATGTTCCCAGGTGGAACAGCAGGCAAAGGTCTGTATAAGACTGCCAATTCTGACTTCTGAGGTCCACAAGTCTGTCACATACAGTTGTGCCTGCATGTTAACAGCCAACATCTCGGGAGAGCAGAGCACTGGGAACTACACCGACTGCTGCAAGATGAAGCCAGCTCTACAGGCCCCACACCACTGACTAAGGTACCCTACTCCTGCTGGAGTTGGTCTCCTGAATGGCTTGACTACCGTGACAACAGCCAAGGGAGCAAATGAGGGGGCATGGAATATCGGGTACATCCCAGAGAATGCCTGCCTGGTGGTATGGAGGGCTGAGGCTCTGAATACCTTACCTTCCACCACACTGGCAGTCCAAATTTGGAATGCACCTGGGTTGCTGTGGGTCAACTGGGGGAGTGGATTGAGCATCCGGAGTGCCCGCTCTCCCGCAGGGGGGCCTAAGCCGTGCCACTTTTGACTGTCACCATGTGGAGGCATGGTGGCGGGGCCGCTGGCGCTGCTCCATGAGGAGACCTCCACGGCAGGCACATGGTGGGTGCATGCCTCTACAAACATGTACACCTGCATCCTTGCACGCCATTGGACAGTGGGAAAGGAAAAGTCCTGGAGAAGGTAAGTGATGGGGCTAATGGGGCAAACTACGTAGGTAGGATAAACAATTAAAAAAGACAGAGTACCACTGGTGTATGCATGTGAAATGTTTATTTGAATATTTTTTCTCATTTGGATTTTTACTACCAAGGATCACAGCTGTCTGTTTTCTTCTCTCCTATTCTACATGTATTTCTCCAAACTGGTTGTCATATGTTATTCATATCTTGGTGGAACATTATGCCATTCATTGTTGCACTTTATGTTTTTCGCTAATCTTCAGGGGTGTTTAAATAAGAAAATTGCATTTGAAATGATAAAGAGTCTGATTTTCTTTTTTTCTTTCTTTCCTATACACAGAACCATCCTGATGATGGGTCGTACTGTTGAGCCCATTGAGGATGTGCCGCTGCGGTAACATCGTTGGACTGGTTGGTGTTGATCAGTTTTGATAAAACTGGTACCATCACCACTTATGAACATGCACACAACCTGAGAGTTATGAAATTCAGTGTAAGCCCTGTTGTGCGTGTTGCTGTTGAGGCTAAAACCCTGCTGATCTGCCCAAACTGGTAGAGGGTCTGAAACGCCTGGCCAAGTCGGATCCTATGGTTCAGGTTAGTAACATTTACAGGTGACAGGTACCTAGATTCAGACAACAGTAGCAAGCAATGTCCCATGTTTCTGTGCACATTCATGGACATTAAATGTGTGGCATTGCAGAGTATTGTGCTGTGCCACATTTTGCAGTTATAAATATTTAATGTAAAACTAATAGTTATTCTGAGTGCAGTCTGATGTACTCTGGGCCTGGATATTCAGACTGTGCCGGGCAGTGTCACAAGCCTGGGCGTGAGCGCAACTGGGCTGTGCCAGGGCATGGACCAGGCGATATACACGGTGCTGCGCCATGCCTCAGCACCGTTGAATATGGCACAGAGGGCTACACATTGTGCCAATGCAAGACACAGAACAGGAGCAGGGGACACGCCAGCGCGTAGTGCAGTTGCGCTAGGCGATCAACCATGATATTCAGCATGGGGCATGCAAATGAGGCCATTATGCATGCAAGGCACAAATGGGGCAATTGCATTATGGCTCCATTTGCATGTAATGTGCCAATCCCGGCGACTTGCGCCTGGCGCCCTGTCAGGCTGCGGCCGTTGGGGTTCAACACCCTGCTGTGCCATTGAAGTCCCCCCACCCGAACGCCCGATTGCAGGCTCTTGTAATAGTAAGGATCCTGGTGGTCCAGTGGTAACCCAGCATCGCCTAATCGTGGGCATATGTGAAGTGTAGAACCATGGTTGTCCAGTGGGAAGCCTCCCTAGTGGTCTAGTGGTACCCCTCCCACCCACCCACAGAGGTCCCCAGCACCCGCCCCCTCGCCGGTGGCTGGCAGCACCTGCCTGGCCGCCACGAATAACAGCGTATTGTAGGATCTGTATGCCTATGCAGACCATGCTGTACTACACAGGCCCGATCGTGTTCATTCATATCGGGTCTGTGTAGTACAGTATGGTCTGCATGCCCATTGGTCCATGCGGTGGACCAATAGACATACAGATCATACTGTACGCTTCGTCATGCAGCCGGGTGGTATGGGTGGGTGGGAAGCGCCACCCGCCAATGATGCGGGTGGGTGGTGGGGACCCTGTGGGTGGGTGAGGGGTACTACTAGATCACCAGGGTTGTTAGTTTACATGTGCCCGAGATCAGGCGATGGGGGCTTCACTGGACCACCAGAGTTCTACACTTCGATATGCCCACGATTGGCAACGGGGGCTTACCACTGACCACCAGGGAGCCTTACTATTACAAGAGCCCACAATCGGGAGAGGGGTCCACTGGATCACCAGGGGGCTGTGTGCCCTGAGACGGTGTTCTGGGAGGTTGGGGTGGCCACCCACGGCAGGCGGCTGCTGTCGCGCCCTGCAATATGGCAGCCCACCTATGGGTGTCACCGACTTGTTCCCTGTTTTTCGGGCACATCTTTGCACCCCCATGGCGGTACAATGCGGGTTGTGCCAGCATATGCACCACACATCCGGGCTGACTATCGGGATGTGCCACATATGCAGGGGCACGCCCGCGCCATTGCGCAAGATAATTACCGATGCACCTGGTGCATCGGGAGTTGCACAGCATCCTGCCCCTCTGAATATCGCACCGAGGATCAGTGGGTTGCACTATGCGCAACCCTTGAATATCCAGGCCTAGGTCTTTAAAAAGGCCCAGGAATAACTTTCCCTCTGAGCTGCAGTCAGAAAATGAAGGGCATTGTGATGCTGCTGTTGTAAGTGTTTTCTTAGCAGATACTGGATTAGAGAAAATGTTCACTGTCTTTTTTTTTCACTGTATTTGCTGGTTTCATATTCGTGGAAAATAAAAAGACTGTGAATATTAGGTGGAGCATTATACTATAGCAACATATAGTGTTCCAGCAGTGAAAATAAGATGGAGAGACTATGTCTGGGGTGCTTGAAATGCTAAATGCAACAGGCATGAATTTAAGGTGTTACACAGTAGGTTACAGGTAAAGGGATTTAACAACTGAGCAGTTTCCTGTAGAGTATCTCTCATCCTTGATCCGAGCATGTTCTTACTTGCTTAGTTGATGTCTACCATCCTGCAAAGGTATTAGTTCTAATAATTTAAATGGTGGTTTCTGCTGATCAGAATATAGACGTACTATGCAATTATTGTTTATAATTGTACAGGTAATTACAGTAAGGGTCAATAATGCACTGAAATCCAGTTAGAGAAAACTTCATAATACACGGTGTAGTATAACCGCAGTACTACCAAGTTTTTCTCACACAAGCTCTTTCAGTTTGTCGGTGGTTTTATTCTTTGTAATGGCGAAATTCAGGGTGTGCTATGCTGTTGAAATCAGATACAATCAAAGACCTCGTATTTATAACAAAATTTATGTACAGCAGTGAAGTTTATTTTTATACACACACACACACACACACACACCCTTCTTGCGTAATGGTTTTATAAACCTCTCCAGTGTCTCTCTTGAGGTTTGTGCATCATGACACACTTCAGGTGTGTAAAAAAGTCATAATACAGCACTTCTCATAATACTGTACATTAGTCTATATGTGTTCCTTGCTTTGTGATTGACTGATCATGCAAACCACACAGCCTTTAGGTGCCAATCTCTGATCCATACAGAATGTGAACACAATTCTCAAAAGGCCTGAAGATAAATAAAATACTGTACACAGTCAAATTTAGAAAAGGAAGAATTTGAAATTTAATAGCAGTATGTTGCACAGTAGTTACCAGTGAACTTGGGAATTATTCCTACTCAGTAAAATACCTCCGCCTTTGGCCTCTGTGTTTACGTGAGTGTGAGAGTGGGACTATGTTTATTTTATTTATTTATATATTCCTTTATTTCAAAATTTCACCAGGAAAGACATACTGAGCTGCTAACAGCTTGTTTTCGGATGCGCCTTGAGGTAAGGGAAGTGAGTTAGATTAAACGTGTAACTAGTAACAAAAACAGTAATAATAACATTACAAAAAGAGAAGTCATACAGAGCAATACAGTATATCAGAGGAGCATAAGCATAAATATTGAAGGCAAATAAGTAACTACATTTAGATAAAACTGAGTTATGATGAGCAGCAGGAACTACTCATAAGGTATATAGCCTAAAGGATGAGGGAGCAAAATGGTCAAGGCAGAACTAGTGGCGAGGAAGAAAACAAGATGTAAAGGGTCATGTACAGTTGCAGGTGGGAGTAGATAAGTCACAAAAAGAGAGCAGAAGAGGATTGACGGGAAGGAGGACCTGAATGTATGAAAGCAGTATGAGAAAGAAAATTGACCAACAGTAGATTTCCTAGAAGAAATAGAGAGGAGATGGGCTATATTATTGCAGAGAGGGTAGGAGGAAGAAGGGAGAAGAGGATAGTAGGGATGTAAGGAATGAGGGCAGGGAACCAAGCCAGAATTTGGATATAAAGGAGACACAATGGGAAAGGTGCTTGACATCAAGAGAGGGGAGTGGAGAGGAAAGAACAGAGTGAGCAGTGGTGGGTACTGAGAGAACAGTCTATGGCAAAATGACAAGAAGAGTGAAAGGGGTCCACGCTGGCAAGAGAGGTTTATTCCCTCATATATTAAACATTATTGCATACAAAGAAAATCCAAGCTAGTTTGCATTATTTAGGTGTTATTGGCATCCTGAGGAAAATCATTCCATAATAGCAGTACCCCATTATCAAGCTGGATTTTCAGAAGTATTAGATCACCACACGCCAGTGCGCTGGACGATACGGAACATGGGGTTTGTGGCAATCTAACAGGAATTTATCCTGATGTAGCATCACATGTTGACCAACGCTTTCTGGTCTAACTTGGCGGCAATCCTGGGAGCCATTAGCATGGACCTTGCGCCAGATAGCTGGCTCAAGCTGCCATAATTCAGAAATTCGTTGCAGCTGCGCCAGAGATCAAAAATCGGGCACAGTTATGCAAAGGGTTTGGTGCACCCCAGAATCTAAGTGCTGTGGCACAATGCTGGACATAAGCCCTGCACCAGGCTTTAAAAATCCTGCCCATGAAGCTTTTTGGGAGGCAGCTGAAAATCTGTGTACCATATTGAAATACAGCTAGGCTCCCTTTGGCACGTTCCCTGCTTGGTGATATTGAGGAGTGCAGAAGTCTTTGTGTAGTATTTGAGAACTAATGAAATGCAGAGCTCCTATATTTGCAAAAATGTATATCGTCCATTGTTGCTGTGTAAGGCTGGAGAGCCCATTCAGAGTGGGCCCTAGAACTAGTACTGATAAGAAACGTGTATGCTCTGAAGGTGCAAAGTTGCAAATAACAATTTAGGAGATGTTTGCTGCTCAATTATGCTATGAACTTCACCAAATGATTGATTTATATTGTTTGTAGTGCATAATTGAAGAATCTGGTGAGCACATCATTGCTGGTGCAGGTGAGCTACATCTGGAAATCTGCCTTAAAGATCTGGAGGAAGATCATGCTTGTATTCCCATCAAGGCACGGAGAGCATTCAGAGCTATGGCACATGTATTATCAACTGTAAATAACTCACACAAGTAACCTACTTACATGAGACATGTTGATTAAGCAATAATCCGCGGTAGGGCATAGTTTTGCTGGGATTTACCCAAGCCTGGTGTGGTTGTCCTCATGACCAAACCGCAGCAGGCATGAGTAATCCCAGCATAATCCACACCCTGGAGTGGGTTATTGTGATTATACAATGACCTGTAAGAAAATAATTTTTAAAGTTACTAAAATATTTAATTTACTGTGTTTAAAGCTTTTTTGGATTTATGTTTCATAATACCCTTCCACCCTGTTATGTAGTGCCTTGTTGCTAGGGAGACTAGTGCTGAAGTGGAATGCTCTCCTAATAGCACAGCCCACACACAGCAAACCTCATAGATATATTTATAATTATATTTATTTTTCTTTTTTCGGTTAAGAGCTTGGTGCTAGGCTCTGTAGTACACCGGATTTAGAGAGTGTCTTTATTAGTGGTTATGGACTGAGGCAGTTTAGGGTGTGGTTCTGGGGGTCAGTGTGGCTTTTCTGTTCAGGGAAAGCAACAATCAAGTTTCGTGTTCTTCTTTTTTTTCTCTCTCTCTCCTCTCTTTAATGAAACTGGGACATTAAGTTTTGTCTAGAAGGAGGTAAGCGTGTAGCTTCAGGTGAGTGGGAGATCATGTGAAGGGCTGCCCGGTGCTTTGTTTGTTATCGGAGTCGAGGTTACTGGAGTGTGGGTGGGGATTGCTCAATGTGGAGTGGACTAAGGAGGGCGCCAGAGTAAGTGCAGCCCGTATTTGGATCAGTCAGTGGAAGGGAATAGCAGGACAAGGGAAGAGAGTTTCTTTTATTTCATGTTCTTTTGGATGTCCAGTGTGTTTGAAGACTGTCGTGGTCTATCAGTTTTTGAAAGCCCGCTTTTGCTGAAGTTTAGCGGGGAATCAACATGGCGCCTTTAACGCTTGAATGTCCGTGTTAGGATGTTGTTGTTGCTTTTTTCCAATGTACTTATTGCTAGTGTGACTGACTGGTCTTTATCCATGAGTTATGCTGGGATTTACTTACGGATAAAGGACCCAGTTGGCCAATCAGTTGTCTAGTTTTAAAAGTACTATTGTATAATGTACAATAATCAGTACTCCACATCGGTATGGGATAATTTGAATGTTAACTTCTTTTAAAAACTTTATTATGAATACCACTAACCATTCTGACCGCTGCTGGTGGCATTATGATCAGGAAGGCTCTCGCGTTCACATATTTTAGGAGTGTACCCACCTTACAGGCCTTCGGATAGGCAGATTTATGTACATTTCTTGGACAGATTCTGCCAGCATGGTATCCTATTCCTTTCAGGCTCTCATACTAGGCACCTTGTATCACAAGGATTATAGTAAGTTTATTGTCACGTATTGGCTTATATTTGCTTTAGTGCATAAGGTTAGTACTATTAAATGGCTGAATCTCCAACCACCATCTCTGAATAGCTTTCTGATGAAGCTTACAAACGCCATATCATTAGTAAAACTGTCTGCAGTACTGGAACGCCAAGCAGATAAATTCAATATGAGATAGTCAGAAGTTGATGATGTACGAAACATATAAGTCATAATTCTCTTACCTGATGTATGAAACACTGGTTATGGTGGAGCACTTCTGGCACTTTGTTGAGTTTGTTTGACTTGGTTTTTATGTACAATACACTTGAATATTTCAATAAATGTCAAGTGTAAAAATTACCCTGAAAAGTACTTGCACTGTAAAAGGACAGGCTGTAGTGGACATAGAAACAAAGGGTTTACATAACAAAAGGTTGAGTGCAGAAGAGCCTTCCTGTTAATTAATGAGAGCATGGCTATCAGCTGGCCCGGTCGAGCCTTAAAAAATGAATCATTGGTCCAGAGCTCCTTACTGGGTAAACAGATTTAAATAAATAATAAATAAACCTTCAGTCGTGAAGCTATTAAAGGATACCAGAAACATGTATTTGGTGCTGGCACCATTTAAGAAACCCTCCATGCGATTGTAGCCAAAGAGTAGCACTGTTGGAAAGCAACATTGTTTAACATACTAATTGCCAGCAGATTAGGCCTTATGGTCTATTGAGTCTGTTGAACCTCAGATCCCTAGTTGGGTGCGAGGCCCTCCCCGACCTTGTGTTCCAGAAACCCTATCATCCATCCCCACCCTTCTGGGCCAGGCCATGATCTGATACATCCGCTTTCTGTGTCTGTCCCACCTCTCTTGAAGCCCTCCGCTGTGGATCTCTGAACCAGTTCGGCCAGGCAGTGCATTCTAAGGGTCCACCACCTCTCAGTGAAAAATCTCCTTCCCTTTTCCCCTCATCCTTCCACCTTCCAACTTCAAACCATGCCTCTGGTGATACCTCCCTGCTGTAGTCTAAAGATCCCTCCATGTTTACCCTATTTATTCCCTTGAGGTACTAGAAGACCTCAATCATGTCCCCTTGTCTCCTCTCCTCCAATGAAAACAGGCAGAGCTTCTCAAGTCTGTCCTCACGTCAAATCCCCTAGTCCTCATATCATCTTAGTTGCCCTCCTCTGTACCCTCTCCAGGAGCTGTATGTCCCTCTTCAAGTGTGGTCTCCAGTACTGCACACAATAGTCAAGGTGTGGTCTAACCAGTCCTTTATACAGCGGCAGAATCACCTCCTGCTCCTAGAGGTGATCCCTTAAGATGCATCCCAACATCCTGTTTGCCTTGCTAGCCACTCTCCTGCACTGCTCAGAGTTATTCATACATGCATCCAACATAACCCTAGGTCTTTTTCCCCGTTGAGGCCTCCAGAGCCTCCACTCCCAGGGTGTACCGTGTTTAGGGTTTCCCTGCCAAGATGTAACACCTTGCACTTGGTGATATTTAAATTTAATTTCCATGTGTGAACCCAGCTTTCCAGGGTGTCCAGGTCCCCTGCAGTGCCAACCTCCCTCTTCTCCCTCAACTACTGCTCCCATCTTGGAATCATCAGCGTAGAGACTCATTTCACACCCTATACCTCCTGATGTCTGATATGTATGCATTAAACAGGATCTGACCCAGGACCGTGCTCTGGGTACCCCACTACCGACCTCTCTCTAGGGTTCAGGAGCCCCCACAAACCACTACTCTGGGTGCTTCCAGCTAGCCAGTTTTCAATCCATCTGACCATCAAAGGGCCTACTCCCAACCCCACCAGTTTCTCCACCAGACCATTGTGGGGACAGAGTCAAATGCCTAGCTGAAGTCCAAGAATAATACATCCACAGGCTTTCCCTGACCAGTTCTGATGTTACCCATTCGTAGAACTCCACAAGATTGGTTTGACATGATCTACCAGGCACAAACCCATGTTGCCAACTATCCAGACCTTCCACCCCTCCAAGTACACCCCAATCATTCCTTCAGTATACTCTCATTAATTTTCCCACCGAGGTCAAACTGATGGGTCTATAGTTACCTGGTACTTCCCTCGACCCCCTTTATAGATTGGCACCACATGTGCCTCTCGCTAACTCTCGGTACTCTCCTGTCTCAAGCGACCTGTTGAAGAGCTCCGCCAGGGTGCGCCAGTATGTCTGCAATTAACTTATAGTCAGTGATTAAATATGTGTTTGTAGCTTTAAAATGGGCGCCCAGTTCAGGAAGTGTTTTAAATGTTCCACTGAGCAGACAATAAGATGGCTGTAAGTGCTGTGTGATGGTGACACACTAACAAGACAGTTCTGTGTAATACTGTGTCAGTGGAGACCTTAATGTAGGCAATTTGCATTATATAGTATTACAGTATGTTTACTTTATGTTATGTAACTGATACATATCATTACACAAGTAAGCAATAAGACATGACAGAGTGTTGGTTGTTATATGATAACTGCATGCTTAGGTGTGTGGTAAGGCAGGCAGCAGGCCAAGTGTCCTTCCAGACCTAGGTGTGTGGTTATCACATAACAACCAACACCCTGGAGTGCCTTATTGCACTTATAAAATGGGTAACAATTATGAACAATGGCACCAACATGTAGTTTACATTTTAAAATTATGTAATATTTAAATACAGAATTTATTTTAAAAGAAAAATAGTCCCTAACTAAACTGTTTGGGGTGGCCAAAATAATATGGATCCTTAACTGTGTATTACATCAGCAGTATACCTTTATTTTTGTTACTCACGAGCTTGTTTTACTGTTTTGTTTTTTCTTCCATTCACCCTGCAGGAATGTTTCATCTTTTTTTTTTTCCACCCTGCTGTGCTTGGTGACCCCACCTTCAGGCTCCACACACGCCCTCCAAGCCCACTGTCCTTACCGCCTCCTCTCCCCCAAATTGCAGCCGGTCCCTGGATATCTCAGCGCATCCCTTTGTCGGGCAGGTCCCTCCTCTGAGTGGGAAGGCACCGGGGAGGGACAACCCCTAGCACACACTATTAGGCCCAGGATGCTGCCAAGGAGAATGAGGCCCGGAAGGCACCAGAGATGTCAGGGACAGAGAGACGTCATCCGCGGCCAGTGAGCGTATTTCTGCTTTCTAGGTTCCCCTGCATGCCGCCAGGTAGTGCCCCAGTCTCCACTGGGGCTGCTACCTAGCGAGGCCATCCCGAAACTCACCCAGGATAGAGAGCAGTCCTACGACGCCGATCCTATCCTCCCTGCCAACCCCCAGTGACCCGAGTCCATTCCTCAACCCGGATCGCCAGCGTGGGAGGAATGTTTCATCTTAATGTCAAAGAAGGCACAAAATGAGTGAGTTGAAAGCTTCAACACCTTCAAGATCGTGGTGGTGATCGAGAAGGAGTTGACGTGGTCAGCTTGCACATTCATGCAGCTTGTCTGAGCTTTGTATGGGGCGTCCTACTAGGGCATATTCGGCTGCACTGGGAGTTAATCTAATTTTTTCCTTGAGTCACTGGTCGCCTTCTCCCATTTTGGTTTCGCCCCACCCCACCCTGATAGTACACAACTGGGAAGGCTCCTGTTTCTCTTCAGATACTGTTCAGAGCAGGGCTGGTTCCGTAAGCTGCGTTGTAAATAATATTACTGAGGAAAGCAAAGTTACTGTTTCTTCAGCCAGACCAGCCCACTTTTTAAAATGGATGCCTTTGATATTTTTTTATACAAAGCAGATTGGGTGACGACCAGATCAAGTCTGGTCTGACTTAATTAAAGATCTTACTTGAGTTGGAGCTCTTGCAGCAAGCTACACCATTAAGACTATGCCGCCAGGCACAAGGACCCACGGAAAATTCTAGCTAGCAGTACCCAGTGGGATCGCCTCTAACATCAGCCCACCTCCGACATTAGCCAGTGGTATAAAGGGCAGTCCCAGCCACACCCCAGTTCTTTTTCTCACCATCAACCCGTGCTCTCCCGGCTCCACGGACGCCTCTGCTATCAGTTGGGTGCCATTTTGCACTAATTATGCTTTTCTTATTTTCTATATATTTCTATGTTTAATTGTGCATGTCTTCACTGTCTTTGACTTCACAGCAGCAGAAATCCAAGTGTGCCTGTGGGAAACAAATTCCAGCTAAGGACGGCTATTCGCCTCACTTATCTGTTTAAGCCCCACGCAAGATTCAGAGGCCTGCCCATTTTGCCGCAGTTTCAGCCACCGGACATGCATCTGTCGCCTGAAGGCCTTGAAGACCCACCTATGGAGCAGCAATCTGCCGCCATGCAGAGGACCCTTCCAGCCATGGTTCCTCTTCTTCCGTGGTCCCAGGATCTTCGTCTTTTGCCCCACAAGGATAAAAGACCAGCGGAAGCACTACCATAAAGTGGATAGAACCAGATCGGATTCCCGCCTCCAGATCTCCACATCGTAGGCAACTTTGTTCGTTTCACACCCTGCTGGAGATCGGACTCTGCTCTTCTCTGGCCAAGCCTCCAGGCTTCTGTTGATGAAGTCTCCCACCCTGGTTCTGATGTCAGGTGGAGGGGGTCTTTGGGAAAGAGCCTTCTGGCCTCCTCTGAATCTTAGGCCCTTCAAATATTCTTCTGGACATAAGCCAGAGGACTCAGCCTGCACTTCATCAGGCGACTGACACAGATCTGTTGTTCACTGGGCTGGGGCATCCTCCTCATCAGCCAACAGTCTGGGTCCAACGACAGGAAGAAAGCCGAAAGAAGGATCTCCAGTCCAGTCGCTCCCCAAAGCATAAGATGGATTCCGCCACCGACTCAGCAGTCCTCATCTTCAACGCCACCCAAGTCAAAGCAGATGACCCTTCTCCAACGGCTTCCACAAAGCTGCCATCAGGGACTCTCTGCCACCAGCTAAGCCGATGCCTCCTCCAATGCCAGGTCAGTCTTACAACCTGACGCCACCAGACCAGACTACCAGCCTGCTGTCGGATGCTCTGCCACCTGCGGGACTGCCAGACACACCAGAGTCCCAGATCTGTCAACAGGGTCCAGCGTGCAAAGGATCCAATGCCTGGTGCACCCGATGTACTGTCCCCAATGCCAGACACTTCTGGACCCCTATGATACCACTGACAGATGTAGGGGCCTATTTAATTTGTTATGGACTACAGAAAAGAGGACCTCCTGCCCAAGGAACATCCCACCCCTTGCCAAACCTTCACCCGGTTCGCCACAGGCTCATCTAGACCTCCTCTCCACCACCCAGGAAGTTGCCTCCCCTTGGAAGGTAACTCCTTCACCAAATCATTCAGACAAAGGGTCCCTAAGGCACCACAAGTGGAAAACACTGCTCATCCCACTCTTCCTCCAGATACCGCCACCGCTCCCATGGCTGTCAGTACCAGCGCCTCCTACACCAGGTCTCCTCTTTGACTCATCCGTAAAGAGTTCCTTCTCATCCTCCAGGTCTTGGAGGGTTTTCTTCTCCCCTTCATTCTGACCCATGTAGGATTCTCCTCGTCGCCTCCAGATAACTCCTACCTTTTGGACGTGATGCATCACATCCAATTCCTTAATCAATGGAAACAAAGGATTTGGACCCAGAAATGAGAAGGCTCACCCATTTTCTGGGAATGAGGACCCTAAGCCTTTGGTGGGTCCAGCATTAGTGGCACCCTTTCAGGATGTAACCAAACTAGCCTGGAGGCACCCTGCCTCAGTTGTACTGAAGAAAGTGGACAGGCTGTATAAAACCCTACAAATGAGCCCTTTAGGGGAACACCCCAAAGCTGACTCATGGTCCTAACAGCAGCTCACGCAGGACACAGCAGTCTAAGCACATGAGTTCACAGCCACCGGACAAAGAATCAAAGGGTTGGACCAATTTGGCCGTAAGGTCTACTCCCGACCACCTGCACCATATGTTCGCTCAATTTTTTGTCACATATGGTGCAATATCAGAAGTCCTTATGGCAGAAAGCCTTAGAATTGGCTCAGAAACAGCCTGTTCTAGGAACGTGGATATGTTGTTCATCCACACTGTTTGGCATGTCCCTTCCACTTTAAATCTTGCCAGAAGTCTTCGTTGGCTCCTCCCACCCACCCGGTGGTATATACCGCTTCACCCCATGACACCAGATCTTCCTTCGCTGGAAGATACAGGTCTCTCATACTCTCAGCATTTTGTAGGCCCTGGCTTTCAAATTGTCGGTTTTACCAAAATCAAACTCATTTGAGTTAGTAATTGCGCTTTTCATTGCATCGACTATGGAGGAAAAATCTTCCCAGGATTTCACTGGTGCCCCTCTGGCCAGAAGATTTCACGCACTGATCCCCACCTCATGTGCTGTTTACTGCCTAGGTGTCGGCCATGACACCTCATCGTGTGTTTTTGCTTGGCCTTCCATCCCAACGTCCTGGACAACCTCAAGGTGCGTTTAGCTGAGTAGACCGGAAAAAAGAAACCCGCCAGTGAAATCGAAGGAGGCTAGGTGGACCGTTTCGCAGCCACAGGCTCCACCCAACAAAGTTGGAACAGAGGAAGGCATTCGAGGAGGAAGCAGTCAAGGCCGCCAATCGGGCCGTCTCGCTGAACCCAGGCACTCACCTTTACGGGCTCCTTCAAGGAGTTGTGTTAGTTCTCCTCACCCAGGGTGAGGCACCCTGCCTCGCACTCCTCCCACCTCGAAGAGGGAGAAGGATCTGTCATCTTCGCCTCAACGGAGACACCTTGGGACCGGAGAGGTCCGAGTCCCAAGAACATGAAATCTTGACCTCGGTCAAAATTGCATCCCCAGCCGCTGGCTTTTGAACCTTCCATCTGGCCAAGGGAGCAAGGAAGTGGCCAGCGAGGTCAAAAATTATCCTCAACCCAATCGACCCTTTGTTGACGGCTGTGCCCGGTGACTTTTTGAACGGACTCGGTCCTGGTCTTCCGGATGAGGAGACCGCCTGCTGGTGTCCCTTCAAGCACCTGGTCCTGGACCATCAGGTTGCACCGACACCAGTGTCTCCCGATCAACTGAGTCGGCCTGCCTGGTCTCAGTCTCAGTCCAGGACCCTCGGCCGAACGATCGAGGAAGAGCTATAAAAGAGGCGACGCCACAGGTCGTTATCCTCCTCGGATGAGGAGAGGCTCCAGTAGAAACTCAGTTGGCGCCATGAAGGCCTTATGTGGCAGCAGCTGATCTTGATTGGGCATAAGCTGCCCACCGCCTACCCTGGCCATCACTTGGCTCTTGCCTCGTAGAGGCCAAAGCCGACTCTCCAGAACTGAAGCCATCGGTTCCTCTGCCCATGGGGCTGGCCCATCGCCAGTAAGGCCTATCCCGGTCTCTCCACCGATTCGGTGGAACCACCACCTAAGCAGCCCAAGGGAGAATTTGCCTCGAAGAGGACCGAGCAGGACTGCCAGGCTTCCTGGCGTCTGTCGATTACAGTCTACCCGGCCTCCCTCGGCATATCGAGGGTGACTTAGGTGGTAGACTGCTGTATCACGATTCTTCGGACTCAACATCATTGACTGCACTCACATCCTGGGATGATGAGTCGGTTGGTTAGGGATGGAGGAAGGCCCTTCCTCTTTCCAGGGCATTCTCTGCCTCATCTCCAATTCCACCAAATGCCCTGGAGCCCATCCAGAAAAGGTGGAGTACCCTCTCACTGACATCCTCAAGAGAGGGATACCTGACGGAGGTTTTCCTGTGGCCCAGGCTGTTGGCCCGCCCTTGAACTTGGCAGCATCCTGCCTCCTGCCCAGCACCATCTGCCCGCATGGCCCGGCAGGAAGTACTTGTGCCCTGGGGTCCTTGCGGGGTTCACAGAGTGTCTTCGCCGAGAGCCTGGTGACTGCCTCTGTGTTCAGGCGCATCGGTAGTCTGCCGACACTGACTGACCCTCAGACAAGGAGTCCAAAAAAGGGACCACATTGCCTGCAAGGTCTATGCGGCCTCTTCTCTGGGCTTCGCCAGGCCAGCTCGGCTGTCATTATGGCACACTCTCTCATGCCCTTCTTGGGTCATTAGACAAGGTCCTCCCTCATCTCCCAGCAGACATGTAGACCATGGTCAAGCAGGTCCATGACCAGTGCCATGCTGTTGCCAAACAGCAGCTCCAGACAGCCCTGGACATTGGGGATTCTTGTGCCCGCTCACTGGCAGCCGCAGTGGCCTCTCGCTGCAGGGGCTTGGCTGAGGCTTTCCTCCTTCCCGTGGATACTCAGCATAAGCTTGCTGATGTGCCTTCCTGGGTACCGACTTGTTCGGTCCAGGAGTGGCTGGTCACCTTCAGCTGATAGAGCAGTCCAGTGCCACTTGATGCCACTTTTGCCAAGGGTTCTTTGGGCAAGAACCAGCAGAAGAGAAAGAAGAAGCTATTTCACGACTGGCCCTGCGGTCCGGCAGCCCTGCTATCAAGGAGGACAGCAACATCAGCAGCAGCAGCAGGCTCAAGCTTGGCACCTCGCCCAAGCAGGGTCCTCAGCAGCTCCCATAAAGAGGCCGAGGCTCAGGTCCTGGAGCCTTCTCCTCTAGCCTGCTCAGTGACGGGTTGGGGTTGCCACCCCTACACCAGTTATGCCAGCTGTGGGTCCTTCTGTGGTGGGTCGGCTCCGCCACTTCCTTTCCGCCTGGTCCACTATCACTTCGGACAGGTGGATTCTCGAAATGGTGGTTGGGGACCGCCTCTAGAATTTGAGCAGTACCCTCCCAGCCAAGCCCATGCCTCTAGGAAGGAACGGTTTCACATGCACCCAGTCAGCTATTCGAGACGACGTACTCAGCTCCTCTGCAAGGAGGCAGTAGTTCCAGTGCCGGATCCTCCGACAGACCCATGCTTTGTCTCCAGGTACTTCTGGTGCCCAAGTGGATGGGGGGTTGGTGCCCCATCATAGATCTCCACGACCTGAATCCATATCTCAGGTCTCGCACCTTTCGGATGGTCACTCTGAACCAGATCATACCATCCCTGGAGCGAAACATGTGGTTCTGTTCACTGGATCTACAGGATGCGTCTTTCCCAACCCAGTCCATCCGTCCCATCAGCGGTTCTCAACTTCAGGGTCGAGGGACCCTGCACGAGTTCAGAGCCATGCTGCTCGGCCTGTCATCGGCCCCATGGGTCTTCACCAAATGCATTGCAGTGGTGGCTGCCCACCTTCAGCGCCGAGGAGTCAGAATCTACCCCTTATCTCGACGATTGGCTCTTGGCAGGTTTCACCCATCAGGAGATGTGGAAGTCCAGGGATCTGGCCTTCCAAACCTGCTCCCAACTCAGCCTCCTGATCAACGAGGCCAAGTCGAACTCTGCCTTCTCAGGTGATGGGCTTCATCAGGGCAGAGCTCGACTCTTGTCAAGCCAAAGCTTGGCTCCGGCAGACAGGGCGGAGGTTCTCTCCTCCTTTGTCTGATCATTTCTGGTTGGGAATTTGCGCCTGCCTGGGACTTTCTGCGCCTTATGGGTTACATTGCAGGCTGCACCTCGGTGGTCCTGGGCTCGGTGGCACATGCGGCCCCTCCAATGGGAGTTGGCTGTCCAGTGGACTCAGCAATATGGTTATTTCGACCAGCTGATCACTGTAACCCTGGAAGATGTGGGATGCTCTCAGTGGTGGACCACCCCAGACCGTTGCAGGAAGGGATCCCATTTGTCTGCCCTGCCCGACAGTCATCTTTATGACCAGTGCCTCTCTCATGGGCTGGGGAGCCCACATGGGGGACAACAGGGCCCATGGGTTCTGGACCCCTGAGGAGTCCCGATGCCACATCAACCTGTTGGAGCTCAGAGCAGTCAGACTGGCACTGTCAGCTTTCGCTCCTCAGCTCGGGGGTCAAGTGGTTCAAGTCCAGACAGACAATACCACGACCATGTACTACCTCAACAAGCAGGGTGGCACACACTCTGCTGTGCAAGGAGGCACGCATCTGGACCTCTGTACGCCAGTTGGTGGTGGATCTCCTAGCCATCCATGTGGCAGGAGCCTCAAACCATCTGGCGGATGCTCTCAGCCGCATAGGCCAGACATCCACGAGTGGTCTCTCCATCCAGAGGTAACTTACAGCCTGTTCTCTGGTTGGGGCAAACCGATGGTGGACCTGTTTGTCTCCAGGAAAGCAACAAGCTGAGGCTGTATCATGCCCACCCCTTCAGCAGGGCTCGCTGCAGGGGATACCTTCTCAAGGCCGTGGACCCCAGGCCTCTTCTACACCTTCCCTCCATTTCCCTTGATCTACAAAGTGTTACTCAAGGTGAGGAGGGACAAGGCGAAGGTGATTCTGCTAGCCCCAGATTGGCAGCGCAGTTCTGGTACCCAGATCTCCTCAGCCTCAGCTGCAGGCCCCTGAGCGACTTTGTACATGCCTGGACCTGATATCTCTGAATCAGGGGAAGATATGCCATCTGACCTTCAATCCCTGCACCTCACAGCCTGGTACCTGAGTGGCTAGAGTTCCAGGCTTTGGTCTTCCAAGATGTCTACACTGTAGTGGAGGCATCTAGAAAGGAATCAACTGGAAATGTTACGCCTTCAAATGGAAAAGGTTTTGCATTTGGTGTCAGTGTAAGAGTCTGGACCCCTTATCCTGTCCTGTGGCTAACATTCTCGTACCCTTGGTCACTCATCAAAGGGGTCTACGGTCATCGGCCCTTAGGGTGCACCTGGTAGCCATTTCTGCTTACTAGGCACGGGCTGGTCAGCCAACATTAGCGGAGACAGTGGTCAGGCACTTCTTCAAAGGCCTGAATCACACATCCTCCTCCGTGTGTGAGTCTCCACCTCCTTGGGATCTGTTGCTGGTTTTGGCAAAGCTCATGAGCAAGCTATTCGAACCCATGCACAAATGTGAGCTTTCACACTTGTCGTGGAAGACGGCCTTCCTGGTGGCTGTTACATCAGCCAGAAGGACAGGGCAGCTCCAGGTGCTTTCGGTGGACTCCTTACCTGGTCTTTCACAATGACAAAGTTGTCCTGTGCCCCCACCCGAAATTCTTCCAAAGGTGGTGTCAGAATTTCACTCAACCAGGTGTTGACTCTGCTGGTTTACTACCCTAATTACACCTTGGACACCGAGTATAGGCTCCATACCTTGACCTGAGACGACTCTCTCCTACTACAAGGAGAGGACGGCGGAAATTGTGGAGAGGTTTGCCAGCTGTCGTCACCCACACTGAAGCCGCTGGCAGACCCAGAGCCAAATGGACCATAGCAAGATGGATTACATCATGCATAGGTCTTTATATGAGTTGGCAGGCAAGGAGCCTCCCAGAAGGATAAGAGCTCATTCTACCCACCATACTGTTGCATGGCGGCTGCTTCCAGGGACATCCCTATCCAGGAGATATGTCGGCTGCTACCTGGAAGTCAGCAAACACCTTTATCACCCACTAACACATCGACCTTGAGTCACGCCCGGATGCTGGTTTTCCTCCCTGGCTTCGGGCACACAGCCTTGCTTCCAGCGGGCTAAGATCTGGCGCCATGGGGCAGAGCCGAGGTATATACCAACCAGGTGGGTAGGAGAAGCCAGCTTGAAGACTTCCGCAAGATTTAAAGTGAAAGGGACATGCCAAACAGTGTGGATGAACAACATATACCACTCCTAGAACTACTGTTACAGGTGAGTAACCTGTTCATTCTCCTCATAAGTCAGAGCTGTTAGACATATTGCAATCTGGCCTTGACGTTGGAAAGCATGTCTTGAGATCTTTCTATGACTCAGCAGACACCGCAGCTAGGGCTGCTGCAACTGGCGTCTGACTAAGAAGATACTCTTGGCTAGGAGAATCTGATTTATGGCAGGACCTCCAGGATGCTATCCTGGATGCTCCTTTCAAGGGTGCTCTTGATAGGACACAGAGAAGATGATCCACGAACCTTCAGGACTCGGGGGGCAATCAGTCTGTGTTTCAGATGTACAAATCTGGGCCAGACCCTACGAGATGGAAGCTCTTTCATTGCCCCAGGGGTCAGTGGTCCAAGGGCAGCAAGTAACAGGACCCTTCAAACCTAAGGCTCCTTCTCAGCCAAGAGGTGCACATGGACCTTGGAATGCCAAGGCCTGACTCCTTGTCCAAACCCTCCTCCTCCCTCCAGTGGAGTCCTTGGGGAAGCGGTAGAGGGTTGGTTCTCCTCTATCAAGAGGAATGGACCAGCATCACAGCAGATACCTGACTCCTTCAGCTAGTAGAAAAGGACATGCACTGGAGTTTGTCCAGTTTCTTCCAGACAGTCCTCTGGCCCACCTCTTACTCTCCCTCTCACGCCCGTCCCTGATTCAACAGAAATCCAGGCCCTTCTGAGCAAGCAGGTGATGGAACCCGTCCCAATGGGGAAAGGGTTTTATTCCACTTCTTTTTGGTTCTCAAGAAGATGGGGATCTTTGCCTATTCTGGACCTAAGCCTCCTGAACAACTACATAGAGTACAGGAGGTTCAGAATGGTAACCTTGCCAAGTCTCATCCTCATGCTTCATCTAGGGATTGGCTCTGTTCCCTGGATATGCAGGATGCCTACCTCCATATCTTGGTACTTTCAGCCCACAGGAGGTTCCTGAGGTTTGCCTTTCAGGGAAACCACTATCAGTTCAGGCCTTGCCCTTCAGCCTTTCCTCAGTGCCACGTGTATTCACAAAAGTGCCTTGCAGTGGTGGCATGGCTCTCCAGAGACAGGGCCACTTCATCTACCCTACCTAGATGACTGGCTCCTAGCAGTCTCCACCAGAGACCAGTTACTATCCACCCTATCAGACACTTTCCAGCTGTTCAGGTCTCTGGAATCGCCTGAACATCCCAAAGTCATCCCATGGCCCAGCCAGCGATTGCGATTCATCAGGGCCATTTTGGACTCCGTGCAGAAGGCCTTCCTTCCATACTACAAGGCGGTGCGTCGCGGGCGCTGGCTCAGAGGACTTCCTCATCTCACAGATCTAGGCCGGATGATGCTTCAGCTGCTGGGTCATATGGCCACCACCATAGTGACCATTCCTTGGCACACCTTTACATGAGAGTTCCCCAATGGACTCTCAGGGTGCAGTGGGATCAAAGGGTGGACGATCTCAACCAGCCTGTCCAGATCTCCAAAGCAGTGACTCAGACCCTTTTATGGTGGCTGACACCTCCCAACTTGGAGCTGGGGAGTCTCCTTCCGGAAAGACTCCCGCAACAGATGCCACCACAGATGCATTGGGTCTGGGCTGGGGAGCCCATTTCGGGATCGACTAACCGAGGAAATATGGTCCTCATCGGAGCAAGCCCTCCATATCAATGTCCTGGAAATGAGATTGATTCTCTATGTTCTGCAGGCATTCCAGCCTGACCTTTGTCTGGCCCCGATTCAGATGGGCAACATGTCTGTCGTCTTCTGTGTCAACAAACAAGGGCAGACTCACTCTTACCCTCTCTGTCGGGAGGCCATGGGAGTCTGAGTTCTGGGCCAGTGAACATGGTTTGTTCCTCACCACGGTGGCAGGTCCATGTTCCAGGAGTCAAAACACCTTGGCCAACGGTCTAAGCAGGTCTTGGTCCAGAGTCCACAAGTGAAGCTACTTCAATCTGTAGCAGAGGATCTCTTGAAAGATGGGGTTACCCAGAGTTGGACCTCTTAGCGTTCCTGTACAATGCTAAACTGCCCATTTTTGCTTGCTAGATCCAGGGCATGGTGTTTTCTGGCAAGGCGCATTGTCCCTCTGCTGGACAGGAGGTTTCTGTATGCCTTTCCTCTCCTCCAAAGAGTCCTGCTCAAACTTTAAGCAGAGGGCAGACATGATCCTGATTGCCCCTCTCTGGCCTTGACAGATTTGGTTCCCACTATTTCAGCAGCTTGCAGTGGAACCTCCGGTCCCTCTGCCCTGACCTCACACTTCCTATCCCAGGAGCAGGACACCCTGGTCCATCTGAACCTCCAGTCTCTACATCTGCTTGCCTGGTTCCTGCAGACATAGCTATGGCCCTTCAGGATTTCCCTAGGGTAGCGAGATCTTGGTGGCAGCTAAAAACCTTCACCAGGGCAACTTATGCCATGAAATGGAAGCCTTCAGCTTATGGGCCTCTGCTCATGGCCTAGACCCTTTCACCTGCCCAGTGAATGCTGTCCTGGAATATCTCCTCTCTCTGTCAGATTCGGACTCTGCTACTCCTCCATTAAGGTGCACCTTTCTGCAATATCAGCCTATCATCACCAGTAGAGGGCAAGTACATTGCCCAATTAGACATGTCCGCACTTTCCTACAGGGCATGTTACATCTGAAACCTCCCATTAGGGATCCTATTCCCCTTGGGATCTGCTATTAGTGCTAGAAAAGCTTACGTTGCCTCCCTTGAGTGGCTGCAGATTGCGACCTTCATTTCTGTTGTGGAAAGCATAATTTTTTGAGTTGCAGTTACTTCCGCTCAGAGGATTTCTGAGCTTAAGCTCTGATATGTAAAGAGCCTTATTTGGTTTCCACAAAGACAGGGTGTCTTTGCTGAACAAATCTAAATTTCATCCCAAAGTGGTGTCCGACTTCACCCTCAAAAGGACATCCACTTGCCTGTGTATTATCCAGAGTATTCCAATCAGGGGAGGCCCTTACCTGGATGTTCATAGTTTGCTTCATTAGTACATTGCTCACACCCGGTCCTCAAGAAAATCTGACAAGTTCATTTCCTTTGCCCCAAGATATCTTGGGACACCAGTCGCTAGGCAGACACTATCCAAGTGGCTAGTGAACTGCATTACTTTCTGTTACAACAAGTATGACAAACCCTTACCGGGCTCGGTTAAGGGTCACTCTCAGGGGGTTGCCGCTTCATTTACATCCTTAGGAATGTTTCTGCAGCATACATCTGCACTGCTACTTGGAGTTCAGTGCATACTTTCATAAAGCACTACAGCCTGTACATTGCTTCACAGCGGAGAGCTGGTTTTGGCATTGCAGTCCTCCAGGACCCCTCTCTTAAATGCTCCCGTTGTTTTTAGTTCCACCTCCCTTCTGACCTGGGTCTATTCTGTACTGCATGGTACTCAGTCCTAATGGTGTAGCCTGCTGCAAGAGCTCCAACTCAAGTAAGATAGTACAGTTATGTAAGAACCTACCATGACAGTAGATCTTAGAGAAGAACTCTTGCAGCAGGCGCCACTTCCTTCCTTTCTCCACTGGTCTTTATCTTCCTTTGTTTGGGAACATTTGACCTCCTCAGTTCTCCATCTCTTTCTGCATGCCGGGGTCTCCAGTGGGAGAACTGAGTTGTGGCTAGGGACCACCCCTTTATACCATTGGCTAATGTCGGGCGGGTCGGCGTCAGGGGCGGTCCCCACTGGGTACTGCTAGCTAGAATTTTTCCATAGGGTCCTAGTAGCTGGCGGCATAGATCCTAATGGTGTAGCCTGCTGCAAGAGGTCTTCTCGAAGAGCTACTGTTCTGATAAGTTCTTATGTAACTGTACTTTTCAGATGGTCTCCTGCAAAATCTGATTCCCTATTGCAAACAGGAGACTGGATTTGCTCCTGGATATGAAGGGTGCATACCTTCATATCAAGCTCGAGACGACATCACAGACAATATCTAAGTTTATCCTGGAAGGGAGCACTTCCAGTTCAAAGCATTGCACTTTGGCTTGTCTTCGCGTCACGGGTCTTTACCAAGTATTTTGGGTGCAGGCAGCAGCCCTTCACAGGAAACGGGTCTGTATGTCTTCCCATACCTGAACGATTGGCTGTTAAAACCAGCTGCAGGAACCAACTCATGCACACATTGTCCCGAATAAGGCAATCGTTTGAAGACCTGGAGGTTACAGTGAATGTTCAAAATCAGTACTGACCCCTTGCCAAAGGGTGCAGTACATAAGGTGTATCCTGGACACACAACAGGGTTGAGCATTTCTATGCCTAGACAGGGCAGAGCGTCTCATAGCTCCAAGCACAGCTGGTATACAACAATCATTATGTCCCAGCAAGAACTTTCCTGTGTCTCCTGGGACTCATGGTAGTAGCCATTGTGACTGTGCCACTGGCCCACTTACACTTCATGGATACCACAATGGACATTGAGTGCAGGTGGACCAATTGACGGACTACATGGATCAAATGCACTCATCACATCCCATTTACACAAAACACTGACATGGTGGATGGACCACAGCAACCTCTTGAGGGCGTTCCATTTCTAATCCCAACTCCAACTCAGATTTTCACCTCAGATGCTGCAGGATCCGGTGGGGAGCACATATGGTCTCTTATCAAACCCAAGGTTCATGGAAGCAGGTGGAAACCAGGTTACACATAAATGTCCTAGAGATGAGAGGGTCTTACACAGTTATCAGGCTTTCCAGAAGCATCTGATTCCAGGTCATCTGCTAGTATATATAGAGTAGATGGACATCAGTGTATGCATTACATAAACAAACAAAGGGGACTCGGTCCTATGGCTGTGTTGAGAGTAATGAGAGTATGGTGCGGGCACCAGAACACGCCTAGAGTTATCAGCTATGCATCTCCCAGGGTTCAGAACAACTAAGCAGACAAGCTAAGCAGGTCACAGTCCAAGATGCACCTAATATAAACTGCTGACCTCAGTGATAAACTACCTCTTCGCAAGGTGGGGTGTCCGAGTTGGACCTTTTGTATCCTCACACAATGCAAAACTTCAGAGTTGGACCTTTTTGGTCCCCACACAATGTAAATCTTGCGTTGCTGCTTGCTAACTCCAGGGTCTGGGTGGCAAGAAGTTGTCCCTCTCTGAAAAGGGAGGCTTCTGTATGCATTCCATCCCATCCCATTCCATTAATACAGAGGATATTACTGAAACTGCAGATGGAGGGTGCAACCCTCTTTCTCATTGCACCTCTTTGACCTTGACAAATATGGTATCTGCTGCTCCAACAACTAGCAGTTGAGCCTCCAGTACCCTTGCCTCTGTGCAGAGATCTATTGTCACAGGACTACCATGATGTAGATTGGAGCCTCCCAGCAGCGGCTTCAGCTAGAAGCAGGGATATCCTGAACTTTCTTCAGGGTGCATTTCTCAGGCAAGGCAACTAGTCAGTGAACCCACTGGTGATGGGGGTAGTGCTGGACCTGGTGCTCACTAACAGGAACAGTATTGCAAGCGTCAAGGTGGGATGCCACCTGGGGACCAGTGGTCACTGTACAGAGTGGTTTAATATGATGATGGCGGTGTGGAATCGTACCACACAAGGGTGAGGGCCCTGGACTTAAAGAAAGCAGATTTTATGAAGATGAGTGAATGCCTAGGGATGACCTGGCAGGGGGATTGCCTGGGTGGGTGGAGGAACGGTAGGCAAAGCTAAAAGGAGCATAGTAAAAGCAACAAACCTCTGCACCAAACAAGTAAGCAAAATCAAGAGGAAAAAGAAACTGCTATGGTTCTCAAAGGAGGTGGCTGCAAAGGTAATGCTAAAGGTAACATTCAGAAGGTACAGGGAGACACAGGAGGAGGGAGGAGGATAGGGAGGTGTATCGGAGGGAAGCAGGAAGGGCAGTAGGAACACAAGGCCCAAACTGAAGAGAGAATAGTCCAGGAGGTAACAAGGGGACAAAACATTTTTCAGGTATGTAAGTGAAAGAGGAAGACCAGGGTGGGGTTGAAAAGGTTGAAAAGGGGCAGGGAGACTGTGCAGAGAAAGGCCAGGAAAAGGCAGACATCCTGAACAAATACTTTTGTTCAGTATTCTGAGAGGAAGGAGAAGTGGAGGGCCACAAAAAAGTAACAGAAGCTTTAGAGGAGGGAGTTGGACACTAGTCCTTTTTGGAGGAGAGAGTCCTGAAGGGACTCACTAATCTGAAGGTGGGCAAAGCAATGGGACCAGATTAGGTTCATCCAAGGGTATTGAGGAGCTCAGGGAAATACTTGCTGTGCCTCTGACAGTTCTATTTAACAGCTCACTGGAAACAAGATTGGTCCTGGAGGACTGGAGGAGGGCAGATGTAGTCCCACTTCATGAAAGTGGTATCAAGGATCTGCACAGCAATTATAGGCCAGTCAGACTGACATCGGTGGTGGAAAAGTAAAGATGGAATCACTGCTGAAAAAAAGATTGTGGAATATCTTGAATTCAGTGTGTACAAGACCCGAGGCAGTATGGGTTCACGGGGAGGTCATGTCAAATGAATCCAGTGGATTTCTTTGACTGGGTGACAGAAGTTTAGATCAGGGTGGAGTGGTGGACGATGCCTACCTAGATTTCAGTAATACTTTTGACACCGTTCTACAAAGGAGACTAAAAAGCAGACTGGGGTAGCTTAGGAGGGGTCCAAAAGTGGTAAAATGGATAAGAAATTGGTTAGGAGATAACCAACAGCAGGTGGTGGTAAAATAGAGTTCACTCTGAGGAAGAGAAGATGACTGGCATGGTGCTTCAGGGATCAGTGCTGCGGCGGTTCTCTTTAATGTCTTTATAAGTGACATTGCAGAGGAGCTGGAAGGGAGGGTCTGCCTTATGGAGGATGACAGCAAGATCTGCAATAGGTGGTGCACACTCCAGGGGGTGGAAAGGATGAGCTGAGACATGAGAAAACTAGAGAGAGGAGTTGTCATGGGTATGGCAGCTTATTTTCAATGTGAAAAAGGTGGCAATAATACCCAGCAGGATGAAGTGATGATGAGGCAATACCAGACAGCCAGGGGAAATAATGAGGGCCGGTGCTGCGAACCCAGATGGCCTTATAGCCCTGGAAGGTCTCAGCATTGCCCATATCCCAACTTATGGGAATTATTGCACTTAAAATGGGCCACTGTAGTTTATATGCTTGAAAAATACTTTGCATATTAAAGTATTAAATATCTGAAGTATTTTATTTATTTTTTTGTAAAAATAGTTCCTCCTCTAACTTTTTTATCTAGGGACTTTTGTTGTTGAGGCTTTTGTAGTTGGTTGTCAGGTTACCTACCCCACACACACACACGGCTTTGTTTTACTTTTTTTTTTTTTTAAGGTATATTTCTGTGTCGCTTTGTTTTTGTCTTAAATTGCTGTGGTAGAGGACATGCAGCTGTTACCTCGTTCTTGCGTGAAGACTTGATGTACCGTAAGTACAGTGTGAAGAGACTGGAAGAGGCGGAAGACCACTATCCACTATGTTCTTTCTTTTTTTTTCCTTTACTGATACCGCAGTGGGTGCTGAAAGAGATCGGGACATTGGAATGGTGGGGAGTGAGCATAATTAGCAGCGCAGATTGGAGCGTGAAAAGCGGTGCTAACAATCAGCTGTGAAGATGATTATGTTTCTATGGTAAGTGGTCTCTGGTCCACCTGGACCTGAAGTCCCTGCACTTGCATGCCTGGCTCCTGAAGACATAGCCACTGCACAGTTTGGGTTGTCACCTAAAGTAGCTGATGTGCTGGTTGCAGCCAGAAAGCCTTCCACCAGACATACATAGTCTTTGAAGTGGAAGCATTTCACCTTGTGGGCCACTTCCAGACATATGGACCTATTCACCTGTCCAGTAAATGCAATAGTGGAATACTCACTGTCACTACCAGACTCTGGTCTGCAGTATTGCTCACTGAAGGTGCATCTAGCAGCTATATCAACTTTCCATGCCCTGTTGATGGGCATATGGTAGCTCAACTGGAAGTCTCCATACCTTTTAGAGAGGTATTCTGCACATGAAACTTCCATTCATAATCTGGTCCCACCTTGGGACCTCAATTACATGTTTGAAAACTTACTTTGTCTCATTTTGAGCCAGCCGTGACTTGTGGCTTACGCTTTCTCTCTTGGAAAACGTTGTTTTAGTTGCAATCACTTCAGCTCAAAGGATTTCAGACTACAGGCTCTAATGTGTGAGCCTCCTTATTTGATTTTTAGATGCTGACGGTGTGGCCACGTGCGTTGTGGGCAACCCCTGGCCTAGCAAACGTTTCTGTGTGGTCCTAGCCTGATCTGGATATAGTTTCAAAGGTGTGGCCTAAGGAAGAGATTCTTTCAAGATCTACTGTTACAGTAAGTACATAACTGTTCAATGCTCCCGAGCCCCCTCCCTTCTGTCACAAAGCTTCTTGACCCATTTTACTGCAGACCGTTTGATACCCTCTTTGTGTACACAATTCAGCTTAAGTTCCATTTTGTTTTAGCCAGCCCAGTACATGGCAGTAGCAATACTGCCTGCTACACCGATGAGTCAGGTTTGGGAGAGGACTGTGGTCACATGGCGCCAGCCAGGAGAGAGGATAGAGGAATCTCATGGAGTACTTTCCTCTCTTGTGGAGGCAGGACAAGTCACACTGCCTTGCCTAGCAGGCATCCAGGTGGCAGCACAGCCAGAGCACCCGCTTGGAGGGGACCTGCTGCACAACATTGATGTGTGTGTGTGGGCAAGCTTAAGTCACTAACGGAGGCCCTGCCAGACACACAGGCAAAAGAAAAGATGTTGACAGCTGTTAAAACAAGATACTTTTTGTTTTGCTACTTATTCCTCGCTCCACCCTAGCCTGGTCGGCCCTCATCTGGTCATTGTCCGTCATCTCTGCTCCTTCAGGCCTCACCCTGTAACCCCGGCTACTTACCCCCCATGGTGGGGCAGCGGGACCCCACCCACTGACAGGATCCAGTTTTGGGGCGTTACGTCCAGAGATGGAGGGTGATGGGGACAGCCATCAAGCCACAGCAACCAGCCACCAGGGTCTTTTCTTTTTTTTCTTCCCCTGTGGGAGCCAGGCATGCAATGATGCCTGCGGCGGGCCGATGCATGGCCTCACCAAGCATCTGCCATGCTCCGCCCACTTGTCTTCTGAGCGTAGTGCATAGCCCCATCCTCCACGGGGGTCAGGCATGCACCGACCACAGATACCCCTCCCAGGAGATGGGCTGTCCATGGAGCTCAGTCCATCTCCTTCCTGCCGACCCCGGTGGCCCGCACTTGTTCCCGAGCGTGGGTCATTGGCGTGGTGTCCAGCACCTCAGCCCTCAGTGCCACCGGGCCAGAAAACAAGATAATTGAATCTAACAGCCACCAGCTTAAAACCTCTATGGATGCCTTAGATGCAGTAGCTTGCACCAGGACTGCAGGTGTTTGCATCAGGCAGCATTCCTGGCTGTGGACTGCTGGCTTCACCACAGATAAGGCATGTGCCTTCACTGGCATCTACCTCTTTGAACAACAGATGGAGCAATTGCTTAAAGAGACTAATGAAATGAAAATTACTCTTAGAAGTCTTTCAGGTTAGCTCCTATAACCCATAAAGGGGTAGAGGGTGCTGCTCTTTCACAACAGGCAGTCCTTTGCTTTGTGGTAAAGGCAGGAAGCCCAAACAATAATTCCCAGTCTCCCCAGACCCAGAAGAAAGTGCAGCCAAAGGCACAGGTGCCAGAAGTGCCCAGTACCACAATCTGAAGCTCCAGACCCAGGTCTGCTTCAGCCACCCAAGGCAGATCACTGCTTCCTAGTAGGGGACACAGACCCTAGATTTACTGTTTGTGGAAGTCCATCTCAACAGACAAGTAGGTTCTAAGGATCATTCAGGAAGGGTACTCCCTAGAACTGTTGGAACCTCCACAGGCCAATCTCCCAAGAAGGCACTTCCCCATAACTGGACATGTCAGAGCTTCTGACACAGGAAACTGTAATTGTTGATAAACAGGGCAAGGGAAATTATGCCAGAGTCAGAACAAAATGTAGGGTTTTACTGCCACTACTTCCTGTTGCCAAAGAAATCAGAGTGCCCTATTCTTAGCTTCAGAAATCTAAACAAGTACATGAGAGAAAAATTCAAAATGATTTCTCTGAGATCCCTGCTAACTTATTTGAAACATTAGGACTGGCTAGCATCACTGGATATGCAGGATGCATACCAGCTTATACTGGTCCACCACAAGTATCTACAGTTCTGCATGAAAGAGGCAACACTACGGTTCAGACTCCCCACCCTTTGGGCTTTTCTCAGTGTCGAATGTCTTTACAAAGTGCTTTGCAGTAGTCGCAGTGCGCCACAGAGAGCTAGGACTCCATGTCTTCCTGCAGCTGGATGACTGGCTAATTTCCAGCCCTTCCAGACAGGAGACAGGACAGGCAGTGGCCACTGCCTCTCAGTTCTGCAGTGTCCATGGGAGTGCTGCTGGAGCCCTCCCAGGAACTGCTGTTCATAGGAGCACTTCTGAGCCTTTCTTCCACAGCAAACTATGGGCAGTCTTGCAGATGGCATGCTAAATCATGGAATGCAAGACTGTGCCAGCCATCCACACATGCTAAGTCTAATAGACTCCTCAATGTTCACAGTGCATTTAGCAAGGCTGCACATGGAGACACTCAGTGGATGTTCACTATCTAGTGGTCACAGGCATTGCACATTCAAAACCATCCCATTCAAGTGACCAAACACCTGGTGGCGTCCCTGATGATGATGTCAGTGGAGGACAGTGTCCTCCAGGGCTTACCCTTCTCCCCACGGAGCCAGAAATGACTCTCACCATGGATTATCTGCTGGGGTGGAGAAACTTCTACTGGGGTCTTCAGGCACAAGGTGTCTGGACTCATCAGAACGTATCTCCACATCAGTGTGCTGGAGATGTGTGCAATTCTGTATGGTCTGAAGGACCTAGTGGACTTAGTCAGCTGAAAGATAGTTCTCCAGACTGACAAATCTGTCATGCACCTCGGGTCACATCTGGAAGCAGGCTCCAGTTCATGATGCCTTCCAAGTTATCAACTTTTAAATAAATAAACAACTTTTAAATGTATCAACAAGCAAGGAGGAGCACACTCTTATCCTCTCTGCATGGAGGCAATGAGAGTGTGGGAATGGTGCCTGGAGCAGGGATCGTGCTCCAAGCAATCTATCTGCCAGGGGTCCAGAACACTTTGGCAGATGAAGCAAGTTGAACAAAGTCAGATCAGTGGTCCTCACTAACACCAAACATTGTGAGATCACTATTCAAGAGTGGGGCACCCCAGTTGTGGACCTTTTGCACCCCACTCAACACCAAACTGCCTTGATTCTACTCCAGAAATCCAGGACATGACATTTTGTGAGGATGCATTCAGGCTGTGATGGCAAAATCTGTGCATTCCTCAGTCCCTCTCATCCAGAGGCGTTGTTCAAGTGGAGGCACACTGAGGCAAGATGATTCTAAGTGGCTCCTTGCTGGCCTCAGTAGATATGGTTTCCTCTGTTAGTCAACTTTCAGTCAGCAAACCGAAGGTTCTGCCAATCCAGACAGACTTATTGACCAGAGTCAACTAGTACATCCCACCTGCCTCCATTCACCTTCAGGCCTGGCTCCTGAAAAGAAAAGTAAACAGGTACAAGGTATGTCAGAGGGGTCTCAAATACTTCATGTAAATCTTCCACCAGGAAGACACACACAGCCAAGTGGAAAGAATTTTCCATCTGGTGTTCAAAAACCCTAGGGACCCTTCAGGTGTTCACATGAAAGGGTTTTGGAGTCCGTATTGGACCTTTCTGATGCTGGCCTGCAGTATTCCACAGTTAAGGTTTACCTATATGCTATGTCAGCATACTACAAACATAGTTACAGATACCATTGCTTAAGAGGTTCCTTAGGAGTAACCTCACACAAGGCCTCCCATCTGGAAGCTGGTGGCTCAATGGGATCTCAACTTTGTGCTAGATATACTCAGTTGCAAGCCTTTCAAGCCTATTGCAACATGTGAGTTGAAGTTCCTAACTTGAAAGCAGCATTTCCAGTAGCTGTCACCTCTGCACATGAATATCTGAAATCTGAAACTGGTGTAATGAAACCAGAGCTGGGATGGAAGTGGCCATACTGGGTTACAATCTATTCAGGAGAGATAAAGTAGGCAAGAAAGGGAAAGGAGTGGCTGTTTAGGTGAGGGAAAATATAAAGGCCACAGAAATTCGGGGGAACTGGGAGGAGGGAAATTGTGTGGGTTACACTAGAAAGGAGTAAGGGAACAGCCATCTGCACAGGGGTAACATACAGACCACCAGCTCAGCGGGAGGAGGTAGATAAGGAGATGATGTTAGCAATCCAAGGATGGTGCACAAGGAGAGGTGTTGCTGGTTGGTGATTTCAATCTACCGGACTTGGAATGGAGCCTCCTGAGCAGCAACAGCTAGAAACAGGAACATCTTGGACTCCTGCAGGGGGCATTCCTTAAACAGCTGGTCATAGAACCCACACAGGAGATGGCACTACTGGACTTGGTGCTCAGAAACGGGGACAGTAAGGACAGGGGTTAAGGTAGGGGAACACATAAGAGTAGTGATTCATTGAACAGTGTGGTTTGAAATAACCGAGGGGAGGAACCAAGCCACACAAAGACAAGATTCCTAGACTTCAAGAGGGCAGATTTCAGAAAGATGGAAAATGCCTAGAAGAACCTGGTGAATAAGGGAGCAGAAGGGGTAAGCGGAACAGTGGGCGTATGATCAAAACAGGGATTGCATTGGTAACAACTCTGTGCAAAGAGGTCAGCAAGGGAAGAGGAAGAAGAGGCCACTGTGGTTTTCTAAGGAGGTAGCAGAAAAGGTTAAAGCAAATAAATAGCATTTAAGCAATACAAAAAGACACAGGAGGAGGGGAATAGGAGAGGTACCAGGAAAAAAAAGGAAGACAGGCAAGGCAGTTAGAGAAGAGAAAGCACAAACAAAAGAGCGCTTAAGAAACTCGGTGGTAAGAGGGACAAACCCTTTTACAGGTACATCAGTGAAAAAGACAAGGGAAGGGATTGTAAGAATGAAAGGGAGGAAGATGTACAAAACAAGGGGCATTATATGAGGCTTGAGTGGGGTGAGCTCAGGGGCAATGTGAGGGAGTACTTTTTCACAGAAAGAGTAGTGGATGCTTGGAACAGCCTCCTTACGGAGATGGTGGCGGCAATAACAGTAGGGGAATTCAAGAATGCATGGGATAGACATAAGAGTACTCTAGCAATAGGGAAGAGAGGTAAGCCACAAATCAGTTAGGATCTGCGGTAGTTCATTAGGTAGGGAAAAGGGCACACTAGGTGGGTCACACGGTCATATCTGCCGTCACCTTCTGTGTATCTGTGTGTGATGGGGTAGTGAGGATGATCACCAGAAATCAGATATACTGAATAAATACCTCATTTTACAAAGGAGGGGCAGAAAATGGACCAGCAATAAGTGATAAGGGCAGAAAGGGCACTGAAATGGCATGGGTCCCTTTCAAAGGAAAGGGTCCTCAGGAACTGGAGGCAATAAGAGTTGACAAGGCTATGGGACCAGATGGGGTGCACCCAGGATACTGAAAGAGCTAAGAAAAGAGTTGGCAGAACCTCTGACTACCCTGTTTAACCTATCATTGAAACAGTGGAGGTACCCAAGGACTGGAAGAGAGCTAATGTGGTCCTTCTACACAAAAGTGGAAAGCAGGGAGGAATCAGGGAACTACAGACCGGTCAGCCTGACCTCAGTAGTGGGAAAGGTCATGGAAACACTACTAAAAAGAATAGTGGAACACGTGGTTGTCAACGGTCTACAGGCCCCAAGGCAGCATGGGTTTATGGGAGGAGGTAGTGCCAGACTAATCTCATTAAGTTCTTTGACTGGGTATCCAGGGAGGTGGATCAGGAAGGGCAGTGGATGTGGCCTACAGTACCTGGATTTCAGCAAAGCCTTTGACACTGTGCCACATAGAAGGCTGTTAAACAAGTTAGGGAGCATGGGGTGGGAAAGAAGGTAGTGAAGTAGGTGGAGGAATTGTCTGGATAATAGGACACACAGAGTAGTGGTAAATGGCATTCACTCTGCAGAGGTAAAAGTGACCAGTGGGGCACCACAGGGATCAGTGCCAGTCCTCTTCAGTGTCTTTATCAGTGATATTTCAGATTGTCTGGAAGGAAAAAATTTGCCTGTTTGCTGACACCTCTGCAACAGGGTGACACACCAAGGGTAGTGGATAGAATTAGTTGAGATCTAAGAAAGCTGAAGGATTGGTGAAGGAATTGGCAGCTGGGTTTCAATGCAAAAAGTGCAAGATAATGCGTGGGGCACAAAACCCAGGAGCTACATATCAACTGGGGAGAGAGAGAGAAATAGCATGCTCAAGCAAGAAAGATCTGGGGTGATCATCTCCGATGACCTCACGGTAGTAGTCAGTGTGACAAGAAGACAGGAAAGGCAAACAGGATACTAGAATGCATAGGCAGGGAATCACCAGCAGAAAAAGGAGGTAATAATTCCACTATACAGAACATTAGTGAAGTCAAGACTCGAATACTGTGTCCAGTTGTGGAGGCCTCCTCTATGTAAGGACATAGGGTGGAGGCAGTTCAGAGGAGGCAGCCAAAATGGTGCAGGGACTACATTGCACGCCCCTCAAGGATAGGCTGAGTGATATAAATATGTACTTCCTGGAGGAGAGGAGGAGCAGGGATATGATTGAAACATTTAAATACCTCACATGGAAGAATAAAGTACAGGAGAATACTATATTCCAAAGAAAAGATGCTCAAAGACGAGGGGCACAAGATGAAACTGGAGGAGGGAGGTTCCAGAGAGAACACGAGGAAGTACTTCTTCACAGAGAGTGGTAGACAAGTGGAATAGCCTGCCAGTGGAGGGGTGGGGCAGAAATGATTACAGGTTTTAAACATGCTTGGGATAATCATATAGGATTGCTGGTAGTCGGGAGAGGTACAGCCTAATGCCAGCAGTGCATGATACAGCACAATTGTTAGTGGTAATAGGAAAGACTAGGTGGGCGAAGGCCCTTATCTTCAACAATTTCTATGTTTCCATCCATGCTTTGGTCACAGATCCTCCTATACTGTTTTCCATAAAGATAAGGTAGTTATTCATACACACCTAAGCTTCTACATTAAGTGATGTTGGAGTTCCACTTGAATCAAGTCATGATTCTACTACCTACTTTGCCAACTTTCAGAATGAGGAGAAAAAGCTCTCAGCTCAGTGGATGTTGAAAGCATCCTGGACAGGACTAAGGACTTGCATCTCTTTGTCTTTTTGACCCTAATCAAAAGGACAGGCTGTCACAATCAAGTGCATTTCAGCCTGGAACGTAAACTGCCTTTGCCACTGCTATGCCATGGCTCAGGTTACAGTGGAGTGCAAAGTACCTGTCCACACCACCAGAGCAGTTTCTACTTCAGTGGCAGAGCTGCAGCTTGCAGCACAGTACACACCTTTACCAAAGCAATATTCCTAGATGTCCATGCCAGGCAGCATCCACCTTGGTGGTGCAATTCCAAATGGATTACTATCCTGAGTGAGGCCCGAGCACCAGTCTCCCTAGTCCAGGAGACTTTCTCTGAGATTGGTACTCCAAGCGGTTAGTGGGAATCTATGGAGAAGATTGTTTCTAGGGACATGGATATGTTGTTCATCCACACTTATTAGCAGGTTCCTTGCGCTTTAAATCTTGCGGAAGGTCTTCAAGCTGGCTCCTCCCATCCACCGGGTGGTAAAACTCTCGCTCCGCCCTATGGCGCCAGATCTTCCTTACCGCTTGAAGCTCAGGTTCCCTCCTTAGCACTCTGCGTTTTAGACTGGATCCTAACTCTTTGGTTCGTCCGAAACTAGTTTTGAAGTTTTCTAAACTTTGGTCTTCATTATCCCTCACAGCTGCGATGGACAAATCAATCCCGGCTTCGGAGGTGCCTTGTGGGCAGAAGATGTCCAGGACGGATCCACACTCCACGTGCATCTACTGCCTAGGCCTGAACCACGACCCCATGAGCCTGTGAGTTGTGCCGCTCTTTTTCGACCACCGTCCTGGAGGATTGCGCTGCCCGATTCAAGCTCGGGCACCCAAGAACCGTTACCCGCGGTAAAATCAAAGAGGCTCATTGGGCGGTGTCCACGGCAGCTGGCTTGGCTGAGCAGCTCAAGCTATGATCGCCCTCGAGGAGGAGGCGCCCAGCCGCATCTTCCTCCTCCTCGGCCGCGGCATTTATCCCGCTCTCTCGAGTTCCTCGTACTTGGCTTCATTCAAGGAGCTTTGTCAGTCCCTTTCCACGAAGGAGAGGGGCCATCGGGACATTCCTCTCGGCCCAAGAAGAAGGAGTGAAGGTAAGTCCCACCATCAGTGTTCGTGGGAGGGGAGGGTCTCCTTCCCGGACAGCCGACCGTCTGCCCGATTGAAGTTGCGGCTCAGGCAGCTGGCTTCTGATGTCCCGTCAGGCCAGCCTGCCGAGACTCCCGTCGGCGCGCAGTTGAGATATTCCTCGACCCGTCGGATGGGTTGTCGACTGGTGAAGCCAACAACCCCTTGCCAGTACCCCGGTGGAGACCGAGGATCTGCCTGTGCCTTGGGTGGCAGTCCCGGCTAAAGTGCCGAGCCGAGGGAAGGCGGGTGTCCCCTGCCCTTCAGAGGCCTGCCTCGGTCACCCGAGGGTCTTGGTCTCGGTCTCTGACTTCATCTCGGTCAAGCCGTTCCGCTGACATCGGCGGTCTCGGTACCAAAGTAGCGGCGACACGTTCCTCCTCGTCCTCCTCCTCGGATGAGGAGAGGCTTTAGCATAAATTGCATCGGCGTTACGAGGAGCTTATGTGGCAGCAGTTACTGTTGTCTGGGAGTAAATTGACTCAATTCATCCCCAACCATCAAGTGGCTGGCCGGCGGCCGAAGCAACCACTCGCCGCGGTCGAGATGCCCACTTCTGGGCCAGTTGTTCGGCGAAACTTAGCTGCTCCACCATTGTGGTGGAACCTCCACCTCCACAACTGAAGTCTGGGGCACCGACCAAGGATTCTCGGTCGGGTCACAGCCTGCCCACAGGTTGTCGGTCACCCTCACTCCCGACCGTCCTCGGCAGGTGGAGGGTGGCTCAGGGCGAGCAGCTCTTCACAGACTCTTGAGTCGATGGCGACTCCTCCTGTTCTCCAGGCAGGTCGACCTGGAGTCCTCCGGTGACCAGTCATTGGGCGATAGCCCATCGTACTTCTTGGGTCTGCTTCAACTCATCTCGAGTCCACCAGGATGCAGCTCGAGCCTGTGTCCAAGCGGCCAAGTATCCCTGATGGAGATACTGGACAGAGGGATTCACCCACGGAGGCCTTCCCTGTGGCTGAGGCTATTGTCAGCCCAGCCTTGGAGCTTTGGCAGCAGCCTGCTTCCTGTCCTCGCCCTCGGCCAGGATGGCCAGGAAATATCTTGGTCCCCTACGGCTCTTTGCCGGTTTCTCGGGCACCCTCTGCCGGGGTTAGTCACCGATAGCGTCTTCTGGCGTTCGGAAATGCTCGGGGCGTGGATAAGCCCCAACAAAGAGTCCAAAAGCTGGACTTTGCGGGTGCAAGGTGTGACGCTGCGTCCTCCCTTGGCCTCTGACAGGCCAGCTCGGCCATGCTGATGGCACACTTCTCCCATGCCCTCATGGGCTCCCTGGATAAGGTTGTCCCTCATCTCCGGCTGACCTGCAGACCACAGTCCGTCAGGTGTGGGACCAGGGTAGAGGCGGTGGTGAAGCAGCAGCTTCAGACTGCTCTGGACATAGGTGACTCCTGTGCCAGGTCAGTAGCGGCCGTGGTGGCCATGCGCGCCCGGGCGTGGCTGAGGATATCCACCTTCACGGCGGATACCCAGCACAAGCTGGCGGGCGTCCCCTTCATGGGGACTGACCTCTTGACCCTGGGTGGAGGGACACCTCCAGCGGATCGAAAGTCCAATGCCACTCTGGCCTCGGTCACTTCCGCCAGAGGGACAAAGGCTGCTGTCAACAACAGCATAAGTCCTCTAGTCCCTGGCCCCTGCAGCGACCGGACCCAACAGCACCAGCAACAGGGCCAGCAGGCTCGTGTGGCGATCTAAACCAAGCTGGCGGCTTCCTCCAACAGGAAGCATGGAGGTAAAACCAGGAGGTCCCTCGGCTGGTTCTCCTCCAAGCCTGCCCAGTGATGGGTTGAGGGTGTCGCGCCCTACCTGCGTCACCCATCCTGGGCTCCCCATGGGGACAGGCTCCGCACTTCCTTTCCACCTGGTCCACTATCACCACGGACCGTTGGGTGTTGGAGGTGTTAGGAAGGGCCTGCCTCTGGGTCAGGCAGACCCCTCCTTGCAGGCCATCGCCCCCCGAGGTTCACAGGAGTCGAAGCCTCGCTGTCGGCCGCCGAGGCCGATATTGCCCTGCTCCCGAGAAAGAGGTGATCAGGAAGGTGGCAGATCCTCCTCCAGACCCGGGGTTTGTGTCCAGATATTTCCTGGTCCCAAAGCGGACAGGGGCTGGCACCCCATCCTCGACCTGCACCTGAACAGGTTCCTAAGGTCTCGGACCTTCAGGATGGTCACTCTGGCTCAGATAATCCCATCCTTGGAATGAGACATGTGGTTCTGTTCCCTGGATCTCAGGGCAGCGTTCTTTCAAGTCCCGATCCATCCGTCTCATCAGAGATTCCTCGCTTCAAGCGGAGGGATCCCTTCGATTCTGGGCCATGCCCTTCGGCCTCTCTCTCTAGCTCCCAGGGTTTCACCAAATGCATGGCAGTGGTGACAGCATTCTCTCGCTGGAAGGGTCCAGGTGTACCCCTACCTGGATGACTGGCTGATGCAGCCCCTCGAAGCGGAGGTGGGCGGTCCAGAGATCTGGCCCTCCAGGTTTGCTCTCAGATTGGCCTCCTCATCCAGAGGCCAAGTCAGAACTCATGCCGAAGCAGGTGATACTCTTCATCGGAGGCAGGGCTCGACTCCCGGCGGACAGGGCGAGGTTCTTTCCTCCTTTGCCCAATCATTTCTGGTTGGGCAATCGCATCTGCCGGGACTTCCTCGCCTCCTGGGCCTCATGGCGGCCTGCACCAGCGTGGTCCATTGGGCCCAGTTGGTACATCGTCCCCTTCAATGGGGACTGGCCAGCCAGTGGTCACAACACTGCGATCCATTGGACCAGCCGTGACAGTGATCCAGGAGATGTAAACGGCTCTCAGTGGTGGACCGTTCTGGCACATCTGCAGGAGGGCATCCCATTAATCCGCCCCAAGCCGACGGTCTCTCTATCGACTGATGCATCTCTGATAGGTTGGGGTGCCCATCTGGGGGGCACAGGCGCACGGCCTCTGGTCCCTCGGGAATCCCGATGCCATATCAACCTGCTGGAGCTCCGGCGGTCCACCTAGCTCTACCACCTTCGCTCCATTTCTACGGGGTCCAAGTGGTTCAGGTCCAGACAGACAATACCACGACCATGTACTACCTAAACTGCCAGGGCAGGACGCGCTCCATGCTGTTTGCAAGGAAGCTCTCCATATGGTTCCTCGTGCGCAGCCTGGGCGGATCTCCTAGCCATTCACGTGGTAGGAGCCTCCAACACACTGGCCGATGCCCTAAGCTGGATAGGAGCTGCTTCTCACAGTGGTCTCTCCTGCGGAGGTAGTACAAGATCTCTGCTCTCATTGGGGCACGCCTCAGGTGGACCTGTTTGCCTCCAGGAAGAATGTTGAAGAAGCTGAGACTGATCCATGCCTGCCCCCCTCAGCAGGGCTCGCTGCAGAGGATGCCTTCTCGAGGCCGTGGACCCCAGGCCTCTTCTCGCTTTCTCCCATTTTCCTTGATCCACAAGGTGCTTCTCAAGGCGAGGAGGGACAAGGCACAGGGTGATTCTGGTAGCCCCAGACTGGCCCAGCCAGTTCTGGTATCCAGATCTCCTCAGTCTCAGCTCCAGGCTCCGAGGCAGCTTCCAGCCCGCCCAGACCTGATCTCAGTCAATCAGGGAAGGTATTCCATCGGACCTTCAGTCCCTGCACCCTGGCCCTGACTTCTAAGCGGCTAGAGTTCCAGGCCTTGGGTCTTTCCGTCGAGGTCCTCAACGGTCTTGAGGCATCCCATAAGAGTCGGCCAGGAAATGCTATGCCTTCAAATGGAAGAGATTCTCCATTTGGTGTCAGAAGAGCTTGGACCCTTCCGCCTGTCCTTGGCAAGCATTCTGGACTACCTGTGGTCCCTTTCTCAGCAAGGGCTTGGTCGACGACCCTTAAGGTGCACCTGGCAGCCATCTCTGCTTACTGGGTGTGGGCGGGAAGCAGTCAGTGGTGCAGGAGAAGGTGGTGGGCACAGCTTTTCAAAGGCCTTGATCACATTTCCCTCCAGTCGAGAACCTCCACCTCCGTGGGATCTACTGCTGGTATTGGCCAAGCTCATGGGCAAGCCATTCGAACCAATGCATAGATGCGATATCTTCCACCTGTCGTGGAAGACCGCCTTCTTAGTGGCTGTCACGTCAGCCAGAAGGATGGGAGAGCTCCAGGTGCTTTCCATCGAGGTCTCTTATCTGGTCTTCCACAGGGACAAGGTTGTCCTGCGCCCCCACCGAAGTTCCTTCCGAAGGTGGTGTGGAGTTTCACCTTAACCAGGTGTTGACTCTGCGGTGTTCTACCCCAATCACACCTCGGAGGCTGAATATAGGCTCCATACTTTGGACCCTAGAAGGCTCGCTTATTATAAGGAGCAGACGGCTGAAGTTCGGGAGAGGTTCGTAGCTGTTTGTCACCTCGCTGAAGCCGCACCTGGCAGACCTGCAGCAAATGGACTGATAAGCAGGTGGGTCACTCCTGCATAGATCTCTGCTATAGGTTGGCGGGCATGGAGCCTCCCAGAGGATAGAGCTCATTCTACCGCCATACCGCTGCATCGGTGGCTGCTTCAGGGATGTCCCTATCTAGGATATCTGCAGGGCTGCTACCTGGAAGTCGGCACATACCTTCATTACCCACTACCACATCTACCTTGAGTCACGCCCGGGATGCTGGTTTTGGGGCCTCGGTTCTCAGTCTTTATTCCCTAAGTAGGAGGTGTCGCTTGCCTCCCTCCTCCTGGAGAACTGCTAGGAGTCTGTCAATAAGTGTGGATGAACAACATATCCATGTCCCTAGAAATACAGGTTACTCACCTGTAACAGGAGTTCTAGGAATGGTATATGTTGTTCATCCCACCACTCCCAACCTCCCGGCTTTGGCCAACCTGGCTTCAGCGGGCTAGATCTGGCATCATGGGGCTGAGCCAAGAGTTTTACCACCCGGTGGGTGGGGAGCCAACTTGAAGACCTTCCGGCAAGATTTAAAGTGGCAAGGAACCTGCCAATAAGTGTGGATGAACAACATATACCTAGAACTCCTGTTACAGGTGAGTAACCTGTGTTTCTTGGAAGATATGAAAGTTACATATTTACCTAATTGTTGAACTTCTTGAATATCCATGAATTATCACGCCACCCACCATCCCTGGACACACTCCAGTATTGTTGTGTTGATTTTCAGCCTTTGTACTTGCTTTGGGCTGAGGGACACTGTGATCTTACATTGATTTGCTCTTGCAGCAGGTAACACCTTTAGGACTGAAGTTGGCAGGCACTAGGACCCCACGGAAATGTTCTAGGTAGCAATACCCAGAGGAAGACTGCCCACTACATTGGGCAGCCCCCAACATTATGTATGATATAAAGGGTGGTCCTTCAGCCCATCCCCAGTTCTTTTCTGCGTCGACTGTGCAAGTGAACTCCATAGAACACCTTCAGCTAGTCAACATCTATACCATGTTTTCAATGCATCTTTTATTTCCCTTTTTGATAGTTTTCAACAAATTTGTGGATGTCGTCTTCTACCATTGTCGATCGAGGCACCCTTCAAGTCGCGTGTGTGACAAGCAGATCCTGCATGAAGACAGCCTGGCCTAGGCCAAGACCATATCGAGGCCTGCCAGCCTGCCATGATTTCAGTCAGCGTCTGCCAGCTCGAAGCCAGAAGACCTTCAAAGCCTTTCAGCTTAAGAAACAGATATATTCCATGGAGAAGAAACTGTACTGCAAGAGCTCTTCATCCTCTCCCTCTTCATCATCTTTTCATAAGAAGAAATCAAGAGGCAAACACAAGCACTGGGACAAGGAGAAATCCTGGGCAGAAGGCTGCTGTTGGTCCCGGCAAGTTGGCAACCCCTCCTCCTCTGAGCTCCCAGTCTCAAAGCCTCCCTTATCTCCGTTACAGAAAAGCTCTTTGGGCCATGGGAGATCCTCCCACACCAGCTGCTCGAGCTTAAGCCCATTACCCCTGGGGGCTATAAGATTAGTGGCTCAGCTGGTGGTCCTAAATCTGTCACCATCCTGGCCAGGTGTCCACGAGTCCGCCCGACATCCAGGGCTGTCGCTAGTAAGCAACAGCAACAGGGACAGTCGCCCTCTTACACCAGGAGCAATGGGTATACGTCCCGATCAGGAGTGCCACCTCCTCCGCAGGCATCCGTTGGCTAGTTCCCCAACCTGGCCTCTGCCTGCTCCAGTCACCTCTATGCCAGCCTCCCAGGCGCCCCTTGGGAAAACCTGGCATCCCCAGTAGGCCAGTGCCTGAGGACCTGATGCCTGATGGTCAGACGTCCGGATCGTACTCCTCCAACACCCGAGGTACTCCTTTGGCCTTGACACGGATGACCAGGACCAGACTCCTCGATGCCAGGTTTTAGCCGTCCAACTTAGCGGCCAGAACCGTCCAAACCCATCACCCACCACGGGTCTTAATGAGCTTTTTGCTGCATGGTGGGCCTGTTTCAAAGATAAAGAGGCCCGTCGACTCCTGTAAGGCTGGCTCCCCAAGGGCCATCCTCAGTCAAGCCCTCGGGCTGCCCTTCACCTCCACCTCTAGGAAGCTGACAAGGACCTTCCTTCTCTAAAGGAACGACCATGCAGGCCCCAAGGTCACCTTCCCCTCTCCAGATCGGAGGTCTCGAGATCGGATTCCAACTCTTCCACAAGCCATGAGGATTCAGACCTTCCGTTCGACCCTCACGTCAGAAAGGATACCCGCACTCCCTGCCCACCAGCGACTCTGTTTATGGATGTGATGCGTCACATCCAACAGTTGAACAAATGGAACTCTGAAGACCTCGACCGGAACAGAAGAGGTTGGCTGCCTTTCTCTTGGAAGAAGGATGCCCTCCCCATAGTAGTTCCCCAATGGTCAATCTGCATACAGCACACCAACAAGCTGGCATGGGAGCGTCTTTTCTCAACCCCAGCAGTATCTGAAAAGTTGGACCGGTTGTATACCATTCCCAGGACAATCCCTTCTAAGGGGAACAACCGGAGGCAGACTCAGTTCAGCTGAATGCCACCACATCAGGTCCAGAGGTCCATGGCACCTCAGTACACAATCCCCAGATAAGGACTCTAAGTAGTTTGATCAACTGGCCAGGAAAGTTTTTCCTTCACTACTTGTGCCATCCGGTCACAGAATTTCCTTCCCACATGGTCCAGTACCAGAATGCCCTGTAGGACAAGGCACTGGAAATTGTTCAGACCATGTCAAACTCACCCAGATGGGCAGAGCTCATGGCCATCATGAAATCCGTCTCAGACATTGGTAACCATGTCCTGTGGGCTTCATCACGATACCATGGATTTGGCAGGCAGAGCCACAGGTCCTGTGGTCTGTATCCACCGATACTCTTGGCTGAGAGTCTCGGGTTCATCCAGGGCGTCCATTCCAAGATTATGGGTGCCCCTTCAGAGGGCGAGTTCTATTGGGAAGATACTCAAAATATTAATACCTATTTGCAGGAGGCAGAGAAGCAGTTACGTTAGTGCAGACTATGTACAGACCCAAGCAGTAACCTAAACAGTCCTTTCGTAAGACTGGACAACAGCAATTTCGAGGTCACCACCAGTAACGGGCTGGCTTCAAATGTAAGGCCACTACCAGTGCCACCAGAGGTTCTGCCCCATGGATCCCCAGAACCTCAGCCTGCACTTTCCATCCCCAGCCCCTCCGCCTGACTCACTGCCCAACCCTCCTCCTTCACCAGAGTCCATAGGAGAAGCAGTGGGGGTTGGTTCTCCTTCCACACTGAAGGGTGGCGTTGGATAATGTCAGACCGCTGGGTCCTGCGGCTCATCGAGAGGACACACTCTTGAATTCATGGAGGTTCCTCCAGACAACCATCTAGTACTGTCTCAATACTCTCAAGCCCACCGCTCTCATAGCAGAGAGAAATCCAGGCTCTCCTTCAAAAGAAGGCCATCGAGCGGGTGCCCCTAACAACAGAGAAACATAGTTTTACCCCACTTTTTCCTCGAGTCACAGAAGACAGGGATCTTCATTCTATCTTGGATTTAAGCCACCGGAACCAGTACATGGAGTACAAAAGTATGGTCACCCTGATAGGTCTTCTTCCCTACTACACCAAGGGGACTGGCTATGCTCCCTGGATATGCGGGCGCATTCCTCCACATTCTGATTTTACAACCACACAGGAGGTTCCTGCACTTCCACATTCAGGGCCGCCATTAACAGTTCAGTGCCTTGCCCTTTGGCCTCTCCTCGGTACCGAGGGTGTTTACCAAGTGCCTTGCCATGGTAGTCTCAGGAGCCAGGGCCATTCGTCTTCCTCTACCTCAATGATTGGCTTCTCCACTCCTCCGGGACTGGCTTGTAGAAGTACTGAGACACATTCTCCCTCTTGCAGGACCTGGGGTTACTCCAAACCTCCCAAGTCTGTGGTCACTCAGTGGCTTCAATACATAGGAGAAATCCTGGGCGTGGCACAGAGGCCCTCTCCTGGGACCCAGTGCAGAATGCTTTCAGTCCCATGCTCGGCAGCCGCTTTTGGCTCTCAAGTTCCGATCCAGACAGTGCTCAGGCTGTTGGGACATATGGCAGCAGCCATCGCCACAGTCTCCATGGCCCAACTTTAAATGTAGGTGATCCAGTGGAACCTCCGGGTTCAGTGGGATCAGAGGGTCAGATGACCTGGACCAGCCGATCCTGGTGTCCAGGCCAGTCAAGCAGTCCCTGGCATGGTGCTGATACTCCCAACCTTTCCAGAGGGTTTCCTTCCAAAGAATCTCCCACCCAGATCCTGACCACCAATGAATCAGGCCTGGGTTGGGGAGTTCATCTTGGCATTCACCAGACTCAGCATGTCAGTGGTATTTATATCAACAAGCAGGGGAGGGGGACACATTCTTATCCTCTTTGCAGAGAAGCCATGCTGCGAGATGTGGACTTGGGCGGTAGATCACCAACTGGAACTCTCAGCAGTCCACATTCAGGCATTCACAACTCTCTGGTCGACAGCCTCAGTTGGACTCTGTCCACGTGGTAGCAGAATATCTTCATTTTGAAGATCTTCACCCAGAAATCGATCTATTTGCCTCCCCATCCAAAGCAAAACTGCCCAATTTTTGCTCACTAGATCTAGGGCTTTCTGACAAGATGCGTTGTCTCTCTCTTAGGCAGGGAGGTATCTTAACATTCCCTCTTTCCTTTCTGCAACAGGTACTCATCAAGTTGCAGTCAATTAGGGACAGAAATGATCCTGGTAGCTCCATTCTGGCCTTGTCAGAGCTGGCTTCAATTCTTACAGCAACTGGCGGTGGAACCTCTGGTGCCTCTGCCCCTCCAGTCAAGACTTGCTGTCCCAGGGCAGGTCTCCTGGTCCATCCAGATCTCAGATCTCTGCATCTACATGCATGCATGGCTCCTGCAGACTTAGCCATCTCCAGATCTGGGATCTTCACAGGGTGGCAGACGCCTAGTGGCAGCCAGAAAACCCTCCACTAGGGTGACCTATGCTATGAAGCTGAAGCGGTTCTGCATTTGGGCCACTACTAGGAGATTGGATCCATTCACTTGCCCAGTGAACTTGGCACTGGAGTACCTTCTCTCTCTTTCAGATGCAAAAAGTTCAAAGTTTATTCTTTCAGATGCAGGCCTCAGTTACTCTTCATTAAAAGTACACTTGTCCGCCATTTCCACATACCATGTGCCTATTGAGGACACGTACATTGCAACAGCTGGACCTTTCCACACTTTTCTGGGGCATAATTCAGTTGAAGCCTCCCATAGTCTTGGGACCTTTTGTTTGTTTCAGAGAAACTCACTCTGTCTCCTTTGAGCCTGCCATGGGCTACGAGCTGCACTTTCTGTTGTGAAAGGTGTTCTTTTTAGTGCCAATACTAATGCTCAAGAAGAATTTCCAAGCTTCGGGCCCTGATGTCAAGGACCCTTATCTGGTCTTTCACAAGGACAGGGTGTCCTTGAGAACTAATCTAAGTTCCTGCTGAAGGTGGTCTCAGAGTTTACCTTGGATCAAGATATCCACCTGCCAGTATACTATCCAGAGTACTCAAGCGGAGGGAGGCTCTGCTGCATACTCTGGATGTCACAGGGTGCTCGATACTATTTGGGCGCACCCATCCTGCTCGTCAGTCTGATCAGTTGATTGTGTATTTTGCTCCTGAATGGCAGGAGCTCCAATTTCTAGTTAATGTTTATACAAATGGTTGGTTAACTGCATTGTGTTTTGTTACAATAAGTCAGACGAACCCTTACTGGGCTTGGTAAAGGGTCATTCTACCAGGGGCATGCTGGCTTTTACGCCTCACTGAAAAATGTGTCTGCCGCTGACATATGTCTTGACCACCACTTGGGAGTTCTGTCCACACCTTTGTGAAGCATTACAGTCTGGACATTGCTTCTTGCCCAGGGCTGGCTTTGGACTTGCTGTCCTTCAGGGCCTCCTGTCCTAATTTCCTCTGAGGAGACTTTACCTCCACCCATCTGTCTGGGAATTCTCTACTGCTTGGGACTCTGTCCTAAAAGTGTTACCTGCTACAAGAGTGAATCTTGAAGATAGTAGTTACGTAATAACTTACTGTAACAGTAGATCTTGAGAGGAGCTTTTGTCCTGAGTACTATTTTCCACCATCCTTCCCCCTGGTGATTTCTTCTCCATCTCAGATACTTTCGTTCCTCAGTTCTCCTTTTCTGTTTTCTCACTAGCCAGTCTGTGGCGGTAGAGCTGGGGATGGGCTGAGGACTGCCCCTTTATAACATGCGGCGTCAGGCGGGCTGACATAGGGGTGGTCCCCACTGGGTATTACAAGCTGGAAAGCCTGTGGGGTCCTGGTGCCTGCCGGCTTCAGTCCTAAAGGTGTTACCTGCTGCAAGAGCGCCTCTTAAAGATCTACTGTTATGGTAGGTTCTTACTTAACTGTACATTACTGGGTTTGGTGGCTCTCTTACATGGGCTACCAGGGCTATCTTATACCCTTAGGTTAAGTGCATAGGTTACTCGTTAGTTTCATGCTGCTCACCTCCTCAGTAAAAAAGGCACTGAGGCAGTTGGGGCCGGCGCTGCTCTATGTATGTGTATCGTACGTGTATGCATGTATGTATATATATATATATATATATATATATATATATATATATACACATATATATACACACACACACACACATACATATATATGTGTGTGTGTGGTGCTGATGCACAGATGGGGCTTACTTTCAGTGCCAGCCCTCGGAAAAGTTCTGGCTCACGAGGTTCTAGTGCCTCCAGCACAGACCATTAGTAGTAATCTGTGAAGAAGATATTAAAGAAGATTAACAGTTACGTAAGTACCTAACTTTCAGCTGGCCCAGTGGTGGAGCGATAGCACTACCGACCGCCATGCTTGCAACCCGGGTTCGGGCGAGAGCAAGCTCTGGGTGTCTGCTGGAGGGTTGGGATTGAGCATCTGATGGACTGCTCTCCTCTGCTGGAGTGGACAGGCATGTCTTCTCAGCTGTTGGCTGCAGAGGCTGGATGGCAGTGCAGACTTGAGAGGCATTAGTGGGGGAGCCACGATTTCGTGAGCATGCATGCCTCCACATGCACGCCCTCTGTGCCATGGGGGATGGAAATGGACATTTGGACTATATGAAGCCCTCACCACGGGAGGGGTAGTGTGGGATTGTTGCTCCAGGTGAGTCTGGGAGGCCAAGACAGGGCAGAGGAGCCTGTCTGCACATCCAAGGAGAAAAGCGCTGTATGGAAAAAGAAAAAAGTATGGAAATTTAATTTTTCCACCCAGGAAAGCCTTCCTGGCTTGGAACATCAGTGGGTATGGAATAAGAATAAAAACATTTTGAATCTTTGAAGTTCAGGCATCTCTTAGTAACATAGAAAAGAGATGAAACAGACCTTAATAGTCCATCCAGTCTGTCTCAAGATTCCTCAGCTGTGAATCTCTCAACATCCACTATTCCCTCCAGCCTTTCCTTTCCCTCCCAATTATTCAATCTGATAACTCCTTTAAATGCGTCATAATTTTTCTTGAAGTCCACTATTGTCTTTGCTTTGATAACCTTGTGTGGAAGTCTGTTCCACCCATCAACCACCCTTTCCAAGTAGTGGTAGTTCCATATTTCCTAATGTCTTCTTTGAACACCCCCTTTCCTGTTTTAAAATCGTGACCTCCATTGGGTGTACTTTTCTCAAAGAAATAAACTCACTGTGTCCACTGTACTGAACCCTTCATGAACTTGAGAACCTCTATCATGTCCCTGCTCTCACTTCTGTCCTCCAGTGAGTACATATTTAGGGGAACAGTCGAACTTAGAGCCCCACAAAAAGTGTGGGGCTTATTCAAGTTACTATTGTGCATTAGATTATATCTGTTTAAGCCTACCGACTCCCACCCCAGCATTTGCCCAAACCCAAAATGCTATGCTGTTGACGTCAGAGCTAAGCTGTAGTCACAGGAGATTCAGTAGCCTGCAGTTCATGTTAGGCATTTAAAAGCCCCAATCAGCTGTTCACTGGTCCTGCTGTCCTCCCAGAGCTAAGTACTTTCACTGAGTAAGCCATACACTAGAAAAAGCCACTTACTCTCACAGAGCCAGGGCCTGCTGCTGGGGCCTGCCTTTGCCAGGCAGTGGGCAACGTCCCTAGGCTGTGGGACCAGTTTGTCAACATGGCAAAAGCAGCCACTGTCCTGTACTGTTGCATCACACAGCAGGATGAATTAAAATTGATTTAAAGAAAAAGTCCCTCCCTGATCAGCGAGAGGCAGCTTTACCTATCAAAAACCCTGCATATCGCCTTTCCAGCGACTAAGCGCATTACTAGACAATATTTATATACTTTGCCAGCCAAGAGGTGGAGTGCCAATATCTGTTTGATCATTAACTTGTTCTAACATGAAGGAATATTTCTGCACCAATTGGCTGAATTAGAGTTGATGAGTTTTGTGTTTTGGGCTGTGGGTATTGCTTTGCTGGTATTTTCCCTCTGCTTCCCTTCTCGACTGTGGCTTCCAGTGCCCGACAACTTGATCTTGGATGGGCTGCTTCCCTAACCCACCATTTCATACCTGCAATTTGCCTCCTGGGAAAACTTTGTATCAGCATGGGTAGTGGGAGACTTTGAAATGCACAACTCTCCTTCACGGTCCTCCAGCCATGCAGTTTTGGATGTTGCACCATCACAGTGACTGTGCTTAATCTGCTACTGACCAAACTGGAATCCCAATCTCAGTACCCAAACACTGGTTCCCAACATAGTGGGCAACCTCAGGGACAACTAGACTAACATGCTTATTCAGTGATTTAGAAATAGTATTTGGAAATCACATGTTCAAAGATGCCACTAACCTGTAAAAGCAAAGATGGTTACTGGGGCTGTTACTCAGACAGTTTTTGCAGGGCTTGTGAGCGGAGTACAGTCTGGTGCAGGGATACTGCTCTTCTCGGCAATCTGAAAATGAAAGAAACAGCCAAATAAAACACCTCTCTACATCACAAAAACAAAGAAGCTTTTATTCAGAAAGTGGTTCGCACAGGCAGTGAACATAGAGAGCAATTCATTTTTATGTTACATTTATTAAAAATGAAGAAACAAAATTAAGTAACAGGCAACTATAAATGCTGGATTTTGCTAACAGCGTGCATTAATAAAAACAAGGTATTACAGAAAAATGGTTATTAAAAGAAGAGTTGCACTTATGCATAGGTGGAATTATTTGTTCAGACTGGAAAAACTGGAGTAGATCATCGGGTTCAAAAGGGATTAGACAGGCACATGGGAATAGTGTGTAAGGCGCAGACTGGGACGGGTGAGGTAAAAAGGATTGATATGGGCACAGTCCCAAAATTAGGCAGGCTTGGCAGACTAGATGGGCTGCTAGACGTTGCCTGTCATTTCAGTTTCTATGTTGTACATTATTATTGCATGTTCCATACTGCTGTTTTGTACCTTCATTGTAAAATACTGTATATCATTTCATGTACTCCTGTTAATATATACTACTGCTGCTTTTGTATGCCTACTTGACTGTTGCATACTGTGTTTCTACCTGTCGTAATTCTTCCCCCTCCTCACGCCCACATCTGTAAACAAGATTCCTGTTGTATCTCTGTTTGTTTACCTGGTAGAACAATTTCAATAAATAAATAATTCAGGTTACTTCAATTTTAATAACACTTTCCCACTTTTCAGGCTGCGTCACCAGCACCTTGTAATGAGGGTGTTGACAAATGTTACTATCCATGACAAGCTGCAAACCATGCCCATGATTTGGCACCATTTTTATTAGTTTTACTCTCTTTCTTTTTTTTTTTGAGCCCACAGTCCCCCACCTTAAGAGGTCACTCTGTCTGTATCATTCCTCCAGTTGGGAAGGTGTGTGGGCAAGCTTCTGTCTTCATATCTGAGGCCAATTCTGTTCCTTCCTTGGCTGGCAGCTTGTGCCTTCCCTTGGAGCAGAGTGGCTACCCTCTATGATGTGCTCAGCCACAAGCCAGTCTCAGTGCAGGATTCTGGGTCTCCCACCAGCGGGTCTCCCATGGTGCAACAGAGTGCCACCACTGTGATAGCCAAGAGGTACTATTAAGTCAACACACCTTTTCAGACAACTGAGCACATCATCTTGTCAGTGTTTCTGTGCTTTCTCAGTCAGTGGGGTGAGAGCACCATGATTGCTCCTCAAGCCAAGTGTTGTGTGCAGCTGCTGGGACATCAGATGGGTGCCAGCTCAGGACAACTAATAGCCTGTAACTTCATTTTCCTTACTGTGCATCTTGCCTTTGATTTTTTTTCAGCACTGGGAACTGAGGGGTGGGAAGGGAATCATGCCATCTTACGTCAGATGTCAGAGGAGCATGTGGCCCAGCAGCAAATCAGGCACTAGCAGGAAGTGGTTGAGGAAAAAATAAATTGCAGGAGTTCAGGGGTTTCCAGTATGCTGGTGGTCAGAAGGTCAGCACCAGCTCCAGAATAATGACCTGGCTAAGGGATGGGATTGTGCAGGGGATTACAGAGAACTGGGGAAGTGGTTTAGGCAGCTAGCATGCAATATGGCCTTTGTTGAGCTGTTGCCTGTCTGTGACCGGGGACGATAGGGTTCTCCACACTAGGAGCCTCAACTTGTGGTTAAAGGAATGGTGTAGAGAAGAGGGTTCAGCTACACTGGGGACTGAGAACCAACTTGGAAGGATATGGGTCTATATAGAGGTTGTGGCCTGTATCCATCTGGGAAGGGAACTGCAGTCATCAATGGATGGTTTAAATGTTACTTTGATGAACATTTAAACTAACTAAGAAGTAGGTGCAAGTAAAAGGGAGACACACTGGTAGTAGACAAGAAGATGGGAACGAAAGTTGTGAAAAGAGAGAGGAAGAGGAGGAGGAAGGAAGGGGGCTATAGGCAAAGTGTGAATAAGGTATGGAAGGCCATGTGTACAAATGCAAGGAGTCTTGGAAATAAAATTCCAGACCTAGAGGCCATCGTGACAGAGGCTGAACTGACTATTGTGGCCATTACAGAGTCTTGATGCACAGGGAACCATGACTGGAACATAGCCATACCAAGCTGTACTCAGTTCAGGAAGGACAGGGTGGGAGAAGGGGATGAGGGTAGTATTGTATATAAGGGATGATGTCAAAGTAACAGAAATGCAGGAAACCAAGCAGGAAATAGGGGTTGGAGGTACTGTGACACACACTGGAAACACAGACCAGAGCCTCTATTTGCACTGTGTGACAGGATGGAATAGGACCCTGTCCCAGTTGTTATGGAGAGTTTGAATGCAGGGATCTGTTCTGTTCCTTCCTTTCCTATCTCTCATCTGTCTAGTTCGCAATCAAATTTCCTGTGAGACCTAGGGTTTGATCACTCCAACAGTCTCACAATTCTTTGCCTCTCACTGTCTCTCAGTCTTCCCTTATTGTTCTGTCTTTTCCTCCCTTGCACATATGCTGGTATAAAATATATACAAATCATTATGTAAAATGTAACTGATATTAGGATCCCTTTGTTTAGAAAGTATATAGTGTTACTGTTGAAATGTATATAATTATAGTTTGAGGCGATTGCAAAAAGCTATTGGGAACTCAAGGGGTTAACCTGAGACCAATTTTAAGCCTTTTGCAGAAGCTGTGATAAAGGAGCCTCAGTTCTGGAACATTGTATTCTAGCTGCACATGCCTGATATTTACAAGAACATTTTGAAAAAAACAGGATGCTTGTTAAGAAGGGGGGATTGCAAGGACTTATAAAAACAAAGCTGCAGTTTCTTGCAAGAGACAGAGATTGAAGGAAAACTCAGATGGATCTTCTCTGTTTATTCTGCCTTTGTAAATAGTTATTCTGAACAACTGTATTTTTTATTTTATTGTTATTCATAATAAAACTCTTGTTGCAAATTTTACAACTGCTTCTGGTTTTCCTGTAGCTTCCTGAACTGTGCCTCGATGACACACTGGATTAATCTACAAACCTCCAACACAGGGAAGAACCCGACAAGGCACTGGGAAGCCATTAGCACAATGGCGGGAAAAAGGGAAGGTGCTGCTTTATGGGACTTTATTGAAGCCTTCTAACTGGGGCCTTGGCTAGAATCAGGGACATCCTAGACCCCTGCAGGGGGCATTTCTCAAGCAACTACTCAGACAGCCCACTCATGATGGGGCAATATTGTACTATCTCAGGCAGAACCTGATGGGTCTTCCAAGAATCAGTCTTAGCCATTCATTTCCCACTTATGGGTCCTGTTCCAGACCCAGAGATTATTATTGTCTCTTCATCTGAGCAGTCGGGTGACCTGGGAGGCAGATGGTGCCAACCTGGGCCAACAGATGGGGATGGTGAGGATGGAGGCCTTCCTGAGGCTGGCTGAGAGCCTGACTTGGGCTGGGAGTCACTTCTGAGGTTGCTCCTCGGGCTGGCACTAAGGTCAGTAACAGGCCCCTTTCTGGCACCATTTGCAGTGCCGATGCTGGGTCTGGTGTCACTCATTTCAGGTCTGGGCCAACTCTAGAAGGGACTGTGGTCTAGACTCTGGGTTTGGCCTGGGGGCAGGGTCAGCCCTGGTAAGGTGTTATAGCAGGGATCTGGGCCTGTGGCTCCCCTTGTCCAGAGATGGTGGTAACTCTGGAAGGGTCACAGCACTAGCCTGGGGGCAGCTTCTTGCTGAAATCTTCTTGCCTTGTCACTGCTCTCCCACCTGGGAGTTCAACCCAAGGACACCATCAGGTGGTGCACTGATGTTGTCCATACTCAGGTGGATGGGTTTGCCAGGCCCTTCCCTGGGCAAGGTACCTTAAGCATTCTTGCAGTCCTGACAGAGACCTGGCCTGGTGACCTATACCCTCCTCTGCCCCTCCCTGCTCCTCCAGGTATTGCAGGTCCCTTGGGCCCATGACCTGAGAGCAGTTCTGGTCAACGACTGCTGTGTTCCACCAGTTTTGCCTCAGAGCAGATCAGGATTTATTTAGGCCTGAGATCCCTACACCTCCATTACCTGAATCCAACTCCTCCTGTCCCACTTCCTCCTCTGAGGAAGAGGATTTTTAGTCCATTTCTCCTCTGATGCAGAGTACTCCCAGTACTAGTGGCTCCTCTTGGAGATGGTGGAGGAGCTGAGTCTTAATCACTTTGTAAGTTGCAATACTGTTATCCTGGCACTGCCATTCCATGGGGAATACAGTGATGACACTTCTGTCATCCTCCATGGCCCTGGTCATTTATGGAGACATCTAGGAATGTCTGGTTCTGTCTCTTTGCCCCTCTCCAGCCTCTAGGGATGTCCAGTGCAGATACTGCTCTCCTTCAGAGTCTCCAGGCTCCATCCCTTATCTCACCTTGGAGATTTTGGTGCTGCAGACCCCCTCTGGGCCTAGATGCCCGCTGCATGACCGCCACCCCCAACACCAACTGTGCAGAGATTGATGCTTGGGAAGAGAGTTTTGTGGCAGCATGCAGTATGATGTACATTTCTGCACATCAGACAGCTTATGGAAGCACCCATTTGAGTCTCTGCTGAATTGCGAGGTAACCAGGCAGACTATTTTTCTGCCCAGGGCCTTTAGCTGACAAGGCACCAAGCGAGGGCATCTTATGACACCAACAAAGTAGCTTCCAGGCTAGTGGGAACAGCAGTCTGCATTCAACAGATGGCATGGCTTCACCTTTCCTAGTTTGTACACCTGGTTGGGCATTGGGTGCTCAACTTGTATTTCAATGAGTCACTTATCTCCAACAGGACCAGGTGTGAGTTGCCTAGGTGCCCTCCTGCTCCCAGATCACGGGAGCCTCCACCTGCCCTGGCCAGTCTCAGATCCTGCAGGACCTGTGAGGTCTCGGCCCTCCAGTGGTCAATCCCCACCAGAAGGCTGAGAGAAATTTTCTCCCTTAGGGTGAGCCAGCTCCTCACATTTTGGGAGGAAGTTTGGTACTCTGACCCATAAGTAGGAGTGAATGGTGAAGATGTGAAAATTAAGTGCTTACCGTAATTGCTGATCTTCCAGAATATCTTCATTCACATGCCCACCCAACATCCCCACTCACGTGAGAGTCTGGGCCTCTGGCCAGCTCACCTATGATGATGAACACTTAGCATCTTCCTGCCACTCCCTCGGGATCTCCCCTCAGCCCCATGGAGAGACAGCCCTGTTCTTCCTTGTGGGAATCTGTTTCTCTCAGACTCTCCAACAAAACACAAGGCAGGAACAAAAAAGTGCCTCATTTTATGGAAGCTCATGCACACAAATGCCCGCAGTCTGGGGAACAATATCCCAGACCTGGTGGCTGCAATGACAGAGGCTGATCTGGACATAGTGGCGATAACCAAAACATGGTACACCAGCAACCACAGCTGGGACATAACTGCACCGGGTTATGCCCTGTTCAGAAAAGATAGGGAGGTAAAAGGGAGGAGGTTGCCCTCTACATCAAAGAGGGCATAAAGGCAACTGAAATTCAAAACAGGCATGAGCAAAGCGGAAGAGATTAAGCAATCAGACAGCCATTCGCACAAGGACGTTTACAGACCCCGGCTCAGGCCGAGAAATTGACAAAGCATCTGCTAGAAAACATGCATGAAATAGCCCTCTCTCTCTTCTCTCCCACTAGTTTCTCTCTGGCAGACAGAACTGAGGGAAGAGGTGGTTGGTTACTGACCAAGCCCTGAGCGATGTCACTATGTCTGCCTTATGGGTGGTGTCTAGGCTATTTACAAGGTGTTCCTGTATATACAAAGAATTTTACAAGTTGCAACAAAAACAAATATATAATACAAAATTGGTAAGAAACAAGTAAAAGCTTACATACATTCAGTTACAGATGTCTAACTTTCCGTCAGCTGTATATGTTAAGACATGTGTACAGTAATTGATGCTATCAGTCAGAACATGTGCAACCAACTGCCAGTTCTTGTTTCATAGCAGTATTAAACTTTTGTGGGTTTTCTTTTTGTACATTTAGTCTGTACACTTAACTCAGTCCATACATTTAGACCGTAAATGATAAAGTCGACTCGCCATATTTATTTTATAGTATATGGTTAGAGCTTATTTTTATAAGCGATTGTTTTCAAATGTTGTTGTAAGGGCAGTTCAAAGGTCAAAAAGCTGTTGTACTATCATTGCGAAATCACATCGATAGTACAACAACTTTTACTATGACCTGCCACCTGATTAGCTCAACTGGGCTCTCTGTAAAAAAAAAAATAAAAACAAACATGGCGGTGCAATTTAGTGGCGCTTGAGCAGTGGTACCACCGACAGTTGAATTTAGAGCCGGGACACAGTGGCCATCGTGGCTCCATTTGAAAAACAAATTCTTTTTTTTTTTCTTCTAATGTTAAAACTAAGCAGTCGGAGAAGTTAAAGTTAGAAGCCGGATTGACCGAGCAGGAGTGGCAGCGGGGGATCGGGACAAGCAGGAGCTCCAGGAGGAATGGACCAGCACCCACAGCAAGTAATTTCAATAAAATAATGAGAAACAAAACAAAAAAAAACATATACTATATAAAACAGTGGATAGCTGAACATCCACAACTAAGGCACGTTTCCATCTCGGGGAGTTGATGACATCAAACAAGACCTCTCGGGCTTCGCTCGAGGTCTCATGATGTCATCAACTGCCTCAATGGAACACAGCCTTGTTGTGGATGTCCATCCATCCACTATTCTATCTGTGGTACTACTGTAACCCCTGCAAATGGGGGTTCCCAAAAGACTTCCAGGAGCTTGCTTGAATGCTCCAAGCCTGAATGGTGTTTGGCGTTTAAGCCATTTATCAGTGAGTGTTTTAGAACCTCTGGTACTGTCTCTTTAAGAGCTGTCTGCTTGCAGACATAATTAGTTTGTATGGGGGACTGTGTGTTTCTTTGATTGAGTACCACTCAAGCTGCTGTCAATTCACTCCATTTTGCAGTCACTAGAGTGCAAAGGAACCTATCTGAAAGATGTAACTGTTTGCCAGAAACCATTTAGAGTAATAATGAAATTACAGTTTGTCTAACCTGCTTTCTTTGCAGTCAGAACAGTGTCTGCCTAGTTCCCATTCTGGTTTTGAACTGCTGAACTGGTCCAATCAGTGTGGGGTAAGCTAGCTCTAAAATGTGTCTTGGGACGAATCAGAACTTGGACTCATAATCTGAGCCAGCCACAAGAGGATTGTATGGGCAGTGACTCTGGGAGATGTAGTTTAGACTTCAGCGCCTTTTTGGACCAACAGCAGCAGTCTATTGTGAGTGACAGCCAATCCAGTCAAGAACTGGGAGGAACTCAAAGGAAGTGCCAGTTTTGTCTGTTGGAGTTTCAGTTTAGATCTGGGAGTGAAGGGAAAGAAACCTGTGCTCCTTCAGTGCTCATTTCAGTCAAAAGCATAAGGCCCAGAGTTCCGGTCTGCAGCTTGTGTAACTGCTTGTTAGGACTGGATCAGTCCTGTGAAAAGAATAAAGGATCTCTGAAGAGTAGAAACCAGGCTCACCCTGTAGAAGACTGGAGAAATTGTTGAATTGCACTCTGTCTGTCAGGAACTGAATCTGCTGTGTGTTCTCCGGTATTGTGCAGTAATTGCGATCGGGATAGAAGCAGCCTGCCTGGTATAGTACTTTCTTTTTACCATATAAATGTGTGAAGAGTTTCGTGGAGCTCAAGAGTAGCCCTGCTGGACGTTGAAGGACCCTATCTTGTTTGGAGGTCGTGAGTACTAATTCAGGTCGCTCCTGTTGAATTGCCACATTAAATCCAAATGGAATCACTGTACTGCTGACTGTTTAAACTAATTTTTCTTTTCACTGTGTGAAAGGCCCCTACCAGCTGCCACGGTTTGGACTAGCCACTAGGGCTTGGGTACCCAGGACAGTAACTGGTAGGGATAGACCTGTGCACAGAGCCATAGGTAGATAGTAAAGTGATAAGCCAATTAACCTGATTTCCCTGTCCTTGTTATATTCCCCTAAATAAATCCGAGCTGCTTGTTTCAGCAAAGTTATACTGCCTGAGGTATTTGTCAATGTTAAAGTATTGTACTGTGATTGTTGCACTGTATCTTATTGTACAGGAGGTCCCAGTGCCTGAACCACCCCACAGGGGTAAGTGTATACTGTGAAGGTAATTCCGATATATTGTGTGGGCCACTAGTGGGAAGAAAGGGGTTGCAGTGTCCCAGAGGGCTGTGACCAAGTAAGTTTAACTATTGCAAACCCTGACCTCTGGGTGGAGGCACCCGCCATTAGATCAGGCCCCTCAACCTGTTAGTGGCAAATCAGGCAGGGGTAGTAGCCCCTGGGATAGCGCCATCTAGGGTTACATCTTGGAGGCTCACCGCTGGGATTGTGTGTCCTCTAGTGGCCATATTGAACCACTATTAAGAAAAAATGGGTACCCGACAGAAGTGGCTGTGCACCGGCTGGTGGAGTGGTGTACTGGGAGGAGATTGACCCCCAAAATGCTATGCTTATCCTGGACATCCCCTGGTATCAATACGGACACTGTACAGGAGTACTTTCCAAGGTGGAAGGTTTACAAACCCTGTGGTGGTGGGTCGGCATGCTAATCTGCTCACCCACACTTTCCTGGCCCTAGTAGAGTTTAAGGATCCCATAGATAGCTCCAAAGTGCCACAGACCATTACCCCAGAGGAGCCATCACTGCCTGAGAGTGATAACTAAGTACAGTAAAGACCGGGGAATGAGCCCCACCACTGTCTGAAACTTTGAGGAGAATTTGCTAAATGGTTGCTGGGGAAGGAAAACTGTGGAGGACTTGAAGAAACTATTCTTGCCACCTGGGGTGTTCCTCCCAGCACCCTCTCCGCCTCCAGTACCTGTAATGGTGCTAAACCAATGCAGACTCATTTCTGCACCTGCCATTGGTCACGACTCTTACCGAAGGTTGAGGATCTTCTCTGGCACCTCCCACCCCCAAGGGAGGATGACTGGGAGACCTGGATAGACTATGTTGCCCCAAGTGCTAGAATGGCAATGCTCGGAAGCGAGCGAAGAGGGTTAGTGAGAGCCTCCGAGGTCCTGCCCTGGCTACCATCCGTGCTAAGCAGGGCCAGTAACCCTGAAGTGACTGCACAGGCCTATCTTGAGGCCTTGGAGAATGTGTATGGAGCCCAGATTCTGATGAAGACCTATGGTGGAGAGTAAGAGATGCACAACAGTACCAAGGGAGTTGTTGTCTGTGTATGTATCTCGGCTGGAAAAATTGTTGCAAGAATGCCTCAGAAGGGTAGTTTGCCAGCGATTGAACTGGACCGAACCAGGCTGGACAGGATCCTTAAGTCTGCCCCTTCTCAGAACTGCTGTTGCTTCAGTTACACCTGGCAAATCGACTGGAATCCCCACCCTCTTATGATGAGTTAATGAGAGAAATTCGAGGAGTTGAGAAAAGGCGACCTCGGGAGGGACCTGCACCAATAGCTGCGGCTATGACCCGAGTGACTGAGGGTGGCCCATCAAGTGAAGTTCAGGGGCAGAGGTTGGCAGTCAATGAGTGCTCTGATAAGGAAAAAGATATGCCACAATGGGGTGAACTGTTGAGAAAGATCCGGGAATTCAAAACAGTCCCTTTATGAAGGCCACGCCTGCAAGTACGGGCCCGACCTATATCCAACTGCATCTGCTATGGGGTGGGGATACCACCCATGTATCTCTACTGATAACAGCTCCAAACTCGATTCCTTGACCATGGAAGTGGAGAAACTGACGAGATGTCTCCAAATGCTTATCACGCAAGAGACAGAGATGGCACCAAGGTTGCCAGTTAGTAATACCTGCCCTGGCTCCCAGTGTGGCACCTCAGCCAGCTCAAACTCCAGAAAGTATGTTTTGCTATAATTGTGGGAAAGATGGGCACATGAAAAGGAATGCCGGTCCCAAAAGACACTGACAAAGTTGCATATAGGCTACAAGGAGAGCTTCGGAGAACAAATCAGTGGTTAAGAGGTGCACGAAATGATCCCAGTGAGGGCACCAAAATGCTAACTCACCGTCCTTTTGTGGCAAGGTCAGTTGCCCAGGCCCCACTACCGCCTCTCCAGACTGGTCCAGAATAGTGGGTCCCTCCATGGAGACCACTGTAAAGGTGAATGGAGTGTCTACAAGAGCTGTATTAGACAGTGGCTCCCAAGTGACAATTATGTTCCAGGATTGGTATCAGAAGCATTTGTCAGGCGTGCCCTTACAACCATTAGAAGGACTGCATGTATGGGGTTAAGTGAAGGCCTACCCCTATTCCGGGTATATCCAAATTTGGCTGTCTTTCCCACCTCCGTGGCTGGAGTGGCCGAACAAGTAGAGACCCTAGCCTTAGTGTGTCCCCCCACTGGACTGTATGATGGTGTCCCTTTGTTGATTGGAACAATGCTCATATTGTTAGGAAGGCTGGCACAGTTGTGTTATGAAAAACAGGGTCAAAGACTAGTAGAGCTTTAAGAGTTCCGGCTTTAATTAAGAAGGCCTATGAGGCACAGAGAGATGCTGAAAAAATAGAACCAGAGGAACCGGTCGAATTGTATGGAAGAAGGATCCTGAGTCTCTGATCCTGGCGCCAAATGCCCAGTGTACCTTACAGGAGAGGTCCGTATCAGAAAGGATGTTAAGAATAAAATATTAATGTTGGATGCACCAGGCGATGGAAAATTGCCAGAGGGACTGCTGGTCAAGCCTAGTATTTTGCCCGCTAGAGCCCATGCTTATGCCAGAAGGTAATGGTCCAAGTTCATAATGTGTCTGAAAGAGACATTCGAGTAAATAGAGGTTGCATCCTGGCTAATGTGCATTGTGCAGACACTGCAGTGCTGCCCAGCAGCAAGAGTTCAAGGAAGAATGACAGAGTAACGCCTGACTTGTTTGATTGGCGACTCCCGCTGCCAGCTGAATGGAAAGTGAAGATCAGTGAGAAGCTTGCCCAGAGAGACCAGGTGTTTTTCTTTAAAGGAATGGGATGTAGGATGCGTGCAAGGAGCTGAGCACAATATCCGGCTGCATGACGAAAGACCATTTCGTGAGAGGTCTCGACGCCTGGCACCTGCTGACATAGATGATGTGAGACGGCATCTGCAAGAAATGTTAGCTGCTGGTGTAATACAAGAATCCAGAAGCCCTTATGCTTCCCCATTGTGGTAGTGAGGAAAAAGAATGGAACAGTAAGGATGTGTGTGATTATCGCACCTTAAACGGCGGACTATCCCTGATCAGTACACAATGCCCCGCATTCAGGATGCTTTGGACTGCCTAAGCGGAGCAAGTGGTTCTCTTGCTGGATCTCACAGTGGGTACTACCAGATCCGATGGCCCCAGAGGACCGTGAAAGACAGCCTTTATCTGTCCGGCTTCTATGAATTCATGGGGATGCCTCAAGGGATTTCAGGTGCCCCAGCCACTTTTCACGATTGATGGGCGTGCAGTGGGGACATGAACTTACTAGAGTGCCTGGTATACCTAGATGATGTTGTTGTGTTTGGCAGCTCACTGGAGGAACATGAGAGCAGATTATTTAAGGTATTGGACCGACTGGAGACTTTGGCCTTAAACTGTCCATTGATAAGTGTCAATTCTTTCAAACATCAGTAAAGTATGTGGGACACACAGTATCCACCGAGGAATAGAGACCGACCCAAGTAAAGTTGAGGCCTTGACCACCTGGCCACAGCCCAAAAATCTAAAAGAACTGCAAAGATTCCTGGGATTCTGTGGTTATTATGGCGCTTCATCAAGGACTATTCAAGAGTGATCCGCCTTTACTTAACCTTACTCAAGGTATCCCCAACCCACAAAAATACAAAAGTCAGTGTCCCTCAAGACTGAAAAGTGTATTTTCATCCGAGTGAAGTATTTGGGGCCGCTGGACTCCTGATTGTGAGACTGCTTTTCATGAGATCATATATCAACTTACCCATGCTCCAGTGCTGGCCTATGCCGATCCAATAAAACCTTACGTCCTGCACACTGATGCTAGCTTGCAAGGGTTAGGCTGTGTTGTACCAAGAGCACGAGAATGGCCTGAGACCAGTGGCCTTTGCCAGTAGAAGCCTGACCCCATCCGAAAAGAACTATCCTGTACATAAGTTAGAGTTCCTAGCTTTGAAGTGGGCTGTGTTGACCAATTCCATGAGTACTTGTATGGGGCTAAAATACTAGTAAAAACTGACAATAATCCTTTGACCTATGTGCAGACCTCAGCTAAGTTGGATGCCACTGGCCATAGGTGGCTTTCTGCATTATCTACATATGACTATGCTCTCAATACCGAGCAGGTCTGAACCACATAGATGCTGATGCTCTCTCGGAGGCCTGTTCCCCAGAATGATTGGGTCCGATTGGCAGAACTCGACATTCGGGCACTCTGCCGAAGTTTGACAGGGAGGAACAAATGTCCACGGATCGCAGTGGACTGCATGGTGGATTGCTTGGGACCCTCTGAGAATTGCATACCTGCTGCTTATTGCCACTTTTCTGCAATAGACATTGGTGCACTGCCTCAGCTGGACAATGACAGTATTCGGGGCTCAATCCGCGATCCCATGATCAAAGCAGCTTTAGAAGCCCTCTATGCAGGAAAAGATGTGTCAAATTACGCTCCACTGATTTGAGAACTGTACTGTTATACAAAGAAGGTCCTAAGTTGAAACTGATCAATAAACTGTTATACAGAGAAACAGTAGACAGAGGGGACAAGTAGACAAACAACAACTAGTGCTGCCACTGCCTTCGAGACTCAGTACTGAGGTCCTTGCACAACCACATGGGGCACCTTGGTATAGACAGAACACTTGACTTGGTGAGATCCAGATTCTATTGGCCTAAGATGGGGCTGATGTGGAGCAACACATTCAAACTTGTAGTCGCTGCTTACAGAGGAAAACTTTGCCCCAGAGGCTGCCCCCTTGTTAACATCACCACCAGTGCACCCATGGAGCTGGTCTGTATTGATTTTCTGAGTTTGGAGTCAGATCAAAGAAATATCAGTAATGTGCTGGTGGTCACTGACCATTTCACGAGATATGCCCAAGCTTTCCACCAAAGACCAGAAAGCATCCACTGTGGCCAAAGTACTTGTAGAAAACTTTTTGTTCACTATGGGGCTCCACAAAGAATCCATTCTGATCAAGGGAGAGACTTTGAGAGTTGTCTGATCAAAGAGATGCTTTCTCTGTGGGGAGTCGAAAGTCCAGAACCACTCCTTACCACCCCAGGGGACCCACAGCCTGACGTTTCAACCGCACTTTGCTAGAATGCTAGGCACCCTGCACCCAAAGGACAAGCCTAGATGGAGCCAACAAATTAGCACCCTGGTACATGCTTATAACTGCACCAAAAAGTGATGCCACTGGGTTCTCCCCTACCGCCTGATGTTTGGAAGAAGCTCGACTACCAGTAGATGTGTGTTTTGGGGTCTCTCCTGATGGGGTTCAAGCTGACAACTATTTACAGTATGTGCAAAGTTAAAGGCCCAGCTAACTCATGCATACCAACTGGCTCAAACCATGGCTGCCAAAAGAAATCTGGCCAACAAAGAGCGGTATGATAAAAGGTGAAAGCACAGGAACTCCAGGAGGGAGATCGGGTATTGCTAAGAAATCTGGGACTGCATGGCAAACACAAGATTGCTGACAGATGGCACCATCTCCCTCACATTGTATGGGCAAACTAGATGATCTGCCAGTGTACAAAGTAAGGCCTGAGAACAATTCAAAAGATGTAAAACAATGCATAGAAATCATTTACTGCCCATTGGACAAATCCTGATTGAGTCTGAGCCCCAGAAGATGCCCCTCTGGACCAGTGACTAGAGCTGCTGCTAAGAAAAGATCAAGGAAGTCTGCACCTACAGAAGCAGAGTTAAAGTGTTCCCCTGCACAAGTCCCAGTTGAGCATGACTATCGGTCCATATCAGAAGAAAGTGAGAGTGACTTTGAATACTATCCTTCTTACGAACTGAGTCAATTGTTTTGGGGCAATCCCTAGTCAATACTGGAGACAAAGCTGGGCCTTCTGGACTGTCTAAGCCCCCAGCTTCATCCCTGGAGCCAATGATCCCAGAAAGTGAAGTGCAAAGCATCAGATCAGATGAAATGGAATCATTGTGCATGGTTGAACTGTTTGAGCTTTCAGGGAGGAAAATGATAGATTGGGGCAGACTGGTGATACACCGAACAAGAAGAGTATTTTGAGTGCCCTGACAGTCCACTGCCAGTGTCCAAGCTCTCCATGTGAGCCAAATGTTGTGGACTCAGAAACTGTAACTCCTGGAGCTGAAAGTGCCCCAAGTTCTAGCCTCTACCCCCATGGAGACTCCCTGACAAGTGAGGACAATGCTGAAAATGAGGCTCAGAGTGCAGAGACTGTAACAGTTCCCCTAGAAAGACTGGTCGAGCTGTAAAGCCTGTGGTGCACCTCAGTTATGATTCACTTGGGAGGCCTGTGGACTTGCCTCTCAATGTTGTCCATAAAGGAGTGTATGTGTCCCTGAGCTCATTGCCCAAACTGAGCATCAGTGCTAACTCAAGTTACTTGTGTTGCCCTCTGAGTATGGTGCCTTGCCCGTCCAGCCCCAAGGTGACTGATAGGAAGGGCCCCTCTTCAGGTTTCATGTACAAGAGGTAATAACTTGAGTTATGGTACAATGTGTGTGTAATACTGTGTAAAGAGTGACGTACTGCAATGTTTCAGAAATGTGTTCTTGGTAAAATGATGTATTGACTGATGATTACATGTGTAGCCTAATGCAAATGTATATGGTTGCAGTTGAAACTTATGAGTACTTGCTTGGCGGACGTCAAGCTTTCCCAGACCAGGAAGGTGTAACCCCTGCAAATGGGGGTTCCCAAAAGACTTCCAGGAGCTTGCTTGAATGCTCCAAGCCTGAATGGTGTTTGGCGTTTAAGCCATTTATCAGTGAGTGTTTTTAGAACCTCTGGTACTGTCTCTTTAAGAGCTGTCTGCTTGCAGACATAATTAGTTGTATGGGGGACTGTGTGTTTCTTTGATTGAGTACCACTCAAGCTGCTGTCAATTCACTCCATTTTGCAGTCACTAGGGTGCAAAGGGAACCTATCTGAAAGATATAACTGTTTGCCAAACCATTTAGAGTAATAGAAATTACAGTTTGTCTAACCTGCTTTCTTTGCAGTCAGAACAGTGTCTGCCTAGTTCCCCATTCTGGTTTTGAACTGCTGAACTGGACCAATCAGTGTGGGGTAAGCTAGCTCTAAAATGGTGCCTTGGGCGAATCAGAACTTGGACTCATAATCTGAGCCAGCCACAAGAGGATTGTATGGGCAGTGACTCTGGGAGATGTAGTTTAGACTTGCGCCTTTTGGACCAACAGCAGCAGTCTATTGTGAGTGACAGCCAATCCAGTCAAGAACTGGGAGGAACTCAAAGGAAGTGCCCGGTTTTGTCTGTTGGAGTTTCAGTTTAGATCTGGGAGTGAAGGGAAAGAAACCCTGTGCTCCTTCAGTGCGATTTCAGTCAAAAAAGCGTGTTGAGGCCCAGAGTTCCGGTCTGCAGCTTGTGTAACTGCTTGTTAGGACTGAATCCGTCCTGTGAAAAGAATCAAAGGATCTCTGAAGAGTAGAAACCAGGCTCACCCTGTAGAAGACTGGAGAAATTGTTGATGCACTCTGTCTGTCAGGAACTGAATCTGCTGTGTGTTCCCCGGGTATTGTGCAGTAATTGCATCGGGATAGAGAAGCAGCCTGCCTGGTATAATACTTTCTTTTTACCATATAAATGTGTGAAGAGTTTCGTGGAGCTCAAGAGTAGCCCTGCTGACGTTGAAGGACCCTATCTTGTTTGGAGGTCGTGAGTACTAATTCAGAGTCGCTCCCTGTTGAATTGCCACATTAAATCCAAATGGAATCACTGTACTGCTGACTGTTTAAACTAATTTTCTTTTCACTGTGTGAAAGGTCCCACCACTGCCACGGTTTGGACTAGCCACTAGGGCTTGGTGCCCAGGGACAGTAACTGGTAGGGATAGGCCTATAGCACAGAGCCATAGGTAAATAGTAAAGTGATAAGCCAATTAACCTGATTTCCCCTGTCCTTGTTATATTCCCCTAAATAAATCCGAGCTGCTAGTTTCAGCAAAGTTATACTGCCTGAGGTATTTGTCTATGTTAAAGTATTGTACTGTGATTGTTGCACTGTATCTTATTGTACAGGAGGTCCCAGTGCCTGAACACCCCTGGGGTAAGTGTATACTGTGAAGGTAATTCCGATATATTGTGTGGGCCACTAGTGGGAAGAAAGGGTTGCAGTGTCCCAGAGGGCTGTGACCAAGTAAGTTTAACTATTGCAAACCCTGACCTCTGGGTGGAGGCACCGCCATTGGATCCAGGCCCCTCAACCTGTTAGTGGCAAATCAGGCAGGGTAGTAGCCCCTGGGATAGCGCCATCTAGGGGTTACATCACCATTTGATAATCCTTGATTTCTTTACTTTTCTCAAATTATAGTTATGTTCAATACTTTTGAATTTATCATAAAGATAGATGGGTTTCAATGAAAGAAGAGTTTTATTTACTTGGTTATTTACTTTAGTCTAGGACCCCATGGTAACCAGAACTTTTAGAGATAGCGCAGCATGTGCCATGTCGATACCTTACATTAGGTGTTGTGCCATCGCCAGCACAAATCACCCAGTTCCTTTTTTCATATACATTTTCTCTACCTCATCTCCCTGGCAGACACTTCCATCTTACCCCCCATCACCAGGCTTCTCTAGAATTACCTTCCTCCTGCATCCTCTTGCACTTAGTTATACATTTGAAATAAACGACCTAGCTGGGGAGGAGGCTGAGGTAGTACAAAGTAGGTTCAGGGAGGAAGGAAGCTGCTAGCCTTCTCAGAGGTGATACCAGTACCAAGGCCAGCACAGCCAGGAAAGAAGAATAGAGGATTTTAATGACTGGCTGAGAAATGGTGCGGGAGGAGATGTTCATCTGTACTGGGGACTGAGAGGAGACCTGGTCAAACAAAGCACTCTTTTCACCAAAACAGGCTACACCTCAGTAGAGAGGGTTTGAGGATACTCAGGGACAAACTGGGGAATATATAATCACTATACTTAATTTAAACTACTGAGGGGAGGGTGGGTGTGCAGGCCCACAGACTTTGAGAGGAGGAGGTCAGTGAACCTCCCCACAGTGATGGAACAGGTCTGGAGGAGAGGGAGGGGGCAAGAACACAGCAAAGGGTGGAGGGGGTGAGGAACACATAACAAGGGTACATGGAGTGGTGCACACAGAGGGATAAATGTGAATAGAAGAATAGAGGAAGAAAGAAAGGTCAGATTCTAGGTGGAGGGTGGTGTCTCTGAATGTGCGGAGTCTTGGAAACAAGATGGATGACCTGCAAGCACTATAAGCAGACAGGAGGGTGGACAACTGGACACAGCTGCAGTAAGTGAGACTTGGGCATCATCACACCATGATTGGGACCTTGCGACCCATGGATATAAACTATACAGGAGGGACAGGGTAGTTGGGAAGGGGAGGGGTGGCAGTTAATATCAGGGAAGGAATAACTTGCATGAGGGAGGAGTCGGAGGAAGGGAGGTGGAGGCATTATGGGTTCAGTTAAGGTCCTATAGAGGAGAAAGGTGAGATTGGGGTGGTTTACAGACCACCCAGTTAGGATGAGGAGAGGGACAGGGAACTGAACTCACAAATATTGGAAGTTGCAGGGAAAGGAGAGGTGGTAATTGTAGGGACTTCAACCTACCCAAGTTGGACTGGAGCATACCATCCACAACATGTGTTAGAGTCAGGTGATCCTGGAAGAACTGCAGAGTGGGTTCTTGACTCACGGCATCACTGAACCAACAAGAGATGAGGCAATTCTTGATCCAGTGCTCACAAATGGGGAGCATGTACAGAAAATAATGGTCGAGGGAGCCACGCGTGGAGTGACCATTGCACAGTGTGGTTCCAGTTGGATATGGGCAGGAAAGCATCCTAACTAAGACCAAAATCTTGGATTTCAGGAGGGCAGACTTCAGGAAAATGGCGAAATGCTAAGCAGCCATCTGACCTTAATAGGACCACCTCTGGTCTACCCCCATCAGAGCAGATATAGGGTGGACCAAAGGCAGTCCGTCATTAAGGAAGGAATACTGGTTGCCACAGATGAGTGCATTAGGCTCAGGGGAAGAACACAAGGGCCAAAGTGCCCAGCTGTTTCAGTTCCTGGGTTGCCCAAGCAATAAGGGAGAAGAGGTTGGCCTATAGAAATTTCAGGAAGACCGAGAGAGGTGGATAGGGAAAATTACCGAAGGTTGGCAAGCAAGTCAAATGAGAAGTCCAGAAACAAGGCACAGAAGGAGCTGCAGATAGCTGAAGGAATTAAGAAAAGGAGAAGGCTTTCTTTTGCTATATGAGTGAGAAAAGGGACATGAAGGAAGGGATTGTTATGCTTAAGAAGGGGAGGAGTGGATGGAGGATAATGGGGAAAACAGAGATACTAAATTTATTTATTTATTTGAACAGTATTGGAATTACAATCCTTTGAGTCAGAGACTCCTTTACAAAGGCTCCACGTCAAGGTAATAACATGCTTTACAAACAATAGTAGAGAACATACAGTAGAAGTTAACAAGTTCTATAAAATATCACGGTACAATAATGGTGTGCAGGTACAGGTAGAACATTAATGTAGGCATTGGTTGCAAATACTGAGGAAAACCACTTAGAGACAGAGGTGGTCCAGTCCAGGTAGTTAGGCTGGACAGGCGTCTGTTGTCAGGAGAAAGGGGTGAGGAGCAGAAAAGTGGGGGGGTGGAACTAGCTAGATTGAGGGCAGTTACAGGTGCAGGGTAACAAGGAGATGGTCATGGAGGAGGGATTTGAAATGTCTGAGTTTGGGTTCAAGGGTGCTAGAGCTGGGAAGGGAGTTCAGCCATGTGGGGCTCTATAGGGAAGAAACACTGACCTAATGTAGTCCTGAGATGCGGGAGTAGTAGGCGAGTTTGGACAAGCTGTGGGTGGCTACACTTATGGATGCAGGTAGGATGAGGGGGTTAGTCCGGGTGGGGCAAGGCCACTGGAGATCTTCCTGGCAAGCAGACAAATTGGGTACTTCAGCCTGTCATTGAAGTTGAGCCACTTTGCCAAATTGTAGGCGTGCAGGTGTGGGTAAGTCTGGGACTGCCTGTGGCTAACAATCAAGCCTTGTTTAAGGAACTTTAATTCTGTGGAAGGCAGTGCCATCGGCTGCCCTGTAGACTAGTATCCATTGTCAATGAGGGACAGTACAGAGGGGACGAGATAGCAAGCTGGATAGCACCTGCAGTGGAGACCAAGGAGGATGCTGGGAACCTCCACAAAGGAAACCTACAGGAGGGTGGCATGGGACCCACAGGGGAAGGAAACAGCTCCTGGTGAGGGACTCCATTGTTGGGGGGTAGATCGGGGAGGGAGGTAAGGTGCCTGCATGGTACCATGGCTTGGAGGGACAGGGCAAATCCTCAGGATCACCAGAGCAGCTGTACAGGGGAGGAGCTGGATGTCATTGTCCACCCTAGGGACAAATGACCTGGCTGAGAAAGGGATCAGAGCAGTGCAGGAAGAGTTCGTGGGAGTTGGGGAGGGGCCTTAGACAAGTAGCATGGTAACCTTCTGGGAGGTGCTGCCTGTCTATGGTATAGGTGAGGCTAGGTGCTCCACACCATGGGATTCAATCAGTGGCTGAAAAACTGGTGCAGAGCTCAGAGATTTGGCTTCATTGGGGACTGGTGGTCCACCTGGAGTGATGCAGGCCTATACTGGCGTGATGGTCTGCATCTGTCCAGGAGGAACCAGGATCTAAGTAATATGTTTAAATGCTTCATTGGAAGCATTTAAACTAGATAAGGGGAGGAGCAGGAAATCCTAGCCCCCAAAAATCAGGCTAGTAAGTGAGGTAAACACCAAGATAGAGATGCCGATGGGGAGAAGGGCAGGGGTAAAATGGAGAAAATGACAGAGGCAATAAGGACAGGGATGAGGCAAAAGGGGTAAGCCACCAAGAAATGGAGGTTAATGAGTACCAATGCCCGCAGTCTGGGCAACAAGCTCCCTGAACTGGTGGCCTTGATGGAAGAGGGATGCCTAGCTATTGTAGCAATCACAGAAACATGGTACACAGAGAACCACTGACTGGATGTTAACATACCAGGGTACACAACCTACAGGAGAGACGGGGGAGTAGCTCACTATGTAAGGAGTAGGGATAAAACAACGGAACAAAAAGAGTAAACAGGGAGGAGAGAGGCACTGTGAGTCACGTTAGAGACTGGAAATGGCACCACAATCTGCACAGGAGTTGTATACAGACCCCATGTCAGGGAGAGGAATGAACAATGATATGACAGAAGGCATCCTTAGGATGGCAGAGAAAGGAGATGCTATTGATGGGGGACCTGAATATGCCAGATGTTAACTGGAGCACCTTTGCTGCAGCCACTTCCAAGAGCAGGGCCATGTGATGCCCTAAAGGTGGCATGCCTCAGACAACTAGTTTGGAACCCACTCATCGAGGAGCAATCTTAGACCTCATACTTTCAAATGGGGACAGTGAGAGGATCTCAGATCTAGAAGTGGGTAGTCATCTGGGAACAAGTGACCACCAAACAGTGTAGTTCACGATAAACTCAGCTACAGAGTCAAGCCATACAAAAGTGAGGGTACTGGACTTCAGGAGGGCTGACTTTGGCAAGATGGGATAGTGCCTTAGAAAAACACTAGCAAACAGGCTAGAAGGAGGGTGGAGCAACAATGGGGAAACATCAAACTGCCATCACAGAGGCAAAAGCTTTGTGTGAAACAAACAAATCAAAATGAAAAAAAAGCCACTATGGTTCTCAAAAGAGGTGGCAAGGAAGGTTAAGGAAAAAAGATAGCATTTAGGAAGTATAAGGAAAACACAGAAGGAGCAGGACAGAGAACTGTACCAGTTAAGACAAAAGAAACAGGAGGGAAGTCAGAATAGCAAAGGCCCAAACTGAGAAAAGATAGCTAACTTGGTTAAGAGGGATAAAACCTTTTATCGTACATCAGGGAGCATAGAAAGACAAAGGAGGGCTAGTGAGGCTAAATAGAATGGATGGTGGGTGGAAGAGAGGACAGTGAAAAGCAGGGATACTGAATGAATACTTCTGCTCAGTATTCACAAAAAGAGGAGGAGGTGAGTGCCAAATCCAATTAACAGAAGCACTCTGGATAGGTGGGTCGATCCCAATCCTTTCACAGAAGAAAGGGTTCTGAAAGAACTCCTAAAACTGAAGGTGGACAAAGCAATGGGGCCTGACAGAATTCACCACAGAATCCTAAAGAATTAAGGGTGAACTAGTGACACCACTGACTACCCTTTTTAACAAATCATGGGAGGATTGTGTGGTACCTGAGGACTGGAGGAAGGCAGATGTGATTCCCCTTCACAAAAAGTGGGAGCAAGACAGAGGCAGGAAACTACAGGCGTGTCAGTTTGACCTCTGTGGTAGGGAAAGTGATGGGATCACATCTGAAGGAAAGAACTGTTGAGTACCTAGAGGCCAGTGGGGCACAGGACCCAAGGCAGCATGGGTTCACAGTGGGAAGGTCATGTCAGATGAATCTAATTGATTTCTTTGACTGAGTGACCAAAGTAGTAGACCAGGGAGGGCTGTGGACATGGCCTACCTAGACTTTACAAGGCATTTGACACAGTCCCACACAAAAGATTAATAATCAAATTAACCAGCCTGAGGTGGGTCCCACGGTGGTAGCCTGGGTAAAACATCGGCTGGACAACAGGACACAGAAGGTAATTGCAAATGGAGTCCACTCTGAAGAAAGAGGAGTTACTAGTGGGTACATTGTATAGGGTTCAGTACTGGGTCCAGTCCTTTTTAATGTCTTTATAAGCAGACATTGCAGAGGGACTAGAAGAAAGATGCCCCTTTGCAGATGACACAAAGATCTGCAAACAGGGTTGATACACAGGAGGCGTGGAAAGGATGAGAAGGGACTTGGCCAGGTTGGAGAAATGGTCATAAGTATGGCAGCTTGGATTCAATGCAAAGAAGTACAAAATAATGCACCTGGAAACAAAAACCCAGGGAAGAGTGCACAGTTGGGGGGTAGTAACAACAACAAAATGGAAAGGGACCTGGTGGTATTCATTTCAGATGACCTTAAGGTTAGCAAGCAATGTGAGAAGGCAGTAGGGAGGGCTGGGGTATACTGGGATGTATAGAGAGACATCACCAGCAGAAAACAGGAAGTTGTTATCCCTCTATACAGACAGTTGGTGAGACCCCATCTGAGTACTAGGTCCAGTTCTGGAGACCCCATCTCTGCAAGGACATAGACAGGATGGAGGCAGTCTAGAGGAGGGCAACTAAAGTGGTGCAGGGTCTGCAAGAGAAGCCATGAGGAGAGGCTAAAGGAGCTTATATGTATAGCTCTGAGGAAAGGAGGGAGAGGGGGACATGATAGAAACTTAAGTACCCAGCGGAATCAACAAAGTCCAAGAGGGTAGCATCTTTCAGAAAAGAGATGTGCAAAGAACAAGAGGACACAATTTGAAGATAGAGGGGACGGTTCAGGGCAATGTGAGGAAGTATTTTTTTCAGAGAGGGTGGTGGATGCATGGATCAGTCTTCCTGAGGAGGTTGTGGGGTCTAAAACTGTGGGAGAATTCAAGAATGCATGGGACAGACATAAGGCAATTCTTGTGGGGGTAGGAAGAAATAGGCTGTTGGTTAACTAGGATCTGCAGCTTATCCTGTAGGTAAGAAATGGGCAGACTACGTGGACCAAGCAGTCTATCTGCTGTCAAAGTCTGTTTCTATGGAGGGCTTCAAGGGAGGCAGCTCATATGGCAATAGAAAGCCAGTTTTAGAATTGACTGCGGTGCTGAGGGAGGTGAATATGGTCATGGAAGAGAGAGGAGTTGAGGGTGATTCCCAGGTATTTGAATGTATTCACCTGCTCAAGGGGATGGAGAAGGTTGTTGTGGATATGGTGGGGTTCCTTTGTGTCTGCTTTGGTGATGGGAAAATAGCATAACCTTTGTCTTTTTATGATTCAGTACAAGTCTGTGGTTGACAAACCAGGATTCAACAATGCTAAACGATTTCTAGAGGGATGTTTGAAGGAGTTGGAGTCCGTATGGGAGGAGTAGAGGACCACATCATCCCATATAAAAGTTTTTCAGAGCAGGCCTTGGGTAAGGAATTGAGGAACAGGCTAAATAGAATGGGTCCCAAGATGGAGCCCTGGGGTACACCAGAGAGCACTGGGAGGGGTTGGAGAGGGTACCATTTATTTTGACCTGCTGGGAATGACTAGAGAGGTAGTCCACAAACCAGGCCATGACCACCTGGGAGAGGCCAAGGTGGGAGAGAGACGGTTAGGAGGAGGGTAAGATTAACAGTGTCAAACGCTTCGACAAATCAAGGAAAGATGAGCCGCACCAGGCGCCCGTTATCTAGGGCTGAGTGGATAAAACTGGAGAATTCAAGCAGGGCAGTAGAGGTGTTATGCCTCACTGGAATCCATGTTACTGTTTAGTGAGGAGGTCATATTTTGGTGAGGTGGTCAGTAGAAGTTGATCTGAGGCGATTTTTTCAAGGGCTTTTGAGAGGATAGATATTGGGCGATAGTTACCGGGGAAAACGGTCCACACTTTTGTGAATAGGGGTAATGATAGCAGTTTTCCAGATGGAGGGAACTTACCAAGGCAGAGAGAGCAGTTGAGGAGGCAGGTGAGGGGGCGGACCACATCCAGTACCAGGCAGGAGTTTGAGGTCCAGGGTATCGTTGCTGTGACAGGCGCCAGTTAGGGCTTTAAGGAGATAGGGCTTAGCTTCCTGAGGAGAGAGAGCTCTGAAATGGAATGGTGGGTGGGGGGAGGGGACTGGGGGAATAACGAGATAAAAGAAGTTGGGAGAAGTGTAGAGCCTAAGATCGAAAAGGAGGAGTTAAGTGTGTCAGCGACGAGTTGCAGTTCGATGGAGATGGAGCCATTGACATTAAGTTGGGTTGAGAAGGGCTGTGGATTTGCCATTGATTATCTTCATGTTGTCCCAAAATTTGGGCGGTCCCCAGGTAGAGGTAAGGGAGGTTCTGAAGTATCTCAGATCTGGCTTTACGTAAGGCCCATGTGCAGCTGTTCGGCTGAGACAGCCCGGTAACAGGCTTACCAGAGTCTAGGACTTTTGCCAGAGGTTGTCTCAGGAGCACATCTGATTAAGTAGCATCTGTGAGATCCAAGGGTGTCAGGACCTTTAAAAGTATCGTTTGGTGAGGGGGCAAATATGTCACAGGCATAGTTGAAGGAGCGAATGAAGTAGTTTAGGGCAGAGTCAATGTCTCGAGCAAGGTTTATTGGGGACCAGTCCCAGCGGGCAAGGTGGTCTTTAGTAGACCCAGCTTGCCAGGTTTGAGCTGCCACCAGAGGACAGTTTTGGGGTGGTTTCTTTATCTTGCATGACCAAGTCAGAGTAAGCGTGGTCACTAGGGCATTGGGGAGCACAGTGGCATTGGTGATTTTGTGGGGCAGTTGGACAGAACAAGGTCCAGTAGGGTGGAGGTGCCATTGGTGGGATTAACACTGGTGGGTGGGTAACAAGTTGAGTGAGGTCAAGAGCAGCAATAGCATCCTTGTAGGGGAGGCAGAGTGAGAGAGCCAATTTATGTTGAAGTCCCGAGAGTTAATTGTTCAGACTTGGGGGAGGCAGGAGAGGTAGTCCATTAAAGATTGGAAAGTGAGTTTCTGGCTGCATGGGGGAATGTAGATGGAGGTGATGACCAGAGGGCCCTGGTAGGTACCCGTGTAATATTTAGTGATAGAGCTTGGCACCAGCCTCCTGCTGGTGGAGGGCATACCTTGAAGGGACTCTCATGAGGTAGATAACACAGCCACCTACATGTTTTCTGACTCTGTCTTCCCAGAACAGGGTGTAACCAGGGATAAAGATAGCTGAGTCGGTGGTGGATTTTGAGACCAAGTTTCCACTATAGTTAGGATGTCTGGCTGGTGTTGGGCCATCCATACCTGGAGGTCATCAAATTTTTTAGAAGGCTGCAGATGTTCATGGATGCAATGCAAAGTCCGGAGAGGGGGCAGTGCCAGGAGGGGAGGGGGGGACCTGGGTTTGGTGGAATGTTACCAGACATGAGGAGGAGGGAGAGTGTTTGAGGAGCAATTTGCAGAGCGGTCTGATGCGGTCAGGAGCAGTGGAATGGGGATGGGTGGGCTGAAGGAGACAGGTATGGATGGGTAGGGCATGAAGGAGGGTATAGACAGAAAGAGGGGCCAGGGAGTTGGGGTGGGAGGCGACTGGGGGTAGGGAGTGCGTGGGTGGGTGGGTGGCAGGGGGACAGGTAAGGATGGTGGTTAAATGAAAGTACTGAGGAGGGAGTGAGAGAGCCATCTGGAAAGGGGCAGCAAGGGTGGGGAGTAGGGTAAGGAGGAGGAGAATAGTGAGGGGTGAGAAGGGTAGATTGGAGCAGCGTGGTGAGTGAGGTCATGCCTAGCAGACTAGCAGGAGAATAGGGGACAAGAGGAGCTGTACAGGGTACTAATGGGCATCAATTTGTGGTGCAGCCTAGATAGCACAGTGGAAGAGTAGCAGACTCCAGCGCAGAAGGTACCAGGTTCGAGTCTGGGGGAGGCTAGGAGGGGCAGACTGAGGAAGGGGATGAGGGGGTGAGAGAGATGTGGGAGCAGGAGAGTCGACGGAGATGTGTGCAAAAGGGGAGTTGGGTGGAAGTAGTGACAACACTGCCTCCTAGTGGTCAAGGAGAGGAAAACAGGAAGGTGGAGGGGACAAGAGGAGTTCGGGATGAGGAGAGGACTAGTAGTGGAGGGAGGAGGAGAGAAAGGAGGAGATGAATAGGTGCGCTACACCATCTCATGGCGAGGAGTGATAACCTGCTAAGGGAAGTACAGACACTTAGAGATTGGATCATGTGACAGGAAGATGTCAATAAATTGAGGCGCCCCTGGGTGGGAGGTGGCTGGAGTGGGCAGGAGCTAACACTCCACACAGTAGTAGCTGCTCTGCAGGGGTACAGTAGTTACCTTTAAGGGCTCACGGTCCTCTCTGTCCCTGCTGGCAGTGCCCACTGTTGTGTGTAGTGGGGATGGGGTCCCATGGCTTAAAATAGGGAGGAAGACAAAGGAAAGGAATTAGCACGCAGCGGAAGGAGGTGAGTCAGGGAGAAAGCTGAGCACTGCTCCCAGTGCGCATGCATGGGCTGGGAAAGCGCCAAGCTGCCAGGGAAGGTCTGGGAGAAACAATGGGCCTAGGAGAAAGCCAGAGGATGCCTCAACCACGCAGTGGGCCTCAGACAAACCCAACAAACAGGCAGAGTACAAGAGGTAAAAACCACTGTGCGATAGTAAACAGCTGAAATAACAAGTAACAAGCTATGAATGTAAATTGCAAATGCATTAAATAGCATGGATAGCGGTCACTACATAGTTTAAACAATACAGAGGTAACAAACTGTAAATATTTGTAAAACCCTGCAAACAGAGAGGAAAAGCTAACGAGATGAACCAGAGATGACTAGGAGGGCCCACCATGAGACCCAGAAATAGTGGTTCAATGGTTATGCATACAAATAGTCACTGAGGTCTTTTAGAATGTCTTAATTCCTCAGAAAGCTGGTTAAAACCCCAGCACTTGGTGAGGAACAGGTAGGAACAGAAACAATCAGTAGCTCTCAGAGGGCAGTAAATGTGAAGAAGAAACACCCCACAGAGTAGTGGCTGCTCTGGGAGGTAGAACAGTTACCTTTAAGGGCTCCAGATCCTCTCTGTCCCTGCTGGCAGTGTCCGCTGTTGTGTGTGGTGGGGATGGGGTCTCGGCCTTTAAGGGCTCTGTGGTCCTCTCTGTCCCTGCTGACAGTGTCCGCTGTTGTGTGTGTCAATGAATATTTATGTTCCGCCTCCACCAGGGAGAAGGGACGGACCAGTGCCTTCAGGAGGGAAAAAGAGGAGCAGGGGAGGGAACACAGATGCAGTGATAGATGAGGACAGAGTGAGGGAGGGGCTGCTGGCATTGAAGGTGGACAAATCACCAGGCCCGGACAGAGTACATCCAAGGGTACTAAAGGAACTGGCTGGGGAGCTGGCAGGGCCACTGGCAGACCTATTTAATAGTTCACTAGAGTCAGGAGGTGTACCACAGGACTGTAGTGCCCCTCCACCAAAGCAGTCCCAAGGATGACCCAGGAATTACAGACCAGTCAGTCTGACCTCCATTTTATTTATTTATTTATTTTTATTTTAGTCTTTGTAACCAGGTAAGGTCCACTAGGCACAAGTGCCTGTTTTCAGGGTGCCTGGGAGCACTAGGGGTTAAATGACTTACTCAGACTCACACAGTATGCAAGTGGAGGTTGTGAGAATCAAACTCAGGTCTGGTCTGCTGGATGTATCAAGCTTGTTCACTCCTCATTCCTCTAACCTCTAGGCTATACTGCCGTTGCAGGCAAGCTCATGGAGACCATACTAAAGGAAAGGTTGGTGGAATATCTAGAGGAGCATGGTCTTCAGGATGTGAGGCAGCATGGGTTCATGGGGGAAGAGATCGTGTCAAACAAATCTGATTGACTTCTTTGACTGTGTCACTAAGACAGTAGTCAGGGGGTAAGAGGTAGACATCCTCTGTCTTGATTTCAGCAAGACCTTTGACTCTGTGCCCACAAAGGTTGATCAGGAAGTTGGTGGATCTTGAGGTTGGGGAAAAGATGGCCAGAAGGGTGGAAAACTGGGTGAGGACAGAACCCAGAGAGTGGTTGTGGGGGAGTTATCTGGCACTAGAGAGGTAACTAGTGGGGTCCCACAGGACTCGGTGCTGGGGCTGTGTTGTTCAATGTCTTCATCAGTGATATTGGAGATGGCATAAAGGACAAAATGTGCTTATGCAGATGACTCTAAGCTCTGTTGTAGAGTGGACACAACTGAAGGGTACAGGACCTACAGAAAGATCTGGAAAAGCTGGGAGGTGGTCCAAGATCTAGCAGCTTGGTTTCAATGCCAAGAAATGCAAAGTTATGCATACTGGAGCCAAGAATCCCAGGACAGAGTATTACCTGGGTGGAGTCCAAGTATCTGCATCAGAGGAGGAGAAGGACCTGGGAGTGATGGTCACTAGTGACCTGAAGCATTCCACACAGTGTAAGAAAGCAGCAGCAAAGGCAAACAAGATGCTGGGATGTATATCTAGGGGATCAGTAGTAGGAGAGAGAGGTTATACTGCCTTTGTACAGGTCACTGGTAAAGCCGCATCTGAAGTATGGAGTTCAGTACTGGTGCCACACTTCAAAAGGACATTAACCTGCTGGAGAAGGTCCAGGGGAGGGCTACAAAGATGATAGCAGGTCAGCAGGGTAAGGCATACAAGGAGAGAGTGAGGGCACTGAACATGTACTCCCTGGAAGACAGGAGAGAGAGAGAGGGACATGATTGGGACCTTCAAGTACTTGAAAGGGATAAATCGGTTGATAAGGAGAGTCTGTTTAAGCTGAGTGGTAACCATAACATGAGGGGCACAGTCTTAATCCTTAGGCTGCTGACAGAATTAGAGCGTATAGGAATTCTGGGACTGATATCAGTCTGCGGCTCAGCAAGGGTTAAGCTGGATGGTGGGAGGTTTAGGAGGGAGGTCAGGAAGCACTTCTTCAGAGAGAAGGTGGTGGACACTGCAATGAGCTTATGGAGAAGTCATCTTGTTGAAGACAGTGGGCAGCTTTAAGAGAGGCTGGGCTAGGCATAGGAGGAAGTAAGGATCATGGGTAAAGAGAATGGGAGAAGCGGGAGAAAGGGCAGGGACATTAGCTCAAGATGTGGACCCTGCAATATGAGCAGACTTGATAGACCAAATGGCGTTCTTCTGCTGACTAACCCGATATGTTGCTTGCAGGACTCATGTGCAGGGGCGCCGGTCACCAGTGTGGAGCCTACGAGGGATTGAACCTCAGCCTGTGGCCAGAGATGTTTTGCATCTATTTTCACCATGAAGCCACACACATGCAATAGGTGGAGTGTGCGAGTTCCACCCCTGCGGACATGCCTCCTGCATCCTGTGCATGGCCCTTCCCTGTTACCTGTGGGCTCAGACTGTGCTGCCACCTGGACACTTCCAGGTGGCAGGCGAAGCAGTTACCCCGAGGAGAGAGCAGTCCTAGGTGGCGCTCAGTCCTCCCTCCCCAGCTGGCCCCAGCGCGACCCACATCCATTTGAAACTGGGTCACTAATGTGGCTGGAGGGTAAGGCACTAGTGCCTCAGCCCTCCACATCACCTGGCTGGCCCACCCAGTTCCTTTATACTGCTATTAAGTGTACACCTCAACAGAGCCAAACTTCAATCTTCACTTGCCTAAGCTTCTCTTCTTTTTCTGTTTTGCTTTCTGTTAGTGTGCTGGCTTCTCCTTTGTGCCAGCCATGTCCCTATGGTTGTAAGATGGCCCAGTAGGTATTGTGAGTTTATGCCTGACAACTGCTGAGTCTACCATCATCTCACTAATTGGGCCTCTTCAACTATGGGCACCAAAGTGTGGGGAACCAGATGAGCAGCCTGGTAGTTAAAGAGGACCACTCCTGTGGTCTGAGTTGTCAAACTAGTAAGTTCTGCATTTCCCCAGCCGACATATGGGAAGGAAATCTCTCTTAGGGCATGTTTTCCTTTGACCTTCACCCCCTCCGGATGGTTGCCACTACAGATGCTAGGACCAAGTCAGCTCTAGATGAACTGGCCTGAGATGCTGGTATGAGTGTCAGTACCAACCAAGATGCCATTCACTGCAGCATCATCCATGCCATAGTTAGTTCCTACCTTGATGTTATCCCTCGTGTTGTCCTCAGCACCATCTTTGATGCAGGCAACAGTTCCTTCCTCAGTGCAGCCTTCATCAATTTATAACCCACAGAAGGCACACTCTTACTCAACTTAACATAGAAACATAGACTTTGTGGCAGATAAGGACCACTTGGCCCACCCAGTCTGCCCATTTCCTATCTACTGGATAAGCTGCAGATCCTAGTTAACCAACAGCCTACTTCCTGCCACCCCACTACAATTGCCTTATGTCTGTCCATGCATGTTTGAATTCCCCACTGTTTTAGACCCAACAACCTCCCAGGAAAGCGGTTCCATACATCCACCACTCTCTCGTGAAAAAAATTTCCTCACATTACCCCTGAGCCATCCCCTCTATCTTTAAATTTGCTGTAATACACAGCGCAGTTCATACAAATGGTATTCCAAAGCAAGTTACAATTCAGGAGAGGAACAACTGTTACTATCGGGCATAAAACTGCACAGAGATGGCAGGAGGCTCAGCAAATGGTCCTAATTTTCTAAAATAATAGCTACAGCAAAAAAAAAAAACATTTTTACCATAGTCTTCCCAATAAAGTAAAACATTAGCCTGACATCTCTTCTGCAAAGATTTCTAATTTTGCTTGGAAAACAATGTTGCTAAGCTTTCCAGCTCCGTGCTCACTTGGCAGCATTAATGTTAGTATTACTGTTACCTCCTAGCAGAGTCTGGCCTGCACTCCATTAACCTTTATTGACATGTTCCATTAGTGAGAAACAGATGCCAGACCTTGCAATCCTACGTGTGTCCGGAAGGGGTTTAAATTCAAAAGCTGAACGTTGGCTCTAACATAGGAATAAAACATCTGTACAGTGAAACATATTCTTAAAACAAGAGGCTAGAGAAGAGTTTGAAAGGATGCATCTCAAGGGCACACATAATCCCTTTTCAGTGCTCAAGATGTCACAGAGGAGTACCAGCACAAGGAGCCATCAATGAAACATCTGTTATACAATGGGCTTAAAATATCCTGTAATCTGGTCAGCTAGGGTCTTTACCCATGAGTAAATTCTGTAATAACCCACACTTAAAGTCCAGGTCAACCTCACCACACAAGTAAGCCCAGCAAAAATCGTACACTACAGTTCAGAATTTTCAAGTTTAATTTGCTCGCCATCTTGAATTTGAAACTGCTTTTGTAAAACTGTCACTGGTAGTCCTCCTGATGGCAAACAAAATATCAGACCCTGTTTATAAGACTATACCTCAAAACTGCTGCTGACAATGCTCCTAACTTCATGCCTTCACCCTATTGAATGCCATGAGGAATCATTGCTCTTGGTCTCTCCCTGACACATTTTACCACCATCGCTCACAACCCCTTGCTACTCTATGCTGGCTAAAAATGAAACCTTGACCCTCTTTATTGCTGCTGTTGTGTGTGTGTGTGTGTGTGTGTGTGTGTGTGTGTGTGTGTGTGTCTCTCTCTCTCTCATCTTCTTACTCCCTATGTCCATGTCTCTCTCTCTCCCTCTCTCTGTCTCTCTGCATGGACTGTGAGGTTCACAACACAGAAACCTCCACTTTCTCTTTTCTGACTAGCTTTCCCTCACCCAGTGCTTAAAACCACAAATTGAACCACAGTTTAGAAACTTAAATAAAACAAAACTCAATGATCTGTCACTTACAACTATAAACAGCACCAAAATTTAAAATAAAAAATAACAGTACTAATGAAACCATAGCAGAAGAAGAGGTGTGGTAGTCCTTGAAAACAAAATGAGACTCATTAATGCAGCAATAACATCGTTGAAAATCTCTTTCACCACCTAAACCACATACACGCACACACACACCAAGAAACACAATCTCCTTTCACTTTTTTTTGCTTCTTGGCCTGCACAACATGACCACAATTACAGACATCTGGTAGACAGTAGTGAAGCACGCTTTCTGACATTGTCAGCCTTCCCAGCACAAAACTACCTGGCAGTCCAGCCAAGATTACTGCAGTCAGTCCAGAACTCAGTCTTCCTCATCCACTGCACAGCACTCTTGGTCTTTGGCCTTGCTCTCTCCCAGTCCCAAGCAGGGCACTCATATCACAGTTCTCCTGGTGTGATGAATCTCTCTCCTGCTCAGCAGTGCTGTCCCTGGATCTCTCCATCGCTCTGTCTTTGCTTGCTCTTTCTCACCAGTATGTATTTAAAATACAGAACATTTTTCTCATTCATTTTGAAAATGAAAACACTAATTAGGGTTTCCAATGATCGTTAATGGAAAGGACACCGGACTGCTTAGGCTTTCAATGATAGTAAGGAGAGGGACTGTTTATGTTTGTTTGTTTGTTTAAACTCAGCTTATTGATAAAGTGCACCAGTACACCATGACCAGTACATTGTCTGTGCCTACACATTACATCAAGGCAATCAATATATACAGTGGTGTCCCCAGGATGAAACCAATTCTGCATCATTTACAGCACTCTGCAGGATGCTGCAGCAGACCTACTGAATAAAGCAGTATAATTTCGGGGCGTGGCTAGCAGCCGAGCTGAGAGCAGCAATCCTCCATTACTCTGCTCCACCATTTTGATATTTAGCAGATTGTAACGCTAGAAGTGGACCAGAACTGCTCATAAAGGACAGAAATAGATTGAATAGCTACTGCAGATCACAACTGTGTAAAAATATTTGCTGTTGGAAGTATAGGTCACACCAAAATGACCGGAGGTAACAGGGCTATGCAAAAGACACCCAAGCAGGCCCAGGTACAGAAAAGGAGCATGTGGATACAAACCGAACCAGCCTTCAAAAGCCACATTACTAAAGGCAATTTAGTCCATAGATAAATAAATGGACCGAATTTACCACTCGACTGCTGGTAGCAGAAACAAAACTTCAGTCAGTTGAGGAAACAGCAGAGGAGCATCTAAGACAGCTGAAAAGGTGCTTACCACGTCATCTGGCCTGGTGAAGGAAAATATGCTTCTACAGCATTGGCTGGAGAACTTGGAGAATGGGTGCGGGGTCCTATATCCAAATTTTGGGTTTGCCTGAAGAGTCGGAGGGGAAGACTTGTGCAATTTTGTGGAACAATGGTTGCCAGAGTTCCTTCACCTGGACTTTTCAGTTTCGATAGTGAGAGCCTACAGGGTGAATGCTAGGGTGGCCCGTCTGCATGTAGATCCTGTTCACCCACCAATTCGGGCTGTACTGATGGCACCAAATTCAGTAAAAAAGCGGATGATATTTTAAGGTTGCCAGGCAGAGAGACCTCACAATGGCAAGGGAGCACCAAACACATTTTTCCCAACCTCAGCTTTTGCCACCAGACAACGCAAAAAGCCTTCAATGGAATTAGATCCAAGCTGCGCCAACTTGGGGTCCATCACGCCTTGCTAATGTCAGCGAGCTTAAAAATAGCCTACGGAGAAAAAACATACCACTTCACTGATCCAATTGATGCAGCCAAACTGCTCACTAAAATCGAGTTGGATTACTCGTGAGGGTCCAGATTCCGATTTGGAAGAGGAAAGCAACACTTGAAAGCAGAAGAGATCAGACCCAGTAAGTTATTACTTGACTAGGGCTCCTACCAAGATCTGGGCTTCTCTCAACTGTAGAATGACTGTTTCACAATGTGTGCTCCAACAGCAATCAGAACATTTTGTAACTCTTATTTCTATTTTATTGGACTCACTCTCTCATTAAAAGGGTACTTGGTTTGAGAGTGCTACAGCTTCAGTTGATGTGATGCAGTTGTGATTTTAAATATGTTAACACCCTGATCATTTAGAGCATCCTAAGTCTTTCTAGTTAATCAGAGAGTTTCAGAGATTGGGAGCAGTACTTTAAGTTTTAAGTTAAGATACACAGTTTTGGTTACTTTAATAATAAATACCTGGCCTAGTTAGGACACGAATAGAAAAGTGGGTGGATGGGAATAATGAGAGGATTCAATATTTTCTTTTTTTTTCTCAATGAAGGAATTTGGGAAGTCTCACCTATTAAAGGGGTGTATCTGTTTTTATGCTGGAATACTTTTACAGTATTTCCCCACTCATGGTGGCAATAGCTTTGGTAAATCTTTTATTATTAAGAAATGTAAGTGGAATACAACCCCTCCCCATGTTACTGTAGTAACATGTTAGGAATGCTCATCGATACTGTCTGTCTCTATCAGATTTTTAAAGTTATTTCACTGTGCACTGTCCTTAGGGCTATGCTTGTATTTGTTGCATTTGAAAACCAATAAATATAAGTTAAAAAAAAAGCAATATAATTTCAATGGCAATTAGTCCCTTTTGTCGTTCAGAAAAATGTGACACTGCCAGGATGAAGTGAATGTCACAGTTTCCTGCATGACAAAAGGGACTAATTGCCATTGAATACAATACTATTCAATAGGTCTGCTACAGCATACTGCAGAGTGCTTTAAAGTGGGTTTCATCCTGGGGATGCCACTGTACATCTCTTCTTTACTGGTGGACTTCGACAAATTCACAATTCATGGAGTCTAACACTGTTAACCAAACATCCATTCAAAGTATTTGTTGTTATTCCAGATTATTGGTGGAAACAGAAACATAAAACCTCTAGGCCATAAGCGAGCCCAATCTAAATATGCATTCCTGTGTAGGTGTTAATTTTTGTTGGGGTAACCTGGGAAAACATAGAAGCTGACAGCAGATAAGGACCGCATGGCCCATCCAGTCTGCCCATTTTTCCTACTTTATGAATATGCTGTAAACATTTACTCTGTCAATGGCCTATTTATTCATACTCCTCTGAACTGTTCCCTTGCCTAACCCATACCTGTTTGAAGCCCTGCACTCTTATTCATATCCACCACTTCCTGAGGTAGGCTGTTCCATGCATCCACCACCCTTTCTGTGAAAAAGAACTTCCTCACATTACCTCTTAATCGCCTCCCTCTAGTCTTATGCTGTGTCCTCTTGTCCTGCTATTTTTCTTATATTGAAACATGTTAGACTCTTTCACCTTGTTAATGCCCTTAAGGTGTTTGAATGTTTCGATCATATCACCTCTCTCCCTCCTTTGCTCTAGGGTATACATATTGAGCTCCATTAATCTGTCCTCATATGTTTTCTGATGCAGTCCCTGCACCATTTTGGTTGCCCTTCTCTGGACTGCCTCCATTTTGTTAATATAAGTTGTTTTCAAAGGCACTTAAAGTATATCTCAGGGATTTATCTAAGTGTGATTGTTTTTGTCAGCGTTCTTTTGTATTTGTTGCACCAACAGTATGGAATAATATTCCTGCACAAATCAAGTATAGGAAATCATAAGTTGCTTTCAAAGGCACTAAAAGTATATCTCAGGGATTTATCTAAGTGTGATTGTTTTTAGGAATTATTTTTACTATGACATGGAATTTGTATTCCTATGTATGTAACTGTATGTAATGTAAAAGTTGTTTATGGTGTTATGTGTGTGTATATTTTATTGACCACAGGTCATACCTGTAAAAGGGATTGTATCCCAGAGTACTTACCCATATACAACTAAAATCTAATCAAATATCCCTGTGTATGTGCAGCCTCCAGTACTAAATGCAGTACTCCAAGTGGGCCCTAACCAGTGTCTTGTAAAGAGGGATTATTACCTCTCTCTGACTTGTGATACCCCTACTAATACACCTAACATCCCTCTAGCCTTACCTACTTCTTTAGTGGTCTGCTTGGAAGATTTCAGGTTATCTGTAATGATGATGCCCAAGTCTCTTTCTTCCCTTGTGATTGCCAGCAACTCCCTTCCAACCTATAGGTAGCTTCCGGGTTTCTCTTCCTATGTGCATGATCTTGCACTTCTTTGTGTTAAACCCCAGTTGCCACTCTTCAGACCATTTTGCCAATTTTTCCAGATCTCTTCTCATTCTGCCCACCACATCTGGATCATCTACTCTGTTGCAGATCTTGGTGTCATCTGCAAACAGGCAAACTTACCCTCAGTCCATCTGCAATGTCACTGATGAAGATATTGAAGAGGACTGGCCCCAGGACTGATCCCTGAGGTACCCCACTTGTGACTTGCATCTCTTCTGACTGTATACTGTTTACCACCACTCTCTGTTTTCTGCCCGCCAACCAGTTTGCCACCCAGTTGACCAACTTGACCCACCCAAGCCTACCCAGCTTATTAATCAATCTCCTCTGTGGAACAGTATCGAAAGCTTTGCAAGTCAAGGTAGGCGACATCAGCTGCCCCGCTGGTCCACCACTCTGGTTACCCAGTCAAAGGAATCTATGAGATTAGTTTGATAGCCCTTCCTGTTGTGAATCCATGCTGTCTTGGATCCTGTACTCCTATGGATTCCAGGTGTTGCACTATCCTTTCCTTAAGAGTGCCTCCATAATCTTGCCCCCTACTAAGGTAAGACTGACTGGTATATAGTTCCTGCCTCCTCCCTGCTGCTACTCTTGTGGAGCAGGATCACATAAACCCTTCTCCAGTCTTCTGGGACCTCTCCTATGTTCATAGACTCACTAAACAGTTCTGCTAATGCCTCTGCTAGTTCTACCTTAGCGCCTTTAGTACCCTGGGATGAATGCCACCAGGTCCTATTGCCTTGTCCATCCTGAGCTTAGCAAGCTCTTTTTAGAGACCCCTTTCTTTTGTGAAAGGTTTGTCACTCCCTCCCCACTGTGTCCATGGTGCTGAGCTGTGGGCCCTGCCTTACTTTCTCCTCAGTAAATACTGAGCAGAAGAATCTATTTAGGATAGATACTTTCCTTGGTCCTCCTCCACACTCCCCTTATCCCTTTGATCTTAGCAGTACCCCTCTGGACTTTCTCCTTTCACTAATGTGTCTATAGAAAGTCTTGCCCCTTCTTTTACTGTTCATGCTAGTGTTTTTTCTTGGTTTGGGCCTTTCCCTGCTTCCCATAGGGAAGTTTGGTATGCCTCCCTATCTCCATCCGCTACATTCCCTTATATTTCCTGAAGGTCAACCTTTTGGCTCTGACCTTTTTGCTCTGTTTTTGAGAACCAAAGTGGTTTCCTCCTTCTTTCGCTCTTGCTTTAATCCCAAACACAATGGGATGTTGCTTCAAGTATTGCATCCTTAATGCTTGCCCACTTTGCCTGTACCCCTCACCTGTATTTATTCTTGCCAGGCTAGCTCAACTCTGTTGACCATCTTATCAAAGTCAGCTCCTCTGAAGTCCCATATTTTTGCCTTGGAATGGGATGATTTAGTTCTAGTGGACAAATTGAACCATACCATGTGATGGTCACTGGCCTCCAGGTGACCTTCTACCTGGAGATCTGTGATCCTTTGCCCGTTGGTCAGTACTAGATCCAGGATGGCCCTGTCTCTTGTGGGTTGTACCAATTGTTTGAGGCCCTCCTGCAGGGAATCCACTATGTGTCTAGTTCTAGTGGATGTTCCTGCTGGTATTGACCAATCTGTATCTGGCATGTTGAAGTCTCCCATTATCAGAACCTCCCTTTTAGCTGTCATGCTTTATATATCTTCTAACAGTAATATGTCTATGTCCTCCCCTGGTCTGAAGCCCTGTAGACAATCCCAGTTCATAAGGATGTCCCATTTTCTGTTTCAGGGTGACCCACAGTTCTTCTGGCTCCTTATGTGTATTCTGAATTTCTGTAGCTTTGATATTTTCATTGACATAAAGGCCCTCTCCCCCTCTTTGCACCTCAGTCTCTTCTGAACAGTACATAGCCGGGTACTGAAGTCTCGTAAGTGTGGTTACTTGTGAACCATGTCTCACTAATGACTACTATGTCCAGTTTAGCCTCTGTCATTGTTGCCACCAGATCTAGGATCTTGTTTCCCAGACCGCAGTCATTTGTGTACATGATTTTCCATTGGCCAGATTTTGGTGCGTTAGTTGTGGGGTGAGGTGATTATTTTCCCCTACGCATCGTATGGGAAGCCAGACCTTTTCCTTACCTGGTGATGCAAATGAACTACAAACATGCTGAACTCCTGTTTGATCACTAGCTGGGTGGGGAGGGTGTTCTTCCTGCTTGATATATCGGTGCTGCACCCTCTCCCCATTTGCTAGTTTAAATATTTTGCAAAGACATAAACTTCTGTCCCAGTGCACTGACTCCTCCATAGTCAGATGCAGTCCATTGAATTTAAAGAACATTCACTCCCAAAACTGTTGCCAGTTACCTACAAATGTGTGTCCTTTTCCTGGCACCAGCCTTGAGCCACATGTTTAGCTCCCTATCTCCCTTCTCTGACCTTCCATCCATCTGCCCTCTCTCCCAGACTGGCAGGAGCTCACAGAAGGAAATACCGGATGAAATGGATGACAGTTTGTCCCCAGCTTGGTCAGGTGTTCCTTGGTCTCTACAACTGACCGGCTGGCGAGATCGTCAGTCCCTATGTGTACTAGGGCGTCAATGTTTTCCCCTGTTTCTTGCATGATTTTAGCAATGCGGTCAGTGTCTCTCACGCTGATGTACCTGGGAGACAACTGATTATTACTCCTGGCCAGAGGTAGGTATCAACTCCCCAAATCATGGAGTCTCCTATGATCAGAAGTGTTTTGGATTTCCTTTTGCCTTTTTTGTTTTGGTTTCTGTTTTGGGCGAGTTTTGTAGCGCTAGCTCCTGTGCTGCAGTGTCCTGCTCTGCAATGTCCTCTGCCACTTTGATTTGGAGATAGAGGCAGATACCTATTTGTAGTTTTATATAGTTTGTGGAGGTGATCGTTGGTGGCACTGAGTGATGGGGCACCCAATTAGCCCTTCTAACCACCTGTCAGCCTCCCAGACCAACTACCCTCTATGATCGAGGTGCTTCAGTTGGGTGTTGGGCAAATGGCAGGTGGTTCTTGTAATATATTTCCTCCTGAATATGCAATTTGAGGTGCACAGTCGCTGCCCAGAGCTGAGCTCTTAGATCTCTGATGGTCAGGCCTGTAGGACAGCATCCCAAATCCTGTATAACTGCCCTTTTGAAAAGTGTCCTCAGTACCTGCAGTTAATAATATCCATTCAATCAGCCCAGTGGTGCTGAAGGTTGAGGCGCTGGATGCTACACCTGCGCAACACCGGCGACCCGAGTTTGAGAACGAGCTCAGGCCGCCATGGGGGTCAGTGGAGGAGGAAAGGATTGAGCATCCGAGGACTCCTCTCCTTTACTGGGAGGGAGGGGATGAAGATCCGCCATCTGGTGACCCCAGTGGAGACTGGAGGTTTAGCAGCAGTCGGGATTCAGGCAACAGTGGATTGGCTATGGCGGCACTCCTGTGGGTGTCTTGTGACAGCATGCACCATGCTGGAATGCATTTCACTGCCGGGCCAATGGGGAGACAGAAAAAGGGAAAATCCCGTCTTTGGGATAGGCAACAGCACCACACCCGCTGAGCCACACTCCAAATGCCAGGCTCTCTCCTCACCATGGCCACCCAGACCAACACGCCAGTTTACAGATAGAGCACCCTAAGCAGATAGGGCGGCCCTGCCTCGGAGGGTGTGGAGCCAGAGGATCTGTTGGGATGGTGCAGAAGTGGCGGGAGGCTTCAGGCAAGGAGGTAGAGCTTGTGGTTGTGTAAGATACCTGAGAGAGTTCCCAAAGGTATGGAGCATAGAGTTAAAAAATATATATATATTCCAGTTGAGTTGCCGAGTTTATAACCTGTAATTAGAAGGAAAATGAAGGCAAATGTTATACATATATATATATATATATATATTGTTTTTGTTTATTTGTTTTGTGTAACTTTTTTATACCAAGTTAAATTAATTGTGCCCCTGCAAGTGAGGTCAATAAATGTCACGACTGTGCTTCTCTATAAAAGGAGTGTAGCATGGGGTGGTTGGGATGGGGTTATGGGTCCTTCTCCGCGAAAAAGAACCATGGATGAAAGAAACAAAGAGGTAGAGTAGAAACAATCAACCAACAACAAATGCATCCTGGTGGTCACCAGACAAGGAATACAAAATCTGTGGACTGCCAGTGCTGGACCTACTGTAGACCAATGGAAAAGCCTGATTTTTAAGGCGTTGGCGGTGGATAGATTGACATATGTCTTAAAGGAAGAAAAAATTCCTGGGGACTGGTCTGGTTTCCTAAGTACCCTGAACCCAGGGAGAGGATCCGCTTTGAGGACATGAGGTTGCTTTAGATCAGGGTGTATGCATATAGGATGGCCAAATGTACCTGGGGACGGGTCACCAGCAGGTACCAGGTATAGATGGAACTGGTCCTAAAAGGCTGAAACAGGGATTTACAGTGGAGTAAACAGTATAAGCAGATAAAGAGACACAGACCATATGTTTTGTTAATATTTCTATTGATATTTTTACTAAATTTATAGTTGTAGCTGTGAAATATTTTGTATCAGGATTTTCAAACAGGCAATATTTCACAGGTTGGACTCTGAAACAGAACATTAACAACATCTATGGGTCTAGCGAACCTTGCATTATTATGTCAACTAGAATGCATAATATTCTAACATTGTGCAACAGTAATTGTGCATTAGGCCAATTTATGTTTGCACTACCTGAGTAATTGATGTACAGCAGCTAAAGCGAATGGATGTGCTGATGTGTATTGTGAAAATTGTCCTACAATAAACATTATTAAAAAAAAAAAAAAAGGCAGTTGCTATCCCTCAGTCTGTATCTCATATGTGCTCCTGTAATTAGCCCTGAAAGCTTAGCCTAATGATAGATAAAACTGTAAAATCTGTAAGCACCACCTGCAGCAGTCTAACAGAAGATATACCCTGCAAAAACACTTTGCTGCAGAGAAAATAAAGCAGTAAAAAGTAACAAAACCTGTAAGCACCACCTGTAATCATTTAACAGAAAATATACCTTACAAAAACATTGAAAAATAGAAAAGAAAGCAGTAATCTGTAAGCACAATACAGTATTGACCTGCAAGCACACCCTGTAACTATTTAGCAGAAAGTATACCTGCAAAAAAAAAAAAAAAAAAACAGTTTCAATCAGAGAAAAATAAGCAGTAAACTGTAACACCTGTAGGCACAACACAGTAACAAAAACCTGTAGACACAACCTTGAACAATTCCAGAGAAAATATACCCTGCAAAGAAACAATTTGAATCAGAAGATTACAGCAGTAATCTGTAAGCACAAAACAGTAACAAACCTGTAGGCACACCCTGTAACAATGCAGCAAAAGTATACCCTGCAAAAGCAATTTGAATCAGAGAACAATAAAGCTGTAAAATGTAAGCAAAAAACAGTAACAAAACCTGTAAGCACAAAGAAAATAATGGCCTTTGGTAAATCTACCTAGCCAAAAGAAGCCTTAATTGTTTTTCCTTGCTCTGATAATGTTGTTCCTTGCTCTGTCCTTACAAGCAAACCTAGAAGAAAAGAGCTCAGGTGAAGCTAGGTGCCTTTGCCAGCAAACCTAGTCTTCCACAGGAAGGAGCAGGACGATCTGAGATGAAGGGTTCAGTGCCTAGAGGTCAAATCCTCCTGATGTTGAAACACCAGTGGTACAGGTATCCCATCTCTGCCATATGGTTGTGTGCTTTTCCAGAGTTATTCCCATGGTGAAAGACCTCCTCCATAACACTGGTGCTCCTGATCCAGCTCCCTGCTTCTGGAAGAACTGGCACTCAGCACAACTAAATGCTGTGCAATACTGAAAATACTTTTATTTATCAGAAGATGAAAAGTGCAGAACAAGTGCAAGCCGAGCCCACAGGGGGACCCACAAAGCCCAACATTTTGCACCTGCAACTCCTGGTGTGTTGTCAAGGTGTGTGGCCCTCACAACCCACTCCTAAAATGGCAGGCTTTTAATGATACACTAACAATTTTATATAAAGTGCATAGGTAACCACCAGTACACGTGAAAAGTTTAAAAACAGTAAGAAAAGGACATTTTGTTAATGCCAAAATTCAGCATTATTCAGTTGCTGCATTTACATATTCTAAACATGAGGTTCTTGTATATATTATATAAAAAAGAGCTAAATCAACAGTCCTCATTCTCCCTAGGGTCCATATGTCATTAATGGTCCCTACAAGAGGAATAAATGACACATCAAAACATTTCATAATGACTGTGCCAGTTCTAGTTGATCATTTTTTAAACTTTTTATTCATAGTATTTTTATACATATGCATAAAACACATAAATCCTGAACAGGTATGTAATACAATAACAAGACAGCTTACATTATTAAGGATGGTGATTACAAGTTCTGTTAGTACAGCACTGAGGGGTATCCATATACTGAGTTTGAGAAATTAATAAAAAAATATCAGGAGCTATAATGCAGCCAATGCCCCATAAGGTCCTAGATTAATGAAACATAGAAACATAGAATTTGATGGCAGAAAGGACCGCTTGGCCCACCTAGTCTGCCCATTTCCCTACCTAACAGATAAGCTGCAGATCCTAGTTAACCAACTGTCTACTTCCTCCTGCCCCCACTAGAATTGCTTTATGTCTGTCCCATGCATTCTTGAATTCACCCACTGTTTTTGACTCTCGACCTCCTCAGGAAGGCTGTTCCATGTATCCACAACCCTCTCTGTGAAGAAATACTTCCTCACATTACCTCTGAGCCGTCCCCTGTATCTTCAAATTGTGCCCCTGTTCTTGCACATCTCTTTTCTGAAGATGCTACCCTCTTGGACTTTGTTGATTCCTTGAGGTATTTGAAAGTTTCTATCATGTCCCCCTCCCTCCTTTCCTCTGGGCTATACATCTTTAGTTCCTTTAGTCTTTCTTCATATGTCTTTTGATGCAGACCCTGCATCATTTGGTTGCCCTTCTCTGTACAGCCTCCACCCTGTCTATGTCTTTGTGGAGATGGGGTCTCCAGAACTGTACACAGTACTCCAGATGTGGTCTTACCAACTGTCTGTACAGAGGGCCAACAGCTTCCTGTTTTCTACCGGTGATGCCTCTCCTATGTATCCCAGTATCCCCCAGCCCTCCTTACTGCCTTCTCACACTGCTGGCCCACCTTTAGGTCGTCTCGAATATGACTACCCAGGTCCCTTTCCATTTTGTTGTTGTCAGTATCTCACCCCATTGTGTACTCTTCCCTGGGTTTTGTTTCCCAGGTGCATTACTTGCACTTCTTAGCATTGAATCTAAGCTGCCATACATTTGACCATTCCTCCAACCTTGCCAAGTCCCTTTTCATCCTTTTCACCCCACCTTGTGTATCAACCCTGTTGCAGATCTTTGTGTCATCTGCAGAGAGATATACTTTCCTTCCAGTCCCTCTGCAATGTCACTTTTAAAGACATTAAAAAGGACCGCCCCAGTACTGAACCCTGCAGTACCCCACTAGTAACCTCCTTTCTTCACTGTGGACTCCATTTACTATTATCCACTGTGTCCTGTTGTCCAACCAGTGTTTTACCCAGGCTACCACCCTAGGACCCACTCCCAGGCTGGCTAATTTGTTAATCTTTTGTGTGGGACTGTGTCAAATGCCTTGCTAAAGTCTAGGTAGGCCATGTCACAGCCCCTCCTGGTCTACTGCTTTGGTCACCCAGTCAAAGAAATCAATTAGATTTGTCTGACAGACCTTCCCACTGTGAATCCATGCTGCCTTGGGTCCTGTGCCCCACTGGCCTCTAGGAACACAACAGTTCTTTCCTTCAAAGTGATTCCATCATCTTCCTACCACTGAGGTCAAACTGACAGGTCTGTAGTTTCCTGCCTCTGTCTTGCTCCCACTTTTGTGAAGGGGAATCACATCGCCTCCTCCAGTCCTCAGGTACCACCCCATCCTCCCATAATTTATTAAAAGAATAGTCAGTGGTGTTACTAGTTCTTCCCTTAGTTCTTTAAAATTCTGGGGTGAATTTCATCAGGCCCATTGCTTTATCCACCTTCAGTTTTAAAAGTTCTTTGAACCCTTTCTTCTGTGAAAGGACTAATATCACCCCCTATCCAGAGTGCTTCTATTGACCGGATTATGTATTTCCCTGCTTTTCCATTGTGAATACTGAGCAGAAGTAATACGTTCAGTATCCCTGATTTTTCACTGTGCTCTCTGCCCTACCACCTTCCTCTTTGTTCAGCCTCAATATCCCTGCCTTAGTCTTTCTTTGCTCCTAATGTACCTATTAAAGGTTTTATCCCCTTCTTAACTGAGTTGGCTATCTTTTCCTCAGTTTGGGCCTTTGCTATTCTGACTGCCTTACCCGGTTCCTTCTGCTTTAATTGGTACAGTTCTCTATCCTGCTTCTTCTGTGTTTCCTTATACTTCCTGAATGCTATCTTTTTCCCTTACCTTCCCGCCACTTCTTTTGAGAACCATCGTGTTTTTTTCTTTCATTTTGATTTGTTTATTTGCTTCACACAAAGACTTGTTGCCTCTGTGATGGCGGTTTTGATGTTTCCCATTGTTGCTCCACCCCACCTTCTTGCCTGTTTGCTAGTGCTTTTCTGAGCACGCTCCCATTTTGTCAAAATCAGCCTCCTGAAGTCCAGTACCTTCAACTTTTGTGTGGCTTGACTCTACAGCTAAGTTTATCGTGAACCACACTGTTTGGTGATCGCTTGTTCCCAGATGGCTACCCACTCTTAAAGATCTAGCAAGTAACAAATAACGTAAAACCGACCCATAATAGGTCCTATATAAGAGTTCCAGCAAAGTGAAAAGAAAGATCCCTCATTCTAGAGCTCCCTGAAGCCCAATCTGAACCAAAGTGGTGCTGCCTAATACAAATGTGAGCCTCCAAGGTGGCAACAAAAGTTAAATTTGAATGAGAAAAGCGATGGATACTCACCTTCGCCCAAAAGACCATACAGCTCTATACAGGCATAGAGACCTGCTCATAGCTGTAGCACAAATATATTTCTTAAATGTAAAGGGATCCTGACTGTAACTGAAGTCTTTCAGGGCATTTCAGTATGAAAAATAAGCAGGTATAAACAGTCATATTGGCAAAAAGCATGCAAATAATTATTAACAAGGACAATAAACCAAGATGTTTAACCACCCCTGACCTTTGGAAAGCACGCAGAGGATTCATGGGGAGATCAAAACTAAGCCATCATAGTACTAGGTTAGTTAGATCTATCTCACATGAGTTATCATTCACCATTATATAATATCCTGGGAACAAGCAACAATTTTTATAGGAAAAGTCCAACCACTGTAATAATAAACTCCAGTAACTTGATTACTAAAAAGAAGAAACAGACTTTCCCTAACCCATTAAGCATAAACATTCACTTCAAATAAAAGTCCCAGTTACAATATAGAAATAGCAAACCAGTTTAAGACATGAGTCTTTACACTTAGTGGACACAATAATTTGAAAGTTCAGTTCCCATCCTCCTCGTCAAGCCGATTATCCTGATTCCATTTCGATGCAATCCTCTCCACACAGACACCTGCTTCCTTCAGGTCTGTAAATCTGTACTGTTTGAGACAGTCAGTAAAACAGAGAGGGCTGGGAAGGCCAAGGACTAAGAAATGCCCAAGTCCCTAAGTTGTTGTTTGACTCCATTGAAAGCCTTGCACCTGGTCCAGATGGCATAAGAAATGTCCGGGAATTAGAGAATAAGATCTTCATTTAGAAAGACAGGCCCTCTGTTCCATCAGGCTCCAAGATCAAATCCTGCTCCACCACAGAGGTAAGAGTAAGCAAAACAGTGTGGGATTATCAGTGCTGGTGCTGTGCTGTCTAGGAGTGATCTGATAGGCAAGGGTAATTTTAAAATCAGTGAGACCCATCAGCTCCGATAACCACGGTCAAGGTACTGGGTCAGCTCCTCTCCTTCTGTTCCTTCTGGGAGACCCAGGATACGGATGGTAGCTGCCTGAACAGTATTTTCTAGTTGTTCCACTTGGCTCTGCAGGGCTGCCTGTCCTTAAGTGAAATGGCTGTAGCCACAAGGGCCTTTCCTGCATTGGCCTCTCACTATTAGAAATCTCCCACCGATCAGGGGGTCTCAACAACCATAAATCATTGAGAAAAACATCCAGCATCTAATCAATTTGTTGCACAGTCTTCGTGAGAGCATTGACTGATTGCTGGAGGGAGATCAGAGGGCAGTATTCAGCTCCGCTTTCGTAGATGAGGAGGATCCGTCCATATGGTCAGGTTGTTTGGTAGCTGGAGTGTGTGGCTGGAAAAAGCCTTGTTTATTCAGCTTAAATGCGCCCATTTCCATTCAAATTTTGTGTCCAAAGGTGTAGTAGATGGTCCTCTATTGAATTAAGTACATCTCCAACCAAATTTAAGCCAATATTTAGCAATTTTAAGCAATATAAAGGGCCTTGATCAGGAGCTCCAGAAAATAGCTGCTGCTGGCTGAGCTGCTAGCTCTGCCCCCTATTTGATCATTTAAAGCTGGCCAGTTCAATGCCCCAGATGGAAGATCCAAAGCATATCCCTTAAGGCAAGTTTCTTATCTATTGCCCCCCACGTGACCAAAGTGACCATCTCGATGCCCAAAAGGTGGGCTTAGGGAGATCCTTGTATCTATGCTGCAGATGTATTGCCAGGACTCATTTACTCTTTTCTGCCTTCACAGACCTCATATGTTCCTCTACCCTCTCTTTAACCTCCTCATAGTGCGGCCAACATAATATGCCCTACACTGATAGCTTGCCAAATAAATTACATGGGTGGTGTCACAATTAATAAAATCTTTAATCTGCACCACTTCATCTGATTTGGGGTTTTAAAAAGGTTTGGCATTAGCCATAACAGTACAGTATTTGCATCTGCCACATTTTGTAAAACCTGAGGGTAAGGGGTAACTCAAAATTACTTTTTGACCACAGGGTTACATACTGTGAACCAGGGCATCCCTTAAAGTTCTTGTCCTTCTATAGAAAAATGTTGGAAAATTCACAGTGCACTCTCTTAATTTGGGCTCTGTTTTAAGAATTTCCCAATTTCCCCATACAACATTTTCCACCATTTTGGAGTCAGTGGAATAAGTGGTGATGAAGTTTAAGCCACTGGCATTAGGGTCATTCATTTCATAAACACTCAAAGATTCTTCCCAGACATAGTCCCCTATCTCCTAGCATTCTGAACCACCCTGACACCATAACTTCTTCTCCAGATTCTCTGCTTCCCTTAGACAGTCTTCATTTTGGGTGCAGTTTCTCTTAATGGGGTCTATTCACAAAAGTCTACACACCGCATGTGTAGACACGTGAGCATGCCTATGACTGAATACCACACAGTAGGGTCAGCGTAACAGCCGGCATTCACTACTGGTGCGCTAGTGCCTTGCACACTGGATCCCCAGCTGCCCATGCAGCTATATGCCAGGGTGGTCTAAAGTGCTGCCTGCACTTTTGCACCATCTACCAGCACAGAGTGCCAGGCCAGGGGTGCCAGTTATGCGACTGGGTACCCTGCCATAATGATGATGTGCCTCCCCAATGGATACCAGCTGGATGCGGCAGCAATTAGAACCCTGCACACCACTGCCCCAGTCCTCACCTGGCTGCCAGTGAGGGGCTGGGAGCAACTTCCTTGGACAGTCACCCATTGAATTCCACATCCCAGGGTCTGCACCTCCCCAGGATCCCTGCATGTGTGCAGCAGGGGATCAATTTGGGACCAATACAGGCATTTTATCGGATGCCCACCTAGGTCCTGTGATCTGCCCCATGCAGCTGCATGCTGGAGGCAGGGAATGGACAGGTGGCTGACAGTGATGAATACCCGGTCAGTGCGTGCCCATCCCAGGGTGCGGGCTCTTGTGAGGCACTGTCATCGCACAAATCGATAGTACATCCTGAAATGTTGTGAATAGGGTCCAATATGCATAAGCTGCCTTTAGGTATATATGTCTTATGGTGTGGTGGTGGGTGACAGCTACTGCCATGTAAAGGGTATTACAACCGTAGGTTTTCTGTACAATGCGGTATCTATATACCAACATCTTTTTTAATCATAACATCCAAGAACATGATATCACTTTTACTCCAACTGATCAAAAATCAGACCCTAGTTTCACTTTCTCTAAATAAAGGTTAAGCTCTTCTTTAGGCCCAACCCATCATAAGGCAGTCATCTATAAATCGCTTCCAGGGCTCAGTTTATCCGAAATGAATTTTCTTCTGAATAGAAAACATGTTGCTCCCACTTGTCCATTGCCAAATTGAAAGAATATTTAAATGGAACAATTGAATAATGTTGAATTTTGGCATTAACAAAATGTCCTTTTCTTACTGTTTTAAACTTTTCACTGTGGTATTGTTGGTCACCAGTGCACTTTATATAAAACTGTTAGTGTATCTTTAAGAGTCTGCTATTTTAGGTGTGGGTTGTGGGGGGCACAAACTGTGACAATGTGCCAGGACTGCAGGTGCAAAACGTTGGCCTCAGGGTCCCCTGTGGACTCTGTTTGCACTCCTTGTTCTGCACGTTTCGTCTTCTAATAAGTAACAATATTTTTGATATTGCACAACATTTAGTTGTACTGTGCTCATTTCTGGGCTGAGTGCCAGATCTCCCAGAAGCAGTGAGTTTCCCAGAGTTAGCCTGAGCGTGATCATTATCTTCTCTGTTCTGCTCAGTTCACCCCTCACCATTAAGCCATGATACTTAGGTTGGCGGTGTAGCTTGTACCCACAGCGGTGATCCCCATCAGAGCCACCACAGAGTGCCCTGAAAATGTTTGCTAAGTGTGGTTTCTTAATTGTGGAACCAGCTAGTAGGGCTGCAAATGTGTTAGGGATTGGGGTGGTCTCTAGTTGCTGTAGAACCTTATGTATTTTGTGTCCAGTGTGAGCTGCACTGTCAGGCAGTCCCAAAATATTGAATGTGGAGACCCCCCATCATAGACTTGTCCAGATTACCACTGAAGAGTTGTGTAACTGTCGGGGTATGGAGGAAGCGGACCATATACTTTCCCCAGAACTTCCTCCAACTGGGGGATGCTGTGACCCTCCAACCTAAAGTTAATGTTTTATTCCATTCCTCTGTAGTTATAGTGGCCCAGATTCCCTTCCATTTTCCCTTAATAAGGCCAGAACAGGTGCACATTCCCAAGAGAAATTGGTAACATCTCATTATGCCCCCTAATCATAGCCTCCCAATGCAGGAACTCAACCATGGGAGGGGCTAGCCCCTGCCTACCCGGCCACAAGATCATTTGAGGTTAGATAGTTCCTGACTTCCAGGTATCTGTGAGAGTTCTGTTTTGGTAGTGCATACTTTTGTTGGAGGTGCAGAAAGGGAATGCAGTGCACCCCTTGCACTAGGTGCTTATATTGCATCAACATGCGCTGAATACATCTCCAGAATCCAGGATCTATGGTTGTGGGGGATGGATTGTCGATCCGCTGTTATGCTGGATAATAGGCCCAGTTCATTGGGAGCACTGCCAATCAGGTTGGCCTTCACCACCATTTTTTCATTGTTACAATTTTCAGCAGGGAGACACACTAAGCCAAGGCTTTGTTTCTAGGTGCATCCTGGGAGCACAGGGAAGTTAAGTGACTTGCTCATGGTCACACAGTATGCAGGTGAGGGTTGCTGTGGTATTCAAACTTAATTCTCCAGGTTTCCAGGTCAGTGCTCTTAACCACAACGCTATACTGCATCCTCAATGGAAAGGACCATTTCATTTTTTAACCAATGGAAGGTTATCAGCAGAAAAACTAAAATAAAAAAATGCATTATTAATTTTACTTATTTAAAGTATTAGTGATTTTTACATATGGGGCCAATTGTATAATCACAATAAGGCACTCCAGGGCATGGGTAATTGACTTACCCAATTTTGTGTGGTTGAAGACACTTGGCCTGTGGCCTTATGCCACATCACACAAGGAGTGGGTACACCCCCAACAACTCACAGTCTGGCATGCCTTATTGCTTAACTAACTTAATGCACTGCAAGGCAATATCCACAGCCAACGGTCCATTGGCAGCACCTTCCGCTGGACAGACACTCAGGAGAGTATAGTCTATAACTCTTTATCCCAGCCTGGTGTGTAGCATTCAATATATTCATTTGTTCTAGAGAGATGTGCAAAACATGCAAAGAAATTGACAAGACTCCACAGTTTAACTTCCGGCCTGGCCTTCTGAATCTGCTGATGCTTCAACATCACTTCATCTTAATCACAGCATCAACTGATGTGTCTAAGGTTTTCTTTTTTACTCCCTCCAGTCCTTCTCTCAGAGGCTGCAACAATAGCACCTTTCTTCCAGGTGGGAAGGGCTGTCTTATTTCAGTGTTACTCCAAGGCTGTTCAGCAGAAGTTGTCTAAATGTTTAGTGACCAACCATGACTGCACCCAACCCCAACCAGCCAGAAGACAGAGTCCTCTATCTCCATTAGCATTACATTTTTTTGCATAATATTTTGATTGAATTTTCTTTAAAAGAAAAGTTACAACATTTTAACACAAATCAGTCAAATTATGTACAATCGGGTCCAGCAAGCATTAAATTATTGATGGTACATGGAAGGTCAAATGCTGAAGGACCCCAAAATGTTCTATAAGCTCCAGCTTTGGAGGGTGGAAGTCGCCAAAATGCCCACCAGTTTATACGCAACTTTCTTTGAACCTCGACACCTGCAGCAGTTCATGTCATATTATGTAGTCTTGCAAAAAAAACTTTCCCATGTTAAGTCAAAACATGGCACAAATGATAGAGGGAACACCTTTATCATGTGGAAATGCTACAATTTCTGTAAAATACCCCTCGTTTCTATCCAGAACAGATTGTCTATATCTATCCAGGACAAGGATGTTCATCCAGGGCATGTTCTTGCTCAGTTTTTGTATGTAAACTCTACTTCCTCACTGTTCTTGTGTGATCTAGCTTGTAACCCTCCGGGTCTCACCTGAAAATAGGCACTTGGCTGTCTAGTGTGACTTACGGTTAACAAAAGTAAATAAATAATAAATAAATTATAGACACAAACAGGATGGGCAAGATGCAAGGGTGTAACAACACATTGGCCTGATATCTCTCTGATCCTAATTAGTTGAGGGTTGTCCAAATAAAAGGCAGAAGCATTTGTTTTAAATCACATTGTATATCCCTCTGATTTTCTAACCTTCTTCTACTGCACTTCCGTCAAGCAGCTGCTACGGCGAATGAGAATCTGAGTAATGATTGGGGACAGAACTAGCCATCAAAGGACAGACACATGCTTGTGAACTCCTGTTTCAGTCCCTTTCTTTCATGTTTTATTTTGCAATATAACTCAATTTGGCTAATTTAACTGGATTAAATGGTAACTGGGTAGGCCCACTGAGGTCCAGTAACGAACTCTACTGTTGGTACATGCAGTGGGGAACCATCTATCACAACAAGCAGCAGGAAATGAATTGTTTAAGCCTAAACAGCTGACCGGGACTGCAGGAAATATTGGCTCGCCACCTGAGGAGGCATCCCTGACTGACATCTCAAACCTCAAAACTTCCTCAAAACAATGTGCAAGTCTATACAAGCCATTGAAAGGAGATCTGATCAGGATGCTGCAAACAGTAGAACAGTCTGTTACTGGGCTAACAAGAAAGGTGGGTAACGCTTCATCTAGAGCTCAGAAAGCCATGACAGTAGTGTCACAAGTTATCATGGAGACCAGCCTGCTGAATCTGTGGCTGCAGGTGGTGGAAGCTTCATTACGAGAAAGAAACTTAAGGTTTTTCAGATTATGGTGTGTTTTGAAGACAGGACCCTGTGGGGTTAATTGAACTGTGGCTCCTAAATTACTGAACTGGTCACCACTTCCAAGACCCAGCTCGTGGACAAGGCCTACAGAGTCAGCCCAACACACACTGTTCATGGACTTTCCAGACTGAGTGCTGAGCTCCATATGCTGTATGAAGGAATTTCTGGTTAAAAATATAGAAACATAGAAATTGTCAGCAGCTAAGGACTGCCAGGCCCATCCAGTCTGCCCAAAAGCCCTACATTAGTTTGTGGTATCTGACCCTAACTGGTCAATGGCTTTTCACTCCACCTTCCCACCTCCAAGGTACCCTTATGCCTGTTCCATACATGTTTAATACCCTCCACTGTGCTCACCACCACCACCTCCTGTGGCAGTCTGTTCCACGTGTCCACCACCTTCTCCATGAAGAAAAACTTCCTCACATTTCCACTCAGCCTGCCGCCTTCAATTTCATATCATGCCCCTTGTTCTTGTACATCTCTTATATTGGAAGATGTTTCCCTGTACCTTGTTTATGCCCTTAAGGTACTTGAATGTTTCTATCATGTTCCCCGATCCCTCCTCTCCTCCAGCAAGTACATATTGAGGTCCTTTAGTCTCTCCTCATATGTTTTCTGGTTTGAGCCCTGCACCATCTTAGTTGTCATTCTCTGGACTGCCTCCACCCTGTCAATGTCCTTACAAAGTGCGGCCTCAGATTTTACACAGGGTACTCTAGGTGAGACCTCACTAGCGTTTTGTACAATGGCATCACCCCCCTTCCCTCCATCTACTAGTGATAGCTCTGCCTGTGCACCCCAGCATGCCACTGGCCCTCTCTGCAGCCTTTGTACTCTGCTTAGACACCTTTAGATCATCAGAAATGATAACCCCAGGTCCCTTTCTTCCTTTGTGATTGACAGCAAATCCCCCCCATCCTGTAGCTCTCACCAGGATTCCCTCTTCCCAGGTGCATTATTTTGCACTTGAACCTCAGTTGCCACACCTCAGACCATTTTCAAGCTTCCCCAGGTCCCTCCTCATTCTCTCCACCCTGTCTGGAGCATCCACCCTGTTGCAGATCTTGGTGTCATCTGCAAATGGACAGACCTTTCCCTCCAGTCCTACTGCAATGTCACTAATGAAGACATTAACCAGGATTGGCCCAAGGACAGATCCCTGCGGTACCCTGCTGGTCACCCCCTCTCCCTGACTGGATCCCATTTACCACCACCCTCTGATTCCTGTCCATTAGCCAGTTCCTAACCCAGTGTACCACCTTATGCCCCATGCCCACACTACTCATTTTGTTGAACAGCCTTTTATGTGGGATGGTGTCAAAGTCTTTGCTGAAATCCAGGTGGCGGCGTCCACCCCCGATTTACCTTCCTTGTCACTCGGTCAAAAAAAATCAACTAACACAACCTTCCGCTGTGAGTCCACATTGCCTTGGATCCTGGGCACCACTGGATTCCAAGTGTGCCTCCATGATTTTACCCACTACTGAGGTGAGGCTGACCAGCCTATAGTTCCCTGCCTCCTCCCTACTACCACTTTTGTGTAGAGGACTACATGTGCCTCTTCTGGTCCTCTGGAACCACTCCTGTGTTGAGTGACTTGGTGAACAATGCTGCCAGAGGCGGTGCTAGCTCTTCACAGCTCCTTAATATCCTCGGGTGTGCTGATCTGGCCCCATTGCTTTGTCCACCTTCAGTTGTGTGAGCTCCTCAAGGATTCTCTCCACTGTGAATGGACTTGTGTTTACCCCCATGTCTGTTACCCAGCTGTGGACCCTGACCCTCCCTTCTTTAGTGAATACTGAACAAGTATTTGTTCCATATTTTGCCTTTTCCATGTTTCCTCCTTACACCCCTTTGAGCCTTACAATCCTTCTGTCTTCTTTCTTTAGCTAATGTACCTATAGAATGCCTTGTCCCCTTTCTTCACAGTCTTTGCTAATCTTCTTCAGTCTGTGCCTTTGCTCTCCTTACAGCCTTCCTGCTTCCCTGGATACACTTCCTGGCCTCCTCCTTTGAGTCTCCTTATATTTCCTGAAATCTGCCCTTTTGGCACTTACCTTGTCTGCCACCTCTCTCTCGAACCACAGTGGTTTCCTCCTTCTTTTGCCCTTATCTACCAACCTGATGCATTGGCTTGTCACCTCCTCTATGGCTCCCTTCAGTTGTTGCTCCTCAACTCCCCTCCTATCTCCCTTCTCGCCAGTGCCTCTTTGATACAACTCCCATTTTAGCAAAATCCGCCCTCCTAAAATCTAAGACCTTTGCCTTCATATGACTAGACTGTCTCCATCCCTATGCTAAACCACACTAAGTGATGGTCGCTGGAACCAGCTGACCTTCCACCTGGATGTCTGTGATTCTGTCCCCATTGGTCAGGGCAAAGGTCCAGAATACCCTGTCTCTGGTGGGATCAGTCACTAACTGTCTTGTTACTGGGTCTTCAAAAGAAAGTAAATCACTTTACTAAAATATGTCATGAACATAATTTAGTAATAAAGAAAAAAACTAATGTACTGATTTTTGGTCACAAACAAAAAGGTTATATCAATATACAGTATCTAGACAAAGAAAGAATGCCTACAGTGACCAACTACATGTATTTAGGAGTATGTTTTCATCTAATTTATCTTGGAGTGACAATCAGAAATTGATTCTTCAAAAGGCAAAATCTTCATTTAATGCTTTTAAAAGATTTGCAAATAAAATAGGAAATGGCACAGTGACAGGACAACTAAAAACAGTAGAGGCAAAATAAGATCCAGTTTAATATATGCAGCAGAAATATGGGCAGTATCTACATTAAATAGATTAGAAACACAGTTGAACAAAATATATTGAGTGTCTCCATCTACACCAGCACCTATAATTAGAGCAGTGTTAGGCAGCTTCCTTTTCTACATAGGTTGAAGAAAGGATAATTAATCATGTTCTGAAACTTTTCTATTATCAGAAGATAGATTACCAAGACAACGCCTTGAAGAGGAATTAAGGTACAATGACAATGGCTTTTTCCACCTTCATTGGAGATTAAGAAACAAATCCTCCCTATGGGAATATTACATTTATTATATCAAATCTATACAAGACCCTTTGGAAATTAAAATGCAAGTGAAAACAAGAATAAAAGATGCATACTTTGAAATGGACATGGAAAAATACAAAAATTTTCATTGGTACACACTTATCAAGAATGATCATAATTATGAAACATATTTGACCATCTTTAATTATTTAGAAAGGCATAGAATTATGACACGTTTCAGATTAGATTTGTTCCAAAGTAATTATGTCAGGTATGAACAAAGAGAAACAGTATAAATACAGAACATTGTAAATGCAAATGAAAGTTTCAGAGCGATCTGAAGCATGTCATACTGATATGTCCTCTGTATGAACGAGATCTGGAAAAATGGTTGGGACCAATTTTGATGAACCTTGGTCTCCTCCGACCAAATTATGTTAGAGCTATTTAACTCTAAGGACAGGAAGTCCTGGAGAAATTGGTATCATACCTGAAGTTGACAGAATTATAGAGATGTGTCCAGATTAAACTTTTTTAAGGCAGCTGTATGGATATATTGTATTTATTGTTTATGTATATGGTTGGAAAAATGAATAACTGTCTATTTATATTTTAGACTTTTCTGTATAAGGAATTTCTTTGTAATGGCTTTGCAGAACAAAGAACTGATTGATCGACACACTAGCAGTCTGAGGCCTGCCCTGTAGGGAATCCAGGATGTATCTGCTCCTGGTTGTAGCAGCTGCTGGGATGGCCCAGTCCACGTCTGGGATATTGAAACCACCCAGCAGTAATACCTCACCTTTGCTACCATTGTGTGAATTTGATCCCTAGATCCCTATCCAACTCCTCCCCTGTGCTGAGGCCTGCAGATCACCCCTACTTGGATTGCTGTCCCATTGCCTTGCTCAAGGGTGACCCACAGTGCCTCGGCCTCCCCTGTCTACCCAGTACCTCCATTGCCTTTATACCCTCCCTAACGTACATGGCCACTCCTCCCCCTTTTTACACCCCTGTCCCTCCTGAATAGAGCTTATCCAGTACATTAACATCCCAGCCATGGTTTGTGGTGTACCAGGTCTCTGTTATTGTTGCTATGTCCAGGTCTGCCTCTACTAACAATGTCTCCAGGTCTGGGATTTTTTCCCAGGCTGTGAGCATTTGTAACCATGGCCTTCCATGTTTGCTGCCTATCTCTCTCTACTCCATGCCACTGCTCTGCTGCTTCCTTCTCTCCCCCAGTTTGCCTTTTTATGCTGCTTTCCTACCTCTGGCGTTCCCTATTTTCTAATTTAGGTGATACTGTCTGCATCTTGCCTTCCTGCTCCTCCTTTCTGGCTTCTCTGTCTTGTGGGGGGTGGGCTGCTAGAGTCTCACTGTTCACGTTACCCCATTCTCCAGCTAGTTTAAATGCTCAACAAGATTAGGGATGACCGTGAGTGATGTGAGAGACTGAATCTTGAAGGGGGTTAGGAGGCTGGGTCCAGTAATGCTGCTAGGTGACCAGAGAGTTTCCCTGTTTCCTGACCTCAGCTATGCCACTAGAATAGGTGAACGAGATCTCCACTAGAGCTAGTTATGAAAGAATTGCCAGTTTATCAAACAACACAACAGAGTTTGTAAAATATGGAACCCTTCGCCACTCCCAATTTTGAAAGCTACCAGCACTGAGAAGCACCTGAAATTGGTTTTCATGTTTAGAACTAAGTTTGCATATAGAGTTAAGAAATAAGAGATAATCATATTCCTAGAAGAATTGTCTTAAGACACTTTTAATGTACAGTATCTACGTGTCAGATCAATAAGCTATGTAAAAAGTTAATTAGCTCTACTGTTCTCATCCAGTGACAAATAATACCTTAAATCTAGTTAACATGATGTAATGTTCTGTATTATATGTTGCTGAAATTTCAAATATTGATTACAAAAAAGCTATGCCACTAGAGATAGGTGTAAAGCTTTTAATTCCTTGAGAGTGATTCTTCATGAATTGAGAGTATCATATGTGCTCCAATATCCTGCAAAACTAAAGATAACCTACTCTGTAAAGCATATATATATATATATATATATATATATATATATATACATACACACACACACATTTATATAATGGGGTGGGAGCAATATCAGTGTGATAACCTCAGTTATTTCCACTGGAGTGTGATATCTGAAGATGACATCAGCAGAGTTAAAATATCTGACAGACATACATACTCTGCTGATGTCACCACTCCTCACTACAGCCTGCATTTTAAATGGAACTGCTTCACAAAACAGTTTTGTTTCTCACTGCTACTTGCAACTAACTCAATTAACATAGCAAAGACACTCACCCATGTCCCATAGTGTTTCTGAGACTCCCAGTCCATTACTATGCTGATCTCAGCTTCACTACAGCCAGCATTCTAAATGAAACTGCTTCACAAAAAGTTTGTTTCTGCTGCTACCTGCAACTACTCAATTAGCATTGCAAAGGACACTCACCTGTATCCCATAGTGTTTTGAGACTCCCACCCATTACCATGCTGATCTCAGCTTCACTACAGCCTGCATTCTGAATGAAACTGCTTCACAAAAAAGTTTCTGTTTCTCACTGCACTGGCAACTTACTCAATTAGCATTGCAAAGAACACTCACCTGTGTCCCATAGTGTTTCTGAGACTCCCAGCCCATTCAGAAAAACTCACAAACACTCAGACTACACATAGAAAGAGCAGAAAGCACACAGAAACAGGAAAAGAATACAGGAAAACATAACAATACTTCTGAGTTCCACCCCATTATATAAATAGCACATATGATGTGCAGATCATATGCTATGGAAAATATTCTCACTCCTGCAGAGTGAGCTCTGGATACTCACCATGCCTTCGGCACCTGCGAGAGTATCCAGAGCTACCTGCAGGAGTGAGAATATTTTCCATATCACACTCCTACCATCGTGTATCTTATTTTTATATACACATATATATATATATATATATATACAGTATATATATAGGTTGTGGACAGCGGAGTGAGCAGGGCTCTCCCATAGGGGTGGTTAGGCCCAGAAGACGGCCTGGGGCGAAATAATTGTATCTGGAGCGATGGTGATTCCATTCTGGTTCCCATACCCATGGCACCTCCAGTTTGGGAGGGAAAGTAGTTGGGAGAGCTGGCCAACCTCGTCAACTCGGCGCTGTTATGCAATGCCAAATCTGTCTGCAACATGATTGGTCTTATTTCAGACTTTATTGCAAGGGCAGATCTGGTTTGCATTACTGAGACCTGGTTGGATGGGACTGCGGACCCTTTTTAGAGGCGCTGTTCCCACCGGTACGCGGTTGTGCATCGCCTGAGATTGGACCACGGGGGTGGGGTTGCGGTCTGCTTCAAGACTGAATTGGGCCATTACTGGTGTACCAGTTGAGGAGGCCAGGTCATTTGGGTGTACTGTGATAGCTGGTGTTGGGTGCAGGATGGCCCTCATTTACCATCCACCAGGCGATGAGAAGCTATTCCTGCAGGAAATAGCAGACTACGCCGCCGACATGACTTTGGAGTCACCCAGACTGATGGTTCTGGATGACTTCAATGCCTGGGTCGACGATGAATCTTCACTTTTGGTCAACATTCCTCCAGGTGATGACATTTCTGGGCTTTACACAGGTTGTTTCCTCAGCTACACACAAGGGAGGTCACTCTCTTGACCTGGTCTTCCTCCTGGAGATCGAGGCCTCCGATTTAGTGGTGGAACCAGTCGGTTGGTCTGATCATTACTCAGTTGGGTTCAATTTTGAGGCCTCCCGGGTAGGTCGGCCCTGTGGAGTTGGTCCAGGTACCGCCCTTTGCGGGATGTGGTGCCTGAAGACCTGATGGCGGTTATTGACCTCTCGTTGTTGGGCTGAGTCTTGCACTGATCCTGAGCAGTTGGTGGTGGCCTATAATGGGGCCATATCTTCAGCCCTCAATCAGATTGCTCCTGTCTGAGTTGGCCCCTTCCTTATCACCCTGGAGCCCGTGGTTTGATGGGGCTCTGAGAGAGGATAGAGTAGGGCGTGGGTTAGAGCATCATTGGAGGAAGACTGCGCTGATGCGACCACCATATTTTGCTAGAGCATTATAAACTCTACCAAACAGAAATTTCCCATAAAAGGCAGAATTCCTGTCCAGGAAATTTCTGTTACCCGGAACGACCAGCTCAACTCTTCATAACTGTTGACAGGCTGTGCAACCCAGCCTGTCAGCAGCTCTGTCAGTTTTACACAAACTGATTGTGGCGAGATCGGCTCGCTTCTTCGCGAATAAGGTTGATGACATCAGGAGGGAGTGCCACCAACTTCACTCTAAGGAGGTTGCGTTGATCGGTGCTCTGTCGCTGAGCCTGGGTTTCCTGGAGTACCTTTGATCTGCCGGATTCGTAGACATTATGAGGATTGTCCAGGAGATCGTCCCACATGCTGTAGTTTAGACCCAGGCCCTACTTCCTGATTTTGGGTTGTAGTGAGATCATTGGCCCGATCTTAGCTCGGATTGTCCAGTGCTCTTTAGATATGGGTGAGTTCCTAGCTACCTGAAGGAGGGTGGTGATCCCCCTTCTGAAAAAACTTCTTTAGACCGGAGAACCTAGCAAACTACAGGCCTATCTCTAACCTCCCTTTGTGGGGAAGGTTATTGAGAAAGTTGTGGCTGCTCAAATGGATAACCATCTAACCATCCATAATTTATCTGAACCTCTCCAATCTGTTTTTGTAAGAGGCATAGTACTGAGACTGCTCTGGTTGGGTGCTCAGTGATCTCCTGGCCGCGAGATCGGAGACACCGTTCTATCTTGGTTCTCCTGGATCTATCATCAGCTTTTGATACTGTAGATCATGGGGTTCTGCCGAATGCCTGAGGTTCATCTGTGGGCTGTCAGGTACAGTCCTCAGATGGTTTCATCTTTCCTCGCTGGGAGAGCATGAAGAGTGGTCTCGGGTTTGTTTTTATCCGGGCTTTCTCTCTGCCTTGCGAGTACCTCAGGGTTGATTGCTGTCCCCATGTTATTAAGTATATATGCTACCCTCGGAGACATTGTAAGGCGGTATGAGCTGAGGTTTCACTGCTATGCTGATGATACCCAGCTCTACCTGTCTTTCTCACCTGACCAGGCTGGTGCTATCTCGGTACTGAACTACCTTGCAGAAATCCAAGACTGAACCCAGGAAAGACTGAGGTTTTGGTTGTGGACCCGGGTCATAGGGTAGAGGGATTGAGGACTGGGCTCCTTCCAGTTTAGATTCTCACCTCTGAACGGGTGCATAACCTGGGAGTGGAGCATGGCGATGGTCTGACTCTTGACATCAGGTATCGGCCGTCGTCAGACTAGCTTTTCCATCTTAGGAACATTGCCAGGATTAGGCACCTTGTTCTGTCCAGTGACCTGCCTGTCTTGGTCCATGCCTTTGTGACATCGCGCCTTGATTACTGCAACTCCCTTTATCTAGGGCTTCCTGGGGTTGATATCCGCTGCTTTCAGCTAGTGCAGAACGCGGCAGCTCATTTGTTGACTTGGGCATCTAGAAGATCTTATATAACCCCTGTGCTGCCGCTCTGCACTGGCTGCCAATACAGTGGCGGATCACCTTTAAAGTAGGTCTATTGACTTACAAAGCCCTACATGGACAGGGTCGATTACTTGAAAAGAGCTCCTGGTTTCTTACACTCCTTGTGACAGCTCCGCTCGGCTGATGAGGGGTTGCTGGAGATTCTGAGGGTTAATTTAAAGTCATCTGGCACGCTGCGTTTTGGATTTGCAGCACCTACCTCTGAATTCTCTGCTCAGTTAGCCCGGAGGTGGCAGGACGGTGGGGAGTTTTAAGCAGGCACTAAAGACTTTTTATGGGGTAAGGCATTTCCAGTTTTATCGTGATTTTATACTATATGTATTTGTATATGTGTTTTGTTCATATTAATATTGTACAGTGCTTTGAAATATTGAAAGCGGCAATTAAATACATTTTATTATTATGTTATATATATATATATTTATACAATGGGGTGAGACATATTCAGTGAAATAAAACATGTTGTTTTCACTGCAGTGAAAATAAATCTGATGATGTCAGCAGAGTTAAAATAAATACCATTTATTACACCCCTGCAAACCCGTGCTAAACCCACGTTAAACCCAGCGCAAGCCGCCGCTAAACCGCTGCAAGCTGCACAAATTGTACATTTTGCAGCAGTGAGACCCTTATTGTATAAATAGACACATGATGTGTAATATCGCGGAATATGAAAAATATTAATTTCTGCCCGTGAGCACTGTATACTTCACTCGTGCCTTTGACACTCATGAAATATCCAGGCTCACTCTGCAGGAGTGAAAATAGTTTCCATATTCCACTCGTGCTCATCATGTATCCTATATATATATATATATATATATATATATATATATGAATGAAGAGGCCAGCAGAAAAAGGCCATTTGATCTATCAAGTCTGCTCGTATTGCAGGGTCCACAGCTTGAGCTAATGTCCCTGCCCTCCCTCCCACTCCTTCCATCCTCCCTACCCATAATCTTTACCTTCCTCTATGCCTATCCCAGCCTCTTAAAGCTGCCCACAGTCTTCAACGAGATGACCTCTTCCGCAGTGCATATTATATATTATACTAGTTTATATATGGGGACCCCACGGATGCTGGCAATTTAGTAGCAAGATTCTGGGACCAAGGAAGTGCTCAAGGGAGAAAACCATGAAGACTGACTCTTACTATGAACTTTCCTGTTTGTTTTCTGCTCAGTTCCATGGTGAGATAATGGGTCTGGGGAAGGATTGGGTGCTACCTCATGGCAGCTGCAGATAGCTTAAAATGTATCTTAACAAGTTCACATACATGCATATATGTGGAACATAATAAGATCTTATAGCCTATCTTAAAATGGTTCTGGCTGCAGAGCAGTACTCATTTGTGGCCTTCCCTCCCTCGTGATATTGTGATAGCTCTGAGTTTATGTCATTTAAACTTCAAAGTATCAGCTAAACAACAGCTAGTTAATAGTTAGAAAACCAGAGAGTTTCCAGAGGGTGACATATTCAGATAGCTGATTTAGTAGACTACTGTGTTTTCAGTCTTTATACATTCTAGTAACAAAGACTCCCAGTGAGCAATGATAGGGAGCTTATCCTGTTTCCAGTATTGTGCGATCAGTTTCTTTTCCATTGTCAACCCAGTTGCCAAAGTGGCTGGTAGTAAACCTAACCCAGCAGTCCTCCTGGGGCTAGTCCTAGCAGGCTGCCTTCTGCCATCGGAACTAAGGTACCCAGGGTCTTGGCAAGGATATCCATGGTTTCTGCCCAGATGGACTATATGTGTGGACAGAACAAGATCATGTGAACAAAGGTGCCTTCAGTCACCTTACACCTGGGGCAACTATCATTTGTGAGTGGTCTACCATATGGGCGAGGGCAGGGGTGAAGTATGTTCTATGGAGGAAATTAAAGTTTGTCTGCCTGAGTTTACTATTTACAGAGAAGGACAGTATGTCCTTCGATACTATGTTACAGTCACCCTTAGTCCAACCCGGCCCCCTAGGTCCCTTTCCCACTTGGAGCGGACCATTCGCAGTACTGTAGGTCTTGTAAACTGCCTAGTAACATGTTAGAACTGCTGTATGGGTTTGGCTAACTGCCAGTGTAGAGGAGGATTTCTTGAAACTGCCTAGCAACATGTCCTAGAACTGTTGTATCGGTTTGGCCGATTGCCCAGTGTGGAGGAGGATCTCTTCCCTGGGGATGTAATCAGGACAATGGAGGCTGGATACCTTGCATGTGGCTTACTTCTTGCATGTTTCTCTTACTGTTGTTCATATGACGGACAGAGTGCCCTTCATGATGTACCAGACTGGGTGTGTTTTACCACATTTCCTATGGTGGTGTACGGTGCATAATTCTTGATGTACAGTATATGCACTGTGGAGGATCATATATGTTTTTTTTTATTTGTCTTTAATTAAAAACAAAAAAGTTATAATAAGAAAAAGAGGAAGTGACAATGGAACTTTACCCTGCTCTTCCTAATGCATTCAGTCTTCATCAGAAGGAACAAAAGCAGGCTCCATGACTTGAAATTCCCTTTCACACTTTTGTACCCAGCTAGACTTTGGATGGAGGCAAGAGGCCAAAACATGCATGTACACTATGGAAACCAGCTGGACAAACTGAAGTCGCAAAGAACTGACTCTGGATAGGACAGCACTGAGGACTAAGCTGAGGAGTCAAAGAATTGAAGTAATGTGATGCTCTTCCCCGCTACTTGGGACTACCCATCACCTTAAATCAAGAAGCACTCAGCACTAACAAATTGATTAAGTCTTTAAAGGTGAATTCCTCATATAGCTTTACCTGTTTGCCATGCTGAGGTGGGCTTTAGTGCTTGATTTTGCGGTATGTTTACATACAGTACCTTGGAAGGTACTGTGACATATGAGGTAGTTAACATGGTGCACTGGATTGACTTTTGGGTGTAGAAGGGGGTGGGTAGCACATCTTTTCCCTGCAAAAGCAGGGCTTGCACACTGATATGCATGCAAGCTTGTAAAACACTCGATTCTCAGACTGAACTCCTGCTTTACATTGTTTAGCTTACGACATTCTGCATTTTAACGTCAAAATACCAGTAGTTTGAGAATGTTTACAATGCAGTGTTTGATGCACTAGTTAATGTAGTTTTATTCCTCCTGTAACACTCAACCTCGAAGAAAAGTGCTGTTTTGCAATTAAAAAAACAAACTTGTTGGGGCGGGGGCATTGAGGCAAATAGTTTAGCCTGAAGCAGTAATTATATTTTGTTCACTGTACAAGACTACAGGTTTGTTTAGATAATACTGATTTAATGCACATGCAATGGAAATCTCCTTTTAAAGTCTTATTCCTAGATTGTACTTAGCATATTGATGGTAACCAGACTGCTACAATGTTTATGCTTTTTAACCCTGCAAGTGAGGTGCCAAATTACTCTTGCAGTTGTCTCTTGCTTAATGTTACATACCACTATGCAGGTCCTCTTCTTGGATTGCATCGAGTGCTGCTGATTTTGTATGCTGTATTGTACGTAAACATCAATAAACAACAAAAAAAATAATGAACAATGGTCCTGTACCTCTGACTAGCAGTCTAGACCTCCTCCTCCTCCTCTTCGGTATCACCCTGTGAAAGCCCCCCCGCCACCTTGGCTGCCTTTGTCTGGGGCCTCCATGATCCTGAACATAGCCGGAGGGACTTGGGAAAGGTGCCAAGCTCCCTTGACATGAGTAGCGGGGCCAGCAATCATTTGATCATTATGTGGCATTTTCCATTTGAAGTTTCCATTCAACTCCCTGACATATTACATCAAACTGCCTTCCAGAGTGTGTGTGTGTGTGTGTGTGTGTGTGTGTGTGTGTGTGTGTAAGGGGTGGGTGCTACCTCATAGTCACCCACAACATCAAGGCCTCCCTCTTAGGTCAAAGGCAGCACTAAAGTAGTGGGCACACAGGCTACCCTTCTGAGCACATTGCCTTCTAATGTATCTAGGCTCCACTGGCTCAGTGCATGGGAGCTGCGTTGCACTGTGAATACAGTCTCCCATGTACTGTAGGTGCCAGATCAAGACAGTCTGTCAATCATTTTAATGTAAACATGTACTGTCTGCCTGCTTCAGTTAACTGAGAAAGAAAGAGAGAGAGAGTATACTGCACATGATTGCTCTTATCAGGATGGCTAAGTACAATATCCTGTTGACTGTTTGTTCATTCACCTCATTTATTTCCCTAAGATAACCAACTGAGGTGCAACATCTCATTTACAGTGAGGTCCTGCTTCTGCATACTTTTGCAGGTAGAGAGCTGAAACACAGGAAATTGCTACATGTCACACAGTGAGTCAGTGGCTGAGGTGGGATTATAACCTGGGTCCCAAGCCTGTGCTATAACCACTAGACTGTACTGCCTCCTGTACAACTCAGAACAGCTGAGCTGAATTGTACTTTTTTAAATGCATCTTTATTGGTATTTTTGCAGTACAGACTGAACATAGCAACAAATATAGAGACTGTATTGAAAAGGTTCAGAGGGCTGGATAATTATGTTTCTCTAAGTAAAGGCATGATAACATGACAACGGGGAAAGATAAAGCTGTAAACATAGCTAGACTTCACGGGGCTGTTCATTGATGACTGGAGTACTCAGTCACACGATAGGGACTGCAAGACAATATGAGGAAACTGCCCCATTATATCATAGTCTTTGGGATAAAATCAGACCTGCATGCCATAATGTATACAACCCAATACTGCCAGAGTAGCTTAAAGGCTGGGAAATTGCTGTTTAATTTATATGGTAAGTTCTCTGTTTTATGAATGTCAATTACAGTATCTTACCCAAACTGCAGAGTGGGTATCAACTTGTTAAGCAATGTTTAGTTTATAGCCTTCTTTGTGGCTATGAAATAAATTGTTGAAACACACACACATATATATATATATATATATAAATTTTTAACAGTTCAGATGCCCTTTTTATCTCAAGAACTGAAAAGATCCATAGTTTGATATTAGCGACACTGGTGTTTTTCTAATTTCTCTATCCAGGATATCTTGCTTAGTGGCAGCAATGAAACTTTTACCGCAGCACCCCAAGTCTTTCTCTCAATGACATCCCCTGCATTCTTCCTCTCAGTAGCACCCTGAAGCCTCCCTTCAGCTACACCCCACATGGTCTTCTTCTCAGTGGCACCCTGAGGCCTCCCTCAGCTACACCATATGTGGTCTTCCTCTCAGTGGCACCCTGAAGCCTCCCTCAGCTACACCCCATGTGGTCTTCCTCCAGTGGCACCCTGAAGCCCTCCCCTCAGCCACAAGCCACACGGTATTCCTCTCAGTGGCACTACAAAGCCCTCCTCTCAGCTGCACCCATGCGGTCTTCCTCTCAGTGACACCCCACCATCTTCCTCAGTGAGATTATTGATAAATGATACACAGCAGTCCTCATTTAAGGGGAAGGTAAGTGTGCCAAATCTCAAATTCTGAAAGCCCATGAAAAGATCTTTCAGGCAAAGTACTTGGCTTCCTGTAGGCATCAGCAGTCCAGAGACATAGAAATCTGATCTATAAATTAAATCATGGCGGCAGCCATTTCATGGAATCTTGAGACAAACCATGAAACACATTTGCAGGAAAATAGGATCATTGTCCCATGGAGTTTGGCTACTTTTGTCGCATATTCCACACTTCCTGCCACATACCCCCACTTAGCCATAAACATCTACATCTGACCTCAGAGTCTGGTGCTGCAAAATTACTGCAACATCACAAAACAGGGGACTCTGACTCAGGCTGGGGACCAATCAGCTTGAGCAGATGAGCTATAGAGGGCAGAGATCCTGTTTTCTACACGTAAGGAATAGAAGGCCACCCTGATGGCACAGAATTAGCATATCACACTGCCATGCAGGCACCATGAGTTCGGGACAGGACTTGGGTTGCCACATCAGGAGCCAGACCAGGCTGAGGCAGCTGCCGTGAAGGGGTTGTCAGAGGTTACAGTGCCTTGGCTTGGATGGCAGGTCAGGCAGCGTGCTTTCGGTCCGCAGGGGAACGTGAGCATGCCTGTGGTCAGCAAGCATTGCTCACGACAAAGGGGAAGGTAGGTGCAGGAGAAACCCTCGAGGGAGGAAGCCTCTCAACTGACATCTAAATGATGGCCTCAGCCTGATCAGGGTACATGTCTGCCAACAGGACATATCCCTGGAACTGACAATAGTCGGGTCCAGTGAGAAAAATAGGTCTCAAATAAAGGGCACTACAGAACAACTGTGAGCCTGAAGATAAATTATATCCAAAATGATCATTTTTCAGAGTTCTTCCTGAGGGATCAGCTACTCTTTAAAAAGCCTTCATATTATTTGAGCCAAAAGAAATGGTATAACAGTCCTTTAAGGTTCCACTGTGATGATTTACGCCTCAGGTACTAACACCCTACCAGTTCTTACTCTACTAATAAAGGACCAATATGGAGGCCCTCATTGCTATTGAAAGCTCTGGATGGTTGAAACCCCAAAGGAGCAGAGTGTGGTTTGGATCCCATCGAAGGCTTTGTGCCTCTCATGAGTCACATAACTCAGGTCCACTATGCTGTATCCAGCACATGGTCCTTTCTGCAGTCCCTGCAGAGTACTAACAGCATGGGGGGGCATCAGGTCCGTAGGTTTATTTCTGGGGTTATTCTAAATGCCATGTATATAAATGGGGCTCCAGCTTCAGCATTCCACCCAGTCAGGGTCCGACAAATGTCACTTGATTGTCCCTCTCCATTGACTCCTGAGCCCCAGGATCCGCAGGTTCACTGCTCATGATAGATTTTCCATGGCTTCCATCCAGTATCAAATCATCTTGTTCTCTTTAATTTGCTCCTGGTGGATATTACTGCTTTCAGCCCTGATGCCACTGCTTCTTTTGCCTCAGTTATTGCTGCTGTAGAATGGGTCTTGCAGAAAAGGAGCTGCGTGTTGTACCCACCAGTTTCTGGTCTATGGTTTGTACATGCAGATCGAGCACTTAGATGGCTTGCACAAGTCTTTTTTAATTTATATTTATTGATTTTACAATAAAACATGCTACACAGCATAACACGACTGTGGATATATCACATTCGATTACACACTAGTGTAAGAAACTACTCATTTCAGCATCAGAATTAAAATGCACAGTGTTGATACCCCATATGGGGTGCAAGTATTCACCACTTAAGACGGACACCCTAAGCCGGGCAAAACTTGTAAACAGAACCTCGAACAAGCTAAGCTAGTGATTTTCACCGCTTCAGCTGCTGACTGAGCCGACAGAACCTCGAATAAACCAACTCCCAAGTCCTCACTGGTTTACTTTAATTACATTAATGCTCTCAACCTCAAAACCCTGAAAATGTGGAAAGCCGCAATCAGCACATGGTGCTATTAAATGCATACACTGATTCTCACTGGTTTCACCTTCCAGTAAGGTACTGTATAGCTGCTGACTGAGCCGACGGAAACCTGAATACTTTAATTAATGAATTGCTCTCAACCTCAAAGCGCCATTTGCCAACTCAACCCCTGTACAAGCTACTGTACTGCAGGCAGAGGATTACTTCCACATTGATGAGTACAGTGCTGTCATGTAAAATGATAATTCAGACAATCCTTATAACGGACAAAATCTGTTGCATGGATGTGTCCCTCATAAGCGGTGTATACTGTATATGAAATTTACTGGACAGGATTTAATCCCCAAATAACTAACAGATAAGCTGAGCCTCGCTAGATGTTTGGAGCTATTTCCAGATCGGATTATAATAGGGATAGGATACGTAACTAATAGAGCTACTGTGCCCACAACCTAGTACAAGGCAAAATATAAGAGATTGGTTAGGTTTCACTATTCAAGCCCCCACCTCTCCCACATGCTCCCACTTAAAGAGTTTTATTTTATTAACATTGATTTCAAGCAGCAACAGATTTGGGGTCCAAAATCAGCGTGGACTCCATTAACCTTTATGAATAACTCTTGCAACAATGGAAGGATACCACAAGAAAAGAGATGTAATAAAATGAAATTTCTAAGCCATCGAATACCGACTGCTCTCTAAGTACAAAGATGGAGAAAGCGTGTCAACAAAACACATTGCTCAGGCCATCAAACATGTGGTATCCACAAGATGAAGTAAGAGAAAATACGAAATAAAACCCAGAGAACACTAACAGGTAAAACTGAACTTTAAGCAGGAACTACAGCATAACACAGGCTAAATTCATTTTACAGCTAGAGAATTTAAATCATCCAGAAACTGCGCCAGATTAGAAAAGCAGTCTGTTGTTGAATTGTGCCGATATTGACATTGCCAGAGTTGGTTAACCCAAATGGTTAACATAGTACTCACTGTCCCACAGATCAAGTGTCCGAGTCTTCTGCTTCTTGAGCGGCCAGTGCACTCAAACTTAACTAATTTCTACAGTCCATTTACTGGTATCTTTGGGATCTCCATACTGAAAGGTCTTTCCTCCATATTGCACCTTAAAGCTTTAGTGCCAGCAACAATGCACGACTCCCAGGCTGCGCAGTTGTTGACTAACACTCAAGCTGTTTCCTCCAGTATCTAGTTGCAAATGCCCAGTCCAGGAACATACAGATGTCTTGACCTTCAAGTTTTAATGGATGTAACACCCTGGCAGCAAGAAGTAATTCCCAAACCTCTGGCCCCACTGTTATTAACATGATGATGCGTGGTTAGAGCGATTGCTCATGGGGAACATGAGTTGAGACAATATGCATGCTGAAGGTCTGAGTCATCCCAGGTGTCTGAAAGTTGAAGAATGTTTTTAACCATATGAGAATAAAGTCAGAACATGGTCTCCCTCTACTTCTTCAGGGAGACCAATCAGTCTCACGTTCATGGCTCGGCTCCATTCTCAAGTGTCTCTAAATGGGTCCTGAGGTAGGAATTCTCCTGAATCAACTTAGTAACAGCTGACAGAGTTTGTGGAGATCGGTAATCTGCTTAATTGACTGAAGTTGCTGCCACTTGGCTCAGTTGGTAGCACATCCGCCTCTGGACCAGAAAGTCATGGGTTCTCGTCCCACACCGGATTGGACTTGCACCTAAAATTGCTGGCATCCGAGTGCAGTATTGAGAGTGCTGTACTGCTGGGGTGTGCCGTCTTCCGGATGAGACATTAAACCAAGTCCTTCTGCCCATCCTGGTGTTGTCCAGGTGGAAGTAAAAGAACACAGGCACTCTTCGCAAAGAGCAGGGAACATTCCGTGTCCTGGCCAACTTTCCCCATCCCATAAACCAGTTCATGCAATTATCCAGGCTGTGTGTGGGTGATGATGTGCGATATGGCTGCCATCACACATTCAGTCACTTCACTACCAGTCTAGCATTGCCTGTAAAGCACTTTGGGATACTGTGTATGAAAAGCGCTATATAAATGCTGATTCTTCTTCTTCACTTCTGTCTTGGCATCCTGGGACCATTCTCTCCAGTATTCTTTCAATTTTACAGTCCATATCCTGCACAGCTTTAAGGACTGTGTCCCAAGGAGGGATTCACCTGCCTGCTGTGGGTTAGTGGTCTGTGAGGTGCTTGGCGCTCTGTTGGGGTCTGCTGCAAGAGTACGCCAGATTTTAACCTTCTCCTCCAGAACCTTTTGGGTGGCCCATTCTGCCAAAACTTGGTCCAAAGTTGCCTGAAGTGATCCTCTTTAAAGTAGTCACTCAAAGCTTAAAATGTTAAACATTTTTAAAGCAAAATTATATATTGGAAGGTGTAAGGTAGGCAGAGCTCATGAAACACGTCCTTTCTGTCGCTTGGCCCCAGTGCCCCCCAAGTCTTGGTTTGTGGCACCCAGGCCCTCCAATGAGCTGGTAGGCTTCCATCCATCACCAGGCCCCACTGACTGACCCTTCTTTTCAGTCATTTTCCATGGGTTTCCAATCTGTTAACAATATCGAAACTGTCACCAGAAACAAGCACCAGTCTGCTTGGTCAGTCCAAATACTGTAGATCATAAAAGTTCTAAAAATGTGGTTTGATTACATTAGTTAGTATTCTAGATAGGAGGGAGCTCAGCAAATTGCTTACTGTGGCTGCTGGCCACGCCCTTCCAGGCTTGTGTTTACATGTGCCTTGTATCCCTCTCCCGACAGCTGGCAACCCAATAACCACTTCTAGATGTTCTTTGTTTTTATTTATTATTTACAGATAACATCCTAGCACAATGCCTGCCTGCTCTGCCACATATGTCAGTGTCTCATGTATCCAATAACAGGTCAGTATGATAGTGGAGCAACTTGGTAATCTGCCTGTCAAGCTGTGAGTTTATCCCAAAGCCAGAAACTCGGCAGGGTGCAGAAGCAGAATCATTACATGACATGCTCTCCCTTCTGGAGATGGAGGGTGTCAGTTGCACTGCCAAATCACCTCATTTGATATAAAAATAGAAAATGACTAACAAACAAAATAACCTGAAAAGTTCACCTACTCTGTCCCAAGATTTTTACGTGGGAGATGCACTAGTCTTGGTCCTCCCTCTCTGTTTCCCTTCCTCTCACTCATCATTCCATCTGATAACTCCTTTATATATGTCCCAGTTCCTTTTGAACCCACTATTGTCTTTGCCTCAGCAACCTTGTCAGAAAGTTTGTTCCACCCATCCCCACCCCTATCATGTATTGGCTATAGTCTGCCCCCATCTTGACTGCCCCACCCAGCACACATCACCATCCTTATCTTGAACTTACCCATACCTCTCCTGCTGGTCTGAGGTGCCCCCGCAGGGACTTACAAGGGCACAGCACCCTCCAAGGTCGAGATCATTGGAAGAGAGGCAGGGGCCAAGGTGGCAGTGTGTGGCCTGCAGTGAATTATCCACCTCAGCACCAGAGTCCACTCCCAACCTGGGACATTGGCATGGACATGCTAATGTCTGGCCATTAGTTGGCCCTCTAATGTCCTTTTAATGTTCCCCAGCCTCTCCACCTTAAACATATGGCCCTGGTGGTTGCACCATTTTGAAGTTTGAAGAAACTTGCTGTGTTCACTCTGTTGAGTCCTTTCACAAATTTGAAAGTCTCACTCTGTCCTGTGTCTTGTGTAAAGAAACTGAACAGCCTAGGGGTGGGATCCAAAGTGCTGAATTGGGTTACAAACTGGTTAACAGATAGGAGACAGAGGGCAGTGGTTAACAGCACTCACTCTAATAAGGGAGAGTGACCAGTGGGGTACTGCAGTACTGGGACTGGTACTCTTCAATGTCTTTATAAATGACAGAGCAGAAGAACTGAAAGGAAAGTAGGATTTTGAGGATGCCACCAAAATCTGTAATAGAGTGGACACTCAGTAGGGAATGGAGAGGATGCTTAGGGACCTTGGGAAAATCAAAGAGTGGCCAAAAGCATGGCAGTTTGGGTTCAACGCCAAGGATAGGACTGGAAATGGTGCACCCAGACAATAAGAGGCAGTGCAGAGCAAGGTGGCCAGCCTGTTAGACACAGAGAGGCCAGTTTCTGCACCTGTGGATCACAGTGAAAGAATTCGCAAACTAACAAACTTTCAAGTAATGAACAGAAACTTTATTGCAAACTGGAGTGAGGAGTGCTGGCTAAGCCCTTGTTCCCAGTGCTTCAACCCAATGCAGGGCCTTCATCAGGGGTTCAATGCCAAAACTGCAAAATCATGCACCTAGGACATAGAAACCCAGGAGCTGAGTATAGGATGGAGTGGGTACTGACAGTCACTAAGAAGGAAAAGGATCTTGGGGTATCATACCATGACCTCAAAGTGGCAGGGCAGTGTGATAAAGCAGTGGGTAAGGCCAGTGGGAAGCTGGGATGCATAGGGAGAGGTATCTTCAGAAGGAAGAAGGAAGTGGTGTTGCCACTGTATCGCTCACTGGTGAGATACCACCTGAGTACTGTGTCCAGTTCTGGAGGCCAAACCTCAGAATGGACATAGACTGGGTAAAGGCAGTGCAGAGGAGGGTAACTAAAATGGTGCAGGGGTTAAATGAAAAGCCCTAAGAGGAGAGACTGAGGGATCTCAAAATGTACACATTGGAAAAGAGGAGAGCAAGAGGGACAAAAGAGATCTACAAGTACCTAACAGGGTGAACAGAGTGAAGGAGGGGAGTTTTCTTTCAAATGAGAAAAATCATGAGGACCAGAGGGCATGCGATGAAGCTGGGGGCAGAGTTTAAGAGGGATGTAAGGAAACACTGCTTACTGAAAGAGTGGTGGCACCTTGCATAAACTTCCAGTGGATGTGGTGGAGGCAAAAACAGTAGGGGCTTCAAGCATGTATGGAATAGACATGGGAGTGTTATTAGAAAACAAGCAGGGAGGAGGGAGGGTGCCGAAGACCAATTAGGGGTCTGCAGAGACAGACTAGGCAGGGACCATCTGGGCAAACTGGGTGGGCCAAGTGGTCCTTTTCTGCCAACAAATTCTGTTCCTATGCCACCACCCCTCCCTTCTGTCCTTCAGAGAATATATGTTGAGATTTATCAGTCTCACGTTATATGCTGTGCCATGCTTGTTGTGGATCATTTTCATGGCCCTAATGTTCCAGGCTGGCCTTGCCATGCAGCACATCACTTGAGAGGGAGGGTGAGGCTAGGAGCCTGGCTATGTTCTTCAGGGCAACACAGGGTCACATCCCGCATCTCCAGGAACCAGACTAGTGTGTAGCCCCTTTTCATAAGATAAAGTTTGTAAAGTTTTCAAAATACTTTTTACTCCCAGCACTGTTACTGATCTGCCCTCCTAACTCATCATGCATTGGCTGGGCTGTTCCTCTTCTGACTGAGAGAGTGGGCAAGTGACTGCTTCATAACAAATACCAATGGCTCTGTCTTGCTGGTGAGGTGGGGACTTAAATGCCATGTAGCCTATGCCCTCTCCCTCCCTGAGAGCTGAGCACCTGCCTTGGCAATCTATTCTGCCCCAAGCCTGCCTCAGCATAGGATTCTAGGATTGCCTACAAACCCCAGCCTCCCAGGTGGTGGTGGTGTGACACAATGCATTGTGCCACAGGGCTGGCCCAAATATTTAACATTTTGACATATTTGAGGGTTAACCAGTTATACTAAAAACAGCATATATTATGACCTAATAACAATGATCAGGGTTTGCTAACAATAAGAGCCTCCCCAGCATCACAATGAATGGGGTTCAATTAGAGACCGTTTGGGATTACATTGCAATCCATTGCCATTCACTGTCAATAACTAAAGCATGCTATGTTGAGCAACTCTGGTGCACTGTGAAGAATTTCCTTTGCATGTGTTAAGGATGGTGCCGACCTTTGATACCACAATGTCCAGCCTATTTGTGTTAGCTCCTAATAGAGCATGCTCGCACTACACAGCTAGATCTTTACAACATATCATTTCCCTGTCCCGGGAGGGGGTCCTTTAGCATCTCCCCCACACACTCAGGAACACTATCCAGGCTTGTTATTCAGAGTGCTTTAACCATCATCAGATGGTTGGTGTTGGTTTTCCCTCAAGTTTTCTCATTGCCCATTGTTAGAGGTCGACGTGGGTCTAGCTACATGCACACGCATTACATGCAGCTGTGGAGGCAGCCAGCCTCCACCCTCCAAAGCAATGAGGTGCAGCACCCGGGCTAATCCTTCTTCTCTGGAGGCTCTCAGCCACTCGTCTCTCTGCAGCAGTGACCTGGCCTCAAACATCCCCATAAGTCCCAACCCAACACCATTCATTGCAAAGATAATTGAAACCTAAAATGTTGGGAGCTAATGCTAGCATGACATTTGGCAATGGCAGTGGAATGGACTTTTATTCCATTCCAAAATCTCCACCCCCACAATAGTAACTCCTAATTCCTGTACCCTCAGGATTCATGTATTCATTTGGATATTTTGTTTGTATTCTCTGCCTCATCCCAGTCTCCTCAATCCACCACCAGGGCTGAGAGGCAATTAAAACAACCCACTCCCAGCTGGCACCCATTTCAAGTTCACTTTGGCTCTAATTCTACAAAACAAAAGGGAGGTTGTTGCAAAGCAATTGGCACTGACAGATGTTTACAGAATAAAGGGACCCAAGGGGCTTCACCTGAAATGGTCCCAAACTGTGCTCTGATGTCTGCAATGAAGAGTAGCTAGCTGGCCACGTCCTCACCATTAGACTGCATCTGTTATGGGAGGATCTTTGTCACTGCACAAGACTGCTGAGCTCAGTGAAACTTTGAGCAATGCTCTTCTACTTTAAGTTTCTTTAAGCTAAGAAAAGTTTTCATAGCCATATGGGCAATTTGAAATAGACTTTATTTCAAAAGGATAGGAGAAATCCTAGCAGCTGATTTTCTAAAGCAAGGTCTGCTGTCTAGCCTGTGATAATATCTCAGTATATCATTACAGATCAGAATTAAATGCCACAGCACTTGTAGGCAATTTCAAAAGAAGAGTAAACTGTAATCCAGTGTGGTACAGTATATCACTGGATATCACTTCTACACTTGGGGTGAAAGCACTCTGCTTGGTCTCATGCCTCAATGCATTGAGCCATGACAGCCTCCCATGACATACCACACCACATTGTGTAATATTGCTTTACTGCACCACTGATATTTCACATAGATGTTACGTGATATTAGTCTGCGGATACACCAGTAACGTCAGGATTGTGTTGTGGGGTGTTTCTAGGATTTAAAGAGTGGGTATCAAGGAAGGTAAGGCACTGGTTTGATTTACAGCCTTCATACACACTGTATCCCATAGCACTTTACAGTGCACGAAAGGGAGGGAGAGAAAGTTTCTGCCATTTTCAGTCCACTGGAAGATTTAAACAGCACAGATACTCTGGATCATGACATTAGTATGTGTGAATGTGTGTGTGGGGTTGCTGTTGATTCAAACCTGAAATGAAAGGTATAACGCCATGATGTTTACAACAATAGCATTTAACAAGATGTTCTGTAGGGGCAGCCTGATGATGCAGCAGCAGCAGCAGCAGCACGCTCCTGCTCCCATGAAGGTGAACCAGGTGTTGGAGCAGACTCGTGAGCTAGCATCGGGGTGGTGGCTGGGGCTAGTTGCTGCTACCACAGGCATTCAGCCCAGGGAAGGATAGTGTCAGTTTCCAGCTACCATACTGACCACTGTAGTAGGCTGAACAAACTTGCCCTCTGCAAGGGGTATGCTGTGTGTATATACAAGGCCACCTGTAGGCATGGCCCAAGATGTGCAGGAGGAGGGTAGGTCAAAGTGGGTTACCACTGAAAACTGAAGAAATAAAATATGGAATAATGGCTGGGTAGGTGGTTATAATGAGAATTTTACACACATCCGAGGTGTGGATGCTACATAAACCCGAGAGCAAAGCTCAAGGGGTTTATTAGATCATTATTAGATTATTGAATTTTTTGACCCGGTAGGCCCACTGGGACCAGAAGTCCCTTTTCAGGGCTACCAGGGGTGGTGGGGAATACAGATGGTAACCAACTAAAATTGAACCAGATTAAGCTGTTGGTGTATAACAGTGAATATGAAGGGTTTACAAAGGAATCCCATGGGTGTGTGTAAAATTCTGGGTTTACACACCTACCCAGCCTTTATTTTTATTTCATTTTTGTTGACTGAGAAAGCAGGACTAGGCAATTCTGCCCATTTTCAGCCTCATCCTGGGGAAGGGAAGATACAGATGCAAACTGACTTACAGAATCAGATTAAGCTGTCTGTGTTTTTAGTGAATGGGTGAAATTTGGCCAGGACACCAGGGACATTCCCTACTATTTTCGAGAAGTGGCATGGGATGTTTAACGCCCACCAACAGACAGACAGGACCTTGGTTCAACATCTCATTTGAAAGATGGCACCTCAGCAATGCAGTATCCTCAAGATGCACTACAGTGTTGGGATTTATCACACGCCCCTGGTGTAGGGCTAGAACCCACAACCTTCCAATCTTCCGCCTCAGAGGTGAGTGTGCAATCTGCTGCGCCACTGATATTGCTTATATAATTGCTGGGGAGTATTGTTTTCACCACAGCAATGATATAAAATAGAAATACATCCCTGTTCAGCCGTGGTCCAGTGGGGATGAAGCTGGTCCATGCACCAGCAGCTGCTGAAAGATTTTTTTTTTTAAGATTTAAACAAGGATTAAAAGGGTCAGAAAACCCACTGATGACAGGCTATTTTGTTTCTTTTTGAAACTGACTTACCACTGAGTGCTAGTTGCAGTGACGCTCCGTGGTTAGAAAGGGAAGAGTGTCAGCTGGCACATGCATGGAGTGAGGGAACCCTGGAGTGAGTGTGTTCGCTGTTGTAACCAGCTGGTTATAACAGTGGATAATAACTGGGTTCTCCTATGGAAAAAATGCTCCCCAGTAATCATACTGTTATTATCCTGTTGGCATAACAGTCAAAGGCACTCTTGCCCCTGCACCCCTGGTGGTGACCACTGGAGTAGTCAGTGTGGGTAGCTGCTCATGGGGCTCAGAAGTGATGAGGTGTAAGCCCACCTGAGGACTGGGCAGATGCCTATGCAGGAGAAAAGCTCCATTGTAAAATAAGTTTTCTGTAGTAAATTATAATAACTGAATCGGTGATACTGGCAACCCAGTTTTGAGAACAAACCTAGCATGTTGGGGACCAGCTGGGTTTGGGGAGGACTGAGCATGCTAGGTGGTGCCCTCCTTTTCTGGGGAGGGAGGCAGAGCACTGCTACCGTAGCAGCACCACCTGGGTGACAACACGTGGAGCTGCATTTCAGTGCTTCTTGGAGTGTGGCAATACTGGCTTATGCTGTGTGACAGCACGCTATATGTGCGTGCCTGTGCATGGCATCCCAGCCATCAGAGTCTCAGCTGAAAATGGAGAAAAATTGTTACAATGGCCCGACGCTCATGACGGTAGACCCCTGGTATATCTGGGTCTGTACCCGCCAGGCCACTGCACAAATGCAGTCAGGGTATAATCCCAACCCCAGTCCTGCTTGTGGGGCCAGGAGGTTACACGGAAGCAGGAGGTAAGTACTGGTGCATGGGTTGCTGGGGGTTGATGCACCATGGAAGCTCCTGAGAAAGTCCAGTGTCAGGAACTTCACTTGCTGACATATTCTCCCATGGGAGGGGGTTTCTCAACAAGTGCAGAATCTGATGACAGACTGGAGACAGGCTACATGATGTGGGACCAAGTGTACTAGCTTCTGTCATTCGGATGGGGGGCGCAGGTGTTTTTATTCTTCCTCCCGCACTTGACACACACTAGAAGATGCAAACAGTCTACAAATCACTTTGGATACTGCAGGGATATCCCTGAGAGAGGGTCAAGCTCCTGGCCTTCCTCAGGGGTTGCTGCATTGCCAGATATGTGCCCATTTCCTCCCTGACTGGAAAGCACTGCCATTAGCAGTACCATGCCCCAGCACCTGCTACCTAGCACACATGCAGAGTCCACTCACAAACCCCAGTATGGAATTACAGCGTGTTTCTGCTGGACCAATGGGCAGCCCTTCAATTTTATTTTAAAATTAATTTGTCTAGAAAAGTACACCAACAGAGTTACCCGATGTGTTAAATACACTGAACATCTAGGCTCACTGCCATATTATGATGCAAGGCATCTCCTCCTCTCGAGGGAGCAGGATCCCTAACCCACCGTGAGAGGTTGCTTTTTACCGTGTGCAGCTGCAGCAACCACCAGCCTACCACACACCCTCCCAAACCCAGAAGCCAAGTGCCTAATGTCCTCTACGGACCGCCCACCTCACCCGGCCTAGAATCTTACATGCAAATCCCAGTCTCCAAGTTGTCAGTGCTTTGCAGTAATCTTGGACAAAGCACTGGAGTTTTTTGCTCCTGATTCATGTGTCAGCCAGCTAATAATTTAAAATCAATATCTTTTCAGCAGTCACAGCGTTGTTTTGTTTTATAACCTCTATTCCACTGTTACAACCTTGCGCCTGGTACCTGAGTGTACTGTTCGGTGTTTTTCTGCAATGAGGTACCCACTCCTAACTCAGAGTGTCCAACCACAAAGGAGCCCCAACCTTTGTTTACATGTTCCATAGAAACAAAGAAGTTGTCAGCAGATAAGGGCCCAGGCCCATCTAGTCTGTCCTATTCCCTACCAACTGTCTCTTGCATGACTTACTTTCCTGTACGACCATTACACAATTTAAAGAACTACTCAAGGATGCACTCTTCTCCCTCAACGGTGTGCCTGCTATTAATCCCCCAGCTCCTCTGTTTCTCCCTCCTTCTCCTGCTCCACTCCTTCCCTACCCTCTCCCTTTATCGATACCCAAATACACACCCCAGGGAGTGTCCAATACCATCAGTCTAAAGTGTTGGCACCGACCTTTGTTTTGAGTGCTCCACCTTCCCTTTCATTGTTTCTACTACCTCTGGCTCAGTACTTACTATATAATTGTTTTCTGATGATCAGTTCTCTGTGGTTCCTCTGTAACTCGATGTCTGTACTTTATTTACTGCAATTGTACTTCCTCGGTCGCCCTGAAAAGGGACATGTTGTCTCAGTTAGCCCACCCGTCATCAAAATTCAAATAAATAAAAATAAATGCTCTACTGGTACAGTATTAGGTTCCAGCCACAGAAACTGATGATCCTCTCAGTAAACATGGAATTAAAGGGTAGTACACCTAAATACCTTGTAAATGTTATTTGTTTCCTTGTCAATGGACAACTCTTTTGTGTAACTGTTGGGGATATATGTGTTTGTTTTAGTTTGTTCTCACTGTTCACACCAGCCCCTGTAACTAGCTTGGGGGTCTTTATTTTCTGTTGTGGAAATCTTACTATCCCAGAGAGCTGCATTAGTATATAAGAACATGATGTGTCAGCACCCTTTAGACTCCACAGTATGTGTCAGCTTACTTAGAATGCAACAAAACAAATTGCAACAAAGTGTGAAATACCACATTTACCATCAATTAGCTTTACAAACTGCCATAGATGTAATGCAAGTTTTTTTTCCTGTAAACTGCATTCAATCTGTGTGTTTCTAGAGAGTTTTTCCAGGTTATGTGTAATGCTCAGCAGAGAGACACATGGCGAAATGGCTGCTGTGGCATCATGTTACTAGGTAAGGTAGACATAAAGAGGCTGAGGCCCATCTAGAATGTCTCCCACTATAGTGTGGGTGTATTAGTTGGGGTTAGTATCCCATTTAAGATGTTTGTCTAGACATGATTTAAATGTTTCAAGATTAGAAGAGTCAACAATATTCTGTGGGTGTAGGTTCCAGGCCTTAGCTGCTCTGATTGTGAAAAGTTTTCTGCTTATTACTATTGGATTTGGGAATTACTAATTGTTTACTGTGACATCTAAGGTTAATACTGCAGTTTGAGAAATATAAACCACACTGTTGTGCTAGAACATGGTCCTGGAGGATTTTGAAAAGTTGTAACAGATTCCTGTGTCTTCTGTCACTAAGTTTAACTAATCCAGTTTTGTGTAGTCTGTACTCATAGTTGTGATTTTTTAAATTAGGTATTATTTCAGAAGCCCTATGTTGGACCTGTTCAATTAATCTGATGTCTTGTTTTAAGTGAGAATTCCAAAAGGGACTAGAAATCAAGATGGGGTCTAATATACAGTAAGTTCGTATAGGGTATAATACAATAAGAGTTTTATTTGTAAAGGATCTTTAATATGATTCAAAATTGTATTAGCTATCTGAGTTACCTTTTATATTGTCCTGTAGCATAAAGGAGTTATTAATGACAGGTCACGCTCCTTGGTCAAGATATAGAGTATTATTTATGTTCTGATATGCTAATGCAGCTCTCAGGGACAATGAGATTTAAACAGCCAGAAAATGGAAGTTTAGTTGAAAACAATTCTTTGGAAAACTTTTGACAGGGGAGCAAGAGTGATTGGACGGTAGTTGGAGCTGAGATGTTTTGGACCACACTTGTACATGGGAATAATTATTATAGCCAGCTTCCATATTTTGGGTATTCACCAGTGCATAGGGAAAAGTTACACATTTTAAGATGGGATAAGCCAGCACCTTGCTGGCAAATTAAACAATAGTAAATCCCATCAGGATAGTTCATAGGTTTTATATTGGAATGACTCTGGTATTTAGCCCCTGTTCTACAGTAAGGTATTTGAAATAGAATTTAGAAGAGGTCATCAATTTCCAAGTGAGTGCAGAGGGGAGAGGCTGGGGAAAACTTTCTGCACTTATCGAGGTCACTGAAGAAGTCATTGAACAATGAGGCAGTAGGCTTAGGATCTCATGTTAACCCACCTTTACCTTCAGTGACCCAGAAGTGGGCATCCTCAAACTTATCATTAGGTTGTTAATATTGTTCCACAATTTTTAGGGTTACCTTGATTATAATAGTTTTACATGATTAACTTTAGCTTTTCGCATCAATGTCTTACTGTTATTGCCCAGGATTTGTATTCTGCAAATGGACAGGGTCCCTAGTTTTTATATTTGGACTATTTCGCCTTTAACGTTGAAAAGCTAAGAAGCTTCTGAGACCCAATCTTGTTTGTTTCCACATATTTTGTGTAATTTCAAGGCACAGGTGTTCACAGATACTAGTGACATTTTGACAAAAGCTGCTGTAGGCAGTGTCAATATTCATGATGTTTTCTAGGAAAGACCATTCGCTGGAATACAAAGCAGAGATAAAGGCCTCCATGGTTTAAATTGCTGAGCTGTCTAGAATTGATGAAGAGAGGTTGGGCCTAAGGTAATCTAGTGGACTATTTGTAAAATAAAGGACTATGGTAAATAAAAGAGTCAGGAGTACCCCAGATTTGCAGACATTTTAGGGTTGGATATTATAATCCAGTCTAAAATGGATTTATAGCCTAATTTATAATTAACCCTGGTAGGGTCACAGATAATTGGGTTCAGGCCAAGATAAAAAAAAGGTATCTGGGATCGTAGTCATGGCTAAATGACCAATTCATATTAAAGTTTCCAAGTAGAATTCATTCTCTGTTTTTCGGCAGTATTAGACCGAAGTCAGAGATTGCAGTCAGACCCTCCACAGAATACCCTGGGGGGATGTAACTAGAGCTAACTGTAATGATTTTGTCCTGTCCAAACAAGAGGTCTAGTAAGAGAAAATTACAAGGGTTCATGGTCTCATGGGATGGGAAACTGGTAACCTCAAGTGTTTAGAGATGTAGAACAGGCAACCCCACCCCTCTCTACGGCCTGTCTCTTCTGAAAATTGAGTAATGAGCAAATTTGATTTCATCATCCATGATTTTGTTTGAGATCCAGGTCTCATACAAGAAATAAGATCAAGCTTGTTCTCTGACATACTCTTTGATCTGGCCTTTCTTTGCTATAATGATTTGAATGTTCAAACGTACTCATCTTAGAACAGATTTTTGAAAGTGGCTCCTGTTAGAGAACTGGGGCCTAGGGTGAGGTGGGCAGACCCAGACACAAGAAGCAGGAGAAAGATAAATCGCTTATGTCTGGTGGCTCTGGATCCTCTTACTAGAGGATCTTTTATGCATTTTATTTATTTAGTTTTTATTGACCAGGCATGCACACTAGACAAGTACATACCTATTCTCAGGAGTGAGGAGGTTATATAGTAGTGAAAGACAAGGCAATACTGCCATTTACAGAAGTACAGAAATAATGAAAACAATTTCAGTATCAGGAGCACAAGGTCAGATGCACACAAAATCACACTAAACAACACAATCAAAGTAATGAAACATGGGTGAGTAAAAGAGTAACCGATACAAAGCATATGAATAAAACAATGCAAAATGGAATCCATAACAGAGCACTTGTGTCACGGCTGACAGCTATACAGGAAAAGTTAGCAGATGTAACATGACTAGGCGATACAATACCATCAGATAATTATGAAGTACAGAAAAATGGAGTTAGTCTTCAGGTGGTCCCATAAGGAGTTTCTGAAGATGGAGTATGGGAGGAGAGTCTGGAACTGTCACAGTAGGGAGTGCTAAAGCCTAGGTGCACAAGATGTAAAGCCTGGACTCCTATAGTTTTATGGACACCCAGTAGTGACTGTTCATCAGACCTCATGGGCATGCACCTGCCTACAGTATTTTAACATCACATCTGTGGGTGGGATCTAAAATCTTGTCTGTAAAACAGCCAAGGATAAAATGGCAATTTTCTCAGAGAGAGTATCCCAACTTATTGTGGAGATCACAGGGTGGGTAAAACGGCTGCAGATAAAGCAAATCATCATTTATTATTATTGGCAGTGTGCCATCTGGTCAGAAATGTTTTGCCAGCAGATATAAAAGGAATTAGCCCATACATAAGTAAGACTGGTAAGAAATACTTTTCTGGCTAGGGCAAGCTGAGCAGTGAGGGTCAGGGTGTGCTTGACCCTGTAGGCCAAGCCAAGTTTGACATTTACTGCCTGACACATTATGTAGGAAGAAGTCTAGTTGGGGTCCAGGGTAACCCTAATGCATTTAAAGGTGTGGACAGCAGAGGAAGCGAGCCATCAGCACAGAATATCATTAGTAACGCTTGGGAAAACAGTGACTTAATACAAGTTGTGTTTGCATTGACCAAATTAAAACTGACATCCCAGTACTCTAAACTCATTGAACAACATCAGGTGGTAGGGATCTGGAGTGCGTGAAGGAAAGCCTGCCTCCCGTGAGAGAGGTCCTCCCTGGCCATAGTTAATTTTTGCCATGCTGCCCTCCTGTACTTAGCTTTAGTGTTCCTGTACCAGTGCCATAGTTTTGATATCCTAGCCTGTACATTGTTTACTGTATTGAATTTGCTGCTTAATTACTGTATTTTGCTACACCTTGCATTTTTCTACCATGTATATTTTGAATTGTATTGTCTTTTCTAGCTTTACTTTTTTCCTAGCCTTCACTTAGTGAATATATAGTTGTTGTGTAGTTGCTGCTCTCATGTATTCAATGTTTGATGTTTCCAGGACCACCTTGTAAAGGAGGTTTTCTCAAGGTGTTTTCACCTGGTAAAATAAAGATTGATTGACTGAATATTTTGCCTATATGTATGGCAGGGTTGAATAAGGTACTGTCCCATTTGTTATTCAGAAATAGTTTAAACACAAGGATCTGGTCTATCCTCTCCTTTCCTGAGATTTGTACCCAGCTTTACCCAGCTAGCTGCTCCCTCACTGAGCTCACAAAGAAATGGTTCCTGAATAATGTGACATGGACCCCAGAGTGGGATGAAGCTTTTGGGCCATCACGGCTGCATTATGTTCAGACTGTTTTAAGATACCCAGACTTTGAGAAACAATTTTGTTATAGACAGATGCATCAGAGGTAGGCCTAGTGCAGTCTTGAGTCAGACTATAAATGGGAAGGAACATCCCATTCTATATATCAGTAGGAAACTGCATGGCAGAGAAAGGTACTCCACCATTGAAAAGGGATGCCTTGAGGCAAAGTGGGCCATGGAGTCCCTTAAGTTTTATTTGCTAGGAGCTGACTTTGTACTTATAACAGACCACAATCCTCTCTGCTGGCTTAATCAAATGAAGGATACAAATTCCAGAATCACAAGGTGGTACTTGGCACTACAGACATTTAAATTTAAAGTAATGCACAAATCTAGGAAAGAGAATGTCAATACTGATTTTCTGTCAAGATATGGATCAGGAATTGAGAATTCTGAAGGTTGACAAAAATGTGTGAGTTTAAACTTCTATTTGCTATACTACACATGCACTGAACTGTAAAGGTTATAAGCCAATGTTAGAAGAGAACTAGTAGAAGTTTTGGAAACCTGTTTTGTAAACAGGTTTCCTCTAAAGAGAGGGTATGTGAAAGGTTTGAATAGTGCCCTGTTCCATTTGTTATTCAGAAAGAGTTTAAATGCAAGGATATGCTCTATCCTCTTCTTTTCTGTCTCTTGTCTGTCTGGATGCACAACCAATGTTATCGTGAGACCTAGGAACTGAACACTCTGATGGTATCGCAATTCTCCGCCTCTCACTATCGCTTTGCTTTCACTTGTATTTCTGTCTTTTCTTCCTCCTTGCATATCTCATGGTTATAAAAATAGATGTAAATATTTATGTGAAACTGGGATCCCATGGTTTGAAATGTATATAGTTATACTATTGAAATGATTGCAAAAAATGTTTGAATTTAGGTGGTTAACCTGAGATGCAGTTTGAGCTCTCTCAGGCTTGTTTGGAAACTTTTTGCAGAGCTGTCAGCAGGAGGCCAGTTTGGGACACTGCTCTATTTGTAAGACTGTTCTGCAAAGAAACTGACAAGAACTCTGGTACATTTGTGAAAACAGGATGTCTCTTTAACGAGATCAGGATGAAGAAGTTGATTATCAGGCAAAGACTTGTTATAAAAAGAGCAGCAATATTTTTGCTAGAGAGACTGAGATTGGAAATTGAAAAGAAACTCTTAGATGAAGGACTTTTGTTTTCTCTGTTTGTACTGCCTTTGTAAATAATTAAATTGAACAATTTTATTTTTTATTTTACTGTTATTGACAATAAAGCACTACTTGTGAATTTTGCAACTGCTCCTGGTATTGCTATGCGTGCTGATCTATGCCTCAATGACAATATGTTGTATAATTTATCTCTCAGTTTTTCTTTCCCCTGTTGCACGGAAACGAGCCTTGGCTCAGTACACCTTTCCCAGTCACTCATTTCAATAAATAAATAAATACACACATAAATAAATAGATTTATGGAATACAGGTTGCATAGTGATAGTACCTGTACACAGGGAGGACATACTCAAAGTCAAACTTGGGTCACCTGGAGTAACCTGGGGTGCCATAAAATTATATTGATGCTAACCAGGGCATAGCAAAACAAATATGTAGAGTTAAAAGGTAAACATTTTCTAACTGAGTGCCCCAGACATGCCAGCAATTGGTAGGTGACCAGGAGGCATAATTAAGGCAACCTAATACATCGTACTCTGCATTAATAGAAATACAAACTTTCTCAAAATTCCTGGATACACATTAAATAAATCTGTATTATTACCTGTAATAAAAATTATGGACACAACCAAAAAATCTTACAGAAAATGAAACTTGAGAATAAAATTAAATATCTAGGTATATTATGAATGATGTTCAAACCACAAATACATAAACGTTAAAGCTACTCTAAACAAAATAAATCAAGATAATTGTCTATCTTTATCCTTATTGTTATTGTGATGAATAACCACTATAAAAATATCGATGTTAACTCATTTACTATATTGCTATCAAACAACTGTGGGGATAATTTCAAGGAGATTATTGAAAAGTCACATAATTTGCAAAAGATTTTTTGTGAGAGTGGACATCCCTAAGAAACCTTGGTCTACATTGACTGAATACAGAAACCAAGAGGGGTTGCGTTGACCAGACCCACTACAGTATTGTAAGGTTTGTAAAGCCTCATAAAGCTGGAAATGGTTCTTAGAAGATAATACAAATGTACACGACAGTAACCAGAAAAATTACAAACAAAACAACTAATAACTAATATTTGACATCTATATTAACTGGCTTACTTAAGAAAAACTATCATGACACAATTATACTGAAGGCCCAAGGAACTTCAAAATACACTAAGTAATATTTCTAAAAGGAGAAACAATCATATACGTGGACATACTTAGAAATTGTAGTAGGGGTAGACAGTTCCATAAAGAATAACATGGAACCTTTAATAAATAAGCTGAAGCAAAATAATGTCAGAAGGTGGAGACAAATAATCTGAGACACACGTTCGATGGATATAGAACACATTGGAAGGAATATCCAAATTTAAACCTTTCCTGTGGGATTATAAACTATTACAAACTTTATTTAAAATGTTTAAGGAAAAAATCTATGACTCATTCATGTATAGAATAAACCCACATATTGTGCTTACTACAAGATAAAAGAAAAATGGAGAAATATCAAACCAAAACCATAAAAATGTTACATGGACAGCATCTCAAACAATAATAAAACCTGGTTAAAACACAAAATATGGTGTGATTTTATACAGAGGCAGTTCTTCCTCATTTTACTCCTGTAACTGAGTAAGACTGTTAATATCACTCCTGTTACAGATTTCCCGTGGTCCTGTCTATTACCACTACTGTCTGCTTTAAGTTTCACTAAGCAGCCTTTACAGTATGACAGAGGGATGGTATTGGTTCTAGTGGTTAGCTCACTGGCATGGGAACTAAAAGTACAGGTTCAAATCCTATCACAGACACTTACTCACAATTACCCTGGCAAGTTTCTGTAGCTTTAAGGGCAATGTTCATGAGACATCAGGAATTAGTATGATGTTTTGCAACAGTTTAAACTGGGGTTTAACGCTGCTTCTGTTTTTTCTATATAATGTGATGCAAAGCATTACTTGTATTATGACCTTGAATTGGTACAGTTCCTTGATAGGGATCTGACATGCTGCAATCACAGTTCTAACTGACCAACCTTACAGTAGTTGTAAAGTCAATGGTAGAGTGCCTAGTGATCAATTCTGCATCTATAGCTTTAACCGCTGAACTAGGTGGTATGTTTTTGCTTTAAGGGACAACTAGAGAAAGTAGTGGAATAACTCAGCTGTCAGTTTACTTTCTGCCACTGAGCATACCTATGTAAATTAGCCATTATCAGCATAATGACTGCTTGTGCTTGTCTCATTCTCTACACCATTTGTCTTTTTCTCAGTACATAGTATGGTGGTAAAATGTTTCTGCTATGTCAGATCTAATCACTGACATGTACCCTGCTATGCTTGGAGCCTAACAATGGATAAATCCATTGTTTTTCCCAGTACAGAGATACCTGTCCAGGCTCCAAAGGGTTAAGTATTGTGTGTAGTCAGCAGCATTCTTCTAGCTGCAGAGGTGGGCACAGAAAACATAAAAAGTGCCTCAGCCATAGATTCATAAAGGAGATCTGACAGGAGGAAGGGAGGGTGAAGGGGGATGGGGTACAGACAGACACAGAACAACAGGGATATCATGCATTCCAATGAGGTGATGAGCTTCCACCGTGGAAGTAGAAGGTAATATACTGAGTCCTACACTGCGTTGTAAGACAGAAGAAGGCATTGAGCCCATCTTGTCTGTCTCCCATCATTGATGGGGCTATTTTATTTCTCAATTGTCTAATATGAGTCAGTTCAGTTCCTGCCTGCCTTCCCTTCTCCTCTTATTGTCTACGTTGCATAGCTGTCGCTATGCAGTCATAAAAGCCTATTTCAAGTCAGCAAAAGTAAATTCCATCAATCACATTTGAGAAAGCTCACCATTCTGCATCAACAGAGCTAATTTTGATTTAAAAGTAATGAGTAAACCTTAACAGGTGGCCTCACAGGACAGCAGGAAGAACGAACCTGTGAAACTGCCTGACCAGGCAGGGCGAAGCAGCCTGAAGCACAAGGCCAGGAAACAGAGAGCCTAAGAATGCGGGCTTACTCCAAGCAAACAGAGACTTGGACAGAAAAGTGGAGAGTCTAAATAAAAGATTCTCTGCTGTGAAACAGAAACTTAATCTAATTTCTAACAAAGTAAAACAGCAGCAGAGACTGCAAATAAGGCATCAGGTGATAGGAGTCACAGCCGAAAACAAGATTTTGAGACCAGCTTGAACACCTTGAAAGCAGGGCAAGAATGGGAAATATGAGGCTTTTAGGCATCCCAAAGGAGCGGAGTGGACAGATCTTAATTTCACCAGAAACTTAGTTTTAGACTAAACCTTGCAGGACTTATTTTAAAATGCACTGAATAACACCATGAAGGAAGTCTGCAACTCTGGAACAACTCCAGACCATCCAGATTGTGACTGGGGACCTCAAATAAAAGATAACATTCTCACTGGGCCTAAAATGAATGGAAAATCATAGCAGATGGCTCAACCATTTATCTCTTTCTGAATTTAAGTTTGTCCACATGGCAACACAGAAAACGCTTTGAAGCAGTAAAGGCTGGTAGACAAAACTGAAGATGTTCCATTCGATGCAATTCCCATCCCACCCCAGTCTAGCATTAATTATGCTGGTAAAACTTACTTGTATGAAGATCCCTCTGAGGCAGGTAAGAGACTGGACATTACCAAACAAGACTTTGCTCATCAGGAGCAGAAGGGAGCCTCATAGAAGCATAGAATTTGTCAGCAGATAAGGACCGCTTGACCCATCTAGTCTGCTCGGGTTGTATATATTGTCACCAGAGACCCTACCTGATCTACGGCTACTCCCTGACTTTTCTACTAAAACTCATTTGTGCCTATCCCATGCATGCTTGAAGTCCACCACTGTTTTTGCTTGTACCATTTCCACTGGTAGACTGTTCCAGGCACCCACCACTCTTTCTGTAAAGAAGTACTTCCTTATATCCTCCTAAACTTCCTTCCAACTTCACTGCATACCCTTTTTCATGGTACACCTTCTCCTCTGAAAATGCTCCCTCCTGTACCTTGTTCACCCCCATGAGGTACTTATAGGTTTCTATCACGTCCCTCCTCCCTCCTCTCATCCAGGGTGTACATATTAACATCCCTCAGTCTCTCCTCATAAGGCTTTTGATGCAACCCCTGCACCATTTTAGTTGCCTTTGGACAGCCTCTACCCTGTCTATGTCCTTCCTGAAATGTGATCTTCAGACCTGGACACAGTGCTCCAGGTTGGGTCTCCACCAACGATTGATACAGTGACAACACCTCTCTCCTTCTGCTGGTGATGACCCTCCATATGCACCCTAGCATCCCACTGGTTCTGCCTACCTTGAGGTAATCAGATATGATAACCCCAAGGTCTCTTTCCTGCTTTGTGACTGTTCGATACTCTCTCCCTTTTATACACCGTCCCTGGGTTTCTGTGCCCTAGGTGTGTGATTTGCATCTTTTGTATTGAAACCTAGCTGCCATACCCTCAACCACTCCTTGAGTTTTTCTAGGCCTTATTCATGCTCTTCACCCCATCCGAGTATCTACCCATTTGAAGATTTCGGAGTCATCTGTGGTGGCATACATTCCTTCCGCTCTTCTGTAATGATGCTTATGAAGAAATTGAAGAGAACTTGTCCCAACACTGAGCCCTGAGGTACCCCACTAGTCACTCTCCCCTCATTAGAGTGAGTGTCATTTACCAGCACCCTCTGTCACCTATCCATCAAGGTTTTCCTTACCCAGTTTACCACCTTGGGTCCTACTCTAAACTGCCCAGTATCTGTATAAGCCTGCTACATGATGCAGTGTTGAAGGCTTTGCTGAAGTTTAAATAGCCCACACCCTGATCTAGCTACTTAGTCATCCAGTCAAGAAATCAATCACATTATATGGCATGACCTCCCCAGTGAATCCATGCTGCCTCAGGTCTTGCAGTCCACAGGATTCAAGATACTCCACTAGCCTTTCTTTTAATATTGCTTCAATTAACTTCCTCCACTGACATTAGACTAACCTGACACCCTATGAAGAGGGACTACATTTCTCTCCTCCAGTCCTCTAGAACCACTCCCGCTTCCAGTGAGTTGTTGAGTAGGGCTGTCAGAGGTGCAGTGAGTACCTGCCTAAGCTCCCTCATCAGCCTTGGATGTATCTTGTCCTGTCCCATAACCGTGTCCTCTTTCAGATTTGCAAGTCTACTCAAGACTCTTTCATATGTGAATGGACTAGAGTCCACCTCCCTCCCCCCAGTGCTCCTACTGCTTCTATGTGGTCCATCCCTCTCCCTCCACTGCTAAGACTGAGCAAGTACCTTTTCAGGATATCTTCTTTTCTCATCCTTCTCTGTACAATCTCCCATCCCTCCTTGCACAATCCTTTCATTTGTCTTCCTCTGAGGGGAGGACTGATTGCACTTAGACTTGTTTGAGTTATGTTAAATCTATTGTTCAAAGCAGTATGCTGTATTGCTTGCTCAAAGTTCCTTCACTATTTTATGTAAGACTGTGGTAGATGCCAGATATAGAAAGTACCATTAGTAAGGATTGCAGAGGGGTTGACTTATTTAAAGTTATTTAATAAAGTAAATAATTTAGCATTGCTTTGTGAATGGGGTCTTTGGTGTGCGAGGGGAACCGAGGACATCAAAATAGCTGCACCTTCTGGGCATGGAACTGAAGCATACTATATGCATGCAACAGTCGGTCCTCTCAGCACATAGCTATAAATGCATTGGAACCTGGTCAAACTTCTAAAAGTAATAACACATTAATTGTGCCAACAGCAAATAAGCAAGTTTCTGTCTGTACCGAACCATGCTAAGGGTCTCTGTTTTACTTATGTTAATAAGTGGTTACTATGTGTTATTCACTTGACTAATAGCTGCTTGGAATATTAGATTTAATTGTTAGGTTATATTTTATTTATTTATTGAAAAGTTTCACCAGCAAAGGCACACTGAACAACAGGTTGCTCATCTCGTGGTGCATCCTGGGGAAGGGATGAGAGAAATAATATATACACAATAAGGATAATACAGGATACTGTATAACATCACAGGCAATAGTACTGGAGTTACAGCAAACTAAACATAAAATCCCTAAACAACAATTAAAAGCAGCATTAGGATTTGTGTACCTTGAGAGACTAGTGGACTAGCAGGTGCTAGATGCTTGTGAGCAACACCCCAAGGTGATACTAATAGTGCATTAAGACAGCTATCATGGAAAGTGGTTAAGGAAAGTAAAAGAATGGGAGGGAGGCAAGAGGGAAACGAGGAGTGAGAGCAAGGGGTAATATGTAGGTTAGTGGGCGTGATGAGGTGGGGCGGTGGTTTAAACACAGGTATAATTTACTGAGAGGAAGTTGTAAAGTGCCAAGGAGATGGAGTGGAGAGAAGACGAGTGGTGGATATGGTGTGGAAGTGCATTCCATATTTTGGGGAAGCGATGAGAGAGAAGGTCACCGACAACAGTAGTTGACCCACAGGGGACTACCATTAATCGAGAGGCATAGGATCTAAGGGAGAGGGCTGATGGGGAGGGGGATAGCAAAGAGGCTAGATAAGGGGGAGTCATCTGAACCAAAGTTTTGATGTGAATTTAACTCAATGGAGGTGGCATCAGTTTTCTAAAGATGAAAAGCAAGGGAGTGGTAAAGATTGCAGTGATCAATGAGAGGAGGCATCCAGGGTGAAACAACAGAAGGAGTTAAAAAGTGTCCAGTCTGGTTGGGAGTAGTACTGTAGACTACATCACAGTAGTCAAAAATAGGTAAAATTATCTTCTGAACTAGTTCACACCTTGCCGGTAGTGGGACGCAGCTACAGTTCCTGTATAGTGCGCCAAGCTTGGGGCGCAGCTTTTTGAGGATGGCATCAACATGGCCAGAGAAGCTGAGGTGTCGGTCAAGCCACACCCCAAGGTACCTAAAATAGGATATGTCCTTGGGGATTGTCCCGTCAGGGTGTGGAAGGAGGGTAATGAGGGAGTCTATAGAGTCTCTGCCTTGTACTAAAGGTCATTGAGACAGTCTTCTTCATTGAGGGACAGTTGATGGGAGCTAAACCAGAGCTGAACTTGGTTGAAGTCATGCTGTAGCTTGGTAGCCGCATCATCTGGGGACAGATCTGAGGTGAAGAGGACCATGTCAGCCACGTACATATGGATTGAGGTGGATGAACAGGCAGAGGGAGGTTATTTAGAAGTATGGAGAAGAGGATTGGGCCCAGCAAGGCCCTGTGGGACGCCAGTGTTAATGGGGAGGGAGGGGGTATGGAGTCACCAGTTCTGACAGACTGGGTCCTGCCTACCAAGTAGGCTCTAAACCAATTTGTGGCAGAGTCAGACAGGCCAGCTTTGGAGGGTGTTTACAAGTAGGGTGTGAGATGGTGGTGAAGCCTTAGCTAGGTCGACAAAAATGGCTGACGGATTTGACCACTATCCAAGGTTGAGAAGTTCAGTTTTAGGAAGAGCGATAGCAGGGACAGATAGGTATAGCAGTTTAGGGCCCAAACTGTCAGGTGAGCTGCCTTGGAGGGTTGAGAGCATACAAGGCCGCAAGTGTGTCAGAGGGTGTAGTTTTAGAGAAGGAGGTGGGTGGTGAGGGTAGGTATGGTGAGGGGAGGTCCACAATCGGGAAGATGGCAGTGTGGCTAGAGAGTAGAGGCACAGGAGGTGAAATAAGAATTCAATTCAATAGCAACACCCAAGTGGTCCATGATGAAAGTGTTGTTGACATTAAGGAGAGGTGGTGGTAGAAGTTGGGGAGAAAAGGGAGGAACAACCTTCCAGAATTTGGATGATTTATTAATGTTAGTCTGAAAGGTGGAGCTTCTATTATCAATTTGATAAAACTGTTCTCCACTGTGGTTTCTACACACTTCATTGTCACAATAGTGACATATTATTGTGCTAACAGCACAGTCTGAACTTTCTGGCTGTATTTGGACTATAGCCCATGGTCATTGCTGCAGTGGTCATTTAGCAATAATTTTGGTAATTTTTTTTATTTAGATTTTTATGGTTTTTTTGGGTTTTCTCCGTACAGCCCCCATGGAGCTCCAGCACACGCCATACGTGCACATGGAGGCACGCATGTACATCGGAAGCCAGCTCAGCCCCTGCCTCCCACCCAAACTGCCACCCTGCTCAAGATATGTTACCCCACTGACCTCCACCCAGTGGGGACAAGACTACGGGAGGGTCGACAACCCACCCTCTACCACTCTTTGGGAGAGGACAGCAGCCTGATGTCATGCTCAATCCTGCTCTTCTCACCCCATGCTGGCACCGCGACAACCCAAGGTTGTTTCCGAACCCAGGTCGCCGGCATAGTGCGAGGTGTGACATCCAGTGCCTCAAACCTCAGCGCCACTGGGCTGGCCTCATCTTGGTAATATTTGTGGAAACTTTAATCCTGTATATAGTGTATGGTGGAATGTGCGGTTGTGTGTATGGAAATCCATAAGACCGCAAAGTCGTTTGTGCTTCAGTAGTGACGTCCTCACTAATGCAGAATGACTTTTCGCTCACGTTAGTGAGGATGTCACAATGCAATCACCCCACCATCGCCGCTCATAGGAGGGAGCGGTTGTGACTCTGCGTATGAAGTTGGCCAGTGGGCTGAGAGACCAGGAGTGTGGGTCTCCAGCGAGAAACGATGGTCAAAAACGGAGAGTGATTCTGTATCTTGGGGTACCATACACTATATAGAACAGTGTATGGCCTCCCAAACTACTTCGGCAACTCTTTCCTTCGTGTTTTCCTTGATGGCAGAGGACCTCTCAAGCTTCGCCATGAGGTCATCAGTCATACAGAAAACACTGGGTGAAAATTGCCTTGTTGTGTATGGCTGCCATACACTATCCTATATGACCTCCAGCAGTGGTAACAAAGGAAGACAAGTGTTGTTATCTTTTGTTTCATGATGTCTAGTGTAATATCCTATACTTGGAACCAAGTCTTAGTTCACATGTACACTATATATCTGAAAACTAATAAAAGAAATAAAAAGACCGGTATTGTGGCAGACACCATTACATCATAACCTTGTAAATTACCCTCCCTTAACATACCTAATAATGCCTCAGTCCTGCAAAAGAAATGGTAGTACTGTACGCACCACATTTGTGCTGTCTTTTGAGCAAATGGCATAATAGGTAAGTAGATCTAATGAACTTTTGGGAATTATACAACTAAGCGAACTTGTATTTGGGTTACTTAATTATCACAAATGAGGACACTTGTCCGTGGACATCAACACGTAAATGAAATAAGCATTCCAGGAAAAGTATCTCCAGCTTGCATCATCTTCTTCACTGTCATTCTCCTCTTGCTATCACTCTGCTTTCTTGTCTTTGCCATCTTAGCAGCCCATCTTGCTGTATCAGCTGGGTTAGAATATAAGTGCACCCTTCCATCATGAGCCACTTTCAGTTTTGCTGGAAACAGCATAGCGTGTGCTACCCCCAGATTCCGTATGACAATCTAGACACCATCAAATTTCTTCTTCTTCCTTTGTCAGGAAGTATAGCAGATATCTGGAAGAAGAGGTATCTTAGCCTCTTCACATAGTAATGGTTCTTGTATTCTGTGGGTTTAAGAACTGATCATGGGTTCCATACTGTCCATATCTACCAGCATCATGTGGGGTGTACTTTCTTCCTGCCTACATTTTTGGCTTCACTCAATACGCTCTAACTACTGGCCACTCCCTCTGCTCCGCTTGTCCACCCAGCTGCTCTGGAAAGCAGTCCTTCAAAAATAGGATTGCAAGTTGGCCCAATGGCACGGAGGGCTGAGGATCACGCCTTACCTCCTACCACTCCGCAGCCCGTGTTCACAAGCGGACGAGGTTGCTGGGGGTCAGCTGGGGGAATCAAGTGTCCGGAGACTCTTCTATCCCGGAAGGGTAGTTTGGCAGTCCCACCACATGGCTGTCCCCAGGTGGAAGCATGAGAGTAGGATGGGTTGGGGACACCAAAAGAAGGAAGGGTCATACGGACTCCGTAATAGGCGACACCTCCACGTATGCTCGTTGACATGTCGTGCCCCAGCAACAGGGAGGGAAGGGAGAAAATGGAGGAAAAACTCTAGGCGGCAGGATGATAGACTGACCCACCTCAGGCCTGGCACCAATGGTCGGGCACAACCATAGTCCTCAGGCTGAGGATGACGGCACAGATAAACCCTGGGGACCTGGGTGACAGGGCTGGGGGATGGTCAAGAAGGGCTGCCAGGAGGTAGGGGATAAATACAATATAAAAAAAAAAAAGAGGACTGCTTGGTTGACTTAGACCCCCACCGGGAGGCCCAAAATCCAGGCATTTATGCTTCAGACCGATTCTCCAGCACTACTAATTTGTGTGCATTTGCTGGGAATCTCTGAAACATAGAAATGTAGAAGTTGACGGCAGTTAAGGACCGCAAGGCCTATCCAGTCTGCCCATTTCTTTTTCTACCTTATGAATGTGCCATCGGCCGTATTGAACCAAAGTGCTGCAGCATTTTTCTGCATGTTGCCTTAGATCTTCTACTTCAGCTTCATAACCTCTACTGAGATCTTCACCATAGCCAATCTAGTAATCAGGAGTCAAACTTTGGGGTTTATAGCCCACATGGACAACATAAGCTGATGCATCTCCTGGCCAAGAATTGTAGTGTTTCTTCAGCTCCCTCATTCAGTGAGCCTCTCTGCTGTGTGGCTGTGGTAACCGGCCCACTGCTCTAGACTTCCTGACTCTTCAGACCATCTCCAGATGCCTGTGCACAGTTCTACTTGAACATCCTGCTCCAGTTCAAAAGTTTTAAATGTCCACTTTTAAACACTGATACTGCAGTTTAAAGTTTGAAAAGTTATGGAGCTGTACTTCTAGGTGACATTACCACTTGGGCTCCACAATGCCCCTCAATGTTCTATTTTTCTACAGTTTCACAAAGCGACAAACTCACCTTACATATTTTTTTTCTACAAAGTTGTTTTTCATCTCAGCACCGACTGGCCCCATCTGTATTAATCTCCCAGCCCCATCATCCAGCTTCTCTGGGGTTACCTTGTTCCTTTGGGCCCTGTCACAGGACCTTGACTGGAAGTGCCCAGTCATCGGTGCATGGACTTGAGAGACTGGGCCATCACCATGCCACAATCAGAGGTATTTTCCACTGAATTTCTTCCCATTGGATCTACACATGTGCAGTGACACATTGTGCATGCTTCACCTCCCAAAGGCATCCCCAACGTCTGGGGCATGGGATCCCTCCCTTGCGCCTACAGTGCTATGACCTACATTCCTCTAGGTAGCAGACAAGCAGCAGGACATGCACTTCCTCCTCCCGATGGAGGACAGCTGAATGGATGCTCATTTTCCTCCCTGGCCAGCCTCCAAGCAACCCAAGTCTGTTCTCAAACCTTAGTTGCCAGTGCGGTGAGAGGTAAGGCACCCTGTGCCTCAGCCCTCACGCCACTGGGCCAGCATCATTGTAAGATGCTCAACAGCAGTTACAGCTCTGCTGTGCATTTTATATAAGAGCAAATAAAATGGGCACATGATCAGCTGTGCGGTAAAAATGGAAAGAACACTTACCCAGTGGACCAGGTTCTGTTGGTTCTGTTCCAGTATGCCAACCTGAAAATAGAGAAAACGGAATCATAAGCTGTAATTGGACAAACAGGTAGACCTGTGGGAAACCTGGCTAATATCAAATGCCACAAATTCCATCTTTGAGTTAGTGGCTTAAGAGGGCAGCTTTACAGTGATAAACCATGGGGCAAGGGTGTAGATGCCCAGTGAAGGAACCCCAAATTCTGGTCATGTATAGAGGGAATTATAGCCAAACCGGAGACGTGGCAGCAGCACAATGGGTTGTACATCCCTCCCTTCAGGTAAATCAAAGTTTATGTCCGAGCTTCAGAATCCTATGCTGAGTCTGACTTGAGTGGGGAATTGGTGTGTACAGCACTGGCAGTCTGCTTCCTACAAGGGAACAATCCACCCAGCAGTCGTGGTCCCCACCGACTAAGGATTACTACTGGTTGTGGCTATGAAAGCAGCCACTCACTTGGACTCCCAGCAGAGGAAGGATGCAGCCACACTGACCCCTATCAAGGATACATTTTCAGGGACAGGGTAACCTATCAGGGAGACAGGAGAACCCTATCAGGGAAACTGGTGATCCCTATGAGGTACAAGTGGAGAGAAAAGCAGAAACAAATATGGAGGGGTACTGTCATGGACTCTGAAGGCAGAATAACCATCCTGACTGGAGGTGCAATGCAACTGTAGTGGCCTAGGCATTAAAGTGCAAAAGAAAATGCCCAGGAAGAAGGTGTAGCTTGTAGTTGTGTGCCAGTGGGCTACTACACCTGCCTGTTGACTACCACAAAGGTTAAGGGCCTGGGTCCTGCTATGGTGGTGATCAGGGATCCTATTTCAAAGTAATAGTAAAATAGTGTGGTGCCTCCACCCAGAGTAGGTTGATAGTGGGCCAGGTGTCTGCTTGGTACAACCCCTGGGATGCTGTACCTATCCACCTCCCTTCCAACCACTCACACACTGGATACCAAGTTGTTCCCCAATACCATACACCATATATACCTGACAGTTAGCTTTCACAAAATACCTCCACACAGCAATTGCAACAAATGACATAGCTTTATTTTGGGGAGGGCTAGGGTACCTGGAACAGAAAACTGCAAAGACAGCAAGGAGTTAGAATAGTCAACATTAACAGTGCCAGTAGGCCAAGACACTCCAATGCCCACCCCCACGGTACCAGTGAAACCCCTGCTCAGTCTAAAAGGGTACACGGTAATGGTGCAGGTCTGGTTGGTGCAGTGGATGGCGGCATTGGTGGCCCTTGAAGACACTTCCACGGATGAAGCTTTAAAGTTAATGTTAAACCTTTGTTTTCAAACAACCTTTCCACAGTTCCTTGGTCAGGGCAAGCCCTGAGTTACTCATGGTTCCATACGAACATATGAAATTGCCAGCAGAAAAAGGCCCACAGGTCTATTAAGCCTGCCTGATTGTGCAGCTCTTAGCTCTTAGTTTCATATCACTACAGTTGCCCCACCCCACCCAAACCACTCTCTTCCTCCTCTTTTACGGTCCTTCCCCTTTGTGTTTTTGTCTGTATTAACCCTGCCCTGACTCTATCCCAACCCCGCTTAAAGCTATCCACTGTCCTTTGAGTGATTAACTTCTCCGCAGTGCATTCCAACCTGGCACCACTCTCTCTGTGAAGTAGTGCCTCCTCATCTCCCTCCTAAACCTTCCCCTTCCAACTTCAGATTGTGCCCCTAGTGACCCTTCCCTTTAAGCAGAACAATCCTCCCTCCCTGACTTTGCTTATGCTCTTCAAGTACTTATAGGTCTCTATCACGCCCCTCTTACCTTTCTGTCTTACAGCGAGTACATGTTGAGCTCTTTAACCTTTCCTTGTATGGCAACACCTCTAGTCCCATGATCATTTGTGTAGCCCTACACTGCACCCCTCAAGTAATCTCACATCCTTTTGAGGTATGGGCACCAGTACTGTACACAGTATTCCAAATGTGGTCTCACCAGTGATCTATATACAGTAATGGCAGGATGACCTCCCTTTCGAGAGGTGATCCTCTGGCAATGCACACCAGCATCCTATTTGCCTTACTGCAACTCTCCCACACTGTGCAGATACTTTCATGTCCCCTGTGACTATTACCCCAGGTCCCTTCCTCCTCTGAAGCCATTACCTGTACTCCTCCCAGCCAGTAGCTGTTCTTGGGATTTCTGGCTCCAAGGGCATTGCCTTGCACTTCTTAATGTTAAACCCAACTGCCACCCCAGACCAGTGTTCAAGTTTAGCTAGATCCTCTCAGTGCCTGCTCTCTTCCTCACTGTCCACTTTTGCACACATCTTAGTGTCGTCCGTGAACAGGCAGATCTTACTCTTGACATCCTCTGCAATGTTTCCAGTGAAGACATTGAACAAAATGGGGCCCAGTACTGAACCCTGCGGTACTCCACTCATTATTGGCCGTGGTTTGGATGTCTCCCTCTACAACTACCCTCTGTTGTCTGCCCTGCAGCCAGCTCTCAACCCACCCCACCAGTTTTCCCCTGCTCCCATGTTCCTCAGCTTGCTAATTAACCTCCTGTGCGGCACAGAGTCAAAAGCCTTGCTGAAGTCCAGATACAGGACATCCACAGCGTGGCCATCATCAACCACCCTAGTGACCCAGTCAAAGAAGTCGATCAGGTTAGTTTGGCAAAATCTTCCCATGAAAAACCCATGCTGTCTCTTATCCTGCAGGCCATTGCTATCAAGAAAGGTCATCAACCTCGCCTTCAGAATGGTTTCCATCAACTTCCCCACTATGGAAGCCAAGTCACCGGCCCAGAAGTTACCTGTTGGTTCTGGGTCCACTCTGTGAAGGGGCATCACGTGAGCCATCCTCCAGTCCCTGGGTATATTCCCTGTCTCCAAGGAGGTGTTGAACAGGTCTGTCGAGGAGCCTGCCAACAATTCTGCCAGTTCCTTCAGGATCCCTGGGTGGACACCATCCGGTCCTGGTGCCTTGTCCACCGCAGCCTTTAAGGCTCTTCAGAACTCTAACCTCTTGGATGACCTTGAGGATAGAGTTCCAGAGAGCTCAGCAGTCTCTGGAGTGTGTGTGTTGGGGGAGGGGCAGTTCAAAATCTGCAGTTTCCATTCAAAGAAAGCAGCAAGAACTAGGCAGCAGAAGATGATGAGAAAATTGAGCTTGCTTGAAAGTCTGGCCGCTTGTCACCTTGCTTGGAGGTCTTGCAGCTTGTCACCTTCAGCCTATTCTGGCCCATTGCAGAGCTCAAATGCAAGGCCCACCAAACCACAGAGGACCCAGAGCCAGGAGTGGCTCACAGCCCATCTCCTCACAGGCAGAGTGCCCTAGCACTCCAGCATGCCCCAGTGGCCCCTACAGCCAGTAGATCTCACTTGGTAGGGATAGTGAGTTCCCTACCTGGCTCTGAGTCACAGCTGGGAATACCCTGTTCCACCTTCTCTCAGACGGAATTTAGCTTGGGTGTGCAGCCAGTTTCTCAAACTTTTCCACTTTCCAGTGCCTTTGGGCAACAGACTCCAAACTCCAGACTAACAGTTCCTTTCCACAGCTGGATTTCAGCAGCAGCCACAGGTCCCTGAACATATGAACATACATACAAAGCCAGCAGAAGAAGGCCATTGGGTCTATCAAGCCTGCGATTGCAGGGTCCACAGCTTGAGCTAATGTCCTGCCTCCCTCTGCACTCCTGAAGCACAGGACACCTGCTCACCTTTTTCTCTCCCAGTTTCTCAGATTTAAAACAGCATCAACCTTTAACTCTGGCTCACACACAGTCCCAATAAAAGCTTGTTTTCAGCTCGGGTTCCTCTCAGTCACAACTGATGCAGGATCACTGCAGCAAATGAGTCTTCTCACAAAAACAGTAATTTTCACCAGATGCCTGGAATGCTTAGTGAAGATGCACAGTTCCTTTAGACCACAAGAATCCTTCACCTTCAGTCCTCAGCAATACTCAGATTAAGTCCTGTGAAAGGTCTTTAGACTTTTCACCACGCAGCACTGAGCCCTTCTTGACTCAATCAGAGCCCAGATCAGACTGCCCCAACTGCCCAAAGTCTCAGATTTCTCCCAAAAATCCTGCCTCTGATTGGTTGATTCCAGTCATTTCATAGTTTTAGTTTCATAGTATTGTGATGAAAGAAAGGACCATCCTGGTCCATCCAGTCTGTCCGTATCCTCCTCCTTACCTATTTCCCTTTATCAGAGATACTTTTTTCTTCCCATACCCCAACCCTTACACCTGTCCCAGGCTTTCTTAAAACCTTCTACAGTTTCAGTACTGCCACCTCCTCAGATTTATTTATTTAAAAGTTTTACCAGGAAAGCGGCGATGGACTACTGCTCTATCTCCAGACGCACCTGGGGGTAGGGAGCAAGGTCACACAGAGTATAAATACATCAACAATACGTGAGTACAATCAGCAATGCATAAGTACAGGGCATATTATGTACAGAAATACAGGCAGGGAAATTAGATGCAGACAACTTACACATTGTCTAAAGAATATTGGGAGATACAGTTAGACACGAAAGCAGTGGAGACAACACAGCATATAAAACAACAGTATGTAACATAAACTGCAAATGTTCAGGTACAGCACATTTTGTACAGAGGTACATCAGGAAATGATCCAAACATAGCCTACTCCTGGTCAGTTGGGATTATCCAGGTGGGTGAGACAGCCAGTTCAACAGCCTGGCCAGAGCTAGCTACACAATGACAGCAGCGGCCACCGTCCCTGACTAGCCATGGTTCAGAGTATGCAGTCTAGGTACATGCACAGGAGGAGCAGAAATGGGCTTTGAGGAGGAAGTTGAGTTGTTTGGCATAACTGGTTTGCTGAATGGCCAGTGGGAGAGAATTCCACAGCTTGGGCATACAGTATGAGAATGCTGCCTGTCCTGAGGTGGTGGCCATGCCTTGGGATGCTCAAAGAACGGGTGTCGAAATTTCTAAGGGAGTGCAAGGTGGGGGAGGTGTGGACAGGGCACTAGAGAGGTACAGGGGCAGGGACTGGGTCCAGAATTTGGCCGTGGAGCCTGGCGAGGAGACAACCTCCTATCCTATGGGAGGGAGGTGTAAGTTCTGATAGAGGGAGCAGTGGTGTACTGGGGATAGTCAAGGATGAAACAACAGAAGGAGTGGAAAAGGGTGTCCAGTCTGGTTAAGGTAGTCTTAGTGGCAGCACAATAGACTATATCGCCATAGTCAAGATAGGGATTAGTTTCTGTGCAATCTCACACGGGCCAGTAGCAGGGCCTTGGCCATGATTTCCAGTACAAGGGCCCCAAGCTTGGGGTGCAGTTTCTTCTGAGTGCATCAACGTACAGAAAAATCAAGTGTTGGTCAAGCCATACCCTGAGGTATCTAAAGGAGGAGCAGGCCTCAGTTTTGTCCCATCCATGGTGTGGAAAGTGGATATGGAGGGAGCTGAGATAGTCTCTGCCTTGTGCCAAAGGTCATGGAGACTGTTTTCTTGGTGTTCAGGAATAGCTGATTTGAGCAAAACCAGAGCTGGACTTCATTGAAGTTGAGCTGCAGTCTGGATGCCACGCCAGAGGTAGGGGGGCCTGATGTATACAGGACTGTGTTGTCCACGTGCATGTGAATGGATGTATGTGGGCAGGCAGAGGGAAGGTCATTGAGAAAATGGAGAACAGTAGTGGCCCTAGGATTGAGCCTTGGGAAACCCCAGAAGAAATGGGGAGAGGGGTGGAGATGGAGTTTCCAATCCTTATGGATTGAGTCCGGCCCACCAGATAGGAATGGAACCAACTGGTTGCCATGTTGGAGAGCCCAGCTAGGGAAAGCTTGGTGAGGAGGATAAACTCATCAATCGAAAATATTAATAATCATTAGCCCTCTTTAGTTTGATTATTGATTGGCAAAGGTCTCTTGGCACCTGAAATTAGCTCACACCTCCTCCCATCAGCCACCACAAACAGTTTGGGCACCTAGTTAGCTGACTGGCTGAATTATGGTCACAAGGCTGCTATCATGGCTGCCACAGTAAACAGTTTATACAGTACACCTGTATCCCTAGTTCACAGTCCTCCTGCAGCCAAACCTAGTACTTTTTAAATATATTTGCTCCATAGCCCTTCAGCAGATGTTGCCCCTATAATCTGCTGCTTAGGTATACTGTTTTACTTCACTCCCTGCCTGTCACTAGCACCATTTTGCACACTCATTAATATTCATGAGGCAGCTACAGATCTCTGCAGCACTATTGGCGCCCCAAAGAAAACACAGCTGCAGGTTCCAACTCACCTTTTCCAGGTCTATGGTCCCCACTTAGCTAAAATTCAGGACCAGGACCACTGGAGAGATGCTCGTTCAACCACAAGAATGGCCTCAACAATGGTGCACTCCTGCAGGGGTAGCAAGATGCAGTGCCAGGATGGCCTATGGGGAGGATATATAGATAAAGCTACCATCTCCGCTATGAGGTCTATATGCTCCCAAGACAATCGGATACCTCTTGTTGGAAATTGCACCACAAAGGTGTTAATTTTGGGCACAGCCAGAAGATATGTCCCAGATCTGCTAAGTTGCAATTACAGTTACGCCAACATCTACCATAAGGTGGTGGGATGTATTTAGCTAAAACTGCAGGTGATCAAAAGAACCTTGCACTCAGATTTCCAGGCAAACCCTCCACACGCTTGATTGGGTTATTTTGAGCTGTAGGGGAAGCAAGTTGCCAGGATGAGAAGGGGATTTCAAGTTCCAAATCTTTGTTCCAACTATCTAGTACTGATCTAGAGGTATCTCTTAAATTCTATCTTAATAGTTTGTAAGGTGGTCTATCAGGTGTTCTAAGGGTCACCTGATAGAGTATCTCTAACAGCATCCATAGTGTTGGTAAAGATTAGACAGGACGGTTATCTCCCATTGGCGTGGATATAGTTCTTAACTAGGAATTTCCTATAGGAATCTCTTTCTGGTAATTCATATTTCCCAAGAAGTTTGAAGGTTGCTATCCTTGAGTTAGTAAGGAACTGGTAAAAGTTTAGACCGACTCTTCTCAATGAGGCGAAGGTCGAGTCAAATGTTACTGGGAGAAAATTGTTATCTTCTGAGATTAGTGTAAAGTAGAAAGATATCTCCTAAAAATCTTTTTGTTTTATTTTGAACCACAGTTTCAATACTTGCTATATATGGGAAAAATTTCAAAGTGGGGTCTCCATCCTTTAGAAGCAAGAGCTATTTTGTTATATCGTAAGTCATTTAAGGAAAATTCTATTTCTTTCCAAGGGGACAAGAAAGTAGGGACACCCAAAGGAATATTATTTTAAGAAAGGATGCCATTGCATAGAATCTGAAGTTAGGTAGGTTTACTCCTCCGTGAGCCGTAGATAATTGAAGTAGGGAGTACTTTAACCTAGGTCTTTTTCTCCCATATAAAGTTAGAGATTGATTTGTCCCAGGATGGAAAGTAAAAGGGTGAGGAAAAGACCAGGATGTTTTGAAAAGGTAGAGACGGCAAGGGAGGACGTTCATTTGAATGGCTTCTACCTTCTGAAAGAAGGTGAAAATGATTTACCCCATTTGAATAAGTCTGATTGGATCTGGATGGATAATGGTTCATAAATGATTGGTTCTAGGTGGTCCATATTTGATGGAATCTGGACACCCAAATATTTAATTTGGTACAGTGCCATTTTAGAGGATTTTTTTTCAGAGCTTGGGGTGGAGAAAATATAGGGAATAATACAAAAATAATAATGTATTTTATTTATAAGGTCTTATCCATAACCAAGGTGCCTAACAATTTTAAAAACAGAAAAACATCAATACAATTAACATTAAAATAGCAGTACACGAAAAGGAAAATCAGTCACTGAATGCCTGATGCCACAAAAAGTTTTTAAAAGCTTGCTTGGATCCCCACAGTTGTGCACTCCGGTAACCGATGGGATAGAGAATTCCAAAGGTAGGGGCTGCATATAAATGCTCGCTCTCCCAGATGATTTCAAGCACCCTTGAATCTTAGCAACCCCTCATTGGCTGAGCAGAGGATCGTCCGGGCAGTAAGCAACCAGGAGCTCTTTTCAGGTAATTCGGCCCAGTCCATGTAGGGCTTTAAAAGTCAGCAAATCGACTTTGAAGGTGATCCGACACTGTACTGGCAGCCAGTGCAGTTCGCGCAGCACCTGTGAAATATGACAGGACCGCAGATCCCATCAGAAGTCGGGCTGTCGTGTTCTGCACCAGCTGCAGGCAGTGGATTTCACCACAGGAAGCCCCAGGTAGAGGAGTTGCAATAATCTAAGCGCAAGGACACAAAGGCGGACCAAAGTAGGAAGGTCACAAGACGGAACCAGATGCTTAATCCTGGCGATATTCCTGAGATGATAAAGGAAGATTTGATGACAGCTGACACCTGCGAATGCAGGGTCAGCCCTTCATCAAAAATTACCCCCAGGTTATGCACCCATTCAGAGGTCGTGGAGTGAGACGATCCGAGAAAAGTCCCGAGGGTGAACCAACCCCAACCCTCTATCCGCAACCTGGGTCCACAACCAGCACCTCAGTTTTTCCAAGTTCAACTTCAACCAGCTGGAATCCATCCGCTCCTGGATTTCTTTCAGACAGTTATTAAAGACTGAGAGAGCTCCATCCTGGTCAGGTGCAAAGAAAGGTAGAGCTGGGTATCATCAGCATAGCAGTGAAACCTCAGCCCATACCTTCTTACAATGTCTCCGGTAGCATGTACACCGCGAACAACATGGGTGCAGCACTGAACCCTGAGGAACCCCCACGACAGAGAAATAGGGCCTTGGGAAAAGACCCCAGATGCCACTCTCTGTGTTCTACCCGGTGAGGAATGATGTAAACCATCTGACGACTGTTTCCGACAGTCCGCAGATGTGCCTTAGCAACCAACCAACACCCCATGGTCCACAGTGTCAAATGTTGATGAGAGATCCAGAAGAACCAAGATAGAACGGCTCTTCCGATCTCTAGCCATCAGGAGATCATTGAGCACCCGAACCTGCGCTGTCTCGGTACTATGTCTCTTTCAAACCGGACTGGAGCGGTTCATAGATGTCATGGATGGTCAAATGGTCCTCCAGTTGTGCTGCCACTACTTTCTCAATCACCTTCCCTAAAAGGGAGGTTAGAGATAGGTCTATAGTTTGCATGGCAGTCTGGGTCCAAGGGAGCTTTCTTCAAGAGTGGTGCCACCGCCTCTTTCAGGAGCTAGGAAACTCCAGATTCCAAGGGCACCAGACTATCCACGCAAGGACTGGACCAATGACATCAATGCAACCCAAAATTGGGAAGTTGGTCCACAGTCCAAACTACTGCGGGCGCACAACCTGGATGATCTGCATGATATCCATGAACTCCGAGTCGCTGAAGGTACTCCAAGAAGGCCGAGTGCAGTGACCTCATACTGACCAAAAGCAACGCCTATAGAGTGTGCTGGCTGAGTACCGCCCTGATGTCAGCCACCTTATTAGCAAAGAATCAGCAAGTTTGTCACACTCTAATTATGAAAGGCTTTCCAACACGTAGACAAGCTGGGCTGCACAGTTTGTCCACAGTTCAGAAAAGCTGAGCTGGTCGATCCTGAGCAGCTGCAATCTCCTGGATAGGAATTCTGCCTTCTTAGGGTGATGGCAGATTGATAGGCTTCATAAAGGTCCATCAATCTAAGGTGGTCGGTATCAAGGGTGGACTTCTGCCAGCAACGCCCTAACCTTCATCCTAGTTCCACATCTCCCTCAAAGTCCCATCAAACCAAGGGACGAGGGTGAAGGAGAAAGAACTAACATGGGCTGGAGCAATGTAATCCAGAGCCACTGAGATGGCCTAATTATAGGCCGTCACAAGGGTCTCAGGGTCACTGCTTGCCAACGAGGGACGAGAGGTCAAGCCCCGCCCGCTAGGCTATGAGAACTTATATCTCATAAAGGATGGTACCTAACCATCTCCACAGGGGTAGCCTATGAAGGGGGTGCTAAACTAAACCCCACGGTGTACTGATCTGACCACCCAACTGGTTCCACCCCAAGTCAGATGTTTCGATTCCCTAGGAGGAAGACTAAGTCAAGGAGTGTCTGTGTTTGTGAGTAGCAGTGGTAACCACCTGTGTAAAGCCCAGAGATGTCATCAACTGGAGGAAGTGCTGACCAATTATAGAGTTTATCGACCCAGGATTGAGGTCACCAGAACCATCAGTCTGGGTGACCCAAACGCCATGTCAATCTACGAAGTCCACCACTTCCTGAAGGAATTGCTTCTCATCACTGGGTGGACGATAAATGAGGCGATCCGATAACCTACACCTGCTACTACAGCACACTCGAATGACTCAGTCTCCTCAACTAGTACGCTAGTGAGGTTAAGTTTGGTCTTGAAACAGATCGCAACCTCCCCACGGTCCAAGCTCAAGGGTGTATCACCGAGTACCCAGCTGGAGTTAAAGCTCAAAATGGGTCCAGAGTTCTCATCCAGCCAGGTCTCGGTGATGCATGCCAAGTCCATTGCTTCAACAAGATCTGTAATAATTACAGTCTTGTTCTTGATGGACCTGGCTTTGCACAACACTGCCCGAGTTGGACGAACCTCCTGGGCCGCCTCAACCACCTGCCCACCACAATCGGTAGTGTCTCTGGTATAGAAACCAGACATGGAGAACCATGTTCTGGTTCCATTACCAGGGCATCTCCTGGATCTTACCACCACTTCAGTTTTAGATATGTTGAGTTTAAAATTTGCTATTTCTCAATTTCTAAGGGACTCCTATATAGCTGGAATTGACTGCTTTGGAGAGAGAACGGTCAGAAGAATATCACAGCAAATAGAGATGCTTTATAAGTCGTTTGACCCATGGGGATTCCCTGTATTCGGTTGTTGATTATTAGGGCTCTAGCCAATGACTCCATATATATATATATATATATATATATATATATATATATATATATAAAGCAAATAATTGTGAGGATAGGGGCATCCCTGTCTTATACCTCATTGTAATTGGATGGGGAAGAGAGGCTCTGTTTATTTGAATATAGGCTTTGGATTGAGAATATATGTTCTTTATCCATTTTAAGGATGAGTCAGGGAATGAAAACTCCGATAGGATGCACCAAAGAAAATCCCATGACACTCTATCGAATGCCTTCTCAGCATCGAGACTTAAAAGGGCTGTGGGGATCTGTCTAGTGTGGATATGTTCTAGTAAAATCATAAGGCGACGTGTATTGTCTGAGGTGTTACGCTGTTTGATAAAGCCTGATTGATCAGGGTGAATGAGGGTAGGAGAACTGGTTCCAATCTTTTGCCCAAATAGCCATATAAATTTTGTAGTCCATGTTTAATATAGAAATGGAGGTAGGTAGTGGTAAGGGTGGTGTCTTTTCAGGTTTATGGAGAGGAGACATAATGGCATAGTCCCATGATGGCAGGGGAAGGTCACCGCTGCTACTGCTCTGAGGGCAGGGAGGAGGCTCAGGAGGAGTTGGGCTATAAATTCTTGTACCATTCTGACTAAAAGCTCTGGGCATTTTAAAGGTTTAAGTGACTTAACCTGATTCAGGATCTCCATTGCCCGATAGGTGCTTCTAGGCCCTTTTTGATTTTCTGAGAGTTTGGGAAGAGAGGCGAGACAAAAATTCAGCTCCACTATGGGTCTGATTAAGTGGAGGGGGTTCAGTATAAGGATTGGTAGTATGAAGAAAAGCTGCCCTAATCTGTTCATCTTTATATGTGTGTTGATTAGAGTCTAAAGGCTTTATTTTTAGAATTATTGATGCTTGTTTACATGCTCTAAGTCTACGTATAACAGCCTAGAGCCTCTCGCCCCTTCATAGTTGGATTGTTTTAAGTAGTTTAAGTTTTGAAGGATTTTATAGTCCAGTACTTTCTGGATCTCTTGTTTTATGTCCCTAATTTTCCTCTGTAGTATCTCATCTCCTTTGTAGAGGAGTTGATAGGAATGAAGTTGGTCCACCAGATAATTATATGAGGCTTCCAACTTTCTCTTTTTACAAGAGGCATAGGCAATAGTTTATCTTCTTAATATTGCCTTTAATGCATCCCATTGTATAGGGTCTGAGACTTCTGGTGAGAGGTTATCTTGAATAGCCTGTGGGATGCATTTTTGGATGAGTTCTAAATATTGGGGTCTTACAGAAGGATGAGTTGAAGTGCCAGAGTTTTAATTTTTAGGCTTTCCTAGGTCCATTTTGTGTTAAACGATAGTGGTCGGATAGCAGGTGAGGTTCTGTGATTAAGTCCTGGACTAGGGTGAGGTGTTTACAAGTGGTGAAAAATAGTCTAGTCTGGAATATGACTGATGCCTGACAGAAAACAAAAGTGTAGCCAGGTGAGGATGGGAACAATCTCCTCCATACATCTTCAATACCTAAATATGCCAGGTTGCCTTTCAGGTACCTTTTTTCTGATTGTTGTAACCAGGTGAGACACACTAAGCTGAAAGCTTGTTTACAGGTGCAACCTGGGAGCACAGGGAAGTTAAGTGACTTGCTCAGGGTCACACAGTCTGCAAGTGGGGCTGTAGGATTCAAACCCAGGCCTCCAGATTTGCAGCTCAGAGCCTAAACCACTGTGCTATACTGCCTCCTTACTGAATTAGAAGCTCTATGGGTGTGGGGGTTAGAGGAGTCAAGGTGTGGAGTGAGGGCAACATTAAAATCTCCTCCCATTAATAATATACCTTAAAGCATTCCCATAACTTTTGTATGAAAGACCGTAGTACAGGTAGTGTAGATTGTGCTGGTAGATAAACATTGACTAATGTCACTATTTGGGAGTAGAGGACTCCTTATTATTACAAACCTGCTCTAAGTATCTTATTGGTATAGTGAATTTCTAAGGGGAGAGGAAGGTATGAGAATGGCCGTCCCCTTCTATGCCACCTGGAGTAAGAGGATGCAATAACTTGGTATCGATGTCCCCACTGTAATTTTTGATGTTCCCTTCAGATAGGTGTGTCTCCTGTAAAAATACAGGTCGGATTTTTGTTTACCTAGATGTTGCATAATGCGTGTTCACTTAATTGGGCTGTGCAGACCATTCACATTCTGGGATATATTTTAACTGGATTAGTAGCCATCCCAAAGAATAAGGAAGAGTAGGTAGTTGAGCAGAGGGAGCCCATCAGGCGGGTGGAGGAGTGACCAGAGGCGCAGGAAACTGAGGTGGATCTTTTCCTGCCTTGGCCATCCTGAGGGACCTGAAGCAGCCAGCCAGACAGGTGGAGCATGGTAGCAGAACTCTAGTGCACCCCTCACAGAGCAACCTCCCCAGGCATGGGATCTTTGTTGAGCAAATGTGTTTCATTAATTTTCATTATGGTATAAACAAAAAAAGAAAAGTTACAGGTTCTGGCCAGAACATAGGCCAACTCAGTTCCATTTTGTACTGGTAGAGGGAGGGTTAGTACCTCCCCTTTGCTGCAGTGTCATGTAAGGTAGAGTTAACAGATGAAAATAAGTAACAACATTAACAATGCCAGGATTCTGGCTAGGAGTATGGGCAAGTAACTGTGGCCCCATATTCCTAATGTAAAACCATTTATTCTCCAAGAGGAGTAAACTACATACAAGAGTACTTACAGAAGGGGAAGACTGATGAGTCTCTCCATTGGGTATCTGGGGTGAAGGTCCTTTCATGGGCCCTCTCGGATAAGTGAGGCGTGACCCACAATTGGTGGGTGTTGGCCCACTTGGGAGGACAAAAGACCCCTAAGAAGAACAGCGAGATGAAGACTAGCAGTTCCATGTGTAGTGGTGCCATGTTTGAGTTCAGTCATCAGGGGCTCCTCTCTCCCACTCCCTCTTGTTGTGTCTCTGTAGGGTTAAAATGAAGTTTCTTTGAACTAGGTAGAACCCTCTTTGGTAAGTTGTATGTTCCCATTTCTTCAGCGCCACCCCGGGAAGAATACGCTTTTGGGGGATGTCCCCTATTTGAATGGGAGAGGAACTCAGTGTTGCAACAGCAGTGCCCTATGGGGCCTCTCCAAGCTGCAGTTACTGTTACAGAAATTGATTTGTCCAGCTTACCTCTTCCGCCACCTTAATTTGTACATCACCCCCGCCCACCCATTCTGGTTGAGACATTATTTATCTCACATGGTCTTAATGGGGAGAAAGTGAAAAGGAGAGACAAACAAGTCAAATCATCAGGTTAGACATGATATAGTTTTGCAGTTGGGGACTTTGAGTCATGTCCCTTCTAATGTCTCTATATTTGTGATTCATTTAGTGGTTTATTCAAGGAGAGGTAGGACTGTCCAAAGATAGGGTAGAAGCGGCAGAGCCAAGCGGAGCCAAGCCAGAGGCAGGCCAGGGTGAGGAAGTGGAGAGGGAGCCACCTGGCACAGTGAAGAGCAGGCACCTCAAATATGCATACATCTCCCCGGACAGAAAACCCACCAGAAAAGGTAGGAACTCAGTGCCTGCAATACAAACTTTGTTACTCATTTTAGGTTAAGTAAGCATTAGAGTGCTGAGCCACTCTCAACCTGTGCGTCCCATGAGCTCAACCTTATCCCCCGCTCGAGACCTGACACCATCACCAACCTGGACAATATAGCGTAATAGAGATGGTATCCTCTCAGGTCTGTAATGCAGGATTTCGTATTGTCTCACTTTATGTAAAATGTCCAACAAGGGAAGATCAGAATTTGCTGTTTGTGTCATCAAGATCGGGTTAGTGTTTGCTGGTTCTGCAAAATTTTGTGAGGACAGTTTATTGCTTTTTCCTAGTAAATCCCTCGTACTTGTAGGTCTGCCTTTCAGCTGCTGTGGAGTAGACTGTGGGTGCAGTTTGGAAATAGGACCACCAGTTTGGTTGGGTAGGGAGTGCAAAATTTGAGTTTCTGGGTCCTTAGTTGTGGAATATTGGCGAATACTCCTGAGCATACGCTGAGTTGCTGGGGCGTAGTCATTGTCTAATATTAATCTTTGATTGCCATACATGATTTTTGTTTGTGCCACGCTTAAATAGTAGCTGTTCTTTAAATTATAATTGAGAGTGCATCATGAAGGACCTGGGACGAGCATCATGTCTTGTGGGTTTTGGGCTTAGAGTGCGGTGAGCTCGCTCTCACGTCTATTTGGTAATCAAGGCCCAAATCCAGAAGTAGTCATAACAGGTAGTCAGCAAAAGCGATTGGGTCATTGCCTTCTTCATTTTCGGGAAGGGCCGTGCACTGTTATATTTTCCTCCTTCCCTGTTCTCCAGCGTCTTCTTGTCTGAGGGATATGTGGAGCTGTTCAGTGGCCAAGGATTTCAGGGCGCTCTCAACGATCTATATGGTGGGTATTTTCTATTATTTGAGCATCTGCTACATCAGTCCTGCCTTGGAGTGTGCCCAGGTCTGTGCAGAGTCCTTTAATTGATTCCCTTATCTCCTGAGCGAAAATCTGTTATGGTGCTCTTTTTTAATTTTTTATTTATGATTTTTGGGGGACGCTGACAGGTGCACCAGTCCCTCCCTTGGAGGGACTCATTCTCCAGTCTGATATTTGGGTCATCATGGACCCTGTTGGCTCCCAGTTGTGAGCTGCATGTCCCCAGGCCCACAACTGTGCAATGGGTGGACCGGCTGTCTTCACCTCTGCATAGGCAGCTCTAACACCCTGGACCTGGTCCCTTCCCTGTTATTGGCGGTGCACCTGTGCTGACAACCAGCCACCGCTGGGTGTCAGTCTACAGCGCATCGTGCAATCCCCTCCCTGAGGAAGAAGAGCTGTCAATGGACGCCAATCCTTCCTCACCCTGCCGACCTTGAGCAACCCGAGTCTGTTCCCAAACTCGGGTCACAGTGGCGGAGGTATGGCATCTAGCACCTCAAACCTCAGCATCGATACCCCAGCAGCGATATCTTCTCTGAAATTATTACAGGTGGTGCTTTACAGGTTTTACAGTTTTATCTAACACTAGGATAAGCTTTCAGGGTTACTGCATTTGTTGTTGACTGATTGTTTCTGCTCTTACCTCCTTGTTCTTTCATCCGTGGTTCTTCTTTTTGCAGGGAAGGCCCAGCCACCCACCCCCATCCCAACCACCCCACACTACACTCCTTTTTATAGGGTACCACAGTTGTGACATTTCCTGTGGCAGAGCAGGAAGGGGTAGATCAGTGGGCTCACAAGGTGAGCTCATTTACTGGGGCACTAGTAATTTAACTTGTTATAACAAGTTAAACAAAAACAAACACAATCAAACCATTACTTGCATTTTTTTCCTTTTGTTTCCTTCTATTACTTGACTAGGTTATAAACCCAGCAACTTATCTGGAATGGATATCATTAACTGCAGGTACTGTGGAACACTTTTCAGAAGGGCAGTTTTACAGGATTTAGGACACTGTCCCACATGCTGGGCCTTTGGAGATCTTAGGCTCAGCTCTGGCAGCATGGGCAGAGACTGCACGCCTCAAATTTCATATTCAAGAGGAAATACATTATAAGAACCACCCACCATTTTCCCAGCATCCAACAGAAAAACCTCGACCCAGAGGGTGAGTTGGTCCAGGAGGTTGGCAGGTGGTTAGAGGGGCAAATCGGTCCCCATCACCTCTGCTCTCCAACATATTACCTCCAAAACCATATAAACACTACAAACAGGTATCTGCCACTATCTCTAAATCAAACAAAGAGGCAGAAGACACTGCAGAGCAGGACACTGCAGCACAGGAGCTAGCACAACAAAACTCGCCCAAATCAGGAACCAAAACAAAAAGCAAAAGGAAATCAAAAAACTTGATCATAGGAGACTCCATGATTCGAGGAGTTGATACCCATCTCCAGCCAGGGTAATGGTCAGATGTCTCCCAGGTACATCAGCATGGAGAGACACTGACCGCATTACAAAATTGTTCACAAAGCAGGAGAAACATTGATGTCCTAGGCACATAGGGACTATTATGATCTCGCCAGCCGGTCCATTGTGGAGACCAAGGAACACCTGACCAGGCTGGGTGACAAACTATCATCCATTTCATCTGGATCTCCTTCTCTGACATCCTGCCAGTCTGGGAGAGGGGACAGATGGACGGAAGGTCAGAGAAGGGAGATAGGGGAGCTAAACACGTGGCTCAAGGGCTGGTGCCAGGAAAAGGACACAGATTTGTAGGAACTGGCAACAGTTCTGGGAGCGAAAGTTCTTTAATTTGATGGACTGCATCTGACTAAGGAGGAGTCAGTGCATTGGGCAGAAGTTTGACGCCTTGCAGAATATTTAAACTAGCAAATGGGGAGAGGGGCAGCACCCAAACGTCGAATAGGAAGAACACCCTCCCCTCAGCTAGTGGTCAAACAGGGATTCAGCATGTTTGCAGTTCATTTGCAACACCAGGTAAGAAAAAAGTTTGTCTCCCATACGGCCTTTAGAGGTAATGTCAAACCTCACCCAACAACTAACACACTGAAATCTGGCCAATGGAAAATCATGTACAATGCTCACAGCCTGGGAAATAAGATCCCAGACCTGCAGGCAATAATGTCAGAGGCTAAACTGGACATAGTAGCAATTAGTGAGACGTGGTTTACCAGTAACCACACTTGGGAGACTTCAGTACCTGGCTATGTATTGTTCAGAAGAGACCGAGGTGCAAAAGGGGAGGAGTGGCCCTGTATGTCAATGAAAATATCAAAGCTACAGAAATTTAGAATACACATAAGGAGCCAGAAGAACTGTGGGTCACCCTGGAAACAAGAAAGGGACAGCCATAAGAACTAGGGTTGTCTCACAGGCCCCCAGACCAGGGGAGGACATAGACACATTACTGTTAGAAGATATACAAAACATGACAGCTAAAGGGAGGTTCTGATAATGGGAGACTTCAACATGCCGAATATAGATTGGTCAATACCAGCAGGAACATCTGCCAGAACTAGACACATGGTGGATTCCTGCAGGAGGGCCTCAAACAACTGGTACAGCAACCCACAAGAGACAGGGCTATCCTAGATCTAGTACTGACTAACAGGAAGGGATCACAGATCTCCAGGTAAAGGTCACCTGGGGGCCAGTGACCATCATATGGTATGGTTCAATTTGGCTACTACATCTAAATCATCCCATTCCAAGGCAAAAATATGGGACTTTAGAGGAGCTGACTTTGAGAAGATGGCCAACAGCGTTAAGCTAGCCCTGGCAAAAGAAACACAGGTGAGGGGTACAGGCAAGTGGGCAAGCATTAAGGATGCAATACTTGAAGCAACATCCCATTGTGTTAGACAGAAAAGGAAGTGCAAAGAAGAAGGAAACCACTTTGGTTCTCAAATACAGTAGCAGAAAAGGTCAGAGCCAAAAGGTTGGCCTTCAGGAAATATTAGGAACACAGGGGATGAAGATAGAGAGGATACCAAACTGCCCTAAGGGAAGCAGGGAAGGCAGTAAGGCAGGCAAAGTCCCAAACTGAGGAAACACTAGCACGAACAGTAAAAGAAGGTGACAAGACTTTCTATAGATACATTAGTGAAAGGAGAAAGTCCAGAGGGGTATTGCTAGCTTAATGGAGAAAAGGGAGCATGGAGGAGGAGGATCCTGTAAAGCCATCTATCCTAAATAGATACTTTTGCTCAGTATTTACTGAAGAGAAGGTGAGGAAGGGCCCACAGCTCAGCATCATGGACACAGGGGGAGGTGAGCACTACTCCCTTCACAAAGAAAGGGTCCTACAAGAGCTTGCTAAGCTCAGGGTGGATAAGGCAATGGGACCTGATGGCATACATCCCAGGGTACTTAAGGAGCTAAAGGTGGAACTAGCAGAGCCATTAGCAGAACTGTTTAGTGAGTCTCTGAGCACAGGAGAGGTCCCAGAAGACTGGAGAAGGGCTCATGTGATCCCGCCTCCACAAGAGTGGTAGCAGGGAGGAGGGCGGGAACTACAGACCAGTCAGTCTTACCTCAGTAGTGGGCAAGATTATGGAGGCACTCCTTAAGGAAAGGATAGTGCAACACCTGGAATCCATAGGGCACAGGATCCAAGACAGCATGGGTTTACAAAGGAAGGTAATGTCAAACTAATCTCATAGATTTCTTTGACTGGGTAACCAGAGTGGTGGACCAAGGGGAGCAGTTGATGTCGCCTACCTTGACTTCAGCAAAGCTTTTGACACTGTTCCACATAGAAGATTGATAAATAAGCTGGGTAGGCTCGGGTGGGTCAGAAGTTGGTCAACTGGGTGGCAAACTGGTTGACTGGCAGAAAACAGAGAGTGGTGGTAAATGGTATACAGTCAGAAGAGATGCAAGTCAAGGGGCAATCAGGATCAGTCCTGGGGCCAGTCCTCTTCAACATCTTCATTAGTGACCTTGCAGATGGACTAGAGGAGTGGCTTGTCTGTTTGCAGATGACACCAAGATCTGCAACAGAGTAGATGATCCAGATGGGTGGGCAGAATGAGAAGAGATCTGATAAACTAGCAAAATGGTCAGAAGAGTGGCAACTGGGATTTAATGCAAAGAAGTGCAAAATCATGCACATAGGGAAGAGAAACCCTGGAGCCACCTATAGGCTGGGAGGAGTTGCTAGCAGTCACAAAGGAAGAAAGAGACTTGGGCATCATCATCACTGATGACCTGAAATCATCAAGCAGACCTCTAAAGCAGTAGGTAAGGCTAGGGGTGTTAGGAATGTATTAGTAGGGGTATCACAAGTCGAAGAGGAGGTAATAATCCTCTTTACAAGACACTGGTTAGGCCCCATCTGGAGTACTGCGTGCAGTATTGGAGGCCACACCTTCACAAGGACATTAACCAAATTTAGGCAGTCCAGAGAAGGGCAACAAATGGTGCAGGGACTGCATCAGAAGACACATGAGGACAGATTAACTGAGCTCAATATGTATACCCTTGAGCAAAGGAGGAGAGAGGTGATATGATCGAGGCATTCAAACACCTTAAGGGCATTAACAAGATGAAAGAGTCTAACATGTTTAAATATAAGAAAAACAGCAGGACAAGAGGACACAGCATGAGATTAGAGGGAGGCCGATTAAGGGGAATGTGAGGAAATTCTTTTTCACAGAAAGGGTGGTGGATGCATGGAATGGCTTACCACAGAAGTGGTGGCTATGAATACAGTGCAGGGCTTCAAACAGGCATGGGATAGGCATAAGGAGCAATACAAATGACTATGAATAGATAGGCCACTGACAGAGCAAAGGCTGATGCACGTTTATAAGGTAGAAAAGAAATGGGCAGACTGGATGGGCCTTGCGGTCTTATCTACCGTCCTTCTATATTTCTGTGTTTCATCACTGGGCTGGTTCACCCGGTGGTGCTCCGCCTCTGATGTCTGCATCACCCAGAAGCATCTTTCTTTCTGTAACACCAGAGTTCCCTCTGAGTAACAGGTAGACTGTGTGAAGTTAGAAGTTATGCTTCCCTCTCATGGAGGCACTTTCTAATTTATGCATTAGGCACAACTGGAAAAGACTTGGGGTAGAAGTGGGCTCAAAGTTGATTTGTAGAGGGTTTCTGGTCCCCCTTGCCCCTAAATCTGACCCTTGGATTGTGCTTCCACTATCTTAATTTTCACCAGCCTGCTCAAACTCCCCGTCCACCACCCTTACCGCTTACTGCCAAACCTTTTCTAGCCACAATATTGCTCCATTCTCACCCACGTGCCCTTCCTCATCCCCCACACTCTTTCCTTGTCCTTCTTCATTTGCCCCCCTCCACCCCTCCACTCTGCCTCCCTCCTCTAGCTCCCCATCACCTTTCTGCATCGACCACTTACACCTCACCTTTCTTCCTAACTGATGACAAGGTCTAGCATACATGGAGCTATGGTGGCAGTAGTGGTGAGGTCAAGATCCTGGTACGAATAACAGTATAAAACTGTCACTCCCCTCCCAAAGATTGACTGACAGGTACTGATGAACAGAAGGGCAAACATATACATAAATGTAAGGGCTGGGTGAAACTGACTAACATTTTGCGAAGATTTTTTAATTGCAAAAATGTTAAAAGGCAACACACACACACACACACACACACACACCATTTTAGTAAAAGAACATATTGGGTAAAACATCCTGGTCTCTGTTCAAAATTCTTTCTGTCTATCATTAAAACTGATTTTGTTCACGTAGGAAGCAATTTCACATGAAAACTGATGGATTTTTGCACAGTATCACAAACACAAAAAAACCCAGTCAAATCCAGGCAACAGTTGTGATCAGATCTATCACTCAAAAATAAGGCTTTGTAACTGGCCTGCTGGCAGAGTGCTAGAGCTACTGTTCATGATGCCAGCGACCTGGGTTCAGGAATGAGTCCGGGTCATTGGAGGGCGGCTGGCGGTGAGCTGATTATCCCAGAGGACACTTTCCAACTCAGGGAGGGGGACAGTCAGTCTCTGCTGTCCTACTGCCACTGGTGTGATGGTGGCTGTGCAAACACAGCCATGAACTGAGGGGCAGACACCAATGAGTTTAACATGCGATGCATGCATGCTGAGAGCCCTTCTTGGCATCCACAATGGAAGAAAACTGGAAAAAGAGCAACAGCCATAGCAAGAGGATGGCTATCCCTCACCACAGGCCCCACACTGCTAAACACTGCACTCTTCCTGAGCGCCACCCAGTCTCCATCAGAAGGTAAGAGGTGCCTCCCAATGGCCCTGCCTCTGTGGGTGAGCCAGGAGGGTAAGAGGGTGAGTAAATCCCAGAGTAGGCAGGTAATGGGGCTGAATGAGTAGGTAGGACCAATGGGCAGTTGGTTGTAAGAGGAGAAAAGTATACTCAAATTTCAATGGAAAAAAAAGGGGCTTTTGAATTTTGCAATGCAAAAATATAATCTCCCAGCCTTAATACATATTGTACATAATTAAGTTCAAGTTTATTGCAGGAATAACTCAATTGAGCAGGCTCATTCACAAGGAGGTCCTGAGGCAAATCAGGAGCATATACATATACAGGGCATAATGAATACATGTATACGTGTACGTATGCACATAAACACGTAATAACAATGAAGCACTGGGGAATTCTAGCATCAGCAGTTTCGTTAGGTTTAACACGCCCACTTTTCCACAGCTGGGGAAAAGCTAACGCATATGTAGGTGGAACTTGTATTTACACAGTATTCAGCGTTACTAGGCATCGGAATGCAAACTATGATGAGAGAAGGGTAATGTGATGTAACTGGAATTGAACCCTTCACTCTCATGTGCTACAACTTTCCTTTAAGGTGACCTACTTTCATCATGGTGAACTGACCCTTTATAGACTTCCTAAGGATGGCTTGAGGCAGGACTATAGAAATTAAGTCCTTGTGATTTAGTAGAGACAGGATTTACCTTCAGTTGGTGCTAGAAATGATCTGTTCCTGGTTCCGTAGTTGGTTCTGGTACTGACACTGGGAAGTGTGCTGTCTGTGGAGAAACAGACCATTCAGGTAAAAATGATGCACTTGTGTTATTACTAACTATGAAACACAGTTGTATTATGTTTACCATTCTATAATATGTGAGCTGATGGTGCAGTGTTCTTTTCAATGAAGTAGATTGTGAGACTTGCATCTTATATTCTAAAGTGGCTGACGGAAGAAAAGTCAGACAGAAACATGCAAATCTTTTATTCTCAAGCAAGTATCAGTGCCTGCAGTACCCTAGAGGAGCTACTGAAACCTTTAGAGGGCTTTGGTGGCTACCCCAAGTGTTATAGGTGAACACGAACTCGTATACTTCCCAAGAATGTTTGGTACTTAAACCTGTAGCTGGCACTTCCTCCATGGCTCCTATGTCCTAGGTATCTGACTACAAAATATTCAGTTCAAAGGTTTTCCTTGTGCCAATCCTTTTTGTTCTGTGTGCTCACAATATAGTACAAAAATTGATGGTAATAACTTTTAGAAAAGTATATACTGGTCTCCATAGTCTCCCATCAATTATTTACATTTCCTCACATACGGGTAACCCTTAGGAAGAGCATGTGGACATGCACTGATGATGTGCGCACGACTGGTTCATGTTTTGCCGGCTTCACCATAATGATGGCTTCATCAGAACTCCATTATGGCAAACACCAATCCATACGTGAGTGCATGTCATCTGTGCACATCCAAGTTTTTTCAAAAGTTATCACCATCGATGTTTCTGCTGCAGTGAGCACATACAGTAAAAAGGATCGCACAGGTAAGCCTTTTGACTGAATATTTTGCAGTCGGATACCCAAGACATGGGATCCCTGCAGGGAGCGCTGGTACACAGGTGAAAGCACCACATTTTCTTATGCACTGCTGCCCTCATGTACTGAGCCCCTGGGTGGATCGTTGTTGATAACGATAATGAAGTGCACTGTATTCAACTCTACTTCTACATGGTATACTTACATTTCACTCAGTCCTCCAGAGTGCTAGGCAGAACAGTTCACAGCCTAATGAACATTACACAATATTTCAATTCAAAGTCAACAATCTGACCAGCCAAAACATCATTAAATTATTTCTGTGGTGGTCCATTTGAACTTAGGCTGAGCAATGGAATAGCGTGTTCTTAGATTTTTTAAATCTTATTTATTTAAGATGTGGTGACTGGGATAAGCATGCTGAGCCAAGGCTCAGTTCCAAGAGTGACCCAGAGAAGGGGACAAGAAGGATAGCAATCAGGCATAAATTATACAGATTCAAAAATATATAGCATTCCCCTACGTAAAATAAAAAAGCAAAATATATATGGTAAAAATGAAGTGCAGGAAAATACAATGTATAAGCTATTACTATTGGAACATATTATTGATGCAAAGTATGAAAAGAAACTGGCAGGGTATTACAATAAGGTGCCTTGTAGGATGGGATTACAGCTGACCGATGGGCTGAACCCAAGGTGAAGGAAAATAAGGTAGGTTAGGGGCTGCCAGAAGGGGAAAGGTAGATAAGGGAGAGGTAGAGAGCACAGAGGAGGGAAAAAGAAACGTAGGAGAGAGGATACTAGCTACGGGGAGATTGGCATGAAAAGGATGCTTCAGGATGGAATCATGGAGAACAGATTTATAGTGAGAGGTGACAACTCTAGGATTCAGGAAATGGTTAGATAAAGCAAAGACCTTTAATGGCCCATCAGCACAGCCATAGATTCAGAAGGAAGTGAGTCTTGGGCACCTGACTCTGGGATGAAGGTTGAGCATTCCATTGGATGCTTTCTTCCTCTGGAGAGAAAGGGTAGATGCCTCCACTACAACACTGCCACCTAGGTGACCATGGATGGCAGTGCACTGGAGGTGTAAAGAAAGGAGGAACATTGTCTTGGCTCTGCTAAGGCATGCAACTTGTGTACTAGCAGGAACCCCTAGCCTGCTGACATCCTGACGGTGGGGCACACCAGAACAAGGAAAGTCCTGGCTTGCAGAGGATGATCTCAGCCACAGCCTCCTGGTGGCTAAGCTACAGCGGTTAGGTCTTGACAGTCTCTCCTGCTGCTGGTTTCAGCACTATCTGACTGGCAGGAAACAGCAGGTGAAATGGAAGGTGGCCTCTGAATGAAAAGATTTATAACTGATGATGTCCTTTGCTTTTCTCCCTGTTCGTTAATGATATGCCAGGCAACCCGTGTGGGGTAAATTACAGTTATGCTGATGATGTGTTTTGTATAGAAGCTCCAATGACTCCAATCAAATCAGCAGTGAGCTTGACAATAACTTCAGGCAGTTAAAAGGATGGCTTCTTGCAAATAAATGTCTTCTGAATGTTGAAAAAAATCTGTACTATTTGGCTCTAGACTCTGAGAAATGAAAGACAACACATATTAAAGTCAAATACCTCCACAGGCTCCGAATAGAAGTTGTTGAGTCCATTAGTATCTGCCTGTAGATGTGTACTTAGATCAGGAATTCTTTCTCAAATTCACGTGGATATGACAAAATCTGTTCACCAAAAGCGTTGGTCTACTGTACCGCCTAAGAGCCTGTCTCACTAATGAAGTACAGCTAGCCTTGTAAACAGGCGCTGTTCCCGCCCAATCGCTTTGGTGGCCTGGTCCTCCATACACCTAGGTACACTGAAGTAAAGAGACTCAAAATACTGTATAATACAACAGAACAGTTTGCTGCAAGTTCTCTCCCAAGGAACATCCTTGTGATGTATTGTCTGCATGACGCTGGTCCTCCTGGAAGGGAAACTGACTTACTGCCTTCTTTGCCTGATATTTAAAACGGTAAAATCTACCCCTCCCCCAGCCTGCCCTGTGTTCTTGTGCCTAAACCTTTAGGTGAGTGCTACAGTCCTTCGTCTACAAAATATCACAGAATTGTTACAAAGATTCCACTAAAATTTAAATTTCAGTCTTTTGGTCCAGTTTTTTTGTATTATTTATTTATAAGTTTCAGACTGAAAACTTACAATAACAGTCAAGTACAGAGGGATACATGAATGATACACACCATCATGTCTCACATTTAGGATAAACTGGGGTTCCCTCCCATTAGGCACATTATAGGGGAAGTACCAGAAAAGTCCAAGCACACAAGAATTAAAACTCAGTTATCCTGAGGCTTATCACAGCACAGAGCACTACAGGGACACAAATTATACAATATTTACTGGTTAGTGGTTATAAACCACTGCCAGCGAAGTGCCCAACAACTCCATAAACCACTAACAGAACAGTACCTCAGCATCAGTAGAAAAACACTGAACAAGCTGTCCTCGCACTGGATGTTCACAAGCTCTATACAATCGGTCACTCAGCGAGATAAGCTTGTTGGTGGTAACAGTTACCCTCACAAAGTGACAAAAAGACAATTTAAACCAAAAACACCCAAACTCAGTAAATATAAAAATAAAACATGGAGAAATATGGTTCTCTGGGGATTTTATGCACTCCTCTTGATGTGTGATGCCCATATAAACCCTCGGGGTGATAAAATCCCTATAAACCACACTTCTCCATGCATTATCCTATATATAACAAATGAGTAACCGGAATCGAACTCAGTCCCGAACACACCGCCTCCTCCCTCCCTTGCTGCCTGTGGCTCATCCCATCGAGCCACAGCAGCTGCTCGTTGGCCCCACCTCCCAGCACAGGTCTCATCCCCTTCCTGAAGAGTGAGAGGTGCACTACCACATATACCCTTTCACGGTTTTGCACCCTCTCGCTTACCCTACCGAGCTATTCCTGTTGTGTGGTTTTAACATACACTGTTAAGCATTCAAGATACTAACTCGGTAGGACCATGCACTAAAAATACCACCAACAGCTTAATATGGTTTAAGGCCAGTTTACATTTATCTGTATCCCTCCCTCCGGATCATGCCTGAAAATAGGCAGAATTTGTCTAGTGCACTTAACCGTCAACAAAACTAAATAAATAAAATAAAATAAATAAATAACAGATCTTCCAGTGATAAACTGATGATTTATACATTTTCTGACTATCAGGGCTCTCCTAGACCAGGGAAAAAGCTACAGATAGTATGCTGTGCACAAATAAATGTGTTTAAAGTGGTTACAGTCTCGAACATAGCCAAAGAAAGTCTCGCCACCTTGGCTGCTCTGGCGAATGTCCACTGAAAAAGAAAACGGCATGTAGGCAATGCTGCCACATGGTGTCCACCATGTTAATTGTACATTTTTAAAATAACAATTTGCCCCAAACCTGTCTTACGCCTGTAATTAGAGACTAGGCCAATGCAAAACATCTCTAATAATATTATGAAAAATAGAACAAGGAGTGAATCAAATCCAGGTCCAGCTTAAGTCCTGATGTCCTTCTCAGCTGGAGTTAGCAGACAAAAAGTTGGAGCCATGTCGTCCTTCAGGTTGTTTCCTCCTCCCGACTCAACTTCTCTCAAAATGGGGCAGCAGCAAATTTCCTCGAGTGCCTCCACCTTCTTGTCTGCTTCTTGCAGATTGGTGTACTAGTATGTGGCCTCCATAATGAATGCAGAGGCATTAACACGGAGTGAACTATTCCAAGACTGCGGAGTCGAGCCTGAAACCCATTAAATGTTTCCTGCAGAAGCAGGTTGTGAATGACAGATCTGGAAAGAAGTGTAGAGTAGTTCTATTATAATTAAAGTTCTGTGAGGCATGAGCAGCCTGCAAAAATGACTCGGACAGCCACTCCTGTAGTGTCCATAAGAATGGTTCTTGGGAGGTCTTGTTGCACAGGGGCTGCTCATGGGGAAATTCTATAGGACCGAGTGATAAGAGGTGCCAACATTGCTCCATTTGTAATATTCAAAGTTCCTGGCAGCCAATCCTGCAAGAAAGCTGTCAGGTCAAACCCCTCCAGATCCTCTGGAGTCCGCCAAGCCTAAGACTGACTGCTTGTTGAGCATTTTCCAGGGCCTCTAAATGGTATCAAGCTGTCTGTTTTCTTGTACTAGTTTGCTAATAGTGCAAAGAGTTTTGGTCACTTGTGCCTTAGCTGAGGTTGTGTTCTTACTTGCTGTTTGATCTTAATATCTTGTTCCCCAAATATTTCAGAATCTCTTCCACCTTCCTGTCAATGGCCCTCATGGGAACATCAGGGACTGCCATGGCAGTTCACTAGTCTCCAACATTCCTGCTGGCTGTGTTATGGCCTGTTGCTTCAGGAGTGGCTGATTCTTGGAGCCTCTTCCACTTCCTTATTCTGTTGCCCATTGGCAAAAGTAGTATCATTTGTTCCTCTCACTAAGATCTATCAGGATTTGTAGCTGAAAATCTAAAGTTTGTAAAAGGCTAGGTATTTGATAGGTGAAAGTCCAGGGATTGTAGAGCTGAGACAGGAACTGACTGGAAGGTGGGGAGCAATACTGGACCTTGTACTAACCAACAGAGCCAGTGTAGCCGATGTCAAAGTAGGAGACAATCTAGGGTCCAACGACCATTAAACAGTGTAGTTCAAAATAAGAACTGGGGTGGAGATGAGTCACACAAGGACAAGGGTCATGGACTTCAGGCATTCAGATTTTAATAAAATGAGGAAATCCTCAAGGATGCCCTAGCAGGCACAGAGAAACTGGGAGGAAACATAGGAACATAGACTTTGACGGCAGATAAGGACCACTTGGCCCACCCAGTCTGCCCATTTCCCACATATTGGATAAGCTGCAGATTCTAGTTAACCAACAGCCTACTTCCTGCAACCCCCACTATAATTGCCTTATGTCTGTCCCATGCATGTTTGAATTCCCTCACTGTTTTAGACCCCACAACCTCTCCAGGAAGGTGATTCCATCGTCCACCACTCTCTCCGTGAAAAGAATTTCCTACATTACCTCTGAGCCGCCCCTCTAACTTTAAATTGTGCCCTTGTTCTTACACATCTCTTTTTCTGAAAGATGTTACCCTCCTGGACTTTGTTGATTCCTTGAGGTACTTAAAAGTTTCTATCATGTCCCCCTGTCCCTCCTTTCATCAGATGGCATATTAAGCTCTCTCAGTCTCTCTTCATATGGTTTCTGATGTAGACCCTGCACCACTTTAGTTGCCCTCCTCTGGACTGCTTCCATCGTGTCTATGTCCTTGCGTAGATGAGGTCTCCAAACTGCACACGCAGTACTCCAGATGGAGTCTCACCAACTGTCTGTATAGAGGGATAGCCACTTCCCTTTTTCTACTTGTGATGCCCCTCCCTATGCATCCCAGTATCCCTCTGGCTCTCCTTACTGACTTCTCACATTGCTTACCCACCTTTAGGTCATCTGATATGACTACACCCAGATCCTTTCCATTATTGTTGTCGTTAGTACCTCCCTGCTATTGTGCACTCTTCTCCTGGATTTTTATTTCCCAGATGCATTACTTTGCACTTCTTTGCATTGAATCTAAGTTGCCATATGTCTGACCATTCCTCCAACCTTGCCAAGTCCCTTCTCATCCTTTCTACCCCCGTACATCAACTCTGCTACAGATCTTTGTGTCACCTGCAAAGAGGCATACCTTTCCTTCCAGACCCTCTGCAATGTCACCTATAAAGACGTTAAGAGGACTGGACCCAGTACTGAGCCCTGAGGTACTACAGTAACCCCCTTTCTTCAGAATGTGTTCCATTCACTATTACCATCTGTGTCCTGTTGTGCAGCCAGTTTGTTACCAGGCTACCACCCTGGGACCCACTCCCAGGCTGGCTAACTTGATTATTAATCTTTGGTGCGGACTGTGTCAAATGCCTTGCTAAAGTCTAGGTAGGCCATATCCACAGCCCCTCCCTGGTCTATTACTTTGGTCATCCAGTCAAAGAAATCTATTAGATTCGCCTGACATGACCTTCCTGCTGTGAATCCATGCTGCTTTGGTCCTGTGCCCGCTGGCCTCTAGGTACTGAACAATTCTTTCTTTCAGAAGTGATTCCATCATTTTCCTCACCACTGAGGTCAAACTAACAGGTCTGTAGTTTCCTGCTTCTGCCTTGCTCCCACTTTGTGAAGGGGAATCATATCTGCCTCCTCCAGTCCTCAGGTACCACCCCATCTTCCCATGATTTGTTAAAAGTGTGGTTAGTGGTGTCACTAGGTCCTCCTTAGCTCTTTTAGGATTCTAGGGTGAATCCCTAGGCCCCATTGCTTTGTCCACCTTGAGTTTTAGGAGTTCTTTCAGTAGTCTTTCTTCTGTAAATGGACTGGCGTCAACCCCACTATCCAGAGTGCTTCTATTGTTTGGTTTAGGTAACTCCTACTCTTCTTCTTTTGTGAATACTGAGCAAAAGTATTCATTCAGTATCTCTGCCTTTTCACTGTCTCCCTCTGCCCACCTCCCTCTCCTTTATTAATCTTCACTATCCCTCCCTTAACCTTTCTATGCTCCCTAATGTACCTATAAAAGGTTTTATCCCCTTCTTAACTGAGTTGGCTATCTTTTCTCAGTTTGGGCCTTTGCTTTTCTGACTGCCTTCCCACTTCTTTCTGCTTTAATTGATACAGTTCCCTGTCGTGCTCCGTCTGTGATTCCTTATACTTTTGAATGCAGCCTTTTTCTCCTTAACCTTCCCTGACACCTCTTTTGAGAACCATAGTGTTTTTTATTCCGCTTTGTTTTCTTTATTTGTTTCACACAAAGGCTTGTTGCCTCCATGATGGCAGTTTTGATTTTTCTCCATTGTTCTTCCACCCCTCCTTTCTGGCCATCTGCTAATGCATTCTCAGGTATTCACCCATTATGCCAAAGTCAGCCCTTCTAAAGTCCAGTAACCTTGTCTTTGTATGGCTTGTCTCCATGGTTGTGTTTATTGTGAAGCACACTGTGCAGTGGTCGCTTGTTCCCAGATGTCTACTGACTTCTAAACTTGTGATCCTCTCTCCATTTGAGAGTACCAGGGTGTATTGCTCCCTCAGTGGGTTCCGCCACTAGCTGTTTGAGGCATGCCCCTGTAGGGCATCGAGAATGACCCTGCTCTTGGATGTGGCTGCAGTCCATGTCGCCCAGTTAACATCTGGCATATTCAGGTCCCCATCAACAGTATCTCCTCTTTTCAGCCATTTTGAGAATGCCCTCTATCATTTTCTTGTCCATTTCCTCCCTTGAGATGGGGTCTGTATACAACCCCTATGTGGATTGTGATGCCATTTCCTGTCTCAAGGTGACCCAGAGTTCCTCTTGTCCTCCCCCTTTACTTTTTAGTTCTGTAGCTTTGATCCCTTACCTTATGTAGAGAGCTACTCCACCTCCTCTTTACCCTCCCTGTCCCTTCTATAGATTGTGTACCCTGGTATGTTGACATCCCAGTCAGGAGTTGAGGAGCAGTGGAAGTAATCAGAGGGAGAATTTTAAGAGCTACAGAACTATGTGTAAGACACGCCAGTAAAGGTAAGAAAAGAAAGAGGCGACTTGGGTTCTCCAGAGAGGTAGCAAGAGCAGTACAGGAGAAAAGGATAGCCTTCAGGAGGTGCAAAGTTCACAGAAGGAAAAGGACAGAACAAAGTACAAGGAGAAACAGAGGGTGGCATGGCAGATAGGAAGGCTAAGGCGGATACCAAGGAATGGATAGCCAAGTCAGTAAAGAAGGAGGATAAGACATTCTTCAGATACATCAATGAGAACAGAAAGTCCAAGGCAGGAATCGTGAGGCTGGTAGGAAGGGTTCCAGTAGAGGGTTCACCAGAAGGCAGACTTACTGAACAATTACTTCTGTTCAGTTTTGATGGGGAAGGGAAGAGAATGGTCTGGTGTTACATAAAAGGGCAGAAAGGGGCTGGAGGTGGACACAAGTCCATTCACAGAGTAAAGTGTCCTTAAAGAACTGTCCAGGTTAAGGGTAGATAAGACAATGGGCCTGACACAGTTCACCCTAGGGTGTTAAGGGAGCTCAAGGAGGTGCTGGAGGCTCCTTTGGAACCACTGTTCAGACTGTCGTGGACATTGGGGAGGTTCCAGGAGACTAGAGGAGGGCAGATGCAGTGCCTCTCCACAAGAGTGGCAGCAGAGAAGAGGCAGGTAATTACTGACCGGCCAGCTTGACCTTAGTGGCGGGAAAGGTAATGGAGTCACTCCTTAAAGATAGAATCAATGAATACCTTGTAGCTAGTGGTCTCTGGGACCAGATGCAGCATGGATTCACAGAGGGGGTCCTGCCAGACAAACCTAATCAAGTTTTTTATTGGGTAACAAGAGAGTGTACCAGGGTGGGGCAGTGGACGGGCCTATCCGGACTTCAGCAAGGCTTTCAACACCATCCCACACAGAAGGCTGGTGAATAAAATGATCAGTCTGGGAGTGGGTCCTAAACTAGTAAGATGGGTGGAAAGTTGGTTTAGCAGTAGAAGCCAGAGGGTGGTAGTAAATGGGGTTCACTTGAGGGAGGGTAGGGTGACAAGTGAGGTGCCACAGAGGTCAGTTTGGGCCTGGTCCTTTTAATATCTACACTGGGAACACTGCGGTAGGACTGGAAGGAAGGTGTGATACAAAAATCTGCAATAGGGTGGAGACACGTGTGTGTGTGTGTGTGTGTAAAGGATGAAGGAGGACCTGGGGAAGTTGGAGGAGTGGTCAAAAACTGACAATTGAGATACAATGCAAAGAGTGCAGAATCATGCACTTATGGCATAAAACCCATGTGTCATGTATGAACCGGGGGAGTAGTCACAGTAACAAGGCAGGAGAGGGACCTGGGGGTTATAATATCGGATGACCTAAAGGTAGTTTGTATTTGTTGTATGTCAACTTTTTATACTCATGTATATTATTTGTTTTGTATCTGTACATATGAAACTATGTTAAGATTTGTACCTTGTAACCATTGCCTATACTGGACAACTTCGTAAACAGGGCTTACGAGTCCTAAGGGTTAACTCCTGTTAAAAAATAAACATTTTATCTATCTATCTATCTATCTATCTATCTAAACAATGTGATTAGGCAGTAGGGAGGCAAATCATATGTTGGACTGCATAAGAGGGTATAACCAGTAGGTGGAGGGAGGTGATACTGCTACCCCTATATTAATCACTGGTGAGACCCCATCTCGTATGGGATACAGTTCTGGAGGCCTTATCTCAGTAAGGATATAGACAAGATAGAGAGAGAGAGAATACAGAGGAGGAGCGACCAAACTGGTGCAAGGCCTACATCAGAAGCCATCAAGGAAAGGCTAAAGGATCTAGATCTGTGCTTCCTGCAGATCAGGAGAGAGAGAGAGGAGAGACATGACTGAGACATTCAAATACAAAGAGAATAAACAAGGTACAGGAAGGGAGCATCTTTCAAACAGAAAGATGTCCAAAGACTAGAGGTCACAATACAAAGTTGGAGGGGAAGGATCAGAGTGAACAGGAGAAAGTATTTCTTCATGGAAAGGGTGGTGGACCCCTGGAACAGCCTGTCAGCAGAGGTGGTAGGTGCTAAAATGGTTACAGGATTTAGAGAGGCATGAGACAGACACATGGGTATCCCAAAAGCAGGTAGCGAAGGTAACCAGGGGCCTGAACAGGGGCTGGAGACACCATTGGTAGGGAAGGGGCAGCAGGGTAGGGGTTGAGACCATGTAGGATCTGCAGCTTTTATCAGGCAAGGAAAAAGGGCTAACTGGAGGTGCCAGGTGGTCCTCTTCTGCCATCAACCTCTATGTTCCTATAAAGCACATCTATTCAGCGTGTGTGTTCAACAGCACCCTGAACTGATAATTCTTATATCTATTGTATTTTCTGCTGCAGCTTCACTGGTCAATACTACTCTATGTAGTAAAACAATCTGACCGAGAACATAAATATTTCTGCCATTGAATGTTGAAAGTCTTCAGTGTATTATTGGTGATATCAGATGAATGGCTTGTATTTTAACTTGTTAAAACTCAGTAATATGTAAGTTTAAAACAAGAGAAGCTAACTTTCACTAAGATTCTGTTGGAGGCCTTCTTTTCTAGCAAATTTGAGGACATTCTAGGGCAAGGAATGCCTGCATGCTCAGGATATGCTACAGCTGTGCCAAAAGAGGAGGGGAACTGGTCTTCAACATAATACCGGTGGGGGGTTAAATTAAAGAACAGTGGTAAAGGTGCCAGTTAATGGGGAAGGGAAGGGGACGTCACCAGCTGCAGGAAGTAAGATGCATGGGTTCACCAAGAAGCGGACAGCTGAGTTGGGTAGCACAAGAATAATAGACCCTCAGACATGGCAGTATCAAAAAACAGTTTCAACTTGAATGCAGGTTAGATAAGAATTACACAAGTAAAACTGACTATCCAGAGAGCTGGATGTACTTGCAAGTCTAGTACTTAGGCCCTGTCAACACTTGCAAAAAGGTTGGTAACGATTTTAAACTGTTACTGCGAATACTGTGCTGCGATGTCCACGCCACTCTGAACCATGTTTCAACACGTATAAACATAGCCAGCCTACTGTATGTTGAAACTGCGCTGCCTGTGAGGAGATCCTCTGTCCCACAATGCAGCAGGGCGTCAGTACATCAGCAGCACTTCTGCCATGAAGCATGGGGTGTTGCCATGTAAACAGAGTCAACAACATGGCACCTCCTTGTTTCAGTGTGTCATTGTGCTGCTGACAGCTATATTCAATTGAAAAGACTGGTACATTTAAAACCTCGAGCCGAAATGCTCTGTATTTCACTTCTGTTTTACCTTCTGCTTTCTCGTATGTGGCACCTCTGAGCATATGTGACTACGGGTATAGCACTGTGAGACTGTTGTGCACTGCATTATGGGCAGCAGGAGGGTCAACAACAAGCAACACAGATTAGACTCCCATTCACACAGGTAATTGTAACTGTTCTTCAATTAGAGAGTTTTCAAAACTGATTTTAACACAATTTAAACATGGTTTTCAAAACATGGTTTGTAACTTTACAAGTGTGAACATAAACCATGTCTAGCAATTTTAAACATTATAGGACGTTTGTAACATTTTAAAATCAAAAGTGTGGATAGGGCCTAGAACCACTCAGAAAGATGTAGTGGAGAAGAAAATGTCTGGGGCACCAAGGAGGAATTCAGGCTATTCCAATGGGATAGGTCAAGGAATAGGTAACTCTTTATAAGGGAGTGTTCACTGTTATGCACAAGGAGGATATTGGCCAGCAGTTCCACTGAGCCTATCTGATGAAGCTAAGACAAAAAAGAGACAGGGTCAAAATAGTCAACCAGGAAGGAACTACAGGACTGCAGTCAGCTCAGTTTATCATATGGAATAATGATATGTCCTGACTGTGAATGTTAAATTCCACAATTGGTATTCTTGAGGCATTGCATATTGTGCTGCCATAAAGATTTGAGAAAATGTTGGGAGTTACAATTGTTTGCATTTCCACTGTAAGTTTATAACTACTTAAAGGAGTAGTCCACCAAAACTTGCAAAAACATATGTGTGCAGAGTGTTTTGATTTGTATGTTAAGTTGTCGTGTGTCCTTCCCTCTGTCTGCTGTTAGAGTTTTTCCTAAATTAGCCTGCTAGCTTTAGGGTAGTTTTACGACCCTGAGATCTCCATCTGAGATAGCTTAATTGTATTTCTTTGTACTAGAATGCACCTGGCCTCATGTGACAGTGATGTAGCACAGTCCATAAATCCAGCAGAAATCACAGCTTTACAATCAGTTCACAACAGTAGAGATGGCTATATTTTAAAATCTATAGAATTCAGCTTAGTGACTACCCTCATCAGAAAGATCTTACTATCCTGAAGATCGTTGCTGCTGGTAATTTTTGTGCAGCTTGTAAAGCTTCTAAGATATTTAGTTTGTTTGGCATGTGTGTGCTGAATGTTGGATCTCTGCTACATCACTGTCACATGAGACAAGATGCACTTTGGGAACAAGGAATACAATTAACCTGTCTAAGATGAAGATCCCTAGGGACATAAAACTAGCATAAAGCTAGCAGGCCAATTTAGAAAAACTCAATAGCAGTCAGAGGGAAGGAAACACTAGACCTTCACATACAAATTAAAACACTCTGCACAACATATATCTTTGCAAAGTTTTGGGTGGACTACCCTTTAACCATTTTTTCCAGTTTTGTTCCATACCAGGTACAGCAGCACTGGCTATGCATGACAAATGTCAGGTCTATATACCTCCAAGAGCACTAGCAGAGATGTTACAAACATCCACATTTACAGAAAGTTTTCTTAAAATTTCACAATAATTACCAAGTGAAACTGTAAACTCCTGTAACTTAAAACATTTTTAGACCAAATCTCTTGATACTTGGTCACTGCTGTGACTCTCGTGAAATGGTTATACATGTTATGTTCCCATATCTAGCTCCAAAGATGGCAGAGTTATAAGCAGATAAATAATTTTACAACCCCCAAAAGTAAAATACCAGAATTTGAACCCTGTATGTTTGAGATGAATTATTCAGATGTCATGATGTTTAGCATGCCTCTGGGGCACCTATCAACAGCAAACATGCCAAATTGCACGCCCTTGCTCAATAAATGGCTGAGTTACTCACCAAATAAAGTCATTTTAAAAATGATGTGGAATTTTATGGAATATCATAGAATTCCATCAGAATTCCACAACTTCAGCTCTACAGGGGGATCACCTCCAGAGGAGGGAAGTGATACTCCTCTGTATAACTGCTTGGTGAGGCCACACCTGAGTACTGCGTGCAGTTTTGGAGGCCGCACTTAAAGAGGGATATTAACCTCCTGAGAGGGTCCAGAGGAGGGCAACCAAAATGATTTGGGGCTTGGGGACAGGACCTATGAGGAGAGGCTCAAGAGCTAAATATGTACACTTTGGAAGAGAGAAGGGACCGGGGGACATGATAGAGGTCTTCAGGTACATGAAGAGGGTAAATAGGGGAGGAACAGTGAGGGTGCTTGAAGGAAGGAGGAGGGGCCACTAGAGGGCATGGGTGGAAGCTGGAGGGGGAAGATTCAGGGAGAAAGGAGGAGGTGCTACTTCACTGAGAGGCTGGTAGAGCCATGGAATGCACTACCTAGGGGGCTGGTGGAGGCAGAGACAGTGGAGGGTTCAAGAGGGGTGGGACAGGTACAGGGAAGGGTTCAGGAAGCAAAATCCAATGCAGCAAGAATATCCGGAACTGGGAAGGAGAAGCCAAGAGAAGGCGAGGGACAGCAAGGTCAGCACCAGGGTGGGGCTGACCAAGCACAGACACGAAAGACCATTAGGCCTATTCTGCTGGCATTTAGTATGTTAGTATGTTAGTACAGAGGGTATGGAGCTGAGCCCGACCCTAGGAAGGGCCAAGTCAGAGCAGAGGGCATAAACAGAAAAAAAATGCTTTTCAGCATGAGGTTAAAAAGGAACAGGCATCAAAGGAACAGAGGAGGCAAGAGGATGGGCTGGAAGGAGTAAAGAGTGCAGAAAAGTAGGTGGGAAAGAGGGAGATAGTACTTACAGAAGCAAGAAAAGAGGAGTGGTGCAGGAGGTGACAAAAGAGTCAAGTGAGTCAAAAGTCAAGATTTCTTAAAACACTATTAGACAAACTATTATAGCACACATATTTAGGAGGCCAGAGCCCACCCACAACAACTTAGAAAGTACAAGGTTTACAGGGTGCAAACTCAGGGGTGAGGGGTTCTCTATTTTAATGCTTCTGTGGTTCATCTTCCACTTTATAGTTACTAATAGCAGTGGAACTGAAAACGAAAGCTTTGCCTGGTTTGATGTGAAATGTTCTGCAAGCTGAACCCTGACAGGTTAGCACAGCTCTACAATAACAATGTAGAAATTGGGTTTCCCTGGTGATGAGAGAGGACTGTAGTCACCTGACTTGTACCAGCAGAACTGGTAGCTAAATGCTTTCTTTCATGTACAGTATCTTTAATCCTGCCATCTCTAGCCTTCTAACTTCAGGCTAGTCATGCTTAACTGCAACAAGCATTTGTCAATGCCAAATGTTTCCTTGCATGGTGTATGTGGCAGGTGTATTAAAGTTACAAGCCAGCTTTGCAAACTTCATTGTAGCCTCACAACTTTATTGTTTTTAATATTTTTACACCAAATCTGAATTAATTTAAACTTGGTGCCTTTTTAAGGTGCAGCTAAATTTTGGGATTTCCCTGTTTGTCTGAACCTGAACATCTGCAGCCTCTCAACAAACCATACAGAGATGGAAGCTTGGGCCTGTGTCAATAAACCTGATATCCTTGCAATATCTGAAACCTGGTTAAAACTCTCTTTCTAGATAACACCTGCCCACTACCAGGCTATAGTTTGCTACGTGCTGACCATCCTAATTCCAATGGGGTGGGGGGTAGCCTGGCTGTTTACTATAAATCACACCTTAACATCCTCCTATCCTCAGACACCCCTGAATAACTGTGAAGTCTTACACTCGCTCATACTTCTGGGTAATGCCAAGAAGGTACAAATTTATGGTGTGTACATACCCCCAAAAATAGTAAAGTCGGACTTGAAGAATTCATTGGTCTTTTACCCAAGCTGTCCAGGAAAAAGGAATTGATCTGCCTATGGGATTTTAATCTAGACTGCTCTAGGGCCAGTTCATCCTGCCTTGCTTCCACTGTTAGCAAGGCTACCCTTACCCAGTTTGTCCAGTCTCCCACTAGAGTATCTCCTAACTGCTCCAATTGCACTCTTATTGACTGGATACTCATGAACAGGAAGGACAGATTCTCTACAACCGTGTCCTAGCAGGGTCTATCAGTAATCACTGTCCAGTCTACTGTGTCTGGAATGCCTTCTGCCCTCCCTTCTCCCTAAAGTGCTGTCCTTCTCCAACTTCTCCAACCGCGACTCAGCTGATTTCTTACATGACCTATGACTTGACTGGTCTCCCTCTTTATTACCAATGACATAAACTGTGCTACCAATTATTTTAATGAAACTTTACTTGCAGAAGCAGCATATTCCTCTCTCTATTCATAAGGTTAAGGGAGAACCACCAAATGGACTCACGTCCTCTCCTGCAATTACTTAGACGTAGGATAGATTATGGGCTATGTGGAAATCCTCTTCTCTCCCAGGTGACTTCAAAGCTGGTATCATAATAATAGCAACCCAAAATGAGTGACTACAAAAATAGCGATTCATTTTGGGCACTGTTATTCTGGGCTACCCTGCAGAATAGCAAGGGTAGGGGACAGCGACTATGGGTAAGGCGAACGGAAGTGGAGAATAGCGAGGAGAAGGGAGGGACAGGAAGGGGTTGTCAGGGACTGGAGTACCTGCTGCTGCTGGAGCTAGCCATGTGGCGTGGTGGTGGGAGGCTAGCTCTGGCAGAGTAGGTACTGGGTTCAGGGCCAGGAATGGGTTATATTTTGTGAGCAGCTGCGAGCTGCAGCACTTTTCCCTCCAACATATAGATTGTGCCCTCCCAATGTACCCCCGGAGTTGAGAATCCTAATTCAAGGGGTGCGGTGGTCTTGTCCCTGTGATGGGGTGCAGCCCCCCAAAAAAAAACATTTTTCATATCCGATGTTGGTCTTTAAAGTGTATATACACCAATTTGCTTTTCGCAATATACACTCACCATAATAGATCACTATTATGACATGGAACCTCGAAACCTATCATGCCCTGTGCAACTTATGTAAATGAGAAATATGTAAAGCCAGGAGCAACTACTACCATGACCTTCTTGTTCAGCCTCAACTAATCCAAAAAGATACTGGGCTCAAATTAATGAAATGTTGGGGAATAATAGGCATCAAACCCTAGTGAACTGAACATCAACAAAGTCAACTGTAACAATCCGCCCACTTTGCCAACACCTTTAACTCACTGTTCACCAAACTTCCCAATACTTCTCCACCTACTACCCTTGGCTCCCATGCTTCACCTGGGCCCCACGCAGCTCACCTTTCTTGTGCTAGCCCTGTCTCATGTCAAGAGGCTCTCAAAATTACTATGTACCAACCCGCCCCATGTTCTGCTGGGCGGATGGTCTTGAGCCCAGGATACTACGACTTGCTGCCTCCATTCTCACTACTCCGGTAACTAGACTTTTAACCTTTCCATCTGCTCCTCCACAGTTCCTATAGCTTGGAAAACTGCTAGGACCATTCCTGTGTTCAAAAAGGGTGACCCAAAGAACTTAACTATCTACCTATAACGTTACTGCTAACTCTAAGCAAGCTGCTCGAAAAATTAATACTAAGGATCATACTAAGGAGCTGAAGGAGCAGGGAGGCTTAAGGGCCCATAGGTGCTCCTTATTGAATTAATAATAACTAATCCTGTTACCAGAAAGGATATATTTATACAGACAGTGCTTAAATGTTAATTTGGAACTGCTAGTAATTATATCAATTGGGAGTAAATTCCAGGGATTCACAATTCTTAAAGTGAAGAAGTATTTTCGTGCCATCAGGTTAAATGTTTTACCATATAACTGTAGAAGGTGGCCTCTGGTGTTATATAAGTCATTTTAAACTCAAGTCCAAGTGTGGTTAATAAACAAGGGTCTTGAATGATATCGTCAAGGCCACTGTTTTCGGGTTTTACCAGAAAATATGGTAAAATTCTGGAATTGGGGCTGCCTGAAGACCGGTAAAACAAAGATTTCATGGAATCAGGCATTTTATACCAGATCAGTAAATCTACAAAACTTGTGTTTTTCTTTTAATTCCTTGCTGTACTATTTTCAGTTTGCTTTATTTAATGCTCTGTATATTAAGCCTTCTTTAATTCTGATTATGGATGCACATACTAAAAGAATGACAGCAGAATCAGTAAAATCCAGAAATTAGAGTAACAATCACCAGTGCAATTCCAGAATCTGAAGTCTTGATAATGGAATTTCATTGTTTTAATCACCGTAAATCAGTGGCCTTGGATATCGTACATAAAAGGAGATCTCAAACGCCAGGTGGCAAGTGTCATGAGATTTAAAGATTTAATTCTAATTTCATAGGGATCATTATATAATCTGTTTATGTGTTTCAAATATTTTCTTTGTACCCTTTCCAGTAAGCAAATGTCCGATTTTTTAAAGGGCACCAAAGTTGTGAGGCGTATTCTAGGTGTGGATGAACATATGCTCTATATAGAGGCATTAACACCTTCCTATCCATGGATTTTATATTTCTTTGATAGATCAAATGGATTTGTTTGATTTTAGTATTGCCTCATTTATCTGGGTTGAAGGAGAAAATCCTCGGAGATATTAACACCAAGATCTTTTTCATTTGTAGTAATTGATAATGTTTTGCCAACCAACTTGTATTTAACTAGGGATTTTTTGAACCCAAGTGCATAACCTTACACTTGTCTGGGTTTAATTTCATTGCCACATGGTAACCCAATGTGTAAATGTATCGAGGTCTTTCTGGATGGTATCTATGTGCTCAGGATTTTGACAGGGTCCCCAATTTTAACATTATCAGCATATTTTATAGTTGAGGAAAAGCAGTCTTTAGTTAAATCACCTATAAATGTTTGAAATAGGCAGGGCTGAGCACGGAGCTCTCGGACTCCACTGGTTACCTTACCAGCGCCTGAAAGATGGCCAGTGATCAGAACGTGTTGAGTCCTATTTGATAACCAATTGGAAATCAATTAGCAATATTTTTATTGATTTCTAATTTATTCAGTTTGTGGAGTAATGCCCAATGTGGCATTGCACCAAATGCCTTACTAAAATCAATAAAGATGACATCATATGGCGTTTATTGATCAAGTTGGTTGCTCACATCTCATAAAACACATTAAATTGGTTAACAGCTATGTCTTTTTTGAATCCATGTTGGTCTGCATCATTGTTGTCCAAAATTGGGGAGATTAAATTCTTTATTAAACTTTCCAAAATTTTACACGGGGAAGTCAAACTTATTGGTCTATAATTTTCGAGTTGTTTTAGGGCCCTTTTATGTATTGGGATAATAAAGGCGGTTTTCCATGTTTCCGGACAAAATTCAGAGCTAAGTATTTATTGAAAAGTAACTTTAATGGAAGCTTAAGGGATTTGGCAAGCAAATACAGCTAATGGCCAGTCATATGATCTGGAGAACTGCTAGTTTTACCCTTCTGCGAGGATAATTTATGTAATACGTTCTCTTCTGTTATGATCACAGGTTTATCATGACACTTAGTTGAAGTGGTCATATAATGTGTTGATTGAAATGTTTCACTAAATTTAGTGTTAAAGATGTTAGCCGTTTCGAGGGGTTCATTTATTAAGTTATCTTTTATTGCAATGGGCTGACTTGACAAACAGGCTTTTAAGTGAATTGACATACGAGTATAAAATGTGTTATTAGTTTTGATGGCATCAGATACTAGGCTCTACGATACCTGCTTGCATTTTCTTTGACTAGTTAGGTATGAATTCCAATTATCTACTGTAATGCCGCTTTTAAGATAACAAGCATATTTTTATTTTTATGTTTAATGAGTTTCTGTAAAGATTTATTCATCCATTTAGGACAGTGATTATTTTTTGTAGTTTTAATTTTATGTGGAATGTAAGTATCTCTAAGTTTGATAAGTGTTTTATGAATGTAATCCCAACTATCCTTGATGGGTAGGGTATCACAAATTTTGTCCCAATTAGTTTTATTTAATTCAGATTTTATAGATGTGATGTCAGCATTATCATAAAATATACTGTAGTTTCAGAAACAGTATATGTAACTAACATTATCATAAAATATACTGTAGTTTCAGAAACAGTATATGTAACTAACTAACTTGCTTTGCTAACTGATCTAGAGGAAATAGCATTATGGAAATCCAAGCAAGGTTCCAAGAACTTGCCAGAGTCTGTCGGGATAATGGATGCAACATTTCCTTTTGGAGATATTGCCAGTACCAAAGGCCTCAGTGGAGAAAAATGAAGCTCACAGAGGTTAATGAATGGCTCAGGAAGTGGGGTGAAGAGAATGGGTTGGGGTGTTAGGGAACTGGAATGGAGTTTGGGAGGATAAGGGACTATATGCCAAGGACAGGTTTCATCTTGCCCCATTAGGGAAGGAAGTCCTTAAACAGGGATGGCTGACTACATACAAGAAAGGTGGGGTTTAAACTTGTAAGGGGGGAAGGGATAAGGAGGGCTGACTAGAAGCCTCCCCTCCAGATGAGGGGAGTAGCCTCAAGCCCAAGGGGAGGGGAAACAGACTGGAGGTGGAGGTTTCAGGAGGAGCAGGGGAGGATGGAAGTATAAGGAATCTGGGTGGGGTCAGACAAAAGGATCAGGGATAAGGGTGGGGTTAGTGTTAGTAAATGCCAGGAGCTTGGGAAACAAGTTGCCAGAGTTCCAGGCCATGCTGTTCGGGTGGATGTGGGCGGCAGTCACGGAAACGTACAACAAAAACCATGACTGGGACCTAAATGTACGGGGTACACTATGCTTAGGAAGGATAGAAAGGAGGCAGAGGGGGTGGAGTGGCTATGTTCATTAGAGATGACATAGAAATTGCTATGGTAGAAGAGGCAGAGGAAACGTGGAGGCCTTATGGGTCACCTCACGATCCCCAGCAGGAGATAAGGTCAAGCTGGGAGTAGCATATAGGCCCCGGGATGAGTGATGTTCTAGAGGATGGTTTGCTGGACAACATCATTGCCCAGTGTAGTCAAAAGGGGAAGGAGTGGTGTTGATGGGGACCTTATATGCCAGGTACAAACTGGGGAACCATGTCCTCTAAGGTGGCCAAGGAGCAGAGGCTGCTGGATGGCTTCCAGGATGTGTTCTTAACACAGCATGTGATGGAGCCCACAAGGGAGGGCATGTCCTGAATGTGGTTCTGGCAGATGGGGATCTGGTAAGGGACATGGTTGTACAGGACCCCTGACTGGGAGTGACCACAATACTGTCTGGTTTCAAATAAGCATTGGGGAGTGGGGTGAGATCTAGGACACTGGCAGTGGACTCAGGGGGCAGACTTTATGGGCATGGAAATATTCTCAAGGATCACTTGAAGGGATTACCTCAACAACAAGTGTGGAAAGGAGATGGAGGTCATAAACGGGACTTCATGAGGCAGTCAGGATCTGCGCTAAGTTGAAACGTAAGGGAGCAAGGTCACATAAACCATGCTGGTGGTCCAGTGAGGTCCAGGTAGCAGTCAGAGAAAAGAAGGCGGCTTACAAAAATATAAAACAACAAGAGAGGATAGGGATAAGGAAATGTACCAGCTTGCATCTAGAAAAGTCACCCAGATGGTGAGGGAGCAAAGTCCAGTAAAGAGCAACGGCTGGCACAGGGGATACATGGAGGGAAAAGGGCTCTTCTGGTACATTGGGAGCGGAGAGAAAACTAAGGGCCATCTCAGCAGATTGGAGATCAGAAGGAGGGTGGGTGGAAGAGGCGAGGGACCAGGCAGAGGTATTTAACGAGTACTTTGCCTCTGTGTTCACTAGGGAGGGGATGGGATATCTACAAAGCAAGGCACAAAGGGATAGAAGCGCAGGAGTGGGATCAGGGAGCAACAGAAATGGAGCAAAAGGAGGGAAAGGTACCCAGGGGTGTCACATCTGGATAAGGATAAAAGACCAGTAAGGTGGAGGGACGGATGATGCCATCCCCACCAAAGGGTGTGGTTTGCCCTCAAGGCCCTAAAGAAAGACAAATCTCCTGGACGGATGGCATTCATCCAGAGTACTATGGGAATTGGCGGACATACTGGCTGCACCTCTGGGGAGCTTTTCAACAGGTCACTTGAGACAGGGAGGGTACCTAGGGATTGGCGAGAGGCACATGTGGTACCAATCCATAAAGGGGGTCGAAGGAAGTACCAGGAAACTATAGACCCATCAGTTTAACCTCGGTGGTGGGAAAATTAATGGAGAGTATACTAAAGGAACGATTGGGGGTTTACTTGGAGGAGATGGGAGGTCTGGATAGTCGCAGCATGGGTTTGTGCCAGGTAGATCATGTCAAACCAACCTTGTGTTCTATGAATGGGTAACATCAGAACTGGACAGGGGTAAGCCTGTGGATGTATTATTCTTGGACTTCAGCAAGGCATTTGACTCTGTCCCCACAATGGTCTGGTGGAGAAACTGATGGGGTTAGGAGTAGGCCCTTTGATGGTCAGATGGATTGAAAACTGGATAGCTGGACGCACTCAGAGAGTAGTGGTCTGTGGGGAGCTCTCGAACCCTACAGAGGTTGGTAGTGGGTACACACAGGCTCGGGTCCTGGGTCCAATCTTGTTTAATGCATACATATCAGACATCAGGGATGGTATAGGGTGTGAAATGAGTCTCTTCGCTGGATGACCCAAGATGGGAGCAGTAGTTGAGGGAGAAGAGGGAGGTTGGCCCTGCAAGGGACCTGGACACCCTGGAAAGCTGGGCTCACACATGGAAATTAAATTTCAATATCACCAAGTGCAAGGTGTTGCATCTTGGTCGGGGAAACCCTAAACACAGGTACACCCTGGCAGGGGAGGTGCTGGAAGCCTCAACAGGGGAAAAAGACCTAGGGTCATGGTGGATACATGTATGAATAACACTGAGCAGTGCAGGAGAGCAGCTAGCAAGGCAAACAGGATGTTGGGATGCATCGCAAGGGGGATCACCTCTAGGAGCAAGGAAGTGATTCTGCCGCTGTACAATGGACTGGTTAGACCACACCTTGAGTACTGTGTGACAGTACTGGAGACCACACTTGAAGAGGACATACAGCTCCTGGAGAGGGTACAGAGGAGGGCAACAAAGATGATACGAGGCTAGGATTTGACTTACGAGGACAGACTTGAGGAGCTCTGCCTGTTTTCATTGGAGGAGAGGAGAGACAGGGGGACATGATTGAGGTCTTCAAGTACCTCAAGGGAATAAATAGGGTAAACATGGAGGGGATCTTTAGACTAAAGCAGGGAGGCATCACCAGAGGCATGGTTTGAAGTTGGAAGGTGGAAGGGTGAGGGGGGAAGAGGAGGAGGTTTTCACTGAGAGGGTGGTGGACCCTTGGAATGCTCTGCCTGGTGAGCTGGTTCAGAGATCCACAGTGGAGAGCTTTAAGAGAGGGTGGACAGACACAGAAAGTGGATGTATCAGATGATGGCCTGTCCCGGGGGTGGGGATGGATGATAGGGGTTTCTGGAGCACAAGGGATGGGAGGGTCTCGGCACCCAACTAAGGATCTAGGTTCGAGCAGACTTGATAGACCATAAGGCCTAATCTGCTGGCAAATAGTATGTTAGTATGTTAGTAACTAAATTAATCCATCGCCAGATATGAACACACCTACCAATTCCAATCTTCAAACTCTGATACAACACAGTTTTAGGGTGGGCCATAGTATCACCACTGTGCTTACTCTTTTCACGAGTCATGTTAAGACCAACATGGACAAAGGCCTTCTGACTGGTGCAGTGTTTATTGGCCTCACCAAGGCATTGGCTTTGATTAACCACCCCTGTTACTGGATAAACTTCTCAAGATAGGTGCTTCCAATTCCACCTATTCTGGATCAGAAACGATCTTGACGGACGCTCTCAAACTGTCTCCTCAAAGTCCTCTCATCCTCCTGACCATTTATTGCAGAGTCCTCAAGGCTTGATACTTGGGCCCCTTCTTTTTCCTTGTTTTTAAATTATCTACCCACCCCTCACCCCTCTGCTGCACCATTATGTATGCGGATGATCTGGTTCTGTATGCTGCCCTAGGCCCATGGACACTATCAACAATCTCCTATCTTCTGCTTTTCAACAGATCCAGTCTTAGTCACCACCAACCGCCAAACCCTAAACATTACCAAGACCCAAGCTATGTTATTTGGTGCCTCTAGAAAGGTCCATGCAGAATTCTCAACTATCAGGTCTTATGCCTTAATGGAACCGCCATCTCGACAACAAACTCCTTCAAATACCTTGGGGTTAGGTTGGACCCCTCTCTAGATTTCTCATCCCACATTAATGAGGTATGCAAATCTGTTAACTCTAAGATTGGTGCTGCTTACAGAGTGTGTCACTTCCTCACCCCTACTGCCAGGATCTCCATCGCCAGGGGTGTCCTGCTCCCTGGTCTCACTTATGCCCCTGTTTCACAGGCCAACGTGTGTGCTCTCCAAAAGTGGTACTCAACTTATAACAATATCTGCCTTATCGGCCCCTCACCTTACCCACCACTGTCTGCTCTACTCTGCCCTGCATTAGCTGCCCCTAAGTACCTGCGCTCTTATTACTTGGGTTGTTTCATTGACTCCTTAACCAGAAATCCCCACCCCTGACTCTTTGGGGCTATGATCACCCATGATCAACTCACTCCCGCTCTCTCAGGTCCTCCGCCTCTCCCCAGCTCTAGGATGAGGAGCAGGCCTTCTCACACTTTGCTCCCAAATTCTGGAATTCCTACCTCTCCATCTAAAGGCTCCTTCTCTCGCTCCTCCTTCAAGAATGCACTGTTCTCTCACCTTTATGCACTTGGGGTATGTAATTGCCCTTAATTTCTTTTGCTGTGTACATCATTGTTTCTCGCCTGTCACGTCACACTCTTGAACAACTGTAAGTAGTTTTGTCTTTTTGTTATACATCCCTGGTGGATTGTTACTGGCTTTGTACTATTTCTCCCTTGGGGATACCTGATGTTGCTGTATGAATTGTATGTTTCTTGCACCTGTTTGTAGTCTCTGTATCTTGTACTCTCCCGGTCATGCCTAAAAATAGGTAAGCTTTCATGCCTAATGCACTTACCGGTAAACTAAAGCTAATAAATAAATACATAAAGGAGGAAGTAAGCTGTTGATTAACTAGAATCTGCAGCTTATCCATCAGGTAGGGAAATGAGCAGACTGGGTGGGCCAAGCGGTCCTTATCTGCCATCAAATTCTATGTTTCTATGTTTCTAAATAAATAAACAGAGCTCCTCTGAGCTGTTGCACTGTGCTTGCTGAATTTTGTCCCACGCTCCCATCCCCACCTCTTCATCTATTAAAAGGTTGTTCTGCCTCAGCCCCCGCTGACCAGATGCTGATGCTAAAGGGTGGGTAACATAGAAGTGAAGCTACAGCTACTGCCGCCATAACATCCTGATTGACTCTTCCTATAACCTTTTCTGTCTTCTTGCATCTCATCTCTGGACAAGCTCTGTGATTGAATCGTGCTTTTTCCTTGAGTACTACTGTGCAATCCTCCTCTTCCCTAGCCAGTCCTAATTGATCTCCTATTCTGGCTTTGCTGCTTCACATTGCTCTACTACCTCTAACTCTAATCACAATCCCCTGTATAGCTCTTCCTATGCAATTTAAAATAGAGTTCCTTTTGAATTCCTACGCCTCCTATCTAGCTGCCTCCATATCGATACTAAGCTAAGGTCCCGGATATTCTCCATTCAGCTGGACTCATATGAACTGACCAACCACTCTACCGAGTCTCAACATGGCAGGGCCAGCTTGCCTGTCAAGTACCAAACTGACAACTACTGGACTGTTTCTGGTCCTAGTAGCCCTATTAACCCTGTCAAATATATCACTACCTATTTACCCTGTGCACTATTACTATGATGATTCATCTTTCACTTACTCTAATCTTCTGGCCAGTGATAGAATGTCCCCATCAGTAACTGGTCCCTGGTATTCATTCACCCTGCCAAGCTATGGTACTACCTAGGCTCCTCTCTATCCCTGCACATCATAATTACAGGTACCTCTTACAGCTCTTCCTTGACTCATGGCTCCACCTTCTTCGCCTAGCCCTATTTGGTGACATTGAGCTAGATCCTGGCCCACATTCCAAGATTTTAAACTCTGAGCAAACATTTGTCACAAATCCTGAAATAAGTGTAGGTACAAGTTGTGTATTTGACCCAGACAGTAAACTGTTTTCTGTGTTTATCATTGTTTGCCTTAAAAGGCAATTCCAAACTTTCTCCGAAGTGATTACATCACAGAAACTTAATCAGCCAATAGCTTTGGTAACAGACCTGAGCACAATAGTATTATAAGCAAGTGTCTATAGCAAACTCATCAGAACAGCTAATATTTTTCTAGTCAAACTATCTCTTGTTGGGAGCTGCAATACTGAACATAGGATTTGCAAGAAAGCGAGCTGTGCTCACAACAGAGGGAGGGGAACCTTTCAATTGTCCTTGGTTTGAGTAGATATACTGCAGGTGGAGGCTGCTTCTAACTGAAAGGTGAAATAAGGAATTTACAATTATCAGGAAAAGACAGTCTTGTTACAATTCTTAAGATTTTCAGTGCAGGAAGAGTTCAAAGCACAGCTGACTTATTTTGGGGCTGACTGCTTTCAGAGCACAAACCACCAGACTGTTTTGGGGCTGGGGAGGTTTACCTGTGTCTGACTTGGATGTCTGGATTTTCTCTGTTTGATTAGCAGGGATTTTCTCTGTCAAATTGTTGTGTATGGTATCTTGCAGACAGGAAGGCACTCATTGCAGCAGTGGGTCAGAGCTCTTAGCTGATTGTTTTGTGAGGGCACAGTTTAGGCCCAACCCTTCCCACCCTCACCTCACCCACCCCTGGAAATAGTTCCTTTATACCTGGGGTTCTGACATCATTTCCTCAAGAGTGCAAGGTGCATATCAATGTCATATCCTCTCTAGCACAGCACTGAAAATATATCGATACACATTGTATAATATATAATATATATATATTTCTATATAACAAACCAATCACACACAAGCACACAGACACAAAAAAAAAAAAAAAAAAATTGTCATGTGGGGAGTAGTGCAATGTAATGGCTGTGGGGCAGCAGTCTTCCAGGAGTCTTTCTGGAGGCTGAGATGCTGCCCTATTTGCAGACAACCTCTGCCCTGAGGGAGGAAGCTGTCTGCCTTCAGGCCACACTGGACAGCAGTAAGAGAACCTTCCCCAGGCCAGACTGGATGGTAGGAAGGAACCCCCCATCCAGGAGCACCAGAGCCACCACCACTACCTCAGAGGTTGCAAAGAAAGCACAGCAGTTGGACCACAGTGGGCTCAGGGAGGGTGAGGAGGGTGGAAGAGGCACACCCAGTCAGTTGTTCCACTCCACAATCCATACACCATTCTGGGGAGTACAGCTCCCCATGGATGCACCCACGGAGGAGATTAAGGAGGCTGAGGACACCTGTCACAAGGGAGGCCCACAGAAAGGGAGGCAGAGGATGCCACAAGGAAGGAAGCAGCTCCTGGTGGGGGACTCAATTATTGGGGATAGAACTGGGGAGCAGGGAAAACTGAAGTAAAGTGCCTGCCTGGTGCCATGGCTTGTAGGGACAGGAAGCGCATCCTCAGGATCACGAGAACAGCTGCACGGGAGTCTGACCTGGATGTCATTGTCCACCTAGGGACAAATGACTTGGCTCAGCATGAGATTAGAGCAGTGCAGAAGGACTTTGTAGAACTGGGGAGGGCCTAAGACAAGTAAGCACACAGTATCATTCTCAGAGGTGCTGCCTGTAAATGGCATGAGTGAGGCAAGGGTACTTTGCACCATGCAGTTTAATGAGTGGTTGAAAAAATGGTGGGAGCACAGGGTTTGGCTTCATTGGGGACTGGGGTTCCACCTGGAGAGACACCAGCCTATACTGGCAGGATGGTCTGCATCTGTCCAGGAAGGAACAAGTCGTTTGAGCAATCAGTTTAAATGCTTCATTGGCAAGCTTTAAACTAGTCAAGGGGAGGCACTGATAAGCAGCAGGAAAATCCCAGCCTCTCCATACAAAACAGGGTACTAAATGGGAAAAAGCCCGAGGTAGAAAGGTCAGTGGGGGATGCTGCAACAGAAAGTAAAGCCATCAAAATGGAAAGCAATGAGTACCAATGCACGAGTCTGAGTAACAAGCTTCCTAGATTAGTGGCCTTGATGGAGGAGGAACATCTGGATATCGTAGCAGTCACAGAAACATGGTTCACACAAAACCATGACTGAGACTAAACATACCAGGATACACTATCTACAGGAGAGACAGAGAGGGTAAAAGAGGAGGAGGAGTAGCTCTTACATAAGGGAAGGAATCAACGTGAACAGAACAAAAGAGAAAACAGGGAGGAGAAGAAGCACTGTGGGTAAATTTGGAGACCGCAATGGCACCACAAATCCCACAGGGTTATACAGACCCTTCTCAGGGGAGGAAATGGACAAGGAAATGATAGAAAGTATACTTAGTATGGCAAAAAAGGGAGATATTGCTGATGGGTGATCTGAATATGCCAGATGTTAACTGGAGTGCAGTTGCCGCAGCCACTTGAAGAGTGGGGTTATTCTAGATGCCCTACAGGGGCATGCCCTAGACAACTAGTATTGGAGCCCACTCGAGAGGAGCAATCTTAGACCTGGTTCTCTCAAATGGAGATGAAGAGAGATCATAGATGTAAGTGGGTAGCCATCTGGGAACTAGTGACCATCGAACAGTATGGTTCTACAATAAACACAGCAATAGAGTCAAGCCAACAAAGGCAAAGGTACTGGACTTTAGGAGGGCTGACTTTGCTAAAATGGGTAAGTGCCTAAGGAATGCACTAGCAAATGGGCAGGAAGGAGGGTGGAAGAACAATGGGAATAATAAAACTGCCATCACAGAGGCAACAAGCCTTTGTGTGAAGCAAATAAACAAAACTAAACGATGTAAGAAACCACTATGGTTCTCAAAGGAAGTGGCAGTAAAGGTTCAAGAGAAAAGAAAGCTTTCAGGAAGTACAAGGAATCACAGAAGGAGCAGGACAGAGAACTGTATTAGTTAAAAGCAAAAGGAAGCTGGAAGGCAGTCAGAACAGCAAAGGCCCAAACCGAGGAAAAGATAGCCAACTCAGTTAAGAAGAGGATAAAACCTTTTATAGGTACATCAGGGAGGCGAAGGAAGACCAAAAGGAGGGATAGTGAGGCTAATAAAGGGGAGGGAGGGGGGCAGAGGAAGACTGTGAAAGGCAGAGATACTAAACAAATATTTTTGCTCAGTATTTACAAAGGAAGGGGGAGAACAAACAACAGTAGAAACAACTGGACACAAAAGTTGATACCAGCCCATTTACAGAAGAAAGGGTTCTGAAAGAACTGTTAAAACTGAAGGCGGACAAAGGGGGCCTGATGGGATTCATCCCAGAATTCTAAAAAGAACTAAGGGTAGAATTAGTGACACCACTGACTACCCTGTTTAACAAATCATGGGAGGATGGGGTGGTACCCGAGGACTGGAGGAGGGCAGATGTGATTCCCTTCACAAAAGTGGGAGCAAGGCAGAAGCAGGAAACTACAGACCTGTTAGTTTAACCTCAGTGGTAGGGAAAATGATGGAATCACTTCTGAAGGAAAGAATTGTCGAGTATCTAGAGGCCAGAGGGCACAGGACCCAAGGCAGCATGGATTCACAGCAGGAAGGTCATGCCAGTCAAATCTGATAGATTTCTTTGACTGGGAGGGGCTGTGGACATGGCCTACCTAGACTTTAGCAAGGCATTTGACACAGTCCCACACAAAAGATTAATATACAAGTTAGCTAGCCTGGGAGTGGGACCCAAGATGACAGCCTGGGTAAAAATTGGCTGGAAAATAAGACACAGAGAGTAATAGTAAATGGAGTCCACTCTGATGAAAGGGGTTACTAGTGTACCGCAGGGTTCAGTATTAGACTCAGTCCTCTCAATGTCTTTATAAGCTTACATTGCAGAGGGACTGAAGGAAAGTATGTCTCTTTGCAGATGACACAAAGATCTGCAACAGAGTTGATGCACAAGGTGGGTGGAAAGGATGAAAAGGGACTTGGCAAGGTTAGAGGAATGGTCAAATGTATGGCAGCTTAGATTCAATGCTAAGAAGTGTAAGGTAATGCACCTGGGAAACAAAACCCAGGGAAGAGTACACAATGGGGGGTGAGATACTAACGACAACAAAATGGAAAGGGTCTGCACCAGAAGACATATGAAGAGAGACTAAAGGAGCTTAATATGTATAGCCTCGAGGAAAGGAGGGAGAGGGACATGATAGAAACTTTCAAGTACCTCAAGGGAATCAACAAAGTCCAAGAGGTAGCATCTTTCAAAAAAAAGAGGTGTGTAAGAACAAGGGGGCACAATTTGAAGATAGAGGGGCGGCTCAGAGGTAATTTAAGGAAGTATTTTTCACAGAGGGTTGTGGATGCATGGAACGCCTTCCGAGGAGGTAGTGGAGTCAAAAACAGTGGTGGAATTCAAGCATGCATGGGACAGTCATAAGGTAATTCTAGATGGGGGTAGGAAGAAGTAGGCTGCTGGTTAACTAGGATCTGCAGCTTTATCCAGTAGGCAGGGAAATGGGCAGACTGGGTGGGCCAAGCGGTCCTTATCTGCCGTCAAATTCTATGTTTCTATGTTTCTATGTTACCTAGTGGGGTGAATCATGATCTCTTTCCACAGTGGTTCTCCTCAAAGGGCATCAAGATTGCCCACATGAACACAAGAAGCTTATCTGCAAACTTCCCTAATCTTGAAGTATGAGTAGCTCTCTACTCCCCGACTTTTGGGGCTTTCAGAGACCTGGCTTAGGCTGCATATCCCTGACTCTGTGTATTGGATGATGGGCTATAACCTAATCAGATTTGATCATCCCTCCCATCGGAGGTGGGGGTGGGTGGGGCCTTCTATTACAAAGAGCATCTCAATGTCTCTGTCCAGCACTCCAGGATGACTAGCACCTATAAAGCCCTTCATGTGGTGCTGGTTCTGGGTGGTGAAAAGAAATCAACCTGATCTGTCCTTATAACCCCAAAGAGTGCTCTCTGGGCTGGATGGCATTATAGACTACCTCTCTACACTAAAAGGGAAGAAAGAAATCATCTTACCCAGCAATTTCAAGCTGGACTGGTCCAGTTGTAATACTGGAACATACCATGAAGCCCTCACAAAACTTCACCTCTCAGTTAGTCACAGGTCCTACCCGAATCACTCTTAGCAGTGGCCATCAGTCCCTATTAGACTAGATAGTCACAACTATGTTAATAGGATCCTTGAGGTTGGTATGTTTCCTGATTCTATTACTGACCACTTGCCTACTTTCTATGTGAGATAGAATGCTGGCTGTCCCAAGACTCTTCCCCCAAGGATATACATTTCAGGGATTTCACTAGAATGAACCCTGACAAACTTTTTGCAGATGTGAGAAGCATCAACTGGTTCCCAATCTATCATACAGAGTGTGTTGAAAAGGCACTTGATTACTTTTTATCCAAACTCCTTCCCTCCAGAATAAACATGTGCCCCTCAAAAGAACGAGAATAAGGTGCTCCAAGAATAGATGGTTGCATGGCAACTCCTTTCTTCTCTATTAGAAGTCAGGACAAAGCTTGGGCGCTGCCAAGAAGTTGCAACAGCCAGGTGACTGGGCTAGGTACAGAGCCCTAGGAATGCCTGTAAAAAGATATCAGGGCAAGAGAATACTGTGACAATCTTCTTCAAACATCAACCAGGGATGCTCAGGGCTTTTGGGACCATGTTAAAAACTTCTTGGTAAGGCCAAACCAATCAATAACAGATATGACAATAAACAGTGCACACTGCAACAACTTAGCATGATTGCAAATGCCTGTAATAATAATTTCTCTGATCTTTTGGCATTCCTGCTGAACACTGGCTGCCCTCTGACATCCCTTTAAATTGCTTGAGCCTACTCAAACCCCATTTAGCATTAGAACAGTCTCCATTACTGAGGTATTCCAACTATTAACAAGCATTTGTCAATGTCGAATGTTGGCTTGCTGGCATTGGCATTGGTAGTGCAGGAGTTAGACAGATGCATCATAGGAATGGCAGTGAAGTACTGAACTGATGCCAACCCACCCCACCCTGCAGAGAGTGACAAGCATTAGGTGTCCCTTTGGGTGTTTGGTAGTGCAGTGCGGGAAAACATGCCGGGCAGGATGTGAGAAATGACAGCTGCACAGTTCATAAGGAGGTGTAAAAATGCCAGTGTTGAAAATGTGGCATGTAAATATACCAAATTCTGCGAGCTACTAGGGTGTGTGGGAAATATGCAATGCACGCTTGCAACACTGCCATTTTATGGGCGTTGCACCAAATTTTCAACATAGGCATTTTAGCACCCCATGTACAGTGTCACTGTTATTTCCTCAAAGTGTCCAAGCAGTGATTTCAGACAAATGACCACGCTATTCTGCGCCGGAAGTGCGAAACACATTTTGGGCACGATATGTCAAATGACGGCTGTACTGTTCAACAAGAGGTGTGAAAAATGGCAATGGTGAAAATCCAGACTGAAAATATCACAAATGCCGGACAGTACGGCGTGCGTAATCTGCCAATGCATGCTCGTAACACAGTTATTTTATGGAGTATCATCACCAAATTTTCAACATAGGCATTTTCGGTCCTCTGCTCATGAACTGTGTCATGTCATTTTCATAATCTGGCCAAACACTGATTTCCCACAGCAACTGCACTATTGTGCACCGGAAGTGCGGAAACACATTTCGGGCAGGATGTGGAAAATGACAGCTGTACTGTTCACAAGGAGGTGTACAAAATGACAATGCTGAAAATCCGCAGTAAAATATTGTGAATGCGGCTAATGAGCCTGCTTAGCAACATCCGCGCAACGTGAGGCTTCAGAAAACAGGCATTTGTTGGATTTTTTCCACCAAATTTGGAACTTAGGCTTTTAAGAGGGCATCTCATGAACACCGCCACTGTCATTTTGTTAATGGGCCCGAAGGTGATTTCACGCAGTGACTGCAAATCACCTTTCAAGGCCGATAAACGCCATGACAGTGACAGAATTCTTGAGGAGGGGCCCCAAAACCCCATGTTGAAAATTTGGTGCAAAATTCCAAAAATGCCTGAGATATGCAACAAAGTTGAAAAAACCCTATCTAGCCCATTATACAGCTTACCAGCATTTCCTCAGTTCGAGTCAGCTTTGAAGAGCACAGGCGTGTTCCCGGTCCACGAAGATCATCGCGCCCGGACTCTGGAGGTAAGTATGGGGTGAGGGGTGTGGGGAGGCAGGGTGCGCCAGTGAGTGGGTGCGGGTTGTGGAGGGGGGCAGGGAGAAGCGCCCGTGGGACTGTTTTAATTTGCAGGTTTAAAAAAAAAAAAAGATGGCGTGGGGCGTTTGCCACGCTGGGTGGGCTCCCAGCGTGGCAGAAGGATAGCTGGGGGCGTGGAGCTGACGGGGATGGGCACCCCGTCGGCTTATAGCGTCAGTTGCCACACTGGGGTGTGCTCAGCGTGGCACCCTGTAAGGGGGGCGCGTAGTAACTGGGCGTAACTTCAAACAAAGTGCCGCTGCATGACGAGCTTGTCTCTGATTGCAGCGGCACTTTGTTTAAAGTTTTGTCCACTTACATAATGTTGGTGTCAAGCTGGCATGCTGGCATATTGGGAAATGAGGGTAGCACCTACTGGTCCGTGCCCTGCATTCGCCAACAGCAGCCACACCCCAAAGCTGCACTCTCAATTGACTGAAGCACAAGAAGCCGGCAAGCCAACATAAAAACCATCCCTGCTCAAGGATCTCCAGATTCTGATGGCCTGTTACTGAAGTTCCTAAACTTGCTCCATAGCCATTGCCATTCCAATTACAAGAATATTCAGCTTATCCATTATAACCAAGACTGTGCCATCCACATGGAAAACTGCTCGTGTTGTCCCAGTGCACAAAAAGTGGACACAAAAATATGGGCAATCACAGACTGACAGCTCTTCTATCAACACTAGATAAACTACTGGAGAAGGTCGTGGCTTCTCAGGTTTCTGATTATTTGCACCACAATAATCTCTCATCACCTGCCCAGAATGATTTCCTGGCTGGGCATAGTACCACTACAGCACTATTACAATTTTTGAATGATGTCCTGTCCATGGATAAGGAATGCTTACTCGGCCATTTTCTTGACCTCACAAAGGTGTTCGACTTGATTGACCATCCCCTACTACTATCCAAACTGTCCTCACTTGGATTCTCCAAATCTGCCACTTCCTGGTTTGAAAGCTACCTCAGGGTAAAACAATTTGTGCAAATAGGTACAGTCACTTCTGATATTGTCCCTACCCAAGTCGGAGTCCTCCATTTCTCCCTATTCATTAACAATCCACCCTCCCTGTCTGTCTCCTCCTCTAAAATCCTCTATGCAGATGACATGGTCATTTACTCCACTGCAAAAGACTTAGCCTTAATAAACACCTCCCTTCAAGTAGACTTTGACTGTCTCAATGTTTGGATAACACATAACAAAACACATAACAAACTCCTGCTAAACACTAATAAAACCGTAGCATTGCTCTTTGGCACCCCACCCAAACTCAAAGCCTGTCCAACTGCCTTTCTATGCATGGTCCTGATGGCTCCAATCTGGACACTGTTTACTCCTTCTGGTACCTTGGGATGACCCTTGACCCATCGCTAGACTTCACTCTACATGTTGCAGCTAGTTGTAAGGTGGTAAAAACTGGGGTTGGCATATAAGGTCTTCTCTCTTAATGCTGCTGCCAGGTTGGCTACAGTAATAGGGAATTCTATGACCTTGCCTTATCTATGGATTAATGGCCTTTAATGCCAACAAGGGAATTCCTTCAAAATTGAGTACTTGCTACAATAGCATTTGTAGTTTTGCTCTTTCCGCATCCAAACTTACCCATTGCTGTCAACTTTACTCTAGTCTTAACTGGTTCTTCCCATCCTCTTATTGGTTCTACTTGGCTGGATGCACAGTTGACAACATTACTTAGAACTGGTACTCATGTGTCTCTTATAGCTATGTTACAACAACCTGCTCTGTCCTATCCCATCTTGATGTCCCAAGATGATCCACCAAGAAGGTGAATTTGCCTTTGCTATATCTGCCCCAAAGTTTGGAACTCCTGCCGCTTTACATCAGACAATCCAATTCGCACTATGCCTTTAAAAAGAGTCTTTGGGCACTGCTGAGCAGCTTGCAGGAAGCAGCTTATCTTTAGAGTGCTGGCTGATTTTGTATTAATTAAACTACTTTTACCATTTCACTTGAATTTTCCACCCCAAGGAGTCTGTTCGGTATGTGAGCAGCTCTAAGATTGAAGATATTGGCAAAATCAAGGAAATACTGTCTGCAGTATCTAATTTTTTGCCCCAAAGAAATCAACATAGCCATGAGCAGAGCAGCCTACAGGAAATGAAGAAGCCAGACAGTCGGGTGCTGATCCCCAGAAGGAACCTCCTTGTTCACCATTCAGGCTACCCTTAACCAGCTGGTAAAGTCTGTCCAGGACATTGGTAAAAACTTGATACCCTGATGCCTCAGGTCTCTGCCTTGGAGACCAGGATGGAACAGCGGAAGCCACTGTTCAGAGGACTGAGAGATCTGTCCCACGGGCCTGTGATGCGACCACCAAACTAATTAAAGAAAATGCATCACTTCGTCAGTGGCTGGAGGAGGTCAAGAACCAGGCTCGGAGAGGAATCTCCATATATTGGGACTTTCTGAGAATGCTGAAGAGGACGACTGTCTCAGCATTTATTCGGTCTTTCTTGCCCTCTATTTTGGGCTTGGATGAAGAAGACCCCCACCGATAGCCACTGATTGAGCATACTGGATCTCTCTCTCATAGACCTGGCTAACACACAGGCCACGAGAACTCTGTTGATTGTTTGCCAAGGCGCAGTGATCAGGTCAGGGTGCTCAGCATTGCTCATCATTGGAAAGTACTGAATATGGATTAGATAGTCTGAGCATTTTCCCAGACTTCTCCTACTGCACAAGACAGAGATGTGGGGCATTTGATGGCATCTGTGGCCATTTGAGGCAACTTAATATACCGCAATCAGCTCCTTTTCCTGTGCATCTGCAGTTAACATGGAAAGGGAAATCTTATCAATTTAACAAGCCTGGGGACATGGAAAAGGTCCTCCATTTGGTGGAGCAGGATTTGGAGAGTGCAGCTGGTGAGGGAGAGCTCGCCTCAGAGGGAGACTGAATGTTTATTGTGGATTATTTAGAAATGTGAGTTTTATGGGGACAGGGACTTGGTATTCACTGTATTTTTGTTTCAGGGCAGATCTAATGTACTGTGGGACTTCAGTTTTCTGGACTATCCAGCCTAGTTTGTTTTATATGGGGCCTGTCTGTTGCATATGGACGAGGGGTCTGCTGTTAAACACATAGGACATGTTCTGTACCATTGCCCTGTTCCTCAATGAAAGGAGATCTGTATGGGGCTTTTTTCTCATGTTTTTTGTTCTATGTTTGGGCCAATGTGAGTTATTATCAGAGCTGAATTATTTCGGGTATGCAGTGTTGTAAGGATTTGGGGTGGGATGTTCTGGTTCTTCTTATACTTTTATTTTTAACTTCATATCCCTTTATTGTTAAAATAATAATGTTCACGATATTGTAATACCATTATAAAGCCACAAATCATATACCTCATCTAGTCTTATTGTACAATATTAATCAAATAATCGTTCTATTATAACAATGACTCAGTTGTACTCATTACAGTTCTTTGCATGCTTTCCTGAGAGTGATAAGGGATGGGATTTCCTGCTTTTGGTCCAGAGACCTCACAAGATGGATATATTTCCTTGCAGGATCCAAATATCTCATTCCGCTATAAATGATCAAGTTCATAAGAGTCAAGTGTGCCTCAACGAGGCCCAGCAGCAGATTAGTAAAGATTAAAGATTCACTCCATACAACATGAGTACAATCAACTGGAATCTTAACTTTATTTATTTATTTATTGAATTTTGATGACTGGGTAGGCTCACTGGGCCCGGAGGTCCCTTTTTCAGGGCGACCTGGTGAATCAACAACATTACAGGTAACGGATCAGTACAGTCATGTGATTGTAAAGAGTATAACAGTAAGAAATACATAGGTATACAGGCGGCAGGTAGTGTACAACATGCAGGCAGTACGGACATAGAGGTTACACATAATGAGACCGTTATTCATCCCAGGTTAGTGAATTAGGTTGAAGTGCTCTGGTAGACAAGCAGAGCTAAAGACCTGGGGTTAAGCCGTTGTGGGCATATTGGAAGGGGATGAGAGGGACAAAAGTGCCCCGTCTTAGGGGAGGTCCGTTACCTTTTACCAATATAACACCAATCCAGATTAATTTCTTTTAATTCGCCTATGGCAACACAACTATAGTACATGTCTCTACAACGTATGTCATATACTCTAACACAATCAAAACATCTCCGTCCTGCCTTTCTTTGTTATAGCTATACAGCAGGATGAATCTGAAAACAGGTTTTATTTTATTATTATTATCGACCCTCTCCTTTCCAACAAAATCCCTGCATTATCTTATGCTTTTCATTTACTATATGTCTCACCTATCTATGTGCTTCTTTCCAGACCTGCCAGGGCCTTCAGATATCTAAATATTTTTCTGTACCTAAGTGAATGGTGTGTGTATATGCTCCATCTCCTCCACCTCTTCCACATGGGAGATCCACTGCTCTTTTGTGGGGAGGGTTGCAGCCAGGTAGAGGTAATGCATTTTAATGCTATCACTCTTAAGACCTGAGCTAATTCAATCATTTTCCTTTTTGCTTGATAGGGTTGGAAGGCTCTAATATCATATCTTGGAAAGTAAGTGGTAGTGTAAATTCCACCAACTGCTCTATAACCGCATGCACCTGCTGCCAGAATTGGTATTTTGGGGCAATCCCAGAAGATGTGTAAAGTGTTGCTCTGGGTGCTGTGATTGCCTCCAGCATGCCTGTGATGCCTGTGGATGAAAGTGCCTTGTGATAACTGGGGATCTAAAATAGCGAGTTATTACCTTCCAGTTGAACTCTCTCAATACACTGAAGAAGTCACCTGCCAGACCCTCTGGAATTTACGAGTTCAATTTGATGGTGCCACCCTTCCACCACTGTCTGCCTCCCATGTTTTCCTGATGTCGCCTAAAATTGAAGAGGCAGAGGGGAAGGAGCACCTTGTATATTGTAAGGATATATACTTTAACTTATCTTTGATCCTAATCAAATCCCACCAATATTGTTCTAGAGGGTCAAGTCTCTGCGAAGCTTCAGAATGGTGTCCCTGAAGCGATCATATGCCTGACCTGTAGGTATTGGTAAAATCCTTCAGAGAGTAAACCTTTCTTTCAAGGTCTGAATTGAAGGCAACCTATTCTAACAGCTGGGCAAATCTTGTGAGGCCTCTACCTTCCCATTATTGGTACCCCTTGTCTGTCTCGGGTGTGAATATGACCTCATGTCGTATGAGAGAAAGTGGACCTATTTGATTCGGGTACGAGTTATCTTCGTAATCAAAGTAATATTCTGATAGAGTGCTTCACCCAGGGTTCAAGGTTAAAGACCGATATTAGGGTGTATGACACTGGTGGAATGGTTCATATTTGAACCTTCTGGACCGACTGCTGTTCTAAGAGATACCAACCTGACTATTCTTCTCTTGGCCCAAGTATAAAGCTGAGACCCTTGTGCTGCCAAATAATAATAGTATAGGTGTGGAGACCTAGTCCTCAACCTTCCTCGCAGTTTGTAATAATTGCAGGGGTGTCCGAGATTGTTTTCCTTCAGAGGAACTTTTGTATTGATTTGTTAATCTGAGTCCAGAAATATTGTGGGATCTGTATGGGGAGTGTTTGAAACAGAAAAGCAATCTTGGCAGTATATTCATTTTGATTATATGGACTCTGCCATATCATGTGAAAGGTAGCATTTTCCACCTGGCCATATCCATCAATAGGGTGTAATACAATTTAACATAGTTATTTTGAAAGAGTCTCAAGTATCTGCTGAGATCTGTACTCCCAGGTATCGAAATGTATTATGTTTGGCCCAGGTGAATGAAGCGTGTCCTTGAAACCTGCCGGGGCGTTCCAGTTAGTATCATGGCCTCCGACTTAGAGAGTTTATTTTATACCCTGCCAGAAGGCCAAAGGTCTTTAATGTCTCTAAGAGGTGAGGTAGAGAATTCTGGGGTCTTTCAAAAGAAGAGGGAATCATCGGCGAAAGCACCACTTTCTGCTCCTGTCTACCTACCAAGACCCCTGAAATGTCAGGGGTTGTTACGGATCCAGATTGCTAAGGGTTCTATGGACATGGCGAAGAGCAGTGGGGAAAGTGGACAGCCTTGTCTCGTACCTCTTTTTAAAAGGATGCGGTCCAAGAAGTAGCCATTCACCCAGACCCTGGCCTCCGGCCTGTGATACAAGGCTGAGATGGTAGATGTAAAGTTATCCCCCAACCCAAATTTCGACAGGGTGGCTGGTTCTTCTTATACTTTAATCTCGTTTTCATACTACGTTTCCTGTTATAATAAGTGGGGCTCTAGTTACTGCACTCTATGGTGAATTGTTAGGGGCACCATTGGACCCAGAATGAGGTCAGGCTGCAAGGTGCTCATGGACCCTTCCTTTAGCTGTAGGCTTTGAGATTGTTTATGTTATTTTTTATATAGGTTCTTCCCCTTTGATGTAACACATGGGAAGGAGTTTTATAATTGTGTGTATCAGAATAAGCCTGATACTTTATATTACTGTGTTACCCCCTATGCTAATGATTGCTTTGTGAGTTGTTTGCTTGTAAATAAATAATGCAAAAAAAAAAAAAAAAAAAAGAGTCTTGATCCTCCTTAGTGACTCTGACCACTGCTCTTGTCCTTCCGCTCAAATACTCCTCGTGAGATATCGGAAATGCCAGTTAGCATAGCACTTGCATAACTGTCATCTATCACTGCACTTGTTTTATAGTACCTGTGTACCTGGAAATTGTATTTACCTGCCTATATTGTATCCAATATGTTGTTTGTTTACCATTTTTGGCCTGCTGTTAATCACCACAACTATATTCTACTGTTTGCCTAAATATTATGTATTCTGTACTTTGTCTGTACATTGCCCCATCACCGGTGGTCTCCAACATATCACCTTCACAAACCATATAAAAACTACAAACAGGTATCTGCCTCTATCTCCAAAATCAAACAAAGGAAGAGGACACTGCTGAGTAGAGCACTGCAGCACAGGAGCTAGCACAACAAAACTAGCCCAAAACAGGAACCAAAACAAAAAAGCAAAAGGAAATCCAAAAACTTCTGATCATAGGAGACTCAGGGAGTTGATACATATCTCCAGCCAGGGTAATGGTCAGATGTTTTCCAGGTACATCAGCGTGGAGAGACACTGACCGCATTGCTAAAATTATTCAGGAAGCAGGAGAAAACATTGACGTCCTGGTACATATAGGGACTAACGATCTACGCCAGCGGTCAGCTGTGGAGACCAAGGAACACCTGACCAGGCTGGGTGACAAACTATCATCCTTTCATCCAGCATCTCCTTCTCTGAGATCCTGCCAGTCTGGGAGAAGGGGACAGATGGACGGAAGGTCAGAGAAGGGGAGATGGGGAGCTAAACATGTGGCTCAAGGGCTGGTGCTAGGAAAAAGGACACAAATTTGTAGGGAACTGGCAACAGTTTTGGGAGCAAAAGTCCTTTAAATTTGATGAACTGCATCTGACTAAGGAGGGAGTCAGTGCATTGAGAGAAGGCAACCCAAATGGTGCATGGACTGCATCAGAAAACATATGAGGGCAGATTAACTGAGCTCAATATGTATACCCTAGAGCAAAGGAGGAGAGAGGTGAAAGAAAAGAAATGGACTGACTGGATGGGCCTTGCGGTCCTTATCTGCTGTCAACTTCTATGTTTCTATGTTTCTATTGCCTTACCTCTGTCTGTAACCCTCCGGGTTGTGACCGAAAATAGGCAAAATTCTTGTCTAGAGCATACTCCCTGGTGAACAAAACTAAATAAAATAAACATAGCCTTCTTATGGGCCCATGAACAATGGTGGAGAAAATTTCAGTTCTGCCCAAAGGTGATTTCATGCAGTGACTGTGAAATCACCTTTTGTGATGCGACAACACATTTTGGCCAGGATTTGAAATATGCCAGCTATCATATTCATGAAGTACTGTGAAGAAATGGCTTTGTTGAACACTTGGGATCAAAACAGTGAAAATTAACAAAGTTATGAGCCTACGTTAGCAAACTTCAACACAGCCTCATAACTTTCTTGTTTTTGAATTTTTTTTTGCCAAATTTTCAACATAGCCTTCTTATGATCCCACCTCATGAACAATGGTGGAGAAAATGTTCAACTTCTGCTCAAAAGGTGATTTTGAGCAGCAACTCAAATCACCCTTTGGGACAGATCTAACTAAGGTCCCTTGCATTGTTCTTGAGGTGTGGTCCCAAAAGATATGTTGAAAATGTGGGGCAAAATATTGAAAATGCCCAAGTTATGCTACTAAGTTCAAAACCCCATTGAAATACATTGAGCCACATACCTGATTTCCTGTTTGTGGTCTGGCTTGAAGAGTGACGACATCTCTGTGGTGTGCAGAAGATCACAGTGCCAGACCCTACTGGGTAAGTAAGGGCTTGGGGGTTGCTGAGTGGGAGGGTCGGGGGGACTAATGGCACAACAGACAACAATGGACAGTTTTCTGTTATACAGGATCCCCTAATAAAAACCAACAACGAAATGACAGGAACAGATTTCTATATTGCTGCTTGCAGGTGATGACACTGGGATTGAGCACCCCCAGTGTCACTATCTATATGGGGGACTGAGAGGAGGGTTAGAACAGTAATAATAATAAAAAAAAGGGACAGGGAGCGGAGGATCTGGGGTGGGACAGTGCACAGAGGGACAGCGTGGGAATATTAAACTGTTTCTTTTTTTGGGGGTCATCATCCCTAATCCCTTGGCCCGCCTCTACTTATTCATGTAGGGGTGTTTTGATATTGTAAAGATTTTAATTTGTAACTGAAGTCCTGATTTACACGCTGGTTGGAGTTGAGGCAAAAGGCAGCTATCATTACTAGGTTGCCCCAAGGCAGTGTCTAGCGCATGAAAAGGATTTTGCATACAATGTGAATTCTTGAAGCATAGCATGGATCTTTTTCGTGTGTTTTCTTTTTAGTTACGTTTTCAAGCGAAATTAATTTTCCTTGAACACTTTTGTGTATTGCTGTCATGGTACCTTGGCAATAGTATGCTGCTGCTAATGTTTATTAATGAGGATTCCGATTGGTGGCTTAGGTCTCTGCTGTCATAGGTTGCCATGATATTCATTGTCAAAGGAGTTTCCATGGTAACAGATCCTGAGCAGGTGGGGGTGTGCAACTATGAATATGCAACAACCTATTTATTTGAGTATCTGGTATGTGAGATTGGAGCAGTGTTTTTAATTAAAATACATTTTACTTTCTTCATGAGCCCTGAAATTGTTTGTGTGCCTTGTGTATGATTAGGATCAATGAAGGTGAAAGTATGAAACTGTATTTCTTGCAAATGTCTGCAGTTACAGAGAAGCAGCAACAGGAATACAAAGGGAAAAAACTGCAGAGCTGCTGTGACACAGAGGGCTGTGCACAGGCGATAAGCGACAGAATGTCTGTAGATTCAGGTTTGCTTCTCAGTCCTGGAATATTTTTACTTTTTTTCTTCTGATCATATGTGAATAGTGTGTTTAAATGGGAACCACTGAGCATCAAGCTAATAATGATCAATATGTCAGTACCTGACTTTGTCTTATTGGCAAAGATCCTGTAGAGCAAAGAACACTACATGATCATGTTCAGCCAAAGCTCTGTTTATAAAGCCTCTTCACTACATTCCAGGGTTTCTGGAAAACTAGATGGGTGAGGACAGTGATAACAGGATGAAAAACTGAAGGGGGATGCAGGGGTGAGAATGGGGCACAGAGCCAGGCCAGGCTGCAGAAGCCACCGAGAACCATCGGGCAGGCACCTCCCTGAAATCTGTCCCTACAACAGAGACACACCTGAACACACAAAAATGGCAGCCAATGCAGCCACTAGTACTGCACGGCTCATTTCCCATAAAATGGGACCATGTTTTAATAGCCGAGCCAAGATGCCAGGGGACAGCAGCAGGAGTCCTCGTCTGTAGTTATCCGAGCTTGTTCACTGAAATATGATCATGCACAGACACTGGAGACTGAGATGAGGGTAAGGAGATTGAAAACAACATAACCAAAACAAACAGAAAACACATGGGACTGTGCAGAGAGCTACACCTTGAATTGACATGTGGAGAACCCCAGAACATGCCTTCAGTACAGTATAATCAACCAAGAAAAAAAATGGGACACGGAATGGAGGTTCGGGTGGGATCTAAAGCTGATCAGCTGCTTGCTGCCAGCTTTATGCAAATAAGTACTAAAGCCCTCTCGCTGGAGTGCTTCATTCATTTCAAGTACAGAAAGTTTACACCCATGAAACTCTGACCACCGTCATACTCTGCATGGTCACTGGTCTGTCAGGGACGAGCCCAATGTAGATTGCTCTGCATTAGGCTAGTCCATGACGTATCTCTGAAATTCCGTTCTCTGAAGGAAAACAAGATGTTTCTTGTGCACACGCAAGGAAACCTAAACATGGTGAATGGTGATACTTGTGATGGGGTTTAGAAACATGGTGTTGTGATGATGGAAGGAACTGGAGTCCATCTTGTCTTCTGATGAGTGGCATTGACTATAACCAATCTGAGTATGGATAAACATCCAAGCTTAACAGCCAGAATGTTACCCTCTGCATGCTGTGTAAACCCTCAATGCCATTCTCACTCAAGAATTGGCCTAGTCATGCACTTAAAGCCTAAACAGTGCTACTTGTCACAACCTCACTGGTTAAGTTATTCACACGTTACCCACCCTCTGTGTGGAGTAATGCTTTCAATATTTCCCCTTATTGTGTCCTCCCTTTCAGTTTGAAGGCATGCACTCTAGTTCTGCTTGAACTCAACAGTTCAAATATTTATCTGTAATATTTCACCTGGGCTACCCCATCAGTATTTTGAAACCGTGATCATGCCCATTTCAGCCTTCCCTTCTCTGGGCTAAACAATCTGAGTGTAACCCCTTGTTACCAGGGGTTACTAGAATCCCAGTAAGACCTAGTGGTAGGCAGGAAGGCAGTTTGTGAAACTCCAGTTAAATGGGTTTCACACTGTCTCACTCTGTTCTCAGTCACAGCTGAGACTTGAGAGATGACATCACCATAGAACTGTCGCAGCTGCATAAGCCACATTGGAATCTGCAGCTCAGGGAGTGAGTTTAGAACTTTGGGAGTTTTCAAAGGCAGTTTCTGTTTACCTTTTGTTGGAGAAGGAGGTGTGATCCTGTTTACCTTTTGAAAGTGGTGGAGACCGCTGTCCAGGTCTCAGTGCCCCCTCCCTCCGGGGGAGGGGTGGAAGAAAAGTCTCTCTGTGGATTCCAGGGCAATCCCCTATTTCCACTATAGAAGAAAGCTGTCTGTTTACAGTTTCTGTTCTTGTATAACAGTGAAGGATGTGATACTCCGCCTGTGGGGCACCTACAACGAGGTGAGTGCTTTGCTCCATTTGAAGGGCAACCCAATTGTTTCATCAGTTTGGAAATATAAAGAAAGTTGGGATGTGGACTGCTATTTGGGAGGACTATTTTACTAGGACAAACAAATGGAGCAGTCAAAAAGTCTAAAGTTCAATGGATTTCAAGTAATGCTGTAGAGGGGTGCTTCAGGTCATCCACCGTTTAATCTACACAAGTTTTAAGTTTCTGTTTGTCCAGAGAAATGTCCGGGTATGGGCTGGGAGCTGGAGGTGGAACACCCCATCTTTAGTGACCAGGTCCCACCTCTCGGATTTCTTCTGTGATTTGCTACTTGCCTCATGCGCCTGGCCAGTGATGAGGTGGGTACCCAGGCGTGGGTTGCAACTTTGGAAAATCTCTCTAGGAGTCGCAGACTCTAAGTGGTGTGGGAGCCACAGGATGGGAAGATATACTCCTTGTTTGATGGGAATCTGATGGAAGTAAGAAAACAAATCTCTAGGAGTCACAGACTCTAAGTGGTGTGGGGAGCCACAGTTTGGAAATATACTCCTTGTGTGATGGGAGTCTCTCCAAGTAAAGTTTGGGTTCATTCTTCAAATGGACCGTCAGTCAAGTGCGGAGGGGGCCGGGCCAGTCGGGCTATGTATCCAAAGCGCATGCAAGTCTGGGCTGAGTGCCTGGTGGGTCCAGAGCCAGACCATAGTAGAAATGTGTTCATTCTTCAAATGGACGCCTTGTAGTCTCTATCTGCATATCGGGACCATCAATGCTTTGTCATGTTTCAACTAGTTTTGAATAAAGCCACACTGAAAAATCCCAATCCTGGTTCTGACATTACAGTTATTACTTCCTGTAGTTGGATTTACCTGGGCGCCCCTGTGCAGAGTAGCCAAACCTAGGTCCCTTGTGCCAGATAACCTCATCCTCCCAGACCAGGTCCCACCAGGTATTGTGCTAACGCTAACAGCATGCCACCTGTCATTTTAGTAAAAAGGCAGGGTGAGGGTTACAAAAATGGAGGCACTGCTTTGGATTTGTTCGGAAGGAAGGTGCTTGGGCAAGTAGGCTAGCGTTTGGCTATCTGGCAGTCGGTAGCCCAAAAACTGAAGCAATTTCCCTAGTGTGTTGCTGTGTGCTGTGAATCTTGTGCTGCTGTTTAAAAATGCCAACTGTTTACCAAGGAGCTGTAAAGCCAAAGAATGTGCCCTTGTCCTGCATCATCAAAATTGTTTACAGCGTTTTGTCAGCTTTTAAAGTAAATTCTGTGAAGAAAAGTATGGAAAACTAGGGGTAGCAACAGAGAAACTATGCCCTGGACGTTGGAAATGCTTTCTGTGCAAAGCTAGAGACTGTAGAGTTAATGGCAATGTTACATGGTTGAAATGGCTCCCGCCATGGAGTCAGTTGAGAAAAGAAAAAAAAGTGCATTTTACAGTTTAAATTTGCCTGCTCGACGATCGCGGTGAGGAGAGAGCCTCATGAGGAAGAAGAGAACCATTTGCATGGCATCGTGTGGCTGGTCAGTTTGCCATTAGTCCGCCCCTCAGCCAGCTCTTCTGCTTGACTGCTTCAGCATTCGAGAGGAGACGAGAGTAGTGCATGTACTGGCAGTGGAGGAGCGTTGCAAGGATTCAAAGCGCTGTAAACAGTTCAAAAAGTGACTTTTAGTTTAAAATCGGCTCAACCGCAAATCGATCGTGGAGTTAGTGAATTTGGTGGTTAAAACGATGATCACGGAGACTGCCCGCCTATTTGCATTCCGAGGCCTTCAAAAATCTGGCTGCAGGCGTTTACTCCATCGCAGCAAGTTGCTACAAATAACAGTGAGTAAACAATTTGAAACTGCTCAATCAGTGATTTTCAGTAATGCCATATAAAATTGTGTGCAGCAGTATAGTTGCTTTGCAAGTAGCGACTGTGTGATGTCCTGCTGGCAAGTGCAGGTCTGTAAAGCCATTGAATGTGTGCATGGAAGTGAAAATAGTCTCAGTTTAAAGTTTGCAGCCAGAGAGACTGTGGGTTGTAGCAAATGCAACACTAGTAGAAGCAGGCAATCCTGAGCTGAAACCTGAAGTTTTTAAGGACTGTAAATAAAGTGAATGTTGCCAGCATGTGAAAAGTCCAAGGAAAATCCTGTAAAAGTGTGAAAAGCCAGATCAGAGCAAGTTGTGCAGTTTGAGTAAAAGTTATCAGTAGCTGATGTAAATCGGGTGCGCAGTGGCTTGGACCCAGAGTCTAAATGTTGATGCACAGAGTGCTGCCTCCCATTACAGGGTGGGTAGTAAAGCAACACAGCAGCAGAGGAGCCATTTTAAAGCTACAGAGTGTGTTCATTTAAAGTGGGACTTTCAGTTACAGTGAACTTTGTTTGTTTTTCTGCAGTTATGGCCTCAGGACTAGCTCACACCGGATCATACCCGGTTGCAGTAACAGCAGCAGTAAATAGACTGAGAGATATTGAAAAGTGGTGCTTGGAGGGCAACTCCCTCCTGATGTGGCAATTCCTAATTATCCAGTGCGTGTATGCCAGATGTGCTTGAGTGCTGGAAGGGATGTCTTCATGATTCCTCACTGTGCTGGATGTCTACAAAAATATGGCTTGTATAAAGCGCCTAATTCGTTTGGCTCCACGTGGACAAAAATTCAGGAATCTGCAGTTGGCAGACACAGCATCAGGCGGAGCCTGTGGAGGAAGGTCCCTCGGGGAGTGTGGCACAAAGCCAGAGGGTGCAGAATTAGAGACTGAATCTGAAATTGAAGTTTTGGATGCTGGATCTCAGAAGGAAAGTTCGATAAAGCATCAATAGACCCTGGGTGGAGGGGCCTGGCCAAGTCTCAGAGGTGAAGATGAGATGCGGAGGCCTTTGAATGGGAGGTGTCGACCTCCGCTCAGTGATGAATGGATAGTCTCGGGGTGAGAACGACTGCTCACTCCTGGGCTCAGATCCTCAGTGAAGAGGAAGATGAGGGGAACCTATGTGGCCTTGTGAGAAAGGAACGGGTACACAGCCTCAAGATCTTGCCTCGGAGGAATGTGTTGAAGAAGGTGGTGATGCCACTGCCCTGGCTTTATAAGAAGAAGAAGTCAGGATCCGTTTTAATTTCTTTGAGGATGCAAAGCTGGTGGAACCAGAACTGGCCACCCCAAGCCAGGCCAGCGGTCTCAGATTGACCAAAGCAAGTAAAGAGGAGAAACTGGTTCATAGAAAGGCCAATGAAATCTATGGTATGACCTTTCCTACCTTTCCTCGGAAAGTCTGGGAGGAGATTGAGGACTGCAGGAAATCCTGGATCTGGGATGAAGCAATGAAACATGTGCATCCTGGGGCCAACCAGCATGTAAAAATAGACTGTTCCACGAAAAGTATACACAGTGGAAGAGAGGCAGGACACTGTTTATGGACAGAGTGAAAATAGTGGATGGAGAGGGACGCTGTCTCCCACTGTGTGAATTATGTTCGCCCAGACGGGTAATAATTCAAGCCCCTGATCCCGGTACTATTGGCCTCAGTGCAAGGACCTCCCAGTAATTAAGCCCGTGCCTACAAAATGGAGAGCCGAGCAGTGGTAGTCAATACTGCCACAACAGACTGTGAAGTGCCCTTATTGATCCGCCAATATGAATAACCAAGGACCAGGTGCTCCACATTCTTCAGTCTACAGTGTACTGTCTTGTTCAGCAACCATCTACTGGCCCACCAGATGACTTCAGATCCAGAGAGAACACCAGCCCAGCTGTTTCCTGTTCATCGCCTGGTAATCGGATGACGTTGGACCAGCTGTTTTCTTTTTGTTCCTGTTCTAAGGTTCCTTCTCCAGAGATGACATCAGCCCAGCTGTTTCAAGATGTGCCCTCCTGTGTTCCCGGAAGATGTCTGCCCAGCTGTATCAGAAGAAATGCTGCCAGGGAGAGTCTTCGCCAGGGACAAGGTTGGTGCCATCCGTATACTTCAAGAGGCTGGTAAGTCCGAAAACCTTTTTTCTATCTTTATGACATTGCAGTACACACCCTACACTACAGACTTCAAAAATGTGTGAACTGTCCGCAAAGACTCTCCCCTTGGGATTTTGGCCTTCTAGAACTGTGCTTCACGGGCTCCGCCCAGGAGAGACTCTTTATTGGACTAGCCTTCGGGCATTGTGGTCACTAGTTGGGACTTTTAGGGCACTCCATCTCCCAAATGTGTATTGTAAATAATGTCATTACTGTACTCTAATGTAAATACTGTTTTTTCTACCTTTTTCTAAAAAATCTTTTTGGGATTGTTCAGTGTATTTTGTATGGTAGGGGTTGTTGTTGTTTATGTAGACTGTGTATGCAGATTAGAGTGTGTTTTGTTTTGTCTTTTCTTTACAGGTGTTCCTGGGAAGACAGAAGAGAAGACAAGAAGAGGAGGAGGGCTCATCGGAGTTCCTCGTCAGTGCTTTTATTGTGTAGAATTTAAAGTACTGTGTTGTTATTGCTATGGTTGTTACTGTATTAACCCTTTTCCTTCCACAGGTGTGATTGTGGGGGTAGGGAGGAAGTATTTTGGTATTCTAATGGTTGTGTTGCAGGTTGCCCAAGGTCGGGAGGTCCCTGGGTTTGTTTTTGTTTGGGATGTTATGTTAGAGGCAGATAGGTTTCTCCTAGAGGTTAGGGGGATAGACAGGCTGTGGTCCTCAGTGGCCATGGGACTGGAGTACTGATCTATTAGGGCTATGCTCTGGACGGTTCTACCAGAGCCACTAGGTGTCCATAGTAAGTGGATAGAGTAGAGGCTGATATGTCAGCTACAGGCCTCTAGGCCCTTAGTGTTGCCTGCCTGTGCTTGCACATGGTAGGAGGGGCCTGATCACCCTCCATAAGTAACACATAGGGTGGAATGGCCTAAGGTCGGTGCATAATGACTGGGGACAGTCATTTTCCTGGTCAGCGCTTAGTGTAACCCCCTTGTTACCCGGGTTACTAGAATCCCAGTAAGACCTAGTGGTAGGCAGGGAAGGCAGTTTGTGAAACTCCAGTTAAATGGATTTCACACTGTCTCACTCTGTTCTCAGTCACAGCTGAGACTTGAGAGATGACATCACCATAGAACTGTCGCAGCTGCATAGCCACATTGGAATCTGCAGCTCAGGGAGTGAGTTTAGAACTTTGGGAGTTTTCAAAGGCAGTTTCTGTTTACCTTTTGTTGGAGAAGGAGGTGTGATCCTGTTTACCTTTGAAAGTGGTGGAGACCGCTGTCCAGGTCTCAGTGCCCCCTCCCTCCGGAGGTGGAAGAAAAGTCCCTCTGTGGATTCCAGGGGCAATCCCTATTTCCACTATAGAAGAAAGCTGTCTGTTTACAGTTTCTGTTCTTGTATAACAGTGAAGGATGTGATACTCTCTGTGGGCACCTGCAACGAAGGGGTGAGTGTTTTGCTCCATTTGAAGGGCAACCCAATTGTTTCATCAGTTTGGAAATATAAAGAAAGTTGGGATGTGGACTGCTATTTGGGAGGACTATTTTACTAGGACAAACAAATGGAGCAGTCAAAAGTCTAACGTTTTAATGGATTTCAAGTAATGCTGTAGAGGGGTGCTTCAGGTCATCCACCGTTTAATCTACACGCAAAGTTTTAAGTTTCTGTTTGTCCAGAGAAATGTCCGGGTATGGGCTGTGGGAGCTGGAGGTGGGAACACCCCCCATCTTCAGTGACCAGGTCCACCTCTATGGATTTCTTCTGTGATTTGTTACTTGCCTCATGCACCTGGCCAGTGATGAGGTGGGTACCAGACGTGGGTTGCAACTTTGGAAAATCTCTAGGAGTCGCAGACTCTAGTGGTGTGGGAGCCACAGGATGGGAAGATATACTCTTTGTTTGACGGAGTCTATGGAAGTAGAAAACAAATCTCTCTAGGAGTCGAGACTCTAAGTGGTTGGGGAGCCACAGTTTGGGAAATATACTCCTTGTGTGATGGAGTCTCTCCAAGTTAAGCTTGGGTTCATTCTTCAAATGGACCGTCAGTCAGAGTGGCCGGCAGGGAGCTGGAACAGTTGGGCTGTGTATCCAAAGCATGCAAGTCTGGGCTGAGTGCCTGGTGGGTCTAGAGCCAGACCATAGTAGAAATGTGTTCATTCTTCAAATGGACCGCTTGTAGTCTCTATCTGCATATACAGTGAACGTAGCCTTGTGGGGACCATCAATGCTTTGTCATGTTTCAGCTAGTTTTGAATAAAGCCACACTGAAAAATCCCAATCCTGGTTCTGAACATTGCAGTTATTGCTTCCTGTAGTTGGATTTACTTGGTGCCCTGTGCAGAGTAGCCAAACCTAGGTCCCTTGTGCCAGGTAACCTCATCCTCCCGAACCCAGGTCCCACCAGGTATTGCTGCAACGCCAACAGCATGCCACCCATCGCTTTAGTAAAAGGCAGGGTGAGGGGTTACATGAGCATTTCCAATCTCTACTGCACCTCTTACTTCCCAGGACACTGATCCGTTTGATAGCTTTGTAGTGATTAAGTTTTCCGCTTGCCAAATCGTGATTTTGCTATTCATTCTCGACTTGGCTATTTTGTTTTTGGGCTCTGAATTGCCAAATTGTGATGCTGATGGATGCTGTGTGTCTAACTAAATGAAAAGTTTGAGTTTGGCTACAGATTTGGGGATCTCACTACAAAAATTCTGCAGCAGTTTGCCAAAAACTACCAAGTTTTAAATTTCTAGCTTATGCCCTGCCCTGTCCTAAACCCTCTCAATCTCTTCAATGCTCTTTCTGTACTGTGGTGACCAGAACTAGACACTGTACTGTAGATGAAGTCAAATCAAAGCCTTGTTTGCGGGATGGGGAATCACCTCCTTTGACCTGCTTCTTGCCCCCTAATATATCTCAGCATTGCATTTTCCTGCTTGACTGCAGCAGCACATTGCCAATCTGGCTTCAACATACTGTGCACAATTGCCCCTAGATCATTGCTGGAAGAGTATTAGACAGAAAACATCAGCAAGTTCAAATCTAGGCTTCATGCCCACCTAGCCCATGAAAATGCCTGTCGTTGCTCTGTCTAGTCTAGGCCTAATCCAAGTTAACCCTTAACCTCTCTCCTTCCCCATTATCCCTGCCTCATCCCACCTCCTCTCTCCCCCACCCTTTACCAGCCCTATTACTCTGCCTCGCTGCCCACTCTCCCCACTCTCCTCCAGTCTACTCCCTTCCCTCTGGTACCCCAACAAAGACTACTCTGGTGGCATTACTCCCCAACTTACTTGTACAGTTGCCTGGGATCTCCATCCCAAGACTGTACCTGCACTTAACTCAGCGATGAACCACCCTCTCTTAGAGTTGGTGTATTAGCACATCCGTAACTACACAATGTAACCTATTTGTTGTCTTTGTATGTACTGTATTCTGCTGTACATGCTCACTTGTGATTCCCTGTAACCATTGTAATGTCTTTTTGTGCCACTAGACACATTTTGGTACAAATGACATCATTTATTATTTTAATTTTGATAAAATAATAAATAAAATAAAAAATAATGTCTGTTGTATCTGATTGATTTGGAACCTTTGTAAATGAGCCCTCGGCTCAAAGGTATTAATCTGAATCTGAAATAAATAAATAAAAATAAATAAACATTAAAACCAAACCTACCTGCATAGTCTGATTCATGATATGGATAGTTGCTGTCTGTAAACAAACAGAAATCAAATTAGCACAGTGTTGCAAACAAAGGGCAGATGTCATCCCAACTGTCTTTCGCTGTAATGATAATTCAGAGTTAGGGTCACAGTGTTAAAACTCCCAGCTGTGATCTTATCTTATATCAGAGGCAGATTAAATCTCTTTGTAAATGCAAGATAATGCACTTCAATTTAGAATTCATTTATTTCAATACACTAATAAGCTTGAGCCGTTGACTCAATGGCATCCTCACATGACTTCAGTTTTAACAACAGGAACAGCACTGGAGAGTACATGCTGGAAGCAGAGGAAACAAGGACACAAAAACATTGAAACTTAGCCATTGCTGGCAGAAAAGGCCAAAGGTCCATCCAGTCTGCCGTAGTTCTTTTCAGTCCTAAGGACCTAATGTCATCCAGGGTACTAGCCTCACTATCCTCCCCACTAATCTCTTCCCTGCTATTATTGCCCTGAGTAGCCACCAAGCTTTCACCTGTCCCAGCTGTGCTTGACACCATTTATGGTTTTGGCTTTTACTACTTTACCTCAGCTAGCAGACTCTTCCAATGCTCCACCACTTTCTCCATAAAATATCCTTCCTCATATCCTCTTTTGAACCTACCTTCTGTCAGTTTTCACATATGCCCCATGACCCTTCTCCTGGTACATGTTTAGTGTGTTGAACCGCCTCTGAGGATCCGCCATGCTGGGCCTGTATCATCCTGGCCCTTTGGGCAACTGTAACCAGATATCTGAGGCATGCCAAGCACTGTGCAAAGATGTGTAGAGCGCTAATGCGGTTTTAGGGATGGTCAGGAAGAGTTTCATTACTAGATGTAGAGAAGTGACACTATCGCTTATATGGCATATTTAAGGCCACATCTAGAATATTGTGCACACTTTTGATCACGATACCTCAGGAGGGATCCGGATGAACTGGAAAGGTCTCAAGAATGGCAGTATGATGATTACAGGATTTGGGAGGTTAGGTTAATGGACCAGAACTTATTTTCATTGGAATAGGAGTCTGAGAGGGGCTGTGATAACAGTAGTCTATAAGATTATTGATAAGCACATTAAATTAGAAGGAGTTTAGGAGACTAGAGCATAGCAGAAGAATAATGCATTAGATGAAATTGACAACAGGGATTTTAAGATGGATTTGAGGAAACCCTTGTTTACCTGCAAAGCTGCCAGACTATGGAACAGTGTGCCTGCAAGGTGTGGTAACAGCTTAATCTGGTTCAATGTCAGTTGGCATCCATTTGTATCCCCTCCCCCAAGACGAGGCTGAAAATAGCAGAATTGTCTAGTCCTCCTTTCCGGACAACAAAAAGAAATAAATAATAATGGCAGAATCAGTTTTGGAGATTCAGAGGAGGTTGGATGCCTGCCTGGATTAGAAGGGTAGCAGAGGGTGTAACCTTTGAGACAATAAGGAACAACACTGTCTAGGCCTTGCCTCCTTCTGTCCTGACAAATGTAAAGTTTATAGGGTCATGGACTCCTGAATAGATTGGAAATGATTGAGACTGAGCAGTGTGTGGTGCTTGTGCAGCTAGTGAACTTGGCTTACGCTTCTCTGTCCCTCCTAATGTGGATGCCACCCTGTTGGGGTGTCACAAGATGTGGAACCCTGATGAAGGGTTTAACCCCCTTGAGGTGTCACAGGGATGAGGTCCCAGGACCAAAGGCACCTTAGGGAAGAAGGCCCAACTCTGAAGGAGAAAGAGGTGCTGCAGGAGGAGGAGGAAGAGGAGGAGCAGGAGGAGGGAAGAAGGTGGCAACAAAGTTCCTAGTGCCCAAGGGACACTTGGACATTGCAGTGTTTAACTGCATGGGGAGGTCATGGTGGGAGTTGCCTGCTGCCCTCTGAACTGCAGGAAAAGCCTTTTGATAGGGTCATCTGCTCTTGAGTAGGTTGGGATTAATTGAGACTGGGTAGTATGTGATGCTTATGCGGTTGAGTGTGAACTTTGGCTTATGCTCTCTCTGTCCCTGCTATGGGGATTGCCACCCTGTCAGGGTGTCACAAGGACATGGAACCCTGATGAAGGTTTCCAACTCCTTGAGGTGCTGCAGAGATAGGTTCTCAGGAGCAAAGGCACCTTAGGGATGAAGGCCCAAAAGCACAACGGAAGACAGACAAGCACATTCTTTCTAGGAGAAGAGACATAGCCAGACTGAGATCTGGATCTGGAGCCAACCAGTTAACTCCAACAGAGTCAGCTCTTAGTATGTTGATTCTGAAGACCTTCCTGGCTGCTCCTACAATCTCTGTGATCAGTCTCAGTGGCGTTATTACTCACAGATCTATTCTGCCTCCCAACAGACACTTGCTGACTTCACAGCTGGGAAGAATGTCATAAGCAGGGGTGCTATAAGCTGCAGTTATTGTGCCTTTTTCAACAAGCATTTGTCAATGCCAAGCGTTAACACAGGTATTTGCAGTGGTATTTGGCAATTGGACATGGCTTAAAAATCAGTGACAAAGAAGTACAAGCATTTGTCAATGCCGAATGTTGCTTGCTTCTATGTGCTGCTTAGGTATTTGGAAGTCATTGGAGTGCAAATATTGAAAATTCGCGAACTCTACGAGCGTGAGAACTGTGCAATACTGCACGCTTGAAAACAGTCATTTTTAGGAATTTTTTCACCAAATTTCAACATAGCCATTTTAAGACCTCTGCTCATGAACAGTGTCACTGTGATTTTCTTAATGTGCCCCATACATTGAGTTCGCACACCGACTGTGCCATTGTGCTACATAGGGCAGAAACACGTTTTGGGCAGGATGTGAAAAATGACAGCTGTACTGCTCATAAGGAGGTGTGGTAAAATGGGAATGTTGAAATCTGGTGAAAATATTGAAAATTCACAAGCTACGGCGTGCATGAGGAATTTCTGCTTTTTTCGTAAAACAGTCATTTTAGAATTTTTTCACCATTTTCAACACAGCCATTTTAAGACCTCTGCTCATGAACAGTGTCACTGTGATTTTCTTAACGTGCTCCATACATTGAGTTCGCATAACGACTGCGCAATTGTCGCTACATGGGCGGAAACACGCTTTGGGTGAGATGAAAATGACAGCTGTACTTACTCATGGAAAATCACAGTGACACTGTTCATGAGCAGAGGTCTTAAAATGGCTATGTTGAAAAATTCCAGAAAAAATTCCAAAAGTGACTGTTTTACGGTGCCGCATTGTGCAGTTCCTACGCACGCCAGACGCTTGCTATCATGCCAGATGTTAACTGGAGTGCAGTTGCAGCTGCCACTGAAGAGTGAAGTTATTCTAGATGCCCTACAGGGGCATGCCTTAGACAACTAGTACTGGAGCCCACTCGAGAGGGAGCAATATTAGACTTGATACTTCAAATGGAGATGGAGAGAGGATCACAGATGTAGAAGTGGGTAGCCATCTGGGAACTAGCGACCATCGAACAGTATGGTTCACAATAAACACAGTAATAGAGTCAAGCCACAAAAGACAAAAGGACTGGACTTTAGGAGGGCTGACTTTCACATAATGGGTGAGTGCCTAAGGAATGCACTAGCAAATGGGCAGGAAGGAGGGGTGGAAGAACAATGGGAATAATAAAACTGCCATCACAGAGGCAACAAGCCTTTGTGTGAAGCAAATAAACAAAACAAGACGATGTAAGAAACCACTATGGTTCTCAAAGGAAGTGGCAGTGAAGGTTCAAGAGAAAAGAAAGCATTCAGGAAGTACAAGGAATCACAGAAGGAGAGGACAGAGAACTGTGTCAGTTAAAGCAAAGGAGGCTGGGAAGGCAGTCAGAACAGCAAGAGGCCCAAACCGAGGAAAGATAGCCAACTCAGTTGAAGGGGAAAACCTTTTATAGGTACATCAGGAGCGGATAAGACCAAGGGAGGGATAGTGAGGCTTAATAAAGGGAGGGAGGGTGGGCAGAGGGAGACTGTGAAAGGCAGAGATACTAAACAAATATTTTGCTCAGTATTTACGAAGGAAGAGGGGAGACATAAAACAAACAGTAGTAACACTCTGGATACAGAAGTTGATACCGGACCATTTACAGAAGTAAGGGTTCTGAAAGAACTCTAAACTGAAGGTGGACAAAGCAATGGGGCCTGATGGATTCATCCCAGAATTCTAAAAGAACTAAGGGTAGAACTAGTGACACCACTGACTACCCTTTTAACAAATCATGGGAGGATGGGTGGTACCGAGGACTGGAGGAGGGCAGATGATTCCCTTCACAAAAGTGGGAGCAAGGCAGAAGCAGGAAACTATAGACCTGTTAGTTTAACCTCAGTGATAGGGAAAATGATGGAATCACTTCTAAAGGAAAGAATTGTCGAGTATCTAGAGGCCAGAGGGCACAGGACCCTAGGCAGCATGGATTCACAGCGGAAGGTCATGCCAGATGAATCTGATAGATTTCTTTGACTGGGTGACCAAAGTAGTAGATCAGGAGGGCTGTGACATGGCCTACCTAGACTTTAGCAAGGCATTTGACACAGTCCCACACAAAAGATTAATATACAAGTTAGCCTGCCTGGGAGTGGGTCCCAAGATGACAGCCTGGGTAAAGAATTGGCTGGAGAATAGGACACAGAGAGCTATAGTAAATGGAGTCCACTCAGAAGAAAGGAGGGTTACTAGTGGGCACCGTGAGGTTCAGTATTAGGACTGGTCCTCTTCAATGTCTTTATAAGCGACATTGCAGAAGGACTGGAAGGAAAGTATGTCTCTTTGCAGATGACACTAAGATCTGCAACAGAGTTGATGCACAGGGTGGGGTGGAAAGGATGAGAAGGGACTTGGCAAGGTTAGAGGAATGGTCAAATGTATGGCAGCTTAGATTCAATGCTAAGAAGTGCAAGGTAATGCACCTGGGAAACAAAACCCAGGGAAGAGTACACAATGGGGGTGAGATACTAACAACAACAAGAATGGAAAGGGACCTGGGGGTAGTCAAATCAGATGACCTAAAGATGGGCAAGCAATGTGAGAGGGCAGCAAGGAGGGTTGGGGATACTGGAATGCAAAGGAGAGGCATCACCAGTAGAAAACAGGAAGTTATTATCCCTCTGTACAGACAGCTGGTCAGACCCCATCTGGAGTACTGTGCAGTTCTGGAGACCCAATCTCCGCAAGACATAGACAGGATGGAAGCTGTCCAGAGGAGGGCAACTAAAATGGTGCAGGGTCTGCACCGGAAGTCGATGAAGAGAGACTTAAGGAGCTTAATATGTATAGCCTCGAGGAAAGGAGGGAGAGGGGACATGATAGAAACTTTCAAGTGCACCTCAAGGAATCAACAAAGTCCAAGAGGGTAGCATCTTTCAAAAAGAGGTGTGTAAGAACAAGAGGGCAATTTGAAGATAGAGGGGGGGGCTCAGAGGTAATTTAAGGAAGTATTTTTTCAGAGAGGTTGTGGATGCATGGAAGCTGCCTCCGAGGAGGCTGTGGAGTCAAAATCAGTGAGGGAATTCAAGCATGCATGGGATAGTCATAAGGCAATTCTGGGGGTGGGGTAGGAAGAAGTAGGCTGCTGGTTAACTAGGATCTGCAGCTTATCCAGTAGGAAATGGGCAGACTGGGTGGGCCAAGTGTCCTTATCTGCCGCCAAATTCTATGTTTCTATGTTTCATAAGAAGGTGTGGTAAAATGGCAATGTTGAAAATCTGGAGTGAAAATATTGAAAATTCATGAAACCTACGAGTGTGTAGGAACCTCAACGCAGCATTGCTCATAAAACAGTCATTTTTAGGAATTTTTCACCAATTTTCAACATAGCCATTTTAAGACCTCTGCTAATGAACAGTGTCATGGTGATTTTCTTAATGTGTCCCATAATTGATTTCGCACCGGCTGCGCCATTGCGCCTACATGGGCGGAAACACATTTTGGGCAGGATGTGAAAAATGACAGCTGTACTGCTCATAAGGAGGTGTGGTAAAATGGCAATGTTGAAAATCTGGAGTGAAAATATTGAAAATTACGGAACTCAGAGCCTGCGTAATAACTGCACCGCGCTTGTAAAACAGTCATTGTTTGGAATTTTTGCACCGTTTCAACATGGGGTTTATGGACCTCTTCTCATGAATGATGTCACTGTCATGAGAGCCTGGGCCCCGGCGGGCGATTTCACGCAGTGATCATGAAATCACCTTCGGGCCTGAATAACGCCATGACAGTGGCATCATTCATGAGAAGGTCCAAAAACCCCATGTTGAAAAATTTGCGCAAAATTCCAAAAATGCCTGAGATATCGCAAAGTTGAAAACCCCTAACTAGTCCATTATACAGCCACTGGCATTTCCTCAGTTTGCGGTCGGCTTTGAAGAGTGCAGACGTGTTCCGTCCACCAAGAGCGTCGACCGAGCCCGGAGGTAGTAGGGGGTGAGGGGGTGGGGAGGGCAGGGAGTGGGTGGGTGCGGGTTGTGGGGGCTGGGAGAAGGCCGTGGGACCGTTTTAATTTACAGGTTTTAAAAAAAAAAGATAGCGTGGGACATTTGCCATGCTGGGGTGGGCTCCCAGCGTGGCAGCAAAGATTGGGGGTGGCGTGGCGGCTCACAGCGGTGGTTTTCTTTGAAGAGAAGACCACCGCTGTCTTACACAGCACCACGTCCGATTGGGTGGAATGCCACGCCTGCTCAATGGAGCAGGGGATTGCAGAGGAGGGGCACACCTCCAAGTGTCCTTTCCTCTAAGACGCCTTGCGCATGTGCGCAAGCGAACGTAAAATGGGTCAATGACCATTTAAAGTTGCTGGTGTTTAGCACTACCAAAATGGGGCGGATAAGCCAGGAGGATAGAGGACTGTGGGTAAGTGGAACTTGGAGCACAAGGGCAATTGCTGATAACACGGGAAACAAAACAGCCTCAGACACAGGTATTTTAAATATTTTGAGGATTTCTAGCATAATTCTTATTTGTGAGCAGTTAAGTGGCCTGACCGACAGTTGGAGTGAGTGGTGTGTGGAGGAGGTGGCAGTGGGGGGATTAAACACAGTTTGTATCAGGAAAAATCAGCAGGCTATAGACCAAAAACACACAGTACAGAAACGAAGATTATAGGAGGAAGTCAGATTGTTTTACATCCATGTTCAGTTTACTGTTTGCTACTGACTGTTAGCTATCTAGAGGTTTGGACAGTCTCAGGGAAAAAATGGCAGCTTCTTTTTAACATTTTAAAACTGGCTCAAGGATTTCACAGGTGTACAGCGTCCTGCTTGAAGAACTTGTTTTACCCATGCATTAGACAGATCTAACGCATCTGTATCAACCAATCAGGACACAGGATTTTCCCTACCCATTTTATAAACTATAATGGCCACTGTTTATAAACATTACCCTTTAAAGATTTTGTTTTATATATATTGTTTTTCCCTCTACCACTGATGCTGGACATCTTTACCAGGCCACTTCCCAGTCCTATCCACCACCTTTCTCTGTCACTTACATGGTCTGAGGTTCACATAAGGCCCACCCTCCATGATGGATTCCTTTGGGACAGTCATCAGCCATGACCTCTCTCAGCTCCATCTTATAAGGTAGACCACCTGGTCAGTGGGGTGGTGGGGCCCTGAGAGTGCCAGAGTCATGCTGACACACATCAAGATTTTCCATTTCTGTTTTGTGTTGCCCTCAGGAAACATGGAATATGGAGGACAGAAAATGCTCAAGGCAATCAGTCTGTCCTGCTACCTACCTAATGTAATGCAGCCAGCAGGACAATGTCAGAGGGGCTTCATGGTGCGCATGCATTCACAGTTGCAGTGCCAGTATCCAGAGCTAGGCTGTGACCCCTAAACAAGCTCTCTAGCTGCACCACCACTTGTTGTCACCCAGGTGGCAGTGTTGCATCAGAGAAGGCTGCTCTACCTCCCAGAGGAAGAATGCGTCATTTCAGACACTCTAACCCCTCCCCAAAGGCAGCTACTAATGTCCAGGGCTTCTTTCCAAACCCATATTGTTGGCATTGGATAGAACCATGGTACTGAATAACTGAGCTGGTTTACCAGAAGAACAGACTGAGCTAGAGTAGCCTGTGTCCAGATGTGTCCTTGGGCGAGGGACACAGGAGTAATACAGAATAATAGGATATACAAATAAAGTGCAAAACATAACCATCAATGCAGGCAAAATACAAAACTATATACAGTACTAAGTGAACTGGTGTCACGGGACTGCATGTGCAGAAAGCATACAAATAGTAGTTGTACAAAATGTATACCTTAGGCAAGGGAGGCTACTGATAATGAGATTGATTATATGTACAAGAAAATTTTACATACAAGCTAGCTGATACAAAACAAGTGAAAAAATTGTTAAATATTGCTGCAGAGCTGGAAGGTCAGGTGCAGGGCAAGATATTCAGTGTGTTACTTAGGTGATATTTTAGAGCAACAGTTCTCAGACTTTGTCACAGTGAGCCTCCCAAATCCATGGAAAAGATTCTGAGCCTCCCCAAATCCATGGAAAAGATTCTGAGCCTCCCAAAGAAAATTAACATACTGTACTTTGCACAGTACACTATGAATAAATTGAACCCCTTGAGTACTTGGCTGTCATTCAGTTCTTTGTCTTTTACTGACCTGAAACCTTTGAATAAGATCACATGTGCTCAACGGTGTTATCTGAATAATAAATAAATAAAATAAAAATAAATGTTATTCAGCTTACTGTAACCCCCACCACAGGCCAGCCTACTTGCTCCACTATTTTGATTCTTGAACCATTGTTACCCTTGTTGCAGTACCTTCATGGGATCAGACAACTTTCTCTGTTTCTCTCTATCTAGAATAACCTTCCTATATACCTCGCCTCTCCCCTCTTGCCCTGCTCTTAAGCAACTTCTCAGGATTACTTTCCTCTTTCCTACTATTGCTCTTAGCACTTCTATTCTCTGCCCTTGTATTTGGACTGTTCTACCATCAGTCTACAAATTGAACAATTACCACCACTCATTGTTAGTTTATTCTTCATATTTGTTTGCACTATTATTCATTTTGTATTGCTTGACTGTTCTGCAGTTACCTTTTGAATTGTATCTGGCTGCCTACCCTTCTCAGGATACACCTGAAATGAGCCTCACTCATTCACTTTCCTTTCCACTGATTTGTAAATAAATACATAAATTTCACCTACAATTATCCTCTTTCAGTTTGCTTCATCCTTTCAAACAAAATTTATATAAAACTCAAAATTAAAAACATTACTTTTCAGACTTGCTTGAGCCTCCCTGAACAGGTTGGGGCCTCCCAGGAGGCTGGCCTCACCATTTGAGAACCCCTGTTTTAGAGCATTGTAAGAGGAGCAGATGGAAAGGGAGGCAGACAAAAGTCAGGAAGTCTATAGGAAGTGAAATCCAACTCACTTCCGTAATCCTGATTAGAAGATGAACCCAGTTAGACTCCAGCATCTCTTATTTTAAATCGAGGATTCATACAGATTCTACTTCTACAGTCTCATATGACAACGTAACAAGTGAATGTTATTGCACAGCACCAATGAAGGCCTCCCCAATCCCAATGTATACACCACTAGCAGTCTGCAAACCAGTCTGCAAACCATAGAAAAATAGACTTTGATGGCAGATAAGGATCGCTTGGCCCACCTAGTCTGCCCATTTCCCTACCCTAAAGGATAAGCTGCAGATCCTATTTAACACCCTATTTCTTCCTACCCCACAAAAATTGCCTTATGTCTGTCCACGTATTCTTGAATTCTCCACAGTTTTAGACCCCACAACCACCTCAGAAAGGCTGTTCCATGCGTCCACCACCCTCTCTGTGAAAAAATACTTCCTCACATTGCCCTAGGCGTCCCCCACTTTGAAAGTTAGCAAATGCCAACATCTACAGACACAGTTAGCTCATATTAACCAGTCTGTAGTGAACATCCTTTTGTGTTATGTTGTGTTGTGTTGTGTTGTGTTGAGGTGAGTACTGCATTCATCCCAAGAACAGATCCAAGTCGCTGCTTACCATATGTAGCCGTAATCTGGATATTGTTCTCCTTCAACAGATTAACCTGTTCGGTTTCATATTGCTGCTGGGCCAGAAGAACTGATTGGAAAAAGAAATAAACATTTATAAAATCTCAGTGGTGATACAAGCTGTGAAAATAAATTGGGTCGGATTTAAGAAGGGTTTATAAGGCACAAGCCAACATGTTAGAACCAAGTGCTTGCAGCACTCTGGTGCTGATAGGCGTGCATGTTCCAAAATTGTGTGTATAAAATAGTACACTGTATTCTGTTCTCAAATCCAGTCTGCTACATTTTTGCTGATGACACACACTGTGTCTTTAAAGTAACCAGTACATGAAAGCGGGGAACATTTTGACCTATACATTTTATTCTATTTTAGATTGTGCCTTATCTGCTCGCTTGTATGATACCTCATTTCCCCATTTTGGGTCCCTGCGTTACCACTTTTTCACATTTGAAACAATAAAAGGAGTGCTTCTTTTAATATAGCTGAGACCAGGTTTTTATCAGTATTCTCAGCTGTTCTTGTACTTCCATTGTCCATAAGGTTAGGGAGCACTGTCTGCTGCATGCTAGCTCATTATAGCTACGTGAAGCGTGATCTTAAACAATGGGTGTTCAAAACAACGAAGAATAGTGATGAAAACCTGGTACAATTCATATTAAAAGGAGCACTCTTTATATTAAACTCCAAACAAAAATAGTAAAGCTGACTCAAAATGGGAAAACTATCACAGGATGGTGGGCAATCTAAACTAGAATAAAACTGTAGGTCAACATTCTCTCTGCTGTCATGCACTGTTGCTTTAAGAGATTTTGAAGAGTTACAAAAAGGTTTCATTAACTGGCGTGTTGGTGCTGCATATGGCAGCCTCGTTCATCATTCTGTTTGGCACAGATCTTCCTCAAGCTGACTCAAGCACAGACTGATTGCTGCTCCACAAGTATCTCACAATTTTTGTTACTTCAAGTTTATTCAGTTAAGACTATACATGACATACAACAGATTCAGCTCTGATACTGCCAAATGTACAATTGCCAGATCAACTATACAATACTGATGATTAGAACCGATTGTAATGTAACCGGTGGGGTTACCCCAGGGAATCGGGTTGATAGTATTTTGTGTTAAGCTGTGCAGTGCCTCCATATGTAACCTCCTACCTGGGACCTGGGTTTGGGAGAAAACTGTTGTTCGGTATTTTGGCTAGGTTTGACTTCTAGTCAGGGCACCCAAGTAACTCTGAACACAGGAAGCAATTACTGTAATGTCCAAACCAGGTGGGATTCTGAAGTGTGGCTTTTATTCACAACCAACAGAATAACAAAGCATAGATGGACCCCACGGGCTACACTCCTAGTAATGCAGATTTATGGAGATCAGAACACATCCTCATACACTGTAGCCCTCAGGCTTAGAAACACACTGGGCACTCAGCCCAGACATGTACTCTTCACTGGGTTTCCCTTGCTTGGCTCCCTTGCCAGCCCTTGGACTACCTTCCTTCCATGGCTCGGCTCTCATGCCAACCCTTGGACTACTTTCCATATAGCATGGATCATTTCTCGGTGGCTCCCTAAACCACCTCTGAGCACTTCTGGCTCCATCAGGAATCTTCTTCAACAATCCACGTCTGGATACTTTCCTCAGGCACTGGCCAAGTACCTGGACAGCAACAGGTGTCCCCAAAGCGAACCCATAGAGGTGACTCTGGTTAGCCAGTTGGAGTGGTCTCCCACCTCTTGCTCCCATAAATCATACCCGGCCATTCCTCTGGACTTTAGCACCTCATCTCTGAAAACACTTTACTTTGTAGATTCTCTATAAATGTATGTCTCATTTAATCTACTGTTTCTTCCATCCCACATGTGCTGAACTTGAAACATACTTAAGAGTGGCTGTGTCCATTTCTCTAGACCCCCACAGAGTTAAGCAGTCCAATTCCACAACTTTTAAAACTGTACTTGGCTGTCTTTTCTGACCCCATAGTAACAGTCACTTAAATTCATCTTGTCCCAGGTGAAAACACATGGGCCCTTTGCAGAGCAAACTTACCCCTTGGTTGCAGGTGCCCCACAGGCTTTTCTCTTCAAAAAATCTCAACAAACTTCTGGTGCCTCAGCACGAGAACCTAGATTTAGGCAGCTTCTGCTTCCTCTAGCCGGAGCAGGGATTGCCCTGGAAGTAGGTGGACCTTCCCCCATCCCCACAGGGATGGGGCCCTGAACCTTGTAAGTGGTCTCTACCACTTCACTTGGTTCTTCTTGTGTTCCTCTTCAGGTGAGAACACACACTCAAACAAAAATATAGCTGTTTGTCAGAGCTGGGGCTCTGAGGGCCTGCAGCTGCAGCACCTCCTCCCTCTTCAACACTCTGCTATAGGACTGACTTCAAATTCCCCAACATTCTTTCCTAACCTCCAGCTGCAACAATCCAGTGTGGCGTATGCAGCTGCGACAGTTCTAAAATTATGTCATCTATCAGTCTCAGCTGAGACTGAGAACTGAGTGAGACAGTGTGAAATCCATTTAACTGAAATTTCACAAGCTGCCTTCCTGCCTGCCACTAGGTCTAACTGAGTTCTTGTAACCCCAGGTAACAGTAAGAACAGGGACTTCCAGTGATGTCGCTGACTGCATGGCTGCATAGCCCAAGCGCTTTAGGGACCACGTGGCATTAAGTGCTCAAAGTACTGGCAAAAATCAACAAACCTACTCCAAACTGCAAGATCAGTGTGTTAAAGGATGGCATCGGGCAAATCATGGGGTAAAACTCACAAGCAGTGAAAATTAAAGCCTTGATGGAGCAGTATAGGGATCTGGCCTGAAGGCGATTTCCGGCCTGGATCCCCAGGTGCTAGCATCGCAGACTCGGAGGAGGGTCGAATCATTAGATCAGCAAGCCATCATCACAAAACTAGATGGCATCATAAAGTCCTCCATAGAGTGGAATTTTCAGTGGCGGACCTATGGGCAGATTTCTAACAAATTGATAAATGCACAGCAGCAGTGGAACAGGCAGTGGGAGGCCTATCGGACTCAACTAGACAACACGACAGAGCAATACTTTACCTTCTAACCAGGGAGAAGGAACCTCAGGCCAAACTGGATAGCCAAGAAAACCACTCCAGACAGACTGATTTCTGTATATGAAATCCCAGAAAGAATGGAGAGCTCGCTCCCTGCATGGAAGATTTTATTTTGCACATACTGCAATCAGTTCTGAAACTCCTGAAGATAGATTCTTTCCAGTTGAGAGGGCCCACGGACTCGCTCCTTACAAGGCCTAGAGAGCAAAACACACACCCACACTCTATAATTGTGAGAATGCTGGACTACAGAGACAGGCAGCTAATCTTACAGACAGCATGGAAACACAAAGATCTTTCACTGGATGGCCAATGGATCTCTTTCAACCAACATTTCTCAGATTGCCTAAACACCCAGAAGAAGCAAGTCAGAGAAGTAATTAAACTGGCTAAAGAAAAAATGTTAAACTACAAATCTTATACCCAGCATGGCTGCATCTCCACACAGATAAAGGGACTCAGATATTTGACTCTCTACTAGACACAGCCCGTACCCTAAGAAAAATGGGGATTTGTATTCCAGATCTCCCTTCAGCCATGCTGGAAAATGAAATGAGGAAGGCAGCATGGAACAGAGCAGGGAAGCCACAATGAGACCAGGCCATGGCTGTATGCTGGCCCTCACATCTCAGTGCCGATCTCAAGGAGCTCCTAGCCAGAGAAATCAGAGCTACACTGGCAGAAAACAGAACGGACCCAACTTCAAATGCAGGATCGACAACTTGAATAATGTACTGTTGAGGTAGGTGTCCTGTGTTCAACGATTTTAAGGCAATACCAGAATGGAAATCCTTGACTCTAATCCTGTCCCAGATATGGCCGGAGGCTCCTTACTGGTGACAAGAACAAGACTCAAACCCACTTGCTTGCTTGGCCTAGGATGTCCTTCCTGACCCGATACAAGCATGTGAGCACTAATCAAACAAAAACGGACCTAAATTACAGAGGGAATTATCTAGCAGTTCACAGACTGGGTCCTTTGTCCACAGGACTCCCAGACCTTGTGTTCTGGATAACCACTGAAACCCTTGTCTGGCTTCCCTCCTGCCCCTCACTAGTCTCAACAGGGATTATGACTCTTTAAGGACAAATAGCTCTAGTTCACCTGTACATAAAGATATTCTCCTTGCCCAATACATATATTTCAAACCACTGATTTGGGAAGGTTTGGGGGTGGGAGCTTGGGGGGGTCAAGGGACATTCTAAAGGAGCTATTAAAATGCAGGGTGATGAGGAACTCCCTCATGGATTTAGGGCTGGCAAATAACTACTTTAAGTTGAGGGGTTGGCAAAAGTGGGGGGGGGTTGTTTACAAGCACAGTACTGCTAGGTTGGACACTGCTGAAATACCCTTACTTCCCATCTCTTGTCCCCTTCCGGTGTTCCCGTGTCCGGGAGTCAAACCCATGTACCCTCCACCTCAACTAATTAGGTAAACTCCATTTGGGAGGGTTGGGAAAGGAGTCAAGGCCTGCTTCTCTATGCCAATTAAATCTAATGGAGTAACATCAGTTTTTCTTGCCATGGCGACCCCAGTTTATTAACCATAGACTGGTAACCGCTCGGGCTGCAGACAGCTGAAACCATACCTTTTCACACACCCTTCTGGCAGGCTGTCCTTGCTTCTGACCTTGAAGGTCAGGCTTGTTTGAAAACAAGCACCACTGCACTAGTTGCAGAACACTTTTTCCTATACCTTGCAAGTGTAGTTAAAATAAATGTTTTCTCTTACGTTTGGTTAAGGATAAATCAGAAGTACAATTCAGTACATGTTTACTTATCAGTTAAGTGTTTATGGTTGTTATGTGAATGTTTGCTGTAATCAGGTACCGGCTGTGCCTAAAGTGTTATCTTACAGGCTGGTAAACTTTGAGATGCACCGACTGTCAATTTACTCTGGCGGGATTGGGGAGGGGGCAGAGTGGGGACACGTGTAAGGAGGCCGCAATGTCGGATGAGGCTACAAACAACAGGTGGAGGACCACCAAACGGGACAAATGGGTACCCTAACAGCAGTTTCCTATCTGTTCAGGGTATCAACTCACCTGTCAAAAAACAAAATCTTAAATTATTGCAAGAAATGCAATGTAGATATATGTTTTCTCAAGAAACTAAGCTTCTTGCCTCAGAAAATTAAAATTAAAAGGTCATGGGCGGGCAGAGTGGTGAGCTCCTCTCACCCTACGCCAAAAGTAGGGGCGGTCCTGCTCCTCTAAAAGGAACCTCCCCAGTAGATCAAGTTGGAGATTACCCTGGGGATGGCAGAGTGGTGATGGTCTCAGGGCATGTGTACTCACAGAAAATACAGTTTATCAATGCATGCCCCTAATGTAGATGATTCCACTTCTACAAAGAACTATTTGGGAAGATCTCCGAGTTGGGAGAAGGGATGCTAATTTTAGGAGGAGACTTCAACTGTGTGTTGAACCCATTTCTAGACCGCTCACTGCAAAATGTTGCCACTAATAAGAAAATGAGGGGTGATGAGGGTGGGACACAGGAGTTAGCCCTGCTAGATGTCTGGAGGAGATGAACCCTTCCTCAAGGGACTACATATTTTTCTCAAACCCAAATCACGCCTCCTCTAGGACTGACTCATTTTTGTGCAGTCAATTAGACATGCACAGAATAAAAGATTGTAAAATACACTCAGACTGGTCTCCGACCACTCCAGCAATATTAGAAATTCAGTTGGGAAACTGGGGAAAGGATCACCACATGGAGACTGAATGTAATCCATCTTGAAAGAGAGGAACTCCAAACCCTGATAAAAGATGAAATTAGGAATATAAAAGTCATGACAGGGTGCAAGACACAGCCTGGAAATGGTTCTGGGATGGCTCAAAGCAGTTCTGAGGGAGATATTAATTGCCTACTCGTCAAGGCTGAAGAAACAAAGAAAAGAGGAGAAAACAAAGTTAGAACTTAAGTTACGGCAATTGGAACAGGAACACAAAAACTCAGATTCCAGGAGGGTTTGGGGTGAGCTTCAGAAAATCAGAACTGAACTTCAAAACATTTTAGATAGCCAAATAGAAGGAAAACTTAAGATACACAAACCAGAAATATTATGAGCAGGGCAATAGGGCAGTAGGCTATTGACCTTCAGACCAAGAAAATTACAGGCGGCTAGATATGTAAAGAAAATTACAAGACCCGGCAGGCACTCCCATGTCAGTGTTCACTCCAAAACAGATAACAGAGGCCTTCAGGGAATATTATTCAGCACTTTACACATCAGATATCTGGGTGCAGAGAATCAGAAAGACCTGCAGGAATTCCTGGAGGGTTCTCTACCTGGACTGACTAATGAAGGAGGGCAGTCCCGGATTCCCATTTCACTGCCCCAGAAATTGTACAAGTCATGAAAAATATGAAAACAGGAAAATCCCTCAGAGCCAGATGGCTTCAGTGCTGAATTTTACCAGAAATTTCTCCCAGCTTACTCCCTGCTACTGGGCCTCTTCAACTCTTGTGAACAAAGTGAAGACCTCCCACACACCTGGAAGGAAGCTTTCATCACAGTCCTTCCAAAGAAGAAAAACTCCTGAGCATTGTACCTCATATAGGCCATTATCCTTACTCACTGTGGACTGCAAAATATTAGCCTCAGACTGAACAGAATTTTACCTAACTTAGTCTATCCACATCGAGCAGGTTTTGTACCTGGTAGGCATCTCCAAGATAACATTAGATGCTGTTTTTTTTTTTTATCGCCTTCCCGCACCTGGCGGTCTCTCCTTGGACCCCATGAACTCCCCACTGTGGCTACTCTCAACCCCACATGCCCATATTGCAGCCAACCCAAAGTAACCCCAGTGTATCCCTTCACCAGGTGGGTCTCTTACCTCGTAGGAGAATGGCCCAGGCGGCCAACCAATGATCCTGGGGTGCTGCTGGGATGGCATATGGAGGTCCGGGAGCCCGATGGTGAGGGTTCTGGAGGGCGTCACCTGATTGGTCTGGTGCCACTTTCCACTTTGCTCCCTGGGAGCGGCGTGCCACTGGCGTCTAGGCATAGGCCAACGTCAGTCACTCCCTAGTGTGTTGTGGCCGACGTCCTGCCATACTCTCAGCCTCCGCCAGGAGTCAGCAGGCACCGATCCACGTATCCACCCTCCCGAGAAGGTGAGCCGTTGTCGGATGCTCATTTCGTTCTCCCCGGCCGGCCATCCAACAACCAGAGTCCATTTCGAACCGGGTTGCTGGCGTTATAGGCGGAAATCCAACCGCTGTGTTGGCGGGCTGTTCCCCATTAGATGCTGTTTGAATATTATACAGATGGGAGTAAAGCCAGTGACCAGCAGGTGGCGATCATGGGGACACCGAAAAGGTGTTTAACCACCTTCATTGGGACTACCTCACGCAGGTATTAACTAAGTTTGGGTTCGGGCACAGTTCATTGCCTAGATATATGCCATTTATAATAAACCAACAGTGAGGATAAAGGTAAATGGCACTTTAACTACAAAGCTGGAAATACAAAGGTATAAGACAAGGATGTCCACTTTCACCACTGCTATTTGCACTAAGTATGGAACCCCTGGCGGGAGCATATCGGGACACATTCTCCAAATAGAGGGTATTAAGGTGGGGAGAAAAACCGTATTTCTCTATATGCTGATGATACCATATTATACCTAAATAATCCTGTAGTCACTTACCTCATTGTAGCAAAAATTTTCAACAATATAGCCAGATATCAGGCTTTAAAATCGACAAAGATAAAACTGAAATACTACTGATTTTGGTAAGTGTACCCAGACCTGAGACAATCGCTACCCTTTAGATGGGCGGTCATCTCCATAAGCTACCTTGGGGTGTTTCTCCCTTAGATCTAAAACATCTATATCAGATAAATTATGGGAGATTAATAAATGAAATCTTTGGAGACTTAAAATGCTGGGATCTGCTGCTCTTATTTCTGCTGGGTAGGACAGAGTCCATCCACATGAATGTTCTTCCTCGCTTTTGTTTCTGTTCAGCTCCCTACCCTGCATATCCCTAAATCAGAGTGGCAGAAGATAGACAAAGCTCTTCAAAGGTTTGTGTGACAGTTGGAGGCATGGCCTAGCTGAGGAGCTGTATGGAGCGTTTAGGAGAGCTCTGTCCGAATCCACTGGAAATAAAGCTCATCCTGCACAATTTTGTCACAAGACCTGATCACAGTTACTGCCAACGAATCCCTGATGCCTGTGTAACCCCTGCAAATGGGGTTCCCAAAAGACTTCAGGAGCTTGCTTGAATGCTCCAAGCCTGAATGGTGTTTGGCATTTAAGCCATTTATCAGTGAGTGTTTTAGAACCTCTGGTACTGTCTCTTTAAGAGCTGTCTGCTTGCAGACATAATTAGTTTGTATGGGGGACTGTGTGTTTCTTTGATTGAGTACCACTCAAGCTGCTGCCAATTCACTTCATTTTGCAGTCACTAGGAGTGCAAAGGAACCTATCTGAAAGATGTAACTGTTTGCCAGAAATTATTTAGAGTAATAATGAAATTACAGTTTATCTAACCTGCTTTCTTTGCAGTCAGAACTGTGTCTGCTAGTTCCCCATTCTAGTTTTGAACTGCTGAACTGGACCAATCAGTGTGGGGTAAGCTAGCTCTAAAATGGTGCCTTGGACGAATCAGAACTTGGACTCATAATCTGAGCCAGCCACAAGAGGATTGTATGGGCAGTGACTCTGGGAGATGTAGTTTAGACTTCAGTGCCTTTTTGGACCAACAGCAGCAGTCTATTGTGAGTGACAGCCAATCCAGTCAAGAACTGGGAGGAACTCAAAGGAAGTGCCCGTTTTGTCGGTTGGAGTTTCAGTTGAGCTTTGGCAGTGAAGAAGGAAGGAGCCCTGTGCTTTTCGTGTGCAGTTTTAGTCAAAACGTGTGTAAGGCCCAGAGTTCCGGTCTGCAGCTTGTTAGGACTGAATCCGTCCTGTGAAAAGAATCAAAGGATCTCTCTGAAGAGTAGAAACCAGGCTCACCCTGTAGAAGACTGGAGGAATTGCTGAAAATTGCACTCTGTCTGTCAGGAACTGAATCTGCTGTGTGTTCTCCCGGGTATTGTGCAGTAATTGCGATCGGGATACAGATGCAGCCTGCCTGGTATAGTGCTTTCTTTATATGGATGTGTGAAGAGGTTTGTGTACCTCAAGTGAGCCCTGCTGACATTGAAGGACCCTATCTTATTTGGAGGTCGTGAGTACTAATTCAGGGTTGCTCCCTGTTGAATTGCCACATTAAATCCAAATGGAATTACTGTACTGCTGACTGTTTAATTCTCCTTTTCTCTGTGTGAAAGGGCCCCTACCAGCTGCCACAGTTTGGACTAGCCACTAGGGCTTGGGTACCCAGGGACAGTAACTGATAGGATAGGCCTGTGCACAGAGCCATAGGTAGATTATTAGAGTGATAAGCTAATTAACCTGATTTCCCCTGTCCTTGTTATATCCCCTAAATAAATCAGAGCTGCTTGTTTCAGCAAAGTTATACTGCCTGAGGTATTTGTATGTTAAAGTACTGTACTGTGATTGTTGCACTGTATCTCATTTCACAGGAGGTCCCAGTGCCGGAACCAGACCTGGGGTAAGTGTATACTGTGAAGGTAATTCTGATATATTGTGTGGGCCACTAGTGGGAAGAAAGGGGGTTGCAGTGTCCCAGAGGGCTGTGACCAAGTTAGTTTAACTATTGCAAACCCTGACCTCTGGGTGGAGGCACCCGCCATTGGATCCAGGCCCCTCAACCTGTTAGTGGCAAATCAGGCAGGGGTAGTAGCCCCTGGGATAGCGCCATTTAGGGGTTACACCTGCTCCATCTAAATCAGCAAAAAACAGACTAAAATCCATTTTAAACAAGATCCAAACTCGACAACAATCCTGAGGCCTGGTAGACATGTCAGGGAGCTCACCAAACAGGCCTCAGGCCACAGGAGGAGCCTGAAAGTGGTGGAGTGACTGCAGCTATGGACCCAGGCTACCAGAATTTAGAAAGATTGCTCCATGACTTAAAATATGACCTAGGAGCAGCGGATGCAATCTAGATTTGATAGTTTGACTGCACAAATCCAGCACCTCCAGCAACTGGTAAATGCAACTTCTGAAACTGTGGATGCCCATGAGACGCCAAGATAGGGGAAGCTGAAAATCGAATCAGTTACCAGGAAGATACCTCAGAAAGATTATCCGCAGACCTACAACAAGCATTAAAAGATACAGACTACCTCAAACAAGTGGTGGACAACCATGAAAAATAGAGAGGTGGTGTAATATACGAGTTGTGGGGTTACCAGAGAATATTGAGAGCAGAGACTGTTTGGCCTTCATGAGAAGCTGGTTAAAAAATATCTTACCTTGCCACCAGATAATTCCCTAGAAATACAACGAGCCCATCGCTCTCCAGGCCAGAAACCATCACCAGAGCAAAGCCTAGACACCTTCTAGTTAAATTCCTCTGACTCCAGGACCACCAGGCAGTGCTAGCAGTGGCTCGAAAAGAGTACCCCATTGTGGGTGCAGGGCTCCAGGGTCAGTATATTCCTCGAATTCTCTCAGCCCCTGTAAACCAGGAGACCGCATTTGCTGAAGTTAAGAAGAAGCTGCATGTCCTGAACTGTCCCTTCACCATGGCCTACCCAGCATGGCTAATTGTGTGTTACCCTGGGACCAGACAGAGAGTGTTTACTGATCCTACAGCGGCAATGGATTATGTGAAAGACTTAAAGAATTGAGAGAGCACTCGGTGATAATGGTGGAGAGAATGACACTGGTACAGTGGAGCCATGTGGACATACTTTTGTTTTGAATCCTCTGGAGAGAGGGTTTTAGGGGGACTGTCTCAGCCCACAACTCCGTGTAGGAGGAGGCCTATTAAGGCACGCCTGAACTAACCCACCCTCTTTTCTGGGAGAGTAACTACTAAAACTGAACTCTGAGTCTTTTATTGATAGTCGCCTGGTTTATCTCAGACCAGGACATCACCTCATTGAGACGGGGTTTTGGGGCTATATCAGCCCACAACTCCGTGGATCGGAGGCCCATCAGGGCAGGGTATGAGCAGTCCCAGGTATTACCCCACCCTAGTCTGAGGAATGTACAATGCTGAATCGCATATATAGTGTCTTTCTTTTCTAGGTTTTCACACTTCTATTTCTTTTTCTCTGTTGATTAAATAGCAAACTGAAATAGCATTTAGGCAGGGACACAGTCTTGGTTGTATGGTTTGGGGAGTTTTTTTTTTTAATCTCTCAAATGTTCATGGTTTGTTGTTGACCAATTTACTGCAGTCGGGTTGGGGGTTGGGGGGGCTGGGGGCATGTGGGAAGTGAACCAGCATGGCATTCTTGATTGTTTTTTTGTGTGTGGGGAACTGGTAGCGGCTGGAATATTTTGATTATCCTACTAGCTACCCCTCATTTAGGGGTTCTTTACATTCCTATCACAGTGGGACTACTCCCATGTGGATGGAAGAACCCTAAGCGCAATCTGTTAAAGCATTTAAGCGGACAAAGGAAGCATGTCCCTTGACGTCACTCTGGGCCTGAGGAGGGACCTTTGGCCATCATTCTGACTTCCTCATTGGTTAACAGCTGACTCAGCAGAAAATTGCTTTAATTTTCTACGACTCCGTTCCACACGTAACTGGCGGGAACAGCCAGTATGGACTCCTCCTGACACACTGCTTTGCAACATATGCAGGATGCAGTTATAATTTGATACTTTAGTATGTTTATACATTTTATTTCCAGTGGAGTTGGAAGCTTACTCCATGAGGAGTAGAGGGATATGATGGATTGGATAACTCTTCAGGGGTTTGGAGGAGGGAGGACTGGGTATTAGAGGAAATGAGGGGGTGGGAGACCTAGTAGTAGTAGTAGTAGTAGTAAAAGTTTATTTCTGATATCAGAAACAGGATAAAACCCAATTTAGCATCAACTAATTTACAATGGGGTCCTACTGTACAGAAATATCAGACCTAGAGCGGTTATCGATAGATGGAGACACTGGGGATCTGTACATGAGGGTTAAGTGGGAATTACGATAGGGGAGGGGGGATATGTTGGGGATCAGTTTAAAGTTAAAAGTTTTGGACTCGGACATTATCTGGATATCTTGGTTTATATTGTGAGGTACAAATATGAAGTACAAGCTATGTATATTGATATGCTGGGGAAATGGCACAGCTGACTGTATTGTCGTGGAACGTCAATGGACTGAAGACCGTTGTTAATCGTAAAAGGGTGTGGTCATATATCAAAAAGTGCAGGGTGATGTAGTGCTACTGCAGGAAATCCACCTCACGAAAGAAGAGGCAGATAAATTAGCCCAGTCACTGGGGGGTTTCTCCTGGCGGCACCATTCACATCTAAGGCTCGAGGAGTAGCGATTTGGATTGCCAGGCCTCTCTTATAAGGTAAATAGGTGGGTAGCGGACCCCAGGGTAGATTTATCATCGCTGAAGTAGATATGGAGGTAAGATCCTCTTGTTTGCCTCCATTTACGGTACTAATTATGACTCACCTGACTTCTTTACTCACCTGGGAGTGACTTTGGCCTATTTACAGACAATTTTATAATGGAGGGTAACTTCAGCACATATCTTGACCCCAAATTAGACCTATCTGGGAAATAAGAGTAAACCATGCCCCAAAAGTGTGGCAGCATTATGGGAATTGATAACAGGGAACGCCCTAATTGAAACCTGGAGGCACACCCATCCAGGAGACAGGAATAGCCCTTTTATTCACATTCTTGCAGGGTTTACACTAGACTGGATTACATTTTTATTTCTCCCACCCTGGCTACTGGTGACATGCGGCAGTATATGAGCCTATACTTATTGCAGACCATGCTCCCCTCAGTCTTGCCCTGCCGATTGGACCTCAGGTTTTCCTGGGAGCCAGTGGAGGTTGGATCCCGTATGCTCCTAGACAACCAATATGTTACGCACATTAATGAAAAAACTAAAGATTTTATTAACCTTAATCTGGGAAAAGGGATGCATATAAAATTTGTTTGGGTGCTTTAAAAGCATACATTCGTGGCAAGATGAATTCTTATTAGCGCATAAAAAGGCAGGCTCTTTAAGAGGGAAGTAACTGCTGACAGACATCCAGAAGCTGGAAAAGGTGGCTATGGCAGACCCACACCCACAAACAGTTACAGACCTAAAACTCTTTAAAGGAAAATTAAACCAGACTGAATCCAGGAAGCTAGAAAGGGACCTGTTAATTTCCAAATCACACACCCACTTGAAGTGACAAGGCAGGCAAATGGTTGGCTGGGCTAGTGAAACATAAGAGAGCGGAAAGGCGATACTCAAGATGGCTAATCCAGATGGCTCCTGTACATGCATCAGAAGGAAATAAATGATATCTTTAAGTACTTCTATTCCTGTCTGTACACTTCCCAGGTGCCCCAGTGGTGACCCAGAGGAATTCCTCCAAAAAATTGAGCTTCCCTGCTTGAGGGGGACTTAAGAGGACCTGAATTCCCCATCACCCTTGAGGATATCAAGAGGGTGGTGTGGCAGATAAACAAGGGAAGTCACCGACCCAATGACATCTCAAGAGAGTTCTATAGCCATACCTGGGATTGCCTCGCCCACTTCTGGGCTGGCAGTATAGCCTAGTGGTTAGAGGAATGAGGTGTGAATGAGCTTGGTACATTCAGCAGACCAGACCTGAGTTTGATTCTCACAACCTCCACTTAGATACTGCGTGACTCTGAGCGAGTCACTTAACCGCCTAGTGCTCCCAGGTCACCCAGGAAAACAGGCACTTGTGTCTTACCTGGTTACCAAAGACTAAAAAAAAGTCCTATGCACAGCTCTGAAGGAGGAGAATTGCCAGCTTCCTGTGGTTAGCCACCATTGTAGTTCTTCCCAAGCCGGGAAAGGATTCTGTCAGGTGTGTCTCTCACCGCCCTGTATCTCTTCTTAACGCTGACTACAAAATCTTAGCTAAAGTCCTGGCGGGTAGGTTGGAGAGGGTTCTTCCAGGATTGGTACATATTGACCAGAGAGGGTTTATTAAAGGACACCAGGCCAAACACAATTTGAGAGCTCTATCAATGTTATTTATAGGTGGAGCAGAGGGAGGGGGGACCTGATAGAGGCCTTCTTGCATTGATGCTGAGAAGGCCTTCGACCAGGTCGAGTGGCCTTTATGTTTACAGTGTTCTGCAAATTTTGGTGGGAGAGCCCCTCCTTACCTAGCTGAAAGCCTTATACACCAATCCCCAAGCTTGGATACTGACTAACAGCACTCTCTCAGCCCCCTTTGATCTCACTCGAGGCACTAGGCAGGGCTGCCTCTTGTAGCCCCTGATCTATGGCTCACCATGGAGGCCCCTGCAACTGCTATACTGGGACATGGGAAATAAGGGGTGTGTTGTGAGAGGGAAAACCAGGCTATTGCTCTCTTTGCTGATGATATACTTTTGTTTTGGACAACTCTGGAGAAGCTTTGCTGGCACTGAGTGGGATATTTCAGATACATGGTCCCCTATCGAGGCATAAAATTAATTGGGATAAAAGTGAATGGCTCCCACTGGGAAAAAAGAGTGTCAATTGAGATTGCAGGAACCACCATTAATCCGACTAAATATCTCCAATACTTGGGAATTCTACTCCCAGGCAAGCTTTCCCAAGTAATTCAACTTAATTATAGGTCCTTGATACAGAAAATCAAGGAGGACTGTATTTATTGGAGGGCCTCCCTCACATTGCTGGGCCGTGTAAACCTAGTTAAAATGTACATTCTCCCACAAGTGTTGTATTTATTTCAGTCCCTCCCAATCTTGCTTCTGCAGAAGTACTTGAAGGCACTGGAAGGGGCTTGTACACAGTTACTATGGAAGGGCAAAAGCCCAGAATAAGGAAAGAGATTCCGTGGAATCCAGAAAGCTTGGGGGCTTGAATTTATATTATTTGGCCACCCAGTTGGCCCACATTCAGGATCTGCTGAGGGGATGACCCCACTTGGAGGGCAATGGAAAGTGGTGGGGACCTGCACTTCTGTTATAAATTGCTGGTTAATTCCCTGTGGGAGAAGAGACCCCTTAAGGTGCTTAACCCCTGTACCAGAGCAACCTGGAAGGTGTGGACATCTGCCCATTCATTATGAGGGCACCCTTTATGGTTGTCACCGGATACAACGCTGGAGATACTGCATGCAGAGAAAGGTACCTCACTAAAACGGATATTACAGGACTTAGAACATGGGGTGCCCAAGGCCTACATAGGTGGAACAATTCATGGAGGGAGGAGAATCGCCAGTTCTCTGACCTCAAAAGACCTACCACTTGTCCACATCTCATTACTTTCTCTATCTCCGGGCTAGGGTCCAGATAATGGAACATCTTTCCCACCATCAGGACCACCAGGAGATGGCATACTCTCCCTGGAGGAGCTATTCAGAAATTTTTCTAACACTAAGGGTTTTAAGCCCCTGACTAGGTGCTATAAACTACTGTTGGGGAACTTACGGGACCCAATGGAGAAAATCAAAGAAATCTGGGAGGAGGATATTTATCCAGATGGTCTTACTGGGGGGACTGGAGGTGGATATTTAAAATTATACCACATAGAAAATCAACAGCCAATCACACAGGCAGACTGGCACCTCAACCTGTTGTAAATCCTACGATAATCACTGGCAAAGGTGCCAGCCTGCCACATCCTCGGCCACCATAACTGAATCATTCCGAGCCCCGAACGCCGAAAACCACCTTTTCCTCTCGCTAACAGTACCTACTACGCTGACATAGTAAAACAGTTTTTTTTTAAAGGTTAAATTGAGAACTGGATTTGACTCTCTTCATGTAACGAAGAAGTTTGAATACATAATGCACTGAATTCTGAAACGACATATATATGTAGTGCTAATATGGGTATCAGGTCAATAGCTGCATCAGTTACAGCGTGAGCATTAACTGCAGTGATATCTGGCATGAAAGCAATTACAGCAATCAGACATTATCAGCGTAAAACAATTTCAGTGCTGCAGCTGCCGCTGAGTATAACATTATTAATTTACATATTACAAACCATAACAAAACGTATACAGCAGTGCAGTGACTTTCAGTCTAGCATCCAAACACTCTTTACTTCTGGTTTGGATTTGTGGCGAGGGGGGTAATTTTCAGCCTTACCTGCAGAGCCTGCCAACACGTTTACCTTTTCCTGTCTTGCTTCCTTGCTTAGTAATTAGCAAATATAACATTAGTGCAGTTTACTGAGCATACCAAGCAGCATATAAAGCATCTTAGTGCTGTTTACTTCAGTGTAGCGTGACGCAGGGGTTAAGTTTCAACCAATCTGCATTAAAATGTTTACCTTTTCGTGTAGTTGGTAGTCCGTCATAGTCCTGCTTCTTAAACGATAAATCCAGTGTCACAGATAAGTAATATATCATTCATTCATATTAACTTCAACTTTATTTAAGTTAAAATCCATGAAAGGTAGTAACAAATTCTGTAGACTTGGGGGTGTGGAGTGGCGTGGTGAGTTTCAACCAAGCCGACCAAGCATCATAAATAAAGGAGCTGTTTACTTGGGGGAGGGGCAGGTGTGGTGTAGCCTGAAAAAGCATGTAATCTGGGCTGGCAAGTGCTGCAGAGGGCTATAGAAGTGCTGGGGAGGTTAGGAATGCTACAAGGGTTGACAAAGAGAAGGAATTGAAGAATAAAGAAATGCATTAAAAACATGGACTATGTTTTTCATGGAAGGATATCTCTAATAAAATAATTTTTTCCACAGGAAAAAAGAAAAATTAAACAATTTAAACTTTCATCCATGACAAAATGTGTTGGTATAATCATAATAAGCCACTCTGGGGTGTGGGTTGTCGAGATTTACCGCGACTGTGAGGATTTGCCACCTTGGCTACACCCTCGTGGGCAAACCACACCAGCCATGGTAACCTCTCGATAGCCCACAATTCCTCGGGCTTATTGCTTAAATATTCTACAGTAGTTCTGTTAATAATCGAGCGAGCAATTCAATATAATTTTTAATGCAGTCCTATCATACCCTCAAACTAGTCAACAGAATAGATCTGGAGAGCTCTCCATATTGCTACAAATGCTCCACTCAAGTGGGCACTTTTATCATCTGGCAAGGAGTGCCCAAAGTTCAAAATTTCTGGACAGGGATAATAAATGTCCTCTCCAGAACTTTAAACAGCTCATGTAAGCTTGACCCAGTAGAAATTTTGATGGGGTTACCAGCCCAGGGGCAAGGGAGAACCATAAGGGGCCATAAACTATGGAGGATAGAGTGCAGGTGGTAGGAATGTGGGAGCTGGCACTATATTGGAGACTTAAACAAGTTTCCACAACAGCATCTTGGGTGTCCTCACTTATGCAAGTAATGAAACTAGAAAGGACACAGTATCTGGTACAGGGCCAGCTGAGGTATATAGAGGATATTTGGCTCCTTTGGAGCAGGCCCTACCCAGAAGACTGGTTCCTAGCTTCTGAAGGGAGATGTCGATCCATTGACAATTCCACTCCACATCAACTAATGACACAGATGTATGTTAGTGATATCCTCAGACCATTTTATGTGCCTATGGGATAGCAATAGCTGTGAGTAATAGCTGTGCAAAGTAATGTACCTGGAATGTATGTATATGGAAACATCCTCCTAAGGATTGGGAGGAAGGTATGTCCAACTATGTCCTAAGTTAAATAAAGTTTACAAAGAAAAAGGTTTGTGTGGAATGGAAAGAGAACTAGGATAGCATGGACTACACTCCTAAAACCAAAACCAAAGGGGACATGGTATGACTAATCTGAAAACATACTACCTGATGGCTCAGATAACCCCCAGGGCCGACTACCACAGAAAGGACCTCGAGAATGTGTGGGTGGGAATGGAGGAGAGTAGCCCTGAGACCAGGTTTTCTCTGGATTTCACAGCTCCCTCGAAACACTCCTTGAGCCAAGCCATCTAATCCCTGGCAAGAACAGACTTTTGCTCAGGAATCGGGAATGAAACACCGCCTACCAGCGGGTGGACGGCCACGAGGGCCAGGCTCCCTGAAGCCCTCCCTCCAGCTTCACTCAGAATCCCTCAGACTTTGCTCAGGAATCGGGGAATGGAACCCCCCACCAGCAGGCAGGCGGTCACGAGGCCAGGCTCCTGAAGCCCTCCCTCCAGTTTTACTCAGAATCCCCTCAGAAGTAGGACGATGGTGCAATGCCGCGAATGCTCACGCTACCTCAGCCACCAGCTGCTGCTGCTGCATTTTCAGTGCAGAGAGGCCCCCTGATGCTGCGCGTCGGCTCCCCACTGTCCCCACCACCACTCTTGGTCAGCTTTCCCTTATATAGGGGCTGAGTGTGAGTGCAGAACCAATCAGCTCACTTCTCCACTTGCAGCTTGAGCCTTTAGCCACTTGAGGCAGCACTGCACATCCTTTCCAAATATTGTCCTCCACTTGTACTTTGCATACTTTTTATTTTATATCTCTTCAGCCCAAATTTAGTACTGTGCCACCACAGGCTCATGCATCTCTACTTTTCTAACCCCTGGCATCTCTACTATCTACTGCATAAATAACAACAAGTACTGTGAAGCAGTGACCCCTCTGGCAGTGAGCGGTTTCTGACTGTAAGCCTTATATGCATTTTCCAACTCTTCACTTCTAGTGAACATCCTCATCTAAACCTCCTTTCCATTTACTGATCTGGTCCCCACTGTGACTTATTGCCTTACCATGACCTCCACTACCCTTCCCTATCTACTTATCACATTTCTCCTGCTCAGTACCCTCTGGGACTACTGTTAACCCCACAAAAATGCTTGGGATCATTATGAATTGCAAAGTGACTTCTACTTCTCCAGCCTCCTTGTTCTGGATATAATGATGCTGGATCCCACTCCTCTCCTTCTCCATAGAGGTCTCATCTACATTGCCTCAGCAGGTTCTCTAACACACGGCTATGGTCCACTACATTACACCGCTTTTGTGCGGAGACTGTGGTATCTCATCCTCATTGCCCCTGCTACTTTCTGGAGATGTTGAGTCCAATCCTGGTCCTAGCTCACCCACTCACATGCTGAATTTCTGAATCATGACTTGTAAGGACTACGATTGCTCATCACAACATCAGGAGCCTACTGTGAAACCAGGTAGAACTTGAGGCGTGGTTACCCTCTACAAGCCAGACCTTCTCTGCCTATCAGAGACCTGGTTGAAACCCACTGTTACTGACTCCTCCTGCCTATTAGCCACTTAGAACCTTATCTGGAGAGATAGAATCTCTTCCAAAAGGGAGGTGGCGTTGCTATCTATTATAATGAGTATTTAAATGTCTCTGTCCTCCCTACACCTGACCTCCCCCACTGTGAGTCACTACATGCGATACTCACCTTGGGTACAAAAAAACTACATATTGTATGTGTCTATAACCCACCAAGCAGTGGCCTCGCTGGTCTCGTGGAGCTACTTGAACAGACAACACTGTTGGCTGGGTCAAACAAACTGATTATTATGGGTGACATTAACTTAAAACTGTCTGGGAAACTGCCAAACCAACTTTCTATCCCAAATCATACAACATAAGCTACATCAGCTAATTACTGAACCTACCAGGACAGCTGTGCACACAAATTCTAGCACCCTCATTGATTGGGCCCTAACTAGTTGGCCTGAACACATACATACTGCTGGTATACTGGCTGATGCACTCATGGACCACTTCCCCGTTTTCTGTCTATGGTCTCCAGCCCCCACAAACCCTACCCTGCCTCCAAATTATATCACCTTTAGGAATTTTCTAGTTTAGATCCAGTACACTTTCTAAATGATGTCTCTCAAATTGACTGAAACAATCTATACAGAGCTAATTATGCCCAGTCAGCCTAGACATCTTCCTTCATGAATTCTGACACTCCAGGATATCCATACCACCTACTCTACATGTAGAGTGAAGGGACAACAAACAAGATGGTTAAAAAGGACCTCCTTTCCAAACTAAAAATGAGAGATACGAGCTGGAAGACGTTTTAAATTCTCTGGTCTTCCAGCTGACTATGACCTCTATAGAGCCAGCGAAAGAATGTAAAAACTAATATGACTTGCCAAAAGTGGCAGTATGGAGGCAGTATGGCACAGTGGGTTGAAGGCTCTGAGCTGCAAATCTGGAGACCTGGGTTTGAATCCCACAGCCCCTAGGTGCATACTGTGTGACCCTGAGCAAGTCACTTAACTTCCTCATGCTCCCAGGTTGCACCTGCAAACAAGCTTTCAGCTTAGTGTGTCTCACCTGGTAAAATAATTGGTAAAAGAAAAAAGAAAAAAAGCAAATATTACAAAAATCTTCTCACTGATGCAGCAGGAGAGCCTAGAAAATTCTAGACGCCCGTTAGGTCCTTCCTGGGGTCCACCCAGTCCCTTATTCCAAATAACATGATCTTAAACGGTATCCACTGTAATGATCCGTGGACAACTGCTAATTTCTTCAACCAACAATTTTCTGACCTGTCCAAAAACACTTTGGCCTTCCCTACAATGAAACCCTAGGCATACATACTGAGCCACACATGGATACATCAAGACAATCTTTTCACTTCAAGCCATGTCTAGGTCTGAAGTACTAAAACTCTAAACTCTATCCTGGACAACACTAGTACTGGCTCTGATGGCATTGAACCTAGACATTTGAAGATAGCAGCCCCATTCTCCTCTTGCCCAGATCTTTACATTATCCCTCTGTCAGAGCCATGTTCCTGATATCTGGAAAATTGCCAGAATCGTGCCAGTGTTCAAGAAGGTGACTCTAAGACCCTTCAACTATAGGCCTATTTGCAATATTATCTGTATTAAGCAAATTCTTGAGAAGCTCGTTGCTATTCAAACCACTGCTTTCCTACACAAAACAATCTTCTATCGTCTGCCCCACATGGTTTCCGAAGGGCCATAGCACCTCCATGGCCCCACTAAGTTCACCACTGACACCCTGTCTGCCATGGACGCAGGCCTCCTCACAGGGGCAGTCTTTATAGATATGACCAACGATTTGATCTTGTTGACCACCCTATTCTTCTTGCAACATTAAAGTCTATGGGTTTCTCGATGGGTGTTGTGGACTGGTTCATTAGTTATCTGTCAAACCGTGCCCAATTTGTGAAATCACTTCCACCTCTCGAACCAGGCTATTCTAAACATTGGGGTACCCCAGCGTTCAATTGTAGGGCCTCTTCTCTTGTCTATATTCATCAACAGCATCACCCTGGATCTCACCTCCTGCTCATCACTCTTATATGCGTATGATATTGTTCTATATGCCAGCTCCAAAAACCTGTCTGACTTAAACCCGTCCCTCTCATCAGACTTCTAGAAAACTCAGAACTGGCTATCCAACCATAAACTGGTCCTCAATATAATGAAACCCAAGCTATGCTGTTTGGGTCTGCTACCAAACTAAAATTCTGCAATAATAGCATCATGGTCTTCCTGCCCTGGCCCTCCCATTAACACAGTTACCTCATTCAAATATCTTGGGTTGTCCTTGACCAGTCTCTTAGCTTTGATCTCCATGTCAAATCCACTTGCAAATCAGTAAACTCTAAGCTTAGGCATTGCCTATAGATCTAGCTTATACACTTACTCCATCCACCAGGTGGCTGTTGCCTGTGGCATCCTTCAACCAGCCCTGACCTATGGAGTTACCACATATGTGCCATACCTAAGTCATTGCTGCATGCCTGGGACACCACCTACAATAACATTTGTCACTATGCCTCCCCATCCCCTAAGTTTGAACACCACTGCAAACTCTACTCAGGCTTAAAATGGCTGTCACCTACTGCACTGAGACTGTACTCAGTTGGCTCCTAGTGGACAATGTTATTAGGTCACCATCTCTTGAGAGTCTAGCTAGGCTACTGTCTCCTCAAACACCATCCTATGGGCTACGCTTTGCTGATAAGTCCCTCAGCAGGTACCAGGTGTAAAACCTCAAAAGGCTCCCACTTTCTCCCACTATGCCCCACTACAATGAACGCCTACCATTAACACTTCAGCGCCATCCCATGCACTTTAAAAAAGAACTTGTGCCAGCCTATTTGCCTCAAACTTATGCACCTGTTTTCAACCCCTGATCTCTCTCTCTCTCTCTCTCTCTCTGTCTACCTCCCACCTGTCTGCTGTGTGAACGACTAACCTGTCTCTTTGTTCTTCCTCCTACTCCTCCTCCAATCACGATTGGTTGCTTTTCATGTCCCTTCCCTCCATTCCCTAATTGCTACATCCGTGTTTATGCATTATCCTTTTCTCAATGGAAAGCAGTGTTTCCTCCACAATCTGCCTCATAAGAATGATTGCTTTTCCTGCCTCACTCAGTGTAAAAAAAATGTATTTACTTAAACTCTGCACTTACTATGTACTCACTAGGTTACTGTAACTGTTTCCCAGCTCTTCCTATATGTTAGATAGTTGGTTTTATGGTTTTATATGCTTACTCTGCCCTACATTTTCTCTTGACTTCACCATGTATACTTTCTCAGCCAATTTATAATTTGCTTTTTATTTGTAATTTGCTTTTCATGTATTTCTCCAGTCTTGTCTATATCGTACTTTTAATGTTGTTATGTTTTCTTTCTCATTGTTGTAATCCTCGGGCGTGACTGAAAATAGTCATTCTATGGCTAGCTCACCTACCAGTTAAAAAAAACAAATAAATAAATAAATACAAAACATGGCAGCGGGGGAACAGTTGAAATTGATAAATTATTTTTCTAATACAACTCGCATGACAAGCGGTTTTAGTTTCTCACCCCAGATTAGATCATTTTTATGATAGGTTGCAACAATATGGTCTTTGCTACTTCAGGCAGTCCTTTTCCCACCATACAGCAGGAATTTGGCATCCATCATCCCACTTTTTAGATATCTACAGGTAGTGTCCTTTTGAGTAAAGGAACTAATTTGAAAAAGGTTCAGCAAGATCCTCACCCATTGGAAGCCCTCATCTTAACAACAGGAGACATGCAGGGGAGAGAAACACCTGATTTCCAAACTGGTTAAAACCTATACAGAACTTACAGATAAGGCCATCCCTAAATTCCAACTCGCATGGGAAAAGAGACAGGCTTGCAACTGGATGCCCAGGGATGGCAGCAGATTTGGGAGGGGGTACTCCATACTTCTGCCTCTCTTAACTGGAAGGAGTTTTGTTGGAAACTGGTCAGCAGATTTTTCAACACCTCAACCAGAACCAAGCACTATGATCCATCCCACTCTGAGCTTTGCTGGAGGAATCGTGGATTGATAGGTTCTTACTATCATATTTTCTGGGGGTGTCCTGTGCTGAAGTCCTTCTGGATGAGGTGGTGGGGGCCTACCAACAGCTAATGGGAACACAGGACCCCTGCTGTTTCAGTACATGATCAGGGGTTTCACCCAAGAGTAAGATGACTAATAGACAAAAGTCTTTCTCTGGGATCTTGCTGGCTGCAGCTGGCAAGGCTATCACAAGGAGGTGGCTCTCCCCAGTGGCCCTGACCTTTCAGGATTGGCCTGACATTATTAAAAATATATAGAGGGTGAAGAGGGTCATGGCGGCATTACACCTTCAAAAGCACAAACTCAGTGGGACCTGGCTTCCCTTCATAACCCTCCTGGAGGAGAGGGAGGAGTCTCAATGCTCTCCCAGCTGGCCTTTGGGTACTGAGCCTCCTGAGTATGTAAATATTATTAGGTTGAAAGGGGGTGTATCTGAGATAAAACAATAACAATTTCACTAAAGAAATCAGATACCAGCCAACTAATGTTGAAAATTATTTATTTCATTGAGGTTATGTTTGACTATTGACTATTGAATGTTATAAATGGAATAGTTGGCACTGGCTTTCAACTGAGAAGGATGTCCAGAATGTCAGATTATGGTGACACCACCAGCAAAACAAAACGACAAACAGACTCATTGTATATATAATCATCTAAACCAAAAACATAACAGATAACTGTCATTCTAAGTAAGCTTTTGACTCTATCTCTCTGGCCTGTAACATTCTGGTGTCAAAACTTAATAAACTTGAAGTTAAAAAAAAAATAATTGTAAGAACAGAATTAATATAAACCTACTCTAGTTATTGTTAACAGACAAACAACAAGAAAACTAAAGCAAATATTGGGGAGGGGGGAGGGGAATGATGCTGTGGAGCCTGAGCTGAGAAGCAGCAGATTTTATAGCCCTGCAGACAATGCAAGAATCCATCAAAATCCTCCTTTCTGGACACCTTGAAATGAAAATGTAACACCTTTAGTGGAAAAAGCAACAAAAACTGTGCTAAGATGGGCAATCCTAGAAGGAGAAACTGACTGGTGGTGCAGAAGAAGGAGAAGGGACTGGGGAGCTCAGATGTTGTGGCCGATGCCGATGTGTAGGCTGCATCTAAACAAGGTTCGGGTGGCATCTTTGGGTCTGAAGCTTGGAAGACTTATTTCAGCAGTCTCTGACTTGACCCAGAAAGTGTACAGGTTCAATTGTTGAGTGCTGGTGCTGGAAACAACATAGATGGACTTAAGGATAAAATGAGTGAGGTCCGTAAACAAGTGGGCGCATCCATGAGTGCCACAACATTAATGGCCAGAGAAATCTGGAACTTGTGTGCATGACTGAATTGTTGGTAAATCAAATGAGATCTGCTACTGTCTGAATTATAGGCTCACCAGAGGGCTGTGAGGGTGATCACCCAGTGGTCTTTGTACAAGAGTAGCTCACTGAGAAGTCGGCACGGAGTGAGTGGAAGTATCACTTCCATCTATAGAGCCTATTGGATCACCCTCGAGGCAAGCAGCAGAACTCAGATAAATCCAAGACACTGCTGGTGGTGACAAAGGAGTTGGCATCAGAGATCGAATTCTTCAATATGCCAGGTGAGCAGACCCTTGCAGGATGACTGACAAGATGCACGATTCCCTGATATTAGTTATGCCACGAGGCAACACTGGAAACAATCTGATGGGATTCAGTGATCCTGCCAGAAACTAGCATGACTCACTCCATGATTTACCTGGTGCACCTTAGGATCATATACCAGGGCAAGATATATGTGTTCTCAGATCCTTAGGAAGCTGAAGTGGGCAGCTAGAAGGGCAGCAGAGACTAGCAACAGATGGGAGAAAGATAAGCAGAAGAGGACACAGGAGACACTTGAAAAGGTTGTTTTACACTAACAGACTGCTAACACTCAAATCACATATTTGCAGCCAGACTGTTTCTAGATGATTCCCTGTCCCACATAGTTTGCCATGAGGTGACTTTGCGATCTAATGACTTCTCTTGAATGTTTATCAAATGTTGCTAAATTGAAAACAACAGTTAATCCAGACCTGGTTTTGAGTTGGACAGATATAGCCCATTATGAAAAAGTTAGTATGGTTTAACAGTGTACTGTATACTTCTCTAGATAAGGGGAACCACGTTGTAGAAATGTATATTACAACTGGTACTGTGACTCTGGGAGATATGGAGAACTGTGTTACACTACACTATGTTGCATGTCTGCTGTTTGAAAGAATTGTAGGTAACAGTTTAACTTTATGGGTAACAGATGGCACCATTAGTCCCAACTGGGATGTGATTTTTCTGAACTTTAATTGCTGGATAATTTTCAGGCTTTTGAAATAGCCATGTTGCTCTTGGATTCACAAACACAGCACAAACTGAAGTTTTACTTGCATAATAGCATAATGAGGTGTCCCCCATGACATATCTAAGTATAGTGAATGCATGTTTTCCTTGCAATTATGGGTCTGTGGTCCTGAAAATGTTATGCATTCATGTTTTTTTACTATACAGTGTGTCCATTGTCAAGCAAATGGAAAATAATGGAAATAATAATAATAATAATAAGTATAGCAAATATTAAATTCACTAAAGACTTTGTCAGCTCCATAGAGTGACTTAATATAACTTGTATTGTAATCCAGAATTGAGATGCTTAAACATTACATTTATTTATTTTTTTGTTTTTTGATAACCAGGTAAGTGCACCTATTTTCAGGCACAATCTGGGAGAGTACAAGTCAAAACACTCATGACACAATGGTAGGAGGAAACATTAAAATATTACATGTGTAAAAATAGGCTAGTAACAAGATACAAATGTAGTTGAAGTGAGTAAATACAAAGTAACGAAGAAAATAATACATAACATTTCAAAATGTAAGGGTGAAGCATTAGCAAAATTTTAAGCTGTGAGAAATAGATGCAGTGTAATTGGAATAAAACAGTACAAGAAACTACTGCCACAGGAAAGAAAAAAAAGTTGGCTGAAACAGACAAGAAGCAGTTGACATAAATGCATGCGACTGAAAGAGCGAGGACAGGCAGTAGTCATGTCAGCAAAGGTGCAGGTGAATCAAGGAGGAAGGAAGCTGGTGCAGGGGTCAGAGGCCAAGAAGTAGTGGTGTAGCTCCCATTTGAAGCAGGCATGGGTAGGGGAGATGGATGGATGGATGCAGGCAAGGAGTTCCAGAAATGCGGGCAAAGTGGGAGAAAGCCTGGGATCCCATAGTTGTTTTGTACCTAGGAATAGATAGTAAGTTTATCTCCCTCAGTGAAGGAGATAGTATGGACTCAGAGGAGTCAACAATAAGGCTAAGGAGGGGGGAACACCAGTTCCGACAAGCGTTATCAATCAGGGTGCCAAGGCATGGTGCTTCTAGCCTCAGAGGCTAGCCAGTTTAAAACATTGTAAAGCTATAAAGCTGACAGCGGTGTGGGTAAGATAAAGTGAAGCCAGGGTGAAATGACAAATATTATTGTAGAAGCGGTGTCCCATTTATGGAGATTAACTTTGGTAGCACCTACGTAAGTGACAGAGCCATAGATGATAGCAGGAAGGACACCCTGTGCAATAGCAATTCTGGCAGAGGGTGTAAGGGCATAACTAGTTTTAAAGGCGAGCCAAGCTTGCAGTTTACAGATTTATAAGTGCTTGAGATGTGTTGGGCAAAGTCCAGAGAGGGGTCAAGTGCAATTCTGAGGTATTTAAAAAATTAGTTACCTTTTCAAGGACAGAGCCATCACAGCAGGAGATAGATAATTACCCCCATATTTCCTTAATCTAGGGGCAGAGCCAAATAGCAAGGAGTGAGTTTTGCTGGAGTTAAGTAATAACTTGTCATGGGAGAGCCAGGAATGGATGTTGCAGAAATCAAATGTGAGGGTAGTATTAAGATCAGTAATGTGTTTAGAGCTAGAGTAAAGAACTAGGTTGTCAGTGTAGAGCAGAAAGGAGCAAGATGCAGCATTCAGGGATAGGTCATTAATGAAAATGGTGAAGAGAAGGGAGCCAAGGATAGAGCCTTGGGTTACACCAGTGTTAATAGTGGATGAGTCAGATACAGCAGAGCGGTATTTAACAAATTGTTGCCTGTCAATTAGGCAGCTGTCATACCAGGTAACCACCTCAGGGGATAAGTCAAGGGATCGCATCTTAGATTTAAGAAGAGAATGGTTTACAAGGTCAAAAGCCTTTGTAAGGTCAATGAAGCCAGAACACCTGTTAGTAGACCATTTCCCATGGCAACTTTTGTATCACTGGTGAATTTAAGGAGAGCAGTGGTGGTACTATGACCTTTCCTGAAACCATATTGGGCATCAGAGAGGAGGTTACGGTCATGAAAGTAGTTGATAGTTTGATGGAGACAATTTTTCTAGAAATTTGCTCAGGACAGAGAGGATAGATATGGGGTGTAATTGGAGATGGATTTAGGGTCACCTTTCTTAAAGACTGGGACAATCTTGGCAATCCTCCAGATATTAGCAACAATTCCTGAGCAAAGGGACAGATTAAAGGACACTGTCAACCCTTTTGCAACATACTATTTTTGGTTGAAACCTCACATTTTATGATTGCCTACCCTCTAAAATTCATTGATGATGCTGGTTGTTTTATCTGCTTCCTTTCTTAGTAGAACTGAAATGCATGCTAATAGTGTGTTTATACCAGCCATATTTGTTTCCAATTCATGATCTACTCTCACTGCAGTACATTAGGAACACCCCAAACAGTGTAGTGAGTCAAGATGCAATAGTCCCTCTCCTCTGGCTGCAGCATAAGTGGCTAGACAGTGTTGGGTTTTTCCAAGTCCAGGAAAGTTGCAGTGGAGTTGATCAAAGAATGTAAACAAACATGTTTTGGTGTAGTAACATCAACATGGTGAGCAGCCTGTTTTCATTTTTTTGTAGAAAAAGGAATCAGAATTAAACAATGATATATATCAGCAGTCACTACAGAATGTGACCAAAATGTATTTTAAACCTGGGACACTTTTGGCCTAAGGGGCGGTTGACTGTGTCCCTTTAAATATTCTGTCTAGAGGGGAGGCAAGAAGGGGTGCAGCGAGTTTAAGTAGCCTAGGCTCAAGGGCATCAGAGCCAATACTGCTGCAGATAGAGATGGAGTTTAGTAGCCCATGCACTTCCAGATGAGAAACAGTACATAAGTAGAAGCAAGGGATGGTACTGGAGTGCCTTTGTGGGAGGGATAGAAACAGTAAGTGTCAAGGTAGGACAGGTATATCTGGATAGATCAGAGAAATGATGGTTGAAGGAGATAGCAATGGTGACAGGGACGTTACAATGAGAACCATCAGCAGAATGTCATTTGTGGATTTATCATGTTTACCCCCATAAAACATTTTGTGTGAATCCAGAATTTTTTGAGTCACCTGTAACATTGAGCAGCAATGCTTACAATGAGAGCTGTTTGCATGGTGTATGGCCTTTTGCAAGCATTTCTGTTCACCATGTATACATACAAGTCAGCCTGTAGGCCAGAGAACCTAAATTTAGACCAGCTCTTGTCTGTGGACATAAGTTGGGCAAGAAGGTCTTTGTGAAGCCACCTGGTAGGAGGCTTATGGAACCTGCATGACACCAGAGAATGTGCAGGTTCTGGAGAGTACTGAAATGGGTAATGAAGTAAGCTAAAACTTCATTAACATTGTTAGCGTTATAAGGTGTGCTCCAGTCTATCTTGAATTAGTCAGTCAGAAAAGCAGCAGGGTTAAGCTTAGAAAATCCTGGACGAGAGCTAACTTTGGGGGCAGGAGGTGCACAAGCCTTCCAGATGCAGTAAACAGGGGAGTGGTCAGCAACTGCATCCAACAGAATACCAGCACCAGAGAGTCTGTCGATCCTATTTGTCAGGACCCAGTCAATTAAGGTATATGTGCCAGAAGCCAGAGGAAATCTAGTCGGGTCTGAGATGAGCTGCTGCAGATGGTGTTTCTGGACTAGAACATCAAAGGATCATTGGAGGCAGTATAGCACAGTGATCTAAGGCTCTGAGCTGCAAATTTGGTGACATCCAGCAGACCAGACCTGGGTTTGAATCTCACAGCTTCCACTTGCATACTGTGTGACCGCCCAAGTCACTTAACCTCATTGTGCTCCCAGGTCGCTCCTGAAAAAAGCTTTCAGCTTAGTGTGCTATACCTGGTTAAACAACTAAATAAAAAAAAAAAAAAGGATATGAAGGATTTACCTCCCAATCAAGGTTGCTATCACCAAGTAGGATAGTTTTATTGCTACCAGCTGAAGAGGTAGATTGGGAGAGAAGCTCAGTAGGACCAGCAACACCACCTTTGGGAGGATTATAGGCAGAAATAATGTGAAGCTTTTTCATACCCCCAGTAGGAGGATAGAATGCAAAGCTCACATGTGAAAGGTGAGGAGTAGGGAGCACAGAGTGATTTAGATGTTCCTTAAAATAAATAGCTACACCTCCTCCTCTTTGAAAAGGCTGATCACGTCTTAATAAATTGTAATTTGGTATGGAGCAGGTCGAATCAGGAGTGGAGGGTTCAAGCCACGCTTCAGAGACACACATAAAATTTCAGGCTTGTATAAGGATGCCCTGCCTCTAACTAAGGTAGGTTACAGAGCAAGCTTTGGATATTGAGGTGTACAATCTTGAGGCCTCTGGCACCAGTCCAGTGAGGGTCAGAGGCTAGAGCTAATGAGAGGGGCAGCAGGACCTGGGGTCAATTCAATATTGCCAGATAGAATCAGGGTAATAATGCAGAAGTACCATAGGCTACAAGGGCAGAGGAGATAAGCGCAGCCAAATAGTGAGCTATAGTGGTGTTTAGTCACAAAATTACCAAGCAGGCACAAGTGACCAGAGGATAGAAGTAGGGTTAGATTAGGACAGGATATCTGAGTAACTAGAGAGTTTGAGAAAGAGAAGACATGGGATTCTAATGGGCAGCCTCCTTAGATGGACAGAGGGGCAGATACTGTATATAGTCAGAGATAAGATATAAGAATATTAGGACAGAGCACCAAAGAATAGCAGATAGGAGGGGCCATAATGGTAGGAAGAGTAAAATGAGTCACTGCCAAAGAATTTGTATAGAAATGGGGTGCACCAACCAAAGCAAATAGTGAACACAGGAAAATCTGATTGCTAGACCAGCATGTAGCAGGATTACGTGAGGTGAGGTTCTGCTAAGCCTACAGCAGCAAGTTCAAACAGTAGTAGTAAAAGCAGTACAAATCTTAGCCTAGCCCCAACAGAGCAGTATAAATTAGCAGTGCAGCTGTGCTTGAAGCAGCATCTAAATCAAAACGGTAGCAGTATTTCAAATGAGGTAGTAAAGGCAGAAACAAGATCCCAACACTAGTCCTGGAAAATGGATTACACCAGGTTATGTCAAAACAGAGAGTTCTGTCAGTGGTAACGTAGGAAATTTCAGAAACAGTTTGTTATTTCTGAATGAGTATGGTAAGGCCAAGATCCATCTTGTAAATGGAATGAGGTCAGTAAATATGAATTAGCATACACAAGGTTAGCAATTTAGCTGCGTCTCTGAGATTACCTCTACTACCTGATTTTAAGAGTCTGTCAAGTGGAAGAGTCATATGATAACACTACAGATCGTAGTGCATCAGTACCTGAAATATACTGCTAAATATGTAATATAGCACAGAGATGCTGCAACCAATTTATAAGGAGCCTACTGAAAGCTACTAGCTACTGAGCAGAAAAGACTGTTTTCACAGGTCCTGCATTAGAGCTTCCTAAATGCGAGATGCTGAGCACACAAAACCTTCCTACACCCCTATGTCATTCCAATGCACCCAGCATAATTATCGCTGCAGATGTCCATCAATTTGGAGACCAAGCCAGCCTGGTGGCACTGAGGGTTGAGGCGCTGACGCCACACCTGCATCACGCCAGCGACCTGAGTTTGGGAGTGAGCTCAGGCACCAGGGGTCAGCAGAGGAGGGAGAGGATAGAGTGCCTGCTGGGCTGCTCTCCTTCTCTCTTGGGGAGGGCTGGATTTGTCTGGTGTTTCAGCAGCTCCAGTGGAGATCAGGGGAACTGCAGAACCAGGACTGCATGTCCAGTAGCTTGGCTGACACCAACAGGGTTGCTACACCGTTGTCAGAAATGCAATGGGAGAGAGGTGGAAGGAGCTAGAAACCACTACAAGAGGAAATACTCCTCCAGCCCAGATAGGCGATGGCCCACAGTGTCTGCCTGCCACATGCCCAATGTTGGACCACCACCTCCACTCCCCCATGATCTCCTGGTGGGGCTTTGGCCAGGGGGCCCTGCAGGAGAATGCAATGACTATGAGGTAGGTGGAGGTCACAGCAGGCGGAGAGTGGGGAGCAATTGAGGTCTGAGAGAGTTCCCAGAGCCTGGAGGTGATAGACTTGCAAAAAAAAAAAAAAAACAATTTGAGACCATAGGGTAGTAGGGTGGGTGGGGTGGAGGGAGGGCAAAATCTTCATGCAAGAGACAGCGGTCGAATTGGGGGAGAGTCACTTAGTTGCAGGAGTGACTCACCCACCCCTGCAGCAAGTCCATCTATTCAAACAAGGGCTGAGTGGGTCCCATTCTGACTGCAGCTTTTATAGCCAGAAAAGTCTTTGTTTGTTGTTTAAAACTGGTGGCCTTTTTCAGGTGCATATAGCAGATTGGGTCCGTAAGAGGGAGATGGGGTTGCCCACAGTCCCAAGGCACTCCAGTGGAGATTGACTGGCCATAGGAGATGGAGGTGGAATGGGAGTTACTTAGTTGCAGGAGTGACTCTCACTGAACCAGGCAGCAAGTCTGATGAGTCAAACAAGGGTTGAGTGGGTCCTGTTCGGCTGTGGCTTTTCTAGCCAGAAAAATCTTTGTTTGCTGTTTATAACTGGCACCTTTTCAGAAGCGTGCAGCAGATTGGGTCCAGTGGAGGGAGGCAGGGTTCCCCGTGGTCCCAAGGCACTCCGTGGAGATCATAGGCTGTAGAAGATGATGGTCAAATGGGGGAGAGTCACTTAGTTGCATGAGTGACTCTCACTGACCCCACAGCAAGTCTGGTGATTCAAACAAGGGCTGAGGGTCCTATTCGACTGCAGCTTTCTAGCCAGAAAAGTCTTTGCTTGTTGTTTAAAACTGGTGCCCTTTCAGGAGCACACAGCAGATTGGGTCCGTGGGAGGGAGGTGGGGTTGCCCCATAGTCCAAAGGCACTCCATTGGAGATCATTGGCCATTGGAGATGGTGATCGAATAGGGGAGAGAGTCACTTAGCTGCAGGAGTGACTCACCAACCCGCGCAGGAAGTCCCATGATTCAAACGTGGCTGAGTGGGTCCCATTCAGCTGTGGCTTATATAGCCAGAAGAGTCTTTGTTTGCTGTTTTAAAACTGGTGCCCTTTTCAGAAGCATACAGCAGATTGGGTCCGTGTGAGGAAGGCAGGGTTATCCATGGTCCCAAGGCACTCGGTGAAGATCACTGGCCATAGGAGACAGGCGTCGAATCAGGGAGTCACTTAGTTGCAGGAGTGACTTCATCAACCCCTGCAGCAAGTCCAGTGATTCAAACAAGGGCTGAGAGGGTCCTGTTTGGCTGTGGCTGTTATAGCCAGAAAAGTCTTTGTTGTTTAAAACTGGCACCCTTTCAGGAGCACACAAAAGCTTGGATCTGGTGGGAGGGAGGTGGTTATACTAGAAATAATAAACATGTTTTAGAATATTTATATTTATTTTATAGGTGACAGTGCAGCATAGCGTGAACCAAGATGATTCAGGGCCAACAGAGCAGATTCTATGAGGATCAGCTCAGGACACTGTACTTGGACTCACTTGAGGTAGGGGGTGGGGGAATGATAGCGATCTTCAAGTTCCTGACTTAGGGGTGAGAAATGTTCCAAGGAGTGGTTGAGCTGTGGAATAGCATACCAGCAGAGGCAGTAAGTGCAAAACCATTATTGGGTTCAGACACGGCTGAGACAGTGTAAATGGCTTAACAGAGTCCCTGTTAGTCGAGCGGTGGCCTTGATTTGTTATAATCGGACCTCTAAATTGTAATAAAATGCCTTGAAAAACCATCCCTATACTACTCTATGGGAGCACACCCTGCGCTTCTCTATTTACTTGACATCACAAAACATGCAAGCGCCGGGCATGTCCAAGGAATACAAGCAGCACCATTTTGGCTTTTGGTCCACGAAACCAAAATACAATCGCCTGGATTTTTTTAACCAGGCAGAAACAAGTATTGTCAATGCCGACGCTCGCTTGCAGGTATTTGCAGTGGTGTTTGGCACGTATGGTGCTTTACCCTAATGCCCTGTGCGATTGCTGGTATTTGCACTACAAATTTTCAGCATGACCTTTGTTACCCCCACTCATAAAAGCATTTGAGACCTCTGCTTATGAACAGTACCACTGTTATTTTGTTAATCTGTCCTGAACGCTGATTACCCACAGCGACACACCATTCTGCTCCACATGTGCAAAAACACAGTTCGGGCAGGATGTGAAAATGACAGCTGTAGCATTCATAGGGAGGTGTGAAGGGATGGCAATGTTGAACATCTGGAGTGAAAATAATAACAATTTAACTTGATAGAGCATACATGGAAGCTGCAAGAATGAACGCCACACACAAAGGCCATTTGTGGACTTTGTCACCAAATTTCAACATAGGCATTTTGGGACCTCTGCTCATGAACAGTGTCACTGTGATTTTCATAATCTGTCCTGAGCATTGATTTCTCACTGTGACCACACCATTGTGCGCTGATGCAAAACACATTTCAGCCAGGATGTGAAAAATGTCAGCTGTATTGTTCATAAGGAGGTGTGAAAATATGCCAGTGTTGAAAATCTGAGTGAAAATGTTTCAAATTCTCAAGTTATGAGTGCGTGAAACTGAGCAACGACGCCAGTAACACAGTCATTTTTTGACATTTTTTCACTAAATTTGCAACATAGGCTTTTGGGAGCCCACCTCATTAACAGTGACACTGTTGTTTAGTTAATCAATCCCAAAAGGTGATTTTGTGCAGTGACCATGAAATCACCTTTGGGGACCGAATAACTCACATGACAGTAACTGAATTCATGAGGTGGGGTCCCAAGAACCCCTGTTGAAAATGTGGTGCCAATATTTGCAAAATGCCCGAGATAGCCACTTTGTTGAAAAAAAACATTTATGCCATTATACAGCTTACTGTCATTTCTTCAGTTTGCATTCGGCTTTCAAGAGTGCAGACGGTTCCCACTCCACTGAAGATCATTGCTTGCAGGCCCGGAGGTAAGTATGGGGTGAGGGGGAGGTGGGTATGCAGAGGTGGGTGTGGGTTCGGGAGGCACAAGACACAGCGAGGGACGGTTTTCTGTTTTCACAGGTTTTAAAAACAAAAGATGTTGCAGGACAGTTTTCCCATTTACAGGGACAATGGGCATGCTGGGGTGGGCTCCAGCATGCCACCTGGGTGTTTGCTGGGGGGCCTCGAGACAATGGGGACCGGCACTCTGTCTGCACGCATAATGTGTTTGGTGGGGCAATAACAAGGGAGCAGGGTAGACAGCAGCAGAGGGAGGACGTGGGAGGGATTTTATTAGCAGCCAGAGGGTAAAGGGTGACGCTCAATATGTTAAATACACACACGTTACCACCGCTGATTGCAATGGCGCTTTTTTAACTGAAGACCAATGCAGCCAAACTGCTGTCATAGACAGCTCATGCAACCATTGGTGCAGTAGGGTTGCACACATTACACTGAGCACTGCACTGGACAGGAGGGTCACACACCTTCAAAAAGTCGTACTGTCCCAAAGCATTCCTTGCACATACATGCAAGCGAATGCAAAAATTAACAAGAATTTGTCAATGCCGAATGTTGCTTGCTTCTATGTGCTGTTTAGGTATTTGAGAAGTCATTGGAGTGCAAATATTGAAAATTAGCAAACTTCTGACATGCGTAGGAACTACAAACACGTTTATGTCACAGTCATTTTGAGAATTTTTTCACAAATTTTCAAAATAGGCTTTTGAGAGCCCACCTTATGAGCGCTGGCAGTGTTGATGTCGTTAACGGGCCCAAAAGGTGATTTCACGACAGTGACGGCAATCACCCTTCAGGTCCGAATAACGCCATGACAGTGACATCATTCATGGAAGGGGTCCCAAAACCCCATGTTGAAAATTTGGTGCAAAATTCCAAAAATGCCTGAGATATGCAACAAAGTTGAAAAACCCCATCTAGCCCATTGTACAGCTTACGGCATTTCCTCAGTTGGCAGTCGGCTTTGAAAATTGCAGGCGTGTTCCCGGTCCACACGAAGATAAATCCACGCCAGGCTCGGAGGTAAGTATGGGGTGAGGGTATGGGGAGGCAGGGTGCGCAGTGGGTGGGTGCGGGTTGTGGAGGGGGGCCAGGGAGAAGCGCGTGGGACCGCTTTTAATTTACAGGTTTAAAAAAAAAAGACAACACGGGACGCTTTGCCACGCTGGGGTGGGCTCCCAGTGTGGCAGAAGGATGGCTGGAGGGCGGGAGCCGACGGCCAAAACAAGGTTTGCCACGTGGGTGGGCTCCCCAGCGTGGCACCAAAGCTTGGGCGTGAGGCGCTGCTCAGCACACAGCGTGCGACGCTGGACGCTTGCCACACTGGGGTGGGCTCCCAGCATGGCAGCAGGGAAAGCTGTTTGGGGGATGTGGAGCCGACGGGGATTGGGCACCCGCTCAGCTAAAACAAGATTTGCCACGCTGGGTGGGCCCCAGCGTGGCACCAAAGCTTTGGGAGGCGTGAGGCACTGCCAGCACACAATGGTGGTTTTCTTTGAAGTGAAGACCACCGCTGTCATACACAGCACCTGCATCCATTGGTGCAGGACAGCCACGCCTGCTCAACGGAGCAGTGCATTGCACAGACAGTCACACTCCAAACTGTCCTATTCTCCCAAGACGCTTTTGCGATGCGCGCGAAGTTTAATGTAATAAATGGATATTGATACTGCAGGCAACTTGAGGCCAGGTAAGTTTCATATTTGATTGGGGGCAGTAGTAGAAACCTGCTTTATGTTTATTTTACTTTGTTATTTTTGTTTCCTCTATAATAAAACCATACTAATAGTGTGTTGAACCTTATATAGCTGTTTGCTGTATATCTGTTTAACCCACACCGCGGAACAGTATGTATCTCTTTAAACTCAAGACAGACTCATGCATACCATGGAATCTGCTTGAATGAGATTTTGCAGCATCTATGATGTTGATGAAATTGGGTTTGCAACCCTATAACCCTTGGAAATGACACTACTAGAATTAAGAGTTCAAAGGGGAACAAACACAAAACTCAGCTGATTTACAACCAGCATAAATACAAAATGATTAATCTGAATGGAATGCCAAAATCAAGGGTTTGGGTATTCCATCAGGAACAACAATTGTAAAATTAAATTTCTAACTCTGCAAAGCATACCCATTAAGAACATTTGTTAGAAAACAAACAAACACCTCCTCACTCCAGCAGCATGGAAAGATTCTTTAATGGAGTCAGATCCAGCTGGAAAATCTGGACTTTGCTAATGGTATTGTGCCAGGCTTGGCAAAGCTTGGTGAATGAGACTCTTTGTACACTCAAACAGGAACTCCCCATAGGCACGAGTTCCTACAGCATGTCTCACACTTGCTGATTAGCTCAGAGCCGGAGAGCCTGGTGACACAAGTAATGCACAGAACTGTGATGGTGTTGGCAACATATGGAGCTGGTTTGTAGAGCATCAGGAGTACTGTGCGTGCATTTGTACCATGAATAGTCTGAAACACACACACACACACACACACCCTGTTACACTTGGTGTAGAACATGGAAATGCACCTCACATATCATGTACTTTTATGCTTGATCAGTGTTAATAAAACCAAGTTTTAAACAGAAAATGGACACATTTTGAGTAAAAAGCAGGTGATAAAAAGTGAAAATATTAAAATTATTGTGAAAAGTAAGATGTCCGACATTGTGAAATAGCCATTGCAAAGATTTGCATGGCTGGCCTCGTGAGCTTTTGCAACAGTACTTTCTTAGCTCTGTAATGTCCAAATGTTTTTAAAGAAAATCAGCAGCTGAGAAATCACCATAGTGATTAATTTACTAGGACTTTCAGTAAGTGTGCAGGCAAGCCACAATGTCCCTGTATCAGTAACGGCAGTCCTTGGAACAGACAACACCACTGCAGTGAAAGTTATTACTGTACATGTTCCTATAAAAGGAACCTGGTCTTTGTTTTACAGCACTGAGCAGACAATGATATTCCTATGTGTAACCCCCATCAGGGGCTTACTGTGAACCCCTGGAAAGGCTTGTTGTCCCTGGGGTTTGCTTCCACTTCCCCATTCATTCTTCTCCTGGGTCCCAGTCTCCTGGCTTCCCACTGTGTTTTCTGACTTCCTGCTGGCTCCACATGGTTTCTTGAGAGTGGCAGGGGCCTGTGAAAGTAAGTTATTGGAGCTGCTGGCTTTGGATATGGCACTGCGGTGCCAGTGAGCTCTGCGCATGTGCTGAAGTGCATTTTGGTGCATGGCCATTTGGCGGTTTTTCAGTGCCTCCGGGTGATCCCGTCCCAGGTAATGCAAGAAAGGGACTGAGATTGGGGCAAGACTGGAGAGGCAGCAGGGAAGTGGTAGGAGCAATTTTAAAAAGTACCAATAGCACTGTAGTATTCGGGAGCTGCCTCAATATTCATGAGGTGGCATCCCTTTGAGGTATCAGGTACTGTCTAGTGCTGGGGAGACAGTGTTTAGTGCTAGTGACAGGCAGGGAAAAGGAAAATGTTAAATAAAGATTACATGGTGCGAAGGAAAATGGAGAGGCTGCCAGTCCATGTGGAGAATATATATATATATATATATATATATATATGTATATATAAAAGTGTTCACGGACTGCAGTCAGGGAATAAAGTGGGCTATGTGTGTGCTGCCTGGGACATTAGGGAATCGGCAGCAGCGACTGAGCCAGGATGAGCTCATGTGTTGAGTGCAGTCGCTCCCAGGCACAGGAGTGGCTACATCTGTGCAGGAAAAGGTATAACAAAAAGTAAAGAGTTTGGCTGCAAGGAAGCTTTGATTCTGGGACACTGTAAACTGTGGACACTGTTTACATCCAGCCACCATGTTGAGCAGCCATGTGACACCAGCCAACCAACCACTGAGCCAGGATTCTTGCCAGGGACTCTGGGTCTGATTCAAAGGACTTTCAGGGAAAATACTGGGGAATGTTTAGACACCCTTTTCTGCACCAATGAGGGCATCAGGGAGCCTCATACATATTAATTTTTGCTCAAGGACAGTGGCTACAGCCAATGGGGAGGGAAAGGGCTCCCCAAAAGCCAAGAACAGTTGGAGATTGAGCTCAGTTTGGTGGAGCCTCCAAAGGAGGGGGCTCCTGTCCCTGGAGAGAATGGGTGTGCAGGATGGTCCTGCCTGGGGCTGCCAGCAATTTGTCCCCAGGGCAGGAAGTGCCTGCTGCATCAGGAAAAGAGAAGCTGAAGAGAGAGAAAGGTTAAAGAAGCAGCTTGGCAGAGAGAAAAGGGAAAGCTGCAGGATGTTGAATGTTCTGGTGTTGCTCTGAAATTGCACCACAGCGTGAGGATAAAGAAGAAGAGGTTGTGTCCTGAACCTGGGAAAAGAACAAAGGTTGTGTCTTGATCCTGCAAAAAGACAAAGGTTGTGTCTGAACCTGGAAAAGAACATGGTTGTGTCCTGAGCCAGGTAAAAGGGCAACGGTTGCATCTAAGCCTGGAAAAGATGAATTACAGAGAATGAGGAACAAGAGAATATAAACGTGCTGAGAAAAGAAAAGGAAGTGTGAGCCTCTTCAGTTGATAGAATTGCTATGTACCTGCATGGTGAGAAAAATGCACTTTGTGGTGTAGGTGATATGTGTGAGCCAGAGTGAGAATGTGGCTGTACTGAAGTCAAGAGACTGTGAAAGCAGGATGGACAGGTGCCTTTCAGGGACAGGTACCTATTGTTTGCTCCTGAGAGACAGCAAGGAAAAGAGAGAAACGAATTGCTGTGGACACAACAGTGGCAGGAAAGAGAAAGACAGAGAAACATATGAGAATGTGCTGAATGTTTCTGCTGACACCCAGGACCAGCTGGGGAACTCGCTAACCCCATCAGAGTGGGTCTGCCACTGCATGAGATCATGGGTCTTGCAGCAGTGCTAGGCGCTCTGATCGGGAGGAGCCGCCATGGGGCCACCCCATGTCTGGGTCCTCTGTAGTTAGTAGACCTTGCACACATGCCCCTGCAACAGGCTTGTAATGGGCTGAAGGGACAAGCTGCAAGATCTGCAAGCAAGAAAAAGAGAGAGCAAGCTGCAGCCTTGTGCCCCTTGTTTTCAAGCATTGTGCCCGGTTCTACTGTGTTGCTATCCATCCCCAGGACTTCAGTGATCTGTGCCATCCAAGGACTGATTCTCAGAACTGTGAGTAACTCACAGGCATTGCTCTGCACCTGGGGACTGTAAATAGTTTAAGCATGCATACCAGGGCTGGAGATAGAGCCAAGGGTTGAGAGAGGAATGTAAAAGTTACTTAATTCAAGCAAGCGTAATGCTGGATACCAGCTGTACCTCAGGCCTGCAACTTTAAATCTGGGTACCCAGGTACTGGACTTTGGGGTTGAATGGACTGGGACCTGTGAGTCTAGGTTTGAGCACTCCTGCAGCAGTTAGCTAGTTAGACAGATTGGATGGCTGCATTGATTGAGATCTGGGTTTGAATCAAAGGAAATGTAAATTTGGGGAAATGCAAATCTTTCAAATGCTTGAACTCTATTCCAATTACCCCATCCTAAACCCTCTCCCTGTAAATAAAACCATGGAGTTATTGTTTCAACAGAAATGGATCCAGAGCCTAACTTTAGTGAGGAGGTTATTGACTGAAATGGAAAAGGTAAATGATATAATGGAATGTGGGAGGTTGAATCCTGGTAAGTCCATGTTGGGGTAACTGTTGGGGAGGTGGGTTGTATGATATCCCAGAGGGTTGTACTGCAAGTAATCAGACCCACTAATCTGTACTCTGGGTGGAGGCACCGCAATTTGTACTTTAGTTTTTGGGAAAGGACCCCCATAGGTCAGCTATGGAACCCAAGCCCTTATCCTTGGTCTGGACATCAAGGTAGGGGCAGGGCCTCTCCAGGATGGCACTGTAGAGGGTTACATATGGGGAACATCTGCTGGCCTCAATAGAGGCGCACCCTCCTTCATGTGAGAGGTTTGGGTTTGCAGTCCCAAACACAGGATCCCGTGACTAGCAGAAGGCAGAACACAATCCCCTAGAGCAGGAGAGGTATCCTATGAAGGCTCCACGGCATCTGCCACTGTATGCCTCGGCACCTGACTAGCTCAGCACTTCACTGTTTCCAGCAATGTGGATACAGTTCATAAGAAAATCCTCCCAAGCTAGGTGCATGGCATTGTAACAAATCCTATCTCCCTTCCTGCCCACTAAAAGACCATGCTCAAAATTAACTTCTGGCCTTTTAACTATGGGGATATCATCCAGGGTTACCCATTAAGTCCACACTGAATCAACTCTTTGATTTCATTTTGTTGCTTCACCTTAAAACATCCTACCCTCACATCCCAGTATTCCCTTTTCTGGGAGGTTCTCTTTAGTGGGAGGGACTGCTGTATCCAGGTCTTTGCCAACAGTGTGCACACTTCGGCTTGCAAGACCAATAAGTGTCATGGAGGGCACAAGTAAGGGTTGCCAGAGGGTGCAAGTAAGAAAGCTGGGAAGATATACAGGAGGCTGTTGCACCAACTCTAGAGCATGGCCCTCTGCAATAATTATCAAGACCCGCTTGTCTAATGTGATCTCCTACTGTGGGGCATGGGTGGAGGGAGGAAGGAAGGCAGAAAGGGAAGGAGGGAGTGCTGAGAGCATTCTGTCCCTTAACTGTGTCAGTGGCTCAGCAGGTTGCACACATGCCTCTGAGGCTGGAAGACTGGAAGGTTGTGGGTTCTAGCCCACACCAGGAACTTGGGTTAAAATCCCAAAACTGACACTATAGTGTAGCATGGGGCTAGACTCTGAGGTGCTGTCTTTAGATGAGACATTAAACCCAAGGTCCTGTCTGCCTATTTTGGTGGTTATTCAGGTGGATGTTAACAATCCCATGGCACTTCTCAAAAAGAGTAGGGAGAAGGAGACAGAGTACCCACTCATTGAGCTTTTAAAGCATTGGTTGATGGAAATATTGATCGGTACCGAGGACTTTGACTGGGTGGCTTTATGCAAGCGCATCAGGTCAAACTCCCCAGTCAGGCCTGCAACTACAGATCAACCATGGACTGCCTTGCTGAGGAGTGGAGGCCCAAATGTTCTCTTAGTGGCAACCAGAGCAGTTTACCCAATATCCTTACAGGGCAGGACCAAGTTTTTCCGGATTTGTTCTTTCAGACTAGAACTCGATGAAAGCAATTCAATGCTGTCAGGCAGAAGCTTAGAGCTCTTGGAATCGTGCATTCTATTTTACTACCCACTAGACTTTGGATTTTATATGGTGGAAAACATGGCAATTTTCTGACCAAGGATGCAGGTCGGTGGCTCGAACGGACAGAGTCCGACTTCAGGCTCATCCACTACCACAGGAACTGCAGCTGAATTAGAAGAAGGTGAAGTACTTTTACAGCTATAAACTGATCAAAGATTATTTTAAGGGTTTTCACCCTAAGAGACTGAGTTGGGATGCTAAATGTTTTTAAACTTGACTGCAAAATGGTTGGGGTATCTGGATTGGTTGGCAGAGGATTGTTTGGTGTAGCTTGTAGTGACAAGCTCCTTTGGGTTGTTGGTTATGTATGTAAGCAGTGATTTCGTGAATGTATTTCCTGCACCCATCCTTTATCTTCACTACCAGTCATTACTTTAATGGGTGGAATATCTAAGTTGGAGTATGGCATGGTACTTAAGGTTTTTGCATGCTCGTTGATTGTTCGTTGTAATTTGTAATGGAGCTGAATATGGGAGATGGGAGAGCCTTACTGTTCCTACCTGATTTGATGTTTAATATGGTTAACAGCACTTTTGTTTTAGTGTGTTTTATATACCTGCATATTCTCCTATAGGACATAACCTGAGCCACTGAAGCTCTGGCATTGCTTGGACATTATGGGACTGAAGTTGAACTTTTCTTTACCCCCATTCCTATTGTACCAGATTGTAGGATGAACCCTTGTGTAACAAACTGTTCCTTGTATGGCAAATTTTGCTATCTGCTTTTTTGATCTCTTACATGAGAATATACTCCGTATTGTTTTACTTTGAAAGCAATAAACAGAAAGTACAAAAAGTAGTGGAATTTGTTAGAAAAGAAACAAAACATATTACAGTAATCATAAAGATATATATATTTAGACTCAACAAAAAGCAAATAAATTGTGAAGGAAAAAGGGTAAAAGAAAACACAAAATTCATTCCAGTAAACAGCCTCAACCTGGTTTATCTTAGATTCTATGTACAGTAATCCTGGCTACCAATGATGACCACCAGATGTGCTACAAACAAAATGACAATATCCATTAAAAGAATAGGGAATTTTTATTTAACTAAAGAATCCTACAAAGACACTAAAACAGGTACATATATAAATAAAAGGAGAATACAAAGAAAAAGATAACACATTTGTTTAACAGACACAATAATAACAAAAGAAAAGGCAAACAATCACCCCTACTCATTACATTATAATGTATTCGACCTTTCCTAATACAAAAGAAGTTAAACTACTGTGAACCTAAATTGTTTCCTAGTCAAATTACACAGTTAATTTCCATCACCCAGTAGGAGAAATTTCCATTCATTAAAAATATCACCAACAGCTCAACAAGACTCAATATGCCAGTTTGCATTTGTATTCCTATCCAACCCACCTCCCCGGATGAGGCTGAAAATATGCAGAAGTCCCTAGTCCTCCTTTCCCAATCAACAAAAACTAAATAAACTAAACACAGCTTTGTGAGACCTACAGAGGCACCTAAGGACTTCTGCCTTCTGAAGGCTGCAGGGTGACTAACTTGCCCATACCCCTGCAGTGGGAAGAGTGGAAGCCCCTACAAAAGGAGCCACCACACTGGCCATGAGGTGAGTGAAGACTAAGGGACTTCAGAGAGCAGAGAGTCCTTTTAGAAGACTGTAAAACCTCAAGGGTAAGTTCAACCTCATGGCTAAATAACATATGGCCATGGATATGGAAAGCAGTGGTCAGCATCAACAGCTGCACATTAGTACCAAACCAGCCGTGCACAGCCAGGGTACCTGCAGTAACCGGAAGGTCCCGAACAGTATTCGCTCTGAAAATACAAAGGGGTAGTGGAAGAAACAGCTGAGGCTCTATGGAGGAGAGTCAATGAACTACTGTGGTAAGTAAACTATCTTTTCAAGGACGTTTCTCATTCTCTTCCTGGAGTCTCACATACTGAATGACTCGCAAACAGTAACAACTGCAAGGTGGGAGGAAGGCCATGAAAAGGAGGATTTATTACTCCCTAAGAAAGTAGGTTTATAGAATGGCAAGGCCAAAGTCCGCCTGTCAATGAGAGACCAGCTCATGTTTTGTGAAAATGTGGATTCAATTCAAGGTGGCAGCAGAGCAAATATCAGCTGCTGTCATTGAACAAGACCAAGTTATCAAGTGCCCATACCATGAGTGGTATGGCCTTGACTAGGACCAAAAGTGTTACCATGATTCCAGTAGTAGAATGTACTGTAATTCAAGAGGCTAATTACTGGGACAGACATTGCTTCAAGACAGGTGCTCCCACTATCAAGGTGGAATAGGCTATGAATAGCTGAGAGGACTTCCAACAGTCCAGTGCTTTACATACAGAACATGTTGTTTGGCCACCTGACTTTTGGGCAAGTCATTTGTCTAGTGATTAGAAGTACCACCATCTCTTTTAACTAAAGCACTATTGCTGAGTTTCTGTCTTCAGTGTGATGCCTCAAAGAGCCTTCCCTGCTATGACTCGGCACTTATGTACGATGTTTACAAAATCAATGCAATAGCAATAAGAGTATGTTTGTGATGTCATACAATTTGCATCATATTAGCCATGAGGTATTGCCCTAGAGACAGAACCTTAGAAATGTTAATGTGCAAACTCTGCTGTGTGGTCATGCTCCATGGGACCCCAATGGCAGATTTATTTCTCTACTGAAGAGATAAGATGCCCGGAGTCCTATTCCAGTCAGTGTAGCTAAGGCCCTGTCCACACTTGTGCCTCTGTAATGTTACAGAGGGCTAAAGTGGGCTCAAACCCTTACCAAAACGACTTTGCGTCCACATTGATAATGTTACAGCAGGCATTTTCTGAATCGTTACAGAAACCACTTATGAAGTGGTTTCAGCAATGGTTTTGAAAATGGTTTCGCTCTCTGTAACGCTACCGATGGCAGTGTGGACACGCGAAGCATGTAGCTCCAGTATTGCCTCGTGCAGCAATTTAACTGCATTGTGGGATAGGGAGCCGACCATCACAGTCACACTTCTCCAGTGTGTGAACGGACTGTAATGGTTTCAAAACGGTTCACAGGTATTGTGGTACACTGTAACGTTACCTGTTTGAACCATTTTGGAAACGTTATGGATTTATGGGTGGTGTGGACAAGGCCCAAGTCTTCTTAGTTTTGACTACACATTATATTATTTTGTAAACTTCCTGAGTTTGTTCGATACACTGCATTAGTTTATCTTAAGGTTTTTCCATTTTTATTTTTACCGGTTCCTTTGCAGTTCCAGAACTGGGAGAGCCACAGTTTTTAATGGTCCCAGTTCCAAATCAAACAAAAATAAGTACATTTTGTTTAAAATGGAGTTTATTTTTAAACTGGTTATACTTTTTCTTCACTACAACAAGTTGTTCCTTGGTTTCCTGTCCAATTGGCATGACAGGTAAGCTTAAAGGAAAACAGGGCTTACAGGATTTAAACAGTGTTTATCTGGCCAGACAGTGGCCACAGCAATGTCGCTGTCCTAGGTTCAGGAACAAGGATGGGACATCATATGCATCATACTGAATGATGAAAAGCCATTGATCACTTGGATCAGTGACTGCATACAAGTATAGGGCTTACGGGCAGACTAGATGGGCCTAGCAGTCTTTATTTGCCAACAATTTCTATGTATCTGGTGCCAGTCAGTGATGGGAGGACTCAGCATTCCAGGGACAGTTCTCCTCCCTCGGGTGTGGGGGAACTCTGTGTCTCACTGCAAGACTGCCACCAGGTGGAGGTGAGGTGGTAGTGCAGGTGAGTGCACCAGAAGGGGACGGGCTGCTGACAGACACTGGCATGCATGTGTCCCACTACAGACAGGTGTGTCAGTGTATGCCAGTGCACTGGGAGAAAACTGGAGGAAGATACCATGGCCCTATCTCACACCCCCTGCAGGCACCACACAATCGACATGGAAAGCCATTAACCACCATGTGTGGTGCTGGGCAATTGGTGGATAATTGGTAGGTCTATGAGAAGGTCAGTGATGGGGTTGGGGTGCTGCATGGACCAAGGGATGAAAATGTACATGTAGATACAGATAATGAAGTATCTATGATGTAAGCACTAGTTGGCAAAAGCAGATGGCAACAATGGCCCCTTGCATTAAAGGGCGGATTGCCTACATGCCATGGATCTGTAGTGCCTAGGCAACCCTAAGTCAGCATGCCATGAATCAGAGGTCTGCTGGATCTCTGGTGGCATTCATGGAAGGGAATCATGCCCTTTGTGCACTCAATCCCTCTACCAATTGTGCAGCTACATGCTGCATGCAGTCTGGGGTGTCTGGGGTGTGCCTGCAGTATGGCCATGCACTAAGGTGTGGAGTGCCAGAGAGGGGGCACAGGATACGCAGCAGGCTTGCTAATATCTTTGCATGCCCCTAATGACATCCGCCAGCTGTGGCATGACAGGGAATCCTCACCATGCTGCCGCAGCCACCGGTTTTACAGGGAGGGCTGGGGCAGCCATTTGGGCACTCACCCATACTTTTCAAAATGGTCCAGTCCCACACTTCTCAGAGAATCCCCTGCTCACATGGAGCAGGGGATCCATTTTGGGAACAGGATGGACATCCGATTGGATGTCCGCCTGTGTGTTTGATCTGCCCCTCCCCATGCAGCTGTACACTGGGAGGCGGGGCTATGGACAGGTGCCCTGTGTGGGCGAGTGGTTGTGCATACCATGCACTCTGAGCTTGTACCCAGGTGCAGAGCTATGTGGACCAGATATGCATGAATCACGTGTACCTGGACTGCAATAGTGCATAGCCCCCTTCATTTGCTTCAATTATTTCGGCCCAGATCAGTATTTTGAAAATTGTTAACTCTGAAGAGTTTTCTGCCCTAAAACACAAAAAAAGGAAATAGAGATGATGTTACGTTATGTTAGGGGGACCCCTGATGAAGCTCCACCTGAATGAACTGCAGGGCTACCTGGACCATGGGTGTTGGTTGTTACCTCTGTTAGAGTTGAACTGCTTGCCCACAATTCGGTTTGCAATAAAATGTAACATCAACATTATTTGCCATTTCACTTGCATTTTATGTTTCGACAGTTCTTCCCCATCCTGGGTGGAGAGCTGCAACCTTCTTTGATACTTGTTTTGTTTTACTGGGATTGCTTATCCAGGTTGTTGCACCTGAATCCTGCACTGGAGCACATGTGCAAACCCAGTTTCTTCTTAGGAATATTAGTGTAAGCAACCCCCAGTGTCTAGGGGTTTGCCAAGTGGTAACTTCCTGGGGGCACTCACAGCCAGACACACAGTCACAAGGACTGACTCATTTACTTGGTTCTGAAGATGGTCCGGTGTTGACAGTTTCTTGGGGTGCTAACAGCTGTAGGTGGCAACTGAGGTTAGCAGATCACAGAGTTCCACACTGATTAAGTTCCTTGTCCACAACATGTAAAATGCAAAAAAACAGATTTAATTTGAGACTAAATTAGCCACCCATGAAGCATGAGGAACAGTTCAAATGGTGGGCTTTCCACATAGCACAGGCCGCTTCCATTCCGCAGCCAATATTTGATCCAGAGATCTTCACCGCTACATTCTCCTAGGAGCTGAATCAGGCTCCAACTGATGGTGCCAGCAGACTTCCTGGGGCTAAAAGACTGCAGATGAACAGGCAGCTTCCATTCTTCCTCCTGCACACACTTCAATTCACTTACTAAGGCAGGTCACAGCTCACTCCATTATCACGCTGACATTACGAGCACCCTTGGAAACAGCAGCTACAGACGAGCTGCTCCTGGTGGTCTCATCTACTCAGTGCACTGCAATCATCAGGACTGTTGAGACGCTGCTGCCCAGCTGGACACAAGACAAGTCCCAAACCAGTGACTGGGATGCAGGCTGCCACCACTGCACCCCCAATGAACTGGGCTCCCACCACTGACCTGTGCACCCAGGAACCCATGTCAGCTGACCAGGCCAAAGGATACAGGGACCCTCCATGTTCACCTGCCCCTGCGCAGAGATCACGGATGCAGGCTCCAGTACCCTCGGGCTCCAGCTCCCAACCTCCAGAGGCATGGAGTCCCTGGCCCCTGCAGCGGTCAATGGAATGTTACCACAGCCCTGATGACCCCAGCCACACACCAAAATGTCAAGGGCTGTGGGCGGGGTGGTAGTGCTGCCCTGTCCACAAACCAGAGCCCTCTGGCGAAACTGGCCAACCCCTTCACTGGGCATTCTCTCTGCAGGCCACTTTCTCCCTCCTTTCTGGCATCAATCCCACCCTTTATACTACCTGTGACTCAGGCCCCGCCTGCCATCAGGCAGTCCCAAACCCCATGGCAGCATATCACAAGGACACAACTAGTAAGCTTCCATAGGGGCTCTACATTAATAAATAGGAAGAGAGAAGGGAGGGTCGCTGCAGACCAGTTAGGGTCTATAAGACGGACTAGGCAGGGAACATCTGCCAGACTAGGTAGGCCAAGTGATCCTTTCTGCCAACAAATTCTATGTTTCTGTGTTTCTAATTTCCTATCTATCTCACCATGTCCCTTGCCACATCCAGATCCTCCATCTTCTTCAGCAATCTTCTGAGTCACCGAGTTGAAAGCCTTGATGAAGTCAAGTAGAGTACATCACTACATGACCCCTATCCAATATCCTCATGACCTAGTCAAAGAAAACTATCAGGTTGGTCTGACAAGACCTCCTGCCATGAGCCCATGCTGTTTACTATCCTGAAGTCCATTGCTCTCCAAGTACCGGTAGTCCAAGAGGTTCTCTTGACCAATGATTCCATCAGCTTACCCAAAACAGAGGTAAGACTGGTATGTCTGTAGTTCCCCACTTGCTCCTTGTTCCCCTTCCTCTTATGGAGTGGTACTGTATCTGCTACCTCCCAGTCTTTTGAAACCACTCCCCATCTGTAATGAGCTACCTAATAGTCCTACCAGGGGTTCAGCCAGTTCTGCTGCCTGTTCCTTGTGTACCCTTGGATGCATCCCATCAGCCCTGGGGTCTTATCTGTCTTTCAAGCTGCTAGACCTTTCCAGACCCTTTTGCTAGTAAATACTGGCTGCCTTATCTCCAGGACCTCTTTATATGCTGCTGTCTTCCTTATAAGACAGAGCAAAAGTAAGCATTAAGAACGGTTGCCTTTTTCAAGTCCTCTTCTGTTACCCCACCTCCTCAGATAGCCTAACAGTTCCCTTCTTTTTTCCATACTATACTTGATGAACTGCTTTTCCCCATTCTTGACCTCCTCTGCAATATGCAAATCAGTGTCTGCTTTGCCTCCTAACCACCATCTTTGCTTCCTTATTTTTCAATTGGTAGTCCCCTATTTCTCCTTCCTCTGCATTTCCTTGTACCTGGTGAAGGCCTTTGGGCCTCAGTGCTTTCCTGACCCTTTCCAAGAACCACATTGCTCTTTTGTATCTGTTTCTTTTGGTTGCAGTTCTGATGCATAACTTAGATGCCTTGAAAATGGACCCCTAATTGCCTCCCATCTCTCCTCCACAACTCCAATGCTGTCTACCCTGACTAATTTGTCCCATACCAATTTCCTCATCCTGTTGAAGTCTGCCTTTTCTGAAATCAAGGACCTCAGCCCTTGAGTGGAGCTTTTCTGGTACCAAGGGCCAGCTTGAACCAAACAGACTTATGGTTGCTGGACCCAGTGACTTCTACCAGCACTCCTTCTTCCACCTCCGGGTTGGCGAGCACCACGTTAAGAATGGTAGCCTGCCTGGTGCATTCCTTCACCAGCTACACCAGCAGACAGTCCTGGAATGTATCCAGAACTCCTGACTTCTTGTGCTCTTGGCATGTCCCAATCAGCATCCGCAAGTTCAGGTCACCCACCCACCAATAACTCCCCTTTGCCACTGCCCTTCCTAGTTCTTCCTCAAGCTCCCTATTCCTCTCTTTCCTTTCTCCTGGCAGTGTATAAATCACCCCCAGCTGTAGTTTCTTGCCTGAGGCCACCTTGATCTGCACACATACTGATTCTGTCTGCCCATTACTTTCCCTAAGTATCCATCTTCCACAACCTCGATGCATTCCTTCACATAATGGACTACACACCCCCATTACATTTTCCTCTATTCCTCCTAAACATAGTGTAACCAGGGACTGCCAGGTCCCAGTCGTTATTTTCTGAGGCTCGAGTTTCTGTGATGCTAGAAAGTTCATCTCAGATTTCTGCCATCATTATCTGGAGCTTGCTGATTTTATGACCCAGACTCCTGGCATTAAGGCAACCCCTTCCATCTGTCTCCTGATTTCCTTTTTTTTTTACTAGCGTTTCTCTCTTATTCTTCCGTAGTTTCCTTGACTTCTTGTTTTTCATGTTGATTCTGCGAGCTTTGTGAGCCCTCCTTCCTGGTCCCTTTCCCTAGCCCAGTTTGGATCTCAGTCTTGTTTGTGCCCACTCTGCTACAAGCCCCCAGATTAGAGGTGTATTAGTTAGGTCCTTCTCCTCTCCTATCACTGTGGTTCCTCTAGCCTCAGTCTCCCCCACAGTCACTTTAACTGCAAAATGAAGACGTCAAAAATTTCTGGAGGTGGTCAGAAACCTGGCAACTAAAATTCAATGTGAAAAGTGTGCGGTGATGCACCTGGGGCAGAAAACACTTGAGCAGCTTATACCCTTGGAGGGGAGAAATCAAGGAAACAGAGCAGGAGAGGGATCAGGGATTATTATATGGAGCACTCTTAAGGTGGGGAACCAGTGCAGTAAGGCGGTGGAAAGGCAAATGGTATGTTGGCCTGCATTGGAAGGGCATAACTAGCAGAAGGAGGGAGGTGCTAATGCCGCTGAACAAAACAATGGTGAAGCTGACCTGAGTACAGGGTACAGTTCTGGAGACTACACTTTGTAGGGACATTGAGGGGATGGAGAGGGTTCAGAGAAGAGCAACCAAGATAGTGCACGGATGCGGGAAAACATATGAACAGAGGTGGAGGGAGCTGAATATATACCCACTAGAGACTAGAAGGGAGAGGGGACATGATTGAAACTTTTAAGTATTTGAAGGATCAATAAGGTAAAGGAGGGATGCTTGTTCAAAAGGAAGGAGGAGCTAAAACAAGGGTGCATAGCCTCAGATTGAAAGGAGGGAAATACAGAGGCAATGTGAGGGGAAGTTCTTCACAGAGAGAGTGGTGGAGGCCTGGAACAGGCTACCAGATGAGGTGGTGGGATCTGAAATGGTGGGGGGTTTCAAGAGGGCATGGGACAGACATATGGGGTTGGGAGGAGGGGGGAGTTCTGAGCCAGTAAAAGAGAGGAGGGGGAAAGGGGTGTATGAGGGAAGACTAGATGGGCCGGTGTGGTCCTTTTCTGCTGTCAAATTTCTGTGAATTCTGGCCCAGCCCACTGGCTCCCTCTCATTTCAGGTGAAGACTTTCACTCTTGAAGAGCCTCCCGTCAGGGTCACAGGTACAGCTATAGCTTTGAGAAGCCATGCCTAGCAGCTTGAAATGTTGGTGTCTTCTGTGTTTTCCGAGGCTCCAAGTGCCTATGTCAATATACAAGCATGCTAACATATGAAATTACCAGCAGATACAGGCCTATCGGTCTGTCTAGTCTGCTCTAGTGTGCAGCACTTCAGTCTTTCAGACTGCAGCTGCCCCACTTGCCTCCCCTTCCCACTAATTTTGCCCATGTATCCTTCACTCCCCACTGCCCCACACAGTTTGAACTTTCCCTTTGAACCTGCCCACCATCCACAGTGATATCACCTCCTCCGCAGCACATTCCACCCTGCCACCACCCTTTCAGTGAAATAGTACCTCCTCATTTCCCTCCTGAATCTGCCTCCTTCCAACTTCAGACTGTGCCCCTGGTTCCTTCCACCTTTTAATTTGAAAATATTTCCAGTGCTTACTCTGTTCATACCCTTCAGATACTTGAAGGTCTCAATCATATCCCCTCTCTCCTTCTATCCTCAAGGGAATACATATTGAGCTGTCTCAGTCTCTCCTTATAATGTTTATCCCCAATCCCAGGATCATTTTCATTGTGCAGGCTGTACCCCTCAAATATCTTGATGTCCTTTTCAAGTAGGAGCGCTATTACTGCACGCAGTACTCGAATTAGCGGCCTCACCAGGGACCTGTACAGGGCAGGACAACTTCCACTCTCCTAGAGGTAATTCTCATGATGCACCCAGAATGCTGTTGGCCTTTGCTGCTGCCTTCCTGCACTGGGCTGAGTGCTTTATTTCCCTGTCACTAGTACACCCAGATCCTTCTCCTCCTTGACTTGGATAACTGCACTCCCCCAACCAGCAACTATTTCCAGTGTTCCTGGTTCCCAAGTGCATGACTCTGCACTTCTTGGCATTGAACCCAAGTTGGCATGTGTAGACCATTCCTCCAGTTTTGCCAAATCCTCTTGGACTACTGTACTGCCTTCCCCTCATCAACTGCCACACAGATCTTGGTGTCATTGGCGAAGAGACTGATCTTACTGCTTTATCCAGCCTTCCTGCGATCGGCAATGAAAATGTTAAATAGCACTGGTCCCAGCACTGAGCCCTGTGGGACCCCACTTGTTACTGCCCTGGGATCAGATCCTTCACCCCTCTACTACCTTCTGCTGTCTATCCTGCAACCAGCTCCTGACCCATCTAACCAGTTTTCTCCTGCTTCCTGGTTGATCAGTTTGCTGGTCAGCCTATCACGCGCACTGAATCAAAGGGCTTGCTGAAGTCTAGGTATAGGACGCCCACCGCATGACCCTTGTCCAGTGCCCGATCACCCAATTGAAAAAGTCCACCAGATTCACCTGGTGGGATCTGCCAGAGACAAACCCATACTGTCTGCCATCCTGAAGATCATTATCCTCCAGAAATTTTACCAGCCTTTCCTTGAAGATAGTCTCCATTAGCTTTCCCACAATTGCGTTGTGACCCAGTAAGAACAAGCTACCTGGAACACTTCTAACTGACAGCAGGAATCAGTCCCCCGATAATGTAAACAAAGTGAGTTGCATTACAGATAGACTTTTCATCCCACCTGTGGTGGGTCCGAGGGCTCAGGGGGCTCCAGAGACAGTAGAGGTGCAGCATGGAGTTCCCTGGTCCAACGTGCCAGCCTTCGGAAGAAAAATACAGATTCTAAGAGTGGAGTTGAGATTGCACAGGTATTGAAGATGCCAGAAAGGTAGGACATAACTTTCCTGCCTTGTATGAAGTGCACTGGTCTTGATGTTAGCGCTTGAGGGTACCCTCCTTTATTGCCCTGGACCATCTGTGAAAGAAGTTATGTCCCTAGATGGGGGCATGGAGGTCCGGCATGCCAGCCTTTGGGGAGAAAATCCAGATTCTGAGGGTGTCTGCCTCACTCGCCGCCACTGGCTACCGGCTATCCCAGTGGCAGAGGGAGGGCATGGGCCTCAGACAACTAGTCGGGGATCCTCCATGGCCCGGGAACCTCACCATGGCCCCTGTCCAGCAGTAGCCCACAGGCTTCTGTTGACCAAGTCAGAGCCTGCCTTGGGAAACAGAAGTAAAAGCAGCCTACTAGGAGTGGCTCAGAGCCTGGTCCTGCAACAGCACCAGCAAGAGGGAGCGTTGGAGGTCAAAAAGAGTTAGAATAGCCAAATGAAGAGAAATATGTCGGCAGAACTTTTCAGTTCCAGGACTATATGGTGATAAGGGCCATTCCTAGGCCATACCATTGCCCTGTGATCACCCTAGCAGACAACACCCCACAGCTCCCGGTCCAAGCTAAGACCCTCTGGACCCGGATGGATAGGTTAAACTCAAGATCCCCATTGAATTAGAAATATCAATGGGGATATGGCTACCAATGGGACAAGCCAGAGGGACCTGCCAGAATAGAGCCAGGTCAAAGGTGGGTCCGAGAAGGCTACGGGTAGAAAATTCTCATTTGAACTATCCTTATGTGCCAGAACAGATTTGGGTCATCATTGAAGAGATGAGGGAGGACTGGAACAGATGGAACACTTAAAGAATTGTCCAGGTGGAGGAGGTGCCCCATCTCAGCAGTTGATTCAGCAGGCATGGTCGATGTGTCTCACAGGGACCTATTCTGGCCTAACAATGTTCAAGCATTTTGCTTTGGTCCAGGACTTGGCTGGGACTCGGACCAAATATTATATTCTGCACCAGGATTCCTTTGGTGATATGACCACCAAGCCAGACCCATAATATTATTTCTGTCCAGGTGGGGGCCTACATCCTAGGCCTTCTGGTTTGGGACTTATGAACTGCACCAGGCTGCTCTACAAGGCGAGTTATGGTGACTGTATACAGTTATTTTCTTAAGATCAAAGCCCTTAAATTTAAAAATATAATATTGTTATTGTGATCATGATAAAATATGTTTGGGAGACTGGTGAGAGGATGTGTGTGTGAATGTGTGAGTGAGGAGTGGTCTGGGGACTGTGAAACTTGTTTTAAAATTTGGTGGGAGGCATTTGGGGAAAGCTAAACAGTATCTACCTCATTATTGTTGTTTGCAGATGCTTAATATTGAAAAGTTTAATCATTATGAGAAATAATTGAAATTGTTTGTTAAAGAAATAATGAAGGTTGTTTGCTAACCAGTTAGTTTATCTCCTGGCGATGTAGGTTTTGAGATTTTAGAAATACTTTGGGCTAGAAAGGTAGGTTGAGTGGTGCCTTGTGGCCAGGCATTTGGTGTTTCTATTACCAGAAGGCAGGGGAGTGCATATACCTAGTAATGCGATGGGAGGAGACCATCACTGGGTCCTTGCCATCATTCCTGGGTGGGGGAAGGTAAGCCCTCCTTTAAGAGGGCTTATGCTCCCATTAAGCATCTCTTTCCCCCCTCTACTCCCCCCCCAGAGCTAGGGAATGTGTTAGTGCTCTGGGATATTAGTGCTGGACACCCCAAGGTGGCAGAGAGTAGGTTGTAGGGAGTATATAAGGGAACAGACGGAAGTATCGGGGCCTTTTCAGCCCGGCATTAGGCCTGGGATGGATGGAAAGGCGGCCTGGCAGGGATCCCGAGGAAGATGAACAGCAGAAGCTGGAGCAGTTTAGGCCATCAGTGAGAAGGCAAGACAGCCCATAGCATGGGGCTGTGTGTAGTGGAGCAGGGTCGGGTTTTGGGGCTGCTGCACCTGTGGGGCCGATAAGAGGAGAGGCTCAGTGAGTGAAGGTGGCAGGTGCTACAGTAGCACAGTGTTCAGGTGCCAACCTTGAAGTGGAGTTCTGGGGCCTAGGTCGTAGTGAAAATCCTGGCTCCCCTGGCATGGGCCAGGCCAAGGGGTCCAAGTAGGGGAAGCAGCCCGCTTCCGCACTAGAGTTTTGGGGAACAAACCAGTTCCAGTGACAGAGTGGGTAACCCAGGTAAGGAAGAAAATGTTTGGCTTACAGATCCAGAGAAGCCAGGAGATTGTAGGGATCTGAGTTCAGGAGGTCTTGGGTAAAGCATCCGAGAGAGAGAGCAGAAACAAAACTTGCTTGTGACTGCCTTAAGAGTCATCATTTCTACTGCCTTAAAATGTCCAGCCAGTATGTGTAAAGTTTGATTAGCCCCATGGAGCTGCTTTATTTATTTAAATGAAGTGTTTGACCTCTGCATTGCTGGGAATCATTGGCTGTGTGGGAGAAAAGTAAAGAAGCTAGTTGGGAGGAAATAGCAGTGATATGCCTCATTTAAACTGAGATGGGAACAAATGAAATGAAATCCTTCTTCTTTTCCCTTTATGTTTAGTCACATTAATTTTCATGAGTTGCATTCCAGATAGAGTTTTCATCCCACCTGTGGCAGGTCCGAGGGGCTCAGGGGGCTCCAGAGACAGTAGAGGTGCAGCGTGGAGTTCCTGGTCCAGCGTGCCAGCCTTCGGGAGAAAAATCCAGATTCTGAGGGTGGAGGTGAGAGTACAGGTATTGAAGACACCAGAAAGACAGGACACAACTTTCCTGCCTTGTATGAAGTGCATTGGTCTTGATGTTAGTGCTTGAGGGTACCCTCCTTTATTGTCGGACCATTTGTGAAGAAGTTAATGCCCCCTAAATGGGGGCATGAAGGGGCTAGTTACATTTATTTTACTGTTATTGATAATAATAAAATGCTACTTAGAATTTTATAACTGCTCTTGGTCTTCCTATGCTTTCTGACCTTTGCCTCGATGAGAGATGGTGTCAGACTAAGTGGGATTTACGCTGTGCATACTCTGAATCAGGAGTTTTGTGGATGGGTACTAGACCTAGTACCAGGAAAGCATAGAGAAATGTGGATTCCCCAGCAGCAAGTTCAGAAGTGATTAACAAAGGAATGGCAGCCAAACTAGCAGAGGCAGAAGTCCAAGCTGAGACTGTACAGCCAGCACCAGTAATGGAAAAGAAGAACAGCCAATGACAGAACCTGAAAGCCTGACTGCCTCTTTTCAAATAGTGGGCTATACAACATAAAAGAGATTGAGAAGCAGAGAGAAAAGAGATTCAACATTTAGAGGCACAGGAAAAAGAAGAGATGCAGTGATAGGAGCAACAGAGAAGAGATGCAGTGAGAGGAGCAGCGATAGCTGGATGCCTTGCAAGCTATTAAAGCTGGAGGATCTGTCACAGGTCCAGCGGAGCAACAAGACACAAACAACTTAAAACATATTAAACTTACAAAGTTGTGTCCCTCGGATGATATTGAAGCATACCTGACTGTGACCGGGTTGTGTGGGTGGGTAAATGAGTGACACAAGACCTCGATTTATGGTTACACACCTTTCTTGGTGTGACGCTTGTTAGTCCAAAGGACTTATTTTTTTGTAAAAGATATATACAAAATAAATAGCAACCATAAATGAAAATGAGTCTTAAACTTCAGATAATAAATTATAAGAAGAAAATAAAGAACAAAAGAAAACAGCTCGGTTAGGCCATCTGTCTGGGGATGATAAGGGACGTATGGACAGCTACTATACCCAGCAATCAATATAATTCCCTTAATAATTCTGCATTGAAATTGGAACCTTGGTCAGTCAGTATCTCCTTTGGTATGCCTACCCTACTGAACAATTTCACTAGTTCCTCTGCTTTTGGAAGTAGCGATTAACTTCATGGGGATGGCCTTGGGGTATTTAATTGCATAGTCACATTTGACCAATATATATTAGTTCCCTTGGAGCTTTTTATTGAGCAGGCCCACCACATCCATCCCAGTCCTTTCAAATGGGGTTGTCACTAGGGATAAGGGTATCAAAGGGACTTCCTCCTTCTTTCCTACTTGGGCCACAAGCTGGCATGCCTCACATTCTCTACAGTATCTGGCAACATCCTCATGTATTTTAGGCCAAAAGAAATGCTAAGTTAGCTTACCCAGTGTCCTGTCTCTTCCCGGATGCCTTGCCCATGGTAGGTCATGGCTCAAATATAACAAGTCATCTCTAAAACAAGAGGGTACCAACAATTGCTCAACCTCTTCTTTAGTCACTGGGTTTTCCACACTCTATACAACAGATCATGTTTCATTATTATGTTTGGGGCCCCTGGGGTTTGTATTTTTCCCACCTGTATGTTCAGGGGCAATGTGAGGAAGTATTTTTCACAGAGAGGGTAGTGGATGCATGGAACAGCCTTCCTGAGGAGGTTGTGGGGTCTAAAACTGTGGGAGAATTCAAGAATGGGACAGACATAAGGAAATTCTTATGGAGGGTAGGAAGAAATAGGCTGTTGGTTAACTAGGATCTGCGCTATCCTGTAGGTAGGAAATGGGCAGACTAGATGGGCCAAGCGGTCCTTATCTGCGTCAAAATCAATGTTTCTATGTTTCTGTTGGAAAAAAGGCTGCAACCCTACATTATTTTATGTTTGCTTGTACACATGTGCAAGAAACATAGTGCCACCATCTAGTTTTCGTGGGTGTGCCTCCCCACTTCCAGTGCCCTACTCCTTTGCAAGCACGGCCGCATTCATGCCAATGAATGTCGGAGCTGTCTATGACAGCCGCTTAGATGCAGTGGTACAGTTGAAAGCTAAAACCACTGCAATCAGCAGTGTAACGGTAGGCAATTTGCATACTGCCATCGGCAGGTAATTTACATATTGCCGTCGGCAGTATGCAAAGTGCCTACACTCTGCACTGCATCTGTACAGCTGTCACAGGCAGCTTTATTTTGTCTACTCTCCCCTCCCAAATCACTACTTTCAAATTCTAATTTAATCCCCTCAAAAGTTCCTCCCATCCTAAACTATATTCCTTTCGGAGCAGTACATGTGCTTACAAACATTAAAAACTAGATAATTCTAGCTGCCTATGATCCGCTTACACAGTGTGATTCTGCGCCCTGTGCAAAGCCCACGCTGACAGGACGAATTAGTACTTGAAAAAAAGTTTGGCTTTTTCACTCTTGCTCTGTTTACGTCCATGTGAGTTTCAAACAATGACAGTTTCACCCTCATCTAACCTATAGTAGTAATGGAAACCACCACATTTAATGCTCCGGAGCAGTTGCTCCGCATTCAAGGTGTCAGACCATATAGACACTCTACTGTTCAACCAACCTAAAACACTTGGAATACGGTGACTGAAACAAAGTATCCCTAACTCAATCCATTCTCGCAAACCGATTTCAAACATAAACGTGCAGGCCAGCCACCCGCCTGCTTGCTTTTAGTCAGTTTGACATGACTTATGCAAATTTATTTGTCCAAAATACACATCATAAACAACAGAACATGGGAGAAAGAGCAAAATGCATGTGGGCATGGGAGATCCAAGAAGTTAAAAGAAAGTTAAGACGGAGCAACTAAAATGCCCTTAGAATTCAAATAGCAACTCACCCGCTTGAAATGGTTGCTCAATGCAGAATCTGATCATTTCGGTCCTTATTGCATTCACATATACAAGCGATCTTGTGTACCAAAAAGCATGCAACAGCCACACAATAAATAACAATATATTACTTCACCAGGGACTATCTTCTGATAGCAGTCTAAAACTCCTATTCACATGGAGGAAAGCATGGATATATGGCATAGATTTAAAAGACAGGGTTCCTCTCACCTCTGCCATGGCAATTTCTTGTGATGGCTGACGGGTGCCTAACTGTGAGGCTCCACTGCCCCCCAAAATCCTTCCAGCTGCCATGCTGAGCCCACCCCAGCGGCAAAAGTCCTGCATAGTCTACACAAACATAAAACACCTGGGAAAAAAAAAAAGGTCCCTCATTGACTGTCTCACCCCCACCCCTAACCCACGTGACACCCTCATGCACTCCACCTCCCCACACTTCTCGGATTCTATACTTACCTCCGGAGGCCAGCGAATGATCTTCAGTGGACTGGGAACACATCTGCACTCTTCAAAGCCGACTGCATGAACTGAAGAAATGCCGTAAGCTGTATAATGGCATAAATGTTTTTTTCAATGTGGTGCATATCTCGGTCATTTTGGGAATTTTTCGCCAAATTTTCAACATGAGGTTCTTGGGGCCCCACCTTATGAACTCAGTCACTGTCACTTTGTTATTCAGTCCCTAAAGGTGATTTCGTAGTCACCGCGTGGAACCACCTTTTGGGACCAAGTAATGAAATAACAGTGTCCAAGTTCATGAGATAGACCCCAAAACCTATGTTGAAAATTCTGAGGAAAATTCCCAAAAATGACTGTTTACAAGGGTGCATTATGGTCTTTATGCACGCCAGAATTTCAGAATTTTTAATATTACTCCAGATTTTCACATTGCCATTTTACCACACCTCCTTATGAACAGTCCAGCTATCATTTTCATATCTCACCCAAAATGTATTTGTGCACATGTAGCGGTCGGTGTGCAAAATAAATGTTCGGGACACATTAAGAAAATCACAGTGACACTGGCCATGAGTAGAGGTGTTAAAATGGCTATGTTGAAAATTTGGTGATAAAAGTCCTTAAAATAACTCTGTTACGGGCATGCATTGTGCAATTTCCACGCACCCTCATAAGTTCATGAATTTGTAATATTTTCTGTCTATATTTTCAACATTGACATTTTTCCACACTTCCTTATGAACAGTACAGCTGTCATTTTTCATACCCTAGCTGAAATGTGTTTTCGCACTTCCGCACAGAGAATAGCGTGGTCGCTGTGGGAAATTAGGTTCGGACAGATTACGAAATCAGAGTGACACTGTTCATAAGCAGAGGTCCCAAAATGTCTATGTTGAAAATCTGCTGTAGAAAATCCCCAAACTACTTACATTACGGGTGTATGTTGCGCAGTTTCTATGCACACTCGTGACTATACCAGTTTTTGTATATTTTCACTCCAGATTTTCAATAATGCCATTTTTACACCTCCTCATGAACAGTACACCTGTCACTTTTCACATCCTGTTTGAAATGTGTTTCCGCATGTGGCGCCAAATGGCACAGTTGCTCTGCAAAATCACCTTTCCATAACGGACTGATAGTGTCACTGTTCATGTGGTGGGGTCACAAAAATCCATGTGGAAACTTGGATAAAAATATCAAGAAACTCCCAGGGCATTAGGGTTTTCGACCATAACGCCCTACTCTGTAGGGACTGATAGGCATCAAGGGTGTGACTTGGGATTGTCGACAGTCATGCTCATGCCATTTCACCCTCACCCTCACTCCTGCAGCCACTGACAGGCATCAAGTTGCTCCTTGGACTCTTTGCCCCAGAGTTCACCCCATTCTCCCATATTATGCCCATTTCAGCGTATTTCCTTATGGAATGAGGTGAATGTAAGCCCAAACACCTGTAGCACACCTTGACACTTGTCAGTGTCTGAAGGGTAGTGAGGTGAAATGTCATGACCGTCATGGGGCGACGCACCCAAAGGCACACCACAATGCCTGTCCATCTCTGCAGAGTGAGGGTGGAGTTATGCAGTTCAATACTTCACTGCCATTCCTATACTGCATCTGTCTAACTAACTCCTGCACTTCCACTGCTAATGCCAGCAAGCAAACATTCGGCATTGACAAATGCTTGTTTTGTTCAGCTACAACATTGGCTTTCACAAAACATTTTGTACATTTTCAGGGGTTAACCCTTTCTGTTTATCATGCCGTTGTACCTTCTTCTTCATGTTGTGGGACAGTTTGGTTTTCCCAGGTAAATCAACCACCTCATCCTTAAAAGGAAATATGTCCTCTAACTCTTGTTGTCTCTTCTCCTGTGCTCGTGTAGTTACAGCAGCGACAGTTCCTTATCGGGCATTAAGCTGGTAAAGTCCAGAAAATCATGCTCCGATAACCATTGGTACTGGCAGGTGTGGTACCAATCCTGTTGCCAAGGTGGTTGTTCTTTCCTTCACCACCATGTTTACTGCCACCATGGGTATATATGGGTAGCTCCATGAACGCATACCACACTCATAGGAGGCCCTCTTCCTTCTTGGTAACTAATTCTGGGCAGATTAACGCTTGTTTGCTTCCAGAATCTATCAAGGCTGTTACATTTTGTTTTCTACCTTTACCTCAGTAAAAAGTAACTGGGATTTAACAATGCCAGATGTGTTGTTTCTCCTCTCTAATTGGGCAAAATGTGCGATGTGTCCCTGGCCCTTGCAATTCTGACAGATAATGTCTGCAGAGAGGGTCATCCGCTAGTACCACCCTATTGTCTTGCAGGCCATCATATCTACCATCGTTGGCTGTTCATAACCTGGTCTCGCTTAGGGGTTGGTTTAGTGTTGGTACTTTCAATGATTTGGCTCCTCCTTTCTTTACATTCTGGTGGGCAGAGAGATAGTCATCCGCCAATGTGATGGCAATTTTGCTGTTTCAGGGTTGTGCTCCGTACCCATATCTGTACATCCTGGGGCAAGACTTGTAGGAACTGTTCACCCACTATGGTATCTACCAGATCGTCTACTGTTTTCCCCTCTGGCTATAGCCTTTTATTACACAGGTCTTGTAATCTTATGAAAACCTCTCCTGGTGTGTTTTGGGTCTGGAATTTTAAAGCCCAGAATCTTTGCCAGTATGTTTCGGTATTAATGTCATACCGCTTAAAATTTTCCTTTTGACTAGATCATATGTATTGGCCGTTCTGGCATCCATGTTACTATATGTTAACTGCGCCTTCCCAGTTAGGTATGGAGCTAGTCGTATCTCACCCACTGTGTCTGTGGCCATGCACTTGCCTGAGCAACCCTCTCAAAAGTGGTTAGATACCCTTTATATCATCTGACAATGTCATCTTTATCAGCTTGATATCCTTTGAGTGTGGGTCGGGCCTAACCCCATCCTGACCTCTACCTGCCCCCAAGTTATGTAAAGCCCATAGAGTCTCTGCTCACCTGGTATCCTGCCATCTCCTCTCATGATCCTTCTCTCATTCCATATCCATCTGTCTGATGGCCAGCCATCGTAGTAATTCAGGTAATCCTCTACGGTGGTTTCTTGAGGTACATCCTCCATTCCTCTTCTTCGATCCTCATCCTCGTCCTCATCCTCTTGATCCCTTGGTTTCTATGGTCTCACCACTGGTCCCAATCCGAGCATCAGGGTCTCTCCAGATTTCGCTACCTGGGTTCTGGTCTGGACTCCAGTTGCCATATCTCCCTTCGTCTTCATGTCATCATCGGACATGTCACTTTCCTTTACCCTAGTACCAGGGTTGATACTGGATTCTGGTTTCTCACCTATTCTAGACAACCAGATCCTCACATCTGACACCAAAATTCAGCACTGTGTGTGGGTGGGGTAAATGAGTGACACAAGACCTAGATTTATGGTTAACATACCTTTCTCGGTGTGATGTTTATTAGTCCAAAGGACTTATTCTTTTGTAAATGATATATACAAAAATACATAACAACCATAAACGAAATGAGTCTTAAACTTCAGACAATAAATTATAAGAAGAAAATTAACAAAAGAAAATCGCTCTTCCTTGAGCTCCAGAACTACCCTTTCTTAGTAATCCTGTCACAAAGTAGTTAATTTTTAAACACAATTTATTACGATCTTCTGTGCTATGAGACAACCTCTCCTTCTCACTCCAAGGTTGATCTGCCATTTCTGAGCACTAGGGCAGCTTTATACTCTTCCATAGAGTGTCATCAGGTCAGCTGATACACCCTAATCTGAATTACCATCATTCCTGCCCTAATACATACAGGTTGGAGGATCAGCTGGACCATGTGCTCAGATTATCATATTGGTATCATTATAAACACTTTTTGTATTCCTTTTGGCAGTACAGGACAAGATATAAACAAATACCTACTAATTGCCTGTAATTTGTGTAGATCCTCCCTCAACTCAAATGGAGTGACAGCTGTCATTTCTTATATAACAACCTCATCATGGGGCTGCTGGCTCCTAAGGGCTCATTTTTCCAAACTCCCAGCACTCAGGTAGGAACTCACTTTATTTCTTCAAACAGAAAGCAAACCCGTATTTAGTTCTATATGGCCAATGATTCTTCTGTGCACACATACAATAATAATATCCTTAACACCTTACAGCAGCTTCTAAACCCGTGGCTGAAAAAGTAGGCCGTCGGTAAAACATTTCAGTTCTGACATTTTCTCTGTGTCTATTTCACAAGGGGTTCTTTTTACTTAGCAAGAATGAATTGTTTCTTTAGGCGCACATCAAAGAAAGTGACAGCCTTGCACTTTCAGGGCACTGAGGCGCCGTGAGCAATCTCGTGGACTGTTTTAACACAGTCTCAACCTGTTTTACAATGGGAAGCCTTCCTATGCTATGGGCTTCTCTCCCGTGGCAGATCTCACTTCTCTGAGTTCCTGTTCGCTCCTTTACCCTCCGTAACTAGCGGCAGATGTTTCTCTCTCACCACAAAGCTAAACATGGCTCCTCTCAAGGAACAGACATCCCTGTCTTTACCAGATCCCACAGGGCTGGACTATAGCGCAAATGAGCATCGGGGATAATACATGAAGAAAAATATCACGCTCTGTTTTTCCTACTGGAACTCATGCTTTCCAAGGGCATATTCAATAACCAGCTCTTTCTTACTGGTTCTTTGGTTTCTTAGCTTGCAAGCATAAGGCAGGGATTAAAATGAATATACAGAGGGAACAGCCAAGTGAGTCAAGATACTATAATGGGTGGCCTGCCGTAATCGTAGGAAAGATATATTTAGATAGATAGACTAGATAGAAGTGCTACTGCAGTAGACTTTAGGGGAAAATAAATGCCAGCCTGCCAATGGCCAAAGCAACAATGGGCAATCAGGCTGATACCTTACCTGACAGGTAAAGCGACTTTGCTACAGCAGTTTGGACACTGCACAGTTAGAAAACTATGACCTTGTGAAAAGAGAAATCCTGAAAGATATGACATCTCTGGATTGACCTACAGGCAAAGATTCCGGTCTCTGAAGTACAGCTCAGTCGATAATCCTCAAGAAGCCTTCACTCAACTCAAAGAACTCCTTAAATGGCTCCAATCAGAGGGTAACACACTCCCACAGATCACTAATACACTTGCAATGGAGCAGTTCATCAACATCCTGCCTATAGACGTGCAGCTTTGGGTAAAAGAAATCTGACCAGAAAGTGGGAAAACACAGATGCCACAGCAGTGAGGTAACAACCAAGCACTGGTAAGACCCTCTTTTCCTGATTTAACTCCATGTCTGATAAGAAGTAGTAGTAGAACATTTTATTGATCAGCATAAAGCTGTATACAATATAACATTTTACAACACCACAAATACAAAATACATAAATAATTAAAACAGTGGACATAAACATACAGTATATCATGAGCATCTCTCAAATCCAGTTCAGAAGTACCATTATAGCAGCTGATGGAAACATATATGATACTTTTGTCGAAAATTCATAATGGCGCAGATCCATATTTTACAAGTGAGTTGTCAAAAGAAATTTTGCCAAATGTTCAATAGTTTTCTTATCCTTAGCTCTAAACAGATAATCCAAAAGAACAGAAGGGTGAGACTGAGACCACCAAGCACCTCACTCAACCTAGCCGTTCATAAAGAGGACGTAATAGGACCACATGTTTTAAATCATCTGTAAGTTCCATTCTACATTTACAAAATGGGGAAGGAACATCCTTCTCTTATATCTATATAGTATATGATTAGCTGTATAACATTCAGTTCTAAATCTTTATAAATTCTCCTTAATTTGGGACATGTTAACAATGAAAGATATGTCTCAAAACTGCATGAGGTCTTAAGCGTTTTATAGTAATCATGAAGCTTAAGCATAGAAAGTTGGGAAAGCAAATAATTCCTATCCAAATCACCAAGTCTCAATTTAACATCCTGCTTAATTTCTACAAAGGGTCTGAGATAAATTTTATAAAGAAGATGTCCCAGGCCAGCTGGCATTATTGTTTCCTTAATAAGCGTGATACAAGGTGTAATATCCCAAACTAGCCATTCTTATATTTTCTTCTAGACACATTCTTGGGTATCTGTTTTCAGGTAGGAGAAAAGTTTTAATAAGAATATGATTTGTTGCTCCTGTATGAGGGAAAGTAAAGAGAAGAATATGATTTGTTGCTCCTGTATGAGGGAAAGTAAAGAGCGCTGACCTAATTCCGCACCAAAATACATTTTGGGGTTTCTTGTGGTAGCATAAGAATGTATCTATATAAATTATTTCATATAATTTGTAACCTTCTGGTCTCTGTATATCCCTATACCTCAGAAGCATATAGCATGCTCATTCTTATTTTAGTATTAAGCACTTTCATAATTCCTTTTATTGAGGCTGTCTCCATTTTATTATAAATTTTTTAGACCATTTCCTGAAGATCTCATTTTATTTTAGATAGTATCCAGGTGTTTTGTCCAGGATAAACTACGGTAAATGTGATAAGAACTCTGAGTGGGGTAACAAATCTGCACCCAAAGACTTTATTTGCTATAACTGTAACAAGCCAGGCCATATTGTAAGAAACCGCCATAGAAATAAGGAGGGTAACATGGAGCAGATTTGTCCTTAGCAAACTGGGGCAAGTACTTAACAGATGTCAAGGTGAGAGATAAAACTGTGAAGGGACTTACTGATTCGGAAAGCAGACAGACCCTAGTGCAGGCTGAAGTGCTGGGAAATCACTGCAAAAGGACCAGGTACTGGTGTCATCTTCATCCATGGGGACACTCAATATGATCCCACCATCGAATGAACTCTGAATATTAATGGGGTGTCACATCAAATAAACTTGGTGGTAGTAACTAAGTTACCTGTACCTGTGATTACTGGACATGACTTTCCAGGATTTAGTGAGTTAATCACAGAGGAAGTAAAACCTGCAGTTTCAGCAGCTATGATTACAAGAGCTCAGGCAAAGAAAATCTTAGATGGTGGGGACTCTTTCCTTTCAGTGATTTTGATTCAGACTTGTTTGAGCATAGCTCCATAAACTGGAAGTTCAGGAAAGAAAGAAGAAACCTGAAGAAACAGTGGCAACAAAAGACTGATGGACATAAGGGGTTAACATATGAAAATGCTGAAACTAAACTGATAACTGATTGTGATTTTGTTTCAGAACAAGCTAACAATATTTCTCTCCAGAGTTATTTTAAGCAGCTAGGGTGAAACCAAAACAGGGTGAACTGATGTTTAAAAATGTAATGGGTTACTGCACAGAGTTTGGGTTAAACCTCAGACACAAGAACAAATAGAACAATTAGTTATACCACAAAAGTATAGATGTGAGTTGTTACAGATAGCACATGATAGTCCTATGGCTGGTCACTCGAGGAGGGATCGCACCTTGCCAGATTGCTGTACAGATTTTACTGGCCTGTAATTCCATGAAGATGTTGCTACATATTGCAGTTCCTGTGTTGAGTGTCAGAGAGTAGCCCCAGTGACAAAATAGACAGGGTGCCCCTGGTGCCCCTATCCTTGATAGATGTGCCTTTTGAGAGAATTCCAATGGATGTGGTTGGTCCCTTAGACAAAATAAAAGGGTAATAGATTTATCCTGGTAGTATGCGACTATGCTACTCCAGAGGCAGTTCCTATGCGACTGTCACAGCCCCAAAAGTGACAGGAGAGCTTGCCAAAATTTTCAACAGGGTGGGCATACCTAAGAAATCATTACTGATCAGGGTAGTAATTTTGGTGCTGCATTGCTGAAGGAGCTGTACCGATTGTTAGGTATTAGTGCCATAAGAACCTCCCCCTTATCACCCCTCAGACAGACGGTCTTTTTGAGCATTTTAATTAAACCCTAAAACACATGTTAAAAGGTTTGTAAAAGGGAAGGGAAGATTGGGACCAATTCTTCCTTCACCTGCTTTTTGCTTACAGAGAAGTGCCACATGCATCAACAGGTTAGTCACCATTTGAAATGATGTATGGTAGACAACCTAGAGGGCTACTAGATATAATAAAAGAAACATGGGAAGATAACCCCACTCAGAAAAATCTATTACATCTTATATGTGTGCCCTGAGAAAGAAGCTGGCAAAATATGTTGAAATTGCCCATAGTAATCAGGAAGAGACCCAAAACCAGCAGAAGGCATATTATTTATTTATTCAAAAGTTTCACCATGAATGGCATGCTGAGCAAGCAAATGCTTGTTTCTAGATGTGTCCTGGGGAAGAGGGGCGGAGGTAGAGTAAATACAGCAGCAAGGACACAGATACAATGTTATAAATAATACAATGATAAGGAGATACAAACAGCAACCGTTGACAACAGTAGTATAACAGTCAATTTAAACCAACAAACAGAAAAGTGCTAGGAATTAAATCTAAAATACACAATCAATCGAACGAGATAACAAAGAATAAGTGCTGACCTGTGTAATAAACAGAGAGGCAAAATATGGTGAGGGAGGGAATTAGGCACAGCTGCAGGAAGGGAAGAAAAGGTCCTTGAGAAGGAAGGTGAGGACTCAAGGGGAGGCAACGTGCCAGACAGGTGGGGATAGGGTGTCCATATTTTGGGAATTGGTGGGAGAAAGCAGCCTGGCCTGCTGAGGAGGATGTGGGTGGGATAGTTAAGGACGGTGGCCAATGTTTCTAAGGGAGTGTGAGGTAGGAGATTTAAGGAAATAGAGGAAGAGAGGGAAGGGAAGATAGCGTGAAACCAGAATTTAGCAAGAAAATTTGCACAGTGGATATGTTGCCTGTCCACTAAGGAGGAAGGGAGAGACTGGTATAGGGTGCAGTGATGGGTACGAGGAAGGCAAGCAAGAGTGAACTGGCAGGAGGAGTGGAAAAGAGAGTCCAGCTGGGTTAGGGAAGATTTGGGAGCGGCACTGTAGACTACATCCCTGTAGTCAAAATAGGTAGGATCATTTTCTGGACAAGAGCGTGGCAGGCCAGCACTGGAATACATCCATGATTCCAATATAGGCACCCAGTTTGATGCAGTTTTTCGTGGATGGCATCTATGTGTCCAGAAAAGGTGAGGTTCTGGTCAAGCCAGACCCCAATATACCTAAAGGAGGAATTGTCCTCAAGTAAAGTCTCATCTAGGAGATGGAAAGAGTGGAAGGATTGGAGCTGAGAGAGTCTCTGCCTTGTGCCAAAGGTCTTGGAGACTGTCTTCTTGGCATTCAAGAATAACTGTTTTGAGTGAAACCAGAGCTGATTATAATCATGGAGTAAAACAAAAAGTTTTGAGCCAGGTGAAAAGTCTTGCTATTGTTACCCACTACAAAAATAAACTGTTAATGAAGTGGCAAGGGCCTTATAAGGTGCTTAGATTTATTAAGACTGAGACCCTGTTAGGAAAAATCCTACCAAGATATACCATGCTAACGCCTGAAGAAATGGGTTGAAAAAAACCAAAGACTGCTTTGCTAGTTTTAGCAGAAAGTGATAAAGAAGATATTGATATAGTTTATGACAGACTGCAACTAACTGTAACTGCTGATGCTGTAAAGGTGAATGTTTCCTTAACCTCTGAACAAACCACAGAAATTGTGAATTTGGTAAAGACATTTAACAGTACTTTTACCACAGTGTCAGGCCGAGAAAAAGCGGCGAAGACATAATAGTGACAGGGAATGAACTCCCTATCAGACAAAAGACATACAGATTACCAGAGCGTTAAGAGCAGACTTGTTTAAGGAAATGCAATAAAATGAAAGAATTGGGTATCATAGAAGAGTCGAGAAGTGCTTGGTCATTCCATTGGAGACTGGAAATAAAAAGGGACTATAAGAATCTACCTGGATTTTAAGAAACTTAAGTGTCAGAATTGGACAGTTATCCTATACCATGGAGATGATTTGGTGGACCGATTGGAAGTGCTAAGTACATCAGTACCCTTGATCTCACCAAGGTTTACTAGCAGATTCCCTAGCTTAAGAATCCAAAGACAAAACTGCATTTGCCATTCCACTGGATTCTATTAGTTCACCTGGATGGTCCTGGATGTACTGGTCCAGACTGGAAAGCCACCTGGAATACCTATGAGTAGTTATCCAATCTATCAAAAGGTAGATCTGACAATTAATCCTACCAAATATGCATTGGGCATGCAGGAAACCAAATATTTGGGCTGTTTTGGGAAACGGAGGAGTAAAGCCTGAGATTTCTAAGATAGAAGTGGTAGCTAGCAGTCCTATCAGTAAAACAAAGAAACATGTCAGGTCATTTTCTAGGCTGGCTGGTATTATCAGAGATTTGATCCAACTTTGCCTAGCTAGCTACTTCCCTCACTGAACTCACAAAGAAATGGTCCCAAATAATGTAAAATGGACCCCAGAGAGTGATGAGGCTTTTCAAGCCATTAAGGCTGCATTTTGTTCAGCCCCATTTTAAGAAGCCCAGACTTTAAGAAACAATTTTGTTACAGACAGATGCATCAGAGGTAGGCCTAGGTGCAGTCTTGAGTCAGCATATACATGGGAAGGAACATCCCATTCTATATATCAGTAGGAAGTTGCACGATAGAGAGAAGAGGTACTCCACCATTGAAAATGAATGCCTTATGGCAAATTGGGCAACAGAGTCCTTAAGTTTTATTTGCTAGGAGCTGACTTTGTACTTTTACCAGATCACAATTCCTCTTTGGCTTAACCAAATGAAGGATGCAAAATTCCAGACTCACACAGTGGTATCTGGCACTATAGCCATTTAAATTTAAAGTGATGCACAAATCTGGGAAAGAGAATGTCAGTGTTGATTTTCTGTCAAGATATAGCTCAGGAATTGAGAATTCTGAAGATTGAAAAACAAAATGTTTGAGTTTAAACTTCTGTGTTTGCTATACTGCATCTGCACTGAACTGTAAAGGTTGTAAGCTACTGTTAGAAAAGAATTAACAGAAAGTTTTGGAAACCTGTTTTATTTTAAAACAGGTTCTCTCTTAAGAGGGGTATATGACAAGGTTGAATAAGGCCCTGTCCCATTTGTTATGCAGAAAGAGTTAAACACAAGGATCTGTTCTATCCTCTCCTTTTCTGCCTCTTGTCTATCTGGTTAGCAAATCAAATGTTCAGTTATTTCGAACTCCAGGGATTAACCTTGAGATACAGTACAAACTTATTTGCAGGGCTGGCAACAGGAGATGAGTTCTGGGACACATCTTCTAGTTTGTTATGTCTGCATGGAAATTGCAAAGTTCTAATACATTTTATGAGAAACAGGATGTCAGTTAACGAGCTGCTGTTGCAGATGTTAATTACCAGCAAAGACTTGTTATAAAAGTGCATCAATCTTTTGCTGGGGAGAGACTGAAACTTGGAATTCAAGATATCCTCAGGACGAAGGATTTTGTTTTCTGTTTATATTGCCTTTGTAAATAGTTATACTGAGCAATCTTTATTTTTTATTTTACTGTTATTGATAATAATAAAAGCGCTGCTTGTGAATTTTGTAACTGCTCCTGGTCTTCCTATGCTTTCTGACCTTTGCCTTGACAACATTGACCCCAAGGCTCCCCGGAGTTCCTTGGGCTGGGGTGCTCACAGAGACCGTTAATCCACAGTTTCAGTTGTTGTCCATGGGAGGCAGAAGTTTTGTAGGGGCCTGCTGGCAGATGATGTTCAGGAGACTCAGCTGAAAGGGGCGCATAGTGTTTCAAGGTAAGCATAGTACTCGGGCATAGTTCTTCTTCAACAGACTCAGCGCTTCTGCTACTGCTCCTAGATCACACGGCAAATAGGTTGTGCTGTTTATGGCTTTATTCTGGTTTCAGGTATGTCTTTTAACCTGAGGAGATAGGAGCCACTGGTCATCTTTTGGACCATGGGAGTGTGGGGGGTGCTGAGTGTCCTTTGGTGCAAGGCTCGCCATAACTGCAGAGCTAGCTAATGAAGGTTGCTGCTGACGAGGGACCCCTTTGGGGTGAGCCGGGAATCAGCTTATTAGATAGTTCAGCCTGGCCTCAGGTGAATTAAAATTACAGAAATCCCATAATGCACAATTCTCAGCCCAGCAGGATGAGATAAAGTGAAGGGACACCCAGTTGCTGCAGGCTCTATGTCATTTCTGTGAATGCCCATCGTTTCACAATAAGATCCTTAGAAAGTCCTGGAAAATCATAATAAGGCCCACTGGCCACCCAGATGCCCCAGCTCTCAGTACTGCATAATATATCCTCCTTTGCTTGGTACCTGAGAAGGCAGGCCAGTATTGGTCAGGGTCCCTCTCCTTTCATTGGTAAGGGTGCCAGAGACCTGTGGGCCTGCTCAGTTTTGAACCATAGATCTTCTGAAAGTTTGAACAGTGCGGGCAGTGTGTGACAGAAAGCAGATAGGTCATTTAGCCTGGCTTTCTCAGGGAACCCTAAAAAGCATAGATCATTATGTCACCCCTGATCTTCTAAATTATCTACATTTTCTTGCAGTTGGTGAATGATTTCTGTTTGCTCGTGTATTGAGCTTGGGGCGATGTGGAGTCTCTTCAGTGGTCAGGCTCCATTTATCTGTTAGTGTCAGCAGGTGATCTAGCTCACTGATCGCTTTGGTACTCGAGGCTGTGGTTTCTTTAATATCGTAAGCTCCTGCAGCAATCGTGACAAACATTGACTCTGCTTGGTCGATAGAAACAGAAGCTGCCATAGTGAAGTCATGTGAATGTTGTAGGCCGTGGCTGAGTGGAAAGTTCGTTGACATGCCGAGAGCTGGCCAGTGGTGCTGAGGGCTGAGGCACTGTTCCAGTGCCTTACCTCATGCCATGCTGGTGACTGGCATTTGGGAATGAGCTCTGAGTGCTGGGGGTCAGCAGGGGGAGGGCTGGGAGATGACTGAGTGCACACTGGGCTGCCACTGGACTGCTCTCATCTCCTCTATTGGGAGGTGAGATCCCTCACCTTGGCTGACACCCAATGGAGGCTACGTGGTCAGAGCTGAGGGCCTGGGGCTGACACAATGTCAGGTGGGTGGATGAGACTGTGGTTCTAGGACAGCATGTGCACCTCCACATGCAGGCACCTGCCATGCCGCCACAGTACTGGGTTCAGGGAAGAAACAAAGAAAATCCTATGTTTCTCACTGCTGTATGGGATGGCCCTGTTGCTTTTGGGCCCCACTCCATGCAGATCTCCACTGATGCAACAGTGGGGAGCGGCAGATGGGGCTGAGGCTACTGGTCAGGGGCCTGAAGACAGGGAGTAGGTGGCAGTGGAGGGCAAACAGCTATATATAAAAAAAAAAAGACAGGGAGCAAGATCACAAAATAGGCACATCGTTCGACTGCTGCCAACTCCCAGTAACAGGTAACATAGCTGTATCAGGTTTTTAAATGGGAAAACTGACAGATGATTCAGGATGATGTTTCTAGTTAATAGAGACTAGGGAATGGGCAGCCATCTTGTTTGAGACCAGGCTACTCCCTCCCATGGGGGTCAATTCTTGGGAGAGGGTGAGAGTCCATAGCTGTGGCAGCTGGGACTCCCAGGGGTGATGGCCTCTCCAGCTACATCTTAATGGTGGAGCAATCCCTACTGGTCCTTTACCTATGGGACCAAAGCCTGGAATAGGTGGAGATTATGTAGGCTCCCAGGCCTCTAAGTTGGCTACCGTCATTCCAGGGAGGTGGCTGTGCAAGAGCCCAGGTCAGGCTATGGTGTACTCTGTCTTGGGGGCAGCTGCGAAGTAGACACTGAGTCTAGGGATGGTTGGGTAGGCTGGAATCACTGGGTAGCTTCCAAGCAGAATGACCCTAATCATGTTTGTATTTCATGGCTGGTACTTTGAATCCTCAGTCTGGAATCTGAGCTTAGGTCTACCTTATGCTGGGACCTGTTTATTTTGGGTATGAATCCCAGAGCTGTTGTTCATGTTCATGTGCCCCAGGGTTTACATAGCCCAGAAGTTATGAGGATGCCAATTAAAGGGCCAGTGCCCTGACAAAATGCTCCTGGAATGGGGTGATGAAGTTCATAAAAGACATTTCTCACTGTAGGAGCTGAAGTACCTGAAACCCTCCTGGCTGGGATTTATGATGTCTTCCCTTTGTAATAATATGCTTATGAGTTTTACTTTAACTAAAATGGATTCTTTTGAACTTTACATTTGACTTGGACATTCAGTTACTAATTTTTATTTATGTATTTATTTCGTTTATTAAAGTCTAGGAATTACAACCCTTTGAATCAGGGACTCATTTACAAAGGCTCCACGTCAAACAAGGAACAAAGTCAAATACAGGAGATAATGGGAACAAATATAGAGAATAAAATACAGAGGCATATTTCATAGCAAACACTTAGAGCAACACCATAGGTGTGTACCGTACAGTTATACAATAGGGTCAAGGCATAACCAGCAGAGGAACTGGTCATTACAGGAACCGGGGTTATCAGCAGTCACATTTGGAGTTGGACATAACATAGTCTCGTAACTCAGTTTTAAAGGTCCCAGCCTTGGTGTTGAAAGGGTAGGACCAGGGATTTGGTTTTATCAGAGTGGAGCCCTGTACCAGAAGGATCTTTGACCAGCATTGGTTTTAACAAAGGGGATGTAGAGTGCAGTCATGTTGAGTGTCTTGTGGTCCATTTGGGTAAACTTGGTTGGAGAAGTGAGGACAGCCTGGGGAGATAGCCCCAGTTGGATTTTGCCTGCAGGCAGATCTGGTAGAATAGCCACCCCAGAAAGTTAAGCCATGATGATCGTTGGTAGAGGTCACATGTGTGCATGAGCCTGTCGCTGCCTGTGGCTAACCGCGGCAGGCCTTATTCAGGGCACATTTTATTGGGGACAGGGCAGAGTCTGAGGCGGCACCATAAATGACTATGCCATAGTCTACCAGGGAAAGGATGGAGCTTGAGATAGCTAGTCGTAGAGCATCGGGGGAGGCAAGGTCTGAGTTTATACAGGAGGCCAATTCTAATATTAATCACGAACACGTCAATGCTATGTGTTCATGGAAGAAGGGGCCGAGTCAAGGGTGACCCCAAGATATTTAAAGCAAGTGACTGGTTCAGAGTGGAACCCTGGGAATTTTGTATAGACAGGGTGGTCCGTAATGTTTATGTTGTGGATGGGCGAATATCATAACCTTTGTTTTTTATAGTTGAGGACAAGCTTGTGTAGTTACAAAGTGTTTGCCTGCTAACCAGTAATTTGCAGCACTCAATGGCTCAAAGATGTCTCTGTACCCGGACATCACTGCAGGCCCGGAGGTCAAGTAAGTGATGTTATCATTTCACTGGCTCCTTCCACATTGAACAATCTATACTGTTATCCCTAGGCCAGGAGAGGGTTACATACATACAAAATGCAAAGATACAGAGGGATACATATATACATAGTACAAAAGATATATTTACATTACATTGTAAGCCCTCATATTGATGGTCAGGGAAATATATACAGCTACAGTGCAGATAACGCTTACAATACATTCTCATCGATTAGCTCAAAATAGCTATGGTGCAACAGAGCAGAAGTATTTTACACACCAATACATTCACGACTGTGACAAATTTGACCATGGCAAGCAAGATTTCAGGGCAGGATAAACAGCATGAATAGATGCCACCTAAGGAGCAAAAACCCGTTTTATGTAAATGGCTTTAGTAATAAAAATGGGATGTACTGGAATTCAGTATTTGGGGAATGTTAAGAGATTTAAGTCTTACTAATGCCAAATGTAATTATTCTGCATGAAACCAGAAAACCATTTTAAAATACTGTGAAAGCAGCATGTCTTATTTGGACTTTCTAGCACAGTACACATAATGAAACTTAATCTGTGGCGATTTTGGTTTACTGGACTAAAGTCATGCAGTAATATTCATATCTAAGAACTTGTTGAAATTAATAACACAATAAAGCAAGTATTTTTGAAAAAATGTTGGCTACTAAAATTTAGTTTTGGCTAGGGACATTTTTGACTGGTAGTCAAAGTAGCTACTTGGAAAAAACTCAACCTAGAGCACTGCAACAGTCTTAAGTGCAGTTCAATCAAAACAATGCATGCAGGATAACCTCTCCAGCATCTTGCTGGGAAGGAGAAAAGACCAGTAGACAAATGGTCCGATTCAGGGTTAATGCAGATATCACCTTCGACAGAAACTAAAAATGGGCACATTAAACCCTCAGGATTTACCTGGTCAACAAATGTTAAATAAAAAACAAAAAAACAGCTTTGTGCCCACAATCCACACTTAGTGGAATCTCGGGCATCCTGATGGCCAGAAATGTGGACAACAAAGACAGCAAAGGCATTTACAACCCCATCCCCACCCCAAAGATAGTGACGAAGACTAAGAAGAAGAGAACTTGGTGATGAAATCATGTCAAAAACAACACCAAACCTATATTTGGCAGATGACGGACAAGCACCTTCAAGGTAAGCTGCTCTCAATGATGGGAAGAATGGAGCCGAAGGAAGGATTTTAGAGTCTAGTTAAGGTCCCATGCTGGAACTGGGCAGTGGACTTGGGGAGGGGACTGACATGCAGGAGACCTTTAAAGACATATGGGGCTCTTTAACTGTGCTACCATCTTGCCTTCCAAGGGGTCATGAAAGGAAGAGATGGCTGAGAGATGTATCTTCACTGAAGAGTACTGCAGGCCAGAGCAAAATAGGAAAAAGATAGTCCAGAACATATTGGACTGGTCAGAAGAAGGGTCCAGGGGTGGAAGGCACAGCATATACTGAAACGTTTTATTTCAGAGAATGCATGGTTTAAAATAAGCTGAAAAAGCGATTAGCAGTTTATGTGTGAAAATGCTAATCAACTGTGAAAATGATTACACTTGGCACAAACTGATTAGCAAAATGAAAAAAATAGTTTTATTTATGTTGTCTACTTTGCCACGGACTCACTAAACAAATGATTAGCAGTCTACTGCTCGCATTTCTGGAAATGGTTAGCATTACTCCCTGTTTTGCATAGCGTTTTGCTATGCAATATCAACTAACTAATACCCTGGAACATGCATCAACTTGAAGGCTTTCTAACAGGAAGCACAAAATGGCAGAGAGACCCCCAAGCAGGACAGTTTTGCACATTTTATTTTTAATATAATCTATGCAGGTTTACTGTTTTTAGAGGCGGCTCTCTCGCATACTATCCATGTCTGTTCTTCTGCCTTTGACTGGCTTGGCCATACCTTGAGAAGTAATTTCATGACATTAAGATGTAACATCAGAAGTCTCTGCCCAGTCCAGTGATGTTATTTATTGCAGTTCAAACAAGACTGTAATTAAAAATGTAAATAAATATGGTACACTAGCTCTGGCTCAGGCTCTCCATGAGCAGTGGGCCCCAGCAACCACAGGCATATGTCCTTGGTGTGAGACCCCCACTTATGCATAGCAAGAGCTTCTTTCATTGTTTTCTCCTGATTTTTACTTTTTGTTCCCCATCCTCACTCTGAAAATCAGGGTAACCAAATGCCACCGCTGCTCCCATCCTCCAGCCAGGAGGGTGGGCAAGCAACTACTATCGTGTCAACATTAGCATCACTTCTAAGTTAGCTGGCAGGGGTGTGCCAATGCGAGGCAGCCAGTACCCTTCCTCCCGGAGAGCCAAGTGACAGCGAGAATGTTTTTAAATTATTCTTTTCCTCTAGCTCCCTGTCATGGACTCCATCTGCTGTTTTGAGCCACTGGCCAGTTCTGTCACCTTCCGGACACCTGAGAATGCCTCACCTTACCTGCTCATCAGGATCCCTCCACTGTAGGGCCATTGAGGCAGAGGGCCATCCCCTGGTCATCTTACAAAATGGTTGGCTCATAGGGTGCTCCAGCATGCTGGGCAGGTGACACGAGGCCCAGGAATGCCCTTGCTTCATCCTGCTATAACATGTTCTCTCCACACCCCCATGAAATACTCAGCTGTCAACCTGTAACAAGCCACACAGTTGGCTTGTGCATGCTAAAAGCCAGTCTATTCCCCTCCCAATACTGTCCCGACTGACTTGCCTCTCCTGGGCACCCCTTGGTGGCACTTATGCACCGGGATTGGTTGACCTCCCACACTGAGCAGGATGGCATCCTATGGGAAGCTCTACTATCCTGCCACCCTGCAGTCCAGTGAGCACATCTGATTGGAAGACCATTGTCTCCGGTCAGTAAAAATGCTGATTAAGCATTTAACAGCAACTAATGGTCAGATTCAGGAATCGTAATCCCAATGGTCATTATCTCCTTGCAAAGTGAAAATCCTACTCAATGTACAAGACATGAAATAAGTAGGTTCTGCAACCCCAAAAATGTTATTGCAAATATGCAGCCTTTACTAGCAGCAATTGCTTACCAATTCATTTGCCAGTTGTGGTAACCTTTCAGCAGTTCTGAACTGTATTTAACCTTCTTTTGACTTTCTGCTCTTGCTAACCAGCACCCCTCTTCTTTGGACCTCACAACAGCCCCTCCTGCCTGCCAAACTCACACTTGTTGCCAAGGAAGGAATCAGACCTGCCGTGCCCCAAGATTCAATGGGACCGGTTCAGAGGCCATCATCAATGCATTTCACGCTTTTGTCCCTGCATCCTCCCCATGACAACTGCATGCCTGTGACTAGCTTGGAGGGTGCCTAACAGCACAGTCACCCCACCATCAATGGCACCTCCACCAGCAGCAGCTGCACGGAGTGGTCCTACAGGCTCACCCCCAGTGCAGGAGTAGAGCATCCAGCAGATATCCTGTATGCTCCCTACCAGCCTCCACTTGAAACCTTCACAGACAAGATCACTTGCAACATATAACTGGTTTAAACAGCACCTTTCTGGTGCTCAACTTAAAAACAGTAAAGGACCCTTACCCCTCACCCGCTCAGTGCCACAGAGCCGTTGCCTTTATTTAATACAACAATTATGGTCATTTTCTGCAGTTGCAGTAAAGGTACCAAACTGCAACAATTCCCCTACAAGTCAGCAAAGACTTTCTCCCAAAATTTTGGACAAATTGGGTGATTTGATACCCTGTGGAATTCTCTACCTCGTCAAGTGCGTGAGTGCCTGACCGTTGAGAGATTTAAGATTGCACTAAAGACTTATTTATTTAGCCTAGCACATCCTGCTTTTTAGCTATTTATTTACTTAGTTACTGTGTTATGGTATGTTGTTTATTGGCCTGATGGAATGATTTGATTATCTTCATTTATGTGGTGGTATTATGTACAGGTGCCTTGATCCTGGGAAAGGCGCTTTTAAAAATAAAGGATGATGATAAAGGTAATTTTCCTGCAACTGCTATAAAAAGTACTGGATTGGTATAATTTTTTGCACAATTTGTTTTTCTTTTAAAATTCTAAAGTTTAATGAGATAAATAGAAACCATGATGTGTAATCACGTACAGGATGAAAGCTCATGCAGAGATAACTCATGAAGTAAGTATGCAACACTTGTCTGATTACAAGAAACCATTAACTCCACACAAAAACTGGACTCTGAAGAAGCTATGCCTTATGAGGTCCTCTGTTTACTAATAATACCTCCTAAGTTTCATATCTTTTCCCATAATTCAACAGTTTATACATAGCTACACTTTTTGAATTATATGTCACTGAGAAAAATAACCATTTGAGGAATTTCTCCTCAAACCACTGTGGTTGCTATCAAAAATATGTTTTATTTATTTTACTTTTGTTGACCGGGTAAGTGCACTAGACAAATTCTGCCTATTTTCAGGCACGACCGGGGAGAGGATACAGATGAATGCCAACTGACCTTGAACCAGATTACGCTGTTGATGGTATTTTTTAGTGAATGAGGAAATTTGGCCAGGACACGGGAAATTCCCCACTCTTTTCGATAAGTGCCATGGGATCTTTAACATCCACCTGAACTACCACCAATCCAGGCAGATGGGACCTCGGTTTAACGTCTCATCCGAAGACGGCACCTCAGAAATGCAGCACCCTCTCATGCTGCATTACAGTGTCAGTACTAGGATATTAACCCAAGTGCCAGATGTAGGAACTGAACCCACAGCCCTCTGATCTCCGGCCTCAGAGCGAGTGTGCTACCTACTGAGCCACTGACACTGCCAATTAATAACCATTACTATTTTATTTTATTTTAAACTTTTGTTTACGGGTAAACACAATGAACCAATGGCCCTTTTTCATGTGCGACCAGGACCATGAGAACAGTCGAGATGTTACATAACAATTAAAACAAAGTTCAACAAACAATAAATTAACATATTAAGGCAAACATTTACATTCTAATTGACTAAAAGGTACTTCCTTAGATATGTTTTAAAAATACCGTGACTGTAGCCACGCTGTATGGCCACAGGAAGTTCATTCCATGTCTTTGCTGCCTTGATCGAAAAGGCACAGTCACCCATCTTTGTTTTTGTCTTCGAGATAACAGAAGTTCTTGTCATCTAATTAGATCTTTCAAACACATTTATACCTCAGTGTATTCTAACTGGAAATCTTCCAGATGACCACAATGCTATCAAAAGGGTTCTTCATACTCACCAGGTAGACACAGAAATAGCAGCCAGATGTCCTTCATGATTGTAACAAGAACAGGAAACAGTAGGCCTATGAGGTAACTGGATTTACTGCAGACAGTCTGGAAAGGCCAAACAGGTAAAAGTTAAATATTCTGAATCTGTGTGATTTGTTTGCTCATGACTTCAAACAAACTATGGTCTTTGAAAATCAGAATTCCTCACTGAATCGCCTCCCCACACTACCATGGTCCATTCACATCACTGGTTGCCCAAGCTTAGTTTCAGACTGCTCTATCACTTCACCTAGATTATAAAACAGGTTGGAAATGTCCTGCTTTCTGATTGGTTAAACAAGTTCTGAGTCCGTATCTTAATTCTGCACCACTTCACAGGTTGAACAAGTTCAGGCAATGGAATCTGGAATTTGAGCAAATCACATACTGCATTTATGAGCCATTTTACTCATTCCTGATTGCTATCACAACCATGGTTGGCACTTTCACCCATATATAAATCATTCAGCTATGACCTAAAAATAAAACTCCCTTAAATTAAACAAACTAAATAAATAAGTTCTGTTCAGAGTTTTCACTTCTTGAGTTTTTGATAACCATGAAAAAAACCTCCTATTCTTACCGGTTTGCAGGAGATCTCCTGCTCCATTACTGTGCAACAGATGAAATTGAGGTTCTGGTTCCACCTGAGGCCTCTGAGTGTGTATGCCAGTGGAATTCTGCAGACTTCTGAATTCATGTATTCCACGTGTGTGATGGGAGAGGGAAAGACGACAGCATTCTAATTGAATACTGCAGAATTCTGAATTCTTGTAGTCCATGGTAAACAGATATAACATGTGTTGAAAGTGTAGAAAGACAGATGACCACTAGGTGGAAATCATCTGTGGAGGGACTATTTTACATTTTTAACAATACTTTACTATGTTTTTGTGTCTTCAAAACTTGCAGAGATTTTTTTTTAATTTGCCTATGTGCCCATTTTATAGGCACAATAAGATACTTTGGGGCACTGGTTATGCTGGTTTTACCATACCTCCGGGGCAGAAGACACTCAGCTTGTGGTCTTGTGCCTTGCTACACCCTGGTGTGTATTAAAACCAGCACAACTAATGACTCATTGTGTCTTATTGCTTACAAAGTAGATTTAACATGTATGCTAATATATTTATGATTTGAAGCTGAAAACTAGATTTTTGGAAAAAACAATATTGATGAATTAATTGTTGAATTCTGGGAGGAAAGGATAATCCGTTTTCGGATGAGATGTTAAACCGAGGTCCCATCTGCCTGGATTGGTGGTAGTTCAGGTGGATGTTAAAGATCCCATAGCACTTATCGAAAAGAGTAGGGAATTTCCTGGTGTCCTGGCCAAATTTCTCCCATTCACTAAAATACCACCAACAGCTTAATCTGGTTCAATTTCAGTTGCTTACCATCTGTATCCCCCTCCAGTCGCCCTGAAAAGGGACTTCTAGGCTCCGTGGGCTTACCGGGTCAACAAAATTCAATAAATAAATAAATATTCACATGCAAATCAACCTAGCAATGAACAAACAGAAGAGGAAAGCAGACAATACTAGTATATAAAATATAAGCTTAACTGTATCTAACCAGAAACATAGACAATGACAGCAAAAAGACCAATGGTCCATCCAGTCTGCCCATAGTTCCCTATTAAACCCTGGGACCTACTGCCCAAGATGGCTAGCCCTCACCATCCACCCCTGTTCCCCTCCCTACTACTACTGCCCAGAGTAACCACTACACCCTTCACTCTGTCCCAGCTATGCTTGAAACCATTTATGGTTTGTAGTATACCACCTCAGCTGGCAGACTGTTCCATGGTTCCACCACCCTTTCTGTAAAATAAAACCTTCTCACATCCTATTAAGCTTCCTTCCCATCAGTTTCCACTTGTGCCCCATGTCCTTCAACTATTACTCATGCTAAATAGTTCCACGCAGTGTGCCTTGTTTATTTCTTTCTGGAACTTGAAGGTTTTTATTATATCACCCTTTCGTATGGTTTCCAGCGATTACATGTTCAGTGCCTTGAGCCAATCCTTGTAAGATCTGCCCTACTGGCTCTGAATCATCCTAGCCACCCTTCATTGCACTGTCTCTAGCCTGCCTTTACCTTTCCTGGGCGAGGACTCCAATATATAGGAATATTATGTTTTCCTTAAGTTTTCTCTCAAGTGACACATTTATTTTCTATTAATATCAGAATTTATTTTCTATTAATGTCAAGAGCCAGCTCCATGACACTGAGTGATGGGGCATCCACTTGGCAAACTGGCAACCAGGCTTGTACCTGGAGTCTGGACCACCAGGAGGAAGGCAAGCGTGGAGGGACAGAGAGGGTGGGACAGAGCATCATGCAGAGAGTGGCTCATGGCAGTAGTGGCTCTTAGACAGCTTTGGTAGCCATGCACCAGCTGGTATCTCCTCACAGCGGATGTGTACTCAGTCCTGTGAGTGGAGGAAAGGAGGAACCAGAACAGGGAAACCCACCTTGGCATGGCATGCCAAATGACTACACTCACCTCCTCACATGCTTGCCTCTACCCTCCAACATACCACAGTGTCTCCCAGCCAATGTCAAGAAACCAAGGTTCTTTCTCCCTTGAATGTTGCTGGAGGGGCAGAAGGGCTACTCAAGACCTTGGGATGGTGGAGGACTTGGGTGGCCTAGGTACATGATCTGCAGGGGAGGAGACTGGCAGGTAACAGGGCTGAGGGTCTCAAAGGAGTGAGGAGCCAGGGGGAAGGAAAGGAGCAAAAAAAATAATAGTAATAATAACCATAGCAAGTCCCATCAGGAAAGAGCATTAGTCTATAGATGCATTATGATTCTGAAGATGTACAAATGGTTGAGTGTAATGGTTTCTGTTAAACACATTAGTACAGCCTAGATTCCTTTTCTCATCAGTACATTTCATAGCCTGCAGTCTAGCTGAGTTTGAGCTGCGGCCATGTAATCATTAATGCATCACTGCCTGAAATGAAATATGTTTGTATAATCAAACCTCTTGAGTCCTTCAGCATTTGGATAATGAAACTTGATGTTTCAAGAGCGCACAGAAAATAAACAAGAACATGTGTTTCCGTGTTTTGAAAAGGTCAATTTATATAAATACTAAAAATATGGAACAATATTTGTATAAATAACATTTTGGCTAAGCAGGCAGGTAAATGCAGAAAATGGACAGAAGAAGAAGAGCCATCTCACAGTTACATTAGATACTGGACATTTGTTGTAACTGATGTATTGGCTGCTGCTGTAGTTAGCATTGAGAAGGGTTTCCATGAAAAAACTGTGATTTTTCAGCAACATATATCTTAGGTTGTCTTTCAGGGAAAATAGACCTGTTCCTTCCCTTGTTTAATTTAATTGGAAATGGGGTATTTGGTAGCCTTCTAGTATCCCCACCCTTTTTTATCCTCCATCCGGATCACCCATTCAGGCCTAATTCAGCCATCAACCAGCCCGTTGGTTCGAACTTTCTTCCGAGGCCCATCTGCAATTTTCCCGCATGACGGGCTGGCAGAAATGCAGCTGTCCCTCCCTCCACTGTCTGAGAACAATCTTTGGTGTGGGAGCAGAGCAGTCAATGAAGGATCCAAATGTGCTGATCACATCTTCCTGGTGACCACCGTTTTCTGCTCATTTTCTTTTGTTCCTCTGCTGCATGGCAGCTCGCATTATCCACCACTGGATTTGATCACAAGTAGTGTGACCCTACTGGGAGAGCAAGCTTTCTGGGCCACCAGCAAGGACGGTGTGGCAGTGGAACCTGCTACCACCCTGGCTGGGACGTGCAACCATAAGAAGTGCCTTCCCTCTCAGCCACCTGCTCACCAGCATCCCAGGAGGGTCCTCTCCCAAAACCAGTTTCCCCAGCATGGCAACACATTGGCCATTGAACAGAATCTTCCTACTATATTTAATGTGTTCATTTGAAATAATCTTGTTTCTTCCTTTCTAAGATCTCTTGTTTGTGTGGCCTGTCCCCATCCAACATTCATTTTATAATAACTGATAGGTCTGGAACTCTGTGACATCAGTTGAGTGGGAGGCCCTGCAATGAAACTTGTATGAGGAATATTCTTCTCAGCTGAGGTCACCAAGTTCTGGAACTGATCAGTAATTAAAACAATGATAAGGCTGCCTGATGACCTGCACGGCAACATGGGTTCAGGAGTGAACTCGGAAGCTGGGTCAGACTGGCAGCCCTCTAGCTTGGGAGAGTAGGTGTCAGACCAACTGCTCTGGTGACCTCTGCAGTGGGTCAGGAAGTTGCTCTACCACAGGGGCATAACAGAAGCATGTGAGGCCAGCATTAGAACTGTACCCAATGTTGGGGCATCAGGAAGGTGGGTGGGTTGAGAATGAAAAATGAAGCCAGCGATGAAGCCTGTTCCATTCCCTGGTTTATGCTGCCACCCATTCATGGCAATCTGAATGTTTTACCAGGTGGGAGGATGGAGCTCCCTTTCCTGGCCCTACCATGGAGGCAATCCATGGGGGACTCGTCTTAGTAAGTCTTGGGGAGGTACATGCTGACCGGTGGTGGGTTGGGTTTGATGGTTGGCCAGCTCTGGGCAGAAAAAGCTTTTGGAAAAAAAAGCAAAGGTCGTCCGGGAAGGGTTAGGATTAAACATCCAGAGGATTGCTTTCCTCTCCTGGAGTCAGAGACTGTGCCCTAACCCATTGCATGCATTAATGATTACCTCTCCCACAGTTACATTGACACTGACACATAAAGTGTGACCAAAGAATGTAGCTTATCCTCTGTGGCATTCTTTGGGTTTGGGAAGAGGGAGGGCAAAGCTATCTGCTGTCTGTGGAAGTAGGATACCATCATAGGGAGGAGGGAAGGCACTGTTCTAGTACTGCTTCCACCCTGTGAAACATCACATAATGCTCCTTGCATTGAAAAACTGAAATCTCACACATCTTCTAGCCAAGCCGATGGCCATGAGGAAGAGAACCATTATAGGACTGGAGCCATGGGACACTGCATGGCATCAGGATCTGTGTGTTTCTGAGACGGATCTAGTGATATGCTTTGAAGAAGTGTGCAAAATCTGGATTGCACATAACCCCCAGTAGCTAACAGGACTGCCACCTGCACCATGAGGGTAGCTACTGACAACCCTTAGTCTAGGTCCTGCAGCAGAAATTACAACACATCGGACAAAGAAGCAGATGAGGCTTGATCCAAGAAAGGGTGCACCATGAGCAAATTGGATACCAGACTCTTCTTGTTTATACATAGAGATATGTCTGGGTTGTACCAAAGTGTAAATAACTCTTGCTGAGTATCCTGCAGTCACAGATCTTTTGTACTCAGTAGCCAGGCCAAGGGTAAACAAATTGGCCCCTGGTGAAGGTTTAGCCTGGCCTGCAGTGGGAGTTGTTTGCCCACTGCCAGGAGTATCAACTCTGAGTATCATGCACTTTGAGGCTTTCAGGGCACAATGAGCTTCAGTGTAGAGCACTCTGTTTGCCACTGTTCGAGAACCTTTGATATCCTCATCCATGGTGCAAAAGTATACTAGAGGCGTTCGCCATGGCAGAGAAACATAGAATTTGATGGCAGATAAGAACCGCTTGGCCCACCTATTCTGCTCATTTTCCTACCTGATGGATAAGCTGCAGATATTAGTTAACCAACAGCCTACTTCTTCCTACCTCCCACTAGAACTGCCTTATGTCTGTCCCATGCATTCTTGAATTCCCCACTGTTCTATTTTTTTTCTATTCTTTTGTCCTGGTGAGCCCTTCCTGTAAATTCTTCAGCCCTGGTCACAGCCCCTGGGACTTCCACCTGCCATCCACTGCCACTATCTCCCCAGTTACCCTGGCTTTCCCAGAGGGTGGGGCGCGGCACCAGACCCCATATCTGAGCCACGGGCTTGTATCTGATGGGAGTGTGGCAATGGCAGGCTAGTGAAGCCAGGAGGGCTTACACTGGACAGCGGGCTCACCCTACCTGTTCCTTTTCCACTTTTCTTTGGAGGGGGACATGCAATGATGCCTCGTCACCCGACTCCCTGTATTCGGCGCGCGAGGCATGAGTTACTCCTGACCTCCACCAGGGGTCCTCATTGCACTGGGCGCTACCCACCCTCTCCCCTGGAGAAGGAGAGCTGTCCATGGGACACTCCATCCTTCTCCTCCCAGCCAACCCTCCGACGACCGGGTCTGTTCCCGAACCTGGGTCCCGGCATCATGACAGAAATCCAACCGCTGTGCTGGTGGGCAGGCTGAATTCCTCCCTGTTCTTGACTCCACGACCTCCTCAGGAAGACTGTTCCATGCATCCACAACCCTCTCCATGAAAATACTTCCTTACATTACCTCTAGCCGTCCTCTCTCTATCTTCAAATTGTGCCCACTTGTTCTTGCACATCTGTTTTGCTGAAGGATACTACCCTCTTGGACTTCATCAATTCCCTTGAAGTACTTGAAAGTTTCTATCATGTCCCCACTAGATTCCTAGGAACTGGCATTCCCAGTAATACCTGGGAGTCTCTGCACTGGAACTGGAGGCAATGAGATTCTGAAGCCTCATTTCCCAACATCAGCATATCAATTTAAGCACTTCTTAGGTGAGTTACTGTTCCCTTAGGTGGAGGGTCTGTCGATCACTCTAGCCACAGAGTAAGGGACCCACTGGAAGCTACTGACCACAAAAAGGTCCATTTCCACCCAGTGAAGAGCTTGTATGCCACCTCCATCATTGCTGTAAATTTGCTGCATCCTTTATGTCTGAGTTACACTACGATCACTGCATTGTCTGAACATACTAAGACGTATTGATTTGCCATCTGCCTCTGGATGTTGAACAGCACTTAATATCGGGTTCCATCTCAAGAAGCAACAATGAGAAGTGTCTTATGTCCCTACAAATGATGCCATGCCTAGCATTAGTCCCCAGCCCAATGGACTGGTGGCTGTCAAGAGGATGAGTCATTGCCCATTGAGAATAGACACTTTCTGAGTCATGTTTGGCTACCCAGACCACCATTTTGGGTATGAGGTCACTGAGGCGGGACAGAGACCATAGTCAACAGTGCCCACAGATCCCATGGCTACAGTTGGTGGATTTAAAGGAAAGGTAGAGCAGTGCCTGGCCCATTACCCTGAGTCGATGTTTGTTGCCATCAGACCTAGCACAAGTGAGGTTGTCCTTGTGGGCACTGCAAGCTTGCATCTGAACCTCTCTCAAGCCTGTGAGGGACACTGTGGCTCCACTGTGCCAACACTGCCCCAGGCATGGATCATGCTAGATTTGGTGTAGTGTGCTCTTGCTGTGATTGATTATGCATTCATGGTACTGCAAGGCTCTGGTTACCTCTGACATTGCCTCCTGTGCTACAATCAGAGACTGTGCCCTAGAAAGTCAGTTGTCCAGATATGGATGAACTTGTATGTCTTTCCCCTCAAAGTACCTCCAATGCTGGCAGTTCATTTGAATGCATATTCAGTGTGGTGAATGATCCAAATGGTAGTACTGTGTATTGAAAATAGTGAACATTAAGAATGGGGATATGACTGAGGAATGGGTATATATATATATTAGTTTGCCTCCCAGGAGATAGAAACTGGGCTGATATGGGAGACTGAGAGTAAACAGAATCTCTGCAATGGTAACCAGGATCTAGTAGTGATAGGCAGGGACATAGGGCAGACTAGACAGGTCTACTGGTCCTTTTCTGCCAACAAATTCTGTTTCTCTAAGTGATGATATACTACTATAATCACTATAAGTCAGATAATCATTTATTTTTTTAAACTGATGTTTTGCCTTAGATGGGAGATTTAACTGCATATAGCCTTTGTAGGACTTCACAGTGGTTCTTTGATAATTTAATGGTATCCTCCCATTTATCTTGTATTAATATGCTGATAGATGAGCCATCTCCATGGTGCCGAGTGAAGGGTTCACTCGCGAAGCTAGTGACCTGGGTTCGCACCCGAGCCGGGTACCAGGAGCAGAGACTGACAGGAGGGATGCATGGCGTCCATTGGATGCTTCCCTCCTGGGGGACTTCCTGGGCACCTCTGGGTGGATTGGGCGTGTGCTTGGGGACATGATGCTCGACATGCCCCCTGCATGCCCCTGCCCAGGATGCCACCCACAGAGGTAGAGAGCTTGATGGGTGGGGCACAGAACATGGAACATGGCATCTCGACTGACTGGATGATGGCCACGGACCCTCACCACCACAGAGCCACGGACAGCGGGACTGACACCAGCAGCACCCAGGGCCAAGCAGGTAATCTGTAAGGCACATTCTCTCTGGAAGGAGAGGACCCGCCCGATGAAGGGATATGTGAGGTTACCCTGGGGGGTGGGGCTGCATTATGGGGCAGTGATTGGTGATGGAGGTTGCCTGGGATGAATAGGTCCTATGCAGCCCGAAGGAGGCTGGCCGAGATGCAGAGGAGGTGCAAAAAACAGATAACACACAGAAAAACAAACATGCTGATAGTCTTGCTGAAAAGTGTACATTTTATGTAGTTATAATGACAGAGTATTATTACCAGGGCTATATTGTACTGTTTTGGTGGAAACTGATAAAGAGTTTACAAAAAAAAAATCTCCTGACCAGGGTAGTTCAGACTTCAAACTTTTAGGCAGCAAGTGACTCTGGGCAGACTAGATGGACCTTTGGTCTTTTCTGCTGCATTCTCTATGTTTCTATAATGCCTCTTCTGTTCATGCAGACTAGTTTTGAAGATATTAAAGATTATTGGAGTGGGTCCCAAGGTGGAAGCCTGGATAAAAAATTTGCTAGACAACAGGGCGCAAAGGGTAGTAGTAAATGGAGTACACAGTGAAGAAGCAGGGGTTACTAGTGGGGTACTGCAGGGTTCAGTACTGGGACCAGTCCTTTTTAATGTCTTTATAAGTGGCATTGCAGAGGAACTGGAAGAAAAATATGTCTCTTTGCAGATGACACAAAGATCTGCAACAGGGTTGATACACAAGATGGAGTGGAAAGGATGAGAAGGGACTTGGCAAGGTTGGAGAAATGGTCAAATGTATGGCAGCTCAGATTCAATGCAAAGAAGTGCAAGGTAATGCACCTGGGAAACAAAACCCAGGGAAGAGTACACAATGGCGGGTGAGATACTGACAACAGTAAAATGGAAGGGACCTGGGGTAATTATATCAGATGACCTAAAGGTGGGCAGTCAATGTGAGAAGGCAGTAAGAAAGGCTGGGGGATACTGGGATGCATAGGGAGAGGCATCAATAGTAGAAAACAGGAAGTTGTTATCCATCTGTACAGACAGTTGGTGAGACCCCATCTGGAGTACTGTGTGCAGTTCTGGAGACCCCATCTCCAAAGAAATAGACAGAGTGGAGGCTGTCCAGAGGAGGCAACCAAAATGGTGCAGGGTCTGCACCAGAAGACATCTGAAGAAAGACTAAAGGAGCTTAATATGTACACCCTTGAGGAAAGATGGAAGAGAGGGACATGATAGAAATGTTCAAGTACCTCAAGGGAATCAACAAAGTCCAAGAGGGTAGCATCTTTCAGAAAAGAGATGTGCAAGAACAGGGGGCACAATTTGAAGATAGAGGGGGACGGCTTAGAGGTAATGTGAGGAAGTATTTTTTCAGAGAGGGTTGTGGATGCATGGAACAGCCTCCCTGAGGGGTCATGGAGTCAAGAACAGTGGGGAATTCAAGAATGCATGGGACAGACATAAGGCAGTCCTAGTGGGGAGTAGGAGGAAGTAAGCTGTTGGTTAACTAGGATCTGCAGCTTATCTGTTAGGTAGGAAAATGGGCAGACTAGGTAGGCCAAGCGGTCCTTATCTGCCGTCAGATTCTATGTTTCTATGTTTCTATTGTTACTTTTTTTATAATCACGTTTTTTCTCTTTCTGGGTCTGCCTGTTGGTGCACCTCACACCTGTCCTGTTACTGGCCTTCTCATGGACTTGCCATTCACCACTTACTCAGAACCACAGTGTGGCAGGTGACTAGTCGTGTTGGTCATGCAAGAACCTGCGAGGGTAGTGGCGATGGGACAGCCAGGCGTTTTCCTCTATTTCCAGTTTTCTCTCCAGTGTGCCAGCATGTAATGACATAATCACACATTTGGGCATTGTTATGCATGCATGCCAGGCATCTGGCAGTGACCTTCTACCCTTCTGGTGCTCCCATCTGTGCTCCTGACTGGTCTTCACCAGTTGGATGTCAGCGCGATAGTAGCGGTGTCCCCTTCCGCAGGAAGAGAGCAGCGCCTGGGACACTCAATCCTTTCATATCTGGCCCATGATGATCCATGTTCAGTCTGAAAGCAGGTCACTGGAGTAGCAAGTGGTATCGCTAATGCTGTGCTACCAGTCCAACCCTAATAGTTATTGTAAGTTTTAGTGTGTGTGTGAATCGGCTGTGGTGAGGTCCGTAGTGACATAGCCAGCAGAATGAAGTGCCAGTTGAGAAGATTCCTATACAGCTCACCCCCTTCCTTCACACACAAAAAGATATGCATACCCATGACACTTTGCACTGGTTTAATGCTTTACAATGCGTGCATACACCTTGGAGAGATTTACAAAAACAAATTCAAACTGATCTGACTTCTTGTACGGTTTACATTTTGCATACTACCCTTGCTGATGTTTCATAGATTGTTATGGAACTGTTCTAGTAAAAATATGCATGGACTGTAGACTAGCATAAATTTACATTCTTACGGCATTTATTGGTTTACCCCACTGCCCTTACATAATTCATACCCATAATGTCGCAGCTCTGCACTAGGTTTCCTGCTTTAGAATGTATGCATGTGCCTTGGAGACATTTCCAAACACCAAACAAATAGGAAATTGTCTGCCTTTGATGTAACTTTGGAATTACCCAGACAATTAGTGGTGGAGGATTTCAGTGCTTGGGTTGATGATGAAGAATCACCATTTGCAATCAGATTCTTCAAGGTCATGTAAACACTGGACCTCGAGCAGGTTGTTTCTCTGCCATGAACAGGGCCACAAGGTGGATCTGGGCTTTGCTTTGAGACTCAACATCATGGATATCCCAGTTCAGGGCCCTGGTAGCTTCCTTCCCTAAAGACATGGTCCAGTGTTACCTAAACAGAAGCTGCGCCAAGTTCCAGTAAGACCTGGACATCTTGAGCATGTTGACCACCTGTACTGGGGATGATGAAGCTGCTGTAGAGGGTTATAACTTAGCTCTCTCATCAGATTTTATCATCCTCCACCTATCCCTGTATGTCCATTGGTCTCCCTCCACAGCTCGTCTTGGTATAATGACAAGCTGAGATGGGAGGGTCAGGAGACTGGAGCATTCCTGGTTGAGGATGTGCTCCGTAGAGGACAGGCTGGCTCCAAATGCCCATAGTGGGTTTATCAGAAGGTAATCTCCCAGAAGAACACAAATTCCTGTCAGGGTTGATTGCTGCAGGGAAGAATAGACTAGCTCAACTCTTCTAGACTTTGGGCAGGGTATTACGTCCTGGCCTGTCTGCAGTCTGGGGAGTTGTTTCATCAGAAAAATGGAAGCTATTTGGGTCTTTCTTCCTTGACAGGGTGTCTTTCATTAGGGCTGTGATCTCCCAGGGAGCACTGTTCCCAGCAGTGGTGAGGGCAGTCTGGGCAGTGGCAGTATGGACTGAGTCTCACTCATTTATATTTCAGAATGTATTTTCAGGTGATATCCTATGACCTACATACTGTGATCTGAACTCAGGACTGATCAGGTAGTGCTGGCCAGTCTGGAGATCCCAGCACTCGTGCTAACTGAAATTGTCCTGTGCTCCGAGTGATGGACTGTTTCCTTCCACACTGAAAAATGCAACGGTGGAAGCCTTTACTCAGAAAAAATCTTTGGACTTGAGGATTTGTCCAACTACAGGCTTGCCTCATACCTCTTATTTTTAGGAAATGTAATTAAGAAGGCTGTTGTGTCAGAGTTGGAGACACACACAACACGGTGTGAATATATATTGTGCTGTAATGCAAGTATATATTAGCTTCCCTCTCGTAAATCCCTGGCTGGTTAATCTGATTTTTCCTTCTGCCTCCCGAATCTATGGAACTCCCTTCCACTTCCAATTTGGTCTGCCACCTCAAACATTCTCTATCCTCTCTCCAAGGCCATACTGTCCCTGCTGCAATTGCCCTTAGTCCTATGCCTTTCGTACTACTCTTACCCCCTTTCCTCTACTCTTCTCTCCTCTCCTCTCTCTCTTTCACCAACCTACACCTAACCCCTTCACTGCCTCTTCCTCTTCTCCTCTCCCTTCCATTTTTCACCCCTTCCTTGTAACCCTATTTTTGCCTCACTTCATCACTTTGCTTCTCTACCCTACCTCACCTATACGTCCTTCTTCTTTTCTATTTTTCCCCATCCTTTATTTGGTTCATCCACCTACTCTGCCTCATGCTTATCTGATTACAGTCTTATGTATTGCCTGTTACACCCTTTTTAAATTGCTCTAATCATGCATTATTTATCATTTGATTAACTGTTAAATATCTTAATGTATTTTATTATTTATAGTGTATTTCTGTATCGCTGTGATTGATATGTTTGTGTTTCATCCCATTCCCCTCCCCAGGACGCTTCTGGAAATGAGCTTTATGGATCAGTATGTCTCTCCTAGTGAGTCTCTTATAAATAAATAAATATATATATACTTTGGGTTAGGGAGTGCACAGTGTTAAACCCCAATCTTTGCACCTTAGTAAGTTTGATGGCATTCAAAGAAAGTGCACAAAATTTGGCACGCATAGTCTGGCTGGCATATCCTTGAGACAAGGAAAATTTCATGATGGCTGCTAACTAGATTCTAAGAGCCACAAAACTAAAATACATAAAAACACCTTTTGTCACTTAGGGTTCTGTCCCCATGTCCCTACTACGCCCTCATCCTGGCGTCCCACCCCAGCCCGTCAGCCACAGAGCCCCATGACATTCTTCTCATGGCAATGATGGAGGACTTGCCCTTGTCTCCCCTGCAGCAGGATCCGTTCAGATGCCTGTTTGGTGGTGCCAAGCTTGCGGGCAGGCTGACTTCATCCTGCATGGCAAGGACATCTTCTTCCTTCATGGTGTGTCTTCCTCCCATTGCCTTGCAATGACACACATCATCATGTTGACTTCCCCTGCCCTACTGGGCTTCTTAGCTGTCCTGACACCCAGTTTCCGCTTGATGTTAGGTGCCCTGCGAGAAGCACTGCCCACCTTCCCAAGGAGAGGTGGTAGTCCTCCAGACACTCAATCCCCCCTCCGACTGACCTCCACTGACTCAATCACTCCTGTACCCATGTCACTGGCATAGCAGGTGGTAGTGCCACCACTCTGCCACAGACCAGCTAAAAGCATAGCTTTTGCAGTTTTTATTCTCATCTACAACCAAGACAATATGGAATTTTCTTCTGAAACTTTCAGGGCAGAAGGGCTTGTGCCAAGAATGTGCCTTTGGAGATTTTGAGAAAAATATAAATCAGTTTCAGAGTTACAAGGTTTTCAAATTTGACTTCTGAGCCTGGTCAGTATGTTTTCAGGATAACCTGATACAACCAAAAATTCTTCTTTCAAGAGCTGTGTTTTAGGTTGTGGCAAACTGGGTTTTAGGTTGTGAGAAATTTTTTTTTAGGTTGTGACAGCTGCCATCCTGTTTTTCTGGGCAAAAAAAATTGAAAATACATGAAAACAAGTTTATTTAAAAACATATGACTCTTGCTAAATGGGACTTGTTAAGCTCAACTGTGGTGTTTAGTTTTCAAAAACAGGCCAGAAATAACTTTTTGGGACTTTGTTATGTTCTTTGGTTGTCAGCTTAATGAGATGGCCAAATGTTGTGTCGCACATTTAATTACGATACAAAGTTAAATGACACAAGTATTTTAGTTTACATCAAAATGGAATTCTTGGGTAGTATTTAAATGTGCCTCCTAGAATTGCAGTTTTGGTGAGCAGGAACATTTTGTGTGTCTCAAATACTGTTACTCATAACTTGACAGTTTACAATAGTCCCAAATGTTGAGTACACGATCCTATCTCATGAATGAGGATGGTGGGAATATTCAAATACAGGTCAAAGAGTTTTGCGATCGCTCTGCAAAACCACCTTTGAGTGGGATATAACCGCGTTGTAGCAATCAGTACATGACTTGGGGTCAAAATAAAAGTTCTTTGGTCATCAGCTTGAGTGAGATGACCAATTCTTCTGTCATGAGCCATGAATTCTTGGGCTGCACATTTAAGTGCAGCCAAGAATTCATCACACCAGTAGTGGAATCTTGGGTCACACAATTAAGTGCAATTGAAGAATTTTGTGCACACCAAAATGCTTGTTTTTGTCAGATTCATTCTCTGGTCATACATTAAGTGTGACCTAAGAATCTTTGTGCACAAAACATGCTTGTTCTTTATGCAGGCAGTATGCTCCTGCATATCACAGAACCCGATGGATCAATGCTTCCCTTCTGAGGTTAATCTCTGAGTTCTCCGGGTATAAAGTTAATCTGTGTAAGTCGGAGTTGACGGCTGTGGAGGAGTGGGTGAGAACTTTCGTGGTTCTACCTGGGGTTGAAGGAGATAGGAACTTCCCATAAGTATTTGGGAATATTGGTGGGCAAGGATCTGGGAGCACTGTACAGGCTTAATTATAACCCCTCTTTAGGCAGATAAGGAGTAACTAGGATGTTGGCAGGCCCTACCCATTTCATGGCTAGGGAGTATAAACCTTATCAAAATGATTATCCCTGCCTCGGATTCTATATTATATGCAAATGACTCATGTGGGCCCCACCAATGCTGATATAAAGAAATTGGAGAAAGGATTCTCTGAGTTTTATGGCAGGGTAAGCGTCCACGAACAAGTTTACGTCTTAAATTGGACATCAATAAAGGAAGGTTAAACTTCCAGGACCTGAAATGGTACTTCTTGGCCATCCAATTTAGATATGTCAAAGATCAGCCTGCAAGCCTAGTGAAGCAGGGTGGATGGATTTAAAGGAAAGGACTGCCCAGCATGACTTTTGGCATATCTTTCTGGACAGGGAGAGGGGCTTACTCCAGACTCAGTCAGGCCAATCCTCTAGTAATGGCTGTTTTGGATAGCTGACAACAAATTCATAAGATAGAGAGGTGAGAGAGGCAGATACCTTGCTACTTACGGTGATGGGTAATCCTTTTTTCTTCTGGGACTGTCTGACCTGGGATTTAGGGAATGAGAGGATAGAGGACTGAGGCTTTTTGCGAATGTGTTTACCAGGAGAAGTATGCAATCCTTTGAGCAAATACAGAAGGAAACAGGGCTACCTTCGACATACTTTTTAGATACCTGCAGATCTGGGCCTCAGGATCGGAGATGCTGCAGGTATGGACTGCTGAATCCCTATGAACCCATCTGGAGCACCTAGTTTTGTTGCTGCCAAGGATTCAGGAAGGAATCTCATCGGGAAGGTGGTACAGCAAGGAAGGAAATTTATCCAGACATTACTCAGAAAACATGAGTACTGTGGGAAAGGGACTTGGGGTTACATATAACTGATGAGAATTGGGTAGTGGTTATGGGACTTTATAGGGCAATCTTAATTTGTAATAAATATAAAAGTCTCATTACAAATTTATCCTGAACTTTATAGCCCACCTATTGTAGTGCATATGTTTAACCCTCGGTCTCCCCATGTGTGGGAGGTGTGCCATGGCATTAGGTACTTACTGTCACTGTTTTGGGACTGCCGATTCTGTAGGATTTTTGGCGAACAGTGGCTCATGAGCTTTCAAATATGTGGGGTCACCAGATAACAGTAGCTCCACTGTGGATGCTGTTTGGGATTGAGGATGAGGGAGGAGGGACGGGTGGTTTTCCCTAGATGGGTGAGAGTTCTGTTGATATTGGTGTGCCATTCCATACTCAATACATGGGTCTCTGGGAATAAGCCTATGGCCTTGCAGTGGTGTTCTTTGGCCTTGGAGGCTCTGGCGTTAGAAAGACTGGTGTTTATGCTTAAGGATGAGGGGAACAATTTGCTCTGACATGGGAGCTTTTCCTCTCTCGCTCTCCCTATTGGAGGCACAGATAATGCACGAGGGTTGGGACTCGTAGCCTCAGTTTGGAGGACATGGATCAGTAGGCCCCTGGGGTACCGGTGGGGGACCCCTCCGGAGGAAGTCTCGGATTAGGACCCAGATATGTGGGAATGGAAAGACAACTGTGCAATATATTCATGTATGTATTTTTTTATAAGTAAATATTTATGTTAGTATTTTCATAATGTACTGGACCGTAATGTACATACAGTACAAGTCACATTAAACTGTTCCATCAACTCACTGGTCTAGCATCTTTTTTTTGTGATGCTCCTGGAGTGGCAACTCAAACTGTTGAAGCTTTCAACTATTTTCCAACCATCCGTCCTGCCTATTCAACTCACATGTAACTGTTTAGTGAAATGGCAATAGCTGCATTTTCATGGCATTGTTAATCAATATCACAGCATTTCTTAAGAGCATTGTTTATAAATATCACAGCATTCCTTAAGAGCATTGTTTATAAATATCACAGCATTCATTAAGAGTTGTTTAGTCTGCCTTCTGAAATGAAACTCATAAGCACTCAGCTGAAAATAAAGCTTACAGTACATAACAGCTAGTTGCAAACCAATACTAACCTTTTACTAATTCATTGAATTAAACCCTGCACAGATTAGGAAACTCACTGAACAGTGCTACACCAGTGAGTTGAGGAACAGTTTAATGTGACTTGCACTGTAGTTCTAGATGGAGTTTTTGAATGATTTCTCTGTTGTATATGTGTATGTTGTGATCGGAAAACTTTTCAATAAAATATTATGCAAAAAAAAAATGCTTGTTTTTGGCCAGATTACATAGAAACATATAAAATCATGGCAGAAGGGATCGCCAAGGTCCATCTAGTCTGCCCAAGGTTTATACTTTCTATTTCTTTGGTTGACATTAAGTACAATCCAAGAATATTTCATGCAAACTAAAAAAAAAAAAAAATTTGGGGCGAGATGGAGATTTTGATATGAAACCAAGAATTATTTGGATCCACATTAAGTGCAACCCAGGAATTATTTCATGCAAACTTAAAATTCTTGTTTTTAAACTGTTGAAGATTTTTATATGCGTTCTTACAGTTTTAGGTCGTACATTAAGTACTGTACTGTAATACTGTCTCATATCATAAAAATGTGATTTTTTGTCTCACATACTTTTACTTATATACTTGGCTGTTTTACAATATTAGTCCCAAATGTTGAATATACTATTTACATTACCCTACCTCATGAACAAGGATGGTGATAATTTTCAAATACAGGTGAAAGGTGATTTTGGATTTGCTCGTGAAGCCACCTTTCAGATGGGACTGAACACATTCTAGCGGCCAAGTTCATGACGTGGGTCAAAATGGAAAAAGAAGGTTATGATGAAATGTTGTGTGCAGGGCCAGCCTTTGCCCAAGTGGGTAGTGCATTGTGATCTGTGTTGGTGAGCTCAGTCAGGGGTGAGCTCAGTGAGCCAGCTGGATGAGTCAAAGCTGGGGGACAGCACTGCCATGTGGCACCACCCCAGCTTGGGAGGGATGATGCAGTGTTGGTGACATGGGCAACAAGTAGCCATATAGTGAAGGGAAGTCTTCTCTTGTGATAGGGCCTGGAGGGTGTTGCACCTCTGCATTCATAACTACATGGAAGCACGAGCCGCAGAGAACCTTGCACTTGTGCACCAGATTGACTCTTGGCTCTGTGTATCTGCATCTGCAGCCACATGGATGTGCAGGGCCCAGAGGGCCCTGTGCTTCCACAGATCTACAGGTAGCCCCACAAATTCTTTGTTTCCACAGGCAGACAGACAGACTCTTCCCTTGGTACAGGGCCATCTGCATCTGTTCACACTGGCCCTGAATAGACCTGTCTGAACAAGGATACAGTTCCACTGTCTCAAAAGGAAGGAAATTCACTGCAAAGAACTTCATTAATGCACCAGTTAGGGTTCAACTTAACCCCACAAAAGTAGGGAAATGTAGAGTTAGGGTTTCAAACCTAACTCTCCACCCCAAGCAGCAAAAGGACAAGACTACACAAGCAGCCACAGACAGCCATCAACAGCCATCATTAGGTAAGACAAACAACATACAACCATTTCCAGATGACACAAATGTAGTAGCACTAATGTGCAACCTTTGTGGATTTGTATCTGCAGGAGAGGAGGAAGATGGCTGGGGTCTGTTGCAGCAGCTGCCCTATGTGGCAAGTTGGAGAGCTAGCTCCTCATGAAGGGTGGCATCAGCCCAGTGCACACTGCTGCCGCCGAGGTCATAAGTTGACTGCATCTGATGTCACAGTGTGGTGGGAGAGAAGAGGCAGAAAAGCACAAAATAGTATGTACCTTGGCCATCATTAATTATGGTCCCCTAGGTCCTTGGATCTCACTCCATGTGGATCCCCACTGCACATGATGACGAGGGAGTGACAGTCGGGGTGGGGTAGCCTGTATGGGGACCCAAAGGAAAGAGCAGGTGATGGTCAAGGCCAAACAGCCTATGGGAAAAAAAAAAAAAAAAAACAAAAGAGGACTGGACCCAGTACTGAGCCCGAGTTACCCTGCTAGCCACCATCCCCAGAGTGAGTGTCATTACCCTTACCCTCTTTCACCTATCCATCAACTACTTTTATACCCATTTTACCACTTCCAGACCCACTCCCAAACTGCCTAGTTTATTTATGAGCCTCCTATGTGGTATGGTGTCAAAGGCCTTATGGAAGTCTAAGTAGGCCATGTCCACTGCCCCACCCTGATCTATTTCCCTGGTCACCCAGTTGAAGAAATCAATTAGGTTCATATGATGAGACCTCCACCCCATGATTTGGTGTGGTCCTGGCTCTTGCAACCCGCTCGATTCAAGATACTCCACAAGCCTTTCCTTTAAAAGCGCCTCTGTTAACCTCCCCACCAGTGACGCCATACTGACTGGTGTATAATTGCCAGAGTCCTCCCTGCTGCCACTTTTATGAAGCAGGACTACATCTGCTCTCCTCCAGTCCCCAAAACCATTCCTGTTTTCAGTGAATTGTTTAAATGGGCTGTCAGAGGTGCCACCAATACCTCCATGAGCTCTCTAAACACCCTTGAGCAGTACCTCATCCAGCCCCATAGCTTTGTCCACTTTCAGATTTGCAAGTCCCTTCAGGACTTTCTCCTTTATGAATGGACATTTGTCTGCCTCCCTCTCCCCAGTGTTCCTGCTGCTTTTAAGTGGTCTATCCCCTCCCCTTCACCACGTGAACACAAGTATCTGTTCAGGATATTTGCTTTTCCTGATCCTCCTCTGCATTCCCCACCTTTCCCATGTAGCCTCACAACCCCTTCTCTTGTCTTCCTCTATTCACTAATGTTCCTAAAAAGGTCTTGTCCCCTTAGTTACCCTTTGGCTATCCTTTCCTCAATTTGCCTTTGCATCCCTCACTGCTTTTCTGTTTCCCTCTGCTTTTCCTGGTACTCCCCCTATCCTCCTCCATCTGTGTCTCTTTGTACCTCCTGACTGCTAGCCTTTAGCATTAACCTTGTAGCCATTTCCTTTGAGAATCATATCGGTCTCTTTTTTCTCCTGACAACACACAAAACAATTTCAGTTACCTGGGTGAAAATAATTGTTCTGTTTCAACTTTTGTTTGTTTTTAAACATTTTCATTTTCCGTTTTGAACCATAACATGTCATGAATTTCACAGATAAGTACAATGGATTATCTACATATGATAACTACATAAAGATGGTGGGGTTCAAGCGTGACTAACTCAGTCTGTTACCTCTTTGGGGGTTACCAAGAACTACCAGGTACAACATACACCATAAGAATATGGAGCCATTATGCAACCACATGAGCTTGATTACAAAATAAAATACAACAACAAAACTGGCTCTACTAACTAAAACCACTACATGTCTGACAATCTAGCCAAATCAGATGCTAGTATTTAGTCCAAATGTTTGGTGATATTTGTTTCTTCTTCTCAGAATCGAGTTGCCACAAAAGGTTTATTAAAGTGTGGCAGTAAGCTGTACTAATAGGCTACCTGTCATATGCAGTTATGCAGCCATGTTATCAATAACATAAGCAGGGTGATATAGGTAGGGAAACAAAAACACTTATATAGGTATGGGCATTTTAAACAAACTCAGCTACTTTACTGTGAGTTGGCCAGATTGAATGCAAGTCTGGTAAATATAGATGCAATGGAAAACAGAACAGCGGAGACAGCAGTGGAAGGAGGGAGGGAAAATTAAGGCCTGTTGCAACAGCTTCTCTCAATCTACTGTTACGGTAAGTTCTTATGTAACTGTACTATGATTTACAATACAAGAGAAATTAACTTAAAATATCTTACCCATCTATGCTGCATGGAGCCAGAGCTGAAAGAAGGTCTAGGCGCTGGAAACCATCCTCACAATATGTACGTCTTATGTAAATTGTGATTTTGTATTCTACTATATATATGAACTTCAACCATGTTTATTTATGGTTGATTATAATGCAAAACAAGAAACCGTCATCCACTGTTTTGACCACAAAGCAAGTGCACTCCCAATATAACCCAGATCAGTAATTTTGTAGATGTCCAGATAAAATTAACTCACAATATCAGTCATGTACAATCAGTATTTAAACACATCACAGGTACCTGCAGTGTTCCAGTTGACTGGATCTAAACTTTCTGTACAACATTTAGGCTTCCTACTTGGATTCACTTTACCCTCATCAAGCTCTGAACTCCCATTTTACTTTCTCTGCAAAGACACCTGCCTCCTTTGGGTTAAAATTTAAAACTCTTCTCCACACAGGTGGCAAGCAAATTTTGCCAGCATTTTTCCATTATGTTTAAATGCTCTTGCTGCCCACCAGCCCTCATCGGACCCAATCTTCAGTTCTGTCAGCTACCTTCTCCGGTCTTACTTCACCCTTAGCCAGAACCACTATGTGGTGGGTGAGTCGAATCTGTCAGTATTGTTGGTTCTGGGAGGTCATGCCATACTCCTGCCAGGTCAGAGCTATTTTTAATGAAACTCCAAGATTACAGCGCACAAATGCCAAAAGTAATCAAAGCATGAACTTAGTTAAATAACTATTTTATTATCCACCACGATGCTTAGCCCCTAATGCCTTGACTCAGGGCCTTCCAGAGGCGTTAGCTAACTGACAGGAAGTCATTACATATTTAAATACAAAATCAAGGTTGTGACATCATCAGGAAGTGATTACTCACAGGTTTAACAAAAGTATATACACACCTTCTAAAATGTGCTTACTCTTATAAACATTACTATTACAAACATTTCTTTGACATCACTTAAGAATACTTATGCCACTACAACCATATCAGCAAATAGTGAAGCTAAAGAAATTTAAAAGGTTCAGAAACTAGCAGTCTAATGGGGCTACAAGGAGGAAAAAGGCTGGGGCGATCGTGCAGCTTGATGCCCCGAGGTCTGTCGTGGAATTGCGCTGGGGGTCTAGTCCTGGCCCGGCATGGGGAGGCATGGGGGGACCCTGGTGGGGTTCATGCTTTGAATACTCTTTGGCATTTGTGCACTGTAATCTTGGAGTTTCATTCATTCATTTGTGTGCTGTAATCTTGGAGTTCATTCATTCATTTGTGGGCTGGCTACCTGTTTCTAGCACACTACCCTTGTTCCTGAGTGCAGACTGACTCACTTGGAACCTTTTTTCAGGGTTATTTTTATCCTGTTTTTCTGTCCCAGTTCCCAGAGGGCTGAGCCACATGCAAAGACATCCATAGCTTGTGCTACAGGCATCTGCATCTGTACCCTCTACTGGGCACTCACTGTTTCCATTCTGTCCCCCTCGCTGGAGGAAAGCAGTCCAAAGGATGCTCAGTCCCTCTTCTCCTGACTGGCCAGAGTCTGCTCTCAAACCCAGGTCACCACAGTGGCAGGCAGTAGCACTACCTCTGTGCCACTAGCCTGAAATTGCACTTTTAATCTCTCTGCTGCAGAGCTCAAGCAAACATGTCTGCTCTGACTGGTTACTGGCTCTGCCTCCCACCTTTTTGTTTTAGTCTGATAAATCATAGTGGTGCTTTTGCTTCCCATAGAGACTTGGAAAGTGCACAATTAATGCACATTACAGCCATCTACTGTACAAGCATTTGCTGATGAAGTAGTCCAGCATGGCTCACTGGACAAAGAACACAAAATCAACCTCCATTTTCCCAACGATGCTTTATGGTTTGTAGGTTTCACAGAATATGCATCTGCTGCCTGGTAGACATACATATTTGTCCCAAACAACAGAACATGCTTTTTGGAAGGTGGATTTTAAAGATATGTACAGTGGCGTGAAAAATATTTGCCCCCTTCTGATTTTCTCTATTATTGCATATTTGTCACACTGGATGTTTTCAGGTCTTTAGACAAAATATAATATTAGATAAAGGGAACCTGAGTGAACAAATAACACTTTTTTTTTACTTATTTCATTTATTTAATGAAAAAGTTAACCAACACCAACTGGCACTGTGTGAAAAGTAATTGCCCCTAGTTAAATCAACCCAATTAAAAGGATAATTAGAGTCAGCTGATTGAACACAGCCAGCTTGATTACAGCCAGCCCTGCTCAATATAAACCTCACTTATTTTGGCCCTTACCATCAGAGTCACGTTGCCAGCACAAAGATTCAACCAGCACATTATGCCATGATCAAAGGAAGTTCCTGAAAAGATCAGAAAAAAATTTGTTGCCCTCTTTCAGTCTGGAAAGGGTTACAAAGCTATTTCTAAGGCTCTGGGACTCCATCGAACCACAGTGAGAGCCATAATCTCCAAATGGAGAACACTTGGAACAGTAGTGAATCTTCCCAGGAGTGGGCCTGCCAAAATTACTCCAAGGGCACAGCGTAAAATCATCCAGGAAGTCTCAAGGATCCTAAAACAACATCCAAAGAACTGCAGGCTTCTCTTGCCTCAGCTAAGGTCAGTGTTCATGACTCCACAATCAGAAAGAGACTGGGCAAAATTGGCTTCATGTGAGGTAGCAAGGCAGAAACCACTGCTAACCAAGAAGAACATAAATGTTCGTCTCTCATTTGCCAAGCACCTGGATGATCCACAAGCCTTTTGGGAAAATGTTCTATGGACAGATGAGTCCAAAGTGGAACTTTTGGACGACATGGATCCCATAATGTCTCGAGGAAAGCAAACACAGCATTCACAGTAAGAACACCATACCAACAGTCAAACATGGTGGTGGTAGTGTGATGGTGTGGGATGCTTGCTGCCTAAGGACCTGGATGACTTGCCAAAATTAAAGGAACCATGAATTCTGCTCTGTACCAGAAAATTCTTAAGGAGAATGTCCGGTCATCCTTCCGTCAGCTGAAGCTGAAGCGAGTTGGGTCATGCAGCAAGACATTGATACAAAACACAAAAGCAAGTCCACATCAGAATGGCTAAAAAAGTAAAATTAAAGTTTTGGAGTGGCCTAGTCAAAGTCCAGACTTAAACCCAATAGAGATGCTGTGGCAGGACCTGAAACGAGCAGTTCATGCTTGAAAACCTACCAAATGTTACTGAATTAAAGCAGTTCTGCAAGGAAGAGTGAGTTAAAATTCCTCCACAGCGATGTGAAAGACTGATATTGAATTATAGGAAGTGTTTGGTTGCAGTCATTGCAGCTAAATGTGGCGTAACCAGTTATTAAGTGTAAGGGGCAATTACTTTTCACACAGTGCCAGTTGGGGTTGGTTAACTTTTTTCATTAAATAGGTGAAATAAAAATAAAAAACAAGTGTTATTTGTTCACTCAGGTTCCCTTTATCTAATATTACATTTCTCTAAAGACCTGAAAACATCCAGTGTGACAAATATGCAATAATAGAGAAAATCAGGAAGGGGCAAATACTTTTTCACGCCACTGTACATACAAGTTAAAGAAAAAAAATACTATTGGTCCATAGAGTTCCACCTCCCCAGTGGGAGTACCCTATCGTCACCCTGTTTCTTCCAAAATAAACAACTTGCCTGGTCTAATATTAACTGATGGGGAATCTGTTTCAAGCACCTGCAACTCATCCTGTGAAGTAGTTCTTCCTGATATTTCCCTGGAGTGTTCGTCCTTTCAGTGACATTGTAGCCCATTTAGTGCTCTCATCCTTTGCCATTCCAAAGGGCTGTATTTCACCAGGGTTATTTATCCTTTCAGCAGGTACTTGACATCTGTTATCATGTCCCCTCAGAGTCATCTCTTCCACAGAAAAACACCTCAGAATGGTCAACTGGTCTTCATGGCTCTTTTTACAAGCCTTCAACTATCTTGGTAGTTCATCTGTTTTGAAATTCAATCATGTAAATTTTTTCCTTTGCAGAGATGGGACCAAAACTGCACAGAATCCTGATTTGTGTCTCAGCCAAGGATCTGCATAAGGGCATTATCTTTCTTGCTCTGTTTATGAATTTTGTCTTGATGCATGCCATAACTTGCTCGCTTTGCTGCTGCTACCTCCCCCACAACTGTACTCCTTAGGAATTGCTGTTTTTTTAAACAATGACAAGAACACATTCTTAATTTTCAATCATACAAAAGTCCTTCCGTTATCTTCTGTTCAGTCACTTTTCTGATGCGTTTGGGTTGTTTACTCAGAAAATTATCTTCACTACCCTTTTTAATACCCCACGACAGTACCATGAATTTATACCCTGGCTGTTTATAGCTTTCTGTTACAATATTTCTTACATAGTATGATGGCAGTTTAACTGTTCCCATACTGGTTAATCCGTATCATAGAACTGTGTAAGCTGATATATTAGAATGTTCATAAACAGTGTAAAATGAAACGTTCACTTTTTAGCAGTGAAATGGGTGATAACTCTTCATTTTTTAAGGAAACAAACTTCCACGGCTTGTCAGAAGACTGACTATACATGCAAGGAAGTAACAAAACATTAACAGGGCTCTTGGGGATGTGAACATGGAGCTCCATCCTTTAGTGCAGCAGCTCATCACGGACACAAAGGCTTGTCTATGTGCTATGTACCTGAGATGTACTGCCAATGCTAAGGAAGTAGGAGCTATTAACATGTCCACAAATGCTGTGATGGGATGCACAGGGGGCATCTTGGGGAACTCAATTTTGGATCAGGGCCCCTAATGTTTAATTTTGAGTCCTGGAACCCCAGTCCGAGAATTAAATTCAGGTAACTACATTTTACATGGTTAAGGGATGAATAGCACTTCAGACAGAGCCTCTAAAACCCACAGGTGCATTGTGACAAACTGGCACCTCGCAGTTTGACATTTGGTACACAGCAGGGACAAGGCAAATACTTCCAAGTTGTTGGCAAAGATCTTTAGAAACATAAAATCTGTAGGTAGAAAAGGACTGTTTGGCCCAGCCAGTCTACCCAGATGTTCTCCGTCTAATCTGTCTCCACAGACTCTAAATTGTCTCGGTGACCCCTCTCCCCCCTGTTTTCTAATACCCCCATGTCTATCAATGCATGCCTGATGCCCTGACAGTTTTGCTTCCACCACTTCTTCTGGCAGTCAGTCCCAGGCATTTACCCTTATAGTGAAGCAGTATTTCCTCACCTCTCTCTTAACCCCTCCCCAGCTTCATCACAAGCCCCTGGTCATTTGTGCTCCTTCCAATTTGAAAGAGACTCCCTCATGTACCCTGTTTACCCTCTGAGGTACTTTAGATCTCGATCATGTCACCTCTCGCTCTCCTCCCTTCCAGGGTGTACATGTTGAGATCCCTCAGTCTGTGCTTGTAGGGCTTCTCCACCTGCAACCCTTGCACCATTGTAGTGGCCCTTCTCTGGACTGCCTCCACCGTCTATGTCCCTTCTGAGGTGCGGACTCCAAAACTGAACACAGTACTCCAGGTGTGGTCTCACCAGCTAGCAATACAGTGGTAACGATATCTCCCTTTTCCTGCTGAATATACCTCTCCCTATGTTCCCTAACATCCCACTAGACCTACCCACTGGTTTGTCTCACTGCTCTGCCACCTTGAGGTCATCAGATATGATAACCCCAAGGTCCCTTTCTTGTTTTGTGACTGTCAGTACCTCACCCCCCCACACACACACACACACCATCCTATACTCAGTGCCTGTGTTCCTATGCCCTAAGTGCATGATCTTACATTTTTGGCATTCAGCCCTATTGCCATACTTTAGACCACCATTTCAATTTCTTCAGATCCTGCTCATTCTCTCCACCCCTTCCTAGTGTTAGCCCTATTGCAGATTTTGGTATCTTCTGCAAAAGGCATACCCTTCCTTCCAGTTTCTCTGCAATGTCACTTATGAAAATATGAGAGGACTGGTCCCAGTACTGAGCCCTGTGGTACCCTGCTGGTCACTTCTCCATCATTTGAGTGAGTACTGCTGCTACTACCATCCTCTGTCTCCTATCCATTAACCACTTTCTAACCCAGTTCATCACTTTGGATCCCACACCAAGCTGCTCACTTTCTTTATCAGCTTCCTATGCAGCACAGTGTTGATGGCCATCCAGATAGGTCACACCAGTTGTTTGCCTCTGATCTAGTTCCCTACTCACCCAGTCAAAAATTCCATCAGATTTGTTTGCATGACCTTCTACCACCCCCATGAATTTATGTTGCCTGTGGTCTTGCAGCCCTGGATTCAAGATACTCAACCAATCTTTTCTTTACCAGGGTTTCCATTAATTTCCCCACCACTGATGTAAGACTGACTAGCCTATAGTTGCTAGCCTCCTCCTGCTGCTGCTGTTATGTAGCGGGACCATGTCAGCTCTTCTGCAGTCCTCCAGAATCATCGTGCTTCCAGTGGGCTATTGAACAAGGCTGTCAGTGGGGCAGATAGCACTTTCCTGAGTTCCTTTACAACCCTTGGATGTATCCCATCTGGTTCCATAGTTTTGTCCACCTTCAGAGATACAAGTCCCTTCCAGACTCTTTCTTCTGAAAATTGACTTCTTCCACCCCCTCCCAGTTCCTGCTACTCCCTGGTGGTCCATACCCACTACCTCCACTGTGAAGACTAAGCAGAAGTACCTGTTCAGAATGTCTGCTTTTTCTTGATCCTTCTCCTTTTCTGTGCTGTCTCTCCCTCTGCCCTTCTAATCCTCACTATCCCTCCATTTTGCTTTCCTCTTCTCACTTATGTATCAAAGAAAGCGAAACAGATCTAGAGAAGCTGGAAGCATGGTCTAACACATAGCAGCTAGATTCAATACAAAAAATTGCAAAGTCATACACATAGGTAAGGGCAACCAAAAAGTGAATACTACCGAAGGTGTTCTGGCAGCAACCAAGCAGGAAAGGGATCTGGGTGGCATTATATCAGAAGACTTGAAGGTGGCAAAACCATGTGAAAAGGCAACACTGAAGGCCAGCAGTATGCTGGGGTGCATGGGAGGGCATTACTAGCAGGAGGAGGAGGAGGAGGTAGTACTGCCACTATATAGGCCCCTGGTGAGGCCTCAGCTTGAGTACTGTGTCGGTTCTGGACACCACACCTAGAAAGGATATAGACAGACTGGAGATGGTGCAGAGGAGGGCTACTAAGATAATTCAAGGACTGCACCACAGACCATACGAGGAAAGACTGGTGAACTGAACCTGTACACACTCAAGCAAAGGAGAGAGAGAGGATATGATAGAGACATTCAAGTACCTCAAGGGAATAAACAGGGTACAGGTGCAGGACCTCTTTCAGACCAGGGACTGCACAAGAACCAGAAGGACACAGTAAGAGGCTATAAAGGGGAAAATTCAAGGGAAATATGAGAAAGTTATTTTTTACAGAAAGAGTGGTGGAACCCTTGAACAGTTTCCCAAGATATGGTGGAGGCTAAAGCAGTTGAGGGTTTCAAGACAGCATGGGACAGACACAAGGAGGTCATCAGGACATAAGACCTCAAAGGAGGGTTAGGGAAGCAGGGCAGATTAGATGGATCAAGAGGGTCCCCATCTGCTGTCACATTCTATGTTTCTATGCAGGTCTTAGCCCCTTAGTGACCCTTTGCTGACTCTTTCTTCTGTCGGTATCGTTGTTCCCTTGACTGAATAGCCTGCTTCCCTCTGTTTCCTTATGTCTCCTGAATGCCACCTTTTTCCTTCACCACCTTTACCACTTCCATAGAGAACCACAATGGTCTCTTTTTCCTTCTGCTTTTACTCACTTCACACAGAGGTTAGTTGCTTTAGTTATATCCTCCCTATTTTTGACCATTGTGCCTCCATCCCTCCCTGGCAAGACCCCCACCCAGGCAGTTTCTGAGGAAGTCTCCAATTTCTTTAAAATCTGCCCTCTTAAAATCTAGGACCCTCATCCTCATGGGGATAGCCTCTGTTGCTGTCTTAATATTAAATCACACTGTATCGGTGATCACAGGTACCCAGGTGACTGCCCTCTGTGATGTCTGCGAAAATGCTGTCCTGGTTTGTAAGCACCAGGTCCAGCACTGCCCTATCCTAGTGGGTTCTTTGACTAGCTGCTTCAGAAAAGCCCCGTTGTAGGGAGTCAAGGATGGCCTTACTCCACATCTAGCAGACTGGAAGTCACCAGCAAGCAGCACCTTCCCTTATTCGCCATTCTGATGATAACTTCCTGAAGTGCTTTATCTAACTCTTCTCCTCTGCTGGAGGTCTACACTACCCTGGTACAGACACCAGCCACGCAGCCTGTCTCCAGCATGTCCCACAGCACCTCAGCCCTTACTATTCCTCCTGGTACCCTTGTCTCCATGAGCTTGATTCCCTCTCACATATAAAACCTCTCCCAGTCCCCTCCCAGTCTCTCTGAACATGGAATAGCCCAGTATGGCCATGACTCTGTAATAACCACTAAATCCAGTTAGTCTCCACCATGATAGCTTCAAGTCTAAATTTTGTTTTCCAAGACTTCTTGCATTTGCACACAGTTCTCACAACTTCCTTCTCCTGACCACTGCCTGCTTAGTCCTCCCATTCCTGACTCTGTTTTTTCCTGAAGCTCCCTCTGACTTTCCTCCTTTTCTCCTTCAGTCCTTAATTCTTTATTTTTTCCCATATAAATTTTTATCCCCGAGTCTGGCAGGTCGCTATGGCCCTCCCTTGGAGGGACTCATCCTCCCTGCAAGTGTACCCATCCTGACCGACCCATAATTCCCCTGGCATCCCCCCCATGATGGGGCCAGAGAGGGCGTCGACTCTCTCCCCGAGGCATAATTCAGAAGTCAGGCAGCAGCGGGATCGTTGGGCCATCATGGAGCCTGCCAGCTCCCTTTTCACGTTTCTCCTGTCCTCCTCCTCACTGACATAAGGGGCACCAGTTACATGCCTCCCAACATGTACTGCCCTCTAGCCACTGCCAGAGGGCAGTCAATGAAGCAGGGATGACAGGACCTCCCTCCCCAAGACAGGACAGCAGTCCTCCAGACCTCAATCCTCTCTTGCCCCTGCTGACCCAAGCGATCTGGGCTCATTCCGAACCGGGTCCGGCATGGAGTGAGTGTAGCAGCCAATGCCTCAACCTCCAGTGCCACCAGGCCAGCCATTCAATCCTTATTCTCTCATACCTGGGTTTCACGCTCTTTTCTTCTGCCTTATCCCTATCCCTGCCTTTCTGTGCCATTACCCCCTTTTCTTCTGCCTTATCCTCATTCCTGCCTTTCTGCGCCCCTGCCCTAGGGTTTCCCTCCTCCCAAGCCCTCCTTCCCTCCTGCTCCATCATCTGGAGGAGGAAGCATTTGCCTCCTTTGTTTTACTGCCTCTCCCTGCGCGTTTAAATGTTCATCCAAGCAACATTTAAATCTCCCACCAGGACTGCAGTCCCCATCCCGGAAGGATGCAGACCATCTCCCTTATAGAAGCATATATTCTCCCAAGCTGGCCCCAGTTCCCAGTGTAGCTGAAGCCCTCCTCCATGCACCATGCCTTCAACCAGTTGTTAAATGTCCTGGTGTGGAGTACCTAGCATGTCTCCAGCTGTAGACAGGTAACATGTTGGAAAAGCCACATGTGCTACCTGCTTAAAGCGGCTCACCAACTCCTGAATGTACCGTACTACCCCTACCTTGTTCTTTGCCAGGCCATTTGTCCATACCCCTAACAATAAGTCTCCCATGAGCAGTTGCTTCTTCCTTGGCTAAAGTGTCTTCCTCACTTAAGTAGGTTCCACTAATGAGGACTCCCCCTTCCTCCTTGCCACTGCAGTGGTACCTCTGCTCAGGTGCCCCATCCACCGGTATGGTGAAGGAATTCTACAGTGGTACAGGCTGAGAAGCGTGCACTTCCTGCCATCCCCACCATCCCAGAGCTCACCATGGTCCATCTGTTCTGCTTCTGTGCCTAGGCATCCTGTGGTGGAGCAGCAGCAGACTTCGTTGCCCTGTGTGGGGCAGAAGGTCATTATACCCTTATCAGTTCAGCCCAGAGTCTAGCGATCTCTACCCACAACCCAGAGAGATGGATACAAATTGGGCAGCACCTCAGTCTCAGTAGATGTCCCGATGATTGCGTCCCCACATCCAATGCACTGCACCTTTCCCTTAGGCTTTCCTTCCTTTTCCTAGTGTCTAGTCAGACTTTCTCTGTAACTTTCTGCCTCCTTCCTACTCCAGTTGTACTTTTACCTCTCCCTTCAACTTCCCTGAAACTAATGTGTAACCCTACCTAGTTAGGGTGTCTCTAATTTTCTCTCTTTTTTTTAACCCTCCTATCTGTACTTACCTTATCCTGTGTGTACTACTCTTTATGCATGAATCCTTTTTCCCCCACCTTTCTGGCTTGGAGACAGGGCCTCACTTCAAGACAGGCCTCCTTAGCAAGTCAGATTGATGTGTTTACATTACAGCACTTTTCTCCTGTTTCAGAGAATCAGCCCAGACTGTTGATCTTGGTGCTAACAGCTGGCTTCTCTATGAGGATTACACACTCATACTGGAGACAGACTAAGCCAATTACTGTGAAATAAGATTTTCATAAGTGGTGCATGTTTCTCTTAGGGATCTCACCACCCCATTGGAATGTGTGTTCTCATGCTTTACCCAGTATATTGCAAACTTCCTTATAGAATTAAGACTGTAGTTGTCTTGACATCATTCAACCAAGGGAGCAGGGCTCGAACTGAGAGGGTATTCTGGTGTATGGCATATAGGCAGTTCTTAAAAAATGCTTCATCCAGCATGATATGCCCACATCATCCCTTCAAGTCTGACTGAATGCCCCAGTCCCTCAAACTTTAACACCTGCAACAGGCTGATATATAACAGCAGAGTGACCATTACAATGGTACACAAAACAACTGATTAATCTTTGCTGTTATAAATTATATTCTCTGCAAAATAACTATGTTAACACATCAGTTAGGGATGAAGCTTAATGCCACAAAGGAAGGAAATGCAACATATGGGTATAAAGTTCTCGAGTCATGCTAATCTGTGATATGGAGTTTCTTAGGGTTCAAACAACTGTGCAATGCAATGCTGATGTTTCTCTAACTTTGGCACTATCTTTCCAACTACAGAAATGCTTGCACAAATTCATGTAAAAGAGTTGCCAGAATCAGGGCAATATCTGTACTGCTCTTGCAGCAATTAAGTGCTAAAAACCCCACCACGCCAAGATTTACCACGTCCAGGGAACATTATATATATATATTTTATTTAAATTTTTGTTGATCATCAATAAACATGCCATATAGCATATATGCTCTGAAAACTATACCAATTGATAGCATAAGAAATCCAATGCATTTAAATGTAAAACACATTTTAGCATCAGGATTCAATAAGCTTCCAGTCTTTGGTACCCCATTAGGGAAAAAGAAGGTCCTGGAGTTTTTCTACATGATACAACATTTGCCAAGCCTTGCAAGACCTGTGGAACAAAAACAGATTGTTCTCTTCACTGAAGCAGAAGTAGCCGTTAAAGCCATTACAAAGTATTTTTAAAGAATTTTAAGGGCTTCAAATTCAACCCTTCCCTTAATCATACTTTAAAATATTTTCTCAAAATAACTGCAGCTGAAAAAGACCAACTGTGAGCCTTAGCCTCTCTGTGACAGTGAAATTATGCCTGTACCTATGTCTCAAAAATGTAACAGAATGACATTAATTTATAGTAGTTTCAACCAGAAACTATGAAAGTGCTGCACTACATGAAACAACAGTATGTGTGCAGCAAACTGCTTCCTGCCTGATATAACACCATGACCAGTACCATCTTTTTTGTAAACTTTATTTAAAAGTCAGCATTACAAAATTGATTTAGAGAACAATTGATATATTACAGCAGCATATAACAATAGCAGCTATCTTGAGGCTCAGAGTGCAGTTTAAAAATCAAGTTAGTGTTCATAGGCTGCTTTCTCGTATCGCTTCCCAAAACTGTGGAATTCACTCCTCACCAGATTCACTACCTCCCTCCTCTATAACTTCAGCCCTACATAATTTCCTCTGTCTGAATTGTACCTGCAATTAACCTGCCTGGTATTCCTGACCTGCTCCCCAACCTCTATCAATATACTAAGTAACTATTCTGAATGACAGCTCCTTCCTGACCCCTACTTTCTTTCCTGCAGTGATCCCTACCTGGCCATTCCTTTGGGTCATCTATAACTACCAATATAACTATGACTTTAGATTCCTGTCAATCTACAACTATCACTATATCTATAACTTTGATCCTCCCACCTCGCTACCTTTCCACTTCTGCTGTTACTCCCTATCCACCCCTTCCTTTCAGGCTAAATGGTACCATCATCATGAATTTAAGGTGTTATCCTAATGTAATGCACTTGACCTGTCCATTGTGACCTCTGTAAACAATTGTACTCATATGCTGCACTAAATATGTTCTTTCTGTTATCTGCTGTTCACTGCTGCCAATATTGTTGTAATAATGTTTGCTGTTGTATGCATGTATATATTTATTTTCTCTACCCTTTCCTCCAGACGCACTATGAGATGAACAACTTGTTGTTCAGTGAGCCTTTCCTGGTGAAACGTCTCAATAAATATATAAATAATATTCCGTGGGGACTGTTCCTGAGGTACACAATGCATTATAGTACTGAGTTACCATGCAACCATATCTCATTTACGTCTATAAACAGTATGGGTACTTTGTTCCTAATTTCAAAGGTAGGAGAACAAGCATAGTATCATTTAGTAGTTAATCAATAGTTAGAATCAATAGTTAGAATAGTTAAAATGGAACACAAAAGCCTGTCCATTTATAGTCGTTGGAGCAGTGATTATATAGTTTTATCAAAGGTCGTGAACCATGGCATGCTCAGTGCAGCTTCTAGAGTGCCCAAATATGATGATAAATAGCCTGGTTCCTCACCAGATATTGTATATGTTCTAACTTCATGTAACTTAAGATGGAAAGAACATATTTCTACTATAATCCATAAAACCAACAAATTGATTCCATCAATAACAAGATTTACACATAAATATGGAGACCACTCAGTTAAAGGCCCAATAAGGGTGTTGAAAACCAAAATCAGGAGCCAGATTCTTTACGAGGCCCAAATATGGGGCAAGATAAAGTAGACAGACTAGAAACCCTACTGAACAAATTCTTTAGACAACTCTTAGGTCTACCGAAAGGCACGTGGCTTCGAGTGTGATCAGAATGGAACTAGGACAGCTACCAGTTAGTGTGATATAGAACAAAGACTCTCTTTATACTGGATCAAAGTTTATAATATGCAAGCAAACAGATTGCCATGCATATGTTTAGAGGAAATGATGATATGTAGACATGATGGACTATACTACCAAGCACTCACACGTTAGAATTATCAAACCATATGGCCTCTTGGATTGTCACACGCGCGTTAAGTCTCCATTTAAGGAAATAAAAGACAAGCTCAAAACCAGAACTGAGGATATATATATTCAGAAAGAATGAGGCATAGCCAGAAGTTATAAATTAATCTGGCTAGCCCTACATATAAAAGAGACAATTGGAATACAACAATATTTAATAAAGTAATAATAAAAAAAATGGAAGACTTGCACTAAATTTAGATTTGGCTATGTGGAGAGCCAAAAATTAAAGAAACCATATGATCTGACGAACCTAAGTGTTTGTGCTTGTGGCTTAGGTGAAGACAGCCCATTACATTTATTAATACACTGCCTCTATATAAATCTGAAAGAAATTTGTTAATAAGTAATATCTTGATGAATTTGGACATGGAATTCAAATACCAATTTAATTATTTAGTGAAAAACAATAACACCCATCATTTGGAAAATATATCGAAATTCTGCAGAATAATTGAAAGAAAGAAAGTGCACATTATAGAAATAGCAAACAGGGAAAGCGCAAGAGAAAAAACTTAGATAATGAACATAGAGAGAAAATAAATGGATACTATGGACAATAAGAATGGGAAATGGGCAGTAAAAGGAAATAATAGTGGTAAAATAAGAAACGAATGCAAATGGAAAAGAGCATTTCTTTTCTTTTTGAGTGAATGGTGACAGGAAGTCATGAATAGCCTATGCAAATAGGATGTGGAAGTACTTGGCTAAATTATTATAGACACAATATTGTATATGTTCATGATTTTGTAAGCATTGTATTTTAAAGATTTTGTAATTATGTTGATAACTATGTTCTGTCAACAATAAACTTAAACTTGAAACTTCATGTATGCAGCAGGGATTTTACCCAGTGGGCTACTGGGGGGTGCTGTTTCTGACATCCAGTATTGTGCTAAAACTTGTTTACCTACCACAAACCAAGTCACCTGAGAGGGTGGTTCAATAGCTTGTCCCGTTGCCCCTGAGGAGAGGCCTAAAATACATCTATTGGGTCAGTTGGACAGGAACAGTTTAGTACTTTGGATAATAAGGTTAAAATGTCTACCCAAAGGGATGCACCTTGAGGGACCATACCATGTGGAAAAAGGTGCTCAAGGCCACTTTGCAATTTGGGCATGTATTTGGGGTACTGAATCCTATTTGTGTGCCAGAACTGGGGTGAAATAGGTTTTGTTCAGGACACTGTAATGCATAGCTCTTAATCTATTAATTACTAAACAGGTCATGCCCTTCTTTAATAACAGGATCCAGTCTCCCTCAGTTAGTCCATCTGGCTCCAGGTCCTCTGCCCATTTTCTTTTCATATGAATAAAGGGGTCAGAAAGAGCACCTACTAACACTCTATAGCATTGGTGTAGGGGTCTCATAGGGCCAAAACAGAGTGGTTGCATGAAAATCTCCTCCAGTAGGGAGCGTTTGACTAGGATAGGAGCTTGTCGATTTTTCGAGCAAAGACTGGAGTCTAGAACTAATCCTCAAATAAATAAAATATATAGGAAGCATTAAGGCCAAATTCCTTGGTCAGCGTTTGAAAATCAACATGTTCCCCTCTCTATATATCTAGGAAATACAGGATAATCTCTCTGGTGCCAAACAGGTAACAATTTGGTAAACTAAGATAATGCTTTGCTGTGGGGCCAGAGAACTCCCACAAGGATGCATCTGGAGAGAAAAGGGCCTGTGTCCTAGTATTTTATGGGCCTGAACCCACACCCTAATAGCTGAGTGGGTAAAGGATTTTTGGATTTCCCAGCTCACCATTAAGTAATACCGCACCAGTGACTGGCTATAAAGAAGGATCTCTCCTTGGGGTTCCAACTCCACCAAGCTCTTTTTAGAGGATTCTACTGATACTAAATCCTGTATATGAACCAACTGTATGCCAAGTAGTATAGTTTGAAAATTGGTAGTCCCAAGCCTCCCTTATTCACTGGTTGCCATAAAATGGCTTTTTATATGTGGTCATCGTCCTTGCCAGATTTAGAGACGCTATGGTACCCTTCAATTGCTTTTAATATATTTGTTGGGAATGTGAACGGGTAATGTTTGAAATAAGTATAAGCACTGAGGAAGTATATTCATTTTAACTGAGTTTACTCAGCTCTGAAGAGTGAGGGTAATGTCTGCTATCTCCTACAGTCATCTTGAATTTTGCTTATGAGAGGTTTGTAATTTAAGTCTTGCAATTTAGATAATCTTGGGGAAGTCTTATCCCCAGATATTTAATATCTGTAGAGGAGGGCAATCCTCCCCCAACCTTAATATGAGTACTCTTGTTACCCAGAGGCAGCCACTCACACGTTCTCAATTTATCTTGTGCCCCAACAGCAGTCCATACTGTTCAAAGAGGTTAGCTAAGGCTACTAATGATTTATCTGGGTGGGCTAGAAAAGAAGTACATCTGCAAATAATGAAATGGCGTGCTCCATATCACCCTTCTGAAGCCTTCTATATCTGGGTGTGCCCTGACAGGGCAGCCAGTACTCTATGGTCAGGACATATAACAGAGGTGAAAAGAGACATCCTGTCTAGTACGTGTGAGTAGAAATGATGGGAAATAGAAACATAGAAGTTGACGGCAGATAAGTACTGCAAGCCCATCCAGTCTGCCCATTTCTTTTCTACCTTATGAATGTGCCATCCGCCTTTGCTCTGTCAATGGCCTATCTGTTCATACTCATCTGTATTGCTCCCTTATGCCTATCCCATGCCTGTTTGAAGCCCTGCACTATATTCATATCCACTTCCTGAGGTAGCCGCTCCATGCATCCAGCACCCTTTCTGTGAAAAAGAACTTCCTCACATTACCCCTTAATCGGCTTCCTCGAATCTCATGCTGTGTCCTCTTGTCCTGCTATTTTTCTTATATTGAAACATGTTAGACTCTTTCACCTTGTTAATACCCTTAAGGTGTTTGAATGTTTTGATCATATTACGCTCTCTCTCCTTGCTCTAGGGTATACATATTGAGCTCCGTTAATCTGTCCTCATATGTTTTCTGATGCAGTCCTGCACCATTTTGGTTGCCCTTCTCTGGACTGCCTCAATTTAGTTACTGTCCTTGTGAAGGTGTGGCCTCCAGTATGCACACAGTACTCAGATGAGACCCTAACCAGTGTCTTGTAAAGAGGATTATTATCTCCCTCTTCTGACTTGTGATACCCCTACTAATACACCCCAACATCCCTAGCCTTACCTAGTATCAATAGTCAGGATCTGAGCCTTGGGGAGCAAAATAGTTTGAAGAGCCAAGAGCAAATATGAGGTTCAAAATTATATTTAGAGTGGCATCAGAATTCTACAAAATCCTCAAAGAACTGCTCCCCCTCTGCTCTGGGAGGTCTGTTGTGCTGTTCAGAGGGGTTGCCCTGCTTTCCTGGCAAGATGCATAGATTACAGTCCTCCAGAGACAAGAAAAGGATATGATGGTGTGTGGTTCTTACTTCCCCATCCCTCTCCTGAATGTAGATCTCAAGGTGTTCACATCAGCCTTGGCCTCCAGATTCCAGTGGTGGGTGGGGTCTTTGTTCACCCTGACTAAACAGGCTTCATAAAGAAAGGCTGCTACATGACAATATTAGGTGCCTCTTAAACATCCTGTCTGGGCAACATCATTCTCCCAATTTCCATGAGGTTATTTTATGGACTCTCAGAAGGCATTTCACAGGGTGAACTGGGGTTCCACACCATTCTCTGGAGAAGATGGTGTGGGACAGACGTCTGGACTAGTATTAAGCCCCTATACACCTCTCCACAGGTCATGGTCAAAGTAAGCGGGATACATCTGGCTTGTTTCTTTCTCACTAGGGGCACAAGACAGGACTGCCCTCACTCTGCTTTTTTTTTTTTTTTGAACTTACTATTTATTCTCCTCCCCTCCCCAGCTCTGGTCTCTCGGAATCACCTAGGAGTCATCCCTCTGCAGTTTGCCTCATCTGATTGACCCTCCTTCACCCATGTGGCCACAGTTTACCCCGAGCAGGGACGGGTGGGTCCCCAACATTCCGAACCTCTTGGTCTTATCGGTTGGGAAGGAGGGCGTCAGAATCGAGGGCAAGCTCTGGTGATCCGTCTCCGCCAGAGCTGGAAGGCTTTTTCTCCTGTACTAGGGAGTGGCTGGCGCCCAGATGTCAAGGTGTTTCCACTGACGTCTGCCACTCCTGACCCCTTTTCTATGCTCTGGGGTGCTTGCTATGACTCTGGCTTCCGCCAGAGAGGCCAGCCACGTGCCAGTGGGACCCCTCCCTCCTGGGAGAGGAGGCTGTCCTCTGGAGGCTCGATCCTCTCCCTCCCTGCGGACCCCCGACAACCCAAGCTCATTCCTGAACCGGGTGCTCGGCATGGCGCGAGGTGCGGCGTCAGTGCCTCAACCTCAGCGCCACTGAGCTAACAACACACTGCTTCTTGTGTGCTCTCTTTATAGAGCTGCTTATGGCTGCAGTATGCCACAACCCAACCATAAAGGGGTAGACAGATACTTTATTTTTATAGCATCCCATTCGGAGACTCAGACTGCTTTACAATAACAGTTAAAACACAATCTATAACACACATAATAATCAAATCACAGACAAATTCAGGTGGAAGTATCAGTAATAAACTTAAAACTATCTGTCCTTATGCTTTAAAATAATGCACTAAAATATATTTATAAATTAAAATCCTGGTTTAATAACAAGGTCTTTAAACCCTTTTGAAGGTTTCCACGAGGTGCCTCTCGAAGATGGTTAGGCTGTGAGTTCCACAGGCAGGCGCTGCAACAGAAAACACACACGGTCACCCGATGCTGCACTTACCATGGGAATTCTAAGGAGGCAACCCTCAGTGGAACATAGAGCCCAGGATGGACGATGGAGCACAAGGAGATCTTGCAGGTAGACTGGTCCTCTTTCATGTAGGGCCTTATAGGGCAGTAATCAGACTTTGAAAACAGTCCTCCAGCTAACTGGCAGCCAGTGCAGTCTGTGGAGGACAGGTGTAATATGCTTGCACCTTCATACACCTGTCAATCTGCCACCACGTTCTGCATCATCTGCAGCGGCAGAGATTGCCTCCAGATAACCCCAGGTACAGGGTATTGCAGTAATCCAGCCTGGACGTGACAAAAGCATGTACCAGTGTGGCCAGGTCCTCAGATGGCATCAGGTCCCGAATCTGGGCAATGTTCCTCAGATAGTAAAATCTGCTTTTAATGACAGCAGACACCTGGGCATCCAATGTCAGGCTGTCATCGAGATCACATCCAGATTGTTCACCCATGTGGAGGGTCAGTGGGACCCCTCCAGTACAAGACCAGGAGATCTCCCAAATTCCCTCCCACCATGATGACCTGATCCACCACCAGCACCTCAGTCTTGTCAGGGTTGAGTCATAGCCAGTTGTGAGTCATCCAAGTTCAGATTTCCTCCAGGCAGTTGTCAAATATGAAGGCCACCAACTGGTTACCAGGTGCACAGGACAAGTATAGCTGGGTATCATCAACATAGCAATGAAAACCCAGCCCATACTACCTAGTAATGTCTCCCAATGGCAGCATATACACCGTGAAGGTACTGGTGAGGGACAAAATGGAAGGGTCTTCAGGATGATTCCATTTTACCTCTCTTATCCAGCAATAGGTTCTAGCCCTGTTGGTGGGCTAGAGGAACATGGAGCCGCTTTGGGCTCCAAAATCAAGTTTGACAAATTGGAGGCTATCTGAATGCCAACTGTCTGCCTAGTGGCCTTTTTGAGCATCCTGTCCCTTTAAATGGGCTCCTTACAATGGTGCGGTATTTGGGGTCTATATATCCCAAAACTTTGCCTCCTTTTTCTATGAACTATAAAAATTTATTTTTACTTACTGTTTATCCTCCCTACTCCCTGAGCATCGCTTCTTCAGGAGTTGCCTAGGCATCTGCCTCATCCTCACTGCCTGGAGCCCTCAGATGAACCCCCATGAAGCCATGGTTATCCCCCAGGTGAGGATGAGGTGGGGCCTGCACACCCCGAACTTCTAGTTTTCATCAGGGTCACATCGATCGGGACAGGCAGGGGACACTGGGTTCTGTGCTGGGAGCTCCATCTACCTGGTGCTTGAGGTCGTTTTCCTGTTTTCTATGGCGTGTGCCCTGACAACTAGGCACAGTCACCAATATCCATCACGCCTCCTGCATTGGTATGGCTTGGTGCCTGCTGCATCTCTGGCCTCTGCCAGAGGTCAGTCAGGTGCTGAGCCTCGTCCCCCTCCCTCCCCAGAGAGGCAAGTGGTCTTCTGGCGCTCAAGCCTCCTCCCCGGCTGGCCCTCTGCCTCCCTGAGCCACGTTCCCAGGCCGGGTCGGCGGTATCCTGGCTGTAGTGCTACCGTTATGCGCAGTCTGGCCAATTATTATTTATTTTGGGGTGAGGTGAGGGTGGATATTGGGCATTGTGAGTTGCTATTGCTGGAACCTGGGGGACCACATAGCCACCCTTAAAGGAAAGCCCAATCTAAGATTAAATTAATCACTATTGTTACCAATGGGAACCTGCTTTACATAAGCTAGTGACCAAACCCATAACACTTTTAAGGCCCGCATTATAATCCATTCAGTTGCCCCCATAGGTGCAGGCATCCATTTTTAAATACAGGCACAGGAAATGACATCACATCAGGGGAAACACATATATTTGATAAATATTTAACCAGGAAAGGCACAATAAGCTGAAGCTTGAGTCCAGGTGCTACATGAGAACACAAGCAAGTTAAGGTACTTGCTCAGGGTCATACAGTAATGCAAGTGGGGACTGTGGGATTCAAACCCAGATATTTATTTTCTTTCTTTTGGTTCTTCCAATCTTGATCTCAAGGATTTCTGAAAGCACCTGCAGCAGTTACTGAACTCTCTCCAAGCCAGCAAAACCATGGACTGCAACATTTTGCATCTTGGCACTGTCCCTGCTTCAAGCAAATCAGACTGTGGAAAGGAGCACAAAGCGACTGGCTACTACATGAATTATCTGCTCTCAAACCTTTGCAAGGCCATCCCACAGACTATGAGCAGCAACGAAGCCACTGGCATGCATCAAAGGGGTCCATGAGAGCAATGGAGCCCTCCCTCCAAGATAGTAAAACCACAGACGCAACATTTGAATCTTAGCACCTTCCCTGCTCCAGCCAGTAAGGCTGTGGGAAAGATGTCCAAAGGGACTGGCTACTGCATAAATTCTCTTGGCTCCCAAAACCTATGCAGCGCCAACTTGCAAAGAGCACAGGACCCACAGTGGTGACTGCACACCGACAACCTCCCAGTGCATAGGCCACCAGTGGCAGCAAACGGCAGCACTCATCAAAGTGGTCCTTGAGGGCAGCAGAGCCCTCCTCCTAAGCCAGCAAAGCCATGGACTGCAACATTTGAATCTTGGCACCTTCACCTGCTCCAGACAATCAGGCTGTGGAAACAATTCTGCCCTTCCTCTTGCATGTTGGGTCCCTTCACCCAAGTGGTCTCCTACAAGTGGCCCCTTCACTGAGTGGCACAAGCTGAGTGGGAATCCTGCTGAGTCAGCTAGGGGAGGACTCCCTCCCATATGGCTTTCATTGATGGGCTATACTGTACTGTCCTGATGTTACAGATTGCCTTTCAATAAAGCTATGTTTACAAAAGAACCAAGTCCTGTGAAAGTGCAACATTTTTTTGGCATGCACAGATACAATCTGCAGATGCAAAATTACATAAATCTGTTTTTAATAACTTTATTTTACAACCTTCTATCACCTAAATTCTGACAATCTCAATTTATCCCCCTCACAACTTTGCAAGTATCATTATTCAAATCCCAGTGGTTTTATTGTTACTGACTACAGGAGTCCTGTTGTCGCAAAGGAGACAACGGCCAAACCCTGTTGTTGCAGATGGACTTTGACATTGAATAAAGTGAAAAAGCATCTGCTTGGACTACGGTAGCAGTACTTAAGAATGGTGAGTGATTGTACCTGTTTTTTTTTAAGTTGATCTTCTTGATGTTTTTAGTTCACCTCTAGCCCAAAAGCCACAGAAACAAATTTCACCAAACTTGCCATGTCAGGAGAGTCTGGGTCACAGATCATGCTTTTGAAGGATTCATGAAAATGAGCCAAGAAACAGCCAAGATATACGTGACTAAAACTAATGACTTATCATCAAAGTGCCTCCTCAACTCTAATTGCAGGGACACTACCATGCCACTATAATACATAAGTACTAACAGGTAGGACCGAGGATGGTAGAAGAAAAGCGATATGATGAGCGAGATTAGGACTAGGAAAATTCTGAATTGTATCACTAAGTGATACTTCACTGAGTGTGTGTTGGATGTGCACAGCAGGGCTCCAGCAGAGGTGGTGGAAGATGAAACTGTCCTACTGTCAGTCTGAAACTAGAAGTGAGCAAGCCAGAGCAGACTCAAGTCTGCTGCCTTGCTCAGTTTATAAACAATGGAAAGCATAGTGAAAGTTGGAGTCAGATATGGTCAAAGAAAGCATTTTTGTCAGTCTCAGCAGTTACTGTACTGTCGGAAATGTTGAACTCCCCTTGAGCAACTCTTCCAGGACACTGTCCGTAATATGGAGGACAACCTGCAGCAGGCTTGGCCCATGCTTTGGCCCATAGAGTCAAGACTCAAGTCAGACACCTGGCTTGACTGCAGGTGAAAAATTTCTGGCTCACCTCCATCTAGTTGAGACTCAACAAGTACCTGGAACAAAAAAGGATCTACCCACTGAGAGGATGGAAGCAATGAACCAAACAGATGCTACTGTGGCCGGGCTTCAGCTAGCGATGCTGGTGACCCAGATTTGGGAGAGAATTGAGTTGCCAGAGGGCCAGCTGAGAGAGGCAGATCCGCAGCATTGCGTAGGCTGCTCACCTCCTCCAGCAGGAAAGGTGTTTGTATTCCACTGCACCAGCACCACCTGTGGATGCACAGGGGGTATGGCAGAGTAAGTTCAGCGATGGCAGGATGTGTGGTGCACTCCTGCACCTGCCCTTTGTGCACATAGCTGGGGCACACTACACAGCCATCCTCAGGGAGGAAGAACATAGGAAAAACCACACCCAGCCTGTCAGGATGAAGTAGACGACCTGGCCTTGCCTCCACCCACCCATCCAGAGGAGAAGTCCCTGTCCTAATTTGGAGATTAATTTGGGGGTGGTATAGTTCCCTCCCGAAGGCCTTTTAATGGATGAAATATCCATGGTACAGGTAAGGGACTCCTGGGATCCAGGATGGGACTGGGCAGTAGACAAGCTAGGCAGAGGAGAAAGAAAGAAACAAAAAAAAACACTCAATTGGCTGATGGTCTTTGTTGGTCCCATTTTCATATATTTGTATACTGTAGTGGTACAGAGAGAAGGTTAAAGTGTAATTTTTGATTTTCTGAAACACAAATCTCAGTTGGCATAAGTAGAGTTAAGTTCCACAAAACTCCCTCAACTTTGAATTTCAGGGTATTTAATTTTTATTTTTATTACTGTATAGAGGTGCATAAAAACAAACACTTGGCCCTTTAGATATTATCTTTCCAGCTGCTTTTCCTGCTTTGACACATCGGAATCATTTCCATGGCAAGATGTCACAAGCAAAGGATTATGACTTTAAAGCAGAAAAGCAGTAGGGGCAGATGCAGTCTATAAGGAACCAGTCTGTTTTCCTGAAATGCCTTTTCCTGAAATTCAAATTTAAAAAAATGTTATTATTGTTATGAGATTTGAGTTCCATTGATTCCAGTCATTACCGTTTGCAGTGAAACAGAAAACCACTTTAAACTCGCCTTTTGCCCCTCCTGCTCCTGCCCTGGTCATAGTTAATTTCTTTATGATTCTCTTCTGTACTTAGACTTAGTGTTCCTGTACCAGTACATTAGTTTTGATATACCAGCCAGTACACTGTTTACTGTATTATATTAATTGTTTAATTACTGCATTTTACTGCTCCTTGCAGTTTTCTACCATGTTTACTTGTATATTTTTACTATATTCTGTATATTTTGTCTCCTATTTCCTTTCCCCAGGTGACACCTGGAAATGAGAAAGTGTGCTTTCCCAGTTACCAGTTTCCAAAAAAAAAAAGCTGCCTTTTTGTAGCATGCATGCAACTGGTATTGGTTTCAGACTTAAAATGGAAATCACATATAAAAAAGTCAAAGAGAATGTGAGAAGTTCTACGCTGGGAATAATAAGGTTTGCATATTTATATGTAAAGACTCATATATATATATATATATATAACCTCAGTATAGATGTTTGATACAAAATTAACTCTCAGATGCTATGTAGGGTTGAGGTATGGGGCATTTATGCAAACTTAAGTGAGTTAGAGATGACACAAAATATATTTCAGAAAAATATTTTAGGGGTCCTCGATTATACTTTAAACAGCACAGTATGAGCTGGAACTGGAACACTATCATTAAAAAACAGGGCCCTAAAGAGAACTGTCAATTATTTGAAAAAAATACAGTGGCTCTGAAGACTGTTTGCTGGCTCACTGTAGAGATGATATGAGCAATTCACAAGTGAAGGGAATCGTAAGTTGGTTTATGAGTGTAAGCCAGGAACTTAATAAAGCTGATCTTCCATATAGTACATTATTGGAGCAACATTTAGACTGTGATAGGTTTGCTAAAACAGCGATACAAAGAATAACTGATATTTCTATGCAAGGTGACCTGGCACACATTGTGAGTCACATGGCTATAAAACTGTGGGACAGATTAAGGGAACATTCTGTACTGAAATGTATTTAGTGATTTGTGAAAATGTTAAACACAGAAGAACTCTTACTAGGTTAAGATGTGAGCTCTGTGGAAGCATACGGAAATGGAATAATGTACAATATTCAGACTTGCCATGTTACTGTAATGAGAACATGAGACTGAGTGCAATTCATTTGCTCTGGGAATGCACAACATTTAATGAAGAAAGGAAAAATTATTACATCCAGTATTTAAAGATAATATGAATGGGAGTCAAAACAATTGAAGCACTTTGTATGGTGAATGGCAAAACCCACATTTTTGCACTCTAAGTTTTGCATACAGGGTAGCCTGCAAGCTTCATCAGAAAAGCTGACAGTTGTTCAGTAAGTTGGGAGGTTGTGTTTTTATTGAGTCTTTATAATGTCTTCAAAATGCATTAGTAATAAGCCTAATGTATGCAAGGATTATTATTTCTTTGTATAGTTGCTGCTGGGGTTAATTTTTTTAATCTTTTGTATATGCCACTAGACGCAACACATTTAACTTGTGATGATTGATCATTGTACTATTCTAATGTATGGCTATGTTTCCAGTTGTACTGGTTTTTAAAATGTTCTATTGTGTATGTAACAAACTGTTTTTTATGCATACTTATTACAAATAAGACCGAACTACTGGTTTTGGGATATAATACAGTCTATACAACATCTTTACTAGGATACATTTCTCACTCCCCCTGTAGTAATTTCTCTGGTTACTCTCCCCCTTGTAGTTCGCGGTGTTTTACTACGAATGAACAGCACTGCCTAGTGGTAACAATGAGACTGTGTTATGGCTACAAGCTGACACACTGCAATATTACCACTAACAATGGAAATTAAGGATCCAAAATCAAGAAAGGTTTGTTCAATCAAGCCAAGACCATCGCTTTGTTTCTTCCCGATCTCCAGAGAGAGGGTCCTCAACTGTTGTGCTATAGGGCCCTGGACATCACATGGGCAAACATTGTAAAACATTGTTACACTTTTTTGTATTTACCCCTGCTTCTTCATTATAACTAATTATATGAACAATAAATACAAAATAAAATAAGGAATTTTAATATTTATTTCACTGGTTTGTTACCAGGATCAGCCAGATGAGCTATACGTCTCCTTTCCAGTGGGGCTTGCTTCCACCCATTTCCACAGCTGGGTTGACTGGAGCATTGTGTGAGGTTAAGTGATATGTCCACAGTCACACAGTGAGTATTTAGCTCTGCTGAGATTTGAACCTGCAATCTCCCAGTTCTCAAGACAGTGCTCTAACCATTAGAGCACACTGCCTCCACTGCTGGATTACTGTTTGTTGGAGTTCATCTGTATTTGGTTGTAACTGACATCATAATCATTTCAGAGCAACACACTGATGGCGTTGGGTGTAGAAAAGCAGCCAGAGTAAACCACGACAATCATATTTTCCTGTTTGTAGGCTTTGTTTAAAAAATATATATGAATCCCACTGGCACTGCAGTAGAGTTGCTGCTTGCGACATGGATGACCTGATTTGGAACGATCCTGGGTAGTCAGAGGGCTGGGGAGAGGAGTCTTCAGAATCCCAGAGGATACTCACCTCGTCTTGTGGGGGGTGCTACTTGCAGGCTGCTGCATGAGTGCCACATGGGAGATCTATGGGGACGGAGCATGGCAGCTCACCTACAGAGCAGGAGTAAGTCTTACATGCACTGAGAGTGGCATACAGTGCTGTCTGTCTCTGACCACTAGACCACTAACTTCAGGTTCTTATTCCTCCACAGGGACTGAGGTTCCCTAGAGGCCCACCATGGGGGGGATAAGCTATGGGGGCTTGTTGGAGGAAAGAAGTAAGTTCAGTGGATGGCAGGTGCGGGGCTAGGGTGGTTGCATCAAATGGGCAGGGAATCAGTGAGTGGGCACAAAAGAATAAATCAAAATGGAGAAAGTATCTAAAATATGAACTGCAATGTGTCTGAAAAGAATGCTTTTTAAAAGTTCCCCTGATATCAAGAAAGTTTCAGGCAACTATCTGCTAGTTTTGACTCCCCACTTAACTCTGTGCTAGGACTCAGAGTTCACATGGTGGCAGTGTGGGTCAGTTACTATGGACCCCAGAACAAAGCCTACCTCAATGAAATTGTACTGTCTACAAGTGGTTAGCAGCATTGAGAGGCTGATCCAAAGAAAACAAACGGAAAAAGAACTGGAGTCCTTAAGTGAATTTTTCCATATGGACTTGCCTATATCTGCACTGACACTATTTAAATCTGTACATCAGGAAATATGACTTCTGTTGTATTTTGATTTTGTATAAGATTTGTAATAGCAATATGTATTTATTGTCACTTTGCACTGATATTTGCATTGCACTGCCACTGTAATGGGACTTGGTTTTCTCATGGGTTACCATTTATTATTTAAATGGCCGAAGTTACAGGTCTAAGCCATGCTCCCCCGACAAAGTCTGAGAGGAGTGAAGCACCGGGGTTTAGAGAGGTGGCTTTCACTACAGGCTGATTGGGACTCATGCACTAGTCTTTGCACTGTTCTGCTTTGTTTGCTCATAGATAGAGGCACAGCTTTTGGAAGCACACTGTTTAAGAATACTATGCATGGAGCTGCTTCAAAACCTGTGGTGCTTAAAATGACTGGATGTGTAGTGGCACAGCCACATTTGTTAATTTTACTGCTGTCAGCAGTTTGGATACAAGTGAATTTGAAGCACTACCATTATTCTCAGCTTGTTCTGTATAAGGTTTTCAATAAATTGTCTGAAGAAGACACATGCCTGCAAGAGAGCTATACTTCCTTTGGATATTGAATTTGTATTAGCCAGTAGCTTTATTTCTGTGCAGGGATCAACAGTGTGTGAAGATTTGTGGTTTGGAAGGGTACTAGCCAGCCCCGATCCCCAACATTGTCCTTTTTTATCAATACTGGCTAACTGTTAGCACTTTTTGGACTTCTGCAATGAATCCATAAGTTTTATGTTTGAGTACACTCTGGTGGTAGCTGTTTTGTTTGTTTCTCCTCCATTTTATTTTTAATGTGTTGTTATTCTGTTTTCTGATTGCGGTACTAGTCGGAATATGAATGATTAGGTTGTGCAATTTGTATTTTTGAATGAATCAGGGTTTGTTTGTGGGGTATTCAGAGTGGTTGTTTTTCTTGATTTTAAATATTTGGGGTGTGGTTATTTATTGGTGGGACTGGGGTTGGTTATTTTGAGTCTTAAGCTTAGTGTTGGATTGACAATATGTGTAAAGGTGTGGAGAAGTTAGAATATCTGCACTGGCAACCACTTGCAGCAGCTCTGTCCTTTCAGGGGATCCTATTAGTCCTCCCTCCCTCCAAAGTCCTTAGCCCCTGCAGGGGACTGGGGATCCTCCAAAGGCAGGGCAACACTTGCAGTGGAGGTCTCTGGTATGATGTCGGGAGGGTAGGGCGGAGGTGGTGAAAACCAGGAGATGCCTAAGGCGATTTGGAATAAAAAATGGAGTCTGTCCTGTAAGGTTCCCTCCCTAGGGGCCCTGCCAAATGTCAACATGCAAGTAATAGTCTGCCCAGCCAGCACCTCCTTCCCTCGGGCCATTCAATGTAACACAAGGTCACTAAGGAACAAAACCGCAGTGATTGAGGATTTCATCATGGATTCCTCAGCTGACCTTGTTTATATCACAGAGACCTCACTGGGTGGTGACTCTGACCTGTTTGGGAGGCATTTGTCCCACCTGGTTATTCCGTGGTGGATTGCCCAAGGAGGGATTGCTGGGGGTTGCAGTGTAGCTTTTGTTTTAAATTTGCCTTGGGACTCACTGCACTGCTGCCAATATATGGCAGTTAGATATGCTCCAGGTGCTAGTGGCAGGATGATTTTGAAATACCAGGCAGTATCGCCTTGTGGTTTAGGCACTGAGCTGCAAACTTGGAGATCTGGGTTTGAGTCCTACAGCCCCCAGCTGCATACTGTGTGACCCTGAGCAAGTACTTATTTATTTTTATTTATTGAAGTCTCAGAATTATAAAACCTTTGATCTAGAGGTTAGTTTTGCCAAAGTTTAGCTTTAAAGGGCCCAAGTTTGGTGTCTGATTGGAGGTCACGTGGAAGATTGTTAAGCCAGGTAGGCACTCTATACATGAAGGAGTGCTGTGCCTGTGTAGTACAGCAGAAGGGGACTTGAAAGGTGGGGTTGACCATGCTTCTAGTACGATGTTAAGGAGTTGCAACAACTTTGGTGGGGCTAGTCCAAGGCTGATTTTCTTCACAAAGAGGCAGGTATGGTAGGAGATTCTGCCCTGGAGAGTAAGCCAGTTTGCTTTGGTATAGAGATCACAGGTGTGGGTGTAAGGGTGGGAGCCTGTGACAAGGCGACAGGCTTTGTTAAGGGTAACAGTTAACCTCTTGAGGGTAGTATTGGTGGCAGAGCCATATACTATTAGCCCAAAGTCAATAATTGACAGGATGGAGCTAGTAATTGTAAGGCTAAGCACTTCTTGGGACATGCTCCACCTGTGTCTGTACAGAAGCCTAGCCTGATGCTTATAGCTCTGGAGATTATGTTTACGTGGTTGTTGTAGGAGAGGTGACTGTCTAGTGTTATGCCAAGATATTTGAAGCTGCAGACTTGTTCAAGGGGTGTTAAAGTTGTTAGTAATACATAGCTGGACATTTTTATGCTTGTTGTGAGGACTGGCTAAGAGTATAACTTTAGTTTTTATAGTTCAAAATTAGTTTTGATGGGAGAACCAGGACTCAACTGTGGTGAAACATTCTTGCAGGCTGCTGATGAGTGGTAGAGGGTTAGGCTGGCTGGTAAAGAGCACAGCGTCATCCGCATAAAGGAGTAGGTTGGTAGGCAGCTTGGGGTGAGGTATTCAGGCAGAGGATGAATAGGAGAGGACCCAGGATTGAGCCTTGTGGAACTCCAGAGTGTACTGGGTGGCTGACTGAGAGTGTGTCCAGTATGGTCACTCTTTGGGTTCTACCTTAAGGTAACTTTTAAACCATATAGTGACGTTGTGTGAGAGCCTGGGGGTAAGGACCGGAGGTAGAAGTGTGGCTAGCAGTATCGAACACCTTAGTGAGGTCAGTGTAAATTGACCCCACCAGGTGTCCATGATCTAGAGACTTATGGATGAAATCTGTGATTCTAGTATGGCAGTGGTGGTGCTGTGGACTTTCCTAAAAGCCATGTTGTTGGGCACATTGTATATTGTAGGTGGCAAGGTAGTCAGTCAGTTTATCTGCAACAATTCGCTCTAATGCTTTAGAGAGGGGTGGCAGAATGGAGATGGGGCAATAGTTAGAGTGTGTGGTCCTGTCACTGCTCTTGTGCACGGGTGTCACAATAGCCACTTTCCACACCAATGGGAATTGGCCCTGACAAAGAGATTGGTTGAGTATCTTGGTTAGGGTGTGAGGACCGAGTCAAGGGTGAGGCAGAGCAATTTAAGATCTAGGGTGTCACCACTAAATCTAGATTTGCTAAGGTGCATAAAGTATTTTTAGCTAACATAGTGATTATTGTCTTGAAGTAGAAAGGGGTACATTTGGGGGTGTGTATTCTCTTTAGTGTCTTTGTGCTGACAAGAAGGATCATCAAAGAAGTTGGGAGGAGTACTCCACTTAAGTTGGTGAAAGCAGTATTCAAAATCAGCTATTTCTTTAGGGTCCAGAGTGGTGACACCATTAAAATTGAGCACTGTGGAGGGGACTTATTCAGCTTGCCTGTGAGATTTTTTATGTTTTCCCAGAATTTTTACTTTTACCCAGGAGTTAGAGAATTGGTCTTGAAAGTGTGAAATTTGGGCAAGGCATACTGCATGGGTGCAGGCATTCCTGGCCTCCTTGTAGGCTGCCAATCATTTGTTTTTTTGTGACATGCCTTACGTGCCAGAGGTGGTTCTGGGAAGTCATGAGGCTTAGGAGAGGGCACCATAATCCATGGGGCTCTAGCTGACTTGCACTTAATTATTTTGAAGGAGCAAATTTATCACATACCCTGTTGAAAATGGAGATGAAGTACCCTAGTGCCAGGTCAACACTTGGTGCTGTGTCAGTTTGTGACCGGTCACACATATGCAGGTATTCTTGAAATTGTTCGAGTTGCCCTCACCTTAATACATGCTGGTAGGACAGTTTATTAGGGTGTCTAGGATATTGGTATGACCACTGACACAGGATTGTGGAGTGGTCACTAGGAGTTGGGCAAGACCTCAGTGTCCTTAATTCTTTCCGGTGGTTTGTGAGGATGAGGTTTAAAAGGGTTTGTGTACCAGTTCTATAGTTTAGTCTGGGGGGACTGGATCACTTGGTGCATCCAACAGCTGCAGTGACATCCTTGAAGAGGCCATCCTCAGGTGCTTGCCATTTGATGTTGAAATCTCCAAGCGCGATAATCTCTGTGTTATTGGGTAATTTTGCAGATGTATTCAATGACAGTATCAAAGCCAGTAGCTGAGTCCTTGAGTGGACTATAAACTGACAGGACAGTAAGTGACTTCCTTATGCCCCAGGGTAACCTTGACTGCAATAGGATGGGCACTGTTACCAGTGGACAACGTTGGAGGGCATGGCCCTGAGGGCATCCGAGAGGTAGATGGCACAGCCTCCACCTCTTTACCAAGTCGATCAGCTCTGAAAAGAGTGTATCCTGCAAGGGAAACAGCAGAGTCAGGTGTTTTGGGAGAGAGCCAGGTTTCAGTGGTGACTAGAATGTCAGGCTTATGCTATTGAACCCAGCCTTGCAACTGATCAAGCTTCAGAAGTAGACTGCTGGACTTTGAGGAAAGCTATCTTAAGACTTCTGGAGTTAACTTGTTAAATGTGTGTTTGCTGCAGGGGCCAGGGTTGGGGTGGACATTTCCTGAGAGTAGCAGGAGTAGAGGGCATATCTCATAAGCATGAACTTTAGCAGCTTAGGTTTTGGGGATTGTAAGATGTTTCAGAGCAAATTAATCCGACAAGGGCAGAGGGATTGAGGCAGGTGCGACACTAGAAGGAGAGTGATGGGAGGACCAGAGTGTATATTGCCAGAGTAAAGTGCATGGGGAGGTGAGTTGCACCAACACTCCTGGTGCATGAGGGTAGTGTTGTAGGAGTGGGGGGTAGATAAGGTGGCATGTTTTACTGGACCACTGGGGATAGCCAGTACCAGCAGGGAGACAAGAGTAAGAGGGTACTTAGTAGGCCCCAAAATTTACCAGGAGTCTGACCAAGGGAGTAGGTAAAATTCAGTGCACTAATTGAAATAGTGGGGAGGGAGGCTTGGACGTTGAGATGTCCGTGACAAACAAGTGGACACAGTAATATGTTGGCTGTATTTAAGGAGGGGTAGAGTAGGAACAGGAGACAGGACTGAATGCAGGTGAAAGTTTTTTGAACTTTAGAACATTTTATTAATTTTGCATTACAAGTACAACCACGGAGTTAGAACATGTAAAGTCACAGGTCATACATGGAGGTGAAAGTTGTGGGTAGATGGATAACTGCCCACCTTACTTTAGGCCTGCCAGGTAGTGCAGAGATAGGGTGCCTGACTTTGGTGGAGAGGGTTGAGGGTTCAAAACCCCATAGGGACAGAAGTTAGAATTAGTGTGGGACCCATAGGAGACTGGAGGCGGACTAGGGAGATTTGTGGGTTGAATGGGAGGTGTGGGACTGAGTGGATCAGGGATGGGTGTGAAGAGAGGGTGCACTAGTGGCTCCTAATGGTCTCCAGGTATAACTTGACTAGTGGAAAAGTGGCGACTTAGGTTACTGAGAGGCAGTCAACATGACCATTAGGGCCTATAAATTTAGGGTTGAACAAAGGTGGGAGGGTGGAGCAGTTGACAGCTATACCAGTTCATAAACCAAAACAGGTCCATTTATCTGTATTTACAAATGCAGCAGGCTCCCTGCGATAGCCGAGAACTCTGTAGAGAACTATGGCAGTGTGCAGGAGGGCCTGTAAAGAAGGATAAATGTCCTTAGTTAGTAGGGGAGTAAACCTGGGAACAAAGGAATAAAACAGCAAAGGTGGGAAGATCTGAAGGGCGAGGGGAGACAGATACTGCACATGTGCAGCACAGGAGGCTGAAGACTGAGAGCTCGGTAAATCTGAATTTAATCTTAGCTTCACAAAACCAGACAAATAATTCAATCTTAGGTTCACAAAACAAACAAAACTGGCTTTGTTCAGGTTGCTGGTTGTAAGAACACAAACTGCAGTGCTTAGATCCTAGCCGACAATGCTGTGTATTGGCAGAACAGTATCGATTAGAGCAGCTAACAAATCAAGCATGTGAAGCTTACAAGTGGCTACAATAATCACACAGTCTGGTTACAGAAAAAGCGTCATTCCTTGCTCCCAGGTCACACCTGGAAACAAGCTTTGGCTTAGTGTGCCTTTCTTTGTTAAACAATTTCCCCTTTCCTACAGTATATACCATCTTCCGGGATATGAGTGATTTCTTGCAGGAGTTGGTACACTTCATGGCCAAACAGATGTTGAACACCCCAGACTGTTGGCGCCATGAGATTTCAATGCATAGGATGACAATGAATCCTCACAGTTTGGAGAGCAACTCCTCCAGCCAGCGTCTTCTCTGCGATTAACACAGGCATGTGCCTCTAGAACACATCAACGTGTCACACTTTGTCCTGATCTTCTCATTGGGATTTGACATTAAGATGGTCAGGGTTGATTTGGCCTTTGGTCAGATCACAATGCAGTGTCATTTTGGGATCCCCTGTCTTTTACCTCCTCTTTGGACAATATGGTACCATCAAAACATAATTTGGAGCCTTGCAAGCTCCAGGACATACTGTATGTCTAAGGTATGTTCTCTGCTTGTGTGCAGGGGCTAAGAAGGCCATGGAACACTAGAATACGGTTCTTGTGGTTGCCTTAGACGCCTCACACCCTACTGCATTTGTCCCTTCACATCCCTATTGTGGCTCACTGTGGTACTGTGATGAGCTGCATCGGCTGCAGGCTAAGGGATGGAAGTTGGAGTGTTCTTGAAGAAAGTCTGGTCAGAGGAGGACAGGCTGGCATTGAGAACTCATTATGGCATCAATGGAAATCAGCCTGTAAAGTTAAGAGTTCCTGTCCAAGGCAATTGCTACAGGGAAGTATCAACAAGCTCAGCTGTTTTACACCATAGATTGCAATAATCACACAGATGCCATCGTGTAGTGAGCTGGTAAGTTTACTGTATGAAACACACACTTGAAACAACTGGCACAAAACACGGGCTTCTGCCCGCCAAGTAAGGGTTTATATACACACGTTAGCGCATATGCATTAGTAAGACATATGCATACTGTGTATGTTTATTAACTTCCTTATATTGTTAAGTTGTTAAATCCTCCCTGTCTGTGATTAGAGCTTTTTCAGTAAAAAGTGAGGAGTTTGGTAATTTTCTCTGACAAAGTGTCCTCCATTAGATTGGGTATCTCTTCGAGTGACCTGTCATGGGCTGGTAATGGTTGTTCCTTTGGTGATGTTAGATCTGTCTACATAAGCAAGTTTCTGACCAGTTTCTGAGGTTGAGGGCTCTGGTAATCTCTAGTTTGTGCACCATGAGCTGTTAACTCAACCTGGGACCAATATGGTTGCTCTGGCTGTGACGAGTTCCTGGGTCCGCTGATTGCAGAGATTGTCAATGGTTCCTTGAGGAAGGGTGTTTTTCCATCTGCCCTGAAAAGGGCGTTAGGCCTCTCTAAAAAGCCTCCCTTGGACCCCGACATTCTGACAAATTACAGACCTGTCTCTGATCTTCCCTTTTGGGGAAGGTTATTGAGAAGGTAGTGGTGGGGCAACTTGTGTATTGCCTGGAGAATTATGACATCAATGAACCCCTCCTTGGGTTTTCGCCACAACATAGCACTGAGACTGCACTCATCAGAGTGACTCGTGATCTCCTCCTGGCAAGGGACCGAGGACTTTGTTCCAGTTTGATTATCCTGGATCTTTCATTGGCACTTGACACAGTTGACCATGGGTTACTATTAGCTGGCTTGAGAAACTATGTGGGCCTCACCGGCACAGTTTTGCGCTGGTTCGAGTGCTACATAACCGGAAGAATGCAGCAGGCAGCCCTAAGTACTGTAATTTAATCTCTGGGGCCTCTGCGCTATCCTGTGGGACTCCTCAGGCTTTGATCTTTGCCCTGTGTTGTTCTCTGTGCACATATTGCCTTGGGTGAGATCATCAGATCTCTATTGTAGATGATACTCTTGTTACTCATGTCTTGTTCCCAGGTGGGGACTATGCGGTTTTGGTGCTGGGATGATATATTGCTGAGAAAAATGACCAGATGGTCTCTAACTGGCTATGTCTCAACCCAGGAAAGACAGTTCATGATGAGTGAGTTGGGCTGCTGGGACTGAGCAGCGATGGCAGGTGTGGGGCTCTTCCTTCATTGGGTGGCCAGTCTCCCATAGCTGATGATGTGGTTAAGAATATTGGGTAATTCTGGACGAGGCCAACACTAGAACAACAGGTATCAGCAGTGGTCTGATTTGGTTTTACCATTTTTGAAACATTGCTAGGACCAAACCACATTTGACTCCTGTTGACCTGGTGATGATTGTTGATGTTTTCATCACCTCTAGGCTGGATTGTTGTAACACTCTGTACTTACGGTTATCTGGAGGTTTGATGCGATGCCTGCAGCTGATCTAGAATGCTGCAGCCTGGCTGGTGGTGGGATCTTCTGGTGTGACCACATCACTCCAATGGGCGCGGTGCTGCACTGGCTGCCTATCTGGTGGCGTGATTACCTTTAAGATATGCTTGTTGACATACAAGGCCCTCCGTGGTTTGGGACGGACTACTTGAAAGATGTACTGGTTCCTTGCCTCCCACTATGACCCATCCATTCCACCCATGCAGGCCTCTTCGTTGCCCTTCTTCCCACTTGAGACTATCAGGGGACAGAGTTTTGGAGTGGTGCTTCCAATGTCGTGGAACTCGCCTCCTGAGGAACATTTGTATGGCCCACATGATAACCTTTAAAACCTCTGAAAACGCATTTATTCAAATACGCATTCCCCAGCTAGTTAGTTTTAGTAGATCTGTGTTTTTTTGTTTGTTTGTTTGATGCTGTTTTCCCGCCTGCCAGCCCAGCTGCCCACCTTCTGGCAGCCAAGCCCCTACCATCACCGGGCCTCCTCCAGGCACTGTCCACTGCCACTCATCGTGCAGCCCCAATGACCCAACGTATCCCTTCATCGGGGTCCCACCTCCCGTGGTCATGACCAGAAGGGAGATTTCTGTGGGCATGAAGGCACAACAACAGTCCTTGCCGAGGGGCGAATGGGCGCAGCATGGGGCTCATCTGGCTTTCATGGAGCTGTAGGAATGGGCTGCCATCATCCGGGTGCCTGGACGGCCATCATTTTCATGTTTCTCATCCTCCCACCTCCCTATTCAGACCTATCCAGTGGTGCCCTAGGGTGGGATGTGTCAGTGGCATGTCAAGTCAGCACGCCCACCCAGTAAGTCTCCAATCTCCCACCAGGTGCCAGAGGTCCACCTGCCCCCCAGAAGGGAAGCATCCAATGGATACTTATACAACCCCTCCCTGATGTTCTCCACTCCTGGTACCCAGACGCCAGGCACTAACTGGTCATTGTGCATGCCGAGCAAACCTTTGCTCGGCCATGGAGCCAGTCAAATCTGTGTTTTAATAATTGTATCTCTTGGTTATTTTATTTCTGGCATTATGTTGTCTTTGTTTTGTACTTTTGACTTATACTGTATGTATGGTGCCCTGAGCCCTTCGTGGATAAAGTGTTTTATAAATAAAGATTGCCATTCTTACCTCAGGAGTCCTTTAGCATTAGTAACTTTTTGCACTTAGCTGGCTAGATGCAATGGCTCCGGAGGTGTGCCTTAAGAGATTTTTAATGAGCATAGGGCCAGCCAATCAAAAGACAGGAGGGGTGAGAACTGAGTGAGAGCTGTTGACTGCTTCAAATTTTTCTCTGCTGGACTGAGCATATTGCCTCTGCGGCGTCTCCATACTTTCCTTGTTGACAGCCTTCTTGTGCTTATGTGGGTAAAGTTTTCCTCATAAATCATTTCCTTTAGTGTGCTGAGTGACAACTTTTACTTTTCGTTAGCGCTCTCAAATTTTTTCTTTTAGCACGATCATGTTATTTAGACTTTATTTTACCGCACTTTACTTTAAAGCCTAATTTTATCGTGGGTGTTTATTTTTTGACGGTTTCCTTCATTTTTGACTAATTTCTTGTGGGAACCATTGAGTTGGGGACAGTTGCCTTGTTTTTACCTCAGACCTTGCGGGGTTTTCCATGAGGCATCTGCAGTAGATTTCAAACTTAAACAGTGCTTGGGGGTTTTCTCTAGATTGGCAATTACGAGGAAACCTTTTTGTTATATTACTGGACCTTGGCATCATCTGTGTCAGGAATGTCCGTAAGGGTCCAGCAGCCACTTGTGCGCAGTTGAGTATTACTGGTTTTCTATTAAGATTGTCACTGGTATTGATCCCAGTTTTACAAAAAAAAAAAGGCACTGGAGTTTATTAACTGGGGTAGACTGGCTGGTGGCATTTTAAAGAAACCTGCACCAGTTCATAGGTCTAGAACTGGCTTGTTTTGCTTAAATTGGTGAACTTAGCAGACAAACCTTTGATATTTATGGCTGAGGATAAATCAAAGGTTTCCAAGGAGGGGCGATTCAAAATACTAATACCAAAAGCAGAGGTGCTGAGGAACCCTCCAGATCCCAGTCAAAAATAAAGCTTCTAAAGATGAAGTTCCTCACAAATTGAAAAATAATAATAGTGACAAAAAATGAAGCTTGATCAAGCCTCTGATGAAGTGGCTAGAAAGAAACTGTCAAGACAAATATGCTCCCGGTGCTCCTGGGAAAGCCAACAGCGAGACAACAGGCAGCTTAAAGCATTCGAAAAACAAAGCACTTACAAACTGCACAGGTTCTTCCGTCAGTGCAAGAGATGGAAAAAGCATGGCAACTGTTTCAGACCCTTCAAAGATGGGTCCTCAATTTTCTGGGGCTGGCAAGCACTCTTCCACAGTTCTCTGGTCTGTAGACTATGAGGGTGATGCAGATGATGATCAATTCTGTGATACCCTGACATAGATTTTGAGGGCCTTGAGCCCCAGGAGTCCCCGGACCCGCCTTGGGGATCCCTGGGTGACCACGAGGATTCTTCCTCTATGTTTTCATTTATACAAAATATGCTGGATACCCTGGACCTCCCTACAGAGGAGCCCAACCAGGATGTCGATGAAGACGAAGATTATAGGAGATAAAGGGTCTTTCATCCTCAAAGACCCTGGTAGTCCCTATCTATAATGCATCTAGATAAAATACCAGAAGGTGCTTCAACACCCCACTTCAGTACTAGGGGTTGATAAGCGGCTTGAGAGAAAATCCAAATTGCCTAAAATGGTACAGAGTTCCTGTCAGCACACCCTATCCACAAGAATACAGTGCAGCAGGCAGCTTGTGAGAAAGCTGGAGTCTCGTTGTCACCCTCTGCCCTGACAAGGATTCCAAGAAAATTGACTTTATAGCAAAGAAAATGTATGCCACAGCTTCCTGCTTTCAGGCTTTCTTTTTACATGGCATTCACAGCCAAATATCAGAAAGCTCTTTGGAAATCTGTCCAGGCTGTCACCCACAACAGATCAGATTCTATGGTACAGGAGCTGGTGGATATGTCAAAACTGCCTTGGAAGCTACTATGTACCAATTCCACATGGCAGATGACAATAATGATGCAGCCTCTAGGGCGATGGTCCATGCCATATCACTGAGACGCTGCCTGGCTTAGAACAACCAGTCTGACCACAGACACTCAGAACAAGGCCATGGATTTTCCTGTGATCAAAATATGTTGTTTGATTACAGAACCACTGACTACATGAAAAGGTCGATGAGTACAAGGCCTCCTGGCAGAGCCATTCATCCAAGCCTAAACCCGCCACCCCTCAGAGATCCCATCCCAGGGGCAGGGGGCAGAAGTTTTGTTCCCAGGCCTTACAGTCCCTATCCCCAATCTGACTTTAGCCAGTACAGAGGGTCTTTCAGAGGCAGGGCAGAAGGGGCCAAAGAAGATCCACCTCTACCCAGCCATCTGCCTCTCAGTCTAAGTCCTGATGTGAGTGTCCAGGTCTCCTCCCATTTTCAGTTGGAGGCAGACCTCTCACTATCTTCAGCACTGGTCCCTCATCACGTCGGACAAGTGGGTACTGGAGATAGTGGAGAAAGGTCTGTCATTACAGTTCAAGCAGCTGCCAGACCTCAAGTGTACCCAGGTGTCAAGACCTCTGTCACTATCACAGATACCACTGTTGGAAATAGAAGTACAAAATCTTCTGGCTTTATGAGCAGTGGAGAGGTCCCCCCATGAGAAGAGCAAGGGCCTCTACTCCAGGTATTTTCTGCCACAAAAGAAAACTGGGGAGTGGCCACCTATCTTAGATCTCAGATATTTAAACAAACATCTGAAAAACAAATTCAAAATGGTCACTCTGTCACTGGTCATACAGTCCTTACAGCAGGGCGACTGGCTAGCCTCCCCGACTTAAAGGACGCCTACTTCCACACTACCCATAAGGAGATCTCACAGGAAGTTTCTCAGGTTCAAACTTCCTTCAGGTCACTATCAGTTCACCGCAATGCCCTTTGGTCTGTCCTCGGCCCCAAGAGACTTTATCAAGTGTCTGCAGTGGTAGCAGCACATCTCAGGAGACTGGATGTTGCTCTCTACCCCTATCTGGACAACTGGCTCATAGTAGCAAAGTCTCCTTGCCAAGTCAAGGAATCTCTTTCCCTCACAGAATGCACTCTGGAGTCTCTGGGTTTCCTGGAAATCTCAAGAAGTCTCACCTGGAACCCACCCAGCTGTTCACCTTCATAGGGCCTAGCTGGACACTCAGAAGGATATGCTTTCCTCCTACAGGAAAGAAGTCAGAGTTTCCCTTTCAGTGGCAGATTCTTTCGCCCAGGGACAGCCAGCCAGACATTTCCTCAAACTTCTGGGACATATGGCCTCTATGACTGCAGTAGTCCCAGGGAAAGGTACAGGATGAGACTCTTGCAAGCCTACCTCAGAGCTTGCTGGTCTCAGAGAAGCAAAACAAATTTTCAAAGTTAATACCGGTGTCGGAGCAGTTCCTCTAAAATTTGCTGTGGTGGAAGGACCCTGCAAATTTTCAGGCAAGGGCTTCCTTTCAAACTCCTCTTTCCACAAAGGTGATCACCACAGATGCCTCCCTGTTGGGCTGAGAGCTCATCTAGACTGTGCCTCAGGTAGGCAACTGGACTCCGATGAGTCACAGGTTGCACATAAATCTCTTGGAACTCAGAGCAGTCTTTCTAGCTCTCAAAGCTTTCTCTCCAGCATAGAAGGGCAGGTGGTTCAAATTAGACAGACAGCACCACTGCAATGTTCTACATAAACAAGCAGGGTGGTACCAGATCAGGAATACTCTGTTTGGAAGCTCTGAAGCTCTGGTCTCTAGCATTCTCCCTGGGAGTCAGTCCTCAGCTATTCACCTCCCAGGCAAACTCAATACTCTGGCGGATGCTCTAAGCCGCATCAGTCAAGGTCAGAGCAAATGGACACTGAACAAGCAAGTACTAGCCACAGTGTTCAGGCAGTGGGGCACACCAGCCATGGATCTGTTTGCCTGCTCAATTTTCAGCTTCCTCAGTACTGTTGCAGGCCCCAGTTCGGGAACACTTCCTCTGGATGCCGTGATCCTGGACTTTTCAGAGAGGTTCCTATCGCATTTCTCCCTTTCCCTGATGTTCAGGGTTTTGCTGAAACTCAGGCAGCAGCCTGCATCCATGATCTTAGTGGCTCGGACTGGCCCAGGCAAGCCTGGTACCCTCTCCTTCTCTCAATGTCCTGCATCAGGCCCATTCGCCTGCCTCTGACTCGTTCCCTGCTGACCTTCCTCAGACAGGAGTGCAGTACCCAGACGTACACTCTCTTCACCTCAAAGCCTGGTTCTTGAGGAGTTAGAGTTTCCATCCTCACAGTACTCTGAACAGGTCCTTAAGATACTGAGGATGGCTAAAAAAAGAACATTAAGAAGACTTGTGCAGCCAAATGGAAAGTTTTTTCTCTGGTGCAGAAGTGAAAAGGTCGAACCCTAGCAGCTTCAGACCCTCAGCTGCTAGACTACCTGGTACACCTACAGGCATCAGGCTTGAAACCATCTTCACTCAAGCTACACCCGGTGTCAATTTGAGCCTACCTTTCGGTGGGAAAGAAGAAATCATTTTTTCCCACAACATTTTTAACAGTTTTTCAAAGGCCTCTTGCACCTCCAGCCTCCAACCAGGAGCCTGTTCCTCCATGGAGCCTGAACCCATGCATAGATGGGCTCATGAATCCACCTTTTGAGCCTATGTCCACGGCTCACATCAAGTTTGTAACTTGAAAGACCATCTTCCTGGTAGCCATTATGTCTGCCAGGAGGATTTCAGAGCTACAGGCCCTGTGCACTGAGCCGAATTACATCATCCCTCACACCATAAAGTTGAGCTCAGGACAAATAGGAAATTTCTGCCAAAGGTGGTTTCAGAATTTCACTTGAACCAGTCCATTACTCTGCCTGTCTTCTTTACTGAGCCATCCACTCCTGGTGAGCAAAAGCTCCACAGCTTGGATGTCAAAAGAGCCATCTTTCTCTACCTAGAGCATACTAGACAGTCCAGAGACTCTTCCATTCAGTTGTTCCTCACCTACGGGTATGTAGGTAGAGGAAGACCAGCTACCAAGAGAACTTTTCTCATTGGTTGATCTCTTGTATTAGATTCTGCTATGAGAAAGCTGGCCAACAACCTCCAGTGGGGCTCAGGGCCCATTCCACCAGGGGCACTGCAGCCTCGCTTGCAGCAGCAAGGGACATTCCCTACTGGATATCTACAAAGCAGCTACCTGGAAATCTGCACACACCTCTGTGAAACACTACAGTTCTGGCATCAGATCTGGTCTGTATATCCAATTTGGCAGGGCAGTTCTGCAGAGCCTCTTCCTAAGTAGGTTCTCTGCCCGCCTCCCACTTGGTACTGCTTGGTAGTCTGCAAAAAGTTACTGATGTTAAAGGACTCCTGGGGTAAATATAGAAACATAGAATTTGACGGCAGATAAGGGACCGCTTGGCCCACCCAGTCTGCCCATTTCCTACCTAATGGATAAGCTGCAGATCCTAGTTAACCAGCAGCCTACTTTTGTACCCCACCTCCTAGAATTGCCTTATGACTGTCCCATGCATGCTTGAATTCCACCACTGTTTTGACTCCACAACCTTCCTCCGAAGGCCATTCCATGCATCCACAACCCTCTTTGTGAAAAAAATACTTCCTTAAATTACCTCTGAGCGCTTCTTCCTCTATCTTCAAATTGCCCCTTGTTGTTGCACACTCTTTTTGAAAGATGCTATGCTCTTGGACTTTGTTGATTCCCTTGAGGTACTTGAAAGTTTCTATCATGTCCCCCCTTTCCTCGAGGCTATACATATTAAGCTCCTTTAGTCTCTCTTCATATGTCTTCTGGTGCAGACCCTGCACCATTTTAGTTACCTCCTTGGACAGGTAAGAAGGAAAATTACTCACTGTAGTAATCTTCTTTCTTCCATGGGGTCCTTTAGCATCAGTAAGCTCCCACCCTTCCTCCCGGTTCACCTGTTGGAGAAGGGCTCTTACATCACCTTTACCAAATTTAGCATTTATTATTGATGAGTTTTACCCCGTGTTGCTGTTTCTATTTCCACTTTGGACATTTGCATGTTTTATGAATCCTGTTAATTCTTTTTCGGGCATTTGCCCTCATTTTTCCTTGAAAAATTTCTGAAGCAATCAACAGCTCTCACTCAGTTTTCATCCCTCCTGTCTTTTGATTGGCTGGCCCCACGCTCATTAAAAATCTCTTAATGGCACACCTCCGGGGCAATTGCACCTAGCCAGCTATGCAAAAGTTACTGATGCTAAAGGACCCCATGGAAGAAAGAAGATTATCATGATGAGAAATTTTTCTACCCTGTCCTCTGAATATAGAAGGATCAACAGACTAACAAAAGGGCTTGAAGTGACACATCTTGTGAAACTTTCCGAGAGTTAACAGTCTGGTGCCTGTTTGACACCTAACCAGGTGCTAAAAGTCAAACTCATGTAAACCTAAATGCCTGTTTTACTCTTGAAACCTGTTAAAAACATTGATTGACAATAGTTTAATATTCCTCTGCTGTAATACAAACTCTCCCAATAGCCTTCTCAGACATTCATTTTAGAATGGTGCTGTCAAAGGAGACAAAACCTCAGTTTTATGGTATTTACAGATCCGCTCAGCAGTCAAATTGGGTATAAGCAGAATTACACTCAAAACAAGTTGGCAGAGTCTGCTCCAGTGGCCCCAGCTGGTGGAGCATTGCTCTGCCACATGGGAGACCAGGATTGAATCCCAATCCAGACTCCCCACCCTGGGTCAGAGGGAACTAGAGGGTAATACTAACATACTAACATACTAAAATGCCAGCAGAATAGGCCTAACGGTCTTTCGTGTCTGCTCATTTGGTCAGTCCCCAGCCTGGGTGCTGACCTTGCTGTCCCTCTCGCCTTCTCTGGCTTCTCCTTCCCAGTTCGGATATTCTTGCTGCATTGGATTTTGCTTCCAGAACCATTCCCTGTACCTGTCCCACCCCCTCTTGAACCCCTCCACTGTCTCTGCCTCCACTAGCCCCCCTAGGCAGTGCATTCCATGGCTCCCACCACTCTCTCAGTGAAGTAGCACCTCCTCCTTTCTCCCTGAATCTTCCTCTCCAGCTTCCACCCATGCCCTCTAGTGGCCCTTCCTCCTTCTTCAAGCACCCTGACTGTTCCTCCCCTATTTATCCTCTTCATGTACCTAAGACCTCTATCATGTCCCCGGTCCCTTCTCTCTTCAATGTGTACATATTTAGCTCTTGAGCCTCTCACTCGTCCTGTCCCCAAGCCCCAAATCATTTTGGTTTGCCCTCCTCTGGACCCTCTCCAGGAGGTTAATGTCCCGCTATAAGTGGCTCTCCAAACTGCACGCTAGTACTAAGGTGCGGCCTCACCAAGAGTTATACAGAGGGAGTATCACTCCTCCTTCTGAGGTGATCCCTAGCGATGCATCCCAGCATCCTGTTGGCCTTGGCTGCTGCCCTCCTACAAGTCTCAGAGTTGTTCATCTTGACATCCACCACCACCCCCAGGTCCCTCTCAGCCATCGAGACTTGTAGCATTTCCCCAGGGTGTGCTAATTTGGCCTGGGTTTCTGGGCCCCCAGGTGAGCACCTGCATTTCCTGCATTGAACCCTCAGCTCCACTTTCTAGACCATCTTTCCAGAGCCTCCAGGTCCCCTGTAGGGCCACCCTCCCCTCCTCCCCATCCACCACAGCCCTCAGTTTTGAGTCATCTGCAAGAGACTCATCTCACTCCTGATTCCTGTCCTATGTCGAATACAGTAGGTGTTGAACAGAAGGGCCCAAGGACTGATCCCTGGGACCCCACTAATGACCCTCCTTGGGGATGAGACTATCCCACCAACCACGACCCTCTGGGTCCGGTCCTGAGCAATTGCCTATCCATCTGATCATCTGTTCCCCACCCCATTTCTCCCAGCTTATCCAACAGACCCACGTGAGGAACAGAGTCAAATGCCTTGCTGAAGTCTAGAAAGAGGACATCCACTGGTCTACCCAGGTCCAAGGCACTTGTCACCCAGTCATAGAACTCCACAGGTTTGTCTGACACGATTTCCCGGGATGAATCCATGCTGTCTATCGTCCAGGCACCCTGACTTATCCAGGTCCAGAGGCATTGTGCACTGGCCCAAGGGAAGGAGATCTGGCTTCACTAATTTCACAAGTGTCTTCTATGGCAGAGGATGGAGGTGTAATCAACATTGGTGACCACAGCACAACTTCCCACAGAATGGCACTGGCGCAGGCCACAGGTAATAGCCATGGTGGTAGGCAATATTAAAAAGAGAAAACAATTCACCCTTGAAAGGATAAATGTGCCACCTCAGCTATGTTAGAGTGCCGCAAATTCCTGATGGACTTCTTAGCACCCTAGGAGACTCCTTAGTGGTTGGAAAGTGTGTACCAAACTTGGGGCTCCATCCTATGGGGCAAGGAATGGCAGGGATCTGACTGATTCCATTTGAGGTAAGTAATATACATGAAGGACAACTATAAAGAATTATACATAAAAAAACAGATGACTGGTGCCATGGAGACCACCCAAGCCCATGTCATGCCAATCCACAAGGGGGGATCAACAGAGGAGCTGGAAATTACAGTAGCTTTGATGTCGGTGATCGGCAAGGTGTTGGAGGGTATTGTCAAGGAAAGGCTAGGGTTACTGGAGCAAACTGGGTATTTGAACGATAGGCAGCATGGCATTGTCCCAGGAAGATCATGCCAGACAAACCTTGTTGAGTTCTATGACTGGGTGACAAGGGCCCTGGACCAGGGTAGGCCGGTGGACATCCTCTTTCTGGACTTCAGCAAGGCATTTGATTGGTACCCTACAGTGGCCTGCTGGCTAAGCTGAGGGAAACGGGGTAGGGAGACAGTTGTTAAGATGGATAGGAAATTGTCTCTCTGAGCGCATCAGAAGGTGGTGGTTGGAGGTTTAGCCTCATCCCTGTTGTGGTTAATTAGTGGAGTGCCCCAGGGTCAGTGCTGGGGTCACTCCTGTTCAACGCCTATGTCTCAGACATAAGGAAGGATCAAGACTGAAATGAGTCTCTTTGCAGATGACTCAAAGCTGGGTGCAATGGTGGATGAGAAGATGGGAGGGTGACCTTGCAGGAGGACCTGGAGGCTCTGGAAAGGTGGTCGGGAAAATGGAAACTAAAATTAAATGCTGGAAGTGCAAGGTTCTGTACCTGGGAGTCAGAATCCAGACCAGGGGTATACCCTGGATGGAGACACGATTCAAGTCACAGAGGGTGAGAGGGACCTGGGGTAGTGGTAGATGTCAAAATGAACAACTCATGGACCTGTAGGAGGGCAATGGCAAGGGCAAATAGGATGCTGGGATGTATCACCAGGGGATTACTCTCCAGAAAGGTGGAAGTGATCCTTCCACTGTACAACTGTTGGTTAGGCCACACCTCAAGTGTTGTGTGCAGTTTTGGAGACCACATTTAAAGAGGGACATTACACTCTAGAGAGGGTCCAAAGGAGGCAACCAAAATGATCTGGGGCCTGGGGGAGAGGACCATGAGGAGGGCTCAAGGAGCTTGACATGTACACCCTGGACGCAGGAGTGGGACGGGGAGACATGATAGAGGTCTTTAAGTACATGAAAGGGATCAATAAGGGAGGCCCACCAGGGTGCTCCAAAGGAAGGGGGGGAAATGAGAGGTCACGGGTATAAGCTGGAAGGGGGCAGACTCGGGAGGAGAGGAGGAGGAGGTGTTATTTCAATGAAAGGGTGGTGGAGCCATGGAATGCACTGCCCAGGGAGCTGGTAGAGGTGGAGACTGTGGACGGGTTTAAGAGGGGATGGGATAGGTACAGGTGGAGGGTAAATCTGACAAGGCCCAATACAGGTGGAATATCTGAGACTGGGGACAGTATAACCCAAGGGGGACACCAAATAGGCCCTCAGTGCGGGTGAAAATCGAGCAGACTTCGAGAGACCATTAGGCCTATTCTGCAGGCATTTTGTTATGTTAGTAAGTGTTGGCACAGAACTTCAAGAAAACTAAACATTAGGCTGGAGCTAGGAGCACATCACCAGTGCTTGCAATACATTTGTTTTTTTAAATACATTACACCCTTCCACCCACCCAACACCCAACTTAAAGAAGAGTTATCACAGGACATAGTCTTCCTCACCTTCAAGCCAGCACTGTCCAGGGCGCTGTGGAACAGCCAACATAGCAGTCAGGTTTTAGATCAGCTCCAGATCATCGCCATTATAAAAGTTATATTTTACAGTTTGCAGTGCCCGGAGCCATGCAAACATGGATCCACGGATGGAGTCACTGATTGGGAAGCACAATGGATCCCAACTGAGACCAAAAATAGCCTGCCCATGGACTGTATGTCTTCTTAGCATTAGCTGACTTCATGAGGGCATCAGGGCCCACACAGTCCGACACGGCACCTTGGGTCTGAGCTACTATGGCCCAAATCCTGCCATGTTCCAGAAGATCCAGAACACTGGTGAGAAGATCAACAAATGTCTGGCCACTGCTGAGGTGAAACCATCAGAGACTGACTCAAAATAAAGGACAATGCCATGGCCATCCAAGGGCTCATGAAGGATTTGAGCGAAGAGGTGGACTGAAATGGCTCCTTCATCCGGATCCTGCACTTTCTCCGTGCTGAAGTGGAGTCTCTGGCAACTCCCAACAGCAGGCCAATGTTTGCATAGTGGTGATCCCCTCGATTTGCAGGCACTACAAACTTACTACGGACCTTAGTAAAACTGATTTTTGCAGATGTTAATTATGGCCTGCAGACTCAGGAGTATGAATTGTGAGAGCCGTGACTATTCCACAGCAAGCCTGCTCATGTGGAGCAGATGCACCCAGGCCGCCACTGCCATGACCACCCTATCCGCTGCAGAAGCTCACATCCTTCTTCACCAGATGGCTAGAAGTCACGGAGACATAAGCTGAGAGAACAGCAAGCTTGCCTTTTTCACCAATGTATATCCTCAGAGACACAATCATGGAAAAAAGACTTGCAGGTCTTCAAAAACCTCACTACTGGAACATGGAGTAGCTGTGCCATTTCTTTTCCTTTCAACTGCAGATCAGACACAAAGTCAAGCCCTACATTTTTCAGACCCTGACTCTGCTTCTACCTTTGCTGAACAACTGATTATACAACTTACTGTAGCAGATGTGGAAAGGGATGAAGAAGGGTGAATATGCACCATCTTATTAACTTTAGAATACCTGATATGGCCTGTCAACTTTAGCCATGGGTCTTGTGAGACTTTTTTTTGTCTGGTTGTTGCATATTTTTATATTGCCAAAATGTTAGGATTCCAGTTAGTATTACAGAACTGCCATGCTGAATGCCCTTTATTACCACAATTGTTACTGTCCTCTATAACCTCAGAAAGTAAGAAATTAAACATGTTGGTGTGAGAGTTCACACCGCCAGTTCATGAAATATTAAAATGTTCTTAATGTTTAAATAGCCTTGTCTCCCTATTAGGTAGTTGGTAAGTCTACCATGGAATAGAGAAACATGCATAGAAACACAGACTTTGATGGCAGATAAAGACCGCTGGCTGCACCCAGTCTGCCCATTTCCCTACCTGTTGGATAAGCTGCAGATCCTAGTTAACCAACAGCCTACTTCTTCCTACCCCCACCAGAATTGCCTTTATGTCTGTCCCATGCATTCTTGAATTCCCCACTGTTTTAACCCCACAACCTCCTCAGGAAGGCTGTTCCATGCCTCTACCACCCTTTCTGTGAAAAAATACTTCCGCACATTGCCCCTGAGCCGCATCTCTCTCTTCAGATTGTGTCCCCTTGTTCTTGCACATCTCTTTTCTGAAAGATGCTACCCTTGGACTTGATTCCTTGAGGTACTCGAAAGTTTGTATCATGTCCCGCCTCTCCTCCTTTCCTCCAGGGTATACATATTAAGCTCCTTTAGTCTTTCTTTGTATGGCTTCTGTTGCAGACCCTGTACCATTTTAGTTGCCCTCCTCTGGACTGCCTCCATCCTGTCTATGTCCTTGTGGAGATGGGGTCTCCAAACTGCACGTAGTACTCCAGATGGGGTCTCACCAACTGTCTGTACAGAGGGATAACAATTTCCTGTTTCTACTTTTGTTGCCTCATTCTATACATCCCAATATCCCCAGCCCTCTTTACTGCCTTTTCACATTGCTTGCTTACCTTTAGGTCATCTGATATGACTACCCCAGCTCCTTTCCACTGTTGTTGTTGTTGTTAATACCCCCCACATTGTGTACTCTTCCCTTGGGTTTTGTTTCCCATGTGCATTACTTTCCACTTCTTTGAATTGAATCTAAGCTGCCATATTTTGACCATTCCTCCAACCTGCCAAGTCCTCTCTCATCCTTTCCACCTCCCCACTAGTGTATCAATCCTGTTGCAGATCTTTGTATCATCTGCAAAGAGGCATACTTTTCCTTCCAGTCCTCTGCAATGTCACTTATAAAGACATTAAAAAGGATCGGACCCAGTACTGAACTCTCATGTGTAATTCCCATAGGCAGGACAGGGTAGAAAACAGCTTAATTGAGCTCTGGGACTTCTACAAAACTAGGATCTTATCCCACTGAGGTGCTCAGACCTCAACAAACCTTACCACCTGCAGAGGTCTGGAATACTGGGACACTCCTGTACTGCCTATGAGTAGGCGAGTGTGTAGTTTCCTACAGCGTGCTAGGCTGGACTTTTCTCCTGTATTTTACTCATGTCTGCTCTTCCTGGTACAGTACCTGCCTGAACACTCAGTATGTACTGTGAGCCTCAGATATTTCTACCAGTACATTCAGTACTGGGGTCTGCACTCCAAATGTATTTTATGTGCTATGGTGTCTACTGTATGACATCAAATTTTATAAAGTTTAAAAAACAAACCAGTACTGTCCAATCACAGGCAGCCTCACAAGACCAAAAGAGTGCATGATGTAAGAAGGTATTTTAAACATAGAAACATAAGAAATTGTCAGCAGATAAGGACCGCTAGGCCCATCCAGTTTGCCCCTCCAGACTGTTCCCCATCTCTCAGCAATAATAACTATTCAGATTTGCATCCCTCACTTGTTCAGATCCTTCCTGGACTCATAATAGCTCCTATATTTATTCTTATTCCTGGTAAGCCATTCCATACCCCTCTTATTCTGTGGGTGTAATAAAACTTTCTGCGCTCCCACTAAACTGATCACCTTGAAGCTGCTAGGCGTGACCTCTAGCTGTCTGTTTCTTATCCATTTTATTCAGTCCCAACTACTGTCTTTATTCTAGAGCTCTATAGACCCGTATAATGCTGTCAAGTTACCTCTTACTCCTACTGTTCCAGACTGAGCACACCCAAACTTTTCAGCCTATTCTTGCAAGTTAAATTTTGTAGCCCTCCTCCAATCATTCTTGTTGGCTGCTATATCCTTTTGGGTCTGTTAATATCTTTCCTATGGAATAGTAAGTAATCTTCATTTTATGACAAAATAAGTCTGTTAGGACCGTGCCTTTTTCAAAACCATCCTGTGTGTGTAAAATACTAGTTACAAATTTCACAAATCACATTACATATAACAAATAAAATACACAACTTGCAGTCCTTTTGATGTGACATACAAGTCATTGACGAATATACATCACAAATATTACAGACACTGATACACCTCCCTAACATCTTCCTACACTAGGGTTTAAAAATGTTTTAGCATATTTACTGATCTAATAGCAGGTGACAAACTCTTCCAAACAAGGGGCTCTATATGCAAGTGCCAGAGACCTAAATTTGTTTTTAATTTGGGTATGGGCAAACCAGTATAACAAACTTCTCTCAGGTTATGTAGGTGATTTGGCTTTATTTTAACAAATTACTTAAAATCGTGAGATACAGCACTCACTTTGATAACTTTAAAACCACTGACAACCAGCCTTTTGTTCTCACATTTAATGAGACCAAGTTTAAATCTTTATACATATCACAATGAATTTTGCCAAACTATTATGCAACTAGTTCAATTTGGAAAGCTTAGTGTTCCTGCATTTTTGGTAAACTGTGTTGCCGCATTTCAATACTGGGAGACTGAGCTGCGTAGCTATTCTAGATCTATTTGACTTTTTGTAAACAGTGGGCCAGTCTTCCCACAGCCCCAGTTAGTGAGGAGCTCTTAATCAGCTGGTCTATCTGGGCTGAAAATTTAAACTATTGCCTAGAATAACTTCAAGATTAATGTCAGAAGTATCACTCTGCCTTCTATTGGTGCTTTAGATTACAATTTTGTTCAATTGTTTAGACATTTTGTTGAGATGCAGGCATGTCATAGCTTAGTGCTTTGTTAATTCACTATCAATTTAGATTCACAAAACCCTTTTTGTTACCCAGGGTTGTGTTGAAATTTGACTTGCACACCTGAAAAAGAAGACTATATTGCTAAAGTAACAGTGCTTCTACATAAAGTCTTATATTTGAGTTTTTCATGATATTTGTAACAGAATTAATGTAAATCAAAACAGAAGTGGCACCAAATTGAACCCTGGAGTGTTCCTCTTGTTAGTATTATAGACCCAGACCTATGACCCTCCACTATCACCTCTTGAGTTCTAGTACTCAAATAAGATTCAGACCATTATACCATACTCCTTGCAACCCCAGTATCAGCCATTCTTTGTAGTAACGTACCATGATGCATGGTATCAAAGGTTTTGACAGATCCAGGAACATTACACCCCACTCCCTCATTTACAAAGTCCATAAGTGTAGTACTCGGGAGGGTGCCTTGAATCCCAACTGGTGAGGGGTGCGAGGAATGCTGTTAGAAATACCCATACACCGACTATGTACTTTTCATTCAAGCAGTTCTGAGGGCCTGGAGAGTAGTACAAGTGAGCAGTAATTTTAAGGATCACCTGAGTCCCCCCTCTTCATAGATGTGCCTAAAACTAGCAACAGTACTCCAGCTGTGGCCTCACAAGTGCTCTGTAAAGTGGTAAAGTGAAGTGCTATAACCAGTGGCAGCACTGGGAGGTTTAAAACATGGGTCAAATTGGACCTACTGGTGTAAAATGTATTTATTTATTTAACAGACTTTAGGATTGCAACCTTTGAGTCAGGGACTCATTTACAAAGGCTCCGCATCAGAAAAACAAACATAAACACTTAATAGATATAGATATAGAAAGGTAGCTAAAGGTTACCGCTTTTTTAGTTATATAATATTGCAGAATCAAGATCAGCTAGGTCAAAATGCAAGTCTAAAGAGGAACTTACTGGGTCAAAGTATAATGAATGGCAGAACAGTTCCTTTTCCTTTCCTTTAAACATTGTTATAGGGTAGGTGCATCAACTTGGACCTGCTAGAAAAGGGTAGAGGGTAATGTCTGGGCACAATGCAACTTTTTCCCTTTGGTACATGTTTGTGCTTTCCTGGCCATAACCTTTCTTGATCAGCTAAGAAGATGTCCCCTAATGCAGTCCAGTATCTGATTTACCTAAGCAGCTACCACGCATTGCCACCCATGTTTCAGATTATTACGCTTATTACCTACTAGTCTCACTCTTCTACCTCCTGTAGCTTTCCCATTTAGGTACTAGATTGCTTCCATACTTCTTTACTCTAAGTACAATACCAAAGTTTCCCATGTTGAACTTAATATCCCATTTGTCAGCCCAGCTTGCTTTAGTATGCAAGTTCCTTTGAAGACCATTTATCCATCAATAAAACAGGTCCATATAACTCCCTATCCCTTAAGGCACACTTGAAACAAGCTATACGAGTTTAGTGTACCTTCCTGGTCAATAATTACAAATAAAGCAAATAAAAAATCTTCTTTTCAACATTTTCCACTATCCCCCATCTAATTTTTGTCATCTGAAAATCTGATAACCCAGTTTTCAGCCACATAGAAACATAGAAACTGACAGTAGATAAGGACCGCTAGTCCCATTCAGTCTGCACATTTTCCCTGCTAACAGTAAAAGTTGCAGACCCTACTTAATCTCCAGCTCTACCACCTCATTCCTATTGCTAGGGTTCCCCAACACCTGTCCCATGCATGTTTGAATTCCCACTGTGTCTGCCCCACCACTTCCCTGGGAGTCTATTCCATGCATCCACCACCCTTTCTGTGAAGAAATATTTCCTCACACTACCCTTAGTCTATCCCTTCCAACCTCATGTCATGCCCCTCATTCCTGAACATCGCTTTTCTGAAAGATGCTATCCTCTGGTACCCTATTTATGTCTTTTAGATATTTGTAGATTTCTATCATATCTCCCCTCTCTCTCCTCTCCTCCAGGGTATACATATTGAGGTCTCCCAGTCTCCTCATATGACTTTTGGTGCAGTCCCTGCACCATCTTTGTTGCCCTTCTCTGAACTGCCTCCACTCTGTCTATGTCCTTATGGAGATATGGCCTCCAGAACTGGGCATAGTACTTCAGATAAAGTCTCACTAATGATTTGTACAGAGGCATCACCACCTCCTTTCTTCTGCTGGTGATACCTCTCCCTATGCACCCCAGCATCCCACTGGCTCACCCCACAGCCTTGTAACATTGTTTGGCCACCTTTAGGTCATCAGATATGATTACCCCATATCCCTTTCCTGTTTGGTGATCATCAATATCCCCCCATCATGTAATCCTCCCTGGGTTCTTGCACCTCAAATGCATGATTTTGCACTTTTCACATTGAATCTCAACTGCCACACTCTAGACCATTCCTCCAGTTTACCTAGGTCCCTCATTTTTCCTCCCTCCCGGCGTGTCCACCTGCTGCAGATCTTAGTGTTATCCACAAAGAGGCACACCTTCCTTCCAGCCTCCGCAATGTCACCTATGAAGACATTAAACAGGACTGGCCCCAGGACTGATCCCAGTGGCACCCGCTGGTCACACTCCTTTCCTCAGATTGAGCTCCATTTACCATGACCCTCTGTCTTCTATCACTCAACCTGTTCCTAACCCAGTTTACCACCTTGTGACCCTCTGCCAGGCTGCCCAGCTTGTTCACCAGTCTTCTATGTGGAATGGAATAGAAGGCCTTAATGAATTCCAGGTAGGCCACATCAACCGCTCCCCCTCATCCATGACCCTAGTCACCAGTCAAAGAAATCAATTAGATTTGTTTGACATGACCTTCCACTGTGAATCCATGCTGTCTCATATCCTGTGCTCCATTGGATTCAAGGTGTTCACAATCCTTTCTTTTTTCATTTTATCTTTTTATTGAAATTTGAGTATATAAGAAAGCACACATCTAATACAATAGAAGACTATCCTCCATGTAAGGTATAAAATATCACTTAACAAAACACAGTATTTAGGGTAAACATATTAGAAAGCCTTTTATACATGTATTAATAATAAAACACAAATCTAGACAGGATGTAAGTGGAGAGCAGAAGGGTTACAATCAATAGGGTATTATAGGATCAGAAATAGCAACCATGTACGAAATACATGCTAGGGCAGGCTATAGCAATGCATTCAGTAAATTGCAAAAAGTGATAAATGTGGTAATATGAACTCTGTTCAGTAATGGAGAGGTGAAGATAAGAGAAAGTGTGCAAAGAAAGAAAGAAGAGAGAAAAAGCAAGGAAGAAGGAAGGAGAGGGAGAAAACAGGAAGAAGGAAAAAGAGGAGAAATCTGTGTACAAAAGTTTTGAGAAAACCTAATCTGAGAGCAAAATAAGAAGGAGGGCTAAATATCCCTAAGAGGTAGGGTCTAGAAGAACTCGATTCAATGTACTTGAAGTAAGCCTGCCAACATCTGTCATATACAGTGAGTGAGGTTATGAGTAACATGAGATAATCAGTCTAGGGAGGCATACTGAGAGAGGCTTTGAAGAACATCTGAAGAGAAGGCACCAGAGTTGATTTCATTTCATAAGAATCAGACATTTCACCAGAACAGAAAGTATGTTTAGTCATCTAAAATGTGCATGTGAGAGGACAGCTAGTGGGGATAAGAATGCCTAGAAGGAATAGCTTGAGGTCAAAAGGTAGTTTTGTCCTGTTACTCTGAAGGCCAGTAAACAGACTTCATGCCAAAAGCTTATTAATGGGAGCATAAGACCACAAGATATGAAGTAGATCCCCGTTGCCAAATTGCAGCGCCAGCAATTAGTATTATTTAATAGGCCCATTTGTTGAAGCACAGAGGGGTTCTATACCAAAGATGTAGGATTTTAGTTTGTATTAAAGAACCATGGGCATCTTTAAAGGTATTATGTGCAATATGCCAACAATTACTCCATTGTGCATCTGAAATATTGTAGTTAAGAAGAGAACTCCATTTATTTTTGGCCTGTATAGACTGATCAGGTAGATTATCAGTAATGTCTTTGTAAATGGAGCTATTTAATTTACTGATAAATTGGTCCAGTGCAAGATGTATGGGTTTAGAAGAGTATGCCTATACACTAAACTAGAGAGAGAGTTATAAGCTGCCTGAATTTGTAAAAACTTCCAGAAGTCCTGTTTAGAAGTTTCCATGTGACCTGCAAGTCTAAGAATGATCTAAGAGTGAATGAATTCTAGTCCAAGATATCTCCAAGAAAGAAAATGCCTTTGTTCCTCCATGTACGACAGAAAATTGGGCGATCTTCTAGAGTGGGCAGTGGATTGCCCCATAAGGGGACATAAAACCAGGGTGTTGGATTGGATTTCAGGAATTTGTGGGTTAGTTTCTAATAAAGAACAGAGGATGATATAGTCGGATGAGATTTTAGTTTAGAGGAAATGGGATTAAAATGAAGGAAGTGGAACTCCTCCCGGCACAATGCTGATTCCATTGAAACCCATAGTGGTGAGTGAGGGAGGTTTCTGAAACCATTTAATGGTTTGGGCCATTTGAAAGCCCAGAGGTAGCCTTTGAACCAGGGGAGTCTGATCCCCTTTTTTCCAATGTGATCGAAGTTTGTTGCGGTTAAATCTCAGTGGTTTCCATCCCAGATAAAGTTTCCTATTAATTTATCAATTTTAGCAAGGAGGATGGTAAGACTAAAGGAATATTGGCAAAGAGGTAAGAATCTTGGGAGAAATGGACACCATAATGGCTGCAATTTTCCCATGAAAGAGAGATTAAGGAGCTTCCATCTGTCCGGAATTGTTTTGATGTTATCAAATAAGGGGTTAAAGTTAATATCTTCTCTAAGTTACTAGTAATTTTGATTCCTAGATATGTTATACCCGTGGTGACCAGTGGAATCAAAGAGGTATGTTCATAAAGGCTTTACAGTGGTCGTTAAGGATAGTTTGTGATTTGCCATAATTCACAGCAAGGCCGGAAATTTTAGTAAAATTATTAAGCAAATCAACCAAAGGCCTTAGCCTCATTCAGGTTTTAAGTAAGATTAAGAGGTCATCCACGAGGGAGAGAGAAACATATCTTGAATTGCTCACAGGTATGCCCATAATGCCAGAAGATTGGCGTAAACAAGCAGTCAGGGTTCCATGGCTAAAATAAACAGGGAAGGTGACAGGGACAGCCTTGTCTAGTTCACCTTGCTAGATGAAAGTAAAAGGAAAGGGTGGAATTAGTAAGTACTTTAGCAACAGGGAGTTATATAATAGCTTGATCCAGAAGCAAAAGTTATGAGAAAGACTGAAATAAGATAAAACTTGATGAAGGTAGTCCCAGTTTAAGGAATCAAAGGCCTTCTCCAAATCAATAGCTATGGCTGCAGCTGGTGTCTAGAGGATTTGGCTTTGTGAATTAAATTAAATAAGGAATGTAGGTGATCAGAACCAGATCTATGTTTAATAAAACCAGCTTGTGAACAATGAGTTAGCTGGTAGTTGAGCAAATATCTTCCCGTCCGTGTTTAATAAAGATATGGGCCTATAACTTGGGGGTGAGTAGGGTCTTTTTCTTTCTTAGGGATTAGGGTTATGATTGCTTGGTGTAAGATGGGGAAGCTTGCCAGTATTGGAGCTTCTTGATAAACATAAGAAGAAGGGACATAAGGTGTGGAAAACATTTTATAGAAATGACAGGAATCCATCACCCCAGGGATTTGCTGGATTTCAAGGAAGAAAAGCTTTCTGGATTTCCTGAAGCGAGAAGGGTTCATCTAAAGAATTTGTTTCAAGAGTAGAAAGATGAGGAAGATGTAACGATTTAAGGAACTGTTGAATTTGTAAAGCAGATGGAGGATTTGTGTTAGAGTATAGTTTTTGATAAAAGGTTTTCATGATGCGATTTATAGAGAGGTTGTCGGAGTGAATCGACCTCTGTTAATCTTTTAGGCTTAGGATGTGTCATTCCATTTGTTGTGCTTTGAGCTGGTAAGAGAGGAGTTTCCCATTTTATTGCCGTGTTCCCAAAACTTATATTTAAGTTTAAACATGGCAAGTTCGGTTTACTTAGAAATTAATTTGTTAATTTTAACTCTAAGTTGAAGAATATCAAGATGAAGTTGAGAATCAGGACAGTGCTTATTAGAAGAAAAGTATAAATTCTCTTTAGCCTTAAGAGATTTTTCCAAGTCAGCCAGCTGTTGTTCCCTTACTCTTTTCCTATGTGCAGCATAACTGATAATTTCCTCAGATCTTAGCCTTAAGAGCTTCCCATACAGAGGACATAGAAGATTTGGTTGGGGTATTGTGAAAGAGGAAGTCCTGAATTTGTGCTTTGATCATGGGTAAGAAATTGGGATCCTTGAGAGGAGAGGGTCCAGCCACCAGTAAGAAGATTTAGGTGCTAATGGGCCCACAAAAGTTGCAATTTGACAGGGGAATGGTCCAAGATTATGATGGGAGAGATGGATGAATCAATCTTTTTCCATTATAACACGAGAGGCTAACCAGTAGTCAGTTCTACTGTATGTCTTATGTAGAGAGGAGTAAAAGTAAATTCTTGATCATGGGGTGAAGGAGGCGCTATACATCAGCTAATCCAACATCTTGCATTAGTAATGAGAGGGCTTTTATACTCTAGGTGGGCCTCTGTAGTGGGGCTACTTCTGTCAATGCTGGCTTTAAAGCTAAGATCCTCCAAGAATAACTGGTGCATTATCAGTGTTAAAGGATAGAATCTGTTGAGCCAAATTACGAAAAAAACTCCAGGGAATAGGAGTTGGGTGCATAGTCATTAACAAGCAGAAGAGGACCAGAGTTGGTATTCAGTTTGACCATCACCCATCTGCCGTCAGTATTGGAAACGGAGTTTACAAGTGACCATTTGAGACTCTTATGAATAAGAATAGCAACTACTTTTTTTTGAGGTATAGGATGATTCATGAGATCTGACCGACCCAATCTTTTTAAGTCTATGAACATCCTCTGCTAATAATTTTTTTTTTTTTGAAGGAAAGCAATTTGTGTTTTATGTTTTTGAGATGTGAAAGAATTTGCTTCCGCTACAAGGAGAATTAAGTCCCTTCACATTCCATGTATATAAAAGTATGTCACTCATATTGTTAGTGTTAAAGAAAGGAATAATTGCTGGAGTGTGAAGGGACAAATAAATGAGGCAGAAGATGATTAGAATACAATATAGAGAGCTTACATATATGCAGAGAGTGGCAGGAACATTCAAGCCAAAAAGTGAAATGTATGATATATGAGTAGCACAATCCTTTCTTTATAGTGATTCCATAATTTTCCCCACTATTGAGGTGAGGCTGACTGGTCTATAGTTTCCAGCCTCCTCCCTACTCCAACATTTTTGAAGAAGGACTACATCTACCCTCCTCCAGTTCTCAGGAACCACTCCCGTGCAGAATGACTCATTGAACAGGGCTGCCAGTTCCTAAATATTCTTGGATGTGTCCCATCTGGTCCCAGTTTCTTGTCCACTTTCAGTTTTGTGAGTTCTTTTAGGACACTCTGTTCTGTAAATGGACTGGTGTCCATCTCCTTCCCATATTTATTCATGTTGCCTAACTGTGGACCTCACCTGCTCCTTCTTCGTGAATACTGAACAAAATATTTGTTCAGTATTGATGCTCTTTCCAGGTCCCTTCCACACACTCCCTTCTTCCCTTTTAGCCTTACTATCCCACTCCTGTTTTCTCCTTTCACTAATGTACCTATAAAAGTCTTGTCCCCTTTTTAACCTCCTGTGCTATTGTTTTCCCTTTGTGCCTTTGCTCTTCTGACTGCTTTCCTGCCTCCGCCTGTATATCCAGGTACACTACCCTGTCTTCCTCCCACTGTGTTTCCTTGTATTTCCTGAAAGTCATCTTTTCACCCTTACCATCCTGGCCACTTCCTTTGAGAACCATAGTGGCTTTCTCTTGCCCTTGTTTACTTGGCTAATGCAAAGGTTTGTCACCTCCACTATGGCTCCTTTCAGATGGGCCAGCTGTTCCTATACTCCACCCCATTTGTCCCTCACTGCCAGGGCATGCTGGAGACATATCCCCATCTTAGTAAAGTCTGCACTCCCTGAAATCCAGGACCTCACCTTTGTGTGGCCTGACTCTGCCACTGTACTAATGCTGAACCACACTGTGTGGTGATCACTGGATCCCAGGTGTCCGTGCACCCGGAGTTCCTTATTTCTGCCTCCATTTGTCAGTACAAGGTCCACAACTGCACCTTCCTTGGTGGGCTCTAGCATTAGCTGCCTGAGGCCTGCCCCTTACACAGAGTACGACATGTCCTGCTCCTGGCTGAGGCAGCAGCTGGGATGCTCCAATCCACATCTGGCAGGTTGAAATCACCTACCAACAGCACCTCCCTTTAATTGCCATCGTGTGGATGGATTCCACTAGAACCTTGTCCCCCTCCTCCCCTGTGCTGGAGGTCTGTATATGCTGTATATCACACCATGTGAATATTGTATAGTTTTAAAATATAGCCATCTCTACTATTGTGAACTGATTGTAAAGCAGTGCTTTGCTGAATCTATGGCCCGGCACATCACCGTCACATGAGACAGGATGTATTGTAGGAAAAGAAAGCAATTAAACTTGCTGAGATGGAGTCCCAGGGTTGTAAAACTACCATAAAGCTAGCAGGCTAATATAAGAAAAACTCCTAATAGCAGAGAGACAGAAGGACACATGAGGACTTCATATACAAATCAAAATGCTCTGCACAATATATGTTTTGCAAATTCTAGGTGTGCTACTCCTTTAAGAGTGTTAAAACAGTTTTGTTTTTACCGTTTTTTGTATTTATTAATTTAATGCTTTTGTTTTATGCTCTGACATCCCCCAGAGTGTCAGAGCAAGCTGAATGGCATGGTCTGGAGAGTGACATGCTGTTTAAGCTAAGAGAAGTAAGTGTATGGACAGTGCATTAGGGAGCAGCAGGAATGAGGTAGTGTGTTTTTCTTTTATTTGCACACCAGATAAGGAGGTGCTAATGTGGTAGAAAAGTAGCTTGACTGTAAAATCGCAAACTGAGTTGAGAGATAGAGAGAGCTAGCGTAGCGCTGCTGTGTGTGTGTGTGAGGAGTGGTACTTTGTTCATTTTCCATATCACAGATGGACATCAATCTGCAGTACAGAAAACAAAGAAAGTACTACTGCTCTTATACACAGTAGGCTACCGAGCTAGTGCTCTCTGTCTCATGCAACTTAGTTTCGATTATGCAGCTGAGATTCATTCTGCCCACAACTGTTCTTACTTTTAAATTTTGATTGTGAATCTTGCCAGGGTACGGGGAGATCAAGCACTAATTTACGCTCTCTTAACCAGCAGAAAAAATGGCGGATGGCCAGTTTGAAAATTCAGGGTGGCCCAAGGATACCCCAAGTAATGGGGCATCCCAAAGTGGCACTTGTTATTTAGCGGGCATTGTTGAAAATAAATGCATGCTCTAGACATGGCTTTCAGCCAGTCAGCATGCTTTATTTGTCAAGCCTGTTTTCTAATTATAGTTGATATTGTGGTTTTTTCATATGTAGCCTCCCATCACAGTACACGCTGCCCATCCCCTCCTGTCTGTGCAAAATCAATTTCCGTTTAAAATGTATTCAGTTTAATGTGTATCTGTGCTCTGTGTTCTTAATTCCAGTGCAGAAGTGAAGATTCCCTTTGGTCTCACCACATGGACCAAATGCTGGCATTTCACCCAGTATTGCTAAAGCATTTGCAATTGAACGAAATGCAAGCATTCAGGCCTGGCTGTGAGAACAAAATAATGATTTTGCTTGACACTGGCTTTAAGACAACAGCGTATGACTATACATTTGACAACAATAGCGGAGGAATGTGGATCAGCATAACCAGCATAGTAGCATAGAGGCAAGCACTTAGGGAGGATCTACTGTGGCTAAACTCGAGCACTGGTCAGATGTGTGGCAGTTGGGTTTAACACTAAGAAGTGCAAGGTCTTATACCTCGCCAGAAACTCCAGGTACAGCTATTGGCTGTGGGAGTGTGCTATCAACTTACTAGTCATAAGGGACAGGATGGTATCAGTACAGTGCAGAAGGGCGGCAGCAAGGCCAATCAGATGCTTGGGTGCATTGCCAGGGTGTATCACCTCCAGGAAAGAGGAGGTCATCCTGCCCTTGTATAAATCATTAGTGAGGCCGCACTTGGAGTACTGTGTGCAGTACTGGTGCCCTTATCTAAAAAGGACATGAGATTGCTGGAGGAGGTGCAGCGTGAGGGTGACAAAGATGATAATGGGGCTAAGGGAGAAGCCATATGAGGAAAGATTGAGGGAACTCACCATGTACTCCCTAGAGGACAGAATGGAGAAGAGGACATGATAGAGACCTTTAAATACTTAAAAGACATACACAAGGTCAGAACAGGAGGAGTGTTCTGCCTACAGGGAGAAAAGGGTCACAAGGGGCACAATCTGAAGTTGGAAGGGGAAGATTCAGGAGGGAGATGAGGAGGCACTACTTCACAGAGAGGGTGGGGGCTAGGTGGAATGCACTGCTGGAGGAGTTGATCAAGCTGAAAACAGTGGACAGTTTTAAGCAGGGGACAGAGTCGTGGCAGGGTAAGTACAGACAAGAACAAAAGGAGAAAGTCCAGGTAGAGGAATAATGGGAGGGAATGGTTAGGGAGGAGCAGCTGCAGGAGTTAAACCACGAGCTGCACAATCGAGCAGACTTGATAGACCTATGGGCCTTTTTTCTGCTGGTGACCTCGAGTTCGTATGTTAGGTATATCGTTACGCTCAGCTATCTGTGCTGCCTAGGATTTGCTGGTATGGTTACAATTTTTTATCAATTTGTGTGAGTTGCAGTTTCTGCAATTTTTAAATTAAAAACATGGGGCACAGAGCCCCCAACTGAAACAAACTGATAAAAGAAGCATCACAGCCATACCAGCTAACCTAAGTAGCACAAGTGAGCGTAACATACTGGACTGCTTTGTGCGTTAGTCGTAGTCCTTCACCATGCCCCTTTGACTCCAGACATTTTAAAAACAGAAAAAACTGGGTGAAAGTGCCAAGATTTGCTTGCAGGCCTACATACTTGTATGAAGAAAACTTACAGCAATATCAAATGTAAACAGTAAACACACTGGTGGTCTTTGGACAGAATGGGCAGGGTAGGGAGTGTAAGATGGGTGCTGAGAGGTTTTACAGTAGACATTGAAAGATGAAATGTCATGGATGGCAGCACTGAGATGTGGAGGGTTAGAGACGAAACTTTGTCAAGAGGGATACATTTGGTAGTTACTGCACCTAAATGGTATTTGCATGGTTGATAGCAGTTGCAGTGTGTTGTAAGGGCCATACAATCAGTGTGCACTTCTTCAATGCAGGCATTGTGTTACAGGGCCAGGATCGCCACTGATGCTCGTGCCTCCCATTCATCACCTACCTTGGGCAAGAATGACACTGGAATGGCAACAGTGTCAAAACATCTAGGGGTGATGATGAACACTACAGACATAATGGGGAGAGTGTCGCCTGAGATGAGAGGAGAGTTTGAAGCAGCATAAGGAGATGAAATTGCTGGCAGGGAGATATGGAAGAATATTAAAATCAGAGTTTTGTGTTTCTTAAAAATTAAGAAAGAGTGTGTTTGTTAAAATATAGACATTTCACATTGATCCACAATTTTTCCATTTCAAAAATGCTTGTTGCTCATTAAAAGGGGTAATAAATTTTAAAATTTTACTTACCTTTTCCCAGTTAGTTCCATAAACAACTGAAGAATAAATTTTTGTTGTTGCGGCCTTACAATTGATTTCAGTTAATAAACGTAACTTACTATGTACTATAAAAGACTGAAGCAAGGGTTACGGGATGGGAATTGTGACAGCCATGTTTAAAAAATACAAATTACGCGCACTCCACCAAATGCAAAAAGCATCATGGGAACATATACAAGTTACCATGAAAGCCTGAAGGCTGGCTCAGCTTTAAGCAGGGATGTAAGGTGCCAAAGGCCTCATAGTGCTGAAAACAGCAGACACAGACATGTGTTTCCTTGTTAGGTGTCATCAGAGTGTAATAACTGTATCTCAGTTAAAGGGAGAGAACCTGCCATGTCTCAATAGTTTGGTCACGGTGGTCCAACCAGAGGAAGCAGTTTCAAAACCATCAGTGAAAGGGTTACTGATGAGTCCCAACAAGGACAAAACGTGTGTCTTTGGTCTTCTGTTTTCAGCCTTTTGCAGAGTTTGTGTGAGGCCTTTTGGTCTGCAGTCATGCTTAAAACACAAGCCAGCTTTATTTTGTCATAGTGATTTGCATGTACTTCCATTAATGCTTTGTATTAGTGGAGTGTATGTATCACATTATGTATGTATGTGTATTGCATTAGTAAAAGGCAATACATAACAGAACAGTGATTCCATCTTGTGATTTGAATCACATGAGCTTTGCTCTTGTGGTTTGTGATGTTATCAGAATCCCTTGAGGGAAGTAACGCCTGGCACCTGGGTTGGAAGTGAGCCTGGGTCATAGTGGGAGGAGGATCAGCATCCCAGAGGATGCTGTCCTTCTCCAGGAGGGAGAACTGTGTGCTCCACTATGACAATGCTACCTGAGTGACCACAGGTGGCAGTGCAGTGGAGTCACGATAGGTGGTGAGGTGCCTCCTAACCAGGATGTCTAGCCCTCAAGGCACTATGGGATGGGACTAATGGAAAAAACACCTCCCTGGCCCAGTAGCATGGCCTGCCTCTCTTTGCGTCCCCATACTGCTCACTGGGCTCTTGATCACAGCCCAGTTCCTATTCCTCCTGAGATTGGGAAACTTGGGAGGCTCCACCATGGGGTGCAAACCGTGGGGCACTGACATGGTCAGAAGGTAAATCTGGGAGACAGCGGGTGATGGGGCTGGGAAAGAAAGTGACCACAGTCAGCCAGGAAGGAAGAAGAAAGTACAATAAATTAACTAAAAAACCCTCTTGAGTGAATCACAGCCCTGTTGTCATGTTTTCCTATCCTCTCGGTTTCTCCATCCACTGTTCTATGTGTTTTATGCATGTATGAGGGTTTCAGGGGCTAGCATGTCCCTCCCCTTTTTTTCCATTATTGTATTTATCGGTTTTGTCCCTGTTTTCTCCTCCTCGCCTATGCCTCGCTTGCATGTGCATGCCGTGGCTCCGAGGGCACCCTCCTGCTACTTGTCACCCTTGCTCACCTACACTGCTCATCGAATTCCACCCGAGGGCAGTGGAACCACGGGGGTGAGGTAGATCCTCACTGGGAGAGGAGAGCTGCCTTTGCCAGTCGCCTCAATCCTGCTCCCTTCCCCCACCAGCTCCCAATGACCCTAGCTCTTTACTTAACCCGGTCACTGGCATGGCATGAGGTGGCGCGTCCAGCGCCTCAGCTCTCTATGCCACTGGGCTACCAGCATGCCACTTCTAACAAACAGTCAGCAAATCAGGTTGCTACATTTCCAGTCATTGTTCTCAGTTGTTAAAACAGAATCATTAAGTCCTACTAGAATTAAACAGAGTGCTGGCAGCTGTGAGGTAATCATGTACTATACATACATATATATATATATATATATATATATATATATATATATATATTTATGGTAGAGGAGCCATTACATATTAAACCCAAAATTTTGCACCTTTATAACTTTGCAACCGTTCAACAGATTTGCCTGAAATTTGGAATACACGATCAAGACCCATACACCTTAGGATTTGTCAAGTTTAAATACCGGTCGCATATATGGCTGTGGAGTTATTAAAGCGTGATCTGCTGCGTGCATTACGCTTTGAATTCTACAGTCGCCTACAGGTTGCACGGTTTGTGAGACCGGTCCAAAATCTTCAGAGAACGTATGCCAGGGTCCCCGATGTGCTTTTGAAGATTTCATGAAAAATATTAAACGGTTCAAAAGTTATTCAAAAACAAGTTCCCATTATAAGTCAATGGGAAAAGTTAACAAAAGTTCGACAGTGTCGCAATGCAGTTTTTACTTACAAATGGCCTTTACTGCCTTTAAATCCACCATTTTGTTTTCAGTTAGTGATCAGAAAAATGCTTGGCATTTAAATTTGGAACCCTCTAGCAACCTAATTCTTTTGTATTCACCTAGTCGGACCCTGAGGATGCTAGCCATGTCTTTATTTTGGGATAAATAGCCCAGAAATATGTTTTCAAATTTCTGGAAAAAGTACTTCATAAGTACTTTCGCACTTGTGACAGTGTCGAATGCATTTATAGCTAGTTGCAAATTGCAACAGTACTTTTCTAGGCTGTGGAAAATGACAGCAATTCTTTGGCACCTGCTGCAAAAGAACAGTTTGGTGTTTTGGGCTGAAATTTGGAGGAATGCAGCCGACGTCGCACAGATGTGCCTTTCTGTGTTTTGTTGAAAAATATTACATGACGGCAAAGTTACAGCACTCCAAACTTGACACTTTTTCCCATAGGATAACATTACGCGGTCTCGACACATTACAGGAATCCTTTCGCCCTGCTGCAAAATAACGGTTTGGTCTTTTGGGCTGAAATTTGGAGGAAAGACAGCCAACATCCCACAAATGTGCCTTTAGTAGTTTGGTGAAAAATATTAGAGGGAGGCAAACTTATGGCACTCCAAACTTTTCTTTTTTCCCATAGGATAACATTACGGAGTTACTCGCCTTTCAGGGCCGTAAATGGAAATGGTGCGAGATACGGACTTTTCAGAGCAAAAATGCTTAGCCCTAACAGTGACTAAGTGCAAAACTAGCCAGGAAAGTGATAATTCATATGACTTTTAAATTTTTTTCTATGTCGTCCGGTTCCTGATATATCAGCAATTTACTATTCCAAGTCCTCATTTTCTGTTCCGAGACCCATTATTTTGCATACATTCTTTGTACTCACTGTCTTTCTATAAGCAGCTTTTGGGGAAAACTATTGTATGCGTTTCCCATAACTCTTACCCTTAATGCTTCTGCTTCTGGTTCTGTACCTGTTTCACTTACTTTTCCTGTCTCACACCTTGTGCGTTACCCTTTCACGTTTTCATTGCGCTTCTGTTTCTGTCATTTTAACCATTTCTGTCTACAGTGCTGTTTATCTTTGTGTTTCGCTTTGTGGCACTATGCATACCATTTCTGTTTGTCGGCACTGTGTTACTATGTGACAAGAAGACAATATGCGGCGGGAGCATCGGGGCCGTCGCTGTATTACGTTCACTATTTCTCAGTACTGTTTATCTTTGTGTTTCACTTTGTCTCACCATGTGCATTACCATTTGCATTTGTGGGCACTGTCTTAGTATGCGTGAAGACATCACGTGGCAGGAGTGGGGCCCTTTCCTGCCGCACGTCACTTTCACTATTTCTCATTATCATTCACAAAGAAGGAAATTAGAGGCAAAAACTCCATTTAATGCATCAGTTAGGGTTGTTCCACAGCGACCACGGTGAAATTAATTGTTAGGTTGAAACCCCCTGGACCCCCGCCATCCCCAACCGGCATCGGGTTGCACGCTGGGGTCGATGGGTCCTAACTCTCACCCCATTCTCCTATACCTCTGCTTCTTTACACATGTAGTGGGGTGAGAGTTAAGCCAGCAATGACCCCAATGTGCACACTGATATGTAGGAAGCGAGAAATCAGGGATTTCAACCTAACACCGAGGTACTCGCTGTGGAACAACTGCTGTTCGATAAGCACCTAAATTTGCCTCTAGCATCTCTCTATATATATATATATATATGCACTGAGGATGAAACATCAATTTTGACTTGATTTTCTATTTTTATGTTTAATTGAACCCTTTTGATTTAATTGCAGACCACTTGCCAACGCAGTGCTATTTTTGTTTGCATGTAACTGCACTGCAGAACTCCCAACTCCCATATAAAGTGCAGAATCATAGTATAGTACCAGTAACTCACGTCAAAGCATCATTACTCTCTCTAGTTCGGAATTGTCAGACAGGTCCATAGATTATTACTATTTTTTTTTTTTTTTTTTACATGCGTAACAGCCTAAGCCCTTTAATAGTTCTCCTAAAGTTAACTCCATAATTGAGTTTATATTACAACCCAAACCTGGCCCACTGCTTAATCATTCCTTTTCTTACAGTTCCTTCAGGTCCAGCGAGTTTTATTAAATTGGAAACAGACCAGCATTTGGCAAGGTTCAGTTCTTGTGTGTGATGTGGCATCACAGCTAACAGTGTCTTTTATACTGGATTGAGGCTTACAGATTTCTACCAAACCTAAAAACTAGATGTCCGATTCCTTGGGCTAGCATGGTAGCCTCAGTAGATGGCACTTGAGCTTCCCAAAGAGGGACCTGGGTGCTTTGATTCTGAGCCCAGGTTCCTAGTCCGACTGTCAGGAATGGCAGTTGTGCTGTCTGAAAGACACCCTACCTTTCAACCTCTCAGCATGAAAATGCGTAGCACTGACCTTCAAAATTCAGAGCAAATGGCCAGAATGTGTAGCACTTTCATATTATGTATTATGTCCCGAGAGCCACTCATTGCTGAAAACATATTTAGTGATAAGGAATGGTTCTATCAATTTAGTTACCTATTTTAATAGTTTGTGTGTCTAGAAATAGCTCTAACATTATGAAGCACATCAGTACACTTTTGCAGAGCAGGGGTAAATTTGTGAGTAAAATCATAGCTATGTGACATTCCTGCCAGTTGAAAGGTACGAGCCTGTCTTCAGACTGATAGGTGGTGCTTTCTTCACTACATGACTGCTCCTAGTGGCTCAGGAGGAGGATTTGCACAGTGGATGAGCCAACATGAAAGCCCCTTCCCACCATCATGTGATGTGATGTGAATTGGCACAGGCAGTGAACGAAGTCCTGCAAGTAGCCCTAGCAGAGCATTGCTACATACTTCTCAACCGATCCACACTGAGACAGATCGCCTCATTTGCCACTCAGAACTGCTCTGACCCACATAGAGAAGATGTGGTCTATCATTGTAAACTGGAACTCATGGCGTTATATGATGCTAAATGAAAATGGAACCTTGCATAAATACCAACAATAATCATTCAGTGTTTTGATCGTGTATCTCCATATCAAGGTGTCCCATGGTCCCACACGTTCCTATATTTTGAGTGTCGGTGCCTGACATTTCTAGTGACAAACATTTGAGAGGTACTGTATCGTTGCCTTCAAGTGCAGCACTCACTCACATTCAGCACAGCCCACTTGGGTAGATTGAGTCCCACCACACTGGGAAACTGCTGGATCAACCAGGCATGGTGAACTGTAGTAAGAAAAGGACACTACAGTAAGGGGATTGGAAGAGGTTAGTGTCTGGGGAAATGGGAGAGTTGGGGTAAAGAAGGAGAGAGAGTGAGTGTTGCAGACAACAAATACCATAAATTAGAATCACAAAGAAATTGCATATTTAGAAATTCTATTCCTGGGCTATGGACGTTTTTTCCCTTAACTATGCATACTGTGTAAATACTATTATAAACCAACAGCTTCTCCTAAGTGTTAGGTTAATGTATATAAAGCCTCATGTATGAGAGAAAACTTAGACCTGTAACTATAAAACTGAAAACTTTTAGTTTAATAACAGCAATGAGGCACTCCAGGGTTATGGTCTCCTTTGTTATCTAACCCTAGAGGCATAAGTGACTTCTAGTGTTGCATGAATACCTCCCAGCTGTTTGTAATAAACTTTATGAACAAAACAGGAAGCTCCATTACTTGTATGGGGCTTTAACCAAATCATGTCTTAAAATGTTTTAACTTTTGCCCCTTAGGAAAGGACAGTAATTTGCTCATTAGGCGCCGTCAGCATGATCCTACACTTCCCAGATAGCTGGCTCCACTGCCACACTCAGATGTTTGTGACATCTGTACGTGGAGAGTGCACTGGTGGGACACTCTCCAGAGAAGTCTATGGGACATGTTTTCAAAGCCTTTTTATGTTCACCCTGTGCACATGTGCAAGTTTAATATCTTGATATGAGAGTGCCTTTTGAGGGATGTGACACTGTCAGTCCAGTGCAGAGTGCCACAACAATCATCATCCAGGTTGATTATGACACAGTTTTAGCTTGCTGGGCAGAAATGGTCCTATACTTGAAAAGAAAGATCTGACCCAATCATGGGTTGGCTCTTCCTTTGCTCTACACTGCCCAGCAAGCTGATCTGTCATGATCAGCCTGCTGAAATTTCAATGTCAAGCCTGCTATTACAGATGCCAGCTGTAAGAAGGAAAACCCTCCATCGATGTCTGCTGCTGGTGCCCCGTAACTGCCCCCGCCACCTGACCTCACTCTCAGCACCCAACACCCCCCACACATACACACCCACAAACATAACACTGACACTGGGGGTATCCAATCCCCAGTGTTGCCACCCTCATATATATCTCTATATCTATATCTATATCTATATCTATATCTATATCTATATCTATGTGTCTGTCTGTCTGTCTATCTATCTATCTATCTATCTATCTATCTATCATCTATCTATCCATCTATCTATATATTATAGTGGCACGGTAATGCCACTATAGTTAGGAGTTGAGTACCCCATTTAAGATTAAAATGTGAAATTTTGCAGCTTAATAACTTTGCCACTGTATGACGGATTTGTCTGAAATTTGGCAGGCTCAGAACAGTATCATAGATCTCTGGACCTGCCAAGCAGTGGACAGATATAAGGTTGTGGAGCTATAGACGCAATAGAAAGTCATATTCGCTTTTTTGTGCATTCTGCTCGCCTACAGGTCGCTGATTTATGCGACTGGTCTAAGGCAACTTCAGGAACACATAGCTGGGGTCCTCGATGTGCCTTTGAAGATTTCATGAAAAAATATTAAACGGTTCTAAAGTTATTCAAAACAAGTTTCCCATTCTAGTCAATGGGAAAAGTTAAACTATTCAACAGTGTTGCAATGCAGTTTTAGTGTCACAAATGACCCTGTAGTGTTGTGAGTCAGCCATTTTTTTCAGTTACTGGTCACAGAAATGCTTGGCATTTAAATTTGGGACCCTCTAGGGACAATTCTTTCTGTGTTCACCTAGTCCAGGCCTGAGGATGCTAGCCATGTCTTTTTGGGGGTTAAACACCCAAGAAATATGTTTTAAAATTGTTTTAAACTAGTGTCAGAAGTAGTGTCGCACTTGAGACACATTCATGATTTTTGCAAGTGTCATGATTTGCAACACTACTGCGACTCTATGCCCAAAAGAATAGGAAATCTTTGACACCCTGCTGCAAAAGAACAGTTTGGTCTTTTCGCTGAAGTTGGAGGAAGAAAGCCAAGATCTCACAGATGTGTCTTTTGGTGGTTTGGTGACAAAATATTAGAGGTCTGCAAAGTTACGGTACTCCAAATTTGACTATTTTTCCATAGACTAACATTACAGTATCCGCCACACCTTTCGGGCCCGTATCTGGAAATGCTTCAAGAAACTGACTTTCATCAGAAAAATGCTTAGCCCCTACTAGGGGCTAAGCATAAAACTAGCCAGGAAAGTCATAAATTATATGAAATTTTAATTTTTTTTCACGTCGTACAGTTCCTGAGATATAAGCAATTTAGCATTCCAAGTGCTCATTTTCTGCTCTGAGGCCCATTATTATACATACATTCTTTGTACTAGCTGTGTTTCTCAATGCAGCTTTTGGGAAAAAAGGGTGTGCGCTTTCGTTACTGCTACAATTAGCGTTTCCACTTGCGTTTCCGTAACGTTTGCGTTAGCATTCCTGTCGCCACTGTGTGTTACCCTTTGCATTTTGATTGCGCTTGCATTTGCATTACTGTTACCATTTATGCTTCCATTACTGTTTCTGTTTGCATTTCATTTTACATCACCATGTGCATTACCATTTGCATTGCGTCGCACTTCCATTTACGTTTGCATTTGTGTTTCCTTTGCGTCATCATTGGTGTTACCGTTAGTATTTGCATTTCCAATTGCGGTACTATGACTGTCGTGTTACCATTTGCATTTCCATATGCGCTTACATTTCGTTACTGTTTGCTTTGGCATCATTATTTATGTTACTGTAACTGTTTGCATTTCAATTGCATTACCATTACTGTTTGCATATTCGTCACCGTTGCGTTTCTGTTGGCATTAAGCGTTTGTGTTTTGGTTGCGTTTCCGTTGTTGATTGCATTATTGTTTCCTTCTGCAGTGCCGTTGCCTTTACCATTTGCATTTCTGTTTGCGTTTGTGTTACTGCTTCATTTTCTTACCATTTGCATTTCCATCGGCATTAGCATTTACATTACTGTTTTTGTTACCATTTGCTTTTCTGCTGCTGTTGGCATTACTGTTTGTGTTACCATTTTGTTTTCATTAATGTTTACGCTGTGTTTCTCTTACTGTTTGCGTTATCATTTATGTTTGCATCACCATGTGCATTACCATTTGTGCTTGTGTTTGCATTACAGTTAAGCGTTATTATGTGACAAAAATCACATGGTGGGGCGCACATTCCATTCACTATTTATAATGCTCATTCTCAAAAAGAGAAATTCATGTCAAAAAACTAAGTTTAATGCATTAGTTAGGGTTGTTTACAGTGACAAAAGTGAAATTGATTGTTAGGGTTGCACCCTTGTACTAAGCCACCCAATCCCCACCAACCCGGCATCGGGTGTGCATTGGGGTTGTCGCCTAACTCTTCACTCCATTCTCCATACTGCACCGCCTCAGCTTGTTTACACATGGGATGGGGTGAGAGTTAGATCGACGACCCAATGCAAACCCAACTGCCTGTTGGTGGGGACAGGTGGGCTTGGGGCAAGGGGGCAACCATAACACTGAATTTCCTTCTTTTGTCGCTGTGGAACAACCCTCAACTGATTCATTAAACTGAGTTTTTGCCATGAATATATATTATAGGGTGCAGTTAAGGTTATGAAGGCACTTTAATGTTAAACTTGAAAATTTGCGCGTTAATAACTTTGGACCTGTTCAGTGGATTTACATTAAATTTTGTATGCACGGTGGAGCATGGTAGATCTTTGATATGCCAAACTATGTTTTGGTTGGACTTATGGTTTTTGCACAGTGAATCACTAAAAACACACTTTTCGCCAGGTTTGAGGGCAGTTTTTGGATTTTGTCCATGGCGCTGTATGGCCACCATGTGGCGTGCTGGTCTGAAGCAAGGCAGATAGAAAGAGCTTGGGTCAAGGAACATGCCACTTTTTGTTTGGTGAAAAAATACAGGTTACTCACCTGTAACAGGAGTTCTAGGAATGGTATATGTTGTTCATCCACACTGTCTGGCAGATTCCTTGCCGCTTTAAATCTTGCCGGAAGGTCTTTAAGTTGGCTCCTTCCACCCACCGGGTGGTAAAACTCTGGCTCCACCGCATGATGCCAGATCTAGCTAGCTGAAAGCCAGGTAGTGCGCCAAAGCTGGGGAGGTCGGGAGTCGTGTGGATGAACACATATACCATTCCTAGAACTCCTGTTACAGGTGAGTAACCTGTATTTCTAGGGACATGGATATGTTGTTCATCCACATTGTCTGGTAGACTCCTAGCAGTTCTCCGGGAGGAGGGAGGCAAGGTGCACACCCCTACTTGGGAAATAAAGACTGAGAACCGAGGCCCCAAAACCAGCATCCCGGTGTGACTCAAGGTCGATGTGGTAGTGGGTGATGAAGGTGTGTGCTAACTTCCAGGTAGCAGCCCTGCAGATTTCCTGGATAGGGACATCCCTGGAAGCAGCCACCGATGCAGCGGTATGGGGGTAGAATGAGCTCTTATCCCTCTGTTGGGCTCCATGCCCACCAACCTATAGCAGAGATCTATGCAGGAGGTGACCCACCTGCCTATCGTCCGCTTGGCTGCAGGTCTGCAGGTGTGGCTTCAGCATAGGTGACAAACAGCTGGCAAACCTCTCCCCAAACTTCAGCCATCCGCTCCTTATAATAAGCGGCGCTCTTCTAGGGTCAGAGTATGGAGCCTATATTCAGCCTCCCGAAATGTGACTGGGGTAAAACACCGGCAGAGTCAACACCTGGTTAAGGTGAAACTCCGACACCACCTTGGAAGGAATTTCGGTGGGGCGCAGGACAACCTTGTCCCTGTGGAAGACCAGATAAGGAGACCGATGGAAAGCGCCTGGAGCTCTCCCATCCTTCTGGCTGACGTGATAGCCACCAAGAAGGGTCTTCCACGACAGGTGAGAGATGTCACACCTGTGCATCGGTTCGAATTGCTTGCCCATGAGCTTAGCCAATACCAGCAGTAGATCCCACGGAGGTGGAGGTTCTCACACCGGAGGGATATGTGATCAAGGCCTTTGAAAGCGCCCAACCACTTTCTCTCGCCTACCTAACTGCTTCCCGGCCCGCGCCTGCAAGCAGAGATGGCTGCCAGGTGCACCTTAAGGGTCATCGATCGAGCCCTAGCTGAGAAAGGGACCACAGGTAGTCTAGAATGCTTGCCAAGGAACAGGAGGGAAGGGTCCAGGCCCTTGCTCTGACACCAAATGGAAAATCTCTTCCATTTGAAGGCGTAGCATTTTTGGTTGACTCTTCACGGGATGCCTCAATGATGTTGAGGACCTCAGCCGAAAGACCCAAGGCCTGGAACTCTAGCCACTCAGGAACCAGGCTGTCAGGTGCAGGGACTGAAGGTCCGGATGGAATACCTTCCCTGATTGACTGAGATCAGGTTCGGGTGGGCTGGAAGCCGCCTCGGGAGCCTGGAGCTGAGACTGAGGAGATCTGGATACCAGAACTGGCAGGGCCAGTCTGGGGCTACCAGAATCACCTGCGTCTTGTCCTCCTCACCTTGAGAAGCACCTTGTGGATCAAGGAAATGGGGAAAGGCATAGAAGAGGCCTGGGGTCCACGGCCTCGAGAAGGCATCCCCTGCAGCGAGCCCTACTGAGGGGGCGGGCGTGAAACAGTCTCAGCTTCACATTCTCCCTGGAGGCAAACAGGTCCACCTGAGGCATGCCCCAGTGGGAGAAGAGATCTTGTACTACCTCCGCAGGACAGACCACTCGTGAGACGCAGCCCCTATCCAGCTTAGGGCATCGGCCAGGGTGTTGGAGGCTCCTGCCACATGAATGGCAAAGAGATCCACCTCCAAGCTGCGCATGAGGGACCAAATGGAGAGCTTCCTGCACAGGGCATGGAGCACGTCCCGCCCTGGTGGTTTAGGTACTACATGGTTGTGGTATTGTCCATCTGGACCTGAACCACTTGATCCCGTAGAAGCGGAGTGAGGCGGTGAGGGCTAGACGGACCGCCGAAGCTCCAGCAGGTTGATATGGCACGGGACTCACGAGGGGACCAGGCGTGTGCTCTGTGCTCTCCCAGATGGGCACCCCAACCCATCAGGGAGGCATCGGTCGATAGAGAGACCGTCGGCTCGGGCGGACAAATGAGATGCCCTCCTGCAGATGTGCTGGAATGGTCCACTACTGGAGAGCATTCCACATCCCTGGGTCACTGTCACTAGCTGATCCAGCAGATCAAAGTGCTGTGACCATTGACTGGCCAGTCCCCATCAAAGGGGACGCATGTACCAGCGGGCCCAATGGACCACACTGGTGCAGACCGCCATAAGGCCCAGGAGGCAGGAAGTCCCGAGCAGGGTGCGATTGCCCAACCTGAAATTATTGGGCAAAGGAGGAAAGAACCTCGGCCCTGTCCACGGGAGCCATGCTCTGGCTCAGAGAGTCGAGCTCTGCCCCGATGAATGTATCACCTGCTTTGCACGAGTTCTGACTTGGCCTCGTTGATGAGGAGGCCAACCTGAGAAGCAAACCTGGAGGGCCAGATCTCTGGACCGCTCCACCTCCGCTCTGGAGGGGCTGCAATCAGCCAGTCATCCAGGTAGGGGTACACCGGACCCTTCGGCACCACAGGAATGCTGTCACCATTGCCATGCATTTGGTGAAGACCCTGGGAGCTAGGAAAGGCTGAAGGGCATGGCCCAGAACTCTTAAAGGGATCCCACTGCTCTGAAGCAGAGGAATCTCTGGTGGGATGGATGGATTGGGACGTGAAAGAATGCGTCCTGAAGGTCCAGGGTACAGAACCACATGCCTTGTTCCAAGGATGGGATTATCTGAGCCAGAGTGACCACCCTGAAGGTCCGAGACCTTAGGAACCTGTTCAGGTTGTGCAGATCGAGAATGGAGCACCAGCCCCCATCTGTTTTGGGACCAGGAAGTACCTGGACACAAATCCCGGGTCTGGAGGAGGATCCGCCACCTTCCTGATCACCTCTTTTAGAGAGCAGGGCAATATCGGCTCGCTGGGCCAACAGAGAGGCTACGGATCCCATGGCTCCCCGAGGGGCATGGCTCGGAAGGGTGGGGCCTGCTCCGAACTCAGAGGCAGGCCTTTCCTACCACTCTAACACCCAGCGGTCCATGGTGATAGCGGACCAGGCAGAAAGGAAGTGGCAGAGCCGTCCTCCCAGGGGAACCCAGGGGAGTGACGAGGCTGGGGCGACACCCTCAACCCGTCACTGGGCAGGCTTGGAGGAGGGACCGCTGAGGGACCTCCTGGGTCTTTACCTCCCTGCTTCCTATTGAGGAAGCCACGGCTTGGGTTTGGGATGCTGTGCGAGCCTGTTGGCCCTGGTGCTGGTGCTGTTGGGCCAAACATGCACGCAGGTGCAGAAGGGTGAAAGGACTTGTGCTGCTGCTGTTGGCGGCCTTTGTCCTTCTGGGCAGAGGTGACCGAGTCCAGAGTGGCATTGGACTTTTCGATCCGCTGGAGGTGACCTTCCACCCAGAGCTGAAGAGTCGGTCCCAGGAAGGGACATCTGCCAATTGTGCTGGGTATCCGCCGTGAAGGTGGATATCATCAGCCATGCTCTGTGCGCATGGTCACCGTGGCCGCAACTGATCTGGCACAGGAGTATGCTATGTCCAGAGCTGTTTGAGCTGCTGCTTAGCCACTGCCCTACCCTGGTCCCGCACCTGCCGGACCATGGTCTGCAGGTCAGCGGGAGATGAGGATCACCTCATCCAGGAGCCCATGAGGGCGTGGGAGAAGTGTGCCATCAGCACGGCCGAGGTGGCCTGGTGGAGGCCAAGGGAGGATGCAGTGTACACCTTGCACCCAGCGTAGTCCAGCTTTTGGACTCCTTGTCGGGGGCTTGTCACGTCCCTAGCATTCCCGGAACACCGGAAAATGCTGTCGGTGACCAACCTCGGCAGAGGGTGTTCTGAAAACCCAGGCAAAGAGCCGGTGGGACCGCATACTTCCTGGCCATCCTGGCCAAAGGTGCAGGGTAGAAAGCAGGCCACTGCCAAAGTTCCAAGGCTGGGCCAACAATGGCTTCAGCCACGGAAAAGCCTCCGTGAGGAATCCCTTGGTCCAGTATCTCCATCAGGGATACTTGGCCAGTTGGATCTGAGCTCGAGCTGCATCCCGGTGGACTCGAGATGAGCGAAGCAAACCCATGAAGGACGATGGGCTTTCGTCCAACGACTGGCCCCTGGAGGACTCCAGGTCAACAGGCATGGAGAACAGGGAGGAGTCATCATCGGACTCGGAGGAGTCTGCGAAGAGCTGCCTGGGGCCTGAGCCACCCTCCACCTGCTGAGGATGGTTGGGAGTGAGGGTGACCGACAACCTGTGGGGCAGGCCTTGACCCGACTGAGAGTCCTTGGTCTGCGCCTGATTTTGGTTGTGGAGGCGGAGGTTCCACCACAATCGGTGGGGCAGCTGTTTTCGGCGAACAACTGGCCCAGGCTTGGGCACCTCAACTACAGCGAGGGTTGTTTGGTCACTCGGTGACAGCCACTTGATGGCGGGGAAGGCGGCGCCGACTTGTTCCCGGACAGAAGTAACTGCTGCCACATCAAGTCCTCGTAGTGTCAACGCAATTTCGCGTCGAAGCCTCTCTTCAAGAAGGAACGAAGAATGACCCGGCCGGGCGCCACTTACCTCAGTGCCGAGACCGAGACCGCCGATGTCAGCGGGATCGGGCTGGACCGAGACAAAGTCCGAGACCTAGACCGAGATCCTCGGTGTTTCCGAGGATGGTCTGGGAAGGAGCGGGGACACCGCTCTTCCCTCGCTCAGAAGCCTTAATGGGGACTGCTGCACCGGGGCGCAGGCAGATCCTCGGTCTCCACTGGGGAACCGGTGAAGAAGGGTTGTCGGCCTCACCAGTTGACAGCCTGTCCGACGGGTCGAGAAAATCTTGACGCGTCGGCGGGTGTCTCAGCCGGCTGGCCTAACAGGGATGCTGTGAAGCCAGCGGCCTTAGCGGAACCTCAACCAAAGTCGACAGTCAGCTGTCCGGGAAGGAGACCTCTCCTGCTCCCACGAACATCGGCGATGGGACTTACCCTGTGAGTCCTTCTTTTTGGACCGGAGGAATGTCCTGATGGCCCCTCTCCCTGGAAAGGGATTGGCAAAGCTCCTTGAACAAAGCTGAATACGAGGTACCCAGTGAGGCGGGATAAATGCGCGACCGAGGGAAAGGATGATGTAGGCCCAGGCCTCCTCCTCGAGGCGATCATCTGCTCGAGTTGCTCAGCCGAGCCAGCCGCCACGGTAACCGCACAACGGGCCTCCTTCGACTTAACCGTGGTGAGTGCTTCTCGGGTGCCCAAGCTGTAACCGGGCAGCGCAGTCCTCCAGGACGTTGGCCAAAACGAACGGCATGACTCGCAGGCCTGCGGGTCATGTTCTAGGCGAGGCAGTAGACACATGTGGAGTGCTGGGTCCATCCTGGATATCTTCTGTTCGCAAGGGCAATCACTAAACTGGAGTCGACGTATTGGTCCATCGCTGCGTGAGGAGAAAGATGACCCAAGTCTTGAAAATTTTAAAATGAGTTTCAAGGCGAACCGAAGAATTAGGATCCAGTCTATCATGCAGAAGCGTTAAGGAGGGAACCTGAGCTTCCAGTAGGTAGAAGATCTGGCGTCATGAGGCGGGCGAGAGTTTACCAACTCGGTGGTGGGAGGAGCCAGCTTGAAGACCTTCCGCAAGATTTAAAGCGGCAAGGAATCTGCCAGACAGTGTGGATGAACAACATATCCATGTCCCTAGAAATATTAATCCATTAAAAGTTATTAAACTTTTTAGCTTCCATTATAAGTCTATGGAAAAATTGATATCGTTGTTTTCAAGAAGAAGAATGGGGTTTTGGCCATCTGGTCACTCCTCACGATCAAAGAATTTGCAGACTCGGGATCAAAGATTCTTTGATCGTGAGAAATTATTAATCATGACAGCTGCCATCTTGTTTTCAGTTTGGGGTTGAAAAAACAAATATCTCAGCCCAGGGTGACTTCTGATGTAAAACTTGGGTGAGTTTTGCTCAGGGGCTTCCTCTAGTGAGCCATGCCTGGGTTTAATGGTGGTGTCAAAAATGAGTTGTAAACTTTTAAATTCTTTGATAGCAGCTAGCTAGCGATCTTTCATCGTGAGCCTGCAAATTCTTTGATCGCGATATTCTTTGATCGGAGATTCTTTGATTGCGATCTTCGTTCGTGAGGAGGGACAAGATGGCAGATTTCGGGTTGGAGAAAACAAATATCTCAGCCCAGGGTGACTTGTGAAGTAAAACTAGGATGGGTTTTGCTCAGGGGCTTCCCTCTATCGAGTCATGCCTATGGTTTAATGTAGTTGTGTCAAAAATGGTGTTTTAACATTTTAAATTCTTTGATTAAGAGCCTGCAAATTCTTTGATCATGAGATTTCTTGGATATAAGCTTTGTTCTTAGGGCTGGACGAGATGGTCAGATTTTGCTGGACCAGATGTCCCTGGGAGGGACCAGATAGCCCAAATTTCATGACCAGATGTCCCATCACGATCAAAGATGATCTTGACCATGAGGTCGCAGCCGATTCTACCAATCAAAGAATTTTTAAAGGTGCAAAAACTTTAAAATTAAATATCTCGGAAAGCGTTTTGGTCTTTTAACTTGAAATTTGGAGGTGTTGAGGGTTGTCCTGTAGATGTGAATTATGGTGTTTTGGTGTTGGAAAATTAATTTACTGTGGATATATTGTGTGACGCAGTTTACATTTTGTGGCTAGTGTGCTGCATTGTGGAGTAGCTTGACATTTATAGGGTAGCTAGCCTTACTGCCACGGAGGTAATTTCCAGTGGTTAGGTGTGTAAAATGTAAACAGCAGGATGACAAGTCTCCCACCTCCGAGAGAGGAATGCAGCCCTCTGGACGCTCGATCCTCTCTCCCCGCTGACCCTGGTGGCCCAGGCTCATTCCCAAACCTGGGTCGCCAGCATGGCACGGGTGTAGAGACCAGCACCTCTACCTCCAAGGCCACCGGCTGGCCTGGTTCAATATATTTCAATGGGGTTTTGAACTTAGTGGCATAACTTGGCCATTTCTGAATATTTTTGCTTCAAATTTTCAACATGCATGTTTTGGGACCCCACCTCAAGAATAAATGCAGTGAAATTAGGAAAATCTGTCCCAAAAGATGATTTTGCAGTTGCTGCACAAAATCACCTTTTGGGCAGGAGTTGAAAATTTTCTCTGCCCTTGTTCATGACGTGGGTCATAAGAAAGCTATGTTGATAATTTAGCATACAAATATAAAAAACAGCAAAGTTATGAGCCTACATTAAAATTTGCAAACACAGCTTCGTAACTTTGGTAATTTTCAATATTTTGACCTCAAATTTTCAACATAGCCATTTCTTCACAGCACCTCATGAATATGACAACTGTCATTTTCAAATCCTGGCTAAAATGTGTTTTGCATCCCAAAGGTGATTTTGCAGGCCTTGCATGAAATCACCTTTCAGGCAGGGATTGAACATTTTCTCTGCACGTGTTCATGAGGTGGGGTCATAAGAAGGTTATGTTGAAAATCTAGAACAAAAATATTAAAAACAACAAAGTTATGAGCCTACATTGAAATTAACAAATGCAGGCTCATAACTTTGATAATTTCAATATTTTGACCCACTATTTTCAGCATAGCCATTTCTTCACAGCACCTCATGAGCGTGACAGCTGTCATTTTCAAATCTTGGCCAAAATGTGTTTCACACTTGTGGTGCAAACTCACCTTTTGGGCAGGACTTGAAACGTTGTCTGCCCTTGTTCATGAAGTGAGCTCATAAGAAGGCTATGTGGCATCATAAGAAGGCAATGATGAAAAGTTTGGGCAAAATATGAGAAAACAACAAAGTTATGAGTCTATGTCGCAATTTCTCAATGCACACTCATAACTGTGGTAATTTTAAATATTTTAGACACAACTTTTATACATAGCCATTTTCCGACACTACCTCATGAATTGACAGCTGTCATTTCTCAAATCCTACCCCAAATGTGTTTTGACACTTGTGGCGCAAAATGAATTTTCGCCATTGTTTTATAAATGACACCTGTCATGCTCAGAAGGAGTGGTCATAAAAGCGGTTATGTTGAAAATTTGGGGTAAAATGTGACAAACCAACTAAGTTATAGAAACAAATTATTCAACATTTACTCATAACTTTATTTTTTGAGATTTTGGCCTCAATGTTCAACATATCCTTGTGTTACCCCACCTCCTGAACATGGTAGGTGTCGCTTTTTCAAATCCCTCCTAAACTTGTTGCCACAGTCACACAGCGAAATCAACTTTCGATGGGATTTTAAAATTCCACCTATCTTGATCATTATGCCAGGTCATAAAAAGATTGTTGGACATTTGAACTCAAAATGTGAGGAGCCCACTTAAAAGTAGATATTGCCTCTCAGCTGCTCTGTCCTGGATAATTACAGTCTAACAATGTGTCAAAGCAGGACACCAGTGAAAATCAAATATTGTAACTCATCTGCTGTATCCTGGGTAAATATATAGTAAAAATGTGTACAAGCAAAACCCGTAATATTTGCAGGTCAAAGATTCAGCATGTATGTACAGAAGCAAGTACTGAGTCAGGGTTGCAGCTGCAACATACCTTATGGACATCTTTTTTGACAATATTTTCAGGCTTGTGGGTCATTATTTGTAAGGCATTGTTAAAGATTAATACTCTGGGAATGATGAAAACTGGAACCAAGCTACCAGGACTGCTCAGAGATGTTATTTAGCATCAACATAAGCCACAAAGTACACCACAAACATCTAGTACCCCAGGCCTTCTATACCAATGGCGAACATCTGTCATTGACAAACGCTTGTTATGTATTTCATGTGGTATTACAACAAAAATTAAAACTAGTGCTCAACTTAAAAGCTGAGGGCTGGCTTTGATTTTTGCCAAAAATGCTTTGAAAGGGGCCCTGAGAGCCTCAAGTGGCCATTTTAGCCCATGTTGTGCTCAAGCTTGATTTGCAACTATTTGGGACATTATGGGCAAATGAGATGATTATCCCCAGAGTGTAACTCTGTAGTACACTAATATAACTCTTACCATAACAGCTGGGTTTAAATCCATATGACCTCATGTGCTATGTTACCTGTTTATGGATGCTTTTGATAACATTCAATAAAAATATTTAAAACTATTTAAAAAAAAGGCTGCATTTCATGCCAGTGACCCATGTTTGGTAGCAAGCCTGGGGAGCGAGATCAGAGAGCGTGGGATCAGGAGGCTGACAGGCGGCATGATCCCGCATGGAGAGCGGATGTTCCCAGCTCTGCAGTAGTCCTCACAGTGCACCAAGGAGCTTGCTTCTCCAAGAGGGGTGGTGCATGCCCAGTGCACAACATCATGCATTATACAAGGCCACTAGATGCTACATCAGTGCCAGGGGAAATGGAGGGGCCTTGGGAATGGGAGTGTAACTAATAAAACAAATACCATGAGTACCAGTCTACCTGAATGATGGCCCCAGCACTCTCAGGTCCTGCCCCATGTGGCTCACCATCAGCCTCGATGATTGGGGGGGCAGATGGGACTGGGAGATCATCAGGGGTATACCTGATGGATACAATAGTGGAATAAAAAGGCTGTGAAAAGTTGTCCTATAGACTTCCATGGTGAATGCCCCTGCTCTCCATATACAGACATCACAAAGCATCTGAGAATGGGGTGGAGCCAGCAATCTGGGAAGAAGAAGGTGTCTTGCGTCTGGCTCCTCCAGTGCAGTTTTCAATCAATTTCATCACTAAGGAACAGTAGTTAAAAATTGACACTTTTTCTTTTTGCAAAACTTTTTGCAATATTTTCTTTATTCAGAACTTTTCTCTTTTTACATACATGCATCTCATAAGTGGCCTTACATGAAACTATATTTAACCTCCTCAAGCTCTTTGGGAAACCCACCACAAACTCAGAGGCTGTTTCCCTTGAGGTAAATCCCATGAGGTTCCCTTAGCCTTCCAGTAGTCCACTACATACTTCCTACTCACTGGCAAGCTACCAAGTAATTTCCCGGATACCCATTCCTCAGGATTTGTCCAAAACTTTGGGTACTACTCCGCTCCTCTGTGTCCTAGTAATGCCACTGCTGGGAAGCCTCTCTGAAGCTTCTCAAGCTAACTGGCACACTTCTCCCTGAAATGTCTGCTGTGTGTTCTCTACATGGACTGACTACCACAAAGGCACCCTAGGGTTCTGCTCTATGCTCTTCCCTCTGAGCTATCCCTCAGAGCTAACAATGGCTTGTCAGCTCTAAGCTGGGCACTGACTCGTGAAGAATCTTCTCCCCTACTGGTGGAGGTGGTTGTTACATATATCGTACCTGTGATAATTAACCTGTGTAGAGTACATTGGTTACCCTAGGTGGGTCACAATGCACGAGACAAACCAAGTGCCCTATGCTCCAATGGTCAGATTAATAAAGGTACCCAACCTCTTTGAATGATGTAATGCTTGTATGAGACTAAAATGTTGTTCTTTTATAAATGAATGTTTTAGAGCTTAAACTCTCAAAGGTCTAGTGTACATGACGTTTTCCAGCCGTTAACATAATGCTTTAGAATGTGAGTCAGCTAATCAGAATGCTGTATTTCTAGCCATTTTTAAATAATGCTTAAGCGTGACAATTCAATGCATTACACATTTGGGGGTTACGGATGTAATTCCATTGTGCCAAGACAGTCAACTACACAGATTCACATATAACTAGCAACAGCTGCTGCAGCAAGTGTGGCTTGCTAAGGAGCAGCAGGAGCATTTTGTATGGAAAATCTTAGTGAGGCTGCCCGCCAAATTAAAAAAAAACAGTAAGGCTCCAGGCACGCCTATGGATGACATCACACTATGCCAATTATCACTCATCAAGAAGGCTACAGCCTTTCCCCTAAAAGGTACTATGCAATTTAATGAACTGCAGTTGGGAAAAGTTCCCTGATTCTCTACAGGCATCAGTGTTTCTACCTGTTGTTGTAATACAGACCTTCTAATATACTGCATCACATCCTTTATCTGCAGTTTAAATTTAGTAGGTCTAAGAATATTATATTTACAATACTTGGTTTGCTTTGTTTCTCAACTTTATTTTATCTGAGTGAATTTAATTTAACTCATCTGATTGTGAACCATAGATCAGTTATGTATTTATCAGCTTTGCATTTTTGCATTAAAACAATACACATTTAAATAAAAAAAACCCAATAAGATGGCTGAATGGAAAGAAGTTCTTACTGCATAGGGTCTAATCTGAAGGAAGCCACATGTTTACATGAACATCTGGCAGCAATTAACACCCCATAAAGGAGAAAAAAAGACTAAACACTTCCCTCATCATCCCCTCCCCCAACTTCATAGGAATTCCAACTCCTAGAGAACAAAGACTGGCCCCTGAAAGGCTTTTACTGTATTTTGAGTCCCAGTCACATTCAGGGCTTCAGTAAACTCCATTTTGGAAATAGATGACATTTAAAAAAAAAGATAAAAACATCCCAAAATAAAGGGAAAGGGCTTTGAAGTACTGTGCTCCCAACAGGGAAAAAGAAAAACTAGGTGACATCCAGTCTGGTTGCATCGAAAGTCGGCAACAGCTGTGTTTCTGAATCTGAGGGCACTATATTAGTAATATTTAATTTTAATGTTGAAAATCTGGCTGCTCAGAATAATGACTTCTAAAACTGGGGACTCAGTTCGGGGTGGGGGTAATATTTGGACTTCAAAATCCGGAATGACTTCAGATGTGGCTCTATCGCTGTTTCTGACTTTCACCAACATTAACTTTAAATGAATCACTGATCACATTATTTCTTTTCCATTACAGTCTGTGAGCCCCAGTTGTAAAACAAGAAAGAAATACAACAGTTCTTTTAGAAATACTTTTGTCACTGGAAAAAAAAGAATCTAATAGGTTGCTGTAATATGGATTTCACAGGAATGGAATAGCATTAATGAAAAGAGGACTGCATTTTTACATGGTAATAATTTAGTTATGTTGGTAGAAGACCCTCAAGGTTCCCACTACGACTATAATCTGTTCAGCAGGAGATGACTGTGTCTACACTTAAGCAAAAGTGCAGTTAACAAATACAGTGGTAGCAGCTCGCTCACAGCATTTGAAGTCAAGGGACATTTCTAGGTAGCTATTTGTGAGCTGAGCTCAAACGTTTCTCAGTCAGCCCTTTTGCCATGACTCTGAGGTGCAATGATGTAAAACATCTGATTAGAACAATACATTCTGAACATTTGTAAAATCAATCTGTTTTATAAGATGAAGGCTAAGATAAAACAAAGTTCTAATGCTCTTCCACCCAGAGAACACAAATAAAAGAAAACAGATTATTCTATCTATCTACATACTGTGCTTACATACACTTGATTTCTTTTGTTGTCCACATAAAGTGTCAATCAAAAAAATATATATTTTATCTGCTTTAATTTATTGAGTAGAAACTTTTTGCTGTATTCTTACCAGTTGATGATTCTGCAGACTTGCTCTGTCCTCTCTCTACTGTAGTCTGTGATCTGCTGTCTTCCTTCCAAAAACTCCAAAGCGGGACAGCAGATTTTGTTACTAAGACTGCAGCTCCTCTGAGATCCTAGTGCTACAGTTATATATGCTTTACTTTATGGAAGGCTAATGCAATCTCACCTTACTTCCGGTGCACTGTACAGTTGTTTTGTTTCTCTACAGTCCAGGGAACACAAGACAAGTAGACTAGAAACAGCATACGTACATGGTCAAAATAAAAGATGCTTTTCATCAGAAATAAAATAGTACCATAGGTCATCATTTTGAAGAGGTGCTCAATTTTCTTAGAAGTTGCAAAAGATCAAAATTTCAGATTTGAAAGTGGAATACAAAATTCTACTGGGGGTAGTGGTGGTGTCTGGAAGTGTTTCCTAATTGGTTTGTACTAAAATACTTGAGACAATAAGAGCAAGCATTTGTCAATTCGAATGTTGTGGTGCTGGCAGTGGCAGGCCCGAGGCGCATAGCGCTGTGATTTTGTTAATGTCCCAAGGTGATTTTGCACAGCGAGTGCGCCATTGTGCGGCAGAGTTGTGGAAACGCGTTTTGGGCAGGCTGTGGAAAATGGCAGCTGGACTGTTGATAATGAGGTGTGCACAAATGCCAGTGGTGAAAATGTGGCATGAAAATATTGCAGATTGACAAAGTTACAAGGATGCGTGGAAACTGCACAATGCATGCTTACAACACAGTCATTGTATGGACTTTGGCACCAAATTTTCAACATAGGCATTTTAGGACCTCTGCTGATGAATAGTGTCACTGTCATTTCCTCAAACTGTCCGAAAGTGATTCAGCACAGTGACCATGCAATTCTGCACCAGATGTGTGAAACACATTTCAGTCAGCTGTACTGTTCATAAGGAGGTATGGAAAAATGCCAATGATGAACAGCTGGAGTGAAAAGTATCAAATTCACAAAGCCATGAGCGTGCATACGCAAACTGCACAACACGCAGCTCTTAAAACACTCATTTGATTGACTTTCATCCCCAAATTTTCAACATAGGCATCTTAGGACATCTGCTAATGAACAGTGTCACTGCCATTTTCATAATGTGTCGAACCACGGGCTTTCCTCAGCAACCGTGCTATTGTGCGCCAGAACTGCAAAAACAGATTTTGGTCAGGATGTGAAAATGACAGCTGTACTGTTCATTAGGAGGTGCAGAACAATGGCACTGTTGAAAATCTGGAGTGAAAATATTATAAGTTTCTTGAACTTAGGGCGTGTGTGCAAACTGCGTAACAACGCCTTAACACAGTCATTTTATGGAGTATTGTCACCAAATTTTCAACACAGGCATTTTAGGACCTCTGCTCATGAACAGTGTCACTGTTATTTTGTAATGTGTCCCGAACAGTGATTTCAAGACAGCCACCATGCTATTCTGCTCAGAAAGAACTGGAAGGGACAGGATCAGTTGTGTCCAGGACAGTAGCTGCTGCTTGTTGTTTTCATACAGGGTTCTTGTGGATTTTACTTGGTAGAAGGTTAGTTCTTTTCTTTCTTACTTCTAAGGGGCTAGCAGGTATTGTTTTGGGGCTGCTGGAAGTTTGAAAACTGATTTGGTGGCTGTAAGTGGGCTCATTTTGTGGATGTTTCACTCTGTAACAGGCTCGCTGGTAGAGGCCTATTTCTTCTGATTTAAAACCTATTTGGTGGGATTTGCTTGTGCCTGGTTCTTTGGCTGCTGAGCTTGGAGGGAGACACAGGGCTGATACACTCTCTTTCGAGTCAGGTGTCTGCCCATACCCGCCCTCCCCACCCTCCTCCCCAGAAGTCTGCTAATTTATAGGGGAACACCTGCCCTGCAATTGGAGGAAAGGCTGCAGGTGCAGCTCATGTAGTTCTAGCCACTGGGGTTGGATTTAAAGGCTGGAGAGAGGAGATTGGGAGTTGTTCATTTCCTTATAAGTTTAATGTGTTGTACTGCACCTAGTAACAGGGTTACTGGTGTACAGTGGGACTGTCTCTAAGATTAGTGGGTGACCTGATTAGGCAGTAGGGTGTATCTTGGACTAGGGGGAACCTGGTGGCTTACCCAAGGAAACCTATTTGGAAGGGGATGGAACACACGTCATTAGGGGCCGCATCTTTGGGAGGGTGGTGGAGTGCACAGGGTGTGGAGCAGCCATGATACTGGACTGGGCTTGGAAGTTCGGTGGTTGCCCAGTGTGCTACCAGCTGGCACAACTTAGGGAGGAGGTTGCGGGATTAGGAGAAAGCTGGGGAAGGGGGCGGTATGGTTGGGAAGGGGCTGGGGATCTCCACGGGGTGCACCAAGCACTGGGGGTGGGGGCATAGGAAAGGAGTGCAGGAGAATACTCAGGGGTCACATAGGGACCCCTGGCAGAGGGGTCCAAAGGACACTTCAAGGAAGCAGGCAGGTAACTGGGGACCCTCACAAAGGAGGGACAGAGGACAACATTCTCAGGGAAGTAGGCAGATGGCCAGGACTGGACAGAAGGAAGCAAGGCAGGGAGGTGGATCGGACCTTGCACTCAATAACTGTTTCAATTCTCTTCTTCTGCTCGAGGATGAGGGGGGTGATGTAGTCACGACAGGGGTGGTTAGAGAAGGAAAGGGAGTGGGAGGCAGAGGCAGGGGCTAGATAGCAGGAAGAACAGGGGACCTGAAATGCAGGAAAATGGGGGGAGCAGTAAATCAGAGCAGGAGGGGCAGGGGAAGAGGGAGGAAAGTGCAAGGAGAAGGACCAGTTGGGAGGAAAGGTAAGGAGAAGGACCAGAAGTACAAGGAGGATTCAGTAAAGGAGCTGAGGGTTTAGGCCAGGGGAGCCACAAGCGAGCAAGGAGGAACTAAATGGAGACAGGAAGGAAGGGAGACGAGCCAGGCTAGTTTAGCAGATGGGGGAGAAGGACCAGTCGCGAGCAGTGAGGGGAATTAGCAAGGAACAGAAGGATACTCAGGAGGATGAGAGGCATAGGATTGGAGGGAGGGGTGGCCATGGTAAATAAGGAGGGTGGATGTGGCACCCAGATAGGGGAGGAACAAGGAGCCGGCTGGGTGGAGGGGCGGTAGAAAGGATGAGGGACATGGGGGGAATGGAGGAAAGGAGGCGGTCAGAGTGATCCTGTTCGGGAGTTCTATGATCCAATTATCAAATGGGATAGGAGGGAGAAGCCTGGCCAGTTAGAGCAAGATGTTCCCTGGACTAATGGTGCACAGGGCTAAGCACAGGTATATCAGCTGGCAAAAGTTGTGGGGTTCCCAGACATACTGGTCCACCTGGGTACAAATGACATTGAGGGAATAGCGAGCTAGAGATACAGGCCAAGATTCAGGAGCTCGCTGGGTCTGTCATGACATAGGATGCACAGTTCCTTCTCAGAAATCCTGCTGGTGCCAAGGGCTGGTGGGAACACAAAGGAAGATTAGGGAGATAAACCAGTGGCTCGGGGTGGTGTGAGGCCAGAGGGTATGGGTTGATGGGAGTTGGGGGAGACCTGGGAGGATAAGAGGCTGTATGCTGAGATAGACTCCATTTCAATTTGGAGGAGGAATCCTTAAGTTGAAAATAGAGGGGTTCATTGGTGAAAAGTGGGGTTTAAACTTGTGAAGGGGGCGGGATGGGAGAAAAGGCTGTCAAGAGGTGCCGATAAAGAGGGACTCTGTCTCCACCCCTGGGAACAGGAGGATTGCAGGAAAGGCCGACTGGCAAAGTGCAGACCAGGGAAAACAGAATCCCCATGGGAACACGAGCAGGGAAATGGAACTATAGGGAAAGTGTGGAAGGTAGTCCTGCTAAATGCCAGGAGCTTGGGCAATAAAATGCCTGAGCTCCAGGCGATGCTAACTGAGGGAGCAGTGGATGGCAGCGGTCACTGAGACTTGGGCCACTGCAGGACATGACTGGGACCTGAACCTGGAGGGTTACACTATGTTCAGGAAGGAGGGGGGAGGGAAGGGAGGAGGGGTAGCAATGATAGTCAAAAACTGCATTGGCATGGGGAGTGGGAGGCAGAGGGGAACCGTGGAGGCGATTTGGTCACCTTGATAACAAGGGGGGCAAGAGAGTAAAATAGGAGTGGTGTAGACCCCTGTCCTGGCGGAGGAGCTGGAGGACAGTCTGGTGGCAGATGTTGGGAGACACTGCAGACTGGGCAGAGGAACGGTGGTGGTGTTGGGGGACCTAAACATGCCAGGAACAGACTGGAGACTATGACATCCTCTGTGACCAGGAACAGAGGTTGTTGGATGTCTTTCAAGACGCTGCCCTAACTCAGCAGGTGAGGGAACCACCAGGGGGGCGGGTACTGGATGTGGTCCTGGCAGACAGTGACCAGATTGGAGGCCTGGAGGTAAGGACCCATTGGCGGGGAGTGACCATGCCACGGTCTGGTTCTGCCTGGACCTAGGAGGGTAGAAGGCTGCACAAAGACGGAAGTAACCGACTCTCAGGGGGCGGATTTAAGGAAATGAAGGATCCTTAAGGAGCATTTGGATGGGATTGGGTCAGACATGGACGCTGATAGTACGTGGGAAATCATCAGAAAGGGGTAGGATGCTACCAGCACCTGTGCAAGAGTAAGACGTAAATGCGGTAGGGCCCAAAACTCCTGCTGGTGGACCAGGGAGGTCCAGGAGGTGGTGCGGCAAAGAAGGCAGCCTATAAGCAATTCAAGTGCTCAAGGAGGAAAGGGATCAAGGGGAGCACGAGCTGATGGCTAGAAGGGCCACTAGGGTGGTGAGGCGGCTAAGGCAAGGAAGGAGCAGAACCTGGCCAGGAAATTAGGAGAGGAACAAGGAGTTCTTTAGATACATTGGGGAAAGGGAGGTGAAGGGGAGATTAGCAGGATTAAATCAGGGAGAGATGGGCACAAGACCCAGGGGAGCAGGCTGAGGTACTAAATGAGTACTTCACCTCAGTTTTCACCAAGGAAAATGGGGGTGCTGCATCACATGGGAGGAGACAGAGATACTGAGGAGGGGGACCCCACCGATCGGGGCGGGTCTGGGGAGAAGGGAGGCATCACTGGCAAGTGGGGAGGGGCTAAGCAGGAGAAGAGGTACCGAAGTGGAAATCACAGCAGAGAGAGTGAGGGAAGCCTCAGCTCCCTTAAGACGGAGAAAGCACCAGGGCTGGATAAATTACATCCCAGAGTGCTGAAGGAACTTATGATGTCCTGGCAAAACCCTCGGCGGAGCTTTTCACCATCTCTCTGAGGACAGGTGGGTGCCCCAAGACTGGAAGGTGGCGCATATAGTGCCTATCTACAAGGGGGGATCAAGGAGGTGGCAGGGAACTACAGGCCTGTCAGCCTGACATTGGTGGTGGGCAAGGTGATGGAGGCATTGTCAAGGAGAGGCTAGGGGGGGACCTGGATAAGTCAGGGTGCCTGGACGATAGACAGCATGGATTCATCCCGGGAAATCGTGCCAGACAAACCTGGTGGAGTTCTATGACTGGGTGAGTAGTGCCCTGGACCTGGGTAGACCAGTGGACATCCTCTTCTAGACTTCAGCAAGACATTTGACTCTGTTCCTCACGTGGGCTTGTGGGATAAGCCGGGAGAAATGGGGTGGGGAACCAGATGATCAGATGGATAGGCAATTGGCTCCAGGACCCGGACCCAGAGGGTCATAGTTGGCGGATAGTCTCATCCCCAAGGAGGGTCATTAGTGGGGTCCCGTAGGGATCAGTCCTGGGCCCCTTCTGTTCAACGCTCACGTCTCTGACATATAAGGACAGGAATCAGGAGTGAGATGAGTCTCTCTATGATGACTGAACTGGACGGTGGTGGATGGGGAGGAGGCGAGGGTGGCTCCAAGAGTGGGACCTGGAGGCTCTGGAAAGATGGTCTAGAAAGTGGAAGCTGAGGGTTCAATGCAGGAATGAAGGTACTCCACCTGGGGGGCCAGAAACCCCGGCCAAGTGTACACCCTGGGGAACCACAAGTCTCGATGGTTGAGAGGGACCTGGGGGTGGTGGTGGATGTCAAGATGAACAACTCTGAGACTTGTAGGAGGGCAGCAGCCAAGGCCAACAGGATGCTGGGATGCATCACTAGGGATCGCCCAGAAGGAGGGAAGTGATACTCCTCTGTATAACTGCTTGGTGAGGCCGCACTTGAGTACTGCATGCAGTTTTGGAGGCCACACTTAAAGAGGGACATTAACCTCCTGGAGAGGGTCCAGAAGAGGGCAACCAAAATGATTTGGGGCTTGGGGACAGGACCTATGAGGAGAGGCTCAAGAGCTAAATATGTACACATTGGAAGAGAGAAGGGACCAGGGGATATGATAGAGGTCTTCAGGTACATGAAGAGGGTAAATAGGGGAGGAACAGTCAGGGTGCTTCAAAGGAAGGAGGAGGGGCCACTAGAGGGCATGGTGGAAGCTGGAGGGGAAGATTCAGGGAGAAAGGAGGAGGTGCTACTTACTGAGAGGGTGGTGGAGCCAGGAATGCACTGCCTAGGGGCTGGTGGAGGCAGAGACAGTGGAGGGGTTCAAGAGGGTGGACAGGTACAGGGAAGGGTTCTGGAAGCAAAATCCAATGCAGCAAGAATATCCGGAACTGGGAAGGGAGAAGCCAGAGAAGGCGAGGGCAGCAAGGTCAGCACCCAGGGTGGGGCTGACCAAACGAGCAGACACGAAGACCATTAGGCCTATTCTGCTGGCATTTTAGTATGTTAGTAAGTGCGAAAACACATTTCGCCAGGATGTGAAAAATGACAGCTGAACGGTTCACAAGAAGGTGTGGTAAAATGGCAATGTTGAGAATCTGGCATGAAAAAATATTGCGACTAGCTAACTTACGAGCATGCGTAGTAACTGCACAATGCAAGTCAGAAACAGTAATTTTTGATGCCCCACCATTTGTAACATAGCTTTTTGAGTACCCCCTGAACAGTGGCACTGTCGCATCATTACCAGCCCCAAAAGGTGATTCCGCAGTGATGAGAAATTACCTTCGGGACCGAATAATGCAAATGACAGTGCAAGAATTCATGAGGAGGGGTCCCAAAACCCTGTGTTGAAAATTTGGGCCAAAATTCCAAAATGCCTGAGATATGCAGCAAAGTTGAAAAACCCTATTTATTCCATTATACAGCTTACCAGCATTTCTCAGTTCGCGGTCAGCTTTGAAAAGTGCAGAGTGGTTCCCGGCCACCATGATCATCGTGCTGGACCTCGGAGGTATGTGGGGTGAGGGGTGGGGAGGCAGGTGCGCAGAGGGTGGGTGCGGTGGGGGCCAGGAGACTACGAGGGACCGTTGCTTTACAGGTGGAAAAAAGCAATAAAAATTATGGACAGTTTTTATATTTCAGAGGATTTGCAGGTTGGGGTGGGCTTCCAGCATGCCAACCTAAATGTTTGGGGGATCTGTAGCTGACGGGATTGGGCACCCTCATTGGCACATAACACGGGGGTGGAGGAAGTTATGACCATGGGGATTGGGCACCCCATCAACATACAAAGAAAGCAGGGGTGAGCCGAGGGGGACTGGGCACCCCCTTGGCATTTAACAATGAAGCGAGCCATGGGGAGGGCTCACCCACGTGGCACACAAAGAAAGCGGGGTAAACCGAGGGGATTGGGCACCGAAGTCGGGTAGTTACAGTTACCGCCCACCATGCTGGATAATGTCGGTGAGCACGTAGGAAGGGTCCGCTGTGTCTGACAAGCTTTGCTTGGATTGCAGCAGACCTTTTCTTAGATGTGCTCGCACATTAGGTATGCATGGTGTGGCGCCGCATGCAGGCTGATTGGGGAATGAGCGACGACCTACTGGTGTGTGCCCCGCATTCACCCAACAGCACTGGGCGCCCAAAGCTGCACTAGTCCAAGATGTTGCTCGCGCAAGCACGCCAACATAAAAAGGAGATAACAGAATGGGTAAGATTTTGCAACATGCTATGGCGAAACAGCTTAGAGAAAAATTATCTTTTTTCTTCCTTTCTTTAAACACATCAATTATTAAAGTGATTTCCTAGTTTTCCACAGAGCACTTGACAGTTGACATCAGGAAGACCCAAATCTCATAGCATTCCAATAGATTCTGAATTTCAGAACATTCTATTCTTTACTAGACAACGGTAGTGGTGGAAATGGGCAGGAACCTGGAGAACTCACTTCCAGCAGTAAACTTAAAAGATTGACTCAGTTTCAGGAGTAAATTGGGAAGGACTGTCTGCTTAAAAATGCACCCACCGTCTTGGCATAAAACAGAATCGACAGCATGTAAAAATGCAGCATATGAAGAAACATGTTCCCCCGACACCTGTCAAGTATGTTCAGCCCCACGTGAAAGGTGGTGGGTTTCAAGTAAATATTTTCCATTGACATAACTGGACAAAAGGGATTGCATAATGGGAGACAATGTGAGTTTATCTATTTTTTATTTCAAAAGTTTCACCAGGAAAGACATTCTGAGCTGATAGCTTGTTTCCAGATGTGTCCTGGGGAGGGGGAAGGAGGACAATGAGGAACACTAAGAACAATAATAGGTTAATAATTTAACTTCATTGCTTATTTAATGTTTGTGATGCACTTTTCAATATTTTGTTTTCACTTTGTATAACCTCTGACGTGGAACCTATGAAATGAGCTTGTTCTCAAAGGTGTTAATCCAAGATCATAATATATAAAATAAGCACCATTAATAACTATTGTGCTAAGAGCAGGATTGCAGGAACTAAAATATGTAACTATGCAACAAAGCGTGGGAGGATAACCGTGATCGGAATTGCAATACAATGATAACGGCATTTTCAGTGTGCAGGCAGAATACAGAGTTCAGGATGGGAGCAAAGGTTGTCTAGTGGGGAGGGTGAAGAGGGCTACAGTAGTGTAGGTGCTGGGCAAAAGGGAAGCAGAGGTAGGAGGGTGGTGGGCAGCAGCACAGGACCAGTATCAGGTGCAATTGCAGCAGTAGTGTAGCCACGGGGGTTAGTGGTGGGAAGAGGAAAAGTGGGTGGTAAGGTGTGAGAACCCTCTAGTTTGGGGAAATAGAAGTTGAAGGCAGTCTTGACCAGCACCAGATTTCTTTGAGGGGAGTGCAAGAGAACAACAACCAGTGTTGCAAAGGGGCACCAGGTTGATGCGGGTGAAGAGAGCAGGGTAGCAAGGTAGGAGGGAGCCAAGCCAGTACTGAAAAAATGATGGTAGCACAATGGGCACAGCATCTGGTTTCAAGAGAGGGAATAGAGGGAGGAGTACAGGGAGCAGTGGTCTGTGTGGTCGGAGGGACAGTCCAGAGCAAAGCAACAAAAAGAAGTGAATGAAGGGATCCAGTTTGGCCAGGGTGGACTTGGGGAGCAGCACTGCACACTATGTCACAATGGTATAGGATGTGGAGTGTCATCTTCAGACAACCCTGATAAGCAGGAAGCAGGATACACCCTTATTCCTGTAAAGTGCACCATGTTTGAGTGCAGCTTCCTGAGGATAGCACCCACATGTGCTGCGAAAATGAGGTATCAGTCCAGCCACAAACTCTGAGGTACATGAATGAGGGTCATCCTCAACTGCTGCACTATCAAGGGTATGGAAGGAGAGGAGGGGTGAGCCTGAGGGCCCCTGCCTAGTGCCAAAGGTCATAGGGACTTTTCTGGCATTGAGGGACAGCTGATTTGCCAGTAACCAGTGCTGGATGTTAGTAAAGTCCAGTTGGAGCCTGGCCATGAGGTCAGTGGCAGAGCAGCCAGAGGCAAAGAGTACCATGTCATCTACAAACATATGGATAGATGCAGAGAAGCAGGCACCAGGAAGGCTGTTCAGGAAGATGGAGAACAGTACTAGGCCAAGGACGGATCTACGGGGATGCTTGAGCTGATAGGGAGTGGGGGATGGATTCTCCAATATGGACAGTTTGAGACCTACCTCAAGGTAGGAGCAGAACCAACCAACTGTGGAGTCAGGAGCTCTGCAGCCTTGAGCTTCTCTGACCAAGGAATCTCAATATGAATACCTAGAAAAGAGGAGATGAGACAGGACATGATAAAGACCTACAAGTATCTCGTGCAGGTGAACATCATGCAGAAGGGGAGTTTCTTTCAAATGATAAAATGATAAAGAGCACCAGCACCAGAGGGTATTTATTTTATTTATTTATTGAAGTCTTAGAATTACAACCCTTTGAGTCAAATACTCTTTTACAAAGGCTCCACGTCAGATTTACAAAAAGGTTACAAAAACAATTACAGGAGATTAATACAGTACATTATACATGGGATATAAGTATACAAATAATACAGTACATTATACATACGTGCATCATAAATGAGGCGGAGTGCATGGCAAAGAAACAACATGGAGTAGATTTAAACAGACAGGATATGAAACATTACAGGAAATTAATACAGTACATAATACATAGGATAAGAGTATACAAGTAATGCAGCGATATACATACGTGCATCATAACTGAGGGCAGAGTACATGATAATGAAACAAACATGGTGCAGGTAGTGCTGAGCTAACTATGTAAACAGATAGGAAATTAAAGAAAGAAAGGGAAACCAGAAGGAAGTCAGTTAAGGACAGTTAGGAGACAGCTGGGGGTGTTAAGAGGATGTGAGGAAGTACTACTTCTAAAAGAGTGGTGGATGCCTGGACAGACTGCCAGTGAAAGTGGTGGAGGCAAAACAGTAGGGGGCTTCAAACATTGGGACAGACATAGGAGAATATTATTAAATAGGTAACGAGGAGAGAGTAATTGGAGACCATTTAGAGTCTGTGGGGACAGACTAGGCAGGGGCCCATCTGGGTTGACTGGGTGGCCAAGAGGTCCTTTTCTGCAAAAAAATTCTATGTTTCTATATATTGTCCCGGAGGAAGGATGGGCAACAGTGTCAAGGCTTTGGCCAAGTTGACAAAAATGGTGGAGGTGGCCAAGCCCTGATCCATGCCAGATAGAATGAAGTCAGTAAGCCAGATGAGGGAGGAGGAGGTGGAGTGGAACTTCAGGAAGCCAGACTGGAAGGGGGTGAAAAGGAGGATGAATCAAGGAAGACAGAGAGAGCTGAGAAAGCACAAGGTTTTCTCAGATCTTGTCCAGAGTGGGAGAAAGGAGATAGGGCAGTAGTTTCCAGGAGAGATGGAATCACCCCTGTGTGGAAGAGGGATGACTGTGGTCTGTTTCCAAGTGTGAGGGATGAAGGAGGAGGAGGAGACGAAGGATGGTTTTACAAGAGGTAGGTCATGTCAGACAAACTTGATGGAATTCTGTGATTGGGTAACAAAGGCAGTGGACAAGGGACATGGGATGAACATGGACAGTTGGTAGAGAAAGTGCATGACCTGGGGTGATGATGGAGAGACAAAGTCACTAGATGGGTGAGAAATTGGCTCTGTCACAGAACTCAGACAATGGTGGTAAGTGGGGAGTTTGGGGGTCAGGGAGATAACCAGTGGGGTGCCACAGGGTCACTTTAGGCCTGGTATTCTTCATTATCTTTATTTAATATATGAATCTTTCAATTTAATAGGTCTGTAAAGCATACAAAAAAATCTGGTAATACCCTAAAAGGTTCAGTGATAATAGTATTGTCAATAGAAACATAGAAACATAGAAGTTGATGGCAGATAAGGACCGTATGGCCCATCCAGTCTGCCCATTTTTCTACCTTATAAATGTGCCATCGCTTTTGCTCTGTCAGTGGCCTATCTATTCATAGTCATTTGTATTGCTCCCTTATGCCTATCCCATGCCTGTTTGAAGCCCTGCACTGTATTCATAGCCACTCACTTGTGGTAAGCATTCCATGCATCCACCACCCTTTCTGTGAAAAAGAATTTCCTCACATTACCCCTTAATCGGCCTCCTCTAATCTCATGCTGTGTCCTCTTGTCCTGCTATTTTCTTATATTTAAACATGTTAGACTCTTTCACCTTGTTTATGCCCTTAAGGTGTTTGAATCCTCGATCATATCACCTCTCTCCCTCCTTTGCTCAAGGGTATACATATTGAGCTCCATTAATCTGTCCTCATATGTCTTCTGATGCAGTCCCTGCACCATTTTGGTTGCCCTTCTCTGGACTGCCTCAATTTGGTTAATGTCCTTGTGAAGGTGTGGCCTCCAATACTGCCGCAGTACTCAGATGGGGCTAACCAGTGCTGTACAGAGGGATTATTACCTCCTCTTACGACTTGTGATACCCCTACTAATACACCCTAACACCCCCTAGCCTTACTCTACTGCTTTAGAGGTCTGCTTGATGATTTTAGGTCATCGGTGATGATGATGCCCAAGTCTCTTTCTTCCTTTGTGACTGCTAGCAACCCTCCCAGCCTATAGGTGGCTTCAGGTTTCTCTTCCCTATGTGCATGATTTTGCACTTCTTTGCATTAAATCCCAGTTGCCACTCTTCTGACCATTCTGCTAGTTTATCCATATCTCTTCTCATTCTGCCCACCCCATCTGGATCATCTACTCTGTTGCAGATCTTGGGCCATCTGCAAACAGACAAGCCTTACCTCTAGTCCATCTGCAAGGTCACTAATGAAGATGTTGAAGAGGACTGGCCCCAGGACTGATCCCTGAGGTACCCACTTGTGACTTGCATCTCTTCTGACTGTATACCATTTAACACTACCTCTGTTTTCTGCCAGTCAACCAGTTTGCCACCCAGTTGACCAACTTCTGACCCACCCGAGCCTACCCAGCTTATTTATCAATCTCTATGTGGAACAGTGTCAAAAGCTTTGCTGAAGTCAAGGTAGGCGACATCAACTGCTCCCCTTGGTCCACCACTCTGGTTACCCAGTCAAAGAAATCTATGAGATTAGTTTGACAGGACCTTCCTTTTGTAAACCCATGCTGTCTTGGATCCTGTGCCCTATGGATTCCAGGTGTTGCACTATCCTTTCCTTAAGGAGTGCCCATAATCTTGCCCACTACTGAGGTAAGACTGACCGGGTTCAGTTCCCCACCTCCTCCCTGCTACCACTCTTGTGGAGCGGGATCACATGAGCCCTTCTCCAGTCTTCTGGGACCTCTCCTGTGCTCAGAGACTCACTAAACAATTCTGCTAATGGCTCTGCTAGTTCCTCCTTTAGCTCCTTAATCACGTAATAGTACTGTCAATCACGCTTAATAGTATAGTTTGTGGTGATAATAGTATCATTGCAAGCTTCTGAAAAGATACCTTCTGCCCCACATCCTAAGCATGCCTACTAGTGGACGTTTTTCCTGTGTGGACAAGCAGAACAGTTGAAAACATGGCGCGCTTTCTTTCACTTACCCAGAGTGAACTTGACGCGCGCTCTCGCTTTTTATTTGTTGCTTCCCCGCAGCAACAGAAAATATCTGGTTGATCCTGCAATTCGGGTCCTGAAGAGCAGGTAGGATCTGAATAATGAAAAAAAATGGGCAGGGGCAGGAACTGTCACGAGCGAAACACAGCTCAACGCACAGCGTAGACAATGCAGCGGTCGAACCAGTACAAAGTCAGTTCACTGAAATGGTCGACGCCCAGCAGAAAAAGTTACATGCATGTATTAAATAAAATAACTGATAGGTTTGTGTGTCCATTACCAAGGAGTACTGGCATCTCGAGGTTCTGGACACACTGGAACCTCTTGAGCTTCACTCTCATGTTCATGTGTGAGAGCTAACCTGGAATAGTGAGTACAATTTTGGAGACCACATTTAAAAAGGACAGGAACAGGGTGGAATCACTAGAGAGCTAACCTGGAAAAGTGAGTACAGTTTTGGAGACCAAGAACAGGGACAGGGCGGAGTCACTAGAGAGCTAACCTGGAATAGTGAGCACAGTTTTGGAGACCACATTTAAAAAGGACAGGGACAGGGTAGGAAGTCACTAGGGAGCTAACCTGGAATAGCGATAGTACAGTTTTGGAGACCAGGAATAGGGACAGGGTGGAGTCAGTAGAGAGCTAACTTGGAATAGCGAGTAGAGTTCTGGAGACCGAGAACAGGGGCAGGGTGGAGTCACTAGAGAGCTAACCTGGAATAGCAAGTACAGCTTTGGAGACCAGGAACAGGGACTGGGTGGAATCAGTAGAGAAGAGAGTTATAAGGATGATTCAAGAACAAGGAAGGACTGATGAGAGAGTTGGCAGATAGAAACATAGACAATAATGGCAGAAAAGACCAAAGGTCCATCTAGTCTGCCCAGAGTTCCCTATCTGCCCTGGGACCTATTGCCACACAGGGTTTTATCCCTCATGGCCACCCCTGCCCTCCCTCCCTCCCTCCCTACTGCTGCTGACCTGAGCAACCACTAACTCCTGCACTCTGTCCCAGCCATGCTTGATACCATTTAAAGTCTTTTCACTCACAATGTCTGCTGGCAGACAGTTCCACAGCTGCACCACCCTTTCTATAAAACAGAACTTCCTCACATCCTCTTAAACCTTCGGCACCAGATCTAAACATCTAAACATGTACTCACCAGCAATGAGGAGGAAGGAGGAGGCATGATTGATACATACAAGTTCCACAGGGAAACAAAGTGGATATTGTGGATTTGTTCAAATTTAGTGAGAACACAAAGATCAGGGAACACCATGAAGCTGGAAGGGGCAAATTCAAGAAAGATATAAGGAATCATTTTTTCACAAACAGAGTGGTCTTGTGGATGGTGGAATAAGCTGCGTAGAGGTGCTCTGTGCAAAAACAGTGCAGAAGTGCTCAAATGCGGGTTGGACAGGTAAATTTTTTTAATGCATTTGTATTATTATTATTATGTTTTTATTTTTTACCAGGAAAGGCACACTAAGCTGTGACTGCTTATTTCCCAGCATGTCCTGGGAGTGTGTATGTTGTGTGTGTGGGGAGGGGTGTTACATGGACCTGTTTTATTGATGGGGAATATTGGCCACAACAGCGAAAACAGCCCTATTCTTCTTCAATTAGCGGCATGGAATCTTTTACTTCCACCTGGACAGTGACCAAAGACTGGGCAGAAAGGACCACGGTTTAATGTCTCATCCGAGGATGACACTGCAACAGTGCAGTAACCTCAAACAGCACTGCAGCATCAGTTATGGGTATTACCTCCAAGTACCTGGTGTGCGGCTAGAACCCAGAGATGAGTGTACTGCCTACTGGCCACTGCCATTGGCATAGTAGACAGTACAAAAGGAGAAGAAAGTGGGTGGGGGTGAAGCCAATAAGGTTCTGATATTTCCTCAAAGAGATAGGTAGGTATGGGGCAGATGCAATGGGTCATTTGTCCTTTCCTTGCCGACAAATTCTGTGTTTCTGAGTTTTTATTACTAAAGACTTTGCTGATTTGCAAGAGAACTGGCCTTTGCCCCTTAGACTCCAACAGTTCCTGTTGCTTTTCCTGCTTTGAAGTCATAGGCCCTGAAATTGAGAAAATGGGACAAGCGTCGTGCAACTGTTTTGCAGTGCACTTGCCCCATGCTGTCCCCAGCCATGGCAATATTCAGATGGATAGTGCTTGCTGAAAGTGCCACTATCCGATTGAACATTAGTCCACAGACGCAGTACTAAGTGAATCAGCACTACTCCTGACACGGACCAGGGTTGCATATGGCCTCAGGGATGGCACTGCCAGAAATGGGACAGCACCAGGTTCGTTAGGGCCATATTCAGCCCAAACATACAAATGAGCCCACTGGGCATGCATGATGCTAAGGGGCCATTAGCATGTCCATTATGCAGGGGCGAGTTACAGGAGTGCAGGGATACAGTGGCACCGTCCACGAGGCTTGAAGGCCCAAATCATAATTCTGATGTTTATTTAAAACTGGGAGGGCCCTGTAACATTGCCTTGCACCCAGGCCCTCTGGGAATTTGCTCGCACTACTGCCATTATGGACTCATTTGCATGGAGGTGTAGCAGCCAATTAGTGTCCTGTCAGTAATAAAAGCATTCCCTGGTGGTCTGGTGGTCCTCCTGATCACCTGATATACACTTGTTTAGCATTCCAAGTGGTCCAGTGGTCTCCCCCCCCTCCCAATTGCCCAGTATACACTTGTTTAGCAGTTCCTTGTGGTCCAGTGGTTTCCGATGGCCCAGTACAAACTTATTTAACATCCCGAGGCCCAGTGGCTCCCCTACTCCCATGTTGCCCAGTATGCACTTGTTTAACAGCCCCAGGTGGCCCAGTGGTTCCCCCCTCCTGATTGCCCAGTACACACTCATTTAACAGTCCCTCGTGGTCCAGTGGTTCCATTCATCCTCCAGTCCCCAGTATACACTTGTTTAACAGCCCCAGGTGGCTCAGTGGTTCTTCCCCACCTCTGATTGCCCAGTACACAGTCATTTAACAGTCCCTCATGGTCCAGTGGTTCCATTCATCCTCCATTCCCCAGTATACACTTGTTTAACAGTCCCTGGTGGTCCAATGGTTTCCTATCACCCAGTATACACTTGTTTAACAGTCCTGGTGGTCCAGAGGTTTCCCACACCTGACTGTGCCTGCACCCCCACCCACCCATGCACTGAAGAACCCTGCCAAGCATCCCCTCATCCTGAGTGCTGCCCATGAGTACCCTGGTGGTCCAATGGTTCCCCTAATCATCCAGTATATACTGGCTTAACATTCCTTGTGGTCCACTGGTTCCTCCACCCCTGATCACCCAGTATGTACTTGTTTAACAGTCCCTGGTGGTCTAGTTGTTCTCCAGCCCCTCGACTGTACCTGCACCCCCCAGCCACCCACCCACCAAGATCCCCACCCCACATTCCCTCCCCTGGGTGTTATACACTGCTTAACATCCCTGGTGGTCCATGGTTCCCCACCCTGATCACCCAGTATACACTACACTTGTTTAACAGTCTTCAGTGGTCCAGTGGTTCCTCCACCACTTCAATCACCCAGTATACCTCATTTAACATCCCTGGTGAGCCAATGGATCCCCACTCCCCAATCATCACGGTATACACTTAAGTCCCTGGTGGTCCAGAGGTTTCCTCCACCCCAATCACTCAGTACACACTGTTTAACAGTTCTTGGTTGCTCAGTGGTTCTCCACTCCTGATCACCCAGTATACACTTGTTTAACAGTTCTTGGTGTTCCAGTGGTTCCCCACCCCAGAATGCCCAGTACATACTCGTTGTTCAGTCCCTAATGGTCCAGTGGTTCCCTGCCCGCCCTAACACCAGTATACACTTGTTTAACAGTTACTGGTGGTTCATTGTTTCCCCACCCCCAGACTATATCCGCAACCCCATACCCACCAAGGACCCTGGTCTTGCACCCCCTTCACCCTGAGTGCCACCCATGATAAGCGGTATCAGCTAGCTGCACATATATGATTGTACTCTGTGACTGTCAGATGAGGGCCAGCCGAGGAGGTGAGAGGAGGGGCTGTGCTAGCTGCCACTTTCATGGAGTGCTTGGGGTATATGGAATGCAGGTCGAGCCCTTGCTCTTTATCACCATGTATCCTCTGGAGGAAGCCATACCATGGTGATAGTAGGGGCTCCTGACCATGCTCCATACATTGCAATTCAATAAATCTTGTTATTTTTGTTATATCTGGTGTATGCGCTTGCTTTTTGCCTAGCTGTACTACTGCACAGCAGCACCTTCAGGAGACAAGTGTGCTCAGTGCTCTCCTCTTTTCAGTTTACATATTTATATCAAAATGTATTATTAGGGGTCACCCTGATGGCTCAGATGTTGTGCTTCTTGTGAGTGGCCCAGGTTTAGGAGTAAGCCCAGGTCTCCACTTTGCAGTGGCCAATCAGTCAGCAGTGCTGCCAATGACAGTGAAGTCTGGTCCTCCTCCTTCCTCTTCCACAGCAACTTGAAGGTCATTGCAGAGTCAGGCTGAGTTCCATCACCTGGGGGTTAAGGGAGGAGAAACAAGGAGAAAATTCTGGTGGCTGTAAGCTGATAGTGGTGGCACTCTCAGATGCACATAATTTGATCACACTGGAAGCAGACAACATCAGGGCCTGATGAGCAGCAGCTGCAGAGGTTGATGAAAAATGATATGGAAAAAATAATGACTTAAAAAGAAAGGAAATAAAATAGTAAGAGACGAGGGCCTAATATTTAAACAGTAAGCACTGTGTTGACTGTGCTTTGCTCACCTGCTGGTGGGATAGCATGTCGGTACTATATTTAAAGGCACAGTTAGTGTTGCCCAAACCTTTAGCACATGAGCACTGATGACCACCAGGAAAAATTGCAAATGGTGAGCGTAGCATGCATAATGAGCACACTGGCATACTGAAATGTTTTTGGATGTGTTAACAGGCTGTCTCCATAGTGCTAGTTAACGCTTCTAAAACCCTACTTTACAGACACACAAACAGGGTGGCAGCCCCTCCCAATAGGTAACAGAAAGAGCAAAAATACCTGCGTTTAGTGGTACCACCTACCATTCCCAGCCTCGGGATATATAGCATATTGTTTGCAAAACACTCTGTAAATGCACCAGTTGGGGTAACTTAATGTTGCAAAGTAGGAAATTTGGTGTTAGGTTTCCAACCCTAACTAGAGATAATAATGATAAAACTTGCGGTGGGATTCAACAAAGTGCCAGAAATTCGCACTTCCCAGACCTGGGGAACTTTAACTTTGCCTGAAACACAAAGTTTTTGTTGTGACCAGAGAATTTGCCACAAAGTACAAATTTTGCAGGTAAATTCCACACTTCATGGCAAAATTCCACATTTTAGATCTGTGAATTTTATGAATTTACGCTCGCACTGTATGAAACCGAGAATTAATTTGTGGAGCTAATTTCACCTACTTTTACCCATCTCTAACCCTAACTCCCTACTCCCACCCTTCAAATGGCAAAAGGAAAACATTAGGGTTTGGGGTATCTGGAGTCTTGGCAAAACAGTCGTGAGGTCTTGTCATTGAGGCACAGGTCAGGAAGCACTGGAAAATCAGGAGCAGTTGTAAAATTCTCAACAAGTGATTTATTATTAATAACAATAAAATAAAAACATAAAATTGTTCACTATAACTATTTACAAAGGCAGTATAAACAGAGAAAGTTCATCTAGGTTTCTTCTCAATTTCCAATCTCGGTCTCTGTGTTTCTCTTGCAAGAAATTGCAGCTCTGTTTTCATAAGTCTTGCAACCCCCGCTAGTTAAAGAAAACAGCATGCTTCTCACATAGTGTTCTTGTAGTTTCAACAAGTGCAGCAAAAGAATATTGTGACCCAGAACTGACCACTAGCTTCTCAGGTTAACCCTTGAGTTCCAAACAGCTTTTGCAATGATTTCAACAGTATAACTATATACATTTCAACAGTAAAACTATATACACATTTCTAAACAATGGGATCCCAATATCAGTTACATTTCCACATAATTATTCACATATATTTTTATATCAGCAGATATGCAAGGGGAGAAAGACAGAACAGCAAGAGAAGGCAAAGAGACAGCGAGAGGCAGAGAACTGCAAGACCATCAGGGTGATCAAGTCCTAGGTCTCACGAGAAAATATGGTTGTGCAACCAAACAGAGAAGAGACAGAAAAGGAGAATAGAACAGATCGGTATGTGCCAAGATTAGCAACACCAACACAGCGACCTACACAACTGTTGACAAAATCAACAGTTTGCCGACACATTGCTGTCTTGGTGCACCTGACAAGGGGCACACTGTCTCCCGTCCTGCACCCTTCCCCGAATCAACTCTGACTCAGAGTTGATAATCTAAAGTAGGGGGGTGAAGAGCCTCACATGGGGGTTAGGGGCCAATACAAGGACCATGAGACAATCAGGATTTATGTCAACTATAACTATAACTTAACAGCTGCAATGTCGGGTCGACAAAAGTGTTGTCAAACCGGCATCGTAGCAGCTGAACAGATTCTTGCATTTAAACTCTTTCTGCATAACAACTGGGACAGGACCCTATTCAATCCTGTCACATACCCCTCCTTAAGACGGAACCTGTTTTACAAAAAAGTTTTCCAAACTTTCTTTAAACTCTCCTGTAACATGACAGTAGCTCATAATCTTTATAGATCATTACATATGCAGCATATCAAACAGAGAAGTTTTCAACTCACATTTTTCAACCTTCAGAATTCTTTGTAACAAAATGGTTTCTCAAAGTCTTAAAACAGGGCTGAACATAATGTAGCCTTAATAGCTCGAAAGCTTTGTCACACTCGAGTCCATTTCGCATTATTCGGGTACCATTTTTCATTAGTTCTGTGCGGAGTAGCTAACTCTACAAAGTTGGGAATAAATCTCCGATAATAACCAGCCAGCCCTAAAAATTACCAGACATGTTTCTTGGTTTTGGGGATAGAGCTGTTAGCTACAGCTCCTATCTTGGAAACCTCTGGCTTGACTTCTCCATTTTGGAAAACATAGCCCAAATATCTGGTTTCCTGCATGCCCGATGCACTCTTGGTAGGATTAATTGTCAGATCTACCTTTCTGATTGATTGGATTACTGCTCATAGGTGTTACAGGTGGCTTTTCCAGTCTGGACTGTACACCACAACATCATCCAGATATGCAGCACAATAACCAGTGTGAGGGGATAAAATTACATCCATGTACCGCTGAATGTAGTGGTGTGCCATGTAAACTAAACGACATGGTGGTGAACTGATAGAACTCATAGGACTGGCAAATGCAGTTCTGTTTCTGGATTTTTAAACTAGGGGTTTGCCAGGATCACTTGGTGAGATCAAGGTACTGATGTACTTGCGCTCCCCAGTCTGTCCACCAAATCATCTATTCTGGGCATAGGATAACTGTCAAATTCTGGCACTTGATTAAATTTCCTAAAATCAAGGCAGATTCTTACACCCCTTCTTTTTGTTTACAATCACCATTGGTGATGACCAAGTACTTCTTGACTCTTCTATGATACCCAATTTTTTCATTTTTGTATTTCCTTAACCACATCTGTTCAGTAATCTGCTCTGGTAATCTGTATGTCTTTTGCCTAATAGGGTGTACAATCTCTGTCGCTATTATGTGCTCGACACCTTTAGCTCGGCCTGACACTGTGGTAAAAGTACTGTTAAATGTCTTTAGCAAGTGACGAATTTCTGCAGTTTTCAGAGGTTAAGGAAAGATTCACCTTACAGCACCAGCAGTTACAGTTTGCTACAATCTATCATAAGCTACATCAATATCTTCTTTATCAGTTTCTGGTAAAACTATCAAAGCAGCTTCTGGTGTTTTTCAACCCATTTCTTGAGGAGATTAGAATGGTATATCTTAGGATTTTCGATATACTCCTGACAGTGACACCAACACAGTGACCCACATTGCTGTCGACAAAATCGACAGTTCGCTGACAGGTCGCTGTGTTGTGTGACTGAGACAGAGGTGCACTGTCTCCTGGTCCTGCACCCCTCTCAAAACAACTCTGACTCAGAGTTGATTATAAATAGGGGGGTGCGGGGAAGAGACCCTTAATGGGGTTTGGTGGTGAAGCCCCTGAAAGAAAAAAGGACCAGGAGACATTTCGGATTTATGTTATGTTCTATATATATCCTGTCATTGTGATGTCGGTCGACAAAAGTGTTGTCGAACCTGCATTGTGGAGCCGGATTTTTCCTATTAGGGGTCTCAATCTCATAGTTAACTGTGCCAGTGTGACTAAGAACCTTATAAGGCCCTTGCCACTTCATTAACAGTTTATTTTCTGTAGTGGTAACAGTAACAAGATCTTTTCACCTGGCTCAAAACTTTTCTTTTATCCCATGGTCACAATACACCTTCTGCTGGGTTTGGGCCTCTTCCTTATTATTATGGGTGATTTCAACATATTTTGCCAGCTTCTTTCTCAGGGCACACATATAAGATGTAATAGATTGTTTTTGATAAGGGTTATCTTGGGTTTCTTTTACTACATCTAATGGTCCTCTAGGTTGTCTACCATACAGCATTTCAATTAGTGAAAATCTGTTGATGCCTGTGGCATTTCTCTTTAAGCAAAAAGCAGGCAATGGAAGTATTGGTCCAAGTCTTTCCTTCCCTTTTAAAACCTTTTAACATGCGTTTTAGGGTTTGATTAAATGCTCAACAAGACCTGCCTGTCTGAGGGTGATAAGGGAGGTTCTTATGGCAGTGATACCTAGTAGTCTTTACAGCTCCTTAAGTAATGAAGCAGCAAAATTACTTACCCTGATCAGTAATGTTTTCTTTAGAGATGCCCACTCTGCTGAAAATTTTGGCAAGCTCTGCTGCCACTTTTGGGCTGTGACAGTACGCATTGAATTGCCTCTGGTATCGCACAGCATAGTCACATACTATCAAAATTAATCAACTGCCCTTTTACTTTTGTCTAAGGGGCCAATCACATACATTGCAATCTCTCTAAAGCACATCTATCAAGGGTAGGGGTACCAAGAGCACCTTGTCTTTTTAAGTGACTGGGGCTACTTTCTGACACTTGGCACAAGAACTACAATAGGTAGCAACATCTTCATGAATTCCAGGCCAGTAAAATCTGTATAGCAGTCTGGCAGGGGTGCTATCCCTCCCGAGTGACCAGCCATAGGACTATCATGTGCAATCTGTAACAACTCAAATCTATACTTTTGTGGTATAACCAATTGTTCTATCTAGTCCTGTGTCTGAGGTTTAACCCAAACTCTGTACAGTAGTCCATTACATTTTTAGAAATAGGTTCACTCTGTCTTGATTTCACACCCAGCTGCTTAAAATAACCTTGAGAGAAACATCATTAGCTTGTTCTGAAAGAAAATCACAATCAGTTAGTTTAGTTTCAGCATCTATATATGTTAATCCTTTGTGTCCATCAGCCTTTTGTTGCCATCGCTTCTTCAGGTGCCGCTTTCTTTCCTGGACTTCTGGATCTTGGAGCTGTGCTCAAACAATTCCAAATCAAAATCAGTGAAAAGAAAAGAGTCCCGCCATCTGAGATTTTCTTTGCCTGAGCTCTTGTCACCACAGATGCTGAAAAATCAGGATTTACTCCTCTTTGATTAACTCAGTAAATCCTGGAAAGTCATTTCAAATAATCACAGGTACAGATAACTTTCATTTGGTGTGATACCCCATTAATAGTGAGAGTCACTTGGTTGGTGGGATAGTATCGAGTGTCCCCATGGATGCAGATGACACCAGTACCTGGTCCTTTTGACATTGCTTTCCTAGCACTTCAATATGCACTAGGTCTGTCTGCTTCCTGAATCTATAAGTCCCTTAACAGTCTTACAGTATCTCCCACCTTCACATCTGTTACGTACTTGCCCCAATTTGCTAAAGACAATATATCCTAGTGTCACTCTTCTTACAGCAATTTCTTGCAATATGACCTGGCTCATTACAGTTATAGCAAATAATGTCTTTGGACACAGATTTGTTACCCCACCAGAGTTCTTATTAGACTTGGAGTTTAAATGGGGAAAAAGAGTGTCTTACTGGTGCTTAGCTGTTACTAGCTGCTATGGCATTTGTCTGGCCATTTGGTAGTCTTCGCCAAAGAAATAGCTGTTTCCCCACTTTATGGTCGTGTTCCTTTACCCAAAGCTGCACATGTGTAGGAAGGATGTTGATGAATTGCTCCACTACAAATGCGTCGATGATCTGTGGGACTGTTTTGCTGTCTGGTTGGAGCCATTTTATCAGGAGTTCTCTGAGTTGGGTGAAGGCTTCTAGGATTGTTGACTGAGTTATACTTCAGAGACTGAAATCTCTGACTGTAGATCTCTCCTGAGATATCATACCTTTTCAGAATTTCGCTTCTCACCAGGTCATAGTTTTCTGACTGTGCAGTGACCATATTGCTGTAGGCAAGTTGGGTCTTCCTGTCAGGTAAGGTACCAGTCTGATTGCCCATTGCTGCTTTGGCTACTGACAGGCTCATGCAACCCTTTCAAAAGTTGTCAGGTATCCTTCAATATCATCCGGAGACACAACTTTGTAAGTTTAAAGTATTTTAAGTTGTTAGTGTCTTGTTGCTCTGCTGGACCAGTGCCGGATCCTCCAGCTTTGATAACTTGCAAGGCATCCATCCATTGCTGCAACTCTTCTTTTCTCTGCTGTTCAAGTTGTTTCATTTTTCTTTTCTCTGTGCTTCTAAATGTTGAATCTCTTTTTCTCTGCTTCCATCTCTTTTTGTTGTATAGCCCACCATTTGAAAAGGCAGTCAGACTTTCAGGTTCTGTCACTGCCTCCTCTTTTCCATAACTGGTGCTGGCTGTACAGTCTCATCTTGGACTTCTGTCTCTGCTAGTTTGGCTGCCATTCTCCTGGTAACCACTTTGCTGCAAAATCCATACCTTCCTTCTATGCTTCCCTGGTACCAGGTCTAGTACCCCACAAAACTCCTGACTTACAGTATGTACAGCATAAATACCACTTCTAAAACCATCTGTCATCGAGGCACAGGTCAGGATGCATAGGAAAACCAGGAGCAGTTGTAAAATTCACAAGTGATTTATTAATGATAACAATAAAATAAAAATTATAAAATTGTTCAGAAAAACTATTTACAAAGGTATAAACAAAGAAAGTCCATCTGGGTTTCTTCTCAATTTCCAATCTCAGTCTCTGTGTTTCTCTTGCAAATTGCAGCTCTGTTTTATAAGTCTTTGCTACCCCGCTCATTAAGAAAACAGCATGCTTCTCACATAGTGTTCTTGTAAGTTTCAACAAGTGCAGCAAAAGAACGTTGAGACCCAGAACTGACCTCTTGCTTAGAGCTTCTCAGAGGTTTGGAAACTAGCTTTTCAGGTTAACCCCTTGAGTTCCAAATGGCTTTATGCAATCATTTCAACAGTATAACTAAATATATTTAAACAGTAAAACTATATACATTTCTAAACAAAGGGATCCCAATATTAGTTACATTTCCACATAATGATTCACATATATTTTTATACCAGCAGATATGCGGGGGAGAAAAGACAGAACAGCAAAGAAGGCAGAGAGACAGTGAGAGGCAGAGAACTGCAGGACCGTTGGGGAGATCAAGTCCTAGGTCTCACGAGAAAATATGGTTGTGCAACCAAACAGAGAAGAGACAGAAAAGGAGAGAATAGAACAGATCCTTGCATTTAAACTTATTCTGCATAACAACTGGGACAGGGCCCTATTCAACCCTGTTACAGGTCTTTCTTGGGGTTGTCAACCATAATGCTCACCCCTCCCACAGTCCATAGCCTCCAGTCTGAAGCACAAGTTACAGCTCCAAACTAGTGCCTCATAATGATACACTCTTCAAAGGTAAAGAAGTATGTCTTGCCACATGTTGACAACACAGTTTGTGGTAGATTTCTTCATGCAGGGTCCTGTGGGCAGTGCATTAAGAAAGGAGATAATGTGTGGCATTGTTTGCTCAGGGAATGTGATGGGCATTAGGGTTGACAACCCCAAAGAAGACCTCACCACTGGTTTGCCAAGTCTCCAGAGAGCCCAAACCCTAATGATTTTCCTTTTGCTGTCTGGGGGTGGGGAGTTAGGTTGGAAACCTTAATGCCACATTTCCCTACTTTTGTGGCCTTAAGTTACCTTAACTGGTGCATTAACACAGTTTTTTTGCAAGGCATTTCATTTCTTTTTGAGATAGCTGAATCATATCTTAGATGTGCAGGGTGTGCTATGGGAAGACTCACGTCCACCTACAGAACAGCAGAGCTCTTGTGGGCCCTGCACTTCCATGCAGTGATGGGTGTCAAGAATATATGGGCTGTCTAGTGGGCTATGGAATGCAGAGCCCTCTGGTCCCTCTGCTTGCTTGGCCACAGATACAAATGCACAGAGCAGAGTCCATCTGTTAGCCAATGCACAGGGCCTTCTATCACCCATGGGTGTATTGGTGCAGGCCACTATGCCAAGAGGACAGTTGTCTTCATTGTATGGTACCTAGGCTCATGTGGACAACATTGCAGTTTTCATTCCCTGTCTGGAGGTGTTGCATAACAGCATCATCCCCACCCTCACCCCATCCAGCTGGGTTACTGAGCTTGCCCCTGAACTCAGCTCACTAGCACAGGATCACAAAGCATAACCACTAGGGTCAAGACTGGCACTACACACAAAGTTTCTTAACAATGTTGTCTGTCTGTCTGTCTATCTATCTATCTAAATTTTGGCCCCAAATTTTCAAGATAATCATTTTGTGACTCCTCTTATAAACATGGCACTTAGCATTTATAGTATATTGGCTGGAATATCATTGCATACCTGATGTGTGAAAACAAGTCTCATCCAGGATTATAACAAGCATTTGCCAATGCCGAATGTTGTCTCACTGGCATTGGCTTTGTAGTGCCAGAGGTAGAGATGCATAATAGGAATGGCAGTGAAGTATTGAAGTGATGCCAAACCCACCCTCACCCTGTGGAGAGTGACAGGCATTGGGGTGTGCATTTGGGTCATCAGCTATAATGCTCATGCCATTGTACCAATCTACTCCTGTAGACACTGACCAGTGTCGTGGTGTGCTTTTGGGGTCTTTGGCACTGCTTTACCCCTATTTCATAAGGAAATACACTGACATGGGTGCTGTCACAAACCCACTCAGCAGGTCAGGCCCTCTACTCCTAAAGTGCCAACCTCCAAGCGCAGTCTTGTGAACAGTTTAACAGAACAAGGTAACCCTCTTGTCTGTTTTGTGAGTTCGATCAACCTTTGGTCTCAAGTCTTGGAGGGATTCAAACTGTGAACCTCTTGCTAGCATACCAATGCACAGGCTCAGATATTTCTGTCTTTGGGGGCCAGATATCTTTGCCTATGGGCACCTAACCAAGCATACAGAGATAAACCCTTAAAACTTTAATAAAAACTTCAGATTTAAAATGCTTCTCTTCCAGTTTGGTATTCACCATTCAAGCTTATACTTAGTGTCTGCTATAACCATGTATACTTTTCTTACAAATAAAAGAATTTCAAAGACAGACCAAATATGTTCTAAAAGAATTTTACTAAAATAGATAAAAATATGTAAAACACAAAATACAGAACTCTTATATCACAAGACATACATATCTTTTAAAAGAACAAGATTTAAACAGTGCAAATTCTACTTACAGTACTTAGATTTGACTCTCTTTCTAAATACCTGTTTAAAGTGCTCACAGATGCTTCTTTGTCAGAGTCTAGAGAAAAGTGTCTAAGTAAAACAGAATTATTCCTTAAAGTAAACTGTATTTGCCAACCCTTTTGTGTGATGTCACCTAGCTCCTCCTCTGTCAGATTATATACAAAATATATCTAATAAAAAACAGGATGTCTTTTAAAGTATTAATTTTGCAATCCTCAGCATGACTCGTATGTTCTTGAATGACATCTCTTTGATCTCATGATAAGCTTCCCCTTTCAGGACATGAAAGCATCTTTATGATTTTCACAGTAATACATTACAACCTGCTTTTCTTCCTTTGGAACTTCATAAAATGGATATGCTCAACTCAAGCTCTTCCACCCTGTAATTAGGTTCAGGCCTTCCATGTAACACCTGGTATCTCAAAACTGAGTGTGTGTGTGTGTGTGTGTGTGTGTGTGATCTCACATGCTGATTCAGCATTTTCTCATGGCTTTCATCTTTCAGCTGAAACCTGGGGGATGAGTGAGGTCATTCTAAGAGCACCAGATTTTTCAGCAGAGACAGTCAGTAATACATTTTATATTAAAAATGATACAGCACTCAGAACTGGCTGTCCACGTCTACAGGTGCAGTATAGGAAAATGGGGTGAATTTTGTGGCGAACAGTGCAAGGCATTCCACAATGCCTGTCAGTGGCTACAGGGTGGGGTGGGGGTGCAATGGCATGAACATTACATCCAGTGATCCCAAGTCACAGCCCTGGTGCCTGTCAGTCTGTACTGGGCAAGGTGCTACAGTTGGAAACCCTAACACCATAGGGGTGTGGTGGTATTTTCACTCCAGATTTTCAACATGGGCTGTTTATGAGGCCACCTCATGAAGCGGCATAATCAGTTGGTGAGCTGAAGGTGGTTCTGCACAGTGGGTTTTCATTTGGTGACACAGGGACAGAAAACACATTTGGGGCAGGATGTGGAGAATGGCAACTGTATTGTTCATGAGGAAGCGTAAAAAATGGCAACATTGAAAATCTGTAGTGAAAATATGAAAAATTGGTGAAGTCATTAGCATGCATAGAAACTGCACAACACATGGCCATAACCCAATTATTTGTGGAGCTTGTTAGCCACATTTTAACATAGGCATTTTGGGACCTCCCTCATGAACAGTGATGCTGTGATTTTGATCATCAGTCCCAAAAGTTGATTTCCTACAGTGACCACACCATTGTGAGCCACAGGTGCAGAAACACATTTGAGGAGGATGTGAAAAATGACAGCTGTACTGTTGATAAGGAGGTGTGAAAAATGCCAGTGTTCAAAATCTGGCATCAAAATATTCAAATTTGCAAAGTTACAAGGGTGCGTGGAAACTGCTAACGCATGCTTACAACACAGTCATTTTATGGACTTTCGCAGCAAATTTTCTATGTAGGCATTTTAGAACCACTGCTCATGAACAGTGTCACCGTCATTTCCTCACACTGTCCCAAAAACTGATTTCGCTACAGCGATTGTGCACTTCTGCACGGACATCGAAAATACATTTTGGCTAGGATATGTAAAATGACAGCTGTGGGAGGTGTGGAAAAATGCCAATTTTGAAAATCTGGAGTGAACATATTACAAATTCACGAGAGTTCTGTGCATGCAAACTCGCAATGCACACTCGGAAAACACTCATTTATGGACTTTCATCATCAAATTTTCAACATTGGCATTTTAGGACCTCTACTAATGAACAGAGTCACTGTCATTTTCATAATGTGTCTTGAACATAGATTTCCCTAGCGAAACGTGCTATTCTGCGCCGGAAGTAAAGAAAACACATTTGACTGGGAGGTGAAAAATGACAGCTGTACTGCTCATAAGGAGGTGCAGAACAATGGCAATGTTGGAGATCTGGAGTGAAAATGTTATAAATTCCTGAACTTACGAGCGCATGCAAACTGCGTAATGGACGCTCGTAACACAGTCATTTATGGAATATCGTCACCAAATTTTCAACATAGGCATTTTAGGACCTCTGCTCATGAACAGTGCCACTGTCATTTTTGTAATCTGTCCCGAACATTGAATTCCCACAGCGACCATGCTATTCTGTGCTGGGAGTGTGAAAACACATTCGGCCAGGATGACAGCTATACTGTTCACAAGGAGGTGTGGAAAAATGCCAATGTTGAAAATCTGGCATCAAAATATTGCAAATTCACGAAGTTACAGGTGTGCATGGAAACTAAGCAATGCACGCTTGTAAAACAGTCATTTTCGGATTTTCCACCAAATTTGCAACATAGGCTTTTTGAGCCCACCTCATGAATTCTGGCACTGTCATGGCATTAATTGGTCCCAAAAGGTGATTCCTGCAGTGACTGCAAAATCACCTTTCGGGACCATAACACCATGACAGTGAAAGAATTCATGAGGAGGGGTCCCAAAAACCCCACGTTGAAAATTTGGTGGCAAAATTCCAAAAATGCCTGAGATATGCATCAAAGTTGAAAACCCTATTTATTCCATTATACAGCTTACGGCATTTCCTCAGTTTGCGGTCGGCTTTGAAGAGTGCAGACGTGTTCCCAGTCCACCAAAGATCATCGCACTGGACTCTGGAGGTAAGTATGGGGTGGGTGTGGAGAGGCAGGGTGCGCAGTGGGTGGGTGCGGGTTGTGGAGGGGCAGGGAGGCAGCGAAGGACCGTTTCTGTTTACAGGGTTTAAAAAAGACGTCACTGGACGGTTTTCATTTTCAGGTGGGATTTCCCAGCTTGCCACCTCAGTGTTTGTGGGTGGGGAGTGCTTTAGTCGATGGGGATTGGTCACCCCGTCGGCACAATAACAAATGGGGGATTGTGCATGATGCCGGCGGGGGTAGGCTCCCCGTCGGCAAATACAATGGTAAAAGCCGGAGGATTGGACCCCTTGGCAAAGAAAAACTGTTGGGATGGATGCATGATGGCGAGAGGAAATGGGCACCCCTCGGCAATCAACAAAGGGGGAGACACATTATGCTGAGGGGAATGAGCTCCCCATTGGCATTGTGACAGAAGCAGCGGCGGCAGTCACTGCCGCCATGTTGCCTGCACCAGGGAGGTGTGTAATAGTCACGCTGCATGACAGCTTCGCTGTCATTGCCGCGACCTTTCTTTGTTGTGATGGCCATTAGGCATGCATGAGGTCAGTGCCTCCTGCTGCCTGATTGGGGAATGAGGGCGCACCTTCTGATGCATGTCCTGCATTCACCCAACAGTGACCGCACAAATCTGCTACTACCGCAATATGTTGGCTGCGCAAGTGCGAGCCAACATAAAAATGATGACTGTCACATTTATGAGGTGGTGTGGAAAAATGGCTATGTTGAAAGTTTGGAGTCAAAATATTGAAAATTAGCAAAGCTATGGGTGAGTGTTGAAATACTGAAATGTTCACTCATACCTGGCAGTTTACCATATTTATGTCGCCACTTTTCAGCATAGCTTTCTTAATACCAGCAGTGGATTCATGCATTAGTGCACACGCGCGCCACCCTTTGATGAATGGGAGCACGCACACCCTGATTAGCCACAAATGCAAAGAAAACTGAAGCAGCTAAGCTGGTATGTGTCTTCTACTCTTCCCCACGTAATTCAATTTTAAGATAAGCAACAGACACCTACGTGGGGAAGACACATACCAGTTCACTGAGCATGTTGTAAAAAGTAAAACTTGCATGGGTACTAGCAGGGGTCGGCGCCCGGTGATATTCCATCTCAGCTCCATCTGACAGCCCACAATTTACTGTGTTGATACTCCTGTGTGTTTCACATGCACACAGGCTGGACCAATCCTTATCAGATTTTCTGGAACACAGTGGGGAAGAACACAGTGGGGATTCAAGAAAGCTTGGGCAAGCATAGAGGGCTGTTGGGGGAGGAAATCTGTGCGAGCCTAGAGGATGCTAGGCAAAATGGGCAGACTAGGTGGGCCTGGGGTCCTTTTCTGCCATCACTTTCCTATGTTCCTATGTTTTCTTTTCCTACCAGCATGCTAGCAGTACTCCTGAGGTGCATAAGATTATTGCCTCAGGGACTGCTCAGTCCATACTGCTGCCTTGCTAGCTGCTGTTTCCCCATTGCACTCTGTTAAGTGCTGCGGTCCCTTCATTTCCCTGACTGCCTACTGCTGCTTCCCTCTGCAAGTCCTGTTGCCTGGACTGGGCAGATCATCATTGCTGCTACAACTGCAAGTATGGATAAGTTGGTAAATTAATTTAGGACAGTCCTGTCGCTCTCATTGTCTGCCTCTTGCAGGCATGATCCTGCTGACCTAGTGTTCGTAAGCTGACAGTACATTTTAAAGCAGCAGAGCAGCAGAGCAGCTTGATGTTTTTGAATTTTTGCCACCAAGTAATTTGCTGATTCAACCATGCTGTAAAATGGACCAGAAGGAGGTGACATAGACACTAAATAGGTACAGGAACCATCCACCCCTCCGAAAGAGCAGCAGACCTAATTTTGGGACCAAACAGTGACATTTGATTGGTATTTGTGGTACAGGTCTGCAACTGCAGTTCTCAGCTTAATGTTGACTGAAGATGCGGGGCTGGGACTAAATACGCTGACTTGATAGTTTGTGCAGATGAAATTGACATGACTCACGCTGTCCTTCCCGGAACACTATTTTGTAAAATTCAATGGATGTGTTTGCTGTCCAGCGCAAGCAACAATGTGGTGGACCTCGTAAAAGTGTCTCCAGACTTCACAAAATTAAGTTAAATATGTCCTCAATGTCAGGGTACTGTAAACACTTTGAATCTGGGGAATGGAGTTCTGTATATCTTCTGCAGTGTAAAAATGTGGAGCAGGCAACTTAACTATTTAAAGCTGTGGCTATAGAGACAATCCCCAATCAGTGAAGCAGTATGTCTCTGGCTGCAGATGTTAAATTATAAAGACTGGACCAGTCTCTTATAATTTAACATCTGATATCCCTGCTGCTTTATATTTGACCCATGGGGGCAGTGCCTAAAATCCCTCCTATAATTAATCTTAAAATGTCCCGACTGTAACCTTTGGACTTTGTCCTGCCCAGTCTTCACCAGAGTAAATAATAATCTGTGTATCTCTATGTAAATCAGACTTTAGGTTGTTGTCCAAAAGAATTTAAACAGGCTCGTGTGCAGTCCATTTTAATTTGCACTGAATTATGGTACATGTAGTGTAGTGTATAATCCTAAATAAAGGGATCAGCACAGCCCACAACTCCTCTCACAGTGAAATGAGCACTGAACCTATAAAGGCAGTCATTGAAAGAAATCATTAAAACATGCAAGGAGCTAAGACTCCTAGCTCCGGCATGTTAACTAAGATTCTAGCCCTTGCACGTTTTAATGATTTCTTTGAATGACTGCCTTTATAGGTTCAGTGTTCATTTCATAGTGTGAGAGGAGTTGTGAGCTGAGATCACAACTGCCAATAGCAGCATTCACTATGGAATGTTGTCCCATTTAGTTTAGCTGGAGGGTTGCCTTTAATGCAGGGCTGTTGGGCAACAAGCGTATTTTGGGTTTGAAAGAAAAAAAAACTGGTTCTATTTGAAAAACAGAGCTACTCCTACCATTTAAGTGTTCCACAATTTACCCAAGTTCAGAAGTCCCTCTGTTTTAGTGGAGAGGCTTGTATCACATGTGGTGAGATTTTCCAGCAAAACAGAAGTGTTTTGCTGGAAACTCTCACTACATGTGATACAAGCCTCTCCACTTACTAAGTTTGTGACTACAGAGGTCCACTGAGAGCTGTGATAAAGCAGCAGACAGCTGAATTATGGAGTCTGTGACAGTATCCCACAACAATTTTAAACCTACATGATAAAGTCAAGGCCACTGAATGTTTAAGGTGTAAGCTGGTACCAATGTACTTCATGGTAACAGATGTTGTTCTGACTCTTGGGGGTTGTAAGAGATGAACAGCAGGATACTATCCACAGTCGCATCTGCGTAGTATTGATGCCTCAGTTTGAATGGCGGCCCCATTTTGGTATACTGCACAGTCTGCAGTAGTGTGTGCAAATATGAGCATCAGGCAGACTGACAGATTTTATTGAGCAGGGATTTTATTCTGGAAATGTACTGTAAGTTACTATAGAGTAGATTGTGATGTTGTAGTCAATAAAGGACAGTTGGATAGTTTGGGATACCAGCTTTCTGGTCTCCTCTGTGAAGTTAATTGTGTTCCTATACAAAGTCTCAGTCTCTTGTTAACTGACTTACATATAATGTCAGCAGACAGCATATTGTCCAGTAATAGTCCAAGATACTGCATTTAAACTTTGGTACCAAGTCAGTTTCTGTTTGTTCAGTGAGACAATGTTATGGAATGACTTCAATTAGCTCAGTTTCCTATTGCTGCCAAAGATCACTACTTTTGTTTACTTTCAGTAGTAAGTCATGTTTTATAGCCCATCTCCTCAGTATATCAACACTGGCCTGCAAGCAGTCATAAACTGCTGGTAAGCACCCACCCCTGCCCATGAACAGCTCTGTTTTTGCATATGGGAGAAGCTTTGTATTAGTACAGACAGTAGGTAGGCTATTCACAAAGAGGCTATAACATAGCCCTAGAATTGACCCTAGGGGCATTATTTTGAGATTCTCAGGGGATGAGAGGTGTCATTACCCTTTACTTAGTTCCCCATCTGTGAGGCGGCTGGTGAAGGTGTTCACTACCTCTTTTAAGAAACCCAGTTCAGACAGTTTCACTGTCAAGGGCAAATGCCCAACAAGACAGAATGCCTTTGTGAAGTCAGTAAACATAATACAGATGTAACAGTAAACATAATACAGATGTAATCACCCTCAACAATTGCTCTGTGCATATAGACTATGTTAACATTGTTTGCTTTCCATATATAAGGTGAATTGATATAAGTCGAACACAACTGATGTTCAAGTACAGTACTGCAAGGAATCAACAAAGTCCAAGAGGGCAGCATCTTTCAGAAAAGAGATGTGCAAGAACAAGGGGACACAATCTGAAGACAGAGGGGACTGCTCAGGGGCAATGTGAGGAAGTATTTTTCACAAAGAAGGTGGTGGACACATGGAGCAGCCTCTGGAGGAGGTTGTGGGGTCAAAAACAGTGGTTTGAATTCAAGAATGCATGGGACAGACATAAGGCAATTCTGGTGGGGGTAGGAAGAAGTAGGCTGTTGGTTAATTAGGATCTTCAGCTTATCCAATAGGTAGGAAATGGGCAGACTAGGTGGGTCAAGCGGTCCTTATCTGCCGTCAAAGTCTATGTTTCTATGTTCAGTTTTTTTGTAAGTTTCTCTGTTCACGTCCTTTTCACCTGAGCCCATCTCCTAGTTTATCTCCTTTACAGTCCTCGGACAAGCTGCCTTGGCAGGATGGAAGGAAACTGATGGACTTGCCTGGTTGTTGTAGCAGAACAACCAGACATCTCCCTCAGAATCGATATATCCAGGGAGGCAGCCATTACTTCTTGCAGCTGCTTTGTGATGGAAAGGAACTAAGAGATCTTTTGAGAGGGTAGTCTACACTTTGCTCCTGAAACTGCCTAAAATGCACCAAAATGCACTATTTCACACCTATATTTTCAAAGTTTCCTGAGGGCATGCCCCAGACCCCTCCCAAGATAGGTTTGGTTTTCATTGCCAGTGCATCCCCTTCTGTCAATTCCTGGATCCACCACTTTACCCCACCTCATGAACCCGGTAGGTGAAAATTTTCAAATTCCCACCAAAACATCATTCCGCGCCACTGATGTGTAAACACATTTTGGCCAGGATTTGAAAAATGACAGCTGTCATGTTCATGAAGCAGTGTGAAAAAATAGCTATGTTGAAAATTTCGGGGCCAAAATATTTACAATTACCAAAGTTATGAACATTTCAATGTAAGCTCATAACTTTTTCATTTTATATATTTGACCAAAATTTTCAACATTGCTTTTATACTTCACCTCATGAAAAAGTGTGGTGAAAATTTTCAAATCCTGCCCAAAAGGTGATTTTTTTGCAAAGTGACTGCAAAATGGCCTTTCTGGCTATATTTGCATAATTCCACTGCCTTTGGTCATGAGGTTGGGTCCCAAAAGGCCATGTTGACCATTTGGGGTCAAAATAAATAAAATTTGCAAAGTTATCAATCAAGGTTCAAACCCCACTGAAATACTATACACTAAAGTGCAGTTACTTATTTTCTCATATCGCAGCTGCCGGTTCCAGCAGCAAGACATGTCTTGATCAGACAGTGTATCTATACCATGGGTCATGGTGAGGTGAATGAGGGTGTGAGGTGGTGTAGGGTGGCAGGTGCTGAGTGGGAGGCCCAGGTGGGGTGGGTGGGGGTGAGAACCACGAGGAACAGTTTTCTTTTTTTGGTAAAAAAAAAATGAATGGGCGTTTTCTTTATTTCAGGGGCCAGTCCGACAGTGGGGGTTGGGCACCCAAGTGTCAAGCTACATAGATACATAGATACATAGACAGTGTCGGCAGATAAGGGCCTATGGCCCACCTAGTCTGCCATTTGAGCTTGTAAGTTCAGTTTGTTTTCCTAAGTCTGTTTCCCTTACCCTGACCTCTAGAATTCCTTTATGTCTATCCCATGCATTCTTAAATCCGTGATTGTTTCAGCCCCACCACTTCCTCTGGCAGGGTGTTCCACTTGTCCACCACCCGTTCTGTGAAGAAATTCTTTCTCATGTTTCCTCTGAATCGTCCTCCCTCCAACTTCATCCCATGCCCTCTAGTCCTGCAACATCTTTTTGCTTAAAATAGTGTTTTCCTGCACCCTGTCCCTCCCTGTAAGATACTTGTATGTCTCTATCATATCCCTCTCTCCCTCCTCTCCTCCAGGGAGTACATGTTCAGTTCCTTCAACCTGTCTTCATAGGACTTGTGATGCAACCCATGCACCATCTTTGTTGCCCTCCTCTGAACCTTCTCTACCCTGTCTATGTCCTTACGTGGGTATGGTCTCCAGAACTGTACACTGTACTCCAGGTGGGGCCTCACTAGTGTCTTGTATAGCGGAATTATGACTCCTTTTCCTGCTGGTGATGCCCCTGCCTATACATCCCAGCATCCTATTTGCTTTACCTGATGCCTTGTCACACTGTTTCCCTACCTGAGGTCATCAGAGATGACAACCCCAAGATCCCTTTCCTGCTTGATGCATGCTATATCCTCACCCCCAACTGATATATTGTGCCAGGGTTTTTGTGCCCCATATGCATTATCTTGCACTTCTTTGCATTGAATTTCAACTGCCAAACCCTTGACCATTCTTCAAGTTTCTGCAGGTCCCTTCTCATTCTGTCTACACCCTCTGGTGTGTCTACTCTGTTACAGAGCTTTGTGTCATCAGCGAACAGTGAAATTCTGCCTTCTAGATCCTGTGCAATGTCACTGATGAAGATGTTGAATAGGACCGGTCCCAGCACTGATCCCTGTGGTACCCACTGGTTACTCTTCCCTCTGTGGAGTGACAGCCATTTACCACCACCCTCTGTGTCCTGCCACCCAGCCAGTTACCTACCCACCACACTACTGTCCTGCCCACACCCATATTCCCCAGTTTGTGTAATAGTCTTCTATGTGGCACAGTGTCAAGGCCTTGCTGAAGTCCAGATAGGCCATGTCCACTGCCCTCCCTGATCCACCTCCCTAGTCACCCAGTCAAAAATTCAATGAGGTTGGTCTGACATGACCTCCCCTGGTGAAACCATGCTGCCTTGGGTCCTGTAGTCCGTTGACAACTAGATGTTCCACCAATCTCTCCTTCAGTAGTGCTTCCATGATCTTTCCCACTACCGAGGTGAGGCTGACTGGTCTGTAGTTCCCTGCTTCCTCTTTGTTCCCACTTTTGTATAAAGGGGACTACATCTGCTGTCCTCCAGTCTTTGGGTACCTCCCTGTTTCCAGCTACTGTTCAGTGGCACTAGGAGCAGGCACCCCTGGTCACGGCCATAGAATGCATGTCAGTTGGGTATGGAATATTAAGGACGCGCCAGTTCGGCAACATCTTCTCAGTGGTGCGTTAATTCAGCACCATTAATCCAGCAGCCATCAATTTCACTCCATTCCACTCAGAAACACTCTCACAGCAATTCCACTACAGGCTATTTAAGTGCAACCTGTCAGCTCTTTTCTGCTTGCAGAAGTAATAAAAGTAATGAGCAACTCTGAATGGTGTATAAATTAACCACTTATTTTTTATGAAAAGAATTGATATTAGTGATTGAGTGGGGTTATAAGGTGGGATCATGAGAACTTAACTTTCCAACCCTCCTCTCAATTTCCTGGGAGCTGCCACTGTAGTAAACCCATTGGAATTATTTTTAGGTTATGTATTGTCATTTCTACATCCTTCGAGTTACTTGTTATTAAACATTCCATTCCGAACATCAAAGCTGTGGCTGAACAAGGTGAAACATTGCTATTTCTGTTATTTTCATTATTCTTTTCATGCAGAGTCAAAAAGATACACCTATTAAATTACAATTCAACTTCTGCTTTACTAAAAGAGGCAGCATTTCAGTATAACGGTTATTAGTTTTGCTTGTTTTTAGTACTTTGATATAGCAGGTGTGAATGTATGTACTGTATGGGTTTTCCTCTAGCAACTTCTATTTTCATGTCTCCTCAGGCATGAACTGTTTCTATCTGTCACTTAGAGAGGTACTCAGGAGCAGTTAGAGTTTTGCAGTCACTGGCACTTTGTGCATTTCTCTCTATTTCATTTCAGCCTCTGACTTATTTATGTGATGAATTACATTTTGTGATGTTACTATAGGGAGCCACGTGCTGAACTGACACATACTACAGCTGGAAGCCACTGAATAATACCACGCTCAATTAATGGTGCCAAAATAACAAGCACTAAATATTTGGTGCTCAATTGATGTGACACCGTACATCATATATATATTGGGAATGGGGTCGGGGCAATCTGGAGAAGAGGGGTCAAGAGAAGCAGTACGGGGTGGGATTGGGCAGCCTGGTTCACATATACATATATATATATTATATATATAAAAATGTATATATACTGTATATAACATATGTGCCAGCCCATCAGCATAGCAGTAGTGCTACCACTTATGGGCTGGCGAACCGAGTTCAGGAGCGAGCTTGGGTCATAGGGGCTGGCTGGGGAGGAGGATTGAGCATCCCAGGAGACAATCGCCTCCTCCTGGGGAGGAGGGTTCCATCCTCCACTGCAATACTGCCACCTGAGTGACCACAGGTGGAAGTGTGGCTGGTGAGCTGAGGGAGGGTGGGAACATCACTGACATCAGCAGCGGAAACATGTACAGGTGTGTGTGGCCTGCATTGATGTCCACACAGGTGACATCCCTAGGGAGATGGGAGGAACAAGGAAGACTTGGCCTCAGCACCTCCTCATTAATGGCTCGGCACATCCCGGTCTCTGCCTCCCCAAGCACATGGCACCACCTGACAAGATACAAGAATTCAGGGTAATTCCCCCACCCTGACCCCACCGACATAGGAGGGCTGGAGAAGAAAGGAGGCGATAAAGAAATTTAAAAAGAAACATAGATAAAGCTATAGATATAAACATAGGGAAGGGAGGGTGGGTGGGTGGGTGACCTGGAGGGGAGAAAGAAGCAATACCAGGGGTTGCCTCCTGGTCCACTAAAAAATATAGACAGATAGATGAACAGACAGACAGACAGACAGACAGATAGATAGATAGATGGATGGATAGATAGATGAGACAAGAAAGACTGATCAAGGGATCCTCGCTTATTGCTGACACTGCTGTTGGCAGCATGCTTCCATCTGTGGCTGTAGATGTTGTAAAATCCCATTGTTCTCATACAGAGAACACAGGTGAATGCTCCTCTTGCTAAGCTGGGCACCCTGGATCTAGGTAAACAGGTCCTGTTTAGCTAGGTTCAGGATTTTTTGTTGAAAATGTATAATTTTATGTATTTTCAAAGTTTAAGGGTTTAAAAGAAAAACAAGATGGTGGCCAGCATGATCAGTATTTTTTCCACACGCTGGCTGTTTTCAGCATGAGAGGTAAATTATGAAAATAAGCACTCCTGAACTTTTTTGCCATTTGCATTTCTTGGTTAACTAAAAATCATTATAACTCTGGAACCCTATAATATTTTTCACAAACTCTTCCAAAGGCACACACTTGGCATGGGCGCCTTCAACCCTGAAAATTTCATGAAAGAATTCCGCACCATCTAGGCTGTAGCTGAGAGCAAAAATATGCAGTGTTAAGTATAGGAAAACAAATGTGTTTTTCTTTCATGTTTTGGCACTCTGTATCTTGAAAACTGAACAAGATGCTGTCATGAAACTTGAGACTCTAACAACCTGATTACACATACCACATTTTGGGCTATTTCGATGCAAAGTTATTAAGGTGCAAAAACTGGGGTTTAACATTAAACAGCCTACTAAACCCTAACTATAGGGTGCTACTACACCACTATAGTAATGTAATCCTTAGTGCTGGTGGTACCCCTATCCCCAATCCTGGTATATGTAGCCTATTATGAAACCCCTGGCTCTAGGGGTGCTAGAGAGCCATGCACATAACAGGTTGTGCATCAGAGTAGCTTCTGAAATACTCAAAATTAAAATGATTATTGTGACTTTGTGAGCTGTTATTCTGCTTTAACTTTGTAAACATTAACTCAGCTTATCTTCTGGATCACGTTAATACCAAATCTGAATATGGGGAGGTGGAACAGAATGACTGGTAGTCCAGGACAGAAAATGCCACCGCAGTTACAGCAGGCCCAGACAAGTGCAGCAGGGAGGCATGGCCCCAGCAGCACTAAGCGGAGCAAGTGATCCCTCCATGGGACTCGATGCTGCAGGTGATGAGAGCCATGGATCAGAAAATCAAAAGATTGAAGATCTGACAACCCTGGTGCCTTTACCAGGTAAGTCAGATGGACCAAGACAGAGCCTCACATCCTCCACCCCAAAAACATATAAGACACATGACCCCTTTGAAATCTCCATAGAGCCCAACTCCCTCAATAACCATAGTGGTCACAATGCTAACTCCTTGCTCAGACAACTTTATTTTAACCTCGACAAGAATCCCTTAATGGAAATATTTTACTGATAAAAAACAGAAGATACAATTATTTTATGTTGTGTGACCTTAGGACAAGTGAAACCAATGTTTTGTAATCCTGTTTACTTGACGTAGAGCCTTTGTAAATGAGTCCCTGACACAAAGGTGTTTAGAAGCCAAATGTAGTACAGCACACTTTAGCCGTTGCAGGATAAATCCAGGTCCAAACGTATAGATGCAGGTAAACTGAATTATTTATTGTATCCAAAAACAACACGGACCAGCAGGCAGAACAGAAAACAAAGCATCTAACGTGCCCCAGCGCTTCAACTCATCAATGAGTCTTCATCAGGGGGTCAAGGTGTTTAATGCTGAAACTTAAATAAAATAAAAAATGTTAAGATTCTTCTCTAATATTCTTGTAGTTGCAAAATGTACTTTTTGCATTCTTAAACTCATAGGAGGGTAAACTAGAAGAGAAAACCAGTTAAGCGTAAAACAGCAAGGCATGACACAACAAGTTAAAGCTTTGCTAAAACTTTTATCCATGTCATAATTAGTTTTGCAACCAGCAATGATTGTTCTAAACCTTTATTCAATGTAAAACTGTTGACATATATCTGTGTGTATATCTGATGATAATATACAACTGTGCTCTTATTGTCAGTCTTTGGTGAATATAACTCAATAAACATGAAGTTTGGGAAAACATAGAACAGATACTAGATTGAATCATGATGCAGGATGCCAAAAGAAGGGACCATCACAACAGTCAAGGAGGCTGATGAAAGATCCTCCCAGACACAAGTAGTCTTCATAGAAATGACAGTGGAGAGCAACCAACTCACTCTTTAGAGACTCTTGAAAGCATAAACCGATGGCGTTAAGGGCAGTAGTCCTACCTGAGGGAGTGGAGGATGACCTATTTGCCTTCATATGAAAAGCACTGTTGCATAAGAACTTACCTTAACAGTAGATCTTTGAGAATATCTCTTGCAGCAGGTCATAACACATGGGAATGAACAATTGGTCAGTAGAACTCTTCGTCAATGACTGGAAAGCAGAGCTATGAAGGAGGACTTGTTGCATGAAGGTCATAGTTGAAAAGAACTGAGGAGTAGCTGGGACCCTACAGACACCACGTGGTAACGTCAGGGAGGTCCCAGGGTGGACTGCTAGAAGTCAGCTGGAGGAAATGATGCCTGCGGCTGATATCCCATGTGTTAGGACCTGCTGCAAGAGATTGTCTCAAGAAGATGTGGATATATGACACTGTTCCTAAAGAAACATCTGTGGACCCAGAGCACTTAAGGTGGACATTTTTTTAAACTTTCTTTATGCACCTTTTCGCCAGTTTACCTGACCTCTCTCCAGCGAGAATTCATGGTGCGGTCTATTCCATCCGCCTGAAGCCCCAGACTCTTCTCCCAGGCATGGACCCATCTCCCCTGCACCACCGCAGCCCAACCTCCCAGCTCTGAGTTCCCATGCTGGGACTGCTGGCTCCTCTGGCGCTCTATCTACAGTCTAATTGAGTGACCAGGGGTGGAGGAGTGCCTGGGATGGAGCTGGGAGGCCCGGCATTGGGCTTGGGGACTGACCACTGGTCCCACCTTCGCCTATCAGGTGCTGAGGTTTTCCACTTTTCTGACCCCTCTGCGGAGCTTGGAAATGCAATGGCAGCCAGCATCTGCTGAGCTCTGCCCCCAGTGCCATGCAGCAGCATCGTCTATTCCTGGCCATCCTGACTGCTGCCAGAAGTTGCTCAGAAGTGACGGTGTGCCCTATACCCTCCCTGGGAAGGGAGAACTGTCCGCGGATGCTCAATCCTCCCCACCCCTGCACCTGTGGCCTCAGGCTCGCTCCCCGAACCCGGCTCAGCTGCAAGGCCAAGGTGAGGCATCTAGTGCTTTAACCTCAACACCACTGGATCCCGGCACATAAGGTGGACTTAACAGGTGAAATCCAGAGCCCAAGTCAACCAAGATCTCTGCAGGACTGTCCTGATGGTCCCTGGGGCCAGAGATAAGGGATCAATTGCTAAAATAAGCCAGACTGAACTATTCTCTCATTAATGAGGATCATGTGGGGGTAGGAAGAAATAGGCTGTTGGTTAACTAGGATCTGCGGCCTATCCTGTAGGTGGGAAATGGGCAGACTAGATGGGCCAGGCGGTCCTTATCTGCCGTCAAAGTCTATGTTTCTATCATGGCATTAAACTCTTCCTGACTGGTGTTATGGGATGAGGAGATGCCAGAAACAGTTCAGTCACTTCCATCAGCAGCTATGGGGTCTGGAGTAGTGCATTCCCTCCCTCACACAAGAGTGGTTGGAGTCACCTATGGCAGTGGCACATACAAGTTTACAGACCCCACAAAAGCGAAAAAGAGGGTCGAGAAAGCAGTAGAAGAGTTTCATCAGAAGGAGCAAATCAAACCATAGAGGAAGGTGGACAGGAAATACACTCAGTGTGGACTTCCACTTGCTTGCTACAGGTTTTATTCTTAATTTGAGACTGTAGAGTGCATATAAACTGGGTTAGGGCAGAAATGTTTAAATAAATTTGTATCAAACACAAATGCCTCATTTATCATAATGCTGCTGCTTAATACCCTTAGGGTGAGCTTCCATTATATTGTAGTTTTCTAAGTCTTGCCCTGGATGAGGAGACTAAAGATACAGTACAGTAGCACTCACCATCGGCATCTAGAGTGTGAGAGGCAATTTTGGCGCTAGTGGAATTTTCATTTTCCTTTATGAACATTGACTTTACTTTTCTGGACATTGCACCTTGCCTGAGTATTTCTTTTCCATGGGGCAAGATAGGTAGGTAGGAAAAACTTTATTTTTATACAGGAATAATTGTCATTTGGACTTTACAGTTCAGTTCTCAAGACAGTCCTGTGTATGACCCCTATATTATTTTATATTCATCCAACCCCCACCAGAGTCATTAAATTTACACTATGAAGTTAAGCAGAGTTTAACATGCAATGTTTATAAGTTTTATCTAACTGTTCATAGTTCAAAAGTCTTTCAGTATTTGCTTTCTGAAGCCTTATACTGCATTTTATATAATGGCGTAGTTTTAGTAGGTACAATGACTTGTAATAGTCACGTTTTTCTACATTATACAAACTTGTTTTCCTCCTTATGTAAGTTTTTAGCCACAGGTCTTAACAAGGCTAGCTTTCCTTCTTTATTTATGTTATTTATCAAGTCTAGGATTACAAACACCTTTGAGCCATGGCTCTTTACAAGGTTCCACGTCAGAGAAATACAAATTATGGGAACATCAAGACAGACATTGCAACAATGTGGACATTGCAAACAGAGTACAGATTAATACAGTTCAAGGGTAGCATTGTAACAAGGCAGCCAGCGGCATTTGTCAGAAAAAATAGACAACAGATAAGAAGTGCCAGAGTCATAGGGAGAGGGAAGAAGGGAGGGGGAGAAAGAATGTAGGAAAGGTGGGGAGAGGGTGAAAAGTGCAGCACTGGGTATACCAAGATGCAGGTAGAATCCAGTGAGGAGGGGAGGAGGGAGGACAACTAGAGCAGAAAGGGAAGTGGAGAACAAGGTTAAGTTGGGCAGTCACAGGAGCTGTTGGTAGTGAGATAGTCCCGGAGCCTAGTTTTAAACATACTAATTGCTGGGGCAGAGGAGATGGTTGGGCTGAGGCTATTGAACCAGAGTGGCGCTCGATAAGCAAAGAGCGTTGTCCTGTGAAGTGTGACAGTGGGGACTTTCAGTAGCTGTAGCGTAGATCTCCTAAGGCACCATTTGTTAATTCGGTGTTGTAACAGAGTTGAGACCCCAGAAGGTGCAAGGTCAAGGTAGATTTTTCACCATGGAGCAGGTGAGAAACTTTATGCAGTTTGATAGTTGGAGCCAGCCGGTCTGAGTGTACAGGTCACATGTGTGGATGAGACGGTGAGCACCAGTGATGAGCCGACATGCCTTATTTAAGACAGTTGAGGGCGTTTAAGGGTTGTGGTTGTGGCCGAGCCATAAATGATGAGACCATAGTCTATTACAGAGATCACAGAGCTCAAGACTGCAACCTTCAAAGCTTCTCGCATGAGGTGTGGTCTGTGTTTGTAGATGAGACCAAGCCATGTATTAGCAGCTCTAGCTACATTATCTACATGAAGTCCATAGGAGAGATTAGGGTCAAGCTGTATCCTAAGTATTTGAAGGACCTCACCTGATCTAGAGTGTTCCCTGGGTGGTGGAGATAGCTAAGTGGTGTAGCTTGTGTGGCTTATGAGAGCTGCAGAAGGCATAGATTTGGTTTTCTTGTCATTGAGGACCAGTTTATGATTAGAAACCATGTCTCTACAGAACTGAAACCAAGTTGAAGGTTGTGTTGAAGAGTTGCAGGATCTTTGTGAGTGGAGAATACAACAGCATCATCTGCATATAGTATGATCTGCTCAGAGCAGTGGTAAGGGAGGAGTTTAAGAAAAGGCTAAAGGAGGGGGCTCAGTATGGATCCCTGTGGGACACTCGAGCGAACAGGCAGGGTGTCAGAAAGGCGTCTGCAATTTTGCTCTCTGTGACCAGTTTTCTAAGTAGCTTTTAAACCAGAGAGAAGAGTCAGGTGATAGCCTGGCATCCAGTAGTTGGTGTATTAGTAGTCCATGGTGTACTGTATCGAAGGCCTTGGAGGTTGGAAACAGCCCTGTGAGAAGGCCGTTGTCAAGGGATTTGTGTAAAGCTCCAGTGAACTCAAGAAGGGCTGTGGTGGTGCTGTGACCTTCCGAAGCCATGTTGTTGTGGACAAGGTATACTGTATTTATCCAAGTGGTCGGTAAGTTGATCAGCCACGATGCACTCAAGTGCCTTAGAGAGTGGGGCAGTATGGATTTTTATAACTATATGGCTTTATAACTGTGAAAGTCTCTAGGAGACATGTGGACTATTGGCGGCACGCCACAAGACATATCACAATTTAATGGACATAATGCAATACTATGGTTCTAATATGAGGTCAATATAAACATAGAAACACAGAATTTGATGGCAGATAAGGACCACTTGGCCCACCTAGTCTGCCCATTTCCTACCTAATGGATAAGCTGCAGATCCTAGTTAACCAACAGCCTACTGCCTCCTACCCCCACTAGAATTGCCTTATGTCTGTCCCATGCATTCTTGATTTCCCTCTGTTTCTGACTCACGACCTCCTCAGGAAGGCTGTTCCGTGTATCCACAACCCTCTCTGTGAAGAAATACTTCCTCACATTACCTCTGAGCCGTCCCCCATCTTCAAATTGTGCCCGCTTGTTTTTGCACATCTCTTTTTCTGAAAGATGCTACCCTCTTGGACTTGTTGATTCCCTTAAGGTATTTGAAAGTTTCTATCATATCCCCTCTCCTCCTTTCCTCGAGGCTATACATCTTTAGTTCCTCTAGTCTTTCTTCATATGTCTTCTGATGCAGACCCTGCATCATTTGAGTTCCCTCCTCTGGACAGCCTCCACCCTGTCTATGTCTTTGCGGAGATGGGGTCTCCAGAACTGTACACAGTACTCCAGATGTGGTCTTACCAACTGTCTGTACAGAGGGCCAACAATTTCCTGTTTTCTACTGGTGATGCCTCTCCTAAGCATCCCAGTATTCCCCAGCCCTCCTTACTGTCTTCTCACATTGCTGGCCCACCTTTAGGTCATCTGATATGACTATCCCAGGTCCCTTTCCATTTTTTTGTTGTTAGTATCTCACCCCCATTGTGTACTCTTCCCCTGGGTTTTGTTTCCCAGGTGCATTACTTTGCACTTTGCATTGTATCTAAGCTGCCATACATTTGACCATTCCTCCAACCTTGCCAAGTCCCTTTATCCTTTCCACCCCACCTTGTGTATCAACCCTGTTGCAGATCTTTGTGTTATCGCGAAGAGATACTTTCCTTCCAGTCCCTCTGCAATGTAACTTATAAAGACATTAAAAGGACTGGCCCAGTACTGAACCCTACGGTACCCACTAGTAACCCTCCTTTCTTCACTGGACTCCATTTACTATTACCTGCTGTGTCCTGTTGTCCAACCAGTATTTTACCCAGGCTACCATCCTAGGACCCACTCCCAGGCAGGCTAATTTGTTTATTAATCTTTTGTGCGGGACTGTGTCAAATGCCTTGCTAAAGTCTAGGTAGGTCATGTCCACAGCCCCCCCTGGTCTACTGCTTTGGTCACCCAGTCGAAGAAATCAAATAGATTTGTCTGACATGACCTTCCTGCTGTGAATCCATGCTGCCTTGGGTCCTGTGCCCCACTGGCCTCTAGGTACTCAACAATTCTTTCCTTCAGAAGTGATTCCATCATTTTCCCTACCACTGAGGTCAAACTGACAGGTCTGTAGTTTCCTGCCTCTGTCTTGCTCCCACTTTTATGAAGGGGAATCACATCCGCCCTCCTCCAGTCCTCAGGTACCACCCCATCCTCCCTTGACTTATTAAAAAGTGTAGTCAGTGGTGTTACTAGTTCTTCCCTTAGTTCTTTTAAAATCCTGGGGTGAATCCCATCAGGCCCCATTGCTTTATTCACCTTCAGTTTTAAAAGTTCTTTCAGAACCCTTTCTTCTGTGAAAGGACTAATATCAACCCCTATCTGGAGTGCTTCTATTGACTGGATTAGGTATTTCCCCTGCTTTTCATTGTGAATACTGAGCAGAAGTATTTGTTCAGTATCCCTGCTTTCACTGTCCCTCTCTGCCCAACCACCTTCCTCTTTGTTCAGCCTCAGTATCCCTGCCTTGGTCTTTCTTTGCTCCCTAATGTACCTATAAAGGTTTTTCCACCTTCTTAACCGAGTTGGCTATCTTTTCCTCAGTTTGGGCCTTTGCTATTCTGACTGCCTTACCCGCTTCCTTCTGCTTTAACTGGTACAGTTCTCTGTCCTGCTTCTTCTGTGTTTCCTTATACTTCCTGAATGCTATCTTTTCTCCTTACCTTCCCGTCAATCTATTATGTGTTGCAATAGAGATACATTTTCTAGTGTCTGCAAATGGATTGCTGAATGACTTTGTTCATCTACAAAATGAATAAACAAAAATTAAAAAAGAAAAGAAATTCCTGGCTCTAGTGTTTCCTCCTCCTTCACCAATCCTCAGGTAATATCCCCAGTGTCATGTGCCCCCAGCTCTGAGCACGTGATGGAGGCTAGCACAAACCCTCTGTTCACCTCTATGGCTGAATGCTGTCCACCATATGCAGATCCTGCATCACTATATAAGCAAATAACAAGTAAGCCATCACCTGTAAGCTTAACTCATTGGGTCTGTCCTGTGTGACTAATTTTCTTTTAAAAGGTGTTTATACTCCTGACCAGATGCCCCCATTCTGGCTTCTGCGAATCACCGCCAAGCCCTGATGGCTCCTTACTCACTCTAAGATTCTGTACTACAGCTCCCTCATTGATTGTGGGGCAATAGGAGAAGGTCCCTCCCAGTGGAACACAATTTGACATCTGCTATGGGAGCAGACAGTTAACAGGAGTCAGACCTTGCCCTGCTATCATCACATTTCCTCCATGATTATCTCCTCCAGCCTTTGCCCTTCCATCTCCTGGTGGCACCTTGCTGGTTTTATGCTCATGTTGAACCCCAACAGACATGAGAGCAAGCTCCTGGTCAAACACAGGGATCAATGCAATGGCAGAACATGGCACCCACCCTCATTGGATTTCGACATGGCTCTCTCCTTTCCAATGTCCCCTGCCCCAGCCACACCTGCATGGGCAACCAGTGTTAGCTGCAGAACCTGGGTTGCTCACATGGAAGTGTGCTTCCCTGAGCCATGGTGTGACCTTGTATAATTATCTTATTACTGTAAATAAATAAGCCACTAGACCACCAGATATTTAATTTGTTTAAATGGCAGGAAATTCCAAATATAATAAATGATGCATTACACTAGTGCAGATTGGTACAACTGTCTCATTGATTATACATACAAAAGCATTAATGTACCTTCCGGGCAGGCAATACCTTGTTGTAACTTTTCTATCAAGGTCATTTCAGCTGCTCTTAAAATCACTATACCAAGTCAGCCCACTGGCACAGGGGCAGTGCTGCTGCTCATGTCACTTGTTTGGGAGTGAGCCTAGACCAGCGGGAAGAGGAGGTTTGAGTATCCTAGGTGAGGCTTGCCTCCTCTGGGGTGATAGGATGCCCATAGTCCACTGTGTGAACTCCCACTTGGGATTTCTAGAGGAAAGGCATGGCAGGTCAGTGAAGGGAGGATGAAACATTGCAACAAAGCCCCTGTGCATGCCACTGCAGTGGTATTGTGTCTCCATCTTGAGGAGGCAGGGACAGAACAGGGAAAAGATCTCAGCAGCCTGTTGAATAATGTGACTGCCCACAGGCTCTACACAGCCAGCTGGGCTCCATGTCAGACTTGGTCACCAGAGGATTGGTGCATCCTGACTGCCCTGCCATGGGGAGTAAGCCATGGGGATAATTGGGGATGAAGGTAAGTCCCAGACATGGCAGGTGATGGGGCAGGGCCATACACTGAAGGGCTGGGCCAAATAGTTGTAATATGAAGAGTAATAAAATGAAGGCACTACATCACAAGCTTTTAACATACAAGTCAGCTCATCGATGCTGGGGTAGTGCTGTCGCTGGCAAGCTATTTTGAGGAACAAGCCAGGGTTACTGGGGACGGCTGAAAAGGTGGAGGATTAAGAGTCAGTGGACATTCTCCTCCTCCAGGGATGGAGGATTGTTGCAGTCCTATACACTGCCATGTGGATGATCACAGGTGACAGTGCAGTGGGTGAGAGACAGACAGTAGCATCCTGGCAATGGAACCAGCAAGCAGAAAAACCCCTGGAGCAAGCAGGATGAAGCCCAATGTTGTTGATCCTACACACCTCAGATGTCCACTCTGTACTCCTGCATAGAAGGGCCTGAGAGGGCAGCTGAACATGATCTCCCAATGGAACCACCACAGTGCAGGTTCTGGAGCCGTAAAGTCTCCGGGAATGTTATGAGGTAAGGTTCTCAGACTCGGAGGGATGGTGTTGGTGCTCCCACTCTACTAGTGCCATGGGAAGGTGTTTAGACCTCATGGGCAACCATTGCAGCATTCAGCGCCCTCCCGAGGCTAGTGTGCATATAGTGGTCACTAGGTTATGCAGGTGGTGGGCAGCATTGTAAATGGGAAGTAAATGGCCCTTTTACATTAATGACACCGACACTCAGACCCACATCACCAGCACTTAGTCTGTCTTCCTGACTCCCCAACACCAGGATGAAATACTTGTCAGCCTGTAAGATATCTTTGGGCCTGCCACGAGATGGGGCTTTCTGCATGGGTGTCCCACTGTAGGTGTTAGCAATCTGTCCAGAGCCACGTGGAGCGACAGTTAGACCAATGGGCAGGACCGAGAGGTTGGATGAAAAGAAGGAAAGAGCAAAGGAACTGGATGGCTCAGTGGATTGGTAGCAGATTAAAGCCTTTCACCTCTAGGTCATGGGTTCTAATCCAGCAGAGGCTGGTAGTGTTCAAAAGCCATTATAACCTGTGGGCTGTTCAGAGACCTATGTGAAATGAGTTGTGGTCTCAGTCCAATTTACAGTGAGCAGGTGTCCACATCACAAAACCACCAACACAGTCAACACTATTTGACAGTCTCACATGAAAGGCCAATGATCGAATGAGCATGGAGTCTGAACTACACACTCACCAATATGTTGGTCCATATATGGCAGGGTTGAGGCACATTGGCAAGGTAGTTTAGGGAAGCTTGCACTGTAATCGCCTGTGCTATACCTGTTACGTGTGGATAAACAGAGGGTTTCATGTTCCAGTGCAGTCAATCCAGCACCTTTCATGAGCACTAAAATTCACACAGAAATAAAAATCTTAAAAAAGAAGGAAGGAACAGGAAGCAAAAGGCGATGTGGATTAGTTAGCCTATGCTCATGTGCCCAGCCTCCAGCCTTGTGCTGCCGTCAATTTCCTGATCAGTCCCGAGTTTCAATGAAGCAGTGGTAGACACCTGAAACAGGCTGCTAGCCAAGTGGTGGAGGCTAGAATGGTGGGGGGCTTCAAGCATGCATGGGATAAAATTAGGGATATAAAAGAACAGAAGTGGGGGTGAAGGAGTAGCCGGAGACCAGATATGGTTTGTGTATGTAGAATAGGCAGGGAACACTTGTGCAGACTGGATGTGTCAACAGTACTTTTCTTACCAACAAATTTGTTTCTATTTGGAGACAGAGGTGAGCACTAGAGAAGGGGTTGTAACAGGGCTAGGGGTTGCTGTAGGTGGATGGGGCAGCACTAGTGATAGGGAAAAAGAATATAAAAAGTGGTAGCATACAGAAATTATTTTAATGCGGTAAACCATATCACAGAGAAAAAACTAAGCAAACATTTTATCCCCAAAGCCCTTGCAGAGGCACATTGTGTTACCAGCTTTGTTGTTGAGGCACAGGTCAGGAAGAAAAGGAAAACCAGGAGCAGTTTAAAATCGCAAGTAGCATTTTTTATTAATAAAAGCAAAATAAAAAATAAAATGGTTCTGTATAACTATTTACAATGGCAGTACAAACACAGAAAGCAGAGGCCTTTCTTCTGAGTTTTCTTCTCAATTTCCAATCTCAGTCTTTCAGTCTCTCCCTTGCACAAGCATTGCTGCTCTTTTATAAGACTGTGCCTGGGAAATTTGTTAAGAAAACAGCATGCTTCTCACACAATGTTCTTGTACTAGATACATACAGTACAAGTCACATTAAACTATTCCTCCAATGAGTTGCTTTAGCATTAGGAATGAGTTGCATAAGTGTTGCTTTATCCAGCACAAAGCCCTGTAGAAACTGTTTCTTGAGTCAAAACTCAATTTTTCATTGCATTGTGACTGGATTGCAAATGCAGTCCAACTGAGTGGAAAAACATTTGACAAACATTCCTATTGAGCTGGTTACACATTGAAAAGTAATGCAGTATGTGTTGCCAATGCATTGCCAACTGTGAAAAACAATGCTGCAGTAAACCAACTCATTGGTGGAACAGTTTAATGCGACTTGTACTGTAGATACATAGACACTATTGGAAGAAAAGGGCCTATGACCCACCCAGTCTGCCCATTTGGGCTTGTGAGTTCCTTTACGTTTTCTAGAAGTCTGCTGCACCTTACCCTGACCAATGGGATGCCATTATGTCTATCCCATGTATTCCTAAATGCCATGATTGTTTCAGCCCCACCATTTCCTCTGTCAGGGTGTTCCACTTGTCCACCATCCTTTCCGTGGAAACATAGAAACATAGAATTTGATGGCAGATAAGGACCGCTTGGCCCACCCAGTCTGCCATTTCCTACCTAATGGATAAGCTGCAGATCCTAGTTAACCAGCAGCCTACTTCTTCCTACCCCCACCCCTAGAACTGCCTTATGACTGTCCCATGCATGCTTGAATTCCACCACTGTTTTGACTCCACAACCTCCTCCGGAAGGCGGTTCCATGCATCCACAACCCTCTCTGTGAAAAATACTTCCTTAAATTACCTCTGGCCTGCCCCCTAAAGAAATGAGGAAGAAATTCTTCCTCATGTTTCCTCTGAATCGCCCTTCCTCCAACTTCATCCCATGCCCTCTAGTCCTGGAACATTTTTTTGCTAAAAATAGTGTATTCCTGCACCCTGTTTCTCCTGTAAGGTACTTGTATTTATCTATTACATCCCTCTCTCCTCCTCTTCTAGTGTCTTGTATAGCGAAATTATGACCTCCTTTTTCTGCAGATGATGCCCTGCCTATGCATCCCAGCATCCTATTTGCTTTACCTGCTGCCTTGTCGCACTGTTTCCCTAACTTAAGTTCATCAGAGACGATAACCCCAAGGTCTCTTTCCTGCATGGTGTATGCTTTATCCTCACCCCCAGCTGATATGTTGTTCCAGGATTTTTGTGTCCGATATGCATTATCTTGCACTTCTTTGCATTGAACTTCAACTGCCAAACCTTCAACCATTCTTCAAGCTTCTGTGGGTCCCTCCTTATTCTGTCTACACCTCTGCTGTGTCCACTCTGTTACAGAGCTTCATGTTGTCAGCGAACAGGAAACTCTGCCTTCTAGGTCCTATGCAATGTCATTTATGAAGATGTTGAATAAAACCGGTCCCAGCACCAATCTCTGTGGTAACCCATTGGTCACTCTTCCCTCTGTGTAGTGACAGACATTTACCAAAGCATGGTGAAACTATGAGGATAGTAACAGCATAATTCATGAATTTACTTGATAGATGGCAAATACATTCCCTCACCTAGAATCGAACTTCTGACCTTTGCGTAAAGCAGCACACATCCAGTGTGCCTCCTCTGGAGCTTAAAGACCAGGAGTTATGTAGTTGACAGGATTTGAACCTGTGCAGGGAAACCTCAATGGATTTCAAGTCCATCGCTTTAACCAGTCCCACAAGTTTCAAATGTTCCTGCAGGTGCAGCAAAAGAAACATAATGACCCAGAACTGACCTCTTGTAGCCAACTCTGCAAAGATTTTGCATCCAACATTCTCAGGTTAACCCCTTGAGTAACAAATAGCTTTGAAATGATTTCAACAGTATAACTATATACAGTTTTAAACAAAGGGACCCCAGAATCAGTGACATTTCAACATAATAATTCACATATATTTTATACCAGCATATATGCAAGGGAAGGAAGACAGACAGAAGTATCAAGGGAAGGCAGAGAGTAAGAGGAGGATAATTGTACGAACCATCAGAGTGATCAGTTCCTAGGTCTCACAAGAAAATTTGGTTGTGCAACCAGAGAAGAGACAGAAAAGGAGAGGACAGAACAGATTTTTGCATTTAAACTCATTCTGCTTTACAAATGGGGCAGGGTCTTATTCAGCCCTGCCATATAACCCCTCTTTAAGAGGGAACCTATTATACAAAAACAGGTTTCCAAAACGTTCTTTTATATTCCCATCTAACATTAGCTTATAACCTTTATAGCGCCATACATATGCAGCATAGCAAATACAGAAGTTTGACTCACATTTTCAACCTTCAGAATTCTCATTTTCTAATTCATATCTTGACAGAAAATCAGCATTAACATTCTCTTTCCCAGATTTGTGCATCACTTTAAATTTAAATGGCTGCAGTGCCAGGTACCACCATGTGATTCTAGAATTGTTATCCTTCATTTGGTTAAGCCAACAAAGCAGATTGTAATTTGTCATCAATACAAAGTCAGCTCCTGGTAAGTACAACTAAAGGACTCCATGGCCCACTTTGCCGCAATACATTCCTTTTCAATGGTGGAGTTCCTTCTCTCTCTCTGTTGTGCAATTTCCTACTTATGTGTAGAATAGGATGTTCTTTCCCAGCTATATGCTGACTCAAGACTGCATCTAGGCCTACCTCTGATGCATCAGAATGTAACAGAAATTGTTTTACAAGTCTGGGCTGAACATAATACAATCTTAATGCTGTAAGGACTGACACTCTTGCTCTGAACTTGGAAGGGACACTTTTGTCTCTGGACTCAAAGAGAAGCACTTCTGCCAAAATAGGTAATTTCAGCACCACTATTTACCAGGTGAAAAGGGTAGGATTAGTTATTCAGTACAAAGGCGGTTTGTTTATAAGCTTAATGACTAAAATGCCTCATCACACTCTGGGGTCCATTTCATATTATTTGGGAAATGTTTCTTTGTGGCAGTGACCCTGAATGCCCTGACGCTAGAGCTAGGGACCCTAGTTTAGGAACTGAAGGGAACCTGTCCCATGCCTTGGGAATATGTGTCGCTAAAAGGGTTCTAATTGACCCCAGGAGTCGAGACTGCTAGTTTGCTTGGACACAAAACAAACAGGAGGGTGTCTCAGTTTGTCCCATTTATGAATTGCCTTAAAAGTTAGGCACTATGGTAGCAGAGGGCTGACCCCAGGAGTGGGTTTGTGACAGATTTGGTGTACAGTCCTGGGATCTGAAAGATTTGTTTGCATACTGTGCAATTATTTGGTGACACGAGCATTAACAGTCCAGCATGTCAGATTGATAAACTGTAACAGTTCACACACAAACAAGGCAGAGATTTTAAAGAAATATATCATTTTTGTACAGTCTAAGTTTCCTACCTGTTTTCTTTTCAGGTGCAAGCTAGTGTAGCCATAGCTCAGGGAAGAAGATGGCTTCCACCTACAGTGAGTACACTGCAGAATACCTGAGGCAGCTGTGCAAGGAAAAAGGAGTCCAGAGCAAGGGTGGAACAAACAGCATCTCATGGAGGCACTTGTGGCAGCCAATGCACAAGCGACTGCCCAGGACCTCGGGTCACAGTCGGTGATTGAAAGGGACCAGACCTTGGATGTGGTGGTGCCAGAGTCTATCACAGTGTCCAGTCCCAGGGAGGAGGACAATGAAACCAGTGAGAACCAAAAGCCACAGCACCGGGAGGGTCACTACAACGCTGGAGCCAGAAGAGATCAGGCTGCAGCTTGTATTGAGGAGAATGGAGCTGGAATTCGAATAGAGGAAGTTCTAGATGGAGCTGGAGAAGCAAGAAAAGAAAAACAGTGACAGAGAGAAGCCGAGGAAAAGAAATCCAGTGCCGGAGAGAGGCCGAGGAAAAGGAAACCAGCTTAGAGAGGCAGAGGAGAGAGTGACAGCTTCAGAGAGAAGTCAAGGAGAGACAGTGCCAACGAGAATATGAATTGGAGAAACTAAACTCCAAAGACCAGTGCCAGAGCAGGTAAGTGGCATGGGTGAACCTGGAACTCCAGGACTGGGTTACAAATTAGATTCTAAATTGATATCTGAATTTAAAGGGAGAGAGGATATGGATGCATTTTTAAATTAATTTGAAAAGGTATTAATTCAGGCAAAATTCCACGAGAGTCCTGGAGCTTCCAGCTATCCCCGCTGCTTACTGGGAAAGCTCATGATGCATTGGGTCAAATGAACAATCAGGACAGTAATGATTATGACAAACTTAAAGCTGCTTTGCTTAAAAGTATGAACTGACAGCTGAAACGTACACAGTTAAGTTCCATAAGCTCAGGAAAAGCCCTGAGATGAGCTACGAGGAACTAGCCATGAAGCAAAGTCAGTTTTGAAACGTTGGTGGGAGGGGTCAAAGCAGACTCTATAGAAAATTGAGGATGTGGTACTTTTGGAGCAATTCTTTTGGGCTTGCCCAGCAGAGCTGAAAACCTGGCTGAGAGAACAGAGACCCAAAATGGTGTAGGAGGCTGCTGAGCTCTTAGACTGCTATGCCAGGAGCAGGCCTGCTCTGAAAGGGAGTGGAGTAGTGTGGCAGTGCAGAAAGGAGAAGCGCTTTCATGGCAGCTAAACAGTCACTACCTCCCAGAAAGTGGGGAGCCCCAGGTTACAAAAGAAAGGATTTGCCTGATAAAAGAAATGATGATTGTTGGTTTTGCAAAAACCTGGGCATCTTGCAAGACAATTTCCTAAAAAGGCACAGAGTGCCCAAAGTGGTGCTCAAACAGAGGCGAGTGCACTGTGTATCCCTGAAATCATGCCTATAAACATGAGGGAGAACATACACCTGGTTACTGTAAATGGGGTGTAGACCCATGGGTTGAGGGACACGGGAGCATCCCTTACTTTGGTAAAAGGGATTGGTTGAGCCTGAACAACTTATACCTAATCAGTTCATTACAGTATGGGGATTCACTGGGGAGGAGAAAACTCTGCCACTTGCTAGTGTCCTCCTGGACTGGGGTGAGACAGGAGAAGCTGTGCAAAAGTTGCAGTGGCCAAAAATCTTGCCCTGGATGTGATTATAGGAATGATCTACAAGAGGGGTGGGTGCAGTTACCCACAGTCAGATGGCAAAGGCCAATGGTGGTTCCTTGGACCCCATAGAAGCCCCTGTGGAAAACACTGGGAGGCTGGTTCCCAGCCTGTGTCTCCTGAGATGGAGAGTAGTGAAGGGGTTAGAAATTCTCCGGTAGCAATTAACAAAACAGCTACAGAAGGTTACCCTGAGGAGGGAGGGGTAGCCAGTGGTCAGAGGGCTAGGGATGGCAGTGACCTGAATGCCCTGATGCTAGAGCTAGAGACCCTAGTTTAGGAACTGAAGGGGACCTGTCTCATGCCTTGGGAATATGTAAAGATCTTTGCAGCTGCTCAGAAAAATGACCCAAGTTTAGAGAGACTGAGGCTTGTGCAGAATCTGACAGGACACAGGAGGTGACAGAAGACATAGAGTGTATTGGGACAATGGGCTGCTGTATATGCAGGATGTAAGGACAGAGAGAGGAGTGATGAGCAGGCAGCTTGTCATTCCCCAGGGGTACCATGAGCAGTTGCTCAAGAGTGCTCATGATATTCCATGTCTGGACATCTGGGAATTGTGACCACTATGCAGCGGTGTTGCAGAATTTCTGTTGACCCAATTTCACCCAGCAGGTGAAGGAATATTGCAGGTCTTGTCACCGGTACCAGGAAATAGGGAAGGCAGGTAGTAAAACCCAAGCTGCCCTAATTCTATTGCCCATAGTGGAGGAGCCATTCCAGAGGGTAGGAATGGATATTGTGGGACCTTTGAATACCCCCAGCTCCTCCAGGAAGAGGTTTACCCTAACAGTGGTGGATTATGCCACCTGGTATACAAAGGCAGTTGCCCTATCCTCACTGAGGACAGACAAAGTGGCAGATGCCTTGCTAGGGATTTTCTCCTGTGTCGGGTTTCCACAGGAGGTTATCACTGGTGGAGGGTGTTCCTTCATGTCGAACCTGATGAAGTGTTTGTGGGAGAAGTGTGGGTGGTGCAGAGCGCACAACACTCATCACCCACAGCCAGTGGGCTTGTGGAAAGGTTTAATGGTACCCTAAAATCGATGCTACAAGTGTTTTCTGAACAGCATGGGAGGGACTGGGAGAATACCTTTCCCACTTGTTGTTTGCATACAGGAGGTGCCCCAAGAGTCAACAGGGTTTTCCCTTGAGAGTTGATATGGACGCAGGCTCCTAGATGTGATCCGGAAGGACTGGGAAGGCAAGCACACCATCCAGGGAACTCCCATAGTGGATTATGTCCTTATGTTTAGGGAAAAGCTGAAGGAGGAAAGCAAGCAGGAGTCCTCTGTGGAGACAATCAAACTGTCACCCCAGTTGACCCCAATACAGATCCAGGAAGTAAGGGAGGTTTTAGCAGACTTTGCCCCATTGTTTAATGCCAAGCCTGGACTAACCCCTTAGTGACACAAGATGCAGATACGGGATGCAAGCGCCTATACGGCGGACAGCATATCGGGTGTCAGAGACCATCCAAAAGGGCATTAGTAGGAGGTGGAAGAAATGCTGGATTTAGGGGCAATCCAGAAATCCCACAGCCATACCTCTTAATCGTCCCTGATTTTCAGGGATGTCCCTGATTTGCCTCAGAATTTTCCTCTGTCCTCATAAAATTTGTGTTTTTATGACAGAGCAGTGGGGACTGTAAACACAAAATAATGACAAACATTAGAATTACAGGCTTGTTCTTCTTCAGAAAATGCATTTTACCCTAATCCTCTTATTCTGTCAGCTTTCTGAATGAATAGTACCAATTTTAAGATGTGTCCCTGATTTTGGGTCTTTGTCCCTGATTCATGAGGGAAAGAGGTTGAGAGGTAAGCCCACAGCCCTGGGCCTCATCCGTAGTCCTCATTCCCAAGCCAGATTGCGCTACTTGTTTTGTGTGGACTATTGTTGGCTCAACGCAGTCACAACAGCTTACTATGGTTTAAGGTCAGCTGGCATTCATCTGTATCCCCTCCCGGTCGTGCCTGAAAATAGGCAGGATTTGTCTAGTGCACTTACCCAGTCAACAAAAACTAAACTAAACTAAACAGTTGGATGCCCACCCAATGCCATGGATGGACAAACTACTGAACAAGTTGGGAGGGTGACATACTTACCACTACTGACCTGACAAAGGGTATTGACAGGTGGAGTTAACTGCCAGAGCTAGGGAGGTCAGCCTTCATTACTCTGATAGGGTTATTTAAGTTCAAAGTAGTGTATTTGGAATGAAGAACATCCTGCCACCTTCCAAAGGTTGGTGATCTAGGTTTCAGCGGTACTGAAGAGTATGCCATACTGTACCTGGATGATATTGCCCTCTTCACTGCCAGCTGGAAGGAACACCTGTCCCACCTTAAGGAAGAGTTGGTCAGGATTCAGAGGGCTGGGCTCAGTGAAAGCTGAAAAGTGCCAGGTGGCCATGGCTGAGGTGTCATACCTAGGGCATGTAGTAGGGCGGGAAAGCTCCGTCCTAATCTAGCAAAGATTGAGGCAATAGAGGCAAGGCCCAGACCTGAAACATAGAAGCAGGTTCAGAGTTTTAGGGACCACAGGGTACTATCAAAAATCTGTAACAAACTACAGTGCTCTGGCAGCTCCCTATTTGGCCTGCTAAAGAAAAGAATGCCTAAAAAGGTAAACTGGGAACAGTCTGTGAACGAGCCTTTACACGGCTGAAGGAGGCACTGTGTGGTGCTCCTGTGTTGGCCAGTTCAGACTACAGTAAACCATTATCTGATAACAAAGTAAACCATTTATAGTCCAGACAGATGCCTCAGATGTGGGTATTGGGGCAGTACTTAGTCAGACTTCTAACCAAGTGAAGGATCACCCAATAGTGTACCTCAGCAAGAAATTACTTCCCAGGAACAGGCGCATTCTACAGTGGAGAAGGAGTGTCTGGCACTGGTGTGGGCACTGAAGAAATTAGAGCCATACCTATACGCGCTGTACTTTGAGATACAGATGGATCATAACCCCCTGGTTTGTCTACCACAAATGGGTAAGATAAATGGTAGGCTTCTAAAATGAAGCCTTGCCTTATAGAGACGTGATATGACTGACACTCACAGGGCAGAGGCAGCAAACGCTAATGCAGATGTCTATCATGTCAGAGCAGTGAACTGAATTTGGAAAACTCATCCCATGCCTAGGAATAGATTCCTCCAAATTCAGTCTAGGATGGAGGGTGTCACAATAGCCATCTGCTTGTTATTATTTATACTGTATCATATTTTTGCTATAAAATATGTTTTGAATTCTGCTTGTGAAACACGGCAGTCAGCACAAGGCATCCTGGGACATTAGATTTTGAAAATGTACTGTTCTCTCTGAGTGGAAGGAAACAGCTAACTTCAAAAATTTAACACATGCCTGACAAAAACCTATGTGGAAATCATAAAAGTCATGTTCTCAGAGAGTTGGTGCTTTGAAGTGAAAATTAAGCCATTTTATGAGGTAACAGGAGGAGAATGCTTCCTAGTCAGTCTATGTCAAAAATCTCACAATGTTGAGAGGTGGTTCTCAGACTGTTTTCCTGAGAGATCAAAGGGATATTCTGTCCTGTCATAAAGCATGATCTGTGGCTCACTAATTAGGAAGTATATATTTTTAAATTGGAATATTTAGCAGTGTGCAGGGCATGTGACTGATTAATTACAGGACTAAGAGTGACTTCATACCAACAACCAGAATGGTGACATCACAAAGAGGGTGGGACTTTAACTCTTTGATACTGGTGAAGCATGCTGAAAGGACTGACACTCTTGTTCTGAACTTGGAAGGACACTTTTGTTTCTGGACTCAAAGAGGGCACTTCTGCAAAATAGGTAATTTCAGCACCACTATTTACCAACTGAAACTGGGGTAGGATTAGTTATTCAGTACAAGGTGGTTTGTTTATAATTGTCCATTTATTTTCTGATTGTACTTTTAATGTATATATGTTCCATGTTTTGTATTTTATTTGTTATTTTAATTTTAGTAAACTTTGTTTTTCCTTAAAATGCTGCCTGAGACATGTTCATTTGTGTGTGAATGGTGGAACAGTCTTAATATTCTAACTCAGCTGTTAAATGCTTATTGTGTCACCTTATGCAGCCTCGCTAAGAGGATATGTGTAAAGATCCAGCAAGGTGAGAAAATACCCTAGTCTCATTGAGTCAGAAAGGGGGATTTGTGAGCCAGGTTGGTTGTATGCCCGCTGGGTCAAGTATTGCGCTGTTTTCCCAGAAGAAAGTGTGATATTTGGACCCGTTACCTGGATGTGCTAGCTAAACAGGGTTCATAATTGACTCCAGGACTCAAAACTGGTAGTTTGCTCAGGCCCAAAACAAACAGGAGGGTGTCCCTGTTTGTCCCCTGTTCACGAATCACACTTCAAGGTTAGGCACTGTGGTAGCAGAGGGCCTGACCCCAGGAGTGGCTTGTGACAATTTGTATGTCTTTTGTCTAATAGGGTGAGCATTCCTTGTCACTATTATGTGCTTGACCCTTTGCTCAGCCTGGTACTGTGGTGAAAGAATCTTTTTTTTAAAGTATTGTTAAATGTCTTTAGTAAGTTACAAATTTCTCCGTGCATTTTAGAGGTTAAGGAAACATTCACCTTTACAGCTTCAGCAGTTACAGTTTGTTCCAGTCTGTCATAAGCTACATCAATAACTTCTTTATCAGTTTCTGGTAAAATTAGCAAAGTAGCCTGTGGTGATTTTTCAACCCATTTCTTCAGGAGATTAGCCTCATGATATCTTAGTAGGATTTTTCCTATTGGGGTCTAAGCCTCATAGTTAACTGTGCCAGTATGTCTAAACACTTTCTAAGCACAGCCCGATTTTCTGCAGCACTTTAGAGCAAAGTTCTGTGGCAGGTTCCCATTGCTGCAGAACTTCATGCAGTGGATGGGTATTTCTGCGGGTAATTCTGCGGCACAAATTTGTTGCACTATTCCCTTATTTTTATACTTCATTGTATTTTCTTCATATCAGATATTTTCTTTGTAGAGTCGTGTATATATTGTGATGTTCAGTATTAACATTCAGTACATAAAGACATGAGCCCAAAGGACTAGCGGTAATAAAGAAGACAAAGCAAGCCTCTGCATACGTTTGAATGGTTATGGAATTTTCATCACAATACTGTATGCTGTGAAAAGTTTTATTTTGGGGTGTAATGTGACATACATATTATATATATTTTTCTCTTGAACTAATTTCATACCCTCACCCACAGGACACATCTGAAACAAGCTATTTCAGATCAGTATTCCTGGTAATAGTTTTGAAAGATGTTTGACAGATAGATAGACAGACAGACAGTTTGACAGACAGATAGACAATATAGATAAGACAGACAGACAGACAGACAGACTTATTTGTGTATGTATATGTTATATATGTCAGTGTACATGTTATGTCACTTCGGTAAGACAAAATGTTTTCATCTGCTAATAAATCCTTTTCACAGCTATGTGCATCTTTATTTTATTTGTACTGTGAAATTAAAGATGTGAGATTCACTGCACACCACCTTCACATACCTTCATGGGTTCATGATGTTTCATGCATGCCACATAAAACATAATATTAATACTGCATTTCTAATAACACCAGACAAGCCTTACACACAGCAAGAGCATGTTTTTGGCTAGAATTTGACACACACACATACACATACCTGATGAATAAATACTTTTGTATGTTTGTACATTTATTTTACATCACAGCAGGGTTCAGTTGATTAATTTAGAATAGATAGGTTTTTTGTTCATTTGTTTTTGGTTATTGTAGCATGATGTGCAGTGAGTTGGAGGCCAGAAGAGCCACAGAGGGTTCAGTTAAAATTTAAATCCCAGTTCTGAGCATGACTTAGCCTTGGAGGATATAAAATCCATGCTTCCATGCAATTTACTCTCTGCTGGGTGCCAGCCAGGACAGGGACTCAACAAATCTTCAAACTCTGTATATAATCTAAATTAAGTCAGGAAAAGCAAGTGTTAGAAAACTAATTTTGGTTACACAGTGTGCAGATTGCGTTTGTCACTGACCTGGTTGCATCCCAGAAATGATTATTAATTTATTTTTATTTTAAAGAGAACATAAATATTAAGGGGTGTTAATCACCACATCATGAGAAAGATGTATGTCAGTTTGTGGCACATTTATTTTAGTTCAAAGTTTTTACAGATTCATTTTTTTATTTTAATGAAGACTATTAAGTCCACCTACTGGAAGTAGCTAGATGTAAACAGAACCTGCTCACACAGATAGACAGATAGAACTCACACTTGTTGAGAAGTTTATAAAATAAATTTCTATCTAAGCACAATAGCACTTTCAAACTAGATTATGCCATAAACAAATATTTAGAGACAATTATTTCATTATTATTTACAATAGGGGTGGAGATAAATGTAATGTGAAACACAAGCATTTTAAAATAAAGAACTCATGAAAATACAACAAATAACCATACGAAGCACCAAATAGTGTTTGGAACAGGATGTGACCCAAAAGGTGATAAGGATGGAAAGTCCTTCAAACCAGTACAGAAGCAGTGCAGGAATACATGTTGCAAAAAGGGATGAAAGTCAAAATAAAAGGAAGACTAAGAAGTATGTATAACTTAAGGCAGAGGTGGCTATGAAAGGGTGGTGCAAGTAATCAGAAGGGAGTACTGGAGATTAGTGGGAAAAATTATGTACAGTTGACAGTTTTAGATTTGTTTTGGACAGTAATAAAAATTGCCTAAATGCAGCCTGTGTCCTGTCATTATTTCACTTAATGTACACAGTATTGACGTGGAACCTTTGTAAAAGAGCCTCTGGCTCAAAGGTAGTAATTCCTAGAACAATAAACAATAAACAGTCTGGCATGTTTCAGGGACTACTCACTGGCTCAGTTGCTATCTTCTGCATTTAAACTGTAATCACGAGTGGGAAAAAGCAATTCAATTACACCCATTGTCTTTGCTGTAATCCATAGTAAAAGGAAGTACAATTTTATTTTAAATGCAGTGCAAAATTCACAACACAATCAATTCTGTTCCATCAAGCCCCTGTGCTTTGCACATGGTAACCATAGTCACGCTGCATCATCATTAATAAAAATAGTCAAACCTTATTTTGAAAAGTAAATGCATTTGACAGATGAAAACAGAATTGCCGTACAGGTTTCCCTATAGGAGAAAAGCAAAACCTACACTAAAACAGAAGGTGCCTTTGGTTGGGGAAATGAGTCTGCGGCTATACAAAAAGAAAGTCATGCAGATAGGAGTTCATTCATTAAATGTCTGCCACAATTGAAAACAAAAATCAAATAAAAGACGGCAGTTGTAGGAATTACCTAAGCAAGGGGTACTGGGAAGTCTATGGCACTGCTTCTCTTTTTCTTATATAGGCTTCTGCTTAGCAGATTTTCAATTCAGTAATTCGAAGACTTGACAGGTCCCGAAATTGCATGCGATGCACTTTGTGACCACTGGTTAAACCATAATCCCTCTGTCTACGCACTGCATTTATCTTGGCATTGCAAAAATGTAATTGTTGAGAGGGGGGTGGAAAGAACAGCAGAAACAAAGAGTAGTGGTCATCCCCGTTTTTTACAAGTCAGGAAAACTGCATGCCAATGAACCCCTCAACAAAAAATCTTCTACAAGTCTAACAAAAGTAATGGTTTCATTTTGCCATTATTACCTCTGGTATATGGATCTCCTAGGTCAAATCATTCTACGCAGTGATATGCAGTGCAGGAAAGCTCTTACTGTGTGCGAGCCATCAAAAGATTTCCACAGTGAGTTCTGTGGGTGTCAGCCAGTTCTGTGGCTGGAAAGAAAATCCTTAGGTGGAGCAAAATTCCACGGTGCACTAAATCTGTGCTGTTTTCATATACAGCAGGGGTTGCTGTGGAGGGGCAGCTTTGTTCCATTGCTACTTCAGCAATAATAATTTCAACAAAAAGCGCGAATGGACCACTGCAATCTAAGCAGTCTGCCCGTGGACTCAAAATGAAGAAATAGAACTGAATACTTTCGTACTCAGAGGCTCTGGGCATAAGGTATATTCAAAAATGAAAAGAAATGTATTTGTGTATACAGCTCATAGGCACAGTCACCAACAGTGCACACCAGCTAGCATGCACTGCTGGTGACTGTGCTCTATGAGCTATATGAATAAATTCTTTTCATTTTGAATATACCTTATGCCCAGACCTCTTTGATCTCGACGCATTCAGTTCTGTTCTACTTCAGTGATAGACTGATTTTTCATGACCATCTGCCTTTCGGTCTTCTCTTAACACAGGCTGCCGAAAAAATCCAGTCCAGAAAATATCCCACATATAAACTAGACAGTACACTGCCGGAGAGCCTCAGGGTTAAAATATTTTATTTATTTATTTTTCAAACTAAAGCCTTCCTGTCTCTCGAACCTGGGACAGCAGAAACTTAAGAAATCACGTTCAGCTCCTTCCTGACATAAGTTGCCCATGCCATGTTGGAGACATATTTGGTAAATTCAGTGTTTGCCATAGAGCTATTGCTCTCTCGGGATGAACTATTTTAAAAGAGGTGCCCTCCTGGCAAGTGAACAGCTACAAGAGGCCATCAGTTAACTAAATGTACGAACCTCCCTTGATTCTTTGGGCTCAGTTTAAGGTTTTTCGCAGTGTGGAGGGGTGCCAGAACAGCGAGAGCAGAAGGGATGTGGGTCTGAGAGCAGAATATTTTCCCACAGGATGGCACAGAATTGCAGCTCTGAGAGGAAAACCATTTTGAATTCTTGAAATGGTAGCCTGGGGCTCGATCAGCTGTATCTTCCATGGTCTGCCGCTGCAAATTCCGTGGTTGGCTGCGAATACCATGGGCATCTATGATTTCCATGGGTGGCTCCAAATTCGTGGCTAGTTCCGTGGTCAGGTGCTTGGAGCCAGGCTGTGGCCAACTGTAAGTTCTATGGTTGGCAGCCCTAAAATTCCATGGGTGGACACGAATTCTGCAGGCGGCTGTGAATTCATGGGTGCCCACTAATTCTGCGGGTGCCCAAAAATTCTCGGTTAATTCCGCTGGTGGCCGTGATCTGAGAAACCCGGAAAACTTGGGGCCTTGTTTATAAGGCCCTTGTCACTCATTAACAGTTTATTTTCCGTAGTAGGTAACAGTAGCAAGACCTTTTCACCTGGCTCAAAAACTTTTCTTTTACCGCTGCAACAGGGCCCCCTGTTATGTGTTTAAACCCTTGTCATAAATATGAATATGTGCAACCCTCCTTTTCCTTTCACTCTTTCCTTTCCTGTTATTTTTCTGCCTTTCAGGGTGGCCAACCTAGCAATCTCAAAACTCTTTGCTCTCCTAATTCTCTTTGCCCCTCTTTATGCACACAGCATTATGCTCCCCGATTGCAGAGCTAGGAAATAGTGTAAGTCATGCTTTATTGTTAATGTCTGGTGCCCTCAGCTTAAGAAGAAGTGTAGTGCACATTTGTGGGGCACCAAGCTCCAGAACCGCTGCTGCTGAGTGCAGCTTCTTTGACTTATCGCCTCCAGTCACGAGGGACAGCGCTAGTCGCGGAGTGTGACAGAGCAATCCTTTTTGGGAAGCGGGTTGCTCCATGTTGGTGTAGCCGCATATAGCAGCTGAATATACGCTCCTTGTTTGGAGCAAGTAAAGAATGATTGCTTTGGAGCAAAGGCATGCTCAGAAGAAAAAGCAGACTGCCGTGCTAGTGGCAAGATCAAAGTCACTTGCATACTTGACTGCCAGCTAGTGAGATACTATGGGCAAGGGTAACTGTAAGCCCCATAGTGTCTAGAATAAAGTGTACCCTGTACAGAGCAGCCGTAGAGATATGTTGTGATTGAGGGTGTACATGAAATAGAATGATGAAGCCTGTGATGTCACGGCCTATGGAAACTCCCAAATTATGTAATGTCATGGCCTATGGAAACTCCCCAATTATGTAATGTCACAGCCTATGGAAACTCCCTAATTATGTGATGTCACAGCCTATGGAAACTCCCCAATTATGTGATGTCACGCCTATAGAAACTCCCCAATTACGTGATGTCACGGCTCTGGAAACTCCACAATTATGTGATGTCATGGACTATGGAAACTCTATAGTTATGTAATGTCATGGCCTATGGCAACTCCCCAATTATGTAATGTCACGGCCTATGGAAGCTCCCCAATTATGTAATTTCATGGCCTATGGAAACTCCCCAATTAAGTAATATCATGGCCTATGGAAACTCCCCAATTATGTGATGTCACGGCCTTTGGAAACACCACAATTATGTAATGTCACAGCCCATGGAAACTCCCAATTATGTAATGTAATCACAAGGAGCCTTAAAAGGCTCACCACTAGGGAAGGTTAGATAGTCTAATCAGTCTAGTACTGACAGTGACTAGGGCAAGACCTACAGTTGGTGTGTGTGACTTTCACACAGATTACTTGAGAAAAGTATTCACTGGACTATCTGGTTTGAAGCAAGCGCAGACTCTGCTGAAGGAAGCAGAGGTCTGAATTTCTTTATGCAGGACTAATTATTCGACTTTTTATTTCTGTAAATATTTGTATTTGTCCGAAAATAAATTGATGAACGCATTTGTGAGTTTTTATGCACTTGATCCCTGCTTTGTTGTGTCAGTTATTATCCCACACGATCACAGGTAAAGATTAGACATTGAGAGTCTCATAACTGTAATGACACAGACCTAATAATTGCTTTTCATCTGGATCCATACTATGTTCTGTCTGATGACCTGTGCCCACTGGTTGTTGTTTTTCAATAAAACAAAGTTAAAAAAAGAATGAATAAATCTTCATCATTGCAACCGGTTCTCACACTAGAAACAGTTGGGTTTTCCTCAATGGTCACAGTTACTAAGACAGCCTAGAAAACAAGTTCCAAGACTTGCAAGGCACTTTCCAGACCCATGCGGTTATTGGTCAGTTACTGCACTGGTCTGGATAGCTACTGACCAATCAGATCACTGGATTTGTCTTGCCCTTTATAACTTTTGTTTTATCACTTTCGCCTAGTTGCTGCCTGCCTTATATTGTGTTTTTATGCACTATTTTTATTCTCTACATGTTTCATGCTGTCTGCATTTTCCCCTTGTACCCTTCCCCGGATTGCACCTGGAAACAAGCCTTGACTCAGTGTGCCTTTCCCAGTCACCAGATGTAACTAAATAAATAAATCAAGACAGGCTTTGATTGAAAGAAGTCTTTGCAAGACTCAAATGAATTAAAATTAAATAACTGGTATTTATTTACTTAATCTACAGTTTGTCATTCTTTCCTTTTTAAATGGAAGTGATTTGTAATTTGTACACATTTATTATTTATGGCTTTAAATATTAATTTGGATCAAGTAATCACATGGCATGAGATAACTATTTAAAATGGGGTCACCACCAATGAATGCCACATCCCTGAGTAAGAGGAGTAGTTGTTTAAGCACTGGGGCTGGTACAAGGGCGGTCTGATGGTGCGTACACTAGCAGTTTATATTTGTTATTTTTCTGGTCAACTTTGTGTAATGGTTAGAACACATGGGCCAGAATATCTAAATGGGTTTAGCGATTGCTAAACAGGTTAGCGACTCGATAACACCACTTTGCGGGCCCAATGCATGAAGGGATGGGAAAAATGCCATATTGGATGGCATGGCTGAGCGAGTCACTAACTCATTAGTGATGGGCCCTAAAATATGGTGATGCGACTATGCAAAGCAGCTGATAGTACTTTGCATATATGCGCACCTGCATACTGGCATGTTTGAGGAGGCGGCACCCATCAGTGCTGCACTCATTATCACCCTCTAAAACCAGTCCTTATGACCTCTGCCCCCAAGCACTGTCCCATTACCTGAACGGCCTGATAGTGGTATATTCAGTATCTTTGGTACCCAGTGGTCCCCTGAACACCCCTGACTGGCATATTGTCATAATCCCCAGTGTCTAGCATTCCCCACCCCAAAACACCCCGACTGTCATACTACCATAATTTCAGTTGTCTACTGCCCCGAGCATCCCTAACTGTAATACTTACATTATCCCTGGTGTCTAGTGGTCCCTCCTGTCCTTCCCAAACATCCCCAACTGTAATATTTGCAGTATCTCTAATGTCATCATACCTGCTGCCTCTGCTTTGAATCCCCCAAACCAAACCTGACACCACCAGATCCTAGTCCCTCCACATGACTGGCACAGACCCTCTGCTCACACTAAGGCTGGCCACTGACTGAGAGTTCCTGATTGCATGCCTGCTGTAATCACAGCTGATTACAGTAGGTACATGATTGGGAACTGTCAGTTGGTGGCAGACCATGGAGGGGAATAGAGGGTCTGTGCTGGTCACCATGGAGGACTAGGACCTGGGGAATGGCAGGTGATGGGTTCAGGTGGAATTTGTAGCTGAGGGGCAGGAGAGACCACTGGACATCAGGGATTTATTTATTTGAAAACTGGGAAAGGCACACTGAACCAAGGTTTGTTTCAGATGTGACCCAGAGGGAGTCAGAACAGGAAATATAATAATAAAAGCATACACAGTATCAATGATTAGTACAAGTAAAGTGCAGAGCACAATTTAACATAGTACAAGTGCAAATAAACAAGTAAACAGAGCTAAGCAAAGGTACAATGAACGGCTTATATGCAAATAAAGAGACCAAAGCAGGTGGAGGATGGCAGTGCATTTGTAGACTAGGAAGGAGGTTTATACATGCTGAGGTAGAACCCAGGAGGAAGTCCAACCTCAGAGATGGTAGGGGCTCCAACACGGGAGTATCAGGAAAGGGCTCACAGGGGCAGGGAGGAGCTTTATTTGGTGCTTTAGGAGCCAGGAGGGGAGAGATTGAGAGAGGAAGGAGCAGGTTCCAGAGGGAGGGAAGGCTAGGAGAAGACTGACTGCCCAGCAGAGAGGATTGAGGGTGCGGAAAGGAGAAGGTGCAAAGATACCTGGAGTGGTGTGAGTACAAGGCAGACAGAATGGGAGAGAGAACTGAGGACAGGCTAAAGGGCAGGGACCCAAACCAGTATTTAGAGAAGGATGCAGTGGGACTGATGCAGTGAGGGTACAAGGATGATGGATAGAGAGGAGTAGAAGGAGCAGTGGTGAGTTTGAGGTGGGTCTGGACTAAAGCAGCAAAATACAGTACAAGGGGCATCCAATTTGGCATGGAAGAGGAGGGGAAGTGCTGTAGACCACATCCAGATAGTCAAAGGCCAGAAGCACCATCTTGGCAACAAGCCCCAGTGGACCTGAGGAGACACACAGTCCCTGTCATGGTTCAAGTCACCAAGTTTGGGGCAAAATTTGGAGTGAATGGCATCAATGTGAGCAGAGAAGTCAAGTTTATTATCTAGCCACACAACAAGATACTTGAAGAAAGAAACCACCTTGAGGGAGGTGTCATCCAGAGTGGAAAAGACAGGGAGGGGAGAGCCTGGCCAATTCCTGACTGGTGCCAAATGTCATGGACTCTGTTTCTTTACAGTTGACTGTGACAGGGCTGAATAAGACCCTGTCCCATTTGTTATGTAGAGAGATTTGTTATGTAGAAAGAGTTAAACACAAGGATCTGTTTTATCCTTTTCTGTTCTGTCTCTTGTCATTCTGACTGCGCAATCAAATTTTCTTGTGAGACCTAGGAACTGGCCACTCCGACAATCCCACTATTCCCACTCCCCGCCATCTCTCTACCACCACTTGCTATTTCTATCTTTTTTCTCCCTTGCATATCTGAAGTTATAAAATATGTGTAAATATTTATATGGAGGTGGGATCCCTTGGTTTAAAAATATATGTAGTTATATTGTCGAACTGACTGCAAAAGCTATTTGGAACTTAGGGGTTAACCTCGAATGCAATACTAGCTCTTTTGCAGAAGCTGTCAACAGGTGGTCAGTTCTGGGACACCGTGTACTGTTTTGTTGCACCTGCAAGAAAGGAAACTGACAAGAACATTTTCTGAAAAGAGAATGTTCTGTTAATCTAGTTCCCAGACAGAGATTTATAAAAGATCAGCAATGCTTTTGCTAGAAAGAGAGAAAGAGAAAGAGAGAGGGAGAGCAAGACTGAAACATGCAATTAGAGATATCCACAGATGAAGGACTTTGTTTTCTGTGTTTGTACTACCTTTGTAATAGTTATATTGAACAATTTTATTTTTATTTTACTGTTATTGGAAAAATAAAATGCTACTTACAAATGTTATACCTTCTCCTGGTCTTCCTATGCTTCCTAACCTGTGCCTTGATGACATTGACCCAGAGTTGGATGGAGGGAACCAGTGCAGAACGTTGTGGAAGTCTTGCTGGAGCAAGCCTTCAACCATCATGATCGAGGGGCTGGAGGTGTAGATAACCGTGTAATCTGCATATATGCCTTTCTGATTTGAACTAAACTTGGGGTATCCTCATGGAGGCAATTACTTCCTCTGTACTTGTTTAAATTAGATGGTTATTTTGTATAGGGTGCTTTCGGTTTCTTCTGTGTAGTCATGGAAGAGGAACCATTTGTAATTAGAGGTCAGCCTATAATCTGAACTTCACTGTAATTTTTTCAATTAATCATATGTTTTTTTTAATTCTTTTATTCTTTGGTAACTGTGTAAGGCACACTAGGCACAAATGCTTGTTTTCAGGGTGACCTGGAGCACTGAGGAGGTTAAGTGACTTGTTCAGTCACACACTATGCAAGTGGAGGTTGTGGGAATCCAGCCGAGGTCTGTTGGATGTACCAAGCTCATTTACAACTCATTACCTAACCTCTAGGGCTATACTGCCAGTCCCAGCGCTTACAGGGGCTTTCCAATCTGCTATTTTAGGGCTTGCAGGGTGACCCATCTGCATGTGATCACTGCCATCAGCCCCTAAACAAGTATCTTGCTTTGGGTGATCTGGTTTCTGCTGGAGGGAGACTCAGGGCTGTATTATGATGGCCTAACTTCCCTGCCCTGTTAAGTAATTTTGTATTGTTTGTCTCACTATCTGGCAGTAATCCACAATAATTGGACAGGTCCAAAAGATATGGAGGTGATCTACCCTATTTCTACAATTTCTCCAACATAGTTCTATATTTGTTATTTATTTATTTATTTATTTGTTGTTTACTGGATAAGGTACACTAAACAAGTAAATGGCTATTGTCAGGTACAACCTGGGAGAGCACATCAGAGTACAACACAAGAGGAATATGTGATACAAATAGGCTGGTTACAACTTACAAATGATAAACAATGAAGTTGTGTAACAAGCATGGAGTGGAATGCAGAAGTATGCAACCAAAACATACATATATGGATATGAACTGTTGTAACATATCACTGTGCCCTGTATGGCCCCAAGGATGGCTCTGTCCTTATGCAGCCCAGTCCTACTCCCTGGGTTGTTTTATTGATAAATGGCTTACATCTTTCAAACTGCCCTTTCCTCCCCCATGCCACATAAGGTCTACTCACTCAGATCCAAATGTCGCTGTCCTCCTCCAAGTTCCCAGGTGCTCACCTAAATGGGGAACAGGGTCACGGTCTTTGCACTGAAATTCTGGAACTCAATTCCAGCTGAGATTCAGAATCTTCCCATGCGCAGGGTCTTCAAAGGTGCACCCTTCAGGCATCTAAAGGGGTTGACTTCTTGCCACTGTGCTGCTTAATGCCTTTGCTCCTCATATCATGTATTTTGTTGCCTTCACATCATGAAGATTAGACAAAGAGGCTGCTCCAAACCCTATTCCACGGTGCTGGAAACATAAGGGTTCCAACAAAGAAAAGTAGCTTAGCACTGCCAAGAATCAACACTCCAACAAACGTACTTTACATTTTTTTTTTCATTGGTAAAATAAAACTGATAACAATGCAGCATGGTGACAGATATGACAATAACTAAATTTTCACGCTGACACTTAACACTTTGTCACCCTGCTGCATTTTATCAATAAAAGTGAAACATTATTTTATGTGGTGCATTTGTTGGGTGTTGTTTCTTCATGGGTGCTTTCATGTTAAGCCTATGCATTACTTTGCCGATTGTATATTAAATTGTCTTTTTATTTTGCATATCCATGTATACAAATTACTTGAACTGTTCTTTCCTCCTGTTGTATGTTGTTTGCCTGGCCTCTGGATATTTTTCTGTACAGAGTTTCAACCTGTGCTTATTATTGACACTGCTGTATCCTCTGGGGTCATGCCTGAAAATAGGCATTTACTTGCCTAGTGGACCCTAACTGGTAAACAAGAACTAAATAAATCATGCTTAGTGAAGGAAGGGGTTTTGAGAAATCTGATAATCGCTTTCCATTTACACTCCCTCCGTGAGTTGCTAGCTGTTGTTTTGTGAGCTTCTTCCATATTATCCTCCATTGGGGCAAAGTGATTGGCATCTATATTTCCTCCTGCCATTTCAGTTGTAACTGATCTGCCTGTTACAGTGTTTAGATTTTCCAATTCCCCAGGAACTTAGTAATGAGATTTTTGGCAGTTCTGGACTGTGCCGCCTATGTTATTGTCTTCATAAGTGATATCACAGAAGAACTGGAAAAGAAGGTATGCCTTTTGCAGATGATGCCAAAATCTGTAGTAGTGGAACAAGGGTGGGGTGGGGGAAGAGATGCTGTTAAACAAAAACAGGGGCAGCCACCTGCACAGCAGCAGTCTATAGACCACCAACCCAGGTGGAAGAGACAGGGAACAGATGCTTGCCATCCAAAGAATGGCAGACAAGGGGAGGTGATGTTGGTTGAAGACTTCAACATGCCAGAGGTGGACTGGAGCCTCCCACCAGCAGCATCAGGAAGGAGCAGATTTATCCTGGACTCCTTCAGGAGCCTTCCTTAAACAACTGGTCATGGAACCAACTCGGCAGGAGGCAAGACTGGACCTGCGTACTACAACGGGAACAGTGTGACGGGGTCACAGTAGGGAAGCACCTGGAGAACAGTGACCACCGGACACTGTGTTTTGAAATAACTGAATGGCAGATCCTGCCACACTAAAACAAGTATCCTAGACTTTAGGAGGGCAGATTTTGGGAGAATGGGGAAGAAATTAGGGTGGAGGAACAGTGGGCAGTATTTAAAAAGTACAGTTTCATACTTACTGTAACTGTAGATCTTTGAGAGGATCTCTTGCAGCAGATACTACCTTTGGGAGTTCGCCAGAGGGTGTTCTTGCAGACAGTCACTTTCTGCAGCAGTGCCTTATGGGGGCGCCACCCATCATGTCATCACCCTGCCAGTATAAAGGAAGTGGGCAGCCCCAGTATCCTCAGTTCTCCGCCAGCTACTAACTTGCTGTAGCATGGCTCCGAGGGAGAACCAGGGAGATCAGTGGTGCCCCTCTTGTAAAGAATAAGAAATTGCTCTGCCAGAGAAGGAGGGGAAGGAGGGAATGTACCTGTTGCAAGAGATCCTTTCAAAGATCTACCATTATGGTAAGTATGACATTGTACTATCTTCTTCGAGGGTATCTCTTGCAGCAGGTACTACCTTTGGGATGATTCCCAAGCAGTCCTTGTAAAGGAAGGAGGTCTCATGAAAGAAGTCCTTGTAGGACAGCATGGTCAAGGCGGTCCTGCACTTGGATATGATGTCTAAACTGTAATGCTTTGTAAATGTATGAATAGTGGACCATGTAGCCACGCCACGATCTCTGAGATAGAAACTCCTTGGAAGCATGCGGCTGAGGCTGATATTGCCCTGGTCAATGTGCATGAATATTCCCTGGCAGAGGCTGTTGCACTTTTGTATAACAGTATGTGATACAATTTACCAGCCAGTGTGACACAGGGGCATAGCTACAAGGGTGCAGGGTGCAGTGGCACCTGGGCCCATGAGGTTTGAGGGGCCCAAATAATAATTTTGTTGTTTATTCAAACTGGGAGGGGCCCTGTAACATTGCCTTGCGCCCAGGCCCTCTGGGAATTTGCTACGCTACTGGTGTGACAGTGTTTGCTTTGCTACTGGAAGACCTTCTTTTGGGAGGCAAAGGCCACAAAAACTGATCTGATTTTCTTATAGGTTGGGATCTTGAGAGATAAATTTTAGGATATGATGAATGTCCAGTGTATGGGGTAATTCATCTCCAGGATTGGCATGATCGGGAAAATAAACTGGTAGATTTATAGACTGGTTCAAAGTAAATTCAGAGACCACTTTTGGCAGAAAGGTGGAATTGGTGTACAAATACACTCTGTCTTTATGAAGGATCAAGTAAGATTCTTTACATGTAAGTGCCTGTAACTTTGGGATGCATCTCGCTGAGGTAATGGCTACCAGGAATAATGTTTTTCCATGATAGGTAGTGCATATCTGTCATTTTGGCTGGCCCAAATTACTCCTTAGTGAGCTGTTCAAGTACAAAATTAATGTCCCATGGAGGTATTGGGCATTTGATAGGGTGTTTTGTTATGTAATATCCCTTTCGAACATCTTTGTAAGGTCCATTTGAGCTATTGTCTTATTCCTGATAGATTCATGGAAAGCTAAATAGCAACTAAGTGAACCTTAATGGAAGAGTATCTCAGGTTTTGTGCTGATCGATCCATTAGCTATTCTAGGATCTCTGAAACCGGACATGTAAAATGATTGAGAGATCTCTGTGTTGCCCAGATGGCAAATTGCTTCCACTTGACTTGATAGCATTTTCTGGTGGAAGGTTTTCTGGCTGCCAACAAGATTTGTGCCACTTTATCAGAGACTTTATGCCACTTTCTGAATGTGTGTTCAGGTGGCATGTGGTGTAGTGACCTTAGGTTGGGGTGGAGAATGGCACCTTGTTGAGTTAGGAGGTCCAGTGACATGGGAGGGAAGGGATTCTGTGAGAAGCTAAATGGTAGTGCTCTGAACTGACAGTGTTTTCCTAGCAGTTTGATGTGAAGGTACTTGCGATGTGCGGGTGAGTGAGAGTATGAAGGTAAGCATTCTTCCTATCCAGGGCACAGAGCCAGTCCCTGATGTAATAGGGAAGTGTGGTATTCAAGGTGACGTTGATTTACTGGTATTGGTTGTATTTCTCTCTTTGCTTTGAGAGATTGCAACTTCTCCATCAGAATAGAGATGTAACTGTTTGTGGCGTGTGTGTTGGTGGACACTCTGTTAGTTCGAGACGTGGCCAGATTGTATTATCTGTAACACCCAATCGTCCATAGTGATGTTTTTCCTGGCTCTATGTAGCAGGAAAAGTGGCCCCGGCCTGTGGAGGAGGGCATGGGGGCAGGGCAGAGTCAGTTGAAAATGGTGGAGCCACCTCTTGTAGAGGGGTGGAACGTCCACCTATGAGAGACAGCAGAGGCAGGTCTGCTGGAGGCCTGTTTTATTTTCCTCTATATGCCAGTCTCCCAGATCCGCATTGACGTTCAGTGCATCTAAATTGATACTGATGATAGTATTTTGGCTGTCCTGTCCCTGGGGGCATGGTACATGCCATGGACTGATCTTAGTATGCAGTCAGAAGCTTGTAGGTTATCTAAGATGGTCTTAGTGGTTGAGCCAAACAATTGTTCCCCATTAAAGGGTGCATTCATAATGTTTTTGTTGAATGTCTGTGTAAAGCCTGAAAACCTAAGCCATGCATGACGTCTTCAGGCTGACCCCAATGGCAGAAGATCAGGCAGAAGTATCTGCTACATCATAGGCTGTTCTAAGCGGTGGTGTGAGAGGCTACAGCCAGTATTAAGGGTGGTTAGTAATTGTTCTCTTTCCTCAGACTGAATAAGTTTATTGGCTATTCCGTGGCAGCTGCCCAAAGGGTCTTGATATTGTAACATATGGCCCATATAATTGATGGCCCTAATGTTCAAAGTGGCTCCGTGATACATTTTCTTCCCATATAGTCCAGCCATCTGGATTCCTTATCTGGGGAAAGGATTTGCTCATATGTTTCGGTTTCTTGGTCCTATCATGTGCTGCATTTATTACCACTGTCTGTATGTGGTATGGATGCAAAGTAAGCATGGTCTATAGGTGCTTGGTAAAGGTGGTCTGCCTTACGTGGCACTGGAAGGGTACTGACAGGTTTTTGTCATGCTGTTAAGATCGCATCTTGATAGGATGGAATGATAGGTGGGATCACTATAGCTGGGTCTTCTGGGAGCTCCAGATAATCCACTAGGTTCTGGCATTGTCTGTCAGGTTCTTTTGTAGTGAAACCTATAACTTTTTGTATTTGAGTCATAATTTCTAGGAAAGTTTGGTCATCAGGGGGTAACATAGGAGTGAAATGGTCCTGATGGATCTGATGGGTATCCTTGCATAACCTGTAGTACAGTTTGTACCACTTTGGTCTCTTGTATCAGAAATCCTGCTCCATCACTGGAGACTGAAAGGGGATGATTTGTAATGCCTAAAAGAAGCCGTCAATGGGGGCAGAGCAGTCCTGTCTGGAGGAACACTGGCCTGTCGATGGGGCTATGTAGCAGCAGTGTTTGTTGGTGGCCATATCACTGAAAGAGCTGCAATGAGTGCCATCGATGAGAGGACTGGACAAGTCATCGTTGATGAGGACTTCCCTCATCGGTCAAAGTTTAAGAGACCACCGTCGATGAGAGGATTGGGAGAGCCATTGTCGACAAGAACTTTACCTCATCAGTCAAAGTTTTATATGCCACCATTGAGAAGATGACTGGGAGAGCCATCGTCGATGAGAACTTCGCCTCATCGGTCAAAGCATTAAATACATCATCGACCAGATGACTGGGAGAGCCATCATCATGAGAACTTCGCTTCATCAGTCGAAGCATTAGACACCACCGCCGATGAGAGGACTGGGAGACCCATTGTCGACAAGAACTTTGCCTCATCTGTCAAAGTTTTATATACCACCATCGATAGAACTTTGCTCATTGGTCGAAGTTTTAGACATACCGTCAACGACGTGTGTAGCAGAGGACATCGCCGATGAGTGGGAATGTTTGCCTTCTGTAGAAGGAGGTTCGTCAATAAGAAATGACTCCATACTTTGAAGCTGTCGATGATGAGTCATTCCTGGTTGAAGTCCCTGCAGATATTGAAGGTACAGAAAGGAGGAGAATGGCAAGCCATTCTAGGTCTTCTATGTCATTGACAATGATGCACTGTCAGGCTGGAAAGCTTCTGTGCTGCAAGCTGGTAGATGTAATGGGAATACCTTCCCGCTTTGTTTCTGGAGCTGGCAGCCTTGTTTTATTTTTATAATCCCCCTTTTAAGTCTGTTGCGCAACAGCTATATTTTTATTTTTCAATCCTTTTTGTGAAAACAACTACCCTGCTAAGCGTGTGTGTAGATTGGCCACCCTACATATTACGCTTGCTTAGAGTAGTTGTTCCATTGTTTACCGCTAGCTCCTCGAGTCAAAGCGCACTTCTCCCTTTCGTACGGTATTGTATGGTAGCGAGTGTTGTTAAATGTCCATATTCCTGCCACCTTTATTTGAAAAGGTGTCCATTCTTTAGCTTCTGTTCTGTTGAACAGAAGATTTACTTTCAGTCAAATTGTTTTTTTTTTTGCTTCCACCTCGCTGAACATGCGAACATTCGAGGTGGAATTCCTGTGTAGTGAAATTACGCCCTTCTTCTGATTGTTTTATCTCCTGCCAGCGTGCCATTTCTCGAATGTGCGAGGGTCTAAAGTTTTGTTGTATTCGTCAAGGTATGACCGAGGGTCCGCTTTAGTAAATAAAGAGTTTTATTTTTATTAGGAAATCCCGGTCAGTATCTCTTATGCTGGCTCCAAGCGTGGGTTTTAAACGCGCCTGCTGTTAAGCCAGCCGTTGTATTGCAAAGGCTGACGCCTCGCAGTTCGGCATTCCCTTTCAGTCAATAGTTTGCAGTTCCTAATGCAGCACAGTGAATCTTTCCTTCGTATAAAAAATGAATGAATTGAATATAAAATGAATGAATAGTTTATTAAAGATATGAGAATTCTCGGTTACATCTTTCAAAGAAATGTATTGAAAGAGTGTTTAAATGGACACTGGATAAAGTATTGGATAATTAGACCCTCTTGATAAAAGTAGATAAAACTTGGGGTTTGTTTAAGTCCCTATGTTATGTTTAATATGTATTTGCCTTACTTGAACTCCTGAACCTCTCTCTCTCCCTTTCTTCTTCCTGTCCCTTCTTCTTTCTTTTCTAAGAGCCCCGCCGCCCTTTGAGTTAATATTTATAGCCTATCCTAATGTGGGAGGAGTTTAAAGTGTCAAACTAACTTAATGAGTTACAGAAATAAAATTCAGAGTAATGGTTATGTTCCTATGAAGTGAATGAATATATCTAATGTATGTAAGAATAAAAGAAAATTGATTTAAACAAAGATATACTCCTGCTAAGCCCAGGGAGGGGTTACAAGTCATGTGACCACCTCCTTATAAAAGAGTTCAATTGTTATTTAGAGTCAGTCTTGTGTTGGTCTCGAGATGTCAACATCCTCTAGCTTTTCTAGAGCTGCATCTATGTTACTTTTGGAGTTTTGATTTTATTTTGTCGTTAAAGTCCGCTGATGTTTTATTTAGTACTATGTTATTCCAATAAATATTTGGACGTCTGAGTGCCACTGTCTACAACTGAGTTGTGTCTTGTCTTCTATCTCAACACTTCCACAGTAGACAGCAAGAATAGAACTGAGGAAACTGGGGCCACCCATTTCCTTTATATTGGCAAGGAGTGATGACATCACAGAGTGGTGGCCTCTGCTAGACACTGCTGGAAGAAAGCGACTGTCTGCAAGAGCCCTCTGGTGAGCTCCAAAAGGTAGTACCTGCTGCAAGAGATACCTCTAAGAAGATCAGGATAGCAAGGAAACACAATTATGCATTAAGCAGGTTAGCAAAGGAAAAGGAAGAGGAAACCCCTTATGGTATTCCAAGGAGGTAGGAGAAAGTGAAAGCCAAAAGGATTGTATCTAGCAATACAAAATGGCAAAGGCAGAAGGGGATAGGGAGAGGTACTAGGAGAAGCAAAGGTAAGCAGGAGGGCAGTAAGGAAGCCAAAGCTCAGACAGAGGAGTGCATTGTGAAATCAGTGGTTAGAGTATAAAACCTTTTGCAGGTATGTAAATGAAAAAGGAAGGCGGGGAGTGAGCCAGAAGGGGAGTACAAAGGGGAGGGCACAGAATGAATACAAGTCCTTTCAATGGGAAAGGGTCCTAAAGAACTGGAAGGATAAGAGTTGATAAACTATGGGCAAATGGTGTACCCTAGGGTGCTGAGGAGCGTGAGAGAAGTGGTGGCTAAACCTTTGGCGACCCTGTTTAGCTGATCACTGGAAACAAGTGAGGTGCCCAAAGATTGGAGAACAGCTGATGTAGTCCCCTTATACAAGTGTGGGAACAGAAAGAAGCGGAAACTACAGATCAGTCAGCCTTACCTCAGTAGTGGGAAGATTATGGAAACACTACTGAAGAGAGATTAGTGGAACACCTTCTGGCCAATGTATGGCCAAAGTAGTAGACCAGGGAGGGCTATGGGCATGGCTTACCTAGATTTTAGCAAGGCATTTGATACAGTCCCACACAAAAGATTAATACACTAGTTAGCCAGCCTTGGAGTGGGTCCCAAGGTGGTAGCCTGGATAAAAATTGGCTAGACAACAGGACGAAAGGGTAGTAGTAAATGGAGTCCACAGTGAAGAAAGGAGGGTCACTAGTGGGGTACCTAGGGTTCAGTACTGGGACCGGTCTTTTTAATGTCTTTATAAGTGACACTGCAGAGGAACTGGAAGGAAAAGTATGTCTCTTTGCAGATGACACAAAGATCTGCAACAGGGTTGATACACCAGATGGAGTGGAAAGGATGAGAAGGGACATGGCAAGGTTGGAGGAATGGTCAAATGTATGGCAGCTCAGATTCAATGCAAAGAAGTAAGTAATGCACCTGGGAAACAAAAACCCAGGGCAAGAGTACACAATAGGGGTGAGATACTGACAACAGTAAAATGGAAAGGGACCTGGGGTAATTATATCAGATGACCTTAAGGTGGGCAAGCAATGTGAGAAGGCAGTAAGGAAGGCTGGGGGATACTGGGATGCATAGGGAGAGGCATCAATAGTAGAAAACAGGAAGTTGTTATCCCTCTGTACAGACAGTTGGTGAGACCCCATCTGAGATACTGTGCAGTCTCTGGAGACCCCATCTCCGCAAAACATAGACAGAGTAGAGGCTGTCCAGAGGAGGGCAACTAAAATGGTACAGGGTCTGCACCAGAAGACATAATGAAGAAAGACTAAAGGAGCTTAATATGTATACCCTTGAGGAAAGGAGGAGAGAGGACATGATAGAAACTTTCAAGTACCTCAAGGGAATCAACAAAGTCCAAGAGGGTGGCATCTTTCAGAAAAAGAGATGTGCAAGAACAAGGGGACAATTTGAAGATAGAGGGGGACGGCTCAGAGGTAATGTGAGAGTATTTTTCACAGAGAGGGTTGTGGATGATGGAACAGCTCCTGAGGAGGTCGTGGAGTCAAGAACAGTGAAGAGGAATTCAGAATGCATGGGACAGACATAAGGCAGTCCTAGTGGGGGTAGGAGGAAGTAAGCTGTTGGTTAATTAGGATCTGCAGCTTATCTGTTGAGGTGGGAAAATGGGCAGACTAGGTGGGCCAAGCAGTCCTTATCTGCCGTCACATTCTATGTTTCTATGTTAATGGTCTACAGAACTCAGGGCAGCATGGTTTTACTGGGGAGAGGTCATGCCAGACTAACCTCATTGAACTTTTCGACTGGGTGACAAGGGAGGTGGATTGGGGGCAGTGGACATGGCCTATCTGGACTTCAGTAAGGCCTTTGACACTGTGCCCATAAGAGGTTGTTAAACAAGATGGGCAATATGGGCGTGGTAGGACAGAAGTGTGGTGGGTGGGGAATTGGCTGGATGGAAAGACACAGAGGGTGGTGGTAAATGGTTGTCACTCCACAGAGGAAGGGTGATCACTGGAGTGCCATGGGGATCAGTGCTGGAGTAATGTCCTCTTCAACATCTTTATCAGTAACATTAAAGATAACCTAGAAGGAGAATTTCCCTGTTTGCTTATGACACAAAACTCTGTAAAAGAGTGACACACTGGAGGGAGTGGATAGGATGAGGAGAGACCTGCAGAAGCTTGAGGAATGGTAAAGGTGTGGCAGCTGAGATTTAATGCAAAAAGTGCAGAATAATGCACATGGAACACAAAAGCCCTGGAACAACATATCAGATGGGGGAGGATATAGCATGCTCCAAGCAGGAAAGGAACCTAGGGGTTATCATCTCTGATGGTCTAAAGGTTGGGAGTCAGCGACAAGGTGGCGGGTAAAGCAAACAGGATGCTGGAATGCATAGGCAGGGGCATTATCAGCAGGAAAACGGATGTCATAATTCCACTGTACAAGACATTAGTGAGGCCACACCTAGAGTACAGTGTCCAGTTCTGGAGGCCTTACCTACGTAATGATATAGACAGGATGGAGACAGTTCAGAGGAGGGCAACAAGACAGAACAGGTTTGCATCACAAGTCCTACAAGTACAGGCTGAAGGACTTGAATATGTACTCCTGGAGGAGAGGAGGGAGAGGGGATATGACAGAGACATACAAGTACCTCACGGGAGGAACAAGGTGCAGGAAAACACTATTTTTCAGATGAAGAGATGTTCCAGGACTAGGGTTATGGGATGAAACTGGAGGGAGGAGGTTCAGAAGTAATGTGAGGAAGTATTTCTTCATAGAAATGGTGGTGAAAAGTGGCACGCCTGCCAGAGGTGGTGGCTAAAACAATTAAGGGATTCAAGAATGCATGGGATAGGCATCAGGGATCCTAGCAGTTGGGTGAAGGGGACACTCAGTTCAAGATGTAACCCCCTACAAATGGGGGTTCCCAAAAGTCTTCCTTGAGATTGCCTAAATGCTCACTGCCAGGCTGGTGTCCTGCATTTTAGTAGTTTAAATGTATTGCCAGAGAGTGTCTGTATAGCCTCTGTGTACTGTCTCTTTAAGAGCTGCCTGGATTGTAGTCATAATTAATCTGAGAGGGAGCCCTGTTAGAAGATGTACTTGTTTGCCAATCATTTATTAGAATAGTAATAATATTGCAGTTTGTCTAACCTGCCTTCTTTGCAGCATGGACATTTCTGTTTATCTCCATCATCTTGGTCCTGGACTGCTGAAATGGGCCAATCAGTACCTTTGGAACTTTAAATGGAGCCTGTCCCAGGGGCTTTGTGGGAGCAAAATTCTGTGAATTCTAGTTTTGGGCTTTTGGCACCTAAATGAACCTGGAGGGGAGCCCTTGAACTGACTGACATATAAATCAGCCAACCAAACCTTTAGATCTTGGGGAAGTCCCAGGTTGCTTGCAGCTAGAGTCAGTCTGAACTGGGAAGTGAAAGTGTTAACAGCTTGAGTGATTCAGGCAGCAGCCCTGTGTAATTTGACAGGAGAACTGTGAAAGGGCTGAGTTTAGGCCTGCCTGTCTGCCTGCTGTCCCTGAGAGGAAACTGAAGTTTATTCGGACTGAATCTGAATTGTGAGGACGATTTAAGCCACAAACTGTGACCAGGTTTAACCTGAAGAAGACTGAAGATTTGCTGAATGCGATTGGCCTGTCAGGATTTCCACCCACCTTTGAACACCCAGTTTGTGCAGTGATTCTGTAATTGCGATCGGATAACAATCTGCCTGGTACAGTAGAATTTCTTACATGTAAATGTGCTGTGTGCTGTTAGTGGGTTGTGATTTGTTCCCCACTGTGTTGAACTGTGTTCTGCTTGCTGGAGCTGCATCCAGCTCCCACGCATGAATCCGTGATTCATCTCCATTGGGCCTGGGCTTTGCCATACTGGTCCAGCCAGACTACCTGCTGCACAGAGAAAGCCACTGACGAGAGACCTACCTGGGATCAGCCCCTGCTCATGCTTTGAACAGCAACGACACCTCAGTGATTTGTGTAGGCCCTGCTTCTCCTGGCACTCCAGTTCAACAACCTGCTGTCTTGATTTCATCCTGCCTGTGTCCTGTATTGGGTATCGTGAGTAAACATCAGGGTAGCTCCCTGCAACAACAGCTAAATCTAAAGTGTTGTCATCTGATTGCTTTGTTGTCTTTTCTGTCACGAACTGAGCCCTCTGGCTCTGGATTACAAATAGTGTGTTGTGCATGTTGCTTTCTTCCATCATAGGGCCCCAACCAGCTGCGAGTCTGCCTACCCTGGGCAACGCTCCTGGCTAACCCACCGCTTTCCTACCTGGGTACCCAGAGGTGACTCGCGAGGGACTCTGAAGTGCATGCATAACTGTCTGATTGATATAGCCTTTAGCAAATCAACCTGATTACGCCCTCCCTTGTTTAAGTCCCCTGAAAAATCAGATACAACTCTTTTGCATTTAACCTGACTGTGGTTCCAGTTTGTGCCAAGAGTACTGTAATGTTGCTATTTGCTGTGCATAACCTTGTTTTACAGGGGTCCCCAGGGTCGAGCTAGAGGAACCAGCCCTGGTGGTAAGTGCAAACAGTGTGGGTAATTGCATGGTGAATAAAGGTCATTATGAAAGTGATTATTGTGTATTGTTCAGGCCACTAGAAGGGAAAAGAGGGGGTTACAGTGTCCCAGAGGGCTGTGCCCAGGTTAGCTTGACCACTAACAACCCTGACCTCCGGGTGGAGGCACCCATTTCAGTACCCAGGCCCTTAACTCTAGCATTAGCCAAGCAGGCAGGGGTAGTACCTTTTGGGATAGCGCCACCCGGGTTACAAAGAGAAGCTTGAAGAGGCAAATTACATGGGCAATTGGGCAGACTAGGTGTGCCAAAGGCCCTTATCAGCCATCAGTATCTATGTAACTAGGTGGACACTGGGAGGGGGAATGCACAGGAACCTTGGAAAACTCAAGAGTGGTCAAGAACATGACAGTTGGGGTTCAAAGCAAACCACACTAAGACAAGGGTCCTGGACTTTAGGAGGGAGCATTTTAAAGAAATGGAGACTGCCTCAGCAGCAGCCTAATAGGGAAGATTGCCAGGGAGTGGTACAAGAACAGTGGAGAAAATTAAGGGAAGGCATAGTGATGGCAACTGGCCTCTGCGTAAAGTGAGCAAAACCGTGAGACAAAAAGATCATTATGGTACTCCAGGACAGTGGCCAGAAGGTGACAGAAAAAGGATGGCATTCAGGAGGTACAAAGACACACAGAGGGATGAGGAAAGGAAGATATACCTAGTAAAACAGAGGAAACAGGTAAGACAGTGAGGGAGCAAAGGTGCAAACAGAGGAAAGGATAGCCAAGGGTGGCAAAGGAGACAAGACTTTTTCCAAGTACATAAGTGAGAAGAGGAAGGCAAGAGGAGGGACACCGAGGATAAGCAGAACTGCAGAGGGAGACTGCACAGAGGAGGATCAGGAAAATTAGACATCCTGAACAAGTTCTTCTGCTCAGTCTTCATAGTGAAGGAGGGGCGGACAACCCAGGAGCAGCAGGAACACTGGGAAAGGGAATGGTAGACACAAGTCCATTTTCAGAGGAAAGAGTCCTGAAGGACTATGAAATCTGGAAGTGGACAAGGCCATGGGACTGGATGGGAGAAGAAACAGGGTGGGACCTGAGAGAAACATTTAAGTATGACAAGGGAATTACCACAACTCAGAAAAAATCTCTCCCAGGAAAACAAAGCAGCACGTAGAAGAGGGCACAACTTGCGCCTGGTAGAAGGCAGCAACTCTAGAAGTACTTTTCACTGAGAGAGTGAGGACCCAAGGAACAGCCTGCTACCAGAAGTGGTGGCATCAAAGACAGTAAGGGAACTCAAAGTTGGCTGGGACAGGCAATGTGGGCAACGGGGGCAATGTAATGGTGTTGAGGGGGGCAGAGCTCCCCGTAAAAAAACAGTAGTTTACTGTTTGCTTTGAGATTATTACCTCTCGTGTTTTTACCAAGTGGTATATTTGTTGTCACTGTTTTGACAGAGCGGTATAGTGCCTCGCTGTTTTTGTTTGCGACAGAATGAGCCTCGTGCCGATTTTCTACACTCAGTATGATCCACGTACTCAATGCAGCATCCTGCAGATGTCCAGTGTATGCAAACAATTCTCCCACTATCTGTAGGGGTCAAGAAATAAATAGGAAGGTCAATAGTTTGATTTAGTGTTCTGTCAGCATGACTTTTCATAGAAAATGAGAATTGGTACACAAGTAACCCTGTCCTTGCTTCTGGAATTAGTATATGAAACAACTAAAGGGAAAAAAATAGGGGCAGAACCAATAATAACCAGGGAAAATATTCAGACTATTCAAAATATTCAGTTCCTGTCTCTGCCTGGAAATGTCTCCTTGCTGACTTACCAACAGCACTGTCATGTTTTGTACATTATTAACTGTAAATTGTGCCTTTTGTCTGTTTTGTTCCTATTATACTGTGTGATATGTACCTCCCTCTATGTATGCTATGCAGATGATACCCAGCTCTACTCTCTTTTGCCGACCAGGATGAGCACGCTTGGTCTTTAACAACTGTCTGAAAGAAATCCAGGAGTGGATGGAGTCCGTTGGTTGAAGTTGAACTTGGAAAAGACTGAGGTACTGGCTGTGGAACTAGGTCATTGGATAGAGGGGTTGGGTGTTGGTGCGCCTCTGGAATTTTTCTTGGCAGCATCTCACTCCTGACCTCTGAACAGGTGCGTAACCTGGGGTAGTTTTTGATGATGGACTGACCCACATTCTCAGGTGTCAGCTGTTGTCAAAACTTCCTTTTATCATTTAGAAATATCACCAGGATTAAGCATCTGGTTCCGTCTGACGACCTTCCTACCCTGGTCACACCTTGGTGTCCTGGTGGCGGATTACTGCAACTCCCTTTATCTAGGGCTTTCTGGGGTTGAAATCCATCACTTGCAGCTGGTGCAGAGCGTGGCAGCACGGCTTTTGACAGGATCTTCACGATCCTGCCATAATACCAGTGCTGCGCACATTAATTTCAGTTGTATTTTCCAGGAAAATGATAGAATAGCTATAGCAGGGTCAGATTATCATTTTGTAACTTCAGGATTACAACATACAATAGATGACATAAAAGAATTGAAGCCCAAACTAGGCATAAAGTTCAGCCTAGCTTAGAGAATAGCACTGCCTCTCAGCAATGTATTCCTTATGGACTCAGTGAGGACATAACGTATTCTTTAAAAATCAGTATACAGTGAATTTACTCCATCCACCAAAAGAGGAGATGGCGTCGCCATCTACTCAAAGGATCACCTACACTTCTCGGCTCTAAACACAGATTCCATGACTCACTGAAAATCACTGCATGCCCTCCTTACCTTGGGGCTAAAAAGTGCACATCATTTGTGCCTACGACCCCTAACAGTGGATTCTCTGGTCTAGAGGAACTGCTAACCCAGGCGGTCCTTACTCTCTGGCAATAATGAAATGGTCATTTTGGGAGACTTAAACATAAATTGGCTAGGAAAGAACCAGACAACCTGCCGCAAGCTACAGGATCATAACCTGCATCAACTAATCACTGAACCCACCTGGACGCTCTTGTTCAAATTCAAGCTCCCTTATTGACTGGGTACTAACAAACCATTCTGGAGCATATCCTCACCACCCACACTCTTGCTGATGCTCTGCTGACCACGCCTTGTTTTTTGACTTTGGGGGTCAGCAGCCCCCTGCTAAGCTATGTTTCATCTCATTCCATAACTACGCCTAACCTAGACCACCAAAATTCCTTCTCAATTTTTAAAAACTAACTGGACCAGTCTTTACAATGCCAGAGATGTGCAGATAGCCCTTAACATATTCATTACAAAACTTTGTTGCCTTACAAGACCTTCACTTCCCCTTATGACTCGGCAAGTAAAGGGAAACATACAAGGTGGTTAAAAGGATTACTTACTAAACTGAAGAGAGAGATAAGTGCTGGAGCCGTTTCAAGTCCACTGCTCAACAATGTGACGACAACACTTACAGGCAACAAAAAAATGCTTGCAAAGGAAACAAGATCTGCAAAAGCTCCTACTGTAAAACCCTGCTAACTAGTGCCTTAAGTGACCCCAAAAGTTCTGGTCCCACATCAAAACATTCCTGGGTTCCTCTCACTCCTCCACTCCTTATGATGTGGTCCTGAATGGTACCCACTGCAACAATTCCCAAAACCATAGTCAACTACTTTAACAAACAATTCACTGACCATATTAGGTTTACTTCCTCCTTCCTGCCACTCAGACAAAGGACACCCCTGCTCGGTACTGCAAAGGGACAGTGACCCCTCCTTTCACTTTAAGGCCATTACTAGCAAACAGGTAATACAACTTCTCAGATCAATCTCGGATAGTACTGCCACAGGCTCTGACAGCATCGAACCCAGGCTGCAACACTTGCTGTCCCTCTCATTGCAGCCTTCTGGAAAAAAATTTTACCCTCCATGTGTCAAAGTTGTGCTCCTGACATTTGGAAGATTGCATGGTCACACCTGTTTTCAAGAAAGGTGATCACAAAGACCCATCTAACTACAGGCCTATAGGATACTATCAGTCCTAAGCAAAATCTTAGAAAAATTGGTTGCCTCGCAAACTGTTGACTTTCTTCTTAGACATGACCTCCTATCTAATGCCCAGCATGGCTTTCACAAAGGGCATAGCACTGCCACTGCCCTGCTCAAATTTACATCTGACACTCTCACTGCCATGGACTCAGGTCTCCTAACCAGGGTGTTTTGTTATCAACACGACAAAAGCTTTCAATCTGGTGGACCACCTCTTCTCCACCTTACAGACTATGGGCTTTGCCTCAGATGTCATCAGTTCATTCAGTAGTTACCTGACAAATAGAATCCAAGTCATAAAGTTCAATTCAACCTACTCTGATCAGGCGACTGTTAACATAGGAGTCCCTCAGAGCTCCATCCTGGGATCACTTCTATTCTCAATATTTATTAATATCTCCTCCAACCTCTCTTCCACCTCTCTCCTTCTCTATGCTAATGATATTGTTTTATACACCAGTATGAAAACTATTGACATCAATCAATGGCTCTCCTTGACTTCCAATGCATGCAGACCTGGCTATCTGACAACAAACTTGTCCTTAATGAAGCCAAAACACAGTCCTTGTTATTTGGTACGCCTGCTCAAATTGTGCTGCACAATGTCGAGTCTCCTGCCTTGATGGTTCTCCTGTCAGTTCTGTAACCTGTTTCAAGTACCTTGGTGTAACCCTAGATCAATCCCTTAGCTTTGAATTGCACATACAGAACACTTGTAACTCTGTTAACTTTAAATTAGGCATTGTGTACCGGACCAGCTATGCTCTAACCCCTCGGCCAGATTTACTTTTGCCAGAGGTATACTTCTACCAACCTTACCTATGGGTCAGCTACATATGATGCCTTGCCTAAATCTAACCTTCATAGGTGGGATGTTACATACAACAACTTATGTAGGTTTGCCTCCTCCCAAAGACTGACACACCACTGCCCCTTATACTGGATATCTCCCAGTGCAACTAGACTCATGCCCTCTGCTCCACAATTGATAGTATTGTGAGAACCCACCCCTAAACACTGACTGGGCTGCTCACCCTCAGTCCTCCAACTATGGTTTGCACTCGATTGACAAATCACTTCTAAACATGCCAAAGTGTAAACAGCCAAAGGTGCTTGCTTGCACTCTATGCCCTCCAAAATGGAACTCCCTCCCGCCTGAGCACGCCTGCATCCTCCCATGATGCCTTTAAAAGAGTACTCCGCTGTCATTTCATCTCATCAAGTCAGTGCTCCTGCTTTAATCCACCTTAGCACTATGTCCTCCCACTGCCATGCCTGCCATGTTAACCTGCCAAATGCCTAGATATTATAGGCTGCTACATTTCCTCACTCACCCTGTTACCCTCCCTCCCCAAACTTTCTACCTCTCTTTCTCTAAAACCAGCTTCCTCTCTGAGCATTACCACTAATCCAAACTCAAACTTCTCTACTTCAAGTCCCCTGCTGCCTTCCCACTTGCACTTATGAGCCTTACTCATTTCCTAGAGTCATACTGGCTATCTCTCCCTGGATTTACTGGTTTTACACTACCTGTAAATAGCTCATATAATTGCTGTTGACTGAATTTCTTCTACTGTAACCTGCCTAAATGCCATACTTCACTAATTGCTCTAAGTTGACATATCTTACGATGTTTGTATAAACCCTCTGTACCAAATAATATAACTTTGTTTTTATGTAACTGTTCTGTACATTGTACCCTAGTTTCATGATGCAACCCTGATATATGTTACTGTGTTTTGAATCTTCTTCTGTATTTTGCTGCTGTTTGTCACCTCTGTAATTGCTCTATAGTTCTCCCAGGTCATGCCTGAAAATAGTCATCCCTTATGGCTAGTGCACCTACCTGGTAAACAAAAACTAAATAAATAAATTTGGGATCCAGCTCAGGAGAATTCCTGAAATGGTAGACCTGATTTTAGTCCAGTTGCCATTCCAGAATCTAAACCAACAGAAAGAAAAAAAGTAGTAAAAAGAGGAAAACAAGGAGTAATGGCAATAAAATGAACTCTATTGTTTTAGTTTCAAGCTTTAATAGAAGTGAAATAAGGAAGATGGAACAGCTATAGAATATACTGCACAACCTGAAAGGGGAACTGACAAATTTCAACCTACATCAAACCCACCCATTGAACCTGAAACTATACTAAATGCTCAGAAGACTGAAAATATAGAAGATCAGCTTGGTAACCTAGAAAGAGAAATTAAACTATTACAGCTGGATTTAGGAATTAGCTCAAAGAGTCATAAGCAAGATAGTGTAAAAGCAAAGTGTAAGAAATGAAAATTACGCATCTACCATAATTCTTGATCTTCTTTGTATCTTCACCATTCATTACTGCTTGGGTTAGTGTGGAGGCGCGCACCGCTATCGGGAGGTTTTTTTTTTGAGTCGGTTCTAACGGTGCTGCCTCGAGCGACGATCATGTCATAGCGAGGGCCGCTAGGTGTCAGAGACCTCCTCCATCTCAGTTCTGGTAGCCAGAGAGGCAAAACAAAGGATAAGAAAAAGGAGAGCAAGGCAAGAGAGCTGAGGGACAGAAAAGGAAAGGATATAAACTGGAAGAAGGAATAAGCCGGTAGAGGCAGACAGAGGAGAGAGAATTCTACCCTAGGACTGCAGAGCCTCCTTTCCAGGGCGGCTCTGGGGAGGAACAGATAGAGAGAAAGGAAAAGAAGAAGAAGAAGAAGAAGAAGAAGAATAAGGAGAAGAAAGAAGGCATGTTGAGAGGGGAGAACAGTGCCCATAGAGGCATTGGTTGAGAGGCTTATAAGCTCGAGACTAAAACCAGGGAGCAAGAATCCCTGCTGATAGACTGAGAGAGGGTTCACTGAATCGCTTGCACAGATCGGACATAAAGGGCAGATTCTCTAATCTCTCAACATGCCAAGTCCCTACATCCTAGCTGAGAGCTCACAGACTGCCCGGCAGAAAATCTGTTCCGAAGAGAGAGCCCACCTAGGTAGGGGAATATGCCTCTTAGTACCTTATGAAGTGCTAACACAGAAGTGTATGGGAAGGATCATGCTGTACAAAAGGCAGCTCTGTATGAAAGGATAGAGTGGGAACTCAATCAGACTCCCTTAAGGCAAGGCAGAACAACGCTCCAAGGCTAGAAGTGCAAAGCACCAGCCAGAATGAGCTGAATAATAATAACACCTGCCAGGGGAATCTAATTTCTTTGAGGCCGAGCCAGGCACGGTCTCTTAAACTGTGAACTGTGTAACGTGATTAAGGTGCCCAGAGGTCACACCCTAGGGGCAGTCAGAAAGCGCCCTCAGAATAGGTGAAACACAGATCCTGTCCTGCTCTTCACCGTGAGGAAAAAGATCCATTCAATAAGAACGGAAAATAGAAATTTTTTTTTTTGGCATAAGGCCAAAGGGAGGGAGAGGAATGAGACGGGAGGGGGAGGCCACAGTAGGAAAGCCACTGAGGGAGGTGAGTGGTATCAGTAATGAATGGTGAAGATACAAGAGAAGATCAAGAATTACGGTAGGTACGTAATTTCATATCTTCCCTTGTCAATCTTCACCATTCATTACTGCTTGGGTGAGTACCAAGCTCCCCACCCCTGCAAAAAGGGGGGGTAGAAACTCTGAGGGAGCAAGACCCCAGCCCCTGTTGATGAGAAACAGAAGGGAAGACCCTGGGCTAATCAAGAGAGAAGCCTATGGGGAGAAGAGCTTGGAGGTGCCCCCGAGTACAGGGAGACGGAAGAAGCCCCGCAGAAGTCTCCTAGCTCTGGAGGAAAAGAGACGGTCCCCGGAAAGCAGAGCAAATCACCCTACGCCAGGCCAGGGTGACAACCTTGATAGACGAGCCATGCCATCCGCCTAATACAGATCGCTGTCCCTGCAAGCTTGGAAGCCACCCTCATTGGCCATAAGATGCCCTTGCTTGTGTCTTGCCAGCTCCAGGCCTATAGCAGAGGGCAATAGCTTGTCTGGTTTGCTCCATATCAGGCATTGATGCTAGATTTGGGAAAGCATCGATCACAAATGCCTACTGTAGGCAGCGTGATGGGCCTGATGAGATGCAATGCAAGACATCGCGAGAGGAAGAGAACACTCTTCACGCCCCCGTCGAACTGTAGAGAATCTGAGTCCGTGGACGGTCGTGAGCCAGGCGGCGGCACCCAGGAGGGAGTCTCTAGGTATGCCAAACCCGAGGGTGGGTTGGGGAGAGTACTAAGGATTCCGAAGGGCACAATACCTATGTTGGCAGTCTGCCGGGCTGGAGAAAGGGCGGCTGGCGAACTGCCAGGAACGGATAGACGCCTCCTGGAAGGAATAGGCCAGGATAGTACCACCAGTGCTGGGCACTGAATTTGCCAAGGAATTCACGCTGCCTCCCATTCAGTATTGTCTCGCCTAACATAGGAAATTAAGATCCCTCACCATCCTCGAAGGAATCGCTGATATTCAGTGAAATCAGCATCAGAGGAGAAATGAGCAGTGGGTTCCTCTCCCTCAGAGGAGGGAGACGAGGATGATGGAGAGCTTGAGTGTCCAGAGGACTCTTGCAGTGGTGGGGATAGGTGAAAACCTGCTCATTCATGCACCTAACATATGAGGGAAGGCCGCAGAGAACTTCTGAACGCCTCCCAGGATAACGGTCCCGTGGGACCGGACATGGCCTGGGAGAGTGGGGGTGGCTGCAGAGGAATGGGAGAAGGCACCTATGGAGAGCAACTGTCCTCTGCTAGGGCTCTGAATCTGGAGAACGAGCCCGAGCTGGCGGGATCCCGACAACAGACCAGGTCGCAAAACGGAACCCTGGGGATGCGAGCCTGGAAGAGCCCAGAAGGGATCTTCCCCATGGTGAACCTGGGACTGTATGGATCCAGAAGGGCAGCCCACAACAATGCCACCAGAAGGGTCCCCGGGTCCAAAAGGGAAAAACGGGCCCAGCGCCATGGCTCTGAGCCACACCCGGGGGGCGGGCATAGACCAACACCCTGAACCCTGCCCTCGACCCCTCGGACTCCGAGACGCCCTCCCTCCTCCTCGACCCCAGTGACCTCCCACCCCAAGGGGTGTAGCACCAGGGTTGGTAACTGCCACGCGCCCCCAGGAGGGAGAGCCCCTCCTCACCTCCACTTCATCACCCCACAGAGACCCCAGACCACCCCAGCCTGGGGGTCCTCAGGGAGGATGGCAGCAGGGACAGAGGAACAGGCGTGCTGGGCTGCCTAGCACCTTGTGCCACGGAGACCCTGACTCCAAGAGTCAGGTTGCCAGGATGGGTCCACGTCTGAATCATCAGCCTCCAAAGAGGAAGAGATCAGCTGGACCACAATACTAACAACCCCAGGGGTCCCCGGTGAAGCGGTGCTAGACGCGTGCGGATGGCCTCAGACCCTCGTGACACCTAAGCCCGCCCCCACGTGCCGGCCGTTGACCCACAGCACCGCCATCGGTGCTGGGACCCCACTCGGTGCCGCCAGAAGAGCGAACCAGGCCTGCGGTGTCGCGAATGGCGCCAGGCCAACACGGTGCTGCCATTGGCGCCATTCTTGATCACCGGCACTGCAAGCGGCGCGGATCGAAACAGAGCCAGAAAGTGGCGTCGAGGGTCCACCAATGCCGGGCCCAGCAGGCGCTGGACTCACACGGAAACCTGCACCTCTGAGGAGGTGACTGCGAGCGGTGTCCCCGCTGCGGCTCCGGGAGGACCTCGACGTTCCTCCGACACCGCAAAAGCTTCCTCTTTGGCAAGAGAAGATGAGGAAGCCTTCTCTCTGCAGACCATATAAGCCTGAGAGGTGACCCGGAGGAAGGGCCTAGAGACCTTACCTGAAATCCCTGGGCGGACGCCGTCCCCGAAAGTCGGCTGGGCCTTGCCGATCTTGAATGCGCGGACTTCTAGGACACGACGGTCCATGGAGAAACAGGCGCCGTGACGCATCCATATCGTGGTTGGGTCCCAGGCAATGAAGACAAACATCATGCCGATCCGTGACAGAAAAATGCCTGCCATAAAGGAGCACCCGGCGCATAGGAAGCGGCCCGCCCATCGACTTCACCACGTTTGCCCCAAACCTGACATGATGTGAAAAAATTTAGACTAAAACAGCAAAAGCTTACGCGCAGTCGAAAGTAGTAATAAACACAACGGTCTTACCGGTGACGTGTACGAGAAGCATGAGAAGTACAAGAAGGAGTCTGGCTTGTATGACGAGAAGGCCCAACTTCAACTATCCACGAGCAGGTGCAGCCTCGACGGTGGGAGAAACAGAACTGAGATGGACGAGGAGTTTGCGACACCTAGCAGCCGCCCTGGCATTGACGCAGTGCGTCACTCTCGAGGGCGGCGCCTGGAGCTGACTCAAAAAAAACTCCCGTGAGGGTGCGCGCTCTGGCACTAACCCAAGCAGCAATGAATGGTGAAGATTGACAAGGAAGATCAATGAGTGTAAGAATTATAAAAATCAAATAAATAGAAGATAAGGAGCAGAATGAGTCTATTTGTAAAGTGAAAGTTAACAGCTCACCTAAAAAGCAACTCCTTTTTGAGAATAACAGCTATAAAGAGGTGGCCACACATAAGTGGAGAGAAACTGAAAATATGTTTACTAAATATGCTCAGAAATTAATTGACATTGAATTAAAAGAGGAAGATATTATTGAAGCTAGAAAACACAGGATGGATGCCAAAATACATTAGAAGTTTTCTTGAATCACCAAGGATAGCCAATAATATTTGATATAATGGAGAGCTCCTTGAAAGGAAAGGATGTTATATTACCTTTTCAAATAGACAAGAATTTAATCTAAATGTAAAAGGTTGTTACAATAGGGAAAGTCCTGTAGTTTTAGACATGTTTGGTATGAGTCTTTGCCCATAGAAAATAATAGGAAATCAATTGGTTCATTGTGTAACCTGTTTAGCACTTTCCTTCAGATTAAACTGGGCAAAATGGTGTTATTAATGCAGAAAGAAAACTTGATTCTTCTCAAATAGACATCATGGTAAAGAATGCAGAAATAGCACAATCATTATTGAATAGAAGCACACTGCTAGATGCACTGGGATTACATCTAGTTAACCTAGCAGAGGTGTTCAGAGATCGATGTGAAGATCGATGATATGAAGCACACATTAAGCATGGGGCTTAATGTTTAGCTGCTGCCCCTTTAAGAGCACTTAGAACTGCATGTATCTAATTGTTGCACTGCCTCGCAGTGCCATGTTGGTCTGTCAGTCAGAGTATAGTCAGTGTGGGGCTTGTCCTCATGAAGAGAACACCTACTGAACTGTAGATTTTTTTTTTTAAACAAAACGGGCCAACAACATCTGAATAAATAAAACGGAGCAGGGAAAGCAAAGCGCCCAGATCTTAAAGCCGGAACAACAATAAACAAATACTGGCTTAGGCACTAACATAAACAACAGAGAACAGCTCAGAGACAAAAATACAAAATAAACCAAAAGCATAATAATCAAACAGGCAGTCAAATTACTTCAGAAACTTCCCCAACAACTTTCATTGACCTCAGAAATCAACTCCAGCCAATTTCTGTTAGGGAAGAAGGCAGCAAGGTGGCAATCTCCATTTTGACCATTGTATATTAGCCAGGCAGCCTCGTGGCAAGGATCCTCCATCTTGGGCACAGCAAAACAAGGAAGGAAGTGAACCTTGACCCTTGTTGGTGGCCATCTTGCTACAGTCAGCCCAGTCAAATCCCACTGGAACTGCATGTCACAATTCAGCGGCCATCTTGGGAAGGACACAATTGACCTCACTCCATTGAAAACAATGGCATTCCTATTGAAATGAACGACTGCAACAAAAAGCTGATTTTTGCAATAAAACCTTTATTTAAATAACAAACAACACAGAATTGAGTGGGGAATCCTTTATTAAGATGCCATTGATGAACTTTGCTACAAAAAAAAATTTGTACTTTTGTCTACAAAGATAATTTTGCCTGGCACTTCATCTACAAAACGATGTCCTGTCTCCTGCATGGACGGCAACTCCTTCTCACCCATAGACCTTCGGCTCAGTGAAATGAAGCTCATCTCCAACCACAATGTCTGACATTGACACAGACATGGGCGCCGAGTCGCCTGGGGTCTTACCTTCACCCACCTCTAGGGCATGGGGCTACAAAATCCAAACAATCCTCCATGACATCCAGTCTTCTATTTCTGCTCAAGGAGCACCAGCTATGCAAGCTATTCAAGATGACTTGGCCTACATTAAAGCCATTTCACCACAGACCACGGTCCATACCAGCCTACAACCAGTACCCTTCTCAGCCTTGCCTCACGAAGACACTGTCGACTGGCTGGAATATCCAAGCCTGGATTTCTTTGCATGGTTGGACTGGTCCTGTACGTATTTCCTAAGCCTTGCACTTGCTTCTGAGAGGGACTGCCATTTCCTGGTTCAACGACTCCAGACCAAGTCAAAGGAGATACTGCCTCACTGTACACAACCTTCAAAGCCCATTTTTTCCAAAGCACACCCACCCTGGCTATTGGAGCAACAGCTGTGGGAGCATAAGCAACCCATCAATCTCTTGAAGCCTTCATAGTGGACATTGAGTCTCACTGCAAATGCTTCAGAAACCTGAGAAAGAACAAATCACAATATTTGTTCTGGGACTGCTTCCTCAAGTCCGTCTTTATGTAATCCAGCAAAACCAACCACCTGGATGGAGACAATCCAAGCAGCACGACTTGCACAACAATCCATAGCAATGTCCCAGGCTACCAGTATACAAGCACCTCAGTCAAAGCAGTTAGCCACACTGCAACATGTGTCCAGCAGCAGCAATCAGTGATAGAGATGCTCACTACAAGTATCAATACTCTGCACGGCAGTTCAGCTGCTTCATCTACTACCTCTGTCAACGTCCCTTCACCCAATTTGACAGCAACCTCATCCACCTCATCCTTCACAAGAACCAGTGACCTGCCAGTGGTGTGGATTCAGGGGCATACTGCCACTGCCTAGTACAACAGAAATCAAGAGAACCACAGGCTCCCACCACTGCACAATCAGAAAGATAACCACAACTACTCCCAGCACCAGGGAACACAGCAACTGACCGCCCCTCTGACTCTCGCAATTCAAACAAAACTCTTCCTCCAACTGTGAACTCTGGCACTCTCTCACTTCTTGGAGCAAAGGTACCTGTCATCCGCTCACCTCTTCTTATGAACTATGTACCTGTAACCATCAGAGATTGGTCTACATGTCTTGGTCAACACTGAGCAGAAATATCAGTTATCAACAGCAGTATTTTAAACAATCAAGCTATTCGTCACATACCTAATGTCTCTCCAGCTGACAAAGTACATTATCAGAGCCAGTACAGATACAGTACCTATCACAGGCGTGGTCCATCTCAAGCTTCACTTTGGCTCACAGTAAGCTACTGTCAAGTTTTATATTGTGCCTGATCTTCAACCAGCAATAATTCTAGGCCTGACTTCCTCAAAGCTCACAAAGCCATCCTAGACTTTGCCTCAAGCAAATTGTCGCTAGATCCTCGGAGGCAACTCTCGCTATAGACTCAGTCACCATGCCTCCTCAGTCAGAAATGGTTTTGATTGCCAAGATTTGAGGTGAACCACTTCCACAAGGTGTTGTTGGCATCGCCACAGGATCCTCTGTGCTGCATTTGTCAGGTCTCCTTCTAGGAAATACCTTATCGGAGGTGCAAGATGGTGCAGTATTCCAAAATGCTGCAACTTCACAGATGAGCTAGTTGTCATTTCAAAGGGTGCCAACATCAGGAAGTTTGTCTGCTTGTCTTCAGGGACCAGCTTCATCTCATGCAAGAACCTCAGCCTGGTTCCACCAACACTACTCCTGTCAATACTATCACGACCACTGCAACTTCAACAGAGTTACCCTCAGTCAGCGTCTATCCTCTTCCAAACTTCCAGCATCTCCAACAGAAAAGTAACAACTTTTGCAATTCCTGGAAAATTACCCAGATGTCTTTGTTGGTTCAGATAACAAGCTTGGATGTTGAGATATCCTGCAACACATCATTGAAGTACTGCCCAACTAGAAACCAATGCGTCAACGAGCCTACAAAGGGGGCACAACAAGAAACCAGTCCTTGAGGACATAATCAAAGACATGCTTGACCTAGACATAGTTGAAGAGTCTACAAGTTCCTGGAGTGCACCTTGCTTGCTGGTGGTAAAGAAGGACAATGGGTATCGCTTTGTTATAGACTACAGAAAACTCAATGCCTATATGGTGCAGGATGCTCATCCTGCATACAACCAAAGATGCGTGAGAGAGTCTTGGTGTGGCCAGTCCTGCTTACTTCACCACTCTAGACCTTCAGAGTGGGTTCTACCAAGTTTCAATTGATCCAGCTTCTCATCCATACAGCATGGAGCTGCCACTTGGGACTTTTCCAGTTCAAATGTCTGCCTATGGGTATTCGGAACAGTCCAGCCACATTTCAACGTGTTATGGAAGCCGTACCACGTGGGTTGTCCTGGAAATCTTGCCTAGTCTACCTGGATGATGTGACAGTCTTCAGCAGAACTTTGCCAGAGCACCTTCAACATCTTCAAGAAGTGTTAAAACGCCTCAGACAAGCAATCTCAAGCTCTCACAGAAAAGTGTTGTTTTGCACAGCATCAAATTCATTACCTGGGACATGTGGTTAGTTCTCAAGGCATCTCTCCAGATCCAGACAAGCTCTCAGTAGTCAAAGACTATCCAGAGCCTAATAATCTCAAAGACCTTCGAGCTTTTCTGGGCTTGTCTGGATACTACCGAAAGTTCATTCACAACTACGCCAAGATTGCAGCTCCACTGTACGCCTCACAAAAGGGATGTGACTATAATTGGACTTCTGAATGTAAAGAGGCCTTTGACACCTTAAAACAAAACCTAATCTCTTCTCCAGTATTGGCTTACCCAAGGTTCGACCAACCATTTAAGCTCTATTCAGATGCTAGTTCCTTTGCAGTGGGCACTGTGCTCTATCAAATTCAAGATGGAACAGAACGGGTTGTCTCCTATGCTGGACGCTCTTTCCTCAGCTGAGCAGAACTATAGCATCACAGAGAAAGAATGTCTAGCCATGGTATTTGCCATGAAGAAATTTGACTGCTACCTTTGCTACTCCTCCTTTACAGCTATCAGTCATCACTCTGCCCCAGGTGGTTATTTGAAATGAAGGCGCCAGTAGGCAAGTTCGCCCAATGGATCACCATGCTGCAATCCTACACCTTCAAAATCCAATACAGATCAGGTCGAGTTCACTCAAATGCTGATGGTGTAAGCTGGAGACGTATATCCTCTGCATCCTCCTCAACAGATGACAAATCCTGTTTACAAGCTCTTCCTTCCATGCCACAGATATGCTTCCTGTGGTTACTCCTTCAACACCTCAAGTTGCTTGGCTGCTATCAACTGCCTGCTCATAGAGACACACAAATCCTCAGTTACTACAAGCAGCTGAAGAGCTTCTCATCTCCTCTGCATCTGATCTGTCCTGGCAACTGTTAAAATGCAACAAAGAACTGACACTCAATTTATGGACATCATCACCTACTTAAAGTCTGGAACATTACTGCAACAAAAGCAACATCGCCAAGATGTACTTTTCCTTGTTAGCATGATACTTCCTCCATGACGGTGTGCTCTTTCACATTTGGACCAAAGAAAGGTCGTCGCATGGATAGAACTCACGTACAGCTAGTTGTGCCAGCCTCTCTCAACCCTCAGGTTCTTCTCTCCACTCATGTCTCTCCACTCTCTGGAGGTCATATGAGAATTCACAGAACTCTAGAAAAGACAAGGCCTCACTTCTTCTGGCCACACATGAACAGAGACATTGTCCAGTTCATAAAATCCTGCCAGCCCTGCTCCCAGAGAAAGCCTCTGGCCAAACCAACAAAGGCACACATCATCTCAATGCCTATAGCCACTGAACTGTTCCAAAGAGTCAGCACTGACATTCTTGGGCCCTTGCCAACATGCTCTGATTCTGGTAACAAATACATCCTTGTCTTTGTGGACTACTTGACAAAGTATTTGGAACTCATTCCTCTAAGAGACATTAAAGCCACCACTGTGGCCAGTGCATTTCTCAACACAGTCATTTGTTGTCACAGTACCTACTCGTACCTCCATTCAGACAGAGGCACTAAGTACCTGTCCACCATTGTCCGAGAAACTTGCAAACTTCTGACATAAAAGACACACACACAAGTTACCATCCACAATGCAATGGACAGAGTGAAAGAATGATGTCCACCATTCTCAGCACACTCTCCAAGTATCTGGATGAGACTCACCACACCTGGGACTGGCTTGTTCCTTTGTGCAGTTGCGTACAATACCAGCCCTTGTGCGACAGCACAGAATACACCCTCTTCTTCTTAGTCCATGGACATCACCCAAGAACTCCACTGGACAGGGATCTCTCACTGCTAGAGGTGCCTAAGTCAGCTTCTTCTTTATTATCCCTCTTCTGGAACAGCTGGAACTTTTCTGACAAGTTGCAATCACTACGTTGGGCCAGAGAAAATCGGCAATGAAGAAAATGTCTGCAGCCAAGCGTATGAGCCTTCATTCTCTGTTGGGACATTGTCTATTTGTACCATTCTGTTCTTGTTCCAGGCACCACCAAGAAACTGCTTCATCCCTGGACTGGTCCCTTCTACACTGTAGAAAAGCTCCCTCCAGTCCACGCTTCGCTCATGACGCAAGTCGGATGGCAAGCTGGTACACAACAAAGTCCATATAAACCGACTCAAAGCATGGTTACCTCAATAACAACCTTCCAGATGACACCAGTCCTCCCACAAATGAAGCTGCCTTGAGCCTGCCATCCTCTCTGAAGCTGAGATTCCTCCAGATAACTTGCATCCAGTTCCTACAGATCTCTCCTGACACTCTCCAGCTGGATTCCAGTTTACCCAATGATTTGCCTGGGACTTCCTCTTCTTCTCAATCTTCTTCTTCTCAGAACTCTCTTCCACACACCCCACTGTACCAGATTGAGAAGATCCTAAGAAAGAAGTTTGTCAATGGATCCTGTACTTACATTGTAAAGTGGTGTGGATCTGATAGTGGGCAGAACTCCTGGGTCACTTTTAATGACCTGACCTCCTTCTGTCAGGAACTGGTGCAGTCCATGCATGCCTCCATTCCACTGACCGGAAAAGTCGACAGAGGTCTTGAACTTTTGTTACCAGACTCAGTGAAATGTGTCAGGACTAATTCATTTTCGATTTTCATTGTTGCAGTAAATATCTTATTGTACCTCTTTATTGCACCTGTTGCCATGGTACTATTTACCTGCACTAACATTTTCTTCCCCTTAGGAATGTTTCTTTCAATGGACAGTCCACCTGTTTATGCAACTGTTATTAAAGTGTGAGCCTGCATTCTGGGTATCCTCCTGCTGCTACCCTTCCCTCTCTTCCTTTTTCCTTCTCCCACACTTTAGCGCTTGTGGCATGACCAAGTCTCAAGTACTATTGTGTTTCCTCCTCTCTGGTGCTACTCTGAATGGTCCCCAGTGTAGTCCAGGTTCTTTCCCGAGCAGAGTACTGTTCTGTTTTGGAAATCTAATGCCTTGTAATGCATGACAGTGTTTTTTGCCTTAAATTATTTACTTAAAATTTCTTAGAAACATATAGATTATTGCTTGTTTGAGTGGTGCTCACATTCACTGTTCGCGGTGATGTGAAGCACACATTGCTATGGGGCTTAATGTTTAGCTGCTGCCCTTTAAGAGCACTTAGAACTGCATGTATCTAATTGTTGCACTGCCTGGCAGTACCATGTTGGTCTCTCAGTCAGAGTATAGTCAGTGTGGGGCTTGTCCTCATGAAGAGAACACCTACTGAACTGAATAAACCTGCCTTATTCTTTATTTTATCGTCCGACTAGTTATTCACACGGTCCAGATGGGGTCCTCACCAGCAGCACCAGCAGCAACTGAAGGGCTGGCAGACCACAGAGAAGGTAGGGGCTTTTAGTGGTGGACTACACAAAAAACCACAACGGCATAAGCCCCTATAACGTAATGCCGTAATACATAAATGTATAAACATCAAATCCTTTGTGATTTTGGCTAATTTAAAAACTGACTCAGTAATATATAAAAGGAAAATAAATGAATCAGAGGAATAAGAAGAAACATTTAGGATGCCTGGGAATTGTATATAATGACAGCTCCCAAACCTCTAACACTGGAACAAATGTTGATGGCTGTTATGATACTGATGCTTCCACTGCAGAGATAACATCTTAAACTCTGAGAATAAAATGGCCTTTGTTTCATGGAACATAGCAGGCTTGGAACATAAAATGTTAGATGAGGATTGAGAGCTTTTGTAACTCAAGCGGATGTCATTTGTCTGCAAGAAACATGGTATACAGAGGAGAATGTTAGTACCTTGAATGGCTATGAATTATTCCAATCACCTGGTGAGAAGTCAAGTAACTATGGCAGGACAGCTGGTGGCTTGATTACATACATTAAAATCAGAGCTTTTTTGAATAGCATCTTAAAATATTCTAATAGACATTTGTTGTTTCCAAGTTGAACATAGAATGCAAAAATATTCATTATAAATGGTACCTCCAGCTGCCTCGAGATTTTATCATCCCAATGTCTGAATAGACTCAGGCCCTCCTGCTTGATTGCATGACAGACTTTCCAGAATATGAGATTTTATTACTAGGAGACTAACTCAAGGATAGCAGACTTTGATGAATTGAGAGACAATTCAATATTAGGGTATGGAAATTATTTTATCGATAATTGTAAAAGGAAATTAAGGAATACAGTGTCAAACAACTTTGGTACTAAACTTAAGAATATTTTAAAATAAACAAATATGTGCCCTTAAATGGAAGAGTTATAGGTGGTACAGAAGGCAATTATATGTATAAAACATTGCTGGAAGTTCAGTTCTAGATTTGGCAGTATGGTCTGGTTCTATTACTGTCTGGAAAAGTCTACAGATGAAAACAAGGGTAGAAAGTGACCATTTCCCTTAGTATTAAAAGGTCTGTCTAAGAAAACTGTGTGCAAAGAGTCACATATACCTATATTGGAAACTATTCAAAAAAAAAAGGTAGTATAGTCTGCTGTCCTAGAAGATGATTTGAAAACTTTATTTCAGACATGTCTGGAATCGTCAACTTACGCTCCATTTAACTTCAGTACTACTACTTTGGCAATTTCTTATGCACATTTTTTCTTGTTTAAGGAAGCAGTTGTATAAAGACATGACAATAATTAGGCTACCATCCAATAAAGGTGGCTGGTTTGACAAGAAGTGTAACATTTTTAAAGGTCAACTTCATGCTAAAACACGACAAATTAAAAAGTAAATGATAAATCCTTAATCAAGAGTCTAAAGCAGAACCAAAAAATAACAGAATATTATTGAAAGAAAACAAAGTGGTATTTTACAAAAGCAATGGGGAAAAATGCTACATGCAATTGAGAATCAGGATAGTAAAACGTTCTGGAGATATATGTCAATAAATGTATTAATACTTATAAACCTTGCCCAGATATTTACATTACTGAGGAAAATGGTTAAAACACTTTACTGATTTATTTTAAGAAAATAACCTAGTAAATAATTATGACCTTGTTGAGCTAGATTATAGCAACTTGACAATTACTAGGCAAGAAATCTATGTGGCAATTAAAACTCTAAAACTGAATAAGGCTTCAGGACTGGACAGGATTCCAGCAAAAGTGTACACTACTAACACAGCTGTTTGGTGTGAACTGCTGGAATGGACATATAATAAGAGTATTCAGGACAGTTACTATCTAGAAACCTGGAAGGAGCACTAATAGTCCCAACACATAAAAAGGGAAGGTAGATGATCCAAAATGTACAGGCCAATCAGCCTATTAGATATAAATTTAAATTTTTTTTCTAAAATCATACCGAAAACTTAGTGTAAATAAACAAACTGCAGGCCTTCGAAATCCAGGCTGGTATTACAAATAATTACTCGACTATCGACAATTGTTTTATTTTCCTCATGTCATGAGAAATATCTATTCCTCAGAAAACAGAAAATATACCTAGCATTCATTGACTTCTCCTCCGCTTTGACTCCATCGATAGATCCACACTGTGGGTCATGATGCAGGACAGAGGCATTGATCCAGCCTTTGATAGGTGTTATCTGCAACTTATATAGCAAAATCTGGGCTACAATTAGAATTGGTACAAAGGGTGAGGTGTCTAGAAGATTTATTACAAACAGAGGAGTGCACCATGGTTGTGTATTGGCCCCAACATTATTTGCTCTTTATATTGATGGCTTCCTGAGAAAAATGGAAAGTTTGAGCACAGATGCCCTTAGATTATGACTGAGACATGCCTGCATTGGCTTGCTAACAATGACATCATTCCCCAATGTCCCTGACAAAAAAGGCTTACAATTTGAGAACACAAACGTCTGGACAAGTTAATTAGTCCCTCTGTACAGACAGTTGGTGAGACCCCATCTGGAGTACTGCGTGCAGTTCTGGAGACCAATCTCCACAAGGACATAGACAGGATGGAGGCTGTCCAGAGGAGGGCAACTAAAATGGTGCAGGGTCTGCACCAGAAGACATATGAAGAGAGACTTAAGGAGCTGAATATGTATAGCCTCGAGGAAAGGAGGAGGAGGGGACATGATAGAAACTTTCAAGTATCTCAAGGGAATCAACAAAGTCCAAGCAGGTAGCATCTTTCAAAAAGAGGTGTGCAAAAACAAGGGGCACAATTTGAAGATAGAAGGGGCAGCTCAGAGGTAATTTAAGGAAGCATTTTTTCACAGAGGTTGTGGATGCATGGAGCGGCCTTCGGAGGAGGTTGTGGAGTCAAAACAGTGGTGGAATTCAAGCATGCATGGGACAGTCATAAAGGCAATTCTAGGGGTGGGGTAGAAGAAGTAGGCTGCTGGTTAACTAGGATCTGCAGCTTATCCAATAGGTAGGAAATGGGCAGACTGGGTGGGCCAATCGGTCCTTATCTGCCATCAAAATCTATGTTTCTATGTTAAATCAGGAGTCCGAAGAGGTCTTAAAATTAAGAGTAAATACTTAAAAATCACAGATAATGATTACTAAAGAAGACAATTGGCTCATGTTTTTGGAAAGAATTAACTACCCAGTACAAATAGTTATACCTATTTGGGCATAAATTTTTCAACCAATTTTTCCTCGTCATTGCATATTAAATATTTGTTAAGAGCAGGTTACTAAAACTGCCAAATTTTAATGTTGTCTATGGGGAAACTCTGTTAGACCTTCCTCATAACAGCTATAAAGTAAATATTTTACTCAGCTTCTGTATGGAGCAGAAATTTGGGAACACAAACCTCTGGACAAGTTAACTAGTCCAATCTATAAAGTACTTAGAGCTGCACTGGGACTAAGACACACATGTCCTGCATAGAGCAGGAACCAGGTGCATTTATCTGTGTGTCTGGGTCCAAAAGGTTTGATGACTGTTTCTCATGTAAAAAGTGTGTAGAATTCAGATTTACAACTCTTATTCATCCATAGTTGTATGTTTTCTTGAAAATGCATTTTCTTAAGAGTAACTAAAAGTTTTACATTTAGGTAATAGACTCGGTTTACTTATTTAGTTATCTAATGTATTTAATAGACTCAGTTTAGTTAGTTATTAATGTAATTTGTTTAATGTTTCAGATATGGCTAGCAAGACTTCTCACAAACCGCAGAGGCGATGCATCCTACACACTGATCCAGGAGTTAGCACAGATCATGGAGACCCGCTGCCTTTTGATGATGCTCATTGGGAGAAAGTAGTTGATGCAAAGGAAAGGTGTTCTAGTCAAACACTGTCAAAGTACAACATGACATGTCTTGAATTGCCTGACCATTACTCCAGCAGCCACGGGTATCATTATATCTGCTACAAGAACATCCCTGCATATAAGAGTTCTGGTAAACTTGCAGCTGATGAAACTTAAAAAAAGACATCACAAAGAGTTATCCAGCAAAACTGCTTTGCTCCCAAGTTCATAGTGCTCTACCTGAATCTGCAGCATCTACATCAAGCATCTTTCCAAATGAATGTATATTTTGCAAATCATACAAGAAAGGGAATCCTAAGGGTCAAAGGAGACTTTTGAATATCCTACAACATGTGTAACTTATGAGGCAGCAGACAGCATAAAAAATGTAGCAAAAGAAATGGACGATCAACAAATGGATATGATGGTAGGCAGTATTGATCTCATAGCCAAAGAAGTGAAGTACCACAACAGCTGTAAGAACAAGTATGTAAAAAGGCAGAACGAATAAAGGGCACAGGTACAAAATGTGAATACAGTCAGTTGAGGGACAGTCACCAGGTTGCCTTTTCCAGACCTGTTAAGTATGTGCTGTGCATCATTGTTAATGCAATGCAAGAAGAATCATTGTCTCTTCTACACAAAAGGTACATGGACATACTTATGGAGAGTAGTGGGCGTGAAACAAATTACGACCCACAGAGCTTGCAGTCAAAACTGGTGGATTACTTCAAAGATGGTATCATATTTGATACCAAAAGCAGAAAAGCGGATACAATCATCAGGTCTGCTAAGAAACAAGCTCACTGGAGGAAAGCACAAGCAGCTCAACACATAAGAGAACAGTTGTTGGAACTCCTAAAGGTACAGCCTCATAATAAAACCAAAGTTAAAGTTGAAGACTTACTAGAAGAAAATGTAAAATGCCACCTGTTCTTCAGACATTCCTACACACTGTACTCATGCATTCATGAAGGGCAGTGAACGACAGGAGAGGGTAGTTCAATCTATTGCAGATGACATGGTGTTTGCAGTGTCAAGGGAATAATCAAACCACAAAAACACCTCTTGTTGGGCATGGTATTACATCCATGACAGGCAGTAAGAAAGCTTTAACTATTTTGAACAGGTTTGGTCACTGTGTCAGCTACCATGTTGTGGAGGAACTCAAAACTGCAGTCGCAACCAATGTAATGGAGAAGAATATGGCTACACCAGAAGGATTGCTCATACAGCCAGGTTTAGCCACTGCTTTGGCTTTGACAATTACTGTATGATGAGATGACAGACACCTGATGGTCATGACACTGTGGGTATACCATACCAAAACATACCATCCAGTATTGAGGAGACAGCTGTACCAAAGAAAGGTCTGAAGAAGCTAGCAAGAATACACATGGATGACCAAGTGCCAGCAAAAATGAAACACACACAACAGAAACAAACACAGATAAGCAAAGATCTGAAGTTGATGCCTACCAATCAGGCAGGGCCATCTTAATATTAAAGAGCAATGATGCAGATCATCAAAGACAAAGGCTGAAGATTTTGATGAAGACTATTTGCCAAGTGTAAAGAAGCAGATAGTCAATGACATGACAGGAACAAGACACTGTACCCATGCGCATTCAAACATCTCAGAGGAAAAGAGCTCTAGATATTGGCGAGAAAGACATTTGACCATATACACCTGGAAACCAAAAATAAGACAGTATCAATATAAGGTGACAGAAAGCTCTGAACCAAAAACCTCATGCAAGCTAAGAGAAGGGATGTTGCCTGGATATCTTGTGCAAGTGTAGATGCTACTCCAATGTGGCATGGATGGAATGCCCTTGTTTTGTAGATGACCTGTCACAGTAGATCATATCATACATGGACCCTATAGGAAAGCCTCCTACAAGATTTGATATACTGCAAGACACCATGAATACTGCTATCAAGGTTATGGATGAATGCCAGGAGGACTATATACCTATTACTTATGACTTGCCATAGCAAAAGCTGCGCTACAAATTCAGTCCACAAAGTCCCTGGAATATGACAGACTTTTCATATGTTTTGGACCATTCCAAATAAAATTAGCATATTTCAAAGGTCTTGGATACCTCCTGAATGGCTCTGGTGGAGACCACATTCTTGTTGAAAGTGGTGTATTGGCATTGGGATCCCTGAAAAGACTTCTTGAGGAACATTTTTCAATCGGCAAAGAGAGCTTCACCTGATGCTATCATCGGCATTCAGATTAAACATTTGCAGTGCTTTATATAATATAAAGGTTTGTCAGACTTCCAATCTCAAAGCATCTGCAGCAGCTACTTAATGACCGTTGCCTTCCTCAATGGTGGGCCTAGAGAATACAGCTGAGTTCAAGACATTCATGGAAGCATATGAAACATTCTCAGATTCCACACACGTGGTGAACATGGTGCAATTGCCCAATTTTGGCAGCAATATTGCAGTTTGGTAGAGTTAGTACAAACTCTTCTGCCATTCCATCAGGACAAAATGACTTGTCTCTCTTTGTATATAGCTTGGAGAAGATGATACCTCTTATTTCGTAGCTGGGCACCACAACTCTGCCAAGTGGATGACCCAGTACATTATGAATTTGCTAAACATGGATGAAACCCACCTGGACTAAGGAAAAATTTGAGAATGGAACATTAACCATTGCAAGATCAAAGAGGGTTTAGCAGAAATGATGTAGACTTGACCTTGAAACAGACAATTAATGCCGATGCTGCATCAAGACTAACCGGGATTTCTTCTTTGACACAGAACATCAACACAAGGAGAGGTGGAACATTCAGTGGTCAGCTCAAAGTAAAGTGTTGGAAGTCTTATGGAAAAGTTGGTCTTGTTAGCCATGAAGAAGCCAGCCAAGAGCTGAAGAGTTTGAGTTAAGCGATTGAAGGATCTAAACAAGCTGTTGAACACAATAGACTCCTCCATGAATCCATTCCAGGATACGTTTGAGGACAGCAATCTTTATTCAATAGGTAGTGGAAAAGCAGTATCCCAAGAGGTAGCAAACAAAGTGTTACAGGTTACTGAGATAGGTACTCAGATGTATCATGTGTTTAGAGATGAATGCATTACCAAAGGCAGTAAGTTTGAGGAACCCATCAAAGATACAAGTTGAAGAACTTTGCATATGATGCAATGAAGGTGAAGATTAAGAATAAGGACAAGAAAATCGTCAAGTTTAAAGGAACTCGAGACCTCTTTGGACGCTTGCTATATCTATCTGCGACTTCATCAGTTGAACTTATGATGGTGTTTGCCACCCACTAACCCCAGTACACCTCTCCTTAGGGAAACATTGATGGATCAATAGAACACCACGATGAAGTCAACACTGCTGAAGAAACTTGAGACCAGAGTCCAAAGTAGCCACCCGATGCTGTAAATGCCACTGTGGCTGATGCCATGTTCTTGATCAGAAGTCTTACAAACCTGCCACCAACATTCCACGTGTGTGGAAAACCATCCTGTCTCTTGTTTGCTGTACTTCCATAAATGAAGTCCACCTTGTCAGTGACTGTTACAAGTCACCATCAATTAAAGGTCTTGAACAAAAGAAGAGGAAAGCATAGCATCACTCCACTTTCCTATCTCATAACTGGTCCTGACCAAAGCCGATCAAAAGACTTTGCTGGATCCCTGTCTTCATCTTCATTCAGTTGGACCACAGTGGGCTCAGGGAGGGTGAGGATGGTGGAACAGAGCACACCCAGTCAGCTGTTTCACTCCATAATCCATACACCATTCTGGGGAGCATAGCTCCCCTATGGATGCACCCGTGAGAGGAGACTGATGACAACTGTCACAAGGAGGCCCACAGGAAGGAGGCAGAGGACACCACAGGTAAAGGAAGCAGCTCCTGGTGGGGACTCAATTATTGAGGGATAGAACTGGGGAGCAGGGAAAACTGAAGTAAGGTACCTGCCTGGTGCCATGGCTTGAGGACAGGAAGCGCATCCTCAGGATCACGAGAACAGCTGCACGGGAGTCTGGAGCTGGATGTCATTGTCCACCTAGGGACAAATGACTTGACTCATCATGAGATTAGAGCAGTGCAGGAGGACTCTGTAGAGTTGGGGAGGGGCCTAAGACAAGTAGCACACACAGTATCCTTCTCAGAGGTGCTGCCTGTCAATGGCATGGGGAGGTGAGGGTAATTTGCACCATGCAGTTTAATGAATTGTTGAAAATGGTGTGGAGCACTGGGGTTTGGCTTCACTGGGGACTGGGGTTCCACCTGAAGGGACACCAGCCTATACTGGCAGGATGGTCTGCATCTGTCCAGGAAGGGAACAAGTTTTGAGCAATCAGTTTAAATGCTTCATTGGCAAACTTTTAAACTAGTCAAAGGGGAGGCACTGATAAGCAGCAGGAAAATCCCAGCCTCTCCCTACAAAACAGGGTACTAAATGAGAAAAGACCGAGGTAGAAAGGTCAGTGGGGATGCTGCAACAGAAGGTAAAGCCATCAAAAATGGAGAGCAATGAGTACCAATGCCCGTAGTCTGAGTAACAAGCTTCCTGAATTAGTGGCCTTGATGGAGGAGGAACATCTGGATATCGTGGCAGTCACAGAAACATGGTACACACAAAACCATGACTGGGACGTAAACATAGGATACACTATCTACAGGAAGGACAGGAAGGGTAAAAGAGGAGGAGGAGGAGGAGGAGGAGGAGGAGGAGGAGGAGTAGCTCTTTACATAAGGGAAGGAATCAAGCAACAGAACAAAAGGGAAAACAGGGAGGAGGAGAAGAAGCACTGTGGGTAAATTTGGAGACCGACAATGATACCACAATCCACACAGGGGCTGTATACAGACCTCTCTCTCAGGGGAGGAAATGGACAAGGAAATGATAGAAAGTAAACTTAGAATGGCAGAAAAGGAGATATTGCTGATGGGTGATCTGAATATGCCAGATGTTAACTGGAGTGCAGTTGCAGCAGCCACTTCAAGAGTGGGGTTATTCTAGATGCCCTACAGGGGCATGCCTTAGACAACTAGTATTGGAGCCCACTTGAGAGGAGCAATCTTAGACCTGGTCTCTCAAATGGAGATGAAGAGAGGATCACAGATGTAGAAGTGGGTAGCCATCTGGGAACTAGCGACCATCGAACAGTATGGTTCACAATAAACACAGCAATAGAGTCAAGCTCATACAAAGGCAAAAGTACTGGACTTTAGGAGGGCTGAATTTGCCAAAATGGGTGAGTGCCTAAGGAATGCACTAGCAAATGGTCAGGAAGGAGGGGTGGAAGAACAATGGGAATAATAAACTGCCATCACAGAGGTAACAAGCCTTTGTGTGAGCAAATAAACAAAACGAAATGATGTAAGAAACCACTATGGTTCTCAAAGGAAGTGGCAGTGAAGGTTCAAGAGAAAAGAAAGCATTCAGGAAGTACAAGGAATCACAGAAGGAGCAGGACAGAGAACTGTATCAGTTAAAGCAAAAGGAAGCTGGGAAGGCAGTCAGAACAGCAAAGGCCCAAACCAAGGAAAAGATAGCCAACTCAGTTAAGAAGGGGATAAAACCTTTATAGGTATATCAGGGAGCAAGGAAGACCAAGGGAGGGATAGTGAGGCTTAATAAAGGGAGGAAGGGTGGGTAGAGGGTGACTGTGAAAAGGCAGAGATACTAAACAAATATTTTTGCTCAGTATTTACAAAGGAAGAGGGGGTACCTAAAACAAACAGTAGAAACACCCCGATACAGAAGTTGATACCAGCCCATTTACAGAAGAAAGGGTTCTGAAAGAACTCTTAAAACTGAAGGTGGACAAAGCAATGGGGCCTGATGGGATTCATCCCAGAATTCTAAAAGAACTAAGGGTAGAACTAGTGACACCACTGACTACCCTCTTCAACAAATCATGGGAGGATGGGGTGGTACCCGAGGACTGGAGGAGGGCAGATGTGATTCCCCTTCACAAAAGTGGGAACAAGGCAGAAGCAGGAAACTACAGACCTGTTAGTTTAACCTCAGTGGTAGGAAAATGATGGAATCACTTCTGAAGGAAAGAATTGTTGAGTATCTAGAGGCTAGAGGGCACAGGACCCAAGGCAACATGGATTCACAGTGGGAAGGTCATGCCAGACAAATCTGATAGATTTCTTTGACTGGGTGACCAAAGTAGTAGATCAGGGAGGGGCTGTGGACATGGCCTACCTAGACTTTAGCAAGGCATTTGACACAGTCCCACACAAAGATTAATACACAAGTTAGCCAGCCTGGGAGTGGGTCCCAAGATGACAGCCTGGGTAAAGAATGGCTGGAGAATAGGACACATAGGTAATAGTAAATGGGGTCCACTCTGAAGAAGGGGGTTACTAGTGGGGTGCCGCGGGGTTCAGTGTTGGACCGGTCCTCTTCAATATCTTTATAAGCGACATTGCAGAGGGACTGGAAGGAAAGTATGCCTCTTTGCAGATGACACAAAGATCTGCAACAGAGTTGATGCACAAGGTGGGGTGGAAAGGATGAGAAGGACTTGGCAAGGTTAGAGGAATGGTCAAATGTATGGCAGCTTAGATTCAATGCTAAGAAGTGTAAGGTAATGCACCTGGGAAACAAAACCCAGGGAAGAGTACACAATGGGGGTGAGATACTAACAACAACAAAAATGGAAAGGGACCTGGGGGTAGTCATATCAGATGACCTAAAGGTGGGCAAGCACTGTGAGAGGCAGCAAGGAGGGTTGGGGGATACTGGGATGCATAGGGAGAGGCATCACCAGTAGAAAACAGGAAGTTATTATCCCTCTGTACAGACAGCTGGTCAGACCCCATCTGGAGTACTGTGTGCAGTTCTGGAGACCCAATCTCTGCAAAGACATAGACAGGATGGGAGCTGTCAGAGGAGGGCAACAAAAATGGTGCAGGGTCTGCACTGGAAGACATATGAAGAGACACTTAAGGAGCTTAATATGTATAGCCTCGAGGAAAGGAGGGAGAGGGGGGACATGATAGAAACTTTCAAGTACCTCAAGGAATCAACAAAGTCCAAGTGGGTAGCATCTTTCAAAAAGAGGTGTGCAAGAACAAGGGGCACAATTTGAAGATGGGGGTGGCTCAGAGGTAATTTAAGGAAGTATTTTTCACAGAGAGGGTTGTGGATGCATGGAATGGCCTTCCAGAGAAGGTTGTGGAGTCAAAACAGCGGTGGAATTCAAGCATGCATGGGACAGTCATAAGGCAATTCTAGGGGTGGAGGTAGTGAAGTAGGCTGCTGGTGAACTAGGATCTGCAGCTTATCCATTAGGTAGGGAAATGGGCAGACTGGGTGGGCCAAGCGGTCCTTATCTGCCGTCAAATTCTATGTTTCTATGTTTCTATGTATGGTACTCCTAGGTTTTCTAGCTACAGCATGGAATTCTGATGTGTACTGTAAAGTTCTAGGTGATAAAAAGCTGATGTATGCAGTAGGAGAAACTTGTTACTCATACAAAGTGGAAGCTGGACATATGCTCAGACTAGAGTGCAAGGCCCTAAAAGCAAACACATAGAAGCAGAAACAAGAATCACTAACACACATACACTACATTTGCAGTCAAAATGAGGTGAAGATGCATGAGTGGTCAGGGCAGATGATACTGATATTCTGGTCATTCTGCTGTATCATGCAAGTCTAAACGATAATCTCAAAATGCACATGAACGTTGGCCATTCAGGGAATAACACAAGAAGATTCATAGATGCATCCTGCATGTGTCAGCAGAGTTAGCAGACCTGTGTATGCAGCTCTACCAGGTCTCCATGCACTGACAGGGTGAGACTATTCACCAGTGTTCAATGGGAAGGTGCAACCTCTAACAATTATGGAAAAATATACAGAGTACATACAGGCATTTAGAAAACTGGGATATCCACACTTGTCTAAAGAAACTGAGGCTACAATTGAAAGCTTTGTGTGTACCTTCTTTGGACAGTAAGTAAAGAGTGTCAACATAGCCCACTATAGTATGTTCAACGTCAAGTGTCAACTGAGTGACAAAGACGCACCCTTAGAAAAGATCAAAGGAGCAGACGCAAGCTCACTGCCACCATGCAAATCAACTCTGACACAGCACATCTGCCATGCAAATTACATTTCATTGTTATGGAAAAATGCAGACAAACCAGAAATGACACTACTGAAGCCACAGGACAATGGCTGGACCTATGAGGATGGTAAATACAAGCCAATGTGGTTCACATGTGAAGTTGTACCATCAGCCTTAAGTGAACAATTGAACGACCACGACAATTCAAATGAAGAAGATGACGACAGTGACTGTGATGTCGATATTGATGACACAGATTTGCTTAACATGCCAGATAATGAAGACAGTGAACAAGAATACTAATGTTGTACTTAGGTTCATAAACGTCAGAAAAAGTTGATTGTTTCAAGTTAAAATACAGAATAAAATAAATAATAACATTAATATTAAGCCTTTGATACATATGTTGCTGTTTGTTACAATGTCTGTAGTATTTCTTTTTTATCATGACATTATTTTGTCTGCTCCTCCACTGACCTGGCAGGGCTCGACCCCCGGAGGGTATGTCCTCTGGCCCATCGAGGCCATCATGGGTCCTGCTGGGTCCCAGTATTTTTCCTCCATTTTTCTCCTGTCCCTACACCCGTGCAATGAGTGCATCAGCCCTCTCCTGGAGGCAACCAAGCACCTGGGTGCGGGTCGAACCCCATCTTGTGCTGATATGCGAGCATGCAAGCCTTCCACCCTGAGGAAGGAGAGCAGTCCTCTGGACGCTCAATCCTTACCTCTCCCAGCCAATCCCGAATGACCCGAGTCCATTCCGAACCTCGAGTTGCCGTGATGGCGTGAGGTGTGGCGTCCAGTGCCTCAACCCTCAGCACCACTGGGCCAGCTAGTGCAGTATTTCAATAAAAGCTTATAGAATTGAAATTAAAGAAGGAACCATTAATTAAAATATACACAATCTTCACTGACAGTTCATTTTTTCATTGAAGAAGTGCATTTTCAAGAACACATTCAACTATGAGTGAATAAGAGTTGTAAATCTGGACTCAACACACTTTTTACATAAGAAACAGTCATCAAAACTTTTGGACCTACACACATAGGTAAATGCACCTGGCTCCTGGACTAACATCATATGTAAGAAGCTAACTAGGACTTATCGATAAACAAGTCATGGTAGAAACAAGAAAAGTTAAATACTGGCTGAAAGTTATAAGAATGCCTCAAGACAGACTGCCATACAAATGCCTTAATGAGGAAGAAACAATGGCAAGAAAATAGGTAGAATATCTGTAGTTGGTACAACAGGATCCTAGACATGCTAAAAAGAGTATGACCTCCTGAAACTAAAAGGCTAGCTTGATAGAAACACTATGCTGAGTTGGAAATATAATATTTACATAAAGAAAAAATCCAGAACTACTGGATAAAAGAGATCTTGTAAATATTAATGAATCTAGATATTCCCAGTGGTTTGTAAAATTACAAGGATCGCATGGCTTTAAATACTATCTAGTTAGCCTTGTGGATCCAGTTCTCCAAAAGCATACACATGGTACAAATTTGAATACTTTGACAATAAGTATATGTACTGCAAGATTCAATAAACTTCAGCCTCATGTGCAAAATGTTTCTGCTCCATAAGAGAGAAAGAAGATCTTTACCATCTAATGTGGGATTATAACTGGCATAAAAATGTTAGATTGCACTGGTTGGGACCAGTGATTAATGACTGAGCAACACAGATAAAAACTATATGACTACTGTCCTCCTTAATACAGAGGATGACTACACTATAGGAAGACTGGACAACTATTTTCACCAAATTAGTAAATTAAAGCACAAAAAATGAAAGATATGAACACCACTATTGCATAGAGATGTATTTTGGCATAGTTCTTCAGCCTTATCATTTTAGCTTTATTGTTTCATGCTTGTATCAATAATGTCTTTATTTTCTATCTGTTCTATAAACTGACTTTTGATGTGTACAGTACATATGTATGTAACAGATCATGCACTTTAGTTGGGGCCTTATATTGTTTAGTAATTTGTATTTGTAATGACTGCATTTATTGTTTTTAAAATTGTGAATTACATTTTAGTCCTTGCGGAAAATAAGAAATGGAGGATCTGTAACCAGGGCCTGCAACTCAGATATGCATCTTGCAGATGTCATAGCTACTAGGAACAGTGTCTTTCAAGAGAGGAGTGTAGCTCACAAGTAGTAGCAGGCTCAAAGGGAGGTGCAGTAAGGGTCTCTAGCACCAAATCAAAGTCCTACACTGAAACCAACTCATTGACCAGTGGTGTAAGAGTAGAATATCTCTGATGAACATATGGAAACCTCAAGCTGGGCCACTGTCTTGCCGTAGGTGGCGGCATGAAAAGCTGATGATGCTGCCAAGCAGACCTTAACAGAGCAACACCCAAGGCCTAAGTCCTAGGTAGTTCAGCACTAGATTAACTGGGCACATAAAGGAATCCAGAGTATGAGCAGCATACCAGACTGCTAAATATTTCTATTTTTGCAAGTAGGTGTACTGTGTAGAAGGCTTCTGAGCTGGCAGTAGAACTGTAGCAACCACCAGGAAATCCCAATGCAGGAGAGCTCTACATCCTCAGGAGCCAGATGTAGAGGTGTAGGGAACAAAGATTCAGATGCATGACAGCACCTGCTCCTGCATCAAAGGTCCACTCCATACAGGGTGCTGGACTGGGGGTTTCATGGCCAATTGCTGAAGTCGAGAGAACCAAATTTGTCTGGGTCAGTTTGAGGCCACCAGAATTAGGGTGGCTGACTTGGCTCTCAGCTTGACCAGAACCCTCTGTATGACAGGGAATAGAGGAAGGTGTATATGAACTTCCTTTCCAGGAGAGGGACAATGTATCTTGCTAGAAAACTCCAGGCCCTGGAGCAATGAGCAGAAATGCAGCAGTTTTGCTTTGTAAGGAAGCTCAAGCAGTTCAATGTTTGGGCAACCTTATTTTGTGAAGAAGTCAGCCATAACACAGTCTAACAGCTCCCACTCATGGAAGAGAGCCCAGAACATATTGAAATGATCCGCTAGGGCATTAATGGTGCCAGGCAGAAACACGGCTGACAGAAATGTCATGTTCCACTGCCCAAATTGGAGTTGTCCAACCAACAGAGCATGGAGCAATGCAGTGGAGGAGTTACTGCTATAGGACACTACAACTCATTGTAATGCTGTGCCCACTGGGCATGGAAGAACCACTGGGGGGAGCCCCATGTGTAGATGTGCCAGAGGGACAGTCAGTATGGCAGCAGCCATTAGGCCAATGAGTTGCAGAAGACATCTGGCCAAGACAAAGTCTCTGGAGGGGACCAGCTGAGCCTTGGCTATAAGTGCTGTAGCAACGTCTGAGGGCAGAACGATGACCCAGCCCTGTGTCCAAGACAGCACCTATGTATTGGAGGCACGGGCACAGAGTGAGGACTGGCATTGGTTCATTCACCAGAATACCCAACCAGCTGAACAGTTGTCGATATATGGAAAGACACAGAAGCCCTCTTGGTGACGCAGCTGCCACCACTACAAAACGCTTGGTAAAGACACACTATGCTGAAGAGAAACCAAAAGCAAGACACAAACTGGTAGTGTGAGCCCTGGAGCATAAAATGCAAGTACTTTCTGTAAGACTTGTGGATTTGATATGAAGGTATGCGCCTTCATATCAAGAGCAACCATCCAGTCCCCTTTCAGTAAGAGGGACAACAGAGACCATTCAAAACTTTTATATTCGATGAATAGATTCAGTCCTCGAAGGTCTAGTATGGGCCTTAAATCCCTGGTCCATTTTGGTGCCAGAAGTACTGGGAATAATAGCCCAAGTTTTGTTCAGAAACCAGGATGGGCTCTATGGCCCTTTTGCTGAGGAGGGGTTTGAACCTCATCCAGAAGGGCAAGATGTCTTGGAAGGTATCGGTTTGGTAAGGGGGGTGACTGGAAGAACAGAAAGGAGCTTGAGCATGTCTTAGCTGACCTACTTCCGGGACCAAGCATCTTTTGTGATCTCCTCCACTTTGATAAAAAGAGGGAGATATGGCCTCCTACCAGAACTTCCTGAGGCAATGAGGCCAGAGGAAGAGGAGGGAGTCAGAAAGTGCTGGGAGCAGTGGGGGTGCTGCTGATACTTGCACACCTTTTATGAGTCTGGCATGGGCACTGGGAGGCAAGGTGGACTGAGACTGGGAAGGTTGAGGCCACTGGGAACCACAGCCCTGATCTCTGGAGCAGCCATGGCATTGATAAGCACAAGGCTGGTGAAAGGTGCACCTACTCTGGCCACGGGGTGTTGGGTTCAAAGTGTGAAGGGACTTCAGGGTCATTATTGCAACTAGGTCTCAAGAGCATTCTCTATGTAGAAGAAAATGAGAGTTACTCACCTGTAACCGTAGTTCTAGGAGTGGTATATGGTGCACATCCACACTTTGGCAGCTCTTTCTTTCCCCTTAAATCTCACTGGAAGGTCTTCAAGCTAAGCTCCTCCACCCACCTGGGTGGTATCCTCCTTAGCACCACCCCATGACATCAGATCTTGCATACTGGAAGCAAGGATCCGTGTGCAACTCGCCAGGGAGGTTGGGTGGTCATGTGGATGTGCACCATACATCACTCCTAGAACTACAGTTACAGTTGAGTAACTTATTTCTAGGGACATGGATATGGTGCACTATCCACACCTTTGGCAGACTCTAGCAGTTCTCCAGGAGGAGGGGTAAGTGCACACCTAGTTGGGAAAAAGGATTGGAGAATTGAGGCCCCAAAACCAGCACCATGGCATGACTCAAGGTCCATGTGGTAATGGGAGAGAAAGTGTGTGCTGACTTCCAGGTAGCACCCCATATCTCCTGGGTAGGGATGACCCGGAAGCAGCCACCAAAGGCACTAGTATGTCTGGTAGAATGAGCCCAAAGCCCTAAAGGAGACTCCCTACCAGCCAACCTATAGGAGAGGTCAATGCAGGAGACAATACACCTGCCAATCGTTTGCTTAGCTGCTGGTCTGCCAGGTGCAGCTTCAGCATAGGTGATAAAGAGCTGGTGAACCTCTCCTCGAACTCCAGCCATGCACTCAGTGAACATGTGAGCACTTGCTGCAGGTCCAAAGTATGGAGCCTGTGCTCAGCCTCTGAGGTTGGGTTGATGAAGTACACCAGGAGGTTAATCACCTGGTTAAGTGAAACTCCAAAACAACCTTTGGGAGGAATATCCGTTGGGGCAGAGGACAACTCTGTCCCTGTGGAAAACCAAATATGGAGACTCCACCAAGAGTGCCTGGAGCTCACTGATCCTTCTGGTGGAAGTGATGGCCACCAGGAAGGTGGTCTTCCATGACAGGTAGGAAATGTGACACCTGTGCACTGTTTCAAATGACTTGCCCATGAGCACTGCCAGTACCAGCAACAAGTCCCAAGGTGGTGGTGGTGGTAGTGGTTCCCATACAGGTGGAGACAAGTGGTTAAGGCTTTTAAAGAAACACCCAGTCACCTTTTCCTGTGCCACTGTCAGCATACCGGCCTGCTCCTGGTAAGCAGAGATGGCTGCCAGGTACACCTTGAGGGTCGCCGACCTCAGGCTTGACTGAGAGGGACCACAAGTAGTCCAGGATGTTTGCCACAGGACAAGACAGAGGTCTAAACTCATGCCATGGCACCAAATGGAAAATCTCTTCCATTTGAAAGCATAGCACTGGGTGTCAACTCCTTCCAAGAGGCCTCAACCACATGGAGGACCATGTCGGAGAAACCCAAAGCCTGGAACTCTAGCCACTCAGAAACTAGGCTGTCAGCCAGCCGGTGGCACTGAGGGTGAGGTGCTGGACGCATACACCTTGCACCATGCCGCGACCGGGTTTGGGAAGGGCCCGGCCATCAGGAGTTGGCGGGGAAGGGAGGACGGAGATGGACTGAGCAGCCATAAGGCAACTCTTCCATTCCAGGTGGGGACCTAGCCATGCCCACTGCAGAAGGCTGCCTCTGGGTGGAGGCCCAGAGGTAGTGCAGAAGGGAGAGACTAGAAAAGTGAGAGGTGCCACAGGTCACTGCATGCACGTGCCTCCACACGTGCAGGCAACCGTGATAAGGGGTGGGGAGAAAATAAATGAGGACGAAATGGAGCTGGCAGGCTCCATGATGGCTCTGCAGTAGAGTATAGAGGTTGGTCTTCATGGTGGAGGGCAGTCAATGCTCTTCACCCTCGGCCCACTACCATGGGGGGCTAACCTGTGGGGATTGGTGGGAGGGTCAGACACAGGGAAGCAGAGGACGGAGACTGAGCCCTCCAGGGGGCTGAGTGGTCCGCATGCTCCACCCATGTACCTGCATCGCCAAGTGGGCGGGATGTGGTGATGGGGTCAAACAGCTCAATAAAAAAAAAAAAAAAAAAAAGAAACCAGGCTGTCAGGTGCAATGACTGAAGGTTCGGGTGGAGGACCCTCCCTTGAGAACAAAATAGCAAGTCTGGGTGGAGAGACAAGTGCCACGAAGGTCTGCTCCTGGGGCTGAGGAGATCTGGGTACTAGGCCAGAGTCACCAGGATTGTCCACGCCTTGTCTCTCCTCACCTTGATCAAGACTCTGTGGATCAGGGAAGGGGAGGAAGGTGTACATGAGGCCCGGGGTCAGGGCCTCGTGAAGCATCCTGATCAGTGTCCCACTCTGAGGGGGTGGGAACAAAACAGCCCGAGCTTTGCGTTCTCCTGGGAGGCAAACAGGGTGACCTGGGAAGTGCGCACTGGGAGAACAGCCTAGTGACTACCTCCTGGTGAAGAGACCACTTGTAAGACGCCTCACCCTCTCATCTGAGGCATCCACCAGCTGATTGGAGGCACTGGCCACTTGTACCACCAGGAGATCAGCATCCAGACAGCATACAAGGGACCAGGTATGGAGAGCTTCCAGCAAAACTGGAGAGAATGCATTCCACCCTGCTTGTTGATGTTGTACATGGTCGTGCTGTTGTCCATCTGAGCTCCATGACCAGATCCCACATGACTAGAGCAAAGGCCTTCAGGGCATGACACACAGCACAGAGCTCCAGCAGGTTGATGTGACATTGGGACTCCTGGGGATCCACAGCCCATGGGCCCTGTGGTTCCCTAGGTGGGTTCACATCCCATCAGAGATACATCAGTCATGAGATTGACCATCGGCTCTGGGCAGGCGAACGGACTCCTTCCTGCAGATGTTCTGGGATAAGCCACCATTGGATGGCATCCCACATCGGCTACATCTCCATGACTGGCTGGTCGAGGTGACCGGGTGTTGAGAACACTTCTGGGCCAGCTCCTACTGCAGGGGTGCATATGCCAGCAGGCCCACCGGACCACGCTTGTGCAGGAGGCTATGTACCTCAGCAGCCGCAGGAGAGTCCCGGCAGGGTGCAGTACCCAACCTGAAATGATTGGGCAAAGAGGTAAGATCGGCCGCCTGTCTGCTGTGAGCTGAGCAGTGACCCAAAGGAAGTTGAGCTCTACCACGATGAAATGAATCACCTGCATGAGGCAGAGTTCTGACTTGGCTGGGTTGACAAGAGAGGCCCAAGGCCAAGCAAGTCTGGAGGCCAGATCCTGGACTACTCCACCTCCTGCCTACTCCACCTCCTCGTGGGAGAACCAGCAATCACAGCCAGTCAGCCAGGTAAGGTGCACCCATACCCCTCAGCATCCTGGGAATGCTGCCACCACTGCTATGCACTTGGTGAAGACTCTGGGGGCTGAGGAGAGGCGAATGGCATGGCATGGAACTTGTATAGCACCCCTTCTGAATGGAACTGAAGGAACTGCCAGTGGGATGGACAGATTAGGATATGGAAGAAAGTGTCCTGGAGGTCCAGAGAGCAGAGCCACATACCACGCTCTAGGGATGGTATTATTTTGGAACATGTGCTTCCTCAAGTACTGGTTGAGATCATAAGGATCCAGTATGTGGCGCTAACCCCCAGTCTGTTTTGGAACCAGGAAATACCTGGAGAAAAACCTGGACTGGCTGTGCAGTCCAGGACATGGAGCATGCAACACCCTTCTGAAGGAGTTAAGATATGTACACCCTGGAGGATAGAAGGAACAGGGAGACATAATAAAGACATTCAAATATTTGAGGAAATCAATAAGGATGGGGCAGATGGGGTCTTTAAGCTAAGGAAGGGGAGGGACACCAGGGGCATGGGCTAAGAATAGAGGGGAAGATTTAGGAGGCAAGTGAGGAGACACTATTTCACAGAGAGGGTGGTAGTAAAATGGAATGCACTACCAGAATGGGTGGTATCATGTAAATCTGTGAACAGCTTTAAAAGGGCATGGGACAGGGAACAGGAGAGTGAGGTGGGGGCAGCAGGGGGATAGCGGGGCAGCTGAAGCTAGGGGTGCTAGCTGCACACCGAGTAGACTTAGATAGACTGGGTGGTCTGTTTCTGCTGGCACATCTGTATGTTTGTATGTTCGTATGTCCTCCCAAAGGGCAAACAACATGTCCAGGGATGCCATGCCTTCCTGTGGGGCATGGGCTCAGCAGGGCGGGAGAGCCTGAAGGTCCAGAGGCAGACAGCGACCCACCACTCTGAGCACCCATTTGTCGGATGAAATGACAGACCGAGTGTGTGTGAAATGGCAGAGTCAACCCCCACAGGAGGCCAAGATTGAGACAGGATGGGCGGAGAAGTGACACCCCTGACTTAGGTCACTGGGCTGGTTTGGTGGAGGCTTCGTGCTGGCTAGCAGAGGAGCCTCAGCTTCCAGCCTCTGGACTTCTTGAAGCCAAATGCGGCACGCTAGGGTTTGGGCCGCAGACCTGGGGCTGCCCTGCTTGAGGATGTGGTGGTCTGGAGGAGGCACCAAAAGGTCTTTTCCATTGCCTCCGGCTCTTAGGGTCCTTCTGCGAGGACATGGGTCAGAGTGGCATTGAACTTCTTCATCTGGGTGAAGTTACCATCCACAACCGGGCCAAATGGGTCAGTACCCAAGAAGGAAGTCCACCAACTTGTGTTGAGTATCCGCCGTAAAGGTTGAGATCCTCAATCCGCCCAGTGCTGCATGGTGACCACAGCAGCCATGGACCTGTCACAGGAGTCGCTGATGTCCAAGACTGTCTGGAGCTGTTGCTTGGCCATTGAGCGTCACTGGTCCCAGACCATCTTGACCGAGAACTGCAAGTCAGCAGGAAGGCAGGGAATGACCTGGTCCAAGATTCCCATTAGTGCATGGGAGAAGTTAGCCATCATGATGGCTGAACTTGCTTAATGAAGGCCCAGGAAGAGGCAGCATAGTCTTTCTTTGCCACATGGTCCAGCTTCTTGGACTTTTTGTTGGGGGGCTTATCAACAACCCTGGCGTTGCACATCTGCTGAAATACCGAGTCTACCACCTACTTTCAGCTGAAGGATGATAGGTGAATCAGGCAGAGACCCAGTAGGTGCTCGTGATTTGGGACCCATATGGGCCGAAGGCACCAGGCAGGAGGCTGGATGCTGCCACAGTTTAAAAGCAAGGCCAAGAATGGCTTCCTCAAATAGGAAAGTGACCCCGGGAGTCTTCCCTGTCAAGATCTTGGTCAGGGGTACTTGACCAGCTTCTGGACCGGCTCAATGGGATCCCCATTGACTCTGAGATTAAGTGGAGCAGAGCCCCGAAGGAGGCTGGTCCATGTTTTGTGGAAAGCTCCTCTAAGAACTCCTGGTCAAAGGCCAGAGTCTGCTGGGGAGTGCTTGGAAGAGTCCTTCAATTCAGAGGACTCCTCAAATGCTGCCCTCAACCCAGGCTCCCCTTGGACAACCCACGGCTCGTCTGAGTGGATGATTTTCACTGATAGCCTACCAGAGAGTGAGGAAGCAGGGGGGCAGCTTTGGACAGGGCCCCTGCAGGGGTGGGGCTTCACTTGAATGGACGGTGAAGCTGGTGTCAGCTCGACTGGGGTAACCAGAGCGGGCCACAGCAAGGCGACCAGGAAGCGCTGGAGGCTGATGTGGGCGCGGCTGTGGCCGAGGATCCACTGTTGCCAGAGGAGCTCCTCATAATGGTGCCACAGTTTATGACAGAACCTGTTCCTCGTCCGAAGACAAGGAAGAAGAAGAGGAGTGCCAATGGCACCTTTTGGATCAATGGCCGAGAGTAGGAACATCGAGATTCCCTGGATCCTCGACCGAGTGCACATTGAGACCTCGACTGATGATGGTCAGGTCATTGGGGAGGAGACACAGGGAAGGCTCTGTGTGGTCGACCAGAGTCAGGGTCCAAGGAACCCCTGAGGGGTTGATCTCCCAAGGGAGACAGCTGACTTGACTGATCTATCCGCCCCTCCTGAGAGCGGTCCATGAGGACGGGGTCCTAGAAAGAGTGCCGTCCCCAAAGTCGTCCAACAACGGGTCAACCAGGTTGAAGAATATCTTGACAGGGTGGTCAACGCACATCTTGATCAGCAGGCCCGATGGGGATACAGAGGAGCCAGTGACCTGGACAGGGACCACAGAAGTTGTCGTCCGGCCATTGGTTTGACAACTGCTCGAGCCCAATGCAGAGTCTTGAGAATGGGAAGAGCGAGCTCGCTCTTGATTCCATGACCTGTGACAGGACCTCTTAGGCTTGGAAGCCCGTGAAGACTTGGACCCTTGGGAAGGGCCCTCCCGAGGGTAGGAAGGACTGACATCAGTCCTAGAATGCTCCGTGAATGGAGTGTCCAAGCCTATCAGTAGCATAGTGGAGGCTGAAGACATGCCCACTGCAGCCTGGGCCGCAGCCTCCTTCAAGGTGGCAAAGTGCACTGCTGAACCAGCCACCATGGAAACTGCCTTAAGGGTATCCTTGAATGAATGGAGGGTCCTGCTCATCTGGGCAGCCTAAGAGGAGGTTGGCATAATGGTCCTCCAACGTGGAGCACTGAAGGGACCAGCACAGAATGCAAACCTGAGGACTGTGCTGGGCCCGAGGCAATAAATGCATGAGGTGAGGATCTGTGCATGATATCTTCTGGGAACAAGTGGCACACTGCTTGAACCCGGACCCATCTTCTGCCATCGCATGCCATCTGGAGATGAAAGGGATTGTTTGTGATATTTTGTTGGAAAACAAGTCTATGCAGAAGTCAAAACCAAGTTGGGCCTACATTGCACGTAGGAGCTGTGAAGGAGGAATCCGATGCTTCCAGAAGAAAGGAAGATCTGACGTCCGAGGGTGATGCCAAGGAGGATACCACCCAGGGGGTGGGAGGAGCTTAGCTTGAAGGCCTTCCAGAGAGATTTAAGGGAAAGAAAGAGCTGCCAAAGTGTGGATAGTGCACCATATCTACATCCCTAGAGAACAGCTGTTTAACTCTGAAGGGTGCATTGAGGACTGACTGCTTCTTGTACATCAGAGTAAAGCCTGCAACACACAGCCTGGAATGGTGTCACTGGCAGATACCATAAGCAGCAGCAGCATCCAAAGCATCATAGGTAGCTCAGATGCTTTCCAGCTTCCAAGCCGTTAGCAACTGTTTGTTGAGCCGTAATTTTGTGCTGGCCTTCAGGTAGCTATTCAGTCAAGATGGCCATGGACTTCCATAGACTGTTTCAATACTTGATCATGTATGCCCAATAGTTAGGAATTCTTAGTCCAAGGGAAGCAGAAGGAAATGTTCTTTCCATGTCCATGGCATACACCTAAGGATATTAAGGAAGCTGAGGAGGGAGCTAGCGCGATCTGGCAGCCATGTTCACGGTCTCTCTCTAAACACGAGTAGTTTCAGAAGACTGGAGAAGGGCACATGTAGTCCGCTACACAAAAGTGGTAGCAGGGAGGAGGCAAGGCACTATAGGCCAGTCAGCCTCACCTCAGTAGTGGGAAGATCGTGGAGGCACTACTTAAAGAAAGAATAGGGACACTTGGAATCCAAGGGGCCCAGGATCTGAGGCAGCATGGATTCACAGCAGGGAGGTCATGTCAAACAAATCTGATAGATTTTTGACTGGGTGACGAGGTGGTAAATCAGGGGGAGGGTGGACATCACCTACCTCGATTTCATGCAAGGCCTTCGACACCATCCCACATAAAAAGGCTAGTTAACAAGATGGGGAGTCTGGGCATGGGCCACAAGGTAGTAAACTGGGTGAGGAACTGGTTAACAGACAGGAGGCAGAGGTGGTGGTAAGCGGGATCCAATCCGGGGAGAGGTGGGGTGACCAGTGGGGTACCTCGGGATCAGTTCTGTTTAAGGTCTTCATTAGTGACATAGCAGAAGGGCTGGAGGACAGGTCTGCCTGTTTGCTGATGACACAAAGATCTGCAACGGGGTGGATACTCCAGAGGGGTGGAGAAAATGAGGAGTGACTTGGGAAAGCTTGAAGAATGGTCCAAGGTGTGGCAGCTGGGGTTCAAGTCAAAGTGTAAAATAATGCACCTGGGATGAGGGAACCCTGAAGAGAGCTAAGGATATGTGTGTGTGTGTGTGTGGGGTGGGGGGGATTACTGAAGATCACCAAAGAAGAGAGCTCTGTGGGTTATCATTTTAGATGACCTAAAGGTGTCAAAGCAGAGTACAAAGGTGGCAGAAAGGGACAGTGACATGCTAGGGTGCATAGGCAGAGGTATTACTAGCAGAAGGTGGCAGGTGGTCATGACATTGTATAAAACACTGGTGAGGCCGCATCTAGTGTACTGTGCACAATTCTGGAGGCTGCATCTTCGTAAGGACATTGACAGGGTGGAGGCAATCCAGAGAAAGGCGACAAAGATGATACAGGACTTGCACCAGAAACCTATGAGGGAGACTAAAGGACCTCAATATGTACTCACTGGAGGAGAGGAGGGACTGGGGGACATGATAGAAACATTCAAGTACCTTAAAGGCATAAACATGGTGCGGGGGGTGACATCTTCCACTATAGGAGGAGTACAAGAACGAGGGGCATGATATGAAATAGAGGGTGGCAGGTTAAGGGGAAATGTGTGGAAGTTTTTTCACAGAGAGGGTGGTGGGCCGAAGAAATAGTCTGCCACAGGAAGTAGTGGCAGCAAGCACAGTGGAGGGGATTTAAAAATGCATGGGAAAGACATAAGGAACCCTGAAGTGGGAAGGAGAGGAGAAAGCCATTGACCCAGTAAGGCAGAAGCTGCAAAGAAGGAGAGGGCTCATGGGCAGACTAGGTGGGCCTGGCAGTCCTTATCTGCTGACAATTTCTATGTTTCCATGTCAGGAGGAAGAAAACTCGTGTTTGGTGCTTTTGACCTAGCATGAGCAGCCATTATAACCACTGAGACTGTCTCAGGCTGAGAGGAACAGTAAGGATTGCTAGTATAGGCAGAATATTGTTTATCTGCCTTCCTTGGAACAGGAGGTAATGCACAGGTCTGTGCCAAGCAGCCAAAGTTGCATCCTCCAAGGCTGAGTGAATGGAATGTGTAATGCCTGTTGGAGAGGCAGACACCTCTAAGAACTCATAGAGGTTCTTCTCAGAGGAATCTTCCTTCTTGGTGTCAAATCCTAGTTTGGCCTGAACCGTCTTGAGGAAAAGACTGAAATGAGGCATTCTCAGGAGAAGACATGGGAATGTTTTCACACTTTCCTCAGAACAAGAGGACAGGGTGGAGCTGGAAACTACCACATCTAGAACCTCTAGCTCTTCCTCCATGCCTTCCTCATCCACATATTTGGGTTGTATTCCAGCTCCTAGTCAATGTCTATTGTCATTGGTAGAGGGCAAATGAACTTGAAGACATAGAAGTAGGAACTGTCGATGAGAGTACCATCAAAGGAGGATGTTCCCGCACTATGGCGTGGACAGGAACTCCTGCGTTGTCGGTGAAGGCATCTTTGAAGGTGTCGACAATGCATGCAATGGCATCAGTCGTCAAAAAGCCCAACATGGTCTACTATAGGAGCTGTGTTGATAAGCCCAAGGGGTTGATAGTAGAACCATTTATGGGATAGTGCCCTGAGGTTTGGGCTGCAAATCTCCTGCCAGAGAAGGCCAGCCTCTGACAGACAACTGACCTTGGTATCTGTGAGACGGTCAAGGAGCAGCAGAACCAGAGGCTTTGGCCTGGAATCTGTTTTCTCATCTGACTTACCTCTCTCAGAGGAGATCATAAACGTTCGAGAAGTAGTCTTTTCTCATGATGCTTCTCCTTTTCAAAGTGGCAGCATTTTTCCACTGACTTTGTGGACTTATCCTTCTTTTTCGTGGAATCAGCAGCAGACACCACTGATCGTAGTGAGACATCAGCGAACCAGGAAGAGAGGCAGTTGACTACAGTGAATCTGCCTTCGATGCAGCCTGTTCCTCCTCCATTGCTTTTATCTTTAAGATGTAGCTCTAAAGCTTTCTTGTGATGTCTGCTTGTGGCCTGATTAAAACCCTGGCAGATAGTGCAGACTACAACACTGTGAGAGGCCTAGGCAATGAATGCACACGGAGAGTCATTTTTTTTTTTTTTTTTTTAACACTTGTTTCCTCTGGTTACCACTGACTGGGAACTCCCTCAGACATCCCTTGGCATGCTCCCGCCTGGCCTGAGACCCCCATCATGAGTACCCTGGTACTTCAGACACCTTCTCACCCTACCTGCAAGCTGGCTCCCTGGCTTGCACCCGCCAGGGTGGGGCCACCTTCTTCTCGGTGCTCTGTACAATCTTGAGCTGCAGGCAGGGGAGGACCAGAAGATCAGAGACTCAGATTGGTGGGGTCCAATGGTGGGCATTGGGTGCCTCAGTGTGCCGTCATCCTCCCAGACAGCAGGGTGTTTCCACTTGCTGAATGTGAGCGCGACCTCTGGAGGTGCGAATGTGCAATGAAGCTCAGCATGAGCTGGGCACGCTCCTGCACCCTTCTCACGAGCATCTGCCATCGCTTCCACCTCATGCGTGTGCGAGTCCCAACTTTGGAACCCCAGTCTCCACTGGGGCGCTACTGAAGCGGGATTGCCAACCTTCCTTCCACAGGAGAGGAGAGCTGTCCTCCAGATGCTCTATCCTCTCCTCCCTGGCCGACTCCCAGCAACCGCATCTGCTCCTGAACACAGGTTGCTGGCATTGCGTGAGGTGTGGTGTCCAGTGCCTCAACCCTCAGTGCCACTGGGCTGGGCAAGTGGTCATCATCTTTGTAGATCTTCATGTCACCACAATGAGAGTATTTGGTTGGGAGGGGCATGCCAGTCTGGCCATCTTTCTGATGGCAATAGTGTACAGTAGTTGTCTCCCTTTAAGTTGTTAATGACTTGTCTGGTACTGATCGTGAGACATCCCTCTTGAACCCCACCTGCCCTCGCAGTTTTCCACTGGCCTCGCCAACAGCAGTGGCCCTTAGCATGTGCAACCCCTAAGGAACAGGCTTCATCGCCCACTGCAAGGGGTTGGAGCCAAAGCAGGCAGCTGCACCAACTCACCCCAGCTGGGACATATGCTGTGCGGCACTGCTGCTTGTAAACCCATATTGCCTGTATGGAACGTGAACACTTCCTCTTGGCCACCAGGTAGTCAAGGAGTTTTTGCTTTTTGGTTTTGTCCTGAAATTATCTACAGATATTCAACCAGAAAACTGGATTTCTTGTATGTCCTTTGTTTCTGATGTTAAACTTTTATTGAACTTTCCAAATATAAGACAATACAACAATAAAACAGTAAACAAATTTAACAAAATACTAAGAACTACACCAGAAACAAATATATTGTGGAGGAACACAGTAATAACAAGAATGTACAGGGTGTTGACAAAAACACAAAGATAATGCACAACCACCTGTCTAATATACCCTGATAATAATGTGTCCAAGAATGTTAAGGAATGTTTCTTTCAAGTTAGATCAATGTTTTAAAGAGGGCCTCTGGAGGTAACAGTGCAGAAAATTTGTAGCCTACTTGCTATACAAGAACACTGTATCTAGAAGAATCATGACAAGCCCCTAATTTTCCATGCTTTCGTTTTATTTTATTTTTCTCCAGCTGACTAAGATGTGCTGGTTACCACCACACTGTGCTGGCAGCTGAACCGAAGCGATGTGTTCCTCATCCCTCGGATTAGAAAGTGTCCTGACAGCCCATTCATTCTGCAGAAAAAGTAAATCAGTGCTGTCTGCCTTGTCTGAAGACTGCTCCAGTACTATTGTCAGGTCACTAATATTTTACTTAAGTTGCCTTTGCTTTGTATTCTGTGTTTGAAGTTCAAGAAATCATGGTTGCTCAAAGCTGTCAGCATCTGCCTATATTACTTCTAATTGACAGCTATTCATCCAGTTTTTAAAAGTTACTGCTCTTTAACTTGTAAACAAACAATTAGCACAGTTCAATTTTATGTATATTTTATTGTTTTAACTAATCTTTTGGCCCTAGGTTGTGTTCTTACTCATATTTTTTAGTACTGTACATATCTGTTCTGCTGCATCTCATATTGCGCTGTTAATATCGGTCAGGTCCTAATTGTGTGTACTGTACTGAATATGATCTATATATAATGATATTGTTATCCTGCTTTTATAAAGCTATTTTTCTGTGATTGTATATTGGTTCTTGGTGTGTCAGGCTGCACAACACAACAGCTCACTAAGGGTTGTATCCTGCTTCTACCAGCCTGTGTCACGAAATGAGCAAAATCAATGAGGACAGAAAAAAAATATATATATATATATACATATATCAGTTATATATCAGTATCACACCACCCAGCCCAACCCTGTGGACTGACCACTACACAAGCTACCTGTACAGTCACTGAACTGAACTGATAACTTAGCTACCATGATGGATAATGGATGATCCATACTCACTGGATCGGGCGTGCCAAGCCAGGGAGCAAGATGGATGCCTGAATGGTAAGCTCTGTTTCCATCTGACAAATATCTAATCCATCCTCAGCCCTTAGAAGATAGTTGAGCGACAAAGACAAGAATACCTTCTGTAATGGCTACAGCAACAAAATCGTTTAAAAGCAGGCGCAGCTGAGCTTCAAACCGGCAGGAAATACCTCCAAACATTTGGGCCAGGACCACCGGTAACCCATGCAGCTTCTAGAGTTCCTCAGACGCCACGCCAACCAGCGATCGACCATCAGCTGCTGTGCCGTCTTCCATAGAAAATTTAATTAATCTAAAATACGATTTGAAAACCCAGATGCAAGCGGTTTTGAAACCCTAATGCCCAAATAAACCACCTGCAACAAACAATAAATTGGATGGGCGATAAGCTTGACAACCATGAGGGCTGACTCACTAAGCTGGAATCCAGAGTCAGCTCGCAGGAGGATGCATAGCACCAAATGGATCCCCTGCTTAAACAGACCCTCAGAGAGACTTAGCAACTAAAAAGTAGCCTCAACGACCATGAGAATAGAGAACGCCAGTGCAATGTTTGACTGGTCGGCCTTCCCAAGGGACTTGAAGGAAAAGACTGAAGAATGTTCATGGGCCAGTGGCTAATAAAACCTCTGAAGCTACCGAAGACCATGACACTCGAAATTCAATGGGTGCACAGATCTCTGGGCAGGCGACTGGGCCCAAACAAATGGCCAGACACCTACCAATCAAATTTTAAGGTACCAGGACAGGCAACTGGTTTTGGAGGCTGCACGGAAAATAGATCCGATTATGGTGAACAGCTAAAGGGTAAACATCTTCCTAATTTCTCCTGGAAGCTCCAGCTTGACAGACAAGCCTTTAGGGAGGTAAAACGAAGCTCCATCAGCTGAAATGCCCCTGTTCACTCGTTTACCCTGCTAAGCTGATCATCAGAGCCCCAAATCAAAAAGTTACCCCTTCATGGATCCTGAAGTGGCTTTACTTATGTGCACACTGAACTGGAGGAGGGGCAGTCTTGCTGGGACTTCCCGAGGTGTTGGGCCACCTGAAGCCAGGCCCTGCATCAAGGTACTGTGAACACTGCTTAACTCTTGGGAACCTTGGGTGCAAGGTCATGGGGGGCCTTTCTGAATCTCCAGACCATAATGGGCACAGCCCAGCCTATCATGGTGTGTCCAGGGCTGCTCCCACTCCCCAGTGGCACATGGAGGGAACCGTGGCCATGTACGCTGACTGAATTTGAATTGACCTTACTTATTGGATACTTCCGCCTGGAGGCCTGGCAACCAATTTATTGAACTTAAACCCAGTTTTCACTAATCTCTCCAGACTACTTTAAAAGCTGGCCAAACATTGGGGTACGGGCAGGCTCTTAAGGAGCTACTGAAACATATGAGATATCGGGTAAGAGGGCTTGATCACCATTTTGATTGTTATGCATTACAAAGGAAGATAGTTTTGATTCTAGACTTGAGAACAGTCCTCCTCGTAGACAAGTGTGGAGTACATTGCTAATATGCCACAAAGGAGAACCACAGGGCTGGGATTTGGAATAACCTATTTTGTTTCTGCTTTTCCATCAAAGACTGGAATGGAGAAAATGTCTGTAACGTAAAAACATTTGAAAATTTAAAACATTTTCCTAAGGCCCAAAGATTATTTCAGGGTATTGATTACCTGGGAAATACCAATAATATGCCATTAGCAGTAGCGCAGGTGATCGTACTGGGTCCAGTCTTACAGAATTTCATTATCGGTTGAGATCACCAGCACAGCTAGATATACAGTGACTGTAGCATGCAACACTATTGAAGTTTATTAGCATATTCTAGCCAGGGATAGGAAGATTTGAACACATACTCACTAGATCGAGTTTACAGTTCCAGTGAGTCCATGGATGATGAAGACAGCTCTGGACAAAGTGAAGAAATCAGTTATCTGGCAGACACTGATTAGTTCACGGAACAAGGAAGCGATGCACACGGAAATATACTCAAAAACAACAAAAGATTTTTATTGGGACATTCAACAAAGTTTCCCAGTGCTTCGAGGGCATAATCCCTCTTCATCAGGGGGTGGAGTCACATAGATTACAAACACACTTAACTACCATGAGTGAACAGTGACATGTTTCAAAAAGTAGAAAGTGGCCAATTGGCGTTGTGCTACCATAAAAACATTTAAAACACAGCATAGTACAAAAGACATTGGTTCATGCATTAGCACTAAATAGATACTGGACTAAAATATCTAACGCATTCAAGCAGGACAAACTACGACAATGAATTCAGAGATTATTTTTTCTGTCCTCATTGTTTTGCTCATTTTCATGACACGGGCGGTAGAAGCAGGATCGACCCTTAGTGAGCTGTTGTGTTGTGCAGCCTGACACTCTGAGAACCAATATACAGTCTCAGAAAAATGACTTCATAAAAGTGGGATAACAATATTGTTACATATACATTGGATTCAGTACAGTACACACAATTAGGATATGCCGATACTAACAGCGCGGTTTAAGATGCAGCAGAGCCGTGTATGTACAGTACTAAAAAATGAGTAGGAACATAGCCTAGAGGCCAAAACATTAGTTAGAAACAATAAAAACATGCATAAAATTGAACTGTGTTAGTTGTTGTTTTACTTGTTAAGAACAGTAACTTTTAAAGAACTGGATGAATAGCTGTCAATTAGAATTAATGCAGGTAGATGCGGACAGCTTTGAGCAACCACAGTCTCTTGAACAGCAAACAGAATACAGAGCACAAGCAAAGGCAACTTTTTTAAAGTTAACTCATTAGTAAAATGTATTTATTTATTTTATTTATTGAATTTTGTTGACCAGTAAGCCCACTGGGCCTAGAAGTCCCTTCTTCAGGGTGACCGGGGAGGGGATACAGATGGTAAGCAACTGAAATTGAACCAGATTAAGCTGTTGGTGGTATTTTTCAGTGAATGGGAGAAATTTGGCCAGGACACTGGGAAATTCCCCCACTGGAGGGTGCTGTTGGAGCGGCTTTTCGGTCAGAGGCTTGCAGACACCGAAGGAGAAGGACGTGCGGGGGAGCTGAGGGCTGCTCTCCTCCTCCACTATTGGCTGCTCTTTTTCACGGAAGATGGAATCTACCTCGACAGGAGGTGCTGCGCGGGCAGCGTTTCATTGTCAACTTTGGCAGACGAGTCCGATTCCAGGATAAATGTACCCAGTGTGGAGGAAGATCTCAAGAGCAGCTTTATGCTATGGAACGACAGTATTGTGAAAGACGGAATGACCTGTTAAAGGCGTTGGAACAAAGTCAGTCCGGTTTGCTGATGTGCACAAGCAGGAAACGAAGCGCTGAGAGCCCCCAGGAATCGGAATGTGGCATTGTGGATACCGGAGCTACGGAAAGTGTAAAAAATGTTGTGGAACTGCCAAATTGTGTTTCTTCACCTGGGCTTGAGGGTGAGTCTTCTTTGCTACTGATATGGATATCACGGAATTGATGTCTGCAGCTGGCGCCGCAGAAACCTTGGTCTCCACTGAAAGACTATCTTGCTAAAATGTGTCACAGACTTTGGTTTCTCAGACTCCAACGGGAGGTTTTAAGGACCGACTATTAATACTAGTGTTTCAAACACAGAGTTACCTATCTTGCTTGACTCTGAATCCCACCCCCTCAAAATTTGAAATTTATCCTAGCGGGGTCTGTTGAGGCTCCCCGATCTCTCCGTGGGTGGCTACAGCTTTGGAGGCTGCGGGTGGGTCAAACTCTGATGGGAAATCCTGGGACACAAATGTAAAGCCTCAAGAGGCTTCTTTATCCTCCTCAGTTACTATGACTCCCAGCATTTCCAGTATTCCTTCAGGACAATTATCTGCAAATTCATCGGATCCTTTTACTAAGGCTCCTAGTCCTGATATGTTGGAGCACATTAAAGACCTGGAAGAGGGTGATAAAAGTCGGTCTCCCAACCCCAATATGGTTGCTCATGCTTGTTTTTGTTTCCCTGCACCAGAGCAAACAACTGAGCTTGGTCAGGATAGCGGTCCTTCTGTGTGGCAAGGTAATATTGCTGAGCGCCCTTTTCCAGCCACTTTTGGTCTGGTAATGAGCCTGCCATGCGAGAAGAAATGCTGTTCATTTGAAATTTAGGGGTCATGGGAGGAGATCCCAAAATAGACTTTTTATTAGTCGTGACCTGTTAAAAAACAATATGAGGTTTTACACCTATGAGATTTACGCCCTGATCCATATGCCAGGGGATACAGTTTTTGATGTAAGTTTTAAACACCCAGCAGGTTTGGACAGGTTTTGGAAGCAATACCTAGTTTTGAAACATACTCCTTTGTGGAAACCTTCTTGCTTAATACCCTTGACTAAACCAGTTTCAAAGAGAATCACTATTCTGTTTCAGAATGAAGGAGTGAATGTAGCTGACATTACATACTGGTTGAAACAGCATTGTTCTGTTAAAAGTCACCCGAACCCTTTCTTGATGAGGAGCATCTATGGACAGGGGTTGGAAATATCAAATTGACTTACGATTGAGAATGGTTTGACTAAACATTTTGCCGAATTGTTTTTCTAGGTCAGGATAGAGGGTACTTTTTATCCAGGACAACCCAGAGCCTGTTATAAGTGTGGGTCTTTGGGTCATTTGAGTAATATATGTGACCAGCAAAATGTGGCTTATGTGGGATTTGGGGCATATAAGTGCAGACTGTAGAAACCCCATGAAATGCAATTTATGTGAGGAAAAGGACACACATTCCATACATGTTCTTGGCGTCGATAACTAAGCTGACACTGCCCGTGAGAGCGGAACAAGACGCTTTTGTTGCAAATGCACAAAGAGAACGAGAAAGGTTGCAAGATTTGCTAGACCATAATGCAGCTCAGACTGTAGTTCAGGACCCAGTTCCAACTTTGACTGAGGGTGAGGTTTCTCACATCCCGATCCCAATGAAATGGATACCAGTGCTCTGGATCCTCCATCTTCTATTGATGTAGGGCAGCTTGAAATTTTGGTTTCTAACCCTTTGCTCTGGACAGAGACTAGTGTGCAGCCTGGTTTGGAGCCGACGGTTTCTGATTCTCATCCAATTATAGACACTTATACTACTCAGGAACCCTTGTGTATGCCTCCTCCTGAGCATTATCAGATACCCCTTCAACGTGTCACTAGATCAAAAGCATCTAGAATGAGCTCAGGGGTCCCACTTTTTGTCCAGAAACATAATGTACCATCATAACGAACCCATTTGCTCCTTTACAAGATCCAGACGGAGATGAGGAGGAGGCAGATTCAGATTTCTGCCTATTGCCTCCTCACTCCCAAACATGTCCAGGATTTTGAAGTCAAGGATAAACCAAACCAAAAAGCAGAAAAACGGAAGTGATTTTCGCCTTTTAGAGTTAATTGGTTTTTTTCTTCCTCTTATCTAAACCTTTCTGGCAATGCATATTTCTTTACTTACTGTTAATGTTAACAGTATAAAGTCTCCTTTACGGAGACAAACCACTTTAGCCAGCCTCAGTACTCACCCTGGTTCTATTATTTTTACAAGACACCAGGTTAAATTCCCTGGCCTGTATTAAAGCAGCTAGTCAGGACTGGCGCTGGGGTGTTCCTTTTGGTCTCTAGGGAAGCTGTTTGTGATGGCTTAGGATTTTATTTTTTCAAATGTAGCCATTAAAGTGTTACACAGTACGCCTGGTAGAGTGATGCTCATGGGTATAGTTGTTTCACATTGCATTTACCGACTTTTAAATACCTATGCCCCCAGTCCAAAGCTGATAGAGCGGCTTTATTTAAACAGATTTCCCACATTTACATACCTCGAAACTGGTGGTGTGTGTGTGGGGGGGTGACTTTAACTGTGGTTTAACAGATAAAGATTGGGACGTAAGACAAAAAAAATATTCTGTGATACTTAATGCTTTGTTGTATGTTTTAAGAACAAACAATTTGGTGGACCCCTATGACATACTTCACCAAGAGCCAGAACATACTTTTCATAAAGGATCAATCTCTACCAGAATAGATTTTTGGTTTGTATCTCAGAGAATTACTTGTAGTTCTGTTTCGACATTGCCTTTGGAAACATCTGATCATTTAATTGTTAAAATTACTCTCGGAAATTATCAAAAACTTGTTCTAGGCTGGGGTTTTGGAAGTTAAATACATCCCTTTTACAGGATGTCACACTTGCTGCTCAGTTAGATTTATTTTTTTTCTTTAAGGTCTGATATTTCTTTTTATATGATAGCCCTCTGGATTGGTGGGAGGACACGAAAAGGATTTAAAATGTCTTTTTGCACTTTTCAAGACATTGGGCAAGAGATGCTATCTTACATATTTGGGGTATAGAGCAAGGTATATGGCCTTTTTTATATGAGCAGTTTCCTCACAGGTGTACAGAGGCAAGAATTTCTGGCCCTCAAGGAAAAAATGATAGCCTTTCTCCATAATAGGAAAAAACAATTAGGATGCAACAGAAATATCTAACTACGGGTACTAGAGAGAATGTGAATCCTCTTGATTTATCCAGTCAAGATTTGACACCATTATGTATGTCCTCTTTAAAATCTTCTGATGGCACCTTGGTTGATGACACTTGTCAGATCAGGAACATGGTGCAAGAACATGTTGCAAAAACCTTTCTACACTAGGTTTAGCACCCCTGTTTCCTTTTTCATACCTTAGACATACCATTACTTACGGATCGGGAAATTGATGCTTTAAGGGCTCCTTTTCTTTAATTGAAATTAGACAGGCAATTGGTCATTTGTCCTCTACTTCAAAACCTGGTGGGATGGTTTGCCAAATATGTTTTATAAAACATATGGAGATACAATTACACCATGGCTGTTGGTCGTTACCAAGCTATTTGGAAAGAACAAAGAGTTACTCTTAGTATGGGAAATGGGGTCCTTTTTGTTTATAAAAGGGAGATCCTATGGAATTACAGAATTGGAGGCCTTTAAGTCTCCTAACCACTGATTATAAAATTTTAGCTAGCATTTTAAATAACCGACTATTAGCTGTTTCACAAAAATTGTTGGTTACTACCCAAACCTGTGCAGTTTTAGGAAGGAATATTTCCCAAAATGTAATTTTATTAGGAATTAATAGAGCTAGATTAACAAAACGGCTTACTGGTTATCTTCTAGCATTAGATTTAGAAAAAGCGTTTGATGCTTTAAGACATGATTATCTTTGGGATGTCAACATATTATGGTATACCGTCCCATTTTTAAATCTGCTTAAAACTCTATATAGCACAGCTATGGTAACACCTTTGGTTAATGGTCATTTGGGAGTTCGGTCCCTTATCGGATAGGAGTTAGACAGGGCTGTCCTTTGAGTCTGCTTTTATTTGTATTCGGTTTGGACCCTTTATTAAGATGTATTGACAGGATACGAGGTTCAGGCTATTGTGTCCACTGAGAGTTTCTGTTTTTCAAAGATTTTAGCTTATGCTGACGATTGTATCTGCCCTATTGCAGATGTAGATTCAGGGATACACCTCTTGAATTTTTATGTTCTGTACAATTGGGCACTGGTATTAAAATTAACACGTCTAAATGTTTTTGTTACCTTTAGGTTCTGCTCTAGTGTAAACTTGTTTGACATACCAGTAATCACTACTAAAGTTAAATTTCTTGGTTTTTTTTTTGCTTCTCATGAATCAGTAAATAGCAATTGGGAATGAATTTATGATCTGACTCTTTCTAAAGTCAAAAATGGCAAGCATGGAAAATGACACAGAAAAGAAACGTGTTTTTCTGTTAAAATCTTACATAGCCCCTCTTTTCTTTTCTGTCTCGTATTTTTCCTTTCCTTTTGTAATGCATACTAAAATTATGGGTCTTTTTTCCAGTTATTATGGGTAGTTGCCTGAATCCTGTGAAGAGAGCACACACCACAGACCCTGAAAAGAGGGAGGCTTAGGTATGTTACACCCAATTGTGCATTTTTTGGGAATTTTTCTATACCTCTATTCGACCTCTTTTGTTGGAAAACACTGCTGTAGGTACTATGTGTATGTCTCTGTGGGGAGCCCTTTTCTAGCAGCTTGGGGCTGAGGAAAATGGCACCCTGTAGAAAGGCAGCTTCCTTTCTATGTGCAATACACTTAAATATATTCGGCTAGAAAATAGAATTAAGTTGGTTTGTGTCACACGAGAGAAAGTCCTTTTATAATCACATCATTTCTACTTGTTATTTTGAGGACCCCTTTTTTAGTTTCTGTTGACATAAATACATCCTTTTGCTAGACAGTATAATAGAGCCCAGAATACGGAGAAAATGCGAGATGTGGTTTGGTTGTGCCCATCAGAAACTAAATGTAAAGCTAACCAGAAGCACAAACAATTATGTGATAGGATTTGTCAGAAGCTTCCTGTCAGGGATGGTTGGAACAATACAACATTTATATTTTGATTGCACACACATGGCCTCCTTTTGGTCAGCTCTGGCACACTGGTGGGGTGAACCATTGTTTGAATTTATTACATATAATACCTTGATATTGGGCCAGCTCCCACGAGCATGGTGTAAATGGCATAAAAGTACGGTATATGTTCTTCTGGCCTGCCTTAAATGGCACATTTGGCAAGCACGATGTTTGAGAATTCTACAAAATAAGATTTACTCTATGCAAGAAATTTTCTTTCACATACAGAGTGACCTGGATGCATTATATGCTTATGAAATTAATACACTGGGGACTACTGTTGGTGAGATTCTTTGGAAAAATGTACTTTGGCTAGGTTGAAGGTTTTTTCCACTTGATTTCTAGTTAGAAATATATGACAGTCCACATTACTCTTCTAAAGATTGCAGTTTTTCTGTTGTTAGATACAAAACCTTTGGAATACTTTGTTTTGCCTTCTAAGTTATCTTATTACGGGGTGTAACTGATACTATTTAGTATGTCTTTTCATTTATAGTTTGGAAATTAAGGATTTTTTTCTTCTCTTTGACATGACTTTACTCTTTGTATTGCAAAAGTTTCTGTGCTTGTATTACTTCATTTACTTGGTTTCAATTTCTGTTTTCTTCTTTTTTGTGTGAAGTAACACAGTTTGCTATGCTTTGCTTTTGTTTTGAAATAAAAATTTCCCTACTCTTTTCGATAAGTGCCATGGGATCTTTAACATCCACCTGAACTACCACCAATCCAGGCAGATGGGACCTCGGTTTAACATCTCATCCGAAGATGGCACCTCAAGTGCAGCACCCCCTCATGCTGCATTACAGTGTTAGTATTGGGATATTAACCCAAGTGCCAGATGTGGGAATGGAACCCACAGCCCTCTGATCTCCTGGCCTCAGAGGCAAGTGTAGTACCTACTGAGCCATTGACACTGATACAATATTAGTGGCTTGACAATAAATAGTATTGGAGTAGTCTTCAGACAACAGGGCAGACAGCACCGATTCACTTTTCCGCTAAATGAATGGGCTGTCATGATACCTTCTGATATGAGGATCAGGAGTGCATGTCACTTCCAATTCAGCAGCCAGCACAGTGCGATGGTAAACAGCGTACTTTGGTACAGAAAAGTTAAAAATACCACTACAGCATGGAAAATTAGGGGCTCACTGCATTCTTCTAGATAGTGTTCTTGTATAGCAGGTATGCTCAAAATGTTCTGCACCTTCACCTTTGGAGTCCCTCTTTAATGGTTTGTGTGTCCAGAAATAGTTCTAACATTATGAAGAACATCAGTAAACCTTGTGAAGCAAGGGTAAATTCAGTGTAAAATCAAAGTGCTGTGCAAAATTCATAGGTTGAGAGGTATGTTCTTAGGGAGTGTTGCAGGTGGTTACCAGATCCAAGTAGAAGACCAAGAATTCTCATTAGCAGCACCTGTCTGCAGGACTGCCATGCCGTATCGTATGTGGAGTCCATGACGCTAGAACACTTTGAGAAAGGGGGCTGAAAACAATTACAGGCACTTCTGCAATAATGTATCATATAATACTTTTATTTTACAGGTTTTGTGACTAATTGTTTGTTATACAGTATGCATCACATCTCACCGTGGTACCTTGGATCACAGGCAGATTAGTTTTATCTTAGTTGTGGTCCTGCTCCTCACTGTTAAGTCAACTGCATATCTCTAACTTGAGTAACCCTTGTACACAAACACACACAAGAGATGAAATTATTCACACAAACTGCATGTTGCTGGAAGTCACTTTGTGTGACATTTATTAATATGCTTCATAGCATGATGTGATTCGACAGCCCACATCCATACTGTTCATTTACCTGTGGGACTAGAACCCAATCCGCACTGAAATAACATTCAATCCACTGAGGTCTAACTCTCCCACCTTTAAACATTTTATTACTGAAATCTTAGTTAACAATATCTTATAAATTAATGGATACAAAAAAATTATACATTTATTTCTACATACAGTAGACACACAAGACAGTGTTACACTGGCATTAGAACTGTACTCGGATTTTAAAAAGAGTGGTTTGGCCTGGCCTGGTGTCGATGAAGGAGCATGTTATACTCCCAAGTGGGAAACATGGATCTGCAGAGTGACTTTGACACCCTTCTTCAGGCTGGTGGTCTCCCAGCACTTTCAAGTTGCAATAGTGCCTGCTGTGGTGGGCTGGGGGTGGCACTGGCCATCATGGGTGACCACAGGATTTCTTATGCCCCCTCCATCCAGGATGGCATGGCACTATAGAGACATTGGAGGGAGCTGGGACTAAGGAGGATAAAACTGACTTGTAATGTGCACATCTTCACCATCATTCACCCTTGGCACAGCCCTGGCTCCTTCCAGCACCAGGCTGACCTTTAAGTGAGCCTGGGGTTTCTCTTTTCAGTGCCTGCCATTAGCAGGGTGAGACAATCCTTGTGGGGTGATCTGGGTGCCAGTAGACAGGTTGAAGCATGGGTAAGCGACAGCACCAGCAGGACACAAAACTAAGGCTGAAAGATGGAGTTGGCTGCAACTATAAGGTAGAGGATTAAAAAAAAAAAAGAAAAGTAGTTTGTCCTAAATGTGAGGGCAACAGAGTCCAGCAAGCTTCCAAAGACTAGGGGTACACTGAAGAGCAGTTGAGAGCTCTTTTTCTCACCTGCAAAGCCGACAGTTCATGTATTCTCAGGCATTCGCACCAACCATGCTCTATAAACCTCACTGCAGCCCCTTTTCACTTACTGTTATCAAAATTGGATTTGGGGAGGAATGAGCTGCCTGCCTTTAGGGTTTCTGCTGCTCTTTAAGGGTAGTCTGTGTGTAAGAACATCCTTTCTTCTTTGGGACAGTGTACTGATAGGGGACCTCCAAGCCATTGTAGTGATGGTGGCCCAGGTTGTCACAAATCTGACTTTAGGCTGACTCAGCAGTAGAAAAGTCAGAGCTGCTCAGGTCATGTGCACTGCAGCTGTGTGTGCCTTGATATGTGTGTGGTTGTGTGACACAAACAGTGCATGTAATGTGGGTCAGCATCAGGACAAACAAGATTAGAAAATCAAAGTGGTACCCAAAGCTTTAGGCTGCTCTTTGAAAGTACAGACTGCAAAAACGCTAAGGAGCATCTTTGTTCAGTAGCAACAATGGTACCGCTGATCTCAGCAGAACTCCATTATCCAACATGCCAATAAAATTCAAATTTCAAGCCACTGAACATTATTAAAGCAGCAGTACAACATTGTTTCCTGCCAAAAAGCTAGTTTCAGCTAAATTTAATAAAAATATTAGCATACCTGTCAAATCTACTTGTCTTGTACCTCCTAAGCTGTGCACGAGTTTTTTTTTCTCAGTCCTAACCCTTGACAGGTCTACAATGCTACTTTCAAGTCCAATATGGTGCCCATTTTTCTTCCCTTGAGGAAAAACTAAATGAAAACATTTTTAAATACTTTAATTTTAGTGGAACTAGAAAATATTTCCACCAAAGAAAGCTTGAAGATACCTGGAATTTTTATGGTGAAAAAAAAACAGGTAGGGTCACATTTCTGGGCCAGTTTCACCACACTGCTACTTTAAGGACATATGCATAAAATCTGCATATTTGTCCTGTACAGCAGAGGAAGCTTATTTTTAAGAAAAGAAGCCTTAAAGCAGCATTATTTTTAGCAGAAAAAATATAATTACACCGTGTTTAGTAATAATGTATTCATGGCAAAACAATGATATATACACTTCTCTTTATTGTATTTCATGCATAAACTGAGATATGGGATTTTGAGTTTTTAAAAGTCCCTGCTCTCTGGCCACACCCACTATGAATAGGTTAAATGTTTTGATGTGGTGCTGTGTTATTTACAATCGGAAATCTGTGCCAACACCCTGCTAATAAATCTACAGTATGAATCCATCAAAAGTCAAAAATAACCTTGAGGGAAAGGATTTTAAAAAATTGCTAGTGGTGACAATCTTTAATGATTTATTAATTATAAAATGAATAATAAAATATGTTTTAAAAATCAGTGGGAACTAAAATATACTGAGAATTAAAGGGACACTGTCAACCAGTTTTTCATCATTATATTTCTAGTTAAAACCTACATTTTATGATTGCTTACCTTCTCTAAAATTCATTGGTGTTGCTGTTCGTTTTGTCTGTCTCCTTAAGTAGAACTGAATTGCATGGTAATGTATATTTATAAACAACCATCTTCTGTTAACAATCCTGGATCTGTTTTACTGCATACTTCCTGAGCATTAGAAACACCCCAAACAGTGCAGTCACTCATGATGCAATAGCCTCTTAACCCCACTGCATCAGGTGGCTAGACTGTGTTGTGGTGTTCAGGAAGCATGCACAGTGAGCTAATCAAGGAATGTAAACAAACCTGTTTTGGTGTGGTAACACCAGTATGTTGGGCAGTCTGTTTTTCACTTTTTAAAGAAAAAATAATCAGAATCAAACTACCAGCTACATCAGCAGTCTTTACAGAATGTTGGAAACCATAAATTGTGTTTTTTAAACTAGGGACACTTTGAGACCCAAGGGTCAGTGTCCCTTTAATCTACGCCTGAAATTTAATATTGCTAAAAACTGTATGATGAAACGTTTTCCCCCAAGTAACTAATAAAGCTGCTTTATAGCTCTGCTTGTGATGTCACAGACCATTGCTGTGGAGACTATGACGTCACAAAGCAGGGCATTATGACTTCAGCTCTAGAGTAAGCCTCATCTGTAGATGAAGTGAAGGGATAGCAGAGGTCCTGTTCACACAGGAAGTGTTTTATAAAAGAAGGAGGTTTGTCTCTTGCTGTCCATCACAAAATGCCCACAGAAACTGCTTGTGCTGTCATAAGCAGGGGATTAGGACAACTTCAGCTCCAGAATAAACTTAAGCTTTAAATTAGCATTAACATAGTAACAAAGAATGGAATTGTTTGAAATTTAGTTTTCTTTTGTTGTAGAAACCAGCTCTGTGGTCACACACGGTTAATTTGTTTGCTGGTGACTGGAGACTTTCTGTAATGGGTTGAGAAGCGCTGCAGAAGTTCTTATTTATATTGGATTACTCCTTGTTGTCTTTCATATTTTATTTCCCTAGGCTGTAACACCAGCTCTGTATGTAGCAACCCCACTACCCTCACTGTTTTGTTATAGGTGCTCAACTTACACTGACATCATCAGTTGCAATCGGGCTGAGACTGCACACTCAGTACTGCTAACCGCACAGGCTGCTACACTTATGCAAAAGGAGCATATCCTCAAACAACTCAATTTGGTGTTAAAGCAACAGTATTTGTGCAACACCATATTGTTCCTCCCTCCCCATAATAGCGTCTTTCTGATAAAAACATCACAACACCAATTTTTTCTTTTCTTTCATTTCTGAACAGAGATCTTGAGTTCTTGCTCCTTGCAATGCCCACCATAAGCTAATTAAATATCTGGGTGTGGTGCAATGCTGCTAACCAAGCGACACGGGTCAGCACCATCATAAATCCATTACTTACAGTCAAAAGGTACCCACGATGGAGATTTTTAAATACTGCAATGGTGGCCATCTTTAGTGACTTAAGCCTTTAATACAAACATGGTTAAAAAGACTGCTTTATAAACATCTGAGGAAATTAAAAAGATACTGTTTATACAGCCTAGTATGTCAGAAATACATTTTGCACAACAAGTGCATAAATAGATAATGAACATGTTTGCTGACTAACATATACTGCTGCTTTAAAAATCTGTAGCTGTACTGACTGACTGCAATCGATGATGTCACCAGTTGGAGCACTTAAAATGGCGCACAAGGAGGACAACCTACAAAGCTGGTTTTAGAAATGAGTGTTACAGAAAAAAAATACAGGAGAGATACAAAAGGAGACAAGGGGTAAACAAAATGAAATAAGGATGCTACAAAACCCAGAGTGACTGGCCCTGATTTTACATTAAACTTTTTGTCCCTCCTCAATGTGGCATTGTTTTCTACTGAAGAATAGGTATTTATGGTAAAAAAAAGTGCCAGATATTATTGTTACAGTCTAGTTTTCCTTCAAAAAGCTTTCCACTCTAAGCCAAATATTCTAACATAATTGATAGTACCTTTTAGGATGTGCCCTGATTTCTACTGTTTATCCCTGATTTGTGAGGCAGCCAGGGGTTTAAGAGGTACAGATTTCCTTCCCATTAACATTAACCATGTCCCAGGTACAAGGAGTCTCAAGAGTAGTTGTGGATTTGGTTCTTTGTTGCACTGTAACATGTAAGAAAGCATTTACAACTCTGGAATTCTTTGAGTAATAGTGGACAAAATGTAATAATCTCAGCACAGTTTACAAAGTCAGACTTCTGACAATAAAACCGTAAGCTCGGAACAATGAGACGACACGTAATTTGTTTGTCGCAGTAATATTCACCTAGTGACATGCATGTCCTTCACGTGTCATGCCCAAGGCAGGGAGAATTCCATGAGCCTCTGTTCACAGTTTGTTAAACATGCTGTAACCTTTCCATGTTTGTAAGCCCTTTGGCCCTCTTTTGTCCAAAGACTTGTGTCTTGGACCTGTGTTTTATAGTAAATACTAATTAAACTTCAAATATGTTGAAAACAAATTGCTATCAGTAAGGCCAGAAAAAAAAATAAGCCTTATATTTTTCTGGAGCAGTGAGCAAAAATGGTTAATGGTTCACATCCATGACAACAACAAGAAAAGGTGTACAGTTTGTTCCTGGGGAAATACTACTGTTAAATGATCCTTGTTAACCTCCTGTGACATGACAGTCTGGTAAATATGCATGCAAAACTGAGTCAAACATAAAAATAAATTGCTATTTTTGAAAATAACAGATGAATTTTGAGGATCATGTTTTTGTCATGGCCTAATAAGTAGCGACCTAGTGGATCAAAACTATAGGGCTGTAGTAAAGAGCTTGCTCAGCACCCACTCCAAACATTAGATAATACTGTTCTATAACCACATCTTCTCTGTACAGTTCAAAAGTGGTCCCTCTCTCTAGAGAAAGCACTACACAATCCAGCTGCTTCTTTTCAGAGGACATTTGGAATCCTCATATTTTAGTTTACTTTTATGTGGTCCTTTTTTCTGCCCATCACACTGACTGTACACCCCTTCTACATAGACAACTTGATTACTCCTATCAGACTTGAGGTTGTCACCATGGCTCCATTCAAAACTGCATGGGTATCCAAACCCCTATGGGGAATGTTTCTTGCATGGTGGGCTATGCAGCAAGGAGAATGACATGAACCTTCACCTTGTGCTGCAATGCTACTTCATGTGTTTTACCAGGGAGGCGTGAAGGATGGACACAGAATGTTGGGGGATTCGTGGCATCATCTGTCAAGCAGGGTTATTTTTCTTTTTTTTTTTTTACCATTAAACCTTCCCACCTTGCTAGCATTACAGCTAATCCTACACCACACTGGCCTACTAACCCAGACCTCCACTGGAGATAGTTGCTCATGCAGTGTGGAGTCCCATCTCCAGTAACACTCTATGGGCTCCACTGGTCTATTGCAAGGAGCCAATCCACGGGTCAGGAGCCACTCCAGCTTTTTTTTCCTTATCCACTAACCCTTTCTTAAGAACTGATTTCACACAACAATGTCCATGGATGCAGTAGCAAACAAATCACAACCTCCCTCCCTCCCACACACAGTCTTACCTAAGAGAGTGGCTACAAAACAAGTGATTGCAAGGTGGTCAGGGGCTGAGTACTGAGCAGCGTGATCACATGATCATTTCAGTTTGGCCAGCTGCCAGTTTCAGTAGCCATGTGTGTAGTGTCAGTGTCACCATAATACATGGGTATGACATCATGCCCATATGCTGTGGCAAATCAGTGCTTCAGAAATCTGGTTGTGGATTCAAGAACTAACAAGTTAATATATATATCAGTACCATCAGAGTGCAGAATGGATGCTGAAATGAGCCGTAGACCACGTAAAGCTGAAGTGCAGTTATCTAGGTTAGGTCATTAAACAGAAGTGCTTGCAAAGTTGTAGAACTGCAATATCTTCAGGGCCAATGAATTCAGCATTTGCTCGTGTGCTTTGTGCCACCACACTGTATGGGAAGCGTTTTCTGCTGCAACTCCTGTTGCAACCTGTCCATCAAAATATATTTTTTTCACCAGCTGTTCAAGTAACAGAAGCTGAAGGCTGCTATTCATAGCCCCTCCAGAAACAAATTCCAAAAACTAGAATAGGAGTGGAACTTTATTTTTCTGACATCGCTAGCTGATCCGAATAGCTACTCCTGATGTGGCATGAATGACATCATTCAATGGGGGCCAAGAGAGTTGCTGGCATAGTTCCTTTTCTAGTCTTTTGTAAAGCTTTTTTGACTCCCTCTTTGAGTGGAGTCGATGAAAGCAATTAAAATTCCATGATCTATGGCGGTCTGAAACAGAAAAAAGTTAAAACCATCAGAATATTGGGCATCATAAAGAATCCTTTAGGTTATATAATTAAAGGCAACATAAATATGATGCCAGGGACCTGGCTTCATTGTAAATATTAAAAAGTACATAAAAATTGTTGCCCCATATTTCTAAGGATATCTATGAGTGAAAACTACAGGCTGTACAGCTTAACTAAAACTGGCTTACAGAATGCCATAGTGGATGTGCCAAAGGGTAAAGTGCATGAAGGCAGCAACAGAAACAAATACACTGCATAGGAAGGGCTTTTGAAAAGTAAAATAATATGTACATCATTCCCCCTCCCTTAATTATAGCAGGAAAATGGCACTGCTGTTGTAGTAGCGACACACACACACACACATATGCTGCAGCGTAGAGGTACCCTCACGCACAGCCCCACATCAATTGTCCTTTCTCTTTAGACAGCCTTCCTGATAGCTGCCCATCTGGGTCTTTGTCTCCACCCTCAGACAGCTTGCCAATCCCAGTCAGCCCATCCCCAGCATCTTTGGTACTTACCCCTCATGTTTCTGAACCCATGGGTTCACCCCCTCTTGTGCTAGGGGCAGGCCATGCTGGTTCCGACTTTCCACCCTCTCCTGTTTGCAGAGCCAGAAGTTCCCAATGTTGTTGAAGTCAGTCAGTGATTGGAGTTTGGGCCAGAGTGTGCCAAGATTACACTGTACTGGGCAGGCATGTTCACATTTTTGTTAATGTCCCTGGGACATCTCTTGTACAAAGAGGACCAATTGGAGGCAAGGAAGCGCCGTTTCATGCAGACGCCTACCAACGTCATCCCTCAGACTCATGCTACTTCTGCACTACCAACTGTGGTCACCTAGGTGGCAGTATAGCAGCAGTGGTCCTCCATTCCCTGAGGAAGAGTGCCACTGAGACACCTGATCTTTCTCCCTGAGGGCCCTAGCTCATTTGTGAATTCTGGTCACTGGCATCATGAGTGGTATCGCTCCAACATTTCCACAGTTTTGTTTATATTTGATCCTCATTTCTCCCAGCATCAGTATGCCTAGTTGTCTGCGTATGTGTTGGGGAGTGCACGTCAATGCTCTCCGTGATTCGCAGGAGGTGAACAAGCTTTAGAAAATATGCCTCCTTCCTGCAGCTGCTGCCAGTGAAGCACATCTGGGGCTCTTTTCGGCTTAAGACGGGGAGTTAGTCCTCATATGGTAACATGAAGGCTACCATCAAGCAGGGCTTTTTCATTTCAATGCATACTTTCAGTTTATTTCCAAATCCCATGGTGGGGGCAGACCTTCCACTAGCTCCAGCAACTTACCTGTGGAGCAGTTTCCAACAGGCCCCAGATACCTTACTGGCGCTGCTCCTCCATATTGCATCCTGAAATTCCCTCTTTGGGCAGAGTCCCCACTTCAGGTCAGAGCAAGGGACCACAGAGTTCAGAGTGCTGCTAATTAGTGGGGTGTGTGGTGGCATCATCCCCGATTCCATCACCTTTTTCTTCTGTGTTTTTCTTGCCAGTATTTGCCTCTTTCCCTCAGGACATGGCCTGATGTGCTGTACTTCTGGAGGGTGTTGAAATGAGCTTGAATCATACCTACTGCCTACCCCTGGCCCAGCGCCATTGTGTTGCTCACGTTGATTACACCGTCATCTCCTAAAACCAGAGCCATAATGTGCTGATGGTAGTCTCTCCCCAGTAGAGAGTCTTGGGTTCCAACCAACACAACTCCTTCCCCAGTACCTACCAGCTGTGGTAGTCATACAGAAGCAGAAGCCACCCACCCTCCCAGAGACAGGAGTCATTCATGTGGGATGCCTAACCTAGTCTCTGCCGCTTGAGGTGCAGTGTTCCAAGTTCAGGAAAAACATGGATCCAACATGTTAAGTCATAATGCCTAACACTGAAACAGCTGGCAGCACTCCTGTAGTACTGCTCTGAGAACAAAAATGGTAAAAATACAGATACTTGAGCCTTGCCATTTACAAAAGGTCAAGAGACCCCACATCCACCAAGTCAGGAATTCCAACATTCCGGTTTAGAGGATGTCATTTACAATTCAGTGTTAAAAATGCTCTGGTTACTCAGCTGCTATAAGCACAGCCGGGTAAAAAATACTTCAAGAGGTGAAACGAGAGGGAATGTAGAAAGACATTAGGTGTGACATGATGCTTTTCATATGTACATCATCCAAAAGTACTTTACAAAGAAAAGCTGGCCGCAGCCCATAAGGCATACACACGAGAAGTGACACGAGGAAAGTTATGAAAGGCATATAAAGGTTACGTACAAAAAGAGAGAGCTATAAAGAAAGGTTATGTGACTGGATCACAGTCATAAAGTAAATATATTAGATCTTTGTATGAGTTACTGTAAAGTGTTACACTATAAATCATTTTGTATTCATTTGCATGAAAGATGCTATAAAAGTTTAATTACTTAACAGTACACTAGATCTTGAGGGAGTCGCACCACTGGAACTGTAAGCCACTGGTGTTCAGACCACTTGTAAAATGTTGCCTAACTGGGGCCACCTATGCTGACATATACTTGTGCTGCCTATATAATGTGGGTGGCCCCATACCTCCACAGTTTCCCACCAGAGACAAGCTGGAGTTGTATCATACTGACAGGAATGGAGACCAAAACCCTGACTAGGCTAACAGGAGAGGTGGCTCCGGAAAGAAAAAGTACATTTGAAAGGGTACAGAAAGGAGAGTACTAAGCATGCAAATGGCTATGCCACCTAAAATACAGAAGTGGGTAAGTAGGAAGGTGAACTGTGGCTCTGTGGAAGAGATTCTTTTAAAGAACTATGAGGACATCTTCCTTCCATGGAGCCACACCTTTCAGATGATCTCTCAAGCAGTACAAAATAGTAGAATGGAAGGCCAGACAGGAGCGTAGATGACTTCCCTAAGACAGCAGGCCTTGCAGGATGGCAAGGCTGAAGCCAGCCCATTAAGAGGATACCAATTCCAGACTGTAGTGTTTAGTGAACATGTGAAGAGAACTCCATGAAGCAGCAGAGCATGTCTGCTGTCATGACTGAACAAACAACCGACCCGTCGGCTTTGTGGTTGGGGTTCCGCTTGCGGCGCGCCCGACCTGGGTTCAATACTTGAGCCCAGGTCGTTGGAGGGCCTGCTGGGGAGAAGGATAGAGTGTCCTATTGACTGCTGTTCTTCTTCCCGGTGGTGGGGGTCTTTGTGTTCGTGCGAGAGTGACACCTAGCGGAAGCTGGGTGTATCACCCTGAACACCAACACATGGTCGAGGAGGGGTGGGCTGGGGCAGGACAGGCGCTGGCGTCATTGCACATCTCTGCCCCAGCCAATAAGGGGAACAGAATTCTTCTCATCAGATGTCTCCATGACGCCTGCTCCCGACTAATTAGCCACCTGGCCAAAGGACTCCCTACTAGTTACATTACACGGCGCCTCCTGGGGTAAGCCAGGAGTGACCGGGAGAACAAGTGGCTGATTAGGCAGTGGAAGCTGAAGGGCACCGGTGACCAGGGCAGACTTGCAACGGAAAGGCGAGGAGGACAAGAAAAGAGGGTAAATATATAAAAAAAAAAAATTAATTGAACGAAACAAACACAGACATGGCCTTGCACACAGACAGAATCAGAAAGCTCCTTATGCTTTCGGTAATGAAACAAATGCAGCATGCCAATCATTTGGAAAAGCACTAAGAGTCAGGTGCCCACCATCCGGGGTGGGAAGGGGAGCAAATGAAACAAAAAGCTGCATGGGCATTCTGCAGTATTTTGTACAGTCCAAGCAGGAGTGCAAAGCCCTATGGATAGCAAGAGAATGCAGGATAACCTCCAGCATTCTAAGGAAAAGAAAAAAAACGCACAAGAAGGTAGGTAGTCTGGTTTACTGTGAACTCAAAAGTACCTCAGAAAGAACTCAGGATGGGTGTGTAATGAAACCCAATCCTGGTGAAACACAAGGTACAAGGGATCCACAACTAAAATCTGCAACTCTATGAGCACCAATAATTATCACCAGGAAAAGCATTTTCCATGAAGGGAAATTCATTTTGTAAGTGGTAGCTGGTCCAAAAGCAGCACATGTAAGACTTTCCTGAGCCAAGTTAAGGTCCCACACTAAAACTGGCCTACTGGTCAAAGGACAGTCTGTAAGGAACCTGCAGGACACCTCCAAATGGGCCACAGTCTTGCCTCTATGACAGCATAAAAGGCCTAAATGGTAGAAAGGTGTATCTTACAGAAGAGTGCTGGAGGCCAGAGCCCAACAGGGACAGGAGGAGTCAAGCCATGCTGCACCAGACATGGAGAATACAGAAACATAGAATTTGACAGCAGATAAGGACCGCTTGGCCCACCTAGTCTGCCCATTTCCTACCTAATGTATAAGTTGCAGATCCTAGTTAACTAACAGCGTACTTCCTCCTACCTCCCACTAGAATTGCCTTATGTCTGTCCCATGCATTCTTGAATCCCCCACTGTTTTTGACTCCACTACCACTTCAGGAGTGCCTTTCCATGTATCCACAATCCTCACCATGAAAAATGCTTCCTAACATTACCTCTGAGCTGTCCCCTCTATCTTCAAATTGTGCCCCCTTGTTCTTGCACATCTTTTTCTGAGAGATGCTACCCTCTTGGACTTTGTTGATTCCCTTGAGGTACTTGAAAGTTTCTATCATGTCCCCCTCTCCTCCTTTCCTCCAGGGTATACATATTAATCTCCTTTAATCTTCCTTCCTATGTCTTCTGGTGCAGACTCTGCACCCTTTTTTTTTAAACATTTCTCTTTTGCCACCTTCCTTGCCTCATCGCCCCCTCAATCAGAGCCCTACAAGTCTCACAACCTTGTCCTAGCATCACAGTAGTCTGCTCCTAGAGTGACCACTCACTCAGTAGCCCTAGGTACGGTTGACTCCGGGTGGAGGGGAGAAGTTCCCTTACCTTCTCCACGAACAACAGTGGGCCGGTGGTACACAGCGGAGTCTGCCCCGCTTGACAGTTGGCGACGTGCACGGTGCTAGAGGGGTCGCCACTTAGGAGTGACGGCTCCATTTTCTGTTCTAGTAAGCCTAACCCGAGACATCTGCACTCTAGAAAAGCCAATTGGGAGGTGTGTGGAGATGCAACTCCTCCCAGGGCTCGGCTGACGCTGCCCCTCCCATTGCGTGTTCGACTTGCACCACCGATCCTGGGTTCACCCAAGAGGAGGAGAGCCGCCGCTGGGTGCTCAATCCTCTCTCCTTACTGACCCCGTGGCCTGAGTCTGTCCTCGAACCAGGTCGCCATTGTGGCGGAGGTGTGGTGTCCAGCGCCTCAATCCTCAGCCACCAGGCTGGCTACCCTGCACCATTTTAGTTGCCCTCCTCTAGACAGTCTCTATCCTGTCTATGTCCTTGCGGAGATGGGGTCTCCAGAACTGCATGCAGTACTCCAGATGGGGTCTCACCAACTGTCTGTACAGAGGATAACAACTTTTGTTTTCTACTGGTGATGCCTCTCCCTATGCATGCCAGTATCCCACTAGCCTCCTTACTGCCTTCTCACATTGCTTGCCCACTTTTAGGTCATCTGATATGACTACCCCCAGGTCCCTTTCCATTTTTGTTGTTGTTAGTATTCACCCCCACTGTGTACTCATCCCTGGGTTTTTGTTTCCTAGGTGCATTACTTTGCACTTCTTTGCGTTGAATCTAAACTGCCATACATTTGACCATTCCTCCAACCTTGCCAAGTCCCTTCTCTTCCTTTCCACCCACCTTGTGTATCGACCCTGTTGCAGATCTTTGTGCCATCTGCAAAGAGTCATACTTTTCCTTCCAGTCCTCTGCAATGTCACTTATAAAAACATTAAAGAGGACTGGTCCCAGTACTGAACCCCGCGGTACTCTGCTAGTTACCCCTTTCTTCAGAGTGGACTTTGTTTATTACTACCCTCTGCATCCTGTTGTCCAGACAATTTTACCCAGGCTACCACCTGGACGCACACCAAATACTAAAATGTTTCCACTGAAGAAAGTGTACGCAGGCAGACAGCTTACGAGCCACCAGTAGATCATCGGATACTGCCCAGGAGACCGTAAAGCAGGACAGTTCTATGTCCTCAGGAGCCAGGCATGAAGCTACAGGACTGAAGGTCAGCATGCAACAGACTGCTCTTGCCTGCTCATAAAGAACAGAAGAATTTGCCAACAGAGCGAGAGTGTGCAGTCCATCTAGTTTGCCAAAGATATCCACCCCATCTACTGCTCTTGTTGAGGTGACTACATTGACTGTCCCATGCCCGCTTTCATTCTCTGACAGTTTTAGCCACCACTTCAGGTGGCAGACTGTTCCAAGGGTCTACAACCCCTCTGTGAAAAAGTACTTCCTAACATTGGCTTTGAATTTACCACCAACCAAGCGTAAGTTGTGCCCTCTTGTACAGGCAGTCTTATTTTCCCAAAAGAGGTTACTGGTATGTACTGCATTTATCCATTTAAAAATATAAATGTTTCTATCTTGTCTCCTCTGTTTCTTCTTGCTCTAGGGAGAATAGATTTAACTGGCTGAGCCTATTTTCGTAAGGTTTGTAGTGTAGTCCCCTGCACCATCTTGGTGGCTCTCCTCTGCACGGATTCCAGACGGTCCATGTCCTTCTTCAGGTGTGGCCTCCAGAACTCCAAATGAGGCCTCACCAAGGACCTATAGAGTGGGATGATTACCTCATGCTTTCTGCTAGTAATAGACCTACCTATGCATCCAAGGGAGCCGCTTGCCCTTAGTGTTGCTGTTTCACAGGACGGGGGTCCACTGTAATTCAGTAGAGCAGAGGCAATCAAACTTGTCTGGTTCAAAAGGGGAAACCACTGTAAGTGTGGCCCTGTCTGCCCAAAGCTTGACCCAGACCCTCAAAATTAGAGGGACTGGGGAAGAGGTATAGAAACCTCCACTTGCTGAAGATGGACAACACATCTCGCCAAAACAACTCCACACCCTGGAACAAGCAAGCAAAAATGCAGCAGTTTTGAACTGTAGGGGATGCAAAAGGTCCAACTCTGGATGACCCCAACAGGCAAAGAGATCTTTGACCATGTTATCTGGGAGTTCCTACTTGTGGGACTGAAAAACAGACATACTGGGAGAGACTGCCAGGACATTCAAAGACAAAAACATGGTATTGGTCTATATACTGTGTGCCAGGGCCCAGTTCCATACCATATGGCTTCTCTGCAAACAGACTGGAGTGTGTACATCCTTGTTTGTTGAGGTAGTGCATGACACAAAGGTTGTCCGTACCAGCAGAGGATGGCCCTGAACATGAAGGGTGAAGACCAGCAGACAAAGAAGAATAGCCCTCATCTCCAAAATGTTGATGGGAACACCACACACCTCAGGGTCTTGAGTGCACTTAGATGGGCTCCCACTACATGGAACTAGAGTAATAGTCACTTGTATGCAAACTGAAGATCTGCTCTTCGATGAGAAAAGCACTGTACTTTGTGGAGGAAAAGGAACGAGGCTGTTGGGTCCAGTTGCATATATGCTGTGGGCACATGAATGATGCCATGCATCAGTGCTACGCCTGACACTGATGGTCCCGAAAGTTCTGGTTTCTTGCAGCATCATGCCACACTAGGCATGAAGACCGAAGAGTGGGACTCTGGACAACACTAAGTATGGATAGATGCTAACAATGTTACAGGTAATTGGGAGTATCCACATAACAACAGAAAACTCCTACAGCACTTTGGAACCCCACAGCCTGAGTGTATCAGTGGGGCTGAAATGGATCGACTCCAGACACCTACACTAGAAAATGAAGCAGCCATTGCACACTGCTCACAGAAGCGCAAATGGGTTAGTGTAAATGTGTATTATTGGGCATTCCTATCAGAGAAATTCAGCCCTCAGTCTCTTAGCTTTAATGTTGTATTTCTATTGGAATGATCTGTAATCCTTTGGAAGTATTACCAACACTAAGTCTGGACTTGTTTATACCACACAATGTGTTGTGCAGCGATCTGACTAAGCATGTAGCACACCACTCCAGCTCTTTAAAGCATGCCCCCACAAACTACACTTGAAGAATTATCAGTGATGTTGTGACGTGGGGGCATGACTCTAACCTAATAAGTAAGCACCTTTGCCAGTAAAAGGGTTATTGTATATTTATTTATTTAAAGTTGATAACTGGGAAAGGCATACTGAGCCGAGGCTTGATTCCAGGTGCGACCGGGCAGGGGTAAGGAAACAGCACATTTATATAAATTACAATGTATATTTACATGGATAAGAAATATACAGGAATACAGTCAGAAGTAACAGCAGTGGCTGAAGATTGGGCCTGGCAATATACAATTTAAATACAAAGAACAGCAATATGTACAATTAAATAACAGAAGCAGCAACACCTGAGCTAATATAATGGGACTAGGTAATAGGTGCAGAGAGAGTTCCCAAGAGGTACGGCCTGTATTGTATACAGTGGTGACTATACGGAGATTCAGTAGCTTAAGTTGGAGCTGGAGTTTGCATGATTTCGGGACGGAGGGACTGCTGTAACCAGCAGTACCTGGCTGCTAAGGGGCATGGAAACAAGGGCAAGGAGGAGGTAGGAGGTGCTTGAAGTACTGTTTGATGGATAGCATGGTGGGCAAGCTACGTGACAGTGTGGGAAAAAGAGTTCCAGAGGGCAGGGAGCCTGAGGGGCAAGGCTTGTTGCCCAGCATGGGTGCGGGTTGTAGCCAGGAGAAGGAACGGTGGTCACATGAGCACAGGAGTAGCCAGTGCTAGGGGCAGAGGCTAATGGGGGAGGAGAAGTAGGAGGAAGGGTGCTGAACCAGTACTTGGCGATAAAGACTGCGAATGTGCCAGATGACGGTCAGCTAGAGGAGGTGGAGACAGCTTGATAGAGGAGGCAGTGGTGAGTATGGAACGGCAGATTAGAGGCAAAGCGCAGAAGGCATGAAACAGTAGGTATAACTTGGGGAGGGAGGACTGTGGAGTGAACTATAGACCACATCTGCATAATCGAATGAAGGGAGGATGAGTTTGAATTAATTCTCCTGATAGGAGGAGAGACTTTTCTTATGCCTGTAAAGCATTCTCAGTTTTGGATGCAGTTTATTGTGTATGGCATCCAGGTGTAGGAGAAGTCCAACTTGGGATCAAGCCAAACTCCCAGGTATTTGTAAGACTCAACTGCTGAGCATACCTCTCAACCACCCCTGATTTTCAGAGACGTCCCTGATTTTGCCTCAAAATTTTCCTTTGTCCCTCATAAAATTTGAGTTTTTGTGACAGAACAGTGGGGATTAAAAGCACAAAATAATGTCAAACATTAAAGTAACAGACGACTTCTTCTTCAGAAAATGCATCTTAAGACAAATCCCTTTATTCTGTCAGCTTTCTGAGAGAATAGTACCAGTTTTAAGATGTGTCCCTGATTTGGCGCTTTGTCCCTGATTTTTTAGCCTTGTCCCTGATTCATGAGGCAAGAGGTATGCTGCTGAGAGTTTGGAGCCATCAAGGGCCTAGAGGGTGGGTGGGGTGGGGGGAGAGACAATTTGGTTAGTTTCTGGATGGAGCCAAAAATCATGGCGACTGTTTTCTTGGTGTTACATTCCAGTGATTTACATTCAAGCCACTTTAGGTATTCTCAAATCGATTTGAAGGATGGTTTCAACCTGGGCTAGGAGGGCCGGAAGCAAAATCACAGTGTCAGCGACATTTGAACTTGGGAACCTGAGCAGGTATAAGGTAGGTTGTTTATGAATATGGAGAAAAGGGTTGGTCCAAGGATCGACCCTGGGGTACGCCAACAAGAATGGGTAGGGCAGTCGACCTGATGTTGCCAAGTTGGACAAATTGAAACCTATCTTCTTAGGTAAACCTTGAACCATTCAGTGGATGTGGGGATAGTCCTATAGCTGTGAGGTCCTCAAGGAGTAGATAGTGAGCAACAGAATCAAGGCCTTGGCTAAGTCTATAAATATGGTCAGTGTTAGTGACCCTTGTCCATGGTCGAGTGGATGTGGTTAGTAAGACGGAGAAGGGAAGAAGAAGTAGAGCGGCGTTGATGGAAGCTGGATTGGAATGGAGTTAAAAGTTGTTTGCTTTGATAAATGAGTTCAGTCTTTAGAGATGAGGGATTCCAAAATTTTGGAGAGAGAGAGGGAAGGACAGAGATAGGCCTATAGTTGCCAGGGATGGATGGGTCAACCCCCTTGTGCAGAGGGACGACTTTAGCTAACTTCCAGGCCTTGGGCAGGGAGCCGTGGATAGAGAGACTGAATAGATGAGTGATAGGAAGGACTATAGCAGGAGTGGAGATTTTCAGGAGGATGGGATTAATACCATCTGGACTTTGTTTGGAGGAGTTCAGGGATTTGAGGGCATGAAGTACCTCTGAAGGTGAGATGGGAGGAAGGTGTAGCTAGGTGGGGGAGTGGAAGGAGAGTCCCTTCGTGAGTAGGAGGCGTGGGGGCAGGGGGCAGATGTTCTGCTGGTTCCAGGGAAGAAGGAGTGAGCTGGTGTCTTTGGGGAGGAAGGTGGGGAAGGTGGCTGCCCAGGGGTAAGGCACATAGTGAAGAAATGATTTATGGAAGAGGCAACCACCCTAAGCCATCATCAGTGGGGCCTGGACTGGGAGAAGGGGCTTGCTGAGTGGAACCAAGCAGGGACTGGAGAGTCTTCAAGAAAGCCGCTGGAGTGGCGCAATCCTCAAGCTGAGACTTAAAGAAGCCAGCTTTGGCGGGATGCACAGCCTTGGTACAGACTTTCCTCAGTGTTCTGTAGGTTTGAAGGTCAGAGGCATAGGAGGAGGCTTTAAACACTTTCCAGGCTTTATTCCTGGCTTTGAAAAGCTTCACTAGAGGAGGGCAGATCCAGGGAAGGAGCCTGCATCGGAGATGCAGCTTTTAGGGGGCATGGGAGTTCCACATGCCTAGGAAGGTGGAGTTGAAGGCCACCAAGGCAGAGTCGATGTTAGGTGCAGTGAAGACTCCAGACCAGTTGGCCAGGTAGAGATCAGCTAGTAGTGGCTGCTGATTGAGGGACCGTGGGATATAAACCACATGTACTTAGGCAGGGGGGGAGACAATGCTTCCTGCGGCAGAAGGTGATACAATGGTCACTGAATGTGTCGGGAGGGTGCCAGCTGAGGGAATTTTAGAGGGTGAGTAGTTAGAATCCAGTCCAGCAGCGAATGATTTGAGGTTGTGTGGGTTGAGCCTGGTGGGTAGGAGATAAGTTGTGTAACACTGAGGGCTTTGATCTCCTGGGTGATGGCTTGGAATGTTGGGCAAGCCAGTTAAAGTTGAAATCACCCAGGATTATGAGCTCACCCTAGGCAGCTGAAGAGATAAGGCTGGCAGGATTGGAAACCACTGAGGGGACAGGACGCTGGGGAGAAGTAGCAGACTGCAACAAAGAGGGGGGAGAGAAGAAGGAACGCCAGCTTGAGAGTAGGATCTGATGTGATTTGGGTGACCTCCAGGAGACAGTGGTGATGCAAAGGAACTCATGAGCATAGATAGCAACACCACCACCTGCTGACCCCTATCTTGATGGAAAGTGGAGTATCCGGGATGGCAACTAAGGAATCATGGACTTTGGCAGATAACAAGTCTCTGAGATACAGAGGATATCGGGGAGTTTTGGGATATCAAGCCTTGCAATTTGGGCAGGAGGCTCCTCGCATTTAGGTGGTAGATGCCCAGCTCGCTTCTGGGGTTGCTGGATGCAGAGGAAGTAGGCCCAGGGTTGGATTCTATGTCCCCATCCTGTAGAAGCAGGGAGAGAATGAAGTGGTAGGGGCATAGCAGGTAGAGGAGAGGGGGAGAAAGGGGTTTGGTGGTGAGAAGGAGAAACCTAGTAGGTGGCACTTGAAATTTGATAGTAGGCTAAGTGTGAGGGTGCGAGAGCGGGCTAAATTCCATCTGGCTGGGAGGAGGGAGGGAGAATAAGGGAGATTGTCTTCAGAAAAGTGGGGCGGTCTGCCTCGCAATGGATAGGGTTGAGGTAGAGAGATTGACTAAAAGTAGGGTGCCAGTCAGGAGGACTGCCACAGCCAGTGGGAACAGATGTCTCATTTTGGTAGGGGTGGGGCATGTTGGGACACACTGAGTCTGTGACAGTAAATTACCTTACACAGGAACTAACAGAAATCTTACGGAAGGCGTTAAGTGGGCGGGGGAGTTATTCTAGTAATGAGGTAGCAGCTGTGCACCACGTCTCTTTAAGAGGAGGTCCAACGAAAGACGAGAAGGGTGGAGGGAGAGGGAGGCAGTGCTGAGAAGGGGGGAAGGAGTATTTAATAGAGGTCGGGTCGGAAGGACAAAATACTGGCTATATAGGAGTAGCACTAAACACAGTGAACAGCAGGTTAAACAGTTTGAAAATATGGTGCTGAAAGGCAGGCAGAGATGGCAGTCCAATCAGGAAAGAACTGCTCGCAGACTTGGCCAATGGAGAGCCAGATCTGGGCAGGCAGCCAATCAGCTTAGCAGCTTAGAAGCTGGAGGTTCCCGTATCTCGGTGGCGACTGAGCCTGGGTAGTGGGCAGGAGAAGTGATTGCGGCTGTCTCAGGTTCGGGGCCGATCGAGGTGGACGCTCCAGAAAGCAAGCAACTGAGAGAGCAGGTCAGTGAAATACAGCACAGAAACAGTCGGAGAGTAAAACAGGGGACGGGTCTGAGGCAAAACAAAAGGGATGGGAGTAGGTGTGAAAGACAGGAGGAGGAGAGGCAGTACAGAGACTGAGGAAGGGAGATGCCGAGGATACGTGCCAAGGTTCCTGAGACAAAAGAATGTGGATTTTGCAGGTCTAAGGAGGAGGAGGGGAGGCGAAAGCTAGGCAGCTGAGGAGATGAGAGAATAGAAGAGGAATAGATAGAGGGCACCAAGGGGGTAGCTGAGAGGGGCTGGAACTGAAAGTTTTAGCAAGCAGAAACAGTACAATTCTAATGGCACAGGCCAGATAACGAGGAGACAGAGGACTCGGAAAGAGGGATAGATGGCAGGAGAGGGGTGGTTGAGAAGCAGAGTGTTAAACGAGCATAAACAGGTACATTTACAGATGGCTCCAAACTAACTTAGCAATATTAGCACTTCTAAGCATGTGTAAAAATTCAGTGAGGCAAACAGACAGAAAAGGTAAAATGACACAAATTAACAGAATACTGCTAAAAATACTAGCTATATATGAGTAGCGCTAAACACTGTGAACAGCAGGTTAAACAGTTTGAAAATATGGGCGCAAGCCAGGCAGAGGGACAGTCCAATCAGGAAAGAGCTGCTCACGGAGTCGGCCAATGGTCCGGCAGTGCAGCCAATCAGCTTTAGTGGCTTAGAAGCCGGGGTTCCCGGTATGTCGGGTGGCATCCCTGAGTCTGGGTAGTGGGCAGGAGAAGTGATTGCAGCCGGCTTGGTTCTGGGGTCGGTGCCACCAGCTGTGGAGCATCCGATCGAGGGTGGACGCCCCAGAAAGGACTAAGGACTAAATAAATTAAGATTTCAACTTATCTACTAAATAGTGTCATCAGCTCACCCATTATACTGAAGCTGCCACATTGTGCTGCCGCAGACAACAGTATACTGACAGCTGAGTGCAAACAAGCTTTAGACTCGGGACTTGGGTATCTCCTTCGAATGAATACACAGCCATCAACAAAATGTTCAATATCTACTGGGGTTTTCTTTGTTTTGATAATTAGATGTTCGCTATATTCTTCAAACCAAACAATAATGAAAATTTGACTAATGGCAGTAACTGCAGCCCACTGTGCCAAGTTACTGTGACTGCTGATAGCGGCAGCTGTTGTCACAACCCCACTCAGCAGGTCAGGCCCTGAGGCCATCTGCTCCACAGTGCAAACTCCCACGAGCGCAGTATTGTGAATAACAGAACAGGGTAACCCTCCTGTCTGTTTGTGCATCCAATCACCTTTGGTCTCAAGTTCTGGAGGGATTCAAACTGTGAACCTTATGCTGGCATACCCTAAATGTACAGGCTCAGATAATTCTGCTCTTGGGAATGCCAGATATCTTTCGCCTAAGGGCACCTAACCAAATATCCAAATGAACCTAAAAATTCTATGAAAGACCATACGAAAATTCTTACCTTTTCCCAGTTTGGTATTACCATTAAGCTTATGAACAGTGTCAACTTTAACCATCTGTACTTCACATGCAAATGAAAGAATTTCAAAGGCACACCAGTCTCTTTAAAATAAGAGGTTTACTTAGAAAATGGATAAAATAGGTAAAATGTAAACACAGAACAATATATCACAAAGCATACAATCACTTAAAAGAAAACAAGGAAAAGTGCAAACAAACTCCTACCACAGTACAATTAGACTTGTCTACCTTCTTACAGTGCTTATAGTTAGATGTTACTGTTTCAGAGTCCAACAGGAATGTGTCTAAAGATCAGCCATAGAATAGTTTAAAACTGTCTTTGAACCTGCCTCTTCCATGATGTCACCTAGCTCCTCTCTGTTAAATATAAAAATTAATACACACAGGATGTCCCATCACTCAGGAGGTATATTAAATAAGGCGACATCAGCAAAACTCATTTTCCAATATGACTCTGATCTTAAGTCTTTCCTTTGATCTAGTGTGATTTCTGCTTTTCAAAGACATCACAGGACTTTTATGACCAACTCTGCCATATCTCACTTAGATGCAACATAGCTTTTTAACACCAGCTGAAATTAACTGTTTCCTCTGAAGACGCTAAAATGGATATTTTGTTTCCTTGCTTCAAAGCAGCACAGCTCATCAACAAAGCCATAAAATGCGACTTCTTGAAGTTAATCACATAAGAGATCTGCTGTTTAACATATCCTGTCATTTGAATTGAAATTGGGGCGGTCATCCCAGGAGCACAGGATGTCTCATGACAGACAATCCCCACTATATTTTTATTTTTCAAAATCAGAGAAATCAGAACCAGCAGGCCAAGCGTCACAATCCTCCCTACCTAGACTGAATTTGAGGCTGTATCCCTGCATGGGATGAGCTTCCAAATCAGTTCACTCCTCATAGATGGGCGATAAGCCATCGCTGTTCTGATTTTTCACTCCAGCCCTATGTAGATTGTCATGTCATACCCTTGAAAAGCAAGACTCCATCTTAACAATCTACCATTAGTTTTTCACATTTGCATCAGCCAAACCAGGGGTTGTGGTCAGTTTGTACCACAAAATGCTGCCCATATAAGTGTGGCTCTAACTTCTTTGGGGCCCACACTATGGCAAGACACTCTTTTTCCACAGTAGAGTATGCCCGCCCTGGAAGTAACGCTTACTCAGGTACACCACCGGGTGATCTTTCCCTTGGTTGGATGTCTGACTTTGTACTGCCCCAGTACCCACGTATGAGGCGCCAGCCTGAACTATAAAGAGTTTGCTATAGTCAGGACTTGTCAATACAGGAACACTGCACAGTGGCTTCTTCAGTCTGGTAAAGGCTTTTCACAGGCTAGTTCCCAGGTAATTTTCTTTGGCATCCTTCTTTACCAAGTCAGATAGGGATGCAGCCAGGGCACTGTAATTGGGTACAAATTTCCTATAGTACCCTGCTGTCCCTAGAAAACTCCTGACCTGTTTCTGGTCTGGGCCACACCTTGATCACCTCTATGTTTGCTTGGTTAGACGGAGCTGTCCCCGCCTACCACATGCCAGAGGTATGCCATTCTCCCATGGCCACCTGACACTTCTCAGCTTTGACAGTGAGCCCAGCCCTTTGTATCCTGCCCAGCACTTCCCTAAGATGGGACAGATGTTCCTCCCAGCTGGCACTAAAGATGGCAATGTCATCCAGTTACACCACAGCGACTCTCAGCATCATTTAACACCTGGTTCACCAACCTTGGAAAGTGGCTCAGGTATCTTTATTCCAAAAGGCATTACTTTAAATTCAAATAAGCCATCAAGTGATGAAGGCCAACCTCCATAGCTCTGTCCGTTAACTCTACCTGCCAATACCCCTTGGTCAGGTCAATGGTCGAAGGCAGATCGCCCTCCCAACTTGTCCAGGAGTTCATCTGTCTGGGGCATCAGGTGGCTTCTGACTGTGACTGCATTCAGTCCATGACAGTCCACACAGAAACGAGTAGAGCCATCTGGCTTGGGCATAAGGACTACGGGTGAGGCCCAGGGGCTGTGGGATCTCTGGATTACCCCAAAATCCAGCATCTCCTCCACTTCCCTCCTAATGTCCTTTTGGACAGCCTCTGTCACCCGATATGCTGTCCACCGTATGAGCATCTGTGTCCCTGTCTCCACATCGTGGGTCGCTAGGGGTTAGTCGAGGTTTGGCACTAAACAATGGGGCAAAGTCTGCTAAAACCTCCCTTACTTTCTGGATCTTGTCTGGGGCCAGCTGGGGAGACAATTTTACTGCCTCCACAGAGGACTCCCGCTTGCTTTCTTCCAGCAAGTCCAGAAGGGGGTCTCCTTCATCTGTCCCCTCCCAGGACTACACACTGCAAACACCATGTCAGCCCTATTAGCATATGGCTTCATCATGTTGACATGGTCATCCTTTCTGTCTGTCTTCTGTCAGGTAATTCTATAATAGTTCATGTCATTTACCTTCCTAACTACTTTGTACTGTCCTACCCACCAGTCTGCAGCTTGTCTTTCTGGACCGGAATAAGGACCATGACTTCCTGACCCACTACGCACGAGCGAGGTCTGGCTCTGTGGTCGTACCACACTTTTTGTTTCTGTTGGGCAGCTGCCAGGTTGCTCTGGCTGTCCCCATAAGCTCCTCAGCCTTTCCCTAGACCTAAGGATGTAATCCACTATGGGAGTTCCCTGGTGGCATGCTGCCTTCCCAATCCTCCCAGATCAAGTCTAGGGGCCCACATACCCGCGTCCATATGAGAGTTCAAAGGGGAAAACCCTGTTGACTCTTGCGGCACCTCCTGTATGCAAACAACAGGTGTGGAAGGTATTCTCCGTCCCTCCCATGTTGCTCAGCAAATGCCAGGAGCATTGACTTCAGGCTACCATTAAATCTTTCCACAAGCCCATTGGCTTGTGGGTGATACAGTGTCGTACATCTCTGCAGCACCCCACTCTTCTCCCATAAACATTTCATCAGGTCTGACATGAAGGAACCCCTCGATCGGTGATAACCTCCTGCGGAAACCCAACACGGAGAAAACCCCAAGTAAGGCATCTGCCACTTTGTCTGTCCTCAGTGAGGATAGGGTGACTGCCTCTGGGTACGGTGGCATAATCCACCACAGTCAGGATGAATCTCTTCCTGAGGAGCTGGGGTTATTTAAGGCCCCAAAATATCCATTCCCACCCTCTGGAATGGCTCCTCCACTGTGGGCAATGGAATTAGGGCAGCTTAGGTTTTCTTGCCCGTCTTCCCTATTTCTTGGCACCGTGACAAGACCTGCAATACTCCTTCACCTCCTGGGTGAAGTTGGGCTAATAGAAATTCTGGGCCAACCGCTGTATAGTGTGCTGATTCCCAGATGACCAGACAAGGAATATCATGTGCAATCTTGAGCAATTGCTTACAATACCCTGGGAACAACAAGCTGCCTGCCTATCACCCTCCCTCTGTCTGCACAGCCTGAGTATACTGTACATCAGTCCATTTTCCCGATAAACCTTATGTCTGCCATCACCTACTTGTGCTCAGTCAGAGTCTGCCCAAGCCTCAGCCTCTCTAGACTAGGGTCACTTCTCTGAGCAGCTGTAAACTCTCACACATACCCAAGGCATGGGGCAGGTCCCCTTCTGTCTCTAAACTAGGGTCCCTAGCACTAGCGCCAGGGCACTCAGGATTACTGTCATTCCTAACCCTCTGACAATGGGTCACCCTCCTCTTCGGAGTAACCTCTGTAGCAGTGTGGTTAACTGGTACTGGGGAAATTTCTACCTTTTCATCAGCCCTTATCAGGAGACACAGGTGGAGAACCAGTCTCCCAGTGGTTTCCACAATGGGGGTTCAGAGAACTACAATTTTCCTTCACACTGGCTATGGGTAACTGCACACCCATTTCCTGTTTGAGATTGTTGCCAAGGATGATGTCCACTGCTAATGTTTTGGCTACAGCCACCTGCTGCACAGTTTCCGGTTTCACCCCAGTCCAGGAGAACACTAGCAAGTGGCAATGTGGTCTCCTCACCAGTGAACCCTTGCACAGTCGCAAATTCATTGGGTATAAGCTGACCAGGCTCTATCAGATCCCCTTTACCAATGTCAGGGATGCCCCTGTGTCCCTTAACCCTTGTGTCTGTACACCATTCACCGTGACTGGGTGCATGTGTTCCTCATGTTCACAGGCATGCTTCCAGGGACACACAAACAACCCACTTCAATCCTAGCATCACCTTTGTGACATGCCATCCTTTTGGGACACTGTCTGGCAATATGCCCAGTTTTGTTACACAACCAACATTCATTTCTTTTCTCAGAGAAATCTTTTCTCTGAAACCTGGGTCTAACTGGTTCTGGTGGAGGCAGTGAGGGTTTTAGCTGCCCTGAAGACACACTTTTCCCTTTCTGCGCTCCACGCCCAATTTATTTGCTCTCAGAGCAGGTCTGCTCTTGGCATAGCGGTCCGAGAGTTCAGCAGCCTCTGCACTGTTTTGGGATCTCGATCCTCCAGCCAGGTTTTCAGCTCTGCTGGGCATGCCCTCAAAAACTGTTCTAATAAAATAGCATTTTCAATTTTATCCACAGAGTTTGCTTCAATTCTTTCCTGCCAACGCTTTAAAAACTGACGTTGTTTCATGGCTAGCCTCGTAGCTCATATCAGGGCTCTCCTGAGCTTACGGAATTTTGCTCTGTATGCTTCAGCAGTTAATTCAAATTTTTTAACAGTGTAGCTTTAAGTTTGCTGTAATCATTACTGTCCTCATTGTCCATTTGACCCAATGCATCCCGAGCTTTGTAAGTAGCGGGATAGCTGGAAGCTCCAGGACTCTCTAGGAATTTTAGCCTGAATACAAACTTTTCAAAGGAATTTAAAAGGCATCCATATTCTCCCTCTTTAAATTTGGCTATCAATTTGGAATTCAATTTGTAACCCAGTCCTGTAGTTCCAGTTAAACCAAGCTACTTACCTGCTCTGGTGCGGGTGGTTGGAGTTGTAGCTTCTCCAGTTCATGTCGCCTCTGGCGCCACGCCTCCTCACGGTCCGCCTCGTTGTTCATGGTCCCTCCTCTCCTGGAACTCCAGCTCCATTCTGCGCAACTCAATCTGCAGTCTGAGTACTTCTGGCTCCAGAATGCTGGTGACCTTCCCCGATGCTGTGGCCTTCGGCACTGGCCCTGCTGTCATCCCTCATTGAGCTGGACACTGCACTGGCCGCCAGCCCTTCCACACTCAAGGTTTGGTCTTTTACAGTCACAGTCAGTGACTCGATGCTCTGGGTATCTGCTACCATTAGGGCATCCACGAGGTTCTACTTGGTGGCTCTCACCGTACAGGACTCCTCTATCCCTGCACAACTGCTTTAAGTAGTCTACAGAGTGCCCGCTGTAGTTGGAAGCCATCTTCTTCCTAACTATGGCTACTCTAACTTGCACTTTAGAAAAAAATAAAACAGGTAGGAACTTGAGTGTAAGCCAAATGATATAGTTCTGTTTCCTTTTAAAAATAAATCACTGCCTTTTTTTTTGCAAGTGAGCTGTACAGTATTAAGCTGACACACTGAACAATATGCTTGTATTACCAAATTTATCCCACCTCTGCCACCGAATCTGTCACAGTCCTCCTGTCATTAGTTCATTAATTACATGTATAAATAAATGAATATATGATGATCAAAAATCCATTGATCTCTGAATAACTGGTGGCAAAAACAATATGAACCAAAACCATTTAATCCTTTTTGTTCATTTCCATTTCCGTTATCTCTGAGTATGGAACAGAACTGTGTTCTAAGATGTTTTCTCCCTCACAGCCAAACTCCTTCGAGGACTTGGACATGCAGTAAGGTCACAATCCTGTATATGTGACATCACACTCTTGCAATGAAAATGGTTGTGATGTTAACACAGGACTGTGGGGTCACTGAATGTTTGTCTACTAGGGAAGGACAGAGCGAGGGATTGTAAGAGACAAAGCACAAACATCTCCACGACTTAGCATTAATGACATGGGACATATTGGTAAGTTCAATGTGGTTTTGAGAGAATTGCTGAAATCCAACCCCTCATCGGTTCCATCACATCCCATGACCATTGTTTAATACCCAATTAACTAAATTGTTCTGCAAAACCTTTAATGTACATTCATACCAGTGAAACTGCTTTTATACATGTATGATCATGGTTTAAAAGACTGCATTTAATCTCCACAGCCACATATTCTGGCCTAAGCCCACCACACAACTCCCCAAAACAGCTTCTACTGCAATAAACAAGCCACCATGTGAACTAGAAATGAAAACAAAACCCAGCTACAACAGAATCAGAAACTGACAAACTTACAACAGAGTAGTATGACTCTGCTTCTTCCAGCCTGACCCAGTGGCATGGAGGGTTGAGGAGATGGATACCGTATTCAGAATCATGGCAGCAGCCTTGGTTTTAGAGCGAACTTAGGCTGCTGGAGGTTGGCTTGGGGTGGGGGTTAAGAATATCACACATCCAATGAACTGCACCTCTCACAGGGTAGGATTTGTTGCACCACTCAATACTGCTTCCCCGTGGGGAGATGGTAAGCAAAATTGCGGCATTATACACACGTCGGCCATGGGGATAGAAAACAGGAAACTGAAGCCTGTCAGCCTCCTCATCCATGCCATGGGGAATGCTGCAAACACTGCAACTCCCACCTGGAAAGATAGAGCTGGAAAAATGGAAACACTGCAACTCCAGCCTTGAACACAAAGCTGACAAGTTGCAGTTCTGTGACAAGAAGCCTGAATCCACAGCAAAGACAGTACCACCCCCTGCCATTAGTTTAAAGGAGTTATGCTGTACACTTCTATTTTGACTGTGTATTGCCTATACAATCTCTTGTCCCCATTCCACGGGACACACCTGAAAACAAGTGTTTTTTTTTTTCAGCTCGAGTACTTTCCAGAACTAAAATGTAAATAAGGCACTGTAAGGACGGTGGTGCAATATGTAACAGATTAGAAGTTGTGGAAGTGGCAGTGTGTCACATTGCTGTGCTGATGACCCAAGTACAGGATCAAACTCGGATGTGCAGTCAGACAGGTGGCTGTGGCACTGTGTTGCCACAGCACACACTCCAAGCCCAAAGAAGGTGAGGTAGCAGGTTTGGTACTGCAGCAACTCAGTGGAGGGACAAGAAGCTTGCTCCCTGAGAGATACTGCTGCAGTGTCAAGGCCAATGCTAGGCTGGTGGTGCGCTCTAGTGAGAGGACTGGAAAACAAATGGGGGCTACAGCCTCTGTCTAAATTACTGCGCCACTGCACTCAGGCCCTGTACCTCACACCATGGTGCTAGTCTGCAACAGAATCCCGACTCAGAAGGAGGATGGCCCTCTCATACAGAGCCCAGGCACAGGGATACCCATGGGTGAACACAACAGAGGAAGAGACAGATTAGTGGAGGCTAGGGCAGAGTGGTGGCAAATCTCAAAAAGGCTGACTGGGGAAGAAAATTGATATAAGGGAAGAAATTTGAAATTACTATTTGTTGTACTGTAAAAATGTGATATATGCTTAAAGAGTGAAGAGAATAATTTTTACCTCTAATATGAAAGCGTAAAAAGTTGAGCACTGCTATCCCAAGCAGAATCAGCTTGAAATTCATATCTTCAATCTCCTTGAGCTGGAGGATAGTTATCATGAATGTCAGAGGATAAAGGGTTATCAAACCATCAATGCCCCTAGGATGATGAGAGCTAGCAGAATAACACTGGGAAGACAAAACAGCACATTGTTTATATCACGAGACCAAATGACATCCGATTCTCTCTCTCTCTCTCGTGGAACTTTGCCTGCGGCAGAAAGAAAAAAATCTTCCTACATAAGACTGGTGCAGGAAATACTTCTAATTAGCACCAATTTGTTTAATTTGTCCCCTGAAATTTCAGTCCTCATGACTTTGGTTTCTCTCCTGCCAGGTTAAAATAATTTTGCCTCCTCAAACTGAAGTAGTAGTAAGAAAGTCAAAAATGTCAAATACAGCTGACTGGGTAGTGCGCTACACTGATGACCTGGATTCAGGAAAGGACTCTACTCATTCAGGGGCTGACCAAGGAGGAAGGTTTGAACATCCCAGGGACAGAGCTCCTCCCTCCGGAAGGGGGATGCTGCAGCCCTCTGCTTGACTATCACCTGGTGGGGGCCAGGTAGTAGCACTGCAGGCTAACACTGCAGGGGAAGGGGATGCTCAGAACACCAACAAGCATGCACGCCACCGCGTGAATGCTTAAGTGTCATTGCATGCCAGCACCCTGGGAAGGAAGCAGTGGAAAAGCTCCAGACCACCAGAGTCGATGCCGGCACCCCCCGCAGGCTCATGAATGACTGACATGGCAAGCCGCCCACCACAATGGTAGTCCTAGGTCAAGTGGTGGTTCACCTCCATGAGAAAGTCAATGACAGAGCTAGAGGGGTGCCATAGGAGTGGGCGTAACTGGAGACCAAGGAGTAGAAAAAGCAGGATGAAAAAATAAAATAAAAAGAATTCAAATGCTGTGCAGTGAAAGTCCAGGTAGTGTTTCACAGAGCAACCGAAGAACATAGGCACTGCATAAACACATCATTTTCTGGACACACACACTGTACATGCTGCTCTGAGGTTGGCCAGCAGTGGTAGTGCAAACATCAGGCAGTCCAACCCCTCCCTGAAAGCTGAGCACCCTCACCTCCAAGGCCAACCCTTGCCAGCTCCAATGTGAGATTCCAGGAATCTAGAGCCCTAGCAATCCTTTTTTTTTTTGAGGCATCGGGATCATTTGGAAGGTAGAAGGCTCATCCCAGTCCAGCTGGGCATTTGATGTGGGTCTGCAGCCCGCCTCCTGCCAGGCTCCCAGGGTGGGGAGCCACACCCATAGCCCTCCATACAAGGCTACTGACATATGGCAGAGATACTGTACAAGACCATGGCATGCACAATCCTACTGCCAACACTGTGGACATTTGCACACCAGAATGCATCCCTTGGATCACCCCTGACTAATTTACTATGTCTCACCCTCAGACAGCTGATACCAGTGAGGAGTCAGTCAGAACTGGACTTGCCCCCCCACCCCCCCCCCCACTGCTGTGTACCTGGCCACCTTCCAAACTCTGGAAATCTGCATTTATCATCTATTTTCTAATTAAATGGGGTTTTCTGGTCACTGTAAGTAAATCTAAGATGCAAACACAGAGCCATGTACAAAGTTTAAGTGGTATACAGATATGTCAGTGTCAGTGGCTCAGTAGGTAGCACACTCACCTCTGAGGCCGGGAGATCAGAAGGTTGTGGGTTCAGTTCTCACATCTGGCACTTGGGTTATATCCCAGTACTGACACTGTACTGCAGCATGAGAGGGGTGCTGCACTCTGAGGTGCCGCTTTCGGATGAGACGTTAAAACCGAGGTCCCATCTGCCTGGCTTGGTGGTAGTTCAGGTGGATGTTAAAGATCCCATGGCACTTTCGAAAAGAGTAGGGAATTTCCCGTGTCCTGACCAAATTTCCCTCATTCACTAAAAATACCACCAACAGTTTCATCTAGTTCAAGGTCAGTTGGCATTCATCTGTATCCCCCTCCGGTCGTGCCTGAAAATAGGCAGGATTGTCAAGTGCACTCACCCCTCAACAAAAACTAAATAAAATAAAAGGCCTCTCCTACTGATTTTCCAGGTGTGCCCTTGTAGCCCAGTCCAACCACAGAGACAGCCACAGAATGGGTTAACAGCAAGAATGTTGGTGGGCAGTGCAGGAGGGCAGCCTTCACTGCAGTGAAAGTGAAGGAAGGCGGAAGCAGCAGGAATGGGGGATCTGTGTAGAAGTGCAGAAAATGGAATGAAGACAAGACTAAAACAGGATCCAGGCTGGTGTAGTATTTATAACACTGAAGACCTGGGGTTGAATCTGCCTCAGGCCACAAGTGAAAGGAGTTTCATGGTCTCAGCTCAGTTCCTAGTGGACACAAAGCCACTGCGCACAAGATACAGTAGTATTTTTGTATACTGATTGTTTAAAAGATACCCGGGCTAGGCATAGTTCTATGGCACTATGTAACACAAGGTCCTTTGGCTTGCCAGTGATCCAGGGTGTGATGCTGGGGCAGGGTGGGTCTGAGAATCCCACTGCTCATGCAGCAGGCAATCTTGACATTATTATTATTAGTATTTTTTGGTAGTTGATCCCAGAACCCCCACCACCCACCATCCCAGTATGTATATGACCCCAGTCACAACAGATGAGATCAGTTACAGAATCAGCTTGGGGAGGGTACAACAAAGCACAGAACTGCATGCAAGCACTACCAGCCAAGATGGGAAACATTACAGTGCTTAACACTGCTGACAGCATCAGTACCAGCAACCCCTTCCCATGCACATAGTTTTGGGCTTTGATATTACTATTTGTGGCCAGTCCGTCAGCACAGCAATAAGGCTACCGCTCAAGATACCAGCGACCTGAGTTCGGCACAAGCAGTGGCTGTTGGGGCTAGCCAGGAGGGAGGAATATCAAGCATCCCACAGCATGTTCTCTTCCTCCAGGGAGGAAGGGCAGCTGCTGCCACTACAACACTGCTGCCCGGTGACCACAAGTGGCAGTGCAGTGGTGGCACAGTGAGAAGGGGGGATGTTGGCCAGATGCCACTCATGCATGCTCTGTGTGCAAGTATGGAACCTCTGGTGTGAGGAGTCCCAAAGGGTGGGGACCTGTGAAAGTGGAAATGCCTGGCTTGTGCAGGATGATCCCGGCGGGCTCATGACCTGACCCCAGCCACTGTCTGCTTGGGCTGTACCCCAATAATGCCCTCTTCCTTTGCTGAATAGGTTGGATTCCACACTGTCAGACCTTGCCACGGGAAGTAATCTTGTGGGGTTAAACATGCTTGATAGAGCTGTATGACATAAAGAATGAAGGTCTGGGGCCTTTAGATGCCTCAGTAATCATTTTGTTTGCTTTTATTTATTTCTTTGCTTACCTTTCCATCATTTTATTTGTATTTTGCCAACTACCAGTAAAATAATCCAGTGGAAGCCTTGTATTATGAAGCCAGAAAATCTTTACTAGCAAGGTGGCAGCACATTTCAAAGGGAAACTGTAAATCGGTTTTCAGATTTTTGTAGCAGGATAATGCTTTTACCACCAAAATGTTACACATGTAATAGAAATATGTGCTTTCACAACCTGGGATCTTTTGTTATGATTTAGCAGGTGACATTTTCTTTCTAACCAGATTTTACTAAGGAAAAAGAAGAGGTGTCAATTACTATTTTAAAGAACTGTAAAACCATAAGATATGGACCACTATAGTACAAACATATAAAAGGCAAAGTCTGTGACTGAAAAAGACTAGGTTATTCACCTGTAACTGTTGTTCTAGGAGTGGAATATGGTTCATATCCACACTCTGGCAGTTCCACTGGAATGCGATAATTAGCTGGACGCCTTTAGCTAAGCTCCTCCCACCACCCGGTGGATATATCCCCAGATTCTGCCCCATGACATCAGATCTCTCATGCTGGAAGCAGGATCAAGTGCCACTTGCCAGGAAGGCCGGGTGGCTTGTGTGGATGTGAACCATATACTACTCCTAGAAAGTACAGTTACGTAAGAACTTATTGTAACAGTAGATCTTCGAGAGGAGCTCTTGCAGCAGGCTACACCATCAGGACTATGCAGCCAGGCACTAGGACCCCATGAAAAATCTTAGCTAGCAGCACCCAGCGGGACCGCCTCTGATGTGGGACTGCCTGTGATGTCCACCAATGGAATAAAGGGGGGTCCCGGCCACCTCAATTCTCCCGCTGGAAACCCGGCTAAACAAATAATAGAGTACTGAGGCGAAGAGAATAACCCCACCAAGGGTATAGGAAAAGGAGAAAAGGACCAGGGAAGGAGGGAGGGAAATAACACCTGCTGCAAGAACCCTCTTCAAGAGCTACTGTTACGTAAATTCTTATGTAACTGTACTATCTTACTTCGAGTTGGAGCTCTTGCAGCAGGTTACACCACAAGGACTGAGTACCAAGCAGTACTAGTTGGATCCTGATCAGACAGGTAGGTGGTAACTAAGGTAGTGGGAAGCTTCAAGATGAAAGGCCCTGAAGCACTGCGAACCAACCCAGCAGCTCTCGATGGGAAGCAACGTCCATGCTGTAGTGCTTCACAAAGTGTGCACTGAGCCCAAAGTAGCTGCTGCACAGATATCTGCCGCAGAAACATTCCAAAGTGCCGCAGAGGAGGTGGAAACACCCTAGTGGAGTGACCCTTAACCGAGCCTGGTAAGGGCTTGTTGTACTTGTTGTAGCAGAAGGTGATGCAATGGATTAGCCATCTAGACAAAGTCTGCTTTGCCACTGGCATCCCAGAGATCTTGGAGCAAAGAAACAAAATCTGGTCAGACTTTTGGAAGTCTGAGTGTGGCTAATATAGTACCTAAGCACTCTACGAACGTCCAGAGTGTGAGGAAGGGCCTCCCTCCATTAGAATACTCTGGTAATAAACCGGAAGGTTAATGTCCTGATTAAGGGTAAACTGGGACACCACCTTAGGCAGGAATTTAGATTAGTCCTCAAGGACACGGTGTCCTTGCGGAAAATTAAATATGGCACTTTAGCCACCAGAGTCTGAAGCTCGGAAATCCTCCAGACAGAAGTTACGGCAACTAAAAACAATGCTTTCCACGACAGAAAGCGCAGCTCGCAATTCTGCAGCTGGCTCTGAGGGAGGCAATGTAAGTTTCTTTAAAAAAAAAAAAAAAAAGATCCCAAGGAGGGATAGAATCCGAATGGGAGGTTTAAAATGAAGCATTCCTCACAAAAATGTTTGGGCAGATCTGTCTGGGCAACATATTTGCCCTCTACCGTGCATGGTAGGCAGAGATTGCAGAAAGCTGCACATTAATGGAAGAATAGTGGAAGCCCGTATCTGACAAGGAGAGGAGGTACTCAAGGACAACATTTAGAGGCACAGGAGAGGGTCCAGACCCTGTTTGATGGCCCCATAGCTAAATCGCTTCCACTTCATGGCATAAGTAGCCAGAGTAGATGGTTTTTGGCTGCCACCAGGACCTCAGCCACTCTGGAGGAGACTCAAAAACAAGAAGTGGCTATGTCTGCAGGTGCCAGGCATGCAGATGTAGGGACCGGAGGTCTGGAGAACCAGCCTGCCCTGCTCTTGTGACAGTAAGCAGGAGGACAAGGGCAGGGGAATGGGAGGTTCCACCATCAGCTGCTGCAGTAGTGAGAACCATATCTGATGAGGCCAAAGTGGAGCTATGAGGATCATCTCCGCTCCTTCCACTTGTAGTTTGAAAAGAACCTCTGCAGAAGAGGAAAGGGAGGGAAGGCATACAGAAACCTCCTTGTCCAGCAGAGGGACAATGTGTCTCATCAGAAAACACCAGGCCCATGATCGAGCGAGCAACAGAAACTGGGCAGTTTTGTGTTGCAAAGAGATGCGAAGAGGACCCTCTCTGGATGACCCTGTCTTTGAAAGAGGTCAACCACCACAGATTGCAGGAGTTCTCATTCATGAGTCCTCGACTGTGACTGGCTTAGGGTGTCAGCCAAGATGTTTTGGACTCCTGGAACATGAACTGTAGTGAGCAGTAGGCCACGGTCTAGAGCCCAGAACCACACTCTCATCACCTCCCAACAGAAAGGGTAGGAGGACCCTCCTTGTTTGTTGATGTAATAAACGACCGACATGTTGTCTGTTTGAATCAACAGAGGGCCTGGACGGAGGTCTGGAAGAAATGCTTAGAAGCATACAGAACTGCCCTCATCTCCAGAATATTGATATGGAGAGACAGTTCTAGATTGACCACGCACTGCATCTGTTACTTTTAAAATGAGCCCCCAACCTAGGCTCAAGGTGCTGGCTGTTAGAATCCAGAATGGGGTTTCTCTCTGAAAGGGACTCGGATTCCAGATTTTGGGGAGAGCCACCAAGAAAGAGTTTGGACCACTGCTCTGGAGACCAGGACCGCGGGTCGAGATTGTCCTCCCTCTGATCCCATTGCACTCTGAGGGTCCACTGAGGATCTTCATAAGTAGGCATGCTGAGGGAATGGTCACTATGACCGTAGCCATATGGCATAAGAGCTGAAGCATAGTCCGAGCTGGGACCTGGTGAGCAGCTGAAACTTGTGGGCCAAAGAGCAAAGGTGTACTGCCCTGTCTGGCAGGAGGAAAGCTTTCCTTGCTCCATGTCCAGGATTGTCCCATGTATTGTAGCCTCTGACACAGCCTCGGGGACAACTTGGCTATGGTTAGGTAATTCCTAGGAGCTAAACAGACTGAAGGTATCCTCCAGGGTAGCCAGAAGCTGAACCTTTGTGGCAGCGGTCAGTAGCCAATTGTCACGTTAAGGATAAACAAAGTGTTCCTGCCTCCTTAGGGCTGCTGCCCTGCCACACCGCTACTGCTGACAGTTTGTGAATACTGCTGTGCTGAGGAAAGGCTCAAGGGCAAGGCCCAATATTGAAAATGCCTCCCTGAAAGGTGAACCTCAGGAACCTCCTGTGGGCTGGAAGCACCAGAATGGAGGTAGGCATCTTGCATATCTAGGGAACAAAGCCAGTCCCTTTGGTGCAACATGGGAAGAATGCCCGGCAATGTAACCATCCTGAACCTCTTGTACTTTATGTAGTTGTTCAGGAGGCTCAGGTCTAGAATCAGGTGCAGGTCCCTGTCTTCTTGAGAACCAAGACGAAATGGGAGTACAACCCTTTCCCCCACTGTGGGGCTGGAACGGGTTCTATGGCCTTCTTGTCTAGCAGGGACTGTACCTCCTCCAGAATGAGCTCGGCATGGGAGGGGAGTAAGTCAATTGAACTGGGGGCTGTCTGGGTGAATCTGCAAGGAATTCCAGTGCATGACCTGCTCTATCAACTGGAGGACCCACGCATCAGTAGTGATTGTGGTCCACCCGTTGAGTAAAAGCAAGAACCGACCCCTACTACCTCTCCCCTAGACTCGGTAGGGGTGGGGGTTGGGAAAGGACTCAGGCATTGGAGCCCAGGGTGGGCAGGAAGACCTGGGGCTTAATATTCCGAGGTCTCTGTGCTTCACCAGATTGAAAGGGAGCTTTCAGTGAAAGTTGCCTTTCTGTTGCTGTCCTTTGGGCTTCTGCCCCTGGTGACAAAACCGCCGACGCCTACCTGGGGTTTGATCAGATCTGTACAACTGATGCATAGACTGAATGGCCTTACCAGAGTTCTGGAGGTCCGAGAATTTTTCAATGTCTGGACTGAACAGAATGGACCCATGGAACGGAGCATCCATGATAGCATCTTGAAGGTCCTGCCTAAACCCAGAGACTCGGAGCCAAGAATACCTACTCATGCAAACCCTAAGGCAGCTGGCCTGGCTGCTGTGTCTGCTGAATCATAAGAGGACCTTAAGACATGCTTCCCTATGTCCAAACCAGACTGGAGCATGTCCAGAAGCTCTTTGTGATCAGAATCAGGCCGCTTTTGCAAGCTCGATGGCCTTGTTCCAGAGGGACTTCTGGTAGTGCACCATGTGCGAAGGCGTTCAGTGACCAAATGGGGCAGGTAGCTGAGAAATATACCTTCTGTCCGAATTGGTCCAAATGTTTGGATTCCTTGTCCAGCAGCTGGGAGCTCATGTGTCGGCTGTTTGGTCCTGCTGTGGGTAGTCACAGCATGACTGGGTTCTGCCTTAGGCTGTTCCCCTAGGAACAGCTCATTCATCAGGGTGCGATACAGCCTGTCCACTTTTTGGAATGGTGGAGACTGTTGAAAGGTGTCTCCAGGCTAGCCTGGTGGTATCCTGAATGGTGCCACAAAGAGTGGTACAACTAAGGGCTTAGGCTCATTCATGCCCAGGAATGAGCCAGCCTTTTTCTCTGGGTCCAGATCTTTGGTCTCCCATTGATTCAAAATTGGATGTGACGATCACGTCCAAAATGTGGGATCGTCTGGGGGAGAACGGGGAAAATCTCCCAAGGATTTGGGTGGTGGGGAGGAGAGAAAACTTCCTGATGATCTGGAGGAGATAGAGCAGTCAGAGTAGGATGACCTAAGGAGGAGGATCATGAGTGAATGCCAATGTTGCCTCCTGTGATGCCTGGAGGACGACCTGGAACGACGCCTGTGTTGTCCAACGGGTGTGAAGCATTGGCGGAGCAGGAGATGTTTCCCTGGGGAGGTGGCAAACCATGGTGGCCACTGTGGAAAGCCTACCGGGAGGGGCTGAGGTGAGGGCACTGGGGTTCCTTGAGGATATCATCCTTTTGACTGTATCCCACCAGGAACAGAACAGGTCCTTAATGTCTGCCAGAGAGACCATGGCTGTAGCCAATGGGCCTGGCATCTCTGATGTGTCATCACGCCTTTGGGCGGTGGGCCTGATGGTTTTGTTAGGGGCTGGCGGACTCGGGTGACTGAGGCTTCACGGCATCTAGTCCTGGGGGCGCGGGGCCAACAGCAGGTCAGTTGTCTGACCTGGCGTTTGACTTCCAGATGCTAGAGGCAACTCCTTGGCGGCGGCTGAACCCCTCCTGATGGTAGCTTGGGGTTTCAGGTGGTGGAGGCATAGTGTTCTGGGACCCCAAGGGTGAGGATACTGAGGACGATGGGGTTGAACACCGGGAGTCTGATGCCCGGTGCTTAGAAGAGTGGAAGTCGGAGTGAGCTTCCTGCTCCATACACCACTTCCTGTCGCCAGGTCCAGCCAGATGATCTGATGAAGTGGAAGAAGCCTTATCCTGATGTAGGGTGGCACTGAGGCTGTCACCCGACCCTTGACTGGCTGTATCCCTCGACTTAGACCTGGAGGTATGGCTGTAGGGTCTAAGAGTCAGTTGAAGGCTCTTTCCCTGAGGAACCTCCACCAGACGTACGCACCAAGGCCGGAGGTTTCAAGACTGGCAACCTGGAGGAAGCTTGGGTTGTCGGGGCAGAATCTGACCTCCCTGGGAGGCAGAGCTGGCACTGGCCATTTTCCTGTGCGGAGACCTGGAATGGGAGTCTGAATAGGTCTTGTCCTTGCAGTGGTGGTGCTTCCCACTGACTTTTCTCCTTAGTTTTATAAGAAGTCCCCAACCCGAAGAAGAGAGGGATCCTAGGCCTGACGGGGTCTTTGCATGGCAGCCAGCTGCTGTTCTAGTAGATGGGTCTTCAGTCGACGGATGCGGTCCAGCGATTGAATCTTTGGCAGTGTAGGCAGGAGTTGGCGTGTGGTCTGGCCCCAGGCAGATGAGGCAGGCTGAGTAAACGTCCCTGGCCAGGAACTGCTTCCTGCACATGCACTTGGATTTCTGTCACTGATTTGAGGAAGAAGACGGAGAAGACACACACTGACTAGGCAGTAAAAGGTGGTGAAAAAGGTAATAAAGAAGTCACTACTGAGACGAGAAAATGACAGTCGACTGGTTAGCAAGAGTTGTCCGTGGAGCCAACATGAATGGGTTGGCGACAGGAAAAGAACTGAGGTGAGGCCAGGGACCTCCCTTTATTCCATTGGTGGGTATCAGAGGTGGTCCGACATCAGGGGCAGTCCGCTGGGTACTGCTAGCTAAGTTTTTCCTGGGTCCTAGTGCCTGATGGCAAAGTCCTTATGGTGTAGCCTGCTGCAAAAGCTCCAACTCGAAGCAAGATCTTGGTTACAGGTGAGTAACCTACTCTTCTACTAGGGGCATGGATATGGTTCACTTATCCACACTCTGGCAGACTCTAGCAGTTCTCTGGAAGGAGGGGCAAGATGCACACTCTACTTGCCAAACAGAGTTTGGAGAATCAAGTCCCAAAACGCTGATTCTGTCGCGGACTCGAGGTTGATGCGTAGTGGAAAATGAAGGTGTGTGCTCACTTCCAAGTAGCAGCCCTACAGATTTCCTGTATGGGGATATCCCTGGAAGCAGCCACTGAGGCAGTGGTATATCTGGTGGAATAAGCCTAATCTCCACGGGAGGCTCCGACCAGCCAACCTACAGCAGAGGTTGATGCATGATATGATCCACCTTGCAATCATTTACTTTGCTGCCAGTCTGCCAGGTGAGACTTCAGCGTAGATGACAAACAGCTGGTGAGCCTGTCCACAAACCCCATCCATATACTCCACGTAACAGGAGAGCATCCTCCGTAAGTCCAGGGCATGGAGTCTACGGTTGGCCTCTGAAGAGGTGTTGTTAAAGTATACCGTGGTTAATCACCTGGTTAAGGTGAAAGTCCGATACCAATTTCGGGACGAACTTCGGGTTGGGGTGAAGGACAACTCTATCCCTGTGGAAGACTCCACTGAGAGTGCCTGGAGCTCCCTAATCCTCAGGCAGATGTGATGGCCACCAGGAAGCCCATCTTCCATGACAGGCATGATAACTTACACCTGAAGACTGGCTCCAATGGTTTGCCATGATCATAGCCAGGACCAGCAGGAAGTTCCATGGTGGAGGTGTATCACACACTGGAGGGGACAGGTGATCAAGGCCCTTGAAAAGCACCCGATCACTCTTCTTCTGGGCCACCATCAGCATACCGGCCCATGCCCCATAAGCAGAGATGGCTGCCAATTGCACCTTAAGGATCATTTACTTGCAGTCCCAGCTGGGAAGGGATCAGAGGCAGTCCAGGATGCTAGCCACAGAGCAGGCAAGGATAGAGCTTCTTGCCCTGGCACCAAATGGAAAATCTCTTCCATCTAAAGGCACAACTATGAGTCAACTCCCTCTGGATGCCTCCACTACATGGAGGACATCCTTGGAGAGAACCAAGGCCTGGAACTCTACCCACTCAGGAATCAACCCATGAGGTGCAGGGACTGAAGGTCCAGGAGCAAGACCATCCCCAAGTCTTGTAAGCAGGTCTGGTAGAGAGGCAGTCACTGTGGAGACTGGCTGCTTGGGCTGAGAAGATCTGGGTACCAGAACTGCTTTGGTCAGTCTGGAGCTATCAGGATCATCTGTGCCTTGTCCTTCCTGACCTTGACCAGTACCCAGTGGATCAAGGGGAAAGAAGGAGAAGCATACATGAGGCCCAGAGTGCAGGGCCTCTAAGGCACACCCCATCAGTGTCCCAGACTTGTGGGTGTGGGCACAAAACAGCATCAGTTAGGCGTCTCCCAGGAGGCACACAGGTCCACTGAGGGTGAGCCCCAGAGGGAGAACAGGTGGTTCATCATCTCCTGATTCAGAGACCACTCATGCAACATCTCTCCTACCCAGTGGAGTGCATCTGCCAGCTGACTGTTCTCCCTGTGACATTAATCGCCAGAAAATTGGCACCCAGGCTGCACATGAGGGTCCAGGTGTGGAGTGCCTCCTGACACAAGAGAAGGGAGTGCGTGCCCTGTCTGTTCAGGTAAAACATGGTCGTGGTATTCTCTGTCTGAATAACCAGACCCCTGATCAGTGGAGCAAAATCCATCAGAGCCAAGTACACTGCATGGAACTCCAGTAGGTTTATGTGGTGACTTGACTCCTGAGGGACCAGAACCTGTGGACCATGTGGTCTCCTATGTACACTGTACACTCCCCACCCTGCCAGAGATGCATCCATCATCAGTGTGACAGTCGGCTCTGGGTGGACAAATGGGATTCTTTCCTTCAGATGTTCCAGGACCAGCCACAACTTGATGGCATCCCACATTGGCTGGGTCTCCGTGATCATCTGGTTCAAGTGACACAGGCGCTGGGACCACTGGATAGCCCAGCACCCACTGAAGGGGTACATCTGCCAGCAGGCCCAGTGGACCACGCTGATGCAGGATGTCATGTACCCTAGTGGCTGCAGGAAACTGAGCAGGGTGCAAGAGCCCAACCTGAAATGATCAGGCAAAGGAAATAAGATCCAATGCCCAGTCTGCAGGGAGGTAAGCCTTGGCCGGCAGGGAGTCTAGTTCTGCCCTGATGAATTTGATCACCAGCTGCGGTATGAGTTCGGACTTGTCCAGGTTGACCAACAGGCCCAAGTCTCAGCAGGTCTGGAGAGCCAGGTCTGTGGATCTCCCCATGGCCTCTATGGATGGACTGGCTATCAGCCAATCAGCCAGTCATCCAGGTAGGGCTACATCCTGACCCCTAGGAGCTGCAGGTGTGTCACTACCACTGCCATGCACTTGGTGGAGATCTTGGGAGCTGAGGAGAGACTGAATGGCATGACCTGGAACTGGTACAGGATCCCTCCACTCAGAATCAGAGGTACTTGAATTGGGACCTGCAGACAGGGATGTGGATGAAGGCATCCTGGAGGTCCAGGGAGCAGAACCACATGTCCTGTTCCAGGGATGGTATAATCTGGCTCAGAATGACCATCTGCAACTTGAGCTTCCATACATACTGGTTAAGGTTCGTGAAGATCTAGTATGGAGCACCAACCCGGTCCATTTTGGGACCAGGAAGTACATGGATATGTAACCCTGACTGGCCAGGGTGTCCAGAACACGGGCTACAGTTCTTTCACAAGCAGCTAAACAATATCCTCCCTGAGAGGGGACAGCATGTCCTGAGATACCCCAGACTCTCGAGTCACATGGAGGCAGTAGGGCGGGAGAGATCAAAATCAAGAGGCAGTCCACTGCCCACTACGCCAACACCCACTTGTCTTTTTTTTTTTAATATTTGCCTGGTTCTCGGCCTTCGGAGGGGCTCACACCCCCATTCCATCCGCCAGGTCCAGACTGCCAGAATCCCTAGCTTCATTGTGCTCATTTCAACTGGGGTGTTTAACATCTTTCCCCTATTTTCTCCCTATCCCTGAGCTCGCGGCATGAAGGACATACGTCCAGAAGGATGGCGTACTGACTCATGCCACCAAGTGCTCGACAGCATCCTCCCTCCCCACTCAATAAAGTCATCTGCGCCACTGCCTGTACTTCCACTGGTGGAAGAGCTATGGGTGCATACGCTACCTGGTAACTCACCCCATCTGGAGGAGGAGAGCATCCATTGGAATGCTCTATTCACCTCCTCACATCCCACCCGAGGACCTGGGTCTGCTCCTGAAACTGGGTCACCGGCATAGCCGAGGTGTGGCATCCAGCGCCTCAACCCTCAGAGCCACCGGGTTAGCCAAACTTGTCTGTTGTGATAATGGACCAACATGGCAAGAAGAGACACAGCCTGCCTCCAACAGGGAGAGCAGTCACTGTGCAGCTTTTTCAGGGGCACCGCAGCAGCTACCCCTGCCCCTCCTTTTTGGACCTTGACCCTAGACATCTTGGGGCACCAGGTCTTAAACTGCCTCTTGCTGGGCTGTTGCCATTGGGGCTGTGCATTGAAGGACTGGTACTAAAAAGCCAGTTTCCTGGGCTTTTCTTCAGCTTCTTCTGGGACAATGTCACAGAATCCAGGGTGGCACTGGACTTCTCGATCCTTGTGAGATGTCCTTCCGCCCCAGGGCCAAAGAGATCGGTGCCCAGAAAGGTGTTATCCACCAGCCTCTGTTGGGTCACAGTGGACAAGCCCAGCCAAGCCCTGTAATGGATGGAGACAGCCACCACCACCACATGGGCGCAAGAGTGCACATGTCCAAGGCTGCCTGGAGCTGGTGTTAAGCCAGCACTGACATACAAACATACGTAAAAGCCAGCAGAAAACCACTCGCCTATTGTGTCTGCTCGGTAAGTGATGCAGGTGTGACCTCACACTTCACGCCAATGACCCTGCCCCTCAGCCGTCCCCTCTCCCCTTCCTTGGTCCCAAGGGTTCCCTACGTGCTTGTCCCAGGCTCTCCTGAATGCTCCCACTATCCTTGCTGAGTTGCTGATACCACCTCTTCTGGCAGGTCATTCCAGGTGGACACCATCCTCTCTGTATAGTAATGCTTCCTTACATCACTTCAGAACCTTGCCCCCCAAACAATTTTAGGCTGTGACCCCTACTGGTGCTGTTGTCACTCATTTTAAAGAGACCCTCCCTTTACTCTGTTATTCCCTTCATCAAATCAAATCAAAATCAATTTTATTTCTAAAAGTGCAATTCAAGGATTGATCAAAGCGCTTGTACAATATTAAAACATACACAAATATAATCATATTAATTAAAACAACACCAAAATCTAAAACAATAAGTTTTAAAATGTAATCATACACTAGCAGCTTATAATAACAGTACTAAAGTGCTAAGGACATTCTGAGATATCATATCACCCTTGCCTTCTCTCTTCCAGGGAATACATCCTCAGGGCTCCTAGCCTCTCCTCAAAGGACCTATCCTGTAGCCCCTTGATCATCTTGGTTGCTCTCCTCTGGACCCCTCCAGCATGCTGATGTCCTCCTTAAGGTAAGGATGCCAGTACCTGACTGTAGTCTCTGATGAGTTCCACCACTGCTCTGGGTGGAGGTGGGGGACAATGTCAACATTCCCAGCATGGAATGCCCATAATTGGCCATCATGATGGCATAGGGAGCCTGCCAGAGACCCAGGGTAGTTGCAGCATACACCTTTTAGCAGCATGGTCAATCTTACAGGTCTTCTTGTCTGGGGGCTTGTCCACACTTCTGTGGTGTCCTAAATTACAGAACACAGAGTCTGTAACCAGACTGAAAGGTGGCTGGAAAACATCGAAGGGAGTCAGTAGGGACCACATACTTGCAGACCATATGGGCCGAGGGAGTCAGGCAGGATGCTGGATGCTGCCAAAGCTTGGGGCGGTCCCAAGATGGCCTCAGCCACAGGGAGGCAACCGCGGATTCAACCCCATCCAAAATGTGTAAGAGGGTGCTTGGCCTCTTCTGACTAGTTCCAGCAGGCAGCAATGCACTCTGCAATCAGGCGGAGAAGCTCCTGAACGAGACCAACCCCTGTCAGGAAGGCTCATCAACCACGCTATGGTTGACGAGCGCAGCCCCATGAGGCCATAGACTCCTGATCAGTGTCATTCGATGACTCCTTGAAGATGGCCCTTAGCCACATTTTGCCATGGACCTCCCAGGAATCGCCACCACGGTGATCCTCACCTACAACCGCCTGGCTAGTCAGGAGCCAAACAGCCAGCTTCCATGGACTGATGGCTGTCAGGGTGGTGGCTCCACCATGACTGGCAGAGAAGCAGGTGTTGGAAGCACCTGCAGAACTTGAGCCGCAGGGAACCACTGGTGGCTGCCAGGGGACCACAGGTCCTGGGAAAGCCCCCACCCTGCCCCGCAGTGGCCAAACTGCTGCCAAAGAAACACCTTGTAGCACCAGTGCATTTTTTGATGGTGCCTCTCCTCCCCAAGGATGAGAAGCGCTGAAAGCGCACTTCCCAGTTGAGCAGGATCGGAGCATGAATGCCTCGACGCCAACCATCAAAGTACAGTTACATAAGAACTTACCATAACAGTAGATCTTAGAGGATCTCTTGCAGCTGGCCAAACTGGTAGGACTTAGCTGCCAGGCAATCAGATCACACAGAAACATTCTAGCTAGCACTCTACCAGAGGGGCCACCCACCACCAATGTCACTCACTGACGCAGTCAACCTTATAAGAGTGGGCGGCCCCTTAGCTTCCTCAGTTCTCCACTGAGATCAAAGTAGAACCTGCTAGGAGAACTGAGGAGAAACCGAGGTAACTTAAAAAGAAAAGAAAACAGAAGGCTCCTCTTCAAAGGAAGGGAAAGCTACAAACATAGAAACATAGAAGCAGAGACTTTGATGGCAGATAAGGACTTCTTGGCCCACCCAGTCTGCCCATTTCCTACCTATTGGACACGCTGCAGATCCTAGTTAAACAAGAGCCTACTACTTCCTTCTCCCACCAGAATTGCCTTGTGTCTATCCCATGCTCTTGAATTCCCCACTATTTCTGACCTCACAACCTCCTCAGGAAGGCTGCTCCATGCGCCCACCACCCTCCCTGTGAAAAATACTTCCTCATGTTGCCCTGAGCCGTCCCCTCTATCTGCAAATTGTGCCCCTTGTTCTTGCACATCTCTTTCTGAAAGATGCTACCCTCCTGGACTTTGTTGATTCCCTTGAGGTACTTGGAAGTTTCTATCATGTCCCCCGCCTTTCCTTGAAGGAATACATATTAAGCTCCTTTAGTCTCTCTTCAGATGGCTCCTGGTGCAGACCCTGCACCATTTTATATTGCCCTCCTCTGACTGCCTCCATCCTGTCTCATGTCCTTGTGGAGATGGGGTCTCCAGAACTGCACGCAGTACTCCAGATGGGGTCTCACCAACTGTCTGTACAGAGGATCATTCCTGTTTTCTACTGGTGATGCCTCTTCCTATACATCCCAGTTTCCCCAGCCCTCCTTACTGCTTTCTCACATTGCTTGCTTACTTTTAGGTCATCTGATAGGACCTTTTCATTTTGTTAGTACCCCCCATTACGTACTCTTCCCTGGGTTTTGTTTCCCAGGTGTATTACTTTCACTTCTTCGCACTGAATCCAAGCTGCCATGCTGTTGAGCATTCCTCCAACCTTGCCGACTCCTTCTCATCCTTTCCACCCCCCTTGTGTATCACCTCTGTTGCAGATCATAGTGTTGTCTGCAAAGTGGCATACTTTTCCTTCCAGTCCCTCTGCAATGTCACTTATAAAGACATTAAAAGGACCGGATCCAGTACTGAACTCATGGAACCCCACTAGTAACCCCCATTCTTTGGAGTGGACTATGTTTACTATTACCTCTGTGTCCTGTGTCCAGCCAATTTTTTACCCAGGTTACCAACCTGGGACTCACTCCAGGCTAATTTTTTTTTTTTTTTGTAATCTATTTCTCCCTCCATGCTCTGGACCTACCACTCCTTTAGGCATCCAAGGTCACTGCATCCCCACGGACCGCCCCAAGCCTCCTAACTCATATTGCAGCCAACCCGAGGTAGCTCAGCATTGCCTTTGCTGAGTGGGTCCCCTGCTCTGAGGGGGAAGACACTGTGGGGCTGCCCAGCACACTTTTTTTTCCCTCGGCTCGCACTGCGGAGGCAGACTAGCTCGCAGGAAGTCTCTGGGGTGCCAGTGGATTGGATGCCATCATCTGGCCAATCGAGAGCAGTGTTTTCCATTTTCTGGTATTTCCCACATTGCAACACTTTCTGCAGTGCTTCTGGTCTCCACCTGGGGCTGCTGCAGAGTGGCCCTGTTACCCACCCCAGGAGAGAACAGTCCCATGGACGTCAATCCTCCCTTCCCTGCAAACCCGCGCCTTCCTTCCTCCAACCCAGGTCGCCTGTGTGGTGCAAGGTATGGTGCCAGTGCTCAACCTCTGTGCTACTGGGCCGGCTTGGCTAACTTGTTTATTAATCTTTGTGTGGGACTGTGTCAAATGCCTTGCTAATGTCTAGGTAGGCCATGTCCACAGCCCCTCCCTGGTCTACTACTTTGGTCACCCAGTCAAATAAATCTGTTAGATTCATCTGACATGACCTTCCTGCTGGAATCCATGCTGCCTTGGATCCTGTGCCCGCTGGCCTCTAGGTACTCAACAATTCTTTCTTTCAGAAGTGATTCCAACATTTTCCTACCACTGAGGTGAAACAGGTCTGTAGTTTTGCTTCTGCTTTGCTCCCACTTTTGTGAAGGGAATCACATCCATCTTCATCCAGTCCTCAGGCACCACACCATCCTTCCATGATTTGTTAAAAGGGTAGTCTGTCGTGTCACTAGTTCTCCCTTAGTTCTTTTAAAATTCTGGGTGAATCCCATCAGGTCCATTGCTTTGTCCACCTTCAGGTTTAGGAGTTCTTTCAGAACATTTCTTCTGTGAATGGACTGGTATTGACCCCCTAACCAGACACAGATAGGAAAAGAGAGGGGAAGGAGGGAGAGAAAGCATGGCCTGTTCCAAGAGATCCTCTCAAAGATCTACTTTTATGGTAAGTTCTTCCATAACTGTACTATCTTACTCTCAGGGAATCTTGCAGCAGGCCACACTGGTAGGATGAGCCCGAGCAGTTATACAAACTGATGGACAGGACCTAAGAAAGAAGGCCATTGAGAATGGTTAGCCCAAAACTGACTCTGTGCCGAGAGGCAATGTCCAGGCTATAGTGCTTGGTAAAAGTATGAACAGAGCTCCAGGTGGCTGCTGTGCAAATCTCTGCAGTTGAGATGTTGTGGAAGCAAGCAACAGAGGAGGCCATGCTTCTGGTGGAATGACCATGTACCACACCTGGAAGTTCCTTACTGTACTTCCTGTAACAGAAAATAATGCAGTTGACCAACCATTTGGACAGGCACTGCTTAGACACTGGGACCCCCTTTCCCAGAGGCGAAAGAACAAACAGCTGTCAGGACTTCCTGCAGTCCTTAGTATGGCATATATAGTAACACAAAATTCTATGCACATCTAAAGTGTGGATCAATGCTTCCCTTGCTTGGCATGCTCCAGAAAATAAAAGGTAGGTGGGTGGATTGATTTAAAGTAAACTCAGACACCACCTTGGGAAGAAAAGTAGGATTTGCATACAAGGACACCTGTCTTTATGAAAAACCAAATAAGGTTGCTCACACATGAGCACTTTAGGGGACACCCCAAACCTTGTGAAGGCTACGCCCTCAGGAGCCATGCATGAAGATGAAGAGACTTGAGAGTTGGATGGACCAGGGTGCCCTGCTCCTGGGAGAGTAAACCTGTGCAGAGAGGCATGGGCATGGAGGTTCCACCACTAGCTGCTGAAGCAAAGGGAACCAAATCTGACAAGGCCCGAAAGGGGCGATTAGGATCATAGTTGCCCCTTCCATCTGAAGTTTGATCAGGACTCTCTGGAGAAGCAGGAAGGAAGGAAAGGCATACAGAGCCTAACTTTCCAAGAGAGGGACAATGTGTCTCGTCACAAAACTCCAGGCCATGGAGCGAGAGAGCAGAAAAGTGGCAGTTCTGTGTTGAGTGGGGATGCAAAAGGTCAGACTCTGGATGACCCACTGGTCGAACAGATTTTCCACCACTGAGGTGAGGAGTTCCCACTCATGAGCCCAAGATAGGGACCAGCTTAGGCTGTCCACTAAGATTATGGATGCCTGGAACATGTACAGTGGACAGTTCCAGGCCGTGGTCTACTGCCCAGTACCAGACTCTCATCGCTTCCCAACATGGGGGTAAGAGTGAGTTCCTCCATTTGTTTTATAATGGACCATGCTGGAGTTGTCTGTTTGGAGTTGTCTGTCTGTTTCAACAGTGGGCCTGGGGAGAGATGTCTGGAAAGCCTGAAGGGCATACAGAACTGCTTGCATCTCCAAGACATTTATGTGGATACCTGCCTCTATGGAATTGCACTGCCCTTGGGTCCTGATGGGCACCTAGATGACACACCCAGCCTAGACCCAAGGCGTCCATTGTAAGGATCTGCTGCGGGGTGGAATGTAAAACAGAACCCCCTTTAGGAGATTGCTGGGCTCAGCAGCACAACAACAGCACCCAAGCAAACAAGCAAATTTTATTGTTCAGCTTAAAGCTATTACAATACACTAAAAATAATTAGTTATCTAATTTAAAACAGTAAAACATTTATATCATTCTTAAATATACATTCCAGAAATTAGTAATAATTATCAATTACAAATTCATTCTTATTTACAAAAATATTTCTCATTTGTATTGCACGAATCTCGGACTAACATTCCAGTTTAATTCGTTCCTTACAGGATATAGTCAAAGGAATTTAGGTACTTTTCTAATATCCTGGCAAGTGAAAGATATTCTATGATCCTATCAGGGGAGACTGAGGCCACTCAGCAACCCACCCCACCCAACCATTTTCTTCTGCTTTGATCAAAAGAGGACACAGCAAGACAACATGTTTCAGATCATCTTTAAGTGATTTTCACATTTACAATAAGGGTCAGAACATTATTCCATTTTGCTGTACTGAATAAATTGTGCATTATAACTTTCTATTCTAAATCTAGTGTAAGCTCTTCTAGATTTAGGACATATTAAATATGACAAATAAGGCTCAAAACCCCAAACAGTTTTAAAGTGCTTATAATCACTGTGTAGTTTTAGTTGAGTTAACTTAGAAAATGTCAAATTTATGTCTAGATCTCATATCCTTTGCTTTACTGTGTATGCAATCTCCTCCCAAGGTCTAATGTAAATATTGTGTAATAAGTGTCCCATACCTGAAGGTAATATGGTAGTTTTGATTAACTATACAAATGGATGTATATATCCTAAATTTGCCATCCTAATCTCTTCCTCCAGATGCATTCTAGGAAGTAGATTATCTTGTAATAAAATTTTTAAATAGAAACATGATTTGTCTCCTTAATTAGTGAAAGCAATGAATGCTGGGGCCAAGTTACAATTTGAGAATACAGTTCGAGTCCCATGTGGTAGCATCAGGATATAGCGGTATAATTTATTAAGTATACTTTCCAGTGTATTGATTTTAGTGAAACCCCAAATTTCATCTGCCTATATCATGCTGGCTCTTATTTTAGCATTTAAAACTTTCAGGATCCCTTTAATCGAGGTCTTCCCCATTTTAGCATGGAAAAGTTTAAATGTATTAATTACGAAGACATCTTATTTTGTATAAATTCTAAATGCTTATTCCAATTCAGATTGTAATGAGAATCGGACTCCTGGATAACCATAGGTATTTACTGCCTCTATTTTGTATCCATCTATTTTAAATTTTGTGTCCTGTCTAGATTTACTGCCAAAGATTAAAATGTTGGTTTTATTCAAATGTGGCTTCAGTTTTCTATCTTTGCAGAGGGTCTCAAAGTTTCAATTTCCTTTGCAGGCCCAATGCAGAAAACAGACAGTGAACCAAGTCATCTGCATATGCCAGACTGTCAATTCTATGCTCACTGACTTTAGGGCATGAAAATAAAACTTTTAATATTAAGTAGAATGGGATTGATATAAATATTAAAAAGAGCAGGGCAAGATGCAGCCCTGTCTAACCCCTATATTAGTTTGGAATGCGTCAGTGACATGTCCATACTGATTATATTGAATTTTGGCCCATGTAAAGTCATGCAGTCTGATAAGTGTCCAAGAGTCTTCTCAAGCCCCAATTCTTCCAATGTGGCCCAAAGAATTTTTCTACTAATACTATCAAAAGTGCAGAGAAGTTCACAAAACAGCAAAACAATTTTGTTTTCCGTATTTTAGTGTATTTCCAAATTAAGTGTTGTATGACATAGCAATGATGAACCGTAGACCTATTCCCTCTGAAGTCATTTTGAGCTTCATCAAGGACTGAATTCTGTTCCACCCAAATCCAATAATCTGCCAAGTATGATTTTGAGAAGATTTTCTGGGACACATCAATCAGACTAATGGGTCTGTACATTTTTGATCTTTGATTCTCTTTATTGAAGATTGAAATATGATGCTACCGCACCAACTCTTTGGAAATTTCAAATTGTGTATAAACCCATTAAATATTTGAAAAGAAATGATACCCACCAATCTTTGAATGATTTAAATACGCCGTGATTGTATCAGGACCTGGGGCTTTATTAGATTTTAAAGAATCTAAAGCATTGAAAATTTCAGCTTATGTTATAATAACAGACCTTGGGTGATTCACATCATATCTAATGTTAATTTCCAATTCTTCTTACAACAGCACCCGCCAGACTGGGTCTGAGACCAGGACTAAGCGGCTCAGGCTCATCTACCGTGGTTCCATTTGGACACGGAGAGTCCATTAGGGGATCCTCATATGTAGTCTGGTGAGATATGGGTTTATAAACAATATAGGTTTAGAACTGAAGCTACTCCATAACTTTACATTTTCCCCCCACCCGTTACCCATCAAGTAGATGCTCTGAAAATATGCTCCTCTGAACCAGCACTCTAAGTCCTCAATTTCCTCTCCCTACAGTACCTCCCTAGATCATGCTCTAAAATTGCCCTAATGCACAGCTCCTCATAGACTTCTATATCGCTTCAATTACTGGCACTTCCTCCTCATACCTTTACTGCCCTATCTTCTCAACGCCCATCACCACATCATCCAGTACTGTATTTGCCGCCATCCTCCCTCCTCTGGTAGCTTTGGGCTTGAATTCCTTTACTTGAGCACAGTTATCTCACCAGCTCATTGATCTTGGGAAATCTATATAATGTACGTGATTATGGCTAGCCCTACTGATTGCATCATTTAATCTAGTACGGATCAAGGAAATGTCTGTATATACTGTAAATACTATGTCTAATCCTGATTATACCATTTAATCTGTTGTTGACCAATGAGATGCGTGTACACTCTAAATAACGTGTCTAGGCCTACTGAAGGATCATCTAGTCTCTGTAATTCTATGCTATTTTACCCTTGACTTTTGTTCAATGTAAGTGTGACTACATGTTTTGTCCAGGTCCATCTTGGAAATGAGCTTTGCTCAATGATGTTCGCTGGGTAAAATAAAGATTTGATTGATTGATTGAGAGGCACTGTAACAATGGCTGTGGTCATGAGTCCCAGGAGGGGAAGAACAACCTGAGCTGGGACATGACAGCTGGAAGCAGGCAGGCTTGATCCATGAGACACACCACTTTGTCCTGGGGAAGAAAGGCCATCCCTGGGCTGTATCTAACACCACCCTAATGTACTGGAGCCATTGGGTTGGGGTCAGAAAAGACTCAAGAAGGTTGATGGTAACTTCCAAATCCTGGAAGAGGAGGCAGGTGGAGTCCAGGGTTTGTATCAGGCACTCTCTGGATGGGCTGATAACAGTTAATCATCCAGGTAAGTGAACACCTAAAACCCTTGCTGTATGAAGGCAGCTTCCACCACCACCAAGCATTTGGTGAACTCCTGGGGTACTGAGAACAAACCAAATGGCAGAGCCCTGAACTGGAAGTGGGCTCCCTAAAAAGGAACCTGCAGAAGAGCCTGTGAGAGGAGTGCACCTCGATATGCAGGCAAGAAGAACTTTTGTACTTGGACCTTTAATTTAGGTAAAAGAAACTAAAATACAAAAAAAAAAGTGTGTGTTTGGGTTAACTGAACTGAATGGGTATCTGAAGAGTTATCTCAGGTGACTGAAAGGACTTAACTGCTGTGAGGTTTAAATTACTTGTAGAAAGATCTGGTAAGTAGAGGGAGGGCTTAGCTAGCAGGGCTACATTTAAAGACTGCCTTAGAAAGATTCTGCTAATAGCTTGGCAGAAGACACCAGGAGAAAGGACTGCTGTGTGACTGGACTTCTCTGCTGGGACTATATTGCCCTCCTTCCCTTCCCTCCACCCCCACCACCCTAAGCTAGTTCTATTTTTATAGGCACAGGATTTGACTAACAACAGGAACTTCCTGTTTGGGGGCAGGAAGTGAGTGATCACAGAACCACCAAGGACCCACCATCCTAGAAGGCAAGAGTAGCTCTCCCGCCTCTAGCTGCTGGAGGTCTGCCTCTGAGCAAGTAAGTGGTCTACTGAGAAATATAGGATATTCTTGTCTCAGAACAGGACAATCAGGAGCTTAAAGGGCACACAGGCAGAAAGTAAGGAGAGAGAGAAAACAGAGGAAAGAGTAAGGATTGCAAACAGTTAAGGGCCAGAAATAAGACATGATTGGAGTGGTGCAGTGCAGTGGCTGTGGAGCAGCAGTCTTCCGGGAGATGTTCTGAGGATGGTGTTGTCCCATCTGCAGGCACTCTCTGGGCTGAGGAGGAGGTTGCTCATCTCCAGGCTGAGTCGGCCAGGATTTGTGGGACTTCTTCTTCCATCCAGAGACCACCAGTGCCACTGCCGTTGCCTCAGAGGTTGCCAAGTAAGAGGAGCGTTGGACCACAGTGGGCTCAGGGAGGGTGAGGGTGGTGGAACAGAGGCACATCCTCCAGTTGTACCTCTCCACAATTACTATGCCATTCTGGCAAAGTGTGGTTCCTCTACGGAGGCACCTGCAGTGGAGACCAAGGAGGATGCTGGGAACCTCCACAAAGGAGACCCACAGGAGGGTGGCAGGGGACCCTGCAGGGAAGGAAACAACTCCTGGTGGGGACTCATTGTTAGGAAGGTAGAACTGGGGGAGGGAGGGGAGAGGAGGTAAGGTGCCTGCCTGGCGCCATGGCTTGAGGGACAGGGAGCGAATCCTCAGGATTGCCGAGCAGCTGCACAGGGAGGGAGCTGGATGTCATTGTCCACCTAGGGACAAATGACCTGGCTAAGAAAGGGATTAGAGAAGGTAGAAGAGTTTGTGAAATTGGGAGGGGCCTAGTCAAGTAGCACGCACGGTAACCTTCTCGGAGGTGCTACCCATCTATGGCATAGGAGAGGCTAGGGTGTTCCGCACTATGGGATCTAATCAGTGGTTGAAAACTGGTGTGGAGCTCTAGGATTTGGCTCCATTGGGGACTGGAGGTCCACCTGGAGTGATGCAAGCCTATACTGGCATGATGGGCTGCATCTGTCCGGGAGGGAACCAGGATCCTAGGTGACAGGTTTAAATGCTTCACTGGCAAGCTTTTAAATTAGCCAGGGGAGGCACTGGAAAGGAGCAGGAAAATCCTATCCCCCAAATAATCACGGTAGTAAGTGCGGCAAACACCAACATAGAGGTGTTGATAGGGAGAAGGGCAGGGTAAATAGAGAAAGTGACAAAGGCAAGAAGGACAGGGATGGGGCAAAAGGAGGAGGGCCATCAGGAAATGGAGGGTAATGGGTACCAATGCCCGTAGTCTGGGCAACAAGCTCCTGAGCTGGAGGCCTTGATGGAAGAGGGATGCCTGGATATTGTAACAGTCACAGAAACATGGTACACAGAGAACCATGACTGGGATGTTAACATACCAGGGTACATAACCTACAGGAGAGACAGGCAGGGAGAAGAGGGGAGGAGTAGCTCTCATGTAAAGGAAGGGATAAAAGCAACTGAACAAAAGAGCAAACAGGGAGGAGAGGAGGCACTGTGGGTCACCTTGAGACTGGAAAGGGCACCACAATCCGCACAGGGGTTTAGTACAGACCCCATGTCAGGGAAGGAATGGACAAGGATATGATAGAAGGCATTCTTAGAATGGCAGAGAAAGGGGATACTGTTGATGGGAGACCTGAATATGCCAGATGTTAACTGGAGACATTTGCTGCAGCCACATCCAAGAGCAGGGCCATTCTTGATGCCCTACAGGTGGCAGGCATTAGACAGCTAGTTTCGAACCCACTCGTGAGGGAGCAATCTAGACCTTGTACTCTCAAATGGGGGCAGTGAGAGGATCTCAGATCTAGAAGTGGGTTGCCATCTGGGGACAAGTGACCATCAAACAGTGTGGTTCACGTTAAACTCAGCTACAGAGTCAGCTTGCTACAACAGTGAGGGTACTGGACTTTAGGAGCTGACTTTGGCAAGATGGGAGAGTGCCCAGAAAAGCACTAGCAAACAGGCTAGAAGGAGGTGTAGAGCAACAATGGGGAATTATCAAAAACTGCCATCACAGAGGCAACAAGCCTTGTGTGAAGCAAATAAATAAATCAAAACGAAAGAAAAAAGCCACCATGGTTCTCAAAAGGTGGCTGTGAAAGTCAGGAAGAAAAAGATAGCACTCTGGAAGTATAAGGAAACACAGAAGGAGCAGGACAGAGAGCTGTACCAGTTAAGGCAGAAGGAAGCAGGAGGGAAGTCAGAATAGCAAAGGCCCAGACTGAGGAAAAGATAGCCAACTCAGTTAAGAAGGGGGATAAAACCTTTTATAGGTAACATCAGCGAGCGTAGAAAGACAAAGGGAGGATAGTGAGGCTGAAAAGAATGAACGGTGGGTGAGCAGAGGGGATAGTGAAAAGCAGGAATATTGAATGAATATTTCTGCTCAGTATTCACAAAGAGGAGGGAAAGTGCCTAATCCAATTAACAGAAGCACTCTTGATAGGGGGTTGATTCCAGTCCTTTCACAGAAGAAAGGGTTCTGCAAAAACTCCTAAAACTGAAGGTGGACAAAGCAATGGGTCCTGATGGAATTCACCCCAGAATTCTAAAAGAATTAAGGGAGGAACTAGTGAAACCACTGGCTACTCTTTTTAATAAATCATGGAGGATGGTGTGGTACCCGAGGACTGGAGGAAGGCGGATGTGATTCCCTTCACAAAAGTGGGACCAAGACAGAGGCAGGAAACTACAGACCTGTCAGTCTGACCTCTGTGGTAGGGAAAGTGATGGAGTCACTTCTGAAGGAAAGAATAGTTGAGTACCTAGAAGCCAGTGGAGCACAGGACCCAAGGCAGCATGGGTTCACAGCTGAAGGTCATGTCAGACGAATCTAATAGATTTCTTTGACTGGGTGACCAAAGTAGTAGACCAGGGAGGGGCTATGGATATTGCCTACCTAGACTTTAGCAAGGCATTTGACACAGTCCCACACAAAGATTACTAGTCAAATTAACCAGCCTGGGAGTGGGTCCCAGGGTGGTAGCCTGGCAAAACATTGGCTGGACAACAGGACACAGAGGGTAATTGTAAATGGAGTCCACTCTGAAGAAAGGGGGTTACTAGGGGTACCGAGGTTCAGTACTGGGTCCAGTCCTTTTAATGTCTTCATCAGTGACATTGCAGAGGGACTGGAAGGAGGTATCCCTTTGCAGATGACACAAAGATCTGCAACAGGGTTGATACACAAGGAGGTGTGGAAAGGATGAAAAGGGACTTGGCAAGGTTGGAGGAATGGTCAGAAGTATGGAAGCTAGGATTCAATGCAAAGAAGTGCAAATAATGCACCTGGGAAACAAGAACCCAGGGGAAGAATACACAATGGGTGGGGAGGTAGTAACAACAACAAAAAGGAAAGGGACCTGGGGGTAATCATATCAGATGACCTTAAGGTTAGCAAGCAATGTGAGAAGGCAGTAGGGAGGGCTGGGGTATACTGGGATGTATAGGGAGAGGCATCATCATCAGAAAACAGGAAGTTGTTATCCCTCTGTACAGACAGTTGGTGAGACCCCATCTGGAGTACTGTGTCCAGTTCTGGAGACCCCATCTCCGCAAGGACATAGACAGGATAGAGGTAGTCCAGAGGAGGCAACTAAAATGGTGCATTGTCTGCAAGAGAAGCCATATGAGGAGAGACTAAAGGAGCTTAATATGTATACCCTTGAGGAAAGAAAAGGGAGAGGGGGACATGATAGAAACTTTTAAGTACCTCAGTGGAATCAACAAAGTCCAAGAGGGTAGCATCTTCAGAAAAGAGACTTGCAAGAACAAGGGGACACAATTTAAAGATAGAAGGAGGGACGGTTCAGGAAATGTGAGGAAGTATTATTTCACAGAGAGGGTAGTGGATGCATGGAACAGGCTTCCTGAGAAGGTTGGGGTCTAAAACTGTGGGAGAATTCAAGAATGCATGGGACAGACATAAGGTAATTCTTGGTGGGGGTAGAAAGAAATAGGCTGTTGGTTAACTAGGATCTCATGCCTATCCTGTAGGTAGGGAAATGGGCAGACTAGATGGGCCTAGCGGTCCTTATCTGCCGTCAAAGTCTATGTTTCTATGTATGTATCCTGCATGTCCAGTGAGCAAACCCAGTCCCACTGATATAACAAGGGCAAATAGTCCCTGAAGGGTCACCATCCTGAACCTTTGTACTGGATGAACAGACTTCCTCACTGAGGTCCCACATAGGCCTGGAGGTCCCCACTAGGCTTAGGAACCAGGAAGAAATGAAAGTAGAACCCCTGACCCTAGCTGGGACTCTGGAATGGGTTCGATGGCCCTTTGTGGAGCAGAGCTCGGATCTCCTCCCAAATTAGTGGAATGTGGCTGGGAGGGTAAAAGGGCTGAACTGGGGGATTGTCTGGAGGCCACTCCAGGAAGTGGCCATGCTGAATGAGCTGCAGAACCCCACTGTCAGAAGTTGTGTCTCCCACCTGTCAAGATGGAGGGAGAAGCTACCCCCTACAACCGCTCTCCTGTGTTACTGGAACCTGTGTTACTGGAGGGATGGGGTCTGGCAAGGAGTCAGAGGAGGGCAGCTGCAGTTGGGGTTGCAGAGGCCCTCTGGTGCTTTGTCTGGTGGAAGGGGTAGGGGCAGGCAGGGCTGATGCTGCCATGCTCCACTTGCCTTGTGGCTTGTCTGTCATATGGGGCTGCTTGGAGGTAGTCAAGTGAAAGGAGGATCTCTGGCTAGATGTGTAATACCAGCAGTGAACAGATCAGATAGCCTGCCCTGAGGCTTGTAGCTTAGAGGATGTCCTCAACATCACCTCTAAACAGGGGTTGCCCTGAAGGGTGCATTCAAAATAGACATCTGGAAGTCTTGGGCAAACCCAGACACCCTGAGCCATGAGCATACGCAGGCATTTGCTGATGGCTGCCTCCCAGGCAGACACATCCACAGCATCACAGGCCAGCGCTGGAGCAGGTGGGCACCAATGTCAGAGGCAGACTTGAGAGCCTCCATGGCTTGCTGCTTGGCAGAATTGTCGGAGAGGGACTGGACAGCATCCCTGACCTCATCCCACAGTGCATTCTGATACTGCAGCATGTGGGCAAGATAATTATGGCATGGATCGCTGAAGCAGAGAAGGTGAAGACCTGTTTCCTGATGAGGTCCAGCTGATGGAACTCTCTGTCTGGTGGGAGGGAGCTCAGGTGCTTCATCCACTTACTGTAGTTCGGTCATGAGTGGCATCAATGACCACTGAATCACTATAAGCTTGTGCCCCCAGAAAAGGCTTACTCGCCGGGCATGATACAGCCTGTCAGTTTTGTGGGACAGACCGACCACATTAGGCCTGCATGACGCAGCCATAGTAACATCCCGTATGTGTCAATAAGAGGGGTAACCACCAAAGGAGGAGAGTCGGGCTTACGGACGGTAGGTCATTATCCGACGCTGTTGAGGGTCCTGTTCCATGTTTTGAACCCCATCATCTCCTGGATGTGCCCTTAATGGCAGAGAAGGAGGGGTCATTCGGAGTGGATTTAGGATGTTTTAGGGTCCCTTCACCATTGAAGAGCCCATGGAGGGGTGGAGACCTGCTAATGTCCCCGTTGTCCCTCAAGTCTGGGTCTTCTCCTTCATCAGATGAAAGCAAGTTCAGGGGATTATCATTCTTATTGTTAGTGGGTGGCATGGGGTGGGAGTCTACTGGGGTAGCGGAGTTGGCCTAGAAGGAGCCGGAGAAGCAGGCCCTGGAGGTGGATTTTGGGGGCAGTGGTTGCTGGACCTTGAGGTGCAGGGACCCATGTCTGCAAGATGCCCCAAATAGACAAGACCAGAACTTGACTATCCACCAATACTGGCAATGGAACAGCTGGCGCCAAGTAAGGATACACAGGCCCTATGGGTGCCGGTGTTGGTCATAGACAGGTGATCTTCCAATGGATGTAGGCTGGGGAAGAATCTGTTGAGGGTCAGCAGCGCTGCTGATGATGGTAGACGGGCATAGGTCCAACTGGCAACATGTAGGGCAAGACCGGTGAAGGCCCAACAGGGGCCTAAGGCAAAGTCGAGAAGGTCTCACAGGTGCAGGCTGGGGAGATGCAGGCACTGGTGTGGAAGGAGCCTTGGCAGGCAACAGAGGAGGGGACTCTGCTCAGGGGAAAAGTCGGCATCCCTCCGAAACCGTGAAGGAGGGGTGGCAGGCCTAGTGGAGGAGTCCGACGCTGGAGAGGCAGGAAGAAGAGGAAACCCCAGTGGCTGCTGAACCCACGTTGGCTGAGGAAGCACCAGCTGAGCCACCATGCTGTGTGTCTGCATTACCAGGGGCCTAAGCATCAAGGGCTGGGGGTCAGGGGAGAACTCTGTCCCGAGGGAGCCTCTGCCAGAGATGGTAACAGAGGTGGGAGGCTGGGCCACCAGTAGGCCTATGGAATAAAAGGGCACACAGGGCCGGGGCTGGCTCTCCGGAGGAGGAGGGAGCCTGAGTGGTCAAGCTTATGGTGTGGCAACTGCAGTGGGAAGAGGAGGACTGTGGCCTGTTGCGTGTTCTTATCCTCGTGTTTATGCATCCCACCAGCCTTGACCCAGGACTTGGAAAAGTGAGAGCTCAAGGACTTGGCCAGGAGGCCAAGGAGCTCCTGGCCTGCAGTTCCCTTCCATGGAGGTGAGAGTCTGCTCAGGAGAAAGTTCTAGAGTGTCCAGTGGTGGTTTGCAAGTGGCCTGGTTGAACTTCTGGCAAAATCTGCAGGCTTGGAAGTCGTGGTCTGGGCCTAAATATCAGACACAAGCAGAATGGCTGTCCTTCAAGGAATTTGCTGACCACAGACACACTTAGTGGGATGCTCTGTAGATGACAATGGTTTAGAAGACATAAATGAATGAAAAAAACATCGAAAGATGGAAAAGAACTACGGTGAGAAAATAAAGAAACACAGTAGAAAAATATCACGAAATGGTGGTAAACTGTAGCTGTGACAGTTTCCAGAGATCTGACGTGCACTGGTCAATGGCGAAAAACTGGGGAGGCTATGGGGCCACCCACTTTTATTGGATTGGCTGACATTAGTGAGTGACGCCGGTGGTGGGCGGCCCTCTGTGGACTGCTAGCCAGAAAGTTCTGCGGGATACTAGTGCCTGGAGGCCAAGTACTAACGTGTGGCCTGCTGCAAGAGATATCCTCGGCGAAGATCTGCCCAGCCGACAGCAAGAGGGGTCTCCCGGTGCTGACAGTAAACAACGTGCTGGCAAACTTTCAATAATATGTGCGAACAGCTGACCTTGGTTGGAGGCTTGTCCCAAACAGAATCACCAGGGACACGGATCAAACTAAGTCCTCCTGGGTGAAGACTGGGAGCACAAAGGTCTGTGAGATCGAATCCTTAGCCTTGCCCAACAATGGCTCAATCAAGGTTGAGAAAGATCTTGGGAGGCTGGTTAACTGAAGCCTAGATCATCTGGCTCACTAGTGGAGCCAACGAGCCTTCAGCCTTCCCAACCAGCCCCTTGGTTGAGGGCACTCAACAGCGGTCAGGTGAGTTGAGGGACAAGAAGGACGGAGATCTCTCCCATACCACGACCAGCAATGGTGGTGAGAAGATTTTTTCGACTTGGTCTTAGGGCTGAGAGCTGCAGTGGTGGCTCCTCCACAGTTTGCAGGGACTGCCACAAACTGTGGAACTGGTCCGTGAAGGCCCTCCAGCACTGGCCCCAGATGGGAACAGTGCCAAGGCCAAGGAGGTGCTGCTGTGGCCACTGCCGCTCCAGTTCAAGGGCCACAAACTGTGCCACAGACCCGGAGCCACAGAGGCATTTTGCCACTTTGGTATGATCGCTTGGATCCCGCTCCAAGGCTGACCCAGCATGAGTTAGAGCTCCAATCCTCAAGGGACTCAGGAAACATGGATAGGCAAAGGTTGCACTCAGTCACACCGTGTTGCCCACCCAGGTAGTACACACATATGTCATGCAGATTGGTGAATGACATCTTCTGGTGGCAGCAAACACAAAATTGGAATCCAGGTTTCTATGCATCCATCATAAATGTGGAGATGGAGTCAAGGAAACCTCCAGAAAATCACTACTTAATCTTCCAAACTTGAAATAATGGTTCGCCAATGGTGCAGAAAAATCCTAAGCAGAGCATAAAGGGGTGACCTGTTCTTTCAGTGGATACAAAGATCTGTCATCATGGAGCAGAGTCAGGGGATATATCTACCCAGATGGTGGGAGGAACTTAGCTTAAAGATGTCCAGCCAATTATCGCATTCCAGTGGAACTGCAGGAGTGTGGATAAGTGAACCATATCCACGCCCCTAGAAGTATCTATTTCATCTGAAAAAGGTAGAAAATAGAGAATGTATTTATTTATTCAAAATTTTGGTAACCGGAGAGGCACACTGAGCCGAGGCTCATTTCCAAGTGCGACCCAGAGGAAAAGGAAAAGGGAATGGAAACAAGTGAAGTCAGGCTACAATATATATAGAATCAAGTTTGGGCTGGGTGTAACAATATTCTACACACCCCGAGGTGTTAGCTGCAACACAAACCCCGAGAGTGAAGCGCGAGGGATTTATCTAAGCATCCAACACCAAGGGTGTGTATAAATTTGAGTTTTACGCACTAATTCCCCATATTTTATTTTATATAATTGTTGGTATTGTTTTTTGCCACAGCAGTTATTATATAAAATAAGACAATGTCTATGTGCAGCCGCACTGCCATCCGAATCGGTTTCAATGGTTTCAGTCGGACACGGCTATTGAAGAGAAATGATTTATTTTTATAAAGTTCCTCTGTGTTTTGTGGAATTTTTTTTTTAAATTGGCTTACTGCAGAGTCCTAGTACCCATGTAAGCTCCGCGTTAAGTCAGCATCCGACAGTGAGGAAGGAGTCAGGCCACTAGAGCATGAGCAGGACAAGGGAAACCCAGCACGTGTTTGACATTATAAACACTATTTTATAATGGCATATTATGTTACTGGTTTCCGATTGAAAAACAATACCCAGTTATTATAAATATGGTTATTAAAAATAAAGGTAATGAAATAATAATGAATACATTAGCAAACATTGCTAGATATTTGTAGCCCAAAGTGAGCATAGGAAGCCTGCTGTAAAGGAGAAAGTAAGGGAGGTGGGAAGGGGAAATAATAATAAGGGGATGAGGTGGTGGTTGCTGTTGGCATTAGGAAATGGAGGGGTTATGGAAAGTTGAGCGCAGAACAAGGCAAGATTAAGAATAAGAGAGAGACAGCATCAACCTGATTGCTGGGTGGGGGAAGGAGCAGGAGGAAGGGAAGGATTGAGAAAGGATACGTTTTAGAGAGTGTGGGGATGGAGATAAACGACTGGAGCTTGGGAGAGAGTTCCATAGGGAGGGGAAACAGTGAGATTATGCTAAAACAAAACTATACACTATAAAAATACTGGTGGGGCAGCCACCAGCCAGCCTCGCTTCTACAGGGTTCTGATTATATCCGACTGACAGCAAAGCTGAGAGGCCCGATGCAATCAGAAGCCAGAGGTGGCAGCACAGGCTGGTTGGGCATATGGTTGTACAAACTAGTATTTTTATATTGTATACTTTTTTGTTTTAGTTTGTATTCATTTCTTTTTAAAAGCAAAAGTGTTTTCACAGCATGCCGTGCAGCAGCAATGAATGTGCAGGCGGTTTCAGATCAAGACTTGAACTGATTGCTGTGTACACAACAGCACTGTGAAAACACCAGCTGCCTCAATGATTTCAAATCAGCTGGAACCTTGCTGTATCATAGAAGGGTACAACTCATGCTCCATGACATTTGAACTGTTGTGCAACAAGGTTTCACCTGGCATAGAAATCCATGCAGAACAACCTCTCTCTATATACTATAATATATTTAGTTTCTCACTAAAATACATAGGCTCCTAAGAAGCTGGCAGTTTCTGACATCACAATACCAAAATTCTGCTGAATTCTTTTTATGTTGTCTTGCGCAGGCACAAGCAACATCTTGCGGTAGTATTAGCACAGTAAGATCTGAGTCAAAACAGTGGTGGAATTCAAGCATGCATGGGACAATCATAAGGCAATTTAGGGTGGGGGTAGGAAGAAGTAGGCTGCTGGTTAACTAGGATCTGCAGCTTATCCATTAGGTAGGAAATGGGCAGACTGGGTGGGCCAAGCGGTCCTTATCTGCCGTCCAAATTCTATGTTTCTATGAGAGGCGTGTGTCAGTGTTGGCGAATGCAGGGCATGCTTTAGTAGGTGCATCCCCATTCCCTCTGATCAGCCTGCATGCTAGCACTGACGCAGAAGTATTATGTAAAGTGCCACCAACTTGAAAGAAATGTGCCGCTGCAATCAGAGACAAGCCATCATGCAGTGGCACAGATGATATGCTCCAGTACATGCCTTCCTGGTGAAACATTTCAATAAACATGGTGGTGGCATCCACCGCCACACAATCCCCAAACGCAGCAGACATCAAGGGTGCAATCCCTGTGTTGGCATGTCCCCAGTTCCTCACATTGTGTGGCACACTGGGAGCCCACCCCAGTGTGCCGCCACTCACAGAAAGCCGGGCCGTGTCGGCATGTTCCTCCCCACCCCCACTGTGTGGCACACTGGGATTCCCCCAAAGTCAGGGCCACTGGGAGCCCACCCCAGTGTGCCCAACATTTGTTTAATTTCATCTGTAAAGAAAGAAAAAGGCTCTGCGATGTCAGTTTTTTTTGTACCTGAAAAAAGAAAATGGTCCTATGTTGTGTGCAGCACCCCCAACCCACCCTCTGCACACCCCACCTTCCCGCACCCCCTCACCCCATACTTACTTCTCTGAAGGTCCCGCTGCGATCTTTGGTGGAACGGGAACACGCCTGGACTGCAAAATGAACAAATGGTGGTAAGTTGTATAATGGCATCAATGGGGGCAACCTAGGTGGATATCTCAGCCATTTTTGAATTTTGGTTCCAAATTTTCAACATGGGGTTCTTGGGACCCCACCTCATGAACACATGCACTGTCATCTTGTTATTCGTTCCAAAGGAGATTTTGTGGTCACTGCACGGAATCACCTTCCGGACAATTAATGAAACGACAGTGCCACTGGTCATGAGGTGAAGTCCCACAATGTCTATGTTGCAAATTTGGTGAAACATTCCAAAGAATGACTGTTAAGAGCATGCACCGCATTGTTTCCATGCACACCGTAACTTCTTGACAATTTTTAATATTTTCATTCCAGATTTTCAACATTACCATTTTTCACACCTCCTTATAAACAGTACAGCTGTCATTTTCACATCCTGCCCAAAATGTGTTTTGCACATCTGGACACAGGGGCGTGGTCACTGTGGGAAATCAACTTTCAGGACAGATTAACAACATCAAAGTGCCACTGTTTACGAGCAGAGGTCCCACAATGCCTATGTTGAAAATTTGGTTAAAAAAATCCCCAAAATAATTGTATTACAGGTGTGCATTGCACAGTTTCTACCATGACATGTGACTTACAATTTTTCATATTTTCACTCCAGATTTTCAACATTGCCATTTTTCAACATCCTCATGAACAATACAGCTGTAATTTTCCACATCCTGCCCAAAATGTGCTTTTGCACCTGTGGCGCCAAATGGCGAGTCGCGTCAAAATCAGCTTTAGCTAACAAACTGACAGTGCCACTGTTCATGAGGTGGGGTCACAAAGCCCATGTTGAAAATCTGGAGTGAAAATACCAACAAACGCCTGGGTGTTAGGGTTTCCAACCATAATGTCCCACCCTGTAGAGACTGACAGGCGTCAGGGTGTGACTTGGGATTGTCGGCTGTAATGCTCATGCCATTCCACCCCCACCCTGCAGCCAGTGACAGGCATCGAGGTGCATCTTGGACTCTTTGCCTCAAAAGTTCACCCCATTCTCCTATACTGCACCCATCTCAACGTATTTCCTCATGGAAGGGTGAGCGTAGCCTGAAGACCCAAGGCACACTGTGACACTTGTCGGTGTCTGCAGGGTAGGGGTGAGGTGAAATGGCGTGAGCGTTATGGCCGACGCACCCAAAGGCACACCCCAATGCCTGTCGTCTCTGCAGGGTGGGGTGCATCAGTTCAATACTTCACTGCCATTCCTATTATGCATATCTCTAATTCCTGCACTACCAATGCCAGCAAGACAACACTCTGCATTGACAAATGCTTGTTTACTAGTAGTGTGTTAAAGCAAAGATGAAAACCCACTTGTTTCACTGCACAAACAAATATTTAATTATAAAAGTATAAAGTAATTACTAAAACATCACAATATAATTGATAAATTATCCAGTTCTTCATTTATTAGAAGTGAAAAATGCTTTTCAAATCAGTCCAGGTTAAGTGCTTAGTAAGCTCTTATATCTCACAGAATGAAGGTTTGGGGCCTTCAACCTGGTGGACCATAGCATCCTACTGAGTACACTAAGCAGCACAGAGTGCTCCATCGCATCCACAGCTTGTTTTTGAGACTACCCTCTGGGCAACTTAGGTGGTCTGTACAGGAAGTGCAATCTCCAGCACCCAGGAGGTCCATACTAGGTCCCGCATGATCCATACTTGGTCCATCTTTTTCCCTGTTCTTCAACTCCCTTCCCAAGGACAGCATCACGTGCAAGTTGTTACTGCATGCTGATGGCCTTATCCTCTACCATAGTGCAAAGATCCCAGATTCTTTATTTTCTATTTTTACCAGGAAGTGGTATGGGCACAGCCCTTTTCAGTCACGCATCACACAGAAAACATCACAATGCAATTACAATACATGCAGTCAGCTCACAATATTTACTTTACAAACATTAACACTTTTTGACTAAAGGATTTAAACAAACTTTTAAAATTAGTAACATTTTTTGGTTCTCTAACTAGCACTGCATACTCATTTAAAACAGTAGGTGCACACCAAGAGAATGCCTTCTTGTACACATCCATCTTACACATGGGGATTAAAGAGCCACTGACACCAAAAGTGCTATATTGCAGAATTGGAATAAGCATACCCCAGTAAATCTCATACCAAAACTAGATTACTATGCTACTTCATTTTAAAGTTATTAGCCATTTTGTAACCCTGATTTCACTACCTGTCACAAAAAAAAAAGCCTGCATCAGTGAAGAGTTGCTGATGATGTCATCTTGGAAACTCACAGTCTACTATTCCCTGCCAGCAAGCTTATAGGACCTGTGTCTCCAAAGTTGTAAAGATCACATGCAATGAGTTTCACATATAAAAGAAGCAGAACCAGTCAAAACACACTGCTTAAAAACTATATGAGTTTCAGGGTTTGTAACAAAGTTAATTCCACAGAAGAACAGTGATCTGGAGTGGTATTATGTGCCTGTAACATGGCAAGAGCAGAAACAGGAAGTTATGCTTTATACAACATTGTAACATGACATCCTATATTAGCAAGTATAATAAACAAAGGTACAGACACAGAGTGAAATCATTTCTGTTTTTCTGCTGTGTTTGCTGGTTGGGATTTGGCTACTGTGCATTATGGAAATGCATATATTTCATTGCATTTTGTACATTGTGGGTCAGGGGGCAATGGGGAACAGTCATTCAGTTACTTATTACATGTAGATATGACCAACATTTCAGAATATGTGTTCATTTTGGCTGGCTGACTTTGTGAACTGTTGAATCAACTCAGGTTTTTCTGCTGTATTTGCTGTTTGGGATATGGCTGCTGTGCATTATGGGTAATGCATATTTTTAACAGCAGTTTGTATATTGTGGGTGCAATGGTGAACAGTCATTCATTTACTGATTACATGCAGATGTGATCAATATTTTATAATATGTGTTCATTTTGGCTGACTTACATTTGTGGACTGTGGAATCATCTTTGTCTTTCTGCTGTGTTTGCTATTTGGGATTTGGTTGTTGTGCATTATGGGAAATGTATATATTAAAGTGCACGGTAGTATTCAACTCTGGTAGCTGTTCATACAATTCTATGTGTGAGTCAACAGATGGCTGTGGAACAATGCTACAGCCATATTTAGATCAATTTCCACATATACTGAATTGAGTCACTCAGAAATAGCATTCATAGCACAAGAAAACAAAAGAACCACATAGTTTGCTGACTGGTGCTGCCTGTTTTACTTATGAAAACCATTGCATATGATCTTTACAACTTTGGAGAAACAGATTATATAAGCTTGTTGACAGGGAATTCTAGATTGTGAGTTCCCAAGATGACATCATCACCAGCTCTTTGTTGATACAGGCTTTTTTGAACAGGTAGTGAAATCAGGGTTACATAATGGCTAATAACTTTACAATGAACAAACACAGACATCTAGTTTTTGGTATGGGATATACTGGGAGTAGGCTTATTCTAATTCTGCAATGTAGCACTTTTGGTCAGATGGTGTCAGTTGCTCTTTAAGAATAACGAAATTGCACTATTTCTGGTTTTTCAACACGCTGTTCAAGGCTTAAGTGCATCAGAAAGTGCTTTTGGTTCTGATTTTTTGCTCTAGAAGCAAAAATTACTGCATTAAATGTAATCTTACTCAGTGGCAAGACATTCAATTGATAGAATACACAATGATGTGTCTGTTGAGGGGCTTTAAGGGCAAACCTACAAATGTTGCTAAAAATAACTATATTTATTCCCCAAACTCCACCACGATTAACAAACAGTATGTTACCATAATCTAGTGTGGGTACAAATAACTGTTCAGCTATGAGTAAACTCATGTGCAATTTTGCACCGCCCAGCAATGGTTCCTTGCTAACTAACTTGCTAAGAAACTTCAAGTACCTCAAGGGAATCAACAAAGTCCAAGAGGTAGCATCTTTCAAAAAAGAGGTGTGCAAGAACAAGAGGGCACAATTTGAAGATAGAGGGGTGGCTCAGAGGTAATTTAAGGAAGTATTTTTCACATAGAGGGTTGTGGATGCATGGAATGGCCTTCTGGAGGAGGTTGTGGAGTCAAAATCAGTGGTGGAATTCAAGCATGCATGGGATAGTCATAAAGGCAATTCTGGGGGTGGGGTAGGAAGAAGTAGGCTGCTGGTTAACTAGGATCTGCAGCTTATCCAGTAGGTAGGAAATGGCAGACTGGTGGGCCAAGCGTCCTTATCTGTCATTAAATTCTATGTTTCTAACTCATGCCCAGAGGACTAAGGCCATGCTGCTCAGTTCGAAACCAGACTAGCTTAATGGGCTGGTTACACTGCCTCATTTTGCATCCAATCCCCTGACGGCTCACCTCTTGAATTAGTGACTTCATTCAAATACCTGGGAGTCACCCTAGACTCATCCTGACCTTCTCTGAGCACATTGGAATCACCATCCGGCATATGAACCAGCGACTAGAGCTGGTTACGTCTCAAGGATTTTATGACCTCTGAAGTCCGACTTGTCATTGCCCAGGGCACTTACTCCCCCTGCTGGACTACTGCTCTGTCTACATTGCAGACCTCATCTTCCTGCCTGTCCAGACTAAACACAACCTACAACAGCAGCTGTAGGTTTGCCTTGATGGCACCTTTACCATGCATCACTGTTCCTCTACCAGGGCCTAGGATGGCATCTCCTCAAACCTGCCAGGACAACCTCCCAGGCTGCCTAGTTGACAAATCCATCAGAGAAAGGAGACGCCTCCTGCCCCCCCTCAGGGCAAAGTCCTACCAGAGGCCCCAAACTTCCTCCAGCCAACCATTTAGAGTGCCCACAAGTCATCATGTGTATGGGGCAGAAGGTATTCTCTTCATGTGCCCAGAGTCTTTAGAACAGCCTATCGGCTCCACTATGGATCCAGGGTTCACACCCCTATTTAAATCCCAGTACAAGACTTGCCTCACTGCTACCATCACCTGTAACTACGTCTACCCCACAAAGATCATAAACAGACCCATTCAAAGGTGAAGCATATGCTCCCTCCATCTTGCTGGGAAACCAGAGTGCCACAATGACTCTGGAATTTTTTATATATGTGACTCTATAAACTGTTGTTAATGTAATGATTTATGTTGGGCACTGCCACTGAAACTGTGTGCACTATAACTGCTCACACTGTGATCAGTTTATATCAGTTTGCTCAATTCTGTTTTACTTAATGTTTCACTTATTTAGATATTGTGATTACTTGCTAGTCCCTGTATTTTTGTTTTACCTTGTTGGTGCTATCTTTATGGTCCTGGCGTGCCTGAAAAATTGTCCCTGGGATCAGTGCACCCACCTGGTTAACAAATAAATAAATAAAAATAAATAGTGGGCAGGGATGCCAGGAATGGACTTGAGTCTGTCTCAAGGAAAGGGGCCAAGTCAAGCGGAGCATAAACAAAGAATTACAAAAAATAATAATTTACATTTTATCATTTGGCCTGCCATCCGCTCTCAGGCCCAGTTAACTCCCCAGCCCTGACAAAACCATTACTTTCCACCATGGGCCCAAGAGTGTCAGTGTCATCACAGCGGTGGCTACCTTTTCCTTCCAGTGTTCTTTCCCAGTTTCCTGCTAATGCCCTTCCACCCCTGACCCAATATGATGCCCTACATCCTTGTGTGCAGCATAGTCCTGTACAGGATCCAGCAATGCCAGGGCCTTGAGTTTACTCCCACCGGCATTGCAGCATGTGTCTTCAGATGGCCCTCAATATCACTGTGTTGACCTGGTGTCCCAATTTTGGTCACTGGTCCTTAATTTGTGAATCAAGTTCTTTTTTTGCAATTTTCTTTTAAACCAAGTACAGCCTAGGCAGTGGAATGGGACAAAACCCACTCCAGGTTGTGGCATGCCCCAGCGCTGGTGCCCAACAACGGAATCCAGAGTTTAATCCCAAACCCGGCCACTGGCACAGCAGCACATGGTGTATCAGTGGACCCTAACATCACCTTATTTTTACAATCTACTGTTTCTACTATGCTACTGGAAGCCCATATCTGACCTCCCCAGTCCCATCACCCCTAGGTACTTACTCAACCTTTATGTTCCCTCTGGATTGCCACCCCATGGCAGGACCCTGATGAGTGTGCTTTATCCCCAGGAGTAGCATCCAGTCCAGAGTTAGGTGCCTGGTCAACAATGCAGGGCTTGTGAGGGTCCAGTCACCATTCTACTGCTGTGGTGGTTCTCCACATGATTTTCTCCTAGGGATTACCAGCATGCAGTGATGTGGTGTGAGCATGTGCAGTTGTGCACAGCACGCCGGCATCCACAGCAAGTCTCCAGCCCAAGGCAGCCTTCACAAATGCTGCCCCTAGCTTCCACTGGATGGCAATCAAGCAGCGAGATGGAGTCCTTCCTCCTGAATGAGGATAGCTGTTTAGTGGGATGCTCATGACTCCTTTCCTGGCTGACCCCCTGCAACTCAAGCCCTGCTCACTGGAGCAAGAAGCAGACACCTTGCCGTTGCACTGCCTGGCCAGCATATCACCAATGTTGACCTGCTGTCCAGGTTTAGGTCAATTGTTCCTGATCTGCAAACCAAGGAGTTTTTATCAATTGTCTTTACCCAGGATAGTCCAATTGCTGCAGCATCTCGTTCTTCAGTGGGGTCAAGCTTCACCAATGTTATAGCTAGATGGCCTATAAACAAGAAGTTAAATGACTTGCTCAGGGTCACACTGTGAGCAAGTCGCTTTGGAGGGATTTGAACTTGGGTCTTCTGTTCACAAGCATTTTTAAGTGTCACCCTCAAGATTTGCTTGATGCTTTTCAAGGCCCTGCTTAAGTTGAGCTCCGACCACATAAAGGAACTCCTGCTCCTTATACTCCATATCGCACCCTCTGGTCAGCAGGGGAGAATCTGCTGGTGGTTCCAGTGCTCATCTGAAACATTCAGTGATAACGCTTTTCTGTGATAGCCCCATGCATGTGGAAGGCTCTACCAAACCAGCTGCATCAGCTCTCATCTGTTGAAAGTTTCTAAAAGGGCTCTGAAGACACATCTTTTCTTCCTGGCATTTGAGGGTTCTTTTCTATAGTTTATTCGAATTACAGAATATAGGGTAGAAGTACTGTTGTACTTTGATGCATGTGTTTTACCGATGCTTTAAATATGTAAATGACTTGATTTTAATGTGTCTGTATAGCACATCGAGCCTTAGGGATAAGGCACTATTAAATAAAATCTGATTTGTTTAGCATTTGCTCTAACCACTAAATCACACTACCTTCTATGGAGTCGACAGACAAGCCAGGTACTGAACCATGTATGCCACTGCAGAGACAGCTTAACTGGTGCACCAAGCCCTTGAATAAAAAGGCTTCGCTCTGCAGTATCATCATCAGTCCCTGCCTTTTTGTGAGGAGTAAACTCACTGCTTATACTGAACAGAAAAACAGAACTTGGCTTCAAGAATACGGGTGTGCTAGACAGGTACACACAATGGCACGCTCATTTTGTAGGTCAGTGGATATTATTTCAAACCACCCCAAACAAAACACAAATGTCTTTTATTGAAGTGTATGTACAAAATCAACTGGGCATGTCACATAGGTGTAAATAAATGTGAATGAATGTCAGACAGTTTGGAGTCTAGACAGTGTTCAGACCCGTTAGCTAAGGGTTTATCAGTTGTTTTGCCTGGACCATGAACACCCTATCCACAGCTCCCTGATTTCAATCATTTATTTATTTATTCATTTGATAACTGGGTTGGTGCACTGATCCGAAGATCTTTTCAGACCCAGCCCAGGCCACAAACTGGCACAAAGAGCATAAAATACAGTGAGCAGCATGGATTATACGAGGAACACAACAGGGAATCCAGTGTAAGTCAAGCTAACAGATAAAATATAAGGTAAACAGTACCAGATACAACAATTAAGTATACCAAGGTATATAACATATAAGTAAATGGGGTAAGGTTGCTCCATCATTCAACAATAGCAATAACAAATAGTATTCAGTGTGGGAGAGGAGAGCACTGGGGTGGGGTGGGCTGCAAGGGAGGTGCAGCTGTGCTAGTGGCCTGTGAGCAGACGCAGGTTTTGGAGGACAGAAAGTGCATTTTAATAGGGAATTTAGATTTAGAGGGGAGTTAGAGGGATGAGGGAGGTCATTCCATAGGTAGAGTCTGACTGCAGAGAAAGCTCTTAGGCCCATCCTCGTAGTGTTAGGATGTTCTAGTTGGAGGTGGGAAGATTGGACGAGATTGCGACAGTAGGTTCTGGGGCCGGATAAGAAGGGATAGTGGAGAGTAGGAGAGATTGTGCAAGGTACCAGCAACAGTGCAAGCCAGCAGGTAGAAGCACTGCACTTGTGGAAGGAGCCCGTTAAAGGACTGGTAAAGAGAGCAGTGGTGAGTAAGGAAAGGAGTGCGGAGGAAAGGTGGCATATACAACTGTGGGTAGCATCCAGGCGATTTAGATTGGCAATGGAGGTGAGAGAGTACACGGGCAGCCATAGTCAAGAAGGGGAGGCTGCCATGGTAGTAGCATGGTGGGCGTCCAGAGAGGTGGTCAATCAGGCAACAGCAGGGCCCTATCGTTTGGCTGATGCACCTGATCAGTTAACAGGCAGTGTGGTCAGTGAAGGCTGAGGCGGGTCAGGATTACCCCCGATGCTTGAAGGAGGAACAGTGTCAAAGGAGATCCATCTGAGATTTGAGCGGTGAGAAGGCCGCCGTTGTGGGCAAGGGTGGAGAGTTTCAGTTTGGAACCGAAAAGCATGGCCTTTGTTTTGGCAGCATTGACTAACAGTTTGTTGGTGGAGAACCAACAATGTGCTTTGCAGAAATCACAGGTAAAAGTGGCGGATAGTGAGGAAGGAGGGGTCACTTTGGTATAGTATTAAGTTGTCGGCGAGGAGTGATTTACAGGATAGGCCTTCTGACGTGAGAGAGAGAGTTAATGAAGAGGGAAAAGAGGGGCCAAGGACAGATCCCTGTGGGGAGGTGGCACCAAGGCAGACCATCTGTGTTCTACCAGAGGTAGGTAGGTAGTTAGCCAGGTGGTGGAAGGGAGAAACCAAGGGCATGGATTTTTACTATCAGGATGTTGTAATTTACAAGGTTAAATGCCTTGGACAGATCTACAAATACTGCACCAATAAGCTTCCCTTCATCCATATTCCTCAGCACATGGTCGGTGAAGAGGGCAAGGGCTATGGTAGCCTACAAGGCTAATATAGCGTGGACAGAACCACGCATGCAACACCGGGCTGTCAAAAGCACAAATGGTACTCACAGTAACAGGGTCCTATAAGTGTGCGGTAAGAACCGCTGCCCCTATCGCTGTAGTCTCACGGAGAGGAAAGTGTAGGACTCTGCCGGGTGGTGCCTTGCCGAGTCACTCCGCTGGAGAGAGGAGGTCTGTGTCCTGGTCAATGCGAAATCCCTACAAGAATGGAGTCTCTTGCAGGAAAAGAGGTGCAAGGAGGTTCAGGAGGGCTGCAAGCCCAGGGACACAAGCTCTTGGTGGTTATAGCAGCACCCAACAAGCAACTTCTTAATATTCACACTGGGGAGCTGTTGGCAAGCGTTGTTCAGAGTTGTTGCCCTACTAGTGGGCATGTGGGTAGCCACAGTAGGGAGTAAGGATCAGGTCTCATAGCAAAGAACAGCATTTTACCTATTATTATGGGCACAATGTGGGCCGCCCTTAACATTTATTTTAGTTTTTGTTTACTGAGTAGGTGTACTAGACAAGAGAATTGCCTGTTTTCAGGCATGACCCGAGAGTTACAGACAACACGAGCGGCGTATAGTAGGTGATACAATAAAACATCAACAGTGGTCTGACATATACAGAGGTACCCTAAAACAATTGTACAGTATGAGCAGATCAGAGACAAATTACATTAAGTGCAAACAGACCTCCAGAGAAAAAGATGAAACCAGATTAGGTAGAAGTATACAGGGTCAAATTACAGCATCAGACTAGAATGCAGTTTCTACTAAGACCCTAAATCCAGTCTTAGACAGCAGAGTTAGCCCATCCAGAGCCTTACCATTAGTATACAGAGGTTTTCTGAAGGTGCCTTGATAGCACCACAGCTAGGATAAGGTATTGTACCCTGAGACGCAGAAGATCCCAGTATTCTCGTAGTTTGACAGATTTAACGGGGCAATCATAGTGTTGTTCAGAGGAATAAACCTGAAAATGGTAGAAAACAGTTGTTACTTTGGAAAACTGTTTAACACATACCTTTAGAACTATGGAATCTCAATGGTTCAAGAGGAATGTACTTTGAACTAATTTTATGACTCAGAGTAGTAGTAGAATGCAAGAACTGACATTTTAAGAAGCTGCCCGACTGCTAAACTGCATCATTTTAACAAAAAAAACCCTGTCAGTGGTTTTAAGCTGCTTACAGATTTAAAATTCATTTAAAAAAAATTTCCAAGAACAACAGTGACCTCTAGTGGCAAAGGCAAGAAAACTACCATTCTGCCACTAACTAAATACACAACTGTCCTCAGAACAAGATGAAGGGAACCTAACTGCACACTATCCAAGAGACAGGAATTCCAGAAAACTTTTATCTTTTTCTGTAAAGCTTTTCTCCTTACAGACAATGCAGGTGGGCTCTTAGCCTTGTCTCTGCCTCCTGTCTGGCATCCCTCCCATACACTCACTGTGCTTGAAGGTTTTGCCCTGCCGGTGGGCCAGGAAGGAGGGCCAATGTCACCCCACCTGGTGACTCACATCAAGAATTAGGCTGGTTACAGCGCAGGATGGAGGTAGGCAGAAGAGCTTCATGAAGCCTGCGCCAAACATTTTCCATTTTCTCCCTTAGGTCCCTTGCTGTGGTGAGTGAACACATGCTACAGAACCGCAGCCCTCCCTTTGATGATGCTCATGATCTTCAGGCTCTCCCAAGTCCTTCACCATCTCAAGGTCCATAAGGTCCCCCTTCCCAGCCATCAGAGAAGGAAACACCTTGGTTCTTATGAGTTTGCTGGCAGAATGACAGTGGTGCACTCAGCGGTCAGCTGGCATAGGGGAATGCTATGGCCATGATCCAGTGGGTGAGGCAGGTACAATGCTGGAAGGGCAAAAGGAAAAAAAGTTGCAATCTGCCCAGAAATTACCCCTTTCCACTTGACCTGGCCTGTAACAACAACTGAAAGATGGAACAAGGAACAACAGGAAATTATTTTTCTTGACAAGTTTTAGCTTCTGTATCGGTGAAATTTGTACCTTTAATTAGGTTTTGATCCAGTTATTTCTAATTTTGACCCACAGTTTTTACACCATTGTGGGTCTAATTTGACCATGTTTTAAAACCCTAGCACCGTCACTGTGAGGAAAGTGTTATCCTCACTCTGGTCCCTTACCCTCCCTCTACCCATGGGAGCATCTATGGTCAGCGTTTGGGAGAGGTGCCTGCTGGCATGCGAGTATAGTACAATTACGTAAGAACCTACCATAACAGTAGATCTGCGGAGGGATATTTTGCAGCAGGCCACACCGATGGAACTATAGCTGCCAGGCAGCAGGACCACATGGAAACTTTTCTAGCTAGCAGTCTACCAGGGAGCTGCCCACTCCAACATCATATGCCAAAATTGACCTATCCTATAAGAGTGGGTGGCCCCACGCCCTCCTCAGCTCTCCCGCCAGAGACCATAAGCCACTTAGTCCCTAGCAGAGGGAACCAAGGAGGGACCGAGGTTCCTGACAAAAGCAAAAATGGAGAAAGAGGTACAGACACAGGAAGACCTCCTAAGTATATCTTGTTTTGCTCCTGTACACCTATATTATGTCTGTGCATTTCTGCATATTGTAACCAATGTCCTGTGCTCTCCCGGTGGCGTGCCTGAAAATAGGCAGGTCTGTTGCCTAAGCGACTTACCCGGTTACCAAAAGCTAATAAATAAATAAGTCCAGGGGAAGGAGGGAGGGATGGCATGGCCTGCTGAAAGAGATGCCATTGCAGATCTATTGTTATGGTAAGTTCTTAACTGTACTATCTGACTTCGGGTATCTCTTGCAGCAGGCCACACTTATGGAATGAGTCCCAAGCAGTTCTGACATCAATAAACGCAGTTTGAGCTGGCCTGGTGGTGCTCAGGGTTGAGGCACTGGACGCCACACTCATGCCATGGCAGCATCCCGGGGTCAGGAGCGCACCTGGTGCTGGGTATCGCCTGGGAGGAGGAGGAGGACTGAGCATCCTATGGATTGCTCTTCTCCGGGAAGGGTGGGAAGGATTGACCGTGGTTGTACTGGCTCCTAGCAGTGACTGGGCACTGGTGCAAAGTCGCGGTCCTCTGTGGTAGTTGACGCAGGCTGACACCGGACTCACTGGGTGCGGGCACACACACGCAGAGTCCTTGGTGTCATTGCATGCCTGCACTGTGGGGAGGAAACACCAGGAAAAATCAAGCCCGCTGGAAGCCAGGTTGTGTGCGACGCAGCCGGGAGGTCGGAGCGGGTACGGTGGGTGAACAACATATACCACTCCTAGAACTACTGTTACAAGTGAGTAACCTGTTTTTTAGGAGCGTGATATGTTGTTCATCCACACCTTGGCAGACTCCTAGCAGTTTTCTGGGAGGAGGGAGGCAAGGCGACACCCTACTTAGGGAACAGAGATTGAGAACTGAGGCCCCAAAACCAGCATCCTGGCATGACTCAGGGTCGATGTGGTAATGGGTAATGAAGGTGTTAACTGACTTCCAGGTAGCAGCCCGGCAGATTTCCTGGATAGGGATGTCCTGGAAGCAGCCACTGATGCAGTGGTATGGCAGGTAGAATGAGCTCTTATCCTCTGGGAGGCTCCTTGCCCGCCAACTCGTAGCACAGACCTATGCATGATGTAATCCACTTTGCAATAGACCATTTTCCTGCAGGTCTGCCAGAAGCGGCTTCAGCGTAGGTGAGGAGGCAGAGATGGGAGCAGGTCTGGAAGGCCAGGTCCCTGGACCTCTCACCTCCTGTTGGGTGGAACCTGCTAGGAGCCAATCATCGAGGTAAGGATAAATTCTGACCCTCTGATGCCTGAGATGGTCCGCCACCACTGCAATACATTTGGTGAAGACCGTGGAGCCAATGACAGACAAACAGCATGGCTCGAACTCGTACAGAGTTCCTTCGACCCTGAAGTGGAGGAACCGCTGATGGGACGGATGGATTGGGATGTGAAAGAACACGTTCTGCAGATCCAGTGAACAGAACTACATGTTTCGTTCTAAGGATGGTATGATCTGGGACAGAGTGACCATCTGAAAGGTACGTGACCTGAGATATTGATTCAGGTCATGCAGATCTAGAATGGGGCGCCAGCCCTTCGTCCACTTGGGCACCAGGAAGTACCTGGAAACAAAGCCTAGGTCTGCTGGAGGATCCGCCACTGGAGCTACTGCCCCTTGAGGAGGAGCTGAGCAACGCGCCTCAGAGAGCCGACTGGGTCTGAGCGATACTCTATCCTCCCGAGGGTGCAGGCTCGGCTTGTGGGTACTGCTCGAATTCCAGAGGCAGTCCCCACCGACCACTTTGAGAACCCACCTGTCTGAAGTGACAATAGACCAGGCAGAAAGGAAGTGAGGGAGCCGGTCCCCACAGGAGGACCCAGAGCTGAGGCAACGGAGAGGGGCTGACAGCCCCGCCCGTCACTGAACAGGCTTGGAGGAGGAGGCTCCAGGACCTGAACCTCAGCCTTCTTTACAGGCCTGTTGGGGTCTGGGCTTGGCCAGGGTGCCAAGCCTCAGCCTGCTGCTGTTGCTGCTGTCCACCTTGAAAGGAGGACTGCTGAGCCGCTGGGAAGAGTGCCAAACTAGGCTTCTTCTTTTTCTTCTGCTGGTTCTTGCCACGAACCCTTGGCAGAAGCGGCATCAGGTGGCATTGGACTGTTCAATGCACTGAAGGTGACCAGCCACTCCTGGGCTGAACAAGTCGGTCCCAAGGAAGGGCATGTCAGCTAATTTGTGCTGGGTATCCTCCGGGAAGGAGGAGAGCCCCAGCCAAGCCCCGCGATGAGAGGCAATCATGGCAGCCATCAGACGGGCACAAGAATCCCCATGTCCAGGGCCATCTGAAGCTGCTGTTTGGCAACAGCTCGTCTTGATCCCAGACCTGCTTGACCATGGTCTGCATGTCTGTGGGAGATGTGGAGGACTTCTTCCGCGACCCTAAAAGGGCGCAAGTAGAAGTGTGACATGATGACAGCCGAACTTGCCTGATGAAGGCCCAAGGAGGAAGCCGCAGAGACCTTCCTGGCTGAATGGTCCAAGAGCTTGGACTCTTTATCAGGAGGTTGATCACTGTCACCAGAACTGCCAGTATGCCTGAACACAGAGGCGGTCACCAGGCTCTCAGCTGAAGGGTGCTCTGTGAACCCTGCAAGGACCCCATGGGCACCGTGATACTTGCAGGCCATGCAGGCAGATGGAGCTGGACAAGAGGCAGGGCACTACCAAAGTTCTAGGGTTGGGCCAACAGTAGCCTCAGCCACAGGAAAGGCCTCTGTCGGTGTAGCCCTCTCAAAAGGATGTCTGTAAGAGGGTACTCTGCCTTTTCTGGATGGACTCCAGGGCATCCCTGTAGATTCAGAGATGAGGGAAGAATCTTTGGAAAGATGAGGGACTTTCTCTGTCGCTAAGCCAATGGTTGATTCATCATCCCCTGGATGAGAATGCAAGCCAGTGACGTCCGAATCAAGGAATCTGGTATAACGGCTGACCACCCAGGTCACCTTCGATCCGCCGAGTGCAGTCCAGGGTAACCATGACCGACAATTGCCAGGGAAGCCTGGTGTCAGGTCTATCTTCCTTGAAGGAGCCCTCTCACAGGCTATTTGGGCAGTGGTTCCACCACAACTGGTGGAGAGACCGTTATGGGCTGAACTGGTGGTTTTGCCGGCTGAGGGGCGATTTAATCAGCTCGAAGGAGTCGGCTTCAGCCTAGGAGGCGAAAGCCAGGTAATGGCCAGTGTAGCAGCCGGAGTCGGCTTCTGCCTGGTCAAAATTAGCTGCTGCCACATGAGGTCCTTGTAGCGTTGATGGAGTTTCATTGAGCCTTCCTCATCCACGACAACTGATGGTGTCGCTTCTTCTTAAAGCATTTGTGGCTCTTCCTCAGCCTGTCGATCGAGGGGTCCGAGACCTCAAACGAGACTGGACGGGTCGACCGGTCACTTGGGAGACACTGGCGGGCGGTGATTTCAGGATCAGGGACCACTTCTTTGATCTGGATTAGGGGTTCGATCAAGGGAATCGCCGACTGGAGTCGGTGATATTGGATCGATCACGATTTCAGCCTTGTTGATTGATAATTTGGTCGATTGACCGGACGGCAAAGCCCAAAAGCCAGTGGTTAAGACGCCATCTCGACTGAAGTCGAGACCCGCATGCTCCTGGGATCAGATCTCCTCCCGCCCAAGAACGCCTCTGTCGAGACTAAGATGATCCCGGTCCTTTCCTGCTTACTGGATCAAGAGGAGGTGGGCTCTACAGGCGCCTCCCTTGGTCGGGAGAGACTGGCACAACTCTCGAAGGAACTTGAGAAGGTGGAGCCCAGGTTGAGCAGAACAAAGAAGCTCTGTGAGGAATCTGCAGCACGAGCCACTTCCTCCTCGAACGCTTGATGTGTTCGAACTGCTCAGCGGATCCCGCAGCCACAGAAACTGCCCACCGAGCCTCCTTGGATTTCACCGAGGGTTCTCTTCTCCGCCTCCCAGCTTCAGGCGTGTGAGACGGTTGTCAAGGATGTTGGGATGAAAGGCAAGACACAGATTAGCGTTGAGGTGTCATGGTCGCCACCGAGGCAATAGATGCAAGCGGGGGATCAGTGTGCGACATCTTCCTGGCCGCAAGGGCATCGAGACTAAATCCAGGGGAAGACTTGTCTTCCATGATTGAAGCAACAAACTTGCGATCACTAATGCGAACAATGCTAATTTTCAATAAAACTGAAGGTTTGAAAGCCACGGCCTACAAAATGCGTGAGCACGAGGGAGGCAACCTGAATCTTCCAGCGAAAGGAAGATTTGGCAACATGGGGAGCCGAGGTATATACCAACTTGGGTGGGTGGAGGAGCCAGCTTGAAGACTTCCGGTGAGATTTAAAGTGAAGGGGACATGCCAAAGAGTGTGGATGAACAACGCATTCACGCTCCTAGAAAAAATAAACGCAGTTTGGGTGGTAGAAACCAAGAGCCTAGGAAAGTAGGCCCTGTAGAATAGCTAGGCCGAATTGCCCCACGCCTAGAGGCAATGTCCCGACTGTAAAGCTTGGTAAAGGTTTGGACAGTACTCAAGTGGCAACATCACAAATCTCTGCAGCTGACACATTCCTGAAAAAGGCAGTAGAAATGGCCATGCCTCTGGTGGAATGGCCATGAACAACACCAGGAAGGTCCTTACCATACTTTCTGTAGCAATAGGTGATACAGTTGGCCAACCATTTGGACAAGCAAAGTTTTGAAACAGTAACACCCTCTTTCCCAGGCGTGAAAGAAACAAACAACTGTTTGGACTTCCTATAGTCCTTAGCATGATAGGTATAGTAACGCAGAATTCGTAGAACAATGTTTCCTGGATTGGCATGCTCTGGGTAATAAACAGGAAGGTGGATGGATTGATTTTGTGTAAACTCAGACACCACCTTATGAACAAACTTAGAATTAGTGTGCAAAGACACCTGTCTTTGTGGAAAATCAAATAAGGCTGCTTACACATGAGTGTCGGTAGCTCTGAAATTCTTTGAGTAGAAGTAATTTCAGCGAAATGGTGGTCAACTGATGCTGGTGGATCTCCATGAAGTCTGACATGTGATGGTTGATGGCAGGAAAAGAACTGACAAGGTGCGGCGGGCTGCCCACTGTTATAGGATAGGCTGACATCGGCATATGACGTTGGAGTGGGGGCTCCTGGTAGACTACTAGCTAGAAAAGTTTGTGTGTGGTCCTAGTACCTGGCGGATATAGTTACACAGGTGTGGCCTGCTGCAAGAGATACTGCCAAGTCAGATTCATGCTTTCCAAGGCACCATCCACCTGGATTTGCTGCACAAGTGATATGCCGCTCACCCTCCCTCAGAAGAAAGAGTGACTCGCAGCCCTGAGCTGGCTTACTTTTTTGCCTAATGGCATGAATTATCGTATACTTTATTTCTGTACACTAGTTTTAAATGACTTAATATATCTTACATGCCAATTTCAGAAGAATAAAAATATTTTTTGCCCCAGTCCGGTAAACAGATCTTATTTTCTTTCCAAGAAGCTTTTTCTCACTCGGTCATATTCGTCATATATACTCTGTTCAGGCATGGTGCCTCCCGCCTCCCCCAGTTCCTACCGCTATGGTGAGATCTCCAGGAGGGTTGTCCTCTCCCCACCAAAGAGGTAGCCTCTGGGTGGACTAGGATCCAGTGCTGGTGAAAGCTGGAACCCCGGGAGTACAAGGACCCCGCTGTCATACAGATGGTATATGGGTTTTTCTCCTGTCTGCCCTCCTCTCGGCGAGGCAAAGCCTACTGATGGCCTTGTCGACCAAGAGACATCCTGTGGAGAGAGCAAACCTCTGACCCAATGCAGGTGTCGCTGCTGCACCAGCAGCCCGATGCCATCCTTCCTGACTGCAACAACCTGCAGAGTAGTAGCTGCTGTGGTCTGGCCTACATGCCAATGCCACATCTGAGCCCTCTTCCGAATTCCGCTCACCTGCACAGCAGCCTGGGCAATTGGGGAGGCTCAGTTAGGTCTTATTTAACCCTTTCTATGCCATGTTTCTTTTCAGAACTACGATCTGCTGAAAATTTATGTATTCCATGGTATTTCTTCAAGGAGCAAAGTTACTCCTTTCAGGAGGATAAATACCACCCATAATATTCAATTATTATCAAAGCATTTTCTGCAGTCATACAATGTGCATTAGCCTTTTCATCTGACAGATCTCAGTCAGCGTGTCCTACCATTCATCCCTGGTTAGAGGAAATTTTCACATACTATTTTTTATTTAGCTTTTTTCACTTCGTGATTAGTCCTAAGGTTTTCTATATGCCCTGCAACCTCTCAGTTCCCAACAGCTGCACCACTGAATCAGTGTTGCAGCGGCATGGGGCCATGATAGCGGCGGAGACATCACTGAAATGACTCGATGGACCATAAGTCTCTTTGCCGACAGATTCTATAGTAGTGTGAGTTTTGTCCTGTTTTTGCTCTCTTCCACCTCCCACTGCAGCACCAAGCTGAGTTACTAAGGCCCTCTGACATAGCTTCACTTGCAATTGGAGGTTAAAACCTTCCAGGGCTCAACTGCAAAGATCTCTGATGCTACCAAAGCTCGACGACTCCTCCTACTTGCGGACATAATGTCAATGGTAGTACTTTGACTTCTGTCTACCCATCTGCCATTTTTCTGGGGCTCACTCAAACCTGGGTCCACAGCACTTTATCACTGGACCATCAGGTGGCCAGTCACTGTTTTTTCTGTGTAGATTTTTGCCCTCCAGATCTTCCTCCACGCCTCCTAGCAACAATCCAGTCATATCAGCCACTAACCAGATACTTCATCTGCCATCAGCTCCCCATGGGGGATCAGGGAGGGCTGTCCTCCCTTCAGAGGTACTTGGATTCGATATCTGGCAGACAGACAACCTTGCTACCTAGTGTGGGGCCCTAGTGTGCTGCAGTCTATCACTGTGATGACATCTGGCATTTTCCTTCCTATATGGGCACCTCATCCTCCCCAGCATTAGGTAGAACCTAGTACTAGCTGCTGCAGTGCACTTCTGCACATGTACCGCATCTCGGGAGGGAACAGGATCTTCAGCACTCCAGAGACTGCTGCAGCAGAGGACCCCGATTCCTGCTGTTCCTTTGGCTGGCTTACCCTGCCAATTGGCAGCATTTCCAGCCCTGGCCAGCACGATCCCAACTGCCCAAGCTCAATCTTGAACCCAGGTTGCCGCACAGAAGTGCAATGCTTTTCTGCTTAACCATTAGGCAGCCTTGGACAGCACAGACTAGGAGTAGGTGGTCACTACATACTGTAATGATGTCCTGGACTGCCTGCTAGCAATAAGCAAAAATACCATCCTTACAAGAGATAGGCTGTCAGACACACTGCATTACATCTAGAAGATATGTGTGACCTCTTACCAGTCCTGTGAAGTTGTGACGACGTATGCCAGTGCCTGTATTAAAATCATGAGAGCTGTCTGAAACAGGAGGCTGCTCAGGACTGGAATGCTTATTAAGGTCCCTTGGGGGCGATGTGGGCCCAGCTGGTTTGCAGGCTCAGTCCTACCCATCAGGATAGCGACTGTCGTAGTTATAACCAGGTCAAGAAACAGAAACTGGAAGTCAGCAAGGTTTGTGTTGATCTACAGGAAAGAAATGAAACACAGGTATTGAACATATGAAATGCTAAATATCATCAGAACAAGGGTCCACCATGTTTGACTTTGCCTCCTGCCATTCAGACAGCTACGGTATCCAGTGTCATGAGAAGTCACTTTAGCCATGGTTTAATGAAAGGTGGTGCCAGCAAATGTTATGGAGTCTAGCAATGTGGTGAGGAATACCGATTAACAATACAACCTACATCCCACTCTACAGGAATATAGCAGTGCTATTAATCAGTCACAACACCTACCACCACCTTATATTAAATGTTTAAATTGTCTCATAATGAGCAAAAGAACAGCTTCTCAAAGGACATGGACAAGCACTGATAAAACACAAATTGGCAACAAGCAAAAGGAGTGCTCCAATACTATGAATGCCTATAAACACAGAGTGAGGATAAGTGAAATATAATTACTGGTGACCCTCTTTACTACATGGACTCAATCTATGTTTCAAATGTCATAATAACCAGATTGTCCAGTTATTATGGCATTTTGTATCACTCTTGCTTACTTCTATAGAGCACTCCTTTGAAGCTGCTCACGGAAAGACCACTCGAGACATCGGCAGCACAAATCTGTTGTGTCAGGTAGTGGAGGAAACAGCAGTGAACCAAGTGACAGAAAAATTAAAATTTACTTCTCATCTTGAGTCACCAGTTCCTGCACTTTGTACTCTTGCTCTGTCCTGCAGGGTTGAGTCCTAGAGTTCAGAGAGGAGAGCAGAGGAGAGATACTGAGCCTCCGACAGCAGTGAAGCCCTGTTACACTACAGACTCCAGCGGCAGCACTAACTGAGTGTTTGTGTGTGTGTAGGAGAGGGACTAAGCAAGGGCAGCAGGAATAACAGCCATTCAAAAACAACAAAACCACACTAAAAGCAGAATTGTCTTCATGGCTTTCTTTGGCATTGGCTCCTTACACCAGTAATGATAAAATAAAACATACACGACTGCATGTCTATTAAGTTTTTTTTTTTTTTTTTTTTTTTTTTACACACTCTCCATGTCTGATGACCTAATAAACCTCGGGTGTATAAAAAACTTATAACACAGTCACCTATACATTATTTTCTATATCGACATGAAGCTAGTAGCTCTAACACTAAATGAGCTTGCTGAACCACTTACAAAATCTTTAACACATCCCTCTAGGCAATATTCCCAGACAAGTGGAAGGAAGCGATGTCATGCCGGTCCACAAAAGTGGAGACCGAGCTTGCCTCTCTAACTATTGCCCCATCTCTATTTTACCACCTCTCTCCAAAGCCTTGGAATGTGTAGTATCTGACCAACGATTGAGCATTTAGAGAAATACAATCTGATAAATATGAGCAGCATGGTTTCGTAACATCACTCCAACCAACAGCCCTGATAGACTATACTACACAGATCTACGAGGCTCGGATAATGGAAGGCAGTAGGATCTACATTCATTGACCTCACCAAGACATTAGACACTGTTAACCACCAACTTATTACAGTGTCTACCTCCATAGGCCTTCTTCTAGCACTGTTACCTGGTTTGAAAGCTACCCTCACGCAGAACACAATGTGTGAAGATCGCTAACATTCTCTCTGGGCCAGGAAGGTCAGCCTTGGAGTCCCCAAGGCTCCATACTGGGTCCACTCTTATTTAGTCTGTTCATAAACTCACTACTTGTTGCCTGTCCAGCAAAAGTGGTGCTTTATGCTGATGATGCGGTCATTTCTGCATCTGGTAGGGACATCACCACTATAACCACTGACCTACAGGCCAGTTTTAAATGGCTAGAATCTTGGTTCTCCCATCACAAACCGTTACTCAATTACAAAAACAAGTCTATGCTCTTCATGGTGCCACAAAACAGGAAAAAGCTTGGGCCCCTACACATAACAAGTCAAAAAGTGAGCTGCTAGAGCAGGTCAGTACCTTCAAATATCTTGGAGTATACCTTGATGACACACTCTCCTTCACAACACATATTGAAGATGTCAAAACAGCTAACACCAAACTAGGAGTTCTCTACCAACATAGACACACTATGCCCCTGGAAGCTTATAAATTGGTTACCTGCAGCTCTGTGTTATATACCACTGACTATGGTCTGGTGATCTATGGTGCTGGCTCTGACACTGCTCTGAAGAGGATCATAACCCTCTCAACAAGGCCTGCCACCTGGTCCTGGGTGCTGACTATCAGATGCATACATGCACCTGTATTCAGACACTGGTTGGCTTCCTCCATCACAGAATCAAATACCAGGCTTGTCTACTTGGGGAAAAAGCATTGCTTGGCCTTATGCCTTAGTTCACGTCCATACTATACAACCACACCCAACCAACTGTGAACAGCAGAAGTGTTAGCAAGGAGTGTCTCTACTGTCTTTAAGCATACCACACTGCACAACGATCCCTCTCCACAGGGGCCCTAAATGGCTTAATGGCCACCTACTGAACTTCTTGGGTCCAGATAAATCAGCCATTTCAAATCGGTACTCTGCAACCTGTTGGCACGTGAGACCACCTGCAACTGTTAACCCTTATCAATGTCCCCTGAGGGCCTTCTACATTCCCCAGCAACCCCATGCTGCACTGAACAGCTCCCCTACCTCTTGTCCCCCCACCTGGCAATGCCTTCCTGGCTGCACCTCCCTCCACATATATCGCCCCTGACCTGGATCAATCTAGACGCTTAGTTCCCCACGTGGCAATTCCTCACTACCGCAGACATGTGGTTGCTTTGCCATGTACTCTAATCGCTTCTGCCTGTTTTTGCCCAATTGCACTTAGTAACCTGTTCATTGCACTTAGTAACCTGTATTTTTGTTTTATGTAGCCACCAGCTGTTTCACTTTCATATGTTGGTTGCTGTCTAGTCACCCTTGTTCCTCTCGGCTGTACAATGTTCCACTGATGTAACTCAATGGCTGTGCATTGTGTCATCTGACTTGGAACCTTGTAAACGAGCCTCTGGCTCAAAGGTATTAAATCTGAATCTTAAACAAATAAATATATTCTCACCCTAGATCTGACTCACCCCCAAATATCAAAGATATTTGCTGAAATTTATCCTCACAAACACTGTATAATATAGGGCGTGGTAGCGCACCTATAGTTAGGGTTGAGAAGCCTGTTTAATGTTAAACCCCAGCTTTGCACATTAATATCTTTGGCTCCCTTTGATGAAATGAGCAGAAATGTTATATATGCTGTCTAGAGACAAGGTCTTAATATATGGAAATGTTTGTGATGGCAGCTTGTGTGGTTTCTCAGATCCTCATGCGTAATTTTTGTAAAATCTAACTTATTTCCATACTTTACATGTTTTTTTGCTCTCACCTACAGCCTACATGGAATAGAATGTTTTCCTAAACCTGCAGGGTACATGTGACATGTCCAGGTGAGTGCCTTTAACAGGTCTGGTGAAAAATATTAAAGGGTTCCAGAGTTATAAGGCTTTCAAAATTTGTGTTTTCTGACCTCATGACAGCAGTGGTTTTGGGATAACGCTCTGTGGCAAAAATAAATAACTGATGCCACAAGAACAGGTTACTCACCTGTAACAGTAGTTCTAGGAGTGGAATATGTTGTTCATCCACACTTCTTGGCATGTCCCTTTCCCTTTAAATCTTGCCGAAGTCTTCAAGCTGGTTCTCCCACCCACCCAGGTGGTATAAACCTTGGCCCGCCCATTATGCCAGATCTTCGCCCGCTGGAAGCCAGGTTGTGTGCCTAAAATCGTGGAGGTCGGTGGGGTGGATGAACAACATATACCACTCTAGAACTACTGTTACAGGTGAGTAACCTGTTCTTCTAGGAGCGTGGATATGTTGTTCATCCACACTTCTTGGCAGACTCCAAGCAGTTCTCCGGGAGGAGGAGGCAAGGTGCACACCCTACTTAGGAAGAGAGATTGAGAACCGAGGCCCCAAAACCAGCATCCTGGCATGACTCAAGGTCGATGTGGTAGGGTAATGAAGGTGTTTGCTGACTTCCAGGTAGCAGCCTGACAGATTTCCTGGATAGGGATGTCCCTGGAAGCAGCCACCATGCAGCAGTATGGCGGTAGAATGAGCTCTTATCCCTCTGGGAGGCTCCTTGCCTGCCAACTCATAGCACAGACCTATGCATGATGCAATCCACCTTGCAATGGTCCATTTGGCTGCAGGTCTGCCAGAAGCAGCTTCAGCATAGGTGATAAACAGCTGGGAACCTCTCCAGAATTTCTGCCATTCTCTCCTTATAATAGGAGAGAGCATGTCTCAGGTTCAAAGTATGGAGCCTGTACTTGCGCAGAGGTGTAGTTAGGGTAGTATACCGCAGAGTCAATACCTGGTTAAGGTGAAACGATGATACCACCTTCGGAAGGAATTTCAGGTGGGGGCGAGGACAACTTTGTCCCTGTGAAAGACCAGATAAGGGAGTCCACCGACAGTGCCTGGAGCTCCCTGTCCTTCTGGCTGATGTGATAGCCATCAGGAAGGCCGTCTTCCATGACAAGTGTGAGTGCACACTTGTGCATAGAGTTCAAATGGCTTGCCCATGAGCTTTGCCAAAACCAGCAACAAATCCCACGGAGGTGGAGGTTCATGCACCGGAGGGGATATGTGATCCAGGCCTTTGAAGAAGCACCGACCACTGTCTCCTGCGCCAATGTCGGCTGACCGCCCACGCCAGTAAGCAGAAATGGCTGCCAGGTGCACCCTAAGAGTCGATGACTGCAGACCTCCTTTGGAGAGAGACCAAAGATAGTCAAGAATGCTAGCCACAGAGCAGGATATGGGGTCCAGACTCTTACCCTGACACCAAATGGAAAATCTCTTCTATTTAAAGGCATAACATTTCCTGGTCGATTTACGAGATGCCTCCACCACGGTGTAGACATCCTCGAAAAAACAGAGCCTGGAACTCTAGCTGCTCAGGGACCAGGCTGTGAGGTGTAGGGATTGAAGGTCCGATGGAATACCTTCCCTGGTTGAGAGATATCAGGTCCAGGCGTGTACAAAGCCGCTCCGGGGCCGGCAGCTGAGGCTGAGGAGATCTGAATACCAGAACTGGTGCGGCCAGTCTGGGGCTACCAGGATCACCTTCGCCTTGTCCCTCCTCACCTTGAGTAACACCTTGTGGATCAATGGAAATGGAGGAAGGCGAGGAGGCCTGGGGTCCACGGCCTCGAGAAGGCATCCTCCTGCAGTGAGCCCTGCTGAGGGGTCGGGCATGGTACAGCCTCAGCTTGTTGTTTTCCTGGAGGCAAACAGGTCCACCAACAGTTTGCCACAGTGGGAGAACAGACTGTAAGCTACCTCTGGATGGAGAGACCACTGTGGATGTCTGGCCTATGCGGCTGAGAGCATCCGCCAGCTGGTTCGAGACTCCTGCCACATGAATGGCTAGGAGATCCGCCTCCAGCCAATCTCATTTGGGTCCAGATGCGGAGCACCTCCTTGCACAGCAGACGGGAGTGCGTGCCGCCCTGTTTGTTGAGGTAGTACATGATCGTGGTATTGTCCATCTGGACTTGAACCATTTGACCCGGAGCTGAGGAGCGAAAGCTGACAGTGCCAGTTTGACTGCTCTGAGCTCCAACAGGTTGATGTGGCATCGACCTCAGGGGTCCAGAACCCATGGGCCCTGTTGTCCCTCATCTGGGCTCCCAGCCCATGAGAAAGACATCGGTCATAAGGACGACTGTCGGCTCGGGCGACAAATGGGATCCCTTCCTGCAAAGTTCTGGGGTGGTCCACTATTGGAGTGTGTCCCACATCTTCTGGGTTACAGTGATCAGCTGGTTGAAATGACCGTGGTGCTGAGTCCACTGGGTGGCCAGCTCCCATTGGAGTGGGCGATGCCACGGCCCAACAGACCACTGAGGTGCATGCTGCCGTAACCTAGAAGGCGCAGAAAGTCCCAGGCACGTGCAGGTGCTCAACCAGAAATGATCGGGCAAAGGAGGAGAGAACCTCCACCCTGTCCGCCGGAGCCAAGCTCTGGCTTGACAAGAGTCAAGCCTGCCCGATGAAGCCCATCACCTGAGCAGGCACGAATCCGACTTGGCCTCGCTGATCAGGAGGCCGAGTTGGGAGCAGGTGTGAAGAGCCATATCCCTGGACCTCCACCTCCTGAAGGGAGGATCCTGCCAAGAGCCAGTCATCGAGATAAGGGTAGATCTGGCCCCTCTCGATGCCGAAGATGGGCTGCCACCACTGCAATGCACTTGGTGAAGACCCGTGAGGCCAATGGCAGGCCGAACGGCATGGCTCGAACTCGTACAGAGTCCCTTCGACCCTGAAGCGCAGGAACCACTGATGAGATGGATGGATTGGGACGTGAAAAATACGCCCTGTAGATCCAGTGAACTGAACCACATATTTGGCTCCAGGGATGGTATGATCTGGTTCAGAGTAACCATCCGGAAGGTGTGGGACCTGAGATATTGATTCAGGTCATGGAGATCTAGGATGGGCGCCAACCCCCATCCGCTTGGGCACCAAGAAGTACCTGGATACTGGCCTGGGTCTGTAGGAGGATCCGCACTGGAGCTACCGCCTCCTTGTGGAGGAGCTGAGCTATGTCGTCTCAAGAGCCAACTGAGTGCAAGCTGAGATCCTTTCCTCCCGAGGTGCAGGCTCAGCTGGGAGGTACTGCTCAAACTCTAGAGGCAGTCCTGACTGACCACTGAGAACTCCACCTGTCCGAGTGATATCGGACCAGGTGGAATGAAAGTGGTGAAGCCAGCCCCCACGGGAGGACTCCAGAGCTGGCGTGATGGGTGTAGGGGTGGCAACCCCAACCCATCACTGAGCAGGCTTTAGAGGAGGAGGAGGCCCTGGGCCTGCACCATGACTTCCTTTACGGGCTGTTGAGGACCCTGCTTGGGCCAGGAGCCAAGCTTGAGCCTGCTGCTGCTGTTGCTGCTGACCTCCTTGATAGGAGGGCTGCCTGACTGCAGGGAAGAATGCCGAATGGCTGCTTTTTTTTCTGCTGGTCCTTGCCCGAAGAACCTTTGCAGACGTAGCATCCAAGGTGGCACTGGACTGCTCGATACGCTGAAGGTAACCGCCACTCCTGGACTGAACAGGTCGATGCCAAGGAAGGGAACGCCAGCTAACTTGTGCTGGGTATCAGCCAGGAAGGAGGATAGCTCAGCCGGCCCTGCAGTGGTGGCCACTGCAGCTGCTAAGGAGCGGCACAAGAATCCCGATGTCTAGGGCCATCTGGAGCTGCTGTTTTGCAATAGCATGGCCCTGATCATGGACTTGCTTGACCGTGGTCTGCATGTCTGCTGGGAGATGAGAGGACTTCATGTAATGTCCCGAGGAGGGCATGAGAGAAGTGTGCCATAATGACAGCCAACTGGCCTGATGAACGCCTAAGGAAGAGGCTGCACAGACCTTGCGGGCAGAGTGGTCCATATTTTGTACTCCTTGTCCGGAGGTCGGTCCGTGTCGGCTGAGCTACCAGTATGTCTAAACACAGAAGCGGTCACCAGGCTCTCGGCTGAAGGGTGTTCTGTGAATCCTGGCAGGGACCCCATGGGCACTGCATACTTGTGGGCCATACAGGCAGGCAGCTGGGGCAGGAAGCTAGGCCTGCCAGAGCTCAAGGCCGGGCTAGTGATGGCTTCGCCACTGGAAAGGCCTCAGTCAGGGTATTCCCCTTTAGGATGTCCGTAAGGGTACTCCACCTTTTCTGATAGACTCCAGGGGCATTCCAGTGGATACAGAGATCAGGTGGAGAATGCCCTGAAAGGAGGAAGGACCCTCCTCTAAACCTGCCATGGAGGACTCATCATTCCCAGGATGGGAGTGCAGTCCTGTGACATCCGAGTCCGGAAGTCATGGTACAGCGGTCTCCCACCTAGGTCCCCTTCGATCCGCGGAGGCAGTCAGGGTAACTGTAATGAACAGACATCGGAGAAGCCCGTGTCTGTATGGTCCTCTTCGAGGGTGCCCTCCCTGAGGCTGCTTAGGCAGTGGTTCCACCAGAATCGGTGCAGAGACCAAGATGGGCCTAACCAGAATATGGGCGGCCCGTAGTCAGGAGAACTGAAGGCTCGGTTCCGAAGGTCGGAGTCAGCCCAGGAGGTGGTAATGATGATGACCCGGTGGGCGGCAGGCCGACTTCTGCCGGTCAAAAATCAGCTGTTGCCACATAAGATCCTCATAGCGCCAACAGAGTTTCTGTCAAGCCGCTTGTTATCCGAGGAGGATGAGGATCTCGCGCGATGCCTCTTTAGAGTGCTTATGACTCTTCTTTGGTCGCCTGACTGAAGGTGTTCTGGACCTCGATCGAGATCGGGCTGGCGACTCGGTTGATTGGGAGACATCGGGTTAGGTGAAACCGAGGGTCCGGAACCTATGTCCTCGATGGTGACACCAGCGGCTGGGTCTCCTCATCAGCAAAGACAAGGACCGGTCCTTTCCAAAGAATCAACGACCGCAGTCAGCGAAATAGGGTCGATTAAGTCAAGAGAAATCTCAACTTGGTTGGCTACTTCCTCGGTCTCTTGGCCAGATGGAAGATCTGTAAAGCCGGTAGTCGAGGATGCGATCTCGACTGAGGTCAAGACCGCATGTTCCTGGGACTCGGACCTTTCTCAGTCCCAAGAACGCCTTAGTTTTGGTCGAAGACTTCGGTCCTTATCCTCTTCCGAGGGCGGAGGAGGCGAGCCTCAAGGGCGCTCTCACCCTGGTGGGAGTGACTGGCACAAACTCCCTTGAAGGAGCCCAAAAGGTGGAACCAAGGTTCAGAGGAACAAAAAGTCTAACTGGCCAAGCTTGAGCCGCTTCCTCCTTGAAAGTCTTCATTTGCTCCAGCTGTTCGGCAGATCCCACAGCCGCAGAAACCGCCCACCTCGCCTCCTTCGATTTCACCGGCAAGTTCCTTTTTCTGGTCTCCCCAACTTTAGGCTCGCCAAGCGGTCGTCCAGGATGTTGGGATGGAAGGCCAGGCAGAACGTGCAGGTGGAGTGTTATGTCCGACACCAAGGCAGCAGACGACGTTAGGTGGGGATCGGGCATGACATTTTCTGGCTGCAAGAGCACCGCGAAATCCGGGAGCAGATTAATCCTCCATGTCCGATGAGCTACTATCGGAATCAACAACTTGAACGAGTTTTAAGGTAAACTGCGGTAACAACCAATGTTTTAAATCCAGGGCCTATGAATTGCTGTAAAGTACGAGAGAACCTGTATCTTCCAGCGGAAAGGAAGATATGGCATCATGGGGTGGAGCTAGTTTATACCACCCGGTGGGTGGAGGAGCCAGCTTGAAGACTTCCGCAAGATTTAAAGGGAAAGGACACGCCAAGAAGTGTGGATGAACAAATATATCCACGCTCCTAGAAATACCTGTTTTGCTTTCACTACACTTGATTGGCAGGGCAGCAAACAATTTTCATGCCATGCCAACTGCCATCTTGTTTATTTTTCCACAAACTGACAAATGTGGAAAATAGATAAAATGCTGGAATTTTTAAAATAAACATCAGAACCTAGATAAACAGGACCCATTTAGGTAGATTCTGATGTTTGTTTATTGAGAGGGCCCTGTGCTCACAGCTACATACATATAATGATACAATTATACTATCTCAAAAGTAAGGAAATGAATTGCAAAAAACTGTGTTAATGCTTAGTTCGTTACAGCCATAAAAGTAGGAAATGTGGTGTTAGGGTTTTTCAGCTAACACCTACTTCTTTCACTCTGCACATAGCAACAGGCATCGGGAGTGCTTTGGGGTCGCCAGCCCCTAACGCTCACCTCATTCTCCTACACTGTACCCATCTCAGCTTATTACGCCTGGAATGTGTTGAACATTAGGGCTGATGATCTCAAGGCACACCCCCGACGCTTTGTTGTGTGCAGGTGGTGTGGGATGTTAGCTTTGGAAAACCTTATGCCAAATTTCCCTGCTTTTGTGGCTGTAACCCTAACAACTGCATTAATGCAGTTTTTTCAAAATATATTATAGGGGCGTGGTCGCGCCTATAATTAGGGTTGAGTAGACGCTAATGTTAAACCTGACATTTTGCACTTTGATAACTTTGCATCTGTTCAACAGATTGTACAAAACTTGGTATGCACTGTCCTGTGGGGTAGATCTCTTGATGTATCAAGTTTTGTTTCAATCAGACTGGCAGATTTCACACTGCATAGTGAAAAAACACTAAAATTCACCTTTTGGCTGTTTTTCTCATTGCGCTCGCAGCCAAACTATTTGGGATTTTGGTCTGAAATGTTCAGGGTAGAAAGAGCTTATGCCAACAAACAAGCCAACACTGGTTTGGTAAAAACATGAATCCTTTCTAAAGTTATTAAATTTTGAAATGTTGGGTTCTGGGCATGCTCTGTTCAGTCTTTTGATAGCTGCATGGAACGAAAAAGGATTCTGCTCTGATGAAAAGGATTTGAACAACTCACGAACAAGGATCCTAGGATCCTTGTTCACCAGAAAAATCCTTGTTTAGAGCTGCCATCATGTTTTTTTTTTTCCCAAACAAGTTGTCATAATTGTGCCCAGGGATGGATGTCTTCTGCAGATATCCAAGTATGTATCTTGTTCATCAGCATGTCCTTTACTGTTGTGTGTCTTTACCTTAATTTTATGTGGCCTCAGAATGCTTACTTTAGTTTTAAAATCCTTTTCATGCCTTGCTTCCGTTCCTTTTCGATGATGAAAGAAAGGATTATGGCGTCTCATGAAAAGGAATTAGTCTGACGAAAAGGATTAGGGACTTCTCTGATCGGATGGCCCTGCCAGTAATCCTGTTTACGTCAGATGAATTCCTTTTTCATGAGATGTCATAATCCTTTAGCATCATGAAAAGAATATGACATCTCATGAAAAGGAATTTGCCTGATTAAAAGGATTATCAGGAGGGCCATCTGGTCCTAGAAATTCCTAATCCTTTTAGTCAGATTAATTTTAGGAGATGTCATAATCTTTTGCCATCATGAAAAGGATTATGACATCTCATGAAACAATAATTAAAGTTTATGTGCCAAACAGTTTTTTTTTTTAATTTCTCATGTATTTCACTGGGAGTTTCAACTTTGGTCCATAACTTTGCTGTCTTTTGATATTTGACCCCATTTTCTACATGGCCTTTTGGGGACCCCACCTTATGAACAAAACAACTGTCGTTATACAACTGTTGCACGAGAGGTGATTTCAAGGTTGGTTACGAATTCACCTTTTGGGCAGGATTTGCATAATAAAAGTCATAATGTTCATGAGGCAGGGTCCAGAAGTCCATGTTAAAATTTGGGGTCAAAATGTCAAACAATGGCAGAGTTATAACGGTTTGTTGAGCTGCACAATGCATGCTTGTAACTTTGTCAAGTTAAAATATTTTGACCCCAAATTTGAAAAATAGAATTTTATTACCCTACCAAATGTATGCCAAAACTGTCATTATTCAAATCCTTACTGAAGTGAGTTTCGCACCTGCAGTGCAGAAATGGCACTGCAGTTGCATAAAATTATGTTTCCAGTGGATTTGAATTTTTTCACCACTGGGTACATAAAGTGAGGTAATAACATGGTTATGATGACAACTGTATCACTCTGGCCAATAAATGGAAGTGCATGGCCCTCCACAGGCAAGTACATATAATCATCTATGTAGGAATGGGATGCAGGGCCCGGAAGGCCCTACGCTCTGACAAGCACATTAAGATGTGATTACACTTTCTCAAAAAGTAAGGAAATAAATTGCAAAACTTTTACACGCATCAGTTGTTGGGGTGAGCGTATGAGGAATGGTGTTAGGGTTTCCAACCCAACACCTCCCACCGCCCACAGACGGAGGCCTCGGGGCAGTGGCACTGGGTTGTCAACCTCACTGCTCACCCCATTCTCCCATGCTGTACCCACCAGCTTATTTTCTAATGGGATGGGGTAGCGCTACGGCTGACGACCCCCAATGCTGCCCCGATGCATCTTCAACTGTGAAGGGTGGGGGGTGTTAGCGCTTGAAACCCTAATGTCACATTTCCCTGCTTTTGTCACTTTAGCCCTAACTGATGCATTAACAACGCTTTATATCTATCTATGTATATATATAGTTCAAAAAAAACTGCATTAATGCAACATTTAGGTTGAGGCTAAACTGACAAAAGTAGGGAATGTGACTTAGGGTTCCCAACCCAAAATAACAATGCCAACCATAAAGCAAATCTGGGTGGATTCTTCCTAGGGGTTGTCAACCCTAAAGCTCACCCAATTAGGTGTGTATGTTTCTGGAGTTAGAATGGGTAGCTTTAGGTTGACAACCCTAGGAAGACTCACCAATTTGCTTTAGGGTGGTATTGGGGTTTTAGGGTTGGGAAACCCTAATGTCACATTTCCCTACTTTTGTCAGTTTAGCCTTAACCCTAAATGTTGCATTAACACAGTTCTTTTGCAAAAATTTTACTTTTTAGGTAGTATAATGGTATCCTTATTTTCCTGTTGAGGGCCCTGCCTACCATGCATGCTTAGTTTTGAGATAATGTAATTGTATTCTTATTTGTGTGACAGAGCGCAGGGCCCAAATCCTCCACAGATGCATATATGCATGGTTATTTAGTAAGCACAGTGCCCTCTGGGCCTGTGCTTCATTTAATGAGACAACAACAACAAATTATCAACATAGGTTCTATTACCCCACCTCATCAACCCAATAGTAAAATTGTGAAATTCCACCCAAGCATCATTTTGCACCACCGCAGCATAATTCCATGGAAGAGGCATGAAAAGACATTTTGCTCAAGATTTGAGAAATGACAGCTGCCACATTCATGAAGTGGTGTAGAAATGGCTGTGTTGATAATTTGTGGTTAAAATATTGAAAATTAACAGTTACGAGTGAGCATAACGAAATGTCAACAGATAGAAACATAGAAGCTGACGGCAGATAAGGACCGCAAGGCCTATCCAGGCTGCCCATTTCTTTTCTGCCTTATGAATTTGCCATCGGCCTTTGCTCTGTCAATGGCCTATCTATTCATACTCATCTGTATTGCTCTTTATGCCTATCCCATGCCTGTTTGAAGCCCGCACTATATTCATATCCACCACTTCCTGAGGAAGGCTGTTTCATGCATCCACCACCCTTTCTGTGAAAAAGAACTTCTCACATTACCCTTAATCGCCTCCTCTAATCTCATGCTGTGTCCTCTTGTCCTGCTATTTTTCTTATACTGAAACATGTTAGATGCACACAACTTTGCCATTTTGCATATTTTAACCACAAATTTTCAACACACCTTCTTATGATCCCACTTCATAAACAAGTATGGTGAAAGTTTGAAATCCTGCCCAAAAGGTGATTCACCAACAGACCATGAAATCGCCTTACGGGCAGGATTTGTGAAATGACATTCCATTTTTATGAGAAGGGGTCTCAAAAGGGTATGTTGAAAATGTGGTGTCAAAATATACAAAATGTCAGAGTTATGCAGCAAACCTGAAAATCCCATTGAAATACATTGATTTCCACACAAAATATTTTTTTGTGAGTCATGATGCAAACAAGATCTTTTTTTGTATGACCACAATTTGGCAATTTTAGCATATTTGGACCCCAAACTTTCATCATACCCTTCTTATGACCCCACCTCATGAACAAGTATGGTGAAAATTTCAAATCCCCCAAAAGGTGATGTGTTAAACGACCACAAAATCACCTTACAGGCAGGATTTGTGAAATGACACCCCACTGTTCACGAGGAAGGCCTCTCAAAAGGGTATGCTGAAAATTTTGTGTCAAAATATGCAACAAGCATTTGTCAATGCCGAACGCTCGCTTGCAGGTATTTGCAGTGGTATTTGGCACTTGGACATGGCTTAAAAAATCAGTGACAAAGAAGTAAAATGAGGGAGACAGTTTCACAAGTGGTTCTATTGCCTGAAGCAGGCAGCATAACAGTATTGGTGTAAAATACTTTGTCTGCAGAAGAGCAAGTCTGTAACTCTGTTACCCACTGTTCAGTCACAGAAACAAATTGTAGGAGGACAGAAACATGCTAAGGCAAAGTCTTGGACATCCCTGAATATACATATATATCTCCCCTCTCCTCCCACCCCCCAAACCTTCTCTTCTACAGGTGCTTTTCAGGCTTGGCCATACTCTGCCACAGGAAAGCTCAGAGTTGAAAGGCAGAGGGTAAGTGCATTAGGTGTTTGGGGGAGGGCAAGACGTGGAGGATATTGGCTGCACCAGAGAGGAGTATTAAAATATAAAAAAACAAGCATTTGTCAATGCCGAATGTTGCTTGCTTCTATGTGCTGTTTAGGTATTTGGAAGTCATTGGAGTGCAAATATTGAAAATTGCGAACTTCTGACGAACGCTAGGACGCGCAACGACTGTAAAACAATCATTTTAGGAATTTTTCACCAAATTTTCAACATAGCCATTTTAAGACCTCTGCTAATGAACAGTGTCACTCGATTTTCTTAATGAGTCCCATACATTGAGTTCGCATAATCGACTGCGCCATTGTGCGCCACATGGGCGGAAACACGCTTTGGGCAGGATGTGAAAATGACAGCTGTACTGCTCATAAGGAGGTGTGGTAAAATGGCAATGTTGAAAATCTGGAGTGAAAATATTGAAAATTCGTGAACCTACGAATGCAAGGAACTGCGCAACGCACGCCGTAAAACAGTCATTTTTGAAGTTTTTCACCAAATTTTCAACATAGCCATTTTAAGACCTCTGCTCATAAACAGTGTCACTGTGATTTTGTTAATGTGTCCCATACATTGATTTAGCACACGATGCAGCATTTGCGCTACATGAAGCGGAAACACGTTTTGGGCAGGATGTGAAAAATGACAGCTGTACTGCTCATAAGGAGGTGGTAAAATGGCAATGTTGAAAATCTGGAGGAAAATATTGAAAATTCGTGAACTACGAAAGCATGCGAGGAATCCGTGCAACGCACGTCAGAAACAGTCATTTTTAGGAATTTTTCACCAAATTTTCAACATAGCCATTTTAAGATCTCTGCTCATGAACAGTGACACTGTGATTTTCTTAATGTGTCCCATACATTGAGTTCGCGACACCGACTGTGCCATTGTATGCTCATGGGCGGAAGCACGCTTTGGGCAAGATGGAAAATGACAGCTGCACTACTCATAAGGAGGTGTGGTAAAATGGCAATCTTGAAAATCTGGAGTGAAAATATTGAAAATTCGCAAACTTACGGCGTGCATAGGAACTTCATATTGCAGCTCGTAAGCAATCATTAGAAATTTTTCCCAAATTTTCAAAATAGGCTTTTGAGGCCCACCTTATGAACACTGGCAGTGTTGTTTCGTTAATCATTCTGGAAAGGTGATTTCACAAAGTGACTGCTGAAATCACCGCCGGGCCGAATAATGCCATGACAGTGACAGCATTCATGAGAAGGGGTCCCAAAAACCCCATGTTGAAAATTTGGTGCAAAATTCCAAAACTGCCTGAGATATGCAACAAAGTTGAAAAACCCTATCTAGCCCATTATACAGCTTACTGGCATTTTCTCAGTTCGTGGTCGGCTTTGAAGAGTGCAGGCGTGTTCCCGGTCCACTGAAGATGATGCGCCGGACTCGGAGGTAAGTATGGAGTGAAGGGGTGTGGGAGGCAGGGTGCGCAGTGGGTGGGTGCAGGTTGTGGGAGGGGCAGGGAGAGCGGCATGGGACCGTTTTTAATTTACAGGTTTTAAAAAAATAAAAAGGCAGCGGGACGCTTGCCACGCTGGGTGGCCTGCGGCAGAAGGACGGCTGGGGCGTGAGCCGACGGGGATTGGGCACACCCCCGCCGCCAAACAGAAGATTTGCCACACTGGGGTGGGCTCCCAGCATGGCACCAAAGCTTTGGGGCGTGCAGACTTGAAGCCGACGGGATTGGGCACCCCGTCGGCTATGGACAGTTTCGGCAGCTCACACAGGCGCTGTAACACTGATCACAGCAGTGGTTTTCTTTGAAGTGAAGACCACTGCTGTCATACACAAACCCGCATCCACTGGTGCAGGACCGCCATGCCTGCTCAACGGAGCAGTGGATTGCACAGGACAGTCACACCTCAAAGTGTCCTATTTTCGCCTTGCGTGATGCGCCAGCGTTGTAACGAAAATGGCAAAGTTACGCACTAAAGTTGAAAAAGAGGGCTAGGGCCAAGAAACCTAGATGGGTAAGCAAGGGGTCGTGGAAAAGTAAGGAAGAAAAAGACACCTTTAGGAGGTTAAAAAACAGAGAGAGGGGAGGACAGAGAGATTACCTGAAGGAACTGAAGGAGGTGATAAGGGCAGTCAGGGCAGCCAAGGCGTCTAGGGAACTCAGGCTGGCACAGGGCATTAAGGAGGTGGAGAAGGACTCTTCAGGTACATCCAGGAGAAAAGGAGTTGTAAGGACCAAATCGTAAGGATTAAGAGGGATGGAGGGTGGGTGGAAACAGGGGCAGAACAGGCAGAAGCACTTAACGAATACTTCTGCTCAGTGTTTACGAGAGAGAAAGGAGGAGCTGTACCCAAGGGGGTGGGAGGCAGGCAGGGGGAGGTGACTGACAGAGAAATCACAGTGGGCAGAGAACTAGAGGGCTTGAGGGTACTGAGGGTGGACAAGGCGCCAGGACCAGATGGCGTGACACCCCAGAGTGCTGAAGGAGCCAGCTGAAGTCCTGGCAGATCCTTGGCAGACCTGTTCAATGCCTCCCTGGACTCAGAGAGTGTACTTAAGACTGGAGGATGGCTTATATGGTACCCCTCCATAAGTGCAGCCCTAGGGATGAACCAGGGAACTACAGTCTGGTAAGCCTCACATCTATTGTGGGTAAACTGATGGAGACAATTCTGAAGGAGAGGCTGGTTTCCTTCTGGAGACTAATGGACTGCAGGACGATAAACAGCATAGGTTTGTCTCAGGCAGGTCCTATCAGGCTAACCTGGTGGATTACTATGACTGAGTAACTAGGCAACTAGCCATGGGCCATGCAGTAGATGTCCTGTACCTGGACTTCAGTAAGGCATCTCGATTTGGTGCCGCATGGGAGACCAGGGCACGCCAGAAGGCACAGGGGTGGGGGGCTAAGATGGTGGGATGGGTAGTGAACTGGCTACATGGGAGACAGCAGAGGGTGGTGGTGGGTGGGGAACTCTAATCTCAAGGGCGGTGACAAGTGGGGTACCACAGAGCTCTGTGTTGGGGCAGTGTTGTTTGGGATATTAATAGCAGACCTCTCATTAGGCATCAAGATCAGTTTGTTTGCAGATGACACCAATATGGAAGCAATAGTAGTTGACTTAGGAGGGTGGCAGGGATTGCAAGATGATCTGTCAAAACTGGAGACCTGGTTGAACACTTGGCAACTGGGGTTCAATGCCAAGAACTGCAGGTGCTACATTCTGGCAAAAAACCCAAAGAGGGGCCAGGGGTGTAGCCAGGGATTTCAGATCTGCACACCAAGTGAGTCATTGCTACCCCCACCGGGTGTAACCAGACAGTATACAAATGTACACCAGACCGTGTTTGTTGCCTCATTTGGTACAATAAATACAACTTTGTATCTCATGACAGTGGTTTTGCCATGCATGGGTAAATACAAATGTCATGCATTGTTCCCTAAGACACCAACATACCAGCCAGAGCCTGTAAAGTTGTATTGTCCTTGGGATGCAAAGAGAGTATTAGTGACCTGTCCTTCTAGTTTTGACTCCTATGAATAAAATTACAAAGGTTCAGTATTTTCTTTGTTAGTTTTCATGGAAAAGGAAGCAGTTCAGAGCCTATTTATGCTACCCCTTAAATAAAATTGTACACCATGGAGTGCTTGGAGTATGCCTGCCTACACCCTTGAGAGGGGCTACCGGTTGGGGAGTTCAGCTAGCCACGACAGAGGAAGAGAAGGATCTAGGAGTGATCATAACAAGCTCAATAAATAACTCCGCACAATGTAGGAAGGCAGCTGCAAAGGCCAACAGGATGCTGGGCTGTATTGCCAGGGTATATCCTCCAGGAGGGGTGAGATGATCCTGCCGCTGTATAGCACTAGGTAGGCTACTCCTGGAGTACTGCATGCAGTACTGATGCCTGTACCTAAAAAGGACATTAGGTCACTGAGGGGTGCAGTGCAGGGCAACAAAGATGATACAGAGGCTGGGGACATACCCCATGAGTCCAGGCTGAGGGAATTGAACATGTACTCCTGGAGGAGAGGATAGGGAGATAGGATTGAAACCTTCAAGTACGTGAAAGAAATGAACAAGACAGGCACAGATAGGGCTTTTCAAGCTAAGGAGGGGCATGATCTGAGATTGGAAGGGGAAGGTTCAGTAGGAAATGAGGAGGCACTTTTTAAAGAGAGGGTGGTGTCTAGGTGGAACGCATTGCCTGCAGAACTGGTAGCCTGTAGAACAGTAGGCTGCTTCAAAGGGGATGGTACAGGGCAAAGGGAGGTCACGGGAGAGGGGAAGGGAGGAGGGCAGCTGCAGTATAAGGGCTGCTAGCTGTGCAATCGAGCAGACCTGATAAGACCATAGGGCCTTTATCTGCTGCCAATTTCATATGTTCGTAAATACATTTATTTATTTATTTAGCTTAGTTAACCAGGTAAGTGCACTAGACAAGACATTTGCCTATTTTCAGGTATGACCCAGGAGAGTACAAGAAATACAACACAGGACAACATGATACACTTTAGGCAGTTACACACAGCCAGGAAAACAGAAGCATCACATAGTCAGTAGGTACACACAAATGGTCTGAACATATTCATCGAGTCATGAAGGCTGCGAGCAGCGCATTATATACAAATTATATACAGTATAGAAACCAAAAAAGTGAGGGCACAGTCAGAGCAATACCTAATGCATAAGGTGTACACATTGTGTGCAGGACAAAAACCATGCAGGCAGGCAGGATTTCCATACGGAAAAAGATATTTTCTCGTGGTGTAATATTAAACAAGATATTTTTTCATATGATGCTGATACAAAAAATGATTTCAATGTTAAAAAAAAAAAAAAAAAAAACATTTTAAGGGCATTTCTCGAGCAGTAAAATGCAGAATGCAGCTAAGGTGGTCCCAATAAGCAAGCTACATGTGTTGGTTCCTCCACAGAATATCCTTTTGGGGTTTCCAAAGTTGAATTTTTCAGGCAGAACTGAAAACAATATGGCAGCCATGTGAAAAGATTTTCCTCAAACGAAAAGGATGATGTCATACGAAAAAAGAATATTTTTTGTATCAAACAGCTATCTTGAGGTGCTTACTGAGCATGCTCAGAACTATTTATGAAAATTTTAAAATTAAATAACTTTGAAACGGATTAATATTTTTCACCAAGCCAGCAAAGGCACATCTGTGGGTCAGTACCTTTCTACCCTGAAAATTACAGACCAACTTTCCAAACTGTTTGGGCTATGCCAAATTCAAAGAAAATCACATTCAAACCAATGAGGAAAAACTATGAAAAATCACTTTTTTCCACTATCCAGATCTCGGAAACTGCACATCTGACCACAATGAAACTTGCCACATCCAGATACCAACCAAAGGAGACTGCGCATGCACACTTTCATGTACGTCCGTTGAACAGTTGCGAATATATTAAGTGCAAAATTTGAAGCTTAACATGGAAAAGTAAACTTTCATACTTGCTGTAACGGTAGATCTTCGAGAGGATCTCTTGCAGCAGATAATACTTTTGGGATCTCGCCAGAGGGTGCTCTTGTGCACGGTAGCTTTCTCAGCAGTCCTTGCCTAAGGGCCACCCACATCTGTGACCCTCATCACCTGAGCAACTATAAAGGTGTAGGCAGCCCCAGGCATCCTCAGTTCCCGCCAGCTTCAGCTCACTGAGCAAAACGAGGTGTATGAAGTTACCTCACTCCTTCTGTTTTTTTTTTTGCAAGTTAGTTTGCTGTTCTAGAACAGGATGGGGAAGGAGGTGGGAGCAGAACTGCTGCAAGATATCCTCTCAAGATGTACCATTACGGTAAGTACGAAACTGTACTATCTTCTTCAAGGATATCTCTTGCAGCAGGTAATACTCTTGGGATTATTCCCAAGCAGTAAGAATAAAGAATGGTGGAGAGAAGCCCTGCAAGACAGCCTGACCAAAGGCAGTGCGGCATCTGGAGGCAACATCTAGATTGTAGTGTTTTGTGAAAGTATATATTGTGGGCCATGTTGCAGCGTTGTAAATGTCTGTTATAGAGACACCTTTAAAGCAGGCTGTGGTCATAGCCATTGCCCTGGTGGAGTGTGTGTGGACAGCTCCTGGTAGTGGCTTGTGGTACTTGTTATAACAATAGGTTATAGAAACATAGAAACACAGACTTTGACAGCAGATAAGGAATGCTTGGCCCACCTAGTCTGCCCGTTTCCCTACCTACAGGATAAGCTGCAGATCCTAGTTAACCAACAGCCTATTTCTTCTTACCCCCCCAAGAATTGCCTTATGTCTGTCCCATGTATTCTTGAATTCTCCCACAGTTTTAGACCCCACAACTTCCTCAGGAAGGCTGTTCCATCGTCCTCTCTGTGAAAAAATAGTTCCTCACATTGCCCTGAACTGCCCCCTCTATCTTTAAATTGTGTCCCCTTATTCTTGCACATCTATTTTTCTGAAAGATGCTACCCTCTTGGACTTTGTTGATTCCACTGAGGTACTTAAAAGTTTCTATCATGTACCCCTCTCCCCTTTCCTCAAGGGTATACATATTAGTTCCTTTAGTCTCTTCTTGTATGGCTTCTCTTGCAGACCCTGCACTATTTTAGCTGCCCTCCTCTGGACTGCCTCTATCCTGTCTATCTCCTTACGGAGATGGGGTCTCAGAACTGGACGAAGTACTCAGATGGGGTCTCACCAACTGTTCTGTACAGAGGGATAACAACTTCCTGTTTTCTGCTGATGATGCATCTCCCTATGCATCCCAGTATCCCCTAGCCCTCCTTACTGCCTTCTCACATTGCTTGCCCACCTTTAGGTCATCTGATATGACTAGCCTTAGGTCCCTTCCATTTTTATGTTTGCTTGGCATGTGCAAAAAACATAATGCCACCATCCGAGTTTTTCAGAGGTGTGGCAGCCATCTTCCAATTCAGTCAGTGTGTTTGCAGGCGGTCGCAGTTTTCCAATCAACTCTGCAGCCGTCTATGACAGCAGTTGAAAATGCAGTGCCGTACAGTTGAAGGAGAGCAACGCTCAGTGAGCAGCGCTCCCCTCCACACGCACGCATATTGTGCATGCTCATGCGCCCCCACACACACACATACTGTGGTCGACAGGTGCCCAATCCCCAGTCAGCTCCACTCCCAAAAAGCTCAGGTGCCACGCCAGAGCCCACCCAGTGTGGCACACGCCCCAGAGTGGCCGCCGGGGTGCCCAATCATCTGCCGTGCTCCAGGCCCCCCCAAACAGTTTTACAGGCCACGCTTGGAGCCCACCCCAGCATGGCAAATGTCCCACGCCGCCTTCCATAAAAAAACAAAAAACCTGTAAACAAGAAAACGTTCCTCGGCGGTCTCTCAGCCCACTGGTGCCCACCCACTGCGCACCTGCCTCCCCACACACCCTCACCCCATACTTACCTCAGGAGCTCGCACAACGATCTTCGCTGGATCGAGAACATGTCTGCACTCTTCAAAGCCTACTGCGAACTGAGGAAATGCTGGTAAGCTGTATATAGAGAATAACGATGGTTCCGCGGTGTATTAACGGTCAGTAATACCATCAAGAGGTTCCTACATATCCAGAACCGGAGATGGTATTGTTGACCGTAATACACATGAAACCATACTTTATTTTTTTTTAAAATATGGATCCGAGTGTGTTTTGGGGTCTTTTCAGACAGGCGGTTCAGTTAAGGAGGTGGGTCATGGTGAACCGCTGCACTGTCTCACGCTGTGTCTTCAGCTGACTGCTTGCTCCTGATGGTTGCTAGCACCTGCCTCTTTTTTCAAAAAATTTGATCTTACCTGCTCTTCACCAATGGAATGGCAGGATCAACCAGATATTTTAATTTGCTGATCAGGGAAAAGAAAATAACACCCGGAGAACAGTTCGCCCTTGCTAAGCGAGGGAGCCGCCATGTTTTTAAACTGTTCTGCCCCCACAGAGGAAAGCGGCCAATGAGGGAGGCACGCTTAGACGGTGGCAGAACATATACTTTCTGAAGCTTGCAACGATCGTATTATCAGCACGAAACTATACTACTAAAAGTGATTGACAATACTATTACCAGTGATTGACAACAGTATTATCACTAAACCTTTGAGGGTATTACGGATTTTTTTGTATGCTTTACAGACCTATTAAATTGAACAGCCATATATTAAATACACAATAATGGATGGGGAAGTGTGCTTAATGAAAACTGATGGTTGCCCGAGGTGTGGATGCTACATAAACCCGTTTTACGTCTTTACATTTCCATTTATTTTGACGGTTGCGATCTTACCGAGTTGTCTTCCGTTGTCACTGCCTGTTCTTTGTGGTCACGAATGGCAGGATCATCCAGATAGCGAGTGAGAGACATGCTGCCATTTCTAAATGGTAGCATCAACAAGATACATTCTTTTATTTTTTTTTAAAACGACGAGAACGCTTGCTTTGGCAGCTCCTCGCTAATGAGTAAGTAAGGAGCTGCCACGCTTTTCAAACTGAGAGCCCGCCCCAGACCACACACAGAGCCAATCAGGAGCCAGTTTTCGTGACTGACTCAGTACATATTCCCCGTTATAACCGTGAGTTATAATTGGGAATTATAACTGGTCAGGCAATGTAAAAATTGATGACCAGTTATTATAATGCAATAAATAGGTTTTTCAACTTTAATGCATATCTCAGGCATTTTTCTTGAATTCTGGCACCAAATTTTCAACATGGGGTTTTGGGCCCCTGCTCATGAAGTCTTGAACTGTCATGGCATTAATTGGGCCCGTAGGGTAATTTTGCAGTCACTGCATGAAATCAACTTTCAGGACTGATTAACAAAGCGACAGTGCCAGTGTTCATAAGGTGGGCTCTCAAAAAGCCTATGTTGCAAATTTGGGAAAAAATTCCTAAAAATGACTGTTTTACAACGTCGTTGCACAGTTCCTACATACGCTCACAAGTTCCCAAATTTTCAATATTTGCACTCTGGATTTTCAACATTGCCATTTTACCACACCTCCTTATGAGCAGTACAGCTGTCATTTTTCACATCTCACCCAAATGTGTTTCACAGCATGTAGCGCACAATGGCGTAGTCGGTAAAGCGAATCAATGCTTGGGCTGAGATTAAGAAAATCACAGTGACACTGTTCATGAGCAGAGAATGTTAAAATAACTGTGTTAAAGTAGTGAAAAAAATTCCTAAAAATGACTGTTTTAGGGCGCATGTTTAAGCAGTTCCTACATACTACTTAAGTTTGCGAATTTTTAATATTTGCACTAGATTTCAACATTGGCATTTTATTACACTTTCTTATGAGCAGTACAGCTGCCATTTTTCACATCTCGCCAAAATGTGTTTCCGCACATGTAGTGCACAATGGTGCAGTTGGTGTGTGAAAGCAATGTTTGGGACAATTAAGAAAATCACAGTTACACTGTTCATGAGCAGAGGTCTTAAAATGGCTATATAGTATATGGTTGGGACTTACTGTGGATGGAAATCGGCAGCTGCTTGAACCTTGTTGTGGACAGTTCAAAGGTCAGAAAAGTTGTTGTACTATCGTTCTGCGTCACATCGATAGTACAACAACTTTTCAGCCCTGACCTGCCACTTGATTGGCTAACTGAACTGGCTCCAGTAGGGAGAAAAAAAAAAAATGGCGGCGCGATTTAGCGACGGCTGATCAGTGACCTACCTAGTTTTGACACCAAGAGCCACACATGGGTCCGTGTCACAAAATTACGTTTTCTTTTTGTTTTAAATTCAAAATGCAGTGCCGAAAATGAAAATGGCAACCAGAGAGAGCAGGAGCACATAGACGGGAGAAGCACGCAGGAGCGGGACAGCCGCAGCTAAAGTGAAGTGGAGGTAATTTACAATGGGCAGGGATGAAGCAAACAAATCAATAAGTCCCAGCCATATACTGTATAAAACAGTGGATGGATGACCATCCTAACAAGGCTGTTTTCCATCTCGGTAGTTGATGACATCACGAGACCTCTCAAGCTTCGCCTCGAGGTCTATAATGTCATCAACTACCCGATGGAAAATAGCCTGCCAGATGGTCATCCATCCACTATTCTATATGTTGGAAAATTTGGTGACAAAGTCCACAAAATGACTGTGTTATGATTGAGCATTACGCAGTTTCCACGCCCTCGTAAGTTCATGACTTTGTAATATTTTCAGTCCAGATTTTCACAAGTGGCATTTTTCCACTCTTCCTTATGAACAGTACAGCTGTCATTTTTCACAACATGGCCGAAATGTGTTTTCACACTTTCAGTGCAGAAATGCGTGGTCGCTGTGGGAAATCATTGTTCGGGATAGATAAAGAAAATTACAGTGACACTGTTCATGATCGGAGGTCTCAAAATGCCTGTGTTGACAATCTGCTGTAAAAATCCCCAAATTAATTACATTACGGGTGTCGTTGCACAGTTTCTATGCACGCTGGTGACTTCACCAGTTTTTTAATATTTTCACTGCAGATTTTCAACATTGCCATTTTTTCTCCTCGCCATGAACAGTACAGCTGTCATTTTTCACATCCTGTTCTGACTGTGTTTTTGCACCTGTGGTGCTAAATGCCATAGTCGCTGTGCAAAAGCAGCTTTGACTAACAAACTGATATTGCCACTGTTCATGAGGTGGGGGTTACAAAACAAACATGTTGAAAATTTGGAGTGAAAATACCAACGAATGCCTGAGGCGTTAGGGTTTCCGACCATAAAGCCCCACCCTGTAGACAATGACAGGCATCAGGGTGTGACTTGGGATTCTCGCCTGTAATACTCATACCATTCCACACCCTGCAGCCAGTGAAAGGCACTGAGGTATGTCTTGGACTCTTCAGCCCCAAAGTTCACCCCATTCTCCTATACTGCACCCATCTCACGTGTTTCCTGATGGAATGGGGTCGCATAAAGGCCAAGACCCCAAGGCACACCGTGACACTTGTCAGTGTCTGCGGGGCGGGGTGTGGTGAAGTAGGCGTGGTCGTTATGCCTGATGACCAAAGGCACACCCAATGTCTGTCAGTCTCTGCAGGGTGGTGGGTGGGGTTGGCTTCAGTTGAATACTTCACTGCCATTCCCATTATACAGCTCTGTAACTCTACACTACCAATGCCAATGCCAGCAAGCAAACATTCGGCATTGACAAATGCTTGTTGTTGTTGTTACTATCCCACCCTCCATTGTGTAGTCTTCCCTGGGCTTTTGTTTCCAGGTACATTACTTTGCACTTCATTGCATTGAGTCTAAGCTGCCATACATTTGACCATTCCTCCAACCTTGCCAAGTCCCTTCTCATCCCTTTCCACCCCATCTTGTGTATCAACCCTGTTGCAGATCTTTGTGTCATCTGCAAAGAGACACACAAATCCTTCCAGTCCCTTCACAATGTCACTTGTAAAGACATTAAAGAGGACCGGTCCCAGTACTGAACCCTCACGGTACCCCTGCTAGTAGCCCCCTTTCTTCAGAGTGGACTCATTTACTATTACCCTCTGTGTCCTGTTGTGCAGCCAATTATTTTTACTCAGGCTACCACCATGGTACCCACTCTAAGACTGGCTAACTTGTTTATTAATCTTTGAGGGACTGTGTCAAATACCTTGCTAAAGTCTAGGTAGGCCATGTCCACAGCCCTCCTGGTCCACTACTTTGGTCACCCAGTCAAAGAAATCTATTAGATACATCTGACATGACCTTCCCGCTGTGAATCCATGCTGCCTTGGGTCCTGTGCCCCGCTGGCCTCTAGGTATTCAACAATTCTTTCCTTCAGAAGTGATTCCATCATTTTACCTACCACTGAGGTCAAACTAACATGTCTATAGTTTCCTGCCTCTGCCTTGCTCCCACTTTTGTGATGCGGAATCACATCTGCCTTCCTCCAGTCCTCAGGTACCACCCCATCCTCCCATGATTTGTTAAGAGGGAAGTTAGTGGTGTCACTAGTTCTCCCTTAGTTCTTTTAGAATTCTGGGGTGAATCCGTCACGCACATTGCTTTTCCACCTTCAGTTTTAAGAGTTCTTTCAGAACCCTTTCTTCTGGAGTGGACTGGTATCAACCCCTCTATCCAGAGTGCTTCTATTGTTTGGTTTAGTGGGTTGGAGCAGTTGATAAAAACGAAGACGTGGAGCTACTGTGTGCAGTGAGCTGAAGGCAGCGGGAAAGAACTGAGGATGCCTGGGGCCGTCCACACCTTTATAGTCGCTCAGGTGATGAGGTCACAGGTGTGGGCGGCCCCTAGGCAAAAACTGCTAGCAAAAGTTACCATGCACAAGAGCACCTCTGTCGAGGAACCCAAGAGTATTACCTGCTGCAAGAGATATCCTTGAAGAAGAAGATCCCCAGTTCAACCCTAAATATAATGGTGCGATTGTGCCAGTATAATATATAAATATATGTGTGTATATATGAAGCAGAAACTGTCCCACAAGTAAAAACTGCCCCACTACAGGGACTGGATAACTCAAAGGATTGGTAACAAGTTAAGGGCCTTACCCCTCTAGATTACTGTTTTGAATATAGTACTTGGGTTGGTAGTGGCGAAAACCATTATCACGAGTTGTGGTAGTTCTCAATCCAGTTCCTAGTGGACAAGTGTTCACAGCACCAACAACAATGGCACTAACTGGTCAGCAGCCTCAAATTGAGGAACAAGTACTGAATGGGTGAGAGTCTGAACTCATACATATTATATATATATATATATATATATATATACACACACACACACACACACACACACATTATATATATATTATACAGTGGGTTAAGACAAGAAATGTAGAAAATGAAATATTTACATGGCAGTAGGACCTGGAGTGATGATAAATTATTTAACGTCACTACAGCTGTGTCATCACCATTTATCATCACTTTAGGTTGGTCACAAAGGAGCTCTTAAACAATGGGAGAACAGTTAGAACAATGCCTGATGACATCACAATGACCTCTGCTGCACTCAAAACAGAACAGAGATATCAAATAGAAAGAATTTATTCTTCAGTAAAAGAACTAATCTGAGAGCTTTACAATTTAAAATATATTGTATAAATTAGACATACAATGGCCTTACTCAGAATATGACATTTATCTCGCGTGTGAGGGCAGAACTTTTATAACTCACTCGTGGTTCTGCCACTCATGAGTTATGGTCCTGACCCTCGCTCATGATGATAAATAACATATATACAAAGAAATAAGGGATATGAGGGAGACCTGTGTGATACATGATTTATCTATACAAGTGATGTTTGACCTCGAATAACTTCGATGGCGTAAACCATGAGTGAAGTGGCGAGGTCAAACACCAAAATATAGATAAATCATGTATCACAAAAGCCCCTGCATATATCATTTATGCAACGGGTAGGATATGTGGGTTATGCGATTTTCCTCTTAATTTAGTTTTATTAAATGTAGCTTACTTTGCAGATTTATTTTGAGCAACAATGACATGGCACCTGTGTTTTCTCCTGGTTGCTAAGGGCATTGCTATGGATGAAGTGTGGGGACATGTAGTCAAGGTGTCGGCGTCCCCTTGATTGTTGGAGTTACACTGTTTCACAAAAAGTGAGCGGAAAATGGCGGTGACTCTACGTGAGAGTTTGCAACTGAACAGACAGGGTAAAGACACAACAGTACTGCACTAGTTTATGGACTTTTTGATTTTTAATGATTTAAAAATATGGTTGGGGTTTGTTATTTAGTCTTCGTGCTGCAAGGTGAAGCTGGAGTGGACATAAGGAGCATGACCAGAATGAGTAGGGCTGCTGACATGAGAGGGATGGAGTGGGACTACAGTGCCAATGGCGGTTTTAGAAAGGTAAAGGAACAGCTCTTTCTAAATAATGTTATCATTGGAGCATTGGAAAGGAACTTGTAGTGCAGCAAGGTCAAATTTTTTTTTTTTTGAGGCAGTGTGGTGAATCGGAAGTGCAACTTTAGCTAGGAACTATCCTCCAGTATTGCCTGTGGTGAATGTATGTGCTTTTAGCAGGCTTTCTTTTTAAATCAGAAACAAGAAACCCCTAGAGAAATAGCAAGCTAGAAGCAGACTGTGGCACTGATCAAGGAGCAGATAGCAAGGTAGCAGTGGCGGGTGAGTGAGGGAAAGGATGGGCGGGAGACGGTGCAAAAAAAGCGAGCTGACTGTTCTGTCAGGCTGCTGTGTTTGTGAGAGAGGAAAGTGAAAGTGGCTGGAAGTAGTGCTGGCATGCAGGTGACTAAGCACAGAGGCGGGGCCGTAGAAACTGTACAGATAAGGGTGAGTGACCGTAGTTACTGTGTAGATAAATAAAGGGATATGCAGCGGTTCAGTGTGTGATAATGCATTTATAGAAGTGTACAGTTTCGGTGACCTCAAGTAACCTCACGAAGTGCCGAGCACAGTGAAGTCTAAGTTACTAAACTGTCAAAATAAATACAGTATCTACTAATTACATCTATCACTAACAACAGGTTTAGATGTTGTGTGAACATTTTAATTTTGGTAGGTGTAAATAATTTGCCAAAAAGGAAAAGAAAATTGAATTTTATGCTGTTTTTGCTAATTATAAAAAACAAAATGGTATCTATAAATGAAACACACTATTTGTAGATACTTTGAGCTGAACATTTTTCGTGTTCACAGTACCATGCTATCATTTTTGTTTTAAAGTTATTTATATTTGTTTGTCAAAAAGTGAACAAAAATTACATTTTCTTCTGTTTTCTTGCTAATCATATACAATATACAGGGTTTATATAAATGAAACAGTATTCATTTTGTAGATAATTTTGTGCTGAACAATTTTTGTGCTCACAGTACCATGTTATCTTTTTCGTTTTAAGTTATTGACATTTAAATATGGTTAGTACTGCTTCTGAGGCTGAACATTCTAAATGAATTCTGAAGAGAACTGTGTAGATAAATGAGCTAGTGATTTATTTATTTATTTATTGAAACAATCGGAATTACAAACCTTTGAGTCACAGACTCTTTTGCAAAGCTCCCGTCGGTTACAAAGGGTGGAGGAAGACAGATACAGTAGAGAACATACTTGAAACAGATAGAATATACATAGCAAAATCACAGAAGCATTCCAGGCAAAACTTAATGACTGGTAAGGAAGTTAGGCTGCAATCTTGGGTTACCCAGGCAGGGAATTGGTGAGTTCGTGGGGCCTTGTGAGACCCTGAGTCAAGAGTAGGGGGAGGGCGTTCATCTGGGTGAGCAGAGTTAGCCGCAGTCACATATGGCTCTTTCAAGGAGGTGAGCTTTGAGGTCTGTTTTAAATTGAGAGATGCTGTGGGTCTGTGCAAGTGAGTGAGGTAGCATTGAGCCAGAGGCGCTCGGTATCGGAAGGATCTTTGCCCTAGAGGTTCTACATTGAGGTACCAAGGAAGGGGAGCTTGCGGAGAGTCTCGTTTGCATCCGTGAGGTGCAGAACTGATTAAGGGAAAAGTCCGGCGGGGCTAGGTGAAGGTGTATTTTTTTGCGAGGATGCAGGTGTGGAACTGTAATCGATGTTGGAAGTTTAGCCAGCCAGATAAAGCATAAAGATCACAGGTGTGGGTTAGCCTCTCACAACCAGTGACTAGGCGGCAGGCTTTGTTCAGGACAATGTTTATCCTATTCAGGGAGGTGGGTTCAGCTGAGCCGTATATAGTGATCCCATAGTCCACCAGGGAGAGGATGGAGGAGGTGACTGAGGCTGCATAGCCTTGGGGGTAAGCAGTGCTTGAGCCGGTACAGGAGGCCTACCCTAGAGCTGATAGAGGAGGAAGAATTTGGGTATGCCTCTGGTAAGAGAGGAGGTGTCTAAAGTGACACCTAGATATTTGAATCGGAAACTTGTTCCAGAGGGGCACCTATTCGTTGTTGATGAGGAGAGCAGACTGACTATAAGGACTTTGGCGGTGGGCAAAAATCATGGACTTAGTTTTTTATAGTTGATAATTAAGGCGGTGTTCAGAGAACCAGGTCTCTAGTTCCGGAATTGCCTTTGAAGGGTCTGCTGGAGGTAGGGTGGGCGTTTCCCGAACAGAACCGCATCATCGGCATAGAGGAGCAACTGACCGCTGCAAGCCTTAGGGAGGAGTTTAGGAAGAGGGTGAACAGCAGTGGGCCTAGGATAGACCCCTGAGTAGTTACTGTGTGAATAAATGGGTGATGATGTAGTTACTATGTGGATAAATAAATTTATTACCATAGTAGCGAAGATAAATAGTTTTATTCTACAGTTTTATCTGACCCTGTTGCATAAATGGATTTATCTACACAGTGACTCAGATAAACAAATTTTATCACATATTTTTTATACAGACCCCTATTGCATAAATATATACCTGTCTACACACACACACACACATATATGGGATATGAAGGGGTGAGCTGTGTAATACCTGATTTATCTATACAAGTGCTGTTAGCCACAAGTGAGCGTCTGAGGTCAAGCAGCATGAGCATAGATAAACGGATATCCACAAGCTTACCTCGATGTTCCATTTACGAATAGGAGATATTAATGATAGAAAATGTTAGACGCTGTTTTAAAGGTTTCTTTCACTGGCTCCCTGGCGCTGAGTGAAGGTGTTTGCTCAGCAGGCTGGTGACCCAGGTTAGCCCCAAGCCCAGGTGTCAGTAGTGGAGTCTAGCGGGAGGAGTTTAGAGCATCCTTTGGACACTTCCTTCCCAGGAGGGGTGGGCTTTAGACACCAGTTTGTCGGCCACTGGGGTGGCGTTCTTGATGGCGTGTGGCCTCAACGGCGACCGCTGACTGCCCCTGCCCCAGGAGGGGTGGGCAGGTCAGGAGAAAAGCAGAAAATCTGTCCTCGGCTGACCAGGATGATGGCCACTGGTCCCTGTTGCCACGGTAGCCTGCAAGTGTCCATGCCAACCTGCCATGCCAGGGATACGTATTAGATGCCTGCAGGTGTTTCTCCTCTCCTGGTTCCCTCTCCCACGGGAGGGCTCACCCTGACCGAAGGGTGCATTGGGGTCATGGCAATGAAGGACAGCGGATAGTGATGGTGTGTGTGATGGTGGTGGGCCTTGGCAGCCCAAAGGAGTGGCCAACGGGTGCTTATGGAGGAGCAAAAACAGGTTACTCACTTGTAACAGTAGTTCTAGGCGTGGTATATGTTGTTAATCCACACTTGTTGGCATGTCTCTTTCCCTTTAATTCTTGCTGGAAGGTCTTCAAGCTGGCTCCTCCCACTCACCTGGGTGGTATAACCCTTGACTCCGCCCCATGATGCCAGATCTTAGCCTGCTGGAAGCCAGTTTGAGTGTCACAGCCGGGAGGTTGGTTGGGTCAGTGTGGATGAACAACATATACCACTCCTAGAACTACTGTTACAGGTGAGTAACCTGTTTTCTGGGGATGTGGATATGTTGTTCTTATCCACACTTGTTGGCAGACTCTAGCAGTTCTCTAAGAGGAGGAGGCAGGCGCACCCCTACTTAGGAAACAGAGACTGTAGAACTGAGGCCCCAAAACCAGCATCCCAGCGTGACTCAAGGTCGATGTGGTAATGGGTGATGAAGGTGTTTGCTGTCTTCCAGGTAGCAGCCCTGCAGATTTCCTGGATAGGGATGTCCCTGGAAGCAGCCACCAATGCAGTGGTATGGCAGGTAGAATGAGCTCTTATCGCTCTGGGAGGCTCCTTGCCCACCAACCTATAGCAGAGATCAATGCATGATGTAATCCATCTGCAATCATTACTTGCTGCAGGCCTGCCAGTTGCGACTTGCGTGGGTGACACACAGCTGGCAACCTCTCCCGAACTTCTGCCATCCTCTTCTTATATAGGAGAGCACATCTCAGGTTCACAGTATGGAGCCTGTACTCGGCATCCGAGGTGTAGTTCAGGTAGAACACAGGCAGAGTCAACACCTGATTAAGGTGAAACTCTGACACCACCTTCGGGAGGGATTTCAGGTGGGGACGCGGGACAACCTTGTCCCTGTGGAAGACCAGATAAAGACTCCTCCGAGTGCCTGGAGCTCCCAGTTCTTCTGGCAGTTGTGATAGCCACCAGGAAGGCCACCTTCACAACAAGTGTGACATTTCACACTTGTGCATTGATTCAGATAAACGCCCATGAGCTTTGCCAAGACCAGCAGTAAATCTCATGGAGGTGGAGGTTCACTGCGGGAGGGCATATGTGATCGAGGCCTTTGAAAAGCACCAGACCACTTCTCCTGTGCCACTGTCTGCTGATTGGCCTGCGCCTGGTAAGCAGAGATGGCTGCCAGGTGCACCTTAAGTCGAAGACTGAGACTCCCTTTGGACAAAGACCAAGGTACTAGCCACTGGATAACACAGAGGGTCCAAGCCCTTACCCTGACACCAAATGGAAAGTCTCTTCCATTTGAAGGTATAACACTGCCTGGTTGACTCCTTCCTGGATGCTTTCACTACAGTGAGTGCATCCTCAGAAAACCCAAGCCTGGAACTCTAGCCACTCAGGAACCAGGCTATCAGGTCTGGATGGAATTCCTTCCCCTGATTGACTGAGAGATCAGGTCCGGGCATGCTGGAAGATGCCTCGGGAGCCTGTTGCTGAGACTGAGGAGATTTGGATACCAGAAACTGGCAGGGCCAGTCTGGGCTAGGGATCACCTGCGCCTTGTCCCTCCTCACCTTGAGGAGCACCCTGTGGATCAAGGGAAATGGAGGAGAGGCGCAGAAGAGCCTGGGTCCATGGCCTTGAGGCATCCTCCTGCAGCGATCCCCACTGAGGGGTGCGGGCATGAAACAGCCTCAGCTTGGTGTTTTCCCTGAGGCAAACAGGTCCATCATCAGTTTGCCCCAGTGGGAGAACAGGCTGTGAGCTACCTCTGGATGGGAGACAACTTGTGGGATGTCTCGCCTATGCAGCTGAGATCATCCACCAGTTGATTCGAGGCTCCTGCCACATGGATGGCTGGAGATCCGCTTCCAGTTAGCTCACAGTGTCCAGATGTGGAGCACTTCCCTGCATAACAGCCGGAGTGTGTCCCGCCCTGCTTGTTGAGGTAGTACATGGTGCGTGGTATTGTCCGTCTGGACTTGAACCACTTGACCCGAAGCTGCTGAGTGAATGCTGACAGCGCCAGTCTGACCGCTCTGAGGCTCCACCAGGTTGATATGGTATCTGGATTCTTGGGGTCCAGAACCTATGGGCACTGTTGTTCCCATGTGGGCTCTCCAGCCCATGAGAGAGACATTGGTCATGAGGATTACTGTTGGCTCGGGGAGGACAAGCGGCATTTCTTCCTGCAACTGGTCTAGGATGGTCCACCACTGGAGAGCATCCCACATCTTTAGGTCACAATGATCAGCTAAGTGAAATGACCTAGATGCACTGAGTCCACTAGGCTGACCAGCTCCATTGAAGGGGTGCATATGCCACGGGCCCCAATGGAACACGGTGGTGCAGGCTGCCATGTAACCCATAAGGTGCAGAAAGTCCCAGGCAGTGCGCAAGTGCCCAACCAGAAATGAAGACTCAGCTCTGCCCGATGAAGCATATCACCTGAGAGGGCACGAGCTCCGACTTAACCTGGTTGATCAGGAGGCCAAGTTGAGGGCTGGTCTGGAGGGCCAGGTCCCTGGACCTCTCCACCTCTTGCTGGGTGGAACCTGCCAAGAGCCAATCATCGAGGTAAGGGTACACTCTGACCCCTCGATGCCTGAGATGGGCTGCCACCACTGCCATGCATTTGGTGAAGACCCATGGGGCTGATGACAGGCGAATGGCATGGCTGGGAGGCATATATTTTTTTCCAATTGTTTAACCAGGAGAGACACACTAAGCTGAAAGCTTGTTTATGGGGCGACCTGGGAGCACAGGGAAGTTAAGTGACTTGCTCAGGGTCACACAGTATGCAAGTGGGGGATGTGGGATTCAAACCCAGGTCTCACATTTGCAGCTCAGAGCAACAAACCACTGCTATACTGCCTCCTAGGGCTCCCTCTGCTCTGGAGCGGAGGAACCATTGGTGGGACAGATGGATTGGGATGTGAAATAACACATCCTGGAGATCAGAGAGCAGAACACATGTTTTGCTCTAGGGTGGTATGATCTGGGACAGGGTTACCATCCTGAAGGTGCATGGCCTGAGATACTGATTCAGGTCATGCAGATCTAGAATAGGGGTGCCAGCCCCCATCTGCCGGGACCAGGAATTACCTGGAAATGAACCCTGGGTTGGCTGGAGGATCTGCCACTGGAGGTGGGCTATGTCGCCTCAGAGCCGCTGGCGTGCTGATACTCTCTACTCCCATGGGCGTGGGCTCAGCAAGGAGGGTACTGCTTGAATTCCAGAAGCAGACCCTGGCTGACCTCTTCTAAGACCCACCTGTCCATGGTAACAGTTGACCAGGTGGAAGAAAGTGGCAGAGCTGACCCCCACGGGAGAACCTAGAGCTGGCGTGATGGGGATGGGGTGGCAACCCTATCCCGTCACTGAGCAGGCTTGGAGGAAGAGGTCAGGGCCTGAACCTTGATGTCCTTGTCTGCGGGCTGCGGAGGCCTGGACTTGGGCCGAGGCACCAAGCCTGTGCCTGCTGTTGCTGCCCACCATGAAAGGAGGGCTGCTGGGCTGCAGGAGCAGGGTGCTGAAAGACTTTCTCTTCTTCTGCTGCTTCTTGGTGCCAGGAGCACTTTGAGCAGAAGTGGCTGGAGTCCAAGGTGGCACTGGACTGCTCGATTCACTGAAAGTGACCATCCACACTTGGGTTGAAGAGATCGGTACCCAGGAAAGGAACATCAGTATGTTTATGCTGGATATCCTCCATAAAGGTGGAAAGCCTCAGCCAAACCCTACGGTGTGAGGCAACGCAGCTGCCACCCGAGCAGGTGCAAGAGTCCCCAAGGTCCAAGGCTTCTGAAGCTGCTGCTTGGCAGCCCCCTGGTCCCAAACCTGCTTGACCATAGCCTGAAGGTCCACGGGGAGGTGCAGGAGAACTTTGTCCAAGGATCCCAGGAGGGCATGGGAGAAGTGTGCCATGATGGCGGCCAAGCTTGCCTGACGGAGGCCTAGAGAGGGACTGCATAGACCTTCCTGGCAGAGTGGTCCAGTTTTTGGACTCCTTGTCTGGAGGTCTATCTGTGTCAGCAGAGCTACCTGTGCATCTGAACACAGAAGCGGTCACTAACCCTCAGCCGAGGGATGTTCCGTGAACCCTGAGAGGGACCTGATAGGCACCATATACTTGCGGGCCATCCGGGCAGATGGTGCTGGGCAGGAGGCAGGATGCTGCCAGAGCTCAAGGCTGGGCCAACAATGGCTTTGGCCACCAGAAGAGCCTCCATGGGTGTATCCCTCTGTCTGTGGAGGGTACTCCACCCATTTCTGGACAGGTTCAGGGGCATCCCTGTGGATTCGGACATAAGGTGGAGAATCCCTTGAAAAGGCAGAGGCCCTCCTCCATCGACAGACTACCGGGCGACTCATCATCCAGTAGGTGAGATGAAGGTCGGTGTTGTCAGAGTCCGAGGTATCCAGATACATCGATTAGGCCACAAGATCCCCTGAATGCCCTGGGACGATCAAGCATAAGGGTGACCGGCGACCTGTGAGGAAGACCTGGGACTGTTGGGAATCCTTCATAGAGCCTCCCAAGGGCTGTTTAGGTGGCGGCTCCACCACTATTGGTGGAGAGACCAGTTTTGCTGTACCAGGGCAGGTTTCACCGGCTCCGCGGTGGAGGAACCAATTTATCCATTCCAAGGAGTCTGCTTCAGCCTGGGAGGTGAAAGCCACATAATGGCTGGGGTGGAAACTGAGAAAGCTTCTGCCCAGACAGAATGAGCTGTTGCCACATCAAATCTTCATAAGCGTCGGCGGGTTTCTGCTGAAGCCTCCCCTCATCCGAGGAGGATGAAGATGGCGGTGACATCGCCTCTTTTGGCATGCTTATGCGCTTCCCTCGGCCTGCTGATCGAGGGGTCTGAGATCTCAACCTCGATTGGACTTGCCAACTGTGTCACTCGGGAGACACCAGTGGAACGGTGATTTTCCCAGATCCAGGACTGGTTCCTCGATGGGACTGCCAGCAAGCTGGGTCTCCTCATTGGGGATTGTTTAGAGTCTCATCGACCTCCTCAGTTGACAACCGATCGACAGAGTCAAGAGTTAACTCAACCACAGCCAGCCGGCGGTGGGACTGAAAAGCCGGCAGCGAAGCCACAATCTCGACCGAGTCGAGACTGCAAAGTCCTGGGACGAGATCGCTCTCAATCCCAAGAACCTCTTCGCCGAGATGAAGAATCTCGGTTTCTTGTCCTTTATGGGACGGGAGGTATCTGAGCCCAAAGGCCCCTCTCCCTTAGTGGGGAGAGAAGGCACAGCTCCTGAAAGAAGCCCAAGAATGTGGAGCCCAGGTTGAGTGGAATGAAAATCAGCTGAGAGGAATGCTCTGTGGCACGTGCGCCTCTTCCTCGAAGGCCTGCATCTGTTCTAACTGCTGGGATCCCACAACCACGGAGACTGCCTACCAGGCCTCTTTGGAGTGGGGGTTGTGCTTGACATAATAACTATGTACATAAATAGATGATGCGTAGTGACTGTGTACATAAATATAAGATTCTACATTTATACACTCAGTTACTCAGATAAATGAATATACAGTCAGACCTGGTTAATCTGTAAAATTTGTTTTTGACCATTTTGTTACGTAATATAAATACACGTAGTAACCAGGCAATGACCAAGATTTTTGGTTACATTACCAAAAATTAGAAATTGGTAATACAATGCTGAGCAGTTAAAATATTCTAGTTTCCATGTTTTGACCTTTCTTGTTAAATTAATAATTTATTTTTTGCCTTTGTAACTACAGTGAATTGCTTTCTCCTTAGCAGTTGCTGTGCTCTCTTTTCAACTGCCTGGACATTCCATGACATTAGTAACACCATTCATTCATTCATATAAATAGTCTGGTATGGTGTCCCTGATTCCATGGAATGTTTAGGAATATGAAAAGAAAGAACAGTGGCTGGTAAAGAGAGTGTAACTTGAGGTAGAGCTGAGTGCATCCCAGAGTTATGTTATTTATTTATTAAAAATTGGTCAGAGCATATCAGAACACATACTGGCATGGAAAGGAAAATGGAGGGCTGACTATCTAAAACTCATTTCCTATCACCTTTAACACGACAGAGGGGATTAAGAGGGATTAAGAAGGCTGCCATTAGCGCACTCATTAACACCTGCAATGTATTATTCAGGTCAAAATAAATAGGGATAATGGTCTCTGTAATCTGAACACAGGATTCAGATTCAGAAACAGAGATTTCCATATTAAAGAGGCAATTAACATGGCAAAAATCAGTTTCAGAGGTTCCCTTTTCAGATAATCAGGTATACGTAATAACAAGGCATGGATTAACCAAGTCTGACTGTATCACACTCCATTTATCTCACTCCTATTAAATAAACATGTTTATATATATAATTATAGTAGCACCACTATTGTTAGGGTTGAGCAGGGGTTTCTATGTTAAACCTCAAATTTTGCACTTTAATATCTTTGCAACTGTTTAACAGATTTGCATGAAATTTTGCATGTAGAGTCTCATGGGTAGCTCTTCACCTGGAAAATTACGTTCAGGTCAGATGAGCAGATTCCGAGATCCGAATAGTGAAAAATGTAAAAGAATCACTATTTTTTACTGTTGTTTTATTCACGCCTTGTACACAGACAAATTGGAATTTTGGTTTGCAATTTTCAGGGTAGAAAGTGACTGGCCTCCTTCAATAGTACCTTTTAGTGGTTTGGTGAAAAATATTAATTCATTCAAAAGTTATCTAATTTTACAATTTTGAGTTCTGAGCATGCTTAGTACAGTCTGTTGGATAGCGTTCTGGAACAAAAAAATTTGATCAATCCTTTTTGTGAGGAAAAATCCTTTTGTATGGCTGCCATCTTATTTTCCGTTTTCAATAAAAAAAATTGAAAACCCACAATAATGGTATTCTGCAGAGACAACAACACATGTAACCTGCTCATCAGGACTTTGCTATGTAGATTCTGTAGTTATCTAGCAGAAAAATTACCCTGTAATGTTTTTTTTTTTTAACATTTAATATCCTTCTTCGTGACTCGTTAATTTCTTTTTTACGAGTCCTTTTTAGTTCAAACAAAAAGGATTCCTTCTTACAAAAAAGGATTTTGGACTTAGTTTTGCATTAATGTATTTCAATGGGGTTTCAACTTTGATGCATAACGTTGTCATTTTGCATATTTTGACCCAATATTTTCAACAATGCCTTTTGGGACACCATCTCATGAACAATGTTGGTGGAATTGTGCAAATCTGGCTCAAAAGGCAATTTGCAGTCGCTTGACAATATCACCTTTCAGGTGGGATTTGAAAAATTTCACTGCCTGTGTTCATAAGGTGGGGTCATAAGAAGGTTATGTTGAAAATTTGGGATTGAAATATGTAAACTGGCAAAGTTAGGTGCATATGTTTAAATTTTGCTACACTCACTTGTAACTTTGGTAATTTTAAAGATTTTGACACAAAATTTTCAACATAGTCTTTTCTTATACCACCTCGTGAGCGTGACAGTTGTCATTCTTCAAATCCTGCCTGCCAAACTGTCTTTTGTACCTGTGGCGTACAATGACATTGCAGTGGCATGGGATCACATTGTGCTGGGGATTTGAAAGTTTCACTACTGCAGTGCATGAGGTGGCACAGAGTAAGAAAGCTAGGCTGACACTTTGGTTGTTGTGGTCCTACACATGGAAGCATGGCTGTGCTCCCACACATGCAAATAAGGATATGATTACGCTATCCACAGTGAAAATAATTATACAATCTCAAAAGTAAGGAAATTCAGTGCAAAAACTTTGTTAATGCACTAGTTAGGGTTAAAGTGAAAAAAAAAAAAAAAAGGAAAATGTGGTGTTAGGGTTTCTAACTTTAGATCCACCCACCCCACCCTGCGGGCAGCAAACCAAGGCACAGGTGTGCCTTAGGGTTCTCAAACCTAATACTCACCCCATTCTCATGCACTGTACACATTTCAGCTTATGTACTGATGGAATGGGTTAGCTTAGGCTTGAAAATCCCAAGGCACACTCCCATGCCTGGTTTGTTGCCTGTAGGGGGGTGTTAGGTGGAAACCATAAATGCCACATTTCTACTTTCTTCACTTTAACCCTAATTGCATTAACAAAGTTGTTTGCAATGAATATATAACATACATACATATATAGTACACATATATGAGCAATAAAAATCTTACTCTACAGTATCACTGGTGCAAAATATCACATGACTGCAGTATTCTAAAGACTACACTTTTACTTGAAGTTTTAATATATATATATTTTGCACCAATTTAATAGATTCAATAAAACTCTTCAAGGGGTGAGGTCATTGTCCAATATACAGTGTGCATTTCCTTGGTGTTTCATGGTGTTCAGCTTTTTTCATACCTAACAACACACCAGAGATTTGCATATATTAGAGTGAGACTGTACACTCTGTATCATTCTATCCATATGTGTGTGTGTAAGTATATTAAGGGAAGGGATATATGATGGCTAGGTGTGTGACACAGAATATATCTGAATGAGTGGCAAGTGAACTCAGGGAATATCACGAGTGGCGGAGCGTAGCCATGAGTGATGGTTCCCTAAGCTCACTTGCTGCATGTATGTGTGTGTATATATATATATATATATATATATATATATATATCCACACATATATATACATACACACACACACACACACACACACACACACACGCACACACAGAGTACACAGCATTAGTTACAAAAAGCACAACTCCCCACTTGAATAATTGTGGCAATGACTTACAGTGTAAAGTAGAAGTACTGAGACAAACTGTGTGAGGCTGTACATTGCCATGTATTTTAAAACCCCAAACGACGTTATGAGAGAACATCGGCCTTCCCTGTATACAAAGAAACAGACACTGCAGTTATTAAACATACTCATTCCGCATCACCACAAGCTGCAGTTTCTAATTAATGACACTATTGTTTAGACACCTTGTAATACATTTTAGACAACTATATGCAACTGAATTCACATCGTAAATGTTAAAGGATGGTTAAAAAATAATTCAGTCACCTGAACATTTTTGTCTTTCTGGTGGAATAAAACAACCTTATTAAGACTCTACTGTTTCTGGAGTAATGGACTCACTCACCATATACAGTATAGTCAATTTTCACAATTTTATTTAAATAACTATTGGTCACAGTACTGTTAAAGTTGCCTGCTAATGTTTGGAAGGAAAAATCCTCTTACTCAGGACAACAGTTACTGGCCAAATGTTTTTAACAAAGTGAGTTTTTCATAAAATCATCCTAATTCCTTATTTTTAAATGTTCTCTGCCTTGTTGGCATACCCAGACAGATCTTGTCTCCTCATGTACTCTTTCCCAGCCTCAGCAGGGTGAACAAGCCAGCTCCCTGGCTGTCGACTTGAGTGTACAGAAGTGTACAACATATTGAAACTATGAATGACTACAACCAGAAAAAGCCCCAAAAGCAAGTAAATTTCTCCTCCGACTATCAAGTTCTTCTCTACCCACACACCTGCAAAGACTATGAGCAGTACTATGTGAGGAGAGAAGAAAACAAGCTAACTGAAGTGTTGCTGGGAAGCATTTAAATCATACTGTAAGGCACAAAGACATTTTTCAACTCATTTGGAGAAATTTTCCATGAAAAGGCTTCTTCCACACCCTTAAAATGGTTGGAGTCACTTGGATGGGACACCTTAAAATGGTTGGATTCCTGGGAGGGACACAGAGGAGCACACAACATCATTCGCTAAGTGGAGCACATTTTTCCATGTACAAGTTCCAACATAATGCCTGACTTGGGGGTGGAGGTGGTGTCAGATGGTCACCATGGTATCCAAGGCCACTCCTAGTGCTCCACAAGAGGCACTACTGCAGGAAGTAATCTCATCCTCTCCCAGAGTCTGACAGATCCCAGACTTCACCAACCCCAAGCAGGAACTCATAACTTGGAATTGTGCACCACTGGACTGAGCAACAAGGAATGAGACCTGGCCATCCCAGGTTACACACTGTTTAGAAGGGACAGACAGGTGGGGAGGCGGAAGATTGGCCTCTATGTGAGGGAGGGCATTGATGCAACGGAAGATGAAAGTACCAAGGCTGGGGGGCTTGGGTCACTCTGGGTCCGCTTAGCCACCAATGCAGGAAAGAAATTTCACATGGGTGTGATATACAGACCCCAGGGCAGGGAGAGGGAAAGATGAACAATTAGCTGAGGAGTTACAAAAGATGGCTGTAAAGGGGATATATGATGGCTGGGGACCTAAACCTCCCAGATGTGAACTGGAATATCACAGCAGCCAATAGCTCCAGAGTCAGGCTTTACTAGACACATTCCTGGACTGCTTGCTATCTTTAACTACTGAAGGACCCAACCAGGGGATGCCATCTTGGATCTGATCCTCACAAACTCTTAAGAAATTAGATCCGTGAGTGGAAGAACCCTTGGCAAATAGTGATCACAATACAGTCTGGTTTGAAATAACCATGGTGATACTAAAAACCTCAAGCACAGAGGTGCTGCGCTTCGAAGGCTAATTTTGGTAGATTGAGGCAGATAGTGAGGATAAGTTAACAAACATCAGAGACAAGCCAGACGTGGAGGAAATATAGAAATATATTAGGGATACCATTCTAGAGGTAACAAGACTCTGCATCAGGACAAAACAAAGAAAACAGGTTTAAATGACCACTGTGGTTCTCCCATCTAGTAAGAGAGGCAATCAGGGCCAAACGGAATGCATACAAATGGTTCAGGCATCATAAAGGGACAGGGAATGGGAGGATTGCACTCAGAACAGTAAGGAGGCCAGGAGAAACAGTGAGGAGGCCAAGGCAGCAAAAAAGCTACAAATTGCTCGTGAGTCAAATCAGAGGAGAAAATCTTTCTGCTATATCAGCGAAAAAAAGGAAGAAAGGGGAGGAATTATAAGGTTAAAAGTGGGGAATGAGGCTCTGGAGGTCAGCAGACAAAAGCTAAGGCCCTAAATGAATACTTTTGCTTGATCGGTATTCACAAGGGAGAATCAGAGCTCACTGCCAGAAAGTGGTATCGAGCTGAGACCAGAGGGGTTCACAGAATATGCACCAGGAGTTCACCACTGACAGGGTCAGGAAGGGCCTTTCAGACATCAGACCCGACAAGCCCCTGCCCCTGATGGTTTACACTCTAGAGTGCTCAGCGAGCTTGCAGAAGAGCTGGCAGCACCTCTCGCACACCTATTCAGCAGGTCACTGAGTCAGGGTAGTTCCAGGCAACTAGAGGGTGTCTGACGTGCCACTGCACAAGAGTGGAGACAGGAAGATACAGGTAAACTATAGGCCAGTCAGCCTCAAATCAGTAGTGGATAAACTTATAGAGGCCCTTATCAAGCAAGATCTAGTGGAATACCTCAAAGTAAATCACCTCCAGAACCACAAACAACACAGGTCTGTGATGGGCAGGTCATGTCAAACGAACCTTATTACGTTGTTAGACAAAGTTACCAAGGAGTTGGACAGGGGGTCATGTGGTGGACTTGCTACTTTGATTTCAGTAAGGCATTTGACACAGTCTCACAGGACGCCTCTTAAAAAGCTAGAAGACCTAGAGGTAGCAGAACAGATAGTAAAGTGGGTACAGAGTTGGCTGATGGACAAAAACAAAGGGTGGTAGTAAATCAGGTAAATGGGCCAAAATCTATTGAGAGGCATGTCACTAATGGGATGCCTCAGGGGTCGATCCTGTGTCAGTCCTCTTCAAAGTATTCATTAGTGACATCAGCGAGGCATAAATGCAGCATTGCCCTGTTTGCAGGCACACACGAAACTCAGTGGAAGAGTGGATAGTATGGAGGGAGTCAGACAACTGCAGAAGGACCTTAAGAAGTTGGAAAGGTGGTCACAAATATGGCAATTAAACTTCAATGCTAAGAAGTGTAAAGGGGATGCTAAGGAAGAATACTGGCTAAACTGGGTCCAACTGAGCTCCTCTACTGAGGAATATGATCTGGGAGTCATCATTAAGGATGACCTAAAAAGCAAGGTCAGTGCAATAAGGCTTACAGCAGAGCTAGCAGAGTGTTAGGATGCATTGGCAGGGGATAGACAGCAGTGACAGGAGGTGATACTACCACTTTACCAGTCATTAGCGAGGCCTCATCTGGAATACTGTGTACAATTCTGGAGGCCTCACCTAAGAAAGAACATTGATAGACTGGAAGCAATCCAGAGAAGGGCAACAAAATGATACATAGCCTTCAGGAAATCACTTACGAAGAGGCTTTGGGCTCTGAAATTGTACTCGCTTAGAGACTGGAAGGGAGGGGATATGACTGAGACCTTCAAGTTCCTTAAAGGCATCAACAAGTGCCAGAAGTGTAGCTTTTACCAGGAATGTCAATTCTAACAAAAGAATGCAAAAGTAGAAATTGAAGGTGGAGTGTTCAAGAAGGACATCAGAAAGTATTACTCTCAGAGAGGATGGTGGAACCTTGGAATAGATTACCTCCCGAGGTGGTTGCTTTAAAGTCAGTATCAAGCTTTATGCATGGGTGGGACAAGTATTGGGAACAAACACATGGCACTGGCAAGAGCTAGGCTGGGTGCCTAGGAGGACAGAACACTGGTGCACAATAGGTCCCGGGATACCTTGGGCAGACTGATGGATCACAGGTCCCCTTCTGCGTCATCTTCTATGTTTCTATGTATTTGCTTTGTTTTGTTTATCATGTAAATGCACTAGGAAAGCAGTTGCCTATTTTTGAGATAGGACCTCAACGAGTCACAATATGTAGCGAGTGACAATAGAGACAATGGCAATGTGATGTTACAAGCACATAAAATGAGATCACATGTGATGACATATACAGGTTACTCACCTGTAACAGGAGTTCTAGGAATGGTATATGTTGTTCATCCACACTGTCTGGCAGGTTCCTTGCGCTTTAAATCTTGCGGAAGGTCTTCAAGTGGCTTCTCCCACCCACCGGGTGGTAAAACTCGGCTCCACCCCATGACGCCAGATCTGGCCGCTGGAAGCTCAGGTTGTGCGTCGAGCCGGGAGAGTGTGGATGAACAACATATACCATTCCTAGAACTCCTGTTACAGGTGAGTAACCTGTATTTCTAGGACATGGATATGTTGTTCATCCACACTGTCTGGCAGACTCCTAGCAGTTCTCCGGGAGGAGGGAGGCAAAGCGACACCCCTACTTAGGGAATAAGACTGGAGAACCCGAGGCCCAAAACCAGCATCCCGGCATGACTCAAGGTCGATGTGTAATGGGTAATGAAGGTGTGTGCTGACTTCCGGTAGCAGCCCTGCAGATTTCCTGGATAGGGACGTCCCTGGAAGCAGCCACCGATGCAGCAATGATGGGTAGAATGAGCTCCTTATCCCTCTGGGAAGCTCCATACCCGCCAACTTGAGAGAGATCTATGCAGGAGGTGACCCACCTGCTTATCGTCCTTGGCTGCAGGTCTGCCAGGTGCGGCTTCAGCGTAGAGTGACAAACAGCTGGCGAACCTCTCCCGAATTTCAGCCTACGCTCCTTATAATAGCGGCGCCCCTAGGGTCCAAAGTAAGGAGCCTGTATTCGGCCTCGAGGTGTGATTGGGGTAGAACACCGGCAGAGTCAACACCTGGTTAGGTGAAACTCCGACACCACCTTCAGAAGGAATTTCGGTGGGTGCGTAGGACAACCTTGTCCCTGTGGAAGACCAGTAAGGAGACTCGATGCAGGCGCTGGAGTTCTCCCATCCTTCTGGCTGACGTGATAGCCACCAAGAAGGCGGTCTTCCACGGCAGGTGAGAGAATTCACACCTGTGCACTGGTTTAAATGGCTTGCCCAGAGCTTTGCCAGTACCAGCAGTAAATCCACGGAGGTGGAGGTTCTCGACGGAGGGAATGTGATCAAGGCCTTTGAAAAGCCAGACCACCTTCTCCTGCGCCACCGACTGCTCCCTGGCCCGCCGTAAGCAGAGATGGCTGCCAGGTGCACCCTTAGGTTCGCCGACCTAAGCCCTTGCATAGAAAGGGACCATAAATAGTCCAAGATGCTTGCCAAAGGACAGGAGGAAGGGTCCAAGCCTCTGCTCTGACACCAAATGGAAAATCTCTTCCATTTGAAGGCATAGCATTTCCTGGTCGACTCTCACGGGACGCCTCAACAACATTGAGGACCTCGTCGGGAAAGACCCAAGGCCTGGAACTCTAGCCGCTCAGGAACCAGGCCATCAGGTGCAGGGATTGAAGGTCCGGATGGAACACCTTTCCCTGATTGACGAGAGCAGGTCAGGCGGAGCTGGAAGCTGCCTCGGGAACCTGGAGCTGAGGCTGAGGAGATCTGGTACCAGAACTGGCGGGGCCAGTCTGGGGCTATCAGAATCACCTCGCGCCTTGTCCCTCCTTGCTTAAGAAGCACCATGTGAATCAAGGGAAATGGGGAAAGGCGTAGAAGAGGCCCAGGGTCCACAGCCTCGGAAGGCATCCCCCGCAGCGAGCCCTGCTGAGGCGGGCATGAAACAGCCTCAGCGGCGTTCTCCTGGAGGCAAACAGGTCCACCTGAGGTGTGCCCCAATGGGAGAACAGATCTTGTACTACCTCAGCAGGAGAGACAACTCGTGAGATGCAGCCCCTATCCGCTCAGGGCATCGGCCAGGGTGTTGGAGGCTCCTGCCACATGAATGGCTAGAGATCCGCCTCCAGGCTGCGCACGGTGACCAAATGCGGAGAGCTTCCTTGCATAGAAGCATGGGAACGTGCCCTGCCCTGGCGGTTTAGGTAGTACATGGTCGTGGTATTGTCCGTCTGGACTCAGACCACTTGACCCCGAAGAAAGCGGAGCAAAGGCGGTGAGAGCTAGGTGGACCGCTCGGGCTCCAGCAGGTTGATGTGGCATCGGACTCCGCAGGGACCAGAGGCCGTGCGCTCAGATGTTCCCCAGATGGGCACCCCAACCCATCAGAGAGGCATCGGTCGATCAGAGAGACCGTCCGGCTCGGGCGGACAAACGGATGCCCTCCTGCAGATGAGATGGAATGGTCCACCACCGAGGCGTTCCACATCTCCTGGGTCACCATCACTAGCTGGTCCAATGGATCACAGCGTTGCTGACCACTGGCTGGCCAGTCCCCACTGAAGGAGGCGCATGTGCCAGCGTGCCCAACGGACCACGCTGGTACAGGCTGCCATGAGACCAGGGCGCAGGAAGTCCCGGGCAGGCGCGTTGCCCAACCAAAATGATTGGGCAAAGGAGGTAGAACCTCGGCCCTGTCCCGGGAGCCATGCTCTGGCTCGAGAGAGAGTCGAGCTCTGCCCGATAAACAGAATCGCCTGCTTCGACTCGAGTTCCGACTTGGCCTCGTTGATGAGAAGGCCGACTTGAGAGCAAACCTGGAGGCCAGATCTCTGGACCACTCCACCTCCTGTCTGGAGGGGCTGCTATCAGCCAATTGTCCAGGTAAGGCTACGGACCCTCGGCGCAGAAAGCTGTCACCACTGCAATGCATTTGGTGAAGACCCTGGGAGCTGGAGGCGGGCGAAGGGCATGGCTGGAACTCAAGAGGATCCCTCCATGGCGAAGGAATCTCCGATGTGACAGACGGATGGGGACGGAAAGAACGCGTCCTGCAGGTCAGAAACAGAACCACCGCCGTGTTCCAGGGATGGTATTATCTGAGCCAGAGTGACCATCCTGAAGGTTCGAGACCTGGAACTTGTTCAGGTTGTGTAGGTCGAGAATGGGCGCCAGCCCCGTCCGTTCGAACCAGGAAGTACCTGGACACAAACCCGGGTCTGAGGAGGGTTTGCCACATCCTGATCACCTCCTTTTGGAGGAGGAAGCGATGTCGGCCCGGTGAGCCGACAGTGAGGCTGCGGACCCAGGCCCCAGGTGCGAGCGGCTCTGAGGGGCGGGGCCTGCTCAATTCTAGAGGCAGGCCTTTCCCACCACCTCCAGTACCCACCTGTCCGTGGTAATAACGGACGAGGCGGAAAGGAAGTGCCGAGCTGTCTCCCACGGGGAACCTGGGGTGAGGTGGCGGGGTTGGGGCGACACCCTCAGCCCGTCACTGGGCAGGCTTGGAGGAGGACCGGCAAGGGACCTCCTGGGCCTTTACCTCCTGCTTCCTGTTGGAGAAGCCCTGGGCTGAGGTTTGGGGTGCCCAAGCCGAGCCTGCTGGCCCTGGCGTTGCTGGGCCAGGCCCAGCATGAGTGCAGAAGGATGAAAGGGCTTAGGCTGTGGTTTGCGGCCTTTGTTCTTCTGGCGGAAGAGACCGAGTCAAGGTAGCATTGGACTCTCGATCCTCTGCAGGTGACCTTCCACCCCAGGGCCGAAGAGGTCAGTCCCAAAGGGAACATCCGCCAACTTGTGCTGGGTATCCGAGTAAAAAGGTGGATATCCTCAGCCAAGCCACGACGATGCCTGTACTCGGCCGCCAAGACTTGGCACATGAGTCCCCAATGTCTAAAGCAGTCTGGAGCTGCTGTTTGGCCACTGCCAAGCCTGGTCCCGCACCTGCCTGACCATAGTCTGCAGATCCGCGGGAAGATGAGGGCGACCTCATCCAGGGAGCTCAACAGGGCATGAGAAAAATGTGCCATGAGGATGGCCGAACTGGCCTGGCGAGGCCGAGAGAGGACGCAGCATGGACTTTTCCCGGCATAGTCCAATTTCTTGGACTCCTTGTCGGAGGTTTGTCTACATCCTACCGTTCCGGCATGCCGGAAAGCGTGTCGGTAACCAACCCTCAGCCGAGGGTGTTCCAAAACGGACAGGAACGGTAGGGACCGCGATACTTCCTGGCCATCCTGGGTCAAGGTGCAGGACAAGAAGCAGGGCGCTGCCAGAGCTCCAAGGCCGGACCACTATGGCCTCGGCCACGGAAAGGCCTCCGTGGGGAATCCCTCGGTCCAGAATCTCGTGAGGGGATACCTGGCCCATTTAGAAATGGGTTCGAGCTTCATCCTAGTGGACTCCGAGATGAGCCAGTAATCCTAGGAAGGATGAAGGGCTATCATCCACTGACTGTCCTCCTGAGGACTCCAAGTCCATTCGCTTGGAGAAAAGGGAGGAATCATCCTCGGACTTGGAAGAGTCCTCAAAGAGCTGCCTGGCCTGAGCCACCTTCACCTGCCGAGGTCTATCGGGAGTGAGGTGACAGACAGCCTATGGGGCAGTCCTCTGAGCCGACCGAGAATTTTGGTGGAGCCCCAACTAACGGCTGTGGAGACGGAGGTTCCACGAATTGGTGGGCAGCTGGAATTGGCCGAACAACCGCCTGGGAACAGGCCCTCGGCTAAAATGAGGGGTTGTTTCGCCGGTCGGTGACAGCCACTTAATGGCCGGGGAAGACAGCGTCGGCTTATTCCCAGTCAGAAGGAGCTGTTGCCACATGAGTTCCTCATACCTCCGGCGCAACTGCGCGAAGCCTCCCCTAGTCCGAGGAGGAGGAAGAGACGGCGGCGCCGCCTGCCGTGCTGCCAAGGTGGGGACCGCCTATGATGGCGGGATCGGCTGGACCGCGAAGACGTGCTGGGCCGGACGGTGAGGGGAGGTGTCGGGGAATCGCACTCTCGGTTCGAGACGATTCCACTGAAGGCTCCGGAACCGGAGGCACAGAGGAGCCGACGGGATCTCAACTCCCACCGGGGAACGGGAGAGGGTTCTCGGCTTCTCCAGTCGACAACCCGTCCAACGGTCGAGAAAAATCTCGACCGCGTCGACGGAGTCTCGGTCAACTGGCCTGACAGGGACACTGTGAAACCAGTGGCCGAGCCGAGGGGTTGACGAAGTCGACGCCAACAACTAGGGAGAGGGATCTTTCCCGCTCCCAAGAGCGCTGACGGTGAGACTTACTGTTGTCTTCTTTTGGACCGAGAAACGGTCCAGAAGAAGTTGGACCCTCACCTTTGTCGAGAGGGTCAGACAAAGCTCCTTAAAAGAAGCCGAATAAGAGGCACTGAGAGATAGCGGACAAATGCCGCAGCCAGGTAGAAGCGGCGCCGCCTCCTCTTCGAGGGCGGTCATCTGCTCGAGCTGATCCGCTAAGCCCGCCGCCGCGGACACCGCCGACCGGGCCTTTTGACTTAACCGAAATTCTTCTCGGACGCCCAGTTGTAAACGGGCAGCACGGTTCTCGAGGACGAGGTCAAAAGAAAGAGCACAGGTCGCAGGCCTGCGGGTCGTGCTCAAGGCCCAAGCAGTAAACGCATGTGGAGTGCGGATCCGTCCAAGACATCTTCTGCCCGCAAGGGCATCTCCGAAACTGGAGTCGATTTGTCCATCGAGCCGCGAGGGAGAGAAGACCAAGTCTTTTTAGCAAAAACTTTTAATTTCGAAAATTCAAGAATTAGGAACCAGTCTTATACGCAGAGCGTTAAGGAGGGAACCTGAGCTTCAAGCGTAAGGAAGATCTGGCGTCATGGGGCGGAGCCGAGGTTTACCACCGGTGGGTGGGAGAGCCAGCTTGAAGACCTTCCGCAAGATTTAAAGCGCAAGGAACCTGCCAGACAGTGTGGATGAACAACATATCCATGTCCCTAGAATAAATATTACAGTTCAGCAGAGAACAATAAACATAGCAGTGGCAGTAGTAACAAACAAGACCCACGGAAGCCAGTAGATTCCAGAGGAATACAGAAAATGGTAAAGTGATGCTAAAACAGAAAACAATCACACATGATAAAGTGAAATTTAACAATTCAAACAGGGCGAGAAACGGCATCAGCAATAGTAAAATCAAGATGTCTGGCAGCCATAGATACTACAGATAAGCGAGAGAAGCAGTATGTAAGTGGACACTGCAAATTTAATCACTCCTCAGAGGCAGTGGAATAGTCAGGAACTTGAGTACATCATGTTCAGGTGCAAAAGAACTTGAGAGGCACAAGAATAGGTTTAGAGAGCTATGAAACTACAGATAACTGGTAGAGCTCCTCATAGAAGGTGACAGGGAGTTCCAACGCCTTAACAGAATATGCAAAGGCAAGCTAACCACATTTTGTGGCACATCTGCACTCTAGGAGAAGAGAAGATCCTGTAGATCTCAGACTGTAAGATGCAGGTGCAATCCCGATGCAGTGGCCAGTTAGCACAACTGGGAGCCTGCTCTAAGCGGTCTGTCTACAAAGCAGCCCAAGAGGAAAGCGGCTTTCCAGTCAGGGACAAGCCAGCCTGCAGAGTAGAGTAGACAGTGGTGGGTAAACTCGAGGGTGACCAAGGCAAAGCGACAGATGCCGCTACATGCCACTTGCATAGGCTGGCTTTATTAGCACCAAGGTAGGCCAGCAGATCATAAATTGAGACTTGGCAGCAGCACTCCTTATGCAATGGCTGTGTGTGCCAGGGGACAGGCAGTGCTTAACCCCTGTGGGCCATGCCCAGTTTATAGCTGACAAACTTAAACAGTCATGATACAAAGGGAGAGGTCCAGTGAGGGGTCAGTGTGATCTCAAGTATTTGAAACTCCTGACAGCTCCCAGTAGGGAACCATCAGCACAGGGAAGGAGAGGTGAGCACTGCCTGATCAAGTTTGTCTGTTTAGGTTTGCACCCAAACAGCACTGCCTTAGTGTTTCTACAATTTAGTATTAGTTTGTTATCCGATAACCAAGACTGAGCCAGATCTGTGGCATTGTGTGATGGGGAATCGCTGTGCACACTGGCAACCCATGTTCACGCTTGCACCCAGGATACTAGGGGCAGAGGCCAGCAGGAAGGGTGAAAGACCATCCTTTGGATGCTCTACTCCCAGGGAAGGAAGCTTGCAGTGCATAGGCATAGAGTTTGTGGGGCTTTCAGGCTCTAGTCCCCCATCTGATCTGTTTTAATATTTATTTTAAATAGCTGGCTGTGTATTCACGGTTCACATGGGAGAAGACCGGGCATGCGCAACTGCGATTTGTTTTCTGCGTGTGAATGTCAATGATGAAGCAGGGGCCCTGGGCAGGCAGCAAGCATCAGCAAGGGAGACCGTGTGTGTCTGCTACAACATTAGAAAGAGCAGGGAGGATCATGTGGTGCTGCATTAGAAGGTCAGCTGACCCAGAGAAGAGTTGAAGTAAGGGCTGGTGACCGTCCATAACAACCTCAGTCCCATCACGCCCAACTCCAGTGACTGACATAAGTGACAGCCTAAAACAGAAGGGGTCAGGATCAGATTGTAAACGGACACCAACAGCAATTGTCCTTACTAGTGAACAACCCCTCCTTGCCTCTCTCGAACGTTGAAGTTGCGCTGTCTGAGCTCAGCTGCCACATAGAGTTTATTGCCTGCCTGATTTGGTGTGCGATGTGTGGCTAGTCAGAGACTGAGAATGAGAGAGAGAGTTGAAGAACTCGCATCAAGTTTAACACAAAAGTTCTTTAAGAGCTGATCTGTCTGCAGTTTAAATCTGCTTGTCTGCTAGCTGATAAATTAGTGTAGGCAAAAAAAATCGAGTAGGAGAGGAAAAGGATAAGTAGTGAAGGGAGGGAAAGACATGAGCCAGACGGCAGGATCAAGCAGCTGCAGGACTGAGGTTGTTCAGCAAAAAACAATAAAATAATAATGAAAAAATATTGTTCTGAAGGATGAGTAGTGAGAGGAGGAGCTGCCAGCCCAGACAGCAGGATCAAGCAGGACTGGACTGAGGTCATGATAAGGAGGGAGCGGGAGGAAATAAAATCAAAAGCTAAGGACTGAGCTCATTCTGATAAGGAGGGAGAAACTTAAAATCAAAAGCTGAGAAGCTCTTCACAAACAGTAATATTAGAAAAATAAATAATACTGGTCTGAGAGTGAGAGAAAGGACGAGTGGGGTAGAGGAGATGCAATGGCAAGAGCAGCAGGACTGACGTTCTTCTGATAAGGAGAGGAGGAAGGAAAAAATATCTTAGGAGCTACTGTCTGCTAACATCAATATAAAACAAATACAGCTAAAAGAAAGGACGAGTGGAGGAAGGAGCAGACGCCAGATGGCAGGAGCAGCAGTATTGAGGGGCTCTGATAAAGAGAGGAAGAAACAAAATCAACTGCTCACAGCAACAATATTAAAACAAAAATCCTGAGTGAGAGAGTGAGGAGGCATAAGCTGTGGAGGTGAGGAGAGGGCAGAGTGGCAATCAGTATTAAGAAGCTTGTGTGTGTGTGTGTGTGTGTGTTTGTGGGACTGGGGAAATAAACAGAGGTACAATTTCTTGTTGTACTGATAAAAATAATAAATATCTTTAAACACTCCCGGTGTCCATAGGCTCTCTGCCTGTGCCCTTTGTTAAAAAGCTTGTATGCATGTGGGACAGAGCAGTGAAATAAACACAGAGGTACAATCATTTTTGTTGTACTACTACTGATAATAAAAATAAGTTTTAAACACTCAGCATCCCCCAATTCAAGGTGTTCCTAGGCTCTGCCCCATCTCTATAACTGTGTACATACATACAATGCATTTCAAAAATCTGAATAAGTATACTACTAGAAGAAAATAAAACAGGCACCGACACATTTAAAGTTGAATCTTAAAATAAATTAAATGTCTGGAACACGAGGAGTACTGTCTTGCCTACTATATGGCCAATCAGCTTTGTGACTGTCAACCAAGAAGTGTCTTTACTCTTTAGTCAGTGTGAAGTGGCTTTTTAAAGCCCTGCCATTTGACAGATCAAGTTTGGTTGTCAAACATGAAACACGTCTCTTTACATCAGATTGTTTACACAAGTTTAGCAACATTTCCTTTTCTCGTACCAAGCCTGTGAAGAACTTGGTGTATGTGTACTGTCGATTGTTGACTTGTGCAAACAGAAAAGCTTCAGTTAGTTGTTAAAATGGACAGATTTGTCACTCATTTGACAAAAGAAGCTGTAGTCGTCCTGACTCCAAGGCAAGGGACATGCCTACGGATTCTGAACAAGTTCAGGTCCATACAGATTTGGATGCCACGACTACAATAAGTAAACCAAATGCATCAACTTCACCTTCTACTGAGGATAATAACAGAAATCTAGATGACAGCAGAGGGTCATCTGCCTCATCAGAATCTGATCAAAATTTTTCCCAGGATGGGTAAGCAAACATTTTTAGATTAAATATGATGCAGCAAAGGACAAAGTTTTTTTCTGACTGTACCAAAGTAGTAGAATTAAAATGCCCTTCCAACAGAGTCCAGGAAAACGCATACTTGACATTTGCTGTCAATGGATTTTCAAGTGGAAGAATGCTTTTGAAAGGTTCTCCAAACATGAAAGGTCTGAATTTCATAAGACTGCCATCGTCATAAACTATTCTGCAATGAAGGGATAATCTGTAGCCATTCAGCTTTCTGCACAGCAAAATCAGGAAATGAGGGAAGCTCGGCTTGCCTTATTGAATATTTTCTACCATTCACTTTTAGCCAGACAGGGACTGGCAATTAGAGGGAAACCAATGAGGCTTCAGACTTAATGCAACTGTTGAGGGAAAGATCAATGGGCGTGCCTGTTCTGAAATAAATGGCTTGAAAAACCAGAAAAATTTAAGAGGCTTTCAACAGAAATTTCAAACGAGATTCTTCAAAGATTTTTCACATGCAGTCCTTCGTGAACTGTGTAAAGAAGTGCAGGGGTGTCCCTTCTTTGGCATCATGCTAGATGAAACTGCAGACATATCAGTCAAGAAGCACATTTCTGTGTTTTCATGTTGTCACTGATGACTTCACTGTCCATGAGCTTTTCTTTGGCTTCTATGAAAGTGAAAGTATCACTAGTGACATTCTGTTCAAAATCACTATAGATGTGCTAACTAGATTCAATCTGTCAATTAAAAACTGCTTGGGACAGTGTTATGATGGGGCAGTCAATATGTCTGGGCATGTTACTGGGCTACAGACCAGGATTAGGGAAATAAGAGGACGTGCAATTTTTATGCACTGCCCTGCACATAATTTGAACTAGCAGTTCAAGATGCAATTCAGAATAACAGAGAATGCGTACAATAATGAACTTTGTCCAGAAATGTATTGCCTTTGCTTTCCTCATAGGTCGCTGAAGAGGTTAGCTTGGTTCAAGCACTTCCAAACACCTGAAGGAATAAACCTAAGGCCATTCTGCTCCACTCTGTGGATTTTGAGGAAACCCTCCTTAATGTCCATGGCAAGCAATTACGCTTTGCTGCTTGAATGGCTGAAAGATTTGGATAACAATCCTGAGTACAAGGCATGTGCTGCAGAAGCTTATGGGTTTTGGGTCTTTAAAAATGTTATACCTTCTACAAATTGGAGTTGCTTTGAATTGTTTTTAACCATTGTTGAAGATGCTAGCTCTGCCCTTCAAGGAGCTCAATTGAATTTTCGCCTCGGTGAGGATGTAATTAGGAATGTGAGGACAATACTGCCTGCTGGGTGGAATTTTTTATTTATTTATTTTTACCAGGAGGTGGACTGGGCACAGCCCTTTTTCAACCATGCCTGACACATACCATTACATACATCACACTACAATGCTTAATATACATACAAAATTCGTAAACAATTACACTTACCATTTCTTAAATATTGTAAAGCAAGTTTTTAAAATTGGTCACACTTCTTGCCACCTTACACAGACCCCTACCTCATTTAATATAATAGACCCAAACCAAGTAAATGCCTTTTACTCATCTCCAATGTTTCCAGAGGTATTTGACATAATCTTTTACATTATTTCTAATATTTTCTTACGCTCCACTGGCTTTAACTTACTATGGAAGATTTAGTTACCTCATTAGTGGCTACTCTATAGGCAAACATTGCCACACTCTACTTAACTCTATTCAGGGGGAAAGAACTCCCAACTTTTGATGCATGAGACAGTGATGCATCCTTTGTGAAGTCTTAGGTGCAACTCTGCAGATGTTATTAAATATCACTTTATACTTTAATCTGAAGTTAGTGTTTCCATTAACAAATAAACATTACCAGGAATGAATCGCACTTTCATGCCATTTGGCAATCAGCATGCATGCAGCCCAGGGTCTAGGGCTTGAAGAACCTAATCTACCCAGAAAATGAAAAGGTCCCACCAGGTTTCAAGAAGGAGGCTGAACATTTCCCTGTCACACAGATTACCATGTGACAGCAGTACTGAAGCCATTGATGGAGTATTGGTCGCCTCACAGATCACTTTGAATCAAAGGAGACCACCTCTTATTTAACCAAGTTGGAAGATGTTCTGGTTGGAAAGGAAGATGTGACACATATAAAGGATTTCTACCAGGACGATTTTAAAGATTATTCAATGCTCCAGCTGCACAGTCAGAGACATGCCGTAGATGTGGCCAAAGTCTCTGGTACCACTCTGAGTGACTTTCAAGGTGTTCTGGAGTTCTTGAAGGCAGAGAAAATTAGGGACTGCGACTGTTAATTCCAGAGGTTGTGAGATTAATGAAGCTTGTTCTGACTGTGCCTGTGTCTACTTGTTTTATGGAGGGTCTTTAAGTCCTACTTACAGTACATTCAATATGACCCAAGAAAGGCTGAATGCTGTTGCCGTCCTTTCAAACCACGCTAATATTGCCAGCAATCTCAACATGAAAAGTCTGATTGATAATTTTATAAAAAGGTTCAGTAAGAATGCATACATTTGCTTTAGTGAACAAGTAATAATAAATTTATTCGGTAATTTACTTAGTTCCATCAGTGATAAAATTATTCCATTGTGTTCGAGTTATATTGTTGTATACTCATTCTCTTGGTAAGAAAAATACAGTTGGTTCTGTGTCTGAAACCTAACTAACCTAACTAGCTAATTCTGGTTGAATTCTTTTGGTAGATGCATCGCATAGTGTGGAAACTTTGTGAAGAATAGGATAGTCTAAAAATAGGTTAATAGTTTAAGCCAACAGTTTTCAGCCTGACCCCCGGAAAACCTAATCTTTACATCCATGTTGCAGTGCTGCTCTTAGTTGCTCCTTGTGGTGGCTGATGGAGGTGCTGGTGATGGTGTGGGTGACCATGAGCCATCAGGTAACCCCATGCCAGCCGTGAACGTGGCACAAGCAGATAAGGAGGAAGGTTGGTGGGGACACAAACAGGGAAATGCCACACCGATGATATTCTTTCTGCCCTCCCCATACTTGACCCTCCTCAGCACACTCGGCAGACACCTCCTCTCTGGATGCTGCAGTTATGCCCCTTCACTGGCCACAGTGTAGCCCCCAGCAGGGACAGGCTGGCCAATGAAGAGGGAAAAGGAGCTCCAAGTGTCTACTCCACAATGATGGCCAGGGAGGCCCCCAGCATGGACAAGTCAGCCCCACAGGCATCAGAGGTTTGGACTGGAGCGTATTCCACAGAAGTACAGCCAAGGGCGAGTCTGGCAGGAGAAGAGAGGCAGTGTGGAGGCCTGAAGGAGTGGCATCCTGTGAGAGTGAAAAAGATAACCGTAACTGGATGTGAGTGAAGGACTTCAAGAGATGCAGCCAAGTCTCTGAGACATTGACAGCACTATGAAACAGAACTGGATCATCAGCGTACAATGACATGTTGCACTGAGTGGTGACATCAGACAGATGGTTAATATATAAGGAGGGGCCCAGTATTGACCTTTGGGGAATCTCAACATTTATGTTGGCTAAGGCTGACGTGGAGAATAACCTTACTTGCTGCTTTCTGCCATACGAGTAGGAAAACATTTAGCTGCAGCAGAAGAGACAACAATGGCAGTCAGCTTACAGCGCAGTAGCCAGTGATAAACCAGGTCAAATGCTTTAGTGAGGTCAATGAACATTAAAAGGCCAGCAGCATCCATGGCCTGGCTAATTTCATTAGTGAATGCTGTTAAGAGTTGAGGTGGTGTCATGACCCTTTCAAAATCCATGGTGACAGCAGACAGGAGGTAATATTAAGTTATGTGGCCAGTTAGGCCACACCAAACTCTAGGTGACAGCGGACTTGTCCATTTGAGTCTATCTAGGTCCTGGGATTTTTGTGCATCCCAAAAGGTCCAACATGTTTTGTCCAGCAAATGATCAGAAAACTCACAGTACGGCCCATCGGCAAAGCAGCAGTGCTACCACTTGCAACGCTGACGACCCCGTTTGGAAGTGAGCCCTAGGTGTCAGAGGGCCAGCTGGGGAGAAAGGATAGTGTCCTCCGGATCACTCTCCTCTTCCGGGAGGGAGGATGGGGAAGAGCTCAGTGCTCGACTGGCCCTGGTGGAAGGCAGGGACGAGGCAGCCTGAGCTGAAAGATGAAGGAGGCATGGCAGACAATGGCACATGCGCTTTGACATCAGCACACACCATGTCTCCCATGGGAAGAAAGAGGAAAACTCCCAGTCACAGAGGATGACTGCCAGCCTTGAGGCCCTGCTCCCAGCAACTTGGGCTCCTCTCAGAATCTGGATCCAGTCCTGGTGGGTCGAGGACTCCCCGACGCCCTGCAACAGAGGGCAAGCAGTGGGGACTATGAAGAGGTCAACCTGGGGAAGCTGTGGTGATGGGGCTGGGAGGACTGGCGGGAAGGAGGGCCAGCTGGGACAGGAGTAAAGAAAAAGAAGAAAAAATAACATACAGTACAGAAACTTATCATGGGAATACCCCACTGGCATAGGCTTTTTACAGACCTTGCAGGGCTTCAAGTCACCTGAGGGGTTTCTCTCTAGAGAATGACATAAACCCAACAGTATTAAGAAAATCAAAGTACCAATGGTACCCACTTCCCTAAACTATTGAATTCATTACCGTATCAATTTAGACACTCCTCTTTCCCTCTCCATCTCCTCATCCCTACACAACTTCTTTCCCCAATTGCTCCTGCTTCAAAGTCCTCCCACCTTCCGCTCATTATCATCCCTTTATTTTGTCTCTCAGTTTGAATATGGAAACATTTCAAACCTCCGCTCCCAAATCAGTAGACCTCACTGCTTTTCTCAAGCTGAAAGAATTGATAACCTACTTAAAGCACTTCTATAAAATTAATGATAAGGAGTACGTTATGTAATGCATAAGTACAAGCATCCAAGTGTCACGTTTGTTTTGTTCTCCTTCTCACTTATCCCAATGCTGTTGATAATCCCTTGCTCGGATTAACTAATTTCTAGCACTTCTCTGTATTCTCCAATTTGATTCTATGTAGTATTACAATGTATTGATGTATGACTGTCCTTGGCAATTGTATTGCACTTTATGTTGTTACACCCATCCCTCTCCCCTGGATGTACCAGGAGATGAGCAACTTGATTGTTCAGTGTGCTTTCCTGGTGAAACTTTTCAATAAATAAAGCACCAGGCTGCTCTAAGCAGAAGCGGCTCCCAAAGAAAAGGAGCTGTGGCATTATCAGGTAGGATTTGTTGTAGAACAACATCGAGTGCCAGCTTGATTGATCAGCAGCAGCCCACTAAAGGCTGTAGTGAGCAATCAGCATATCACTCCAGCCCCACAGAGGGCCATGGCCAGGCAGCACAGTGCAAACACCCTTCGTTAAAACAGCCAGTACACTACAGGCCACTGTATGATGCACCCATCAAGTCAGCTGCAGCATTACAGAGAGGCAGTTTGGAAGACAAGCAGTAAACAGGATGTATACATGATAAAGGAAGACAGATCATCTCCAGTTTGGTTTCTGTAAATTTTTCCAAGCCATATGCAAGCATTCCAAGCCTGAACCCCAGTGCAAAGCATCATGGGTATACAAACCCTTGTTAGGGGATTAAGCTAAATAGGAAATGTCTCACATAAATGTACATTATTTTTATTCTTTGGTAACTGGATACGGTCCACTAGGCACAAGTGCCTGTTTTCAGGGGTGACCAAGGAACACTGGGGATTAAGTGACTTGCTCTGAATCACACAGTGCAGCAAGTGGAGATTATGGGAATCAAACCCAGGTCTGCTGTATGTACCCAGGTCATTCACAGCTCATTGCAAACTCTCTAGGCTGTACTGCTGACCCTTGTAATCAAATTTTATATGAGACTACAATTCATGCACTACTAGCATTTAATCAAAATGCCAGTGGTACTGAGAAGTAACAACAGCACCTTTCTCATTTTATGCTCATATCTTCTTCAATCTCCTTCTCTTTCTTTCTTTCATTCTTTCCCTCCACTCCATCTCCTGGATTGTAGAGCTTAAGTGAGTGTCAACTTGTTTGATCAACAATAGAACAACAGATGACCACAGTGGCCAATCAGCTTGTGCAATCACTGCCTGCCCCACAGTGGACTGCAATCCAAGATAATGCAATTATTCCTTCAATAAAGCAGCAGTTCACTATAGACCAATGTATGAGGCATCCATTACACGCAGACACAGCATATGACAGAAGCAACACCACAGAGGGCAGTCTGGAACAAAAGCAGTGTGTAGAAATGAATAAACGATGCATGAAAACAGACAACTTCCATTTTGTTTCTGTAAATCTCTCCCAGTTGCATGCATGCATTTAAAGCATAAAACACTGGATTAATGTATGGGGTATGAAACGGAACCCCACCAAGTACAAGGTGATGCATTTGGGACCTAACAACCTTAATTATTCATACTCACTAGATGGCTCCATTCTCTGTGCCACTACTGATGAGAGGGACCTGGAATTACCATCTCAAAGACCTCACCCACTTCAAACAATTGCAGTCTGTGATTGGTACATCTAATAAGGTTGTCTGTCGATCCTTCATAACATCAGATCCAGAGATCGTGAGGTGTTAATACCTTTGTTCAGGTCATATGTTAGACCACACCTCTAGTATGCCTCATGATTATGGTGCCCTTTTAAAAATCTGATTGTAGCTCCCTTGAGAAAGTTCAAAGAAAGTTTACAAAAAAATATCTGGTCTGAATCTGTATCTTATGGACACAGGTTAGAGACTTTAAAGTTCATATTACTTACTACCAGGCGCCTGTGAGGCGTCCCTATTCCTATATGTTGTTGTTCAGGATCCTTATGTAATGACTGAGTTAGGTCTTGAATTCAGGTCCTCTATACAGAATACTAGAGGTCATCCTCTTCAACTGGTTAGCAAATCATTTAAGCACAATAACCGAAAATATTTCTTTACTTTTCGCATTATTGGACCGTGGAATAAACTTTCAGTTCATGTGGTTATGAGTGATACTAAGTATATTTTAAAAACAGTCTTTAAGTTAATCACTTCTGGGTATAAATTGTCATATTATCCCTTGGCCTAATATAAGAGCATTATGGGCCCCGCCCTACTAGCTCTTTTCCTTCACCATAGTATGAACCTTAGTATGAACCCAGCACAAAACACAGACACACTACACATAACAGCCTAGACAATCTGTACAATGGAATATGCATGATAGCAACATTCGATTAAGCTATTGTTTAGCCTAAAAATTGACAAAAATGTTGAGAAGGAACAGAGTGGTACTGGAGTTGAAGAGGAGCTAAACAAACTAGTACTCTGATCAAATAACCGAGCCAAAAGGCAGAGTGAGATCTGACACAACAGTCTGTTTAATGGTAAAGAAAATCTGACAGATGGAGGGTATGAAGCAGGAGGGATGGCGCATGTAACATGGCTCAAATGTATTGGATGGATCAAAGTACCAGCTCAAGCTACTCTAGGAAGCTACAAGGTATGACTATGAATGAATCTACACTGTAAGAAACATGGATTACATGAAAACATTGTTATCCTTCATCTAAATAATATCAAATAACTGGTTTACAGATAAGATGTACTCTGATATTTTGTGCTGCAGTCTTTTTATAGCAAAGGAGATTTGAATGAAGATTTCTTTAAGGAGGTAGGTGGCCTGGTATTTTGCCTGCCACCAAAATAAGCATGTGGGCAACATGGAGAAAGACGTTTCGTACTGTATATGTGACGGTTACAGGTACTAGATGTCAAAATGATAAAGAGTTGCCTGATAGAGGACTAAAAATGCAGTACCTGCAGCGTTGACCTTCGTAGTAATACAAATGTAGATACTCATGCACAACTGCCACCCTGGTTTTACTGTTTAATTCAAAATGGTGAAAGGGTCAGTTTCCTGGGGAGAATGTTTGCCTTCAGATTTTTAATGCCTCAAAGACTGTTTTCTGGCATAGTTTCCACAACCACAGGCTTATATGCAGAGGATGAAACTCCCAATAGCTTAAAGCCAGTAAACAGCTGGTCAGCACCCTGAGCTATTACTTTTGTAGGCTGTCTAAACCCCTAGGACTGGCATACTCTTTGTATGGTATCTGAATGTGATAAAACTGATTAAAGGCTCAGCAGGCTATGCTTGACATTTAACACCCTGAATACCTAACCAACATATTCAGTTACTGCAGTGTGCATTCCAGGTTTCTGAACCCAATGCGACTCCTGCAATGCACTAACTGGTGCATTAGTATTCTGTACAATTGCCATTACTACTTTTATACCTCCTTATAAAGAAGCATTGAGCGAGTGCTATGAAGAGGACCACTCACCGAATGACCGATGGCACACATTCAATATTATCCATTTTGAGGTAAATGGGGATGCCACAGAAGCTTGACCTCGGACAGGAAATGCCAGCATCTGCAGCCTTTAGTGCTCCACAGTCATTAGCTCCATCTCCGCATTCCACACAGTAACTGCAACAGACAAAACATGGTGAAAATGCAGCATTCCCTTCAAAACTGCAAAAGACAGTGATAGACATTCCAAGTCAAACAGGATTAATCGTCAGTATTTGTCATTCATCTCAAAAAGAAAACTTTGGTGTTTATGAGTTATTCCTTAAAAGACCAACAATATATAAACACATTATTTAATGTTTCTGTCTTGGAACTTACCATTTTTATTTAATTTATACTTTTCCATCCTGGTCCTGCTCTTCATCTTCCCTGGTGACCAAGCAGCCCTGTTGCCCTCAACTGTGGTCACTACTTCACCCTGGGACACCTAAGGGTAATGAGGGGTACAAAGTGCTACTTGCAGCCAGAGCATACTAGCCATTATGCTGCAGGCCAGGGCATTTCATTCCCTTTCTGTTCCTTCCTTGAATGTCTGCACACTGGGGCTCCAATACATGCATGTGCATGCAGCTGCTTGTCAGCCACGTAGAGTGGGTTACTCTCCCTTGCTCTACCTGCCTGTGGTCACCTAGGTGGAAGTGCTGCAGTGAAGTCTGGCTGCCTCCTTCCCAGGTAAGTATAGCATCCTATTGGACACTCAGTCCTTCCCCTCATACCTGCCGGCCCTCTGATGAACTAGGCTTGTGGTGCAACCCCCCGTCACCACAGCTTCACGAGTGGCTGCCCTGCCACTGCGCCTATGGAACTTACCATTTCACTATCATTCCATCCAATATGCAGTCAACACATGAAAAGTTGAGATGAGGTTGGTCTGATAAATAGTGATGTAAAGTGGGGCCACAGGGCAGACTTGATGGACATAAAGGGCCCAATTCTAAAACAGGTTAGAAGGATGCAAGGACTCACATCAAAGAACTTGACACAAGTGGTGACTTGTGTCACCACTATGTCAAGCGTGATTTTACAAAGCAGCGGTGTCTGACGCACACTGAATGCTGCACCAAAGCCCCTTGCACCAGGTTGCACCCAACAACCCAGTGCACCATGTCACAAAGGGTCTGGCACCATGGCAGGGCTGCAACATCCCTTTTTGGGATTATGCAAGACCCACCAAGGAAGCAGGAGGGTTCACCACTTAGACCAGCCAGGAGGTGGTCTAAGTGGGTTTCTGATGGAAGCCATGGGTCAGGTGGCTGTAGGGGTGCACCAGGGACACAGGAGCCAGTAGTGCAGGGGAGGAACAGTTGCTGAGCCTCCACAAGGCTGTGGCATGGGGTGGGTTGCAGCTTTAAGGCAGTGTCCCAATACAGTCCAGGTGCCAGTGTGCCATCACTATGTACTCCCTGCCGTGGCAGGTCAAGGGCAACCACCAGCATTACCCAATATATCCACGGTGGGGTGGTGGTATAGTGCTCCCTAACCCCATCGAGCCAGATCATCCTTGCTGTGCATAAAGAAGATGCCCTGGTCCCAGTCCATCCCCTGCACCCATGATGTGCCCACACATGATATTGCATTACCTGGTGGTCTAGTGGCCCCCTCCCTCCCACCCCAACAGGCAGTGGTCAACCACCCTGCTCTCTCAATCCCTGACATGCTTCTGTGACTGGCACATCCCTCCACCCACCACCATGGTCAGTTGCAGAATGCGACTGCATGAACCATGTACTGAACACTGTGCTATAAAGTGAACAGTACATTCTGAGCACAGTCTCTGGCTGGCTGAGGTGGTGTGCAGAGGGATGTGCCAGTCGAGAAGCCTGTTGGGGATGGGGAGTTGACCACTGCCTATTGGGGTTGGGAGGAGGTGGGCCACTAGACTGCCAGGTAATGCAATGGCATGTGTGTGGGTATGTCATGGGCGCGGGTGGAAGATGGGTGGACTGGGACCAGGGCATCTATTTTTATGCACTGCAAGGAGGATCGGGCTCGATGAGGGTTGGAGGCACTATACCACCATCACACTGTGGATATATCAGGAAGGCTGGGTTGCTCTTGTCCTGCCACAACAGGTAATACACAGTGGTGGCACACGGTTGCCTGACTGTACTGGGATGAGTTGCCCCATGGTGCAACCCACCCCGTGCCACAGCCCGCAGTGGCTGCCCTTTGTGCTCAGTTTCCAGCTTGGTGCCTCAAAGGACCCTGGCTGCCCTTTTGCATGGATGCATCCTAGACTTGCACCATAGCTCTGACTGCGACAATCTTTCTGATGCAGCCACATATTGTGGCTATTGCAATATGTTTGGCACAAGTCGTCAACCTTTGGAATAGCAAAGTTTGCATTTGCCACAGCTGCATCTGACACAGCCCCTTCTTGGCTGAGAAGCTATGAGAGCCTTGGCTCTCATATCTCCTCCCTTTGTCCTCCTGCTCTTCCCCTTTGCACCCTCCTTTTCCTCTCACTCTCTCCTTTCCCTCCCATCTGACTAGCTCCCTATCTACCTAGCATGTTTGATAGTACACTGTGCGCACTGTTAGTCTGTTCAACTTTCCTTAGTCTGTTTATTACCATAAGGTTTGCTTTGCAGATTCTGCCCATGTCATGAATATGTAGTAATTTCTGTTCCTGTCATGTATATAATTGTATATTTTGAATCCACTGCTATTAATTTGTACCAGGACTGCTTGTATTCTTGTATTGTCTCCTGTATATGTTCCTGATATTTGTCACAGGACCTCCTTATGAATTAGCTTGCTCAGTGGAGTTATTCCTGCAATAAACTTGAACTTGAAGTTGCTTACAACGCAGGCAACCTCTAGAATCAGGCCCAAAGTCTTATCCTTTCCTTGCTTTCTATATAAAAAACCTGTAATACAACTCTATAATGGTAGTATGACAAAGAAAGCATAGATTTAGATGTAATATTATTTATTTATTTATTTATTTATTTGCTTTTGTTAACGGGTAAGGCACACTAGACAGCCATGTGCCTATTTTCAGGTGTGACCCAGGAGAGTTACAGGTATCACACAGTGTACATCAACAGTTACAGAATGAGTGCGACCGGGAGATTGCCGGTCAGACATCATACAATTAACAGATTACAGAATGGGAAAAGTCCATAGGAGAGCCAGGCAGTACAAAAGTGGCTCAGTAAAACTGTGAAAAATACATAGGAGGAATACAGGTAATAACATAGGAAATAACTAAAAAAACGCGGATAGGTAGAGTACATGATTAGTCAGTTTGAGGAGACAAGAGGGTAACCTAACACAACAGGTGTTTGAGAGCAAGCTCTAGAACAAGGTGGCAGCTGTGTGTAAACAGCAGCGGAGACAGTGGTAAGTGCAAGCAGGGGTGCCAGAGGCAGGGGATGGACCAGGTTGCTGGGCAGAGCTAGGAGAGAAGTGCAGTAGGGCAGAGGTGGGGAGTGGGGAGGGAGAGGCCCCCACCCAACCAGGGTGAGGGAGGGAGGGAGCAACGGAGTAGGATTATGAGGTGCAGGGGCAGGAGGGAGAGGTTTCAGGAAATTCCAGAGGAGGCTTTAAAGCTTGGAAGGAGGAGGAGGCCCTGACTGGTTCTGGGAGCGGTTCAGAGTTTGGGCGTAGCTTGGAAGGACCGATCACCCGCAAGGGAGGCGGGTCCTAGGGCGAGATGTTCTTGGGTTGTCCGGGCCTGAGATGGTAGGATGGGGCCCTAGGGTTAAGGGAAGCAAGTGCAGAGGGGAACCAGGCGGACAATGTTGCCAATGAAGTTACTTATAACGAAGGACCGGTGTTTCTCTCGGGGAGCCACTCTAGGCGGCTGTAGAGGTCGCACCGTGGTAAGGGAGGGGCAGAAAGCACGAAGCGGCAAACATTGTTGTAGGCTGAGTCCCATTTGATAGGCTAGTATTAGGGACTGGCAAAAGTTATGAGGCCATAGCAGAGAGAGGGGAGGAGGACCCCCGGGCGAGGGCTACAGCAGCAGGGGTGAGGCAGCTATTGGCTCGATAAGCTAGGCCAAGTTTGCAATTAGAGGCATTGCAGATGTTACGGATGTGCAGGAGAGGTCCAGCTGCTGGTCATGGGTGACACCAAGGTACTTGGTGGAGGTAACCGTCTCGAGGGGACAGCCATCAGCCCCCAGGATACGCAGGGAAGCATTATTAGAGCAACTCTTCTCACAGAGGGTGGTGAACATATGGATAGCCTTACAGTGGAGACAATAGACATGACGATGGTACAGGCCTTCAAGGTATGCCTGAACAAATGTCTGCTTACTGTGACAGGGCTGAAGAAGACCCTGTCACATTTGTTATCTAGAAAGAGTTAAAATCAAGGATCTGCTCTATTCTCTCCTTTTCTGTCTCTTGTCTGCCTGATTGCACAATCAAATTTTCTTGAGAGACCTAGAAACTAATCATTCTGACAGTCTCATGACCCCCATCTCCCTGCTGTCACTTGCTGTTTCTATCTTTTCTTCCCCTCGCTTATCTGTGGTTATAAACACATGTATGAAACTGATTATTTGAAATTGGGTTCACTGGTTTGAAACGATATAGTTATATCGTTGAAATTAATGCAAAAGCTATTTGGAACTTAGGGGTTAACCTTGAGATGCAGTTTGACCTGCACCAGTTCATTTGCAAAGTTGTTAACAGGAGAGTACTTCTGGGACACAATGTTCTATTTTGTTACACCTGCAAGGAAAGAACTGACAAAGAAAGTTCTGATACATTCGGTGAGAAACAGGATATCTTTTAATGAGCTCAGGATGCAGAGGTTAGCTGCCAGGAAAAGACAATGAGCGCGATTCTACAACAGACGATCCCTACAGCAACTTCCGACAATGGGGAGTTATGGCAAACCACAGTTGCACCAGGGACCCTGCACCCAATTCTGGCAGAATCAGGGTCCCTGTGCCAAGACATACAGGTCTGCTGAACTCTGCAGGTGCGCCCAATCAAATGGTGCAAACTACACGCCAGACGGACCTATCTGGGATGCCCTCCCCACCTGGCGCAACACTATCTGGGCCGGGAGGGGCTGGATATGGGGGGTCAGCATGGGGACAGAGGCTCACATGTTGGGGGCATGGCAGTGATGGGGATGTTCATGCCCCGACAGTGGTACTGGCACCCATTGGGGTGTGATTCTGGTGCCATGCACACACAACAGCGCACATATGCACATACTGTACTGTACAGTACCATACACTGTGCATATGTGTGCAATTGTGTGTGCATGGCACCAGGAACACACCCCTATGGGTGCCAGGTCCACCATTGGGGCAATGCCATCCCCTATCACTGCCATGCTCCCTCCCACGCTCTCTGGGGTGTTCAGCACAGAAGGAATGGCGCTATGTGATTACACCACCTATTAGCAGGTGTAACTTATGACCATTCCCTTGGCTGTGGCAGGGCTTTCTGAATCCCAAGTGGCAGCCCGAATGGTGCATACCCCTTACGACATGGCGCAGACATATGCATGTCGCAAGGGTCGGGTCAGTGGGATATGGTGCAATGGGGTTGCGATGTCGCAAGCAGCATTGTGGAATCCAATCTGGCACAAGGTGTGACTTGCATCACTTCTCATCTGGCGCAAGCACTTATGCGCCAAACATAACCCTTGTAGAATCTGGTCCATTATATATAAAAGAAGCAGCAATCTTTTGTTGGAGAGAGAGAGAAAGAGATTGAGTTTTGAAACTGAATAGAAACCCTCAGATGAAGGGCTGCCTTTGTAAAGAGCTGTCCTGAACCATTTTATTTTTTATTCTGTTGTTACTGATAATAAAATGCTACTTGCTAATTTTAGGACGTCTCCTGGTTTTCTATGCTTTCTGACCTGCACCTCGATGACACTTACCAAGGGAATAAAAGGATACCTTAGGTAGTACTGTGGGACAGGAAAGCCCTATGAATTAGTACATCCATCACAGTAAACTTGTTCATCCATGCTTGTGAAGCAATCAGGGCAGTGATGGAATCCTTGGAGGCTTGCCAGGGCTCGGCCCGGTAGCGTACACAACACTGCCATTGACTTATAATGGGAAGGGGTCTCAGTTTAAAAATAGGACCCTTGTTGGCACCTAGCTCCAAAGCTCATGAAGTGTAATCCCAACACTGAATGAGGTGGAAGAAGCAGACATGACGGTCCTAGAATCCCTTCTGATTTTAGATTACTATTACTTTGACTGGTCTGTACTGCATCCATTGAATTCTCATCTTTCACATCTGTTATTTTATTTATTTGGTAACCAAGCTGACCTTTGGGCAACACTGCCCAATTCATGGTGACCTGGGCATATTACAACAACATATAGCATAATGGTACAACAGCATGATCCTGTTTCTTGTGTGAATACCATAGTATCATATCGGCCCTTGCCAAGGTAACCAATTGGCAGTGAGACCTAGATAATAGAAACTTTGTCTGTGCTGTATTCTTGGACCCAAGCAAGACTTTCGACACTGTCGATCATAGCCTTCTATCCTCCCTGAGGAGCATAGGTCTAGATTCATTATCCTTGACGATGATTTGCCGATTACCTTACAAGATAGCTCCAACAGGTTAAGACAGAAGGCGAGCTCTCTCCTCTTAAACCCTTATGAAGAGGTGTGCCTCAGGTCCATCCTTGGTCCCTTACTATTTGCCATCTATATTAACAACACTTATGATAGAATAAACAAAGCCAATATACACTTGTTCACAGCGACACAGTACTTTACCTAAGTCATCTTATGCCTGAAGCTGCTAGTGAGGACCTGCAGGCTGAATTTAACCTGCTGCAGAACCAGCTGCTATATAAAAGCTCCTACTTAATGCCAAGAAAACAAAAGTGATGCTCTTCTCTCCTGTCAGTCGGTGGTGAACCTGGCCAGTACTGGACCTACATCACAAATCACCACAATCTTAGCGAAATCTGGAATTTGTTTCAAAATTCAAGTACCTAGTGTGTGGCTTGATCATAATCTCTCATTCTCCAGTATATTGAGGACTTGATAAAGAGATTAAAGCAGAGACTGGGTCTTTTTTCAGAATCAATCACTTTCTCACTAGAGATGCTAAATTGCACTTGGTCCAAACAACATTCCTCTCCTTGGTGGACTATGCAGACTTCTTATATAGTCAGTGCCCAGCCTCTTCTCTCGTGAAATTGGACACGCTTTATCATAGAGCACTTAGGTTTATTACGGTCTTCCCCTTCCACTCATCACTGTTCCCATGCGCAGCTGTGGGTGGTCCTCCCTTCAGTACAGGCTTAACAGAAATGCTGCTCTATGGACTCTCAGAGCTATCACCAGTGAGCTTCCCAATACATCACTGACCGTCTCCCAATATGCATGCCTGGATACTATGCGCTGAGAAGGTACTTTTATCGCATTAAATATACCCAAGGTTAAATCAATGCCGGTAGAGTGGCTATAAGTTTTGTGCTGTTCCACCCCGTGGAATAAACTGCAAAATTGTTGAAGCTAAGTTTCCCCATCAGCCTGGAAACATTCAAGACCTTATATGCCACACTGTGAGGAACCTTTGGCTGTTTCCCTCATACCTTGTCTGCCTCTGAACCCTAGGTACCCGTCTACCTTGCTTGTCCGCATATTAGCTATGCTGCTCTGGCCATGGCCAGGTACTGTTTTCCTACATACCCTTGCCATCCACCTATTAAGTAGATAACCATGCACCACTGCCATTATTCCTGACAGCTTTGCATACCCAGTGTCTATAGACACGTTTCCTACTGACTGTTGCAAGCCCACTGTGACACTGCTTCATTTCTCTCTTACGTTGCATTGTATATTCTTTTCATCTTTCTTGTGATGTACATATATGTATAATACTTTGTCCTGTGATTGTAAATTTTTATGCTGTACCTTGACCCGACTCAGTCCGGGTCAGTTTGTAAATACTGGTGTCTGTAAATTAATTGTTGTACTTGACCGGCCCTAACCAGTCCACTTATAAATGAGATCAGCTCAATGATGTTCACCTGGCTAAATAAAGATTTTAAACATACAACCAGGACTCCTCTCTGCACTAAAACAAAGCTGCTCGCCTGCAAGCTCCATTAAAAGAGGCGCGCTAACCGCCACAAGATTCTAAATAAAGATTTTGACTGATTGATTGATTGATTGATTGAATGTTCTATTAGAGGTTATATCATAGCAACATATAGCATAATGGTACAAAAGCAAGATCCTATTACATAAATGTTTGATTAGAGTTGTACAGAATGTATGCAAACTGTACAAACATGGATAACTGTGTACGCTCGGCTTAAGAAACACTGTTCTAGCACTACTGTGTTACAGTACACAGCTAGCCCTGTAATATATGGATTTACATACAACACAATTTTGTTGTTGTAGGACAGTTCAAAGGTCACCAAAATTGTTTTAGTAGCTTAATGGTAACAAAAGCTGTTGCACTATAATAGTGACGTCAGTACTCTACTACAACTTTTCCTTCTGAAGTCTGTCCACCAGCCTTTCCTTGTCAGTGAATTCCTGCCCCACCTGCACCCAAAACACAACTCTAGCATTCAGAGCTAATATTTCAGATGCTAGATTTTAAAAGTAATATTTTCTTTGTTTTCACTAAGAACAGAAGTAATACAACCTTCCGTTCCATCTGTGACATCTATGCAGCACACACAAAGCGGAAAATTTGTGGGAAGGTCAATGGCTGGATCGATGGCAAACTCCTCGCCCTCCTAAAGGAGAGGATTGCCTCTGGGAAAGAGCCTTAAATTCAGGTAGCAAGCATGACCTACAGTGCTACAAAACTGCCAGAAACGCTGCACCAAGCTTATCAGGCTCGCAAAGCTAACTTCCATAAGACACAACTAAACAACGCATGGGGTGACAGAAAGGTTCTGGGACAACATTAAATCCATCCTTGGAAAAGATCAGAAGCAACACCCTAAGATGGTCAATATAAATAACACACCCTCCTCAGATCTGCAAGCCATAGCTGATGTCTTTAACCAAGCCTTTACTGACCTGTCCCCAGTGCTGCCTCCAGGCTACCTCCAGCCTGGGGAGGACTTAGGCAGCACCAGCCTGCCCACAACAAACCACCCTGCCTTCCACTTTAGGAAGGTAATGGTGCAGGAGGTCCTAACGGTGGTCAGGGAGTCCTAGGCAAAACCAGACTAGGGAGTGACGGACTAGACATGAAGATACTATCCCTCACTCTCGATGTTATAATCACTCCCACAACAATGCTATTCAATAAATCCCTAGCTCTAGCTCAATTTCCTGAGGTATGGAAAAAGACATGGTGATGCCAGTGCACAAGAATGGTGATAAGGCACTGGTGGCCAACTACAGGCCAATATCTATCCTCTCCCTCTATCCAAAGCACTGGAAAAAATCATAGCAAATCAACTCACAGAATACCTAAACAAGTACAATCTGCTCTGCCCAAACCAACATGGTTTCAGGCAGAAACACCATCTCCTACACAGCACTGTTGGAATACTCTGACTTTGCACACAAGGCGCTGGATGAAGGAAAATTGGTGGGGTCCATCTTCATTGACCTCACCAAAGCATTTGACACCGTAAACCACCCACTACTGCTACATCAGCTCCAAAGATTGGGCGTAGCATGAAATGCTCTAAATTGGTTCAATGACTACCTGACACAAAGGAGTCAGTGAGTCAAAATCAGGCAGACACTATCCAGCTCCAAAGATGTACTCCTAGGAGTCCCTCAAGGATCTATCCTAGGGCCCTACTTTTCAGCCTATTTGTAAATGAGCTACCCTTGGCCTGCGACTCTAAACTTATATTATATGCAGACGATGCTGTGTTGCTAAGCAGCAGTACCTCCCTGCAGTCATCCAATTTGATCTAGCGGACTCTTCAATAAACCGAGGACTGGTTCAGTAGACAAAGCTGCTGCTGAATTACAAGAAGACAAAGGCCATGCTTCATTCTAGCCCCTAACCACAAGCATAGACACACCTCGCCGAATCACTAATACAGCTGGTGAGCAGATAGAGCAGGTACATATGTTCAAGTACCTAGGGTCTCCATTGATGACTCACTCACTTATACACACCACATAGACTCCTTGTTGGGCGGTTAACACAAAATTGGAGTCCTCTATAGACACAAGAAATCCCTCACCCCAGAAGCAATCAGGACCTCTGTCTCCAGCTCCATTCTCTCTACCATTGACTATGGGCTTGTGGTTTACGTGCAGCCTCTGATACTGCACTCAAAAGGGTCCAAATGGCACTGAATAAGGCATGTCACCTCAACCTGTCCACAGATAAATACACTCACACTTGTGCCTTGTATGAGCGCACAAAACTGGCTCAACCTAAAGGGCAGGATCAAATACAAACCTGTCTCTTGGCAAGAAGGCATTCCTCAGTAAAACCCCACCCTGCATAGGTAATCTGTTTCAGGCTTCTCCTATACCTCACCTCACCAGAGGAAAGAAGAATGGGAGCACTGACTGTCCCATTCAAGACCTCACTAGGGCATGCACTCGCCTCACCGGGCCCCTACTGGCTAAATGAACCCCTAAGACTTTACAAACAGACAGAGCATCTCAGTTCAAGGCAGGCCTCAAGCAGCATCTCATGTCATGTGCAAGTGCAGCTGCAGCTCAGGTGTCACTTGATAATCTAGGCTTCCAACCTATGTCCCACCCAAGTGGGGCTACCTAAGAACCCTCCCTCCCCAGTCCAGCCAAATGTGTAGTAAGCTATTCAGATTAGCTCTTATCTGTATGCAGTTAGGTCTCTCCACATTCTCCCTCCCAACACCCAAACAGACAAGGCATTTTGTGCTACTACCACCACCCCACCCCATTGCACCCCATCCCACTGCCCTCCTCCACCCTCAGGGAGTGATTTCAAACCCACCCTCTGGTTTATTTACAACTAGCCCACTACCTTGGAATAATCTCGTACAGCTTCTCAGTAAAATAAACTTCAGTCTAACAGCCCATCCTGGAGGTCACTCGGGTAGGGGCAGGGGTTTAAAACTGGTTTAAAATTGGTGCATTTAATCCTGTTACTAAAACCCTTCAAGTTCTGTTATAATTCTTGTACATAATTTGTCCAACTATGATGTAATTGCTCCTGAATGCCAACTGAGCAGGCTTTCTGTAAAAACTGTATATGTATTGTCCTATTTGTCCACCATGACGTGAACCTTTGTAAAGAGCTCACGCTCTAAGGTCTCTCAAAGTATAAATAAAAAATAAATGAATAAATTTACTTGTTAGGATTCATAGTAGTGTTCAAGCCAAATTAGGCGTAGCCTATGTACAGCTCACCCTTAACTCAAAGGGATAGCCAAACACAGCACGTGATATGCAGACAGTGTCTAAATTATTTTAAAAGCGGTCATAGCTGCACTGCCGCCACCTCCAATTCACTGCAATTATAAAAAAAAAAAGGGGGATAATCCAAATTTACTGTACTGCCTTGTTGCACAAATCAATTCAGTACAGCAATGTTTTCAGTTAAATTCAATTTACTTGTTAGAAGGGATGCAGCAGCAAGCCAACCCCTCTGTAGAAGCGCTTCATTTTAAACAACAGAAGTGCTCACAGACAGGGATCATCATTCAGTACTGCATCACTTCTAACAAGTAAATTAAATTTGACTGAACACTTTAATGTATTAAACTAGATTTGTGCATAGAGGTAGTGTGCCTTTGGGTTTAGTGGTTTTTATATACTTGCTGCGAGTAAATAAAATGGGGACAGCAGCAGTTACTTTTGTTCTCAGTAAACAGATTTTGCTTTTGGTTCTGCTAATCCTGAATAAACTATATACTATAAAATAATTTATAGGTAGCCACAACTAAAACCAAAGCGCAGTGTGTATTACCATCTTTTGTGTTGAGATGACAGCAGAGACCTCTCAATCTTTTGCTCTCAAGGTCCCTATGATGCAATCTCAACCCTCAATGGAAATACAGCCTTGTAGTGTATAGATACCTATACATTATTCTATTATTTTAGGTTGTCGGCTGATCTCTCTGCTGCCATCTATTGGCAAGACATAATTAAACAGTGAATACAAATTAAAGGAGAAGTAAACCCTCATACCTCGTAAATGTTATTTGTTTCCTTGTCAACAGATAACTATGTTTGTGTAGTTGTTGGGCATATATGTATTTGCTTTAGTTTGTTTTCCGTGTTCACAGCAGCCCTGTAACTAGCCTGGGGTCTCCATTTTCTGACAGTTGAAATCTCATTGTGCCTGAGAGCTGCATTAGCATGAGAACACAATGACATAGCACCATTTACACCATGTATCTCTATACTGAAAGTACGTATGTATTTATTTATTCCACATAAAACCCTTTAGGCAGGGCCTATTTACAAAGGGCTTAAAGTCAGCATCAACAGGAAAAGTAACAGGTGAAATATAGTACAAATCAATGCAACCCTGAGGCAAGGCAATGCTTACAACACTTCAGACAAGACATACTATATATACATTATGATTCACCAACTTGTTATCTATTACATTTATTTACATTTAAAGAGCAGATGACACCTCCAGGACAACGTAAACAAAACACACTTTGACATAGTTCAGTTTACACTCCACATTTATTCCATATTTTCCTCCCCACTATTCAACACTGAGGTCATTTGATTGGGACCAGGGCTCTATTGTGAAATTTACTCTAGTGTATTTGGGGAATTCTGCAGGAAGTAGGCGCTTCTCTCATTGGGGTGTGCTGGCACTGAAGTAGGAGCCAAGATGGTGCCAGTGTCGCTCGCTAAGCTAGAAAAAAAATGGCACCGATTTTGATTTGAATAGGGTGGTTTTGACCAATGAGTAAGCAGGGTGGGCACAAAGATAGCTTAGGTGGTGAAATGGTCAGGTGACTGGCACTTTTATTTGCTGGTTAATGTACCCTCGGCAAGGTAGTAGCCAATCAGAACCCAGCAAATAAAAAGCCCATTTTCTAAGGTCATATTGTTCACTCATCCCATGAATAATCTTCCAGTTTGCTGGTGTGAAGTTAGAGGTCACAATTGAGTGGACAGGGACACATTTGGCTCTTTAAGTGCCCTGCTCTTGAAGGCACTTCCTGATTAGCATGCACTGCAAGCAAGCAAGCACACTGAAATGTCAGACACTTGCTTACAGTCAGATGAGAAGAAAATGAAACAGCTAGTGGGTAATCTCACAAGTGCTGCTTGACCCACTATAAAACGAATTTGCAATGGTGAAAACAGGAGGACTGAATCTGGACCTAGAAAACCAAATCCTTCAGTCAAAAACTGAGTAGGTGGTAACCTAACCTGAGCTCACAATGCACTGCTTGTGGCATCACAGTTACTCCCATGGCAACAGATTGTGTTAGCACAACACACGATTATGACTTGAAGTAGGGAGCAAGCCACAGGTAGCTGAACTCTAACAGATAAAGATTATGTATTTGTGCAAGTTTCCCCTGCAATAAAAGATAGTGGGAGATCTACAGAATATATCTGGTACACAAGCTGAACTGTACCCAGCTACCACGGTTTAAAAGTTTTCCTTGAGGCAACAGCAGCTATTATTTATTTATTTATGTATTTACAGGTATATCTCGATTAATACCTTTGAGCTGAAAGCTCTTTACACAGGTTCCACGTCACAGGAATTATATACAAGGGCAAACAATACAGTAGGGTATACAATATTATAATCAACAATTACTATTATTGATGGGACACAGCATGGTTTACAAAGGTCAATCATGCCAGACTAACCTATTGAAGCTTGATGGGAAAGTTAGCAAAGCACTTGACGAAGGTAGATCTGTTGATGTTGTATTCTGGAATTTGCCAAGGTTTTGATAAAGTCCCTCATGACCAGCTGATTGAAACCCTCTTCAAGCTAGGGGTACAGCTGAAACTGGTGCACTGGATTAGAGATTGGCTGAATGAGAGGAGACAAAAGGGTATGTGTTGGGGAACTCTCCAAATTGGACAGGGTTGCTGGTGGGGTTCTGCAGGGATCCGTATTGGGGCCATGTTTATTTAAGTTGTATATCTCAACTATGAAACCAAAATGGAAATCTGCTCTCCAAATTTGCAGACGACATGTTTAGGTTCTCAGTAAATAGCCAACCCGAGGCCTTGAAAATTCAGGAAGCACTGAGTGATCTGGAGGCCTGGCCGGGAGAACAGGGCTACATTTAATATAGATAAGTGTACAGTAATGCACCTGGGTAGAACAATTTAGAGTAGGGTACACTGGCGGGGCAGGTGCTTAGAGTAGGTGCATGAAGAGCAAGATTTGAAATTAGGGTCAGTAATAACCTTAAATTCAACTCGCATTGTAATCAGGTGGTTAAAAGATGGGTGGTATCTGGAGTTGCATTCACAGGCACATCAAGAGTAGAAGTAAAGAGGTTCTGCTCCCTCTTTATACCTCCTTGGTACAGCCACATACTGAGTGTAATTAGCAGTTCTGGGCCCCTGGGAACAAGAGCGATATAAATGCCATGAGAGGATACAGAGAAGGGCAACAAGTAAAATAAGAGAAGTACAGGGCATGAAATACTGGAGTATCGAGGCTAAGAGGTGACATGTGCCTTGTATACTGGGCCCGCCAGATTGTCAACTGTGGAATTACTGGGCCTTGATCTTAGAGATCAGATTTGTAATATCAGAGCTCACCCCTACAGCTAAACTGTAATAGATTTAATACATGGGTAAAAAGCATTGGTTCTCAGTAGGGGTGGTTATAATATGGAATGAATTGCCTATTGAAATAGTAGGTAGCAAAACAATGCTAGCTTTCAAACACTCCCTTGACTGTTACCTACTTGGTAAAAAATATAAAGGGGTATTAGCTGATGATAAAGCGGACAAATGGACTTGGTCTTTATAGTGCTCAGGTTTACCTATGATGAATTACATATAGAACATTTAAGTGCTGCCATGCTCAAGCTGTTGGCGTCATTAGAGACAGTTAATAATATAAGTTCACAATTAATAACTGTTTACAGTAGTTCATTTAACATCAGCAGATCCAGATAATGAGAGGGTGGAGAGGAGAGCAGATTTAAACTGGGAAAGGGTGCAGTCCACTTTTAATGAGAGGCAGGCTGTTCCAGAGTTTAGCAAATCTGTAGGAAAAGGCGGTTTGGGCCTAGTGAGGTTTTCCTTCAGGGAGAAGCAGGGTATGTTGTACTACTCTTGTAGTGGTGTACATTTGATCTGCAAAGTCAAATATGGCTTGAAGGCCTGGGACAGGAGCCAAAAAGTGCTTTTGGTCCAGTGATTGAGGTACTGAGGCATAGCTGGGATTCAAGATTAAGCTAGTTTAGGCTATTGTAAAGTACACAGGTATGCGTGTCATGTTTTATGCTGAGGCAAAATGTCAGGCTCTGTTAAGGATTCCCGAACTCTGGATAACTCCCCATCACTTGTAGAGCCACAGACAGCTATCCTGTAGTTAGTAAGACTGATGGCGTAAGACCTGACAAGCAGCTTTTTGATTTCAGGAGGACATAACATATAACCTGAAAAACTCTCTAAAAACACACAGGCTGAATGCAGTTTAAAGGACAAACAATGCATTACATCTAAGACAGTTTGTAAAGCTAACTGAAGGTAAATGTGGTGTTTACATCTTGCTGCTATTTGTTTTGCTGAATTTTAAGTAAGCAGGCAGGCATACTGTGGAGTCTAAAGGGTGCTGACACATCATGTTCTCATATGCTAATGAAACTCTCAGGCACAATGAGATTTCAACAACCAGAAAATGGAGACCCCAGGCTAGTTACAGGGGCTGGTGTGAACAGTGAAAACAAACTAAAGCAAACACATATATCACAACAGTTACATGACAAGATTTGTGAGTTGACAAGGAAACAAATAACATTTACAGGATATGAGGGTGTACTACTCCTTTAATTACCAATTCTACTTCAGGGGCTGGAACTAAAAGGGCTGGAAGGTACAATACTCATCTCTGCTATAACTAACATAATTTTATGACATCATAAGTGTTTCTACAGCAAACTGTGAATCACAATCTGAGGATCGTGATGCTAGATCAAGCCAAGCAGCCAAAACAAATGAGGTTTAGAAGACGGTGATTCATTTCCATGTTTTAACTTTATAGTTTTGCCCCATTTCTCTTCAGTTGTCAGTTCCTCCATCAACCTGCCCAAGCCCTTCTGCTCACTGAAGGAGTCCTCCAGTGGTTGAACCTGCCACCAGCCTCTGCTCAACATGCTCTCTGAATCCCGACTGTAAACTACAGTTTGTCCCTAGTGGGTAGGGCCTCCAAATCCCCAACTTGAAAGAAGGATGCTTCTTTTGACTGACAAGGTCTGGGAGGAGAAGCCAGTGAGTTTGGAGGATTTTGTAGACCTTACTGTGGCATGGAGCAGTTTCATCTGTCTGGGGGATTTTTGTTTTCCTGATTGAGCCCTTCCTTTTCCCTCCCCAGTGCATAGTCCTGAGGTGGAACTCAGCAGAATGCCTAGTAGGGTGAACAGGTGAATGTTAATGTCAGATCACTGCAGATGGACCACTCATTCCTTCCCACATAACATGCTCTCCTCCTGGGCTATTAGGGGCAGCTGTGCAGCAGAAGGAGGTACCCTTCCTCCCAAGGCAGGAGGCACCCAAGACAAACACCAGAAACCCACCTTGCTAGTTGGTACCACAGCTACTGGACTTAGGGTGCAAACTCAGGTTATCTAGATGCAGATACCAGGTAGTAGCACTGCCACTGTGCTAGCCAGCCAGCATTCCACGTCCATGTTATACAGAAAAAACAGAAGGTTAATACACAAATCATATGCAATATTGGTTTAAATGTGTCTGAAGATCACATTTTTCAAACTTCCCCTGAAACATCAGGGACTCTTCAGGTCCTGTAGAACATGAGCAGTTCCAGCTACACAGTTAAATGTTAAAAAAAATGCAATTCTCTGCTCTCAAATAAGTGTTCTTAAAGCAGCAGTACAATGTAAAAAAATCTGCACTTTTTCGACAGTTTATTCCCTGTGTTCTGGTGAGCATTTACCCGTAATCTTTCTTGCTGGCATTGTACTATCACCCTGTAATTTGCTCCATTTTCCTTTGTTTTGTTTACATTTCTGCTACCTGCCATGTTGAACACAGCAGTAAAAGATTAGCAGCAGCCATATTTTCTGTAGAGGAACAAAAACTGGAAACTGATCACTTCCTGATTAGGTAGTACTGCTGCTTTAAGATGGCCAAGGAACACTGATAGCAAGTGATGAGCAAGGTCCACCACAGATGTGACATTCTTCTGTTTTTCCTTCTAGGTCTTTCAGCCTACTCATGTTCTCTATTTTTTGTGTGCATGTGTGTTGTACAGTACCCAACACCTCCTTTGGCTGTCACCAGCACCATTGCCCCACCTATCAAGACCTTCCACAAGGGTTTCTGGAGCTGTAGACAACCACGGCACATTGTTGCATTGACACCCGGCTTGTCCTTCAGGGCAGGGTTGCCTTTTGCTCCTGACTCGTCACCACACAATCCAGTTCACCCATGGTGAAGGTGAAAGTCAGATGCTGTTCCAGGGTCTATGGCAGAGCCCTGGCAATGAGGGCAGAATGAGAGTTCATTTGTTGCCACTTTCCCACTTCTTTCCCCTAGTGCTGCTAGTGTAATGATGCCCAGGAACATCTGGCTTCCACACACAGCATGCACGTGTCTGCAGCACAATCCCCTCAAGTGAGGCTAAAGTGCGCCATCATCTAGCCTTTCCACCGTCCCAATTTCCCACCTCCTAGCGGAGGAGAGAACAGCTGTCCTAGGGGCCATGCAGTCCTCCTCCACTGGTCGGCCTGATGATTACCTAGACTAATTCCCAAACTCAGGTTATCACCACTGCAAACAGCAGTGCTATTGCTCTGCCAGCAAGCTGGAACATCTTTCTCTTTCTTAACAGCAGTTATTGATTGCAAACAGTTCATGTAGGCTTGGCCTTTTAAAACTGATACACAATCCATGCAGAAATTCTGCAGGCCTGATTTTCAAAACATGATCATGCATCAGTAAACTGGGTGCACACACTGCAGTCAGTACTCAAACATGATGTGCACTGGCTGGGGGCTGCACATATAATGGGGATCATCTCCTAATCCAGCAGCTGACTAGGCATCCCCTAAAGTCTGCAAGTGCTGCCTCTGCTGTGATGCCTCAACTCAGACCCAGTGTAGGAGTTGGGCTTAGGCACAAACCTCGGTCTCCCATATGGTGGGGCAGTACACTACAGCCAGTGCCACCAAGCTGGTCATTGTGTCCTATAGTTTTAAGTGATTAGTATCACAGTGGGCCCAGAAAGGTGAGAAAGGCCCTAGTGGACACTGGAATGGATGTGGTCAGCACCAAATTGGGCTGAAAGAGCTGAGAAACACCTCTCTGGAGACGAGGATGGATGTGGTCACTACCAGAGTGGGTTCAGAGCAATTAAAGGGCCTTACTCAGAGGTTACAAAGAAACAGGAGGCCCAGAGTGGAGTGGGCATGGAGAAGATCCATTGATAAGCTAAAAGAAATTACAATGGGTCCAGTGAGAGTTGGAGTAAGAAAAGAAAGAAAGAGAGAGAGAGAGAGAGAGAGAGAGAGAGAGAGCGAGTGTGTGTGTGTGTGTGTATATAAAAAGACATGCATTATGGAAAGTTTTTTGTTTTGTTTTACAAGCATAGAAGAGGCAAGATGATGACTTATTTTTCTATCAGATCGTGCCTTTCTTTCCTGTACATTTTACTTTAGAATACTGGTGCTCGAATGGTATCTGCTAAAGTTGGATACCACTCGTTTTGTTGGATTTTGGATGCCATTGGATATGATGGCACCCAACCATGGATCAAACACCTCAGAGCCCATGTAGAATCTGATCAAAAGCACAGGATGCAGTTGGACCTGATGGTCGGATATCAACTATCCAAGGTTGGATCCAAAAATCAGACCATCAGATCCAAATATCCTACACTGGATTCCCAATATCTGACTGGGGATCGAATTCCTAACTTGGTTGGATAGAGGTCACATAGCGTGACTATCTACTGAAGGACACTTGGATTACACAGAGCACTATACTATTGGAGCCCCCCTACTTTATAACTAAAATTAAACTCTAAAGCAGACTTCATGTATTTCTGCTGCGTTTTACAGGATCCTTTGAACTGTATGAGCTGACTGAGCATGGAACTAAAGTCTTGGCTTAACTGCCAATGCTACAGTCAAGACCAAGCCTGGGACAATCTTGTTTAAACTTTCCAGCTGAAGAACAGAGTTCTGATAGTAAGCCTAGCAACTAAAGTCTTGGTTTGACCATCAGTGCTACAGTCAAGACCAAGCCTGGGACAATTTTGTTTAAACTTTCCAGCTGAGGAACAGAGTTCTAATAGTAAGCCAAGTCCCCACAGATATTTTTATTAAATACGGCAGAACAGTGCTTGTGTTAGCACCCTGGTCTCTGGTTTGTTGAATTGTGGTTTAAATCCTGGCATATACTGTATATGCTGCACTTACATTTGAGCGTATCTTGAACTATGGCATTAGATTGTCACAACAGCTGTCCATCAAAGGCTGGTAGGTTTTCTTGGCCTGACCAAGATTTAAAGTACACTCATCAAATGCAAACATATAATACAGTACTAATAACATATATATATTTTTTATTTGAATTTTGGTAACTGGGTGTGCCACTGAGACAAGGTCCCCTTTTCAGGGGGCCCAGGGGAGGTAACAAGGGGAGCAAAAGGAACTGTATGAGACACGTAACAAGAACAAGTAAAGGGAGTGTGTGCAGACACTTCTTCAGTGTTAGCATATAAAGCAATTCATTAAAAAGTGCAAATAAACAGTGGATAACAGACAATTAAAGTACAAACAAAATATTAAATCAAACATCAAGTTCATACTGGTGGGGAGTTTCAGTCTCTTCCTAAAGTATGGTAGCTTAGAACTCAGCCTAGAGCATAACAGAAGAGAATATGAGCTGGAGGGTGGGAAGATGGTGGGGAGAGTAGGGGTGAGGGAGAAAGGGAGAAAAGTGGGGAGGCAGTAGAGGCATCACAAATTAGTGACAGCTGCAAGTAGGAGAAGGAAAGAAGATTTCCTTGTAGCATCAAAGTGAGGAGAGAATAATAATACAATTTATTTATAAAGCGCAATTCAACAAATATTAAAAGCTGTACAGGAATTACAACACAAATAAACAATAAAATACCTAAAAAAAATACAGTATTGCAACTTCAACAATCCCCAAAGCATGCTAAATAAATACATTTTAAAGCCGTCTTAAAAGCTCTCCACAGTCAGAAACTCTCTAATCCAGCGAGATAGAAAATTCCACAGGGTCAGGGCTGCATACATAATGCTCCTCGCACCAGAAGTTTTCAGTCCGACCTCGGAACCTCTAGCAATACCTCATTGGCTGGTGGAGAGGTAAGATGGTGCAGTAAGGAACCAGGAGCTCTTGCAAGCCAGGACCCAGTCCGGGTGTGCAGGGCTTATAGGTCAATAAACCGTCCTTGAAGGCGATTCACCACTGAACAGACAGCCAGTGCAGTTTGCAGCACAGGGGTGATATGACTAGTCCAGGAAACCCCAACCAGTAACCTGGCCACAGCATTCTGCACCAGCTGCAAGTGGCGGATATCAACCCCAGAAGCCCTAGGTATAGGGGTTGCAGTAGTCAAGGCAGGAGGTCACAAAGACATTGATCAGCGTTGGAAGATCACGAGGACGGAACAAGGTGCTTAATCCGGGCGATATTCCTCAGACAGAAGAGAGAGGATTTGACTACAACCAACACCTGTGAACAAAGTGTCAGCTCTTCATAAAATATGATGCCCAGATTCTGCACCTGAACAGAGGACACAAGCTGGCTACCCCGAGCCAAAGCCCAGAGTCGAGCCGTGCTCCTGTCCTCTCTATCCCGTGACCTGGATCCACCACCACCACCTCAGTCTTATCAGGGTTCAACCTTAGCCTGCTGGCCCACATCCAGTCCTGGAGCTCTGCAAGGCAGCTATTAAAGACAGACTGTACTATCCTGGTCACGGGCAAAGAGAGGTAGAGCTGGGTATAATCTGCATAACAGGGAAACTGCAGCCCATACCATCTTACAATATCTCCCAACGGCAGCAAATACACCATGAACAACATAGGGGACAGCACTGAGCCCTGTGGAACCCCACATGTCAGTGAGAATGAAGCCAAGGAATAAGTCCCCGACACCACTCTCTGAGTTCTGCCAGTGTGGAAAGATCTAAACCAGCTGAGGACTGTACCTGACAGGCCACAGATGTCTCTCAAGCAGCCCCATGGTCCATGGTGTCAAAGGCTGAAGAGAGATCTAGAAAGATCAAGATTGAATGACACTTTGATCTCTAGCAATCAGGAGATCATTGAGCACCCAAACCAGAGCAGTCTCTAGTCTGTGCCTTTTCTGAAAACGGACTGGAGGAATCAGATGTCATGGATGGTCAATTGATAATCCAACTGAAAAGCAACTACTTTCTCTATCAACTTCCCAATAAAGGGATAGGTTAGAGACTGGTCTGTAGTTGGCAGGGCAGTTTAGGTCAAGAGAAGATTTTAAGGAGCGTGTAACTACTGCCTCCTTTAGGAGTTCGAAATCACCTAACTCTAAAGAGCACCAAACTATCCCTGCCAGGACTGGGCTGATGGCATCTGCACTCCCAAAATGAGGTGTGTAGGGCCGGGTCAAGACTACAGCAAGTAGGGTGCATACTGGACAATCCACACAACATCATAGATTGCTGGCTGGTCAAAGTGATCCCAGGAAGTTAGCATGGTGGAGTCTCATTCGTTATCGAATTAATCAGATAAATCACTCCACCAACTAGGAATGGCCATGCACCATCACCCACAGAATCGAAAAGAGCTATCAATCTGTCAATTCTTTCCGTGTCTGGGCGGGTGAGGTTTCTGTGTTGAGTCAAATTAACCCTTCTGTCAATTCCTTTAAGTTTCAGCTCTGCAACACTCCCCTGGAACCCAAAGACTTTGGTTTCCTGGAAACACCAGAGCGGTCATGGGAATAACGCTGCCAGATCACTAGTTAGCATCGCTTATGGTCGGAACTACGCGTATCTGATCATCTTTGAACCTCCTGCTTTCATTCTTGATTAATGAAAACAATCTTGGCAAATGCTTTCACTTTTGTTCGTCTTAGCCGGTCCAAAATTTCACCTCTAAGCGGCACAAAACAATACCCCAGCAATCCTCTTAATCATAGCTGCCCAGTTCTGAAAACCAACAAAATAGAACAGAGTCCTATTCCATTATTCCTAGCAGAAGCATTCAAGCGACTGGCCTGCTTTGAACACTCTAATTTTTCAAAGTAAAGGAGAAGTGCAGGAGAGTAATTTGTGTAGGAGTTTGTTCCATTTTTGAGGTGCAGCAACATGGAAGGATCTGTTGCCTATGGCTAATCGGGGTTTGAGGATATTTAATATGGAGAGATGAGAGGATCCAAGTGTCCTACAGAAGGATTTCAGTGAGAGGAGATTGGAGAGGATGGGAGGAGAGGAGGAGGTAGATCAGTCAAACACAAAAGTAAAACAAGTGCTGGCCAGCGTGAGGAGGTAGGCATCATCCACCACTGTCTGAACAAATCAGCTCTATGACTCAACTAGCCTAGGGCCAGGAAGTATCCAGGATTTTTGAGAAGGGTAGCATTTTCCTCAGTGGAAGGTAAAGGGGTCCACTGCAAAACTCAGATGAGACTGAAAACACTGCTCTTTGGATTTGTGGGCACTACTGTGTTAAATAACTGGATCTGCTAGAGGCTGAGGACCTGAATCAACTCCCAAACTTACTTCCTCAGTCAACAACATTTGGCATTCCTGCCATTTTACCATGCCAGCTTGGCATTCCATTTCACAGACACAAGAACAGTACAATGTAACATGCTCCAATAATTACCATGGTAATTCAGTAGTTAAATGCTAACAAAACCTTATAATAATTGTACTCATTTAACATTGTTAGACTTCAAAATAACTGGGCAACTGGATAGAAAAACATTACCATCCAGCTAAAGAATGCTCCCAAACTACTGTTCTTAGGACTTTATTTTTAGATAGTGCTGAAGACACTTACTCCAAGTTTTGTAAACTTTGAACCAACTGGGTTTCTGGTCAGGGGACATGCGTGCAAAATTGTTCCACGAACCAGGATCTGCAAAGAAGGCATCAAGAGGTTGCTGAACTCCAGTCACAGAGCTTGACTTCAGTAGTTTACTACCACACTGGACAAAATAAAATATACCTTTTGTTTTGTCTGACATTTGAGCTCTCAGAAAGGGGGGTTATTTATTTATTTGAACAGCAGTTTGGAAAACCTTTGAGCCAGAGGCTCATTTACAAAATACCTTGTCACAGGAAGACATAACACAGTACAACAGTAAATTACTACAGTAATAAGTACAAAAGGGGAAAATACAGCAAGTTGGTACAAGCAGGAGTGATGCATACAATAACAGGATTTAGGCAATCAATAAGCAGCTTAAAAGGTAGTTTGTCATAATGATTGAGTAAAGCTAATACTAATTACAATTACAGCTTCGGGTATTAAGTAGGTGATTCCGTGGGGCGCGTTTTGAAACAGGATATGGGTGGGGCCTCAGAGATGGAAGGGGCAGTGTATTGAACCAGGAGGGGCCCTGTGCTGTAGGCTCTTTGACCGTGTGAGGTCCTAGCCCTGGGAATGGATAGTGAGGATTTCCAGAGGTACCAGTTTGAACTAGTGGTATAGAGCGGTGGATAGAAGGGTCAGTCTGCGGGGATAGCCCAAGGAGGTTTTTTAGTAAGGATACAGGTCTGATATTTGAGGTGTCATCCAGGTCAAGCAAGGGCTTTAGAGTATAGCTGACAGGTGTGTGTGTTAACCTAGGCCCCGTGTAATTGAACCTGCAGGCCTTGTTTAGAATAGTGCAAATTTTATGGAGTGCAGTCTGATCAGTGGCACCATACACTGGCAGCCCATAGTCCACTAGTGACAGGATGGATGAGGTGACTGCAAGTCGAGAGCCTCAGGGGAGGCAGTTTTAAACCGGTGTAAGATGCCTAGTCGGATATTTGCAGCTGTGGCAAGGGCAGATATGTGTCCATGGAAGGAGAGATGGGGTCAAAATGGACCCCAGGTATTTATAGGAGCAAACTTGCTCGAAGTGGGAACACAGACCCAGAGTGAATGAGAAGTTTGAAGTTGCAGGACTTGTTTTGAGGGTGAGCAAAGATCATGGTTTTGTTTTTAAGATTTATCACCAGTCTGTGTTCCTTGAACCAACCCTCAGTTTCATTGAAAGACCTCTGCAGGGAGTCCTGGAGGGCAATAGGGTTACGATCTGTAGTAAAGATGACAGCATCATCAGTCTACAGTAATATGTTACCAGAGCAGGAGCCTGGAAGGGTGTTAAGGTAAAGGGAGAAGAGTAGGGGCCCAGAATGGAGCCCTGGAGAACACCAGAATGGATAGGACAGATGTCTGAGTGAGTCCCATTAATTTTTACAAGCTGTGAGCGGGCAGACAAATAGCTGGCGCACAGGAGACAGGCCCAGTTGCTAAACCGAGAGACTAACGGCATTCAGAAGGAGGGGTGGGAGACAGTGTCGAAAGCTTTAGAGAGGTCTATGAACACAGCACCAGCCAGAGAGCCCATGTCTAAGGAGGAGTGGAGAAAATTGGAAAACTCTAGGAGGGCAGTACTGGAGCCATGGCCAGCACGGAAACCGCAGCTGTTCAGGACAGAGGGCATTGTAGTTGGTGAGGTAGTCAGTGATTTGAGAAGCCACCACCTTTCCAAGGCTTTGGAGAGAGGAGAGAGACTGGAGATAGGCTGGTAGTTTCCAGCCACAGACCTGTCACTGCCTTTAGAATGGGAGTGACTGTGGCGATTTCAGACAGATGGAAATTGCCCCAGGCAGAGGGATCGATTGATGAGGCAGGTGATGGGGTGAGGACCAGGTCTAAAACCAGTTGAAGAATACATGGGTCCAGGTGTCACTGCCCATACTATTACTCCTGAGGGGCACTGACTAGGTGGTCTGAGTTCTTGGGCAGAGACAGGCGGAGGTAAAGCACTGGCGCGCAATGCTTATGGCAGGCGACGGGGTGGAGGGTTGAAAAATCAGTAGGGAGGATAGGGCTAAGATCCGTGAAGGAGGCATTGAGGTAGTTGGCTATAAGGGCTGGGTCTGAGGAGATAGTGTCATTGATGTTGATCTGGGAGGGTGGGGAGTGTGTGCTCCCATTTAACTGTTTGATGTTATCCCAGAAGATTCTGGGATTCCCCAAGAGGCAGTAAGCAAGGACTGATAATGATCAGCCTTGGCCTTTCTGATGGCCCAGGAGCACTTGTTTCTGGTGGCAGCATACATCTGCCTATCACAGGACCGCCTGTTTCAATGGCATGGTGCCAAGGTTATCCCTATGTTTGAGTTGTTGGATCAAGGCTGGGGTTACCCAGGGAGCATTCTGCACTTTGAGTACGGTGGGTTGTCAGTGGGGCAAAGATATCACAGGCTTTATTAAATGTCTGGATAAAGAAGGATAGGCCGTGTCAATGTCAGGTGCAAACTGTATAGGAGGCCAGTCAATTTGGGACAGAAGTTCCTTGAGTTTCTTCAATCCACCAGGTTTCAAAGTCGCCGATGTATGGACTGAGCTAAGGGTTTGGAGACTGTGGATGACCAGTGAAACAGAATGGGGAGTGATCGCTGAGTGAATCAGGGAGGACTTGGACATTGAGGATCCGATTAGGGGCGGTTGGAGAGTACCACATCGAGTAAGGTACTAGTGCCTCTTTTAGAGTTAGTCCTAGTAGGGTGGGTAACAAGTTGCGTCAGGTCTACTGCAGCAAAGAAGTCATGGGCAGAGGAGGAAGAAGGGTTGAGCCAATTGATGTATAAGTAACCCACTAGTATTTGGTCCGGAGGGGGTAGTGAGGAAAGGTACTCCATAAGTGAGGCAATAGCCTGCATTTGGTCCCTAGGGGTATGTATGCAGTAGTCAGATGAGTGGGCCCTTTAATGGGTCAGGGGTCAGTTTCAGTGTAAGCGCCTGGGCCCTGGAGTCAAGGACAGGTGCAGGTAGGGCAAGTCCAGTGACAGATTCTTTGATGTAAATAGCACAGCACCACCCAGTCTCCCAGCCGGTCAGTCTGGAAGAGGGAGAAACGGGGAGGAGACTGAGGAGTCTGGGGTGGATTGGTCAGCCAGGTCTCAACCAGTGCGATGACATCTGGGTTAATAGATGTGACCAGGCATTGTAGGGAGTCAAGTTTTTCGGAGGCTACAGATATTCATAGAGACTACATTTAAACCAGGGGCCAATGGAAGAGCTCTTGAGAACTGGGCCAGGGTTGGGGTGAATGTTCCCTGATAGGAGGAGTAGCATAACTAACACCCTGGCAGGTGGTGGCGAAAGGTATTCTATGACCGACCTTGGGGGGAGGGAGTTTTAGGGTGCAGGAGGTGGGCAGGGTAGTACAGGATGGGAAAGCAAGAATGAGAAGACTCCGTGAGTGTTAGAGAGGAGGCGTGGGGAAGCTGGAGGGTAAGCAGGGAGGCCGAGATACCCAGTGGTCCCAAGGAGGCGTGAGAGCAGGCTCGAGAGCACAGTGGGGTGGGGTGCCAGAGCACAGAGGGAGCAATGTGACAGGCATGTGGGCAATTGCACTGAGATGGATGGGTAAGATAGTGGCAGCAGGTACAAGCAGAGCATGAGGCAGGACCAGTGGAGTGTGGTGAGCATAGTCCTGGAGAGTTAGTCCTGGAGAGCTATGGAGTAAATGGTAAGTGGAGGAAAGAAGTGGAGGAGTAAGGGCTACTTTGGTGCAGCGGTAGCGACACTGCCTCGGGATAGAGGGTACCAGGTTCAGTACTAACCCAGGGTATTGGGAAAAGAACCTGGATGGGATCCAAAGAATTCAGAGGCAGCGTGCCAGGTAGTCAGAGGTTGGCCTGAAAAAGGGTGCTCGATGGCGACTCCTAGTGGATAGTGGTAGTGGGAGGAGTTGGAGTAGGCCCAGGGGCAGTGGAGCTATCAAGCAGGAGGTTATGAGAGAGAGCACTGAGTTCCTCTAGTGGCCAGCAGGTATAACCTGCAAATGGGAAAGTGGGGAGATAGGTTTTGGCAACAGGAAGTGCTGTCATAGGGGTGGATCCATAAATGGCCGCCACCCTGGCACTGCTGTGCACTTGTATCCATATTTGTACTTGGCAGCAACATTCATGATTATTTGGATTTGAATAGTTCCTCATAGAGGATCAGGGACCTGTAAACACTTCTTTCCCTTTCCTATTATATTAAACACCATAACCAACAGTAGAGGCCCCAGCCCACACTTACCTTATTTTTATGTCCCTGGCTGCTTCCTGTGCCTTTGTGATTCTGTTCTCTTTGGTCATTTCTGCATGGAGGACAGCAATGGGGCTTGGTTTGGTATTTTCAGAAACAAATTTGCCCTTACTCTGCAGGGGCACATATGTGTGCCTTCACCACCCCATCATCTCTGCCCCACAGTAAGGTGTGGGGTAGAAGTCTTGCTCAGGCAGGTGGCATAACCAAATCTCTCAGGAAGCTAGCCAGGGAGGTGGTGCTAGAGTAAGTCTTCGGCAGGGCTTACTTAAGGTCATCCAATCACAAAGGATGGCTCCTACAGACTAATGGATGAATCACTCACTGTGAAACAAGCCTCCCCAACAACGCATTTTACAATAAGGGTTTAGCAATAAAGGACCAGACCGATACCATGGGGCAGGGGGAGTGCTGGAATGTGCCAAATCAAATGTCTGCTGAATAGCAGAGGTATTCAAGATCAGTCTGAAGCATAATTACCCCCGCATACAGCATATTCAGCATCTGACTCAGTGCACACAAAATTGCATACTGCACTATGATAAAAGTATAGTGGTTTTTATTCAACAACTTTAACATATTGCTTTTGAATGTGCGTAATGACAAGACTGTAACTGTAGGTGCAAGATATCTAGCCTGCTTACCTGATACTGACTAGTCAAAATCAAGCTAGTCAACAACAGGTCACTTCCATAAAGTTATGTCAAGTCACTCAAAGTAGGCAACACCAAAGGCTGATTTAGATGAAATTTCTGACACCACCACAAGTTAGTATGTGTGCCGAGGACAACCGCTGTCCTTTTGAAATACTGTGAATGGAGGATTAGTCAGCAGGGCCTGCTGCTCTGAAACTCTACCAGCTGATGCAACAGCCACAAGGAAGATTGTTATTCACATACCTCTGCTCATATTTTAATTTGTGTGAAAAAACTGGTGACTGGGAAAGGCATGCTGAGCCAAGGCTCATCTCTAGGTGTGACCTGGGGGTTGGGAGCAAGGGATGCACAATATATACCAGCGCCACTGTTTTGCAGCTACAATAAAGTGCACTCAGAGATATGGTTAATACAGGAGTAACTGCAGTAATAAGGGCAAAATAAGCAAACAAGGCATAAACAACAAATGGCGTTTCAACCACACTTCCACTGAGGTCTGAGGCAATTGAGTGCAGGCTCAAATGGTGGGTGGCGACTTACTAAGCACCGAATGTTGGTCTCAGTCACTTTTGTTATTGGAGGCCTTGAATGAAGAACTCCCTATGAACTTGCCTAAACAGGTCTGTAGCTGTGCAGGAACTGCAGAAACATGATGTAATCTCCAGTGACAATTACTCCAATATGATTACTGGTCACATAATTGAATACACTGTTTTCAAGCTCTTTTAGACTCTATAATATGTAATACACAAGTAATAATGCACATACATGTATTTAATGCCAGCAAAGGTGGTGTTCTAGATCTGCAACAAGCGGATACTCCAGAAGGGTGCAGAAAATGAAGAGGGACATGGAGAAGCTTGAAAGATGGTCAGAGATGTGGCAACTGAGGTTCAATGCAAAAAGTGCAAGATAATGCACCTGGGTAGGGGAACCCTGGGAGGGCTATAGGATGGGGGTGCTGACTGTTACCAAGAAGAAAGGGACCTAGGGGTTATCATATCTGATGACCTTAAGGTATCAAAGCAGTGTGCAAAGGCTGCAGGGAGGGCCAGTGGCATGCTGGGGTGCATAGGCAGAGCATTACTAGCAGGAGACAGGTGGTGTTGATGCCATTATATAAAACACTGGTAAGGCCTCACCTGGAGTACTGCATGCAGTACTGGAGACCACACATGCATAAGGACATAGACAGGGTGGAGGGCTATTCAGAGAAGGCGACAAAGATGGTGCATAGCTTGCATCACAAAACATATGAGGAGACTAAGAGTCCTCAATATGTACTCACTGGAGGAGAGGAGAGAAAGTGGGGAAAATGATGGAAACTTTCAAGTATCTCAAGGGCATATACAATGTGCAGGTGGGGAATCTCTTCCAATGTAGAAAATATATCAGAACGAGGACACAATATGAAATTGGAGGGTAGATTAAGAGGTAACATGAGGAAGTTTTCTACACAGAGAGGTGGTGGATGCTTGGAACAGTCTGCCACAAGAGTGGTGGGGCAAGCACAGTGGAGGGGTTTAAACATGCTTGGGAAAGGCACAAGGGAACACTGGGTGGGAGGGATGGTTGATAAGCCATTGATCACTTAGGGTCAGTGACTGCATACAAGTTTAGGGCTTATGGGCAGACTAGATGGGCCTAGCCCGGTCCTTATCATTGACAATTTCTATGTAACTATGTGCTAGGGCACAAGCAAATCCAAGTGTCCGCTTGGGAGCCAGCACAGAAGCCCACGAGTAGAACGCTTATGCAGACATCACTGAAATATTAAAAGTGTTTTGATAAAAAACAATATTGTTGTTGTCACCCATGTGCTCAGAGAATTTTACAATTTTTGGGATGTGGTGCTCAAAAGAATTTGTACGTTTTTTGGATTTGGGGAAGAGTGGGAGCAGCAAGGGAGCACCAGAAGTATTTCTGCTTTTAGGCACCATTGGTCTAAAACCAATCCTGCCTTTCAAATTGTATTTTGAGTTATAAAATCATCTCCAGCTATGTTGTACACATGAAACAGCCATCACTGTATACCACTGATATCTCAACAAAACCACTCCAGTCTACAGTATCTCTTCCAATAAAGAAGGAATAAATGAAAGTGACGTGACTTGCCATAACTGTTGATCTTCCTGAATATCTTCTCCCATAGACCACCACTAATGAGTCTGTACCAGAGGTGCTATAATCCCATAGGAGCTAGAACTTTTCTGGAGGCTGGTGGCATGAGTAGGCCCACGTGCACATCACCACACGTCTGCTGCACCAGTCCCAAACTGCCTCAGTACCTTTTTTGTTTTTTTGTTAATGAGAGGGTGAGCAGCATGAACCTGATGAGTAACCTTGCATTAACCTAAGGGCATAAGACAGTCCTGGTGGCCTGTGTAAGAAGAGCCACTAAACCCAGTAACATAGTATCCTCAAAACAAACCAAGTGAAAAGGGGTGAAGACCAACACAACAATACTGGAGTGAGTCCAGGGATGGCAGACCAGTGTGGTAATCTATGGAGAAGATATTCAGGAGGATCAACAGTTATGGTAAGTATGTAACTTCGTATCTTCAGAATCAATCTCATAGATTCCCATTAATGGGTCAAGTACCAAACTGGAAAGTCCCTCAGACAGAGGAGGTTGGAGCTCAGGGCTCAATCAGGATAGTAATTTATTCAAATTTTCTTGCCAAAGGTGGCATGCTGCCTGGCATGAACATCCAAGGCATAGTGCTTTAAATATGCAGGCAGGAGGGATGGCGAGGGAGACCTGTGCTGGAGGGTCCCCCATGCATTTCACCGCAGCCTAATTCCAGTCAAGATGCCGCTTGAGATGCAAGCTCGGCTTGGGCCTCCTCGGTGGACACACCTGGACTCAAATTTTGTTCACTGGGACAGAAGAGATGCCCTCGCTGGTGCAGGAGACCCTAAAACGCCTATCTTAAACCCTTTCCCTTTGTTCCAACCTTGTGGTGTGCCCTGCCAAGATCTTGAGAGCACCGGGGATTTTAAAATTGGTGCAGTTTTCCTTCTCAACTGGGACTTCGCTGATTGGCCATTTCCACCACTGACCTCACGAGCCCTCCTGCCTTAAGGAGGCGCTCGAACCTGGGACATCGCAGATGGAGGGTGCGAGGGAGACCTGTGCTGGAGGGTCCCAGCTTTCATCCGCATGGCCTAATTCCGAGTCGAGGTGCGGCGAGGCGCAAGCTCGGCCAGGCCTCCTCAGGGGACACACCTTGGCTCAATTTTCCACCCTCCCACCCACCCGTTCCTGCTCCCATTAAATCCTCGCTTGCCCACCACCGGCCTTGCTGTACCCTATCAGCTCGCAGGGGGCGGGCTGTAATGAAACTGCCTTATCACTGCCAAAGTATTGTAATATGATCTGTTGTGCTCTCTTTTCCCTAGCTACAGGAACTTTGACCTAGCCTACCTTGCACTACTCTGTGATACTTGCCACTGTTATCTGACCTGTTAGACTGTCTCCTTTAGCCCTGCTAATTGCCTAGGTCTGCCTGGTCTTGCTCCTCTCCATGACACTTGTCACTGTCAGACTACCGAGAGAACTGTATTGAATTTTTGCTAACTGCCAAGGTCTTCCTAGCTTTGCTCCTTTCCATGACACTTACCACTGTCAGACTGATGAGATAACTGTATTGTAATTTTATTACTGAGTGCATTGCCCTTATCTTACACAGGCCACAGCTGTTATACTGCCTTATATTCTCTCGGACCCGCATCCCCTGCCTTTAGTGGCCCCTCCTCAATACTGTGTGAACTGGTTGGTTTACCCACTACCCTTCACACTTGACCCTAGTTCCTCACTGGTTCATCCTCCTCTTTTCCCCTCAGGTGCCCCTACTCACGCATCCCCCTAGCGTGGGGATCCCGTGAACAACTTGGCCCCACCTCAAAATGGAGTCTCCCAAAGGCCCCCAGAAACACTGCCTCTCCTCCTGCCCGCAATCCTGCTGTTCTCCTCCTGGGACTGGTGTCCCTTTATATTACAACTGCCCCTGGCAAGGTGGTGACATGAATGGTCTCCCCTTGAGTGAATAGACTACACCTTCTCTAATCTCTGGCTGATGCTGTGAGTTCCTGCTATCCCACAAGTAGACTGGTACCAGGACTCACACTGTATCATACCAGGGTCAGGTGACGGCTAGCCCGTAAGCCCTTGACCAGGTGTTCCTCCCCAGAGGACACCTCCTGTGATTTTCCTACTGATCCTAGCCTTGGCTGGAGGCATTGAACCCAACCCTGGCCCCATAACCTGGCCTCTGAAATTCCTCTGGAATGGCAGCTGGGCAAGGGTTGAAAGTGGCTCATCTTAACATTTGGAGTCTACTTCCCAACCTGGATGAGCTCGTCGCCTGGGTCTCACTCCTATAAAGCCTGACATCCTTGACATAATGGAGACCTGGCTCAAACCCTCGATTCCTGACTCAGCCTGTGGGCTACAGGATATGAGCTCCTACAGCTGGACAGGAGTGGGAAAAGAGGGTGGAGGCATCCTGATATACTACAGGAGCCACCTTAAAGTACCTCTGGTGAATCACCAACCATCGTTGCTGTCTCCTGTGAGGCTGCTTCACACCGTGCTCCTACCGTAGCATAAAGAAATTACATGTGGTGTGCACCTATAACCCCCTAAGGGAGGGCTCAGGGCCTCAGCCACCTCCTGGACACTATTGGTCACAGTACTGGCGACAACAAACTCCTAATCCTGGGTGATGTGAACCTAAACTGGGCCGGAGGAAGCGTTAAGCAGTTCGAGGTTCCTGCTTGCCACCTACACCCTGACACAACTCGTACAGAAGCCTACCCAGCGGTGGCTACGGATCCTCCAGCTCCCTACTGGACTGGATCTGTCTAACCGCCCTGACAGGATCTCCTCTGTAGGGACCCTATCAGACTCCATCTCAGACCACTCCCGGTCTTCTGTGTATGGAAAATCCCTCCTAAAGGTTCCTCACAAAATCATCCACATCGAAACTTCATCAGGTTTGATCCGGATGTGTTCATGGAGGAACTAAGGCTCATGGACTGGTCAGAGGTGTACAGTGCTCGTCCTCCACTGCCGTAATTCTGTTTCTCAACTCATTCGGGAGCTGCAAGACAGGCATGCCCCATATCATAAGATGGAGGGTCAGGGGTCAGCCACAAGTGGCTGCCTTCTTCCCTTATCTTGACGAGGGATAAGTGCTGGGCCCACTTCAAATGCTCCCCTGACCAGACCCTGCTACAACAATACAGAAAACTCGGAAATGAGTGTAAAAAGCCATCAGGGTGGCCAAAAGCAATTTCTGTAAGACTGCTCTTCTCAGTTCAGCTAACGACCCTCAAAAGTTCTTGAGTAATATCAAAACCCTGGTGGCGGTCACTCCAACTCTGTTACCGACATGATTATTGGAGGAGCTTCCTGCAACAATCCTTTACGATTGCAAATGCTCTCAACTCCCACTTCACTGACCTATCTGCCATCTCCCCACATATCTCTATGGCCAGGGCAAAAACTTCCCTGTACCCACAGACTGGCAGGGCCGACCCTCCCAGACCTCCCTTCCTCCTAAAGGCGGTGTCAGAAAATGAGGTGTTGTCTCTTCTCTGGCCTCTCCCAGTATGCCAGTCCTGGCCTAGACAACCTGGAGCTCAGGCTTCTCAAACTTGGTGCCCCTATATTGCCTCCCGGTGGCCCACATCTTTAACCTGTCCCTTGCCAGTGGGGAGATTCCAGATATCTGGAAGGTAGCCAGGGTTGTCCCGTGCTAAAGCAGGGCAACCCTAAAGTCCCCGACAACTACGGACGATCGCCATCCTTTCAGCCATCAGCAAGCTCCTTGAAAAGGTTAAACATAAGAATTTGGCGGCAGATAAGGACCACTTGGCCCACCTAGTCTGCCCATTTCCTACCTAACAGATAAGCTGCAGATCCTAGTTAACCAACAGCTTACTTCCTCCTACCCCACTAGGACTGCCTTATTGTTGTAGGTTAGATTAGGTTGTAGCTTAGGTTGTAACTAAACAACTCTTGGAGTATATCAAACCCACAAACTGCAGTCTCCGCCTGCATGGCTTTTGCAAAGGGCACAGCACAACCACGGCACTGATCTCTGTCTCTTCCAGTATCAGAGCAGCCATAGACCAGGGTAAACTCTCTGGAGCAGTGTTTATTGACTTATCCAAAGCCTTTGACCTTGTTGACCATGACCTGCTTTGCACTCAGATGAGGTCCCTTGGCTTGTCCCCCAGTCCTGAAATGGGTAACTGACTACCTGCATGGTGAGTACAGTTAACCAAATTCAATGAATCCTCTCTGATCCCCTGCCAGTGACCTCTGGCATCCCCAGGGCTCTGTACTGGTACCCTTTCTCTTTTCTCTGTTTATTAACAATCTCCCAGATGTAGTTGCCAGATATAGGGTCACCCTGTGCGTGGATGACCTGGTCCTCCTGGCCCACTCCGAGCACAGCCACCCTAAATCTCCACTTATCTGAGGACTTCAAGAATATTCAGGCTTGGCTCACCAAACAGAAGCTGGTTCTCAACCGAGAAAAAAAGGCACAAGCCATGCTATTCCGCTCATCAGCCAAAATACATGCCTCTCAGTCCCTCTGCAAATTGACTGTGCAGACAGTGCCCCTTCACACCAAGCTTCCATCAAATATGTGGTGTGACATGACCCCCAAATAGACCTGAGGTCACAGCCTCAATGTCATAAGGAGTAAACTGTAAGCTGGGGCTGGCCTATAGGGCCAAACACAACCTCACCTGCTGCTCACCTGGTCTCGCCAGAGAGTGTTACTCCCTTCCCTAAGCTATGGTCTCCACCTGTTGCTGCATACCTCAAAGTCCTTCTCACTAGACAGTACACGACATACAACAACATCTGCCGTTTCGCTCTGACCACCCCGCCTCACCCATCACATGAACTCTATGATAAACTAGGCTGGCTATCACCGACCAATCATCTAAACTTTGGTATAGGGTGCCATGTGAGCAAAGTGATCAGCACCAGCACCCCGGGATTGGTTCAGCTCCTCTTCCCAGCTGACCACTCTTGCTACCACCTAAGGCCTCAGAGCCCAGGGATACTAAATGTACCCTCTACCTGCACCCTTATGGGTGACAAGAACTACGCAGCACATGCTGCTAGGCTCTGGAACTCCTTCCCGAGCAGGTCTGCACCGCCCCTTCCCACAAGCGCCGGACCTCCTGTGGGAGCACCTTAAGTTGGCCTCACATTGTGAATGCCTAAAGCCTCCCTAACTCAAAGCACTGGGCACTGATTCCTGTGGCACTCTACTCCGGAACTACAATTAAACTAAATCAAATTGGTTCGATTTCCTGTCCAACTCTCCTTCTGCACCTCTTTATGCTTCAGATAGTCAATGTTGTTCAATGCCAACTCACTATGTATTCTATAATCACTGTCTTACTCTACCTGCACTGTATATTGCCTGCTGTTTTGTCGACTCAATGTACCTAACCACAAAGTGTATATGTACTTGTTTCAACTAATATGATCGTAGTTGATCACCTAATTTATGCTGTATTAATGTACCCTGTAATACCTGTTTGTACTCTCCAGTCGTTCCTGAAAATAGGCATATAACTTGTCTAGTATACTTACCCAATTAACAAAGCTAAATAAATAAAATATATCAATAAAAGATTAACCATAAAGGTATGCACTGTGCTCCAAAATGCAGCTCTGTAAATTTCTCTAACAGGAAGAAGTGCATCTCTGCCAGGGAAGTGGCAACTGATCTGGCGGAGTAGGCATGCACTGTACCTTGCTCTAAAGTTTAACCTGAGCCATAACAGAGCAGTGGTGAACACAGTTTACAATCCAGGTAGAAATGCACTTAATAGTGACAGACTGTCCTTTTCATAGAAACAGAATGTGATGGCAGATGAGGGCTACTGGGTCCACCCAGTCTGCCCATTTTGTAACACTAATTTTTTGCTGCAGACCCTACTTGATCTGTGGCACAATCTCTCCCCATTACCTGTATGATACCCTTGTACCTGCCCCAAGCATTTTGGACCCCACCACTGTTTTAGCCCCCACCACCTCTACTGGAAGACTGTTTTGGGCAGCCAACACCCTTTCTGTGAAGAAGTCTTTCTTCACATCCCTCCTAATTTAACCCCCTGCAGTTTCATAGCATGCCCCTTGTTTTAAAGCACCTTTTTCTCTAAAAGATATCCTCTCCTGTACCTTATTAACCCCGTGAAGTATTTAAAGGTTTCTATCATATCCCCTCTCCCTCCTTTCCTCCAAGGTATACATGTTTAACTCCTTTAGCCTTTCCTTGAGCATCTGATGCAGAACACACACCATTTTGGTAGCCCTCCTTTAGACCACTTCTGCTCTATCTCTTTCTTGAGATGCAGTCTCCAGAACTGGACACAGTACTCAAGATGGGGTCTGAGCAATGACATATATAGGGGCAGCACCACCTTCCTCTTCCTGCTGGTGATACCCTTTCCTATGACCCCAGCGCTCCACTAGCCCTTCTGACTGCCTTGTCACACAGCCTGGCCACCTTAAGGTCACCGATATGGTACCCCAGGTCTCTTTCCTGCATTGTCTTCGTCAGTATCACTCCACTAATTTGGTACTCCAGCGTCAGGGTTTCTGTGGCCCAAGAGCATTATTTTACACTTTTTTGTGTTAAAACCCAGCTGCCATACCCTTGATCATTCTTCCGGTCTTTTCAGATCCCTGCTCATCCTTTCCACACCCCTGGACTGTCCATGCTGTTGCATAGCTTGCTGTCACATGCACAGAGGCAGACCTTCCCTTCTAGTTCCTCTGCTATGTCACTTATAAATACATTGAAGAGGAACAGTCCCAAATGACTGATCCCTGAGGTACACCACTGGTCACCCCCGTTCTTTGGAGCTACTCCATTTATCACCACCCTATGTGTCCTATCTGCTAACCAGTTTCTTACTAAAGTTACCACCATATTACCCACCCCAAGTTACCCAACTTGCCTAGCAGTCTTCTATGTGGAGCAGTGTTGAAAGCCTTGCTGAAATCCAGATAGGCCAAGTCCACCCTCCTCACTGATCCAGCTCCTTGGCCACCCAGTCAAAGAAATCTATCAGATTTGTTTGGCTTGCCCTACCCTCTTTTCGATTAGGGTTGAGAAAGGCAAAGTCCTTAGTCCTGTACAAGTAAAACCTAAGAACTCTCTTAATAACCAGTGAGTGGAAAGTTATTTCTTCCTCATTCTGGAAGTTAGCAAAGTAGGTAGGCAGGATTATAGCTTGATTAAGATGGATCTCTGACACCACCTTAGGTAGAAACTTGTGATGTGTATGAGAACTACCTTATCTTTTTTTTTTTTTTTTTTTTGCTTCTTTATCCCTCCTTACTACCTCCGGAGCCCCCTCCTTCCGTCCGCTCATGTCTCCTTGCCTACCTTGGGGATCTGCCCCTAGAGTGCCCATCCTCCTCTCCTTGCACAGTGGGGTCTCTCCTGCAGGTGGTCCGGGTGGACTTAGGGCGGCCTTCATCTGGGGCTGCGGAGGGGTTTTCATTTTCTCCCCTTATGTCCCCTACCCCTAGGGCGTGAGCGCGCTTGGGACGTCGTCCCGAGAGAGATGGTGTGCTGGCCTGCATCCAGAGCCCTCATCGTCGTAGCGTCCCCCTCCCTGACTCCGTTGGCGGGCGCCTCCATCCCTCTGTGTCGGTGCTTCCACCGGCTATGGGAGAGTGATGTAGAAGCAGGAGCGTTCATGGTTCCCACCCTGAGGAGGAGAGCATCCATTGGGCGCTCGATCCTCCCTCTCCCTGCTGACCCCGGCCACCCGAGTCCATTTCCGAACCGGTCGCCGGTAGCGCGAGTGTGGCATCCAGTGCCTCAACCCTCAGCACCACTGGGCCGGCTAGAACTACCTTATCTTTATGGAGCGCAGTATACAGAGGATCTGTGACCAAAGCATGGATTTCAGACACTCTGCATGCAGAGGTGACAGCCACCAAAATGCTGCTTTCCAAGTTAGAAACTTCAAGCAACAAGTCACAGTAGGCAAAGGGTTTGGGAGTGAGCATATCCAGCACAAGATTGATATTGCGAGGAGCCACCAGTTTCAGAAGGTAGGCCTTGTGTGCAGAATACCCCAGAGGAACCTCTTAAACAGTGCCAGCTGTGCCAAGGAGAGAGGTGCCCACAGCTTTGTAGTATGCTGATATAACACATGGGTGGAACTTAACTGTGGAATACTGCTGGCCAGCATCAGAGAGGTTCAGAAGTACTCCAAAACCTTTTCAGGTGGACACCCAAAAGGTTCACAGGGGAGGGTCTGGAGCACCAGATGGAAAATCTTTACACTTGGCTGTGTAGGTGTACATGTAGCTAAAAGTATTCCAGGGGCTCTCTGAAATACCTTGAACCTGTTCACTTCCGCCTCTTCAGGGGCCAGGCCTGAAAAGCCGAGCGTGCAGGTTGGAATGGACTAGCTAACCCTGAGTCAGTAAGTCTGTCCTGAGTGGCAAAACCCTCTGTTTGCTGACAAACTCAGTTTAACAAAGGAAACCATATTTGCCAAGGTCAGCAGGTGGCCACTAGGATTATCTTCCCAGTGCCTAGGGCCACTCGGGTAGAGGCGGACGTGGCTGGAATCCTCAAATCCAATGCGGGACGAGAAGGGGAGCAGACTGAGGCAGCCAAGAAAATAAGGTTGAAAAATCAGTAGCTGTAAAAAAATATCTTCTCCATTCCCCATGCCTCCAATTTGAACAACACTCTGTGGATCAGAGGAATTGGAGGAATGTATACAGAAACAGATTTTGCCATGGCAGTCTGAATGCAACCTGACAGAAAACGCTATGTCTTGGACTTCTGCAGCAGAATCGAGGCAGTCTGGCATTGAGTGGAGATGCAAGAAGGTCCACATCTGGGTGACCCCTCATCAAATAGTGATCTCAGGACATCTGCTATTAGTGACCACTTGTGAGAATCTACCTGTTAGACATAACTCATCTGCTACAATGTTCTGGGCTCATGGCAAATAGATTGCATGGGCAAGATCCCCTGCTTCAAGCACCATTCCCCAATCTCACTGCCTCCTACTGAAAGGGTAAGAGTGTGCTCTTGCTTGCTTGTTGAATTGGGGAGGCATGCCCTGATTTATGTGGTATCAGGAAGTAGTGGAAGTAGAACCCTGTGATAGCGTATGGTGGAATGTTGTTCTCACGCGAAATCCAGCATTACAAAAAAACGCTGTTCAACCACACGCACTTAAATGAATGGAATGCTGTTCTGACCGTAGAGTGCAGAACAGCATTTTATTCATTAGAATAAACTCGAGCCGGCATCAACAGAAAACAGCACAGTCCAATATAACCGAAACATACAGAGAATGACCGCGGTGGTTCATAGACAAGATAACAGTTAATGGGAAGCTGGATCAACTAGATTTTGATCCATAAAAAGTGTCACACTTACATTTTTTGCCTCGGGACAGGTATTTTACTCAGCTAAGCAAGAGGTCTGTCCACCATGTTTCTTTTTTCTCCCACCCACAGCAGGCGGCAACCAGTGGGCATGTGCACTGCTACGTTAGGGGCGCCCAGTGCCTAGCAACCACTCAACTCCATCTCTAGCTAGGGGAGACAACAATTTCAGTATGGACAATTTAAATACCGTTGTAAAGCCTAAAAATGTTTTAAAATAATTCGAGGGCACCATACACTATAAAAAATACCAGCTGGGTAACAAAATAAGAAAGTTAATTAAAAAAAAAAGGAAAATATTCCAAAAACTAAGAGATTAAATACTGTTGAGTTACAGAACAAACTTAAAGTAATTAATAGAAATATCAAAAGAACGATTAAAAGAGCCAAGCAAAACATGGAATTACATCTGGCTTCCAAGATTCAGGATAACTACAAATAATTTTATAGTTATATAGGTTCCTTAAAAGGTGGTAATCATACAATAGGGTCTTTAAAACAGATGCAGGTACATTAACTGAAGATGAGGACATAGCTGAAACATTAAACAATTATTTCCTCGGTGTTTTCAAACAAAATGTTTCTGAGTCATTACAGTTGGATTTGACTAAATCTCATTACTCCCCATTCAGCACTTCAGAAGTCATGGATACAATTAACTCACTAAAACTAACAGTTCACCAGGTCCTGATGAAATTACACAGAGACTTATTCAGGAATTGTCTTTAGTACTTATAAATCCACTAACCTATCTTTATAACAAATCACTACAAGATGGTGCGGCACTAAAATCCTGGCATTTAGCGGTATAGACCGATTAGTCTTACATCTGTTATAGGAAAAATAATGGAGAAATTACTACAAAAACATATTAAAGATCATTTTGAAATCTAAGGGTTTAATTGATGTAACCCAACATGGATTTGTTACTAGGCGATCATGCTTATCCAATCAATTAAATTTCTTTGAACCCATTGGTCAAGCACTGGATATAGGAATTCCTAGTGATGTAATATGTCTTGATTTAGCTAAGGCATTCGATAAAGTTTTGCATTCTGTCTTAATAAAGTAACTTAAAAATCGAATTATTGCCTAACATAATATGTTGGATTAGTTCCTGGTTGGAGAATAGACAACAAATGGTTTGCAGTAAAAGGCAATTATTCATCCTGGGTTGTGTAACTAGTGAGTGCGTCCCAGGGCTCAGTATTGGCCCCACCCTATTTAATGTTTTAGTAGCATCAATGCCTATTAGAGACAGAGTTTGGCTTGCAAAGTATGCTGACAATTGCAAGCTGGGAGTCATATAACATCTATAAGTGATAAAATTAATATACAGGAACAATTATATCAATTATCGAAGTGGGGCATAAGATGCAGATGCAATTTAATGTTGAAAAATGCAAAGTAATGCACATTGAAAGGAACAATCAGAGTTAACATTTACAAATTAGGATATACATTTTACAGGTTGTTACAGAAGAAAAGATCTCAGAACCATAATAACAAACGTTTTTAAATTTGATAGCAATACTATTCTAAGGTTAAAACATGTCACAAAATAACAAACTGCATATTGACAAATATAAAAAGTAGGAATCAGAGTTAATACATTATATTCCAGTCTTATGCGCCTATCTTGAATATAATTCACAATTTAGCACACCGTATTCTATGAGAAGTTGTAAACTTATTGAAGGTGTCCAAAGAAAATACACTAAAGGTTAAAATCTTGTGAGGCCCAGGATTACTGTACATGATTAAAACAATTACAGATATTCAAGTCGTGGTATGAGGCAAATCTGAGAAGACTTGTGTTTAACATACAAGGTACTAAAGGATGGATATTTGGGTGCTACTATAGGCATTACCTTGAATAATAATATAGTGTATGGTAGAACACTGTTGAGCACGGAAATCCATGCTCCCAACAGCGTTGTTGTGCTTGCCTCAGTCGTCACTATCTTGTTGTGCTGCACAGAGTACGTCACCGTGCAGCACAACAAGATCAAACGCATTAGCACATGCGCAATTGGTGCCCACGGGCGATGTGGAAGTCGGCGACTGCTACACTTCCCAAAGTAAGCCTTATTTTTAAGAGGTAGACTTGTTTGGGGGATCACAGGCGCTGATTATGCTTGCCCATACACTATAAAATATTGTGTATAAACAAGCATACACAAACAAGGCAGTTGTTAGATCGAGGTTTCCGTGGTAACGGACCTCTCGAGCTATGCTCCGGAGGTCTCTGGTTACCATGGACACCTCTCAATCACAACTGCCTTGTTGTGTGCTTACTCATACACAATCCTCTATATTATCAACACTAGGAATAACGGTATTAGACTTATTGGTGATTCCATAAAACTACTAAGAAAAGCAAATACTTCACTCAAAGGATAGCTGAATTATGGAATAGTCTACCAAAATATGTTGTTACTAGTCCAACATTGGACACTTTTAAAAGTGTTTAGATGCGTATATGGGGAATAAGAAATATATTTACCACCATTAAATCAGGTGGCGAGTTCTTAAGAGGGCCTTGGCCTACTGAACTTGTTTCTCTTCTATGATTCTGTGATTCTACGGTAATCCCGCACAGAACCAGTGTGTTCTGCCACCTCGGAATCGATTCGAGGACCTCTTAAGCACCAGCTCTTGAGGACTAAGGGAATCAGACCTCTGTGGCAGAACACACTGGTTCTACACATAGGTTACCAGCCAGTATTCTCTATTTCTTTTCTGACTGTGGCACTATTTCCACTGCGCTGTTTCTTGGAAGTCCTGCAATCTCCTGTGCCAAAAGCTTCGATATGTGAGCTGAAAAGGGAGTTGCCTTCTAGAAGGATTGTGTTTGTGTTTGTGTGTGTGTATGTGTGTGTGTGTGTGTGTGTGGGGGTGTTCCAACAATTTCAGGCATTAGCCTTTCTGGATGAACCTTGGAACCCATTTGTCCATCAAGATGGAGTCCCACTGATGATAAAACTGGGTTAGAGTCCCCCTAGCGGAGTGGTCCACCTCGGGCAGTTGAAGTGGACCTGAGGCTGAAGCTTCAGATGGTGGCACTGAAAACTTTTGGCACATATGCCTTCAGCTACACTTTTTCTGGGCTTGGGAGGGTAGAATTTATAATTTTGGCTCCCCTACCACATCACAAAAGAACTGCTTGTCGTGAAAAGGCTGCTTCCTTTACCCTTTGTGGTTTACAGGGGAGCCAGACTAAGTCTCTGGCAGAGGCCCTGCTAGACAAGGAGGCATAACAAGGGATGCTGCTAGCTTTTAAACAAGGTATTGAATCTTTACAGACACCACCTTAGAGCCTCTATGGATGCCTCTGATGCAGCAGCTCGCTCCTCGGCTGCACGTATAATCTGCATCATATGGCATTTCTGTCTGTGGACTGCTGGCTTTTCCCCACATCCAGCAACAGATCATGAATAAGCCCTTTGATGGCACATATCTGGTTGGACAGCAGGTGGAACAGTCTCTTAAAAAGTCTAACAAAATGAGAACCTTCTGATTTCATTAGACTCTCTAAGCTGGTGGTTGTTAGATTCAACACCTTGTTTAAAAGCTAGCAGCATCTCTTGTTTTGCCTCTCGTCTGGCAGAGCCTCTGCCAGAGACTTAAGCTTGCACCCGAGTGCATATATATGTGTTGTAGAGTTGGCCCTGGTAATTAGCTATCCTCATATGAGGGGTAGCCAAGGCATAGACCCACTTGCCCATGGTATAGAGACTCCTTGTAGTGGGGCTCAAGTGACCTCCTTGGGCACTATGGCTTTGTCATTCTCAACCAGAATAATAATCGCATCACTATTGGATGACTGAAATACAGGCTTAGTTTTAGGCACCATGTTTCACATTTGTCTCCAGGGCCAGCTGAATGGGAGGAACTAGAGACTGGGATATTAGACCCGTTTAGAAACTGCATTTGGAGGCAACTAGCATGGTCTATGGCTGCTGGCTCAAAATTCAGTGCAGAATTCATATTTCTGAGCAGAGCCTGGAAGTACAGATCCTCCTAAGGTATGGTGAGAGGAACTGGTTCAGAGTTCTCTGGACCGTAATATGAGCTATCATTCTCTACCATCAGACATGATGAAGTCAGGGTCTGATTTGTCTCTTTCTATTTCATCATCGCTCAGAGAGAAGTAAGAGGAAGAGTCAAAGGGCCGACAGTGCAGGCCTTGGCAACATCAACCCTGGCTGGGGCCTCGAGGCAGCACCAGCAGCAGTTCAAGGATGGGCCCTGGGATCATCCTTGAAGGAAGTGATCCTGACACTGAAGGTCTGTGCGACAATGTCAGCAGCAGCAGTACTGGCACCAGAGTAGGCTTGAAAGCCTGACCCTGGTGTTGCATGCAACACTCCCAATGATGCTGATGACTCTGCTGACCCAGAAGGAACCAGTGGCAGCACTGTTGCTACCCCCATCCCGGGTGGATAGAAGCAACACCATAAGTGAAAACGCATCAGCCGTGCAAGCAGTGCCTCAGCCTGGAGGCTGGGGGCCGAATCAACCATGCACCTAAGTCAAGTAGCACTGAAGATGGAGCCAACTCAGCTAACCAGTCCAGGGCTGGCACAGAAATGGCACCACTTGGCGTATACACTGCACCCACTGCTCACAAGAGCTTCCCAATGGCCAAACTGCCCACCAGAGTTCCCTCTATTGGACAGAGAGGGCTTCAGGACAGAGATATCGACCTCACAGGCCCAGGCATCCCCAGTGTCATGGTGATGAACCTGACCTGCAGAAGTCGAATAACTCACAGTAGAATGACTAAAGGATAACATTGATTGATGCTGTTCCTTCCCTTTATGCTTGCGAGAAGAGTCGAGGCCAAATGGTGCAAAGACCCCAATGCAGAGCATATGCGGATCTGGACCATTTCCTTTTGCAAGCTCCGGGAGGACTGTCCATCCTCCTGGGTGCCAAACTGCCTCTTGCCCAACCACCCACCTAGAGACAGGTGGTGACCAAATATAGCCCTGTTGCCAGAGCAACTTGTTTTCAGCCTTCCTATCTTCTTCTATGGTCATTGATCATTAGCATTGGGTAGGGCTGAGAGAAATAGAACAGTTACATACTTACTATAGCAGTAGATATTCAAGAGACTCTCTTCCATTAGGCTACACCTTTGGAGCTATATCCATCAGTGCTAGGACCACTGCAGGCTTTTGCTAGCTGGAGGCTGCCTCGATGTTATATAAACATGGGCAGCTCCATCTCCCTCAGCTCCCGCCAGAGATTAGACTCGGAGGACCTCATTCATGGGGAACCAGGAGATAAGACCAGTGCAGGCATACAACACAAAGCATAGAGCTAGATATATGAGTTATTGCATGGATTAGGTTCAGGCAAAATGTATGATGTAACCTTCACTGAATCGGATGGAGGGAGGGACAGCATAGCCTAATGGAAGAGATTCTCTGAAGATCTACTGTTACAATAAGTATATAACTATTCAGTCTTTGAGCACATCTCTTCCATTAGGCCACACCTTTGAAACGATTCCCACAATCCCAAAACATCAGAGGAGGTTGGTACAGTCTGATATATTCAAGACAGCAGGCCTTGCTGCACAGTAAGCCCAAACCAAGCATGTCTATGAGAGACTATGTCCAGGATGATATGTTTCATGAAGGTGTAGACAGTGCTCCATGTGGCTGCAACACAAATATCAGCAGCTGAAACATTTCTGAAACAAGCAACAAAAGTGACTGTTCGGCTTGTGGAGTCACCATGAACCACACCAGGAGAGTTCCTTACCATACTTCCTGTAACAGAACATACAGTAATACAATGTGCAGGCCATTTGGACAGGCACAGTTTTGACACAAGGTGCACCTTCTTTCCTAGGGTGAACAAAACAAAAACTAAGAGGGCGTTCTGCAATCCTCGGTGCAATTCTAAAGTATCTCAGTAATCTATGTACACTGGGCCGTATGCAGCAGTGTCTCTCCCTGATTAGCATGCTTCGAGAAACAGGAAGGTGTTTGATTCAATGTAAACTCAGATATCACCTTCGGTAGAAATGTATGATTTGTATGCAAAGAAACTTTGTCTTTCGGAAAATCAAATATGGAGCTCATACTTTAATGCCTGAAGCTCTGAAATCCTCTGAGCAAAAGTGCTGGAACCAAAAATAATGTTTTTATGACAGAAACATAAGCCACAACTCGTAATCAGCCAAACAGAACCAACGTCAGTTTCTCAAGCACACAATTCAAGTCCCAAGGCAGGACTGGATTAGAAACATAGAAACATAGACTTTGTGGCAGATAAGGACCGCTGGCCCATCTAGTCTGCCCATTTCCCTACCTACAGGATAGGCTGCAGATCCTAGTTAACCAACAGCCTATTTCTTCCTACCCCACAAGAATTGCCTTATGTCTGTCCCATGCATTCTTGAATTCTCTCACAGTTTTAGACCCACAACCTCCTCAGGAAGGCTGTTCTATGCATCCACTACTCTCTCTGTGAAGTAAGGGATACCTCAGTTGTGCAACCGTATGCCCTCAGTAGGGGCATGGAAGCTGACATAAGGGCCAATGCACATTAATGGAGAAAACTAAGACTGGAGTCCGACAGGGGCAGCAAAGTATTTCAGCACTGCATTTACAGGACATGCAAATGGGTATAGAGTCTTGTAAGCAGCCCACAAGGTGAACTGCTTCCACTTCAGAAACAAGTATGTCTAGTAGACGGCTGTCTGGCCCGACTAGAACTTTAGCAACTTTAGGGGATACCCCAAAATGTGCAGTGGCTATGTTTTCAAAGAGCCATGCATGCAGATGTATGAATTTCAGGCCTGGATGGACCAGGGACCCCTTTCCTTGTGACAACAGGCCCCAATGCAGAAATAGGGGTACAGGAAGCTCCACTGTCATCTGTTGTAGAAATGGAAATCATATCTGGCAGACCATAACGTAGCAATGAGAAGGAGTGGCACTCTCCATCCACAACAATCAACACCCTTTGTATTTGAAGAATTGGAGGAAATGCGAATAGAAAATTTTCTTTTTTCTATATAGGTTTTTATAGCTGGTATGTATTGGCTGCCTCTTCAGACTGACCCCCCAGCCCCATCCCCAGCTTACCTGGGACTTACCTTAACCTCGCCCTCTGCCACAGGGGTTGCAGCGGTGCCTGGTCGTGAGTGCAGAGCCTGTGGAGGGTTGATAAGTCACCCAGGGTATTTTCCTCCATTTTACTTCCTTCCATCTGCATCACTGGGGCACTCACACCAGATGTGAGTACGTCGAGGCGCTTGCGCCCGTGGAAGACCCACTGCACCTCCTTTCTCAGGTGCCCAACAGTCCTGCACCATCCTTGAGCCTCCACCCTGGGCAGTCACTGGGCAGGAGCACCAGTTCTCCCTCCCGGGAGAGGAGAGCAGTCCTCCAGATGCTCAGTCCTCTCCTCCCCAGCTGACCCCGAGAGCCCACTAGCACCATGAACACAGGTTGCCAGCATGGCATGAGGTGAGGATCTCCCTTTCCAATAGACAGACAACCAATTTCGCCAGAAAACTCCAGGCAATGGGTTGAGCAGAAGCACAGCAGTTTTGCATTGTGTGGGGATGCAAAAAGGTCAACTCTGAATGACTCCATCTACCAAGAGGTTGTCTACCACTGAGCTCAACAGTTCCCACTCATGCATTCTGGACTGTAACCTGCTTAGCCTGTCAGCCAAGACATTTTTGAGACCTGGGAGACACATGGCTAACAACCGTGAGACAGAACCCAATACCCTACTCTCACTGCTTCCTGCATAGAGGATAAGAATGATAAGAATGAATGCCCCTTGTTTGTTGATGTAAGGCATCACACTGTATTGTCCATCTGGATTAACAGAGGACTGAGGCACAAATGCTCCTAAAATGCCTGGAAGCTGTACAGAACAACGCTCATCACCACCTTGGTCCATAACCCGTGAGTCTGGTAATGGCCAGGTGAGCTCCCAGCCGGAGCCAGAGGCATCCGTTGTGAGTATCTGTACAGGAGCCAGTACAAGGAATGGAATGCCCTTTAATAGGTTTTCAATATCCATCCACCACAGCAGTGCTCTGTGAAGTGGGGATGTGACTAGAACCATTTGGTTCAGGTCATCCAACAGTTGATCCAGCTGGACCCTGAGTATCCACTAGGGAATTCTCATGAGTAAGCAGGTTGGTGGGACATCACAATGGCCACAGCCATAAGACCAAGGAGACATAATGTTCTCAAAGAGACAGCAGCTCCCATATTATCAGCTGTGCATGAGCAATCAAGTATTCTGCTCTGTCCTGAGGCAGGAAAGCACATCCCTTCTCCATGTCCAAGACTGCCCCTATGTACTGCAGTCTTCTGCAGAGAGTCAACACAGACTGCCATATTCACTGTAATTCCCCAGTCATTGAACAACTGACATGTCCAAGGCGGTGCATGTTGTAGACTCTGCCTGGAGCTCACTTTCAGCAGCCATTTGTCCAGATAGGGGAACACATATGGCCCTGAATTGAGTATTTTCCCCCTTCAGCACAAAGGGAGGTATTTCCTTTGAGCTTTCTGATCTTCCTGTCCCATCCTTTAGGTCCAGATAACAAAGCCAGTCCCCTGACTGTAGAAGAATTAGGGCTTACAGGATACATAGAAACATAGAAGTTGATGGCAGATAAGGACATAAGGCCCATCCAGTCTGCCCATTTCTTTTCTACCTTATAAATGTGCCATCGGCCTTTGCTCTGTCAGTGGCCTATCTATTCATAGTCATTTGTATTGCTCCCTTATGTCTATCCCATGCCTGTTTGAAGCCCTACACTGTATTCATAGCCACCACTTCTTGTGGTAAACCATTCCATGCATCCACCACCCTTTCTGTGAAAAAGAATTTCCTCACATTCCCTAATGTTCCCCTTAATCTCATGCTGTGTCCTCTTGTCCTGCTATTTTCTTATATTTAAACATGTTAGACTCTTTCACCTTGTTAATGCCCTTAAGGTGTTTGAATGCCTCAATCATATCACCTCTCTCCCTCCTTTGCTCAAGGGTATACATATTGAGCTCTGTTAATCTGTTCTCATATGTCTTCTGATGCAGTCCCTGCACCATTTTGGTTGCCCTTCTCTGGACTGCCTCAATTTGGCTAATGTCCTTGTGAAGGTGTGGCCTCCACTGCCGCAGTACTCCAGATGGGGCCTACCCAGTGTCTTGTAAAGAGGATTATTACCTCCCTCTTACGACTTGTGATACCCTACTAATACACCCTAACACCCCCTAGCCTTACCTACTGCTTTAGAAGTCTGCTTGGATGATTTCAGGTCATCAGTGATGATGATGCCCAGTCTCTTTCTTCCTTTGTGACTGCTAGCAACTCCTCCCAGCCTATATGTGGCTTCAGGGTTTCTCTTCCCTATGTGCATTATTTTGCACTTCTTTACATTAAATCCCAGTTGCCACTCTTCTGACCATTTTGCTAGTTTATCCAGATCTCTTCTCATTCTGCCCACCCCATCTGGATCATCTACTCTGTTGCAGATCTTGGTGTCATCTGCAAACAGACAAGCCTTACCCTCTAGTCCATCTGCAAGGTCACTGATGAAGATGTTGAAGAGGACTGGCCCCAGGACTGATCCTAGAGGTACCCCACTTGTGACTTGCATCTCTTCTGACTGTATACCATTTACCACCACTCTCTGTTTTCTGCCCGTCAACCAGTTTGCCACCCAGTTGACCAACTTCTGACCCACCCGAGCCTACCCAGCTTATTTATCAATCTTCTATGTGGAACAGTGTCAAAGCTTTGCTGAAGTCAAGGTAGGCGACATCAACTGCTCCCCTTGGTCCACCACTCTGGTTACCCAGTCAAAGAAATCTATGAGATTAGTTTGACAGGACCTTCCTTTGTAAACCCATGCTGTCTTGGATCCTGTGCCCTATGGATTCCAGGTGTTGCACTATCCTTTCCTTAAGGTGCCTCCATTTGAAACCATTTGAAACTTCTTGTATTCTACATGAAGTTGAGATCACTGAGCCCGGGCGCTGAGGGTTGAGGTGCTGGACACCACACCTTGCACCATGCCGGCGACCGGGTACAGGAATGGACATGGGTCATTTGGGGTCAGCCAGGAGGTAAGGATTGAACGTCTGAAGGACTGCTCTCCTTCCTCAGTGTAGTGGGTTTGTGCTGCATGCGTCCAGCACAAGAGGGGTTCAGCCCTGACCCAGGGTACTCGGCTGCCTCTGTGGAGGTGGAGACAGTTGCTGCACCCACTGCACGGGCAGGGCGCCAGGGAGAAAATGGAGGAAAAATATCAGGACCCATGATGGCCCGATGGGCAGAAGACATATCCCCGGGGGCGTAGCCCATGCTGGGTTAGTGAGGTGGCACAAATAATATTGTGTTAAAAAAAAAAAAAGAAGTTGACATCCTTGGGATCCAGCACAGGACACAGATCCCTATTTTGGAACTAGGAACTATTTGGAATACAACCCTTTGTTCCTCTGTCTTGGAGGAACTAGTTCTATAGCACATATTTGAAGCAATGCCTGCATTTCTTCTTTCAGAAAGGACAAATGTCCCAGAGGATAGGGAAGGAGGCAGAGCATGATCTGGTGGGGTGTCTGTTCACTCCAGAACATACTCCTTGCAGTTATCTCAAGACACACTTGTCTGTTTTAATCTTCCTCCATTGTGCCAGATGCAGGAAAGTCTTCCACAACCACCCCTGGAAGCAGTCACGGCAGGGTGGGCCCAGGTACAAGTTAGGCTGAGCTGGTGGAGGCACTGCCACAGGCACCACCTGATTTGAATGTTTTTGTATGGGTACCTTGGCAGAGGGACCTGCTCCCATATTTCTGCCTTGTGGCTTTTCTGGAAATCACAGCCATCCCTGGCAGCAAACTGACAAAATAATCCTCCACACCCTCTAGCAGGAGTGGGATACAGGGATTTTATAGACCTTAGAGTCACCTTAGATGTCTGAAGGTCTCTAGGGGCTTCTTCCACATCATATCCAAAGGTTTTGTCCTTCTAAAGGGCATTCAGAATGGACTGCTGCACATCTGTGGCAAATCCCACTACTCTGAGCCAAGAATATCATCTCATACAAATGCCAGAATCGGCAACCCTGGCAGAGGCATCAGACACATCATATGCTGAGTGGAGCAAATGTTTGCTTACCTCAGCACCTGAAATGAAAGTTTTAAACAACTCATTCTTGGCCAAGCCTTCTGGCAATGCCTGTGCTGCAGTCTTGGCAGCTTTCCACAGGCTATTCTGGTATTTAATCATAGGGGCCTGATAAGCTGGAATCCTAAGGCCCACTGAAGCAGAGGTTTGTCCATCACACCAGCCTCCTAGCTTCTTTATCTGGAAGCAGGAGTACTCATATGTTTAAGTGCCTAGATTTAGCATGAGCAGCCATGATGATGCAGTCCATTTCTGGCTGATTAGCATAATAAGGCTTAGCAGATGGAGCAGGATACGCTTATCAGCCTTTCTAGGAACTGCGGGCAGTGAGTCAGCTTTGCACCATGCGTTAAATGTAGCATTCTCTATAGTGGAATTATAATGGAGGCAGAGCAAGGCACCTCCTGAAATTCCATCAGATTCTTCTTTGTGGAATATTCTTCCACAGCAAAGTCCATGGCAGGTTGCAGCTCATTATCATGGCTTCAAAGTTTGATCCTCGGGAGGAGATCTCTGACTATACACCTCATTGCAGAATGAGAAAGTAGAATTAGACTGAGGCATCTCGAGTGTTCTCTCTCATATTTCTCCTCTAAATCCTCCTCTAAAACCATGAGGTCAGAATTATATTCAGTCTTGTCGCTGAAGTCTCTGTTGAAGATGGAAGCCCCAGAGTGCACTGGCCACACTGGTGGAGACTGAAGGGCAGGAATCTGTGATGTGCTGGTAGCTGGCATTGACCTGGGTTGAGTGCCCGTAGGTCCCGTTGACAGTAAAGCTACCTGTCTAGGTAAGCCAGACAGGATACATCGTATCATTTCTGAAAGCGAATTCAGCACAGCTTGTGAGTTGACAATGCCTTGGGCAGAGGTCGTGACTACTTGTGGCGATGACAAGTTTGGCTGATCATACCGTCTACAGTAGGTACAGCATCACCTAAATCAAACCTCGACCTTGGTGTCTCATTGACCATCGGGGTGGGGGCTGCTGTCAATGCAGTTGAAGTGGGTTATTCTTTGTCTCACCAGTGACTGGGACCTCACGGTGAAGAAGACCTTTCTTTAACCCCTATGCTTGTGCTTGTGTCCTGATGATGAGGATGCCTCCATGTCAATCCTTCTTTGTCTTGGTCCTTCGATTTCAGTAGCCATTTATTGACCAATGTGGAGGAAGCTACCAATGTTGGGCCCTGGTCTTTTGCCATGGCTGTTAATGTTTTAAGGAGAAGGACATTTTCTAGACCTTTCTTGCAGCGCCGTCTTGTAGCATGGTTGAAGCTCTGGCAAATCTCATAAGTCCTCAAGTTGTGAGATAGGCCCAAACAACACATATAGATGTCATGAGTGTCTTCCTTGTAGATTTTATCTCTGTACTTCCAATACTGAAATAAAGCTTTTGGTGGAATGCAGAGATGACAAAATCACTTGTATATAAAATAAAGGATGACGGCAGTGGATAGTCGATGATGTTTCCTTCAGGAGGTCTGAAGAGAATGATCAATGGCAGGAAGAGAACGAGCTGCCTACGTTTATATAGACACTGATGCATGACATCATTGTGAGCCCTCCCATCTACAAAAGTTTCTGTGTTGTCCTAGTGCTGATGTGGGTATAGTTCCAAAAGTGTGACCTAACAGCAGGGATATCCTCAAGGAACAGCAATACATTTTTGTGTTAAACTAACTAAACTGACACAAAAATAACTAATCTAATGTATTTAAAACTAAAACTGAAGAACTGGATGCTGTCGTTGTACAGACAATGAAGATATAGCTAACATGGAGAAGGTAGCGCTGCTGCTGTTGCCACCGTTCAATGGCAGGAAAACTGAACTGAGGTATTTGGTAGTTGGGACCACTGCACACCAGTGGGCACGTGTGTGTGACATCGCATGGGGTCTACTCATGCATCCAGCCAACCAGAACAGTTCTGGCTCCCATGGGGTCCTAGCACTTCTGCCACAGACCCATTAGTGAGAATTTATGGAGAAGGTTGATTCTTTGAAGATCTGCATGCATCTCCAGCACATTTATGTGGAGAAGTGTTTGATGAATCCCAGGCCACTTGTGTCTGGAGACACTGGCAGTGGGCTCCCTATCCAAGTAAGGAGGCATCTGTGGTGAGGGCCACCTCTGGCTTTTATGGGGAGAAGAGGAAGCCCTGAAGGAGTTTTTCTTCACATACAAGAGCACAAAACTGGTGCTGCACTAAAATGGACTGTGCCTGCCTGAATTGCAATAACAAAAACAAGAAAAGAGCAGTACCAGTCCTCCCACTTCAAGAAAGGTCACTTTTATTAAATATAAAGTGCTCTGTGACATGCAAACAAAAGTGCAAGGAATATCTTAAAGCAAACAAACACACTGACGAGCAAGACTCTATTAGTTTCACTGGAGGACCAGCATCATCAGGATAAAATAAAATACATAATAAAAAATAACTTCCCTTGAAATTGGAGGTTTGGTGCCACTTTTTGTTTTCTTGTTTTCTTGTTTTCTTTTCCTTCACAGACCACCACATCAGAGACCTCACCAGAAGTTTGGTCACTTGAATAGATGCTTAATGCCACTCGGTACTGAGCATCCACAGAGTTGTCCTCATGTGCAGCCTTGCTAGGTACTGTGAACATTAAGGATGCTAGAATGCCACGAGACCCACACGCATTGCATGGAGTGAGCTGGCACAGTCTTGTGTTTCCTGATGAAAATCACGTCTGTAAGATTACTGGCGTACTCTGCTGTCTGGAAGGAAGACCAAAGCCCAGGTTGTGTTCAGAACAGTCACTATGAATAGAAGTACTTGGGAGGGTTCCAGCTGAAACTTGGCAGGGTTCAGCAAGACTCCATAAACCTCAGAAACTGAGAGGCCGTGGCCACTGCTTGCTGTGTCTTCTGCCCATACGTGGCTTGTTAGAAGCCACTCCATCCAGGTACAGGAAGACTTGCAGTCCTAGATTTCTGACGTGCACTGTGAGCACTGCAAAGCACTTTGTGAAGACTTGTGGTGCCGAGGAAAGCCCAAAGGGTAGGGCACTGAACTGGTAAAGCTGCCCTTCCACACAAAACCAGAGGTACTCAAGCAAGTTAGGGTGCACAGTATGTGCTAGTATGCATCTTGCATATCCAGAAATACTAGCCAATCCTATTGCTTGGGCAGTGTAGCAAGGATCCCAAAGAAACCATCTTGAATTTTCTCTATGTACTTGTTCAGTTTCCTGAGATCAAGAATGGGCTGCATGCCCCAATTTCTTGGTTACAAGGAAGTAGAACCCTTTTTGTTCTTACTCTGGCATTATTTCCTCCCTGTTTCTCAGCAGGCCTGCAATCTCCTGTGCCAAAAGCTCTGACATGTGAACTGATGTAGAAATTGCCTCCTGGGTGGATTGTCTGGGGAGACATTCAACATCTCCAGGAGTACCTCTCTCAGATGATCTGTGAAACCCACTTATCTGTCTAGATAGATTCCCACTGATGGTAAAACTGGGTGAGGCACCCTCTCCGGGAAGAGTGGTCCATCTCGAGCAGCTGAAGCCGACCTGAGGCCAGAGCTTCAGATGGCGGCTGTTAGCGCATCTAGCATCTGTGCTTTTGTTTGCACCTTGTTTTGGGCTTGAGGAAGTTGGAATCTGCTGTGGAGGCCTCTTCTGCCCTTGACATGAAATGACTGCTTATGATGGAAAGAACTACATCCACTACCCCTCTGTGGGTTGTAGGGAGCCGGCCTGGAAATCTTAGGTGTTATTCTTGTTTCATTAGACTCTTTAAGAGACTGCTTCACCTACTGTCCAAAGATATAGGTGCCAATGAAGGGCACATTCATGATCTGTTGATGGATGTCTGGGGTGAGGCCGGCTGTCTGCAGCAAGAGTGCCACCTGTTGTAAACATCTGCAGCCGCAAATTAGGCTGCGCATCAAAAGCATCTGCAAAGCTTTGAGATGGTGGCTGTTAGATTTAATACTTTGTTCAACAGCTAGCACCATTTCTTGTTTATCCTTAGAGTCTGGCACAGTCACTGCTGGAGATTTCAGCTTGCACCAGAGGGCATACTTGTACTTAGAGAAGTGGCCCTGGTAACTAGCTATCCACATGCCAAGGTAGCCGAGAATAGACCCACTTGCCCATGGTGTCTACCTTATGTGACTCCTTGTTAGTGGCGTGTACACTGACCTCCCTGGGTACTATGGCTTGGTTATTTTCAGCCAAAATGACAATGGCATTTACTACCGCTGAATGAAATATGTGGGCTTAGACTTACTGTAGGTGCTGTGTATCTTCTACAGTATCTGCCAGTTTTGGGACAGTTGCTACAGTAGTAGGCCTCCTCTAAGCTGCCTCCAAGAGGGTCTCTAGGGCTGGCTGGATGGGAGGAACTAGGGAGACTGGGATATCAGGCATGCTTAGAGATGCCAGTGGAGGTGACAAGCCTGGTCTATGGCTGCTGGCTAGCAATTTATGGCAGAATGCAGTTTTTGAGCAGAAAGGAGAATCCTACTGAGGAATGGTGGCAAGAACCAGTTCAGGGTTCTCTGGGCCATAGCTTGAGTCATCGTCCTCCCAATCCTTAATGATGAGGTCAGCATATGACTCATCCCACTGTACCCAGAGGAGAACAGGGATGGGGGCACTGAAAGGGTGACAGTGCCAGCCACCACCTTGGCAATACAAGCGATACTGGACCTGGCCTCATGTAGAGTCTCAACAGCCTTCAGTGGTATTGAGGTTGGGCCTGGGATTGGCACTGATGGGACCAACCCTGGTACTGAAGACCCACATGGCACTGAAGGCATCACCAGTGCTGGCACAGAGGTAGGCCCCGAAGGGCCTAACCTCAGCATCAGATGTGGCACTGACAATGGTGTCCAAGGTCCTGCTGGCCCCGAGGAAACTGGCAGGGGTACTGTTGTTGTTCAGTGTGCCCCTCACGATGAAACATTTCAATAAATAAATAAATAAAATAAAGGATCAGAGATGACACCACAAGTGGAGCAGACACTGGTGGCACTAATGACATCACTGGCACCAAGACTGGAGTCAAAGTCAGTAGCATGTCTAAGCGTGCTGCCACAGAAGATGGCACTGGCTCAATCAACCCAGAAGGACCAGGAGCCAGCACCAACAATGGCACTATCAACTTACACGCTGCACTCACAGCTACATATGAGCTGTCCAATGACTGAACTGCCACTGAAGTCCCTCTATTGGACAGTGAGGGCTTGGGATGGAGACCTTGACCCTACAGTTCTAGACAACCCCAGTGTCATTGGAGATGATGATGGGGTACCCGCATCCACAGGAGTCAAGTGACTCACAGCAGAATGACTAAACCTGCCTATTGTCAGAGCACCATCCAGAGAGAAGTGGTTGCTAGACACAGCCCGTTCCAGAGCAACATACCTTTTCGGCTCCCTACCTTCCATGGTCGACCATATGCCTGAGGTAGGGCTCAGAGAAACTGTTGATTTGCATATAAACTTAAACTAAACTGACACAAAAACAACAAACACTAAAATATTTGAATCTAAACTGAAGAGCGAAGCCTAGGAGTATTGGTATCAAACAACTTTCAAAGTAATGCACAGTGTGACAGTGTAATAAGGAAAGAAATGTATTATTAGCCTGCATAAGGAAGAATTTTGTAAGCAGAGATAGGAGAGTGGTGGTGCCACTGTTTAGGTCATTGGTGAGGCCTTATCTTGAGTATAGAGAACAGTTCTGGAACCCATACCGGAGAATGGATATGAAGAGTTTGGAGGCCGTGCTGAGAGGGCGACAAGGCTGGTATGGAATGTAAGAGTAATGAGTTCCAAGATGGGCTGGAACAATTTGAGCTATATTCACTAGAGAGGAGAGCCAGAGGAGACATGATAATGGTATATAAAACTACCAGAGATAAAGATTTCTTGAACTGTATTTGGTTAAGATTGATGAAGTGGAACTGAACTTGAGGGGCATAGTTTCCAGCTAAAAGGAGATTTATGCTGGATGAAAATGAGACCTGGTTCATACAGAGAGTGGTAAAGACATGGAATTGACTGCCATGTGAGGCTGTGGATTGTGAGTCACTGGATACATTCAAAAGGAGACTAGACAGGCACATGGTGCTTAAAGCAGCGGTACTGGATTATTTGTTTCCCTATTGCTATCTTGTTTAGCATGCTCTAGTGCCCCAAGTCTGCTCCCTGACCTTATCTTTAAATTTCTGTGTGGCCTTAGTAATAAAAACAATGTTTTATTACCTCCTTTGTTTGTTTACAATTTCAGAAATCCGCCCCTTCTCTGTATCGTGCAGGTCATGATCTGAGCAGCTTAATAGAGTGATGCATCTGTAAGTCCCTCCTCTTCCTCTGAGGGCGCACATTCTTGAGAGCGGCATTTTTGTGCTCAGCTGTGTTCGTGATCAGCTGCCATGACGTCATCAACACCAGCAATTTTGAGCCATCACAGTTAGTAACCTTGTTGTCTGTTTTACAAGTGATCTCATAACTTTTGATCGGCTCTGGGAATGTTTGAGGGGCAGTGTGAATGATCCTTTTGATGCCGATGTAAAGTTATCATCATGACAGCTGGTCCGTTGCAATGTTCGTCTGTAATTGTGGGTGGTGGAAGGGGTCACGGTGCTGGCGATCGGCATGACAATATATGGATGGGGGTTAAAAGTTGTAATGCTCATACATTAAAGATGATCCCTGCTGGGGGCTCATGTCATGGCAACCAAAATCGTAATGAGCACTGTCAACATACTGGGGTGGGGCAGGAGTAGCCAGTGCAGAAGTCCAGTTGCAGTGTTCAAGTTGGGTTGTTCATCATTAGGAGTGGAAATGGTATGCCTTTGAGGTTTCCTCTTCAGTGTGGCTCACTGAGGTACAACTGCTGCAGTTACTATGAAGGGACATGTAGGCAGCACAGCATGTAAGTGTCAACGATCTGTTGTACACACAGTACAGTTTGTTTTCTTCACCTCCACTTCCCACCATGGCCACAACATACTGATGTTTTCAACAGTTGAAAACCTGTTCCTCTTTATTTTTATTTTTTTTGGAGCAATACTGGTTATCACAATGGCTACAGAGCACTAATCTGGCCAGAGTTAAGTCCTGCTATTCAAAATATATATATATATATATATATATCCAGAGAGTTAGAGTACACTTTGGAAAATACCATCACTTGCATGGAAAGAACAATCAAACAATGTATTTTTTCAGTTGAAGCTGTCAGCAGTAGCTATGGTAAGGCGGGGTTATCCGACTGCTGACAGCATACTTACGCAAAGGTGGGGGATGAGGTGCATTCCAACTGGACTCTTGTATGTACCGAAATGGAAAAGCAATAATTTGCATACAGAAGCGCTGGCTGTAACTAAAATAACAAGGATCATTAGCCAGCTGGCAGCATGCTGGCGAGTTGGGGGATGTTTCAGTGTTTGCTAAATACAGGACCCATGAAGGGAAGCATGGCAGGGCATTCAGGCTGGGAAGTGTATCCAATACCTTCCAAGTCCTGCCACAAAACAACGCCACACACACTTCTGACAGCTGGGTACGAACCTCAGAGGACTGCATACTTCAGAGGGAGGCATGATGAAACAAGCAGCAATGCCATGCCGCTGCAGCAACACTAACATCACCAGAAAGGTAAAAATAGAAATGAAATGCATTAGCGCACCAGAAAAGCAGTGGAAAAGATAGAAAGGTCCACTGCTAGGGACAAACAGGAACACCATCACTATCGGCACTAATAGGGCTGATCGGGAACGCGTGACTCTGGGGCAAACAGGAATAAACAATGGACGTGAGCTAACATGGAGGGCAAGCACAAGTCGAAATAAGGAGCAGCTATATTTCTTGTGATCTACAGAAATTATATATTTTTACTAATAACTTAGCAAGTATTGATCAGATGACATTCAAAATAGGAAAAATGTGCATCAGAATTGCAGCTGAACTAACATAGAACAAAATTTCAATTTCAACAGACACTTGGGTTATCCAGTACCACTGCTTTAATGGTATGACATACATCCACTGAGCAGGCGGCAGACAAAAATGAAAATTACGTTACCTACCGTAATTTGATCTTTCTGTGTATCTTCACCATTCATCACAGATGGGTACTGGCTGGAGATCAGGACCCAGGGAGCTTTTTTTAAAAGGTACGTGAAGCCAACACAACATCGGCGCCCGCCCTCAAGGCTGACGGCGTGCTGTGTGTGGCGCTCGAGGTTGGCCGTTAGGCTGTGTCGACCGCCTGCCTACCAGTTCTGAGTCGCTGGAGAGGTAAGAGGAAGGGATGGAGGGTGGGACAAGAGAGTCCAAGGGACAGAAAAGGAAAGGAAAAACTGAACTAAAAGGAGAAATAACGACTGAGAGGACAGCAGAGAAGAGATGAGACTAAGGGATTGGTGGGGCCCCAATCTCTGGAAGTGGAAGAAGGGAGGGAAGGAGGAGAAAATTTAGGAGAGAGTGAGGTAACAGGATCCGAGACCCTTGTCCTCACCAGATTGTATAGGAACTGCAAGGAGTAAGAAAGCTCTCTGCCAGAATTCAAGGCACAGAATAACTGGCAATACCCCAGAAGCAGAGTCGGCTATTCTGGAAGAAGGACAGGGTACAGGGATTTAATACCTCTCAGGAAAGATGTTTGGTGAAAAAAAGATTTTTTTTTGTTTGAAACAGTTGGATGGAAACCAGAAGGAGAACAGGAGGAGGGCAACCACCAACTCCCATCCCATCGGGTGGAGACATGTAGTACAGAAGGAGGGCCGAGCTGTACCCTTTAAAGGAAAATACCCCTGTGTGTCCCTATTTTACCGCCTCCAAAAGAGAGGGGAGCCACAGAGGGGGGGGCCCAGAGACTGAGGCCCCAGGGGATGTGGGAGGATTGTGATGAATGGTGAAGATACACAGAAAGGTCAGAATTATGGTAGGTATGTAATTTCATATCTTATCTGTGTCAATCTTCACCATTCATCACAGATGGTGAGTACCAAGCCCCGCCAAAGGGGTTGATTCATTACACCCTAAGGGACAGAGTCCCTTAGCCCTCAGTGGGTGACACACTAGGGAGACCTTCCGGGCCTGAGGAGGCCCGAGTGGGGAGGCGGCAGGGGTCCCCCAGAGGGGAAGGAAGCTGCCCCGACAAGCGCCCGTCTCGCTCTATGGGAGAAGAGGTAGGTTCCCTGGTGGGTGGGAGCAAATCACCCACGCCGGGCCAAGGGTGACAACCGGGAAAGACGTAGCCACGCCGATCTCCTGGTGCAGATCGCTGTCCCTACGACCTTCATAGCTACCTCGCTGGCATCATAAGATGCCCTCACTTGGTGCCTTGCTAGCTCCAGGCCACGTGCAAAGAGCGTGATGGCTTGTCTGGTTTGCTCTGAGTCAGGCAGAGCAGCTAGGATCTGACCTAGCGTGGACCACAAGAACCTGTTGTAGGCTGCATAGTAGGCCTGGTGAGAGGAAATAGAAAGGAGCAACCGTGCCGAGTAGAAGGTCCTCCTCCCCAGAAATCAAATCGAGGAGTCTTGATCCGGGGCCGGTCACGGTGGAGGGCGCGAAGCCCATCAGGGGTGTCCAGATGCATCAAGCTGGACTGTGGATGAGGCATAGAACCTGAAGACTCTGGGGAGCGCAATACCTCTGGCTGAGGTCCCTAGGGGCAGGAACTCGGAGAAGGGCCTCTGCCAGAAACGCAAGGACGCCTCCCGAAAGGGAGCAGGCCAGGCGGCACCACCACAAGGGTGGCCTTGCCAAAAAGCACGCGCCGCATGCTCAGGATTGCTCACAGAAGAGGGAGAAAGGTGCAAGTCCTCCAGCATCCTCACGAGGAAGCGCTGGTACTTGGAGAGATCAGCAGCCAGAGAGATGTGGACAGAGGGTTCCTCTCCCCAGAAGAGGGGATGAGGAGCTGGAGGTCACCATCGTTCCGGGTGGCTGCACGGGGAGGTTGAAAACCTGGCTGTCCATAGCCCTAACGTAGGCAGGGAACCGAGCAGCCACCGCCTGAACTGCTCCCAGGTGAGAGGGCCACTAGGGACCAAGAATGCCTGGGAGCGCTGGAGAATGTGGCAGAGGGATAGGGCAGAGCCGAGAAAGGAAGTCGGCTGACCTCCGCCAGGGCTAGGGAGCGGACCATGAGCACCCGAGGAGGGTGCCCGGAAGACTCCACAGCCGACAGCTGTACAACCACATTGGTACTGCCTTGGCTGCGCCCAGAAGAATCCCCAGTGAGGACCGGGACCGAAAGTCCAGAAGGACGGTCCCCTGCCTCAAAAGAATGGGACCCCTCAAGGAACCGGAAGGGGAAGGGTGGAACTGCACTGAGCCGCCCAGGGCCCGGTGGACCCCAGAGAAAGGCCGACGTGCCGACCCCACACCTCGACCCCTCAGAGTCTGAGAGAGTCCTCCTCATGAGGGCCAGCCTAGGTAGCTGGCATCTCTGGGCTGCCCCGAAGGAGACCCAGGGAACAGCACCTCCCCTCCTGCAGGCTTCTCGATGGGCCCCAAAGTTGGGCGATCAAGACACACCACTGGAGGGTACCACCACCGGTCGATGAAACCCCAAGGCCAGGTTGCAGAGCAATGGTGGCACGCACCACTGCCTGCTGGTCAGCACCACTGACCCTAGCCTCGGGGCCACCTGACTCTCCTCAGTAGGGGCTGGCTCGACTACGTCGATGAGACCATGGGAAGCCCTCCCGCAGACAACCCTGAAGGTGTGACTGCCCGTCTGACTCAAGCCCGACTCCGACTCCAAGAGGTAGAGTCCGAGGCTCTGAGCCAAACAGTAGGAGGGCGGGCGAAACCAACTTTGCCAGAGGGCCCAGCAGCCAGAGCTGTGCCCGAGGCGGCACTCGTGCCTCCGCAACCCCATGGGCGGGCTCGCAGAAGGCGCCAAGGCAGCTCGGGCCAAAGGTCCAGAGTCAGGCCAGACGCGCGCGCTGTCAAGTCCACTAGCACTGGGGCGGTACCAGGGACAGAGACGGTGCCAACAGCAGCCCTAGCAGCAACCTCTGCGCTGAGATGACACCACAGGCCCCTCGGTGCATGAGCAGCACCGAGGACCGAAGCAGCGCCGACGGCCTCATGGGCGGACTCGGCACTGAACACAGCACCGACCGCTCTTCGGTGCCGCGGAGTGGCACTGAGAGCATGGACGGCGCCGAGGACGGCACCGACAGCCGAGCGAAGGCCCTACGGCGCCGAGCAGCGCAGGCATGGCGCCTGCTCAACCTGGCGCCGAGGCGAGACATGGCAAAAGAAGACGCCGGATCCTGTCCCACGGCACACGTAACAGTGTCGACAGGGTCCACGGCGCCGATAACGGTAGCGACAGGGCCCACGGCTCGAATGGTGCCGAAGGCTCAGACGGCACCCGACCGACGGCGCCGAGGATGGCGCCGACTGGCCTTCCGAGCTGGAGCGACACTGGGGAGCCTCACCCCCGGATTGCCATGGCGGCGCCCCGCCCCCACTCCCCGAGGAAGTGGACAGGCCTCCTGCGCCGCTGGGAGGAGCCCCGGCAATGGCCAGGCTACAAGTAGCAGGCTCCCTCCTCCTCGGTCCATATAGAACTGGGAGGGGACCGGAGGAAGGGCCGGAGAGCGCAGCTGGCCCGACGAGTCGCAACCCTACCTCCGAAAGTCGGGCGGAGCTCGCCCCACTTTCAACGCATGCTGTTCGAGGACGCAGTGGTCCATGGAGAAGCAGGCATCCTTACTAATCCACGTCGTGAGGGGCGGGCCAAGACACGCGAGACACCGGGTCGTGGTTGGCTGGTGACAGAATATTTTCGACCGCACGGGAACTGACGCATGGGGGGGCCGAATTACTTAGAAGACTTTTGCCTCCGACCGAGACATGACCTACGGAGAAAAAACACCACAAAACAGACTCGACGTCGCACAATTTGAAATAAAAGGAAAGATCTTACCGGCGACGCCGAGTGGAGGCTGAACCCAGAACCAGTAGATGACCGACGGACTGACATCATTTTTTGAGCAGGCTGAAAGGCCTAAATTACAGCGAAGCTTCCACGAGGCGACCTCGATGGCGGGAGGCGAAGAACTGGTAGGCAGGCGAGTCGACACAGCCTAACGGCCAACCCTTGAGCGCTACACAGCATGTCGGCCCCGAGGGCGGCCAGCCATGCTGTGTCAGCTCCGCTTTACCCTTTTAAAAAAGCTCCTGGGTCCTGATCTCTGGCCAGTACCCATCTGTTATGAATGGTGAAGACTGACACAGATAAGATCTAGAGGGCTTTGGCCTTTTTTTGTCCAGAACACCAAGAACCTATATATATTTGAAAACAATAAACTGGATGTTTAAAAATGGAGAGGAGGCAGTGGGAGCAGTGACCTGAGGGTAATCATATCTAATGACCTAAAGGTGGCCTGGCAGTGTGACAAAGCAGTTGGGAGGACGAGGGGATGCTGGGGTGCACAGGGAGGGGTATCACCAGCAGAAAGAGGGGATGGTGTTGCCTGTATAGACTGCTGGTAAGACCCCACCTAGAGTACTGTGTCCAGTTCTGGACACCACATCTCCAGAAGGACATAGACAGAGTGGAGGCTGTCCAGAGGAGGGCAACTAAAATGTTGCAGAGTCTGCATCAGAACCCCTATGAGAAGAGATTAAAGGACCTGAATTGGTACACCATGGAAAATAGGAGGGAGATGTGGGATATGACAGAGTCTTTAACTACTTAGCGGGGGAGCAGGGTAAATAAGGTAAAGGAAGGAAGGAAGGATTTTTCAGAAGAAAAGGTGCTCAAGAACAAGGGACGTGCTATGAAGCTGGAGGGGCACATTCAGGAGAGATGTGAGGAAGTACTTCACAGAAATAGTGGTGGATTCCTGGAACAAGACAAAAACAGTGCTGGGGATCAAGAATGCATGGGACAGGCGTAAAATCTCAGGTGAAAGGAAGGGGGAGGAGAATAGGCAGAGATCAAGCAGCGTCTGCAATGATACTGTATCTAGGAAAACATGGTCAGACTGGGTAGGCCAGGCAGTCCTCATCTGCCTTCAAAATCAAATTCTATGTTTCGGTTTATGGGGGCACTACAAGTGTTTCTGCTTGGGGAATCAGTAGTTCTAAAACCAGTCCTGATTTTAACAAAGGTGGTGGCAGTGTTACTGTCTGGGGTCGGGTCATACAGGATATTGCCAGCATCCCTCTTTCTTCCCCTTTAATTGTACCCACTGCGTCTTATCTCTGCTTGTGCTTCATTCACTGGTATTGCTACTTTGCCATTGAATCTGCTTTATTGTCTCCCTTCACCATCTACTGCTGTCCAGTAGATTTCTGGACATTCTATCATGTCAGTTCCACCACTCAGTGCTGTTCATGCAGCTGTATGGAATGCTGGAACTGATGACTTTATGACTATCCACAAGCCCTTTCCCTCATTTTTAGCTTCAACTCATTTGCTCCTGCTGGCCATTTTGGGTCTATTCCAGCAACGGATGGTTCCAACGCCATGGCGTCTATGGGAATGAATGAGTGTTAATCTGCTAGTCTCAGCATCAAGCACAACATACCAAGTTTTGCTGTATGGTTTAAACTATTAAATAAGTGCCTACTTATTACCATAAATGCATTTTGATCGTGAAGCGACTGGGTTGGTCTGCCTTTGCCCTCACAAGTCCTTTTCAGGACTCTGGGGCTTCTAACACAATGGGACACAGTATGAAGTTGTTGGGAGGCAGAGTCTGGGATAATGTGAGGAAGTTCTTCACTGAGAGGGTGGTGAATGACACATAGTTTGCCAGAGGAGGGTGGGGTGGCAACGATCATGGAGTTCAAACAAGCATGGGATAAGTACATGGGTATACTGCAGGCAGGAGGGGCAGGTTTGAAGGCCCCCAGTAGATGGACACTACTTGGGGTTTTCAAGGGCAGACTAGGAGGCCACGTGGTCCTTATCTGCTGGCTACTTCTAAGGTCTCTCAGGAGCTCTGGGACAGCCAAACCAGGATGTGGCATGTCATCCTTAATTGGGATAGGCCATGTAAGGCAGCAGTGCACTTACTGGGTAGCAGAAGGAGCTGACCATAGGCAATCAGCCCATTAGGGCCAGCTGGGCTGAAGAAGAAGTTTAAAGAGGCATGTCTCAACCCAAGAAAAGACACCTGAAACCTGTGTTGGACGTCAGCTCGGGAGAGAGGAGAAATACCTGGGACGGACTATGCAGGGTAGAGGTGACCCTTGACAGCCACAGACAGGCAGAACTATGGAAATCTGCCTGGAGGTCTGCACTCTGCTGAATGAGCATGGGGAAAGCTCACATCAGCTCTTAAAAGAAGGGTGTTGCCAGAGATAAAGCAGGCAGACAGAGGGAGATGCCTGCAGAGAAAAAAAGCATCCTAAATAATAGAGAGACTCCCAGCCAGAAAGGAGTGAGGAGGTGGAGAAAGTGAGGAGAAAGAAGGAGAGAGAAACTACAGGAGGCAGAATATAGCATCTCTCACCAGAAGTTGTTTTGAGGAAAACACTTGCCTACAAGGTCTGCAAAATTACATTTGTTTCTTGTTCCGTCTGCTGTTGAGGTGAAACTGAAGACAAGCTGACAAAGACTTTCCATTTTGAAACTTTATCACATCAATCATTGAGTGTTCCTGAAAAATCCACCTAGCCGCTGGCAGTGGGCATACCTCTCAACCTCTCAGCATTAAAATTCATACTATTGGGCTTCAGAACTCAGAGCAACTAGCAAGAATGTGTAGCACTTTCTTATTTTGAAAAATAACAAGCCTATAAATAGTGAGTCCCATATACTGTATGTAGTGTTAAAGAATGTTTCTATCAAGATATTTCAATAATTTTAATAGTCTGTATGTCCAGAAATAGCTCTAACATTACTAAGAACATCAGTAAACCTTTGCAGAGCAAGGTACGTTTGAATATAAAATCATAGTGCTATGCGAAATTCACAGCAGTTGAGGGTGCAATGATCCATTATCGCTACCCTGTCACCAAGATGCAACTGCTGCATTTAGTGCAATTAACTGTTGAAATACTGATGAATCACACAATGCCATTGGAAATGAGCCCCAGCTCAATGTCTTGTTTAAACTCCTAATGCATGTATGAACATACAAATTTTCGCCAGCAGATAAAGGCCTAGAGGTCTATCAAGTCTGCTCGATGTGCAGCTAGCTAAGCATTAACCCACTGGAGAGCCTGGGTCTACTTGAGCATTAACCCATGCCTGTGGGGGCACAGCCTCCAACCACCCAGGCATGGATTAATCCTCAAGTAGACCCATGCTCATGAAGGGGTTAATGCACTTGTAGCAGGAGCGTGAGCCCTCAAACCACAAGAGGAAGAACTGACACATTTTCCAGCCATTTTGTCACCTGCGAGTGGAGTCATAAACGAACAAGAAGACCATTACTTTAGCTTGCACAGGCATGCCTCTAGCTCATGATGACAGAATGGTGAACTGACTGGTGGACTGTGTGCAGACTCTCAATCACTCTCCCTGTCCTGCCCTGATCTACCAACTGCCCACTGTAGGGGCATGCTGCTCCATTCTGTGTATTTCCACATTCTGTCTGTCTCTCTGTCTCCTGATAGCCCTGTCTCCCAGAATACAACACTCCTCCGGTCCCTCTGCTGACTGCCTCCTGCAAGGCATTGCTGCTCCATTTGTGTCTTTCCCTCATTCTGTCTCGATGGCTCTGCTCCCCGGAATACAACACTCCTCTGGTCCCTTGGCTGTGTGCTAGTTTTGCAGGGATAGCCCTGCCACCCAGGACACTGCAAACAGCCCTCCACTCCCCGGGTCCATGATGGCTGTGTACTGACTTACAGTTTGCAGGGCGCTTTAGTCTGTCTCTCTCTGCCTGTGACATCCCAACATATTTAGTGAGACAGGCTGTGGGTTACAAACACATTACTCTCTTCAGCTGTGGCTGCTCTGGGTACTGCAGGAACAACTGTGGATTAATTGAGAATTAATCCATGGTCACCTGATGCATTTTACCCAGTACAGCCTTAGTATATTCCTCAGCCATTACAAATAAAATTACTATCATCAAAGAATGTACAGGAAGTTGGAAACAGTCAGTAGTCCCCAGAGATGAGAGACACTATAAGGCAGACTCATGGTGACTCATTACCAGTACAAAAAGTAATACAAATAATTTGTTCAACCTTTTCCAAACAACCAGCTACACTGTAGGAGAATAGCTGATACCATTCAGAGAAGGAAATAACAGGAGGAGGTTGAGGATTCATAATGGTCTCCTACCACCTTTACAAGTAAAGCATACAGTCAACATTATTTTATAACTAGAGTTCTTTATCCCAAACAGAAAGAGCTAGACTATGTGTTAAACATGGGTAACCAACCTTTGGCAGCAACTCCGGAAAATATTCACAGACTACAGCAAATGACTTCCATTTAGTGCAAAATGATAGTAAGACTGATCAGGAAAATTGTTCCCCTGCTGGTATAAATTCTGAGGGAAAAAAAAGGTACATCAATTATTTTATCTTGATATTACTTTCCTGCTTAACCATAATTTGTACAATACAACTTTTTCACCAACATAAACAGACAATGATAATTAGGAAAGCATGTTGTTTTTGTCATTTAGAAAGCTTTACATTTTCCCTCTGTGCTGTGTTCCACTTTACAGATAGCAAAAGGCTCCAGGCATATCTTTTGCAGAGTAAACACATCTTTGTAGCAAACTGACTAGGGCATGAAGGTCCAGTAAAAAAATTTAATATGTTACGGGCCTCTGCAGCACTCCAAAAATGTGTCCTTTCCCACTGGAGAAATCTATGAATGTTACTCTGCAGCAGAACAGCTATGACAACCAATCATGTTGTATGGGGTACAGTGTACCCTTCTAAACACTGGCCAAATAGTACAGAAAAACACAAAATATAGGGATTTTCCACAGGACACACAGGAATATTTTATTCACTCTGGAATGCTGGCAACAAATGCTGCCTACTAACGAGGCTCCAAGAGCTACAGCAGCACTGCTGGCAGCACTTCTGAGTGTTACTGATCCCCAAACCTGCCATGAAAATGAGGGTAAACTATGTGACCTTTCTCATGGGTGGTTAAGTAGATCTTGAGACCCAGCTCATCTGTGACTTGAGGCATCTGATGGCAAACTTATCAAAGGCATCATCCACCCAGGCATTGCAGTTGGAGGACCATACATCAAGGAACTCCACAGCTAGAACAGACAACTTTTCTGCAAACTCCTGTAGGAGTTCAATCCATAGCCTGGAGGGTGGTAGACCAGGACAAACATACAACTCATACAGGCCATGCTCATGAAGGCAATCAACTCAAACAACCCAGACTTGCAACATTCCCAAATGTATAATTAAATAAGGCTTCTCCCTATGCCTTCTAGTATATTTTAGAACAGATTGTCCCTCTTTCGCTGTCATTCCTGGCATGGCCTCCACCCAAAAGCGACTATGCCTCTCTGCTTAGCTACCCACCCAACTCCTCTTAGTATTGAGTCCCCAGCACTAAGATTCCACCTCTTACTAACTGATTGCTTCCTTCCTCCCACCTCTCACTTCTGGCTCCTCCTCTTCCTCTTGCACAGTAGTTCCCCTTTCTGCTCCTGTTGTAATTCCCCAGCAGAGCGTCCCCAATTCCAGTTTCATCGGACTTCTGTCAGTTATTCCTCCAATTTCATCACCTCCTCCTCTGCCTTTCCCTCTAGTACTGCAAACGGTTTTCTAGAAGACCTTCTCCAATGCTCGCTTCCTCTCTACTCATAGTAGTCTGTTTCCTCCTTTTGACTCCATGACTGTTGCCACTCACGGCTCCTCCCCTCACCAGTCCCGTTTCCTCCTTCCCTGTTGTCTTTTCCCTTGACCTGGTTTTCCCGATGCTGTTCTTCTTGGCCTGGGCCCCGTCTCTACTTCCCTTCTTCTGACCCTGTCCTCCGCTGTTGGCCCATAGCCCTCCTTCTTCATCTCCCTCCTCCCTCCCTCCCTCCAGTGTTGGGCTATAACCTCCTCTCATCTGCCTTGCCTGTCTTAGCTCCTCCTGCAGACCCTCAATCTCATTTTAAGTTTCTCTGTTTGGTTGCACACTAAACATTCCCCCACTCGCCACACAATTTTTGAAAGATTGGCACACTGCAGTTGTTGCAGTCTACCACCCTACCCACTGCTCTTGTTGCCCACCAGCGACCCTCCACCCTTACAGATGAGGGATACCCAATGCTTCCCAAGTCTCCCTTCTTCCCCTCTATCATTACAAAACATTCTTCTTTTCTCAATTGCCCTTACCTCCTTTGTCATAACAGTTTACATAGACTGAGCAGCTGCTTTTTAAGTTCATACCCTCCACACCCAGAAAGAAACTATAAGCAACTATTGCACAACCTCCTTCTAACTCCTACCCTCTTTCCACAATGCAAACAGGTAAAATAAATGCTCTTTGTGTTGCAGTTACTTCCCTTCCATGGAGATAGCAGTCACCTCTTCCCTCACAGCTGTTCTTTCCAGGACGTCTGCCTCTGCTATGATAGGTACCTGTCCTTTGCCCTTTTGGGGAAGTGATGTCAGAACCCCGGTATAAAGGAAATGATGTACCTGGGGCGGATGGGGTGAGGATAGAATGAGTCCAGCCTGTGCCTTCCAGAAACAATCAGGTAGCTGAGGACCCTGGCCAGACAATTAGCACCCTTCCTCACTATGCACTAAACTTTGCAGCCAGTGAAGACCGCAAAAACAACCACAACTCCACTAAAGCACAAAAAATAGGTTTGATACCAGAAGAAACAGGTCTCCAATTCAAACAGCTTCACCAACAACTCACCAAAATAGGGTTGAAATTAAAATACATAGGTTTCCAATTGAAAGAAACAGCCCCACCAGAACAGCCCCAATAAAAGCACACCAAATAGGTTTGAAATCAGAAGAATCAGAAGAAACAGGACTCCAATTTAAAGAAATGATAGCCCACTAAAGCACACCAAAATAGGTTTCAAAGTTTCAATAACTTCCAAACAGTTCCCTGCTGGCCCTTTTAAGAAATAAGAAAACTTAGCCTGCTACCAAGCGAAACAACAAGACAAATCAGCCCACTTACAGCATGCCAAAAATAGGTTTCAAAATTCCAACAGCCTAAAACAAAGCCTTGCAAGCCCCTTAGAAGCAGTAAGGAAAAAAAAAACCTTCTACCAAGTGAAATCAACAAGAGGCATTTTAACAGCCAGAATGTTGATCAGGCTCAGGGACAAGCTCAGTAGGTGTGGAATGCCACAAAAGGTGACAACAAACCACAAACAGACTCTAATAGAAAACAGAAGCCAGGGCAAATCACAGGGACATTGATCAGGCAAAAACCAGAGCAGATGTCAGTTGTAAGCACAATGGAAAAGGTGTACAACAGCCACTATGCAAAACAGAGGACTGTGCCTGAAGCAGAACTGACAAGAGGGCAAAGCCCAGCAGTGACCAACACAGATGGATTACAAACAGGAACAGGCTCTCTGTGACACAGAGAACCATCCAGACAGTAAGAATGTTGATGAGGTAAAGCCAAGCATTAAGCAAAGCACATGGCGATGGGGAGCACGTCAACAGAAATCTGAAAATGCCAATGCTCAAAACAGAGGACTGCACACGAAGGAAGAAAGGCTAAGAAGTAAGCCAAGCAACAACCAGCAGAGATGGTGACACTGTAAACAGTGATGCCAAGCCAAACAGCAAGAATGTCAACCATTAAAGCCAGGAGACAGGGCTGAAATGAGCAATGGGCTCTGCATCAACTGAGGGCTGGGTTGAAATGCCAAGAATCGACTTGGTGTCCCGAAGGAAGGTCAGAACGATGACAAAGCCCAATAAAATAGCCAGAACTCACCCTTTTCTTCAAAGCAGCAGAATCTATAGGAGGACTCAGAAGGCTATCAACGGAAGCACCATGGGCAGGATGGCAGGAAAGCAGACACGGAATGTTCCCAAGGCAGGAGACCAACACTAATCATGGAGAGGAGACCAATAATCTTGAAAGGGAGACCAAGAGCAGTGGGACAGAAAATGCCAACAGAAAATAGGTGTAACCCCCTGCAAATGGGGGTTCCCAAAAGACTTCAGGAGCTTGCTTGAATGCTCCAAGCCTGAATGGTGTTTGGCATTTAAGCCATTTATCAGTGAGTGTTTTAGAGCCTCTGGTACTGTCTCTTAAGAGCTGTCTGCTTGCAGATATAATTAGTTTGTATGGGGGACTGTGTGCTTCTCTGAGTACCACTCGAGCTGCTGCCAATTCACTTCATTTTGCAGTCACTAGGAGTGCAAAGGGAACCTATCTGAAAGATGTAACTGTTTGCCAGAAATTATTTAGAGTAATAATGAAATTACAGTTTGTCTAACCTGCTTTTGCAGCCAGAACTGTGTCTGCTAGTTCCCATTCTAGTTTTGAACTGCTGAACTGGACCAATCAGTGTGGGGTAAGCTAGCTCTAAAATGGTGCCTTGACGAATCAGAACTTGGACTCATAATCTGAGCCAGCCACAAGAGGATTGTATGGGCAGTGACTCTGGGAGATGTAGTTTAGACTTCAGTGCCTTTTTGGACCAACAGCAGCAGTCTTTGTGAGTGACAGCCAATCCAGTCAAGAACTGGGAGGAACTCAAAGGAAGTGCCCGGTTTTGTCGGTTGGAGTCCATGAGCTTTGGCAGTGAAGAAGGAAGGAGCCCTGTGCTTTTTCAGTGTGCAGTTTTAGTCAAAAACGTGTAAGGGCCCAGAGTTCGGTCTGCAGCTTGTGTAACAGCTTGTTAGGACTGAATCTGTCCTGTGAAAAGAATCAAAGGATCTCTGAAGAGTAGAAACCAGGCTCACCCTGTAGAAGACTGGAGGAATTGCTGAAATTGCAATCGGTCTGTCAGGAACTGAATCTGCTGTGTGTTCTCCCGGATTGTGCAGTAATTGCGATCGGGATACAGATGCAGCCTGCCTGGTATAGTGCTTTCTTTTATATGGATTGTGAAGAGGCTTGTGTACCTCAAGTGAGCCCTGCTGACATTGAAGGACCCTATCTTATTTGGAGGTCGTGAGTACTAATTCAGGGTCGCTCCCTGTTGAATTGCCACATTAAATCAAATGGAATTACTGTACTGCTGACTGTTTAATTCTCCTTTTCTCTGTGTGAAAGGGCCCCTACCAGCTGCCACGGTTTGGACTAGCCACTAGGGCTTGGGTACCCAGGGACAGTAACTGATAGGGATAGGCCTGTGCACAGAGCCATAGATAGATTATTAGAGTGATAAGATAATTAACCTGATTTCCCCTGTCCTTGTTATATCCCCCTAAATAAATCAGAGCTGCTTGTTTCAGCAAAGTTATACTGCCTGAGGTATTTGTCTATGTTAAAGTACTGTACTGTGATTGTTGCACTGTATCTCATTTCACAGGAGGTCCCAGTGCGGAACCAGACCTGGGGGTAAGTGTATACTGTGAAGGTAATTCTGATATATTGTGTGGGCCACTAGTGGGAAGAAAGGGGGTTGCAGTGTCCCAGAGGGCTGTGACCAAGTTAGTTTAACTATTGCAAACCCTGACCTCTGGGTGGAGGCACCGCCATTGGATCCAGGCCCCTCAACCTGTAGTGGCAAATCAGACAGGGGTAGTAGCCCCTGGGATAGCGCCATCTAGGGGTTACATAGGTGGCGATGCCACAGTAGCAACAAAGGAGGTTTATGGTCCCCATGCATTTGTCACGGTGAACAGAAAACACAGGCCCAAACAGTATAAAGTTGCCACGTTTAAAGGTGCTGTCAATATGTGTCATGTGTCATCGTGAGTGGCCTCTATGAGGTAAAGTTTCCAAGTGGTCCTGACACCGACAGTGACCAAGTTCTAGAGGTGTGGCTCAATGGAGAGAAAAGAGCGAGAGAGAGAGATCCTTGATGATCTCTTCAACTATTGCAGCATGACGTGGTGGACCCCACAGGCCCGGCACCATTGACAGGCACCTACCTTGGAACCTGAATCCTGCTTGGAGGGGTCTGGCTGGTCCTTCTGTCTCTGCCACAAAAGTAAGTCATAGGAAAGATCAAGTCCTGGATATGGTGGGTGATTGGGCTAGGGAGACTGTCTGAAGAAAGGCCAGCAAAGGAAGAAGATGCATAAACAAAGGACTGAATAAAAAATGTAAAATGAAAATTTTAAAATGTAATTTTTGAATTGACTGAGCACAGTGTTGTCAGAATCGAGACCAGGGTTTGCGAGCAAGCCTTGGTGAATCTATCTGGGCCAGCAGGCAGACTAGCATGTTGTGAAGGTAGAGTAAAAATCATGGGCAAATGTAAAATACAATGTTATTTTTATGGACGATACCACAATTCATGGTGTTGTGAAAGAAAATCCACAATGGCACAGGGCTTTCATACAAATGGTGAAAGAACACCCCTAACGCTAACAACACACTGACACAGTAGCAAAGCAGCTGCGTTGTGCTGATCGATTGGTACCCACCTCCATTACCTCCTGCTGTCCTGGCACTGGGTCTGCAAGTATGAATTTAAGTGTAGCAGGTTTATCATGGGGTGGGAGGTGAGCCGTTGGCAAAGATGATCCTTTCCTTTGGCCCCATCATCCCACAGTTCGTGCAACATTTACAGCTGTCAGCATGTTGTCCCCTGGAAAGAAATGAAAATCATACGTGGTTACAGTGGGTATCAAACAAACATTTCATATCCTCTAATAAATGGCACCTATAGAGACTGTTGACAGTACTGGCATGCAAACAGTTTCAATTACTCCAAAATATTTAGGTTAACAAAAATAAATGGAAGAAATCAGCAGACTTTTGGCATGCAACCTCAGACCCTTTTGCTCAGAAAGAAGACATTCTTTCACACTTACTGTAATTTCCTTTTCTGTTAGCTCCAACATTGTCAATGGATAATTAATATATATGGGTAATGTGCACCCTACTAGGAAATGGCACAGCCTATAGCTGTGAACTAGCACAGAATCCTGGGCACATGAGCATTCAAACAGCAAGGACTCTCCAGTTACATCTGTCCACAATGTGCTTATTATTAAGGCATGGTAGTGCCCCTATAGTTAGGGTTGAGTAGCATGTTTAATGTTAAACCTCAAATTTTGCACTTTAATAACTTTGCAACCGATCAATGGATTTGCTCAAAATTTGGTATACACCATCCATGGAGTAGATCTAGCTCTTTATTTTTATTTATTTATTAATTTATTTTTTACTTGCCTGGCACCTCAGCCCTTGGAGGCCTTGTACATCCTCCAACTACATCCGCTAGGTCCCGCTACTAGGATCCCTGGCTTCATTGTGCTCATTTCAGCCAAGGGTGTATTCATGTCCCCCATTTTCTCCCTATCCCTGAGACTGCTGGCCGAAGGACATTCATCAAATGAACAAAGTGCTGATGCATGCCACAATCAAGAACCCAACAGTGTCCTTCCTCCCCAACTCCAGAGCCGTGGCCCCGCCATGCTTCCACAGGCAGAGGGCTACGGGTCCATATGCTACCAGTAATCCACCCTGTCTGGAAGAGGAGAGCATCCATTGGAGCGCTCAATCTTCCTCCCGGGTTGCTGGTGTAGCGCAAGGTGTGCCATCCAGCGCCTCAACCTCAGTTTCACCAGGCGGCCCCAGTAGATCTCTTGATGTGCAAGTTTTGTTCCGGTTGGTGTGTGGATTCTGAGATCGGACAGTGCAAAAAGTCATAAAGTAGTCTTTTTTTTGAAGGGCCTTCCTCATCGCCCTGTGTCCAGATGGTGTGAAATTTTGGTGCGATTTTTATGGTAGAACCAGTTTAGGTAACGAACAGGCATGCCAAGTTTTGTGAAAAATATTGATCTGTTACAAAGTTATAAAAATTTTCATTTCCCATTGTTTTCAATGGGAAGAGCACTTTCAGGATAGAGGGAGGAAAAATCAGAAGAAGAATTTTTCTTGTGAAAAGGATTTACTCTTGTGAAACCATTCCTCTTTCATGAGAGAAAATCCTTTTATGAAAAAATTCCTTGTTCGCAAGTCACCATTTGGTTTTCATTTTTCAAAAAAAAAAAAAAAAATGAAAACCCACAAAATGAAGTTATAAAGAGACACCAACTCATGTATCTTGGACATCGAGTTCCATTAGGTGGATTCTGAAGTCATTTGGTGGAAAAGCAACCTTGGAAGGGTTTTTCTTGCATTTGAAATCCTTTTCACAACTCACTAATTCCTTTTTGCGAAGCAGATTCCTTTTTAAGTAAGACTATTTATTTTTCGCGAGCTTGGAAAAAGGATTCTCTTTTTCGCAAGCTGATTCTTTTTCACAAGCTCATGAGAAAGAATCCCTTTGCTTAGAGACGATTCCTTTTTCGCAAGTGGATTCCTTTTTCGCGAGTTTCATAAAAAGGATTAGTTTCTCACAAATGATTCCTTTTTCACAAAAAGGATTCCTTTATCATGAAAAGAAATCTTTCTTTTAGTGAAAAATTAGTGCAGTTCCCACTCTGAAACTCGGAGGAGTGCAGGGTTCAAAGAACCCTGTGCTCGACCTCAAAAAGTGTGGGAGTGAAGGGTATGAAGGATCCTGTGCTCCACCACAAAATGTGACTCTAATCCCACCTCAAAACACATGGGAGTGCAGGATCTGAAGGACCCTGTGCTCCCACTGAAAACCCATGGGAAGGGCCTCTGCGCTCCCACAGCCAAAGAAGGACAGGACAGTTATGGAGGGTGGACATAGTAAACTATCTCAAAAGTCAGGAAATTCATTGAAAAAAATTTGTTAATGCATCAGTTTGGGTTAAAGTGACAAAAGCAGGGAAATGTAGTATTAGGTTTCCAACTAACACCCCCCACCCTGCGGACCAAGAGGCGTCGGGGCAGCAGGTGTCAGCCCTAATGCTCACCCCATTCTCCTATGCTGTACCCACTCAGCTTATTTCTAATGGAATGGTGTGAGCGTTAGTGCTGACAACCCCAATGCTGCCTCCCCGACACCTCTTGGGCTGTGCAGGGTGGGGTGGGATGTTAGGTTGGAAACCCTAACACCACAACCCTCGCTTTGTCGCTTAACCCTAACAGATGTTTAACAAACATTTTTGCAATGAATATAGTCACATATAAGCAAAAATTTAAATGCGTCCAAGATATATTTCTCCCTGCTGGCATTAATCTCAATACATCATATGTACAAAAGAACCAACCTTTGTCTTAAAGAGCAATGGCAAATATAAAAATACTGTTCTGGGTTTTGGTACCAGTATTACAACCTGCATATTTAAAATCTTATCTCTGGCAATAAATATACAAGAATGAATTCCGGCCACTTCTTTTCTCAGCAATGCCGCTCCGTTTCACTCAGCTAATTGCGTCATTGCAGGACTGGCATGATGTTCGAGGTGAAGTAAGAATGAAAAGCTGAATGACAGCGAGAACTTGTTAAGGATGTATTCTGCTATATTTTCTTTGTAGCCCCATTATTTGGTATTTGTACTGTGCTGTACTGTATAGTTCATTATATAGTTGAAAGAAATGAAAAGAAAGCAATCTTTATTTGCTTTGCCATGCAAATGTAAGTCCCCCCCTAAATGGTTTAAGAGGACTGGTCCAGCTAAAAAGACCCCTCGTTAATTCTGATGGCAGGGTCTGGGGAGCAAAACAAAAGCGGACATCACTGCTGCAGCAAGAAGGAAGAAGAAAAAAATGCAAGACTTTTTTGCCATGAAGTGCTGAGCCAATTAGCAGGAGCCTGGGAAGGCTATAACAGCCCCAGGAGCCCGCCAAAAATGCAGTCCCTAAGGAGAAGAGACTGCACCAAGGGCTGGAGCTCCAAGCTGTGATGGCTGGTCCAGACTCCTGCAGGCACTAAGCTATAGTGCTGGGACTGAAGAATCAAAAGAGAAACTGGAACTGTTTGCAAAAGAGCCCAACTGGATTGCTGGTAATTCAGGCTGCATTTTCCACACTGTTTGCTACTAAAGCTGCTTAAGTTCACTGGAGGGTGGTGAAGATTCCTGATAAGACATTTGAGAATCTGGAGCTTGTCTTCTGCTTAGAGGACCTCACTTTTGGATTTACAAAGACTGTTGCCTATTTGCTGTTCAAGCAAAAGCACCCAGGGTGTTCTGCCTGAGACCCCAGCCAGGGATCGGGTCTGCATTGAACTGTTCCTGCTAGGGACGATGTAGCCACGGCTTGTCTTTCGCTGAGCAGCTCCTGCCCTAGCTGCTGCCCACCAAATGTTCCAGAGGATTTCACCAGAGTGATCTGAAGTTAAGGACATCCTCTGCACCTGCACCGTGTCAGCTAAGCACAATTTTGCCATCGGGAATTACAAATGGTTGCTGTTGTTCCAAGCTGCTTTGCCTTGTGTTATTTCTTCATCTAGGGCTCCAATGCTGGCCAACCCGTGGCATCACAGACCTGCCACCATAGCGGGTACCCCAAAGACATTGGGACAGGTCTGGTACCAGATGGGTGGGAGCTTGGGAAGTTGCATTGGGTGTTATTGATGACATAACTGGTATAGTTACTGGTGTTGGAAAGTGCTGTATAAGTGCCACCCTTATTTTGTTATAGCTAAAGTTGCCAGTCCCCATGCCCACAGTAATAAAATACTTGATGTGCTTATGGTAATTGATGTCTCCAAGACTGTTTTGGGGTATTGTGTATTGGGGAGTGTCTGGAAAGGTTCAGGAGGTGGAAATATTGTTCCTGGTGAATGGAGAAAGGATACTGGTTATTCTGCACAAGTCCTAAGGTGGAGGCACCACACCACTGAAGGGTGAGTGATCACAGTCCTGTCTCACAAGGACCCAGGCCAGTCCCTCTAGCAGTCTTGAGGGTCCCAGATTCAGTATTCAGGACAGGCCAACAACCTACCCTACACAAACACATTCCTTAGTTCAAGAGGTTTATTTGTTTGTTTGTTTTGTTTTAACTTCTCTCAATCAGCTATCTTGTTCTACCAGTTTTACATCTGATCAGGTTCTGCTTCAAACAGATCTAAGAAGGTGGAATCCTCAACCTAGTGGAGTGAGTTTGACAGCCAACAGCTGAATCAGTTTTCTGCTGTGGTTACATTAATAAATGTTTTAACTCTTCAAACTTTGAAGTTTGTGCTTATTCACAGTGAGCCCAGCTTGAAAGGAACTGACAAAACTATTTTACCTGTAATTGACTATGCCAACTTTGTCTATGGCTCTGCCCCTGCAACTTCTCTCGCAAGACTCTCCTTAGCTCATTTGCCACCTCCTTCTCCCTTATTCACCATTATCTCCATATTCCTCCCTCTCCATAATGCCTCTATCTGTCAGGCGTGAGGTCCATAGCCTCTCCTTCATCGTCAAATTCTGGTTTGGTACACTTCCTTCCTACCTTTCCTCCCCATCACCTGCAAGCAATTCCACATATTCCCTTTGCTCCAGGAACTTGAACATTTTCCCTCCCTATCCATGCACTAGTACAGGTCAAGCAGTGTTCTCTACCATGTCCCTCACCTTTGGAATCAACTTCCCTGGGACACTTGCCACTCCCTACATGTACTGGCCTCAAATCCCTGCTCCAATCTCTGCCAAGCAAAAACTGCTCTTGCCATTCCCCATCCCCTTCTGCAGCCTCCCTAGCCAATCACCACTCCTTTACTATAACCTTATTCCTCAATGAGTCTCTGACCTCACGGTTTGATTTACTATTGCATTAAATATGCTTCATAACTGTGTAACCTAATTTGTCATGTTATTCAGTGCTCCTACTGAATGCATTCTTTATCCGGTGCTTGTACTAAATTAATTTTTCCTGCAATGCACAATTCTGTATTATTGTATTGCAATGCTCTGTGTCTGCACATACCTTGTTCACTAATGTTTCCCTGTTTGTGTTTCCCCAGGTCGCACCTGAAACGAACTTTAGCTCAGTGTGCTTTTCCCAGTTATCAACTTTTAAATAAATAAATAACATAATTTCCATAATCTTAACATAAACTGTTATTGTAACTCTATATTGTTTTAAATATTGTGCTCTATGTACCATCTAGATGGCCCAGGTCATGCCTGAAAATGGTCCTTGGGAGCAATGCACTTACCAGTTATCAAATATCTAGATGGCCCAGGTCATGCCTGAAAACAGTCCCTGAGGACCAGTGTACTTACCGGTTATCAAATACATAAATAAAAATAAATAAAACAATGCTATCAATTAAATACTGCTGCTTTAGGGCTTAGCAGGCCTCCCCTCTGACAGGGTTTGACTTCCCTTCTGAGGCAGGGACCTGATAAGGGAGGGGAGGAGCAAAACACCTATGTAGTCACTCCACTGCCATTTGCAATCCCGTGCAAAGCTTGGAACACAAATGAGCAAGAAGGTGATGTCAGTTGCATAGGATTACGTGTAAAAAACTGCAACAGACTAATGCTCGCGACTGCAACACTGGCAGTAAAACAGAAAATAATCTCATCTGCTGTGAAGATGAACAGATTTCCTAGAATATGCTGGCGCTGCCACTGAATTTAATAACTGTTTAGTGTCTAATCAGGATTAGAAGGCAATGCCCCTTTTCATTGTCTGCAGCTCTGAATCAATTGTTGATTCAATGATGCAGACAGTTAAAAGGCAGTGCCTTCAAATCCTACTCGTAACTATACACAAGTTTATTAAAGGATACCTAAACAACATTTTGACAATAAACTATTCAAAAATCTGACTCTGTAGGTGACTAAAGGAAAGGCTGCTGTATTCATTAAGGCTAAAACTACATTTATATAATTTACCTAAATGTGGTTCCAGAGCATTTGAATATTGTAAAATCAGCCTGGGACTGAAATTCAAGCAACAGGAACTGGTGGGCCTGTGACATCATCGGTACCTGATTTCTGCATACACACACTGTTAGTGGGACTGGACCCACACTGGACTGTATGTGCTTGGGAGACTTGGGAACTTTATTGGTGGGGTTAAAATTGGGTTTGTAAATAACTGCAGTCAGTATAGAGAGAAACTGTATTCAGGGAAGGGACTGAGAAAAGGGGTGTGCCATTATAAACAGAGGGGACAAACAGGGTGGCCATGTTCCACCATGGCAGGCATCTTCGGAAGGGTTGTAGGCTGCACAGGCTGTGGGATGGCAATAATTCTCAATTGGGCCAGAGAGGGAGGCTGCCCACTCTGTAGACAGCTATCTTGTATCAGGAGTGAGGTATATTGGTTAAGGAGTAAGCTGGGGAGCTGGGGGTGTCCAAGGACAAGGGGTGTGATATGGGCAGCAGAAGGGTGGGTCTGAGGGGAGACTGGGGCAACGCTCTGAAATTACAGGGCGTTATGTTACAGCAAGCAGCAGGGGATATTGGGACAGAGAACTCAAATAGGGATGTTGACGCTAAGGGAAAGCGTCTGGGGTGAACATTCCAAATACAAAGAGAGGGAGGGGAAAGAGTCAGGAGGGGCTGTTGTGGGGAAGCCTAGTAGAGCAGACATTGAGAAGGGAGGGGCTGTTGTGGGAAGCCTAAAACAGCAGACTGTGGGAACGGAGCTCCTAAGGAGAACAGAGTAAGAGAGGAAGAAGAGGGCAGTTTAGAGGTGCAGTCAGGGAAACTCAGGTTACTTGATGGAGGCTGACAGATGTCACAATAAATTTGAGCTACTAAGCAACCTAGAGGGGAGGAAGGGTTGGTGGAAATGAGGAAACTGATACAGAGGCCGGGGGAGGGAGTCTGATACCCACAGGGCATCACAGACCGGCAATGGAAAGGGTAGAAATAGTCCCAGAGGAGAAGAGGAAACATAAATGTTAAGCAGGGGGGAGATGCAACATATTGCAGACATGAGGGAGGAGAGCATGACTGGAGAGAAACTGGGAGACAAGGAGGTGGGAGAGGCCCTCCTTCAGCAGGGGGTCAGTACCAAGGATGGGGCCCTAGCTAAAGGGGACCCACAGAGAGCCTCTGGAGGCAGGGGTACTATTACAAGGGGTAGGATGGCGGTGTGGGGAAGGGAAACCATCAGGGCAGGATAAATGGTTCGGATAAGAGAGGTTAAAGGGACACCTATACAGAGGGGTCTGAGTTAAGTGGGCAAAAACGAGGGAGGCAGAAGGGGAGGGTGACAAGGGGCTCTAATAAGACAGGAAGACTCCCATGGAATTGAGATCACGAATAAAGAGGGATGGGGCTGAGAGGGCATAGTGGAGGTAACCATAAGGATGATGGTGGTGTTAAGGTTCTGTTATTGGGAGACTCGATTAGGGTATCCAGTGGGAGGGACAGGGGTGAACACCATAGCCAGGTGAAGGTAGTGAGTATCTCTGGGCTGACAGTGCACAGAGCAAAGTTCATGGTGTATGAACTGGTTAGGGAATGTGGAGGAAACCGGATTCCTGGTGCATTTGGGAACTAACGATCTAGAGGGAAATAGCTTTTGGAAATCCAAGCCAAGGTTCCAAGAACTTGCCAGAGTCTGTCGATAATGGATGCAACATTTCCTTTTGGAGATATTGCCAGTACCAAAGGCCTCAGTGGAGAAAAATGAAGATCACAGAGGTTAATGACTGGCTCAGGAAATGGAGTAAAGAGTGGGTTGAGGTGTTAAGGAACTGGAAAGGAGTTTGGGAGGATAAGGGACTGTATGCCAAGGACAGGCTTCATCTTGCCCCATTAGGGAAGGAAGTCCTTAAACAGGGGATGGCTGACTACATTCAAGAAAGGTGGGGTTTAAACTTGTGAGTGGGGAAGGGATAAGGAGGGCTGACCAACCCTCTCCTCCAGATGAGGGAGTAGCTTCAAACCCAAGGGGGAGGGGAAACAGACTGGGGGTGGAGGTTGCAGGAGGAGCAGAGGAGGATGGAAGTATAAGGACCTGGGTGGGTTCAAAGGGATCAGGATAAGAGGTGGGGGTTGGTGTTAGTAAATGCCAGGAGCTTGGGAAACAAGTTGCCAGAGTTCCAGGCCATGCTGTTCGAGGGGAGTGGATGTGGCGGCGGACACGGAGACGTGGCCAACAAAAACCATGACTGGGACCTAAGCGTGCGGGGTACACTATGCTTAGGAAGGATAGAAAGGAGGCAGAGGGTGGGTGGCTATGTTCATTAGAGATGACATAGAAATTGCTAGGGTAGAAGAGGCAGAGGAAACATGGAGGTCTTATGGGTTACCTTGATCCCCAGCAGGAGAAAAGGTCAAGCTGGGTGTAGTATATAGAGCCCCGGGATGAGTGATGTTTTAGAGGATGGTTTGCTGGACAACATCATTGCCCAGTGTGGACCAAAAGGGAAGGTGGTGTTGATGGGGACCTTAATATGCCAGGTAATAACTGGGGAACCATGTCCTCTAAGGTGGCCAGGAGCAGAGGCTGCTGAGCGGTTTCCAGGATGTGTTCTTAACACAGCATGTGATGGAGCCCAGAAGGGAGGGCATGTCCTGGACATGGTTCTGGCAGATGGGGATCTGGTAAGGGACATGGTTGTAGAGGACCCCTGACTGGGAGGCGACCACAATACTGTCTGGTTTCAAATAAGCATGGGGAGGGGGTGAGATCTAGGACACTGGCAGTGGACTTCAGGGGGCAGACTTTGTGGGCATGGAAATATTCTCAAGGATCACTTGAAGGGATTACATCAATGACAAATGTGGAAAGAAGATGGAGGTCATAAACAGGGACTTCATGAGGCAGTCAGGATCTGCGCTAAGTTGAAATGTAAGGAGCAAGGTCACATAAACCATGCTGGTGGTCCAGTGAGGTACAGGTAGCGGTCAGAGAAAGAAGGGGCCTACAAAAATATAAAACAACAAGAGGGACAGGGATAAGGAAATGTACCATCTTGCATCTAGAAAAGTCATCCGGATGGTGAGGGCAAAGTCCAGTAAAGAGCAGCGGCTGGACGAGGGATACATGGAGGGAAAAGGGTTCTTCTGGTACATTGGAGAGAGAGAAAATCTAAGAGCCATCTCAGCAGATTGAGATCAGAAGGAAGGTGGGTGGAAGAGGTGAGGATCAGGCAGAGGTATTTAATGAGTACTTTGCCTCTGTGTTCACTAGGGAGGGGATGGATATCTACAAAGCAAGGCACGATGGGGATAGAAGCGGCAGTGTGGGATCAGGGAGAAACAGAAATGGAGCAAGAGGGAGGGAGAGTTATCCCAGGGTGTCACATCTGGACAAGGATAAAAAGGCCAGTAAGGTGGAGGGACGGATGATGCTATCTCTGCCAAGGTGTGGTTAGCCCTCAAGGCCCTAAAGAAAGACAAATCTCCTGGGCGGATGGCATTCAACCAGAGTACTATGGGAATTGGCGGACATACAGGCTGCACCCTGGCGGAGCTCTTCAACAGGTCACTTGAGACAGGGAGAGTACCTTAGGACTGGCGAGGCACATGTGGTGCCAATCCATAAAGGGGGTCGAGGGAAGTACCAGGTAACTATAGACCCATCAGTTTGACCTCGGTGGTGGGAAAATTAATGGAGAGTATACTGAAGGAACGACTGGAGGTGTACTTGGAGGAGGTGGGAGGTCTGGACAGTCGGCAACATGGGTTTGTGCCAGGAGATCATGTCAAACCAATCTTGTGGAGTTCTAGAATGGGTAACATCAGAACTGGACAGGGAAAGCCTGTGGATGTATTATTCTTGGACTTCAGCAAGGCGTTTGACTCTGTCCCCACAATGGTCTGGTTGAGAAACTGATGGGGTTAGGAGTAGGCCCTTTGATGGTCAGATGGATTGAAAACTGGCTAGCTGGATGCACCCAGAGAGTAGTGGTCTGTGGGGAGCTCTCGAACCCTAGAGAGGTTGGTAGTGGGTACCGAGGGCTCGGTCCTGGGTCCGATCCTGCTTAATGCATACATATCTGACATCAGAGAGGGTATAGGGTGTGAAATGAGTCTCTTCACTGATGACTCCAAGATGGGAGCAGTAGTTGAGGGAGAAGAGGGAGGTTGGCCCTGCAAGAGGACCTGGACACCCTGGAAAGCTGGGCTCACACATGGAAATTAAATTTCAATATCACCAAGTGCAAGGTGTTGCATCTTGGCAGGAAACCCTAAACACAGGTACACCCTGGGAGGGGAGGCGCTGGAGGCCTCAATAGGGGAAAAAGACCTAGGGGTCATGGTGGATGCATGTATGAATAACTCTGAGCAGTGCAGGACAGCGGCTAGCAAGGCAAACAGGATGTTGGGATGCATCAGTAAGGGATCACCTCTAGGAGCAAGGAAGTGATTTTTGCAGCTGTACAATGGACTGGTTAGACCACACCTTGAGTACTGTGTGCAGTACTGGAGACCACACTTGAAGAGGACATACAGCTCCTGGAGAGGTACAGAGGAGGGCAACTAAGATGATCACGAGGGCTAGGAGTTTGACGTATGAGGACAGACTTGAGGAGCTCTGCCTGTTTTCATTGGAGGAGAGGAGAGACAGGGGACATGATTGAGGTCTTGAAGTACCTCAAGGGAATAAATAGAGTAAACATGGAGGGATCTTTAGACTAAAGCAGGAGGTATTACCAGAGGGCATGGTTTGAAGTTGGAAGGAGGAAGGGTGAGGGGAAAAGAGGAGGAGGTTTTCACTGAGAGGTGGTGGACCCTTGAATGCACTGCCTGGCGAGCAGGTTCAGAGATTCACAGTGGAGGGCTTCAAGAGGTGGGACAGACACAGAAAGTGGATGTATCAGATGATGGCCTGTCCCAGGGGTGGGGATGGATGATAGGGTTTCTGGAACACAAGGGAGGGAGGGCCTCGCACCCAACTAGGGATCTGAAGTTCGAGCAGACTCGATAGACCGTAAGGCCTAATCTGCTGGCAAATAGTATGTTAGTATGTTAGTAATATGTGGTCCTTCAAACCGGTGCGGAACTACTAACGTTTATTTATCTAAGCCTTCTAATTTCAAAAAACTGCCTTACCTGCTTCCTGAAATTGCGCCAAATGTGTTATGTGATGACATCACTGGAGCCAAAGTCAGATATATGGCTCTCTATAGTGCTAACTAGTTATTTTTCCCTTTGTATAGAATTGTTTCACCCAAATGGATCAAAACCATGTGCATTATTTTGTATAATGCACATGTTAGGCTATGGTTCTGTTCATTTTGTTTATTTTAACATGCTGAAATTGTGTTTTAATCCAATCGACTTTCTCTGAGGCAAACCACAGTGCAGTACAAATCTTGAATAACCTGATGGTCTAGTGGTTATGGTGGATCCAAGATGCTACAGTGGGGTGCTGGGTGGTGTGCACGCTTAATATGCACTTTTTAACATTTTATTAAACCTTTATATTTTCTGCTATTATTCTTTTCTAGTACGTTTCTGACAGAACCTACAAATGTAATCCACAGTTTGAATGTAAACATTTGCACAATCAATAAATCAGACTTCAACAAAGTGAACAGCAGCAGCAGCAAACAAGTATCGTTACTATGTGTGTGTGTGTGTGTGGGGGTTGCAGTCACCCCTTTACCACCCCCTAGAGCCACCACTTTTTGTAGCAAAGATCTTGTTCAGTCAAATGTTAGAGTTCATACTTTCTCGAAACTCAAATATATGCTTGTCTAGTCTTCTTTTCCATGGAAAATAATAAGAATCAGCATTTATATAGTGGTTTTCATACACAGTGTATCCCAAAGTGCTTTACAAGCAATACTAGACTGGTAATGAAGTGACTGAACATGTAGTGGCAGCTATTTCATACATTAATATCCACACACAGCCTTGGACAATTGCATGAAAGTACAGTTATGTAAGAACTTATCATAACAGTAGATCTTGAGAGAGCTTTGCAGTAGGTGATGACATATAGGACTGAGAATGCCGGCGACAGGACCCCAGGAAAAATTCTAGTTAGCAGTCCTGGCGAGGGACCTGCCACGTCAGGTGAGCCGGTGTCAGGCGACGTCGGTATAAAGGGGCGGTCCCGGACAGCCCTTGCGAAGTTCTTTTCCCACCACAGGCCCGGAAGGCCCGGACGAGAAAAGAGAAGCAGACATTTCCCTCAATGGAAAAGGAGCTGAAAAGCCTAGGGGATGGAGGGCGGAGAGTTATTACTGCAAGAGCCTCTCTCAAGATCTACTGTTATGGTAAGTTCTTACGTAACTGTACTATCTTACTGAGAGGGCTCTTGCAGGTAATTACATATAGGACAGAAGCCCAAGCAGTCTGGAACAAAATAAAGGCTCCGGGAGGAGGTACTACTCCAAAAGTAGCAAAGAAAACCTTGTAAGCCTCAAGAAAGGAGACCTTGCAAGACCGCTTACCCAAATCCTGCTCTCGGCGAGAGACAATGTCAAACTGTAATGTTTAGTGAAGGTATGGACGGAAGTCCAAGTGGCGGCAGCACAGATGTCTGCCGCAGACACGTTTGAAACAAGCTGCAGAGGCTGCTACTCCACGAAGTGGAGGACCTCTGACTTGACCCGGGAGGGTTTTGTTGTACTTGTCATAACAGAAAGTGATGCAATGAGCCAACCACTTTGAGAAGCATTGCTTGAGACAGCATTGCCTTCCTTTGTGAGCAAAGAGACGAACAACTGATCAGTCTCTCTGAGATCCTTCGTCCTATCGGTGTAGTATCTCAGAATCCTGTGGACATCCATGGTATGGAGCAAGTATTCTCCTTGGTTGGAGTACTGAGTGAAAAAGGCAGGTAATTCAATAGACTGATTTAAGGTAGATTCCGCTACCACATCCGGGAGGAACTTAGGATTTGTGTGAAGAGCGACTCTTTCTTTGAAAAATCAGATAAGGATTTTGCACATAAGGGCCTGAAGCTCGGAAATTCTGCGAGAAGTAATGGCCACCAAGAAGAGCGCCTTCCGATAAAACGTCAAGTTCTGGAAGCCGAGGCTCAAAGGCAGGAAGAGTAAGTTTCTGAGGACAAAGTTTAAGTCCCAAGGGAGGCTGGAGTCCGGACAGGGGCTAAGATGAAGGACCCTCTGAAAAGTTTTAGATACCTCCAGTTGGGCAAATGCCTTATCAGTGAAAGGGACATGGTAGGCTGAAATAGCCGCCATATGGACTTTCAAAGAAGAGTGACTGAGACCTAGGTCGAAGAGATGATGCATGTAATCAAGGAGAATGGTCACAGGACAGGAAAGGGCTCCACATTCCTGGGACGAGCCCAGATGGAAAATCTTTTCCATTTCATGGCGTAGGTGGACCTAGTGGAGGGTTTTCTAGCCTCCACCAGAATCTCAGTCACCTTAGGAGAAACGCCAAAGCGAGATTGAGCTAGGTCTGCAGGATTCATGCATAAAGTTGAAGGGACTTGAGTCCTGGATGGACCAGGGTCCCTGATCCTGGGTCAGCAATCCTGGAGATAAAGGAAGAGGAGAGAGGAACCTCTGAGTATTGTTGTAGAAGAGAGAACCAGATTTGCCTGGGCCAGAAAGGAGCGATCAGAATCATTCTCGCTCCTTCCAAAGCAAGTTTCTGCAGCACACGAGGGACCAGAGGAATTGGGGGAAAGCATATCATCCAACCTTCCAGCTTAGAGAGATAGAGCTGCCGCCCAGAAAGCATCTCGCTTCTGGAGCGAAGCGAGCAAAAGGTTGGAAGCTTTATGCTTTTGGGAGGAGGCAAACAGGTCTATTTGAGGAGTCCCCAAATCTGGAAGATGCTTTTAGAACTTTTTCGTCCAGTTCCCATTCGTGTGTAGAGCCGACGAGCGACTGCCTGTCTGCCAGACATTGTCGACTCCCGGAACATGGATCGCGTGAGGTGAAGGTTGTGAAGCGTTGCCCATTCCCAAACCCTCATCGCTTCCGTGCACAGCGGCTAGGACCGAGTCCCTCCCTGCTTGTTGATGTACCACACCACACACATGTTGTCCGTTTGGACGGCTAGGTGGCCGGAAGGATGGAAATGGTGAAGGGCCTGGAGAGCATACAGCACTGTTCGAAGCTCGAGCACGGTGATGTGGAGAACTATCTCCAACTTTGACCATAGGCCCTGGGTTCGGTGAGGACCCAGATGGGCTCCCAACCTTCGCCTGAAGCATCCGTGGTCAGAGTCTGATCGGGGAGGATGAAAGGGGACCCCCTGTAAATGTTCTCTCGAACCATCCACCATTGCAAGTCTCTTACCATCGTAGAGATCAGAACCAGATGATCTAGGTCATCTACTCGTTGATCCCACTGACAGCGGAGAGTCCACTGAGAGATTCTCATGGAGGGCGCAGCGCCGGGAACTGTCGGGATGGCACGCCATAAGCCCCAGTAGACGGAGCACCAACCTCGCCAGAACCCTCCTGTATTCCGATAGGAGGGAAATCTGGGACTGGAGGGAGGCCCCCTGTCCGGAGGCAGGAAGGCCCTGCACATTGTCATATCAAGGATTGCCTGATGAACTGGAGTCTCTAGAAGGATCCAGGTGAGACTTGGAATGGTTGATGGTGATACCCAGGCCAGTGAAAACCTGCTGGGTAAGGGAGAGAAATGCAGGAGTTCCTCCTGGATGGGGCCGCCAGGAGCCAGTCGTCCAGGGAGAACAACCTGAACTCCCAAATGCGCCGGTGGTGCGCTACCACTGCCAGGCATTTGGTAAAGACTCGAGGAGCTGAGGAAAGACCAAAAGAGACCGCCCAGAATTGGTAGTGGTCCCCTGGAATGCAAACCTGAGGTACTTCGGTGCAAAGGGCGAATGGGGATGTGCAGGTACGCATCCTGCATATCCAGTGCACAAAGCCATTGGCCTGGCAGCAAGAGGGCAAGAGAGTTTGAAGGGATAGCATCCTGAACCTCTTGTATTCACATATAGGTTCAGGGGCGAGATCGAGAATGGGTCTGAGATCTCTCGTCTTCTTTGGTACAAGGAAGAAATGGGAATAGTAACCCGTCCGTGGAGGTGAGGGGACGGGCTCTATAGCCTGTTTAGCAAGGAGAGCACAGATTTGTTCCCTGACCAAAAGAAGATGGTCCCTTAGTAGGAGGAGTTCAGGGGGGTGACTTGAGGTTTCTGCAGAAACTCTATGTAGTGTCCCTCTGCTATGATCTGAAGCACCCATGAATCGATGTTATCCTCTCCCAACCCGGAAGGTAGAAGGAGAATCTCCTCCCACCGGTTCCTCCGGGCGTCCGGAGGCGGTGGGAGAGGGAAGGGAGTCAGGTGGTGTGAGGAGCACCGCAGCTGGGGCACCACGTTGCTTTTTGGGCGGGCGGGGCCTGGCAGCTAATAAGGGCCTTGACGTTCAGTGGCCACGCCTTCCTGAGGTTTCGCTTGAGGCTGGCTGCGTCTGCGAAAGGGACGGCGCTGTGGGGATGGGGCGTCTCCAAAGTCAGTGATGATGTCCTTGACGCCACTGCCGAAAGCACAGAACCCCTGAAAGGTGCTTCTTGAATTGCTGACTGCACCTCAGGGACCAGACCCTGACACACGGAGCCATGCATGACGTGAAGACTTATGGCGAATGCAGAGCTCCGTCCTGGTGTCCACTGCATCATAGGTCATCCTCAGAATGTGATGACTGGCTGAGCGATCAGAACGGACCAGGTCGGCTAACTCCTGCTTGACCTGTGAGTCAGGCAAGGAGTCAATCTTAGATTCCGCCTGGATAAGGACAGCCTTCTGGTAATCCCCATATGAGCTACATAATTTAGGGCCCTAATCCCCAGTGTGGAAGAAGTGTAGATCTTCCTTCCATATTGGTCCAGAAGGCGGGATTCCTTATCCAGGGAGATGAGCTCAAATGTTTGAGTGTGCTGACCGGCCGTGAGCTGCGCTAATCACAACGAGTCAGCACGGGGAGAATCTAAAAGTTTACACCCTCCGAGCCTGATATAGCCTGTTGGACTTCAAGGAAGTGGGGCTAAAGCGCGGTTGTTTCCAAATAGTGGAAACAAGGTGGGCGTGAGGCTCGATCCAGGGTGGCACTAGAGTAGGAGCCGTGAGGGCAAGTCAGATGTTAGACAAGTTTAACTTCGTTGAGGATCTGGCTCCTAAGGAATGCCACTGATGGACTTCTGGATCTTTCTGAGCAACTCCGTGAAGAAGAATCCTCCGGAGGAGACCTCGGAGGAGTCTCGGCTGGGGCTTGGACGGAGAGCGCGGCTCGTCGTCCTTCTCGAGAACACCCATCCGAGGCCTCCGGAGTCAGAGAGAGAGAGAGAGAGAAGAAGAAGAGGAAGAATTTGAAGCAGAGTAGGACTCCTGACTCATCTAGGGAGGAACGGGTTTCTTAGGGAGGTCCCTGAGCATGTCCTGCCCTCTCTGGATCCGAGGCAGAGCCGGGAATCCGGAGGTGGAGGAGAGTGTGCCCGTCTAGGGCGTATGGGAGCCAGGGTGGCACCATCGCCGTAAAGATGGCTCTCGACTTCCTTGGTGAGCTGAGCCTTGGCCTCAGCCCACCAGGAGCCAATCTCCTGAAGATCCACGGCGGCCTAGGGGCGGTGGAGGAGGAGGAGGAGGATAGTTATGCGGATGAATCCGTAAGGAGAGTATCCGTATCCCAGCTGCGAGAATACCGGAGTGGGGTACTGCGGCGTTGGAGTACTCTGACGTCGATGGAGTCGGCGCGGTACTATGTGGCCCAGGATACTGTGGACCCTGGTAAACTGTCATCGGATAGGGGACGGCGGATACCCAGCGCTAGGAGGAGCTGCCGAGCAGACAGCTCATTCCGGGAACTCCGCAGGCGGATCAACCCGTGATAGGCCGTGGGGCGGAGGCCCGATAAAGGAAGATATCCCCGCCGGCGTCGGAGGGGCTGGTTCGGAACGGCGCCGGTGGGCCACCGCCGGAGGAGCCGGAGCCGGGCCGGCGCCGGAGCCGGCGCCAGAGGAGCCAACGTCAGATCCGACTCTGAGGAGGCGGGGTCAGACAGTAGCCCAGGGTCCGAGCCTCATCCTGGGATGGAGGAGAAAATCCTCGGGATCGGGCAGGGGGACTCGGGCTCCCCTGGCGGCAGCGAAGGCTGCGGGAGCCTGTTACGACAGGCAAGCAGGGTCTACTGTAGGCTCTGAGGCCCGGCGCGCCGGAGGAGCCGATGTGTGACTTAGGGGCGAGTCTCGGTGGACGCCAGAGGGCGGCGTCCGACTTGAGGGTCTCGTCGGAGGCGGACCGAGGAAGAAAGGCCGGTCTAATAGGGACACTGCCGTGCGCCGCCCTGAAGGTCGGGCATCTAGCGGCCTTCTCCCGGTGGGCGTCGGAGGAGCCGATGTCCGGCTTATGGGGCGCCCGCACAGTGGGCATAAGCCTGCGCGGCGGTACTGAGGGCGGAGCTCCTTTGCCCGGAGGCACCCAGCGGGCTTGACACGAACCCGACAGGTGGGCGGCGCCTCCTCCAAAACCTTTGGAGGCTGCCGTCCAGGCGATCCCCGGAGGATGTTACTTACCGCGACTCCGGTGGGAGTCAGCGCGGAGGAGGAGGCCTTCTCCTGTGCCTTCCTTGTCCCGCTTCTTGTGTCCTTCAAGGGAGGTCGGCGCCTGCCAAAGTTTCTTCAACTCCTTCTCCATGCGGACATCTTCTTCTTGAGGAGATGGGCTTGAAGACTTCTTTGGCATCGTCTGCGGGTGGCGCGTGGAAATGAAGGCAGTCGCGGACACTTGTCGACACGTGGTTGGGGCCTGAGACAGAAAAGGCAGAGGAGTGACCATCTTTAATGAGCAGTTGGGCGCTGCAGTGCGCACTTATTTTAGAAGGGCGACATATACTGGCGTTCACCTGACGATAGGAAAAATAGAAAATACTGAAACTTTTAGGAAAAAATGGCGAAGTAACAGGACTGGCGATAGGAACTTAACCACAAGGCGCTACGAGAGCTGATGGCGGGGAAAGAACTGGGGGCAGGCATTCGGGATGTACCTGCAGCGTCACATCTAGCGCGGTCACCTGACGGGCGGTCCCTAGCAGGGACTGCTAGCTAGAAATTTTCCGTGGGGTCCTGCAGCCGGCCGGAGTCAGTCCTATATGTAATTACCTACTGAGAGCCCTCAAGTAAGATCTGGTTTTATGGGAAGGGAATGTTGGCCAGGACAACGGGGTCAGGTAGTGATCAAGGTGCTGGCATCCCACATCTTATTTCTCACAGTAATTGCTCATATCTCTCCTCTGTCCTCCCCTTCCTGAATAAGCAGTACCTTGCAAGAGTGGCCTTCTCAGTCCCCTCTGGTATTCATTCTTCACTATTCCTCCTCCTACCGAAAACTGGTGGGCTCATCACCCTTCTGAATCATGAATCAAGTAGTAGAGTCCCGTTTTATTTTGACATATCAAATATAAACATATCTTTCCAGTAAGTCCGGCTGATAGCAACAGGAACAAGAGGAATGATGGGCCTTCCTATCCTTAAAAGATCTAGGCTACCTTTGATTAGGCTATTAAATGATGGGTGTGCACATCATTATGCACATCATTTAATAGTGCCTAATCATAGGTAACTTAGATCTTACATGAGTAGGAAAGCCTATTTTTCCACTTGTGCAATGCAACTATCAGCCAGGCTTACTAGAAGATCATTTATTATTAATATGTAAAAATAACATGGGAGACTGTACTAACCACATTCATAATGCAGAAGGGTAGTAACTCATCCAGTTTTTGGTGTGAGGGACCAGATGAGATGAATGAATTCCAGAGAGGGACTGAAGAGGCCATTCCAGCAGGGTATAGCTATATTCAGGTTAGTTGAAGACATGAAGGAAGACACTGAGCAGATCACTGTGAGATCTGAAATGTGGGGCTGCCAACATCATGATCATTACCTGACTGTGGATGAGATTAGCCAGTGATAACAAATACTCAGAGTGGCAGGGCTGCACCTAAACTGTTACTTGAATTGATTGTAGGGAGATTACCCTCGGTGGGAGGGTGTTGGCGTTTGTTAGGACAGTATTGAGGAGTTGTGTATAGCTCATTCAAGATTTGGAAGGGTGGTAGCCAGCCAACTCAAATTGTGAGTACAGCACAGAAAAGTACTGGAGAAGAACTGCTGGGAACTGTTCTGCGGGATCTGCAGATCACAGGTAGAGGAGTAGACTGACACTGGAAGTCCGGTGGTTTGCTCAAGGTATGAGTATGCCTCTCCTGCTAATAATATCGTTATCCATTGTAAGTGCAGCCCTTATGAGGGCATGAACAGCAGTTTTTCTGGAGGGTCATGATGCTTATTGCTTGGCCTCCAGGAAGACCTAGTTGTTGGTTAGTGAGATGGGAAAAACACAACAGGGAACTGTACATACTACCGTCACTGTGCAGAAGGTGGTGATCCACTCATTGTTTACTGTGGAAGCAGAAGTCAAACACTGAGAATGTGGACTGGAGAGTGATTTGGGAGGCATTTTAACAGTGCCAGCTGATGATGCATATTGGTATAGGTGTGCACAACTCTCTGAGGTACAAGATTACAATCTGACATATGATAATTCTCTTCATGAGACTGTAAGCACATATGCGGCACCAGGCAGTACTAAGGACAGGGTATGGGTGGTGGGGTGTTCAGCAGAAGGCAGGCTAGATGCAGGAAGTTCACATGGAAAAATAAAGCCTTACTTGTGGATTAACAAGAGAGCATGGGCTTGGAACTGAACCGGACCAGTACTTTGCTCTGTGACCCTGAGCAAGTCATTACACTTCCTTGTGCTCCCAGGCCACACCTGTAAAAAGCTTTCAGTTTAGTGTGTCTCTCCTTGTTAACAAAAACTAAATTCCAGTGCATCACATAACCACTAGATCATCAGGTAACTGAAGTGTTGTACTGTAATGCAGTTTACCAAGGAAAAAGTCAGCTGGATTGCAAAATATTTTCCATAAGTTAAAAGTAAACAAAATGAACAAAATCATAGCCTAACATGTGTACTGATCAAAATAATCCACAAGTTAATGCACGGTGTTGATCATTCTGCTACAACAATTCAAAACAAAGAGGAAAGAAGAACTAGTAAGCACTATAGAAATATATGTGGGTCTCTGTCTTTGGCTCAGATGATGTCATCATGACTCATCACTTAACAGACTTAGCAGACATCTTAGGGAGAAACCAAGGCTGTTTTGAAAGTGAAAGGCTGATGTTTACATTTTCAAAGCTATGAAACTGCATTTATATTATTTATATAAATGCAGTTTATATAAATAAACAGCAGCCTCTACTTCTTTGTTATGAAACCAGATTTTGAGGTTGCAATTTTAAAAACAGCTTGTTTAGGTACCCTTTAAATGATATCACCAATAGATTCCATTAAATCAGTCAGTCTACCAGGCAGACAAGCCAAATTTCTACTTTTATGCTCAGCTTTGCAGTCAAAAACTCATGTCCACTGCAACTTCTTAATGAAATCCAATGCAGCTGCCACCACCATCTTGCTTGTCTGTGTCCAAGCTGGTGTTTAGGTGAAAAGATGGCAGAGTACAGCTAAGGTCAATGGAGAGGTCAGTGTAGCCCTTTGGATGTGGTTGTGTCACTTGCCCAAGACACTCCTCATTTTCCACCATGGCTCCTCCCCTCCACCACATTCCCCACTCAACCACCCATGGCTTCAAAACAAATGTAAATATCTAGTGACATTTACCTGTGAAAATTTAGCTTTGTCACTTGTATTTGAGAAAGAAATGTTAAAAATGCTGACCTGACCATGACAGTGCGAATATTAGCACCGCAGTGTATCAATCACTGGGGCAGTCTCTGCGTTCAGAACGCTTTTCATTACTAGAAATCCCAGGAATGTCATTTCACTTTCCACAAAATCCCTGGCCATTTGAAAAAACAAAAAAGAAAGGAGAGAGGTTTCATACATCATAGCAACTGGACTACAAAGGACTAAAGAGGATTCTTTGCACTTGTATTTTCTTAACCAGTCACACATCAATGTTATTTTATATGGTACCTTTCACACAATCGTATCCCAAGCCCCTTGAACAAAGTCACAGTAACCTCAAAAGCAAAATATATATTCCTCTCATCTTACAGGAAAGTCATAAATGAACAGAGGAAGTAAAATAGCACGTGACTTCAGTAAGAAAGTAAAAAGTTTTTTATATAGCATGCTGGATGTGGCCTGTATCCCAAATTGTTTTACAATCTCAGAGAGGGAGGAGAAATGTTTCAGTCATCATTTAGCCAGGTAGTTCAAACTGCATAGAGATAAATGGGAGTGACTGCAGAGGTTAAGCACCTGGAGGTTATGTGACTTACTCAGGATCACACAGTGAATAGATTGTAGAGGTGCTGGGACTCAAACCTGGTTCACAGTGTGGTGCTCTAACCACTAGACCACACTACACTTAAGACAAAAAGCTAAGTAAGACTATAAGTGCTACAACATGATGCATATAGAATAATAATGACTGGATAAACATGTACAACAAGGGCGTGTTTCCATCCAGGGTTCAACATCATAGACCTCGTGGTGAAGCAACCCCAAGAGGGAAGAAAAGCCTTATGCTCCCATCAAAATGTATATAGAATTAGGTTTAAGAAATAAAACCGCACTGTGCCCCACAAAGGAACTTGTTGATTTTTTATTTTATTTAGTGTTGAGCAATGCTGCATGATCCTGCTTGTAAGCACTTCCAGCTCAATCAAAAACTTACAAGTAGAATTATGCTTGACCCTCAATATTTGTGAAAGGTAATAATGTAACCCCTAGGTAGCGCTATCCCAAGGTTACTATCCCTGCCTACTTGGCTAGTAGCAGGTTAAGGGGCCTGAGTTCTGAAATGGGTGCCTCTACCCAAAGGTTGGGGTGGTAGTGGTCAAGCTAACCTGGGCACAGCCCTCTGGGACACTATAACCCCTCTTTCCTTACTAGTGGTCTAAACAATACACAGTAATCACTTTCACAATACCGATACACCAATAATAAGTAATTCACATCTGTTTGCACTTACCACCAGGGCTTTCTCCTGGCCTGGCCCTGGGGACCCTCTGTAAAACAAGGTTATGCACAGCAAATAACAGCAGTACAATACTCTTGCACAAACTGAAACCACAGTCAGGTAAATGCAAAAGAGATCTGATTTAAGGGACTTAAACAAGGGAGGGCGTAATCAGGTTAATTTGCTAAAGCTGCATCAGTCAAACAGTTATGCATGCTCTTCAGGGTCCATAAACAGTCACACACTCTGGGTACCCAGATGGAGAATGGTTGGCTAGCTAGGAACATTGCAGCTGGTTGGGGCCCTGTGATGGAAGAAACAACATGCACAACACACACTATTTGTAATCCGGAGCTGGAGGGCTCAGTTCGTGAAAAGAAAACAACAAGACAATCAGATGACACACTTTTAGACTAGGCTGTCATTGCAGGTAGCTACTCTGATGATTACTCACAACACCCAAAACTGGACACAGGCTGGATGAAAATTGAGACTGCAAGTAGTTGATCTGGAGTGCCAGGAGAAGCAGGGCCCACACGATTGGCGAGGTGTCATTCCTGTTCAAGCATAGAGCAGGGCTAATCCCAGAGCAGGTCTCTAAGTCGATGGCTTTCTCTGTGCAGCGGAGTGAGTCTGGCTGGGCCAGTGTGTAAAGCCCAGGCCAAATGGAGACAAATTCAGACAGAGTCCGTTTTGGGCTGGGTACAGCTTCAAGCAAGCAGAACACATTTCACACAGTGGGGACCCAAATCACGATCCACTTCCAATACACAGCACATTTACATGAAAGGAAGTTCTACTGTACCAGGCAAACCACTCTCCGATCATGATCATAGCGTCTCTGCACAAACCAGGGATTCAAAGCAGCTGAGAAATCCTTACAGGCCGATTGCATTCAGCAAAATCTTGGTCTTCTTCAGGTATGAGCCTGGTAAAAAAAATCAGTGGCTTACTTCGTTCTCACAAACTTGGAATTAGTCCAAAATAATTCTCTTCTCTCTCCCTCTCAGGGGCAGCAGGCAGACATGCAGCCAAAACTCAGGCCTTTCCACAGAGGCTGTATTGCGCTCCTGCTTCTTCAACTTCCAACTTAGATCTGATTCAAACTGCAGCAAGCCTGGGAATTTCCCAAGATCCGAAAGGTTTGGTTGGCTGATTCATCTGTCAGTCACAACAGGAGCTCCCCTTCGGTGCAAAAGGCAAAAGCCCAAAACTACAATTCCTACAGATTCTGACTCCAGACAGGTCCTGTAATCCGGCTCCATTTTAGGTCCCACCAGTACTGATTGGTCCAATTTGGTAGTCCGGGCCAAAGTGGTGGGGATAAACAAAACAGTCCTTGCTGCAAAGAAGGCAGGATAGACAAACTACATTATTATCACCACTATCACTCTACATGATTTTCAGCAAATAGTTACATCTTTCAACAGAGCTCCTCTCAGATTACTTATGACTGCAATCCAGGCAGCTCTTAAAGAGACAGTACACAGAGGCTATACAGGCACTCTCTGGCAATACATTTAAACTGCTAAAACACAAGACACCAGCCTGGCAGTGAGCATTTGGGCAAGCTCAAGGAAGACTTTTAGGAACCCCATTTGTAGGGAGTTACAATAATATTAGGATTACCTGTTTAGCATTCAATATTGTTTCCAACCCTATGCTTTGGCCAAGAGACAAGCAGAGAGAGAGAGAGAGAGAGAAGAGAGGAGAGGAGAGGGGCCTGGATAGCAGTGATCCCACTGGTTGTTTCTCAGATCCCGAGAGAGAGAGAGAGAGAGGGAGGGAGCCACCAGTGATGCTGCCAGTGCTGTGGTCTGTTTGTGATCCTAAGAGAGGTGGGGCCACCAGTGAATCGACCAGTGTGGCGGGTTGCTTTCAGCTCCCAAGAGAGAGAGAGATGGAGAGGGAGAGAGACAGAGAGACAAAAGGTGCTTTTACACAGGTTTTAAAAGCGGAATCAAGCGTTACCTGTGTGGCGCCGTTGTACTCTGTTGCGTTCAGGTTCCTTTCTACACACTGAGTATTCGGCAACATTTGTCTCAGCTCCCCAGAGTTTTGCTCTACAAATGCTGTTTTCTGCCTTTGTATTGGAATGGCTGTTTTACAGCAGAACAAAAGCGGTACACAAGCGGTGCAAACCCGCAATAATAAGGAATTGCGGTTTGGACGACGTTCCCTGGGACCGAAACAGATGCAATTTACACACAACGGATGTAGCGGAATACTGTTTCGTAACAGTTATTCCGTTACATAAACCTGTGTGTAAAAGTGCCCAAAGAGCGAGAGAGAAACATCAGTGATGCTGCCAGAGGTACAGCAGGTTGCTTCCTGGTTCCTCTCAAGAGAGAGTGAGGGGACACCAGTGATGCCACCACTGGCATGGCGTTTTGGGGGGGCAGGAAAAGTCTTGGTGATCTTACTGATGTGATCTCCTTCCCTGAGTTACCGCATGAATCCTGCTGCTGGGATCCCCACTGCATGGATACCCTCCCAGGGCCATCCTTGGGGGTCTTGTTGCTAAGGATCCCTCTTCCAGGAGCTCCCTGGGTTATGGAAAAAGGTTTTGGGATCCTGCTGCCAAGTATTACTCTTTCTAAGCTGCCCTAGGTGGTGGAAAAAGTCCTGGGGTCCCTTTCTTAAACTAATGGCCAATATTAGTCACTTCAGCCAGGACTGGAATGTGGCAAAACACTCCACAAATGCAACAAATGTGAGCCAAACTACCACTAAAGCACACATAGCATGTTTGCTGCATAAACTATACATTTGTGCATTTGTTGTCTACGATGACAGTGTCGAAAACCAGTTTACTGTCTAAAACTCAGAAGTCACATCCAACAGTCGGGTTTACCTCACGGATAAGCTGCTCTGTTAAGGAAAACTCAAGCATGATGACAGAAACCCTGGTAAAGCACAGCAATTTGCTACTCCAAGTGAGGTCTCTACAGACCAGTTTTAAATTACTATCCCATACTGGCACATACAGTAGATTGGTCAGCAGTTGCTAAAATTATGGGTTTCAAACCCTTGTTTCTAGTAATGAACAAGAAATAACACTGGTAGAGTCAGATGCTTATTATATTTTATTACATTTGAAAACAAATTAATACAAGTCTTACATTCAGAAACACTGTTATAGATGTTACAGAGATGACAGTGGGGTCAGCGGTAAGGCATACAAGGAGAGGTTGAGGGCACTGAACATGTACTCCCTGGAGGGCAGGAAAGAGAGACAGAGAGAGGGACATGACTGGAACCTTCAAGTACTTGAAAGGGATAAATAAGTGGATAAGGAGGATCCTTTTTAAGCTGAGTGGCACCACTATAACGAGGGGGGCACAATAGTGGCAACTATAACACGAGGGGCACAGTCTTAAGCTGGGGGTTAGGAGGGAGGTCGGGAAGCACTTCTTCACGGAGAGGGTGGTGGACACTTGGAATGTGCTGCCGGAAGAGCTGGTCTCATTGAAGGTGGTAGGCAGCTTCAAGAAGCTGGGACAGGCAGGGGGATGGTAAGGATCATGGTGAGGGAGGCTGGGGGTGGCAGGGCAGCAGCTCAAGCTGTGGACCCTGCAACACAGTAGACTAGACAGACCAAATGGCCTTCTTCTGATGGCTTTTTGTATGTTCGTATGTAAGCAGTACAGTACATCACTAAATCAATGCTATACATGCAAAGCCTGTAAACAAGAACACTTTCAGTATCTGACCCATGTTACTTCATGTACAGAGTTTCCAATAGTCTAGAATCTAAAGCCGATAAAGACGTTTTACAGCCAAGAACTAGAATTTTAAACCAACTGTAAACTTATTCAGAAACATTCTCCTATATCTAATAGGCTTAACTGTTGTATCAGACAGAGTCAGTAAGGAGCCTAGAAACTTATTCTCCTCCCTCCTGCAGAATAACCACTGGGTACACTTCAATATAAAATGATTACTTTTTTCAAACAGTAAAACTAGCATGCATAACAAATGCAATTTTTTTAAAACTGTATTTTGAAACTGCAATAGTTCAAGTCGATCAGTCACTTTGTCACACCTTTTGAGCACTGTAACACACTGCTCCTCTTCTCCTCCTCACAACTACTGACAGCAGTCACATAACACACAAATGTCTTTGGCAAAGATCGCTCTGGTAAATGTGGGAAATGGAGTGCCTGATCCACAACAAGCCAGTCCCGAATGGAAAGAAGCCACCGAGTGGGGAAGCGGCCATTCTAAATCATTACCAGGTATCCTACGCTGTATACAGAAAATAAAGAGGTACAAATGTACACCTAACAATTAAACTCAGCACCGGAAAAGCAGTCACTGTAAATGATATTGAGTCACTCAGTCGGGTCTCGGCCCCAGTCACAACTAACTGAGTACCTGCCCTATCAGACAAACCTTAGCCCTTTCCCTCCTTGGGCTCCTCTGCCTGGCATCAAATTCTCTCTAAATCATTTGCACTCGCTAACTTGCCTCCTGGGGTCTGTAAACATGAAGGTCTTGCCTCCATATACTACTTTCAGTCGAGCAGGAAGCATGAGGCGTGTGCTGTAAAACATGTGTTCTAATAGTACATTTTACTGTCGTATGATGCGCACTGTGATGTTTTGTATCTCCTGCCATTTGATTATGTTCATTGTAACAATGTTCTTCTCTTACTCTTCTTTTATGATCATATTTGCCTTGTACTCTCCCGGGTTGTGCCTGAAAATAGGCATTTCCGATGTCTAGTGCACCTACCCTATCAAAACAAATAAATAAATAAATCCTAAGTTCCCTCAACTGCCCTCGCACATCATCAAAACTCTTCCTTTTTTACCTGGTGGCAAAACTGAGATCCGGGAAGATTCACACAACCTGTCCTTGCCACTCCAGTGTGTCTGCTTGTCTGGCACCCTGAAGGAACTCATTCTGTTCTGAAGAGCCCCTTAGTACTGTGATGAGTGTTCTGGTGGGGGTTCCATACCCATGCCTTGGACGGTGTAATGTGGCACACTTTCTTCCCTATACTGCATCACCATTAAGACAGTAGAAAGCCATTGTTGTAATGCTGATTTAGGTTTACCCCCTCCATGCTCTCCAGCACACAGACAATCCTTATGTTACAGGCACTGGCAGTATTCTTGAAATTCTCAAGATGGAGCCTCAACAGTGTGTTTTCTTTTGTTAGTGCTCACTCGTGGTGTCTGTAGCAGCTTTAGTGTCATCCTGAAGACCCATCATTATGGTGCCCAGCACAGTTACTTTGGCCACATAGTCCTCCAGTTTTTTTTTAATCGATGACCTGAATGGCCTTAAGCAGGGCCACGCTGGATGGTTGAGTGGCTTTGGATGTGAGCGGCTAAAGTGAATGTCTCACTGCTAGGGACCAATTCTCAGCTCATGCCTTGACTTCTCCTGGTTCCCTCCTCTCATAATGCAGCACATTTTGCCAAAAGGCATCAAAATGTGCAACTGGATGAGGTCTATCCACTGATGCCAGTAAGAAGTCAAAGTTTAAACTTGTTCTTGATTTTATTGTGATTTTAATTCTGCAGTGTGGAGCTAATGTTCAGCGTGTCTTTTCTGTTTGGTTGCTGGGCCACCACTGCCAGATTTATTTTCTCATGCGATGCCACTGCTGCCTGTACCTCTCCATGCACACAAAAGCTGTAAAACTGGGTGAAAGTTTGACTGCACTCAAAATGAAATGTCACATCCCAGTGGAGTTATCCTAGGTAAAACAATGAAGTAAGTAGATTCACAGTGTGGCCTCACTTCTGCAAAAATATAAACAAGCAGATGGAGTTTGCTCCACTGACCTGCACTGCTATGAGAACAGCAATGACCCACTCACCAGCATAGAAACACAGAATTTGTCGGCAGAAAAGAGTGCTTGGCCCAGCCAGTCTGCACAGATGTTCCCTACCTAATCTGTCTCTGCAGACCCCAACTGGTCTCCAGTGACCCTCCTTCTCCTGACTATTTACTAATACATCCCTATGCCTATCCCACATGCTTGAAGCACACTCATTGTTTTTGCCTCCATCACTTCTGCTGGCAGTCTGTTTCAGGCATCTACAATCCTTTCAGTGAAGACATACTTCCTCATATCTCACTTAAACTTCTGCCCTTGAGCTTCACTACATGCCCTCTGCTCCTGGTGCTCTTTCTCAATGGAAAGAGACTCCTCCTGCACCCTGTTTACACCTGTGAGGTAGTTGTAGTGTCTCATCATGTCACCTCTTGCTCTCAGTCTTTCATGGTGTATATGTTGAGATCCCTCAATCCCTCCCTAAGTATATTGTTTTCCATTTTTGGCATTGTACCCCAACTGCCACGCTCTTGACCACTCCTCGGGTTCTCAAGATTCCTCGCATTCTCTCTACCCCCTCCTAACTGCCTACCCTATTACAGATTTTGGCAACATATGCAAAGGCGTACCTTCCTTCCGAGTTCTTCAGCAATGTCACTATGAAAATATTGTGGAGGACCAGTCACAGTACTAAGCCCTGTGGTACCCTGCTGGTCACTCTCCCATCATAAGATAAGTGTTATTTACCACCACCCTGTCTCTTCCCAGTAACCAGTTTCTAACCCAGTTCACCACTTTGGATCCCACTCTTAGGCTGCTTAATTTCTTTATCAGCCTCCTGTGTGTCATAGTGTCAAAGGCTTTGCTGAAGTCCTGATATGCCACATCCACTGCCTACCCTGATCTATTACCCTGGTCACCCAGTCAAAGAAAGCTATCAAATTAGTTTGGCATGACCTCTCCCCAATGAATCCATGCTGCCTGTGATCTTGTAGCCATTAGATTGAAGATACTCTACCAGCCTTACTTTTAGTAGAGTTTTCATTAATTTCCCAACCACTGAAGTAAGACTATAGTGAAGGCTATAGTTGCTAGCCTTCACTCTGTTGCTGCTGTTAGGTGAGCGGGACCACATAATCCCTTCTCCAGACCTCTGGAACCACACCTGTTTCAGTGAGGTGTTGAATAATGCTGTCAGTGGGGTGCCTGGCACCACCCTAATTCTTTAGAACCCTTGGGTGTATCCCATCCAGTGTCATAGTTTTGTCCACCTTAAGGGCTGTAAGCCCTTCTGGACTCTTTCCTCTGCAAATGGACTTGTGTCTACCTCCTACTCTATGTTCCATCTACTCCTGCTGGTCCAGACACCCTCCCTCTACAGTAAAGACTCAGCAGGAGTACCCATTTAGGATGTCTGCTTTTCTTGGATTTTCTTCTGCACAGTCTGCCCCATCCACCTTCTAATCCTCCTGATTCCTCTACTTGCTTTCCTCTTCTCACGATGTATCTAAAGAGAAAGTATTCCACTTAGTGAGCCCTAGGAATTCTTTCCTCTGTCTGTTGACTTTCTCCCCTCACCACCTTGCCTGCTTCCTCTACTTTACTAAGTATACCTCCCTGTCCTGCTTCCTCATACCTCCTGAATACCAGCCATTTCCCTTCACTACCATTGCCTCTTCCTTAAGAACCATAGCAGTCTCTGCTTTTACTCACTTCCTTCACGCAGAGGAAGACTGCTTTTTTTTTTTTTTTTTTTTTTTTTTTCAGATATATTTTTATTAGGCTTTATTGTAAGATACCAGCTCACATAAGCATAGATACACAGGTGGATCCATAATACAGAAGTATCATAAACAGAGTAACTCACATTCCAGGATGGGATAGGAAACACCCCAAAACACTCTCTAAATTGGGGAAGTACATATCCATATCTTCTAAACTGTAACACAAGCATGCAGCTCTGGGGTGTCCCAGAGGAAATTCCTAACCAGCCAGTGTGCAGGCCAAGCGACCCACATTCCCCTGTAGACATTAATCCCTCTATTAGCTAACAGCCCCACACACTAGCACATTATGGCCTTTATACAAGAAAGTTACTCCATATCCAGTTTCTAACTGTATGGCATAACCCCAACTTGTAGAAAAACAGGAATAAACATTCAATGTACAGCAGCTTTTTGCCCTCCTTTAAATTCAATATAGTCTTAGATTAGGTAAATAGTCACTTAGGGCCACAAACCCACAACATACAGTACATACTGTCTACTGTATCTGAGGTATTACCAGGAAAGCAAACCAGGAGAAAAAACCAGTAATGATTATTAGATACCATCTCGCCCAGGAATCAAAAGAGAACCACTCATAGTTTCAGGTTCTCGATGAAACAACCCTCTTAGCCCTTAACTCCATGACTAACTGTGAGAATAACACCACGTAATGATGGTAGACAGCACTGTAATATTCCATTCACATTCTGGAAGAAATAAGATCATTAAAGAAAAGAGGCTTAATCGCAGTTAAGAGAAACACATAAAGACAGTACTTTACAATTTTTAGGGCCATGGCATTCAGTTCCCATTATCCTGTTTACATTAGCCACCTGCTCCAAAGCCAGGAGTCTCTTTTGGCCTCCTCCGGGGATCCAATCACACAGACTTTACCCTGCCATACAATCCTAAAGTAGGGTGGGAAACACGAGCTGATGCGGGACCTTCATACTACTGAGTCGGCATCTCACCCCATCATATACTTTGCGTCTTTGGCGAGTGCCATAGGACAAATCCAGGAACACAAAATTTCTGCATCTCCGTGTTGTAATCGTCACCTTCTCTGAGCCTCAGCTAGTACCTGATCGATCTCCAATTCCACAGCATACCACTACGAGAGTATGAGGCGTGGCCTGGGTTGCTGTTCCTCTATGCGGTAGATCCTGTAGCCTTGTCAAATGATAACGGCGGATCTTCCTCTCCCAACCCCAGCAAACTTGACATGAATGTGCACACAAACCCATCGGGTCATCTCCTTCAGCATCCTCGGGTAGCCCTAATACCTGCAGATTTCATTTACGGACCTGGTTCTCTATCGTTTCTAATCATTGTGCTGCATGTAGTGTCCTTGATCAGCCCAGTGGAGACATCCACAGTTTTGTTTAGACTGGCATCCAATTTAGTGAATTTCTGGTCCACACTGTCCATTTTAGTCTCCAATGCAGCTACCTGAGGTGTCAATGCATCAAATATTTTGTCCAGTTCTTGCACTGAATGTACCAGCTTCATCAGGATATCATTCACTGTGGCAAGTGTGACCTCCCCTGTACCCACAGTACATGAGGTCCCTGATGCACTATTTCTTGCAGGTCCAACATCCCGTTTGCCTCTTGGGATAAAGAACTCAGCAGAGGCAGCTGCGTTACCTTTAGTTTTCCCCATGGGTCCTCCTAATAGGCTGCTAAACCCATTGGGGTATAAAACCAAGAAAAGTTGCCAAAATAAGTAACTTTTATTGAATTAAAATCAGGATTTCATAGGAGCTCTTCAGATGTGCTGCCTCCTGTTGAGCTGGTCAGTGGCGCCTCCGACACTGTCCTTATTGTGTGTTGCTCCGGGTTTGCCAAAGTGCTGTAGGTCACCTCTGTCCACTTTATTTATTTTAGTCTTTGGTAACCATGTAAGGCCCACTAGGCACAGCTGCCTATTTTCAGGGGTGACCTAGAGCACATGGGGTTACGTGACTTGCTCAGAGTCACACAATACACAAGTGGAGGTTGGGAATCAAACCCAGGTTTGCTGGATGTACCAAGCTCATTCACAGCTCATTACTCTAACCTCTAGGCTATACTGCCAGTCCTGCCACTTCTCCCATGCCAATGTACACTGTAAACACAGGTTGGAGTATAACACATTGGAAAAGCTGTACATTACCATAGTGGGAGCTCTGATACAAACACAGCAAGTGGGCAGGAGGTCAGCATGAGCAGATCAGTAGCGAGCAGCACTCAAAAAGTAGGCTCAGGTGTTTTCACAGCCAGTCGCTGACTCAGGATTTTAATGGCTACCACTACAGTTTTGCTGCCGACTCCAAACAAAAGACTCGGCGGCAGATCTGCAGAGTTACTCCGCCCAGCCGAGGATTAATGCTAACCTTATCCACGGGCATGTAGAGCGGACTCCACCAATGGATTCTGCGTTTTCCCTACCCATGTTATAATGTTTCATAACCAACATGATCAGTTCCTTAGGGTGGTAAAGTGACCTGAATGTTCTCCTGTATTTTTTAGTTCATTATTACTACAGTTAGTTGTAGACTTATTAAGTCTTTATATCATCTTTAATTATGAAAGGCCAAAGGTTTAGAAATCTTCCACACCAAGCTATTATAGAGACTTACAGCTTTGAAATTTCTGTATTAGAGATACAATTCTTTGGCATCTTTTTTCAAAGAGTGGTTTGCTCTGAAACATTAGGGCTGAGGTCTAGCTATCTGTGGCTTTCTGATCAAAGACTATTAGCTGACAACTCAGTTCACAGCTGGCTAGAGACTACAGTATTAATGAAGAACTCCAGTCCATATTTGTTTTATTAAATCTTTTTAGTGACAGATCAAAGGTACAAAGGTATTCAGCTAATGCCTTTTGCCTCCTATAGTACCAGGAGTGTGTATTCAGTCCCTGGATTATTCATTCTCCTGCATTGTACAGCTTGTGTCATGTTACCCCATAGTAGCCAAACCTTGGGCCATGCCTTAATACTTTAAATAAGGCTACTTGGAAAGTTTAGAACTAATCCCAAGAAATAAACAATCAGGTCATGATATATATTCTGTTTAATATTTTATTGTTTACGTTTCTATAGAAAATGGTACGATACTTATGGAGATATTTTCTCTTAAAATGCATAATTTGTTTCTTGTAATTTAATTTTTGAATTTAATTTTCGTTGCCAAAAGCGTTGCAGGCTTGCTGCCCTATTTAACGGGTGGCCTGCAGCAGTGCCAGAGAGTGAGAGAGGACCAACCAGCGAGAGGGATCTCATCAGAGCTCAGGGACTGGGACTGAACTTTTGAATTAAATTTTTGGTGCCTAAAACACTGCAGGCTTGCTGCCTTATTTAACGGGCAGCCTGCAGCAGCGCTGGAGAGCAAGAGAGGGACCAACCAGCGAGAGGGAGCTCAGGAACTGGGATTGAACTTTTGAATTTAATTTTGATGCCAACACACTGCAGGCTTGCTGCCCTATGTAATGGCGGCCTGCAGCAATGCCAGCGAGAAGGGACCGCACTGAAATTTTCTCCCGCCCACCCCACACCGCACCCTTTTTAAATAGACTTTATGTGCTGGTAAGGGAGGGTTCCCTGAAGGTGGACAAATCAGGACTTCTACCTTAGTAGAACTGTATCATTCTGGGGCGAGTAAGGAAAAGCATGGAGATAGAAGTGGGCTGTGATATTACAGGCAACTGGGTTGTGAAACATAGCAAAGATATACTATATGATTATACTGCTTATTCTTGGGCTGTGATATTACAGGCAATTGGGTTGTGAAACAGAGCAAAGATATACTATATGATTATACCGTTTATTCTGGGGCTGTGATATTACAGGCAGCTGGTTGTAAAACAGAGCTAACATACTATATGATTATACTGTTTATTCCGTATCTTCAGTTAGAGTTCAAGAGTCTATTTAAAGCTTGTTTACCCTATCCCATCAGTTAGAGTTTAAGTCTCTATTTGGGGCAGGGCTGTTTGTTGGAAGAGAACATGACTGATCTAGTCTGTATCTTCAGTTAGTGATTAAGGGTCTCATTTAAAAGCCTGTTTATCCTGTATCATAAGACAGAGTTTAAGTGACAACCTTGAGCTGGGTTGTATGTTGAAATAAATATGGCTGACCCAGGATACCCTAGTATGGCCACTTGGAAGGAAGGAGGAGTAGCAATCCGGAAGGGAATGGGAAAAGGAGGAAGTGCCTATAAGGAATAGAGAAGGACAAATGGGTGGCCACTTTCCACCATGGCAGGCTTCTTGGAAGGGTCATAGGATGCACAGACTGTGGGCGGCAATAATTCTAAAGTGGGCCTGGAGAAGGAGGCTGCCCACTCTGTAGGCAGCTATCTCGGATTAGGAGTGATGTTTGTTGGTTAAGGAGTAAGCTGGGAGACTTGGGGGCGACCAGAGATAAGGGTGGGGGTATGGGCGGCAGAGGGTGGAGATGAGGGAGGTGGGGCAATGCTCAGAACCAAGTGTAGGACACATTATAGCAAATAAGGGTGATATTAGCGATAGAGGTCCCTGGATGGGGATGTTGAGGTGAAGGGGAAAACCTATGGGTGAACACTCTGAAAATAAAGAAGTGGAGGGGAGAGTCAGGAGAGGCTGTTGGGGAAGACTAGAAGAGCAGACAGTGGGAAGGGAGCTCCGAAGGTGGATAGGGCAAAGAGGAGAAAAGGGGCCGCTTAGAGGGCTGGTCGGAGTCACTCAGGTAATGGAGGCTGGCACAGAGTGTCATAATAAATTTGAGCTGTTAGTAACTAATGGGGAGGAAGGGTTAGCAGAAATGAGGAAACTGGGACAAAGGCCATGGGAGGAGTCAGATTCCCACAGGACATCACAGGTCGGAAAAGGAAAGGACAGAAATAGTCCCAAGGGAGAGGAAACCTCAATGTGAAGCAGAGAGGAGATGCAATATATAGCAGAAATGAGGGAGGAAAGCAGGACTGGAGAGAATCTAGAAGACGAGGAGGTGGGAGGGTCCTCCCCTCAGAGGGAGCCTGTCCCAAAGATAGGGACCTAGGTGAGCAGGTCCCATGAGCCCTCTGGAGGTAGGGGTACCATTATAAGGGGTGAGGAGGATGATGGTGTTGGGGAAGGGATATGATCTAGGCCAGGATAAATGGTCCGGAAATGAGTGGGATTAAGGGACACCTATACAGGGAAGTCTGAGCCAAGTGGGCAAAATGTTAAGGGAGACAAAGGGAGGGTGGCAAGGGGTCTCTCATAATAAGACAGGAAGACTCCCACGATATTGGGATCTTGGATGGGGGTGTTGAGAGAGCAGAGAGGAGTGGAAGTAACCATAAGGATGATGGAGGTGTTAGGGTTCTGTTACTGGGTGACTCAATGATATAGGGTATCCAGTGGGAGGGACAGGGGTGGGATGCAGAACCAGGTGAAGGCAGTGAGTATCTCTGGGCTGATGGTGCACAGAGCTAAGTTCATGGTATACTGAGCTGGTAAGGGATTGTGGAGGAAAACCAGATTTCCTGGTGCACTTGGGGACTAATGATATAGAGGGCACAGTGTCTTGGAAATCAAGCAAGGTTCGAGAACTTGCTAGAGTCAGTCGGGATATGAATGCAACATTTCCTTTTAGGAAATATTGCGGTACCTAGGGCCTCAGTGGAGAACAAAGGAAGATCACAAGGTAAATGACTGGCTCAGGAAGTGGGGGAAGAAAGGGGTCGGGGTGGGAGGATAAGGAACTGCATGCCAAGGACAGGCTTCACCTTACCCTGTTAGGGAAGGAAATCCTTAAACAGGGGTGGTGGACTACATTCAAGAAACATGGAGTATAAACTTGTGGGGGAGGGGCTGGCCTGAAGCCCCTCCTCCAGATGAGGGTAGCTGTCAAACCCAAGGGAGGAGGGAAAAATAGTCAGGGGAGGAGGTTCCAGGAGGAGCAGATGGTGGCAGGAGGCACAAGGAACCCAGGTGTGGTTCGACAAAGGGATCAGGGACAAGGGGTGGGGTGGTGTTAGTAAATGCCAGGAGCTTGGGTAACAAGTTACCAGGTTCCAGGCCATGCTGTTTGAGGCGGGGGTGGATGTGGCAGAATTCTGAGGCGGGCCAACAACAACCATGACTTGGACCTAAGCGTGAAGGGATACGTTTTGCTTAGGAAGGATAGAAAGGAGGGCAGAGTGGGAGAGTGGCTATGTACATTGAAGAAGGCATAGAAATTACATAGAAACATAGACTTTGACGGCAGATAAGGACCACTTGGCCCACCCAGTCTGCCCATTCCTACCTACTGGATAAGCTGCAGATTCTAGTTAACTAATAGCCTACTTCCTGCAACCCCCCACTATAATTGCCTTGTCTGTCCCATGCATGTTGAATTCCCCACTGTTTTAGACCCAACGACCTCCTCAGGAAGGCTGTTCCATGTATCCACCACTCTCTCTGTAAAAAAAATTTCCTCACATTACTCCTGAGCCATCCCCTCTATCTTTAAATTGTGCCCTTGTTCTTACACTCTCTTTTTCTGAAAGATGCTACCCTCCTGGACTTTGTTGATTCCCTTGAGGTACTGACGTTTCTACCATGTCCCCCGTCCCTCCTTTCATCAGAGTATACATATTAAGCTCTCTCAGTCTCTCTTCATATGGCTTCTGCTGCAGACCCTGCACCATTTTAGTTGCCCTCCTCTGGACTGCTTTCATCCTGTCTATGTCCTTGCGTAGATGAGGTCTCCAAAACTGCACGCAGTACTCAGATGGGGTCTCACCAACTGTCTGTACAGAGGGATAACCACTTTTCTTTTTACTTGTGATGCCCTTCCTATGCATCCCAGTATCCCCTAGCTCTCCTTACCAACTTTCACATTGCTTTACCCACCTTTAGGTCATCTGATATGACTACCCCAGGTCCCTTTCCATTTTTGTTGTTAGTACCTCCCTGCTATTGTGTACTCTTCTCCTGGGTTTTGTTTCCCAGGTGCATTACTTTACTTCTTTGTATTGAATCTAAGTTGCCACATGTCTGACCATTCCTCCAACCTTGCCAAGTCCCTTCTCATCTTTTCTACCCCCCTTGTGTATCAACTCTGTTACAGATCTTTGTGTCATCTGCAGAGAGGCATACCTTTCCTCCAGACCCTCTGCAATGTCACCTATAAAGATGTTAAAGAGGACTGGACCCAGTACTGAGCCTGAGGTACTCCACTAGTAACCCCTTTCTTGAATGTGTTCCATTCACTATTACCTTTTGTGTCCTGTTGTGCAGCCAGTTTGCTACCCAGGCTACCACCTGGCTGCAGCTCCCAGGCTGGCTAACTTGATTATTAATCTTTTGTGTGGGACTATGTCAAATGCCTTGCTAAAGTCTAGGTAGGCCATATCCACAGCCCTCCCTGATCTATTACTTTGGTCACCCAGTCGAAGAAATCAATTAGATCATCCTGACATGACCTTCCTGCTGTAAATCCATGCTGCTTTGGGTCCTGTGCCCGCTGGCCTCTAGGTACTCAACAATTCTTTCTTTCAAGTGATTCCATCATTTTCCCTACCACTGAGATCAAACTTACAGGTCTGTAGTTTCCCGCTTCTGCCTTGCTCCCACTTTTGTGAAGGGAATCACATCTGCCCTCCTCCAGTCCTCAGGTACCACCCCATCCTGCCATGATCTGTTAAAAGCGTGGTCAGTGGTGTCACTAGGTCCTCCCTTAGTTCTTTTTAGGATTCTGGGGTGAATCCCGTCAGGCCTCATTGCTTTGTCCACCTTGAGTTTTAGGAGTTCTTTCAGGACTCTTTCTTCTGTGAATGGACTGGTGTCAACCTCCTACCCAGAGTGCTTCTATTGTCTGGTTTAGGTAACTCCTCCTCATCTTCTTTTGTGAATACTGAGCAAAAGTATTCACTCAATATCTCTGCCTTTTCACTGTCTCCCTCTGCCCACCTCCCTCTCCTTTATTAATCTTCACTATCCCTCCTTAACCTTTCTATGCTCCCTCTACCTATGTACCTATAAAAGGTTTATCACCCTTCTTAACTGAGTTGGCTATTTTTCTTGGTTTGGGCCTTTGCTAGTCTGACTGCCTTCCCACTTCTCTGCTTTAATTGATACAGTTCCTGTCATGCTCCTTCTGTGATTCCTTATACTTTTTGAATGCAGCCTTTTCTCCTTAACCTTCCCTGCCACCCGTTTGAAAACCATAGTGGTTTTTACTCCGCTTTGTTTTCTTTATTTGTTTCACACAAAGGCTTGTTGCCTCTATGATGGCAGTTTTGATTTTCTCCATTGTTCTTCCACCCCTCCTTTTGGTCATTTGCTAGTGCATTTTCAGGTATTCACCCATTTGCCAAAGTCAGCTCTTCTAAGTCCAGTATCCTTGTTTTGTATGGCTGATCTCCATGGCTGTGCTCACTGTGAAGCACACTGTGCAGTGGTCACTTGTTCCCAGATGTCTACTGACTTCTAAATTTGTGATCCTCTCTCCATTTGAGAGTACCAGGTCTAATATTGCTCCCTCCCGGGTGGGTTCCAACACAAGCTGTCTAAGGCCTGCCCCTCAGGGCATCAGAATGACCCTGCTCTTGGATGTGGCTGCAGTACCTGTTATCCAGTTAACATCTGGCATATTCAGGTCCCCATCAACATTATCTCCCTTTTCAGCCATTTGAGAATGTCCTCTATCATTTTGTTGTCCATTTCCTCCCTTGAGACAGGGGTCTGTATACAACCCGTGAGGTTGTGATGCCATTCCCTGTCTCCAAGGTGACACAGAGCCTCTTGTCCTCCCCTTTACTTTTTAGTTCTGTAGCTTTGATCCCTTCGCTTATGTGTAGAGCTACTCCACCTCCTCTTTACCCTCCCTGTCCCTTCTGTAGATTGTGTACTCTGGTATGTTGACATCCCAGTCATGGTTCTCGGTGTACCATGTTTCCGTGACTGCCAATATCCAACTGTTCATCTTCCATCAGGGCTACTAGCTCAGGAAGCTTGTTTCCCAGACTACGGGCATTGGTACTCATTGCCTTCCATTTAATGTTGGCTTTATCCTTTTTCCCCATCCCTGCTCTTACTGTCCTTGTCTATTTTTCCATTTACCACTGTCCTGCCCTGTGTTGAGCTCTGTACCTCAGTGTTTACCTTACTACCTGCCATGTTTTGTGGGGGAGGCCTGAAATTTCCTGCCTTTTATCAGTGCCTCCCCTTGGCTGGTTAAAAGCTTGCCAAGGAAGCATTTAAACCTATCACCTAGGAGCTTGGTTCCTTAAGTGGACAGATGCAGACCATCATGCCAGAATAGACCTTTATCTCTCAGGTGGCCCCCAGTCCCAATGAAGCCAAACCCTGTGCTCTGCACCAGTTTGCAACCATTCATTAAACTGCATGGTGTGCAGTACCCAGCCTCACTCCTGCCATGGACTGGTAGCACCTCTGAGAAGGTTACCATGCTTGCTACCGTCTGAGGCCCCTCCCCAACTCCACAAAGTCATTCTGCACTGCACTGATCCCATGCCTAGCTAGGTCATTTGTCCCAAGGTGGACTATGATACCTAGTTCCTCTCCTGTGATGCTGCTTCTGCAATCCTGAGGATTAGCTTCCTGTCCCTCAAGCCATGGCACCAGGCAGACACCTTACTTCCTTCTCCTCTCCCTTTCCCAGGTTTATCCCCCTAACAATAGAGTCCCTATCAGAAGCTGTTTCCTTCCCTGTGGTGTCCTTGCCACCCTTTTGTGGGTGTTAAATTGCTAGGGTAGAAGAGGCAGAAGGAAACATGGAGACCTATGGGCCACCTACAAACCCACAGGAGGTAAGATCAAGCTGGATGTAGTATATAGGCCCCTGGGATGGGTGATGTTCTGGAGGATGGTTTGCTGACCAACATTATTGCCCAGTGCAGACCAAAAGGGGAGAGAGTGGTGTTGAGAGGGATCTTAATATGCCAGGGACAAACTGGGGAACCATGTCCTCTAAAGTGACCAAGGAGCAGAGGCTGCTAGATGGTTTCCAGCATGTGTTCTTAACACAGCGTGTGAGGAGCCACGAGGGAGGGCCATGTTCTGGACGTGGTTTTGACAGATGGGGTCTGGTAAGGGACCTGGTTGTAGAGGATCCCTTGACTGGGGCGACCACAGCACTCTCTGGTTTCAAATTAACATGGGGGAGGGGAGGAGGATCTAGGGCGCTGACAGTGGATTTCAGGGAGCAGACTTTATGGGCATGGGAAATATTAAAGGATCACATGAAAGGATCACAACAATGACGGACGTGGAAAAGAGATGGGAGGTCATAAAGCAGGGGACTTCATGAGCAGTCAGGACCTGCGCTAAGATGAAGCGCAAGGGAGCAAGGTCACATAAACTCTTCTGGTGGATCAGTGAAGTTCAGGGAGCGGTCAGGAGAAGAAGTCTGCCTACAAAAGTACAAAACATCAAGAGGAAAAGGAAATGTACCGTCTTGCATCTAGAAAAAGTCACCCAGCTGGTGCGGGGGCAAAGTCCAGTAAAACAGCCCGGCTGGCACAGGGGATTTGGGGAGGAAAAGCTTTTCCAGTACATTGGGGAGCGGAGAAAACTCAGGGCAAGCTTAGCAGACTGAGATCAGATGGTGGGTGGGTGGAAGAGGCGAGGAGCAGGTGGAGGTATTAAATAGTGCCATACCGGTGTTCACTAGGGAGGGATAGGATGTTGCTAAGCAAGGCACAAAGGGATAGAAGCAAAATTGAGTGGGATCGGGAGTAACAGAAGAGAGCATAAGGGAGGAGAGGCACCCCTGGGTTTCACATCAGGACAAGGATAGAAGGGCCAGCAAGGAGGTGGGGACGGACAAAGCTATCTCCACCGAATGGGTGTGGCAAGCCCTGAAGGCACTGAAAAAGATAAATCTCCTGGGCGAATGGCATTCATCCGAGAGTACTATGGGAGTTAGCAGATGTACTGGCCACACCCTGGCAGAGCTCTCCAACAGAGTCAGCTTGAGACAGGGGACAGTACCAAAGAGAATGGTGTGAGGCACATGTGGTGCCAATACATAAGGGGGGTCGAGGGAAGTACCAGGTAACTATAGACCCATCAGTTTAACCTCGGTAGTGGGAAAAGTAATGGAGAGTATACTGAAGGAACAGCTGGGGTGTTCCTGGAGGGAGGGCTGGACAGTAGACAACATGGGTTTGTGCCAGGTAGATCGTGTCAAACCAACCTTGTGGAGTTCTCGAATGGGTAACATCAGAACTGGACAGGGGGAAGCCTGTGGATTTAATATTCTTGGACTTCAGCAAGGTGTTTGACTCGGTCCCCACAATGGGCTGGTGGAGAAACTGACAGGGTTGAGTGTGCCCTTTGATGGTTAGATGGATAGGAAACTGGCTAGCTGGACGAACACAGACAGTGGTGATCAGTGGGGAGCTCTTGAACCCTAGAGGTCGGTAGTGGAGTTTCTCAGTGCTTGGTCCTGGGGTCGATCCTGTTTAATGCATACATATCTGACATCAGAGGTGGTTATAGGGTGTGAGATGAGTCTCTTTGCTGATGATTCCAAGGTGGGAGCAGTAGTTGAGGGAGAGGAGGTTGGCCTGCAAGGACCTGGACACCCTGGAAAGTTGGGCTCTCACATGGAGTTAAATTTCAATACAACCAAATGCAAGGTGTTACATCTTGGGTGGGAAACCCCAAACACAGGTACACCCTGAGGCGGTGGTGCTGGAGGCCTCGTCTGGGAAAAAGACCTAGGGGTCATGGTGGATGCATGTATGAATAACTCTGAGCAGTGCAGGAGGCAGCTAGCAAAGCAAACAGGATGTTGGGATGCATTGTGAGGATCACCTCTAGGAGCAGGAAGTGATTCTGCCGCTGTACAATGGGCTGGTGAGGCCACACCTTGAGTACTGTGTACAGTACTGGAGACTGCACTAAGAGGGACACAGCTCCTGGAGATGGTACAGAGGACGCTACCAGGATGATTCGAGGTCTGGGGAGTTGACGTACGAGGACAGACTTGAGGAGCTCGACTGTATACTTTGGAGGAGAGGAGGCGGGGGGACATGATCGAGGTCTTCAAGTACCTCAAGGTAATAAATAGGTAAACATGGAGGGATCTTTAGACTAAAGGAGGAGTAACACCAGATGGTTTGAAGTTGGAAGGAGGAAGGATCAGTGGGGAAAGAGGAGGTTTTCACGGAGAAGGTGGTGGATCCTTGCAGCGCACTGCCTGTGAGCTGGTCCAAATTTCCAATGTGGAGGACTTCAAGAGAGTGGGACAGATACAGAAAGGGGTATTGGAACACAAGGGAGGGATGACCTCGGTTCCCAACAGGGATCTGAGGTTCAAGCAGACTCGACAGACTATAAGGCCTAATCTGCTGGCAATTAATATGTTAGTAAATTCAAGCAGTTTTATTTTGTCACCAACATTCTTAATACTTCAGGACAAGAGATTATGGAAGATATCCAGTTTTAATAAGGCACTTATGGATGCATCAGAGAGAATGAAAATGTTAAACTGGTACCACAACTGGCACTAGGGCAAAATTTTGCTTTTTTGGCCAACTAGTTTTATGCCACCTTGTGCAACCATGACGTCCCTATTTGAACCCTAAATGGTTCTCATTAACAAAGCTCTTCTCACAATTGTAAAATCCTGCCTCAGCTACACAATCCTGCCTCTTTCCATCTAAGAAACTGCCACATGATCAACCGTGCAGGTAATTTCAGCACCAGAAAGTAAGCAACAACATCTGGAGGAGGTACCAGCTGGCTGGGGTGGGGTAAGGGCAGTGACAAACCAGCAGCCAAGGGGCAGGGCTTCTTGCTCAAAGCCTGTGCCACCCCAAGCATGTAACCAGCAATCCTGCCTCAGCTACACCATCCTGGCTGCTACCATCTAAGAAATTGCCACTGCTTTTGCAGGTAACTCCTACACCGGACAATAAGCAGCAGCATCTGAAGGAGGTACCAGATGGGGAGGGGTTTAGCAACGAACTGACAGCTAAGGTGGGGCTTCTTGCTTCAAAAGCCCGTGCCACACAAGTGCATAACCAGCAATCCTGCCTCAGCTACTCCATCCTGCCTTCTTCCATCTAGAAACTGCCACTTTATCAGCTTTGTGCAGGTATAGTACAGTCCGATTGTCGAACCCGATCATTTGAAAATTGCTCTCTTTTTTTATACTTAGTTTATTATCATTAGCCAGATTACATTTGCCAGCATTAGTTAAATCTTACAATGAACACATAATGGAGTTAAAGCCCTCAAACATACATAGAAAATACAGCTTTCTTCCACCTTTTTCCTCTTTTAAAGAAGAGAACCCAAACAGAGGTGCTAAGTTACTTTTGTTCTTTATCAACCAAACTCATAAGCTATAACTATAACAGTAACTATAACTATCTGGAATGTGTTCCTTCGATACCTTGTCTAAAATCTAAATTTTATTTTCAGTTTGTCCTGTACTTCAAAGAGAGTCTTTCTTCACAGGGAAGGAGTTCAACATCTTCTCTATGTATGTTAAAACATTAACTTCCTATCCAGTATCACAGAGTATCCACCTGGTCCATCTCTGTTGGTATATTTGTGGTTTTGATTAAGATTAATTGTTAACCTTTCAATCATATGTATGGATTCAACCAACTCCTCCATTCCTCTATCCCAGGGATTTCGTGTAACCAATTTCTTGTAATAACTTTTAACGCTGCTGCCACCAAAATTGTCCACAAATATCAACATTTTATCATTCAGTTCCTTGGAATTAGTCCCAGTATTAAATGTTCAGGCTAACTGTGCCTGGAGTAGAATACCTGCTCTAGGTTATGAGTCACCTCCCTCCAAAATGAGGCAATGGTTAGGCAAAACCAAAAATATGTGCTTGCAGGCCGATTGTGCTCCACAAGCTCTCCAACATTTTGCTGTGGCCTCTCCTTGAAAATGAGCCACTTGTGTGCTGGACCAGGAAGTACCAGGTCCTCAACTTCCAGCAAAGTGTCTCCACACTAAGGAACTTGATGTTGACCACGTACTTCTCCACATCAGAGACCATTGTTTATCCGTGATGGGGATCCTTAGATCTTGTTCCCATCTGTTTTATATACTGGGATGAGTTTGCCATGTCTGCCACATATCTGTTATATAACAGCGAAATGGCATGTTCCATTCCTGTGGACCCCATATCCATAGGAACAGCCTGCTATCTTCTGATGCAGGTTCTTCCAACATTGATTTGTTAATCTGTATATTCAGGTATTCTCTTATTTGATAGTACCTGATCCTATCTATCTGCTGCAAGCCATATTTTTCCTGCAATGCTTCAATAGGAAATAAATGTTGTAGGTGCCTTTGTTCTTTTCTGTAACATCCATGTTGGTCCAATAAAGGTATCAAATCATTTGTTTCTGGATCTGTTCAAAGAAAATAGCGTGTTACCTGTCATTATTTGATAAAGGCATATAGTCCTTTTTGGCCTGCTTCTGGTACCATCAATCTACTGTTGCAGGTACAAATTGGCGGTCATAAGCCACCATTTATACATAGAGGTGTTTATATGTGGTGCCCCTACCTATTCCCTCCTCCATCCCTCTACTACAGCCTTTGTACGAGAATCCTTCTATTTCATCTAGATCCAGGGCCTAAATTACACACGCCTGCAGTGGGGGACTACTCTGTTTCCAGAGATATAGTCTCTTCCAGTGGGTATCATATTCCGGTTACCCCAGAGTAATGCGACCGCATCTGGGCTGCCACCCAATAGCCCTGTAAGCATGGGAACCGCGAGGCCTCCCTCTGCCTTTGGGAGATATAAAGTGATTTTCTTAATCTGGGTTTCTTACCTTTTCATAAATAAGAAAAAACATACTTTGCCAGGCTTCCAAATCTGCAGGGGTTAACAGACAAGGAATGCACTGAAATAGGTAAAGAAGGCATGGTAATCGTTCATCTTGAGGGCTTGTGCTCTAGCACAGAAGGAGCTAGGCAATAATGACCATCTTTGAAAATCACTTTTAAGTTGCGCTATTATCAGTGGGTAGTTTAGTTCCTTTAATTGCACATTGTTCCTCCCTAACTTCACCCTAAATATTTTATCTCTGTCTGGTCCCATAACATAGGGTGTTTTATTTTGATCTCGCTGGTTGGGGTATAGTAGAAGCTCAATACTTCCGTTTTGTTATTATTTAACTTATATCCGGATAGCTTAGAAAATCATCTAGCTGATAGAGTTGTGTATGCGCCAAGCATATACAACAAGGCAGTTCGCGATCGAGGTTTTCCGTGGTAACCAGAGACCTGGGCGTGGCCAGTCACCGGAAACCTCAAGATCGCACAACTGTCTTTGTTTGTGTATGCTGCTCATACCTAATCTTTATAGTGTATGGGCAACCATCGCCAGTACGGGACAAGTTTTGTAAAAAAAAGTGACTTACTTCAGTTTCTGCCCCCACGCTTCGCTTCCCGCGTTGCCGTCGCCACTCAGTGCGCATGCGCATGATGTATTACCGATCTTGTTGTGCTGCACCGGTGGCGTACCGGTTCACACAACAAGATGCGTGACGTGCAGTGCAGGAAAACAACGCTGTTCCAGGCATGGATTTCCATGCGGAACAGCGTTCTACTCACTATATGAAGTATTGTGGGCAGTGACCTGTCTGGGTCCGTCAGATATGAAGGACGTCATCAACATATAAGGCCAATTTGTGAGTCTGTCCCCATACTGATCCCCTTTATCTCCAGGTTCCAGCGAATGCTCTGGGCAAGGGGTTCAATAAAGAGGCAAACAGTAATGGGGAAGAGGGCACCCCTGTCACATACCCTTCCCAAAGCAAAGGCCTCTGATATGTGGCCATTTGCGGGATCTGTGCCAGTGGGGACTCGTAAAAGCTTAAATATGGCCGTTATTAGTTGCTTCAGGAACCCAAACCGGAAAGGACCTCTCTAAAAAAGGCCAAGATACTCTTGTCGAATGCCTTTTCAGCGTCTAGAGCTCATTATCAGCGGCGGTAGTTTTAGCAGATTAATCTGATCAATTACATGGGTTGTCCTGTGAGTTGTCTTGTGCTTGCCTACCGGTATGAAGCCAGATTGGTCTATATGTATTAGGGAGGAAGGTGTTCCTTAATCGTCTACGCCATAATAGAGGTCATTATTTTATAGTCCATGTTCAATAATGAAATCGGTTGATAAGAGGGGCATTTAACAGGGTCCTTTCCGGCTTAGGTATCACGAAATCACTGCCTGGGCCCATGAAGGAGGTGTGGCCTCTCCTCTCAAAACCTCCTCACATACCTGTGCCAGCAGAGGTTGTACTTGGTCTCCAAAACATTTGTAGAACTCTGAGGGAGTCCATCAGAGCCTGGGCATTTGCCTACCTTAAGCCACTTTATTTCTCTCTATTTCCTCCAACCCCACTGGGCCCACAATCGTTCTCCCTGTTCTTTAGTTAAGCCGGGCAAGTTGAGTGTCTCCAGGAATATCTTTATATTATCTTCTCCTGCTTTTGTATCATCTGTATATAATTTGGTATAATATGTTTTAAAGGTATCCGTTATCTCTTGGACCCCTCACCACTTTACCCATCCCTGGTGCCACACCTTTGTTATTGTTGCTTCGCCCGTCTTGCCCTCAGTCTACTTGCTAGAAAACACATCGAACGAGGTCCCCCTCAAAGTATTGTTGTCTTAAAAGAGCAACTTCTGCTCCACTTGATAGTCTAGAATACCCATCAGCTCCCTTTTATGCTCCAGGAATTGCCTCTTCGTCCCTTATCGTATTTTGTTTTGCTGTCCCTCTAAATCTGCAATTAACTCAGTTAAGGTTAATTTTCTAGCTTCTCGTTCTCTCTTTTTCAGGAGGACAGTTGTATAAACTTACCTCATAACACCGCTTTGCAGCATCCCAGCGGATTGCCTAAGCGTCCTGCCAATATTTTCTGTGAGGTAAGTTCTGTAAGTTTCCACTATTGAGTCCATAACTTCTTTATCTTTAAAAGTGAGGTGTTCAGCCACCAGATGGTGTTACGGCGTATCTCCCTAAATCTATTTTCAAATATATAGGTGCATGGTCGGACAGGAGAAGGTTCCCTATCCAGGAATCGCAGACTCTTTGCACCTCATCCTTCAGGACCAGAATGTAGTCTAGTCTCAAATATGTATTATGGGCAGCGGAGAAGAAGGTATAGTCTCTCTATCGGCTGTGTTGGTATCTCCATGTATCTAATAATCCCCTATCAGTTTCTGGACCTTTCTAGCTAATTTATCGATTTCCATGTACATTTGAGGAGGAGTCCATATCGGGTTCAAGTCCCCCCACAGATCAGAACTCCCTCCCCCATTCTAAAAGAGTAGCCAGGAATGAGCGATATTCAGATAATGCTGAGCCCAGGGGAAGTACACCGATGCCAGCGTTACCATATTACCCCTAAATTTACCTTTCTACATCGCATAGCATCCCTCCTTATCTGTCCTTGCCTCCGTTTTTCAAATGGGAGTTGACCGGTGCCAGCACCGCCGTGCCTCGTCTGCCATTTTATAGGAAGACGCTGCCATCTCTCTGAAACCCAATTTTAATAGTTTATTATGCTCCCTCATCGACAAGTGGGTCTCTTGAAGAAATATAAAGTCTGCCGAGGCATTTCTTGTCTGACTCAGAATCTTAGTTCTTTTAACTGGGTTCGTGAGCCGTTGGCGTTATAGGAGCAAACAATCGTGCCCTTACTGCGCCATCTGAGAGGTCCAAATTCAGACTTTTTTCTCAGGGCACCCCTAGACTCCTCCTTGAATCTCTCCTGCTCAGGCTCCCTCCCTGTGAGCCTAATCCCCTCCAGAGTCGGAACACATCCAGAAACAAGTTGAATAACTAACAGTTGCATTATAACAGTAATACATCTTTCCAGCCAACCGGGCCTTTAAACAGTATATTTCAAGTGACCCCCAAGGTAGGAGTCCCATTTTTGGGGCTCTATTCTTACCACACACCTTATCTAGGTGAGAAGGCAAGCACAGAGGGTGCCAGTGCCTCCTCGATGGAAGACCCCCTCTAGGAAGCTCTTGTTAAGTAACCTCAAGCTCTCGCTTTTCTCTATGACCAAGTTCCGTACTGGTCAGAAAAGCCTGATCACTGGAGCACTATCACCCAAGTGGAGAATTAAGAAGGAATCTCAACTTATATGCTGGCCCAATCGACCTGCATGTGTACCCTCATTTCTGACCCTTCCACTCTACTTTATTTTATGTAGGGTTGGAGAGTCTGTGTTTATTACTTTCAGAAAGGGGCCCCACCCCGAAGAAAAACCTTCCTTCCACGAGAGGGAGGTCACCCCCAAGCCTGAATTAACATAACTCAAAACTCATAAGTTCATACATCCACAGTAAGTCCCCTTAAACTCCATGTTACCCTATCCATTTACCCAATCTATGTCCCCTCTTGTTGTCCCTCTCTCCCCCATCCCCCCTCTTCCCTCTTTGTTTCCGTGTATAATTAATCCTCGTGTGGGGCACTCCATGTGAGTCTCGGAGAACAACTTCTCGCCCTGTGGAGCCAGCCATGTCCATTTTGTTAGAAAAGAAAAAAAAAAGGGGATCAAAATTCCCTCCGTTTACTTCTTCATTACCTGGCACCCTCAGTGCGAGATGAAAGCTCCCGTTGTGCGTGTTCCCTTATTATTTGCCTCAAAGGCGTCCCCATCCATCAGCAGATCACCATTTAAAACACCGGTGACTTTCCCTCCCTTCTCCCTAAACACACTTCAAAGGTATTCAACAGTTGAGCTGTCCCTCATCACTGTTCCCCACCCCATCCTCCTCGTTTCCCTCCTCCCTTATCCCCTAGCTTATATCCATCCACAGAGGAGGAACGAAAAACAAGAGAGAGGATGAACCTCTACGTTTGATCTCAATCCCCCCACCCTCTCTTCTGTATCCACGTATTCATTTATAAACAGCTTTTACTATTTCAAATCCTGTTCCTCTGAGTCCCCACACTTGTATCCTTTCATTTGGAACCCCAGGAAGATATGGAAAAATCAAGACCCCCCATAGAAATTTATGTGGGTGCTTAAATGCCATCGGGATTGCCCATCAGGTGCAGTCTCCCGATTGAAGTCCCATCCTTTCTTCTCCTTTCAGTTTATTTTACCCCTAAGTGTAACCCAGGAGTTAGTCTCTGGTGTTACTTGCGTTTCCGCATCACAGCAGTCCCTTCTCATGTTGCCAGGTAGTCACTACTCGTCGTGGCCTCTTCTCTCATAGAGTTGTCCTGCTCCATCACTCATCGCTCTGTTGCTCTCCCTGGGGATCGTCTTTTGGAGGCGGACCTTGTCCCCACCTCAGATATGTCCTGTGTGTACCGCCACTCGCTCTCTCTGGTCCCCTCTTTAGCTAAGCTCTTCCTCTTAGCTGTTGCGGGACTCAACGTCCTTGCTCCTCAGGTAATGACAGCCCCGACTCTTTAGGAACTCCCTGGCATCTCCTAGCTCCTGAAACCTCTGTTGACCCTTTTCTGTGTGGACCTTCAACCTGGCTGGATACTCTACGAAGGCCTTGATGCCTTTTTGCTGCAACATCTTAACCACGTACAGAACTGGACTTCTCTTGGCCAGCAATTGCGGGAGAAGTCATGGTCGAAATACAGTCGGACGTCCCCAAAATATACCATTTTCTTCGACCAGGCTGGTGAGGCACCTCTTCCTTGATCCTGTAGTCCAGGAGCATACAGCACAATCGATCGAGGTCTAGCCTTTGGGTCATGAGGCCATGGCACAAGGGATCTATGTGCTCTTATGATGTCAGGTGCTTATCGAGGGAAGCTTAATATTTCTCACAAAAGGAATCTATGAAATTTATCATGTTTCCAGTTTTGGTGCCCTCTGGTAATCCATGAATCTGAATATTATTACGTCGATTATGGTTTTCTAGCTCTTCAAGCTTCTGTTCTAGTAACCAGGTACTTTGATGCAGCTCTAAAAGAGCCGAGTTGTGGATGTCCATGGTCTGACTGTAGTCTGTCATTGCTGTCTCTATTTCATCCGTCTTTTGGTATAATGTTACTATATCTTGGCTGGTCCGATGTTTTGGATTCAAGCCTTTGCAGGGTTTCATTTATTTGTTGTAACATCTGGCATAATTGCAGAGACATTATTGTACAGTCGGCTTCCTGTCTTTGTATTCTGGCCTGCTCCATAGCATATGTCTGGGATTCCCTCGTTGCATAGGCCTCCGCTTCGGGTGCCTTGTTCTTGGTTCGGTCCCTTTTGTTTGCCATCTCTGTTCGATTGAGTTTCCTTTAATCTGTGTTTAGGACCCATCAGGTAGTCTTTATGGTTCTTTTGGAATGCAGGATTGACATTTTCTTTGTTGATTAAGCGTGGATTGATAGTGGTCAGTTGGTAGCGCTAAGCCTAGGCAACAATTAGATCAGTGCTCCAACTGGAAGTCAAATTGCTATCTAACGAACCAAACCCTTATGCACCAGAGTTTTCTCTATAAATAGGACAGGATGATCAGGTAAGATAATCAGCACTGTACTGTACTGTGCTGTCAATTTGTTTTGCCACCAGGGTCACTGTTACTTACTAACCTAACCAGCAGCTGCAATGGAAGATGGCCTGAAGAGGTCCTTGACAGAGAACCACACAGTGGGAAGAAATCAGAGTGTGGATGGGGCTGAGCTCATTACCTCCCCACTGAGAAAAACTGTTTATTACAGTGCTGGGTTGTCAAGGAGAGGGTGAGAGTGAAAGTGAGATGCTGTTTGCAGTTTGTGCTCTCTCTTGCTTTTAGTTTCAGCCGGCATGATCTGTTCTAAACACTAAAAGCAGTAATGTTTGTGAACACTTCTCCTGTGCTGTCAGCGACATAAATCAGATAAGTGCCAGGCTACAATGTGGTGTTGCAGGGCTGTCAGGGTAAGAGAACATTTCTTGTGTTGTGAACTCACTTGCTCTCCTCACTCGCTGATTATGTTTTGCTACTTGCGTTCTAGTTTGCAGCGGTCCTCCATTTAGTTTTGATGCAAGGCTACAATGGAGAGTTGCAGGGCTAAAAGTATAGAAGGGCAGTTTAAATTTAAATTAGAGGACAGAGGAGGAGGCTGGTAAAGGTAAGAAGAATGCCAAGATATTAAATACAGTACATTACTGTATAGCACAGTTCTAAGTTAAAACAATGCAATCTAGATCATCAGACTCCCGTTTATCCGAACTAATCGGATGTCGCCCAAACAGTTCAGATAACTGGGACTGTACTGTAATTCCTCACCGGGCAGTAAGCAGCAGCACCTGGAGGAGGTACCAGTTGGTTAGAGGCTTCAGTGTCAAACTGGCAGCTGAGGCATCCAAAGGGCAGAGCTTTTTGCTTAAAAGCGTGGAGGCTGCCTGCGTGCTTTCGCATGGAGTCCTGGCAGGCCTTTGTAGTTTTACTTTATATCACTGCTTGTTAGGCTGGAAGTTTAGATCATGGGTTCCTCCTACACCATGATTATATAAGTAATCTTATCCTAAGATAATATTGATTAACAAACTATTGTTAATGTAAATGTAACCCCTGCAAATGGGGGTTCCCAAAAGACTTCAGGAGCTTGTTGAATGCTCCAAGCCTGAATAGGTGTTTGGCATTTAAGCCATTTATCAGTGAGTGTTTTAGAGCCTCTGATACTGTCTCTTTAAGAGCTGTCTGCTTGCAGACATAATTAGTTTGTATGGGGGACTGTGTGCTTCTCTGAGTACCACTAGAGCTGCTGCCAATTCCATCATTTTGCAGTCACTAGGAGTGCAAAGGAACCTATCTGAAAGATGTAACTGTTTGCCAGAAATTTTTAGAGTAATAATGAAATTACAGTTTGTCTAACCTGCTTTCTTTGCAGTCAGAACTGTGTCTGCTAGTTCCCATTCTAGTTTTGAACTGCTGAACTGGACCAATCAGTGTGGGGTAAGCTAGCTCTAAATGGTGCCTTGGACGAATCAGAACTTGGACTCATAATCTGAGCCAGCCACAAGAGGGATTGTATGAGCAGTGACTCTGGGAGATGTAGTTTAGACTTCAGCACCTTTTGGACCAACAGCAGCAGTCTATTGTGAGTGACAGCCAATCCAGTCAAGAACTGGGAGGAACTCAAAGGAAGTGCCCGGTTTTGTCGGTTGGAGTTTGAGTTGAGCTTTGGCAGTGAAGAAGGAAGGAGCCCTGTGCTTTTTCAGTGTGCAGTTTTAGTCAAAAAACGTGTATGAGCCCAGAGTTCGGTCTGCAGCTTGTGTAACAGCTTGTTAGGACTGAATCGTCCTGTGAAAAGAATCAAAGGATCTCTGAAGAGTAGAAACCAGGCTCACCCTGTAGAAGACTGGGGTTCGCTGGTACCACTCGGTCTGTCAGGAACTGAATCTGCTATGTGTTCTCCGGTATTGTGCAGTAATTGCGATCGGGATACAGATGCAGCCTGCCTGGTATAGTGCTTTCTTTTATATGGATGTGTGAAGAGGTTTGTGTACCTCAAGTGAGCCCTGCTGTAATTGAAGGACCCTATCTTATTTGGAGGTCGTGAGTACTAATTCAGGGTCGCTCCCTGTTTAGATTGCCACATTAAATCCAAATGGAATTACTGTACTGCTGACTGTTTAATTCTCCTTTTCTCTGTGTGAAAGGGCCCCTACCAGCTGCCACGGTTTGGACTAGCCACTAGGGCTTGGGTACCCAGGGACAGTAACTGATAGGAATAGGCCTGTGCACAGAGCCATAAATGTAATTATTAGAGTGATAAGCTAATTAACCTGATTTCCCCTGTCCTTGTTATATCCCCTAAATAAATCAGAGCTGCTTGTTTCAGCAAAGTTATACTGCCTGAGGTATTTGTCTATGTTAAAGTACTGTACTGTGATTGTTGCACTGTATCTCATTTCACAGGAGGTCCCAGTGCGGAACCAGACCTGGAGGTAAGTGTATACTGTGAAGGTAATTCTGATATATTGTGTGGGCCACTAGTGGGAAGAAAGGGGTTGCAGTGTCCCAGAGGGCTGTGACCAAGTTAGTTTAACTATTGCAAACCCTGACCTCTGGGTGGAGGCACCCGCCATTGGATCCAGGCCCCTCAACCTGTTAGTGGCAAATCAGGCAGGGGTAGTAGCCCTGGGATAGCGCCATCTAGGGGTTACATAAATTAATGCTGATTTAAGAAACTGAGAATGCTTCTGTAGTATAAAAATTTCCCCTGTGTATTGGGATTTGTCTGCATTGTAGTTAATACAACTTCCTGTATATTGGGATTTGTATTGACCAGGCGTTGCCTGGACTTACTCTTTGGCATCATTTTGGTGTAGTCAGAGTGGAGGTAGCAAGTAATTTTTGTTTTCTCAGAAGAAGCCAGAGGGAAGGAAACATATTAATTTCAGTGCTTTACAGTAACTGGTAGTTTTCTTTTAAACTTAGATTGTGGGCTTTTAGTGACACTGTAATTTCTTTTCTGTCTTTAATTGCTGCAAATTTCAACACCCTCCTCCTTCCCCAACTCTTAATTATATGCCTTGTTAAATCTGATTGACAGGAGCTAAACACAGGGGACAGTAGGAGGGGCATAAGGGAGAAGCCACCTCAGCACAAGTGTTTTGACTCATTTATTTATTATTTTTCTTTTTTTTTTTTAAAGAAGCGTATCTGAGGATCAGTGGCAGGATTTTACGACTGTAAATTAATAAAAAGGGAACTAGAGAGCTTCAGTAACAGACATGTAGTGGAATAGCAGTATAATTGCAGTATAATGGGGGAGTGGTGCAATGCAGTGGCTCTGGGGCAGCCATATTCAGGCAGACCTTCTGGACACTGAGGTGCTGCCCTATCTGCATGCATCTCTCTGGACTGTGGGATGAGGTAGCCAGACTCAGAACGGAAGTAAACTGGGTCAGGAGTACCATCACCCTATCCAGAGACCACCCAGTCAAATGCCACTGCCTCAAAGGATGCCGAGAGCGAGGAGCACTTGGATGACAGTGGGCTCAGGGAGGGTTAGGGCGGTCAGGCAGAGGCACATCCCAGATCCTAGTCCTCAAGAACTCATATGCCACACTGGCAAATGGAGCCAACCAAATAGAGGTACCCAGAGAAGTGGGAGGACAGGAGGTGAGGTGCCTACCAGGTGCCACAGCATGGAGGGATGGAAGGAAGATCCTGGGGATTGCTGGGAAGGCAAGACAGGAGGGTAAGCTGGATGTCATTATCCACCTAGGTACTAATGACCTGGAAAATGGGAGCCAAAGGAGTTCAGGAAGAGTTTAGGAAATTGGTGGGGGCCTCAAGCAAGTAGCTACTTCTGTCACCTTCTCAGAAGTACTACCTCGAGAGGCAAGGGAGAGACAGGGTGCATGCACCAGGAACTTTAACTCATGGTTGAAGAACTGGTGCTGTGAGGGAAGGTTTGGATTCATTGGTGACTGGGGACCCACCTGTAGGGATGTAGGCTTGTTCAAGCCTGATGGCCTGCAGCATCCATCCTGGAGGGAATCCAAGCACTCAATGATAAGTTTAAATGCACATTGACAAGCATTTAAACTAGCCAAGAAGTGGCAGGCCAGCAAGGAGGTACCTACTTGCTCACTGTGACCGGGAGCTCCTGTCACTCCTGAGGACTGACCTTTTCTTAAATATGTTGCAAACAGTTTTTCTATATCTAAGCCTAATCTATCTTTTACTATTTCTAGTCCATAAGGTTGGCCACCTGTGGGCACCCCTTCTCCTCTCTTGACTATGCTATAGTGTCCTCTTTCACACAGAATCACAGAATTTATACAGGTTCAAGTGGGCCAAATTCCAATAGAGAACTTGCCACTATTTTATTTTCTAATGGTGGTGGTAATAATAATGTTTGTCTTCCATGTGGGTATCTAACCTTCTTTTAAATGTCTCCATATTATCACTTTCAAGGACATAACTAGGAAGTTTATTCCAAAGCTCAATAACTCTTTGTGAGTACCAATGGTTTCTTTTAGAAGTTCTGTTCACCTCACCTTTGAATTTATACCTATGCGATCTTGTATTTGAATTGCACATACTTAGTTTATGTGGTCTAGTGTACATTCTAAATTTCATCTGAACAAGCTCTAAAAGCCAGACATAGGTCTCCTCTTATCCTTCTGTAATCTATGGAAAATAGCTTCAGTGAAGATAATCTCTCACTATATGTTTTATTTTTCATGTTATCGATTCGTTTAGTAATTTTCTCTGCACTTTCTCAATTTTGTGTTTTTCTTCTATGGTATATGGAGCACAGAACTATAAACAATACTCCAGATGTGGTCTTATCAGGGATGTATATAGTGGAATTATGACCTCTGCATCGCGACTTTTGATATTTTTCATAATGCTATGATAAAGACCATAACATTTTTCAATATCATATTTCTATGAGTTATTAAATTTAAGGTCAGGAGTAATATAAATACCCTCTTTGATTTTCCTTTTCCTCTCAGGTCCTCGTACAAAGGAGGTTATTGTGGTGACTTCAGAGTATATGTAAAAAGGTTGTGTTTATTGTTGTTGGATTTAGTATGTAATAGCAGTATGTTATAAAATACCTTAATGTATATACCTTATGTTTATGAAACCTGTAAATGTTTAAAATACCATGGCACTTGGTGTTTTGATAATGGTAAAACATACTAGGTGACTATTATAGAAATTAAGCTAGTTGTGCTATTTAAAATGCATGTCAATTGTTGTAAACTTAACAAGCCAGAAATGTCCTGTGATTTGCATATATCTCATGATGCATTGCATTATGGAAGTATGTATGATGTTGTATTTCTTTAAAACTTGATTTGTTACCAATGCCCTTTGGGGTAACTGTTCTTTCAGTGATTCTGCATTGAGTTTCTTTGTTTATAGCTGGTTTTGTTTTCTTTTTTGGAACCCCACTACATAAGGGTTATGGGTACATCACAGCTACTAGATTAGAGCAGAGAGATCTATGTCAGTAGGTGTTGGCTAAGAGTGCAGAGAAAGGGCATTCATAGTCTGCTGCTACAAACTGATGTACTGAAAAGAAATATGCCATTGCAGAAGGTTATTTCTTGTATTTTGAATAAACATCACACAGAGATTGTGTGTTGAACCTGAAGTTTGGTGTCTGGTCCATCTGTTATCAACAACCCCTCCACACTCCCCCCACAGCTAGCAGTGGAAGCAGTGAACCAGAGGAGTGGATATTTCTACAAAGCAGTATGCAAAGATGGAGATTAGCGACCAAGAAGTGGATAGGTAGAAAAGGGTAAAATTCAGCAGAAGGGCAGACAGCAAGGAGAACCAGGATAAAGGACAACCAGGGAAGGGGCTGGAGTAGAACAGCTAAATGGTCTAGGAGGTCAAATCATGGAAAGCCATGTGTGCCAATGCCAGGAGCCTTAGCAACAAGATGGAAGATCTGGAGGCTATCATGGTGCAGTCAGACCTGGACATTGTAGCCATCACTGAAACCTGGTGTAATGATAACCACGACTGGGAGATGGCCATACCTGGCTACAACATATTCAGAAGAGACAGGGCAGGTAGGAAGGGAGGAGGTGGCACTGTATGTGAAAATGACATAAGGGCCACAGAGATCCAGGAGGAACAAAATGGGGAGAGATACTGTGGGTTAAGCTGGAAAGGAAAATGAGGCCAGCCATCCGCACAGCTGTGGTCTATAGACCACCAGCCCAGGAAGAAACAGATAGGAGCTGATGCTAGCCATCCAAGGATGGCAGACAAAGATGAGTGGTAGTACTGGTTGGAGACCTCAGTATTCCAGGCGTGGACTGGAGTATCCAGCAGCAGCATCAATTAGGAGCAGATTTATTCTGGACTCCCTTCAGAGTGCCTTCCTCAAGCAACTGGTCGTGGACCAACTCGGCAGAAGCAATACTGGACCTTGTGCCCACAAACAGGGACAGTGTTATGGAGAGTAACAGTGGGGGAGCACCTGGGAAACAGTGACCACCAGTTACTGCGTTTGAAATCACAGAAGGAGCAGAACCAAACCACACAAAAACACGTATCCTGGATTTTAGGGGCAGACTTTGGGAAAATGGGAGATACTTGAAGGAGGCATTAAGGAATTGGGCAGGAATCAGGGGTTGAGGAACAGTTGCAGTATTTAAAATGGGGATTACAAGAGCAACAGAATTATGCATTAAGCTGGTCAGCAAGAGGAAAAGGAAGAGGAGACCATTATGGTTTTCAAAGAGGTAGCAAAAGAAAGTGAAGCCAAAAGACTGCATTCAGGCAATACAAAGAGACACAGGCAGAAGGGATGGGAGAAGTACCAGGAGAAACAAAGGAGGCAGTGAGGTCAGTAAGGAAGCCAAAGCTCAGACAGAGGGCACATTGCAAAATCAGTGGGTAGAGGGACAAAACCTTTTACAGGTACATAAGTGAAAAAAGAAAGGCAAAGGGAGGGATAGTGAGACTGAAGGGGAGGATGGGGCCGCATGGAGGATGACAACAGTAAAGCTGACATATTGAACAGGTATTTCTGCTCAGTCTTTACCCGAGGAAGAGGAGGGTAATGGGTCTGAAGGAGTACAAGGGGTGAGAATGGAGCAGAAATGGACACAAGTCCCTTTACGAGAAAGGGTCCTGAAGGAATTGGAAGTAATAAGAGTTGATAAAGCAATGGGGCCAGATGGGGTGCACCCTAGGGTTCTTAAATAACTAAGGTGGTGGCTGAACCTCTGGCTATCCTGTTTAACTGTTCACTGGAAACAGGGAGGTACCCAAAGATTGGAGGACAACAGATGTAGTCCCTTATACAAAAGTGGGAACAAAGAGGCGGGGAATTACAGACCAGTCAGCCTCACCTCGGTAGTGGGAAGATCATGGAAGCACTACTGAAGGAGAGATTGGTGGAACATCTAGTTTTCAATGGACTACAGGACCCAAGGCAACATGGTTTCACAGGGAGATCATGTCAGACCAACCTCATTGAATTTTTTGACTGGGTGACTAGGGAGGTGGATCAGGGAGAGCAGTGGACATGACCTATCTGGACTTCAGCAGGCCTTTGACACTGTGCCACATAGAAGACTATTACACAAACTGGGAATATAGGTGTGGCAGGACAGTAGTGTGGTGGGTAGGTAACTGGCTGGGTGGCAGGACACAGAGGGTGTTGGTAAATGCTGTCACTCCACAGAGGAAGAGTGACCAGTGGGGTACCACAGGGATCAGTGCTGGGACGGTCCTATTCAACACCTTCATCAGTGACATTGGCATGGGACCTAGAGGCAGAATTTCACTGTTCGCTGATGACACAAACCTCTATAACAGAGTAGACACACCAGAGGGTGTAGACAGAATGAGAAGGACCTGCAGAAACTTGAAGAATGATCAGGGGTGTGGCAGTTGAAATTCAATGCAAAAAGTGCAAGATAATGCATATGGGGCACAAAACCCTGGCACAATATATCAGTTGGGGGTGGGGTGGGGTGAGGATATAGCATGCACCAAGCAGGAAAGGGATCTTGGGGTTATCATCTCTGATGACCTCAAGGTAGGGAAACAGTGTGACAAGGCAGCAGGTAAAGCAAATAGGATGCTGGGATGCATAGGCAGGGCATCACAAGCAGGAAAGGGAGGACATAATTCCACATACAAGACACTAGTGAGGCCCCACCTGGAGTACAGTGTACAGTTCTGGAGACCTTACCTACGTAAGGACATGAACAGGGTAGAAAGGTTCAGAGGAGGGCAACAAAGATGGTACATGGATTGCATCGCAAGTCCTATGAGGACAGATTGAAGGAATTGAATATGTACTCCCTGGAGGAGAGGAAGGAGAGAGGGACATGATAGAGACATACAAGTATCTTACAAGGAGGAACAGGGTGCAGGAATACCCTATTTTAAGCGAAAAAGATGTTCCAGGACTAGAGGGCATGGGATGAAGTTGGGGAGGGGCGATTCAGAGGAACCGTGAGGAAGAATTTCTTCACAGAATGGGTCATGGACAACTGGAACACCCTGCCAGAGGAAGTGGTGGGGGCTGAAACAATCACAGGATTTAAGAATGCATGGGATAGACAAAGGAATTCTGGAGGTCAGGGGTAACAGACTTCTAGGAAAACAAACAACACAAGCTCAAATGGGCAGACTGGGTGGGCCATAGGCCCTTATCTGCCGACACTGTCTATGTATCTATGTATCTGTGCTGGTTTAGAACCTTCAGCTATCTGTAACATTGTTTTAGGTTAATTAGTGTGTCATTTTAAAGGTGAACAGTCAGCACAAAGGGCCCTACACTCAAGTGGCTGGCAGTATAGCCTAGAGGTTAGAGTAACAAGCTATGAGCGAGTTTGGTACATCTAGCAGACCAGACCTTGGTTTGGTTCTCACAACCTCTACTTGTGTACTGAGTGACTCTGAGCAAGACACTTAATGCTCCAGTGCTCCCGGTCACCCTGAAAACAGGCACTTGTGCCTAGCGGACCTACCGGTTACAAGACTAAAAAAAAAAAAAAGCATGGAGCTGGTTCAGTGTACACTTTGTGTGCAAAAACATTTTAGTTTAACTTGCAGTTTACTGACTGTAGTATGGTAGATTTTATCAGACTAATTTTGTTTGGTCCTGGGCTGACATCTTCTTTTACTACAAATCTCAGAATCCCTGCAGCTGACACTACAGCAGTAAGCCACAGTGGGGAATTCAACAGCCTACAGTGCCTATTAGAGCTTTTATAATCTCTGATCAGATGTTTTCTGGGACTGCTTTTTCAGGTGCTAAGCACAGTCCTCTTGACTGCACATAGCCCAGGGAGGACAGCAGGACCAGTATACAAAAGATCAGAGCATATATAAAATCTAACATAAACTGCAGGCTATTGAATCTCTCAGTGCTGCCTACTGCTCTGATGTCAGCTGCAAGGGATTCTGGGATTTGTAGTAACAGATGTCAGCCTAGAATTAAGCAAAATTAGTCTGATACAATCTACTATACTAGTAAACAGTAAAGGCAACTAAAATGTTTTTTGCACACAAATGCACATTGGTACTAACCCCATACTTGAGTGTGGCGCTGTTGGTGCTGACTCTACCCTTTAACTTTATAACCTATTTCTACAAAACTTGGTAAACTGTTCCTGTTAGGAATTTTACCAGAGTTTATGGTTAGTTATAGGAATGATACCAGTATGTTAAATGTTGTAGCAAAGGGAGGTACTATTAATGACAGGCTGTGCTCTGCCAGCATCACTACTGCAGGGTTACTGGGAGACTGGTTAAAGGGTGTTTGTCTGTTCTGGGGATGCTGGACAAACACAGGGAATCACTTAATTTGAAAGGGAATTTATTTAAGTATAAAATTCACCATATTGGTGCATATTTGGGTGATGCCTTCTATCGAAAAGAACAGTTACATAAGAACTTACTGTAACAGTACATTTTGAGGGCTCTCAGTCATTAGGTCACATCGAAGGAATTTCACCGTTAGTGAAGCAGGTTCCACATGGAAGATTTTCCAGCACACTACCATGGGGCTGCAGCAGATGTCACCACCCCATAAAGGTGTGAGAGGCCCCGCTCTTCCTCAATTTTTTTCCCTGGAGACTAAGGGACCAAACCCGTGCCATGGTGGACTGAGTACAGAGAGAGGTGCCCAGGCCAAAATAAAAGGCTGGATACACCAGTTAGCCAGTTCTAAGAGGAGAGCCCCATAATAGGAAATGGAGAGAAAAGGGCAGACTGATGACTGAGATCCCTTGAAGATCTACTGTTACAGTATGTTCTTACATTAACTGCTCTATCTTCTTGAGGGTATCTCAGTCATCAGGTCCTCCGCAGGAGCGAGTCCCAAGCAGTTACAAGTGCAGCAGAACAGTCTGAGAGGAAGGCCAACTAAAGCCTAGGACAGGAGGCCGTGCAAGACAGCCTGGTCAAAGCCTGTTCGACTCTAGAAGCAATGTCCAGACTAGTAGTTTGTGAAAGTATGGGCGGTACTCCAGGTGGCAGCAGCACAAATGTCAACAGCTGAGACCCCTTTGAAACAGGCCACAGAGGTAGCCATGCCCTTATAAAATGGGCTTTCTACCATCCCTGGCAGCTCTTTGCCATGCTTTTATGTAGAACACAATACAGTGGCCAATCATTTGGACAAACACTGTTTGAAACCTTAAGCGCCTCTCTTCCTGGGGTGAAAGAAACAAAAAGCTGTTTTGCTTTTCTGCAGTCCCTAGTTCAGAGCAGATCGTACTTAGAATTCATCGCACATCTAAAGTATGGAGCAGTGTTTCCCTTGGATTGGCTCGCTCCGGAAATTAAACTGGTAGGTGGATAGATTGGTTCAGGGTAAATTCAGATACCACCTTAGGGAGAAACTTAGGATTAGTGTACAAAGACACCCTGTCTCTGTGAAAAATTAAATAAGGCTCCTCACACCAAGAAGCCTGAAGCTCAGAAATCCTCTGAGCAGAAGTAACAGCAGCCAATACAATGCTTTCCAAGAAAGGAAGCATAGCTGGCAAGTTGCAGCAGGCTCAAATGGTGACAAGGTCAATTTCTCAAAACAAAATTCAGATCCCAAGCTGGGACAGGGGAACAGATTGGAGGTTTCAGGTGCAGGATGCCCCTGAGAAAGGTATAGGACACATCTAACTGAGCCATGCTGCTGACCGTCCATGGGCTCATGAAAGGCCGAAATAGCCACCTTGAGGGAGGAATACTGGAGGCCTGAGTCAGACAGGGAGATCCGGTGGTCCAGAATCTGGCTCACTGGACAGGTGAATGGGTCTAGATGATGCTTGGTACCCCAGATGACAAACCTCTTCCACTTCATGGCTTAAGTGGCTCTGGTAGAGGAGCTTCGAGCTGCCATGAGAACACCCGCCACTTTCTGAGATATGCCAAACTGGCGATGGCTATATCCTCAGGTGCCAGGCATGCAGATGAAGGGACTTGAGATTAGATGGATCAGAGTCCCTGGGCCTACATCAGCAGATCCTGCAAAGGGGCAGAGGCACGGTGGCTCCACCTTCTAACTGTTGCAGTAATGGAAACCATATCTGCTGTGGCTAAAAGGAGTGACCAAAATCATAATGGCCCCTCCATTTGCAGCTTGATTAGCACCCTTTGGATCAGAGAAAGGGAGGAAAGGCATAAAGGAACCTCCTGCTCCAGGAGAGGACAGATCTTCTGTGACGGATGAAACATAGAAACATAGAATTTGACAGCAGATAAGGACTGCTTGGCCCACCTAGTCTGCCTATTTCCTACATAATGCTTAGGCTGCAGATCATAGTTAACCAACAGAGGCCTTTCGGCACCATGCAATTCTGCTTAAAGTTGGACCAGCATAACATTCTGTGGTGATCTGCATATGCAGCCCATGATGCTTTGCATTGTGTAGGCATGTGTGATTTTGTATTTTCTTGAAACTTGGCTTCCCAGCCAAATGCCCTTTAGGGTAACCCTTGCCTCAGTGTTTGCGCACAGAGGTTCTTTGTCTTTAAATAGTTTTTTATTTTAATGGGTTCACCACAACATATCCAAGACACACTGTCTTAGGGTAGCTGGTCCATTCCACTGGGGTGTCAAACAGGCGAGGCATACTGATGAGTCCTGGCAGGACAGAAGCTGCGTGTCTATGTTTTCTGTTAGCACCCTTTGCAAACTGTGTGAGAGGCCTTTCAGCACCATGCAATTCTGCTAAAGTTGGACCAGCATAACATTCAGTGGTGATTTGCATATGCAGCCCATGATGCTTTGCATTGTGTGGGCATGTGTGATTTTCTACTTCCTCCCTATCCCCACTAGAATTGCCTTATGTCTGTCTCATGCATTCTTGAATTCCTCCACTGTTTTTGAGTCCACTATCTCCTCAGGAAGGCTGTTCCATGTATCCACAACCCTCTCTGTGAAAAACACTTCCTCCACATTACCTTTGAGCCGTCCACCATTATCTTCAAATTGTACCCCTTGTTCTTGCACATCTCTTGTTCTGAAAGATGCTACCATCTTGGACTCCGCTAATTCCCTTGATGTACTTGAAAGTTTCTATCATGTCCCCCCTCTCCTCGAGTGTATACATATTAAGCTTCTTTAATCTCTTTTGTATGTCTTTTGGTACAGACCCTGCACCATTTTAGTTGCCCTACTGGACAGCCTCTATCCTGTCTATGTCCTTGGAGATGGGGTCTCAGAACTGGACACAGAACTCCAGATGGGGTCTCACCAACTGTCTGTACAAAGGGATAACAGCTTAATGTTTTCTACTGATGATGCCTCTCCTATGCATCCCAGTATCCCACCAGTTCTCCTTACTGCCTTCTCACATTGCTTGCCCACCTTAAGGTCATCTGATATGACTATCCCAGGTCCCTTTCCATTTCTGTAGTTGTTATTATCTCACCCCACTGTGTACTCTTCCAATGGATTTTGTTTCCCATGTACATTACTTTGCACTTCTTTGCAGTGAATCTATGCTGCCATATATTTGACCACTCCTCCAACCTTGCCAAGTCCTTTGCATCCTCTCACCCAACCTTCTGTATCAACCCTGTTGCAGATCTTTGTGTCATCTGCAAAGAGACATACCTTTCCTTCCAGTCCCTCTGCAATGTCACTTATAAAGACATTAAAGAGGACCGGTCCCATACTGAACCCTGTGGTACCCACTGGTAACCCCCTTTCTTCAAGAGTAAACTCCATTTACTATTACACTCTGTATCCCGTTGTCCAGCCAATTTTAACCAGGCTACCACCTTGGGACCCACTCCAAGGCTGGCTAACTTGTATATTAATCTTTTGTGTGGGACTGTGTCAAATGCCTTGCTAAAGTCTAGGTAGGCCATGTCCACTGCCCCTCCTGGTCTACCACATTGGTCACCCAGTCAAAGAAATCTATTATATTCATCCGACATGACCTTCCTGCTGTGAATCCATGCTGCCTTGGGTCCTGTGCCCCACTGGTCTCTAGGAATGCAACAGTTCTTTCCTTTAGAAGTGATTCCATCATTTCCCCTACCACTGAGGTCAAACTAACAGGTCTGTAGTTTCCTGCCTCTGTCTTGCTCCACTTTTGTGAAGGGAATCACGTCTGCCCTCCTCCAGTCCTCGGTACTACACCATCCTCCCATGATTTGTTAAAGGGAGGTCAGTGATGTCACTAATTCTACCCTTAGTTCTTTAAGAATTCTTGAGTGAATTCCGTCAGGCCCCATTACTTTGTCCACCTTCAGTTTTAAGAGTTCTTTAGGGACCCTTTCTTCTGTGAATGGACTGGTATCGACCTCCCTATCAGAGTGCTTCTATTCTTTGATTTGAGGTATCTCCCCTCCTCTTTTTGTGAATACTGAGCAGAAGTATTCATTCAGTATCCTATTTTCACTGTCATCCTCTACCCACCCTCCCTTCCCTTTAGTAAGCTTCACTATCCCTTCCTTCATCTTTTTCGTTCCCTAATATGTGCCTATAAAGGTTTTATCCCCTTCTTAACTGAGTTGGCTATCTTTTCCTCAGTTTGGGCTTTGCTATTCTGACTGCCTTCCCACTTCCTTTTGTCCTGTTTCTTCTGTGTTTCCTTATACTTCCTGATGCTACCTTTTTCTCCTTAACCTTCCCGCCACCTCTTTTGAGAACCATAGTGTTTTTTCCTTCGTTTTGCTTTGTCGATTTGCTTCACACAAAGGCTTGTTGCCTCTGTGATGGCTGTTTGATTTTCCCCATTGCTCCCTCCACCCCTCCTTTTTGCCAGTTTGCTAGCGCTTTTCTGAGGCACTCTCCCATTTTCCCAAGTCAGCCCTCCTAAAGTCCAACACTCTTGCTTTTGTATGGCTCGACTCTATGGCTGTGTTTATTGTGAACCACACTGTTTGGTGGTCACTTGTTCCCAGATGGCTACCACTTCTAAATCTGAGATCCTTTCTCCATTCCCATTTGACAGTACCAGGTCTAAGATTGCTCCTCCCTAGTGGGTTCCACCACTAGCTGTCTGAGGCATCCCTCCTGCAGGGCATCAAAATAAACCTGCTTTTTGACGTGGCTGTAGCCAGGGTGCTCCAGCTAACGTCTGGCATGTTCAGGTCCCCATCAACAATAACTCCCTTTTTCCGCCATTCTAAGGATGCTTCAATCATTTCCTTGTCCATTGCCTCCCCTGAGATGGGGGTCTGTATACCACCCTGTGTGAATTGTGGTGCCATATCCTGTTTCCAGGGTAACCCACAGTGCCTCCTCTACTCCTGTTTATCCTTTAGTTCCGTTACTTTGATCCCTTCCCTTACATAGAGGCTACTTCTTCTCTTTTACTCTTTCTGGAGGCTGAGATGCTGCCCTATTTGCAGACAACTCTCTGCCCTGAGGGAGGAAGTTGCCAGTCTTCAGGCCACACTGGACAGTAGTAGGGAACCTTCCCTCAGGCCACACTGGACAGTAGGAAGGAACCTCCCCATCCAGGAAGCACCAGACCCACCACCACTACCTCAGAGGTTGCGAAGAAAGCACAGCAGTTGGACCACAGTGGGCTCAGGAGGGTGAGGATGGTGGAACTGAGGCACACCCAGTCAGTTGTTCCACTCCACAATCCGCCACCATTCTGGGGAGCATAGCTCCCCTATGGATGCACTCCCAGAGGAGACTGAGGAGGCTGAGGACAACTGTCACAAGGCCCACAGGAAGGAGGCAGAGAGGACACCACAGGGAAAGGAAGCAGCCCTGGTCGAGACTCAATTATTAGGGGATAGAACTGGGGGAGCAGGGAAACTGAAGTAAGGTGCCTGCCTGGTGCCATGGCTTGGAGGGACAGGAGCTCATCCTCAGGATCATGAGAACAGCTGCACGGAGTCTGAGCTGGACGTCATTGTCCACCTAGGGACAAATGACTTGGCTCATCATGAGATTAGAGCAGTGCAGGAGGACTTTGTAGAGTCGGGAGGGCCTAAGACAAGTAGCACACACAGTATCCTTCTCGGAGGTGCTGCCTGTCAATGGCATGGGGAGGCGAGGTACTTGCACCATGCAGTTTAATGAATGGTTGAAAAATGGTGTGGAGCACAGGGTTTGGCTTCACTGGGGACTGGGGTTCCACCTGGAGGACACCAGCCTATACTGGCAGGATGATCTGCATCTGTCCAGGAAGGAACAAGTCTGTTGAGCAATCGGTTTAAATGCTTCATTGGCAAGCTTTAAACTAGTCAAAGGGGAGGCACTGATAAGCAGCAGGAAAATCCCAGCCTCTCCCTGCAAAACAGGGTACCAAATGAGAAGAAGACCGAGGTAGAAAGGTCAGTGGGGATGCTGCAACAGAAGGTAAAGCCATCAAAAATGGAGAGCAATGAGTACCAATGCCCGTAGTCTGGGTAACAAGCTTCCTGAATTAGTGGCCTTGATGGAGGAGGAACATCTGGATATCATGGCAGTCACAGAAACATGGTACACACAAAACCATGACTGGGACGTAAACATACCAGGATACACTATCTACAGGAGGGACAGGGAGGGTAAAAGAGGAGGAGGAGGAGTAGCTCTTTACATAAGGGAAGGAATCAAAGCAACAGAAAAAAGGATAAACAGGGAGGAGAAGAAGCACTGTGGATAAATTTGGAGACAGGCAATGGCACCACAATCTGCACAGGGTTGTATACAGACCCCTTCTCAGGGAGGAAATGGACAAGGAAATGATAGAAAGTATACTTAGAATGGCAGAAAAGGGAGATATTGCTGATGGGTGATCTGAATATGCCAGATGTTAACTGGAGTGCAGTTGCAGCAGCCACTTGAAGAGTGGGGTTATTCTAGATGCCCTACAGGGGCATGCCTGAGACAACTAGTATGGAGCCCACTCGAGAGGGAGCAGTCTTGAACCTGGTTCTCTCAAGTGGAGATGGAGAGAGGATCACAGATGTAGAAGTGGGTAGCTATCTGGGAACTAGCGACCATCAAACAGTATGGTTCACAATAAACACAGCAATAGAGTCAAGCCATACAAAGGCAAAAGTACTGGACTTTAGGAGGGCTGACTTTGCAAAATGGGTGAGTGCCTAAGGAATGCACTAGCAAATGGGCAGGAAGGAGGGTGGAAGAACAATGGGAATAATAAAACTGCCATCACAGAGGTAACAAGCCTTTGTGTGAAGCAAATAAACAAAACAAATGATGTAAGAAACCACTATGGTTCTCAAAGGAAGTGGCAGTGAAGGTTCAAGAGAAAAAAGAAAGCATACAGGAAGTACAAGGAATCACAGAAGGAGCAGGACAGAGAATTGTATCAGTTAAAGCAAAAGGAAGCTGGGAAGGCAGTCAGAACAGCAAAGGCCCAAACCAAGGAAAAGATAGCCAACTCAGTTAAGAAGGGGATAAAACCTTTTATAGGTACATCAGGGAGCGAAGGAAGACCAAGGGAGGGATAGAGAGGCTTAATAAAGGGAGGGAGGGTGGGCAGAGGAGACTGTGAAAAGGCAGAGATACTAAACAAATACTTTTGCTCAGTATTTACAAATGAAGAGGTGAGGTACCTAAAACAAACAGTAGAAACACTCTGGATACAGAAGTTGATACCAGCCTATTTACAGAAGAAAGGTGATGAAAGAACTCTTAAAACTGAAGGTGGACAAAGCAATGGGGCCTGATGGGATTCATCCCAGAATTCTAAAAGAACTAAGGGTAGAACTAGTGACACCACTGACTACCCTCTTTAACAAATCATGGGAGGATGGGGTGGTACCCGAGGACTGGAGGAGTGCAGCTGTGATTCACCTTCACAAAAGTGGGAGCAAGGCAGAAGCAGGAAACTACAGACCTGTTAGTTTAACCTCAGTGATAGGAAAATGATGGAATCACTTCTGAAGGAAAGAATTGTCAGTATCTAGAGGCCAGAGGGGCACAGGACCCAAGGCAGCATGGATTCACAGCAGGAAGGTCATGCCAGATGAAACTGATAGATTTCTTTGACTGGGTGACCAAAGCAGTAGATCAGGGAGGGCTGTGGACATGGCCTGCCTAGACTTTAGCAAGGCATTTGACACAGTCCCACACAAAGATTAATATACAAGTTAGCCAGCCTGGGAGTGGGTCCCAAGATGACAGCCTGGGTAAAGAATTGGCTGGAGAATAGGACACAGAGAGTAATAGTAAATGGAGTCCACTCTGAAGAAGGGGTTACTAGTGGAGTACACGCAGGGTTCAATATTAGGACTGGTCCGCTTCAATGTCTTTATAAGCGACATTGCAGAGGGACTGGAAGGAAAAGTATGTCCCTTTGCAGATGACACAAAGATCTGCAACAGAGTTGATGCACAAGGTAGGGTGGAAAGGATGAGAAGGGACTTGGCAAGGTTAGAGGAATGGTCAAATGTATGGCAAGCTTAGATTCAATGCTAAGTGCAAAGGTAATGCACCTGGGAAACAAAAACCCAGGGAAGAGTACACAATGAGGTGAGATACTAACAACAACAAAAACGGAAAGGGACCTGGGGTAGTCATATCAGATGACCTAAAAGTGGGCAAGCAATGTGAGAGGGCAGCAAGGAGGGCTGGGGATACTGGGATGCATAGGGAGAGGCATCACCAGTAGAAAACAGAGATTATTATCCCTCTGTACAGACAGCTGGTCAGACCCCATCTGAGTACTGCGTGCAGTTCTGGAGACCCAATCTCCAATGACAGACAGGATGGAAGCTGTCCAGAGGAGGCAACTAAAATGGTGCAGGGTCTGCACCGGAAGACATATGAAGAGAGAGACTAAAGGAGCTTAATATGTATAGCCTCGAGGAAAGGAGGAGAGGGGACATGATAGAAACTTTCAAGTACCTCAAGGGAATCAACAAAGTCCAAGAGGGTAGCATCTTTCAAAAATGAGGTGTGCAAGAACAAGGGGCACAATTTGAAGATAGAGGGGGCGGCTCAGAGGTAATTTAAGTAAGTATTTTTCACAGAGAGGGGTTTGGATGCATGGAACAGCCTTCGGAGGAGGTTGTGGAGTCAAAACAGTGTGGAATTCAAGCATGCATGGGACAGTCATAAGGCCATTCTAGGTGGTGGGGGTTTGAAGAAGTAGGCTGCTGGTTAACTAGGATCTGCAGCTTATCCAGTAGGTAGGGAAATGGGCAGACTGGGTGAGCCAAGCGGTCCTTATCTGCCATCAAATTCTATGTTTCTATGTTTCTCCCAGTCCCTCCTGTACATTGTGCATCCTGGTATGTTGATATCCCAGTCATGGTTCTCAGTGTACCATGTTTCTGTGATTGCCACGATATCCAGATGTCCCTCTTCTGTCAAGGCTACTAGTTCAGGGAGCTTGTTACACAGACTACGGGCATTGGTACTCATCACCCTCCATTTGTTGATGGCCTTACCCTTTTAGCCCCATCCTGTCCTTACTGCCTTTTTCTCCTGTCCTGCCCCATTAACTTCTCTACCTTGGTGTTTACCTCTCTAACTACTGTGTTTTGTGGGGAGGCTGGGTTTTCCTGCTCCTTTTAAGTGCCTCTCCTGCTAGTTTAAATGCTTGCCAATTATACATTTAAACCTATCACCTAGGATTCTGGTTCCCCTCCTGGACAGATGCAGACCATCATGCCAGTATAGGCCTGTATCCTCCAGGTCCACTTGAAGGTCCACCTGTATCCCTCCAGGTGGACCCCAGTCCCAATGAAGCCAAAACCCTGAGCTCTGCACAGTTTTCAACCATTCATTGAATCCCATGGTGTGGAGTACTCTGGTATCACCCTTGCCATAGACAGGCCGCACTTCTGAGAAGGTTACTGTAGTGCTACCTGTCTAAGGCCCTCCCCAACTCTTCCAACTCCTCTTGTGTTGCTGTGATCCCATTCATAGCCAGGTCATTTGCCCTAGGTGGACAATGATATCCAGCTCCCTCCCTTGGCAGCTGCTCCCGCGATCCTGAGGTTTGGCCCCAGACAGGCACCTTACCTCCCTGTCCCCTTCCGTTCCCTAGATCTACCCCCAACAGTGAGTTCCCCACCAGGAGTTGTTTCCTTCCCTGTGGGATCCCATGCCACCCTCCTGTGAGACTCCTTTGTGGAGGTTCCCAGCATCCTTTGGTCTCCACTGCTGGTTCCTCCATAGAGGAACCACTCTCCACCAAAAGAGCATATGAATTGTGGAGAGGTCCAACTGGAGGAATGTGCTTCTGTACCACCACCCTCTCCTGCCTGAGCCACCTTGGTCCAACTGCTCCTCTTTCTTGGCAAACTCTGAGGTAGCAGCAGTGACCCTAGTGGTCCCTGGAATAGGGAGGAGGTTTCACAATTCTAGCCAAGTCAGCCTGAGAGGCAGCAACCTCCTCCCTCAGACCAGAGAGGTGCCTACAAACAGGGCAGCATTGCAGCCTCAGAATGTCTCTCAGAAGACTGCTGCCCACAGCCAGTGTTATTGCTTTTCTCCCCACATGTCTGTTTTCTTTTCCAATTCTCTTGCATTAAGCCTTTTTGTTTTATTTTTATTTTTTTGTTATATATAGTTACTGAGTGTGCTATTACATTCAATGCAGTATGCTGTGCTGACAAGGATCCGAGCTGTATGCACCTTCCCCTTGAAAATTATATCACAACCCCTGCTATAAAGGAAGTAGAGACGGGGGTGGGATGCGGGGAAGAAGTGGGTTTGGGCCAAGCTGTGCCTCAGGAACAATCAGCTACGAGCTCTGACCCACCACTAGGATGAGTGTTAACCCTCCTTTCAGCAAGACAACCGCACAACAATCAGAGGAACACAGTTACTGCACCTGAGGCAGTCTGTGTTTCAATACACACTGCAGCTTTTCCTATAACAACTCTTAACCTCCAGTAACATTAAAAAAATAGTTTAACTGTCATAAAATCCTATGCACCAGTAAATTATTAAAAATAGTTTCTGTCCCAAAATCCTAGTAGTCAATCCAGCTACCCCAAGGGACAACTAAAATGCAGTATTTATGATGAGAGAAGTTCCCATTTGTGCATGCTGGACTAAGTCCGGCTGAGGCTGTCCGCCAGGGTATTTAGCATGCCTGGGACATGGACTGCCGAGAGAACCAGACTGTGGTCCAGTGCCCAGTACCAGACTCTCATTGCCTCCCTGCACAGGGGTATGAATGTGTTCCCCTTGCTCATTGATGTAGTAGACAACACTGAGGTTGTCTGACTGGATCAACAGCTGACCCGGAAGGAGATGGTTCCTGAAAGGCAAGCATGGCATACAGGATTGCTCACATCTCCAGGACATTGATAGCAGAAACACTCCATTTGGGACCATGTCCATCCCCCGGTCTGAAAAGGGCCCAGGTATGCTCCCCAGCCTGAACAGGAGGCATCCAAGGTGAGGATCTGCTGGAAGAAGAGAGCTGGAATGGAACCCTTGTAACAGGTTCTAGAAGTCCATCCACCACTGGAACACCCTGCGTACTGGGGTGGAGACCAGCACTAACTGTTCCATGTCGTCCATGCATTGGTCTCACTGAACCCGGAATGTCTACTGGAGCACCCGCCCATGGTAATGGCCACGCCATGAGGCCTAATAGCATCAGGTACACCCTTGCAGGAACATAATGGCTCTGGGTGACATCCTGAGCCTAGGTAATGACGCACTCCATCCAGTTGAGACAGGACTGCTCTGCCCAGCAAATCCAGGACCGCCTATGTACTGCAGCCTGGGATGGAATCAAGACGGACTTGGGCAGACTGACAGCGATGCTCAGGAGAGGAACAGCTGGAGGGTCTTCTCCAGAGTCTGAAGAGCTGATCTCTGGACGAAGCCTTGAAGAGCCAGGTATGGGAAAGCGTACAGTCCTTCTCTCTGAGAGCAGCAGCTACTGCTGCTAAGCACTTGTGAAGATCCATGGTGCAGAGAATAAGCAAAGGGCACACCTTGAATTGATAATGCTCGCCTGAAAAAGGAACCAGAGAAATCTCCTGTGCGGTGGACACACGAGATATCTTGGTAAGCACCTTGCATGTCCCCACTGACAAGGCTATTCAACTTGCCTCTCGACTGGGAGGGTGCCGGGGACTGGGAGAGGGCGGACATGGTGCAGCTGCACAAGGGGTTAAGTAGGGAGGTGATGGAGAACTATCGCCCGGTCAGCCTCACCTCAGTGGTGGGAAAGGTCATGAAGGCACTAACAAAGGAGAGGTGGTGAACTACCTGGAGGATAGTGGATTGTATGATGACAAGCAGCATGGCTTACTGAAAGGGAAGTCATGCCAGACAAACTCGATTGAGTTCTTCGACTGGGTGACGCAGGTGGTTGGCCCAGGGGTGGTGGGGGCCGAGCTATCTGGACTTCAGCAAGGCTCTAACACACCGGCCCCTCACAGAAGGTTGGTAAGTAAGCTGGAAAGTATAGGGTGGGTGGGAAAATAACCAGGTGGGAGGAGAACTTACTGGTGGGCAGAAGCCAGAGAGTGGTGGTGGTGAATGGGGTGTACTCCAGGATGGGAAGGTGACAGTGGGGTGCCCCAGGGGTCAGTATTGGGACCCCTCCTTTATGCTGGCTTAGCGCATGCAAGCAACATCTTAATGCTAGCTGCACATTTCAGAGGTGTCGGTGTCGGCGAATGCAGGGCACGCTTTAGTAGGTCGTCCCTCATTCCGCAATAAGCCAGCATACTAGTCCTAATACTAGCATTATGTAACGTGGACACAACTTGTAAGAAAAGTGCCGCTGCAATCAGAGACAAGCTCGTCATGCAGTGTCACAGATAACTCACTCGACATGCCTTTCCTGCTGAAACATTTAAAGAAACATGATGGCAGTGGTTGTCACCATCTCCACACAATCCCCAGAGGCCAACCGGGTGCCTAACTTCTGCCGGCATGTCCAACCCCCCAAAGATTGTGTGGCACCGGTAATGGAAGCCGACTGCTGGCATATTCCTGCCCCCCACACCCATTGAGGGCACACTGGGAGCTCACCCCAGTGTGGCCAACATCCCTCCAAAATCATGGGGCATACTGGGAGCCCACCCCATGTGTGCAACATTGGTTCTGTTTCATCTGTGAAGAAAGAAAACAGTCTGCTGTGTTCATTTTTTCCAGTACCTGAAACAAAGAAAACAGTCCTCGCTGTCCGCGCACCCCTCCCCAACCTGCACCCACCCTCTGTGCACCCCACCTCCCCACACCTCCCTCACCCCATACTTACCTCCAGAGGTCCGGTGTTGTGATCTTGGTGGAGCGGGAACACGTCTGCACTCTTCAAAGCCAACCGAACTGAAGAAATGGCGGTAAGTTTTATTTTTATTTTTTTTGCTGAAACTGTATTCTTGCTTGGTAATATGCCAAAGCTGTGTTGTTTATGGATGCAGCAACACCTCTTCTAATTTAGCTTCCTACATCTTTTCCCGAAAGAGCAGTTTGTTTGTGACAAATGGATTTCATTTGTGAACTATCATAGAGTTAACTTCACTGTGTCCAATCATTCAGTGATCTGTAGTGCTCATTTTAATAATGGTGATTTTGATATCAGTGGAGAAGTCGGATAATTAGTTGGTTTTCCAGGTAGTCTAGGGTAAGATTTACAATCATACCTTTATTTTTTTATTCTACTTTCCTCCTAATTACTATTTACACATGGATTAGGCTATATCCGTCCCTACAGGAGCCCGAACACACTAGGGCCTTGCACTTTCTCCTTCAGACCTATCACACAAACTGAAGCCCTCGAGGCCCTACTGGCTCTAAACCCACCAGCGCAATTTCTCCACGGGCTGGACACTAAACTCCTTCACCTCTGCACCTGCCATAGCAACACCTCTTGCCAATCTCCTAAACTCTCCTTTACCACTGTTGTTGTCCCATGTGGCCTGGAAGTATGCAGTGGTCATCTCTCCTAAAGGGGCCTCCACTTCAAAACTACTGCCCAATCTCTCTCCTCCCAGTCCTTGCCAAACTACAAGAACATCTGGTACTCACCCAACTTACCTCCTTTCTCTCTGACTCAAACGTCTTCACGCCATTTCAGTCTGGGTTCAGAAAGGGTCACTCCACTGCATCCTCCTTGTTAAGGCTCACTGACACTATCCTCTCTGGAATGAACAGAGGCAGATCTCCTCAGCAATATTTGTCGACCTGGCAAAAGCCTTGACACCGTCTCCCACCCCTTGCTGCTAACAAGCCTCTTGGATGCAGGCCTCACTATCTCAGCCACAAACTGGTTCAGTGCCTACCTCTCAGGAAGAATACAATCAGTAAAAATTGCAGATGCCATTTCCTCCCCCTCCCCATGACTACTGGTGTCCTCAAGAGTCAGTACTTGGCCCCATCCTGTTCTCCACTTTCCTCAACAACCTGCCTCAAATCTGCACAGCTTCATCTATTCACATGTATCGTATGACACTGTCCTATTCACCACGGCACCTCCCGGAAGAAGTAGCATCCAACCTCCAGACACACTTCAGTAAAATTCAGCACTGGTTCAGGTCACACAGCTCTCTCTCAATGCTAAAAACTGTCACCATGTCCTTCAGCTCAAGAAGGCGACGCCCGACTCCCTCCCTCCCTCCCTTCCCTCCTTTCATACTCTGGACGGAACAAACCTGGTGGGCGTTGCTTCCTTCCGGTATCTAGGGTATGGCTCAACTGTAACCTCACTTTCTCGGGCCACATTGATGCAATCTTAAAAAACTATGCCCCAAGCTAGGCACCTTTACAGGAACTGCTCCAGCCTCCCCTTTCAGCTAGACATGAACTAGTGCAGAAGATGATCCTCCTTTCATTTGACTACTGTGGCACAGTCTACAGTGTGGCACCATCTTATCTAAACTAGAACCCCTCTTCAACGCTTTCTGCGCTTTGCCCTTGATGCCCCCAGTACCCACCACTGTGACCTCTACTGCTCCCTCACCTTCCTATCCCTCGAAAATCACCGACAACTGCACTGCTCCAAGTTTGTCTCTAAATTCTGGCTTGCCGCCCTCCTGCCTCTCCTCCCTACTGTTGTCGGCCCCCACCCCTCCATGCCCTCCTGTCCCTTGACACCCAGCTACTGAATATTCCCAGATGAAAGACCTCTGCCCGGACAATCAGCCTTCTCTACCGATTCCCAAAACTCTGGAATGCCTTCCCCACATATTTGTCACTCTTCTTCTACCCATTCCCTTTGAACTGCACTGGCAAACTACCTCACAGTAAACTGTACCTGCACCCAATAAATTATGCCCCCCAAAACTCACACTGCCCTATCCTGGAAGCTGGCTTATATATAATCTGTACTATCCCTGGAAGCTGGCTTATATATAATCTGTACTGTAAATTGTATGTATGCATGTGTATGTATTTATTCCTCTGGTATATGCTCTTAACTGACTGTATGTGGTAATCGAATATTCCACTCTCTTCTACATAACTGTTTATTGTCAAGTGATAACCTGTGTGTTATCCTCCCTATGTACCCTTCCCCAGGTTGCACTGGGAGACTAGCATTGTTTTGCTCAGTGTGCCTTTCCTGGTGAAACAAATGTATAAATAAATAAAATATGATTAGCAGTGTGGTGTGGGTTTGGGGGCGACTACCTACATTCACAGGTGTAAGTTTATTGAGTCATTAACAATTAAGCAATAATGCCCAACAGGGTGTGTGTCGTGCTGGGACAGCGTCACGCCTCGGGTGGTTGGGCACGAGGGCTGCCAGGCCGAGTCGTCCAAGTAACTGAGGAGTGACATTATCCCAAACGACACACACCATGGAGGGTGCATTATTACTATTATTCAATAGCTCGTTGTTATACAGAATAAAAAAATCAATTTAAAGATGTTTTGTGTGGAAAAATATTTTTGTTTTAAGAGAAGATGAAACAATCAAGCTAGAAGAAATCAAGCAAATGATCATCTACAGGTTCACAGTGAGGCTGAGGCTAGAACCGTGATGTTGTGCTGGGATAACATCAGGGTCCAGCCCAAGACTGATCAATAAGAGTCCAGGATTTTTCTTGCCATTGTACAGTAAAGTTTTATTCACTTTCATTCTTGTTGTTGCCCTAAATGGTCAGTGTATGAAACTGCAATCACATTTTTATCACTTTCTTCTCTAATAATTTGACTGCATGCATGCAGTGCATCAAAACTTTCTCTGGCTATTGCCAGCGACTAGTTTATTTGCACTATACTTTTTTTTTTTTTGTTTTTTCTCTCCATGTAGACTTGCCCCTTCCTCGTCATGCTGGCGTCCACTGGTACTAACCTCTGGCTTGAGGTGCCAGCTGGCCGTGCAACACCTGCGGAGGGCCAGGATCATTCTGCTGGTTCATGGTATTTTTCTGCCTCCAGTTTCTCCCAGCCCCAAGTGCAGGACTAGGCGTGCAATGACACCAATGGCAGAGGCAGTGCAGCACGTCGCCGCCTTGAGAGCATCTGCTGTCTCTGCTCCATCTTGTGGCATCGGTGTGCTAGCCTCCAGCTATCACTGGGGCTAAGCATGCCGATCACCAGTCCCATCCCTCCCTGGGAGGAGAGCTGTCCTCAGGATGCTCAATCCTCTCCCACCCGCCGATCCCTGAGCGACCTTGCTCTCACTCCCGGGCTAACATAGGGTCACGCGTGGAAGGAGGTAAGGCATGATGCCTCAGCCCTCCACGCCACTGGGCCAGCATATTTGCAGTATACTGATATGTTCATGCACTATCACATGTGCAGGTGTCATACCATTTGTCTTTGCTAATGAACCTGATTTTTGGAGTCAGATTCAAAATGTCACTTGTCCAAGACACTTAGTTAATACTGCAACTATTGTTAGCCTGCTGCTTCATATCTGAGCACCCAGTTGTCTATAATGATTTTTTCCTTCCTTAAAGTACTGTATACATTCAAGACTGCTGCTATTTTCTTTAACTCTTGTGCTACACCACAGTGTTTTGCTGATACAGGAGACAGCGAGACAGACAGAGAGAGAGAGAGAAGCGACAGACAGAGTAATACCCATGCGCCTCGCTCTCTCTCTCTCTCTTTTTCACTATTCTCTCCAAGACTGTTGCAGCATGTCCAATGGTGTTCTAACTGCAACTCTGAAAGAGATCGGCATCTTGCTGTGGTTTTGTGGCAGATCTCACTGTGTGTCTGAGATGATTTGCTTGAACTGCTGTGGACTAGGGTGAAGGGCGACACACACAGCTTTGTAGAGTAACACAAAATAGGGAAAAGAAAAGTAAGCATACTGTGTTCTGACTGTCATCTCGGCTAATGACAGCACTTTCAGTCTGAACTGCTATCCTTTTTGCTGCAATTGTGATTACTTTTTCTTTATATTATAACTTATTAATACCAATTTGTATTAAAGATCAAATTATAAATAATAGGTGAGATATCCCTTTCATTTCATCAGCAACTCATTTGAGTAAAAAGTTTCACTGATGTGATCTTTAAATAAAATGATTGTGGAAGGACTAAGAACCTTGGAATGCCTGAAGTTTCACTAATCAAGTCTTATAACTTTTTCTTGTTGTTTCTAAGTTATTTATTTTATATATGCTTTCATGTTTTTACATTGAGATTTCATTATAAATTATGTTTTAATTCTATTTTTGGATCTAGCTATATCCCTTGGCTTTGCTCCATTAGAAATCAGCAGTTATGCCACTCCCCACCCCACACACATGCAATCAGATCACTGTTTGTATAAATGTACAAAATAATACATTGTAAATATTATAACTTTATAGACACAGAGACATTACTGTTAGAAGATATACAAAACATGACAGCTAAAGGGAGGATTTGATAATGGGAGACTTCAACATGCTGGATACAGATTGGTCAATACCAGTAGGAACATCTGACAGAACTAGAAACATGGTGGATTCTCTGCAGGGGAGGGCCTCAAACAACTGGTACAACAACCCACAAGAGACAGAGCTATCCTAGATCTAGTACTGACTAACAGGGAAGGATCACAGATCTCAGGTAGAAGGTCACCTGGGGGCCAGTGACCATTAGATGGTATGTTTCAATTTGGCCACTACATCTAAATCATCCCATTCCAAAGGCAAAAATATGGGTCTTCAGAGGAGCTGACTTTGATAAGATGACCAACAGAGTTAAGCTAGCCCTGGCAAAAAGAAACACAGGTGAGGGGTACAGGCAAAGTGGGCAAACATTAAGGATGCAATACTTGAAGCAACATCTCATTGTGTTAGACAAAAAGGAAGTGCAAAGAAGAAGGAAACCACTTTGGTTCTCAAATACAGTAGCAGAAAGGTCAGAGCCAAAAGGCTGGCCTTCAGGAAATATAAGGAACACAGCGAGATGAAGATAGGAGGCATACCAAACTGCCCTAAGGGAAGCAGGGAAGGCAGTAAGGCAGGCAAAGTCCCAAACTGAGGAAACACTAGCTACGAACAGTAAAGAAGGTGACAAGACTTTCTATAGCTACATTAGTGAAAGGAGAAAGTCAGAGAATTGCTAAACTCAAAAGGAGAAAAGGGGCATGTGAGGAGGAGGACCCTGTAAAAGCATCTATCCTAAATAGATACTTTTGCTCAGTATTTACTGAAGAGAAGGTAGGGCAGGGCCACAGCTCAACACCATGGACACAGGGGAGGAGGTGAGCACTACTCCTTCACAGAAGAAGGGTCCTACAAGAGCCCAATAAGCTCAGGGTGGACAAGGCAATGGGACCTGATGACATACATCCCAGGGTACTTAAGAGCGAAGGGTGGAACTAGCAGAGCCATTAGCAGAACTGTTTAGTGAATCTCTGAGCACAGAAAAGGTCCCAGAAGACTGAAGAAGGGCTCATGTGATCCCGCCCACAAGAGTGGTAGCAGGAGGAGGCAGGGAACTACAGACCAGTAAGCTTACCTCAGTAGTGGGCAAGACTATGGAGGCACTCCTTAAGGAAAGGATAGTGCAACACCTGGAATCCATAGGGCACAGGATCCAAGACAGCATGGGTTTACAAAGGAAGGTCCTGTCAAACTAATCTCATAGATTTCTTTGACTGGGTAACCAGAGTGGTGGACCAAGGGAGCAGTTGATGTGATGCACTTGACTTCAGCAAAGCTTTCGATGCTGTTCAACATAGAAGATTGATAAATAAGCTGGGTAGGCTTGGGTGAGTCAGAAGTTGGTCAACTAGGTGGCAAACTGTCTGGCAGGCAGAAAACAGAGAGTGGTGGTAAATGGTATGCAGTCAGAAGAGATGCAAGTCACAAGTGGGGTACCTCAGGGATCAGTCCTGGGGTCAGTCCTCTTCAATATCTTCATTAGTGACATTGCAGATGGACTACAGGGTAAGGCTTGTCTGTTTGCAGATGACACCAAGATCTGCAACAGAGCAGATGATCCAGATGGGGTGGGCAGAATGAGAAGAGATCTGGATAAACTAGCAAAATGGTCAGAAGAGTGGCAACTGGATTTAATGAAAAGAAGTGCAAGATCATGCACATAGGGAAGAGAAACCCTGAAGCCACCTATAGGCTGGGAGGAGTTGCTGGCAGTCACAAAGGAAGAGAGAGACTTGGGCATCATCATCACTGATGACCTGAAATCATCAAGCAGATCTCTAAAGCAGTAGGTAAGGCTAGGGGATGTTAGGGGTATATTAGTAGGGGCATCACAAGTTGTGAGAGGAGACAATAATCCCTCTTTACAAGACACTGGTTAGGCCCCATCTGGAGTACTCGTGCAATACTGAGACCACACCTTCACAAGGACATTAACTAAATTGAGGCAGTCCAGAGAAGGGCAACCAAAATGGTGCAAGGACTGCATCAGAAGACATATGAGGACAGATTAACGGAGCTCAATATGTATACTCTTGAGCAAAGGAGGAGACAGGTGATATGATCGAAACATTCAAACACCTTAGGGGCATTAACAAGGTGAAAGAGTCTAACATGTTTAAATTTAAGAAAAATAGCAGGACAAGAGGACACAGCATGAGAGTAGGGAGGCTGATTAAGGGGAATGTGAGGAAATTCTTTTTCACAGAAAGAGTGGTGGATGCATGGAACGGCCTATCTCAGGAAGTGGTGGCTATGAATACAGTGCAGGGCTTCAAACAGGCATGGGATAGCTTAGTGAGCAATACAGATGAGTATGAATAGATAGGCCACTGACAGAGCAAAGGTTGATGGCACATTTATAAGGTAGAAAACAAAATGGGCAGACTGGATGGGCCTTATGGTCCTTATCTGCCGTCAACCTCTATGTTTCTATGTATATCGGTCATTTTATGTTTCCTTATATCAAAAAGAAATGAAATGCATGTTTCCATAAATACCCCTTTTATATTTTTACGACTGTGGGCGGAGCCTACAGGAGTACCGCATGTAAAAAGCAGTGATGTCATGTTTTCTGTCTGTGGAACTGACTGAAGGTATAAATAGTCTCCTCGCCTTACCCTCCTCCAAGAAAAGTTTTCCACCCTCAAATAGATACGCCTTCATGTTAGTCAATGGTTGCAGACTACTATTTTCTTTCTTAAATGGGTGGCACAAGAACTGGAATCTAAGTAGTAGAAGGCAGCATTGTTTTTGGGAAGTAAGATCCAACCCACCTCCACCAAGAAGCTCCTAAAAATCCAGCCCACCTTTTTTTTATTCATATGGGAGGGAATGAGGTGGATCCTATCATGCTGAAAGAAGAGTCACTAGTTTGGTATCTGGCCAAGGAACAGAACAAATCTGTGGAGTCACTAGGAGAACAGATAATATTACGCATTCAAACTGACTTAAAATCCCTTGGAACAAATGAGTATCAGAGTCACCTGGTGTCTCAAAAGGAAAGACTGAGCTTTCAGGTATTCCTTAAACATTTATATACTAAAAACAAAGTTCAGCTTTTGGGATTAACAATATGTGTTTACCATATTCTATCTATACATTTTAACTGTCTTTATGGATAAATCATGCAGGTTCATGTACTTGGTGTAAACAGTCTGTGATGAAAGGTTTTTACCTTTTCCTGGCTCAGTTTCTATCAGTGAAAAGAAAGACTGGAACAATTATCAGAGCGGCCATCCCCTTAACATTCCTGCTGAGTTTATACTCATTGGAACCTGTTATTCCAGTTTATGTCCTGTGTGTAGTGTATAGGAAGCTTTAGAGCATTAATTTTTCTTCTGGCTTGAGGAGTTAACTGTGACCACAGAAAGTTAAAGGTGGTCCACCCAGAATGTGCAGAAACATATATTATGTAGAGAGTTTTGATATGTATGTTAAATCCTAGTGTGTCCTTCCCTCTGTCTGCTATTAGAGTTTTTCCTAAATTAGCTTGCTAGCTTATGGTAGCTTTACAACCCCTGGGGAACTCCATAAAAATAGTTTTACTGGCTTTCTTTCTCCTATGATGCCCCTGTCTCATGTGACAGTGATGTAGACACGTCTAGATTTAGCATGTGTACTGCTTTAAAATTAGTTTAGCAATAGCAGAGCCTTGTAACTGATCTTATCTAGGAGCACAAATGTCAACAGTTAGTTGCCTGCTGACCCATTGAAACAGTGATGTTATTACACAGTAACATCACCGTAGCTTGGATTTGGATCATTCCTTGCATTTTCTCTTAAGAAATATTTTTCCACACTAACAAAAACATCCTTTAAATTCTGTATATAACAACAAGCCACATTTAGGGTGTGTGCTATCGTGTAATAATGTCACTCCTTGGGTGGTGGAAGCACTTTCAACCGCCTCTGCTTAAATATACCCTTTCTCAATGTACTGTACTTTGATTCAGTTAGTGTATGCAACAGCCTTCATATGAACACTCTGGGCTTCTCTTTGACTCCTGATGTCTATTTGCTTTAGCTATTGTATATTGTTTGAACTGCTTTGGTCTTCTTGATGTGGTGCCTGTGTAAATGAGTATCTGACGTAAAGGTTTGTAAATCTGATATTTTAAAATAAATAAATAAATGTTTATGTTTAAGCCAATGAAACACCCTTATCTAGTTAATGCATTCACAGTCTTAGTGGCTCTGCCAGATCTTGTTTTAATTGTGTTGGGCAAAGAAAAAGTATGTAACCACTGATGCTTGACAGGCAGCAGTGCAGAGACAGTGTATGCCTGCTTCTACTGTAAGTTTATTAATTCAAAACACTCACGACACATGGTTGCTAACCCAGTAATGGGGAGCATTTCACAATAGACAAGGATATAAATCAGAGACGAATAGCCCCCTAGCCCATTAGCCATCTACCTCTTAAGAGTCCAAACAATTATCCTTTAATACAACAGACAGGTGAGGCTATCGTCTAACTGAGCCCTTTACCACATTCTTGAACAGTATCTGTATTTTCACTTGACTTACACTGTCACTGTCAGCCCTAAATCTCAGTTATGTGGATGTTTCATATTGCAGATTGTGTATTTTTTATACAGAGCTGTTGCAGTTACAAACCAGCACTTTGGTGGTGGTGTGGGGAGTTAACCACATATGCAGAACAATTTTGTCCAACTACTGACCAGATACCATGGTTCAAAATGTAGCTCTAAACTGTATATGTGTTGAGTAACTACACGCTTTCGGCACAGTTTAAACTCTTTCATTTTCTAATAAAAAAAAAATTCCAGTATTATTAACCTTCAGTCCTCTCTTGACACTGATGCCCAACTACACAACCTTGCTGTCTCTGACTGGCATCAGTCTTTCTGTTCCTGATGTGGACATTGCTCTACTCCATTTTCAAACCACATTTATGCACATGGAATATTTATGTAAATCAAGGGTAGCTAGTGGAGTTGAACTGAATATGAGGCATTGCTGAATGGAGACAGAGAAGTTAGACACACTAGAGATGAGCTCCTGAACTTTTGGCTATTTTTATTTTGGCTTGCGTACATGCATAAGCAACATCTTGTGCTAGTGCGCATTTCAAGAGTAGTGTCAGTGTTGGCGAATGCAGGGCACACTTTAATAGGTGGGTCCCTCATTCCCCAATGAGCCAGCATGCTAGTCCTGATACAAGCATTATGTAAAGTGGACACAACTTAAGAAAAGTGCTGCTGCAATCAGAGACAAGCTCGTCATGCAGCGGCACAGATAACATGCCTCGATGTGCCTTTCCTGCTGAAACATTTAAAGAAACATGGCGGTGGTGGTTGTTGCTGTCTGCCACACAATCCCCAGAAAGCTGACTTGAGGTGCCCAATCCCTCTGCTGGCATGTCCAACACCCCCCCAAGACTGTTTGGCACACCGGGAGCCCACCCAGTGTGCCTCCATGTAATGGAAAGCCACTGTGTCGGCATGTTCCTGCCCTCGCCTATTGTATGGCACACTGGAGGCCACCCCAGTGTGTGCAACATTGGTTTTATTTCACCTGTGAAGAAAGAAAATGTCCACTGTGTTTTTTTTTCAGTACCTGAAATAAAGAAAACAGTCCCTCGCTGTTGGCAGTGACCCTCCCCAACCCACCACCCCCTGCACCCCCCCAACCTCATACTTACCTCTGGAGGTCTGGTGCTGCACTCTTTGGTGGAGGCGGGAACATGTCTGCACTCTTCAAGCCGACTGCAAACTGAAGAAATGCTGGTAAGCTGTATAATAGCATAAATGGGGGTTTCAACTAGGTGAATATCTCTGCCATTTTTTGAATTTTGCCTCCAAATTTTCAACATGGGGTTCTTGGGACCCTACCGTGCGAACACGTGCACTGTCATCTCATTATTCGGTCCTGAAAGGTAATTTTGCGGTCACTGCATGGAATCACCTTTGGGACGATTAACGAACAACAGTGCCACTGTTCATGAAGTTGGGGTCCCAAAACTATCTTGCAAATTTGTGGAAAAATTCAAATAATTGATGTGTTATGAAAGTGTTGCGAGTTTCCATGCATGCTTGTAACTTCAACAATTTTAATATTTTCACTCCACATTGCCATTTTTCATGCCTCCTTATGAACAGTACAGCTGTCATTTTCAAATCCTGCCGAAATGTGTTTTCGCACCTGTGGCTAAATGGCACAGTCGCTGTGTGAAATAAACATTCAGGATACATTAACAAAATCAGTGACACTGTTCATGAGCGGAGGTCCCAAAATGCTTATGTGGAAAATTTAGTTTAAAAATTCCCAAAATACTTGCATCATGGGAGTGCTACATTTTCACGCACACTCGTGTCAACAATTTTCATATTTTCACTCCAGATTTTCAACACTGCCATTTTCTTACACGTCCTCATGAACAGTACAGCTGTCATTTTCACATCCTGCCTGAAATGTGTTTGCATTGTGGCGTCAAATGGCACAGTCGCTGTGGAAAATCACCGTTTGGCTAACGAACTCATAGTGCCATTGTTCAAGAGATGGGGTCAAAAAGCCCATGTTGAAAATTTGGAATGAAAATACCAAAAAATGCCCAGGGCGTTAGGGTTCCAACCATAACACCCCACCCTGTAGAGACTAACAGGTGTCAGGGTGTGACTTGGCATTGTCAGCTGTACTGCTCACGCCATTCCCCCCCCACCCTGCAGCCAGTAACATTCATCGAGGTGTGCCTTGGACTCCTTCAGCCCCAAAGTTCACCCCATTCTCTATACTGCACCCATCTCAGCATATTTCCTTATGGAATCGGGTGAGCATAAGGCCCAAAGACCCCAAGGCACAACCTGACACTTGTCGGTGTCTGTGGGGTGGGGTGAGGTGAAATGGCATGAGCGCTATGGCTGATGGCCCAAAGGCACCCCAATGCCTGTCACCTCTGCAGGTGGGGTGGGGTCGGCGTCCATTCACTACTTCACTGCCATTCCTATTATGCATCTCTCTAACTCCTGCACTACCAATACCAATGCCAGCAAGCCAACATTCAGCACTGAAAATGCTTGTTAATATTTACATCAGTGATATAGCATAGGGGCTAAGGGGAGGGTGTGCCTATTTGCTGATGATACAAAAATCTGCAATAGGGTGGACACCAAGGGGATGGAGGACATGAGGCAGGACCTGAAGATTCTTGAGGAATGGTCAGAGACTTGGCAACTGAAATCCAGTGTCAAAAGAGTGTGCTGTGATGCACTTGGGAGTAGAAACCCACGAGCAGGATACACCCTAGGAGGGAGGTCATAAAGTGACAGAGCAGGAGAGGGATCTGAGATTATAGTGTAACCCCTACAAATGGGGGTTCCCAAAAGTCTTCCTTGAGCTTGCCTAAATGCTCACTGCCAGGCTGGTGTCCTGCGTTTAGCAGTTTAAATGTGATTACCAGAGCTTGTATAGCCTCTGTGTACTGTCTCTAAGAGCTGCTTGATTGCAGCATAAGTAATCTGAGCTGGAGCTCTGTTGAAAGATGTAACTATTTGCTGAAAACCATTTCGAATGATAATGATAATGTAGTTTGTCTAACCTGCTTTCTTTGTAGCAAGGACTGTTTTGTTTGTCTCCACTATCTTGGTCCTGGACTGCAGATTGGACCAATCAGTTCTGGTGGGACCTAAATGTAGCTGGACTACAGGAGCTGTCTGAATTCAAAATCTATAGGAACTGTGGTTTGAGTTTTGCACCATTTTGCAACTGAAGGGGAGCTCTTGCTCTGACTGACAGCCAAATCAGCCAACCAAATCTTTTGGATCTTGAGGAAGTCCCGGACTGCTTGCAGTTTTCAGTTTAGCTCTGAGCTGGAAGCTCAAGAAGAAGGAGCTAAGTAATTTTGGGCAGAAATCCTGAGTGGCTTCACATGGGAAAACTGTGAAAGGACGAGTTTTGGCTGCATGTCTGCTGCTGATCCATGAGAGGGAGGGAGAGAGAGAATTATTTTGGATTAAATCAAGTTTCTGTGACTAAAGTAAGCTACTGAAGTGGGCCAGGCTCAATCTGAAGAAAACCGAATATTTTTGCTGAATGCAATCAGCCTGTCAGGAGTTCCAGCTACCCCTAAGCTCCTGGTATGTGCAGAGACTTTGCCTGGTACAGTAGAATTCTGTACATGTAAATGTTATAAGCTGCTAGTGGTTGTGAGTTACTTCCCACTGTGTGAACTGTGTTCTGCTTGCTGAAGCTATATCCAGCCCAAAATGGACTGCATCCGATCTTGTCTCCATGTGATCTGGGCTTTGCCAGAATGGCCCAGCCAGACTACCCACTGCACAGAGAAGCTATCGAGCGAGACTGCCATGAGGATCAGTCCCCTGCTCCACGCTTGAACAGGAACAATGCCTCTGCGATCAGGGCCCTGCTTCTCCTGGCATTCCAGATCAACCACCTGCAATCTCAATTTTCATCCACCCTGTGTCCAGTCTTGGGTATCGTGAGTAAATACCAGGTAGCTCCCTGCACCAACAGCTTAATCTGAGTGTGTCATCTGAATGTCTTGTTTCGCTTCCTTTACTTAACCGAGCCCGCTGGCTCCAGATTACAAATAATGTGTACTGTGCATGTTGTGTTTTCCATCACAGGGCCCCATCCAGCTGCAACCCGGGCAACTGTGCTGGCTAGCTCATCTCTACTCCACCTGGGTACCCTGAGGTGGACTGTGTGGGGACTCCAAAGCACATGCATAACTGCTTGACTGATATAACCTTTAAGCTAATTAACCTGATTTTGTCCCTCCCTGTTCAAGTCCCTGAATAAATCAGATCTAACTTTTCTGCATGTAATCTGACTGTGGTTCCAGTTTGTGCTCAAACTACTGTACTGTTGCTAGTTGCTGTGCTTAACATTGTTTTACAGGGGTCACCAGGGTCGAGCCAGAGGAACCAGCCCTGGTGGTAAGTGCAAACAGTGTGGGTATTTAGGGTGTACCAGGGTATTGAAAGTGATTAGTGTACAGTGTTCAGACCTCTGGGTAGAGGCACCATTTCAGAACTCAGGGCCCCTTAACCTGCTACTAGTCAAGCAGGCAGGGGTAGTAGCCCTGGGATAGCGCCACCTAGGGGTTAGCAATAGTATTAAGCAACCCAAGGTAGGTAACCAATGTAGCAGGATGGTAGGAAGGCCAACAGAATGTTGGCATGCATCAGCAGGGGCATTACTAGCAGAAGGAAGGAGGCATTGATGCCCTCTACAAAGCCATGGTGAGGCCACACCTGGAGTATGGAGTCCAGTTCTGGAGACCACACCCGCGAAAGGACATAGCCGGATAGAGACAGTTCAGAGAAGGGCAACCGGGAAGGTGCAGGGTTTGCAAGGAAAGACATATGAGCAGAGGTGTAAGAACTGGATCTGTTACACGTTGGAGACTAGAAGGAGAGAAGGGACATGATTGAAACTTTCAAGTATGGGAAGGGATCAACGAAGGAAGGAGGGTTGTTTACTAAAAGGAAGGAAGGAGCTATAATCTAGAGGGCACAGTCTAAGACTGCAGGGAGGAAGATACTGAGGCAATGTGAGGGGCAATTCTTCACGGAGAGGGTGGTGGAGGCCTGGAACAGACTACCAGAGGAGGTGGAGGGGCTGAAATGGTGGAGGGATTCAAGAGGCCATGGAACAGAGATATGGGGCTGAGTAGCAGCGGAGGGGGCAGTGGGAGGAGGGATGAGTAGGGGCAAGGGCAGACTAGATGAGCCAATGGGGTCCTTTCTGCCATCAAGATTCTATGAGTCTATGATATCCAGGGAGTACAGCCAGTCACCCTACTTTAGTAGGGGCAGCAGACCTGGCAGAGCGACCATGCGGAATTGTTTGTACTGGATATAAAGATGGAGGTCCTTGCGATCTAGACTAGGACCAGATCTCCAGTTCTTTGGGACCAGGAAGAACCTGGAATAGAATCCCTGCTCTTTAGTGCTCAGGCACTGGCTTGATGGCCTTTTTTCACAGAAGGGACTGTACCTCCTCCGGACAATCGATAGATGGGCCAGGGGTTGGGTGCAGGGTACTGGAGGAGTCTCTGGAGCATCTCTACAAGTTCCAGAGTGTGACTCCTTTTAATAATCTGAAGAATCAGGCATCTAAAGTGATGGCTGTCTACTGATTGAGATAGAGGAGAACCAACTTGACCACCACCTCTTGGTTGGGGACCGGAAGAAGGGTGTTGACAAGGAGTCAAGCAGAGGCAGATCTGGCCAGTGGGGCTGACCCATCCTCGTGGGTCGCTTGCTGCAAAACCAGAGGAGAAGGGGTGGGCAAGGCAGAGGAGCTTTTTCTTTTGCCCTTTGATGGGAGCCTGCTCGGGACTTGTGGGACACCTTGAGAAAGGGTGGCATTGTCTGCTGCTAGGCTGCAAATGGACAGACTTGATAGCCCTACCACAGGCCTGTAAGTCATTGATGATGTCCTAAACATCTGGCCCAAATAAACTTGGAGTCATTGAAGGGAGCATTCAGCACCTTCTGTTGGATGTCTGCTGCAAACCCTGAGACCCTCAGCCAGGAGAGGAGACCATCACCCAAGAGTGCCGAGAAGACAGATGCCTGTGGCAGCAGCCCTGGCACCAGTGTCAGAGATATCATATATGGCCTGGAGGAGATGTTACTAATATCCTCAGCTGTCTGTAAGCATCTGAGAACCTTCTGTTTCTGGGAACATTCTAGGAGGGCTTGAGCAGCTTCCTTACCTTTCTTCCAGATGGTGTTTTGGTAATTGACCACATGCGAAAGATAGTTTGCAACGAAGCCCCAAGGTGGAGGAGGCATGGACCCTCTTGCCCCAAAGGTCAATCCGCCTAGATTCCCTGTCAGGGAGGGAGCTAAGGTGCTTGGCACCTTGGACCTGTCATGTGCTGCTTTAATTACCACAGAGTCAGTCTCAGGTTGGGCAGCAATGAGGCATGATAAAGCTTATCTGCCCAGCGGGCACAGCAGGGACCAAGTTGGGCCTATGCCAGGCTGCAGCAGTGGCATTCCTCAAGGCAGGAAGGATGGGAGGAATGACCTTAGAGGGAGATCATGGGTTCTCCGAGAGTCCACCAGGTCTCTTCTGATGGCATCCTCCTACTCATTGTGGAAGCTCATATCTGAGGATAGCCGCTTCATCATGTTAAAGAAAGAACGATCTTCAGAAGGGACCTGGGAATATGTTTAACAGAGTCCTCCTGACTGAAGAAGCAGTGAAACTATCTGAGGAAAGGAGCTCCTCCTTAGGAAGAAACAGGTCAGGATGGTACTCTTCCTTGACATCAACCTGCTCCAGTTCAAGGTCCAACAAGCGAGGGTACTGATGATGCCCTACAGGCATACACCGAGGAAGCCTAAGCGGCATTGATGAAGATGGGGCCAACAGCTTTTAGAGACCCATGCCTGTAACAGCCCAACTGGTGTATTAAGGCTGTAGTGATCTGGGTCAGAATAGAGTTTAAGTCAATGGCAGGAGAGGTCATCGCACAGGATGAACCATACATCGGGTTTGAGAGCCTTTAGAGCCTGATGCCTATGGGCATGGGGAAGCATCAGGCCATGATGGATGGGTCGCGCCAATGACCTGTGGGTCTATGGACAGGGGACCGATGAGCCAAGGGTCAACGCCAGCCTCCCTGGAGAAGCAGGAGGGGGCACTTTGGTATGGGCATGGGCATGTGAAAGCTGAGGCCTAGACATAGATAATAGAGGACATGGTGCAGCAGCAACTGCCAGAGTACTCCCGGAGGATGAGGAAGAAGCCGATGGTGAATGGGAGCACTGCAGAGGGAGCAGTCCTGTTCGCAGTCTTTTTGTGACTTTCCTGTGGACTTGTCTTGGGCCTTTGAGTGTGGGAGCTTGATGAACCCGCTGGTGACTAGGAAGGAGGGCCTGGAAGACTCCTGTCCAGAACTGGCTACCTGTTGCTCTGTAAGTAATTTCTTCAAGGCCTTTTTGTGTCACCTAATGGTTGTTTGGTTGAATTTCTGGCAGAGGTCACAGTCAGAGACACTGTGATCAGGCACAAGCCAGCAGACACAGAGGTTATGGTCATCTGAAGAGGCAATCTTTTTCTGCAGTGGCAGTGATGGAAGAAAGAGGTGGAGGCAGTAACTCCGACATAAACAAGGTAAAGGAATCTCTACTTTAAAAGAGATTCTAAAACTATAATTAAAATGGTGTAAAACTGTGTCAAAGCTTCTGCAGAGACCAATGCAAACAGAGTTGATGGCAGGAAAGAACTGAGGAGGGAATGGGGCTGCTCACACCTTTATAGGGTTAGTGACGTCAGCAAGTGATGCTGGCGTGGACAGCCCCAGTGGTACTGCTGGAAAATTTTTCGTAGATCCTGCTCACCAACTATGAAGTTTCTATGATGTGACCTGATGACTGAGATACCTCAAGAAGAGCTCCCATTTCTTAAATTAAGCTTCTTGGCTGATTTAAGGGCCATTGTTAAAAATTTTAGCATTTTAAATTTGATTCTTTGTGGAATATCAGTCCTAACCGGGACCAGATTATGCTCTATTGAGGAGTACTAGGCTTTACAGAAAAGGTGTCTTTTTTCCAGGCAAATGTGAGGAGCCTAGTACCTAAATTAGATCGGGTAAAAGAATTTGTAGTTGAGCACGATCCTGATTTTATGGTGTTCACTGAATCTTGGTTGATGGACAAAATCTTGGACCATACTATATCAATACAAGATTATAATTTGATCAGGGAAAGGGGGCATAACTGTATATTATCAAATAAAATTCCTTGCAATGAAAATTAGTTTAGAGTTGTCTACCAATAACAGTGAACATTCCGGCCTAGAGATTACAATCAAACATAGTAAGCCCTTATTATTATTGGGATGCTATAGACCACCAAAGCTGTTCGCACAAAAATTTTAAACTGTATGAGGTACTTCATCCATTCCCTGATACCCATAACTGTTGTTATTGGGACAATTTAACATGGATTGGGGAACCCATATAAATTGAAGCACTTAAAAACTATAGCTTTAAGACTGGGGCTAGATCAGTAAATAGAGGAACCCACATATGTTGAACCTAACAGCTTGGAAAATTCTTCTTGTATTGACTCATTTATTTTCACTAATTGTAGTCATTTATATAAGGATATGGGTGTTTTAATGGATTTTCAAGCTAATACTTCTACCTACTGTGTTAGAGGTGAGGTAAAGAGACTGCCTAAAACACTTCAGTAAAGTTTGTCACAATCTTTTGATTTTTGCATTTAATGCAAATCTGGAGGCAATTGAGTGGGATCACTTACTGGTCTGGAAGAAGACTGGCAATTTTTCTTAGTGAATTAAAATGGTTTTGGATAAACATTTCCCTCTCAAACAAGAATAAAATGTAATTCAGTTCAATGGTTCTTTTGCACCTGAGTAAATTAAAAAGGAGAAAACAGCAATTGGAAAAAGACTAACAAACAAAAACTCAACAAGACAAGATGCAAATAAGAGGGCAAGAAACCTTTATGTAAGGGAAGTAACATCAGCAAAAGCAAACTATATAAGAAATAAAACTGAAGCAGCAGCTGGGGATCCAAAGAAATTTTGGAATATAATAAAACTTTCACTGGCGATTCAAACTGTTTCAAAAATATCAACATTTGTAACTAAGTTGGGAACATATGAAGGAAGTGAGCTACAAAACAAATTCAACAAGTTTTTGTTAAGTCTGAAATTTTTCAGGAATGAAGAGCTTCAGTAGAGACATTTGGGACACATCTCAAATTGATAGGGTAACCGAGGTAATGGAGCTATGAATGTACTAGAATTAAAAAGGGAAAAGTAGTGGCGCTGACAAAATTTCTCCAACAATGTTGAAATCTACCTCTTTACATATAGCAGATCCACTTACACTGTTATTCAACTGATCACTGCAGTCTGCAGAATTATCTATCAAATGGAAATGTAACAAAAGTTGTGCCTGTGTTTAAGGCTGGGGGAACATATGATGAACTATAGATCAATATCTCTTCTCCCAGTAGTGTCGATGTTATTTGAGAGGACTGTCTTGAGGCAGCTCTGGACTACCTTGGGGAGAAGGGCTGTGGACAAGTACCACTCTGGGTTCAGGGAGGGACATAACACTATCACATCTCTGTCAAAGGTCTTGGACAACGCCAAAAGCAAAGGAAACAGGGGCATTCACTGGTGCCATCTTTGTTGACCTCTCCAAAGCCTTCGGACACAGTGGAAAACAATGCTGTTAAAAAGACTTGAAGTAAAGCGGGCCCAGTGGCGCAGAGGAGTGAGGAGATGTAAGCGCCTTACTTCTCACCACATCAGTGACCCATGTTCAGGCTCAGCTTGCTGGGGGCTAGCAGTGGGGGAGGAGGCTGAAGAGGATCAAGGAGTCACCAGCAGCCTCGCCTTCTGGGCTTGGCTGCCAACAGGTGGAGGCCTGGTGGTAGTACCAATGCTCAGGAGACAGATTCTGGTCGGGAGTGTGGGGAAGAAGCTATGGTTCTGGGAACACATGTGCCCCTCTACATGCATGCACCCCCATGCCACAGTAACTCTGGAACATGGGGAGAAAAGTGGAAGGAACATGAGGGACTTGGGCTTTGTAGGAAACCTTGCTCAGGGAACTGTGACTTCCATCCTGCTGCTCTGGTTGGGAGCAAATTCTGGATGAGAGTCATAAGCGGGAGGATGGCCACTGTGGGGGAAACTAGCCCCTGACCAGAAGTGAGGAAAGGGACAGTAAGTGGTGCCCAGGGACAAGGCTGAGTAGCTGCCTGGTCTGACCTCAAGAGGTAAATATTTATTACAAAAAAAAAAAAAAAAAAGGACTGGAGGTGTTAGGAATAAATGGATAGCACGAAGTGGTTTTTGGACTAATTCAGTCAGCGTAGACAGACTTCTGAGGTTGGTGATAAAGACTGAGGGTCCGCAGTGGTTGGTCTTTGACCACCTCTCCACAATGTATCTGAATGATCTGGGGAAGTGCACTGGTGGAATAGACTACCAGTTTTATGTGGATGACACTGTAGTCAACACCTCCGATGCCTCACTTGACACTGTGCAACACAGACTGCAAAGGGCCTTTGAGGGTTTACAGGCATTTTTGATATTTCAAAATTAAAGCTGAATGCAGAAACAATGAATACCATGCTTTTTGGTCCACAGTCAAAATTAAAATAATATTCAGTTTTCTCAATTGATATTAAGCACCACGGAAGATTGGCAAATCAATCAGGTACAGGAATACAAGTACCTTGGCTACTGAATGGAGCCTTTGGGGACAGGAAACACTAATGTTGAGAAGTTAGCAAAAATGGGGAGTAGAGTATAGAATAATATATGCGTGGGTGTACTAACAAGCATTTTACACACCTGAGGGTATGATGCTTCAATAACAGCATGGATAACTATATATTTATAAGAGGAAACATTTCTATTAAGGGCTACTGGAAGGGAGCAGTAATGGGCCACTTGCAGCCGTCTTTGTATGTATCACAATCTGAGGGCTGTATAAAATTCAAGTTTTTTGCACAACCACCCATGTATTGTTTTTATAATTGCTGGGGAACATGTTCTTACCTACACAGCAGCACCATGATGTGGATTTGGCAATGGACAGTCCTCATTTAAAAAAAACAGTGTGGCCAGTATATGGTGCTGCTGTTTAAAGAATTAGTGCTGGCTCTTTGGGTTGCTGCTCTCAGTCTCTCAGTCTCTCAGTCTCTCAGTCTCTCAGTCTCTCAGTCTCTCTCTCTCTCTCTCTCTCTCTCTCTATCTGTGGCTCTTCTGCATCTCTTACTTTAAGAGGACCATACCAGTAATGTGAGTTTAGGTGCGGTCAGCTGAGTGTGGGTTGATGTTTTTTTTTTTTCATCGTGCTGCCAAACATGCGAACCAGGAGACAGTTATTCAGCTGTGGTGCGCGAGGGCTGGAGGAGGGCAGGTAAGGGAGGCAGTTAGCACAGTGGTTTAAGGCTCTGAGCTGCAAATCTGGTAACATCCAGCAGACCAGACCTGGGTTTAAATCCCACAGCTTCCACTTGCATACTGTGACCCTGAGCAAGTCACTTAACTTCCCTGTGCTCCCAGGTTGCACCTGTAAAAGCTTTCAGCTTAGTGTGCTACTCCTGGTTAAACAACTAAAAAAAAATCCAATGTCTTTGTTGTGTACCAAGTAAAGGGCATATGGCGAGTAATGTGCAAGAGAAGCAGTGTGAGCATGCACTCAACAAGGAACCCTAAGATGTTCGCTATTATAACCAGCTGATTACAACTGGGTTTCATGGGAGAAAACACTCTCCGTTATTATAGCAGGATTGCTGTATCATCAATGAGATCATTTAAAACTGATATTAGATTAAAATTATACAGGTATTACCCATTTTAGATTATGTAGATATTATATATGATTACAGTAGCACAGAAACATTGCACAATTTGGAGATTTTGTACAAAAGATTGGCAAGATTAGTATTGGAATGTCTGAGAGATACCCATCACTTCCTAATGTATAAGAAATTAGGATGGATTTCCTACCGAATGTAGTCATTACATAACTGTTTGTACTGAAATATGTAAAGGGATTAATCCTGGATTACCTACTGGAAAAACTAATTATTTGGGTACCACAAATGAACTTAAATTTAAGAAGCTCCAGAGTACGTGGAACCAGCAGTATCAAAGGATAAAAGTCAACGAATTACAAACTTCTTCAGCTATACGGTGCACACACATGGAACTCCTGCCTACAGAATTTGAATCAGGAATGATAAATTTTGTTCTGCTCAGGCAGTGAAACCCTGGCTTCTGAGGTTGAGGCTTGTTTACACACTCAGTAATGTCAGAAGATGGAGTGACATGAAAATCTATGAAATGCTTTTGAACTTTTCTACTCCCTCCCCTTTCCCTTTCTTTCTTTTTCCCTCTTTTCCTTATCTTTCCTTTTCTGTCGCCTCTCTTCCTTTGTCTTACTGCCTTGAAATATCTGGTTTTAATATGTACGTATTTAATTTATAGTAAGGAAATAACTTATGTAATTTACTATTATTTTATTAGAATGCTGATGCAGAATGTATTTTATGTTTGTTATGAATAACAGCTCTGTATATGTTATGTGTAATATGCTTATAATTAACTTGGATTGTATATGTAACTGTTTTCACAATGCTCCTCTGGGTCTCCATTGTACTCTAAATGAGCATTTGCTCAATGGATTTTCCTGACTAAAATTTAAACTGAAACAAATTCAATAATTATACGCTTTTTCTAACACCATTTTGTACACCAGATAGTCCAACTGAGGTGCAACATTTCTTCTGCAGCTGGGGTATGCATCTATAAAATTTCACAGCTGGGAGGACTGAGCAGAACATTAAAGGAAAACAAGGACTTTTAGAAACACTCCACCTTGGCTGACCCGGTGGCACTGAGGTTGAGGTGCGGATGCCACACCTGTGACCCAGGTTAGTGAACAAGCCCGAGCCAGCGGGTTGGCAGGGAGAGACAGAGAGAGGATTGAGCGTCTGGTGGACAGCCTCTCTCTCAGGAAGGGATGGTTTGCCTTCGGGAGTCAGGGCACATTGCTGACACACACGTTGGTAGGAGGAGGGATGGGAGAAATGGAGGAAAATGGAGCTGGCAGGCTCCGTGTTGCCCCGCCAGCACCGTTCAGCTCCCAACATCTGGATATTTGTCAGAGGGTGGGGGAAGCTGGCACCCTTCACCTGGCCCTGTCACGGGGAACCAATTGGGGATCAGAGGGGAGGTAGGATGGGGAAGCAGTGGGAGCCGGTCCAGAGTCCCCTCTCAAGGGAGGGGGCTACCCAGAGCTCCCGAGGATAAAATATATATAGAAAAAGAAAAAGAAGAAACTCTCCACCTCCTGATTAGGCTTTTAAGCCAAAAAATAAAGTGTTTCAAGCTGTATGCTGTAATATTAGTGTCATCTCTGCCAAAATCTAAACATGTCCGGTGCTGTGTGGCGCAATCTGCATGCAAAGAATGGTGGCTCTGCACCGCTCAGTTGTATAAGTGAGTGGCACAGTGTCACTCTGTGCATGTGAAATGGCGCCATGCAGTGCCAGACATGTTTATATTCTGGCAGAGATTACACACTTCAATAGTACAGCATGCAGTTTGAAACAAATAATTCTTGGCTTAAAAGCCCTAACTGGGGTGTGTTTTTTTTTCAAATTCTTTGTTTTCCTTTAAGTAACTTTCATAGTCACAAAGCAAGTGACTGGGATCTTAACCAGTGATTCCCAGTTTCCAAGCCTGCCCTCTGACCAGTAGATATCAATACCTTCCATTACATCACATGAGCATTTAAGGAACAAGGCCCAACAGTGTGTTAGTTATTGTGGGATAATGGCACTCTTGGGACGTGAAGCACCATACAAAACAGTCATATACATCCTGGAGTGCCTTATTATGATTATAAATGGCACCTCTGATTTGATATTAAAGTGAGCATTGCATTTCAGAAAATATAATTTTTTTGACCTACGTTGTTGTGCTAGATTAACAGAATCAGGTGCTTACATTTGACCATTCATAATTTTTAGCTTTTCTTACCCATTTCATAATTAAGCGTAAGGCAAGTCACCATGAGAATTCCCCAAAGTACACCAAAACCCCGGTCAGTGTCGCTCATCATGAGGGTGGGACTACTGATCAGTAACCACCCCTGGAGTTGCCTTTACTGGTGATTACAAAACATGGTAAAGCTTTTCTGCACCATTCTTTTCAAAGTAAAAAAAAAAAAAAAACCATGGTGCGCCCCTCTTCCAGCAATGGCAGGGTTCATGAGCCATGTGAAAACCATGATGCACTCAGGTTAATCCCAGTCAGACAACTGGATTTATCTGTTCAGTTTTATAACACAGCAAAAGAAATTATAGAACTAGGAAAAAATTAACAAATTGGATCATCTGTTCATTACAGGCTGGTTCAGTCTGTCCCTGTTTTGAACTACTAAAAACTGTTTACTGTGCACTCACTGTGACTGGACTAGGTAGCCTTACTTCTATGTACAGTATCTAAACACATAAATTATTTTAAAGAAAAATAAAACACTTGCTGCCAGTAACATGAACACATACCTCTGTAACTTTTGTACTTCATCAAGGTTTTAACTGTAGTTAGTATTTTATAAGCAAGTCCTAAGACTCGAAAACCGTCTTTGGTGTAGTGTCATAACATTTCGGAGAAATCAACAGGAACTGTAAGAGAGTGCATCACAAATAGTCATCCGACATGCACACACAAAACATGTACACAGTAACACAAGACAGGGTGTGACAAACTAAATACATTCCCCAGATGCGATGAGAGGCACAAGGTGAAGCGAGTGCCTTCACCACCTGGAGTGTATTACTGTGCTTGTAAATGGTTCCTAATTATAAGAAAACATTGCCACAAATGATAAAACACATGTAATTCAGCAAAGCAATACTCTTATACTTTTATTAGTTCACGCTGTGGCAATGATCTCAACAAAGATCCTCCGTAAATTCTGTATTTCTGTTCCTAAAATCTCCACCAGATCATATCAATATTTTTCCAATTTACTACTTGTCCAAGATATGTGTGTGAGGTCAGCTTTCTCTATGTCACAGTCTCTTCAGTATTTCCCAAGATATGCTTTAATGATACTTTTTTGAAACTTTTTTAAATTTTCCATTTATGCATCATCTCCAGCCCTCACCCCTCTGCCCTCTGAAGTCCTCCTAGGCCTGTTGCCATTCTACCTTGGCACCCTGCCTTATGTCCATAATACAATGGTGTCCTTGTCGCTTTTGGAGCTGACAGCACCAACGGCATCAAAGAATTATTGATTTATTTTCCTGTCCATTTACTGATGCCTTTTATTCTCTTATCTGGAAATATTTCTGTTTGGCTGGTTCTCCGGTCTAAAGTATACATGACTCTCCAATTTTCTATATTCCCTGCCTTCACAGGCTAGAAAGCCCATACATTCTTTCTTTCCCATTTTGGAAATATTTGTCAGTTCTGTTTGGGCCACAATATGGATTCTGACCCATGGGTTGCAGTCAACCCCGTGCCTTCCCCTATTAATTTATTTCTCTCTACGATTTCTTTCCTTTCAATCCCAGAAGGTGAAAGTATCCTCTTTTGCCTAAATGCTTCTTTACAGAAAATGAGTGCAGCTGGTGGCTGATGGTGTAATTTAGATATCTCCATCAGCTTCCACAGGGTTTTCTAGCTAACCACATGAAAAGATACACAGCTGAGAGGCCCAGAAAGAACGTAATTCTGGAAAGAAAAGTCACTCTCCTCTTTCTTTTGCCATCTTCTAAATTTTGTATTTTACCCTGGCCTATCCCTTCTCATTACAATTTTGGATTGCTATTTTCTAAGTTCTAATCAACTTCCAAAGAATTATTTTTTTTTTGTCTTTTTTGAAGGGAATGATCATCTACCTAGCCTTACAATTATTGTGTGGAGTTAGGTCCCCAGTTAAGTAATATTTTAGTGTTGGTGGTAAGATTTGCCTCTTTGCAAATGACAACAAACTCTGTGGGAGGGTGGACACCAAAGACGGGTTTCAAGGATGTTAGAGAGGACCTTGCAAAGCTTGATCCGTTATCTGGCAACTGGGGTTCAATGCAAAAAGTGCAATGTCATGCACACTGGATGCAAGAACCCAAAGCAGAATATGGGCTGGGGAGGGGGGTGGTAGTAATGGTCATGGTGTCAGAAGAGGAAAAAGGATCTGGGAAGCTAGCAAGCAACCTTAAGCAGTCTGTGCAGTGCAAAAGGCAGCAGCCAAGGCAAACAGGATGCTGAGGTGCTCTACTAGGGGTTCACAAGCAGAAGGAAGGAAGAAGGTGATCCTACTGCTGTGCATATCCATGGTGTGATGATACCAGGGTACTGTGCGCAGTACTGGATTCCTAGTTAACAAAGGGCAGAAATCATTTTGGGGTGGTACAGAAAAGGGCAAAAATATGATTCAAGGTCAGCAGGGCAGTCCAGATAAAGGCAGGCTGAAGAGCCTTGATATGTATTCACATTCACTGGAGGATCGAAGGGAGGGGACATAATTAAAACCTTCAAGTACATAAAAGTTATAAACAATGTGGATCTTGTGAACCTCTTATGGTAGTTGAGAACAGGAACACAAGGGTGCATAGCTAAACCAGCAGGGGCAGGGTGTGAAAGGGGTGGTAAACCCTGTCCTATTTGTTGTGCAGAGAGGGTTAAAAGAAATTATCTATTTTGTCCCCTCCTATTATGCCATCTGTCTCTTGCCTGTCTGACTGCACAATCAAATTTTCTTGTGGCACCAAAGAATTATCCACCCTGATGGTCCCACAATTTTCCCGCTATCTCCTTCCTTGACTTGCTGTTTCTATTTTTTTAACTTAATTTTTATTGATTTTCAGAGTATTACTAATGCATAATACATAAATGATAGATTATCAACTATTTTTCAGTATTACATATTCCACTGTATCAATCCAACTTGCAGTAATATAAAGAAAAAAAAAAGTAAGGGTAAAAGTGAAAGTCCAGCTTCACAGAGAAACATATTTTCATCTCATCTGTTACTATCCTCTTTTTCAGATATTTCTCCATCCATTCAATGAAGACTGCCCTCATATCCAAACCTATGCATGAATTGGAAGACCGCCCCCTAACTATTCTTTATGTATTCTATTAGACTATTACCCTCATTAAATCTCATTTCCTAATGGTCTTTGCACTTTCCTATCTATATGTAGTAAACAGTTTTTTAAATTTCTTGGATCTATTTATAGCTAATAAATTAACTTAGCCTTTAATAAAAAGGAAAAATAAAAATAAACAAAACAGTGCTTGGCTCATCTGTGTGTGGGTGATGATGTGTGATATGGCCACCACCACACATTCAGTCACTTCACTACCAGTTCTTGCATTGCCTGTAAAGTGCTTTGGGATACTGTGTATAAAAGCTATACAGATGCTGATTCTTCTTCTTTCAGCTCTTTGTTGTAGTGTTGCCTTTACCTTAGGGGAGATGCATTGTATTCTTTAATGTATTTTTCATTTTGACATTTACCTTTAAAATGAAAGTTAATCCATCTGTAGATTTATAAAGTGTCTTTCATGATTATTATGTAAATGCTGATCTAAAACTGTTATGCCTCTTTTTCTTCCATGTAGTGGTAGAGGGCAGCCATCTCGAATTATATTTCTCCACTTTGAGATGTAACCTGGTGTTATAGCCTCTAATTTCCTGATAGTGTGAATATTCATAGTCCACTACAATTCTGTGGGGGTCGGTTGACAACCACGGCGCTTTGCTATAGCTTTAAGGCTGCTACTTTTAGTATTCGAAAAGATACTATTACTGTTGCCACCAGCTCCTCCGCAAAGGCTAATCACAACATTGATAAAAGAAGGCAGTTCCCTAATGTGAAGTATTTGATACCCTTTGTCACTTCTTCCAGAAGGGATATAATTTATTACATTCCCAAAATATGACAGTGTGTCCCTTGCTCTCCACATCCTCTCCAACATCTGTCCTGAGGGTCAAGCCAAAATGTTTGGAGATCACTGGTGTAATAAAGAATGGAGAACACACCATCCACTGAAATTCTCTCCAGTTAGCCAAATTCATCACCCTGTGTATTGTCCTCAAATTTCCTCCCAGTCCTTTTCTTCTGGAGTTTACCCATTTCCTGCTCCCATTTTCTTATATCCTTTGGAGTCCAAGGGTCCCTATATTTTCCTCTAATAGTTGGTAAATTTAAGATATTAGCTTTTTAGTATCAGCCAAAAAGCTTTTGTATGGATTAATGAAACTCCAGGAGCTGGATTACCTATTAGCATGGTAACTCCAGGACTCCAGTTAATATAGTGTGTCACTGCAGGTACCTGTAAAAGTCATGGTTTGGGATCTGAAAGTCTGTCTGTAATGAGGTAAAGTCTGTGATATTATCTCCTCTATTAACTGACCTAAGGTTCTGACACCCACTTCTCCTATCTGTTAAAACACATGTCTGAGCTGTCATGTGGAAACCTAGTAAAAATCTCAGTGGGCTGTATTGCTGTACAGGTTGCAAAATTTCCTATTGCTGTCTGGCCTTTAGCCAAATCTGTAAGGTGTGTTTAGTCCATCTATTATGGCCCTCCTTCAAATTACCTGTTGTCACCACCCATGGGAGATACTTTAAGGGTATGTGGGTGGAGCCCCTCCTCTAAGGCTGTCCATTGGGAACCCTGCCTTCCTGAAACCATTTTAATGATAGGGGTTAATTGAGCTGCCAGATAATATTAGGGTAGGTCCAGAAGTCTCAGACCCTCCTTTTATTGGCTAGTAAAATGACCATTTAATTCTTGGCCATTTTCAGGCCCACATAAAATTGGAGAGTCTTTCTTAAGGGTCTTCCAGTCCTTTGGTAGGATTCGATTGGAGAGCAGCAAACAGGAAAAGACACATCAGGAGCACATTCTGTTTAATAGTATCTATTCTGCTGTTGAAGGTGAGGGCAAGGACCTCCATCTGTTAAGATCTCGCATAAATCTATGTGAATAGAGGAATGTAGTTTACCCCATAAAGGTGTTCCACTGTTGTGGGTATCCATACTCCCAAGTATCTTACCATGCCCTTCACCCATTTAAAGGAGAAATCTCATGTTAAGTTTTTGGGTGGGTGTCCGGCAAAGCATAACTTCTGTTTTCTCTGGGTTAATTCTATATCCCACAATCTGCTTGTAACCCCGAGAACTTTTAGAAAGCTGGGCATAGAAGTTTCAGGGTTAGATATAAATCAAGGTGTCATCAGCATATAAAGGTACTTTACACGTTTGTTTACCCACTCTTCTACCCTCTATATTTTAGACCTCAGATTGCTGCTGCTATCAGCTCTAAACTCAGAGCAAAAAGCAAAGGCGACAAAGGGCACCCTGCCTAGTGCCCTTTTGTACAATGAAAGCAACCCAAAAGGTCCCATTCACCCGTACTCTTGCTGTTGGCCTGTCATAGCAGAGTGTCACCCACTCGCGAAGTTGTTCCCATGCCAAAATGTGTCATTACAGAGTTTAGGTATTCCTAATTGAGTTCTACCGAGGCCTTTTCGGCATCTAAAAATCACAATCTGGGTATTCTTACTATCCAAGCTAGGAGTTATAATATTAAGCAAAGTTCTGATATTGTCTCCCAGTTGTCTGTGTGGAATGAATCCAGTTTAGTCCTCATGTATTAGGCTTTCAATATATTTTTGCAATCTTACAGAGAGAATTTTAGTTAAAATTATTAGATCAGGTTCAGGAGAGATATTGGTCTGTATGACTGCAAACATCTGCTGGCTTATTTGGCTTGGGAGCACTGCATTCAACGCTTCATTCCAAGAAGTTGGGATCTTTTTCTGTAAGGCATGCATTGAATACCGTCGCTGTATTTCAGAGACTGGATTGAGTAGTTTTTTATAGAATTCTGAACTATAGCCATCTGGCCTTGGGACTTTCCAGTTGGAAGTGATTTGATGGCCGTTTGACTTCCTCTTCTGTGATCTCAGAACCTAAAGCCTGGCCTGTTTCAGGTGATAGTTTGGAGCTTCAAATTACTCAGAAATTGTTCTGTTTTAGTGACTACAGCTTCCTGACTCCTAGTCTCTGAGTAGAGTGTTTGGTAAAATGTTTGAAATTGTTAGGCAACCTCCCAGGGTCTTGCCCAGGAGAGTCATGTTCTTGCTTTTTTAATTTGGGAGACCCATCTTGAGGCTTGTTCTTTTCTTAGCTGGTATGCCAACAGTCTAGTGGCCTTCCTCCGATATTTTGGTACCTGTGCTTGTATAAATCTGATCGTGCCTTCTGCTCTTGCATTGTCTATTTATCAAGTTTTTCTCACTTTCCTCAGTTCTTCCAAAATGGATTTACTGTGAGGTTTTGCTTATGCAGTTTTCCAGATCGCTAATTCTTGTAGTAACCTGCTCTCAGAGATTTTCCAACACTTTTTGGGGGACTGTAGCATAACTTATTATATCCTCTGATCACTGCCTTTATGGCATCCCATGTTGACAAGACAGAACATTTTTGGGCAATATTTAGATCATATATTTCTTTCGCTTTTGTTCTTAATTGCATAACTAAGGCCCTGTCATTTAATAGAGAGATATTAATCTCCAGAGTGGCATATGGTTTGTGAATCCCAGCTGAACTCTTATTGAGACAGGTGTGTGGCCTGGCAATGTGAAATTATGGAGTCTGGCTTGAGTAATCTTAAACAGGCTTTCTGTTTGTGTAACAAAAAAGTCTATTCTTGAGTATGCCTGTTGAGAGGTGGAAGAAAATGAGAAGTCTCTTTCTCCTGGTGTTGTTAGCAAACTTCCACCAGGCCAAGCTCCCCATTAGGTTCTGTATCATTTTAATGGCCTGTTTATTGAACTAATTTTACCTGAGGATCTATCTCTATCTGGATTACAAACTGTGTTAAAGTCTCCCCTCCCCCGTGAGGAGCTGACCAGGTGGAAGCCGTGCTACTTATCAAACACCTCAGCCAAGAAAAGCTCAGCTTTTTGTGTTAGGAGCATACAGTATGTTTATGAGGTGAATGGTCTCCTCCGATCACTCCCTGTGACCCTTAAAAGACCCTTCCATACCACTCTCTACCTGTTTTATCTGTGGGGGATATTTCGTTGATCAAAATGGCTACCCTGTTCGCCTTGAACTGGGAGCGGATGCAGCCTCTACCTGCACACCTTCCCCTCACAACTTCATATATTCCGCTGCCATGAGATGTGTTTCCTGAAGGAATATCATGTCTCCTCCTAACCGCTTGAGCTCCCCAATAGTCTCGTTCTCTTAATGGGAGAGTGTATCCCTTAACATTATATTTATTAATTGTATAGTAGCCATATTGTTTTAAAACGATTGTGAAAGATCTTGTTCACTTTTATGACATTTGACCCTATTTGCAGTCTCTCTAAAAGTCTTTTCAGACAATACCAAGTCATATTTTCAAAATCGTAACAAGTTGCTACAGGAAAAAACAAAGCGTACATTAAGTTAAACTAGTAACTGTTTTAAACACACAACAAACTGGGGTAGGAGACCAGGTCCAACCAACAAACAAAAATAGTTGGGCCCCACCCTCCCATAATTAACTTCCTAGGTAAAGAAAAAGAAAAAACCCTTCCCTTAATGTGGGAAGTACTCAAGTAATGAATCTAGCTTAGTTAGGAGATTAAGGTTTGACCCTTCCCTTTCAATTAGAGTAGTTAGTAGCCCTTCCACCGAAGTGGTAAGACAACACCGTTGCCCGCCTCTGGTGGGCAAAATATGCAAGAATATTCGATGCGCTTTTTCGTCTCCCAACCCAACAACCTTAAAGATCTGGAATTAATTTGTGTGGTCCTCCTTTCACCCCATTATAATTGCCTGGTGGACTTAAACTGAGATAGAAAGCATAACTATAAAGCCACTTATCTTCCTTTTCCTTGGACAAGTAAGGCAAAAGTTAAGCCCTCTTCTTGTTGTTAACATGCTTTCTAAGTCAGTCTGATGTACCTCCCCTTGTTATATGTTAGTAGACGTGTGCCATTCCTCCCCACCAGCCATGATGCCCAAGGCAACATTCACTTAAGCCTGATGACCCAGCCATTTTAAACAACACATCATAAAGTCTCCACTCCATTGCATTAGTGCTTACAATATTCAGTTAGGCGGTTAGCCCAGTCCTATATGTTTAATAGTTGGTTTGCCCTCTGTCTTTGTGTTCACACTGCAGGTTACTGTCCAAAGTTCTCTTCTTGAGACTGGAGGTCTAGAGATATGTGAATCCTGGAGGCCTATGTACTGTTAATCCCCCAATCCGTCCCTAGTATCCAGGGCATGCGGTGGTTAGTATTAAGAACAGGAGGGGGCTACCAGTCATTTAAATGTTCCTAGTCCAGCAGATAGCGATTAGGCCCTTTTAAGTGCAGATTAAGTACAGTGGTGTCCCCAGGATGACATACATATTCTGCAACATTTGCAACACTCTGCAGAGATGCAGCAGACTACTGAATAAAGCAATGTAATTGCAATGGCAATTAGTCCATTTTGTCATTCAGGGAAATGTGACACTGCAAGGATGAAGTGAATGCCACAGTTTCCTGCATGACAAAACTGACTAATTGCCATTGAAATTACATTGCTTTATTCAGTAGGTCTGCTGCAGCATACCGCAGAGAGCTGCTAAAAGTGCTTTCATCCTGGGGATGCCACTGTATAGCTCATACTTGCCAGTCCTTCAGCACGGCTCTTCGAAGTGACTTTCGGAGTTTGGGAGTTTTCTTCTCCGTGTGGGTTTGTGATCGCTTTCAGTCTGTGTTGAACACAGGATTTTGTTTAGGTCAGCAGCTAGTGGATTGGGACGATTCCCTGGATGGATGTTTGTTGGATGAAGCCATTGACCACGCGTCTGTGTAAGCCTTTATTTCTAGGGCCTCCATTGATAGTTCGGGAGCAATATCTGCAGCTCTTTCAAAACTGGTGCTGCATCCAATTAAGTCGGGAAAGTCTTAGGCCCATCTTCCAAGTACAACTTTAGTTGAAGAGGAAACTGATCTGGGCTCTAATTCCATTCCTTTCTTTGAGCTCCTAATGATCGATCTGAGTGGAAGCCTTTCAGCCTGTAGGGCCGGGAGTAATCATGATCAAAGAAGATTTGTGCTGTTTGATATTTTAAATCTTTTAATAGCTATGCTTCTTGTAAAATTAGGTATTTTGATCGAAGTACACCATCTGGCGTGATGACAGATCTCGGGCGACAGTAGAGCTGGTCGGTGGGCCCAGGGTCAATGAGCTCTGTCCATTTCGAGATGCAAATCTGATGGAAGGAATAGTGTTGTTTTTAGCAAGTGCATCACAAAGTCTATCATAGTGGGGAATCCTTCCTCTGCTCCCTCTGGAACACCATGAATCCTGAAATTGTTGTGATGGTTTGGTTCTCATGGTCTCCCATTCTATTATTAAGAAGCCTTTCCCGCTGCAGCAGATACAGTACAAGGTGGTTAGTGGTGTCCTGCATCTCCGTCATTTTGGTGATCTGTTGGGTATTACTCGCAACCTTTTGTCCAGCACTTTCATCTCCTGTTTGAGGTCTGCTAGTGAAGAGTCAATCCTCTGGACATAAGTAAGGATTTGATTCAGTTTTACTTGTTTTTGCCTTGGGGAGCAATCTGATCCCTCTGAAGAAACCTCCGATTGGGAGTGAGACGGCTGTGAGGAGGCTGCAAACTTTCCCAGTGTGTAGTTTTAGCTTGTTTCAGTTTTGGAACTGTCAATCTATTTTTACAATCAGATCTGCCGTGATTCTGTCTTGCAGGCATATTTCTCTTTTAGTACTGAATTCGGAAGAATTTAGCTATTTTTCTAGTTATCAAGTTATGGAGCTCTGACTAGCATGCCTCACATAACAGTGACGCCACCGAAGTCCTATTCTATCCTTCTCCTTGCTTCTCTGTGGCTAAAAATTATATATATGCATCTTTGTGAAACTGGGATCTCTTGGTTTGCAAATATAATTTGAAATGATTGCAGACAGCTGTTTGGGTTTATTAGAAAAGATATCTGTCTGGAACACAGGGGGCTGACCTTGAGATGAATTTTATTTATTTATTTGTTTGTTTTCAGATTACAATACCTTTGAGCATGAGGTTCTTTTACAGAGGTTTCACATCAAAAAGAAATACAATAAAATATAACATTATACAATATAATACAACAGTAAGCACCAGAGTGTTACAATAACAAGAGTACAATGTTCTGACTGGCACTAAAGGCTAGACAATAAAAATACATTTTGGAATAAGTATAAAATAGGTGAATTTAGAGCAGCCAACAATGGCCGTGTTGTTTGAGAGTGATGGGGAGAAAAGGAATGGGAGGAGAATGTCATGGGGATCAGCAAAAGGACAGGAGGTGGGAGGGCCATGGAAAAGGACTGGTTTAGGGAGACATGGATAATGATGGGGGATGGTGGATCAGGATACAGGTTTACGTTTACAAGGGGTGGGATGGTGGACAGGATACAGGTCTATGTTAAACAAGTGGTAGGGAGATAGGCAGTGGGGCTGCAGTAGCATAGAGGGAGGGGTAGGGAGTACAGAGAAACAGAGGCCGGTCTTAGGCAATAGAGACAACAGGGTGAGATTTCTCCATGATTGCACAATCACATCTGCTAAGTGCAGTAAGGTGTAGGCAGAGTTTATATTTGAAAGTGCCCAACTTGGGTACTGGACCGAATAGCGGCTAGTAGTTCATTTATCCAGGAGGGTGTCTGGTAAGCAAAAGAGTTTAGTGCCTGCATAGTACAGCAGAAAGGTACAAGAGGCGCTTGTCTTGACACCTCGAGCTGTTTGTGGGTTGATCGCTTATTTAAGAAGATCTTGTATTACTGGGGGCTAGTCCAAGACAGGCTTTTTGCAAGGAGACAGATGTGGTATTTTACTCATCCCATGAGGTTCAACCAATTTATTTGTTCTTATGGGTCGTATGTATGGCTGAGATGGTGTGCACCCATGATTAACCTGCAAGCTTTATTAAGGGCTAGGTTGATCCTTCTGAGGGCAGTGTCCATTGCCGCACTGTACATAACTAGTCCATAGTCAATAATGGAAACTATGGAGCTGTTGACCATAAGTCGGAAGGCATCAGAGGTTAGGCAATGTTTGTGCCATTATAGCAGACTGATCCTAGCATTTACTGCTTTAGCAACTTGATCTATATTGGTGGCATAGGACAGTGAACTATCAAGGGTTATGCCTAGGTATTTGAAATCTGAGACTGGCTCAAGTGTGTTCCCAGACTGTTTGAATGGTAAGCCCGTGCAACTTCGTTTTTTGTAGGTGTTACTGAAAAGCATAGTTTTTTTTTTTGTAGTTCATAGGAGTTTATTTTGAGAACCAGTCCTCAACAGATGCAAAATCAAGTTGGAGCTGGGTCTTCAGGAGATGCAGGTCCGCTGGCTGGAGAAAATAACTGCATTATCCACACAGAGTAAGATGTTGGTGGAGCTTGCCCCAGGAAGGTTATTAAGAAATAGACTAAAGAGTAATGGACCTAATATCGAGCCATGAGGAACACCAGAGCAAACTGGGCGACTGTCAGGGTGAACACCAGAATTTTGACCTCCACAAGCTTGTTTACAGTTATCAACAGGAAAGCAGCACTGGGACAAAATGTATTATTTTGCTGTACCTGTTAAGATTATATGTGTCCTTCAGGCTAGCCTCAGGAAGGAAACTGACAAAACTTTTGATATATTTTGTGAAAACAAGGAGATGTAACTTACAACAACAGGATGCAGAGTTTGAACTGCCCATAAAAACATATAGTCAGCAATGTTTTTCCAGGGTGAGATGCAGATGGAGGACTTTTTTCCTGTTTGTACTGCCCTTATGACTAGCTGGTGAAGAGAGTAGAATTCTATGTAGATCTGAGGGCACCCAAAAGCTAGATTATTTATCAAATATTGGTCAAAGCATATCAGAATGCATAACTAGCATAGGAAGGAAGATGGAACGGCAGTTAACTATGTAAAATAATTTCCTGTCTCCTGTCATAGTTTCTCGGGAGATGCCTCTCTCTAACCAGACATGGTCTCTTTGGAGCAAGCTGACGGATAATAGTGAGCAGAGTTCAGGCCTGCCCTGCTGCTACCCATTCTTTGATAAGCAGGGCTTCAGTCTCCTGGAACTCTTCATGAGAATGAAAATTCACCACTAAATCATAATAAAAATTGCCAGTCATATCCTTACAACATTAATAATGACATTAACAGACTTTTACTGTACTGTTTACCTGTTTCCTTTCTACATAAGCTTGCCACCATCTCTGGTGACCCCTTCATGTAAGCTCCATTGGAATATCACCAGGCTGTTTGGTGACCACACTCATTCTCTGTAGTGATGAGGCAAATGGAAATCGATGGAGAATTCCAACCTTCTTCACGTGTTTCTATGGAAAATTTACAAATTTAAATTTATATAACACACATCTTTGTCACTCAAGTATTAATAATCAGAGTTGTGGCATAATGTGATTATATTATAGATCTAATTTAAATACTTCAGTAAGGAAGAAGATATTTGTTATATGTATCCCCAATACATGTTGTCAGGGATATATTTGTGCCCTCCCAAAAGGTAATTAGCACACCTCAACATGAAGCCTCCTATATATTTATATGGCTAGTGCTGTGTGTTTTCACTGAATAAAACATTATCTCGGCTGTTTGGGTGAGAAGACTGCATAGCTAAGCTGAGCAGTTCTGTGAGCCCCAAACAGCACTAGCAATATAAAATATTACTGAATCCCTAGAACTCGTAATAAAATAGACAGAATAGTTTAAAATAAGGTAAAACAATCCATTTTATTTTACTAATAAACTAATTCCCTCCCACTCACAGTAAACTTTATTGCTGGTGTGGTCCAGCCACTGGGAGATGTCACACACTGACAGCATGGTCTGTGTAGGCTGCTTTTTATTTATTTTTTTTTTCTACACAAAGGGTTTTATCCTCTAGCAGAAATCTTGGGCAGCTATTGGTCTTGTCCCTGTGCTTGGAGGCCCTCCTTGCTTTTTCTGGTCCAAAGTCTCAATTCCCATAGACTCCCTAAGTCCATCCCTCCCCAAGACACAGCCAGATACTCCAGGGATCGGGTGGTCGGGCAGATGACCGAGACACGGGCAGGTCTTCACAAAGTCCAAGCCCTACATTTTCCCCATTTTCTCCCTGTTCCCCATGTTAAGGTGTGCATGCGCATGTATCACAGATGTCCTGTAGCTCTACCCTTCCTGTGCTGTCCTGTCAGTTTGTACTACCACCAGGTCTCCACCTGGTGGCAGTTATTCAGCGGAACAGACACTCGCCTCTGGGAGAGGAGAACAGTATGTCGAACACTCATCCTCTCTCCCTAACTAGCACTCAGCAACTCAAGATTGCTCAGGATGCCAGGTCGCTGGTGTGATGGGCAATAGGGCTACCACTACACAACTAGGCAGGCACCTACGTTCATTTTTATAGTAAATAAACATTAGGAATCTTTTCTTAGCAGGAGGGGTTGTGTTTAGAGCACATTTTACAGCAGCTGAGTGACTGACTCTGCTGAGAGGAGTGTGTCTAAGTGATGGAATTTGACAACTTGCTTTGAATGCTGTAAGTTGCCATGCACAAGAGCACAGCTGTATGACAGATAAGAGGTAGATATGTTCTGTGTCCTCATTAGCTGATATCCTTCAGAGTGATTTACAATTTCAGTAAAAACTGAAGGGATTCAACTCCTCAATTTACAAGGCAGATTTAGCTCTAAAGAAGGTGGGATCAGCTGTTGAAATGTCTTCAGCGCCATGCTGCATGCATGCAACTGTCTGAGTATGCCTGATCTTCTGATTCTGTAGACCAATGGGACATTTTTTTATAATTTATATTTTCATGTTCCCTTTCCTGTGACCTCCCCAGCAACGCCTCCAGAAACCCATGGTACTTTATCCTGGTCATATGCCTCTCAGACTGAGGTGCACCTCCACCTTGCCTCAGTTTGCTCACTGTGTTTGTGCCAGGAGGCGACTCGACAGGCAGAGTCCAGGCCCAGATGCACCAGAGTCTTCTGTCCATGGGGGTGGTGTCAGAGCCTTTTCCTTGTTTCCTGTCTAACTTCAAGGGACTCTGTGTTAGAGGACATCAAGGGGTTGTGCACATGCTAGGTGTGGTGACACCCCACTATCAGTGAAGTCTCACCTTCCTACTTGCTGTCCAGCCACACTGCAATCTGTGGTCACCCAGATAGCAGTATTAGGGTGGAGGATGGTATCCACCACTCGGGGAAGGACAGAGTCCTCTATGAGGCTTAGTTTTTCTCCCCAGCCAGCCCCGATGACCCGGGTCCATCCCAACCCAGGTCGCCACACATGGATGGTATCATTACCACTGTGCTGTGAATTAGCTAGCGATGAGACTTTAAAGGAGTTGTGATTTTTTTGCCACAGGGAGGTGCTGATAGTTGGAGATTTCAGTCTACAGGATGTGGAGTGGAACCAACTAGCTGCGACTTCAGCAAGGAGCAGGGCCATCCTAGACTCCATACAAGGAGCTTTTTCCAGGCAGCTTGTGCAAGAACCTACTAGGGGTGGGGCAGTATTGGACTTGGTACTCACCAATAGGAATAGCACTGCAAACATAACAGTGGGAAGTCTCCTGTGCACCAGTGATCCCTGTATAATGTGGTTTAGTGTAAGGAAAGGAGCTGAGATGCGCCACACAAAGAAAAGGGTCTTGGATTTCAGAGGCAGATTTCAAAGAAATTGGTGTGCCTCAGAAAATGCCTTGGTGGGACAGCCAGGAGGGTGGAGACACACAGGAAGGTAAGAAAGAGGGCATAATTAGGGCAACAGCGCTGGCATGAAAGAGATAAAGGCAGGAGGTAAAGGAGACCATTATGGTTCTTTAAGAAGGTGGAAAAGGCAGGAAAGAAAGAAGGGTAGCTTTTAAAAGGTACAAGGAAACTCAAAGGGAAGAGGACAGAGAAGTGTACTAGACCAGGCAGAAGGAACTAGGAATGGCAATTCAGAGAGCTGAGGCAAAGGAAGAGGAAAGAACTGCAAAGAAATTGTGTGTGTGTGTGTGTGTGTGTGTGTGTGTGTGTGTGTGTGTGTAAGGCAAGGCATGCGTAGGTGGGGGGCTACGACCTTTGTTCTGATAGGTCAGCGAAAAGAGAAAAGCTAGGGGTGGGATAGTGAGGATAAGAAGGAGGAAGGGAGACTGTGGGAAGGAGACCTAGAAACTGCTAACGCTTTGAACAGGTACTTTTTCCTAGTCTTCAGAGTAGAGGGAAAGGTGACTGGGAGGTGGATACAAGGCCATTTCCAGAGGAAAGAGTACTGAAAGGACTTGTAGCCCTGAAAGTGGATAAGTCTATGAGACCAAATGGGATACACTAGGGTACTGAGTGGAAGCTTGTGGTTGTTGCCAGTGGCCTACCTGGACTTCAGCAAGACCTTCAACATGTTCCACATAAGAGACTTGTAAACAAGCTAGACAGCCTGGGAATGGGTCCTAAGGTGGTAAAGTAGGTTAGCAATTGGTTAAGGGATAGAACCCAGAGGGTGGTGGTAAATGGAGCTCAATCCAAGGAGAGGAGGGTGACCAGCGGGTGCCACAGGGATCAGTTCTGGGGCCAGTCTTTTAATGTCTTCATAAATGACATTTCAAAGGGTCTGAAGGAAACGTATGCCTGTTTTCAGATGACACTAAAATCTTCAACAGGGTAGACACTCCAGAAGGGTGGAAAAAGGAGGAGGACCTAGGTAAACTAGAGAAATGGTCAAGAGTGTGGCAGCTAAGATTTTTTTTGTACTTTATTTTTATTAGTTTGCAATGTAGAACATTGTAAATGAACATCCATTGGTTACAAATGTAACCCCTCACCCTGCCTTTTGGCAAAATGACAGGTGGCACGCTGTTGAAGTTGACAGCACTACCTGGTGGGGACTGGGTTCGGGAGGATGAGGTTACTCGGCACAGGGGACCTAGGTTTGGCTACTCTGAACAGGGGCACCAAGTAAATCCGAACACAGGAAGCAATAACTGTAATGTCCAGAACCAGGAATGGGATTCTTCAGTGTGGCTTTTATTCACATCCAAGCTGAACAAACAAAGCATAGACGGCCTCCATGGGGCTACATTTCCTGGTAATACAGATTAGAGACAACAGAACACTTTGTCACTGCTTCCAGCCCTCAGGCTCTAAACCCACCAGGCACACAGCCGGACTTGCAGCAACTTTGGGTACACAGCCCGACTTGTACACTACTTGGGTTTTCCCCACTGGCCCGGCCCTCTCCGCCACTTGATCCGCGGTCCATTTGAGGAATGAACCAATTATCCTGTTGTGGCTCCTCAAACCACACTAGAGTCTTCGACTCCTAGAGAGAATTTTCCTTACAATCCCACATCTAGGTACTTCCTCATCACTGGCCAAGTGCCCGAGGTAAAGTAGAAATCCACAGAAGAAATCTGTAGAGGTGGACCTGGTCACTAAAGATGGGGGCCACCCACCTCCAGCTCCCACAGCCCATACCCGCCATTTCTCTGTAAACTGAACAATCTTTACTGAACTTTCAAATGTAGATTCTGGGTAGACGCCTGTCACATCTCCTCTGCATATCATTTGCATCCCAACAAGCTCTGGACTTGAACCTACTTTTAATTTGCTTAGCCCATTACTCTAGGCTTCCCAATATTTTAGTAGTTCAATCCCCAAATTGTCACACAAGTCCCAGGGTGAAAAACATAGGCCCTTTTAGCAAGAGCAGACACTCACCCCACATTGCAGGTGCCCCACAGGCGACTCACAAATCTTCTTGTTCTCCCAAATAAACTCTGGAAACAAACAGGCAGCTTTTCCTTTAGAAGCAGAATTAGGGGTTGCCCCAGGAATCTGCAGGGAATCCTTCCTGCCCCCCAAAGGGAGGGGCACTGAGACCTGAAAACAGCGGTCTCCACCACTTCAATTATCTTCTGTGTCTCTCTTTAGGTGGAGACACACACCTTTACTAAAAGTAGCCCTCTGTCAGGGCTGAGGCCCTAGAGCCTAACTGAGCTGCTTTCTCAGCATGCTCCCAACTTCACACTGCACTGACTCACACTGACTGACTGACTTCAAAACCTCCCAACGTTCTATGTCAACCCTTGCTGCAGATTCCAATGTGCCTCATGCAGCTGCGATAGTTCTATTGGTGATGTCATCCCTCAGTGCCAGCTGAGGCTGAGAACAGAGTGAGACAGTGTGAAACCCATTTAACTGGAGTTTCACAAGCTGCCTTCCTGCCTACCACTAGGTCTGACTGGGATTCTAGTAACCCGGTAACAAGGGGTTACACAAATATATGAGTAAACATCATTCAATGATAGGATACAGTATTTGACATCCTGTGTTACCTCATAGAGGGGTAACCGATATTTAACAATATACAATTGGTAAGAAATCGAGGTCGTCATGTAGCCATTTGCAGCATACTGTGGTCTAATGCGATAAGCATAAAAGAAAATTTATCCCAGGTGAAAAACTCACCATATACCGCCCAATGGCAGTTTATAGACCATAAAACTAACATTCGTTAATAATCAAATGTAAAGTGGACGAGTCAAATCAGAAAGTCCGCCCTTATAAAATTTATTAACTCAATTGATGATAGGTCACATTTTGCCTGAGGGAAGCGAGGAGACCTGAGTTCGGGTCCCCCCTCGCGCTCACATCTGCTGCCGATGGCGAGTAGAGGTGCTGGCTTGCGACACAAGCTCCGGTGGGCCTCCTCAGTGAAAAATCGTGACCCCTGGACTTCAAGCTGCCTGCTGCGCAGGAGACCCACAAGTGACCCTGGACCTGACTTTCCTCCTACCTCTCTGCGGGAGCCCTGCCACGATCTCCGAAGCTGCTGGGGATTCAAACTTGGTGCCATTTTCTTGCCGACATCCCGATTGGCCCTTGCACTGCTGTGACTCACCAGCCCTCCTGCCTTAAGGAGGCGCGACCCTGGGACTTTGCCACATTTTGCGGAGGAAGCCCCTCCGCCCGCCCTGTTGCCTCTTCCGATTAAATCCACACTTGTCCGCCCCGACCTTGCTGTGCCCTATCAGATTGCGGGGATGGCACTGTAAAGTCTCCTTATAGCTACCAGTGAAAGAAAGAAATCCTGCTACGATCTTAGCCATTGGTAATGTCCTGGACTGCTCTGTCTTGCTCTACCTGTCATATTAGCCACTGTCATCATCCTGGATTGCCCTGTCCTTAAGTTCCTGCCCGTTGGGTCCACTTCTTAACTACTGTGTTATACTGCATAGTAATTTACTACTGTATAAATTGTCCATAGTCCTACAGGTTCCAGCCCATATTTTTCCTATATACTCTGGCACTTTCCCTCTCTACTTCTCCTCTGTCAATTACCTGGAAGGTCCGGTTCTGTTTTACCTGCCCCCTGCGACCTCTCCTGACTACTGTGACTTACTGGATGGTGCTTCCTACTGCACACACTTGTCCTAGCTCTATACAGGTTATAGTCTATATATTACCTATTATACTTTGCCCTGTCCTCCTTACTTCCCGGGTCCCTATTCATTACAGCCCTTGAACTAGGGATCCAGTGTATATACGGTCCCTCTATAGAATGGAGTCTCCCAGGGCCCCTAGGGTTATCATCCTGCCCCCCTCCCACTGTCGTCCTTACTGGTCTCTTCCTGGGACTATTACCCTCAAGTGGTAACTGCCCCTACCCATACCGCGGTGTTAACTCGCTGACGACTTCCCCTGCGAGGTGGATGACTACACCTTTCTAATCTCCTGGCAGATGCTGGGAGACCCTGCTATCTCACATGCGGTCTGGTACCTAGGCCCATATTGTATCGCACCAGGGTAAGGAGGCGCCTAGCCCACAAGCCCTTGACCAGGAGCTCCTCCTCCAGAGGGCACCTCCTGTGGCTTTCCTACTGATCCTAGCCTTGGCTGGAGACATTGAATTTAATCCTGGCCCCACCCATCAGGCCTCTGCAATTCCTCAGGACTGGCGGCTGGGAAAGGGGTTAAAAGTGGCTCATCTCAACATTCAGATCTCCTTCCCAATCTGAACGAGCTTGTCTCATGGGTGCACTCTACAAGCCTGATGTCCTTGGTATAACGGAAACCTGGCTCAAGCCCTCAATTTCTGACTCAGTCTATGCGCTCCCAGGCTCACGAGCTCATACGACTGGATAGGTCTTGCAACAAGAGGGAGGAGACATCCTAATATACTATAGGAGCCACCTTAAAGTATCTCTGGTGACCACCAGACTTCCCTACTGTCCCCTGTGAGTTGCTACACGGTTGTGCTCCTGCTTGGTAATGCCAAAAATTACATGTCGTATGCACCTATAACCCCCCAAGGAGGGCTCCAGGGCCTCGCCCACCTCCTGGACACTGTTGGCCTAGCATTGGTGACAACGAACTCCTAATCCTGGGGATGTGAACTTAAATTGGTATGGTGGAAATGCCAAACAGTTCGAACCTCTACTTGCCAGCCTAACCCAGCGCAGCTTATACAGGAGCCTATCGATGGTCGACTAACGGTGCCTCTAGCTCCCTACTAGACTAGATCCTGTCAAATCGCCCCAGTGGATCTCCTCAGCAGGTACCTTATCTGACTCCATCTCAGACCACTCTCCGGTCTTCTGCGTATGGAAAACCACTCCCCAAGATTCCTCACAAAATCATCCACATCAAACTTCTCCAGCTTTGATCCAGATGCATTTATGGAGGATCTGAGGCTCTGAACTGGTCAGGGTGTATGGTGCCACCGACCCTCTACAGCCGCAACCCAGTTTCTCAACACCTTTGGGGCCCTGCAAGACAGGCATGCCCCAACTATTAGAAGGAGGGTCAGGGGGCATCCACAAAATGGCTGCATGGGAGCCTCCTTGCCTTCATCTTGGGCAAGAGACAAGTGCTGGGCACACTTCAGCGCTCCCTCGACCAGACCCTGCTGCAACAATATAGAACACTCAGAAATGAGTGTAAAAAGCCATCAGGCGCGCTAAAAGTGACTACTGCAAGGCTGCCCTTCTTAGCTCTGCAAATGACCGAGAAGGTTCTGGAGAAACATAAAGGCTCTGGTCAGTGGGTCCTCCAACTCGGGAGTTACTGACATGATCATTCAAGGAGCCTCCTGCAACAACCCACATACGATTGCTATGCTCTCAACTCCCACATCACTGACCTATCTACACTCTCCCCACATGTCTCAACTGACAGGAGTGAAAACTGCCCCTCATCCCGGACTGGCAGGTGTCCGACCCACAGACCTCCTTTCCATCTAAGGGTGGTGTCAGACAAGGAGGTGCTGTCTCTTCTCTCGGCCTCTTCCAGTACTCCAGTCCTAGCCTAGACAATCTGGAGCCTAAGTTTATGAAACTTGGGGCCCTCACATCGCCTCCCGGTGGCCCACATTGTTAACCTGTCCCTTGCCTTGGGGGTGATCCCAGAAATCTGGAAGGTAGCCAGGGTTGTCCCGTGCTAAAAGCAGGGCAACCCTAAAGTCCCCTGACAACTATCGGCTGATCGCCATTCTTTCGGCCATCAACAAGTTACTTGAAAGGTAGTAGCTGAACAACTCTCCGAGTACATCCAGGCCCATGAATTGCTGTCCCCTGCCCAGCATGGTTTTCGAAAAGGATACAGCACAACCACGGCCCTGATAGCTGTCTTCTCCAGTATCAGAACAGCTATGGACCAGAGGAAACTCTCTGGAGCAGTGTTTATTGACTTGTCCAAGACCTTCGACCTTGTTGACCACAACCTGCTCTGTACTCAGATGAGGTCCCTTGGCTTGTCTCCCTTAGCTCTGAATTGGTTAATTGATTACCTGCATGGCAGAGTACAGCTAACCAAATTCAATAAAGTCCTCTCAGATGCCCTACCCATGACCTCTGGCATTCCTCAGGGCTCGGTCTTGGGACCCCTTCTCTTCTCTCTCTTTGTCAACCATCTCCCTGCTGTGGTTACCAATTGTAGGGTCATCCTGTATGCAGATGACCTGGTCCTCCTAGCCCACTCCCAGGACACAGCCACCCTCAATCTCCACCTGTCTGAGGACTTTAGGAACATTCAGGCTTGGCTAATCCAACAGAAGTTGGTCCTCAACCTGAAAAAACACAGGCCATGCTATTTGGCTCATCAGCCAAGATTCATGCCTCTCCTGTCCCTCTCGAATTGATTGCACTGATGGTGCTCCCCTTCACACTGTGACCTCTCTCAAATATCTCGAGGTGACGCTTGACCCTCAACTGGACCTAGGGACTCATATCCTCAACGTCTGCAAAGCTGTGAACTGTAAGTTGGGTCTGGTCTACAGGTCCAAACACAACCCTAACCCCTGCTGCTAAGTCTAGCCCTTGCTAGAGAGTACTACTCCCTTCCCTCAGCTATGGTCTCCACCTATTTGCACGTGCCTCGAAAGCCCTTCTTACTCGGTGGCACCACGACATACAATAACATCTGTCGTTTCGCTCTGGCTGTCCCCGCCTCACCCATCACTGCGAACTCTATGACAAGCTAGGTTGGCTTTCCCGGCCAATCACCTAAATTTTGGACTAGGGTGCCTTGTGAGCAAAGTGATCAGCACTGGTTCCCCAGGACTGGCTCAGCTTCTCTCTCCAGCTGACCGCTCCTCCTACTCTCTCAAGTCCCAGGGTCCGGGATACTAAAAGTACCTCCGACCCGCACCCTTATGGGGACAGGGACTTCACTGCATGTGCTCCTAGGCTCTGGAACACCTTTCCAGAGCAGGTTCATACTGCCCTCTCCCATCAACGTCTCGGACATCCTGTGGGAGCATCTGAAGCTGGCCTCATGCTGCGAGTGCCATAAGCCTCCCTAGCGCATCGTCCTAGGTACTATGCGCCACGATCTCCTGTTACTGGAACACCAACTGAATCAATATCGGTTTGCTGATTTTGCTCCAGCTCTTCCTTATGCACTTGCCAATGCTACAGATGTTCAATGTTGCTTAATGCTTGCTCACTATGTTTTCTGCCACTTCCTGTCTTACATATGATTCCTATCCTGCCTGTTTAATTTTTGTACTATGTTACAATATGTTCTGTTTACCTGCTACACTGTATTAATGTATCTGTAATACCTGTTGTACTCTCCCGGTCGTTCCTGAAAATAGATGTAACTTGCCTAGTGTACCTACCGTTAACAAAAGCTAAATTAATAAAATAAATAAATATTATTTTATCTCTCCTCAAAGTTTTTAACAGGACATCTCACTATGCACTACTATTGGGCTAGGCATAGCTTCACAAATACTTTGCAGTAAGCGGTGTTTTAAATGCGAGGGCTACTTTAAGTAGCCGAAGAACACAAAATCAAATAAGCATCGCGGACTATAAAAATATACAGCAAGTAGATGTGCTTCATAAGAAAGGAAAACTTATACAGTTCAGTCCCATTACTGCAGTTAGTTAATTATTCAGAAGCTATTTCCTAACTCCAAAACACCGCATTTCAAAGCCACAGTCATATTGCACTGTCAACCTTCATCATTCGAGGAGTGCTCAGATCTCGTACAGTGAAAGTCCTGTTTTATAAGATCCAACTTCTTTCCAGCTTCTGAAGGGTCAGAAAATACAAAGGTCTTTCCCACGAGTAAATCCTCAGCCACGCTGGGTGCTGTAACATGCGTGACTCCTAGTGCTCTGAGGCCTGCTCGAACACCATCAAAGGCCTTCCTACGCTGTTGAGTTGAGTAGCTCAGATTGGGAAAGAGATGCATTAGGTACCATCCTTCAGTTTAGCAGGGCCTCGTTTTAGCTGCCTCCAAGATCTGATCCGAATATGTGGGCCGTCTGTAGTGATAGAATAGTTTGGGAAAGATTCTCTGGTTGTGCTCTAAGGGGAGTGATGTGGTAAGTTTTGATAATTTGAGACTATGTCCAATCAAGGTATTTGGTGAGAAGTGAAACAACATACCGAAAAGACTAGGGCCTCAAGTCTTCCAGAATACTCAACAAGCAATATTAGCTGCCCTTGCTTCATTCTCTAGGTTTTCAATCGCAGTCTGAGCAATTTATTTTCACTGAGGATACCAGCAACTGCTGCTGCAGATTTATTAGCTGAATTAGCTGCCATTTTTGTTTCTGTAATCAGGACATCCATTCTGGTTTCCATGCTAGTAAAGCAGGTCCCCAAGGTCTCGACTTTCTTGTCCAGAGCCCTGACTGCTTACAGCAAAGCACTGTTCATAGCTTCAGGAGTTCCTCTTGCCACAGTTTCAGTGGCAACCCCTGATCTAGGATCTCAGGCTGCTGATCTTTGCTCCTTCCCGACTCACTTGCATTGGCCATGCTTCGTTCTCCCCATCTCTTATTTGGCTTCTAAGTAACTTTCGGGAGCAGCAAATGATACCTTTTGATTAAGTAGATATAGTTCTAAGACTACAACTCATTATTTAGTAGCTCTGTAGTGTTTTAAATCATTTTTAATAGCAAGTAGATGGAGCTCTCTGAAAACACGTCTTGTCTAGCTGGCTGCTGGCCACGCTCCCGTGTGGCAGCTAAGATTCAATGCAAAGATGCAAAATCATGCATTTGGGGCACAGGAACCCAGGGAGGCTTACATGATGGGGAGGTACTGATGGCCACCGAACAGGAAATGGATCTGGGGTTATCATAGGGGTTATCATATCAGATGACCCAATGGTGGCCAAACAAAGTGCCAAAGCTGTGGAGAGAGTCAGTGGGTACTGGGATGCACAGGGAGAGGTATCACCAGCAGAAGAAAGGAGGTGGTGATGCCACTGTACAGATCATTGGTGAGACCCCACCTGGAGTATGTCTAGTTCTGAAGGCGCATCCTATAAAGACACAGACAGGGTAGAGGCAGTTCAGAGAAGGGCAACAAAAGTGGTGCAGGTCCTGCATCAAAAGTCATATGATGAGAGACTGAGGACCTCAATACGTACACCCTAGAGGAGAGGAGAGAGTGGGGATATGATAGAGACCTTCAAATATCTCAAGGACATGAATAAAGCAAGGAGAGCAGCATCTTTCAGAAAAGAGATGCTCTAGAACAAGGGGTCATGACATGAGGCTGAAAGGGGCAGACTAAGGGATAACGTGAGGAAGTATTTCTTCACAGAAATGGTGGTGGATGCATGGAACTGCCTCCCAGTGGAGGTGGAGGGGCTAACTTGGTTGGGGAATTCAAAAATGCATGTGATAGGCATGGGGAACCCTAGCAATAGGAAAGAGAATAAAGCTGGAGATCAAGTAGGATCTGTGGATTTTGCAGCAGGTAGGAAAATGGGCAAACTGGGTGGGCCTAGCAGTCCTTATCTGCCATCAATTTCTATGTTTCTGAGGGAGCTCAGGGAAGTGCTAGCTGTTCCACTAACAGCTTTGTTCAACAGTTCACTGGAAACAGAAGTTGTGCTGGAAGACTGAAGAAGGGCTGATGCAGTTCCTCTGCTTCAGAGCAGCACAAAAGGAAGAATCTAGTAATTACAGGCCAGTCAACCTACATTCAGTGGGGAAAACTAATGGAAACCCTACTAAAGGAGAGACCAGTTGATTACCTACAAACCAATGGGCTGCAGAACCACAGGCAGCAGGGGTTCACGGGGAGGTCATACCAAATAAATCTAATAAGAGTTCTTTGACTGGGTGACCAAGGTAAAAGATGAGGGAAAGTAGTGGACATAGCCTACCTAGACTGCAAAGCCTTGACCAAGGCTGATGAGGAAGTTGATCTAAATGGTTAAGTGAGGTTGCAGCTAGTTAACAGACAAGTAGGCAGGAGCAGTTGTAAATACCACACTCTAAGGACGGGGAGGGAGGGAGTTAAAGATGGGTATCACAGAGTTCAATGCTGGGAAGAATCCTCTTCAATATTTTCAAAGAGGAAATAAGACGGGAACATCTGTCTTTTTGTACATGACATCAAGATCTGCAGTAGGATGGATGCCCAAGAAGGAATGGAGACCATGTGCAAGGATCTAGGGAAACTAGAAGAGCGGGTGAAGGCACAGCAGTTGGGGTTCAATGCCAAAAGTGCAAAAACATGCAGTTAGGGCACAGAAGCCCCAAGCTGAGCATGGGGGGCGGAGGTGCTGGCCATCACTAGGCAAGAAAGGGACCTTGGGGTAATTATTTCAGAAGACCTAAAGGTGGCAGCACAGTGCGACAAGGCCATGGGCAGGGTTAGTGGGATGCTGGGGTGCACAGGGAGGCATCACCAGCAGGGGAGGAGGTGGGGCTGTCACTGTATCACTCTCTGGTATGCCACCGCCTACCCCGAATATTGTGTCATGTTCTGGAGACTACGCATCAGGAAAGACATAGACAGGGTGAAAGGCGATCTGGGGTCGAGAAGGGCAGCAAAATGGTGCAGGGTTGTGAGGAAGCCCTACGAGGAGAGACAGAGGATCTCAATATGTACACTCTGCAGAACAGGGGAGTAAGGACCTTCAAATACCTCAGGGGGTGAACACAGTGCACTGAGATAGTCTCTTCCATAAGAGGACAAGCTGCAGAACTAGGGGGCATGCAATGCAAATGAATCTGGAGGGAGGAATTTCAGAAGGATGATAGGAATACTTCTTCACAGAAAGGGTGGTAGAAGCATGGTATAGATTTCCACCTGAAGTTGTGGAGGCTAGAACAGTGGAAGGCTTCAAGCATACATGAGAGAGACACAAGGGCATATCAGTACAGATACAGGGAAGAGGAGGGTCCCAGAGACCAGTTAGAGTCTGTGGAGGTGCAATAGGCAGAGAAATCCTTGGGCAAACTGGGTGGGCCTAGTGGTCCTTTTCTGGCAACAAATTCTATGTTCATGAATCTGGTTTCATCATCATATGTATACAAAAAGTTAACCTGCATGCTGAAGCCATCTTTTTCATTGACCAGTTGTGGAAACATAAACAAGCATATCAAGGTAAGGACTTTGTAGCTTATATTTTTTGGGCACAGCCAGGAGAGTATTTTTTTGCTCCTCCTGGGCCCCTGCAGCCCCACCTTTGGGCACTCACAAGCTTGTCCCCTGCCTGACAGACTTAACCCCTCACTGCCGTACCTACCTTCAGGCTCCCTGATATCCTCCGACACATTCCAACAATGTGGCTGGCTTGTCCCAGCCAGGGGTCCCCTTGCTGTACTATCTAGGAGAAAGCACTCCAAATTCACTAAGGAAGGCTGCTGGTTGGGTGAGGGGGTAGGCACAGTGCGTGGAGTGTCAGGTGGCATGGGGGACTCACAGAGGCTGTCATCTGGTGGGCCACAATCCTGTGTTCTCTCATCCTTCCACCCCACGTCATGGCTGAACTTGCCACAGCATCCTAGGAAGGATGCCCAGTAGTGCGTGGTCACCCTGTTGCCAAGTGTGCCTTCCACTGGACCACCACCAGGAGCTGCTCAGGGATTGGTGCAGTCTATACCCTCCCATCAAGCTCCGCTCCAGTCAACCCAACCGCGGGTTGTGAACCTGAGTCACCAGCAATGTGAGTGGGCACCCCACTACCGGCGCCACAAAGCCGGTATAGGAGCCGTATTTTAACTTGAGAGGTTTGCTTCCCATTTATGTAGATTTAGCTGTTTAACAGCAAATGAGAGTTTAATTAAGATGACTTCTAGCCCATTGCTTTTCTCCAATGTGCACGAAAATGAAAGTTAGTCATTAATTATAATAGTCTGTACTCCATGGGCTCTCTAGTGTTCAAGATGTCCTAAAAGGAGACTGAGCAGGTTAGGTTTATGTGTCCCTTCACAAACTGTGCAGTCATAAACTAGGACAACCTCACCCCTGCTACTAAAGCAGCTGAAAACATCGATGGCCTTCAGGTGTCAGTGTGGCTCAGTTCGTAGCACATCCTCTCTGGGCCGGAAGGCAGTGGGCTCCTAGTCTGGCACCAGAATAGGGCTCATACAATAAACCTTGGCACCAGAGTACAGTACTAGAGGAATTCTGTACTGTCCTAGTGTGCAATCCTTCACATGAGATGTTAAACTGAGGTCCCATCTGCCTTTCTTGTGGTTGTTCAGGTGGATGTTAAAGATACCATGGCACTTCTTGACAACAGTAGGGTCATTTCCCAAGTGGCCTGGCCAAATTTCCCCAGTTACAAAAATCCCACCAACAGCTTTATCTGGTTCAGTTTCCTGTTTTGGAACAATTCATTGATACTGCAGTGGTAAAGTCACTGGCCAATTCTGCTCCTGTGGAAGGAGATTTGGGGACCCTGGTGACACAATGATAACAGACACAAGTAGCAACTTTAAACATACTTCAGGGGAACAAACAAATGAATTAGAAGGCTGGTGTTTGGTTCAAAATGGAACCAAGGCCAGTCTGGTGGCGCTTGAGGGTTGAGGCGCTGGACGTCACACCTCACATCACACTGGTGACCCGGGTTCGGACGTGAGCCCGGGCTGTCAGGGGTTGGCAGGGGAAGGATAGGACTGAGCGTCAAGAGGACTGCTCTCCTATCCTGGGGTGGGCTGTGGGTCTTCACTGCTCTGCAGCGGCCCCTGGGATGCCGGGAGGCACTGCCAGAGATGGTGTAAGAAGCGAGGAGGCAGATGTCAGCACATTAGAGCTAGAAGTCATTGCCGTCTGCACTCCTGGGACAAGAAAAGGATGAAAATGCAGCACTGTCTGTGGCAGCTTGATGGCCGCACTCCCTGAGCCTGGTGGGGTATGTGGGCGCAGATTCCAAGGTCAGTATTGGATCTTGGCCTGGCGCCAGGGACCAGAGGGGTCTCTCTTGGTACAGCAGCATGCCAGCTGGCCCAGATGATGTGTCTCCATGGTCATCGGGGGAGGAGCAGCAGCTGGATTTAATGGCAGGTCAGTAGCTGAAGGGAGAAAATAAATTGAAGATAAAACAAATGGAACCAAAAGGGGTAGGCACAATGTAGAAGGCACATTTAATCTGGAACTGCATGATAATTTCCGTATACTGGGGAAGGTGAACATCTAGTAGCTGAAAATACTGAGAAAAATCAAACCCAACATCCATCTAGCAGTTTACCATCAGGACACTGCAATCACCTAGAGATATGCAAATAGTGGGGACTCATTGTTACGAAATATCGATCGTATACTCTGTAAAAACAGGAATGAGGTATACCATGGTCAGCACATTACCAGGAGCCAGAATGGGGATATTAGGGACTTACTCCTGGATTATTGCAGAATTGTAATAAACCTGTTACTGTTGTACACGCAGGGGTGAATGATATGGGAGGAGAAAACTTATTGAGATACAAAGAGACTTTAGGAAGTGGGTAGCACTCTCAAGGCACTGGGGTGTGAGGTCTTCATTTCTGAGGTTCTCCCAGTCCCAAGAGCTGGAACTGCAAGATTGAGGAAATCAGGCAACTAAATGGGTGGTTGAGAAGGTGGTGTCTCAGGAAGGGCTGACACTAATAGAACATTGGAATAATTTTTCTAACTCTAGACTGTTTAGCAACGATGGACTACATATCAATAAGCAGGAACCCAAATCTTAGCCCAGGATATTTTACAAGCAGTATAGATACATTTAAACCAAGACATGGGGGCAGGCAAAGGCAATGTAAACCTGCAAAGGAATATAGAATGCAATGATTGGAAACAGAAAAGAATCCACCTGGAAATGTTTGAACATAAATGCAAGAAAATAGTTCAGAGTCTGGCCCAGCACTGGTATACACACTAAAAGAGGAAAAAGTGCAGAAATGTGCCATCACGGAAATGTAGTGAGAGGGAAGATCAATGGAAAGACATAACTGGATATCAGTTGTACAGTGCAGATAGATATGGTAGAAGGGGAGGAGGTGTGGCTATCTATGTAGCTAATAATATAATATCTGAGGAAATAAGTAAAAAACACTAGAGGAATTGAGCAAATATGGATCAAAGTTGCCCGAAGGCAGTGCCAAAATCACTACTGGAGTGATATATAACCTCCTCTCCCAATATTGATATCCAGTTAGTCAAAAATATAGAAAAGATGGATATTCCTGATAACCTAATAATACTGGGAGATTTGAACTTGCCCGGCATAAATTGGGAAAACCATATGGCAAGGTCTATGATAGAGACAAGATATTTGGATGCTTTTAGCATTATCTGTATAGAACAATTCATATAAGGAGCAACCAGGCAGTCTAATCTATTAAGACCTCGTGCTGAAATGTCTGAGGGATAATATACTGCATTGCAGGGTCACTACCCCACTAGGCTCCAGTGATCATGCCAGGGGTAGAATTCATCATAAGGGGTCAAACTACTAGAGTTTCAGGTGCAACACCAGTTAGAAACTACTGCAGAGCAAACTATAACAAAATAAAGGGAGTTTAGCAAATGGAGTTGGAGGGCCGACTTCTATCACAGATCTGTTTCTTTAATGTGGGAAGATAAATCAGATAGTTGACAAACATATTCCTGTCAAAAAAAATATAATCGATCAGGAAGATTCCTGTCTGGATGACTGGTAGAATTAAAAACTGATAAATAAAAAAAAAGAGCTTGTGTCAAAGCCAAGAAAAACAGCCATGAGAAAGACAGGGGCATATATAGATATTTACTCAAGACGACCAAAAAAAAATCTTAAAACCAAGAGGAATACGAGCTAAGACTGGCCGATAAGATCAAGGATAACTATAAAACCTTCTATAACTATATCAGTTGCAAAAAATGGGAGCCAGAAGGATAGGCCCGCTAAAAGTCACAGATGGTAATTTATTACAGGATAATACACTTATGGCTGAAAGGTGTAATAGTTATTTTTGTCAGTATATAATACCAAGACTAGCGGCACCAAACAACATCATGAAAATGATTATCGATGCCCAGATTAAAATGGAAAACATCAAAATAGATTGCTCAGCTTGAATCCTGGTAAATCCCTGGGACCAGATGGAATCCATCCAAAAGTAGTTATCAAATTGGCTGAATTATTGGCGAACCTTTAACCTACCTATTCCAGGCATCTTTGGATCAGGAGAGGTAGCAGGCGCATGGAGAGAGGCAAATGTAGTCCCCATTATTAAAAGTGTTCCGGCAGGATCTTGGTAACTATTGACCAATAAGCCTGACTTTGATCCTTGGAAAAGTATTAGAGGGGTTATTAAGGACCATATAGAACTGGATATGCAGCAGAAAGGGGACATTGATGATGCACAGCACGGATTTAAACATGGCAGAGTAGATCATGTCAGACAAATTTCTTGGGATTTTATGAGAATGTTAGTAAGGCCTTGGATCATGGTAGTCGGTGGATGTTATCTTTCTGGACTTCTCCAAGGCCTTCGATAAGATGCCACCGGGGAACTAGTGGCGCCCTGATAGATCATGGCATCCAGGGAAACATAACATGCTGGATTAGTTCCTAGCTGCATGATAGAAAGCAGAGAGTGACAATCAAGGGCTGTAGCTCGGTATGGTTGGGAATGATGAGTGAGGTCCCACAGAGTCTGTTTTCAGGCCCTGCCTCTTTAACGTGTATATTCATTCAATGATTACTGGAGGGGGTGTATAGGAAGCAAAGTTTGCTGATGATACTAAAATCAGCACCACGGTTAACAGCAACCTGGATACTGCCAGACTACAGGAAACCCTGACTAAGTTGCAGGGCTGGGCACAGGACTCTAGGTTAACATTTAATGTGGATAAGTGCACAGTCATGCAGTTTGGCAGAAACAACACGGGGCTACTTATGATCTGAATGGGCATTCACTTTGAGAAGTTAGTGATGAAAGGGACCTGGGAATTAGGATCTCAAATGACCTTAAATTTAATCAGCATTGCAGCGTGGTAGTCAAAAAGGCAGGTAACACATTGAGCTGCATTGTTAGGCGCATCATGAGCAGGAGGAGGGAGGGAGGGTCTTGTTGCATTTATATGGGTCGCTGGTGTGACCACATGTGGAGTGCTGCACCAGTTCTGGTCTCTGGGTTACAGAAAGGAGATCATGTCATTGAAGAGGGTTCAGAGAAGGCCACCCAGATGATTGAAGAGGTACAGGGTCTGGATTATCAGGATAGGTTAACTGAATTGGGGATGTACACGCTGGAGTACCGCGAGACTGCGTGGAGACATATGCATGGTCTATATGGCCCTTACAGACACGAATTTAAGGGAAAAGTTAGGACTAAGGCTACAAGATCAGCTTTATCACACCAGAGCACATCCATTACAGCTAATAAGGGAAAGATATAAGACTACTAAAAGGAACCACTAGTTTAGCGTAAGGGTGGTACCAATCTGGAACAGACTGCCACTTGAGGTGGTAACCAACAGTAGTATGCAAGCCTTTAATGCTAACCTGGATACATTCCTGATTGGAAACAACATTCTGCGGTATCAGTAGTTATTTATTGGCGGCGGTATGGACAAAATGTCTGCTCTGTGTAACCTATGTAGTTTCTGTTGGTTTGCAACAGGATCAGTGTCCCTCTGAGGCAAAAACAAGCCATATTGTCTAACTCTCTTTTCCCAGTCAACAAAAACTAAATGAAAAAAAAAAATTTGCACAGCTACTTCTTGAGTGAATAAATGTGTTTCTGTGTATTAGCTTCACAATCATTAGATCATGTCAATTACCAGTCAAGCATGACTAACATCTTAACTGTAAGACTATATCCTGATTTTCTTTCTGTATGCAGATTTAGTATGTTGTTTTGTAACCCCCATACATCTGTTTAGCCCCAGTTGCCGCCTCTGCCTACTTCAAGTTCTTGCTCAGCACCCCCAGTTCCATCTGCCACTCCCCATCATCATACCAAGGGTTGGATCCACACAGGGTGGGACATGTGGGCACTATCACCATCATCCTTGGTGGCTAGTGCACATATGCTTTCTCCTTTCCTTCTTTGGATGCCCCTGAGGATGAGTTGTGTGCAATGACAAGTGAGCCCATTCTGATGCATGCACATGTTATAGGTGTCTGCATCGGTCCTCCCAGTGCCACTCACCTGTTACACCATACAGCCTCTGCTAGGTGGTGACAGTATAGCAAGACACAAACCCTCCCGGAAAAGAAGAGAGGGTCCATGGGACACTCAACCCTCCTTCCGATCCGCTACCAAGCAACCTTGGTCTGTTCCAAACCGTCTTTTAGATGTGACTGGAGATGAGGCCTCAGCCCTCTGTACCACTGGGCCTGTTCATTGATTATGTATAAACCTGACCATGCAACTCTGTATATTTGTAACTGCTGCAGCTGTGTACAAGTTACGGGCCATCAGCACAGTACTGCCCTGATGTGAATAATTTATGGACTATATGAAAACTCAGAATGAAATGGGACAGAAAGATATACAAAGCAGGGGATAGCCATACTTTTTTGATTAAAAGCCCAAGCTTGCCGTGTTTTGTGATACATATCCAACATGTAAACAGGAAGGGAAAGACTAAAATGATCTTCTAATTACAAAACATGAACTCCACATTCAAAGAAATGCACTCAAAGCATAATCTCATTCCAAGTTAGATATTGTCAGTTTGTGCTGCTAATTGACATTCTGTGTAAAGTACTTAGTGTTGAGTTGCAAAATAAAATATCTGTAATTAAAAGAATACGGTTTAAGAATATAGATGTGAAACTCACATCTCCATGAGGCTGTTCTTCAATTGGCGGAGGTTTCATAATCGCTAAAACGTTTGTCCTGAACTCTGTCAATGCTTGTGCTTCAGCTGGGTCTCCAATAGGTTCCTCAAGGACCTAATACAAAGATTATAAATATAAATATATAAACACTTACATAAGGCACTTCCAAGTACTAGAAATCAGATTAGAAATATCAAGATAATAAGCAGTTCTTTAAAAAGTTGCAATTACATGACTAAATCCAGACCTGCTAGCTGCACAATGTCCTCTTTAAAGAGCTGCGGCCTTAAAAAACTTTGAAAAACATAATAATTAGATATAATTTAGCTTCCATTCCATACATAGTCTAAAGATTCCTCCTCCTCTTCCCAGTATTTATTACTAAGTACATTTACATGATCTTTATTCCTCAAGGTTCATCTACCTCTAGAGCGGACTCCTACTTCAAGTCATAATCCTCTATTGTGACATCACAGTTAGTTGCCATGGGAGTAACTGTGATGTCACAAGTGTGCATTATGATCTCAGATAGGAGGCAGCAACAGAATGGTGAACTCTTCCAGAGCAAAGATCCTGTTTTCAAACAAATTACCTCAGTAATATATAATAGGGAGGAGGTATACAGATATAATGTGAAATACAAGCTGGACTGCATCTAAATATTATGTTTTGGTAATATTCTCCTGAAGGTGTCAGCTGCTCTTTAAATGCTTAGTGCTCTAAAGCCACCATCTCAAACTTGAACCAGTCTGGACTGAGGAACAATTGGAGTTGCAGGAGGAATGGCAGCACACAAACAATCTGAAAGGAGCCAAAACTGGTAGCAAAAGCACAGTGTAGGATTAGAAGTATTTATCATGTCCTAATCCATGGACTGTCTGAACAATTGAAGTTGATTTCTATGTAGATCAGAGACTATGACATGGCATACAGTACAGTAAAAGCATATGCAAGGTAATGGTCATCCAGCTAATAATTAAAAACTAATGAAGAATTTACCACTCTACCATCTGATTTACAGGGCCGGCCTGTTGGCACTATGTGGGGCTTCCGCACTGTTGACAGGCTGTGTAATGCTGCCTGTCTTCAGTCCGAGAAGCTTCTTCTACAATCTAAGTGTGACGAGTTTGTTCTGTTCTTTGCTGATAAGATTGCCTCTATCAGGTCAGAGATCCTGTTGGCACCCTCTAAAGGAGTGTGCAGTGATCGGCTGGAAGTCACAGGCAAGTCAGTCTGCCTGGTATGACTTCAACTAGCCAACTGTTGTGGATGTCGTGAAGGCCATTCAGGAGATGAGGCCAACCTACTATAATTTGGATCCAAGACCAACACGCCTCCTTGTGGGGTGTGTTGATATCATCGGCCCGGTCTAGCCAAGATAGTCCAGTGCTCCTTAGTGACAGGGTCTTCCTTGAGCCCTTAAAGGAGATGGTGGTAAGACCTCTTCTGAAGAAAGCTTCACTGGACCCGGACTGCCTGGCCAATTACAGAACTGTCTCTAACCTTCCCTTTGTGGGTAAGGTTATCGAGAAGGTGGTTGCCCGTCAACTGGAGACCCATCTTTGACTCACGACATCTATGGCCCTCCAGTCGGGTTTCAGGAAGGGTAGCACTGAGACTGTCCTTGTTCGGGTGCTAAATGATTTCCTGGTGGCGAGGGATCGAGGAAGTTGTTAAATTCTCATTCTCCTCGATCTCTCAGCTACATTTGATATCGTGAACCATGGGGTACTACTGGAGTGTTTATGGGTTTGTTATGGACTGGCTGGTACAGTCTTCAACTAGTTTCAATCTTTCCTCACTAGCAGGATGCAGAGGATGGTGTCTGGGATTTTCCTCAGCACTCCTACCCTGCCATGTGGGGTTCCACAGGGCTCCATTTTGTCCCCCACGTTGTTCGCAGTGTATATGCTGCCACTAGGGGACATTATAAGACAGTATGGGCTAAGGTTTCACTGCTATGCAGATGACACTCAGCTATACCTGTCTTTTGCAGCCAAGCAAGCAGGTGACGTGTTTAATCAGTGCCTTGCTGAGATCCAAGACTGGATGTGAGCCGAACTGGTTGAGGCTGAATCTGGATAAGACTGAGGTACTAGTGGTGGAATCTGGTCACCTAGGGTAAAGGTGCAATCTGGTCAAGACTCGGGTTGGTGCTTGGGGACTCCCAGTTGCTTACCTTGGCGGAGTGAAGAACCTTGGCATTGTTTTAGACTGCAGCTTGACACTTAAATACAGGTATCGGCTGTGGTCCAAAGTGCGATACCATCTAAGAAACATTGTCTGGATCAAACATCTGGTCCCCTGGGTGATCTGCCATCCCTGGTACACACCTTTGTGACTGCATGGCTAGATTACTACAACACCCTCTGCCTGGGGCCATCATGGGTTGATCTTTGCTGCCTGAAGCTAATGCAGAATGCCAGGTTGTTGACAGGTCTTTCGAGATCATGTCATATCACACTGTGCTGCGCTCTCTGAACTGGCTGCCAATTAGATGGCAGATCACCTTCAAGGTCAGTTTGCTGACCTACAAGGCCCTATACCAGTCAGGGCCTGGTTATCTACAAGACATCCTGTGTCCCCACCATTCTGTCTGTCCTCTCCACTCTGCTGGTGACGGTTTCCTGGAAATCGCAGGGTTCACCTTAAGACATTGGGCACATGTGCATTTTCTTTCAGCGCACCAACCCTGTGGAACTTCCTCCTCTCACGTAAGAGAGCCAGTCTCTAGAAATGTTTAAACAGAAGCGAAAACTTATTTGTTTAGACAGGCTTTTTTACCGATTAGTTTAGCTAACCTGTTATCAAATAATTTATAGTTTTGTTTATGGTATGTTTTTATTGTTTTTATGACTCTATCTTTGTAAAGCCCCATGAGTCCCAATTGATAAAGTGTGCTATACTAAATCAAGTATGAATGAATGAATGAATTAACTTTACTGTATCAACCTCCCATAAAACAAGGGCTTCAACTACTTCTCATTATACTGAATGCTGCAGCTGCCTGGGTGGCAGGAGATGAACACGATTAACCCTAAGTCTTGTTTTGTCTAGCATTATATTAAAGTGAGCTGGATTATCTGTATGTGTCATGTGAGTGATCCTCTGTGGGACTGGTCAACATGATGTGGTAGAGGCGCTAAACCAGGCCATGAGATTGTTTCTAAGAGCCAGTTATTTTCCGCTGCTACAGTATGTTCCTAATGTAAGTATGGAATGTATGTGCAGTATAATAAACAGAAGCCTGCAACCTACTAGATCTTCATATACAGAGAATGAGTCTCATTAGTGGCAGTGGCACAAGTGCATCTGATGGGGGCCTGTGCCTGATGAAATGTAATTTAATACTGGAATATTATCTTTCTTTGACAGAGCATCTACTAATGCAGACTTTTGGGGAGCTCTGTCCGGTGACATAACAACAGGCAGAAAACCAAAGACCAGTGCATGGTAAGTACTTGTGGAGAGGTTGTGGAATAATAGATGGACCACACACGGAACTTCAGATTCAACACACAATCTATGTGTGATGTTTATTTAAAACCCAAGGGATAATCTTAAGCAATGGCATATCCCTTCTTCAGCACATCAGTTTGCAGCAACAGACTATGCATGTCCTTCCTCTGCACTAAGTCAGCACCCACTGATCTGCTGATCTACCTCTTTAGTAAAAATTATTTTATTCCTTATGTTGGTCTTGTGTGTTCGGGTAGCAGGGGAGCTCAAAAAAAACAAAACAAGCTAAAGACAAAGAACCTCAATGCAGAAGCACTGAGTCAAGGGTTACTCCAAAGGGCACTGGCAATAAAGCCAAGTTTCAAAGAAACACATCACATAAACCCCATAATTTAAATCATCAAGGGATGTATATGCAAGTCACCATGAAATTTTAGGCTGGTTCAACTTAAAGCAGGAATGCATGGTGCCAAAGGGCCTCTCAAACAATCTGTAATTTACATGCATTTAAATAACCCAACAGGGGGTTTCTGATATCTCTACCTCAGTAACTTAATTCTATAATAAAGTCACCTAGTAAATATTTACCTTTATCAAAAACACCTAGTGCCATGGTATTTTCAACATTTACAGGTTTCGTACACATCAAGGTATTTTATGACATAGTGCTATTGCATACTAAATCCAACAACGAGAAACACATAGGCTGTTTTACATCAGCTCGAGGTCACCACAATAACCTCCTGTATGAGGACCTGAGAGGAAAAAGGAAAATTAAAGAGGACAATATAGCATTGTCAAGAAAGGGAAGGGGCGCCCATAGGTGGCCAACCTTATGGACTAGAAATGTAAAGGATAGATTAGGCTAAGAAATAGAAGATTTAAGAAAAGGTTGGTCCTCAAGAGTGGTAGGATCCCCTATCATATATCCCCACCTTAAGAGGGAAGCAGTTATTTCAGACTGCTTACCACCTTTCTGTCCCAGGAAGGGATGGAGCTTCCACCCATCCATCTTCAGAAGCTCTGTCTCGGGGTCCCTATTAACAATAAACATTCTATCATAAATATAGTGGATATCATCAGTCTTTAGCCTGAGGCGTTAAACATTTCTCAACAGAGACTAATGGTACCTTCCTGAACTATCTCCTTTTAGGAAAAGTCTGTCATATTTCATTGACATCAATTCCTGCACCATATCTAGACATAAAATCAGCATTTACATCTTTTGTCCCTGCCTCTGTGGGACACAGTATATTGATAGGGCTGAAGAGCTAGGTACCACCACATTATACAGGGATTTTTTCTCTTATTTGGTGGAACCAGCAAAGGGCTTATGATCAGTCACAACCTTAACTTCAACCCCACACAAGTAATATTTCAGAAACTCAATAGCCCACTTCAGAGCTAAGCATTTGTTCTCTATCGAGCATATCTTCTCTCCCTCTCATGTAGCTTCCTGCTGATATACATGATTGGATGTTCTTCCCCATCTATTTTCTGTGATAAGACTGCCCCAATACCATTCTCTGATACATCAGTTTGAACCTCAAACACTTGGTTGAAGTCAGGGCTTTTCAATATAGGAGCTGTACACAGAATGGCCTTGATACTCCTAAAAGCCTCATCACAAATAGGGTTCCTTGAACCTTATTAGGCACCTCTTTTCAGTGAGATCAGTCAAAGGACTGGCAGTGGCTGAGAAATTAGGAATGAATCTCCGTAATAACCAGCCAGGCCTAGGAAAACTCTTGCATGCTTTTTGTGGTAGGTATTGGCTGTTTGCTACTGCTGTAACCTTCTCACCTTGGGCTTCACTTGTCCGTTGCCTCAAATGAACCCTAGGTATCTTGTCTCAGTCTTGCTAGGTCACACTTAGCAGGGTTAATGGTCACCCTGCCTCCTTTATTGCTTGCAATGCCTGGGACAAGTGTCTCAACATGGGTTTCCAGTCAGGGCTGAATATGACCACATCATCCAAATAAGCCACACAGTACTCAGTGCTGGTCTTAGTATGTGGTCCTTAAAATGCTGAAAAGTGGCTGGGGCCCCATGTAGTATGAATGGCATTGTGACAAACTAGTATAAACTGACTGGGGTGCTAAATGAGGTTTTAACTTGTGAATCAGGTGACAAGGGATTTACTAATTACATGCTGTATAATACTGATATAAATTTATATTGATTGTACAGCATGTATTATAATATCTGTGTCTTGAAATAAGCTTTACAGTAAGACATCTTCCTGATGTAGTAACCGCTGGTTGTGAAATGTTAAAAGGAAAATATGGCTTTAACATAAAACTGATACTGTGGGTGAGTGAGATGGTCTGACTGTACACCTATGAGAAATTCAAATCGACTGTCTCCTCTGTGGTGAAAGGTTTGATGTACTATTACAGGATCCCAGTTCCAGCGGCCCAATTTTTGTGTTATTCTGATATGTAATCATAAATGCCTGGTAGTTGCAATTCTAAGGCCCAAGAATGCAGAGGCATAAATTATTTTGCCCATAACATCCAGCCTGCTGGATTCTTTGTCAAGAGGCAAAGTGCTCATGTGTCTGGGGCCCTAGAGCAGTCAAGACTTTTGATTTTGATTTTATTCAGCTACTATTACAGCAATCCCAAATGCGATGAAGAAGTTGATTACATTCTGCACATCCACAACTTTTACAAAATACTCAATAAAATATAAACCACATAACTTCCCTAATAAAGTGTACTCTCTTCATCCTTTGACATTAAAAGTAATATAAAACACAATTATCTCATTAAAACATTTACCCTGACTTACATTTATTTGTTTTGTTTGTTTGTTTTGTTGAATTTTGTTGACCGGTAAGCCCACTGGACCTAGAAGTCCCTTTTCAGGGGCGACCGGGTGAGAGGAGAGATACAGATGGTAAGCAATTGAAACTGAACCAGATTAAGCTGTTGGTGGTATATTGTAGTGAATGAGGGAAATTTGGCCAGGACACGGGGACATTCCCCTACTCTTTTTGATAAGTGCCATGGGATCTTTAACATCCACCTGAACTACCACCAGTCCAGGCAGATGGGACCTCGGTTTAATGTCTCATCCGAAAGACGGCACCTCAGAAGTGCAGCACCCTCTCAAGCTGCACTACAGTGTCAGTATTGGGATATTAACCCAAGTGCCAGGTGTGGAACTGAACCCACAACCCTCTGATCTCCCGGCCTCAGAGGCGAGCGCTACCTTATTATACCTATTTATTTGAGTTTTGGTAACCGGGTAAGTCCACTGAGACAATTACAGTCCCTTTTCAGGGATGACCCGGGTTGCACCAAACAATACAGAACTGTGTAATAAAACATAAAAGCAAATCAAGATAGCAAAATTGACATACAGCAGTAAAGGTATAAAAAATATTATACATAAATAAGACAAAGCATAATAAAGGTATAAAAACTTAAATAAAATCATAAATACAAGGCTTAGACAATTGAGACTACAGACCAGACCTAAAAGTTGAAAGATAAATTATGGGTACGGTGAGTGTGTCAGGCAGTGAGCAGGTAGTACTTGATAGAAAGGACAGAGGGTGGGGAAAGGGGCAAGGTTCAAAGGTTAGGTAGGAGAAAAAGAAAGGAATAGGGTGGAGTGAGAATAGATAAGGCATTAACAGAAGCAGGAGCATGATACAGAGGCTGAGAGAGAGGCATATAGATTAGATTGGAACTTGGGGAGAGGAACAGGACAGGATGGCGAGAGGAAGGGAGTTCCAGTCAGATACTGACGAAAAGAGAATGACTTGTGGGCAATAGCTAGACGAATTAGGCTTTATTAGAAGGGAGGGAGGCGGATCTGAGGTGCGTGGAGCTGGTCTTAGATGTATAGTCTTACTGAGGCAAGCAGGTGTGAATTTGTGGACAAGCTTAAACATGAAGCTCAGGAGGAATACCTCAATTTAAATTCATAAGGCAACAAACCCAGCGAGGAGAGGACATCACAATGGTGATAGCGGGTTAACCCCAAGACAAACCTTCCCACCCTATGGTAAGCCTGGGAGAGGCGAGACATGTTTGAGGAATTAGTTGAGAGCAGTAGAGGAGTACTATAAGTTGGGAGAGGAAGAAGGGATGTGATGAAGTGATCTTAAGGCAGGAGGCAGAGGTGGGGAAGGGACGGATCACGATAGAGGAGGTCTAGTTTCTTTTCACAGATTTAGTGATGTTGGAGACATGTGTATTAAGGGAGAGTGAGGAGTCCAAGGTGATGCCCAGGAATTTAAAGGAATGGACAGACTCAAGGGTATCACCATTGAGAGAGGTAATGCTAAGAGGAGAAAAGTACACGGGTAGGTGGGTAAATAGCATGCTTTTAGTTTTTTCGTATTAAGAACAAGGTGATTGTGCCTGAACCAGCCTTTAAAGGAAGCAAAGTCAGAAGCAAGTTCTCTATTAATCAAATCAATATCAGGAGAGGTGACAGATGATTGTATCATCCGCCTAGAGGTGTCAAGGAAACCCCTCCACAGAAGCTCAGTAAGTCATTAATGATTAGTAAGAACAACACTGGACCCAAAATGGAGCCCTGCAGCACACCATCAGTTATGGGTCTAAGATCAGAGATGGAACCAGCCCACTTGACTCTCTGAGAATGGCAAGACAAATAGCTTTGGACCCAGTGCAGTGCACTGGTATCCAGACCCAAGAACATGAAGCTGATGGAGCAGGAGACTGTGATTCACCAGGTCGAATTCTTTTTGTAAGGTCGATGAAGATGGCACCAGTTACAGAACCTTGGTCCATTGCCTGGAATATGTCTGTGGTCACTTTTATCAAGGCAGTAAGGATACTGTGATTCCTTCTGAAACCATGTTGATAAAGGGATGGTAGATTGTGATGTTCCAGGTAGTTCTGAAGGTAGTTGTATACTATTTGCTCTTGCATTTTAGCCAATGGTCAGAGGATGGATATGGGTCTAAAGTTTTCAACAATAGTATTGGGTCCCCCTTATGCACAGGAACTACCGCCACCTTCCATTTGTCTGGCACAGTGCTAGAGAGGAATGACTGGCTGAATAAGTCACAGACAGGGCGAACAAGGGCCAGAGCACCCAGTTTAAGAAATTTAGGTTCAAGGAGTCACGCCAGGACAGTTCTCTGCTTTTAAACTAGCTAGAAGCCTCTGGACCTCTTTGAGGGAGGCCAGTTTCAAATAGAAAACAGGTTGAGCCCTGAGGGTGCACAGGGGAATTGGGCAGAGGGGTAGAAGATGAGTTACAGAAGAGCGAGGTGTATTTGTGGAGATCAGTAAAGAAATCATTAAATCGGAAGTGATGAATCTGGGGTCTGCAAGGGTGGTGCTGTGTGGCAGCGATGGAGCTGGGACTTCCAGCAGCCTTCCTTTGACCAGAGAATTAACCTGTCTCCAGAACTCCTTAGGGCTGCAAAGATGCTCAGTTTGTAGAGATTTGTAATGGTGCTGTTTGGCTTTATGGAGGGAATTTTTGCACTTGTTTCTAAATTGACTATAGACTTGCCAGTCTGCAGGCAGTCCACTTTTTTACAGGTCCACCAAAGCCTTGTCACGATGGGACATAAGTATCCTAGTTTCCTTCGTGAGCCAATGAGCCTTGACACCCTTAGACCTACATTTTTTCAGAGGGACATGATCATCGACAATTTGAGTGAAGGTGGATATTAAGAAATCCGAGGCTTGATTTATACCAGGGAAATTCTTACTAAGGCGCCAGTCAGTGTTATTGATAGAGATATGAAGTTGCTAAAGTTGAACCTTGACATGTCCCGAACCAGGGAGATTTTGGGAGAGGGTTGGGACAATTATTTCTCCAAACACAGAAAGTACAGGAATGGTCACTTATATAGTCCTAGAGGACACCCATGGCTTTGATCTTCTGAGGGCAATTAGTGACCATTCAATCAAGCATTGTCGTTTTCCAGACTTGGTATTGATACATGTTGGATCCTGAATGAGCTGTGTTAGGTTGGAGTCAGTGAGTGATGTACACACTTTGTCAGCATCAAGGTGAAGTCAGTCTATATTGAAGTTGCCTCAGAATATAAGGTCATGGCGAGGGAGATTGGCTAGGGAAGTTAGGAAGGGGGATCTAGGGAAGCCTTATTGGGGGCAGATACACACACCCAATGGTAAGTTTCTTGACATTTCCGAGAGTTAAGGAAATTAATACTGATTCCACCGGGTTTGGGGGAGGAGAGCCAGTGTCGGGCACAGAGAGTTCAACAACGTCCAGATCAGACCGTGAGTAAATAAGAACACCTCCACCTCTTTCCCACCCTATCCTTTCTGAAACAGTTATAACCAGGTAGTGCCACCTCGTGCTGCTTAATAGCCCGGCTTGAGCCAAGATTCAGATATGCATAAATGCGGGGGTCATCTGTAAGGTCCAGGTCTCAAGTTCAGCCATTTTGGGCAGAAACTGCAAATATTCATACGTGCTACTCTTAGGCCTTTAGATGGGGTAGGGTAGTAGTAAGGGGTGTGGATAGGGGTAGAGCAAGGGGCCCAGGATTAGCTGAATGTCCCTGGCTCAGACCAGAAGGAGGAGAATGGATAAATGCACCCATGATGAGGTACAGGATGAAAACATTTCTAGGGCAGTTGTAACATTAGGTACACATAGACTTTTGTAAAGCCAGAGTCAAGAGGCAATGTCAGGCTTAGGAAGACAAGGGATGTATAACAGCGCACAAGGGAGTCCGGCCAGATGTGACATGGAGGGGAGGGTAACTGTTATAAGGAGGGTAACGATGGACACAGCAAAAACTGGTCAGCACAACAACAAAGAAGAAGGTAGGGACAGTGAGACTAGCCAACTTAGGCAACCCATGAGAGTGGCAAAATGGAGACAGCACAGGAGAATTGACAGAGGTATGGCAAGGGATTGATGAGCCACTAGGGTACAGAGAATGGGAATCTCCAGATATCAAAGGTAGAAGCCAAAGGGCGGGGGGGTTAAAAACAAAGAACAGCAGGGCTAAGGTAGAGTGGGTTGGCAAAGGAGCTGAACTAGGGTAAGGACAGTGGGTAGAGGTCAAATAACAGAAACTACAGAGCACAGGGGTAAGCAAAGGAGCAGATATAGAGGAAGGGATGGCAGGCAGAGAAAAACAGCGCTTCAATAGGTTCAGAGCTAAGTCAGACATGAGGAAGTAAAGGGAGACTAAGGGTAGGGAAAATGCTGTCAGTAGGTTAGAGCACAAGTAGGGAGTTCGCTGTCAGTAATTAGATGACTTCAGGACAGTTTAACAACAGTCAATGGAGAAGGACTGGGTGGAGTGAAATGTGTATTTAATAGAGGGCAGGGTAGGAGGCGGGTGGGTGGGACAAAATATTTAGAAGACCAGAATTGCAGGGAGAGAAAGGAGAGCGAGGAAAAGCCATAGAAGCCAGGAAACAGCAAAGCCCCATCAGAGGCAGAAGCCATAAGGCAGCAGCCAATAGGGTGTTAGCTGAGCAGCGCTATAGTAACAAATTGTATCAAGATTCCACACACATGGTTAAAGCAGCAGTGCAATGTAAAAAAAAAAAAATGCTTTTTCAACAGTTTATTCCCTGTGCTCTGCTAAGCATTTCCCTGGTACCCTTTCCTGCTGGCACTGTACTATCACTGAGTAATTTGTTCAGTTTTCCTTAGCTTTTATTTACATTTCTGCTACCGTCCTGTTGCACTGGAACCCCCTCTGCTGCCAACTGCACATGTGTATGACTGGCAGTACTACACGGGACATCAGGACGCTCAGCACAGGGTCCCACTGCAGTAACCAAAAGATGTGATGCGACAGAATGGGGAGTGCAGCTCAAATTTGGACAGTTGCTGTATTTATTGTAGCACTACAACAAATCAAGTAAATTGTAAACATGTAAAAAGTAAAGATAGCCTAAAAAAAAATATTTACAGATATGGAAACTGGAACTGATGAATCACTTCCTGATTATCCAGTACTGCTGCTTTAAAAGAGCAAGGTTTAATACAGTAATCATTTATATATATATATATATATATATATATATATATATATACATATATATATATATATATATACACACACACACACACACACACACACACATATATTCTATCTATATCTATATCTACATATTGTTTCCCATTTGTTTTCAAGGTATTGCATGAATAAACACTTTTCATATGTTTGAGTTCTGTCTGACCTTTGGTTTTCGACACCTATACTGTATTAGTAACTCACATTTCTCTGTTTCTTTTGGTGGTAATAGATTGTGTAGTTTGTGGTTAGGGTCATATTTCTTTAACCATGTCACTGGCCATTTTTTCTCTTCATTCCTCTAACCTTTTCAATTTGCACTTTTCAATAGCTCGGCATAACTAATATCTTTGCCATATATAGTCCTAAGTGCCCTTTGCTGTACTTTCTCAATTTCTTCCCTCTCTTTACAGTTAGTCCTCCGTACCACACTGCCCCATATTCTAACACTGCTCTCATGACAGTCATATAAAAAACAGACCAGATCACTCCAGTTAAGATAAGCAGCCATTATAACCACAGAATGTTTCAAGCTGGGAAGCATAGTAAGGCTTGAAAGACAGAGCAGTGTACTGTCATCCTTCCTAGGCACTGCAGGCAAGATATTAGGTCTATGCCAAGCAGCAAAGGTAGCATCCTTTAAGGCAGGATACATAGGTGGAACCACAATGAAGGCCCAGTATAAAAAACTCCATTAAATTTTTCTTATTGGAGTCCTCCTCCTCCACTTCAAATCCCATGACATTTGGATTTGTCTGAGTAAAGCCTGAAAAGAAGGATACTCAGGAGGAAATCTGGGGTATACACCACAGAGTCCTTGCAGCATGAGGAAAGGATAGAGCTGGAAGACAAACCCCTCATAGGGATCATTATTCCTTTCATCATCCTTCAAATCCTCCTCCATATTAAGGAGATCAGGACTGTATTCTACCCCGTCATCTGGAATGAAGAGCGGAAGCAATTCATGGAGCCAACAACACAAGAGGCAGCTGCGGTGGAGGAATGATAGGTGTACTTCTGGATACTGCTAATGATGGTAATGATGGGGAGGCCCAGTTGATGGGATAGTTACTGTCAGCAGGAGCAAGTGTAACAGGCTTCTAAATAGTTCAAGAGAATGCCATCACAATCTGAGAGTCAACGGCACCCTGTAAAGGTTGAGAGGTAGAATCAATGATGAGAGCTGCATACCAGCTATAATAGGTATGGCAGCTCTAGAACCAGAACTGCGACCTTGGTGTCTCATTAGTGGTTGTGAGGGCTGTAGATGTTAGCCAAGAGTGGACAAGACGGACATTCACCCTCCTTCAGTGGAGATCTCGACCTACTGGTGAAGCATGCACCTTATCCTAATGCTTATGGTGATGGCTGAAGGAGGAGAACCTGGATGATGATTTATTTTTGTCCTTGACCCACAATGACTGCGGTGGTGACAGTGTTGCTGAATGATGGGAGGTCTTTTCCTAAAGGCATTCAAACAAGAGGGAAAAGCTGGCTTGGAGCCCCAGCCTTGGCTTAAACTTTCATGGTCTTGATAGCAATGAAGATTTCTAGAGCTTTCTTTGGCTTCTCCTTGTGGCCTGATTTAATCCTTGGCAGATCTTGTAGGCCCTGACATTGTGGGCAGGCCCAAACAGCAAACACAAACCTCATGAGTGTCATTCTTGTAGAGCAGGTACAAAACCTAAATAAAGGAATTTTTGATGATGACACAGAAGGACATCATCAAAAACAGAAAAGCAGTGTTAGAAAAATAATAAAGTTGAAGAAAATGACAGCATTGTTTCTTTGCAGGTCCAATGAGTCGCCGACAGTGGAAAAAAGAACTAAAAGCAACAGGGCCACCACGATTATATAGTTGCTGACATTGCACGTCATTGTGGGCTGCCCCACCTACCAAAAGTTTCTGAGTGGTCCTGACGCCAACTGCTTACAGTTCTAAAGGTGTGGCCCAATGGAGGAGATATCCTTGATGAAGATCACAGAAATATAAAGATGATTGCAGAAAAAGGCCATTGGTCCATCTAGTCTACCTGTAATATGTCCGTAATGAGGAGGAGGCATCACAGTGAAACATCATGCATAATGTCTTGGGATGACACCGGAAGGGTTGGCAAAAGGAATCTAGATATCTCTGGCAGATTTTAGTGGCAGTGACTGCCATTAAAGCCATCACCAGGACGTGGCTGCAGCTCCCTCCCTCCCATAAGACTGGGGAACAGATCTTGGTCATGATCTACAGGATGGAGAAGATTATCTATTCCATATAACAATGTTCCGCAACAGATGGCAGAAATGGGCAGTGTATCAAATGGATAAGAAGGATGCCTTTGTTAGCTGAGGGATTAATGCATATTTAAATATACGACAGGATGGTATAGTATAGTACGGTATGGTGTAGTGCAGTGTATTATTGTACTTAAACTGCATGTTCCTGTGACCAGTTGTGGGTTCAATGTTCTGTTTATTTTTTCATGTTTTGTTTTCTTTATCACCCTCAGACTAGTTTTCTTTTGTACCACATTAATGCAGAGCAACTTGGGGTCAAAGAGGTCATTATTTCCGGTTGTGAGGGGCAAAGATTGCTGTCCCCAGCCTGAAAGACCTCCTTTTTCTGTCTGATGTACACTGTCTGATGCTGTACTTTCTTTTCCTTGTGTAAATGTGAAAATGTAATCTTAAGTATAAAAGAAAACATTCTAGCAACATAGCCCTTCAATAGTCAACTGCAAATTTAGCACACATAGCCAACTGTTGAGTAAGGACGTTGGTGCAGTCAACTCTAATTATAGGGCTATTTTTATATCTAGGCAACAAGTGTTATTTGGAGTCGGGGTTATAAGATATATTTATCCAAAACCTACTTCCTGAGAGGTCAAAACAATGTTATGTGGGGTTAGGATAACACAGCATGTCTCTTCAACATAACTACGCTGCCCAGTTTTGATTTAGCAAATTTAGAACTATTTTTAAGCTGAATTATAAAATAGGTAAGATAAACCAAGAAATATGGCTAGTTATATGTGATCACATGGCTGTGTGTTATTCCAGCACAAAAGTAAAGAAATGCTTACATTTCTAAAGTTCACTGCTCAGTTTAAACTTAAAATCATAGTAACAGAGCTTCTGGATGGCCAGTGGGTAGCATGTTGCACTCCATACTGGCGAACTGGGTTCGAGGAGTGAACTCACAGAGATGGTCCGACAGTATGGGGGTTGGAATGGGGAAGTGCTGCCAGGTGGCAATGCTCCCAGCTGGGGAAGGAAGAGTCAAGTTCCATTGCACTAATAACCCTGTGGTGGTAGGGAGCTTGCCTCCGTCAACAGGGCATGTTATGTGCCAGCATGGCCTTCTGGTGCAATGCCTGGTGCTGTGAGAATGGTGGGCAGGATCTGGGATACACAACCAGAAAACATTCTAGGTGCACTGACCATCATCGTAAGCTCACCAGGGCACTCGGTCTCCTCCATGTGGATCCCTGGTTGCCAACTTGATGGCATGGGGAGTGGTAGATGACACTGTGAGACTGGGAATGTCTGAGAAATGGCATATGTGGCAACAGGATAACAGGCCAGTCTAATGGCATAGAGGCTGCGCTACATCTTGCAGGGCCAGCGACCCGTTCAAACCCAAAGTTCAGCTTCTCACCGGACCAGAAGGCGGAGGACTGAGCAAATATCCAAATGAAAGTACAGTCCCACTACAAAGATAAAGACTCAAATGAGGCTGTATGTACAAGGCCCCAAACAGAACCTGAGGAAGCTCATGACAAGTGAAGTGCCAGGGCTTCTGTGGACAACTGGTCCCCTTGCCTATTTGGGATCATTTAGCCACTATATTCTTGGACTTTCCTTGTGTACAAGGATTCTGGATATCATTGGACATACATTCCTGGCCAATTGAAATTGCTTGAGTCCTTGCTTTTGAATTGCATCTGCCTGCACTTGTATACACTTCACAATTTGGTGAGTAAAGCATGTTTTGAAATCACAGAATCGTGTACTTGCAGCTTTGTGTCCTTATCTTTGTAGTGGAAGTACATTTACTTTTGGATGTCGTTGCTCTGTTTGGGGTAGCTCCACTGTAAAACACGCCAGCAGTACACTACCCTTGCCCTGAGCACATCTGAACTGTGCAAATATGGTGGACTTAGCATGCAAGAGAATGATCTCTTCCTCTGGGGAAAGGGGGGGCTCTAGGTCTCGCTGCTCTAGTGCAACCTGGGTGACCATAGGATGGGTGGTGGTACAGACATCTGCAGCTGCAGTCTGGGTTGCCTGATAGAGGTTTTGTACCAGCACATCCTCCATGTGTGTGCCTAGGACTCTCTTTAGCTAGCGCATGCAGGAAAAATAGCTCCTCAGGAAGAAGACTGCCACTCATCTGGTTCCATGCCATGGCAAGCTGGCAGGTAAGTACTTTGTTGCCTTCCCACTACAGCTCCACCACAAGGGGTGTAACTGTAGGGACCAAGCTGGTGATGGAGCCAATAGAGATGGGCAAGGTAGCCGCCAACAGAGCTGGAAGGCAGGGTCTAGGATAAAAGGCTAATAAAAACAAACAAACAAACAAACAGGGCACGATTTTATAATCACAATTGTGGGATTACAGCATATATTGGTACCTATAGCACTCAGCTTTACCTCATACCTTACTTCCAGAGGTGTGCTTCTATCCCAGAATAACACACACCCTGTCATGCTTTATTGCATTAGACACTCCAGAGTTTGCAGAGTGCGCCTCACTAAGCACCCCTGGTGACTGAAAGGGACTCATGCCTCCCACAAGGGGGTATTTAACAATTTAACCCAACCCATACGACATGGAGTGCTTTGCAACTGTTGTAAAATGTCCGATTTAAAAAATTATTGTCAAACTATTCCATTATGCAGAAAGAGTAGCCAGGTTCCCAGCTATTAATTCATCCCTTCCAAATGTTTATTAGTCAGTTAACACTCCATGTTATTTCATAGTACAATCACATTTGGCAGTTGGAAAAACTGAGAATTCTTCCAACATTCGCATCACTCACCCATCCTGTGGAGTCTAGCATTTTCAGATCTAATGGATCTCCAATGAGACGGTCCTCAGGGCGTAATTATGCTAGGTTGCCAGCATGTGCAATAAAGGGCTCTCAGGGAGCAGACGAAGTTCATGCATGATTGGCTGGAACACATTTTTATCCATAGGCACAACTCCCCAAATATCGAGTCCTTCTTCCGTAAGGGTGCCAGTCTGAGAGAGAAAAAATCACCATCCGTGAAATAGCTCATTCAGCAAATGTATTACACTGGATTATGAAATGGGTACATAAAATCCAGAAACCCAACTGTCAGAAGATCTCAAACCGCAGTGCCAATATCCCAGCACAACATCAATGGAAAAAGATCTGTGACCTCACTGACCTGTTTACATTAGTAAGCACAGCTGTATCAATACACCTCAATTCACTTACTTGCATTTAAAGAAATCCTGCCTCTGTCAACTGCTCTACAAACAAGGCTCAATAGGACTTTTCCTTCTTTTCATTTTTCTTTTACCTATCTTTCTAATTTTTATTTATGTAAATACATTTTTATACAAAATATTTCTTTACTGCTCTAATGGATCCATTACATAAATCTCAATAAGCACTTAAGGGTGGGCTTTGTGCTAAGATAACAGCACTCCTCAGGTGGTGGAAGCACTCGACATTTGGCCTCGTACCTCACCCACCTAAGGTGTGCCATTATTCCAACACAAAGCACACCCTGTCATGCCATACTGCTGAAATCATAGAAGCTGTAGAACACAAGTTTGGTCCAAGGGTCTGGCAGATTTTATTGGAAGTGTTGTGTGCTGGGTTCAAACAGGGGCAGGCAGTATAGTACAGTGGTTTATGGCTCTGAGCTGCAAACCTGGAGACCTGGGTTTGAATCCCACAGCCCCACTTGCATACTGTGTGACCCTGAGCAAGTCACTTAACTTCCCTGTGCTCCCTGGTCACACCTGGAAACAAGCTTCGACAGTATGCCTCTCTCCTGGTTAAACAATTTCCCCTTCTCTTCTAGCGTGGACTTTGCAAGCTGGAAATCAGGAAGCCAGCTAGGAGGACTGCTGTTAATGGCAGAGCATCACAGCCTGAGGGAGGACTGGCAATGCAGTCTACTACCACAGCAACCCTAGGCAGGTGGACCAGGGAGCTTGCTACGCCATCACAGGCGTGTTGTGTGCATGCCAGTAGGGAAGGAGTACGCATGGCCCTGCAGTTAGGAGGTCAAGAAGGCACACATGGAAGAAACTACAGGGAAAATGACTGCCACTGGGATGACTACCTCGTACATTTAGGCCCTGTGTCCATCGTCACTCCAATGCCATACTGTATCCTGGCATGAGGCGTCTCTCTTGTGGCCCTGCAGGGGAGACAAGCAAGGAGGACTTCTGAAGGTGAGGGGCATGGGAGGAGAGTGGTACTGGCAGCATCAGCTGTGCCCACTGCTGCAATTTATCTGATCCTGACCATAAGAGATTACAAGAAATGATAAGCTTTCATCTCCCACGGCACAGTCCCTCACTGAAATTAGACACACTGAACACCACAATACTATCTGAATGGAGATGACAATTTGGGGCACAGGATCAATCAGATGAACACTTAGATAAAGGGAACAGCAAGTAAGAAAATTGGCGAACATGGTGTTATTATTTGTTGGGGCCTTCTGACCACTCTATATTTGTGGCACTCTTGGGGCGTGGACTTGTAACCATGGAACCCCTGGATATTGGAAGTAGGACGAATATGGAAGAGGTGGTTTTCTTGTTAAATCTTGCTTTAATTTGGCAATGTTCCATAGCCTACTTGGAGAGGTATGCTCCAGCTCTCTCTCACCCTGTCTTCTGAGGCTGGCGGAGGTGGGCTTAAACACAACCCAGTTCTGTGATGGCCAGTGGATCAAGTAAATTCTTGACAAGCAAGCCCAGAATGGACTACAGTGGCAGGAGTTCTACTGATATGTGCAAGTCTGCCACTATACTGAATCTCAATCCCCAGACACTAGGGCCCCTGTAAGGCTTCCGCACTGCTTATGTTGCTGGTAGCCCAGGCCACTTCCTAAATTACAAGGCATCTCATCTCCCTTATCTATAGGGCACTTGAAGTACACAAACACATTCCATGCAGTATCTTGCCCAAGAATGGGGTGCGGAAATTGGACGAGATATAGATCTCAAAGTCAGGGCACTCTCCTCTTAGAGCTTGAGCAGAACCCTCTCTATTAGAGGAATAGTGGGAAATCTTGAATAAAATTTCCCTTTTCGAGAGAGGGACAATGGGTCTCTCCAAAAAACTTCAGGTCCTAGAGTGAGCAAGCAGAAAATGGCAGTTTTGCATTGTGTGGGGAGGCAAAAGGTCCAACTCCAGATGACCCAATTTTGCGAAGAGGTTGTTTACCATGGAGGACCGTAGTTTCCATTCATGAATTATCAACTGTGACCTGCTTAGCCTGTCTGCTAAGACATTTAGGAGAACTAGGATATACACAGCTAATAGCTGGAGGCTGTGAGACTGAGCCCAGTACATAGAAACACTGAAACATAGAAATTGATGGAAGATAAGCACAGCTAGGCCCATCTAGTCTGCCCATTTTCCCTGCCTACTGTAAAGCCACAGACCCTACTTGAACTCCGGCTTTACCTCCTCGTTCCTATTGCTGGGGTTCCCTATGCCTATCCCATGCTTGAATCCCCCAACTGTGTTTGCCCCCACCACCTCCGCTGGGAGTACCATACTCTAATTTCTTCCCTGCATAGGGATAGGAGTGCAACCTTGTTTGTTGATGTAATGCATTACACTGACACTGTCCATTTGTATTAGCAGAGGACTGTGGCAGAGATGATTCCTGAAATGCCTGGAGACTGCAAGACAGCTCTCATTTCCAAGACATTTATATGCAGCTTGGCCTTCACCTTGGTCCATGACCCCTGTGTCTGATAAGGGCTGAGATGAGCACCCCAGTAGGAGCCTGAGGCATATGTAGTGAGGATCTGTACAAGAGGTGGTACAAAGAATGGAATGCCCTTCAATAGGTTTCGTGATCCATCCACCATAACAATGCTCTACGAAGAGCAGCTGTGACAAAATTATTTGGTCCAGCTCATCCACCAACTAATCCCACTGGACCCCAAGTGTTCACTGAGGGATCCTCATATAAAGGTATGCCAGTGACACAGTCACTGTGGCCACAGCCATGAGACCCAGGAGACATAACATTGTTCTCACAGAGACATAGTGGCTCCTGTATACAAAATGCACCTGTGCAATCAGATTGTCTGCCCTGTCCTGTGGCAGGAGATCACATCCTTCTCCGTTTCCAAGACTGCCCAAAGTATTGCAGGTTTTAGCAGGGAGTCATGGACTTTGGCACATTCACTGCTGACCCCCAAGTCATCGAACAACTGATGTGTCCGAGACATAATATGTAGCAGATCTTCCAGAAGCAAGCCTTTAGGAGCCAATTGTCCAGGTAAGGAACACCTACAGGCCTTCCGAGAAGGCTGCTGCAACTACTACCAAGCATTTGGTAAAGACCCATGGCACAAAGGACAAGCCAAGGGCAATACTCTAAACTGATAGTGTTCTCCTCCAGCATAAAGCAGAGGTATTGTCTGTGGGATTTCCTGATCTTTACATGAAAGTCTGAGTCCGTCATGTCCAGAGTACAGAGCCAGTCCCCTGTTTGCAGAAGGGGTATCAGAGCTTGCAGGGATACTATGCAAGACTTCTTATATTCAATGTACAGTTGAGATTTATGAGATCCAACACAGGATCGGTTCCCTTGTCCATTTTGGGACCAGGAAGTATCTGAAATAGAACCCTTTATCTCCTGAGCAGGAATAGGTTCTGTGGTACAATTTTGGAATAAAGACTGAACTTCTTCCTTCAGAAGGACAAATGGCCTGAGAATAAATGGAAGGAGATGGAGAATGATCTGAAGGGTTTGTAACAGCTCCAGAGCATGCCCCTTGCAATTGTCTCCAGAACCCACTTGTCCATAGTGATCTCCTACCATTGTTTCAGATGCAGGAGATCCTGCCCCACACTTATCCCTGGAGATAACAGTGGAGATGGGGGAGAGACAAAAGGCAGTAAGGTGGAACCAGTGGCAGCAGTGCCACTGGAATGGATTCCTTTGGGGCTTTGTATGGGCACCAGAGGAAAGGGGCCCCGGAGTGGGACACCTCCTCTACCACAGCCTTGCTGACAGTGAGCCACGACTACCTCAGGCAGCAGACAGATGAAAGGCCCAGACCATGACCTCTAGCAGGTGTGCAATATAGGGACTTTACAGAAACAAAGACTTTGATGGCACATAAGGACCGCTTGGCCACCCAGTCTGCCCATTTCCCCACCTACTGGATAAGCTGCAGATTCTAGTTGACCAACAGCCTACTCCTCCTACCCTACTAGAATTGCCTTATGTTTGTCCCATGGATTCTTGAATTCCCCACTCTTTTTGACCCCATGACCTCTTCAGAAAGGCAATTCCATGCATCCACCACCCTCTCCTGTGAAAAAATACCTCTAGTTGCCCCAGGCGTTCCCCCCATATCTTCAAATTGTGCTCCCTTGTTCTTGCACATCTCTTTTCTGAAAGATGTTACCCTCTTGGACTTTGTTGATTCCTTGAGGTACTTGAAGGTTTCTATTATGTCCCCCCTCTCCCTCCTTTCCTTGAGGGTACACATATTAAGCTCTCTTTGTATGGCTTCAGGTGCAAACCCTGCACCATTTTAGTTGCCCTCCTCAAGACTGCCTCCATCCTGTCTATGTCCTCGCAGAGATGGGATCTCAGAACTGCTCCAGTACTCCAGATGGGGTTTCACCAACTGTCTGTACAGAGGATAACAACTTCCTGTTTTCTACTGGTGATGCTTCTCCCTATGCAACCCCGTATCCCCCAGCCTTCCTTACTACCTTCTCACATTGCTTGCCTACTTTAGCTCATCTGATATAACTACCCCATGTCCCTTTCCATTTCTGTTGTCGTTAGTACTCCCCCACTGTGTACTCTTCCCTGGGTTTTGTTTCCCAGGTGCATTACTTGCACTGACTCTAAGCTGCCATACATTTGACCATTCCTCCAACCTTGCCAAGTCCCTTCTCATCCTTTCCATCCCCCCATTGTGCATCAACCCTGTTGCAGATCTTTGTGTCATCTGCAAAGAGGCATACTTTTCCTTCTAGTCCCTCCGTAATGTCACTTATAAAGACATTAAAAGGACCGGACTCAGTACAGAACCTTGCAGTACCCTGCTTGTGTTCCCCCTTTCTTGAGTGTGGACTCAGTTTACTATTACCCTCTGTGTCCTGTTGTCCAGCAAATGTTTTACTCGGACTCGACCCTGGGACCCACTCCCAGGCTGGTTAATTGCATATTAATCTTTTGTGTGGAACTGTGTCAAATGCCTTGCTAAAGTCTAAGAGGCCATGTCCACAGCCCCTCCCTGGTCTACTAGTTTGGTCACCCAGTCAAAGAAATCTATTAGATTAGTCTAACATGACCTTCCTGCTGTGAATCCATGCTGCCTTGGGTCCTGTGCCCCCGGCCTCTAGGTACTCAACAATTCTTTCTTTCAGTGATTCCATCATTTTCCTTACCATTGAGGTCAAACTAACAGGTCTGCAGTTTCCTGCCTCTGCTTTGCTCCCATTTTTGTGTGGGGAATCACATCCGTCCTCCACCAGTGCTCAGGTACCACACCATCCTCCCATGATTTGTTAAAAGGGTAGTCAGTGGTGTCACTAGTTCTCCCTTAGTTCTTTTAGAATTCTGGGTAAAACCCATCAGGGCCCATTGCTTTGTCCACCTTCAGTTTTAGGAGTTCTTTCAGAACTCTTTCTTCTGTGAATGGACTGGTATCGACCCCCTATCAGAGTGCTTCTACTGAGTTGGATTAGGTACCTCCCCTCCTCTTCTATTGTGAATACTGCGTAGTCAAATTCGTTCAGTATCCCTGCTTTTCATTGTTACCCTCTGCCCACCTACCCTCCCTTTATTAAGCCTCACTATCCACTCCCTTGATCTTTCTTCACTCCCTAATGTACCTATAAAAGTTTTATCCCCTTCTTAACTGAGTTGGCTATATTTTCCTTAGTTTGGGCCTTTGCTATTCTGACTGCCATTCCTGCTTCCTTCTGATTTAACTGGTACAGTCTCTGTCCTGCTCCTTCTGTGTTTCCTTATATTTCCTGAATGCTATCTTTTTCTCCCTAACCTTCCCGCCACCTCTTTTGAGAACCATGGTGTTTTCCTTCGTTTTGATTTTTATTTGCTTCACACAAAGGCTTGTTGGCTCTGTGATGGCAGTTTTGATGTTTCCTGATTGTTCCTCCACCCCTCCTTCTTGCCCATTTGCTAGTGCTTTTCTGAGACACTCTCGTTTTGACCCTCACTTCTGTATGGCTTGACTCTCCGGCTGTTTATCATGAACCACACTGTTTGATGGTCACTTGTTCCCAGATGGCTACCCACTTATAAATTTGAGATCCTCTCTGTCCCTATTTGAGAGTACCAGGTCTGAGATTGCTCCCTCCCAAGTGGGTTCCAACACTAGCTGTTTGAGGCATGCCCCTGTAGTGCATCGAGAATTACCCTGCTCTTGGATGTGGCTGCAGCAAGGTGCTCAGTTAACATCTGGCATATTCAGGTCCCCATCAACAATATCTCCATTTTCTGCCATCCTAAGGATGCCTTCTATCATTTTCTTGTCCATTTCCTCTGGATGTTCTATCCTCTGTCCCCTCTGCCAACCCCCAGCAGCCCAGGTTTGTTCCCGAACCGGGTGCCCGGCATGGTGCAGTATAGCGACCAGCGCCTCAACCTCCAGCGCCACCGGGCGGCCTTCCACCTGATTTTCTCCCCACTGGGTAGCACAGGACGTGCAATGAGCACAGCCTGCATGCTCCACCTCCATGGAGACACCCCGGTGCTCAAAATGCATGCCCTCCCACTTAACAGCATGTTAGCTCATGCTGCCATCAGGCTACTCCTAGATGGTAGTCAAGTGGCAAGACATGGAAACCCTCCTCCCTGAGGGAGAAAGCTGCCCTATGGATGCTCAATCCTCCCTCTCTGTGGCCGACCCCCAAATGACCCAAGTCTGTTTCCGAACCTATGTCACTGGCATGGGATGAGGTAAGGCTCACAGTTCCTCAGCTGTAGGCAACACCAGGCCGGCTCCTTGTGTTGTATTTAATTTACAATCCCCCTCTTTCCTAGGGTGCTCCCACTTCCCTTGGCTCAATGCAGCCACTGCTGGCCTGTGTGCCACAGTGCACTCTGGACATCGTGAGCTCCCGGCACACTGTGAAGGGCCACTGCAGCACCAGATGTTGGCGTACACCTCCTTGGTCCAGTTCATGCTGACCTCAGCAGCACTCCCAAGCCCAGTACAGCACCGATCCAGCACCCCAGACCAGCTGTCCAGACCCAGGGCACAGACATGGAAGTGCATCATGCTACACAGGGCCACTGGGTAGCCCACATTTTCCTTGCTACTTGCCCCCCTTCAAGCTGGCTTGGCTTCATTTCTAACCCTAGACCACCATCTAACTCTGTCACCCTTATCTGTGGCTCACCCCCATGAACACCTTTGTTCTGCCATTCAGGTGACAGACATCCCCTTGGTTTGCCTGCCTAGGGGGTGTAGAGGGGAGCCAGGGTTCCCTTCAAAACAACAGTCGTCGGTGGGAAGGCTGTGCTGAGCCTGAATGTACAGGGTTGATCATCCTGCTGAGCCCAGTTGTTTCCTGTGTTTCTTCTATCCTCACACACATTAGGCGCTTGAGGGGTCAGTGGTAAGTGACTGTTACTGCCAATAGCAGATGTCCTCCCTCCCTACCAGGCCTCGCTTCCCTATCACCTGTGGTCACCCAGATGTCAGCACAGTGATGGGCAGTGACTCTTCTTCCTCGGGAAGAGCATCCTCTGAGAAATGTAATCCCCTCCACCTTCCAGCCCTCTGACTCAGGCTCATTCACATATCTGGGCCATCTCGTCACGAGCAGCAGCCTTGTCGCTGTGCCAAAGACCAGCCAGAATAAGATTTCCAACATTATAACCAGGGCCCCTAGAATTCTCTGACTGCAATTTTCGCAGGAACTTGCAATCTACCCATCAGAACTTCTGCATGAAATTCACCAATTCACTCTTCTTGGTGATTTTTATTAATATTTCTGTTTATACATAGAATCTGGTTCCTTCCCTCTTTATATCCAGAACCAATATGCTCAGAATGTGATGTTATCATTGCTATAACATCATACATTAGCTAATGAAATGGGCTGCATTCTGCAACAGAAATGAAAAGTCACTTATCTACCAGAGCTCCACTGCCTGAGACAGTGGCACAGCACATCACGCATGGTGATATTTGCTCAACCTGCACTACAACTTAATACAATTTTCAGTCTTACATTATTGCACTAGGGTCAACTTAACCAAACCTTGTCAATAGCACAGACCTGTTAAGTCCATACCTCACTTTGTACAAACCTATTTGTGCCTTTAAGGTATAGAGATGCTATCTGAAATGAATAACTGGTAAAATGAATTTAACTGTCTAAATTTTTAAGAAAAAATAAAGTAATTATGCCCAGAAAAGTGAAATATAATGATGTGTAGACCTGTTGAAAGAACAGAACTGTTAAATAAATAATTGCACTGTACGCATTTTTGCCAGGGTTATTGATTACATATTGTCATTGGTTGATAGAATCACCTAAAAGTTATTGAGAAATGGTGTGTGCAGGGACAGCTGTTGGGCTAGAGGGTAGCATGCTGTGTTTCTGTGCTGTCAGCTCAGGTTCAGAGACTAGCTCTAGGAGCTGGCTGGGCAGCACAAGTTGAGTGGAACACATCACTGCTCAGAGCCTGGGAAGGTATGGTGCAGTGTTCTGTCACATGGTGGACACACTGTGATGAGCCGGAGAGCTGTATCTCACAATTGGTCCTCATGCATGTCATGGCCTGATGGTGTTACGCAGTGTGTCAGGAAAGCAGGTTGACATGAAAAATGAAAATTACGTACCTACCGTAATTCTTGATCTTCTCTTATCTTCACCATTCATCATTCATTACTGCTTGGGTTAGTGCGGGCGTGCACCCTTCACAGGGAGTTGTTTTTTTTGAAGTCGGCTCCAGCGGCACTGCCCTCGGCGCGATGTACTGCGTCATGCGGCGGCCGTTAGGTGCCATGAACTCCTCCTCTATCTCAGTTCTGGTAGCGGAGGCGAAAATAAAGGGTAAGAAAAAGGAGCGAGGCAAGAGAGCCAAGGGATAGAAAAGGAAAGGATATAAACTGAAAAGGAATAAGCGGTAGAGAATAGACAGAGGAGAGATTCCTACCTAAGGGCCCGGGGCCTCCTTTCAAGGCGGCTCAGGGAGGAACAGAGAAGGAAGGGAAAGTAGAAGAAGAAGAAAAAAGAGGCATGTTGAGAGGAGAACAGTGCCCATCGAGCATTGGATGAGAGGCTTACAGGCTCGAGACTAACAGGGAGCAAGAATCCCAGTTGCTAGGACTGAGAGGAGGTTCAACCAAACCACCTGAACAGATTCAAATGATAGCAACATCTCTGAACTCTCAACATGCCAAGTCCCTACATCCTAGCTGAGGCTCTTAGACTGCCGGGCAGAACCTGTTCGGGAAGAGGCCCACCCAGGAAGGGACTAAGTCCCTTAGCACCTTGTTAAGTGCTAACACAGCAGTGTATGGGAAAGACTATGCCTTCACGAAGGCAGTTTGTATGAATGATAGAGTGGAACTCAATCAGACTCCCTAAGGCAAGGCAAGCAGGCGTTCAGAGCTGGCAAGTTCAATCAGCAGCTAGAAGAGCTCAAAATAATACCTGCCAGGAGGATTCTAGACTTTGCCGAGGCCAAGTCAGAGCATGGCCTCTAGGCTGTGAAACTGCATAACCTGAAGAAGGTATTTAGGAATGCACCTAAGGGTGGTCAGAAAGAGTTCCCTCAGAATTTAGATAAAAGTACACCATGTTAGTTCCTCTTTATCTTAAGGAAAAAGGAGACCATTCATTAAGAATGGAAAACAAAAAAATTTTTTTTTTGGCATAAAGGCCAAGGAAGGAAGAGGAGCGAGATGGGAGGAGGCATACAGAAGGAGGCCACTGAGGGAAGGTGGGTGGGTATCAGTAATGAATGGTGAAGATACAGAGAAGATCAAGAATTATGGTGAGGTACGTAATTTTCATATCTTCCCTTGTCAATCTTCACCACTCATTACTACAGGTAATATCAAGCCCCCAAAAAAGGGAGTAGAACCCTGAGGCAACAAGACCCCAGCCTCCTGCTGGTGAGAAACAGAAGGGAAAGACCCTGGGCTAATCCAGAAAAAGCCTATGTGGGAGAAGAGCTAGGAGAGTGTCCCGAGGGCGGGGAGGCAGGAGGAAGCCCCTGCAGAAGTCTCCTAGCTCTGGAGGAAAAGAGCGGAGGTCCCCAGGCGGGGCGAATCACCCTACGCCGTGCCAGGGTGACAACCTTGATAGGCGAAGCCATGCCATCCGCCTAATGCAGATCGCTGTCCCAAAGCCTGGAAGCCACCTCATTGGCATCATAAGATGCCCTTGCTAGTGTCTTGCCAGCTCCAGGCCTATAGCGGAGAGGCAATAGCCTGTCTGGTTTGCTCCGTATCAGGCATTGATGCTAAGAGCTGAGAGAGCATCGACCACAGATGCCTACTGTAGGCAGCATGGTGAGCCTGATGTGGCGCAATGCAAGCCATCGCCTACGAGAGGAAGAATACTCTTACGCCCCACGGTCGGGTGTAGGAATCCAAATCCGGTGGATGGTGCATGCCAGCGGTGCCAGAAGAGTCTCTAGGTATACCAAACCCGAGGGCGGGTTGGGAAGGGTACCCAGGGATTCGAAGGCACAATACTGCCGACAGTCTGCCGGGGCTGGAGAAGGGCGGCTGGCAACTGCGGGAACGGATAGACGCCTCCTGGAAGGGATAGGCCAGGAAGGTACCACCAGGTGCTGGGCACTGAATTCTCCAAGGAATTCCCGTCTCCCGTTTGGTATTGTCTAAGCCCTTCGTAGGAGATGAAGATCCTCACCATCCTCGAAAGGAATCGCTGATATTCAGTGAAATCAGCATCGGAGGAGATATGAGCAAGGGTTCCTCTCCCTCAGAGGAGGAGGCGAGGATGATGGAGAGCTCGAGTGTCCAGAAGATTCCTGTGGCAGTGGGAGAGGTGAAAGACCCACTCATTCATATACCTAACATATGAGGGGTAGGCCGCTGCAGGAACCTCTGAACTGCTCCCAGGATACGGACCCATGGGACCCGACATGGCCTGGAAGAGCGGGGGTGGCTGCAGAGGTACTGGAGATGGGCGCCTACGAAGAGGCAACTGACCTCTGCTAGGGCTCTGAAATCCAGAGAATGGAGCCCGAGCTGGCGGGATTCTGGACAACAGACCAGGTCGCAAAATGGAACCCTGGGGATCGAAACCTGGAAGAGCCCAGGAGGATCCTCCCTGTGACAAACCTGGGACTGTATGGATCCAGAAGGGCAGTCATAGCACACCACGGGAGGACCCGAGGGCCCAAGAGGGAAAAGTAGGGCTCAGCGCTTCGGCTCCTAGCCACCCACAGGGGTGGCGCAGGGTGCGTGATGACCGTCCCCGCCCCTCGACCCCTCGGACTCGAGGCACCCCTCCTCCTTGACTCAGCGTTCTCCACCCGAGTGGTAACAGCACCGGAAGGAGTAGCTGTCACGAGGCCCCAGGAGGAGAGCCCCCTTCATCCCCACCCCCCGCCCCCGGGACCCAGGGCCACCCCTAGCCGAGGGCCCTCAGGGAGGGGCGAGGTGGGGACAGCGGGAGGGAGCCGCTGTGCCGCCCTAGCACCACGTGCCACGGGGACCCGACTCCAGAAGTCAGGGTGCCAGGATAGGTCACGTCCAAGTCGCCGACCTCCGAAGAGGAAGAGACCAGCTGAACCTCGATGCTGGCAACCCGGGGTCCCCGGAGAAAGCAGGCGCCCGCAGGCAGGCGTCGGTGCCAGAGGCAGCGCGGGGCGACCCTGGCCCACCCGCCACGCTGAGCCTGGCCCGGCTCCCCTGGGGTGTCAGTTAGGCCCCGGCACCGCCCCGGCGTCAGGGCAATCCGGCGCCACCAGCAGCGCCGTCTCGATCACCAGGCGCGCGCAAGTGCCGGCGGGATCTGAAAACAGCGCTGGAGGGCAGCGTCCAGGGTCCCCGGTGCGGGCCCAGCAGGCACGGGCCTTGACACTGGAGTCTGCACCTCCGAGGAGGTGACTGCCAAGGTGGTGTCCCGTCGCAGGCCCGGGAGGGACCTGACGTTCCTCCGACACCCGAGGAAAGCTTCCTCTTCGACAAGAGAAGAAAGCCTCCTCCTCCACCGGACCGTATAGGCCCGGGAGGACCCGGAGGAAGGGCCTAGAGACCTTACCTGGGAATCCCTGGAAGGCGCCCGTCCCGAAGTTCGATGGGGCCTTGCGGGCAGGCAGCGTGGACTTGAGGGACACGGCGGTCCATGGAGAAACAGGCGTCGCACACATCCATGTCGTGGTTGGGTCCCAGGCAGCGGAGACAGACATCATGCCGGTCCGAGATGGAGAAATGCGGCCCAGGAACACGGCGCATGGGGAGCACGGCCCGCGCCCGACTTCGCCTTGCTCCCGAACCTGACATGATCACGAACTAAACAGCAATAAAGCACTCAAGCGCCATTGATAGAAAAATAAGAATGGTCTTACTGGTATCACAGTGAAGCGAGACACTGAGGAAAAAGCGAGAGTCTTGAAAAATTACGAGGAACCGTTAAACTATTTTGCTACTGCGCAGCGGAGTGCAGCCTCGACGTGGGAGAACAGAACTGAGATAGAGGAGGTCTGCGGCACCTAACAGCCGCCCCTCGCGCATGGCGCTGTCGTGGAGTGCTCGAGGGCGGCGCCTGCTGGAGCCGACTTCAAAAAAAAAAACTCCCATAGCGGTGCGCATCTCCGCCATAACCCAAGTAACAATGAATGGTGAAGATTGACAAGGGAAGACTGAGTTTTGCAATTACTCCTCTATTCCATTTCCATGAGACCTGTATGAATGAGGATGCAAGTTCATGGAAATGAAAAAAAATATATATATATATATATATATATATACACACACACACACACACACACACACACACACACACACACACACACACACACACGTATACATACACAGTATCTCTGTCTCATCACACACACATACATATTGTATGTATGTTACAGATTGCATATAAATATATAAGTGATACACAGTGAGAACCTCATGAGTGGTGTAGAAAGCACATACAAATATATAAGTGATAGACAGTGGAAACCTCATTAGTGGGATAGATAACATACATATAGAAATACCTTATTCATCACATAAGATCCCATCTGCATATGTCATTTATGCAACAGGATAGGACCTTAAGGGAGAGACATTTATTTTGCTTTTTAGGCATAAAATTATTTTATAAGTCTGTTATTTTTGAACTAGTGTTACTGTGCTTTCCACCATCCTGACTGCTATAACCACTGCCATGAAAGTGAAGTCAGGATGACAAGCTGACACTGTGACTGGTAGTTTGTTAGTGCCGTAGAACTTCCATAGAAATTACAAACCATCACTGAGAAGTTCCCAAGCGGCAAATGGTAGTCTTGCCTACAGAACTTGGTCCCACTGTGCCGCAGAAAAGTAGGGGCCCTGATTATAACAGTAACAGTCAGCTTTGCAACCTAACAAGAACAAAAACATCTGTGGTTCAGCTCCCAGTGGGTGAGACCCTTCAGGAGCCACGTGGTGACGCAGGGAGGAGTGTGAATGGGATGAAGACAGCAATGAAAAACTGAACCTCCACTACCGGCAGAATGACAGTCACTGACAAACCTGGACTCTCCTTCATTTATCTCCACCGTGCGACAGAGAAAGGGCGGTTGAGGGAGTTGGATGGTAGCCAGTGAAGACCACCTGAAAGAGCATGGCAGAAGCTAGCAGAGGGAGAAATGCAATTTGTGAAAATAATTGATTTACATATCCCCTCAAAAACCTAGAAGGTTTGAAGCAGTAACATTGTGCTTGACAACAACTTGTTTTACCCCAAAAGTTATCGTCCTAGTTTCAGTTTGTAGGTTTCTTCGCTTTTTTACTCTATGGCAACATAAAATGAAGGCAGTGGTCACATTTCAAAAACACTGACCCATCGCATGCAGACCATTTGTCAATACATAATCTGGCTACTAACAGTAATAAATATGCTTTGAATTGACTGCAACCTATTTGATCTCACCTTATCAAAACAGACCAGCTTAATTTTGCCACAGATGTTAATGTGGAGGGCTGATGCAGAATATCCTTGTTTCTTCAGTCTTCTCAGTAGATGGTCCCAACAGTCATAGCAGCCGGGAGAGCAGGAGGTACGATAATGGTGATAAGGTCCAAGGCCCTAATTACTACTTGTGATGCTGGAACCTGTTGGAAGTAGCCATGACTATGTCAGAAAACACAGTGCTTTTTCATGCAATGTTACTCTTCAGCCCAAAACTATATTACTTATTTTATTTTTATTTATTTATTGAAATGTTTCACCAGGAAGGCACATTGAGCAACAATCTGCTTGTCTCCCAGTATGATCTGGGGAGGGAGCAATGGGGGAGTGAAATAATACATACATGCATATACTCACTAACTTCGATACAAGTTACACAAATCAACTTTGTGATATTTTGCAAGGACATTGAATGTACAGAAATTTCTACATTAAAATACAGTCATATGATCAATACAGTGCTAGTTACATTAAGGAGAAGGGATAGAGCAGGAATTTGCATGCTCCCACTAAATACAAACATTCAAGATACATAGGACCACATTGCAAACATTTGCAAGACATGTGAATGTACGGAGATTGTTACATTGATATTAGATACAATGCACATTCAGTGTTTGTTAAATTTGGTCACAATTGCTAGAGTAGGGATTAGTAAAGAATGGGGGCGGAGATTGTGCAGTATAATAAATTTAATTTAAGAGTAAGGGCATAGGAGCAAGTAGAGGTAGGGAAGGGTAGTAGAGACACGGACAAAGGAGGGAAGGGAGTAGGGGGAGGGAAGATGGAATAACTGCATAGAGAGGAATGAAGGAGACCCTAGTATCTGGGGTACCCTTCAGGATGCTGTGAACCCTGTAAGGGGACTAAGAGGACTAGGATGTGATGAGAGGGTGGGGTTAGAGGAAGGGCTCAGGGCTCATTAAGAGTAGGGGAGTGGGAAGAAGGAGGTTTAGAAGGACAGAATAAGAGTAGGAAGGAGAAGAAGGTTCTGGAGTTCTGGGGAAGGAAAGAAGTGACATTTTGGTGTGTTATAGCAGGAACAGTTGGGAGAGAGGTAGTTTTGAAGTGCAGAATTGGTGGAGTTAATTGAGGGTAGGGGAGTGGGAAGGGTGAGAGATTAGCAAGGACATGTAGGGGTTGAGGGTGGGGGAAGAATTGGGAGGAGGTCTAGAGGAAGGGAAAGGAAATTTAGGAGATGTATAGGATGGAGATGGAAGGGAATTTATGGTAGGATGTAGCAGGAACAGTTGGGTGAGAAGTAGCTGTGAAGTGCAGAATTGATGGAGGAGGAGGAGGAAGAGGAGGACAAATTTGAGGAGGAGACAATTCCATAGTTTTGGTAGGCGATAGGAGAAGCTCGTTTGGCCGATAAGAGTGGAAGGGTAGGGACAACCAATGTACGGTGGTCAGCTGATCTTAGGGAGTGGGATGTGGGGTAGGAGATATAAATGAGAAGGAGAGGTAGGAAGGAGTTCACCTAATCAGTGCTTGGAAGTGAATTTAGCACAGTGGAAAGGCGCTTATTTGTCAGAGAAGGGAAGGAAAGGCTTGACACAGAACACAGTGGTGTGCAAGAGAGGGAACATCGAGGCCAGGCGGCAGAAGGAGTTGAACAGGGTGTCCAAGCTGGTCAGGAGGACTTTGGAGCAGCACTATAGACTACATCACAGTAGTCGAAAATGGGGAGGATCATCTTTTGGACAAGTTCTCGCCTAGCCGCAGGAGGGATGCAGCTGCGGTTCCGGAACAGGGCACCGAGTTTGGAAGTAGTTTTTCTGGATGTTGCCAATGTGTCCAGAGAAGTTTAGGTGTTGGTCAAGCCAAACACCTAGGTATCTGAAGGAGAAGTGTCCTCCAGCAAAATACCATCAAGTGTGTGAAAAGAGGGCAGGAGGGAGCCAGAGAGTCTCTGCCTTGTGCCGAAGGTCATGGAGACTGTTTTTGGTGTTGAGGAATAGTTGATGGTTAGCAAACCAGAGCTGAACTTTGTCAAAGTCATGCTGCAAGGTGGCTGTAACCATGGTTGGGCATGAACCAGAGGCATACAGGACCATATCATTGGCATACATATGTATGGCAGCAGAGGGGGAGCAAACAGAGGGAAGGTCATTTAGGAAGATGGAAAATAAAGGAGACCTAACACGGAGCCTGAGGGACTCTGGTGTTGATCGGGGGGTGAAATGGTATCACTGATTTTTATGGATTGGGATCTTCTAGTGAGTGTGGCCTTGAACCAGCTAGTGGCTGGGGAAGGCCAGCTGATGAGAGGAATCAAGGAGGAGGGAGGGAGACAGTGTCGAAAGCCTTGGCTAAGTCGACAAAGATGGCTGAGGTGATTTGGTCATTGTCCATCCCTGTAAGGATAGAGTCAGTGAGCTGGAGTAGAGGTGGTAGTGGAGAGGTTTTTCCTGACACCAGATTGGAAAGAGGTGAAGAAGGAGGTGTCAGATAGGAAAGAGGTAAGCTGGGAGAAAACAAGGTGTTCCTGTAACTTAGCTAGGGTCAGGAGAAGAGAGATAGGGCGATAGTTATCAGGGATGCAGGGTCACGCCTTTGGTAGGGGGAGGACTACTGCGTGTTTGCATAGGGAAGAAACTGAGGCTGTTGTGAATGATAGGTTTAGAATTAAAGAGAGGGTTAGGCAATGGCCGGTGCTGAGAGGACAGGAGTTTAGGGTCGAGGCCATCTGGGGAGGAGCCTTTTGAAGGGTTGATAGTGAGCAGGGCTTTTTGAGTATTGTTTGGGAGATATAAGTGAAGGAGAAAGGGGTGGAAGGGAGGATATGGAAGGAGTGGGGTGGATGGAAAGGAAGGAGGGAGTTTAAAAGCTGGTTTGCACAGGAGATGTAATAGGAGTTGAATTCTTAGCAACGGCAGACTGATCATCCACTAGTGCACCATTTATTTTAAGCACAGGGCAGGGGACGGGATGAAGGAGTAAAGAGGGCATGGACCACCTTCCAGAACTTGGAGGGAGAATTTAAGTGTATGGGAAGGCACATTTAAATACTCAGACTTGGCTAGCCTTGTAGCCCTGGTGCAGGTGCTATAAGCTTAATGGAACAGCATGTCATTTGGGAGCCGATGCTTGTGATGCTTCCAGGAATGATCCCTGGCTCTGTGACAGGCCAATAATTCAGATGCAATCCAGGGTAGGTGGATGCTGGTTTGTTTAAATGGTGCAAGGTGTTCCGATTTTCCAAGAAAACTTCTTTGAAGTATTCAGGGCTTTGACAACCGAGGGATGGAGGCTAAGGAGACCAGTCAGAGTGGGCAAGGTTGTGCAGAAGTGGTTCGAGCTCAGTGGATTTGAAAGAGCGTAATTGTAATGTTTTATCGGGACTTTGGCCTGTGTACTTTCCTGACTATGAATACTGGATTGTGACATTTCTCTTGTACTGTACTTTTATTGGTAATGCTTCATATGCCACTTAAATCCCCACATTTCTGACTTACGAACCACTACAGTCAAAAATCATCTTTCTTTTAAAGAGTAAGAGGCCGCAACCCTCAGGAGCCATTAATCTCACTTGTTTCATTTATTTCTTTTAGATTTGTGTGACTGAAACGTGTTTATCTCATGTGAAACCAGACTTGTCCACAGGACAGTCAATACACATTGTGGCTGGGCACAGTACCCATTTCCGGCACAGCAATACTAATGCACTCACTCTGACCCATGGACCACCTCTCCTGGGTAATATATAAAATAATTAACCCTAAGAATTCAGAGCAGACTGAGTGGGTTTTGTGACATCACGTGAGCTCAAGAGCAAATTCGAGAGGTCCTGATGTCAGAGAACCAAGTGTCAAGATCAGCCTGTTCTTTTTCTTTTCAAACTGTGCTTTCTGCTCATACTGGCTGACCTCCTCCCATCTGGACTGATCTCCTCAGCACCATCGCCCAGGATCTCTGGGTTTCCTTTGCTCCAATCCGACACAGTATCCAGTCAAAAGTACACAGTCTCATACACTCTGCAAAGGTTGAAAACAGAAGACACAGACACGTGTTTTTTCATCTTATGCAGGACTCATCAGTGCACCTCATCTGTAACAGCCCGGGAAGGATGGACCATTCACAGTTTGGTCTCACTGATTTGGGTCATGGTGGAGGCCAAAATAGGACAGTAATCTAAAAGTCAAAGAACCTCAAGCGCAAAAACACTGAGACATGGGTTGCCGGAAGGGCACTGGCAATAAAGCCAGGTTTCAAAGAAATGTAAAGTTACACATATCCCCATTGTTTGACTTACGGATACTAACATATCGAATTTGCCAGCAGATAAAGGCTTAGAGGTCTATCAAGTCTGCTTGAATGTGCAGCTAGCACCCTTATTCTGCAGCTGCCCCTACCTTCCACCCTTCCCTCACATTGACCCTCCCTTGTCCTGTCCCATCCCATCCCTTTGAAGCAGTCCACTGTTCTACTGAATACCACTTCTTCAGGTAACGATTCCACCCAGCTACTACCTCTCTGTAAAAGTGTCTCTCATTTCCTCCGGAACCTTCCTCCTCCAGTCTCATATCATGGCCCTGTGTCCCTCCCCCCTTACTTTGAACAGCCCCTCTGTACCAGTCTTGTTTATTCCTTTCATGTACTTAAAGGTTTCAATCATGTCCCTTGTCCCTTCTCTCCTCCAGCGAGTACATGTTCAATTCCCTCAGCCTCCTCTCATATGGACTTTTAGACTGATGAGTCCTGTAGGATGAAACACATGTCTGTACCTTCTGTTCTCAGCCTCTGCAGAGTGTGTGGGAGGCCACTGTCCCCATGCACTGTTGCTTAAAGCAGAACCGGTCTAAACTCTTAATGGTGATTTGCATATACTTCCACGATGCTTTGCATTATGGGATATGTGTAATTTTACATTTCTTTGTGAAAAACATTTCAAGGGGTGACTAAGACAAACAGCTGGGAGGCCTTTCTGCAGTCCTTAGTGCAATCGAGATAGAAGCATAATAGTTTATGTACATTATGCATGGAACAATGCTTCCTCTGTTAGCACGCTTCAGGATAATACACAGGAATGTTGATAGTCTGATTTAGAGCAAAATCAGAAACCCCTTTGGTAGAAAATGTGGACTAGTTCACAAGGACATCCTACCCTTACAGAAAATCAGGTAAGGAGGCTTGTCATCAGAGCCTGAAACTCAGAAATTCTAGAGTTTAAATTATGGTGACAAAAATAGTGTTTTCAATGCAAGAAAACACATCTCATTTGTTACAGCAGGTTCGGGAACTAAGCTGGAGCCACTTTCACAAGGATGAAATTAAGGTCCCAAGGTGGAACTGGTTTACAAGTAGGGAACGATGTGCAAGATACCTCTTAGAAATGTAAGGGAAACTTCTAGTTGTGCTACCATGCGCCCATCAACAGGGGAAGGAAAAGCCAAAACGGCAGACAAATGAACCTTAATGTTGGAGTACTGAGACCACAGTCAGAGACAGGAGTTAGGCCAGTGCAGCATTGACATGACAAGTAAATGGGTCTTCTGAGCAAGAAGCACACCATATGAAGAAACACTTCCATTTTAAAGAATAAGTGTGTCTTGTGGAAGGCTTCTAGCCACAAGCAAGACATCAGTCACCTGGGGAGCCATAAAACAGGCAATGGCTTGTCCTCAGGAAACAGTGCAGAGATCGTGAGGTCTGATGGACCAGGGTTCCTGTCCTCACACAGTAGAATCTGACAAAGGGGTAACTGAAGAGAAAGCTCCACTGCTAGATGCTGCAGAAGTGGAAACCAGATTCTGCAGGCCAGAAGGAGTTCAGCAGTATCAAGGTGGCACACTACCATAGGTTGAGCAGAACCTCTAAATGGGAGGGATTGAGGAACACATAAAGGAAACTCCTCTTCAGGAGAGGGACAATGCATCTCTCAAACAAACTTCAGGCACTGGAGTGAGCAAGCAGAAATGCAGCAATTTTGTGTTGTTGTGTGGACCCTTAAAGGTCCAACTCTGGATGACCTCACCTTGCAAAGGGGTCATTTACCATAGAGGTCAGCAGTTTCATTCATGCACCCAGGACTGCGGCCAGCTTAGCCTGTCTGCTAAGATGTATTGGACACCTGTGAGAAACACAGCTGACAGCTGAAGGTCATGAGACATTATCCAGTACCACACAATCATCTCTTCCCTGCACAGGGGTAACAGAGACAGATAATAACAAGAAAAAGAGCAGCAGTCCATCCAGTCTGCCCAAGTTCCCTACCTAGCCCTGGGACCTACTGCCTATCAAGGGTCCTAACACTACTCCCCATTCTCCTTCCAGATTTTGTCACCCTGAGTGACCACTATAACCTGCATTCTGTCCCAAAATGAGCTTGAAACCATTAACTGTTTTAGCATCCACCACTTTGGCTGGTAGACTATTCCATGGCTCAACCACCTTTTCTGTAAAATAATACTTCCTGATGTTCCTCCTGAATCGCCTGTCAGCTTCCACTCATGTCCTCTTGATCTCAAACTAGTATTCAAGCTAAATAGCTCTGCAGTTCACCTTGTTTATTCATTTTAGGAACCTGAAGGTCTCCATCTTATCTCCCCTCCTTTCTGGTCTCCAGTGAGTACATGTTCAGTGCCTTGAGGAGCTCCATGTAAGACCTACCCTGTTGGCCTTGAATCACTTTTTGTTACCCTGTGCTGCACTGTCTTCAGCCTGTCCCTTCCTTTCCTGAGGTGAGGATCCAGAACTGGATGCAGTACTCCAGGTGTGGCTTCACTAAAGATCTATAAAGGTGTAGTATTTCCTCCTTCCTCCTGCTGTGAATACCCTCCCAGAACACCCAAACATCCCATTTGCCTTACCATTGGCCTTGTTGTACTGGTACAATTGCTTGAGAGTGTCACTGATAATAACTCCAAGGTCCTGCTCTCAGCTGTAGTGCTCAGTCTCACACCACCCATCCAGTACTTTGCCCAGGGGTTCTTATTCCCTAGGAGCATCATCTTGCACTCTTTGGCACTGAATTTCAAATGCTAAACCTTAGACCCCCTCTAACTTTTGTAAGTCATTCTGCATTTCCGATTCCCTCATTGCTATCCAACCTCCCACAGAGCTTAGTGTCATCTGCAAGAGACACAACCTGCCCCAATACCTTCTCTAGTGACGCTTGATGAACATATTGAAGATGACAGGACAGATCCTTGTGGAACCCCAATCATGACCTCCTCTCTTCTGATTTGACCTGCTGACTACAACCCTCTGCTGCCTCCCTTTGGCCCATTACCTACCCAGTTAACTATGTCCTTAGCAGCACCCAGATCCTCCATCTTCTTCAGCAAGCATTTATGGGGCACTGAGTTGAGTAAAGAGCAAGTGCTCAGTGCATTACACTGACACTGTCTGTCCTTAACAAGGACTGGGACTGAGGTGTTCTCTAAAGGCTTGAGATCAAGACAAACAGCCCTCACAACCAGAACAGTGATGTGATGATCAGAATCCAGGTCAGTCCACAACCTTGGATCTGAAAGGGACCAGATGGACACCATAGCCTGACCCAGAGGCATCCGTTCTGAGGATCTGCACTGAAGCTGGGAGAAGAATGGGAAGCCCTGCAACAGGTGCAGATCATCAATCCACCATGCCACAGCATTACAGAGAGGGACTGTTGACAGTAGCCACGGCCACAATGGGCTGCAGGTCTGCAAAATGAGCTCTGTACCATGCTGTGACAGGGTTGAAAACGTCCCTGTCCCAGTTGTCATGGAGAAAGATTGTAAGTGCAAGGATCTGTTCTATTTTCTCCTCTCTCTTCTCTGTCTGGTTGTGCAACCAAATTTTCTCATGAGACCTAGGATTTGATCACCCCGATGGTCTTGCAATTCTCTGCCTCTCGCTATCTCTCTACCCTTACTTTCTGTTTCTGTCTTTTCTTCCCTTGCATATCTGCAGGTATAAAATATATGTGAATCGCTTTGTGGAAATGTAACTGATACTGGGATCCCTTTGTTTAAAACTGTATATAATTATACTGTTGTAATTATTGCAAAACTATTTGGAACTCAAGGTTAATCTGAGATGCAATTTTAAGCCTTTGCAGAAGATGTAAACAAGAGGTCAGTTCTGGGTCACAATGTTCTTTTGCTGCACCTGCTGAACCCGACAGAACACTGAAACTTACAAGAACACTGTGTGAGAAGCATGCTGTTTTCTTAACAAGCTCCTGCACAGACTTATAAAAAGAGCTGCAATGTTTTGCAAAGGAGAAAGACAGAGACTGAGACTGGAAATTGAGAAGAAAAACTTAGAAGGACTCTGTTTTTATATTTCTACTGCTATTATAAATAGTTATTCTGAACAATTTTTTTATTTTTTATTTTATTGTTATTAATAATAAAACTCTTGTTGCAAATTTTACAACTACTCCTGGCTTTCCTATGGTTCCTGACCTGTGCCTCGATGACACATGCCCCCTAGCAGGCTGAGGGTTCAGGGATTTAATGGATCTTAAAGCCATTTTGGATATTGTAGCTCCCTGAAAACACTTTCAGCATCAGTCTCAGACAGCTTGAGCTCTTGAAAGTGGAATGCAGCACAGCTTGTTGTATGGCAGTAGCAAAGCAAGCTACTCTGAGCCAGGAATATATCTGAAGGCAGATGCCAGAGGCAACCCTGGCAGAAGTATCAGAGGCATATACAGAGCATAATAAATTGCTTTCCAGTATGTGTATCTGCTGAAGCAACCTTAAGCAATTCAGCCTTTGAAGGATTATCAGGAAAAGCCTGAGTAGTAGAGATAGCAGATTCCACAAGCAATTTTGGTATTTTATCAAGTAGGCTGGGTAGTTAGCAATTTACAGGCGAGAGATGTAGAGGCATATGTACATTTACCCACAACATTCAGCATCCAGATTCTTCGCCAGAAGGCAAAATATTCATGTGTCCTACAGTGATCATAAGCAGCCATGATAACTAATGAATCAGTTTCATGCTGGGAAGCATAATAAGGCTCAACAAACAGAGATGGGTACAGTTTATCAGCCTTTTAGGCACTGAGGCAAGGCATCGAGCCTATGCTAGGCAGAAATATAGCATCCTCTAATGCACAACATACTGGGCACTGCAGCAGAAGTTGCAGCTGTAATCTCCAAAATGTCCATTGCATGTATTTTACTGTAGTCTTCTTACACTCAAAGCCCATGACATCCTGGATTTGTCAGAGCAAAGCCTGGAAGGAAGGGTCTTCTGGAGGAGACCGGGGATATAGACTACAGAGTCCCCACCACTTGAGCAGATGGTGGAAATGGAAGGTAAACTCTCTTCATAATATCTCCATCCCTCTCCTCATCCTCAAAATCCAACTCTATATAAAGAAGATCAGGACTGGAGAGGGGATGTCGGTGGGGGCAGTGTTTATAGATCTGTCAAAAGCATTTGATACTCTAAACCATGGCATCCTCCAGTCCAGACTACAATCCTGTGGTGTATCCGAGATGACCATGAGGTAGTTTAAGAGCTATCTTGAAGGTAGATTACAACTAGTGACAACAGGTGGATGGTCATCTAGTATGAGAACCACTCCCACTCGACATCCCCTCTCCAGTCCTGATCTTCTCACATTGAAGACAGGGAGAGGAGAAAGCAGCCACGGCTTCCTTGAATCAAGGAGGTTATTTTCTAGACTACACTGAACTGAATTATTACTTTTGGACCTGTGTAAGTAACTAGTATTGATTCTGTTTTTGGGGTGGACTTTTCTTAGTTTTAACTTTAATTTGCCTGGGAGGAACTGTGGCTAGGAGATATTTGCAGTCAGTTGTGACTAGACCTGTTACTTAGCCTTTGTGAAATAGGTGTCCTAAAGGAAGGAAAGCACTCCCTAGGGTGGAGGGTAAGAGTTGTAGATTACTGTTTCTGGACAGCATAGGTTTACTCTGCACCATGGGATTCAATGACTGCTTGAAAAGCTGGTGCAGGGTCAGGGATTTGGCTTCATTGGGGACTGGGGCTCCACCTGGAGGGATGCAGGCCTATACAGGCGCAATGGTCTGCATCTATCCTGGAGGGGAAACAGGATCCTAGGTGTTAGGTTTAAATGCTTCAGTGGCAAGCATTTAATCTAGCCAAGGGGAGGCACTGAAGGGGAGAAGGGACATCCTAGCTCTCAAAAATCAGGGTAATTAGTGAGGTAAACACCAAAATAGAGCAGTCGATAGGGAGAAGGACAGGGGTAAATGGAGAAAAAGACAAAGGTAGTAGGGATAGGGATGGGGCAAAGAAATAAAGCCATAAAAAATGGAGGGTAATGAGTACCAATGCCCGTAGTCTAGGTAAAAAGCTCCCTGAAATGGTGGCCTTGATGGAAGAGGGATGCCTGGATATTGTGGCAGTCACAGAAACATGGTACACAGAGAACCATGACTGGGATGTCAACATCCAGGGCACACAATCCACAGGAGGGACAGGAGGAAGAAGAGGAGGAGAAGTAGCTCTCTATGTAAGGGAAGGGATAAAAGCAACAGAACTAAAAGTGTAAACAGGAGGAGAGGAGGAGGCACTTTGGGTCACCCTGGAGACTGCAAATGGCTCATATACAGACCCCATCTCAGGGGAGGAAATGGACAAGGAATGATAGAAGGCATCCTGGGATGGCAGAGAAAGGGGAGATATTGCTGATGGGGACCTGAATATGCCAGATGTTGACTGGAGCACCTTTGCTGCAACCACATCCAAGAGCAGGGCCATTCTCGATGCCCTACAGGGGCATGCCTCAGACAGCTAGTTTTGGAACCCACTCGGAAGAGAGCAATCTTAGACCTCATACTCTCAAATGGGGATGGAGAGGATGATCTCTGATCTTGAAGTGGGTAACCATCTGGGAACAAGCGACCACCAAATAGTGTGTTCATGATAAACTTAGCTGTAGAGTCAAGCCACACAAAAGTGAAGGTACTGGACTTCAGAAGGGCTGATTTTGACAAAATGGGAGTGCCCTCAGAAAAGCACTAGCAAACAGGCAAGAAGGTGGGGTGGAGCAACAATGGGAAACATCAAAACCGCCATCACAGAGGCAACAAGTCTTTGTGTGAAGCAAATAAACAAATCAAAATGAAAGAAAAACACTATGGTTCTCAAAAGGAGGTGGGAAGGTAAGGGAAAAAGATAGCATTCAGGAAGTATAAGGAAACACAGAAGGAGCAGGACAGAGAACTGAACCAGTTAAAGCAGAAGGAAGCGGTAAGGCAGTCAGAATAGCAAAGGCCCAAACCAAGGAAAAGATAGCCAGCTCGGTTAAGAAGGGATAAAACCTTTACAGGTACATTAGGGAGCAAAGAAAGACTAAGGTAGGGATACTGAGGCTGGATAAAGAGGACGGTGGTTGGGCAGAGCGACAGTGAAAAAGCAGGGATAATGAACGAATACTTCTGCTCAGTATTCACAATGGAAAAGCAGGGGAGATACCTAATCCAGTCAATAGAAGCACTCTGGATAGGGGTTAGATATTAGTCCTTTCACAGAAGAAACGGTTCTGAAAGAACTCTTAAAATTGAAGGTGGATAAAGCAATGGGGCCTGATGGGATTCACCCCAGAATTCTAAAAGAACTAAGGGAAGAACTAGTAACACCACTGACAACCCTTTTAATAAATCATGGAGGATGGGGTGGTACCTGAGGACTGGAGGAGGTGGATGTGATTCTCTTCACAAAAGTGGGAGCAAGACAGAGGCAGGAAACTACAGACCTGTCAGTTTGACCTCAGTGGTAGGGAAAATGATAGAATCACTTCTGAAGGAAAGAATTGTTGAGTACCTAGAGGCCAGTGGGGCACAGGACCCACAGCAGCATGGATTCACAGCGGGAAGGTCATGTTAGACAAATCTAATTGATTTCTTTGACTGGGTGACCAAAGCAGTAGACCAGGGAGGGTTGTGGACATGGCCTACCTAGACTTTAGAAGGCATTTGACACAGTCCCACACAAAGATTAATAAACAAATTAGCCAGCCTGGGAGTGGGTCCTAGGGTGGTAGCCTGGGTAAAACACTGGTTGGACAACAGGACACAGCAGGTAATAGTAAATGAGTCCACAGTGAAGAAAGGAGGGTTACTAGTGGGTACACGGAGGGTTCAGTACTGGGGCCAGTCCTTTTAATGTCTTTATAATGACATTGCAGAGGGACTGGAGGGAAAGTATGTCTCTTTGCAGATGACACAAAGATCTGCAACAGGGTTGATACACAAGGTGGGGTGGAAAGGATGAAAACAGACTTGGCAAGGTTGGAGGAATGGTCAAATGTATGGCAGCTTAGATTCAATGCAAAGAAGTGCAAAGTAATGCACCTGGGAAACAAAACCCAGGGGAAGAGTACACAATGGGAGGGTGAGATACTGACAACAACAAAATGGAAAGGGACCTGGAGGTAGTCATATCAGATGACCTAAAGGTGGGCCAGCAATGTGAGAAGGCAGTAAGGAGGGCTGGGGGATACTGGGATGCATAGGAGAGGGAGGCATCACCAGTAGAAAAGAGGAAGTTGTTGGCCCTCTGTACAGACAGTTGGTAAGACCACATCTGGAGTACTGTGTATAGTTCTGAGACCCCATCTCCGCAAATACATAGACAGGGTGGAGGCTGTTCAGAGGAGGGCAACAAAATGATGCAGGGTCTGCATCAGAAGACATATGAAGAAAGACTAAAGATGTATAGCCCCGAGGAAAGGAAGGAGAGGGGGACATGATAGAAACTTTCAAATACCTCAAGGGAATCAACAAAGTCCAAGAGGGTAGCATCTTTCAGAGAAAAGAGATGTGCAAAAAACAAAGGGCACAATTTGAAGATAGAGAGGAGACGGCTCAGAGGTAATGTGAGAAGTATTTCTTCACAGAGAGGGTTGTGGATACATGGAACAGCCTTCCTGAGGAGGTCGAGAGTCAAAAACAGTGGGGAATTCAAGAATGCATGGGACAGACATAAGGCAATTCTAGTGGGGTAGGAGGAAGTAGGATGTTGGTTAACTAGGATTTACAGCTTATCCATTAGGTAGGAAATGGGCAGACTAGGTGGGCCAAGTGGTCCTTATCTGCCATCAAATTCTATGTTTCTATGTTTCTCTATCTCGAACAATATAGGAGCCATAATGGGCCCAACTCTGTACAATTTGTACATGAATGATTTTAATTTAACAAAGCTGGGGTGGAATACCACCTCCATTGATGATACTATTATCTATGTAAAAGACAGTCTGAAATAAATATTCAACAGTTACTGCAGGAAGCTTTTGATTAATTGCAGGTTTTCTTATTAAATCTAAATTGGCACTAAATGCAAACAAATCACAAGTAATGTTGTTTAGGAGTAAAATGTGAGTATGACTGAAAAAGCAATCAAATTGATACTTTTACAGGTTCAAACTTGGAACAAGTTAGTTGTTATAAATATTTCAGGGTTTATTTGGATGAAAAATTAAAATGGGATATTCATATAGACGCCACAAAAAGATGATTGGTAGATACCTGGGGTCTCTGTACAGAATGAGACAATGTAGACAGTAGAAATTAGGAAACATATAGCGAGATAGTAGTTTTACCTATCTTGGAACTTGTAGGACATATGTCGGGAACTTCCATCATTAAGTAAACTTGATGTCATGTATAACTAATTTGCCATATTTCTCTTAAATGATCCAAGAAGAACCACAGGGCTGACATGCTTAAGAAATTAAATTGGATAAACTTGGATGACAGAATAAATTTACATATTTTATTATTTATGATTAAGTGTATTTTAGGAAGGTCCTGATTATCTAAAGCCTGCTTTCATCCTAGAGACCTTAAGCCTAGCCTCAGATCAGCAGAAGGATTAGAATATGTAGTGCCCAGATTTAACACTGAGCTAGGAGGGTCATTTGATATATAGGGCCAGTGACTTGGAATAAACTACCAATCTGTTTTAGATTAGTTGATAAAAACCTAGGCGGAAAAAATAAAAAGCATGTGATTAATGCCCGTAAAGTAGCGAGCAGTGAGTTTAGATTAGTTTAGTGCGTGAATTTATGGGCTAATTAATTTTTATTGTATGTATTGTATAAATGTATAAATTGTATGTATTGTATAAATTAACAAACTTCTGTATGTCATGGTAAATATTGAGTTTATTGTATTTTTGCACGCCTAAAGCGCTTTCAGTTATTAATGTAAACGAACTGGAATTTTACTGATGGACCTCACTGAAAGTGAGCCTTGGCTCAGATGAGATATCTATTCATTTGTACATCTTATGAATAAAACTTTTACTTACTTACTTATTATATACTACCTCGTCATCTAGAATGATGACAAGAACAATCAACAAAGCTGGTAACAGAGGCAGTGGCTGCAAAGGAGGAGTAAGTAGTGTGCTTTTGGATCCTGTCAACAATACCGTAAGGAGAGGCCGGGCCAACGGGACAGTAGTTATGGTCAATGGCAGTGGCAGGAACAGGCGATGTATGAGTTCAGAGAATGATGCCAGCACAGCCTAGGAGTAGGTGGTGCCCATTAAAGGGTCCTGACTACCAGCATCACTGGGACAAAACCAGACAACGGAAGCTGCAAACCATCCATAGTAGGTATGGCAGTGCCAGAGTCAGGCTCCACCTTGGTGTCTCAGTGATAATTGGGGACTAGTCTTTGCCACCAGAGTGGATGACAATGACGACTTACCCTCATTTAATGGAGACCTTGACCTCACCAGCAAAGCAGTTTTATCTCTAAGCTTATGATGGCTACAGAAGGAGGGCTTTGATGAGGTATTGTCCTTGTCTTTGCCCTTCTCCTAGGTTCTCATCAATGACAGTGTCACCAAATGCCTGTCAGTTTCTTCCCAGCGGCAGACAGATGTAAGGGAGAAGCAGTTTTGGAGCCCTCGGCCTTGGCTTGAGCTTCCATGGCCTTGATAATGAAGGTTTCCAAAAGCCTTCTTTTGGTATCTGTTTGTAGCCTGGTTGAAACCTTGACAAATCTTGCAGGCTATGACGTTGTGGAGCAGGCCCAAACAGCAAACACAAACAGTGTGAGTGTGTCCTTTTAGATCTTGTAACCACAGGTGCAAAATCTAAATAAAGGTTCCTTTGAGGGCTGCATACAGAGACATGGTTGACAAAAATAGTTAGGTTAGAAAATAAAGAAACAATGGCATTGTTTCTCTGCAGGTCTGACAAGCGTCGATAGTGGAAAAGAAGTGAGGAGCAATGGGGCCACCCATGCTTTATAGGCTCAGACGTTGTATGTTATCGTGGGCAGCTCCCCAGCTAGCAAAAGTTTCTGAGTGGTCCTGACGCTTAACAATGTACAGTTACGGAAGAACTTACCGTAACAGTAGATCTTTGAGAGGGCTCCTGCAGCACGCATAACCATTAGGACTGTGCCTTCTACGCCAGGACCACACGGAAAACTTTAGCTAGTAGTGTCTGTTGGGGACCACCCACCGATGTCACGTGATGGATGTCAGCGTGACCCTATATAGTGGTGGTCCCCAGCCCACCCTCCAGTTCTCCCGCCAGAGACTTCAGAACAAGGTGACAGGAGAAAGGAGTGGGCTCCTTGAGCCTAAGCTAAGCTAGAAGAAGTAGAAGCTGGGAGAGGTGGGAGAATTTCGTGCTGCAGAGCCTCTCTCAAAGATCTACTGTTATGGTAAGTTCTTACGTAACTGTACTATCTTACTGAGAGGGCTCTTGAGGTAATAACCATTAGGACTGAGTCCCAAGCAGTGTAAATCAGACAAGTCTGAAGCACTGGAGGCAGGAAAGATCTGCAGAGACGCACGGAAAAATTATGAAAGGGAGGCCCTGAAGGACAGCTAGTCCAAAGCCAGCCCTGCGCCTAGAGGCAATGTCAAGATTGTAGTGTTTCGTGAAAGTGTGGATGGAACTCCAAGTGGCTACCACACAAATGTCAGCAGCAGACACATTCTTTACAAGCAGCAGATGCAGCCATGCCTCTGGTAGAATGTTTTTGACTTCCCCGGTAAGGGTTTGTTGTATTTCTGGTAACAAAACACAGTACAATTCTACAACCATTCTGAAAAACATTGCTTAGAAACAGCAGCACTCTCTCTTGGGCACAAAGGAAACAAAAAGCTGATCAGTTTTATGGACTGACTTCGTCTAATTTGTATAATAGTGCAAAACTCTGTCAACATCTGTTTTGTGCAGCTGCCTCCCTGATTAGAGTATTCAGGGTAATACACTGGTAGTTGAATAGTCTGATTCAACATAAACTTAGAAACAACCTTTGGCAAGAACTTAGATTTGTACACAGAGCCACCCAGTCTCTGTGGAAAATTAAATAAGGCTCCTTACACTTCAGGGCCTGGAGCTTGGAAATTCTTCAAGCAAGTGACAGCAACTAAAAGCGTTTTCAAGACAGGTAGGCGTATGTTGCAACTTGCGTGCTGGTTCAAAGTGGAGGCAAAGTAAGTTTTTTAAAGCAAAGTTTAAATCCCACGGAGGAGCAGGGTTATGCACTGGGTTTCAAGGTATAGTATTCCTTCAGAAACATTTTGGAGACCCATCTGAGCAACAATTTTGCCCTCCACTGGAAGGTGGTAGAGCAGAATGCCTGAAAGGTGGACCTTCAATGAGGAATAACTCAGACCTAGGTCAGATAGATGCAGCAAGTACTCCATGACCTGAGAAACAGGGCACGAAAAGGGTCCCAACCCTTTGAAGTGGCACAAATGGAAAACCTCTTCCACTTCATAAGATAGTAGTCCTCGTGGAAGGCTTTCTGCCTCCACGAGGACTTGGGGCCACCCTGAAGGAAACTCCATAGTGTGAATTCAGCTATGTCAGAAGGTGCCATGTGTGAAGATGAAGAGACCCGAGTCCCGGATGGACCGGAGCACCTTCTCCTGGGTCAGGAGGTTGGAATAGATGGGCAGGGGAACCAGAGGCTCCACTGCCAGTTGTTGCAAAAGCAGAAACCAAACTTGGTGCGCCAGAGCGGGGCGATCAGGATCATATGAGCCTTTTCTGCTCTCAGAACTTGAGCAGCACCAGCTGCAGGATCGGAAAGGGAGGAAAGTGTACAAGAACCTCCCTGTCCAGCAAAGAGAATGCATCTTGCCAGGAAACACCAGGCCCAGGAACTAGCGAGCAGAACTTGGGAAGTTTGGCGCTGGATGGGAGACGAACAGATCGAGATCTGATGACCCCTACAGGTCGAAGATGCTTTACAACTGACTGATTAAGTTCCCACTCTTGTGCCTTAGCCTATGTTCGGCTGAGACTGTCCGCCAGGACGCTAGAACTCCCAAGACATAAATTGCAGCAAAGAAGATCTGATGCAGAATCACCCAGTTCCAGATCAGACGCTTCTTGACAGAGGGGATAGGAGTGAGTGCTCCTTGTTTGTTCAGATACCAGACCACACACAGTGTCTGTTTGGACTAGCAGTGGACTGGGATGGAGGAGGTGCTGAAAGGCCTGCAGAGCATACAGCACTGCCCTCATCTCTAGCACTGATGTGTAGAGACAGTTCTGACTGAGACCACAGTCCTTGGTCCTCTAGATGGGCCCCCAACCTAGGCCCGAAGCATCCGCTGTCAGGGTCTGGAGGGGAGGAGGGGACTGAAAAGGGACTGCCTTGCAGAGATTGCTGAGATCCTGCTACCATAGGAGATCCCGACTCATTGACGCTGAGAACAAGACCTTGTGGTCAAGGTCGCCTGATCTCTGGTCCCACTGAACCCTAAGCATCCTCTGCAAAATACGCATGTGGAGCCTGGCCAAAGGAACAGTTGGGATGGCCGCTGCCATGAGGCCCAGCACTGACCTGGCCACAATGCAATGACTGGAAGCCACCAGCCGTGCCTGCTGTTCTAAGGTTTCGCCCTGTTCAAGAGGAGGAAAGCCCGACCTGGCTGTATCTAGCACTGCATTAATAAACTGCAGGTGCTGGGAGGTAAGTGAGACTTGGGGTAGTTCACCGTAACCTCCACTCAACCAAACAAATCCAGGGTTGCTGAAAGGAGACTTCCAACTGCTCCCTCGATGGGGCTAAAATCAGCCAATTGTCGAGGTACGGGAAGATAAGTGGCCCTGGCACCTTAAGGCTGCTGCCACTACCGCCAGACACTTGAAAAAACCTGGATGCCGAGGTCAGACCAAAAGGTAGGGCTTTGAATTGATAGTGTTCACCCGAAAAGGAGAACCTGAGGTAGCTGCGTGGGCCTGAAAGACTGAATGTGCAGGTATGCATCCTGCATATCCAGAGCACAGAGCCACTGTCCCTTGCAAAGCGTGGCAGCAGGCCTGGAAGGAACAGCATTTGAATTTTGTGTACTCTATGTACAGATTTAGGGTGCTTAAATCTAGTATCGAGCACAGGTCTCCCATCTTTTGGGAACCAGGAAGAAGTGAGTAATACCTCTTCCTATCTGGTTTAGAGGGTGGGCTCAATGGTTGCCTTCCATGAGAGCCTCTATCTCATCTCTGATGATGGGAACATGTGCTCTTGGATAAAGGGATGGCCCTGGATGGTTGTCTGGGGTCTCTCCAGAAACTCAACGTGTGGCCCTGAGAGATTAGTTGAAGGATACATGAGTCTGCTGTGGTCGCCTCCCAGCCTGCCAAATGATCTGTGAATCTTTCCCACTGGCTTCTCCGATTGAGGAAGAGGAGGAGGGGGGACAGGCTGTGAGTCATGAGATGGGTGGAGGGCTGCCCTGAAGTTCTCTGGTTCTTTCCTGGAGGGAGGACTTCGCGGAGGTGGCCTGATGTTTGGTCTGACGTCTGGCCTGATGTGGCTGTTTTATCCGCCATCTCTGCTGGTGATGAAAGGGCTTCTTCACCTGACAGCCTGAGTGGTACATGGTCTGCACCGATCATAATGCCTGCCCTTGTCCTGGAGGTTCGTAATGATGTCTTGGGCATCTCTTCTGAAGAAGATGGAACCTTGGAAAGGGGCATCTTGATGGCAGCCTGGACATCAGGTGCCAACCCAGATACTCTCAGCTAGGAATGCCTCCAGAGGCAGACAGCTATAGCCGTGCCTCTAGCGGAGAATCCACAACATCGTAAGTTGCTCTCAAAGAGTGGCGACAAGCAACCTTAGCTGACCTGATGGTGTCAGAAAGGGTTTCCTTTGTGTCTGAATCCGGCATGGTCTCAATGACCGGCTCTAACTAATAAAAGGAATTTCTGGTATACGAACATGTGCACCATAATATAATTAACGGTGCACATAGCCAGAATAAAGGATGAATAAAACTTCGCCCATATTGATCAAGCTGCCTTGACTCATCAAGGGAGAGGTGCTCATATGTTTAGGTTTTGTAGATCTAATAGCCTACATGAATGATCACCGAGTCTGCTTTAGGGTGGATGCTCAGGTGGTCTTTACCCTCTGGCATACGGTAAGTCCTGTCCGCCTTTCTTGGCCACAGCCAGAATGGAGGAAGGCATTTGCCAGATGGTGTAAGCAAGATCTTTGTAAGGCTCCAACCATGGGCGTGAGGACTGGGGACAGCTCAGGCATGTCCAAATGCTCAGCCAATCTCTTTTACTTGGGATCCTGGCCATCAGCCTTCCACTCCTGGGCCTCTGCAATCTTTTAAGGAGGTCTGAAAAGGAGGGGTCCTCCAGGCGAGACTTGGGGACTCCTTAGGCCTAAGTTCCCCAGCAGAGGCATCTCAAAGTCAGAGACTGAGGACTCAATCTGAGTCAGACGACGAATCGGGACCAGAGATGCATCTCCTGAATGGTGAACCACCTTGGGGAAGGAGGCTCATCCTTATTCGAGGAATCCGTGCCCTTCACCAGGCCTGACACTGAGGGCCGTGTTCCCCTGAGAAGGAGGCTGATGCGTCAGATCCGCGCACCAGGGTAGAGGTCGCTACCGATGACAGCTGTCAAATTCGAGACAAGCTGAGACTTGGTCTCAGTCCACGAGGACTGGAGAATAGCCCAAAAGTCCGCCTGTGGTTGTGGAAGTGGTGAGGGTTTGGTAAACCGCCTGGAAACCGGTACCATAACCCGCATAGGGTACCCTGACATCTGGTATTCTGATGGCGGGAAGCCCGGTGTAGGATAATCATGGACATAGCCTGGCGACAGGTACCCTGACGAATGGAGACCTGATGCCTGGTAGCCCGATGGAGGAAATCCAGGGTATAGAAGTGCATGTTGGAAGCTTGACAGCTGAGGGTCCAGCGTTGGTCTTGTGGAGGAGCTCTTAGGGCAGATAGAGGACCCCAAGGAGGCCCAAAAGGTGGGACAAAAGACCCAGAGGGGAGAATCAATCATCAGATCCCTAGGGAGGGGCCTGACATCACCCCTCAAGCACCCTCTCACAGAGTTGGAGGTGCTAAAGGTCCTACCAGAAAGACCAGCGAGGGTGAGTCTGGAGGACCAGCCAGGAAATCCATAGTGTCACCCGGTTGAGACCCAGTAGTGCCACTGTCTGACAGATGTTCTTCTGGTTCCAGCTCAAGTGTTCAGGAAGCCAGAGACAAGAAGGGACCCTGGTTGGGCGAGTCGCTGGATAAGCTGTGGAGGGGACCACAGCGGGCACTGAGAGGCAACGCCAGACTGCTCATCTGGGCCCGACAGAAGCACCTGGGCTGTGGGGGCATCGAAGCTCAACGTCCGACTTATCAGCCGTGGCTGGGCATGCACAAGAGACTCTGAAGCCCGACTTATCAGCCCAGACTGGGCGCTGTGGAGGCTCTGATGAGTGAGTTATCGGCTCACCAATGGACTTAGACCCTGGTGTCATTAAGGGCTAAGGTGGCAGAAGCCTCAGACTTAGCTGAGGCAACCACTGCCACTGTGACCAGTGCAGCAGCGGGGGCCAAGGGCTGCTCCTGGGCCGGTCAAAGCAGCTTTGTCCGCTGAAGTGCTCTTCCTGGAGGAGAGGGCTATGGTCATCCACAGACCCGGTGGAAAGGGACCCCTCCTGGCCCTGATACTTCTCCTCGTCCTTCCTTTTCTTATGGTGGTGCGAATCTGATGAGGATGAGAGGAAGAGGCTATTCTTTAACTTCTGCAGCTCCTTCTCCATCAAAGCCATCTTTGCTTCAAAATATGGGCCTTGAGGGCTTTCTGCCAGCGTTTCTGTGTGACCTGAATGAAACTCAGGCAGGCCTCACAGTCCATGATCTGGTGTTCCCGGCCCAGGCAGAAGAGGCAGAGAGTATGATCGATCCTTATGTGGGGTTGTGTGTTAGGTCTCGCGCACTTATTTTACATAATTCAGAAGGCATTGGGGAAGACATACAAAAGAATTTACTGTAGAAAAACAGAAAATAAATCTAAGAACACTCATCCGAAATGGTGGTCAAACTGTAGCAGCGCTCTCCGTGAGGTCCGCTGTCACAGGTTGATGGTGGAAAAGAACTGGAGGATGGGCTGGGGACCGCCCACTATAAAGGTTACTCTGATGTCAGTCATATGACATTGGTGGGCGGTCCCCACTAGACACTGCTAGCTAAAGTTTTCCGATGGTCCTGCCACCAGGAGGCACAGTCCTAATGGTTATTACCTACTGCAAGAGCCCTCTTGAAATAAGATCTTACAGTTCCAAAGGTGTGGCCCAATGGAGGAGATGTCCTCAATGAAGATCCTGTTTTCCCTCATCTATGCGCTATCCTATCCATGCTTCCTACCCTTATTACCTGCAACTTAAAGCAACAGTATTTATTCAGCAAAATTGTCATCATTTATGTATTATTTTTTAACCATATTTCTGACATCCTTAGATTCATACTCAGTATATCAACTCCTCATTATTTAAAAGACAGCTTTTATGACTATTTTGTAATCAATGACTCAAAGCATTAAATATGGCCACTAACAATATTTAAAAATCTTTTCAGTGAGGGAACCTTTAGTTTGTAAATAATGGAATTACAATTTCAGATGTATTAGGATGATACGCTTCCGATGGTAAATAGCACCACAGCTAGATATTTCACTGTTTCATGGCTTGGCATCCTAAAGAAGCAAGAACTTTTAAACTTCAAAATCACATATCTATGTTCAGGAATGAAAGAAATGAAAAGAAAATTGGTATAATGATGTTTTAGGCCAGAAATACATTACTTCTAAAAAACAAAAAAAATCCTTGATGACTAGCTTATACTGTTGCTTTAATTTTCTTGTTATTAGCATTTTCCTGTTAATTATCTATAAAGCATTTTGGGGTATTTTTATACGAAGATGCTATAACAATAAATTGTATAGAACTGTAAATCATGTGAAGTCGAAGGAGAGGGTTTTGTGATGTATACTGTTTAGTAATTGGTCGAGAACACTGAGTTAAGATGTCTAACAAGGACAATTATAGCTGTACTGCTTATCCACACTAGAACATTGTTTTGGCTCAAAATGCCTTGCTTGCCATGGCTCTGTGGCACTGAGTGATGGTGAATTGCTCTGGACGTGCTGGTTACCTGGTTTCGCATCCTGAGCTCAGGATATCAGGAGTTTAGATCAGCATGGAGAGATTCAGAACATCCACTGGAGGCTTCTTTCCTGAAGTGTATATGGCTAAGCTCTGCTTGGATAGGGACTCCTACTGGTGGCTCTGCAGAGAGCTCTCAGCAGCTGGGTGACCACATGCTGCCAAACATCCCTGCCCCAGGACGCCGCGGTAGTGTGTACTAGGGGTGGTGAATACTTATTTTGAATATTTGTGGATACATATTCATTATTTGTGTGCCTGTGGGGAAAGAAACAGCACCCATCCTCCTCCCCAGCCCAACCTTTAAAATAATCCCCATCCCCTACCTCTGCTGCAATCCCAACCCCACCCTCCTCCCCCAGCACCCACAATTCAATGTTTTAACAAACTCCCAAGGTAGGCGGCACCCAAACACTTCCAGCCTCCATAGCCCAGGCCTTCATCTCATCTTTAGTGCTTTTCTCTTACATAACTCAGTATTCCACCCCAAAGCAGCACCCAACTCCACCTCCTCCCCAAGCACCCAGCTGATCACCTGTTTTACTATGAGAGCAACCATGGGAGCGCCATTCACTAGAAGGTGGCCGACCATTGAGGAGGGTGGGTTGTGTCAGTCACCTTCATTGTCGCACCTAGGGGCCTTCTGTTAATAGGAAATTTGGGTGTTGGGGGGAGGGCGGTGGGAATGAGGTGCTGCTGCCACGGGGGTGGAATACTGAGTTATTTATGGAAAAGTGCTAAAGACAAGATGGGAACCGGCTGTGGAGGCGGGTGCGTTGTGACAGTCACCCATCGTGGGAGTTTGTTTTGCTTGAAACATTAAATTGTGGGTGCTGGGGAGGAGAAGGGCAGACTGGGATTGTAGCAGAGGGTGGGAGACAGAGGAGTTTATTTATTTAAGGACTGGGCTGGGGAGGAGGGTGAGGGCTTTTAATTTTTTTTGTATTTCCAAATAGGAATAGGCACAAAACATAGAAACATAGAAACTGACGGCAGATAAGTACTGCCAGGCCCATCCGGTCTGCGATGTAGCTTAACTTTAATTAGCTGCTGCTGACCTGCTTGGCCACCAGCTGCTGCCTCTTCTTCCTCCTTCTAGGGTTCCCCTGTGTCTATCCCATGTTTAAATCCCCACTGTGTGCTTATCCTCACACCTCCTGGGGCAGGCCATTCCAAGCATCCACCACCCTTCCGTGAAAAGTACTTCCTCACGCCGCCCCTTAGTCTACCCCTCCAGTCTGATGTCATGCCCCTTGTTGTTTTAGAGCAGCTTCTCTTCTGGAAGATGCTGCACTCCTGTACCTTGTTAATCCCTTGAGGTACTAGAAGGTCTCTATCATGTCCCCTTCCCTACTCTCCTCCAGGGTGTACATATTGAGTTCCTCCAACCTCTCCTTGTATGACCTGCAGTGCAGACCCTGCACCATTTTTGTTGCCCTTCTCTGAATTGTCTCCATCCTGTCTATATCATTCCAGAGATGTGGCCTCAGAACTGGACACAGTATTCTAAATGAGGTCTCACTAATGTCTTGTAGAGTGGCACTATGACCTCTTTTCTTCTGCTGGTGATACCTCTGTCTATACACCCCAGCATTCCACTAGCTTTCCCCACTGCCATGGCACACTGCTTGGCCACCTTTAGGTTGTCAGATATGATGACCCCCAGATCTCTTTTCTGTTTTATGGCTGCTAATATCTCCCCTTCATCATGTAGTCCTCACCTGGGTTCTTGCGCCCAAGTGCATAATTTTGCACTTCTTCGCATTGAATCCCAGTTGCCACACTCTGGACCATTCTTCCATTTTAGCTACAGTAGGTCCCTCCTCATCCTCTGCACCTCTCCTGGACTGTCTACTCTATTGCAGATTTTGTGTCATCTGCAAAGAGACACACCTTCCCTCAGCCCCTCATCAACGTTGCTGATGTAGATATTAAGTAGTACTGGTCCAGAGAACTGACCCTGTGGACCCTGCTCTGTCATCCCCACTCTGGATTTAGCCCTATTTCACCACCCTCTGTGTTCTGTTCTTTAACCAATTTCTAACCCAGTTCACCACCTTGTGCCCCGTCCCAGGCTGCCCAGCTTGTTCTCAAGCCTCCTATGTGGAACGGAGTTGAACGCTTTGCTGAAGTCAAGGTAGGCCACATCCACCTCCCTCGTGACCCAGTCAAAGAAATCAACCTTATTGGTCTGACATGACTTTCCTGCCATGAATTAGTGCTGCCTCAGATCATGTGCTCCACTTAGTTAAGGTACTCTGCTATCCTTTCCTTTAGAAGAGATTCCATAATTTTACCCACCACCGAGGTCAGGCTGGCAGGTCTATAGTTCCTAGCCTCCTCCCTGCTCCCACTTTGTGAGAGGACCACGCCACACTTTCTCCAGTCCTCCGGAACATCCCCGTTTCCAGTGACTTGTTGAATAGGTCCACCAGTGGTGCTGCCAATAACTCCCCAACTCCTTTAATGTTCTAGGGTGAATTCCATCTGGTACCATTGCCTTACCCACCCTCAGTTTCCTGAGTTCTTCTTGGACTCTGTCCTCTTTAGAATGGTCTGTTGTCCATCTCCCTCCCTCCCCACCCCCATCCTCATTCTTAGCTGCGGTCCCTCCTTTCCTCCTCTTCCGTGAAAACTGAACAGAAATATTTGTTCAGGATTGATGCTTTATCCTGGTCCCTTCCACTGCCACCTCTCCCTCCACTTGCAGCCTTACAATTCCTCCCTGGACCTTCTCTTCTCGCTTATATATCTATGAAAGGTCTTGTCCCTTTTAACTTCATTTGCTATATTTTCCTCTGTCCTTGCCTTTTGCCCCTGACTGCCCTCTCTGTCCCCCCTCTGCTTTTCTAGATGCCTGCCCTGTCCTCAACCTTTTGAGTCTTTATACTTCCTGAAGGCTACCTTTTTGCCTTACCTTTTCCCGCCACCTCCTGTGAGAACCATAATGGTTTCTTTTCCTTTTGCCTTTGTCTATTTATCTAATACACAGGTTTGTTGCCTCAACTATGGCTCCTTTTCATTTCATCATTTCATTTTATTTTATTGGTTATACTGAAAGGCATGTGAGCGTTTGCCTGTTTACACAAGTGTCCAGTTACATACAACAATCATGAGACAGGACATAGGCTAAAACATTTAACTTACAGTGAGGGTTAATACAATGGTACATAAAATCAGGATATAACAGACTAAAGGGCAAACCATGAACTAGCCTTGGTGAATTAACAAATACAAGGTGACATTAAGCATCCAGTGAGGGTTTAATAATAATATAATATAATATAATATAATATAATATAATATAATATAATATAATATAATATAGGAAACAAACAATTTAAGTGCAATCTAATAACTAGCCTAGGTAGATTAACAATACTACAAGTGCTAGGAAAGAGAGGTAAGTGCCAGAGGTGGATAACCAGACAGTGAGGGAAAAGAGTGCAGAAGGGAACCAGATTAGAGCTGCAAGCAGGTGCAGGTGAGGAGAAATGTCTCCTGATATTGTGTTTGAAGGCATTTGTGGAGGGACAAAGTTTTAGTTCTGGAGGAGAGAGTTGAAGAGCATGGGTCCCATAAAGAGTGTTTTCTGGCCTTGAGTGGTCCAGCAGAAAGGAACAGTGAAAGAGAATGTGGAGGTCAGTCTAGTGGTCCTGGTGGTGGTGGCTGTCTGGAAGAGAGAAGTGAGGCAATCAGGGCAGTCCATGGGACAGTTTGAAGAAGAAGGTGGCCATCTTGCAGTTGAGATGGGCCTCATGGGAGGGCCGACTGGTGAGCTTACAAAGGTCCAGCGGTTTGTGAGAGTTTAGGAAGACCAGAGGCAAAGCGGATAGCATTGTGGAAGGATCTTCAAAGTCTGGAGAAATTTTTGATGGAGAGGTGGGAGAGGAGACAAGTGAACCAAAGTCGAAGACAGGAAGGAGGAAGCAGAGACTAAAAGGGATTTGGATTCCCTGTTAAGGTAATGTTTGGTTCTGTGGAGGATACTGAGGCACTGGTGGGCTTTTGAGTGTGAGGCTAGTGTGAGCATCGAAATTGAAGGGCTATCCAAGTAAGCCAAGGTATTTGAATTCACTGACTTTCAATGGAGTTACCAAGGTTGTCATGAGTGAGAGGTCAAAGCCAAGGGATTTTCGGGGCTGGAGAAACCATGAACTTAGTTTTTTTGAGTTGAGTACAAGATATTTGGACATGAACCAGGTGTGAAGTCTGCTAAAATCAAATTGGAGTTCGTTAAAGAGAGCATTGGGGTTTTGTCCTGACAGAGAAGGGCTGCATCATCAACATAGAGAATGAGTTTGGAGGTGGTGCAGATGTCAGGCAGGAGTTAACGACCAGAGAGAAGACAAGAGGGCCCAGGATGGACCCTTGGAGGACACTGTATTTGACAGGGCAGGATTCAGAGGGACACCGCCAATAATGGTGCGATGGGATCTGCCGGTAGGTAATCCTGAACCAGAGGCAGACCTCAGGTGAGAAATGGAGGCCAGCCATGGTATGGAGGAGGACTTCATGATCAACGAGGTTGAAGGCATTGGTGAGAGTCTCTGACTGATACGTGTGTAGAGGCCTTCATTGTTAGCTTTGTCTATGGAGGTGAACTTGATGAGGGCGGTTTCGGTATTGTGTCGAGCATGGAACTCATTCTGGCTTCTGTAAGCAGGTTGTATTTGGACAGGAATTCGTGGTTTGCCTGTGGACCACTTTCTCTAAACTTTTGGAGAGGGGCAAGGAGGAGATGGGATGGTAGTTGGATACTAGATTCTTGGAACTGGATTTGTGAAGAGGTTTAATAATAGCCTTTTAGATGTTTTCATTGTCCTTGACTCCCCCTTTCCTCCCTATCCAGGGCCTCCTTTAGACATACCCCTTTCTACTGAAGTCTGCTCTTCTGAAGTCCAGAACCCTCGCTGTCGTGGTGGCATGACCCTGCAGTAGTTTTCACATCAAACCATACCGTATGATGGTCACTGGACCCAAGGTGTTTACCTACCCTGAAATCTTTAATTCTGTCCCTGTTGTTTAGTACCAGGTCCAAAATTGCCTCCTCGGGGTTGGCTCCAGCACCAGCTGCTTCAGGCATGCCCCTCGTAGGAAGTCTCTGCTCCTGGCTGTTGCAGCTGTTTGGATGCTCCAATTAACTTCTGGCAAGCTGAAGTCACCCATCAGCAATACCTCACCCTTGGCTGACATCACATGGATGGCTTCCAGTAGATCCCTGTCAATTTCCTCCCTTTTGCTGGGTGTCTGTATAGTACCCCTGTATGTATGGCAATGCCTTTGCCTGCCTCAGGGTGACCCACAGTGTCTCTGCCTCCCTTCATTCCTTGCACCTCTGTTGCCTTTATTCCTTTTGACGATAGAGCCACCCCTCCTCCTTTTACCCACCCTGTCCCACCTGAATAGGGTATACCTGGTATAGCTATGTCCCAGTCATGGTTCTCACTGTACCATCTCTCAAGAGTTTAGATTTTGTTTTTTAATTTGGAATTCATTTACCGTGGTCCACCTCACCCCTGAGATGCAACATTTGGTTTACAATTCGGTCCTGATCCAACCTGTTTTAAAACTGAGAGGGACTAAAGATAAGACTTCATAATGTCCCGATTTACCCGACTGGTCTAAAGTCAGTGGAGGTGAGCCAGAGCAATCTTTACTTTAGATCTGAAGAAAATAACCAAGGTGACCAATTGCTGTATCTATCCCCACTCTCATCCTCACTGTTCAACCTGGACTGCTCCCAGGTCTGGAGGCAGAGTAGAGTCCTCCTCTCACACAAAGAGGTAAACTACAATTTACATTAACACTAATGGGTAGACTAGGTGGGCCAAAGGCCATTATCTGCCAACAACAGCTATGTATCTATGTATCTCCTTCTCCCTACCCTGACCAAGGTGCAGAAGCTTGTCCTCAAACAGCTCTCACCGTTCCTTGAACATATTTTCTTCCTTTCTCCCTACCAGTCTGACTTCTGTAAATACCAGCCCACAATCTCCTCTCCCTGCCGGGTCACGATTACTTTCTGACAGGCATGGACTGGGGCCAGATCTCTGCAGCTAATTCCACCGACCTAGCCCAGGCATTCAACACTGTGGCAAACCCAACCCTCCTAGATAAGGTGGGGAGGTGCTGTCTGACTTTGTGGTCAGCTAGTTCCCATAAGCCCTGAGCTGTGTACAAGCTTCACACATCAGGCTGACCTAGGTGTGATTTCAGAACCTCCACTTGCATGCTGTCTAACTAAGCAAGTCACTCACTCTTGGGTGTGCACCCTTAGAATGACCCCCCACCACACCACCAGCACACCATAAGGTGCTCTCTGGGAGGTGGGGGATGCCTAGTTTGCAGAATTATTAGGCAGTTGAGGCAGAAGATAGATGAACAGTGGTAGAGGGATTCATTGGGTAACGATAGGAGGGGTGGAGGGCTTGGAGGCAGGTAAGGCAGAGAGGGTGGGAGTGGAGCCAAGGTGGGGAGAGGGCTGGGGGGTAGAAGGGAGCAAGAGATTAGGCAGGTCACCTGGGTCCCTCTCTCCAGTGGGAGAAGAGGCCCAGGGAGTGGGAGTGGATAATAGTAAGGGAAAGGTAAGGCAGGAAGGAGGGGTCCTATAGGAGCATCTGCAGGATTGCCAGTGCAGAACAGATTCTTTCTAGTGGATGGGTGGGAGAGTATTTTGTTTTATTTATGATTTTGGTAATCGGGTAGGTGCACTGATCCCAGGGACCGTTTTCAGGCATGACCCGCCACATACAGTAGCACAGAGTAAACACAAACAACAATGCATAGAACAGTAGACAGTTTGACAAATAATAAAAGGTTACAATAGTACACAAGATACAAGGTAGCAAAATACATAAATCCACATGATACAAGGTGATATAGTACATAAATCCGATGTGCATATACATAAAGAGAAATATATATATTTATGCAATAGGTATGGATATAAATCCTATGTGATAAATCTGAGCCATGTGATAAATTCAAAATTTTACATTTATACACATAGTAGACACATCATCACAGATTAATACACATAGTAGATATGTTACAATCATCGAACTCCATTAGAATGTTCAAGCGTCAGTACCAGTACTAACTATATTCAAATACAAATAACTTTAAAACAAAAAAGATAGCATAGTGCTGTGAGCATGGAAGTTGTGCACACAAAATTATCTACAAAATGAGTGGTATTTTATTTATAGATACCTTATAGATTTTTATAATTAGCAAAAGAGCAGAAAATGCAATTTTGTTCACGTTTTGACAAACATATGCAAAAAAGATAAACAATCAAAAGCAAATGTCCTGCACTGACATAAAGCATCTCTATTGCATAAATGAAATATACAATGTTTAGCTGTCAGATAAATGATTTATCTACACTGCGTGCTGTTGACCTCTGACATCTCATTCGTGCTTACGCCACTCGTGAGGTTACCGGCCAAACAGCACTTGTGTAGATAAATCATTTATCTTACAGCTCACCACTGTATATCCTATATACATATATATATATATATATATATATATATATATATATATATACACACACACACACACACACACACACACACATACACACACATTTATTTATTTTTGTATTGTTTAACCAGGAGTGGCACACTAAGCTGAAAGCTTTTTACAGGTGCACCTGGGAACACAGGAAGTTAAGTGACTTGCTCAGGGTCACACAATATGCAAGTGGGGGCTGTGATTCAAACCCAGGTCTCCGGTTTGCAGCTCAGAACCTTAAACCACTGCGCTATACTGCCTCCCTAAAATTGATATACAGCAAGTTGCATAGAAGATAATCAACGTTCCTCAGCAGTAACATGAAAAGGATAAAGTGGAGCTAGTAGAGGAAGGAGAGAGAAGGGTGAGAGGAAGGGAAAATTGGAGGATTTCAAAGGGCATTGCATAGGCAAGAAACTCTTATGGTAAGTGCAGGCGGGAAATGAAGAACTACTCAGGAAAGCAGTGGCAGCAGGAAGTCTCCAAGAGCCAATCTTTGAGGAAAGATTTGAACTGGCAGTGGGCGTGAATGGGTGGAGTTCGGCAGGCAGTTTATTCCACAGCACAGGGCTGCCACTCACAAGGCTCTACTGCCCATATTGGTGGATACTCTGGGAACATTCAGAGGAGGAATGCTGTTTGGCGGAGGCCGCAGTGTAAAGTTGGACCTTGAGGAAGGCTGCAAGGGAGATTCCTGGCCAGTACAGATGGAGGAATCCACCATGCGGCAAAGGGCAAGGCCAAAGTGCTCTTGCAGCGGAAGCTATCCTAGCGAATTGTAAAGGACAAGGTGGTGGGTGTGAAGGGCCTGTGGGTGAAATGACAGGCACTGTTGTAGGCAGAAGAGAGCTTGGCCATAAGGGTTGTGGATGTCCTATAGTGGTGATCAGGAGGCTAGCCAGGGTTGGAGGTGGTGGGTTAGGGTAAAGTAGGGAGAAGGGGCAGGAGGAAGTGAGTACAGGCAAGAGGGAGGGCAGGTGGAATAGGGAAGGGAGTGGTGGGCATGGGAGGATCAGGGAAAGGCAAGAGGTAGAAGGGAATGGTAGGAGACGGGCGGGGAGACAGGGAATGATGGGGACATGCCAGAGGGGAGAAAGGTTCAGGAGGAGGGATTGGGATAGGCGAGGTTTAGAGGGTATGGGAGGACACAGGAAGGAAAGGAGGAGGCAAGTGGGAGGGCAGCAGTATGGACAGAAGGAACGGAGGGCCCAGGATGAAGGGGGAGAGTGGTCATCTTGGGGATTTGATAGTCAAGGTGGTGAGATAGGGGAAAGGGTCTGGGGCAAACTATAGGAGAGCAGAATGCACACCAGAAATGATGATGGGGAGGGTGGGACCTCTAATAGCACAGTGTATGGGACAGAGGAGGAAATCACATTATAGTGCACCTGGGTACAAATGATACTGCAGGATGTGAGTGGGGGTAGTTCAAGAAAGGTTCAACGAGGTGGATAGAATTTGCAAGGTGGAAGGAGTCATCGGACTTCTAGGAGGTGCTTCCAGTCCAGAGGGTTAGTACAGCAAGAAAGGTAAGGGTTGACTAATTTAATGGATAGCTTAGAGGGTGGTGTGAGATGGAAGGGTATGGGTGCATTTGTACTTGGGGTGAGACATGGGATAACAAAGACTTGTATGCATTGGAAAGGTTACACCTAAGTAGGAAGGTCACAAGGGTCCTGATGGGTAAGCTAGAGGACTTCATGATTAAAATCTTAATTTAAACTTACAAGGTGGGGACAGCAAGGTGCAGCACCCTTTGTGACATGGCGAAGAGGCTGACAGGCCTCCCGCCAGTCAGGACAGCATGAGCAGAAGCTGGATAGGAGAGGTCAGGGAAGAAGGAGGACCAAGGGAAGAGGTGGGTGGAAGGGCAGTTTAGGAGCAAAGGGAGTCCAGTCACGGTGGAGGGTGGTGTCTCTAAAGCTAGAAGTCTGGGGAACAAGATGTCAGAACAACAGTTATTGTTTGCTGAGGGGGAGGTGGACATAGTGGCCATCACACAAACTTGGGCCACAGATAACCACAACTGGGACCTAGCAGTTCCCGGTATAAAATGTACAGAAAGGATACAGGGATAGGGAAGTGGGGAAGTGGCTCTGTACATGAAGGAGGCAGTAGCTGTACCGAGAGGAAGAGGCAGAGGTAAGACTGAAGCATTGTGGGTACAGGTACAATCAACTAAAGATGCAGTTGGTCTACAGACCACCTTTCCAGGAGGAGGAACTGGACAGGGCACTGGGGTCCCAAATCATAAATATTTCCAGCAGAGGTGAGTAATAACAATGGGGATTTCAATCTACCTGGGGTGGACTGGAGTATCCTACTACCTCCAGCGCTGAAACAAGTACTGCTGGATGCATTCAGGGTTGTTTCCTGACTAAGGTGCCATGGAGCCCATTAGGAGAGGGCCTTCCTGGACTTGGTCCTGTCCAACTGTGCACATGTTCAAGATGTGCAAGTGGGTGCGTCATTGCAGGAAGTGATCTACAGTGTGGTTCAACCTGGACATGGGCAGAGGGAAGGTCAGGACCAAGATGAGAGGCTTAGATTATCAGAGGACTGACTTTGGATGGATGGGAGTTCTGAAAGGACACCCTGCTGGGATCAGAATGGGGATGTGTAGAGAACAGAAATGGACCATAATAAAGAAGGACAGATGGGGCTACTAGTGAGTGTGCCAAAATCAAAGCAAGAAAGCTAAGGCTAAAAAGCCCAGCTGGTTTGGCAAGGAGGTGGCAAAAGCAGTAGGGGACAAGAGGGTAGCCTGCAGAAAATACAAGCATACAAAAAGGAGGAGGATAGGTAGACTATTACATTAAATCTAGGGAGGTGAGCAGAGCAGTGGCGATGCATAGGCTACAAGAAAATACAGCTAACAGAGGATAAATGGGTGAGACCTTTTCTGTATATATTGTAAGGAAGAAAAGGAACAGAAAGGATGAGATTGTCAGTTTAAAAAGGAGAGAGGATGGGCAGAGGTTAGTGAGGAAAAAGCAGAGGTACTTAAGTACTTTTGTTCCAGTCTTCAACAGGGAGAACGATGACAGACCAATACCATGATGCAGCAAGGGTAGGGACTGGGAGGGAGAGTTACAGATGGCAAAATACAAGCTGACAGGGTACTCAAGGGCCTAAGGGTCCTAAAGGTGGACAAATCACCAAGGCCAGATGATACACCCAAGGGTCCTAAGAGAACTGGCAGTGTTTCTAGCAGGACCCATGGCGATCTGTTTAGCACCCCATCCTCATCTCAGCAAGGACATAGACAGGATGGAGGTGGTCCAGAGGAGGACAAATAAGATGGTGCAGGGTCTGCACCAGAAGCCATACAAAGAGAGACCAAAAATGCTTAATATGTATACCCTTGAGGAAAGGGGGGGCATGATAGAAACTTTCAAGTATCTCAAGGAAATCAACAAAGTTCAAGAGGGTAGCATCTTTCAGAAAAAACATGTGCAAGAACAAGGCACACTTTGAAAATGGGGGAGGGATGGCTCAGGGCAATGAGATGAAGTATTCTTTTTGCGGAGAGTGGTGGTGGACACTTGGAGCGGCCTTCCTGAGGAGGTCATGGGGTCAAAAACAGTGGGGAATTCAAGAATGCATGGGACAGGCATAAAGCAATTATAGTGTGGGGTAGGAGGAATTGGCTATTGGTTAACTAGGTTTCTATGTTTCTCTCTGGAATCGGAACGTTCCCAGGACTGGAGAACGGCACATGTGGTGTTTCTCCATGAAAATGGGCCGAGGGGCACCAGAGAACTACAGGTCAGTCAGCCAGACCTCAATAGTGTAAGCTGATGGAGACCATCCTGAAAGAGAGACAAATTGGCTTTCGAGGACAAGGCTCCAGCAACCGAGGCAGCATGGGTTTGGTCATGGAGGTCCTGCCAATCTAACCTAACTGACTTCTTCAATTGGGTCACTAGGGACAGTGGACAAGGCCAGGTGGCTGATGTCCTGTATTTGGACTTCAGCAAGGCCTTTGTTTGGTGCCTCATAGGAAACTGGTCAGGAAACTGGAAGACATGAGTGTGGAGCTAAGCTTGTGGGTGTTGAGTCAGAAGCTGGTTGCAAGACAGAAGCCAAAAGGAGGTAGTCAGGGGAGTACAGTCCCATTTGCCTTTACATTGCTGTCCCATGCTAAAAGCACTGGATATTGTGGTCTATGTGCACTGCATTGGTGCGGTCGGCGGCAGATTAAGACAATTCACACCCAGCCGCAATGCAATTAAGCCCCAATTAAGCTCCCATTGGGTGCTGCACAGGGTACCTAGGTAAAGTACAGCAGTCAATGATCATTTTCCTGTAGTTGTGTGTGGCTGTTGACTGGCTCTCACCTCTTCAGGACTCCCCCTCCTTCTCAGACATCATAATAATGGACAGAGAACTGCGGGCTGTCAGATGAGCAATAATGGGTTCCGGCAGTCCTGTAAAACACTACCACCTTCCGCTGCATGGAATGAAGAGGGTGGAGAAGAAAGAGAGAGAGAGACACCAGCGACCGGGAGAGCTGGGTGGGGACCCAAGGAGTGGCAACCATTCATGGGGAGACAAACACAGAAAGGGGGGAACTCAGTAGGAACAATAATCAGGGAGGAGAGACAAATGAAATGGAGAAGGGAGACCAACTGGGCAGTGGTGAGACAAACAGAACAGGGAAGAAATACTGACTAAGTGGGGATTTTCGAGAGAGAAACACTCGGCACACAAGATCTACTGCCTACTGCTATAGTTTTGTGATGGGAGTTGACTTTGATTTGTGACCACGGCTTATAGTGGCAAGTTTAGCCTACACATATGTGCCTGTTATAACGTGGGGACTGTATTCTCAGAAGCAAGGCCTGTGACCAGTGGTGTCCCACAGGCTCGGTGCTTGGTTTGGTGTTTAACATCTCTATAAGGGATCAGGGGTAAAATCTGTCTCTTATGGATGACACCAAGCTCTGTGGGAGGGTGGACACAGAGGAGGGAAGAAAGGAACTCAGGAAAGACCTGGCTAGACTAGAAAAGTGGTCTGGCATTTGGCAGCTGGGGTTTAACACTGAAAAGTATAATGTTATGCACTTGGGGTCAAAGAATCCAGGGACCAAACATTAGTTGCAAGGTGTGCAGCTAGAGGAAGAAAAGGACCTGGGAATAATAATCATAAGTGATCTGAAATACTCTACACATTGCATGACAGCAGCAGTCAGAGTAAGACAAATACTGGGCTACATAGCCAGGGAATTACAACCAGGAAAGCGGAGGTCATTCTGCCGCTGTACAGGTCACTGATAAGACTACGCTGGAGTACAGTGTGCGGTGTTGGTGCCCATCAACTAGCTGGAGTTGATACAAAAGGGAAACCAAGATGATCCAGGGCTGCAGGGCAACACCTATGAGGAGAGGCTTAGGGGCTCAACATGTACTCTCTTAAGGAAAGAAGGACAGGGAGCGTGACTGAGACCTTCAAGTACCTTAAGGGTATTAACAGGATGAGCTCTGAGTGCCTCTTCAGCCTTAGTAGGAACAAGATCACTAGGAGGCATAGCCTTAGATGGTGGGGGTAAGGTTCTTGAAGTTGATGAGGAGGCACTTTTTCATTAACTCATTGCTCTACAGAAGCTCTCGAGTTTTACCACTTGTCTCCTGTATACTGTTAATAGTGAATCCTGGGCCTTTCTAAGCAAAATCAAGCTAAAGTCAGCATGCCACAAACAAATCCTAATAGCTCAAGAACCGTAAGTGCTAGACACAAAGTATGAGTGGCAAGTTATTCAGCACAAAATTACTTTTCCAGTGGTGGTATGCAAATAAATGTAATTTTGTTTTTTTCCTATGCTGGTTGAAACAGCAACAACATTTTTTTCACTAAAATAGGCAACATAAGCCATACACACCATACCATAAAACAAATGCGAATAACTCTGAAGTATACATGATATACACAAAATATCAGTGCTTGAGTTGTTCAGCACAAAATTACCTTTCCAACCGTGCTATGCAGTCAAATATATATTATATTTTGTTATATTATATATTAAAATATATAAGTACGCTCCAGACGCTGCAAGGACACACAGGAAGTCAGTAGCTGACTTCTGTATGCTCAGGACACACCAGTGTATTTTACTGATGACTACAGGTGTCTGCTAGAGACAATGAGTTAAGAGGGTGGTGGATAAGTGGAATGAGTTGCAAGAGGAGTGGTATCCCTAAAACAGTACACAGCTTCAAGAGGGGGTGGATAGGAGAAAGTTGCAGGTAGGAGGGGGCAAGTGGGGGATAGCGAGAAGTTGAGGGAAGTCAGAAGGAAACAGTGAGGGGAAGTTCCTTCTGTAAACACACTGGGAACTGCACAGTCGAGCAGACTAGATAGATTGTAAAGCCTTTATCTGCAGTCATGTTTGTGTGTGTATATATATATATATATATATATATATTCATAAAATGTAATTATCTGTGTTATCTGTGCCACATCAGGTTGTGCATTAGAGAAACAGCAAGGTGCTTCTGGGAGTCCCAGGTTTCTAGTTGCCTTGATGATGCAGCTGATAGCACAATCAGAATAATATTCCAAGCAGCCTGGGTTCAGATCCAGCTGAGGCACACACACACACACACACACACACACACACACACACACACACACACACTACAGTTACGTAAGAACTATAACAGTAGATCTTGAGAAGAGCTCTTGCAGCAGGCAATAACTGTTAGGACTAAGCTGCCTGGACCCCACGGAAACTTTCTAGCTGTCTTCAGCAGGGACCACCCAAGCGTTGACTCCACTCGAAGACAGCCAATGGTATACAAGGAGTGGTCCTAAGCCCCACCTCAGTTCTCCGCCGGGGCCTGGAGTCCTAGGATGGAAGGAGAACGGGCAGGTTCTTTGCCAGAAGTAACAGCAGAGAGAAAAGCTTTGGGGGAAGGAGGAGGACATAAGCCTGCTGCAAGAGCTCTTGTCATAGATCTAATGTTACAGTAAGTTCTGCATGAACTGTACAATCTTACTCGAGCTGGAGCTCTTGCAGCAGGCACAACCGCCAGGACTGAGTCCCAAGCAATAAAAGGATAAGGACTAGGAAAGTCTGGGAGGAGGCTGAAAACTGTCAACTAAGGACTCAGGAGAGGAGGTCCTGGAGGACCACCAGGCCAAGCCCAGTCCTTCGTCTGGAAGCCATGTCAAGCTGTAATGCTTGACAAGGTGTACACAGAACTCCAGTTAGCCGCTGCACAGATTTTTCTGCAGAGACATCAGAGAGAGGCAAGGAGGTAGCCACCCCACCCTGCTGGAATGGCCTCTTACCAACCTGGAAGGAGCTTATTGTACTTGTAACAAAAACAATGCAGTTAACCAACCATTTGACTGGGTCTGTTTAGAAACTGGTGCCCCTAAATCTTGGGAGCAAATGAAACAAACTGATCCATTTTTCAAAATGAAACTGTACTGTTCAGATAATAACAGCGAGAGTATGCAACAATGCCAACCCCCACCCCCACCCCCAATTAGAGTGCTCGGATAATAGACTGGCAGGTGGATGTCTTGATTTAGGGAAAATGTGACACCACCTTGGGCAAAACTTAGGATTTGTACGTGAGGACACCCTGTCTTTTGAAAAACCAAATAAGGTTCTTTACGTCAGAGCCTGAAGCTCCAAAATTCTTCAGGCAGAAGTAACTGCAACTAAAAGTAATGCTTTCCATGACAGAAAGTGTAGCTCACAATCCATGGCTGGTTCAAACAGGGAAGCGTGAGCTTCAACACAAAAGGAGATCCCATGGAGGACCAGATCTTGGGTGGGAAGTTTTAAGTGCAAGATGCCCGCAAAAGGTACAGGACATGTCCAGCTGAGTAAGAGTTTTCCCTCCACCGTGCATGGTACGCTGAGATGGCAGAGAGGTGCACCTTAATGGAGGAGTAGCTAAGAGCCTGCTCAAACAGAGAAAGGAGATACTCAAGGACAGAGTTTGGAGAACAAGAAAAGGATTGAGTAGATGTGCAATAGCCCACAGGCAAAATCTGTTCCACTTCATAGCATACATGGATCTAGAGGAGGGTTTCCTGGTTGCCACCAGGACATCCACTACCTTGTGGGAGACACCATCTAGTCATCGCTAGGTCTGCAGGAGCCATGCATGAAGATGCAGGGACTTGAGATCCAGATGGATCAAGCTGTCTCAGTCCTGGGAGAGCAAGCGCGAGCTCAGAGGCAGGGGAATTGGAGGTTCCACTGCCAGCTGTCAAGTAGTAGGAACCAAATCTGCCGAGGCCAAAAGGGGTGATGAGAATCATCTCTGCTCCCTCCGCCTGTAGCTTCAGAAGTACCTCTGTAGAATGGAAAAGGGAGGAAAGGCATAAAGGAATCTCCCAGTCCAACAGAGGGACAATGCGCTCACCAGAAAACTCCAGGCCCTCTATCTAGTGAGCAGAAACTGGGCAGTTTAGCGGTGAATGGGGACACAAAAAGTCCAACTATAGATGGCCCCATCTGTCAGTGAGCTGGTCTGCTACCGATTGAAGGAGCTCACGCTCGTGAGCCTTGGACTGAGACCTGCTTAGGTTGTTGGCCAAGATGTTTTGGACACCTGGAACATAAACAGTGGTGAGTTCAAGGTGGTGTTCCAGTGCCCAATACCAGACCCTCATTGCTTCCTGCAGAGAGGAGGCATGAGTCCCCTCCGCGCTTGTTGATGTAAAAGACTATGGACACATTGTCCATCTGAATGAGAAGAGGGCCCGGAGACAAGTCCACTTGAAAGGCCTATAAGGTATTCAGGACTGCTCGGATTTCCAGAACATTGATGTGGAATGATTGCTCATCCAGTGACCAGGTCCCCTGGGTCTGACTGATCCCCAGATGAGCTCCCCAACCAAGGCCCATGGCATCTGTGGTCAGAACTCACCTTAGGGGCTCCTGCCAGAAGAACCCCTGTTGAAGGATTGAGTAGGTCCTGCCACCAGGTTAATGTTCTACAAACTGGGTCAAGACCAGGACTGCCTGATCTGAGGTCGTCGGACCTCTGGTCCTATTGCACCATGAGTGTCCACTGAGGGACCCTTTATATGGAGGCAAGTCATGGGAACTGTTGTGATGGCTGCTGCCATGTGGCTTATGAGTCTCAGGTAGACTCTGACCAGGACTTGAGGAACTGAGGATATCATCTGGGCCTGATCTCGAAGGGATATTCTCTGTCTGAGGGGAGGAAGGCCTTGCCCTGGACTGTATCAAGGACTGCCCTGATGAACCAGAGTCTCTGACTAGGCCATGGGGATGACTTGAGAAGGTTCAGGTGAGCCCCAGCTTTGGAAGAGCATAAAGGTGTCTCTGAGAGTGCGACTAGCTGTCCCCTTGTGGGAGAGGCCAGGAGCCAGTCACTAGGTAGGAAACACTGAATGGCCCGACATCAAGAGCCGCAGCCACCGCCACTAGGCACTTGGTGAAGACTCTGAGTGGAGGAAAAGCCAAATGGCAAGGCTCGAAACTGGTAATGTCTGTCCTGGAAGAGGAAATGTAGGTACCTCCTGTGGGATGGGAAAATCAGAATGTGCAGGTATGTGTCCTGCTCATCTAGAGAGCAGAGCCAGTCCCCTGATGGGAGGGGAATCAGATTTGGCAATGTCACCATCCTGAACCTTTGGCATTCTATGAATTTGTTTAGGAGCTGAGGTCCAGGATGGGCCAAAGGTACCAGTCTTTCTGGGAACTAAGAAAAGTAAGAATAATACCCTTTTCCCCATTGAGTCTGGGGACTGGCTCTATAGCCCATTTTGCAGAAGGGCCTGAATTTCCCTTCAATCAGGGGACATGAGAAGGAGGATAACGAGAGGACACTGGTGGAGTATCTGAGGCATCTGCTTGCACTTCAGAGTATGACCCTCTCCAAGAGCTGTAAAACCCAGAGGTCTGATGTTGTTTTGCTCTAGCCCTCAAGATGGAGGAGAGGTGAGCCTCACCACTTCTTCCACAGGAGGAGGGGGTCTGGCAAGGAGTCATTGGGATGCTCTGGGAGTAGGCAGAGGGCCTGGGAGGACTTTGTGGCTCGAGAGGCAGAGCTTCCAGGTGTCTGGGAGGTGGCCTTTCTTTGATGCACCTCTCTTCTGAGACTTTTGGGGCTGTTGTCCTGAGGGCTTCTGAATGGCCACTTTCTGAAGAGTTTTGGTCCCCTTTATACATTTTTGGATGGACCAAATAGACTTCCGGACTCTTGGAGGCAATTAATCAGTTTTTCCACCTTGTCTCCAAAAAGGACTGAGCCCTTAAAGGAGAGGTCCAGGATGCCCGACTGCAGATCCTGGGAGAATCCTGATATCCTAAGCCAGGCATGGTGTCTGAGACAAACGCCAGAGGCCGCTGCTCTGGCTGCCATATCTACAGAGTCATATGAGGCAAGCAATATGTGGGTGCCTACATCAGACCCCAATTTTAGGAGGTCCAGGAGCTCCGTTTTTGTGCCGAGTGTGAGAAGGCCTGTGCTATTTCGATACCTTTTTCCCACAGGGCATTCTGGTACTGCACCGTGTGTGAGAAAGTTGAGGCACCTGATGGAGCAAATGGAGGATGAATAGACCTTTTGCCCATCTGGTCAATGTATCTGTACTCCTGGTTGGGTGGCTGAGTGCTTAGGTTTCTTTGATGTATCATGAGCAGCCATGATCACCATCGAGTTCACCATAGGGTGTTCTGCCAGGAAAGGGTCTTCCTTAGGGGCTCTGTACAGCCTGTCCGACTTCTTGGAGATGGCAGAGAAGGTGGAATCATGCTTCCAGGTTAACCTTGTCAGGTGCTGGAAGGTGTCAACTAAAGAGAGCACCACTAGAGGCTTGGGCTCCTTCTGCTTCAGGTAGGGTCCAGGTCTTCTCTCCCATTTGCTGGAAGCCTGGATGTGCCTAATGATGTCCATGAACGCCGGCTCATCAGGAGGTGACCTGGGGGTGTCTCTGTTATCCGTGAAGAAGGGTGACCCCTAGGATCTGAATGGTCTGAGCCTGAAGACACAGAACTACTGCTGGAGTCCACCAAAGAGGAGGATGAATAGCTAGAGCATTGTCAGCTATGGGACTGGCGCGGCTATGGGACCAGCGTCTGCTGTGGGAGGACTGGCGGTGGCAACTAGACAAATGGGAGTATCTGTGTGATACCAGCTCTTGTGCTGGGGTCTACTGTGGTGTTCCTCAGGGTCTGGAGTGCGGCTCTTGGGGAGGAGTCGGATGCTTAGGCTCCTGATACATGCCAAGGTCCGACTCCTCCAGTTCAACAGTGATCGGTTCCTTAGAGGACAGCAGGTCCCTTTGACCCGATTACACCAAAAGGAGAAAAGCCGCTAGATCTGGTCTTTGAAGAACTGCGGGGCAGACAGACTGGCTGGTGACTGCGGAGATGGCATCTGTTTACTCCAGCATCGGAACACCTGACGCCAAGGTGTCCAGTGTCGAGGCAGCAGCAGAGACGGGGACCGATGGGTTGCTTAGGCATGTCGTCCTCCCCAAGATCTTCAATTGGTGAAGAATGGTCCAGCAAGGAGGAGGGCAAAGCCCAATCTGACGCCTGAGAAGGCATGCTCATAGCGGATGACTGCTTAGTGGTGACCGGTGAGGAAGCAGCCGATGGCTTGGCCAGAGCTTGGGGTGGTGGCACCGAGTCTGATGCCTGCCCCTGATGACGGAGTGTCTTTTCCAAGGCCTTGGATGAGACCGCCATCGGGACCATTTTGCAGGCACCGAGCCGCCGCTGTCCTTCTTCTGGCTGGTCCCAGCCTCTAAGGTGGAGGTGATCCAGCTGGAGTGACCTTAACCTTAAGGAGCATTAGGTAGGCCCGGAGACCCTGACTTACCCCTGCCTGATGCCAGAACAATGGCAGGAGGTTTGGTTACCAGCTGCCCGGAGGAGCCATGGACAGGCTTGGAAGAGTGGTCTGAGCCCCGTGGGACAAGGAGCCGATGAAGACTTTTGGGCAGCGGAGACCTGGCACAAGAGAGACCCTGGGACTTTTCCGGTGCTTGTCCTGAGTGTTTGTGCTTCCTGAATCCTTCTTCTTGTGAGGCTTAGAAGTGGAGGAGGTGGAAACTGATGAGGGCGAAGGACTCTTCTCTGTAGCTGATTCTGCATCTCAGCAAGCTGTTTTCTAGGAGGTGCACCTTAAGGGCCTTCTGATGGTGGATCCATGTCCGGAGTTGAACACTCTGCAGTGCTCACAGGCTGCGGTGTGTCGTGGTTCAGCCTAGGCAGAAAAGGCAGGCCTCGTGGCCGTCCTTCGATGGTAGCTGCTTGCTGCAGGCGCACTTAGATTTTCTACGATCTGTAGATGAAAATGGATGACGCTGGAGAAGAAGACATGCAGAAGTGAAATAAATTCGGAAATTTGCAGAAAAAAGAAAGCAAAGAAACGCTGAAGGCGCAAAAGTGGTCGAACTGTTGCGTAGAGGGCATCTATGAGCCGATGCGCGAACTGGTCGACAGCGGGAAAAGAACTGAGGTGGGTCTGGGACTGCCCCTTTATACCACCGGCTGATGTCGGGTACAGCCGACATCAGGGTGGTCCCCACTGAAGACTGCTCAGCTAGAAGGTTTCCGTGATCCAGCGGCTTAATCCTAATGGTTACTGCTTGCTGCAAGAGCTCCAACTCGGTAAGATCTTGCATATCAGAGCTCTCCTTACCACCACCAAACACACACACAGCTGGCAAACCAGGGCTCTCCTTACCACCACTCCCAAACACAGACACAGCCTGCAAATCAGGGAACTCCTTATAACCACCCCAAACACACATACACACAATGCCTACGCCCATCCTCACACACACAGGCTATATAAATCAGGACTCTCCCTAGCACTCCACACTCACATACACACACACATACAGGCTATAGAACCCAGGCTCCCAGAATACCATCCCAGTGCCTGACACACACACACACACACACACACACACACCACACCCACACACACCCACACACACACACACACACCTAGGCCCATCCTCACCATACACACAGGCTATAATCAGGACTCTCCTTAGCACTCCACACACACATACAGTCTATTGAACCCAGGCTCCCAGAATACCATCCCAGTGCTCCAACTAACTGACACACACATGCTATGGAACTCGGGTTCCCAGAATACCTTCCTGCTGCTCTAATACACAGACAGACAGACACACACAGCGCTGCAATTATCAGAGTTTTCCTTAGTACTTCCACCCACAGACTTTTGAGATAATATTAGTGTAGGTCTAACAGAACCTGAATAGGCATTTTACCCATGTAGCTACTGCCATTACAGTGAGGAATACCTTTAAGCCACTTCATTAACAGTGGTGGCAGCATGGATACTTTGGTGCTTAGCTTTGCAATGTCTTTTAAACAGTCTCTGACATCCAGTGCCCTCACTCCCCAATCCGTTGCTAATGGTCACTGTTTCATGATTGCCGAGGTAGCATCTCTCCTCTGTGGCCCTAATCTCTAGAAAAGACTGTTACATGTATCTACCAATAGTGACTCACTGTGGCCCCAGGTGAGTCTTACAACTCAGCTGCTGGTAGCAGCTCACCTCTGTGGCCCTATTAGGTTCTCTCACACTTAATGCCAGTCGCCCCTCACCTCTGTGGCACTGACTGGGCTTTCAGACCCAGCCTCGATAGTGGCTTCCCTCTGTGACAGGCAGCCCATCCATCTGGTGCCAGCTCATGTACCAGTCAGAGCCAACCAACAGGTATACAGTTAACTGGATGTCATAACCCATTCTTCCCAGGATGTACTCTGCCTGCTATCCTAGCCTCACTCTGTTCCTGGCATTAATCTATAAAAAGAAAACAAAGAATTTCACACTATCTCCCTGTCTGTGCTCTCCCACCCCATCCACCACTGACAGCCACAGTATTTCAATAAAAACACCTCCAACACCCAAATCCTTTCCTTTCTGCCAACAATACACTCATCTCATCAATCTCTTTGAAGTTACGATCCATCCTTTGTATTTTTAAACAATTACCCACCCTACGTTCCAAGCACCGTCTGTAAATAAAACCTCACACTCCTCTCTACATGTTTTTTCATATTGCCCAACCTCAGAACTGGTACTGACCTCCTGCACCTCTAGAGACTTCTGCAAGGATTTTACAAATCCCACAGTCAGTTCCACAGTTGGCCCTCTCTCAGCTGATCTCAGATAAAGAAGCTCATGGTTACTATTGTCCCTTCTTTCTACTAAATGCCATAATCCCTAGTGTCTGAAGACAATGATTGTACTGTGTCCTTATCAAACTTATTTACCAAGCCCCAACACCTACCTTCTCACGGATGTTATTATGTGTATAGCTTTAAGAAATGTTAGAGATGGTACAGCTTTAAGAGAATGTGCACATCCTGTAAGTGTGCCTGTGTTTGGAGCCAGTCTCCTCTTGTATGTACTGCTGAATGGAAGTAAAAGAGAAGGCCTAGATTTCAGTGTGGTGTGGTTTTCTTACTACCAAGACCCTTGTGTGTTTAAGGTACTTCTATTCGCCACCAAATACAACAAACTGGTGATGACGGAGGATGGACATTTTCATAGCTCCAGCTTACTGAATTATACCATTTTGTGATTTTCTGCATTGAGGCAAGTCAGCAATTTGGAACTGTGCAATATCATGGCAACTTCAGCTAGCTTTGAAATTTTTACAGGAACAGACTGGGATACATGGTTCGACGGTTTGATCAGTGGTTATTACTTAATCCTGCCATACAAGCTGCAAATGATGAGCAACAGGATAAGCTTATTCGAGCTGCTTTTTGTACTTTTGGGGAGTGAAACCTTCAAACCTTTATGCAGTTGTCGTACACCGGACCAGCCGGAGGATTTGTCGATCAAGAGCTGAAGGCTAAATTGAATGCACATACATTTTAACAACTTTCCCAAGGGCTGAATGTTATAAATTCTACAGTTACTGCCAGAAACCAGGTCAGTCATTACAATCGATTTGGCTGAGATCAAACACTTAACTCTCACGTGTGGGTGGAGCAGAGAGCATCTTGAATCTAATCTAGCTGATAAGCTTGTTGTGGGTTGAATAGTGAACACTGTATTCAGCAATTACTTTCTGTAAGTGTCAAGAAGCCTACTGAGGAACGTTTACATTTGGCACAAATGTATGAGGCTACAGAAAATGAACCACATGCTAAGATGGACACTAAAAATTAGGTACAAGTAGCTGCAGTAAACCCCAAATTGAAACAGCGCAAACCTAAGTCTAAGCCACGGTTTTCAAAGAAAAATTCAACCACTCCACCCAAACTGCATGGCCAGTACAAATGTGCATCATGTGGGTCATCTCAGCATAGCAGAGACCAGTGCAGATTCAGAGAAGTTCAGTGTCATGCATGTAAACGTTAAGGGCATATTGCTAAGGTTTGCAGGAGCAGGAGAACCCATGGTAGTTGGTTTGAGAGCCCAGTCTGCGCGGTGGTTTCTATTGCACCACAAATGCAGACTAAAGATGTTCCTCCTTTCTATGTGTTACTTCAATAGCCACAATTGAGACATCAGTTGCGTTTAATGGTAGACTGCTTCTCCAGTTACTTTTATTAACCATCAGACATGGTTTGATCTGGATAAGCCACCATTGTCTCCTTGTACCAAGTTGCTGCATGCATGCGTAAGAAGAGCAGCAATTCAGCCACTGGGCTCGTTTACCACGTTGGTACACAGGACTGATTCTCCTGGTATACCTTTAACTTTTCTGATTTCAAAAAAGGGTGTCAACATTTGGGCAGAGACACCCAGGTTCTTCTAAACACTCATCTTGATCCAGCAGATTTTGGCCTACTTGCTGCTGTCCAGGTACCACAAAGCAGTAATCCGCCCAAGCTTGGGAGATTTACACATATCCAGAGTTGTGGAAAGGCCTGGGATGTTGCACAACAGCTAAAGCCAAGCTAGTCACAAAGCCTAATGCAGTCCCTAAGTTTTGTAAACCACAGAAACTCCTTTTGTCTTTAAACCGGTTGTTGGGGCAGAATTGGACAGACTGGAAAAGCGGGTGTGCTGAAAAAGTTTTCAAGTTCAGACTGGGCCACTCAATTGTGGTGGTATCTAAACCAGGTGGTAAGGTCCGGATATGTGGAGATTTTAAGGTGACACTGAATCTAGTACTTAGCATAGATGTATTTCCTTTACCCTTACCAGAGGAACTTTTACATAGCCTGAATGGTGGTGTGGGGTTCTCTAAACTGGACCTCGCTGATGCATACCTTCAAGTGGAGTTGGATACAGACTCTCAGAAATTGTTAGTGATTAATACACACCAAGGACTGTACAAGTACAAGCGGTTATGTTTTGCCTTAATTCTGCACCTGCTATTTTTCAAAACTTGATTGAGCAAACGGTGGGTGATATACCAGGCTTTGCTTGTTATTTGGATGACATTATTGTCACAGGCAAGATAGAAGCAGAACATTCACTTAACTTACAAAAGACTTTAGCGTAGATTGCAACCGAGTGGATTCAGACTAAGGAGAGAAAATGCAAATTTTGTCAACCAAATGTCACGTACTTAGGTCACACTATTGACAAAGATGGAATTTGTCTGAATGATGAAAAGGTAGAAACCATTGTGCACATGTCTGAACAGCAGAATGTTTCAGAGTAGCACTCATTCTTGGGTATGGTGCACTACTATGACCGTTTCATACCTGGCTTAGCCACTAAATGTGCTATCCTAAAAAACTATTACATAAGGATACTCCGTGGAAGTGGACCAAGGGCCACAGTAAGGCAGTTCAAGCCATCAAGCCCTCTCTAGCCGATGTGAATAACTGAAGTCATTATGACCCTAACTTACCAATCACATTGGCCCGTGATGCTAGTCCTGTGGGTAAGGAACTGTCCTTTTCCATACAGATCCAGAAGGTGTGGAGAAGCTGATAGCTCATGCTTCATGCAAACCCACTGCAGCTGAAATGGATTATGCCTAGATTCAGATTCAAAGAGTGGCATTAGCAATGGTGTTTAGAGTCCAGAAATTTCGCCAATACTTGCTAGGTAGCAAATTTCACCTGAAGATGGATCACAAGCCACTAGTGACAATTATCAGTCTAGGAAAAGGAATTGTAGAGACAGCCGCTAGCAGACTTCAATGATGGGCATTAATTTTGTCTGCCTATAATTTCAGGTTACATACCAACCAATGGACCAGCATGGAAATGCTGATGCATTGTTGAGGTTACCAATATCCAGAGAAATGGAATTTGATGTGGGACTTAAAGATGAGTATTAGTATGCCAGGTGGGGCCAGACAGTTTTCAGTGCAATTCAAAGATATGGAGGACACTACTGTTGTGTGTGCAATGGAGCTACAACAGTTAGATCAGCTTCCATTACTAGCCAAGGACATTGCAAAAGCGACTAGTCAAGATGTAATTTTGAACAAGTGCATCAGTATATGCTTAAGGGTTGGCCACAAGGCACTACTTGTTTGGTTGCACTATAACCTACTATACAAAGAGACAGCGGTTATCCATTGCTGAGGGTTGTCTTCTATGGGATTGTGGTCATAGTACCCCAATGTTATCACTCAAATGTGTTGACTTTTGCATGCGGGCCATCCAGACATTGCTAAAATGAAATCCCTGGCCAGACTTCATGTATGGTGGCCTTCCAGTGACACAGACATATACCAGATTGTGCAAAGATGTGAAGGTTGTGCTGTATCAATGGAAAATCCGGCAAGAGCTCCAGTTCACCATTGGGAACAACCTGAAAAACCCTGGCAAAGATTGCATATTGATTTTATGGACTCTATTTAAATTCCATGTGGTTATTCTTAACTGATGCTCATAGTAAATGGCCAAAATTCATCAAATGTCTTCAACAACTACTGAGAGTACCATCAAAGTGTTGAAATCTATCTTTGCTATCCATGGTTTCCCAAAGTGACTGTCTCGGATAACGGACCACAGTTCACGTCTGTTGAATTCCAAACATTCTGCCAGCAATGTGGTATCCGCCATATTTTCTCACCTCCCTACCATCCAAGTTCAAATGGCGAAGTGGAATGCCTGGTCCAGACTTTTAAAAGAGTATGGAGAAAGCTAATCCTAACTACACCAACAGCAATACAAACAGCCCTTTTGGACATTTTTGCAATGTATCGAACAACACCACATTGCGCCACAGGAATATCCCCGAAGAATTGTTTGGATGTCAGATTCTAACTCAATTGGATCTTCTTTGCCCTCTAAGCTATAAGTCAGTAACTGAAATGCTTCTTAAGACCAGATCCTTCAAACCCGATGATCTTGTGTGGGTCAGGAGTGTATGCAGGCCCAAGAGATGGATAGAAGGCGTGGTGGAAAAAGTTTGAAATGTTGTCTATAGTGTTCGACTGACTAACCAGAGGAGAATGAAAAACATGTGCACCAATTACGTACTAGAATTGAGACAGAATAAAAAGGGATGCCTAGAGTCGGGTAGTTATCCAGCACTATTTGTTCCAGAACAAGAACAGGAAGAGATAGTGGAACCACAGCATTTGAGAAAAGATGTGGCTGATGCTAATCAGTTTCAAGTGCAACAGCCTTGAGTCCTACTACATCGGTCAGAATATATAAGACGCCCACCAATGAGAATGGACTTGTAGAGATATAGCCTGATGACACAGACTACTAAAAGGGACATTGCAGTAATAACTTTAATAGTTTCATATTACTTCTGAATTATTGATTTAAGTATTTCCTAGCTAAGTCAGGAGGGACTGTTATATATAGTATAGCTTTAAGAAATGTTAGGGTGCTACAGCTTTAAGAGAATGTGCACTTCCTGTAAGTGTGCCTGTGTTTGGAGCCGTCTCCTCTGTATGTACTGCTGAATGGAAGTAAAAGAGAAGGCCTAGATTTCAGTGTGCGTGGTTTTCTTACTACCAAGACCCTTGTATGTTTAAGGTACTTATATTCAGCCACCAAATACAACAGATATACCCACATCAAGACCTCATGGGCTATACTCCCTTGTACAGACTACTGGTGCAGAGTTTCTCACACCTCCTGCATCTGAATTGGCTGTTAACCTAATGGCATGGTGAGTGGTGTAGGCCCTGCACAGGATGGTCCTCATCCTGCAGCTGCCACCTACATTTTCTAACTCGCATTTCCTTGGTTCATCACAGTCCTCCAGTCTACTTTTCACAGACCTCACCTCTCTATGTTTTACAGCAATTACCACACGCACTCACATCTCACCAGTTTCTCTCAGACATTAACTTTCTGTATTTTTAAGCAGGAGACACTCTAAAAGTTATGTATAAGTGATACTCATCATAAATACAGATATAGTGTATGGTAGAACATAGTTCTATACAGAATTTAGCGATGCTCAAAAGGTGGTTCTACAACAGTAGTGACATCCTTACTGCAGCAGAAGAAACGTCCGCATCAATAGAACAACATTTGTCTCTGCTCTAGTACGTGCACGTCACACTGTGTTGTCTATTAGCGCTTCAGCGGCCATGGAAACTAGGATCAACAAACTCCTAACTACAGAACCAGCAAATTCACTTCTAGTTAAACACGCCACCGAAAACAATCGGCAACAATAAACAGTGCTTACTTTGAAGTCAGGATCAACCAGATATTTTAAAGACAACACCGGTCCTCAATGAATGTGCCATGTTTTTTAACTTCAAACCCCGCAAACCAACCAACCAACTGAAATTTGCATCTAATGTATAGGGATACCAGGTGCCTAACAACCACGCAGCACACCCTAGCAACCAGGGCTAGCTCTCTGCTGGAATCAGGGACTTTTCTACTCAAGAAAATACAAATAGCAAGATAAAAATATATTTGCTATTTCTTTTGGAATACCATACACTACAAAGGATAGTGTGTGACTCACTACTCTACAACAAGGCTCTTCTCCAGCCTCGTGGTTACTATCCCGACCGAGAGACTCTTTGAGCTTTGCTTTGAGGTCATCTGGTCAGCATAGTAACCACTTGGTCTAAAATGGCCTAGTTGTGTATAGTGAGCCATACACTATCCTATATATAGTATGTGATTAATGTTGTTGTGTGGATTTCATACACCTAAAATCCTTGTTGTACATGGGCTAAAGTTGTGCACAGTTCAAAGGTCACAAAAGTTGCTGTGTATGGGTATCCCTGTTAAGCCCCCACCCATCAACATAATAACTTTCATATAGTTACGGACTGTGAGCAATGAAAGGTAGGTGGGAGAGGAGCAGATGGGGCTCACTTACTACAGTGTATAACCTGAAATTTTCACTTTTGACATACAGTAAAAGCATCGCTCTCAAGATCTGTATGATGTCATCTCAATCCCTCACCGGAAAAACAGCCTCATTGTGTATGGCTGCCCATGCATTATTGTCCACGTTCTTATCAAGTACACAACAATTACAATTTTATACACCAAGGTAAATCAAAGGCTGCCGTTGTTGGCTCTATCCAACTCTTGTTATTTCACATGGCTGCTAATCTTTGTTCTCTCTCCACCAGGATGCACCTGGCAATGAGCTTGTTTTCAGCTCAGTGCAATTCCTGGTCAGTATTATAACAATCATAATAACTATAAAAAATAATAATATGTATATGACATGATATGTAAAGAGTTGTTGAAAAGGCCCCAAAAGTAAAAGAACACAGTTAAATATACTTCATGTTGTTGTTGCCATGTAAGCAAGAACTGACACATCATATCTCATCAAAATGTTCTATTCTTACATATGGTGCCTTTTAACTGGAGGCAATGACAGCTAGCAGCTACAGTGGAAGAGCACAGCAGGTTCTTAATACACAGGACACTGAATGGCCTGATTGCTCAGAATATGCCAATTATCTTAGTGAATATGGGGAGGACCATAACTCATGAGTGGTTAAACCACGACTGAGTTATGAAGGTCCTGCTCCTCACAAATGCAGATCAACAGCATATTCTGAGTCAAGCCATTGTGTGCCTGGATTATACCACACATCACTCAAACCTCAAAATGAAGCTGGGCTTTTTATTTAAACATTTAAAGAGGCACAAGGCCCTCTTTAGCCTCCAGTTAAAAAGATAACTTATGTCAGCTCTTTGTTTCCAAACTTGACTATGGTGATGTCATCTAAGCCTCATTTTGTACATGCCTGGGTTGTACCTGTAAACAGGCATTTCACTGTTCAGTGTACTTACCTGGTTAACAAAAACAAAATAAACTATCATACCACCTCTATAACCTTACTCTTGCTGCTCAACCCTCTGTACCACAATGTCCTTTGCTTAATCACGGACTGCTCCTTTTGTACACATCACAGCATTTTAAACTTTTTTTATTTTTATTTAGTACACTTAATCGCTCCATCTCCTGACTGGCCCACATCAGCCCACTGATCCATCCAGCCCTGTCATCTGCCATCTTTGGGATTTACCTCACACTCCTTGTTCCCTCATGGTTAACCCTCCATGGGAACAGTGGCCAGAAGGCCACCCTAAGCCCCAGAACTTTGAGGTTCAACACAGGAGGCAAGAACATCGTCAGTGGTGTGGGACATGTGGCATTGGATGGCATACTACCCTGTGGTTCAGGGTTTTCACTTTTCTCCACAGCCAGGGATATCACGGAGGTTCCACCTGATGCATGATGCATCAGAATGATGACGTCCCTATTCCTTAATACTGGCTCCAACCTGCACATCCACCTGTGGTCGCCCAGAGACCAGGAGCCCTCCCTCACCTGAAGAGGTGAGTGTCTACAAGATGCTCAACCATCTTCCCTCAGACAGCCCTCCAACGACCCAGGCTCATTCCTGAACCCAGCACACCAGTGTCATGAGCAGCTGCGTTATGGCAGTGCCGACGGCTGGTTTCACCTTTACAACCTTGAGGGTTGGTCATCCCAAGCAAATCAACGACTCCATCACTGGTGTATCTTTTGCTACAAATTCACTGTACACAAAGTTCCCTCCTTCCCAGCCCAGCTCATTACACTTAAACCCACTCAACATCAACTTGTTCTGCCAGTTTGGCGTTGCTAGTGAACCTAAATTGCTCTCTAAAGCTAGTTTTCAATAGCTCAATCTCGGTCGTCACTACAAAGAACTCTGGAGCTGTGAACGTTGGTTACTGTGTCCATATTTAGGACTTTGATGCACAATACCTTGTTTACTCTTTGCTAATGTTTCAATGAATATGTTGTCATGGCAACACTTATTATTTCCTCTTTATTTCTTTACCTAGTGTTGTGATTACCTGCTGTAATTTTCTCAACCATACTGGTTGACATTGTAAATGAGACCTGCGCTCAACTTGCTTTCACATACAAAAAATGTAATTGAGTCTGAAATTGTAAACTTCACATGATCTCTTTTGATAATACTGTTAACTGTTTATTTGACTTCACTGCTTTGGTTAGAGTGCTGCAGTGCTCCACCGTGATGTAATCAAGCATCATTTCAGCTGCTTTCCCACTGGTTAAGAACAGCATTATGACATATTTAACCTAGGTTATCTTGTTTGTGACTGTATGTAGGTAATCTTACCTTGTTCTTCACCAGAATCACTATGCTGTAAATATCACCAATCAGAGCTGTGGAGAAGAGTCACGGTTTAGTACCAAGCAAGAGAATCAGATCAGAAACTCACTACACAAGTCACTTTAAGAACAACCCGACACAAGAAAAACAGAACATTTGTTTAAAAAGTACAGGAAGCAAGTTTACTGCAGAAAAGGAATAGTGGGTGAAATATTATCATTAGTGGCTACATTATGTGAAGGAAATCCAAAAATAACAGTCCTGTATTGTATTAATGAAAACTGTAACCAGACTTTAAAGAGAACAATGAATTTGTCCCTACAGATCTGTTACTGGTTTGCAACAGTGTGGGCTTCCTAAAACCTTATCTCTGGTAATAACATGGCAAAGGGTCAGCCCACATACCTGTCAACTGTCCATGATTTTAAGGGATGACCTGATTTTGCCTCAAAATTTTACTCTGCCCTCCTAAAATTTGTGTTTCTGTGACTAATCAGTGGGTACTGTAAGCAAAAATAAAGCATTAAAGTTACAACGTTTTTCCTTTAGAAAATGCATTTTACACCATGCCCTTATTCTACCAGCTTCCTGAGTGGATGTCACCAGTTTTGAAGATGTGTCCCTAATTTTGGTCATTTGTTCCAGTTTTGTTTTTTAATGCCTTGTCCCAGTTTATGAGGCAGAAGGTTGAGAGGTAATGCAGCCCCATGATCTTCCCATAGTTAGTCTTTAAATCAAAGCAGATATTACGGAATCTTTACAGTAAATCCTTTATTCACTTCAATTCATGGGTTAACCAGGTTAGTACACGGAACACACCTGCCTGTTTTCTGAACAACTTTATGTGCTTTGCAACTTTTTTTTTTTTTTTGCAGTAGCCTAGCACCACCACTGTTCATTAGAAATATCACTGTCCACTGTCCTTGAAATTCAACTCCTTTCAACTTTTGTTGCTATCTCTGTAATTTACAGAGGCAGTGTGGATAGAGCACCAACTTTGGGAACCATAATGCCCTGATAATCCCACCAGAGCAAGTTATCTGAGCTGCCTGTGCTTCAGTTCTGTCAGCTGATAATTAGTTATATGCAGGCCCCTTGTAAATGAGATGTTGCATCTTTTATGGGTTTACTGATTTATAACTAGGTACCCAGGAAAGGTGTTCAGACTGTGTGACATAAATCCTGTTTCTGGGTTTCTAGGATGACATCCTCCTACAGTAACACTTGATTGGCTGACAAGTGGCCAGTCAGGTGTCACTACAGTGTAGGAGGATGTCATCATTCCACTCATACCTCCTGGACTAAACACAAGTGCAAGCTACTCCACCGTTGGAGTGTGACTGAGCGAGTCACCAGACCTGTCTATCTGTGATTATTTGTGTGCTATGGGGGGAGGAAAGTGAGGGCTTGTGTGTGTGTGTTGGCGGGATGTTAAACTGGGGTGTTGTGGCTTGTGGCTGCTGTGGGGAGGTGGGCAGACTCCTGATTTAGCATAGGTGGGAGGGGATTATTATAGGGAGTCAGACAACAGGATATTATTATAAGAACTACACAGTATGTGCTCTCGGGGGCTTGGGTGGAGGAGGGCTGGGGCTTAGAAGGTGGCTTGGACAGGGGTTATCAATTGCAGGGTATGGGGTGTCATTTTCAAGGGGAGTACAATTTTTTTTTTAACAGTTGGATATTGGATCTTGGACTAGGATAGTCTGAAATCTGATGTGTGGTTATGAGATCAGATTTCAGGCTATCTGAGCAACCCTATTTTTAATGCTGGTGACTTTCATACTTAACTGTCATGATACATTTAACTGGGTTGAAATCACACAAAGCCCAGGAGATAAGAATTCGGCCACAGATGGAAGACTAACATGGTGGACCACTGGGAGCCTCAGCAGTGAAGGAAAAAAAAGAAGACTGGTGACAAAAACAATGAAAACTAGTTCTTAACACTTTAGCACAGCACTTAAGATTGGCAAAGGTGGGGCCGGTTTGTTTGCACAGTGCAGGGTGCCACTCACCACATTGGCAACTTGTGTATAGGAATGAGACTGAGATGTCAAGGATATCCCTAAGGACTGCCCTCGATGACCACCAATGGTGGTGAAGCTGCAACCACTCTGGGAAGGAGTGAGGACACTGCCTAACTCTGGCAGCACTGCTACAAATTGCATCCATGTACCCTTAAGAGTCCTTACTGGTACATCCAAGTGAAATGCAAGGAGTTAAAACCCAGATGCATAACAACATACCTGCAATGTCAGGCCCCACCAAGTTGACCATCTGCCACCTTCTTGAATCATATGACCTGTGAGGGGCTGCTGTCCAATCCCCCAACAAAGAGACCACCACAGAGGGAGAGTGGCCCATGGATCCCCGGAAGCAATGTTTGAGACACAGAAAGTAAGGACAGGGGCAGGGAGGTGGTCAGGCAAAGGAGTACCACACTGGAGTCCTGAAGGATAAGGAAAATATTGAAAAAAATGACTCGTGGCAGGGGGATAGAACTGATTTTTTTCTTTTTGGTAATGAAAGGCCTGGTTTAAATTCACCCAAGATGTGTTATTTCTAATTAAAATTGCCAATACAGTATTACTCCTGAAACTAAATTGCTTCTTTTCATAACATGGTTCTACTAGGCTAACAAAAAAAAATGTTAGAAAGTTAAACATTTCATTTTAGGTCAGCTACATCTTGACTTATGTGTATTCCAAGGTATGGCTACACAGTTATCTCACTGAAAAGGTTCACTACAGTTACTTCAGTGCCTCAAAATGTCTACACATAAGCAATAACCTACGACAGGGTGTGTGGTTATTAGAAATTAACACCCTGGGTGTGCTGTGAGGCACAAGGATTAAACTTTGGTGAGCCCAGCTCCAAAAGTTTTGTGGGCCCCCATTTTCATGGGGGGCAGTGTTCAGGTGACCTACCTAGCTAGGATCAGTATTACATGGGTGAAAGCAAAATTCTCAAAGCTGTGATAGGGTGCCATTTCAGATTTCAACAGGCAGAGGGGCATGGGGCAACAACCAGTGGGGTCAGGTGCCAGCTTTAGGCACCACACATGTTCACACACAGGCACTGTGCACTGACTGTTGTGCGCTGTCGAAAAGAGCCACCTGACTTCTCCATCGTCGCGAGCTGATTCAGTACAGCAGAACTGTACTGAATAAGCGGACACATTTGAGGTGGCAGACAGCTGCTCGCACATGTATACAGTGCAGAACGACATGTTAAGATTCAAGTAAATAAACACAACATGCAAGTGAGGATGGGAAGCAATTGTAATACCTTACTTATCCAGCCATCTGGCCAGAACCTTCTGCCTCCCTTTCCACCAACCCATTGAGCCCACCAGTTAAGACCTCCTTGAGTCCTATCCACCTTCTGGAACTGAGCTGTCCTGACTCTCAACCACAACTTGAACGGTCCCATGCTTGTCTGCAGCCAGACCCATAAAGTGTCCAAGTGAGACTGAGAAGAACAAAATTCTTTTGATACCATCAAGAAAGAGCCCACGCCATCACTGACTGAGCTGTAGCCTGTCTGTGGTGGGAAAGTGTGTGTCATTCAACTCACAAGCTCAGCTGCTCTACATCACATAATGTCATTGCTGACTTGGCTGCAGTATGAATGCACACAAGGGCAGGCAGGGCACTTACTGTGCAAAAAACAAAAAATGCAACAACAAAGAAAAATCCACAACTTCCACAAGGCATGTGGGCGGCGGCTGCCTGACCAGTGGGCCCCTTCCGAGTATGGGCCTGGCTCCACGGAGCCACTGGAGCCATTGTGAATCTGACTACCCCCAAATCCTAGCCAACTTGGCCTGGAGTGTAGCAGCCTCCTCCCTCAACCAAGAAAGGTATGTACTGATGGGGCAGCAATGCAGAGTCCAGGTCTCTCCGAAAACTGCTGTCCCACAGCCACTGTACTGCACCACTCCCAGCATTCTCAATTTCTATTCTCCTTGTGTTATCTGGAAAACATTTATATCCTTACCCTGATATGGTGTTTCTAGTTTTCCACTTTTTGTTTGTTTCCATTTGTGTTTCCCCATGCCTTGCTTAAATTTTATTTTATGCCTCCCATGTATTTAATGGTACCAACAGTCTATTAAGGAAATGATAGAAGGCATCATTGGGATGTCAGAGAAAGGGAGATATTGCTGATAGGGGACCTGAATATGCCAGATGTTAACTGAAGCACCTTTGCTGCAACCACATCCAAGAGCAGGGCCATTCTCGATGCCCTACAGGGGCATGCCTCAGACAGCTAGTTCTGAACCCACTGGAGGAGCAATCTTGGACCTGGTACTCTCAAATGGGGACGGAGAGAGGATCTCTGATCTTGAAGTGGGTAGCCATCTGGGAACAAGCGTACCACCAAACAGTGTGGTTCACGATAAACTTAGCTTGTAGAGTCAAGCCACACAAAAGTAAAGATACTGGACTTCAGGAGGGCTGATTTTGTCAAAATAGGAGAGCGCTCAGAAAAGCACTAACAAACAAGCAAGAAGGTGGGGTGCAGCAACAATGGGGAACATCAAAACCGCCATCACAGAGGCAACAAGCCTTGTGTGAAGCAAATAAACAAATCAAAATGAAAGAAAAAAACACTACGGTTCTCAAAAAAGTGTCAGGAAGGTAAGGTAGAAAAGATAGCATTCAGGAAGTATAAGGAAACACAGAAGTACAGGACAGAGAACTGTACCAGTTAAAGCAGAAGGAAGCGGGAAGGCAGTCAGAATAGCAAAGGCCCAAACTGAGGAAAAGATAGCCAGCTCAGTTAAGAAGGGGATAAAACCTTTACAGGTACATTAGGGAGCAAAGAAAGACTAGGTAGGGATACTGAGGCTGAATAAAGAGGACGGTGGTTGGGCAGAGAGCGCACAGTGAAAAAGCAGGGATAATGAACTAATACTTCTGCTCAGTATTCACAATGGAAAAGCAGGGGAGATACCTAATCCAGTCAATAGAAGCACTCTGGATAGGGGTTAGATATTAGTCCTCTTCACAGAAGAAACGGTTCTGAAAGAACTCTTAAAACTGAAGGTGGATAAAGCAATGGGGCCTGATGGGATTCACCCCCAGAATTCTAAAAGAACTAAGGAAGAACTAGTAACACCACTGACAACCCTTTTAATAAATCATGGAGGGTGGTGTGGTACCTGAGGACTGGAGGAGGGCGAATGTGATTCCCCTTCACAAAAGTGGGAGCAAGACAGAGGCAGGAAACTACAGGCCTGTCAGTTTGACCTTAGTGGTAGGGAAAATGATGGAATTGCTTCTGAAGGAAAGAATTGCTGAGTACCTAGAGGCCAGTGGGGCACAGGACCCAAGGCAGCATGGATTCACAGCAGGAAGGTCATGTCAGACAAATCTAATTGATTTCTTTGACTGGGTGACCAAGTAGTAGACCAGGGAGGGGCTGTGGACATGGCCTACCTAGACTTTAGCAAAGCATTTGACACAGTCCCACACAAAAGATTAATAAACAAATTAGCCAGCCTGGGAGTGGGTCCCAGGATGGTAGCCTGGGTAAAACACTGGCTGGACAACAGGACACAGCGGTAATAGTAAATGGAGTCCACAGTGAGAAAGGGGTTACTTAGTGGGGTACTGCAGGTTCAGCACTGGGGCCGTCCTTTTAATGTCTTTATATGTGACATTGCAGAGGGACTGAAAGGAAAGTATGTCACTTTGCAGATGACACAAGATCTGCAACAGGGTTGATAGGCAAGGTGGGGTGGAAAGGATGAAAAGGACTCGGCAAAGTTGGAGGAATGGTCAAATGTATGGCAGCTTAGATTCAACGCAAAGAAGTGCAAAGTAATGCACCTGGGAAACAAAACCCAGGGAAAAGTACACAATGGGGTGAGATACTGACATCAAAAATGGAAAGGGACCTGGGGTCATCATATTAGATGACCTAAAGGTGGGCCAGTAATGTGAGAAGGCAGTAAGGAGGGCTGGGGGAGACTGGGATGCATAGGAGAGGCATCACCAGTAGAAAACAGGAAGTTGTTGGCCCTCTGTACAGACAGTTGGTAAGACCACATCTGAGTACTGTGTACAGTTCTGGAGACCCCATCTCTGCAAAGACATAGGGTGGAGGCTGTCCAGAGGAGGGCACAAAATGGTGCAGGGTCTGCACCAGAAGACACACGAAGAAAGACTAAAGGAGCTTAAGATGTATAGCCTTGAGGAAAGGAGGGAGAGGGGACATGATAGAAACTTTCAAATACCTCAAGGGAATCAAAACAGTCCAAGAGGGTAGCATCTTTCAGAAAAAGAGGCGTGCAAGAACATGGAGGCACAATTTGAAGATAGAGGGAGGACAGCTCAGAGGTAATGTGAGGAAGTATTTCTTCACAAAGAGGGTTGTAGATGCATGGAATGGCCTTCCTGAGGAGGTCAGAGAGTCAAAACTGGGGAATTCAAGAATGATGGACAGACATAAGGCAATTCTAGTGGGGGTAGGAGGAAGTAGGCTGTTGATTGACTAGGATCTGCAGCTTATCCGTTAGGTAGGAAATGGGCAGACTAGGTGGGCCAAGCGGTCCTTATTTGCCATCAAATTCTATGTTTCTATTATGCTTATAAGCAGCTATCCTCTGTAATGAATTGTGATTATTGTCTGTGCTTTACTATCTGTAACTAAACCTGGGTCATCCCTGAAAAAGGGACCTTTGGTCTCAGCAGACTACCCGATCAGCAAAATTCAATAAATAAATACTCCTACTCTAGATTGGTGTTTCTTCTATTCCCAGTTTTGGCCTATCTTTGACCTTCTACCCTTCCCAGAGGTGACTGTTACACAGTAGTGAACAGGTGCCTTGCCTTAGTCAACTGGCAGAGTTCCCCACTTCTTCGCTTTCTTCTGTTGATGTCTGTGATGCCAATCACCTGTTCCATTCAATCGCTGGGACACAAACGTGGTTAACAATGTCACAGTAGACTCCAGTATAAGTAACAATCTGTGTGGTAACTGCCTTACTAACATTATCCTGTATTACTCTACCTATAAATTTTATGTTTGGTTCAGACTTAGAGAGAAGAGGTCCTATGTCATGGTCCTTTGACATCTGTCAAGTTAGATATTGGATGAATTTGTATTTATTATGAATATTTTTCTGTCCTGTATACGTTGTAAATGTTAACCTTTTTTCTAACTTTTAATAGTTCGTATGGATCACTGTGGTGTTGTATAGTTGCTGCTAAGGACAATGTTTCTGTTCCCAAGACCAGGATGTAAGATGTTGGTTTAGTGCTTTTGTACTGCATATTGAGCCATTCAGTGACAGCATCTCAATCTGACCTCGGGATATGAGTCAAAGTGGGATGTTACGACCCCATCGGGTCTCTTGTTGATGTCATCATAGAATTGTTTCTTTTGATCCACATCATCATATGACTACAGTAGCTATTTAAGCCCAACCCCATGTTACTCCAGCCATGCCCCACTGAGGAAGAAGGTATACCGTAGCGCCTAGGGTTCATGCAGATTGGCAAGTCCCAGGTACATCTGTTCCACTATGTATATATTTTTGGCACATTTTTGTGTTTTTGCACATTTTATAGTGGATGCATGTATATATTTATTTCAACAAAAGTACTGTCAGTCTGATTATGGATGGAATGCCAGTTTCTGTGTTCATGCACTGGAGAGATGGCAGGAGGAGGATCTCTTCCTGGAAGGGGAGGGACAGATCCAGAAACAAATGGTTTGATACCTTTATTAGACCAACATAGATGTAACAAAAACAAAAACAGTGCTTAAGCTTTCAGACCAACCAAGTCCTTCCTCGGAAGCTTATGCATTTCTCCCCATGCTACCTTCTCCAAGGGCCAGAAGATAAGGACCCAATGAGAAAGATTATCTACTCCCTCCAATATTTATGGAGTTGTCTGGAATGCTACGATGCTGGGCATACAGAGAGGCAACTTTCAACATCTAGGACCAGCATCCTTTGAACCCACTGTATGAGTAATTGCTTCTGCTGTTGCTAATGACCATCTTGTACAGTTTAAGTAACTTGCTGGTGGGTTTCCTTTTGAAATAGCAGCTGTGTATTGTGTTATACTGTATTGTGAACTAAGCACCTACTGCATCTACCCTGCTGCACCAAGGAAGGAAGGACCTCCACAACATCAAGACAGTGTATCTCAAGCAGTCATGCTGTCAAGTGTTTGAAGCAACATTCTAATTCATTACTAGCCCCAGTAAGGTACACTACACATTTCCAAAATGTAGCAAGATTTTAGAACCTACCTAGAACTGCAAGGAAGAGTACAAATTTTATGGCATCCTTATAGAATCGAAAGCCAACAGGCTTGGGGTACAGTATGGAGCTGATCAGGTCTCCCTTTTCAGTGTAAAAGCCTGCAAGATCATTTTATAGAAACACAACATAAACATGGGCAGATTAGATAGCACAGACACTATGAAACACAAATACATATGGTAACTATCATGAATGTAAATCACTAACTGCTGCATAGCTACACTAATGTGAAATTAATGCACAGTCATGTGATCAGTTTTAATGAATCAGAATGCTTGTTTGAGCCAAGTCATTTTACAGTACAAGAAGTATTATTCATGTGTCCTTGGGATAGTTCTGTATTCAGAGTAAACACCTCCAGTAGGAGACACATAAACTGCATGGGGAGAAACACAGTACCTGATAGAGCCAGACTGAGTACTATGGTGGAGAGCATCTGCTGGGCCAGCAATTCAGTTCTGGCATAAGAGTTATATTTTATTCAGATGGCCCGGTGGCGTTGAGGGTTGAGGCGCTGGACACCACACCTCACTCCATGCCGGTGACCCGTGTTCAGGAACAAGCACGGGCCGCCAGGGGTTGGCTGGGGAAGAGGATTGAGCATCCAGAGGATAGCTCTCTCCCAGGGAGGGAGGCTTGCTGCCCCACCGCATGACTGTCCCCAGGTGGAGGCCTGAGGGTAGGACGGGGCCTCAACAGAAAGGTGGGTGCTGTGGGACTCCGCAACCCACGTGTATGCGGCGCGCTGACGGTCGCACCCCAGCAATGTGGAGGAGAAATGGAAACCCCGTGGTGGCAGGATGAAGACCAACCTCCACAGGCTCCACACCGGGTGGCTGGGTGACCATCCTAGAGCTAGGACAGCCTAGGTAAGACCCCGGAGGAGCCGGGTGGCTAGTCAGTCGGATGGGGGCTGCAGCAGGGAGAATGGGAGCATAAATCTTGAATAAAAAAAAAGAGTTATATTTGATCTCAGTGCACTAGACAAGAGGGTTTGCTCTAGAATGAAGGATATCCCACACGTATATAATAACAAGCTATGTAATTATTGTTTCCGCCTGTGCTCTCACTGCTGGGTCTCATTTAGCTCTTGGGTGGGACTGGATAGCAGAATAGATGTTCCTGTAGGACCACTACCATCAGCAAGTGTAACTGTGCACCAAATACATGGATTCACATCAGAAAGGAAGGCAGGAATGAAAATGAGGATAACTATGATGGCTTTTGCCAGGTATCTGATAAAAGCTCTCATCTTATTCATCACTGATGGACAATCTCCGGATAAAAGTGTATAGGTAGTATTGTATTTCAGTCAAAAGCAAACTGATCATGTACCTGGCTTTACATAAATCAGAGTTTACATTTAAAACAGGAGTCTGGGCTGACCGATACCCAAGTGGCAGCACGCTGCACTGCTGTGCTGGTGAGCAGAGGTTAGAGCAAGCACGGATGCTGCATCAGGAGGCAGGTCAGACCACAGCAACTGCCGCTTAGCACTGCACTGCAGTAGGGGATGGTGCTTGTCAACCGATGTAGCTGCTCCCTCCACAGCATGTCACTGTGTTCAGCCAATACACTACAGAGCTCAGCCCATACCAAGAGGAGTGGGCAGGATAGGGGAGACACCAGGGAGAAAACCCATGTACCATCTATATCATTGCCTGTGTTTTAGCCACCCCCGTGTCCTAGCGCCTGCTTGACAATGAATCCTAACCCACATAGTGCACTGCTGAGGGGAGGGGCAGCCTCAGAACCACTGCCAGGGAAGAGAAGCCATGAGTGACATCTGGGTGGTGCTGGACCCAGGGAAGGATGGGGGCTGATGGGCAAGAAGGGTATATGTGTGGAGCAGGGTATATCTGCAAGATGAAGAACATGGTCAGGGAAAACCCATTATAGAAAGAAAAAACAACAACAAATAAAACTGCAAAAAAAGCTAGCCAGCCCAAATGGTGCTGGTAGAGTAAGTCATGCTCCTATGTTGGCAGCCTATGCATGCTGCATGAACCTGATCACCTGCCCTGAGTGGGTGGAGCCATGATAGTCTTGTGAAGGGGGACCATGGTAGCAGCCTTGCAACCTTAGTACCTCCTAGAGAAGACATGGGGTGGCACAGGATGTTATGGGTAACCATACAACCTCCAGCTTCACCTCCCTTGGTCTGATTTCAAGACTGCTAAGAGTGATTTGTAGAGGTGGGCAGGACTTCTAAAAAGGAAAACATGTTGTCTAGCATGCATGATGGCATTGTGTGCCTCCAACGCCACAGTCAAACAAATCTTCCTTCTTCCTCCTGCTTACAGTGGCCAATTTTTTAAAGCCCAGAGGCCTTGCCACTCTCTAAGGCACAGTAGTGTGGGGCTGTACCCTACGTGCCATGGTAGGTAGCAGTACTGGGTAGAGGTAAAACATGAGATCATCAGGCAGAGGATGGGGCAGGTCCGCCCAACTGCTGGAGATGGAGAAGGCTGGGTGGTAGGGGAATAAATACAACGAGAAAAAAAAGGAAACAGAAGGCTGGTGCTGTGATCCATCTCTAGTACTAATGAGAGTGAGAGGCTTTTCTTCTTTCAGGGCCATGTTTTGAATGCCAGGACTGCTCTAAGTGTACAGGATGGAATAAAAAAAAAACACAGCAAACACATGACTTTCAGAGGCATCAGGAAAGGGTCCAGTCGTAGTACAGACCACCTTTCCCAGGTAGGAGAGATGAAAGAGGTTGGTTAACCAAGGTTTACTAACCAAAAAGGTATGAGAAAGGTACTTCCACTGCTTTTGAAGGGGTAGTTTGCTCTGTGACAGCATTAGCTGCTACAGATTTTAGCTCAGTGTTAGTTTTACCTGTTCTGGTTACCACTGCAATGACTTGCTCCCCACCAAAAGATTTTGACTGGATGACCTGTGTCCCACAGAACAAACTGTGCCGCGATAGCCCACAGGGAGTATAGAATACTGCTAGCTTCACTGCCGCCTGGTAGGGGTGTCTTCATTACAGGAACACTTTCACCTAAAGGAAACCATTATGTTATTCAAAGAAAAAGAAGAATAACCTGAAAGCATTTTACAATACTGATGCTACTGTACATGTGATTCCACAGTTTAAACCCCAAAGTTACTTGAGTGCCCATCAGAAGGACTTGCTCTGTAGTTGAAATTACCATCACAGTAGTACAAGCCTGAAAAGAGATTTGGTTATTTAACGTAGCAGCCCAGTGAAGGCGAGACATACCTTTTGATGCAACTGGGCCACCTTCACATTCCAAAACATCTTTTTTCAGGATCAGGAGACATTAAAGGACACGGTCAACCTCTTAGGCCTCAAAGTGTCTCAAGTTTTAAAAAATTATGATTGCTCACATTCTGTAGAGGTTTTGATGTAACTGGTAGTTTGATTCTGATTATTTTTTCGTTTTAAAAGTGTAAAACAGTCTGCCCATGATACTAGTGCTACCACACAAAAACATGCTTGTTTACAGTCCTTGATCAACTTCCACTGCATCCTTCCTTGACTTGGGAACATCCCAACACATGCTGCAGAGGGAGGAGAGGTTGCTACTGTATCATGAGTGGCTGCACGGTTGCTAAGTATTCCTAATGTGCAGAATGTAAGCACAACAGCAGATCAAGGAGAATTTGAATCAAGGTTGATATGAGAAAGTATTATTTTACAGACAGGGTGGTGGAACCATGAAACAATCTACCAGCCGAGGTGGTGGGAAAAAACCCATTAATGATTTCAAGCAGCACTGGGACAGGGTGAAGGGTATAGTAGCTACGGAGGGCAACAGTAACGGAGGGAGTAGGGAGGGCTAGAACCCTGTATGGACAGTAGGTGGGAACCATGGGCAGACTGGATGGACCATCAGTCTTTCTGCCATCACTGTCTATGTTTCTATAATTGCATCATGTGCATGCATTTCAGTTCTGCTAGGAAAGGAAGCAGAAAAAACAACCAGCAACATCAATGAATTTTAAAGATGATAAGAGATCATAAAATGTGGGGTCTCACCTAGAAATAATATGATGCAAAAAGAGCTGACAGTAAGTGAGCAAAACGCACAACAGGTTGTGTGATGATGTTGTAGACCCATGAAGTGTAGTTATTACAGTATCACTACAGTATGTTATTGCACTGATATTTATTAAATTGATATTTATATTAGATTTATATACTGTGGCTTATTGCTATACAGCGCCTTTGATTTCGAAAGGCACTTTATAAATAAAATATTGATTGAGTGATAAAAGTTAAGTGTATCAATAAAAAATGTTTTCTTCTTCATGCAAAACAATACGAGGGCAGGCAATATTGCTCATATTGTTTCCTTGTACAGTTTAATTATCCTTATCTTATTCTTATGTAACCGCCTTGCTCTCCCAGTACATCCATGAAAATGCGCCTTGCTCAATGGAGTATTATCCAGGTAAATAAATACAGTACACATATAACACAAACCCTGCCCCCACTGCCTCTAAATTACTCACCTTTGTATCCACATTTGCATGCTTTGGAAGTTTTTTTAATCAATTAACCATTTTATTGAGATTTATAGTAATACAGATAGAACATCAATTTTACATTCTTTAAGACTTTTACTTTATTGATTTTCAATAAAACCAACAAGACATATATAATACATCACTGAACAATACAAAATACAAAACAGCCCGGTTATTCATTTCATTTCAACATAACAGAGGCGCAGACTGGCCTGAAAGCCTGTACTGCTGCACACCCCGCAATGGTAGGTATGAACATGGAATTCAAGGGTCCAGGCAATGTTCTCAATCTTTTGGCAGGGCTACACTGAACTACCCTATAGTTGTTCGCTTACGAGTCCTTGTTATACACCCCACAATTGTAGGGATAATAATTTGGTGGATGGGCTGCTGTACCAGTTGAACCAGTATTCTATGCCTTGACTGCAACTTTCATTATCTAGTCACTTACCTGGTAAACTGACAGATAAGAATCATCAGCATTCTATAATGCTTTTCATACACAGTGTATCCCAAAGCCCTTTACAAGCAATGCTGGACTGGTAGTGAAGTGACTGAATGTGTAGTGGTAGCTATTTCACACATCAACCTTTGCACACAGCCTTGACAATTGCATGAATCAGTTTTATGGGAAGGGGATGTTGGCCAGGACACCAGGAAAGTCCCCTACTCTCCACTGAGGGAATTGCTGTCCATCAGCCAAGATGGCCACTTCAGGTGGATCTTTGGAGAGGAAAGTCATGCTAGAGATAGGGAGCAGGCCTCTCTCCTGTCTTGGTTCCATCAGAGGCTGAAGAATCGGAGATGGAAACTGAGACTAATCAACAAGGAGCGTAAGCTCTAAAAACATATGAGTGGAAAAATACAGATTTTGTCTTCCTCAGAAGGAAAAGAGTTAAATATTGAAACAAGATCCTCAGTAGTCCAACAAGACCTTTTAGAATGGAAAATGAGGAGATGGAAATAATTGCTAAGCATAACGACCTACGGGGAAAAATTGCTGTATTAAAGGCTTCCACTGCTTCCTGTCAAAACGCTGGGGCAAACTGTCAGGCAGCACCAGCTGTTAAATGATGCAGCATCAGCACAGGATGTGAGAGCTCAGCTCCATGAAATAAACACTGGAGTCAAGTAGATACAACGTTGAGAAACCTAACTACGGGCGACTGGCAATAAAACACCAGATTGGGTGTATGCCAAGAAAGCGCAGTCAGAGAAAACCCAACAATACCAGCTTAACAAAGGAATTGGAAATTGATACAGAAAAATATACCAAGAGAGGGCTGCCAGCAGAGCCAGCTCAAACTACAGGACACAGCAAAGTGCAGGGAGACTTGATTATGCAGCGCAAGATGTCTGACCACCATAAGAATGAACAAACACAGAATTTACAGACTGAAACGGCAGAACATTCAAGGAAATGGAAACCAGATCCTCAGATAGTTCAGGAACTGACTTTGTATTACTGCTCAAATTCAAATGCCAAATAAAACCCGCCAGGAATTGAAAAAATGAAGGAGGGAACAGCAGAAGAAGCATCTGAAAGAATAAAAGAAACTGCTAAATGGTATCCCCCAAAAAAAGAGCCTTTATATCTCCAAATTTTGATAATGTTTCAGTAACTGGTGTTACAATTGCAAAAGCTTTGAAGGGGCAGGTTGGTCAGAATCTGTTGAAACTAACACATGGACTTCTCCAGCCCATGAAAGCACTGGAAATGTGGATAATATGGTAGATGTTGGACCCCTTAGAAATCCTAATGGGGCTACATTTAACTCAAAATCCTGTGTTTAAAATGACCTCAGTACCACAAATGGCTGATAATGAAAACGCTTCAACTGAAAACCTTCTTCCCTAACAAAACTTATCAACACCCTTAGTTCTTATGCCTCATGATTCAGAAAGGGGCAGCAGCTAGAAGAAGGCAGCAAGGAGCGGAGGGGCAAAATCCAAAATCAGACAAGGCAATCCTTCTACTTCAGCAGAAGTAAACCAAAATAATCCAGGTCAAAGAGAAGGAACTCCGGAAACCAAAGGTCTTGCCCCAGGTGTTATGCAGGCCTCTTTCATGCTCCCCAGAGCTAGCAAAATGGAGAAACGCTATGAGGATAAGATACCGAGGGGTCTAGATATCTTCCCAGATCGGATATATGTGGGGAAAAGCTAGTTGAAGAAAGTATACAGTTCTTGCCAGCTGAGATTTATGTGCTTATTCATACCTCTAGGGACCTCAATTTTGATCTTAGCTTTAAAACGGCTGCAGGCCTAGAACAATTCTGGGAGAGATACCAGCAAGTAAAATATACCCCACTATGGACCCCCTTTGTGTCCATCCTTAACAAAGCCAGCAATAAAACAATCACAGTGCTTTTTAAAATGAGGGGTGGCAGTTGCAGATATTATCCGATGGTTGAAACTCAAATGCACATTATTGGGATTACCGGAAGCAATCATAGATTCTGAACACTTCTGGACAGGGGTTGGAAACTACAAGTCATATTACCCCAATTAAATGGAACAATTCAGCATCTGCCAAGCTGTTTTTACCTGGGAAGGGATCTGGTTTCAGTTTTACCCCGGCAACCAAAATCATGTTTTAGATGTGGAACTCAAACCCATTTAAACAATGCATGTGACAAATTAAAATGTTCTCTCTGCTTAAGTGTTGGTCATACCAGCAAAGGATGCCCTAATCCTGCATATTGTAATTTATGTGAAGCTACCTCACACACTTTCAGGAACTGTCCCTGGGCTTTTCACAACAACTCTGCCCATACACAAGGTGAGTAAGATTAGACAGTGTACAGAGCACAGCAACAAGCAGCTGCTCGCCTTCTTTCACTAATAGATCAAAGGCCCCTCGGCCGAACCAAAATCAATGGCTACAGAGACAGAGCCCTTTGAGCAAAATACAGGGCCAGTTTGAGCAGATGCCCTAGAGACAGAACCGCAGAGCACGGAGGGCCTATAGATGCTCTGGTTACAAAATGTAGTAGAGTCAGAAAGGAAAAGGGGGATGCTCCAGGCCCCAGCAGGTCTGATATACCTATAACATCCAAGCAGGTTGGTAGCCAAACAATGGCCCCTGCAGAAGAAGCAGCCTGGACACTAAAAACTCAGAAATGGGTAACCAGAAACAGACCAATAAAGGACCTCCTGAGGTTCAACACCAGGCGGATAAACCTCAGCTGGAGGAAGTAGTATCAATAAAAACAGATATATCCCCTTGGCCAAAGAAAACAATGGATGGGATGGAAGAAGATTCTGATGCATCTTCAATGGCCTCCTCCTCACAACCTGAACTTATGAAGGACGAGAACAAGCATCAAGTGACTAAGAAATCAGGAAAAAAGATGCAAACATAGATCTCCAGGAAAAGGAGAAAGTTGTGATCTTCTCGTAACATGCCACAATGAATTTTGATTTAACCTGTGGCACCCTGAATGTGAACAGTATCAGAACTAAGGAGATGGCGAACCACCTTCTCCATACTACAACATTTGAATTTACATTTTTTTTTTTTACAGGATACCAGACTGTATTCTTTAAAAGAGGCAAGGCAGGCCTCACAGGAATGGACAACTGGGGTATCCTATTGGTCTTTGGGGAGGAAACTTGTGCAGGGGTTGGGATTTTGTTCAATAGGCATGATATTGCTGTAACAAGACTGATGGACTTAATCCAGGGGAGGGTACTAATTTAGATGTAGTTAAACAGCACCAGGAGTGGAGGTTTATAAACATATATAACCCTCAAGAAAAAACACAAAGAGGGGAGTTGTGAAAGCAATTCAGCCTTATTTACACACTACAAAGTCTGTACTGTTTGGTGGAGACTTTAATTGCATAATGTCACTATCAGACAAAACAGGAATGACACAAAAATTATATAGCATTCAAATTTTTATGTAAAATGTGTGACACTGCTAAACTTAAAGATGAAGCAACCTTTGGTTCACAACCCTCTACTCACATATATCATAGAGGAAGGTCATCCTCGAGATTGACCTTTATTCATTTCAGAATGGTTACCTTGTAAACAAATTACAGTAATTCCCATAGAAATATCTGATCACTGTTTATTAAAGATACATTTCTGAACGCCTAGGAACAAACCAAATACCCATAGTCATTGGAAAATGAACATCAAAATTTTAGAAGAGGAACAAGGAGACATGAACTTAACTCTGTACTAGATGCAAAACTGTCTATCTTTGAATTATATGACAATCCACTTATGTAGTGGCTTGAAACAAAATCTGAAATAAGACACCACTGCTAACAGAGATCAAGGCTCAAACATAAAAATAATTATATACAATATTTAGATAAAGAAGGCAGTTACAAAACTTGATTTCCTTAAATGCTGACTTTGACCTAGATTACACTTCTCAGATAGCTCAAATAAAAAAAGATATGTGTACATATCAATATGACAGAGCTACATCTTTATTTATGGAACAAAATATGGAATGAAAGGTACAGCTCAAGCGATAAATCCGTATGATAGTTTTAGTCAATCTAATAGACAAAGTATATGCTATACCTGAAAAATGAGAAAGGGAAACTGTAAAGAGTAATAAAGAAATTTTAAACATAGTAATTAATCATACTCATTCATTCAATATTCGACAGCAAGCTCCAGAACTGGGGACATAGGAAAAGTATTGGAAAACTTAATATTCCACAGTTATCAGAAGATGAAAATAGTGAACTGATAACACAATAATAGAGAAAGAAGTGGAATTGTGGTAAGTCAGTTGAAGAATGGGGTAACACCAGGCCCTGATGGAATTCCAATGAATTTTATAAAAAGCATATGAAACTAAAAACACAAATGACCATAATTTTCAACACTATATTACAGGGTCAACATACAATACCACCTACACTGGCAGACAGCTTATTAATTTATTTACATAAAAAAATGAAAAGAAGATATAAACAACTGGAGGCCAATAAGCTTAATAAATACTAACTGGAAGCTTCTAAGTAAAATAATATGCATTAGGTTGACAAAGGTTGCTGGCAGCCTGATACATTCAACTCAAACTTGCACAATACCACAAAGATCAATGTTAGAAAACTTAAAATTAATAAGAGATGTTTTGATAGCCCTACAGCAGGAGGTTATGTTATAAGCCTAGTCCAAACAAAGGCATTTGATTTAGTACCTCATAATTAATTGTTCACAGTCTTAAAAACATATGGACTGCCTCAGATATTTGTACAATGGGTACAGAATTTATACAATAATGCATTTATGACACCTCTGGTTAATGGATATTTGGGACCGCATGTTAAAATTAAAAGAGGGGTCAGGCAAGGGTGCCCTCTGAGCCCCTTTTATAGTGTTTACAATAGATCCAATTCTGAGATTTTTAAATGAGGGCAAAAACATTAGACACATGATAAGTCCTGATGCCACAAACTTCCCTGTACAATTGCCTATGCAGATGATATATGCCTCTTGGTAGAAGACCACAGATCAGGGGTTCATGCATTAGGCATAATAAATTCTTTTTCAACATTATCTGGGTCAGAAACAAATACACAGAAACACGTAAAGGGGTAGCCATTGCCATAAGTCTAGAACTACAGGTCCCAGAGATAGAAGGGATACAGATTCAGAGTGACACTGTGCAACTATTAGGGGTCTCCATTGGGGCATAAACGCAGCAGACAGAAATTGGGTGGTAAAATTAGAAGAGGCAGAGAAAAAAGTAGAAAAATGGAAGTCATATCCAATAACTAGATTTAAGAGAATCTACATGCTAACAACATATATAATTCCAATATTTTTAACATTGAGCTATGTCTTTCCATTCCTCTTAGGCAAGAAGCTAGACTAAATAATATATGCTTTCAGTTATTGTGGGGAGCAGGTTGAATCCTGTCTGAGGTCGGTAACATACTGGGTCAGTCAAACAAGGGAGGCTGAATATACTCAATCCAGTGCTGTTCTTTTCTCTATATATTTATTCTAATATTATTCCCCTTCTTGTAGGGAATCAGATGGACTGGGTAATAAGCTTAAAGGTGAGATGCAGTTACATAGAAACATAGAAGTTGGACGGCAGATAAGGACACGAAGGCCCATCCAGTCTGCCCATTTCTTTTCTACCTTATAAATGTGCCATCGGCCTTTGCTCTGTCAGTGGCCTATCTATTCATAGTCATTTGTATTGCTCCCTTATGCCTATCCCATGCCTGTTTGAAGCCCTGCACTGTATTCATAGCCACCACGCCTTGTGGTAAGCCATCCATGCATCCACCACCTTTCTGTGAAAAAGAATTTCCTCACATTCCCCTTAATCGCCCCCCTAATCTCATGCTGTGTCCTCTTGTCCTGCTATTTTTCTTATATTTAAACATGTTAGACTCTTTCACCTTGTTAATGCTCTTAAGGTGTTTGAATGCCTTGATCATATCACCTCTCCCTCCTTTGCTCAAGGGTATACATATTGAGCTCTGTTAATCTGTCCTCATATGTCTTCTGATGCAGTCCCTGCACCATTTTGGCTGCCCTTCTCTGGACTGCCTCAATTTGGTTAATGTCCTTGTGAAGGTGTGGCCTCCAATACTGCACGCAGTACTCCAGATGGGGCCTAACCAGTGTCTTGTAAAGAGGATTATTACCTCCCTCTTATGACTTGTGATACCCTCACTAATACACCCTAACACCCCCTAGCCTTACCTACTGCTTTAGAGGTCTGCTTGGATGATTTCAGGTCATCAGTGATGATGATGCCCAAGTCTCTTTCTTCCTTTGTGACTGCTAGCAACTCCCTCCCAGCCTATAGGTGGCTTCAGGGTTTCTCTTCTCTATGTGCATGATTTTGCACTTCTTTGCATTAAACTCAGTTGCCACTCTTCTGACCATTTTGCTAGTTTATCCAGATCTCTTCTTATTCTGCCCACCCCATCTGGATCATCTACTCTGTTGCAGATCTTGGTGTCGCCTCTGCAAACAGACAAGCCTTTACCTCTAGTCCATCTGCAAGGTCACTAATGAAGATGTTGAAGAGGACTGGCCCCAGAACTGATCCCCGAGGTACCCCACTTGTGACTTGCATCTCTTCTGACTGTATACCATTTACCACCACTCTCTGTTTTCTGCCAGTCAACCAGTTTGTCACCCAGTTGACCAACTTCTGACCCACCCTGAGCCTACCCAGCTTATTTATCAATCTTCTATGTGGAACAGTGTCAAAAGCTTTGCTGAAGTCAAGGTAGGTGACATCAACTGCTCCCCTTGGTCCACCACTCTGGTTACCCAGTCAAAGAAATCTATAGATTAGTTTGACAGGACCTTCCTTTGTAAACCCATGCTGTCTTGGATCCTGTGCCCCTATGGATTCCAGGTGTTGCACTATCCTTTCCTTAAGGAGTGCCTCCATAATCTTGCCCACTACTGAGGTAAGACTGACTGGTCTGTAGTTCCCACCTCCTCCCTGCTACCACTCTTGTGGGAGCGGGATCACATGAGCCCTTCTCCAGTCCTCTGGGACCTTTCCTGTGCTCAGAGACTCACTAAACAGTTCTGCTAATGGCTCTGCTAGTTCCACCTTTAGCTCCTTAAGTACCCTGGGATGTATGCCATCAGGTCCCATTGCCTTATCCACCTTGAGCTTAGCAAGCTCTTGTAGGACCCTTCTTTTGTGAAGGGAGTAGTGCACCTCCTCCCCTGTGTCCATGATGCTGAGCTGTGGGCCCTGCCCTACCTTCTCTTCAGTAAATACTGAGCAAAAGTATCTATTTAGGATAGATGCCTTTATAGGGTCCTCTTCCTCACATGCTCCCTTTTCTCCATTAAGCTTAGCAATACCCCTCTGGACTTTCTCCTTTCACTAATGTATCTATAGAAAGTATCGTCACCTTCTTTTACTGTTCATGCTAGTGTTTCCTCAGTTTGGGACTTTGCCTGCCTTACTGCCTTCCCTGCTTCCCTTAGGGCAGTTTGGTGTGCCTCCCTATCTTCATCCGCTGTGTTCCCTTATATTTCCTGAAGGCCAGCCTTTTGGCTCTGACCTTTTCTGCTACTGTATTTGAGAACCAAGTGGTTTCCTTCTTCTTTTGCCTTCCTTTTCTGTCTAACACAATGGGATGTTGCTTCAAGTATTGCATCCTTAATGCTTGCCGCTTTGCCTGTACCCCCTCACCTGTGTTTCTTTTTGCCAGGGCTAGCTTAACTCTGTTGGCCATCTTATCAAAGTCAGCTCCTCTGAAGTCCCATGTTTTTGCCTTGGAATGGGATGATTTAGATGTAGTAGCCAAATTGAACCATACCATGTGATGGTCACTGGCCCCCAGGTGACCTTCTACCTGGAGATCTGTGATCCCTTCCTTGTTAGTCAGTACTAGATCTAGGATAGCCCTGTCTCTTGTGGGTTGCTGTACCAGTTGTTTGAGGCCCTCCCTGCAGGAATCCACTATGTGTCTAGTTCTGGCAGATGTTCCTGCTGTTATTTTTTAAATAAATGGGAAGCACCAAAATGGGGAGCATTGAGATTTATCCCAGAAGGAACATCTATATATCTGATAGAAATTTTCAAAAATTGAAACAATGGGATGTGACCATTCAAAATTGTCAAGGACAAAATAGGAAAACTTTTATGCAAATATTTTGGAAAGGCACTTTTAAATGGGCCTTGTTTTAACTGCCCTCCAGACATAGAACCTACATGGCTAACTAAACAGATTTTAGAGGCCAGAGTACCAGGAAAATGTGGGATACCATCTGGATGTGTTGTCATGGTAAATTAAATGTGGGAGGGAATCATGTGCATAAAGTTGTGGAAGAAAGAATATGTATTAGGGAGCTATGTATTGTACAAGTGGAAACCATGCAGCATGTATTTTTGAGTGTTTTATATAGAACAGCTACGGGATAAATTAGCTTGAAATGGGAAACACCCATATTAAGAAAAATGACTTGTATGGAGTTAGTTTATGGGAAATTTGGTACTGAATGGGCCATTTTTTACCCGGGACCTTAAGGGTAGTCTTTGCAATAATAAAGTGGTGTATGTAGCAAAATAGATACAAATATGTGATGCAACAAAGATTTGTACCTTTAAGTGGACTAGTAGACAATATTACAAAAGAAGTGGCATTGGTTTACTTAAGAGAAAAATCAGCAATGCCACCTCCTATGATAGAAAATTGGTGGAGAGCTCTTCCAAAACTTTTAATTGATGGGGTAACATGATGAGTATAAGGGTATGTATTTCTGAGTATTTAGAGTAGTAAAATAGTAGCATTGAGGATAAAAATTTCATTTTTGTTCAATGGTTAAAACTTCCTTTGACTTCTTCATTTTAGGAGAATGATAGGATAATGTTGTTTTGGGTGGTTTTAAACTAATAATAGTCTGGATATGTATTTTCATGAATGTAGTGAGCTGTTATAATTTTTCAATACAAAATTCCCTACTCTTACGGAAAGTGCCATGGATTCTTTTACTTCTACCCAGACACCCACCAGGACAACACCAGAGATGGGTAGAAGGATCTTGGATTAATGTCTAATCCAAAGGATGGCACCCAACAATTGCAACTACCTGCACTCAGGTACCAGCATTTAGGTATGAAGCCCAATCCCAGTGTGGGACTAGAAGCCATAACCTTCTGGCCAGAGACGGATGTGTTATCAACTGAGCCACGCTGACAAAACAAACACAATATTTGACAAACACAGATAGGTTAATAGATAGATTTCAAGTTCTGAAGACAATTTGTCCTCAATGAACTTGCCACCTGATGCTCTACTGGTGGTACATGAATTTTCTATCACCCATATGTTCATCTAAATCATGTTTAAAAACTTCCCATAGTCTCACTATCAACTACATGTCTTGGTAATTCATTCCAGCTCTTTACTACTCTTTGGGTAAAGAAGTCCAAACATTTTTAGTCTAGTTTATTTCACCTTTTAATCTATAATTATGGGATCTAGTTTTTGTTGCTGTTCCTCACATCTTTTATTTCCTATGTTTTCCATTAGCTCTTTGTCTCTAGTTGCTCTTTATATAAGTCCCCTCTTAATTGTCTATATTCAATAGAATATAGCCCCAAGTTATGTAGTCTATTACCCGTAAGTCACGCTTTGTTGACCTCTTACTTTTTTGTTATTCTTCTCTGTACTCCTTTTAATTTCATACTCTGCATCTAGTCGCTGCAGAAAATTGGGAACAATATTCGATATGTGGACGATTCAGACTAGTATAAAGCGGAAGAATCACCTCCTTTTCTCTAGTTTTAATATTAGTCATGATACATCCCAATATTTTATGACATCTTTTAACTGTTTTTTAATATGTCCATCTGAAGTTAGTGTGTCAGAGATAATTATTCCCAGGTCCCTTTCCTCAGTAGTTGTCTCCAGTATTTGATCATTCAATTTGTATACATACTTAGGATTCTTTACACGAAGTGCATCACTTTACATTTAGATGAAATTCATAAACAACTTTAACTTTTCATTCAGAGACAGCTTTGCTGAAAGGCCTGGGATAAAGCTTCATTCATCTATTTAATAAACCATAAAAACTAGTATGAGTACAGCACCTTACCTAGGGTGATTAGGGAAAATTAATTTTAAAGGATTAAATGGGAATTTAATGCCAGGTGGCCTGATATTTTGGAATTAGGGCAACTATATGTTCATTTCATGGCTTGTCATTTGGGATCATAATCAAAGTTTCCACAGGGTCAAATATATGCAGACAAAGTTGTTGAGCATTCCATAAGTTATGGGCTACTGTCCCTAAATGCAGGTTTTCCAGGGCATCTACCAACCATTCATTTTATGCTGGGATCTTTTATTAAGCAACAAGTTGAGGATTTGTGTGGCTGTGTTGGTTATGAAGCAGATGCCATATTGCTCACTCAGTGCCACCCTTGAGTGGCCTACGTTCCCAGTCACACAAATTATTTATGTCAAAATTTTACTAGGAAAGTCATACTGAGCTGGTATCAGCTCATTTCCAGAAGCGCCCTCGGGAGGGGAAGAGTAAAGAACAAATACAAGTACAAGGCACAAAATAATATCGACGGAAATAAGTATGACACATTACAAGAACAATGTAAGAATAAAATTGCCATAAAGTAAATTGTGAAACGGGCAAAACAGCATTAAACAGTGACCTTATGCATAACTGTTCTCAGCATGTAAATAACTGTTCTAAGTTGCTAATCATTCTCCTTACATTTCCTCTTGATCCCTCCCACTCTTTCCCTTCACTTCTCTATGGCTTTCTTCCATCCCCCTCCCTGTTATATCTCCTGAGCTCCTTGCTCACTTTAAAATGCTTTGTCCCATACCTTCTCACCTCTGACGAGGCCCTGGGCTGATGCCATCCCTTACCTTGTTGATTATTAGATATTAGGCTGAGTCTGTTCTCATTTTCCTGTCAAGGGTCATTTCATAAGACCCCACCCCTCTAATATGACCCTGTGAATTCCAGGTTTTAATCAGAAATGTACCATGGCATACATTGTACAATGCTACATGTACTGGAACTTCTCTAGTTATACACTCTTGTAATGTCTTGTATAATTCCTTATTTTGTTTGTTCTCTGTCTCATACTTTCTCAATATGTATTGTTCATCTGACGTGGAACCTATGAAATGAGCTTGTTCTCAAAGGTGTTATCTGAAATTTCAATAAATAAAATGAAAAAAATATTATAAGGAAAAGAGATAGTGAGAAACGATAGGGGGAGAGGGGTTATGCTAGTGTTATGCAAAGGAATGCAAATATCTGGTGTGAATAAATTCTCAAGTCCGAGGAGAGAGTTTAGTTTAGTCTTGATGTCACACCAGAAAGTTTTAATGGAGTGGTATTCCCACAGGAGATGGATGAGGGCACCCTCTTACTGCTTGCATCTGTAGCAGTTGGGGTGTGGTATAACCTTAGCTTTGTGTAGCATCTTAGAGATCTGGTACAAGTTGCTTGGTATCTTGAATTGCTGAATCTTCAAGTCAACTATGGATCTGACTTTCTTTTCAAGAATCATTATAGTTTAGGCCAATCCTATGCTTTAGGGTCCTGACTAAGCTCCCTGGACCACCAGGTTATTATCTCTTTTGCTTGGTACGCACCTGCTCCACAAGGGAGTTGTACCATTGGGAGCTAGAGCACTTTTTATGGAGGTGGGTTAGGATTCTTTTTCTCAGAGCCATTTTGTTTGTAGGTGACCTATACCTCCAATATTGTGGGAGCGAATGCTGAAGTTGGAGTCATTTATATGCCTTTTGGAGGCAGGTGATATGTGGGCTGGAGTTGTGGGAATGGAATGTAGTTGTCCACAATAACATCTTGGATTTTCCTGGTGTTCTGCTCCTCCAGTGTGGGAATTTGATTTTGCTGCTGTTTGTTTGAAATTAATATTTCTCCATAGGGGTCATTCTGTCCAATATTTCAGGGAGGAGCCTGTGACGTTAAATACTTTCTGCAGGACAGCATGGGTAGTTCACAGCAGAGTCTGGCAGTGAAAGGGGTCCAAATGGAATGGCTGCAGTATCGAGTAAAGCTTGATGGCAGAGATGGTTCTCTGTGTTCAGCCATTCATGAGTATATACTTTAATTGTACTTGCTCATCCAGGTTAACCATCCACTAGCTTGTGTACTAGCTGAGAAGCCCAGTAATACAATAATGTCTCTGGTACTTCTAGTCAACCACTGGCGGGGAGCCTGGCTAGACAATGAATCAAGCACCTCAGCTTCTTGTAGGCCCAGATGAACTCAGAAATAGATTTTTGTGCACAGTTTTTATCCAGTAGGTTGGTATAGGACAGCGTATCATAGAGATAGTAAAGAGGACCCTAGGGAGGATATTCATCTTGACCACTGCAAATCTTTGTCCCATGGATTGTGGCAATTTATTCTGCGGAGCAGGTCAGCTTGTATAATTTTCAGCAGATCTTTGGTGTTCTTATCCAATGTGGCTTTGGCTGTGGGACAAACAGATACTACGATATTTGATGGCACTGCCTTGCCATTGCATTACCGTGATGGCTCCAACTCTGTTCTTTACAATGTTTGTTCACAGGCAGTATTTCTGACTTGCCTGAATTCAATTTGCATCTGAAAAACACCCATAATTGATGTTAACATGTGCAGGACATGGGGAGAGGGACTCTTGACTTATAGAATGACAGCAGTACATCAACGGCATGGACAAGTATTTTTCTGTTCTTTGCCAGCCACCTGTAAGCCCTTAATGTTGACTTCTCTCAGTATTTTCTGTATCAGAGGTTCCAAGGTGAGAATGGACAGTGAGGGTGAGCAGGAACAACCTTGAGGAGTTCCTCACTTAATGGGGAATTGAAAGATCATGCCATTAGTGGCGATCGCAGTCATGGTCCAGTATAGAGGAGCTTCATCATTGCAATATGCACCAGGGATTGCCATACCTAGCTAGGATATGGAAAAAGATAAATAGGGTACTCAACTATAAGTGTAGTTCTAGGATCGGTATATGGTTCACATCCACACACTGGCAATTCTTCCTTACAATCTGATTCACTGGAACATCTTTAAACAAAGCTCCCACCAACTGGGTGGTATATTCCATCGCTCCACCCGTGATGTCATATCTTGTATGCTGGGAGCAGGGATCCATGTGCCACTTATCAGGGAGGTGGGGTGGGTGGTGTGGATGTGAACCATATACTACTCCTAGAAAGAAAAGCTACTAAGAACTTACCATATCAGTAGATCTTCAAGGGGACCTCAGTCATCAGGTCATACTGTAGGAACTTCACCATCAGTGAAGCAGGATCCACATGGAAGATTTTTCAGCAGTACAACTGGGGCCACTCATGCCAACATCACCTGCCATGTCACCGACCCTATAAAGGAGTGAGCGGCCCGCCCCTCCTCAGTTCTTTCCTCGGAGACTAAAGGGTGAACCGTGCCATTGAAGACCAAGGAAAGAGATAGGTGCCCAGGCCTAAATAAAAGGCTGGATACACCAGAAAGCCACTCTGAGACAAGGACCCCAAGCAGGGGATGGTGGGAGGAAGACTGACCTAATGACTGAGATCCCTCAAAGATCTACTGTTACAGTAAGTTCTTACTTAACTGTTCTGTTTTCATCAGGGTATCTCAGTCATCAGGTCACACCGTAGGAATGAGTCCCAAGCGGTGACAAGTGCAGCAGAACAGTCTGGGAGGTAGGCAAGCAGAGGCCTAGGACAAAGGCCCTGAAGAACAACCCGCCAAAGCCTGTTTGGCTCTAGAAGCAATGTCCAGACTGTAGTGCTTGGTGAAAGTATGGACAGTACTCCAGGTGACAGCAGCGAAATGTCAGCAGCTGGGACACCTTGAAACAGGCCTGAGGTAGCCATTGATCCACGCCTTGTGTCTTTAAGGCCTGGATTATTGCAACTCCCTTTACTTTGGGCTGCCGGGGTTGATATCCCGCCTGCAGCTGGTGCAGAATTCCACAGCTCGGTTGTTGATGGAGACTCCTTGGTCTTCCCATATCACACCTGTGTTGTGTGAACTGCACTGCCTGCCAGTTCAGTGGCAGATCACCTTCAAAGTCAGATTACTGACTTACAAAGCGCTATGTGGACTGGGCCCTGACTACCTGAAAGAGCTTCTGGTTCCTTACCCCCTGAGCAACTGCTCTCGCTAGGCCAACGAGGGGTTGCTAGAGATCCTGAGGGTTTCCTTAAAATCTTCAGGGGCCTGGCATTTATGTACGTGGCCCCAACCCTCTGGAATTTCTACTGCTGTGGATTAGGGAGCACGTGACCATGGGGAATTTAAACAGGCATTAAAGACGTATTTATGGAGCAGGGCTTATTGTGATTAGGAAGACTGATTTTAAATTGTATTTCATATTTACTATTGTGGTTTTATTTATTGTTTTAATTTGTACTGCCTTGACATTTGAAAGGCGCATTAAAAAGATTATTATTATTATTATTATTGTGGAGTGGGCTTTCACCACCCTGGCAACTCCTTGTCATGTTTGTTGTAGCAAAACACAATACAATTGGCCAACCATTTGGAGAAATAATGTTTGGAAACCTGAACACTCTCTCTTCCTGGGGCGTAAAGAAACAAAAGGTTGCATCGCCTTTCTGCAATCCTAAGTTCAGAGCAGACAATATTTTAGAATTCTGTGCACAATTAAAGTATGGAGCAGTGCTTCCCTGGATTGGTGCCTCTGGAAAATACACAGGGAGGTGGATAGATTGGTTCAGAGTAAACTCAGACACCACCTTAGGAAGAAACTTAGGATTTGTGCTAAAGACACTTATCTTGTGAAAATCAAATAGGGCTCCTCACACTAGACAGCCTAAAGCTCAGACATACCTTGAGCAGATGTAATAGAAACCCCAAAAAAATGCTTTTCATGAAAGAAAGAATAGCTCTGAAGCTGCAGCTGGCTCAAATGAAGACAGGGTCAATTTCTCCTAAACAAAATTTAAATCCCAAGCCATGACAGAGGTACAGATTGGAGGTTTCAGGTGCAGGATGCCCCTAAGAAAGTATGGGAGACAGCCAACTGAGCCACGGTATGACCATCCACAGGCTCATGAAAGGCAGACATAGCCAAAAGATGCACCTTGAGGGAGGAGTACTGGAGGCCTGAGTTAGACAGGGAGATCAGGTAATCCAGAATCTGGCTCACTGGACAGGTAAAACAGTGCAGATGGTGCTTGGCAGCCCGGATGGCAAACCTCTTCCACTTCATGGCATATATGACCTTAGTGGAGGGCTTCTGAGCCACCACGAGGACACCAGCTACCTTCTGAGAGACTCCAAACTGGGCTATGGCTAAGTACTCTGGAGCCAGGCATGCAGACGAGGGGACCTGAGGTTCAGATGGACCAGGGTCCTCTGAGCCTATGTCAGCAGATCCCTGCAGAGGGCAGCACATCAAGAAGGTGAAGGTATTTGGGTGATTCTATAACGGTGACGGCATAATAGCGAACACAATTATGGCAACTGATAATTAACAGCGACAGGGTGGAAACCGCGATTCCGAGGTGTTAAACTACCCCAGTGTCAAGGAACACTTCGGAGTTGGAATCCTAGAGATAGCAGGGTCTGGGGCAGAGCCCCACTTGCAAAAAGGTCCCTAGGATTTGTGCCCTGTTTCACTGGCGGCACTGTTTATAGAGTAAAGATTCTCTCTTAATGTCGGTCGAAGTTTATTATGGGCGCCGTAATTGTATTTGCCCTAGAGAGTCACTGTATGATGCTCACCATTTATTACTGCCATTATCACATGGAGCAGGGCAGAGGCACCAGAGGGTCCACTAACTGTTGCAGGAATGGAAACCATTTCTGCTGTGGCCAGTATGGTGCAACCAGGATCATGCCGCTCCTCCAGCTGAAGTTTGATTAGCACTGTCTAAATCAGAGGAATTGGAGGGAAGATGTAAAGGAACCTCCTGCTCCAGGAGAGGGAAACGTGTCTCACCAGAAAACACCAGGCCCTGGATCTAGTGAGCAGACACTGGGTAGTTTTATGTTGAGTGGATGACCCTTCTGTGGAACAGATCTTCATGATGGATGTCAGCAGTTCCTGTTCATGCATCCTGGACTGTGTCTGGCTGAGGCTGTCCACCAGGATGTTCAGTACACCTGGGACATGGACTGTCAAGATTTCCAGCCCATGGTCCAGTGCCCAGTACCACACTCTCGTGGCCTCCTGCAAAGGGTAAAAAAATGCTGGTGCAGGATGCTGTGTACCCCACCAGCCTCAAGAAATCCTGGGCAGGACACGAGCACTCAACCCAAAGTGATCGGGCAAAGAAGGTATGATCAAATGCCCAGTCCAAGAGAGAGGTGGCCTTGGCCCATAGAAATTCTAGCCTGTCCTGATGAAATGAATCACCCTTAGAGGGGAGGGTGGCACTTCAGACCAAAAGTTCCAAATCTCTGTAGATCTGGAAGACCGATCACTGAACTGCTCCACAGCCTCTTTGAATGTCCCCACTATCAAGACAGTCATCCAGGTAGGGATAAACCCTGATGCCCTTGCACCACAGGAAGGCTGCCACCACTGCCATGCACTTGGTATTGGCCTCTGGTGAAGAGGACAAGCCAAATAGCATGACCTGGAACTGACAGAGCACCCCTTCTATGTGGAAGCAGCGGTACCACCATTGGGTTGGACAGACTGGGATGCAGAAGAACACGTCCTGAGGTCCAGGAGCAGAACCACATGACCTGCTCTAGAGATGGCATGATCTGGTTCAGCGTGACCATTCGAACGTACACTTCCTGAGAAAGTGATTTAGACTGTGTAGATCCAGTATGGGGTGCCAACCTCCCATCCATTTTGGAACCAGGGAGTACCTTGACACATACCCTGACTTGCCAAGGTGTCTGGAACATAGGCTATTGCTCCTCTGTTAAGGGCTGAGCAACGCCCTCCTGAGGGTGGACAGCAAGTTCTGTGACATTGAGGACTGACCTGGAGCATGGAATTAGCAAAGGGGGACCCTCGAAACTGAGAGGCAACGCCCTGCCGACCACTTATGAGAGCCCACTTACCAGTGGTAATGACAGACCAGTGAGGCTAGAAGTGGCTAAACCAACCCCACACAAGAAGCTGGGTCAGGGACTGGACAGGTAAGAGGTGGATACTCCTGACCCATCACTGGGCTGCTTTGAGGGGGCACTGGCTGCTGCAGCCAAAGCACCACTTCCCATACCCCTGCCTTTGGGCTCCTGGCTGAAGAACTTGGCCTAGGCAGCCGGGTTTGAAACTGGCCCTTTGGGGCTATAGCTGCTAAGACTGCTGTGGTTGAAAGGGACAAAACTGAAAGGTCTTCTTTGCTACTGACCTTTCAGGTTCTTCTGGGATGAAGCACAGAATCTAGGGTGGCATTAGATTTCTTGATCCTAGTAAGATGCCGATCCACCCCAGGCCAAAGAGGTCAGTGTCCAGGAATGAGACATCAGCCAATTTATGCGGAGTGTTCATCGTGAAGGTGGAGATAATCAGCCAGGCCCCTGCGACACAGCGTGATGGCTACTACCTTGGCACATGTGCAGGAATCGCCAATGTCCAAAGCTGTCTGGCACTGGTGTTTAGCCACTGCTTGACCTTGGTCTCTGATAACTTTTACCAATAGCTGCTCATCAGCAAGCAGTTAAGGGAGGACAGTATCGAGTACTCCCAGCAGGGAGTGACCAAGGTCAGGCATCATCAGGGCGTAATTTGTCTGATGGAGACCAAGAAAGGATGCAGCATAAACCTTCACAGCCATGTGGTCAAGCTTTTCCACTCTTTGTCAGGGGCTTGTCCATGTCCCCAGTATTTCCAGATTTCTGAAGACCACATCAGAGACCAGACCTCGGCCGAGAGGTGGTCAGAGAACCTGGACAGAGAGCTAGTAGAGACCGCATATTTTCAGGCCATATAAGCTGAGGTTGCTGGGCAGGAGGCTGGGTGCTGCCAAAGCTCCAGGGCCAATCCCATAATGTCCTCAGCCATGGGAAAGGCAATCCCAGGATGTCAATAAAAGGGTATTTGGCCTTTTTATGTTTGCTTGCACGCATGTGCAAGAAACATTGTGCCATCATCTGAGTTTTCCAGAGGTGTATCAGCCTCTTCCAATTCAGTCAGTGTGTTTGCAGGCGCGGCACAGTGCTCCAATCACTGCTCCAGCTGTCTATGACAGCAGTTGAAAATGCAGTGGCATAGTTGAAAGGAGAGCTCCACTTCAGTGAGCAGAGCTCCCCCTCAACGCATGCACGCATATTGCGTGCTCACATGCTCCCCCCACGCACATACTGTATAGCTGACGGGGTGCCCACGCCCCATCGGCTCCACGCCCCCAAAAAATAAAAGCCCAGGTGCCACGCTGGAGCCCACCCAAGCGTGGCACACGCCCATATTGTTGACGGGTGCCCAATCCTGTCGGGCTCCAGCCCCCAAACAGCTCTTACAGCTGCCACGCTGGGAGCCCACCCAGCGTGGCACAAGTCTGTATGGCCGACAGGGTGCCCAATCCTCCGCCGGCTCCAGTCCCCCAAACAGCCTTCTAGCTGCCACGCTGAGCCTACCCCAGTGTGACAAACGCCCCGTCGTCTTCCTTAAAAAAAAAAACTGTAAAAAGAAAACGCTCTCGCATTCTCCCAGCCCACCCGCTTACCCACTACACACCCTGCCTCCCCATTAACCCTACACCATACTTACCTCCGGAGTCTGGTGTGACGATCTTCGTGGACCGGAACATGTCTGCACTCTTCAAAGTCGACCGCTAACTGAGGAAATGCCAAGCTGTATAATGTAATAGATAGGGTTTTTTTTTTTTTTTTTTTTTTTAACTTTGCTGCATATCTCGGCATTTTTGATTTGCACCAAATTTTCAACATGGGATTTTGGGACCCGTTTCATGAATGCTGTCACTGTCATGGTGTTAATCGGGCCTGAAGGGTGATTTGCAGTCACTGCACGAAATCACCTTTCGGTACCATTAACGAAATGACACTGCCAGTGTTCATACGGTGGCTCTCAAAAAGCCTATTTTGAAAATTTGGTGGAAAAATTCCTAAAATGACTGTTTTACAGCTGCAGCATTGCACAGTTCCTACGCATGCTCGTAAGTTCGTGAATTTTCAATATTTTCCTCCAGATTTTCAACATTGCCATTTACCACACCTCCTTATGAGCACTACAGCTGTCATTTTTCATATCTACTTCAAAATGTGTTTCCACCATGTAGCTTTACAATGCAGTCGGTGTGCAAAATCAATGTACAGGACACATTAAGAAAATCACAGCGACACTGTTCATGAGCAGAGGTCTTAAAATGGCTATGTTGAAAATTTGGTGAAAAAATTCCCAAAAATGACTGTTTTAGGAGCTACGCTATGCAGTTCCTACACACGCTGGCAAGTTTGTGAATTTGTAATATTTGCACACCAGATTTTCAACTGTGCTATTTTACCACACTTCCTTATGAGCAGTACAGCTACCATTTTTCACATCTCGCTCAAAATGTGTTTCGCATTACGTAGCGCATAATGGTACAGTCGGTGTGCGAAAACAATGATTGGGACAGATTAAGAAAATCACGGTGACACTGGTCATGAGCAGAGGTCTTAAAATGGCTATGTTGAAAATTTGGTGACAAACTCCATAAATGACTGTGTTACGAGTGAGCATTGTGCATTTTTCACGCACCGTAAGTTCATGAATTTGTAATATTTTCAGTCCAGATTTTCACCAGTGGCATTTTTCCACACCTCCTTATGAACAGTACAGCTGTCATTTTCCACAAACATGGCCGAAATGTGTTTTCACACTTTCAGTGCAGAAATGCGTGGTTGCTGTGGGAAATCATTGTTCAGGACAGATAAAGAAAATCACACCGACACTGTTCATGATTGAGGTCCCAAAATGCCTGTGTTAACAATCTGCTGGCAAAAATCCCCAAACTAGTTACATTACGGGTGTCGTTGCACAGTTTCTATGCACGCCGGACTTCACCAGTTTTTAATGTTTTCACAGCAGATTTCAACATTGCCATTTTTACACCTCCCCATGAACAGTACGCTGTAATTTTTCACATCCTGTTTGGAATGTGTTTTGCACCTGTGGTGCCAAATGACGTAGTCACTGTGCAAAAGCAGTTTTTGCTAACAAACTGATATTGCCACTGTTCATGAGGTGGGGTCACAAAAAAAACATGTTGAAAATTTGGAGTGAAAATACCAACGAATGCCTGAGGCGTTAGGGTTTCGACCATAAAGTCCCACCCTGTAGAGAATGACAGGCATCAGGGGTGTGACTTGGGATTCTTGCCTGTAATGCTCATACCATTCCACCCACACCACACCCTGAAGCCAGTGAGAGGCATCAAGGTGTGCCTCGGACTCTTTGGCCCCAAACTTCACCCCATTCTCCTATACCGCACCCATCTCATCGTATTTCTGATGGAATGGGGTGTGCATAAGGACCAAAGACCCCTACAGCACACCGTGACACTTGTCAGTGTCTGCAGGGTAGGGTGTGGTGAAATGGCGTGGTCGTTATGCCTGATGACCCAAAGGCACACCCCAATGCTTGTCACTCTCTGCAGGGTGGTTGTGGGGTTGGCTTTAGTTCAATACTTCCTGCCATTCCTATTATGCAGCTATGTAACTTCTACACTACCAATGCCAATGCCAGCAAGCAAACATTCGGCATTGACAAATATTTGTTTGAACTGGCCTCAAAGGAACATTCATGGACTATGTCATAAGTTGAAGAAGAGCCCAAACACACCAGCTCAAGGTCGGGGTCAGTTCCTCACCAATTTCCAATTGAACGTTATATCTCCCGATGGTTGCATAGGGGACCCATCAAAGCTGTCCAAGGACTTGAAGATGTCCTCAATTGTTTCCCCACTGTGAACCATCCTGGAGCCATCAAAGTGGGTGATTTCCACAGATAATCGGCCTGGCAAGCCGGACACAGTATGGAAGTCCTTAGAAGGTATTCCCAAGGACTGCTGTGGAGGCAGTTCCACCGGCACGGGTGAAGAGACAGGTGTCGGCTGTCACAACCCCACTCATCAGGTCAGGCCCTCTGCTCCACAGTGCCAGCTTCCGAGCGTAGTATTGTGAACAGTTAACATAATAGGTTAACCCTCCTGTCTGTTTTGTGGGTTTGAATCAAACTTTGGTCTCAAGTTCTGGAGGGATTCAAACTGTGAACCTCTTGCTAGTGTACCCAATGTACAGGCTCAGATAATTCTGCTCTTAGGGGGCCAGATATCTTTCGCTACGGGCACCTAACCAGGTGTACAAAATGAACCCTTAAAACTCTATGAAAGACCTCAGAATATTGAACGACATGTACGATATTGAAAAATAATCTTTTCATCCTCAGGGAGAACTCCTCCTTTAAAAGACTTCACAGTCATTATCTCATAGGTCTTAAAAATGTGGTTTAAAATGCACGAAAGGCGCCACTTCAATTAATTTATGAATATTGTAAGTTAATTTCACAAGATGAGCTTTTTGCCCTGGCCCCACAGCGATTTAGCTTTCTCCTCATGGTGCAGATTGGGACTGGAGCAGGTGTTCCAGTTCTTGGGTCCTAACGGAATCCTATCATTTGAAGACTTAAAATCAAAATTTAATCTCCCAAGTGTTGGCCAATTCAGATATTTCCAAATTAGAAACCACCTTCTACGCAATAGAATTATCCAGGTCAAATTGAAGCCCCCCTTAAATTATTCATTGACCACCTCAGGGGCAACACTGGAACCATTTAATTGGTAACTTATACAAAATGATGCGAGATCAGTCAAAAGAATTAACAAACTCAATCTTAGAAAGTTGGAACAAGGATCTGGACCTAGCTGTGTCTAATGAAGATTGGTCCTCTTCATCTCTGAGAGTGGTCAAAATCACTAGATCACGTGTGGAGGGAATACTCCTGAAGTGCAGATCAAGATTTTTCAGGTCACCGCACCCTGACTGAAATATCTTCCAAGAGAATATGGGGTTTGTTGGAGGGAGTGTGGAGCAGAATTAGCTGACTTAGCACACATAATGTGGCTCTGCCCATGTTTAATGCCCTTCTGGCTAACTATACAAAACGAAATTAGTGAGGGCCTAGATGAACAAGTTGAGCTTACGGCTGAGATGGTGCTTATGGCCGTCTACCGGATTGCTCCCCTTGGACAAAGACCCTGCTTCCCATTCTGCTATTGGCGGCAAAAAATCTTTGACAAGGAAATGGATGACTAAAGTTGTACCAAGTACACAAGACTGAGACAAATTGTGTATGGTATATATCAAATGGAAAACATTACAGCAAAACTAAACAATCAAATGGATGGTTTTGTCGCCTATGGCGGAGATGGTCAGTCAATCAGGCAGAATTGACCCCGATTTCTGTCTTTAGAGAGTGGGTCCTCGAGAGGGATGGGGAGGGAGGGGGCTTGACAGGCCCGACTCTATATCAGATAAGGAAAGTTTGGTTTTGGTCTCTATGTGTTACCAATGTAAAAGAAATATATGCATTGCTTCTCTTGTATAATAACAAACCTGAAGTAATCATGGAAAAGCTTCTGTTTGTAAAATGTCTCCTGATATAAATGTAAAAGTAAAGGAAAAAAAACCTAATAAAAATAAATAAAAAAAAAAGACCTCAGAATAAACTCTTACCTTTTCCCAGTTTGGTATTACCAATAGCTTTGCACAGTGTCAACTTTAACCATATATGCTTCACTTGTCAAATACAGAATTTCAAAGGCACACCAAGTAGTCTCTAAAAATGAGATGTTAACTTAAATAGATAAGATGTAAATGTAAATACAGAACCATATATCACAAAACCACACAATCACTTAAAAAAACAGGTTTAAAGTGCAAACAAAATCTCCTACCACAGTACACTTAGAATTGTATTTTCTATATCTTCTAACAGTGCCTGATGTTGCTTTTCAGGGTCCAAACATGTATGTGTCTAAATGGAATACAGACTACAGTTTAAAAATGCTGTGTTTCAACCCTCTTCATGATGTCACCATCTAGCTCCTCCCTTTCAGGATACATAAAAAAATATTATATATATATATATATATATACACAAAACAGGGATCAAGGTATTGAATTCTGTGACTCCAGCAAGACTCATTGTCCAAATTATGATACTCTAATTAAGATCAGGATTTTCTCAGTCCTTTGATCCATGAGCAGTTTCCTTTCTCAAACACATCAAAGGACTTTTATGACACCAGGTGCAATTAACTGACTTTCCTGAGGACGTCATAAAATGGATATTCCACTTCCTTATGACACCAGCTGTAAATAACTGACCTTCCTGAGGACATCATAAAATGGATATTTCAGGTTTTAGCATCAAACAACCCAGATCCTAAATAAGGATATAGATTGTGAGTTTTGCAAGTTAATCTCATCACAGAGATCTGCTGTTTAACATATATCCTGTCTTTTGAACCGATACCGGAGGGGGTTTATCCAGGCACAGCAATTCTCATGACAATCACACATTTTTTATATTACAAAAGATAGATTAATCAGAACCAACTGTCCAAGTGTCACATCAGCAACTACTGTCTCAGAAGAACCAGCATAGACTTGACAGTGAATGGCCAGTCGACTACAGTGGTGGGGAGTTGAGCCCTACCCTACCTTACCAAGGCCCACTGTTGCCAGCCGACCTTCTCATTATCTGAGGATGAATAGGCCGAGGAGCACTGACAGTGATCCCTCCCAGTCAAGCAGGATTGAGAACTTGAGACACACCTTGATCTTGACTTCGATCGCCAACCCAGGAGCCAAAGTCGAGGAGAAGCAGCTGGTGGTGCTGTGCAAATGATGGGAACTGGTTTTGACTGCACAACCTCTGGTGCAGGCTGATCCCAAGTGATAATGGCGGGGACACCCACTGCTCCACGTCCTGCTGGGTGAGGAACAGAACTGAGGTCTTGGAAATTGACTCTTCATCAATCCTTCTGACAATTATTTGACAGGCTCGGTAGAAAAATCTCGACCACCTTACCAATCGGGTGTTGAGGTCATCAAGTCCGGGATGGGATACGGCCAGAGCCAGTGACCTGCCCCTTGACTAATTGTGACTTGGCCAGAACCAAGCACCGATAGCGTAGTTTTGGTCTTCTGCTCCCTCTGTATGAAGCCACAGAATCTAGGGTGGCATTGGACTTCTTAGTGTTTGTAAGCTGCTCATCCACCCCCAACCAAAGAGGTCAGTGCCCAAGAAAGGGATATCAGCCAACTTGTGTTGAGGTCCGCTGTGCAGGTGGAGATCCTCAGTCAGGCCCTGTGTGCCAATGTCCATGGCCTGACTTTGGTCTCAGATAACCTTTATTAGAAGCTGCTTGTCTGCAAGCAGGTAAGAGATAGTGTCTAGCACTCCCAGCAGGAAGTGACTGAAGTGGGCCATCATCAAGGCGTGGCTCACCTGATGGAGACCAAGGAGGATGTGACAAGACCTTCTTGGCTATGTGGTCAAGATTCTTGACTCCTTATCAGGGGCTCGTCCATGTCCCCAGTATTCCTGGATTTCTGAACATGGAATTAGAGACTAGACCCTTGACTGAGGGGTGGCTCAGAAATCCTGGCAGAGAGTCGGCACGGATGGTATACTTGCAGACCATACAGGCAGAGGGTGCCAGGCAGGGGATGGATGCTACCAAAGCTCTGGATTTGGTCCCAAAATGGCCTCAGCCATGGGAAAGACAACCTCCAGGGATTCGCCCTTATCCAGGATGTCAGTAAAGGGTACTTAACCCTCTTCTGATCTGGCTCCAAAGGAACTTCCATGGACCCGACATTAGTCAGAGGAGTGCCCCAAAAGACACTGGCCCATGGTTGGTGGTCAGCCTCAACCAATTCCTGGTTCAACAGATGCGTCCTCGAAGACTGCATGGAGGAGGCATAGCAGTTATCTGCAGACTCTTCAAAGATGACCTGTGGCCACTTATCACCATGGACCTTGTGGAATACCAATACCTGTGTAATAGTGTAAGTTAATAAAGCCTCCAAGGGTTGACTCTTATGGGAAAAGAGACTATGAGTATGACATCTGGGTGAGAGGAGCACATAGAAAACCCGAGTGGTTTCGCTGCCCATACCTCACAAGAGGAGTCTTGTGCCACTACAGACTATGAATCACTTAAGTTAGCTACAGTGATTTATAATACACTTTTTATTTTAAATTTTAAATGAAGCCACCCTCCTCCTGGATGTGATGTGGAATGATCCAATCCCAATGTACCTGCATGAGAGACCGCTATGCAGGTTAAGAGGTACAGTGAAAAACACAAAATATCAAAGTAGCAGCTGGTGAAAGCTAGAAATAAAGTTGTCAAAATGTACTGCATAAGTGCAAAGGAGCCACTATACAAATAATATGTTTATATATAATTTGTGTAATATACAAAAAAATTATTTCAGTAAGTGATGGGATTAGAACCTGCCACTTGTGAATTCATAAATTATAATGGACTAAAGTGGATTCTATGTTTGGCTTGCTATTATATAGCAATCCAGGAGCTATTATATAGCAAGAGGAGATTCATAATTAACACCTCTGGAAATGTCTTTTCTCCCTACCTGATTTAATACTGAAAGTATACTTGATTAATTGGCTTTATAAAGTATATAACATAGTTTGTGGAGCCTTGTATAAAAGTTTTGTACCAGCACTGTTTTAAGCATGAGTTTTACTATTCAGGTATTTATATACTTATTGTATGATACTGTCACTTTTGATACACTGATGTTCTTTACAATTATCTTGCACTGTCACTTTAAATTTTCATGAATAAAGGAGCACTGGTAGCACTCAGGCCACAACCCCTTGAGAAAGGGTCAAGTTAGACCTGAAGCACCGGGAAAGTAGCTGCGAGCCCTTTGCATTTATGCAGTAAATTTTGTCGACTTATTTATTTCTTCTTTCACCAGCTGCTACTTTGATATTTTGTGTTTTTTGGTTGATTTAAAAGTAAGCACCCATCAACAGCAGTCCACTCCTAATCCTGTGTTTGATTAAGAGGTACAGTGGCTCTGTATGTTGAAATCATGCAAGTTATTCATAAACAGAGCCATGTAGACTAGCATCAGTATTCTAAATAAGCACTAAAGAGCGGCATGCAGTCATTCACATAACTGTGTACTGAGCATGGCCATAGTCCAGCTTATTCAGAGCGCTGAGTAACAAGCAAAAGCAGACCACTATCGAGAATATAGTTTCCACTTCTTGCAAATGCAGTAGTCTGAATACTTACCTAGAATACTGCAGTATTCTTAATACTACGCCCATGGAAATATAAATAAGTCCCAGTAATTGCATAGGACAGCTTAAAGAGAACCTTTTCTCGATATTTTAAAATCCCCTTAGAACCACTGCAGCTTCCTTACCTGCCCCAAAGTCCAATACAGCTAAAGGATTAATTTTATGGTGTCTGTATTTTGGGAGGGAAGGCCTTGTTAGTTGGAGAAGTGGCCAGATTTGTCCAAATCGGCCTTCAAAATTGTCAAATCACCAGTTTAAATGTGACTTTACACAAGCCTATGGTGCACCCCTGCATTATCCCTATACTAACATACTAAAATGCCAGCAGAATAGGCCTAACGGTCTTTCGTGTCTGCTTGCTTGGTCAGCCCCCACCCTGGGTGCTGACCTTGCTGTCCCCCTGCCTTCTCTGGCTTCTCCCTTCCCAGTTCCGATATTCTTTCTGCATTGGATTTTGCTTCCAGAACCCTTCCCTGTACCTGTCCCACCCCTCTTGAACCCCTCCACTCTCTCTGCCTCCACCAGCCCCCTAGGGCAGTGCATTCCATGGCTCCACCACCTCTCAGTGAAGTAGCACCTCCTCCTTTCTCCCTGAATCTTCCCCTCCAGCTTCCACCCATGCCCTCTAGTGGCCCTTTCTCCTTCCTTCAAGCACCCTGACTGTTCCTCCCCTTTACCCTCTTCATGTACCTGAAGACCTCTATCATGTCCCCCCGGTCCCTCTCTCTTCCAATGTGTACATATTTAGCTCTTCGAGCCCTCCTCATAGGTCCTGTCCCCAAGCCCCAAATCATTTTGGTTGCCTCCTCTGGATCCTCTCCAGGAGGTTAATGTCCCTCTTTAAGTGTGGCCTCCAAAACTGCACGCAGTACTCCAGGTGCAGCCTCACCAAGCAGTTATACAGAGGAGTATCACTTCCTCCTTCTGGAGGTGATCCCCAGCGATGCATCCCAGCATCCTGTTGGCCTTGGCTGCTGCCTCCTACAAGTCTCAGAGTTGTTCATCTTGACATCCACCACCACCCCCAGGTCCCTCTCAGCCATTGAGACTTGTAGTATTTCCCCCAGGTGTACACTTGGCCTGGATTTCTGGCCCCCAGGTGGAGTACCTTGCATTTCCCTGCATTGAACCTCAGCTTCCACTTTTAGACCATCTTTCCAGAGCCTCCAGGTCCCCTGCAGGGCCACCCTCCCTTCCTCCCCATCCACCACGCCCCCCAGTTTCGAGTCATCTGCAAAGAGACTCATCTCACTCCTGATTCCTGTCCTTATGTCAGATAGGTAGGCGTTGAACAGAAGGGGCCCAAGGACTGATCCCTGTGGGACCCCACTAATGACCCTCCTTGGGGATGAGACTATCCCACTCAACTACGACCCTCTGGGTCCGGTCCTGGAGCCAATTGCCTATCCATCTGATCCTCTGGTTTCCCACCCCATTTCTCCTAGCTTATCCAACAGGCCCACTTACATCACAAAACGCAGGGACGTGTCTTGGAATAGGGATGTGGAAGGGATTGGGCTCTTGGATCCATGGAGCCAAAATATGATCCCTTCCCTCCCAAAATACAGGCACAATGAGGCAGGTAAAGATCTGAAGTGGTTTAAGGTTAAGCACCAGGAAAGGTTATCTTTAATACAACTTTTAGTAGTTTTGGGGATTAAAAGTTTCTGGAAACTCCTTTCATAAAAGATAGAACAGGAGGAAATTAAATTGCACAAAGAGAAGGGTGGGGAGGAAGAGGAAGGGATAATTAAGCCAATGTTTCCCAAAGCATTTATACACGGGTGCTGTCACATTTTTATTTTGAATCTTCATGCTTTACAAAATCACCACGAGTCCCACTCTCACCATGCTGAAACAGAGCTCTGATATTCAGTACTGCTACAGAGAAAGCATGGAGATCCTAAAAGAAGAAAACTGAAGTAGAATAAGGGATGAACAGTGGGAAAGTAAAAAAAAACTGATCATACCAGTAAAATGAAAGACGGAAGGCCATTAAGAACAGAAAAGAGGCAGTAGTTATCACTGCTGTAGTATCACTATGAAGCATTTGAAATGGACTGTAATGAGAAATAAAACTGACAATCAAAACCAAGCCCTGGAATACTATCTTGGTGCGGTTTCCAATTTAACCATCAGACACACATCTTGTACCTTTTATACTCAGGGTCTGATATAAGGATATGTATCTGCGGAAGGTGTCTACATTGGCTAGTTGTGCACAGAGGTCCTGCTTCACACATGCAGAGACCTCTGCATATCCCTAGCCCTGGCTGTGCACCCCATCACACCAGATCCTGTGCCACGTACATTGCTACGCCACCGGCTGGGTCAGGGGCAGGCAAGGGGCAGGGACATGCAAGCCTCTGTTTGTGTGGCAAACTCCTTGATGCAGAGGGGCCAGCAGAGGGGTAGAGGCTACATGGTCCTAGGTGCTGCCATAGTGCTTATGTGTCTCTCTCTGCCTGGCCACAGGGTGGTCCCTGGGGCCTGACAGCAATCTCGCCACCTGTTCTCAGCCCTATGAACTGGTATTGAGGGCTGGGGTTGCACCAGCACAGCCTGACAGATAACGGAACATAATGGTTTCATGATGGGAATGCAGCACCTGCTGCTGCTCCACTTGTGGCTTGGGATCCATTACGGAGCTGGCCTGGGCATTGAAATGGATGCCTTGTTTTCAACATGAGGCTTTCTCCTGACCCACCCAAAGCATCTATGCACAGCACTCTGTGTGCAGCTTCTGGAGGGCCAGGGGTTGTGATTGTTAACATGCTGGCATCTAAGGGTGCAGAGGTAAGCACCCCAGATGCGCATACCTCACATATCTACAATCGCTTAAAAGATTACAAAGAAGGTAAATGTAAAATTGGGCTATCTGTACAAAATCAAAATGCCCTAACTCCATATGTCAAAAATACTATAGTTAAACAAGTCCTTTTACCAGCTTTAGAATATAATTCTGTTTTGTTTTTAACCTTTGGGTATATCTTTTCATAACTATACTGTAACGTTTAATAATACTGCAAGATTTACTACCCAACCCACAAAAAATGTTCACCACTGTTATCTTTACCACAATTCTGGAACTTTGTCACCTCAGATGGGGATTTATTACATGGTGTCAGTATTTTTGCAAAAAATCTGGGAACTAAATATTTCAAAAGCATTAAAATTAGATTAATAATTTCTAATAACACTAGTCCCTTCACAAAAGAAAGGGTCCTACAAGCTCAGGGTGGACAAGGCAATGGGACCTGATGGCATACATCACAGGGTATTAAAGGAGCTAAGGGTGGAACTAGCAAAGCCATTAGCAGAACTGTTTAGTGAGTCTCTGAGCATAGGAGAGGTCCCAGAAGACTAGAGAAGAGCTCATGTGATCCTGCTCCACAAGAGTGATAACAGGGAGGAGGCAGGGAACTACAGACCAGTCAGTCTTACCTCACTAGTGGGCAAGATTATGGAGGCACTCCTTAAGGAAAGATAGTGCAACACCTGGAATCCATAGGAGCACTGGATCCAAGACAGCATGGGTTTACAACAGGACGGTCCTGTCATACTAATCTCAGATTTTTTGACTGGGTAACCAGAGTAGTGGACCAAGGGGAGCAGTTCATGTCACCTACTTTGATTTCAACAAAGCTTTCGATACTGTTCCACACAGAAGATTGATTAACAAGCTGGGTAGGCTCGGGTGGGTCAGAAGTTGGTCAACTGGGTGGCAAACTGGTTGACGGGCAGAAAACAGAGAGTGGTGGTAAACGTATTCAGTCAGAAGAGATGCAAGTCACAAGTGGGTACCTCAGGGATCAGTCACTCTGCTCTCTCTCACTCCTGGCTCCCTCCCAGTGTTCACCCAGTTTTCTTCCTCACCAGCCCACTTCTCGTTTCACCTTGTTATACCCAAGAGGTACTAAAAATACTTTGGTCTCTAAATCCCGCCAAAGGAAAATGCCCTCAGGCCTTGATTCCAAAATGCTCCATTTTGCTGCCTCAGCCATAGCCAACCCTCTAGCCAATCTCTTTAACCTGTCATTCAGACTTGGTACCGTCCCTACAAAATGGAAACATGCCACAGTCATACCTCTCCAAAGGAAGCAACCCTCCTACCCGTCAACTACCGACCTATATCGCTACTCCCCATCCTAGAAGAAGAAGAAGAAGAAGAAGAAGAAGAAGAAGAAGAAGAAGAAGAAGAAGAAGAAGAAGAAGAAGAAGAAGAAGAAGAAGAAGAAGAAGAATTAGCATTTATATAGCGCTTTTCATACATCCAAAGCGCTTTACAAGCAATGCTAGACTGGTAGTGAAGTGACTGAATGTGTGGTGGCCATATCGCATATATCATCACCACACACAGCCTGACAATTGCATGAACCGTTTATGGGAAGGGAATGTTGGCCAGGACACTGGGAATATTCCTACTCTTTGCGAAGAGTGCTCTGGGTTCTTTTACTTCCACCTGACACCCACCAGACAACACCAGGATGGGCAGAAGGGACCTCGGTTTAACGCCCTCATCCAAGGACGGCACACCCCAGCAGTACAGCACCCCCAATACTGCACTCGGATGCCAGCCATTTTAGGTGCAAGTTCAATCCCGTGTGGACGAGAACCACGACCTTCTGGTCCAGAGGCGGATGTGCTACCAACTGAGCCACGCCGACACCTAGCCAAAATCCAGGAGCGCCTTGTACTTGCCCAGCTCTCCCACTTCCTCGACTCATCTCCTTCTTCACTCCTTACCAAGTTGGGTTTAGAAAAAATCACTCCACTATCGCCTCTCCTTCATCTCACCGACACCGGCCCTCACGGGCATGGATAAAGGGAGATAACTGCGGCTATCTTTGTCGACCTGGTTAAAACCTTCGACACGGTCTCTCATGCTCTGTTACTGTCCAAACTCACCCAAGCTGGACTGACTAAGCATGCCACCAACTGGTTCCAGTCGTACTTGCAGGCAGATCCCAGTCTGTCTGAATGGGCTTGGCCATCTCCACCTCACTCCCTGTTACCATCGGGTCCCCAAGGATTGATCTTAGGCCTTTTGTTGCTTTCTATCTTCCTCAATGATCTGCCTACAGCCTGTCCTCTCATACGCCTATCCACATGTATGCAGACGACACGGTGCTGTATGCCTCCGGTCATCCCTCCACCAGGGCAGTCTGCCTGCAGCAAGATTTTGACTCTGTCCAACACTGGTTCCGTTCAAATCAGCTATTCCTGAACCCAAATAAAACTGTCTCCCTAACGCTTGGCACTTGGGCAAAACTGTCCCTGCCTCCCAGCCTCCCCAACATTCCACACATTGGAAGGCTCTCCGGAGGCTTGCACTTCCTACAGATACCTCGGGTCTGGTTAGACCAGCATCTTGACTTCACCATGCAAATTGACACTATTCATAAGAAACTACACCCCATGCTAGGGCGTTATACCATAATAAAAGCTGCATCCCCTGCCCACGTGCCTGGCTATCGCTCAAAAGATGATCCTCCCAATAATGGACTACGGGATGTAGTGTACCGTGTAGCCCCCAAATCCTCCCTGGCCAAACTAGACCCTCTATTCAACTTATTCTGCCATTTCTCCCTGGACTACCCTCCCAGTACACACCACTGTGACCTCTACCATTCCTTAGACCTCCTTCTCTCCACAATCGGAGACTGGTACACAGTGCTAGAACTGCTGCGAAATTCTGGTCGCAGACCTCCCTCTTACCTTGCGACCACCCTTAATGTTCTTCCCTCCAGCCTACTTGCTCAGGAACATTGATTATCGGCTACTCCACATCCCCACAGGTCCACCAGGTCTGGGCGGGCTGCTTTTAGCTTCCGGATACCTAAGTTATGGAACTCCCTGACAGCTGATATTAGACATACGTCCAGCACTCCTCAATGCAATGCTCTATTCAAGACTAAATTCTCCACTACTTGCTCATGCATTCTGGCCCGCTGAAGCCCTTGCAGCCTTGATGGCAGCCGCTTAGTATCCTTATTAAATGTTACCCTGCTGTTGCCAACCCTGCTTATTGTTATGGTATTGGTTGTTGTGTAATTATGTGAATATAGCCACCTTGCCTGTACTACCCTGTGGTATATTTAATATTTATTTATATATATTTGCCTATTTTGTCATGTCTGTACTGGTGTATACGCACATGTGTAGAATTCTATTAACTCTGTATCATGCTTATCCTGTATACCCCAGGGTGCCTCTGGAATCGAGCAGTACTCTGCTCAGTATGCCTTCCTGGTAAAACTCTTAAAAAATAAATAAATAAACATGGGGCCAGTCCTCTTCAATATCTTCATCAGTGACATTGCAGATGGACTGGAGGGTAAGGTTTGTCTGTTTGCAGATGACACCAAGATCTGCAACAGAGTAGATCATCCAGATGGGGTGGGCAGAATGAGAAGAGATCTGAATAAACTGGCAAAATGGTCGGATGAGTGGCAACTGGGGTTTAACGAAAGAAGTGCAAGATCATGAACATAGGGAAGAGAAACCCTGAAGCCACCTATAGGTTGGGAGGGAGTTGCTGGCAGTCACAAAGGAAGAAAGAGACTTGGGCATCATCAGACCTGAAATCATCTAAGCAGACCACTAAAGCAGTAGGCAAGGCTAGGGGATGTTGGGGCATTAGTACGGGTTATCACAAGTTGTAAGAGGGAGGTAATAATCTCTCTTTACAAGACACTGGTTAAGCTCCCATCTGGAGTACTCATGACAGTACTGGAGGCCACACCTTCACAAGGACATTAACAACATGGAGGCAGTCCAGAGAAGGGCAACCAAATGGTGCAGGGACTGCATCAGAAAACATATGAGGACAGAGTAACGGAGCTCAATATGTATACCCTAGAGCAAAGGAGGGAGAGAGGTGATATGATTGTAAATATTCAAACACCTTAAGAGCATTAACAAGGTGAAAGAGTCTAACATGTTTCAATACAAGAAAATAGCAGGACAAATGACATAGCATGAGATTAGAGGAAGGCCGATTGGGGTAATGTGAGGAAGTTCTTTTCACAGAAAGGGTGGTGGACGATGGAACGCCTACCTCAGGAAGTGGTGGATATGAATACAGTGCAGGGCTTCAAACAGGCATGGGATAGGCATAAGGAGCAATACAGATGAGTATGAATAGATAGGCCATTGACAGAGTAGTAGGCTATGGCATATTCATAAGGTAGAAAAGAAAAGGGCAGACTAGATGGGCCTTGGCGTCCTTATCTGCCATCAACGCCTATGTTTCTATACTAACATTTTATGTAGCATTTCTTCCAGATTATTCAGTAAAGTTAGAAGTAAAACAAAGACAGCAGAACATTCACGGTCATATTATGGACCACAATTATTGAACAGAATGACAGAAATTGTGCTGCATATTGATTTAAAACAAATGTATTTAAAGTAAATTTAAAACTTAATACTTGATCTTTTGAGCTTCATAGCCCATTACCTTTATCTTGCGATAGTCCGTCTAGCACAAAATTATAAATTTTAAGAATGTCTAGCAAGGCAGACAAAGGTATCTTAAATCAGACCATAATGCTGGCTGTGATCCTTCCACTTCCTGTCCACCTGCTCAGTCCCCCATGCTCAAGGCGTCTTTGTGATAGTTTAACCAGGAAGAATGCGGGGCACACTCACTGAAGTCTATGGAGAAGGATTATTAAGTGTTACAGATGTTTGGCAACCTTGATAAAAATGAAAGACCACCACTCAACAGGTCCCGTTAGTCGAGTGAAGACTTCCATCTTTATGAAAGGTTGCTTAAGCATCTGTAACAACTTTGTGAAATCCTTCTCCATAGGCTTCAATGGGGTTGTGCCCATGTATTCTTCCTGGTCAAATGTCACAAATGTCTGAGCACAGGGCTGGGCAGGTGGACAGGGAAGTGGAAGGAATCAGCTGGACAGCACTATGGCCTGACTGATCCCTCCGTCCCTTGCTGGACATTTTAAAATTTATAATTCTGCGCTAGAAGGACTATTGCAAGGTTAAGGTAATGGGCTATGAAGTCGATCACTTATTCTTCAAATTTCCTTTAAAAAATAGCTAAAGGACCATCTTCAGGCTACATCAATTTGCAATTACTTGACACTGATGTTTGGATGTATGCTTACAGTGTATATCTGTAAACATTATTTTTAAAATGTTTTATCATTTGATTATATTTTATGTAATTTGTGTGTTTGTAATTTTGTGACTTTTCCTACTATAACCCTGTTTCCCAGACATGGCTGAAAACAGGTCACTTGTTCCAGTCCACCTTCCTGATAAGATAAATAAATAAATAAATAAAATACCTGGGGAGCTTTTGAGAGTGCTCCTCAATCTGTATCCCTATTCCTTCTCATTTTGCTGGGAAAACACTGTAAGCATAAGAAGGTTAAGGACTAGCTCATGGTCACAAAGTATGTGGTGTCGTGGATTCAAGCCCAGGTATTCAGTTCTGTGGTCTATCACTGGGCAACACTCACGTCCCTCTCTCTCTATATATATATGTAACCCTAGATGGCGCTTATCCCAGGGGCTACTACCCCTGCCTGATTTGCCACCAACAGGTTGAGGGGCCTGGATCCAATGGCGGGTGCCTCCACCCAGAGGTCAGGGTTTGCAATAGTTAAACTAACTTGGTCACAGCCCTCTGGGACACTGCAACCCCCTTTCTTCCCACTAGTGGCCCACACAATATATCAGAATTACCTTCACAGTATACACTTACCCCCAGGTCTGGTTCCGCACTGGGACCCTCCTGTGAAATGAGATACAGTGCAACAATCACAGTACAGTACTGTAACATAGACAAATACCTCAGGCAGTATAACTTTGCTGAAACAAGCAGCTCTGATTTATTTAGGGGGATATAACAAGGACAGGGGAAATCAGGTTAATTAGCTTATCACTTTAATAATCTATTTATGGCTCTGTGTACAGGCCTATCCCTATCAGTTACTGTCCCTGGGTACCCAAGCTCTAGTGGCTAGTCCAAACCGTGGCAGCTGGTAGGGCCCTTTCACACAGAGAAAGAGAATTAAACAGTCAGCAGTACAGTAATTCCATTTGGATTTAATGTGGCAATTCAACAGGGAGCTAACTCTGAATTAGTACTCACGACTCCAAATAAGATAGGGTCCTTCAATGTCAGCAGGGCTCACTTGAGGTGCACAAACCTCTTCACACATCCATATAAAAGAAAGCACTATACCAGGCAGGCTGCATCTGTATCCCGATCGCAATTACTGCACAATACCCGGAGAACACACAGCAGATCAGTTCTGACAGACCGAGTGTAATTTTAAGCAGTTCCTCCAGTCTTCTACAGGGTGAGCCTGGTTTCTACTCTTCAGAGATCCTTTGATTCTTTTCACAGGACGGATTCAGTCCTAACAAGCTGCAGACCGGAACTCTGGGCCTTACACACGCTTTTTGACTAAAACTGCACACTGAAAAGCACAGGGCCTTCCTTCTTCACTGCCAAAGCTCAACTGAAACTCCAACCGACAAAACCGGCACTTCCTTTGAGTTCCTCCCAGTTCTTGACTGGATTGGCTGTCACTCACAATAGACTGCTGCTGTTGGTCCAAAAAGGTGCTGAAGTCTAAACTACATCTCCCAGAGTCACTGCCCATACAATCCTCTTGTGGCTGGCTCAGATTATGAGTCCAAGTTCTGATTCGCCCAAGGCACCATTTTAGAGCTAGCTTACCCCACACTGATTGGTCCAGTTCAGCAGTTCAAAACTAGAATGGGAACTAGCAGACACAGTTCTGACTGCAAAGAAAGCAGGTTAGACAAACTGTAATTTCATTATTACTCTAAATAATTTCTGGCAAACAGTTACATCTGTCAGATAGGTTCCTTTGCACCCTAGTGACTGCAAAATGAAGTGAATTGGCAGCAGCTTGAGTGGTACTCAATCAAAGAAACACACAGTCCCCATACAAACTAATTATGTCTGCAAGCAGACAGCTCTTAAAGAGACAGTACCAGAGGTTCTAAAACACCACTGATAAATGGCTTAAATGCCAAACACCATTCAGGCTTGGAGCATTCAAGCAAGCTCCTGAAGTCTTTTGGGAACCCCATTTGCAGGGGGTCACATATATATATATATATATATATATATATATATATATATATATATAGAGAGAGAGAGAGAGAGAGACTTCAGTTGTGGCACAATATGCTGGCTGCATACTATTAAATTTGAGGAGGCAGTATTGTGTAGTGGTTAAGGGCACTGAGCTGCAAATCTGGAGACCTGGGTTTGAATCCCATCAGCCCCCACTTGCATACTGTGCGACTCTGAGCAAGTAACTTGTGCTCCTAGCTCGCACCTGAAAACAAACTCTAGCTTAGTGTGCCTTTCCTAGTGAAACAATTTCCCTTTCCACTACACAGAACTCCAGCTTCATGTACTGTTTGTTCCCATTTTGTTGCTTAAGCATCTGTATTTGCCACTCACCTGTCAGCATGCTTTCATTAACCATGCACTCTCCTGCTACCAGTGCAGCATCACAGGGTATCAGAAGTCCATCGGCAGGAATGATGATGCAGTCTCCTGGTACCAGGTCCAAGGAGCTCACAGCTTCTTCCTCTGTCACACCAAACAACCAGAGATGAGCAGGTAACATATTGTGGAACATTTAGCAGTCAACATGCTGACAAAGACACATGAAACAGTCCCCGGCCAGTTTTCAGAAGGTTTCTCCTGAACAGAGCCTAATGTCTGAATGTTGTTCAAAACAGGGCACCTAGAGTTTGTTACTGAGGGGAGGCAGAACATGGAATTCATGTGTATGCAGTCCTGAGGTCAAGGAGTGCAGTGACCATCACTAACAGTTTACATAGAGGAAATGTTTGAAAAGGAAGGATTTAAATTTGATTTTATCTGTTCCTTTCACATGCACCTTATCTCAAGAGCACTTTATAAGCCATGGATAGCTGTCAAAGCCTACAGGCATCAATGGGGTGGGGTGGAGAAGAGCAAAAGCACAGTGCGTTAAAGAGGGTGGTTAAGAGCAACTGTGCAAAGCTGGACTGTTGGCACAATGGTAAAGATATTGCTTGCAATGCCAGCACCCATGTTTGGGAACAAGCACAGATTGCTGGGGCCAACCATGAAGTGAAGAAGGATTGAGCACCCCAGGCCAGCTCTCCTCCCTTGGTAAGGTGGTATCCTGTCTCTGTCACCAGACTGCCACATGGCAAAGCCAGGTGGCAGCGCTGGCAAGAACAGCAGTATGGGACGCAAAGCTGTCTTCGACACTAGCACCCAAGAATAGAACACAGAAACATAGAACATGTCAGCAGAAAAGGACCTGTAGGCCCATCTAGTCTGCCCTATTTTCCTTGCCTAGCACTACACCCTGGACCCTACCTGGTCACAGGTGCTCCTCCATTGCCTCCGCTTTATAATACCCATGTGTTTATCCCACATGTTTGAAGCTCCCATGGTCTTCAAACCTACTACCTCTTCTGGCAGGCTGTTCCAGGCATTTACTACCCTTTCTAAGAAGTATTTCCCACATCCCTCTTACACTGTCCCCTCAAGTTTCATAGCATGCCCTGTGCACTGGACTGCTCTCCTCCTTTGAAAGAGGCTCCTCTATATTTTGTTCCCCATGAGGTACTTACAGGTCTCAATTACATCCCCTCTGCTCTCCTCTCTCTCTTCCAGGGATTTCATGCCAAGCTCCCATGGTCTCTCCTCATATGGTTTCTCACGCAAACCCCACACCATTTCAGTAACCCAGCTTAATAAAAAAATGGCCTGCCAGCCAGGGAAACACAGAGACTCATATGTCTAAACGGGACATGGCACCAACAACAGGGGAAAGCAGAGACAACTTGGACTGAACCAGACATTCACTCACCATAAAGTAGTAGGGTAGCAGCAGCCTCACAGGCTGCAGCAGTGGTATTTTCCGCCTTGTGGAGTTAATTCCTGGTACCTCAGACACATAGCACATTAGTGCAGCAGCAGTCACAGTTTATGACATCATGCCTATCGCTGTCGTGATTAAACCCACCACACCTGCACACATGGGGCCAGATATTCATAAGGGCTGCGCCACGCGCACACAGGGTTGCGCCCGCGCAGTCCAAACTTGCTCCATCTCTGCGAGATCAGCAGGAGGCAGCTGCGCCCACAGAAAACATGCTGAGCAACAGCAAAATGCAAATGAATGCATGCTGAACTGGAGGAGGAGGAACTATGTATAAACTGCACAGCCCGACATTCAGCGGCTGTGCAGAGTTGTGCAGGTGCAACCCCAACCTGCGCCTGCACAACTCTGAGCCAAAAAAAAAGGCTCAAGCTCGAGGCCACCCACAGGTGAGCTGCTGCATTTCAGGGCACAACACAGCAGCTGCCACCTGTGGCTGGCCCCAACCCACTCCCTCGTGCCCCTGCAGCCCGATTGTGGGCAAAAGAGTGAAAATCCCACCACCACCCCCACTGGCCCAATCACGGGCAACAGCAGAAATGTCCTCTCACCCAGCCCGGCAGCGGGCTGCATTAGTTTAAAACACCCCCGAATACATCCCTGGTGGTCCAGTGGACCAAAAGCCTGATCTCTTTTGCAAATTTTTTTTTTTAAATCTCAAAGCGGAGAAATAGGAACCAGTCATAAGCGCAGAGGCGTTAAGGAGGAACCTGAGCTTCCAAGCGTTGGGAAAGATCTCTGGCGTGTGGGCGGGCAGGAGTTGATACCACCGAGTTGGGTGGGAGGAGCAAGCTTGAAGACCTTCCGGCAAGATTTAAAGCGGCAAGGATACTGCCAATGAGTGTGGATGAACAACATATCCATGTCCCTAGAAGTCAGGCTTTACTAGACACATTCCTGGACTGCTTGCTATCTTTAACTACTGAAGGACCCAACCAGGGGGGATGCCATCTTGGATCTGATCCTCACAAACTCTTAAGAAATTAGATCCGTGAGGGTGGAAGAACCCTTGGCAAATAGTGATCACAATACAGTCTGGTTTGAAATAACCATGGGTGATACTAAAAACCTCAAGCACAGAGGTGCTATTTCGAAGGCTAATTTTGGTAGATTGAGGCAGATAGTGAGGATAAGTTAACAAACATCAGAGACAAGCCAGACGTGGAGGAAATATAGAAATATATTAGGGATACCATTCTAGAGGTAACAAGACTCTGCATCAGGACAAAAACAAAGAAAAACAGGTTTAAATGACCACTGTGGTTCTCCCATCTAGTAAGAGAGGCAATCAGGGCCAAACGGAATGCATACAAATGGTTCAGGCATCATAAAGGGGACAGGGAATGGGAGGATTGCACTCAGAACAGTAAGGAGGCCAGGAAAACAGTGAGGGAGGCCAAGGCAGCAAAAAAGCTACAAATTGCTCGTGGAGTCAAATCAGAGGAGAAAATCTTTTCTGCTATATCAGCGAAAAAGAAAGAAAGGAGGAGGAATTATAAGGTTGAAAGTGGGAATGAGGCTCTGGAGGTCAGCAGACAAAAGCTAAGGCCCTAAATGAATACTTTTGCTTGATCGGTATTCAGAGGAGAATCAGAGCTCACTGCCAGAAAGTGGTATCAGAGCTGAGACCAGAGGGGTTCTGAGAATATGCCCAGGAGTTCACCACTGACAGGGTCAGGAAGGGCCTTTCAGACATCAGACCCGACAAGGCCCCTGCCCCTGATGGTTTACACTCTAGAGTGCTCAGCGAGCTTGCAGAAGAGCTGGCAGCACCTCTCGCACACCTATTCAGCAGGTCACTGGAGTCAGGGGTAGTTCCAGGCAACTAGAGGGTGTCTGACGTGCCACTGCACAAGAGTGGAGACAGGGAAGATACAGGTAAACTATAGGCCAGTCAGCCTCAAATCAGTAGTGGATAAACTTATAGAGGCCCTTATCAAGCAAGATCTAGTGGAATACCTCAAAGTAAATCACCTCCAGAACCACAAACAACACAGGTCTGTGATGGGCAGGTCATGTCAAGCGAACCTTATTACGTTGTTAGACAAAGTTACCAAGGAGTTGGACAGGGGGTCATGTGGTGGACTTGCTTACTTTGATTTCAGTAAGGCATTGACACAGTCTCACAGGCGCCTCTTAAAAACTAGAAGACCTAGAGGTAGCAGAACAGATGGTAAAGTGGGTACAGAGTTGGCTGATGGACAAAAACAAAGGGTGGTAGTAAATCAGGTAAATGGGGCAAAATCTGTTGAGAGGCATGTCACTAATGGGATGCCTCAGGGTTGGAATCCTGTCCAGTCCTCTTCAAAGTATTCATTAGTGACATCAGCGAGGGCATAAATGGCAACATTGCCCTGTTTGCAGGCACATACGAAACTCCAGTGGAAGAGTGGATAGTATGGAGGGAGTCAGACAACTGCAGAAGGACCTTAAGAAGTTGGAAAGGTGGTCACAAATATGGCAATTAAACTTCAATGCTAAAGAGTGTAAAGGGGATGCTAAGGAAGAATACTGGCTAAACTGGGTCCAACTGAGCTCCTCTACTGAGGAATATGATCTAGGGTCATCATTAAGGATGACCTAAAAAGCAAGGTCAGTGCAATAAGGCTTACAGCAGAGCTAGCAGAGTGTTAGGATGCATTGGCAGGGGATAGACAGCAGTGACAGGAGGTGATACTACCACTTTACCAGTCATTAGCGAGGCCTCATCTGGAATACTGTGTACAATTCTGGAGGCCTCACCTAAAAAGAACATTGATAGACTGGAAGCAATCCAGAGAAGGGCAACAAAATGATACATAGCCTTCAGGAAATCACTTACAGAAGAGGCTTTGGGCTCTGAAATTGTACTCGCTAGAGACTGGAAGGGAGGGGGGGGGATATGACTGAGACCTTCAAGTTCCTTAAAGGCATCAACAAGTGCCAGAAGTGTAGCTTTTACCAGGAATGTCAATTCTAACAAAAAAGAATGCAAAAGTAGAAATTGAAGGGTGGAGTGTTCCAAGAAGGACATCAGAAAGTATTACTTCAGAGAGGATGGTGGAACCTTGGAATAGATTACCTCCCGAGGTGGTTGCTTTAAAGTCAGTATCAAGCTTTATGCATGGGTGGGACAAGTATTGGGAACAAACACATGGCACTGGCAAGGGCTAGGCTGGGTGCCTAGGAGGACAGAACACTGGTGCACAATAGGTCCCGGGATACCTTGCTTGGGCAGACTCGATGGATCACAGGTCCCCTTCTGCCGTCATCTTCTATGTTTCTATGTATTTGCTTTGTTTTTGTTTATCATGTAAATGCACTAGGAAAGCAGTTGCCTATTTTGAGATAGGACCTCAACGAGTCACAATATGTAGCGCAGTGACAATAGAGACAATGGCAATGTGATGTTACAAGCACATAAAATGAGATCACATGTGATGACATATACAGGTTACTCACCTGTAACAGGAGTTCTAGGAATGGTATATGTTGTTCATCCACACTGTCTGGCAGGTTCCTTGCCGCTTTAAATCTTGCCGGAAGGTCTTCAAGCTGGCTTCTCCCACCCACCCGGGTGGTAAAACTCTCGGCTCCACCCCATGACGCCAGATCTGGCCCGCTGGAAGCTCAGGTTGTGCGTCGAAGCCTGGAGATGTGGATGAACAACATATACCATTCCTAGAACTCCTGTTACAGGTGAGTAACCTGTATTTCTAGGACATGGATATGTTGTTCATCCACACTGTCTGGCAGACTCCTAGCAGTTCTCCGGGAGGAGGGAGGCAAGCACACCCCTACTTAGGGAATAAGACTGAGAACCGAGGCCCCAAAACCAGCATCCCGGCATGACTCAAGGTCGATATGGTAATGGGTAATGAAGGTGTGTGCTGACTTCCAGGTAGCAGCCCTGCAGATTTCCTGGATAGGGACGTCCCTGGAAGCAGCCACCGATGCAGCAATGATGGGTGAATGAGCTCCTTATCCCTCTGGGAGGCTCCATACCCGCCAACATGAGAGAGATCTATGCAGGAGGTGACCCACCTGCTTATCGTCGGCTTGGCTGCAGGTCTGCAGGTGCGGCTTCAGCGTAGAGTGACAAACAGCTGGCGAACCTCTCCCGAATTTCAGCCTGCTCCTTATAATAGCGGCGCCCCTAGGGTCAAAGTAAGGAGCCTGTATTCGGCCTCCGAGGTGTGATTGGGGTAGAACACCGGCAGAGTCAACACCTGGTTAGGGTGAAACTCCGACACCACCTTCAGAAGGAATTTCGGTGAGTGCGCGGGACAACCTTGTCCCTGTGGAAGACCAGGTAAGGAGACTCGATGCAGAGCGCTGGAGTTCTCCCATCCTTCTGGCTGACGTGATAGCCACCAAGAAGGCGGTCTTCCACGGCAGGTGAGAGAATTCACACCTGTGCACTGGTTTAAAATGGCTGCCCCAGGCTTTGCCAGTACCAGCAGTAAATCCACGGAGGTGGAGGTTCTCGACGGAGGGGAATGTGATCAAGGCCTTTGAAAAGGCGCCAGACCACCTTCTCCTGAGCCACCGACTGCTCCCCTGGCCCGCGCCCGGTAAGCAGAGATGGCTGCCAGGTGCACCCTTAGGGTCGTCGACCTAAGCCCTTGCATAGAAAGGGACCATAAATAGTCCAAGATGCTTGCCAAAGGACAGGAGGAAGGGTCCAAGCCCTTGCCCTGACACCAAATGGAAAATCTCTTCCATTTGAAGGCATAGCATTTCCTGGTCGACTCCTTACGGGACGCCTCAACAACATTGAGGACCTCGTCGGAAAGACCCAAGGCCTGGAACTCTAGCCGCTCAGGAACCAGGCCATCAGGTGCAGGGATTGAAGGTCCGGATGGAACACCTTTCCCTGATTGACTGAGAGCAGGTCAGGCGAGCTGGAAGCTGCCTCGGGAACCTGGGCTGAGGCTGAGGAGTCTGGGTACCAGAACTGGGCGGGGCCAGTCTGGGGCTATCAGAATCACCTCGCCTTGTCCCTCCTTGCTTTAGAAGCACCATGTGAATCAAGGAATGGGGAAAGGCGTAGAAGAGGCCCAGGGTCCACAGCCTCGAGAGGCATCCCCCGCAGCGAGCCCTGCTGAGGCGGGCATGAAACAGCCTCAGCTCGCGCTGCTCCCTGGAGGCAAACAGGTCCACCTGAGGTGTGCCCCAATGGGAGAACAGATCTTGTACTACCTCAGCAGGAGAGACAACTCGTGAGATGCAGCCCCTATCCGGCTCAGGGCATCGGCCAGGGTGTTGGAGGCTCCTGCCACATGAATGGCTAGGAGATCCGCCTCCAGGCTGCACACGAGTGACCAAATGCGGAGAGCTTCCTTGCATAGAAGCATGGAGCGCGTCCCGCCCTGGCGGTTTAGGTAGTACATGGTCGTGGTATTGTCCGTCTGGACTCAGACCACTTGACCCCGAAGAAACGGAGCAAAGGCGGTGAGAGCTAGGCGGACCGCTCGGAGCTCCAGCAGGTTGATGTGGCATCGGGACTCCTGGGGACCAGAGGCCGTGCGCTCAGATGTTCCCCAGATGGGCACCCCAACCCATCAGAGAGGCATCGGTCGATAGAGAGCCGTCCGGCTCGGGCGGACAAACGGATGCCCTCCTGCAGATGAGATGGAATGGTCCACCACGCGAGGCGCTTCCACATCTCCTGGGTCACCATCACTAGCTGGTCCAATGGATCACAGCGTTGCTGACCACTGGCTGGCCAGTCCCCACTGAAGGGCGCGATGTGCCAGCGTGCCCAACGGACCACGCTGGTACAGGCTGCCATGAGACCCAGGGCGCGGGAAGTCCGGGCAGGCGCGTTGCCCAACCAGAAATGATTGGGCAAAGGAGGTAAGAACCTCGGCCCTGTCACCTGGGAGCCATGCTCTGGCTCGAAGAGAGTCCGAGCTCTGCCCGATAAACAGAATCGCCTGCTTGACTCGAGTTCCGACTTGGCCTCGTTGATGAGAAGGCCGACTTGAGGCAAACCTGGAGGCCAGATCTCTGGACCACTCCACCTCCTGTCTGGAGGGGCTGCTATCAGCCAATTGTCCAGGTAAGGGTACACGGACCCTAGCGCCCGCAGGAAGCTGTCACCACTGCAATGCATTTGGTGAAGACCTGGGAGCTGGAGGCGGGCCAAGGCATGGCGGAACTCGAAGAGGATCCCTCCCCAAAGCGAAGGAATCTCCGATGTGACGGACGGATAGGGACGGAAAGAACGCGTCCTGCAGGTCCAGAGAACAGAACCACCGTGTTCCAGGGATGGTATTATCTGAGCCAGAGTGACCATCCTGAAGGTTCGAGACCTTGGAACTTGTTCAGGTTGTGTAGGTCGAGAATGGGGCGCCAGCCCCCCCGTCCGTTTCGGAACCAGGAAGTACCTGGACACAAACCCCGGGTCTGAGGGAGGGTTTGCCACATCCCTGATCACCTCCTTTTGGAGGAGGAGAGCGATGTCGGCCCGGTGAGCCGACAGTGAGGCTCGGACCCAGGGCCCCAGTGTGCGCGGCTCTGAGGAGGCGGGGCCTGCTCGAATTCTAGAGGCAGGCCTTTTCCCACCACCTTCCAGTACCCACCTGTCCGTGGTAATAACGGACGAGGCGGAAAGGAAGTGCGAGCTGTCTCCACGGGGAACCTGGGTGAGGTGGCGGGGTTGGGCGACACCCTCAGCCCGTCACTGGGCAGGCTTGGAGGAGGACCGCCAAGGGACCTCCTGGGCCTTTACCTCCTGCTTCCTGTTGGAGAAGCCCTGGGCTGGTTTGGGGTGCCAAGCCGAGCCTGCTGGCCCTGGCGTTGCTGGGCCAGGCCCAGCATGAGTGCAGAAGGATGAAGGGCTTAGGCTGTGGTTTGCGGCCTTTGTTCTTCTGAGCGAAGAGACCGAGTCCAAGGTAGCATTGGACTTCCGATCCTCTGCAGGTGACCTTCCACCCCAGGGCAGAGGTCAGTCCCCAAAAGGGAACATCCGCCAACTTGTGCTGGGTATCCGAGTAAAGGTGGATATCCTCAGCCAAGCCCGACGACGCATATCCACTGCGGCCGCCAAAGACTTGGCACATGAGTCCCCAATGTCTAAAGCAGTCTGGAGCTGCTGTTTGGCCACTGCCAAGCCCTGGTCCCGCACCTGCCTGACCATAGTCTGCAGATCCGCGGGAAGATGAGGGACGACCTCATCCAGGGAGCTCAACAGGGCATGAGAAAAATGTGCCATGAGGATGGCCGAACTGGCCTGGCAGGCAGAGAGGACGCAGCATGGACTTTTAGCCCGGCATAGTCCAATTTCTTGGACTCCTTGTCGGAGGTTTGTCTACATCCTACCGTTCCGGCATGCCGGAAAACGCTGTCGGTAACCAACCCCTCAGCCGAGGGGTGTTCCGAAAAACCGGACAGGGAACCGGTAGGGACCGCATACTTCCTGGCCATCCTGGCCGAAGGTGCAGGACAAGAAGCAGGGCGCTGCCAGAGCTCCAAGGCCGGACCCACTATGGCCTCGGCCACCGGAAAGGCCTCCGTAGGGGAATCCCCTCGGTCCAGAATCTCCGTGAGGGGATACCTGGCCCATTTAGAAATGGGTTCGAGCTTCATCCTAGTGGACTCCGAGATGAGCCGAAGTAATCCTAGGAAGGACGAAGGGCTATCGTCCACTGACTGTCCTCCTGAGGACTCCAAGTCCATTCGCTTGGAGAAGGGAGGAATCATCCTCGGACTTGGAAGAGTCCTCAAAGAGCTGCCTGGGCCTGAGCCACCCTTCACCTGCCGAGGTCTATCGGAGTGAGGGTGACAGACAGCCTATGGGCAGTCCTGAGCCGACCGAGAATTTTGGTCGGAGCCCCAACTAACGGCTGTGGAGACGGAGGTTCCACCGAATTGGTGGGCAGCTGGAATTGGCCGAACAACCGCCTGGGAACAGGCCCTCGCTAAAATGAGGGGTTGTTTCGCCGGTCCGTGACAGCCAGTGAATGGCCGGGGAAGACAGCGCGCCGGCTTATTCCCAGTCAGAAGGAGCTGTTGCCACATGAGTTCCTCATACCTCCGGCGCAACTTACGCGAAGCCTCCCCTAGTCCGAGGAGGAGGAAGAGACGGCGGCGCCGCCTGCCGTGCTGCCAGAGTGGGGACCGCCTATGATGGCGGATCGGCTGGACCGCCGAAGACGTGCTGGGCGAGGACGGTGAGGGGAGTAGTGTAACGGGGAATTCCCTCGGTTCGACGATTCCACTGAAGGCTCCGGAACCGGAGGCACAGAGGAGCCGACGGGATCCTCAACTCCCACCGGGGGAACCGGAGAGAGGGGATTCTCGGCTTCTCCAGCCGACAACCCGTCCAACGGGTCGAGAAAAATCTCGACCGCGTCGACGGGAGTCTCGGTCAACTGGCCTGACAGGGACACTGTGAAACCAGTGGCCGAAGCCGAGGGGTTGACCGAAGTCGACGGCCAACAACTAGGGGAGAGGGATCTTTCCCGCTCCCAAGAGCGTTGACGGTGAGACTTACTGTTGTCTCTCTTTTTGGACCGAGAAAACGGTCCAGAAGAAGTTGGACCCTCACCTTTTGTCGAGAGGGTCAGACAAAGCTCCTTAAAAGAAGCCGAATAAGAGGCACTGAGAGATAGCGGGACAAATGCAGCCGAGTAGAAGCGAGCCCCCTCCTCCTTCGAGGGCGGTCATCTGCTCGAGCTGATCCGCCAAGCCCGCCGCCGCGGACACCGCCGACCGGGCCTCTTTTGACTTAACCGGAGGAAATCTCTTCTCGGGACGCCCCAGTTGTAAACGGGCAGCACGGTCTTCGAGGACGTAGGCCGAAAAGAAAGAGCACAGGTCGCAGGCCTGCGGGTCGTGCTCAAGGCCCAAGCAGTAAACGCATGTGGAGTGCGGATCCGTCAGAGACATCTTCTGCCCGCAAGGGCATCTCCGGAAACCGGGAGTCGATTTGTCCATCGCAGCCGCGAGGGAGAGAAGACCGAAGTCTTTTTAGCAAAAACTTTTAATTTCGAAAATTCGAAGAATTAGGAACCAGTCTTATACGCAGAGCGTTAAGGAGGGAACCTGAGCTTCCAAGCGGTAAGGAAGATCTGGCGTCATGGGGCGGAGCCGAGAGTTTTACCACCCGGGTGGGTGGGAGGAGCCAGCTTGAAGACCTTCCGGCAAGATTTAAAGCGGCAAGGAACCTGCCAGACAGTGTGGATGAACAACATATCCATGTCCCTAGAATAAATATTACAGTTCAGCAGAGAACAATAAACATAGCAGTGGCAGTAGTAACAACAAGACCTACGGAAGCCAGTAGATTCCAGAGGAATACAGAAAATGGTAAAGTGATGCTAAAACAGAGAAAACAATCACACATGATAAAGTGAAATTTAACAATTCAAACAGGGCGCGAGAAACGGCATCAGCAATAGTAAAATCAAGATGTCTGGCAGCCATAGATACTACAGATAAGGCGAGAGAAGCAGTATGTAAGTGGACACTGCAAATTTAATCACTCCTCAGAGGCAGTGGAATAGTCAGGAACTTGAGTACATCATGTTCAGGTGCAAGAACTTGAGAGGCACAAGAATAGGTTTAGAGAGCTATGAAACTACAGATAACTGGTAGAGCTCCTCATAGAAGGTGACAGGGAGTTCCAACGCTCTTAACAGAATATGCAAAGGCAAGCTAACCACATTTTGTGGCACATCTGCACTCTAGGAGAAGAGAAGATCCTGTAGATCTCAGACTGTAAGATGCAGGTGCAATCCCGATGCACGTGGCCAGTTAGCACAACTGGGGAGCCTGCTCTAAGCGGTCTGTCTACAAAGCAGCCCAAGAGGAAAGCGCGCTTTCCAGTCAGGGACAGCCAGCCTGCAGAGTAGAGTAGACAGTGGTGGGTAAACTCGAGGGTGACCAAGGCAAAGCGACAGATGCCGCTACATGCCCCACTTGCATAGGCTGGCTTTATTAGCACCAAGGTAGGCCAGCAGATCATAAATTGAGACTTGGCAGCAGCACTCCTTATGCAATGGCTGTGTGTGCCAGGGGGACAGGCAGTGTTTAACCCTGTGGGCCATGCCCAGTTTATAGCTGACAAACTTAAACAGTCATGATACAAAGGGAGAGGTCCAGTGAGGGGTCAGTGTGATCCCCAAGTATTTGAAACTCCTGACAGCTCCCAGTAGGGAACCATCAGCACAGGGAAGGGAGAGGTGAGCACTGCCTGATCGAAGTTTGTCTGTTTAGGTTTGCACCCAAACAGCACTGCCTTAGTGTTTCTACAATTTAGTATTAGTTTGTTATCCGATAACCAAGACTGAGCCAGATCTGTGGCATTGTGTGATGGGGAATCGCTGTGGCACACTGGCAACCCATGTTCACGCTGTGCACCCAGGATACTAGGGGCAGAGGCCAGCAGGAAGGGTGAAAGACCATCCTTTGGATGCTCTACTCCCAGGGGAAGGGAAGCTTGCAGTGCATAGGCATAGAGTTTGTGGGGGCTTTCAGGCTCTAGTCCCCCCCATCTGATCTGTTTTAATATTTATTTTAAATAGCTGGCTGTGTATTCACCGGTTCACATGGGAGAAGACCGGCGCATGCGCAACTGCCGATTTTGTTTTCTGCGTGTGAATGTCAATGATGAAGCAGGGGGGCCCTGGGCAGGCAGCGAAGCATCAGCAAGGGGAGACCGTGTGTGTCTGCTACAACATTAGAAAGAGAGCAGGGAGGATCATGTGGTGCTGCATTAGAAGGTCAGCTGACCCAGAGAAGAGTTGAAGTAAGGGCTGGTGACCGTCCGTTGCAACCTCAGTCCCATCACGTCCAACTCCAGTGACTGACATAAGTGACAGCCTAAAAAACAGAAGGGGGTCAGGCATCAGATTGTAAACGGACACCAACAGCAATTGTCCTTTACTTAGTGAACAACCCCCTCCTTGCCTCTCTCGAACGTTGAAGTTGCGCTGTCTGAGCTCAGCGTGCCACATAGAGTTTATTGCCTGCCTGATTTGGTGTGCGTATGTGTGGCTAGTCAGAGACTGAGAATGAGAGAGAGTAGTTGAAGAACTCGCATCAAGTTTAACACAAAAGTTCTTTTAAGAGCTGATCTGTCTGCAGTTTAAATCTGCTTGTCTGCTAGCTGATAAATTAGTGTAGCCAAAAAAAAATCGAGTAGGAGAGGAAAAGGATAAGTAGTGAAGGGAGGGAAAGACATGAGCCAGACGGCAGGATCAAGCAGCTGCAGGACTGAGGTTGTTCAGCAAAAAAACAATAAAATAATAATGAAAAAATATTGTTCTGAAGGATGAGTAGTGAGAGGAGGGAGAGCTGCCAGCCCAGACAGCAGGATCAAGCAGGACTGGACTGAGGTCATGATAAGGAGGGAGCGGGGAGGAAATAAAATCAAAAGCTAAGGACTGAGCTCATTCTGATAAGGAGGGAGGAAACTTAAAATCAAAAGCTGAAGCTCTTCACAAACAGTAATATTAGAAAAATAAATAATACTGGTCTGAGAGTGAGAGAAAGGACGAGTGGGGTAGAGGAGATGCAATGGCAAGAGCAGCAGGACTGACGTTCTTCTGATAAGGAGAGGAGGAAGGAAAAAATATCTTGGAGCTACTGTCTGCTAACATCAATATAAAACAAATACAGCTAAAAGAAAGGACGAGTGGCGGGGAAGGAGCAGCATGCCATGATGGCAGGAGCAGCAGTATTGAGGGGCTCTGATAAAGAGAGGAAGAAACAAAATCAACTGCTCACAGCAACAATATTAAAACAAAAATCCTGAGTGAGAGAGGAGGAGGCATAAGCTGTGGAGGTGAGGAGAGGGCAGAGTGGCAATCAGTATTAAGAAGCTTGTGTGTGTGTGTGTGTGTGTGTTTGTGGGACTGGGGAAATAAACAGAGGTACAATTTCTTGTTGTACTGATAAAAATAATAAATATCTTTAAACACTCCCGGTGTCCATAGGCTCTCTGCCTGTGCCCTTTGTTAAAAGCTTGTATGCATGTGGGACAGAGCAGTGAAATAAACACAGAGGTACAATCATTTTTTGTTGTACTACTACTGATAATAAAAATAAGTTTTAAACACTCAGCATCCCCCCCCAATTCAAGGTGTTCCTAGGCTCTGCCCCATCTCTATAACTGTGTACATACATACAATACTGCATTTCAAAAATCTGAATAAGTATACTACTAGAAGAAAATAAAACAGGCACCGACACATTTAAAGTTGAATCTTAAAAATAAATTAAATGTCTGGAACACGAGGAGTACTGTCTTGCCTACTATATGGCCAATCAGCTTTGTGACTGTCAACCAAGAAGTGTCTTTTACTCTTTAGTCAGTGTGAAGTGGCTTTTTAAAAGCCCTGCCATTTGACAGATCAAGTTTGGTTGTCAAACATGAAACACGTCTCTTTACATCAGATTGTTTACACAAGTTTAGCAACATTTCCTTTTCTCGTACCAAGCCTGTGAAGAACTTGGTGTATGTGTACTGTCGATTGTTGACTTGTGCAAACAGAAAAGCTTCAGTTAGTTGTTAAAAATGGACAGATTTGTCACTCATTTGACAAAAGAAGCTGTGAGTCGTCCTGACTCCAAGGCAAGGGACATGCCTACGGATTCTGAACAAGTTCAGGTCCATACAGATTTGGATGCCACGACTACAATAAGTAAACCAAATGCATCAACTTCACCTTCTACTGAGGATAATAACAGAAATCTAGATGACAGCAGAGGGTCATCTGCCTCATCAGAATCTGGCCGAAAATTTTTCCCAGGATGGGTAAGCAAACATTTTTAGATTAAATATGATGCAGCAAAGGACAAAGTTTTTTTTCTGACTGTACCAAAGTAGTAGAATTAAAAATGCCCCTTCCAACAGAGTCAGGAAAAGGCACGCATTGACATTTGCTGTCAATGGATTTTCCAAGTGGAAGAATGCTTTTGAAAGGTTCTCCAAACATGAAAGGTCTGAATTTCATAAGACTGCCATCGTCATAAACTATTCTGCAATGAAGGGATAATCTGTAGCCATTCAGCTTTCTGCACAGCAAAATCAGGAAATGAGGAAGCTCGAGCTTGCCTTATGAATATTTTCTACCATTCACTTTTAGCCAGACAGGGACTGGCAATTAGAGGGAAACCAATGAGGCTTCAGACTTAATGCAACTGTTGAGGGAAAGATCAATGGCATGCCTGTTCTGAAATAAATGGCTTGAAAAACCAGAAAAATTTAAGAGGCTTTCAACAGAAATTTCAAACGAGATTCTTCAAAGATTTTCACATGCAGTCCTAGTGAACTGTGTAAAGAAGTGCAGGGGTGTCCTTCTTTGGCATCATGCTAGATGAAACTGCAGACATATCAGTCAAGAAGCACATTTCTGTGTTTTCATGTTGTCACTGATGACTTCACTGTCCATGAGCTTTTCTTTGGCTTCTATGAAAGTGAAAGTATCACTAGTGACATTCTGTTCAAAATCACTATAGATGTGCTAACTAGATTCAATCTGTCAATTAAAAACTGCTTGGGACAGTGTTATGATGGGGCAGTCAATATGTCTGGGCATGTTACTGGGCTACAGACCAGGATTAGGGAAATAAGAGGGACGTGCAATTTTTATGCACTGCCCTGCACATAATTTGAACTTAGCAGTTCAAGATGCAATTCAGAATAACAGAGAAATGCGTACAATAATGAACTTTGTCCAGAAATGTATTGCCTTTGCTTTCCTCATAGGTCGCTGAAGAGGTTAGCTTGGTTCAAGCACTTCCAAACACCTGAAGGAATAAACCTAAGGCCATTCTGCTCCACTCTGTGGATTTTGAGGAAACCCTCCTTAATGTCCATGGCAAGCAATTACGCTTTGCTGCTTGAATGGCTGAAAGATTTGGATAACAATCCTGAGTACAAGGCATGTGCTGCAGAAGCTTATGGGTTTTTGGAGTCTTTAAAAATGTTATACCTTCTACAAATTGGAGTTGCTTTGAATTGTTTTTAACCATTGTTGAAGATGCTAGCTCTGCCCTTCAAGGAGCTCAATTGAATTTTCGGCTCGGTGAGGATGTAATTAGGAATGTGAGGACAATACTGCCTGCTGGGTGGAATTTTTTTATTTATTTATTTTTTACCAGGAGGTGGACTGGGCACAGCCCTTTTTCAACCATGCCTGACACATACCATTACATACATCACACTACAATGCTTACATATACATACAAAATTCTCGCAAACAATTACACTTACCATTTCTTAAATATTGTAAAAGCAAGTTTTTAAAATTGGTCACACTTCTTGCCACCTTACACAGACCCCCTACCTCATTTAATATAATAGACCCAAACCAAGTAAATGCCTTTTTACTCATCTCCAATGTTTCCAGAGGTATTTGACATAATCTTTTTACATTATTTCTAATATTTTTCTTACGTTCCACTGGCTTTAACTTACTATGGAGAGATTTAGTTACCTCATTAGTGGCTACTCTATAGGCAAACATTGCCACACTCTACTTAACTCTATTCAGGGGGGAAAGAACTCCCAACTTTTGATGCATGAGACAGTGATGCATCCTTTGTGAAGCCCTAGGTGCAACTCTGCAGATGTTATTAAATATCACTTTATACTTTAATCTGAAGTTAGTGTTTCCATTAACAAATAAAACATTACCAGGAATGAATCGCACTTTCATGCCATTTGGCAATCAGCATGCATGCAGCCCAGGGTCTAGGGCTTGAAGAACCTAATCTACCCAGAAAATGAAAAAGTCCCACCAGGTTTCAAGAAGGAGAGGCTGAACATTTCCCTGTCACACCAGATTACCATTAACGGCAGCAGTACTTTGAAGCCATTGATGGAGTATTGGTCGGCCTCACAGATCACTTTGAATCAAAGGAGACCACCTCTTATTTAACCAAGTTGGAAGATGTTCTGGTTGGAAAGGAAGATGTGACACATATAAAGGATTTCTACCAGGACGATTTTAAAGATTATTCAATGCTCCAGCTGCACAGTCAGAGACATGCCGTAGATGTGGCCAAAGTCTCTGGTACCACTCTGAGTGACTTTCAAGGTGTTCTGGAGTTCTTGAAGGCAGAGAAAAATTAGGGACTGCGACTGTTAATTCCAGAGGTTGTGAGATTAATGAAGCTTGTTCTGACTGTGCCTGTGTCTACTTGTTTTGCGGAGAGGTCTTTAAGTCCTACTTACAGTACATTCCACTATGACCCAAGAAAGGCTGAATGCTGTTGCCGTCCTTTCAAACCACGCCAATATTGCCAGCAATCTCAACATGAAAAGTCTGATTGATAATTTTATAAAAAAGGTTCAGTAAGAATGCATACATTTGCTTTAGTGAACAAGTAATAATAAATTTATTCGGTAATTTACTTAGTTCCATCAGTGATAAAATTATTCCATTGTGTTCGAGTTATATTGTTGTATACTCATTCTCTTGGTAAGAAAATACAGTTGGTTCTGTGTCTGAAACCTAACTAACCTAACTAGCTAATTCTGGTTGAATTCTTTTGGTAGATGCATCGCATAGTGTGGAAACTTTGTGAAGAATAGGATAGTCTAAAAATAGGTTAATAGTTTAAGCCAACAGTTTTCAGCCTGACCCCCGGAAAACCTAATCTTTACATCCATGTTGCAGTGCTGCTCTTAGTTGCTCCTTGTGGTGGCTGATGGAGGTGCTGGTGATGGTGTGGGTGACCATGAGCCATCAGGTAACCCCCATGCCAGCCGTACACGTGGCACAAGCAGATAAGGAGGAAGGTTGGTGGGGACACAAACAGGGAAAATGCCACACCGATGATATTCTTTCTGCCCCTCCCCATACTTGACCCTCCTCAGCACACTCGGCAGACACCTCCTCTCTGGATGCTGCAGTTATGCCCCTTCACTAGGCCACAGTGTAGCCCCCAGCAGGGACAGGCTGGCCAATGAAGAGGGGAAAAAGGAGCTCCCAAGTGTCTACTCCACAATGATGGCCAGGGGAGGCCCCCAGCATGGACAAGTCAGCCCCACAGGCATCAGAGGTTTGGACTGGAGCGTATTCCACAGAAGTACAGCCAAGGGGCGAGTCTGGCAGGAGAAGAGAGGCAGTGTGGAGGCCTGAAGGAGTGGCATCCCTGTGAGAGTGAAAAAAGATAACCGTAACTGGATGTGAGTGAAGGACTTCAAGAGATGCAGCCAAGTCTCTGAGACATTGACAGCACTATGAAACAGAACTGGATCATCAGCGTACAATGACATGTTGCACTGAGTGGTGACATCAGACAGATGGTTAATATATAAGGAGGGGGCCCAGTATTGACCTTTGGGGAATCTCAACATTTATGTTGGCTAAGGCTGACGTGGAGAAACGTAACCTTACTTGCTGCTTTCTGCCATACGAGTAGGAAAACATTTAGCTGCAGCAGAAGAGACAACAATGGCAGTCAGCTTACAGCGCAGTAGCCAGTGATAAACCAGGTCAAATGCTTTAGTGAGGTCAATGAACATTAAAAGGCCAGCAGCATCCATGGCCTGGCTAATTTCATTAGTGAATGCTGTTAAGAGTTGAGGTGGTGTCATGACCCTTTCAAAATCCATGGTGACAGCAGACAGGAGGTAATATTAAGTTATGTGGCCAGTTAGGCCACACCAAAACTCTAGGTGACAGCGGACTTGTCCATTTGAGTCTATCTAGGTCCTGGGATTTTTTGTGCATCCCAAAAAGGTCCAACATGTTTTGTCCAGCAAATGATCAGAAAACTCACAGTACGGCCCATCGGCAAAGCAGCAGTGCTACCACTTGCAACGCTGACGACCCCGGTTTGGAAGTGAGCCCTAGGTGTCAGAGGGCCAGCTGGGGAGAAGGATCAAGTGTCCTCCGGATCACTCTCCTCTTCCGGGGGAGGAGGATGGGGAAGAGCTCAGTGCTCGACTGGCCCCTGGTGGAAGGCAGGGGACGAGGCAGCCTGAGCTGAAAGATGAAGGAGGCATGGCAGACAATGGCACATGCGCTTTGACATCAGCACACACCATGTCTCCCATGGGGAAGAAAGAGGAAAAACTCCCAGTCACAGAGGATGACTGCCAGCCTTCGCAGGCCCTGCTCCCAGCAACTTGGGCTCCTCTCAGAATCTGGATCCAGTCCTGGTGGGTCGAGGGACTCCCCGACGCCCTGCAACAGAGGGCAAGCAGTGGGGGACTATGGAAGAGGTCAACCTTGGGGGAAGCTGTGGTGATGGGGCTGGGAGGACTGGCGGGAAGGAGGGCCAGCTGGGACAGGGAGTAAAGAAAAAAGAAGAAAAAAATAACATACAGTACAGAAACTTATCATGGGAATACCCCACTGGCATAGGCTTTTTACAGACCTTGCAGGGCTTCAAGTCACCTGAGGGGGTTTCTCTCTAGAGAATGACATAAACCCAACAGTATTAAGAAAATCAAAGTACCAATGGTACCCACTTCCCTAAACTATTGAATTCATTACCGTATCAATTTAGACACTCCTCTTTCCCACTCTCCATCTCCTCATCCCTACACAACTTCTTTCCCCAATTGCTCCTGCTTCAAAGTCCTCCCACCTTCCGCTCATTATCATCCCTTTATTTTGTCTCTCAGTTTGAATATGGAAACATTTCAAACCTCCGCTCCCAAATCAGTAGACCTCACTGCTTTTCTCAAGCTGAAAGAATTGATAACCCTACTTAAAGCACTTCTATAAAATTAATGATAAGGAGTACGTTATGTAATGCATAAGTACAAGCATCCAAGTGTCACGTTTGTTTTGTTCTCCTTCTCACTTATCCCAATGCTGTTGATAATCCCTTGCTCGTATTAACTAATTTCTAGCACTTCTCTGTATTCTCCAATTTGATTCTATGTAGTATTACAAATGTATTGATGTATGACTGTCCTTGGCAATTGTATTGCACTTTATGTTGTTACACCCATCCCTCTCCCCTGGATGTACCAGGAGATGAGCAACTTGATTGTTCAAGTGTGCTTTCCTGGTGAAACTTTTCAATAAATAAAGCACCAGGCTGCTCTAAGCAGAAGCCGGCTCCCAAAGAAAAGGAGCTGTGGCATTATCAGGTAGGATTTGTTGTGAGAACAACATCGAAGTGCCAGCTTGATTGATCAGCAGCAGCCCACTAAAGGCTGTAGTGAGCAATCAGCATATCACTTCCAGCCCCACAGAGGGCCATGGCCAGGCAGCAGCAAACACCCTTCGTTAAAACAGCCAGTAAATTACAGGCCACTGTATGATGCACCCATCAAGTCAGCTGCAGCATTACAGAGAGGCAGTTTGGAAGACAAGCAGTAAACAGGATGTATACATGATAAAGGAAGACAGATCATCTCCAGTTGGTTTCTGTAAATTTTTCCAAGCCATATGCAAGCATTCCAAGCCTGAACCCCAGTGCAAAGCATCATGGGTATACAAACCCTTGTTAGGGGATTAAGCTAAATAGAAATGTCTCACATAAATGTACATTATTTTTATTCTTTGGTAACTGGATACGGTCCACTAGGCACAAGTGCCTGTTTTCAGGGTGACCAAGGAACACTGGGGATAAGTGACTTGCTCTGAATCACACAGTGCATGCAAGTGGAGATTATGGGAATCAAACCCAGGTCTGCTGTATGTACCCAGGTCATTCACAGCTCATTGCACAACTCTCTAGGCTGTACTGCTGACCCCTTGTAATCAAATTTTATATGAGACTACAATTCATGCACTACCAGCATTTAATCAAAATGCCAGTGGTACTGAGAAGTAACAACAGCACCTTTCTCATTTTGCGTTCATATCTTCTTCAATCTCCTTCTCTCTTTCTTTCTTTCATTCTTTCCCTCCACTCCATCTCCTGGATTGTAGAGCTTAAGTGAGTGTCAACTTGTTTGATCAACAATAGAACAACAGATGACCACAGTGGCCAATCAGCTTGTGCAATCACTGCCTGCCCCACAGTGGACTGCAATCCAAGATAATGCAATTATTCCTTCAATAAAGCAGCAGTTCACTATAGACCAATGTATGAGGCATCCATTACACGCAGACACAGCATATGACAGAAGCAACACCACAGAGGGCAGTCTGGAACAAAAGCAGTGTGTAGAAATGAATAAGCGATGCATGAAAACAGACAACTTCCATTTTGTTTCTGTAAATCTCTCCAGTTGCATGCATGCATTTAAGCATAAAACACTGGATTAATGTATGGGGTATGAAACGGAACCCCACCAAGTACAAGGTGATGCATTTGGGACCTAACAACCTTAATTATTCATACTCACTAGATGGCTCCATTCTCTGTGCCACTACTGATGAGAGGGACCTGGGAATTACCATCTCCAAAGACCTCACCCACTTCAAACAATTGCAGTCTGTGATTGGTACATCTAATAAGGTTGTCTGGTCGATCCTTCATAACATCAGATCCAGAGATCGTGAGGTGTTAATACCTTTGTTCAGGTCATATGTTAGACCACACCTCTAGTATGCCTCGTAGTTATGGTGCCCTTTTAAAAAATCTGATTGTAGCTCCCTTGAGAAAGTTCAAAGAAAGTTTACCAAAAAAAATATCTGGTCTGAATCTGTATCTTATGGACACAGGTTAGAGACTTTAAAGTTCATATTACTTACTACCAGACGCCTGTGAGGCGTTCCCCTATTCCTATATGTTGTTGTTCAGGATCCTTATGTAATGACTGAGTTGGTCTGAATTCAGGTCCTCTATACAGAATACTAGAGGTCATCCTCTTCAACTGGTTAGCAAATCATTTTAAGCACAATAACCGAAAATATTTCTTTACTTTTCGCATTATTGGACCGTGGAATAAACTTTCAGTTCATTTGGTTATGAGTGATACTAAGTATATTTTTAAAAACAGTCTTTAAGTTAATCACTTCTGGGTATAAATTGTCATATTATCCCTTGGCCTAATATAAGAGCATTATGGGCCCCGGCCTACTAGCTCTTTTCCTTCACCATAGTATGAACCTTAGTATGAACCCAGCACAAAACACCAGACACACTACACATAACAGCCTAGACAATCTGTACAATGGAATATGCATGATAGCAACATTCGATTAAGCTATTGCTTTTCGCCTAAAAATTGACAAAAATGTTGAGAAGGAACAGAGTGGTACTGGAGTTGAAGAGGAGCTAAACAAACTAGTACTCTGATCAAATAACCGGAGCCAAAAGGCAGAGTGAGATCTGACACAACAGTCTGTTTAATGGTAAAGAAAATCTGACAGATGGAGGGTATGAAGCAGGAGGGATGGCGCATGTAACATGGCTCAAATGTATTGGATGGATCAAAGTACCAGCTCAAGCTACTCTAGGAAGCTGCAAGGTATGCGACTATGAATGAATCTACACTGTAAGAAACATGGATTACATGAAAACATTGTTATCCTTCATCTAAATAATATCAAATAACTGGTTTACAGATAAGATGTACTCTGATATTTTGTGCTGCAGTCTTTTTATAGCAAAAGGAGATTTGAATGAAGATTTCTTTAAGGAGGTAGTGTGGCCTGGTATTTTGCCTGCCACCAAAATAAGCATGTGGGCAACATGGAGAAGACGTTTCGGTACTGTATATGTGACGGTTACAGGTACTAGATGTCAAAATGATAAAGAGTTGCCTGATAGAGGACTAAAAATGCAGTACCTGCAGCGTGACCTTGTAGTAATACAAATGTAGATACTCATGCACAACTGCCACCCTGGTTTTACTGTTTAATTCAAAATGGTGAAAGGGTCAGTTTCCTGGGAGAATGTTTGCCTTCAGATTTTTAATGCCTCAAAGACTGTTTTCTGGCATAGTTTCCACAACCACAGGCTTATATGCAGAGGATGAAACTCCCAATAGCTTAAAGCCAGTAAACAGCTGGTCAGCACCCTGAGCTATTACTTTTGTAGGCTGTCTAAACCCCTAGGACTGGCATACTCTTTGTATGGTATCTGAATGTGATAAAACTGATTAAAAGGCTCAGCAGGCTATGCTTGACATTTAACACCCTGAATACCTAACCAACATATTCAGTTACTGCAGTGTGCATTCCAGGTTTCTGAACCCAATGCGACTCCTGCAATGCACTAACTGGTGCATTAGTATTCTGTACAATTGCCATTACTACTTTTATACCTCCTTATAAAGAAGCATTGAGCGGAGTGCTATGAAGAGGACCGACTCACCGAATGACCGATGGCACACATTCAATATTATCCATTTTTGAGGTAAATGGGGATGCCACAGAAGCTTCGGCCTCGGACAGGGAAATGCCAGCATCTGCAGCCTTTAGTGCTCCACAGTCATTAGCTCCATCTCCGCACATTCCCACACAGTAACTGCAACAGACAAAACATGGTGAAAATGCAGCATTCCCTTCAAAACTGCAAAAGACAGTGATAGACATTCCAAGTCAAACAGGATTAATCTCGTCAGTATTTGTCATTCATCTCAAAAAGAAAACTTTGGTGTTTATGAGTTATTCCTTAAAAGACCAACAATATATAAACACATTATTTAATGTTTCTGTCTTGGAACTTACCATTTTTATTTAATTTATACTTTTCCATCCTGGTCCTGCTCTTCATCTTCCCTGGTGACCAAGCAGCCCTGTTGCCCTCAACTGTGGTCACTACTTCACCCTGGGACACCTAAGGGTAATGAGGGGTACAAAGTGCTGCGCATGCCCAGAGCATACTGGCCATTATGCTGCAGGCCAGGGCATTTCATTCCCTTTCTGTTCCTTCCCCTTGAATGTCTGCACACTGGGGCTCCAATACATGCATGTGCATGCAGCTGCTTGTCGCCACGTAGAGTCGTTACTCTCCCTTTCAGCTCTACCTGCCTGTGGTCACCTAGGTGGAAGTGCTGCAGTGAAGTCTGGCTGCCTCCCTTCCCAGGTAAGTATAGCATCCTATTGGACACTCAGTCCTTCCCCTCATACCTGCCGGCCCTCTGATGAACTAGGCTTGTGGTGCAACCCCCCCCCCCCGTCACCAGCTTCACGAGTGGCTGCCCTGCCACTGCGCCTATGGAACTTACCATTTCACTATCATTCCATCCAATATGCAGTCAACACATGAAAAAGTTGAGATGAGGGTTGGTCTGATAAATAGTGATGTAAAGTGGGGCCACAGGGCAGACTTGATGGACATAAAGGGCCCAATTCTAAAACAGGTTAGAAGGATGCAAGGGACTCACATCAAAAGAACTTGACACAAGTGGTGACTTGTGTCACCACTTGTGTCAAGCGTGATTTTACAAAGCAGCCGGTGTCTGACGCACACAATGCTGCACCAAAGCCCCTTGCACCAGGGTTGCACCCAACAACCCAGTGCACCATGTCTAAAGGGTCTGGCACCATGGCAGGGCTGCAACATCCCTTTTTGGGATTATGCAAACCCACCAAGGAAGCAGGAGGGTTCACCACTTAGACCAGCCAGGAGGTGGTCTAAGTGGAGTTTCGACGATGGAAGCCATGGGTCAGGTGGCTGTAGGGTGCACCAGGGACACAGGAGCCAGTAGTGCAGGGAGGGGAACAGTTGCTGAGCCTCCACAAGGCTGTGGCATGGGGTGGGTTGCAGCTTAAGGCAGTGTCCCAATACAGTCAGGTGCCAGTGTGCCATCACTATGTACTCCCTGCAGTGGCAGGTCAGGGCAACCACCAGCATTACCCAATATATCCACGGTGGGGTGGTGGTATAGTGCTCCCTAACCCCATCGAGCCAGATCATCCTTGCTGTGCATAAAGAAGATGCCCTGGTCCCAGTCCACCCCCTGCACCCATGATGTGCCCACACATGATATTGCATTACCTGGTGGTCTAGTGGCCCCCCCTCCCACCCCAACAGGCAGTGGTCAACCACCCTGCTCCTCTCAATCCCTGACATGCTTCTGTGACTGGCACATCCCTCCACCCACCACCATGGTCAGTTGCAGAATGCGACTGCATGAACCATGTACTGAACACTGTGCTATAAAGTGAACAGTACATTCTGAGCCACAGTCTCTGGCTGGCTGAGGTGGTGTGCAGAGGATGTGCCAGTCGAGAAGCCTGTTGGGGATGGGGAGTTGACCACTGCCTATGGGGTTGGGAGGAGGTGGGCCACTAGACTGCCAGGTAATGCAATGGCATGTGTGTGGGTATGTCATGGGCGCGGGTGGAAGATGGGTGGACTGGGACCAGGGCATCTATTTTATGCACTGCAAGGAGGATCGGGCTCGATGAGGGTTGGAGGCACTATACCACCATCACACTGTGGATATATCAGGGAAGGCTGGGGGTTGCCCTTGTCCTGCCACAACAGGTAATACACAGTGGTGGCACACGGTTGCCTGGACTGTACTGGGACATTGCCCTATGGTGCAACCCACCCCGTGCCACAGCCTGCAGTGGCTGCCCCTTTTGTGCTCAGTTTCCAGGCTTGGTGCTCCTTGGGGCACCCAGGCTGCCCCTTTTGCATGGATGCATCCTAGACTTGCACCATAGCCTCTGACTGCGACAATCTTTCTGATGCAGGCCACATATTGTGGCTATTGCAATATGTTTGGCACAAGTCGTCAACCTTTTGGAATAGCAAAGTTTGCATTTGCCACAGCTGCATCTGACACAGCCCCCTTCTTGGCTGAGAAGCTATGAGAGCCTTGGCTCTCATATCTCCTCCCTTTGTCCTCCTGCTCTTCCCCTTTGCACCCTCCTTTTCTCTCTCCTCTCTCCTTTCCCTCCCATCTGACTAGCTCCCTATCTACCTAGCATGTTTGATAGTACACTGTGCGCACTGTTAGTCTGTTCAACTTTCCTTAGTCTGTTTATTACCATAAGGTTTGCTTTGCAGATTCTGCCCATGTCATGAATATGTAGTAATTTCTGTTCCTGTCATGTATATAATTGTATATTTTGAATCCACTGCTATTAATTTGTATCAGGACTGCTTGTATTCTTGTATTGTCTCCTGTATATGTTCCTGATATTTGTCACAGGACCTCCTTATGAATTAGCTTGCTCAGTGGAGTTATTCCTGCAATAAACTTGAACTTGAAGTTGCTTACAACGCAGGCAACCTCTAGAATCAGGCCCAAAGTCTTATCCTTTCCTTGCTTTCTATATAAAAAAAACCTGTAATACAACTCTATAATGGTAGTATGACAAAGAAAGCATAGATTTAGATGTAATATTATTTATTTATTTATTTATTTATTTGCTTTTGTTAACCGGGTAAGGCACACTAGACAGCCATGTGCCTATTTTCAGGTGTGACCCAGGAGAGTTACAGGTATCACACAGTGTACATCAACAGTTACAGAATGAGTGCGACCCGGGAGAGATTGCCGGAGTCAGACATCATACAATTAACAGATTACAGAATAGGAAAAGTCCATAGGAGAGCCAGGCAGTACAAAAGTGGCTCAGTAAAACTGTGAAAAATACATAGGAGGAATACAGGTAATAACATAGGAAATAACTAAAAAAAGCGGATAGGTAGAGTACATGATTAGTCAGTTTGAGGAGACAAGAGGTAACCTAACACAACAGGTGTTTGAGAGGCAAGCTCTAGAACAAGGTGGCAGCTGTGTGTAAACAGCAGCGGAGACAGTGGTAAGTGCAAGCAGGGGTGCCAGAGGCAGGGGATGGACCAGGTTGCTGGGCGAGCTAGGAGAGAAGTGCAGTAGGGCAGAGGTGGGGAGTGGGGAGGAGGGAGAGCCCCCACCCAACCAGGGTGAGGGAGGGAGGCAACGGAGTAGGATTATGAGGTGCAGGGGCAGGAGGGAGGGTTTCAGGAAATTCCAGAGGAGGCTTTAAAGCTTGGAAGGAGGAGGAGGCCCTGACTGGTTCTGGGAGCGAGTTCAGAGTTTGGGGCGTAGCTTGGAAGGACCGATCACCCGCAAGGGAGCGGGTCCTAGGGACGAGACGTTCTTGGGTTGTCCCGGGCCTGAGATGGTAGGATGGGGCCCTAGGGTTAAGGGGAAGGGCAAGTGCAGAGGGGGAACCAGAGCGGACAATGTTGCCAATGAAGTTACCTATAACGAAGGACCGGTGTTTCTCCGGGGGAGCCACTCTAGGCGGCTGTAGAGGTCGCACCGTTGGGTAAGGGGAGGGGCAGAAAGCACGAAGCGGCAAACATTGTTGTAGGCTGAGTCCCATTTTGATAGGCTAGTATTAGGGACTGGGGCAAAAGTTACGAGGCCATAGCAGAGAGAGGGGAGGAGGACCCCCCGGGCGAGGGCTAGAGCAGCAGGGGTGAGGCAGCTATTGGCTCGATAAGCTAGGCCAAGTTTGCAATTAGAGGCATTGCAGATGTTACGGATGTGCAGGAGAGGTCCAGCTGCTGGTCATGGGTGACACCAAGGTACTTGGTGGAGGTAACCGTCTCGAGGGGACAGCCATCAGCCCCCAGGATACGCAGGGAAGCATTATTAGGAGCAACTCTTCTCACAGAGGGTGGTGAACATATGGGATAGCCTTACAGTGGAGACAATAGACATGACGATGGTACAGGCCTTCAAGGTATGCCTGAACAAATGTCTGCTTACTGTGACAGGGCTGAAGAAGACCCTGTCACATTTGTTATACAGAAAGAGTTAAAATCAAGGATCTGCTCTATTCTCTCCTTTTCTGTCTCTTGTCTGCCTGATTGCACAATCAAATTTTCTTGAGAGACCTAGAAACTAATCATTCTGACAGTCTCATGACCCCCCATCTCCCTGCTGTCACTTGCTGTTTCTATCTTTTCTTCCCCCTCGCTTATCTGTGGTTATAAACACATGTATGAAACTGATTATTTGAAATTGGGTTCACTGGTTTGAAAACGTATATAGTTATATCGTTGAAATTAATGCAAAAAGCTATTTGGAACTTAGGGGGTTAACCTTGAGATGCAGTTTGACCTGCACCAGTTCATTTGCAAAGTTGTTAACAGGAGAGTACTTCTGGGACACAATGTTCTATTTTGTTACACCTGCAAGGAAAGAAACTGACAAAGAAAGTTCTGATACATTCGGTGAGAAACAGGATATCTTTTAATGAGCTCAGGATGCAGAGGTTAGCTGCCAGGAAAAGACAATGGGCGCGATTCTACAACAGACGATCCGCTAACATCAACTTCCGACAATGGGGAGTTATGGCAAACCACAGTTGCACCAGGGACCCACACCCAATTCTGGCAGAATCAGGGTCCCTGTGCCAAGACATACTGGGTCTGCCGTAACTCTGCAGGTGCGCCCAATCAAATGGTGCAAACTACACGCCAGACGGACCTATCTGGGATGCCCTCCCACCTGCGCAACACTATCTTGGGCCGGGAGGGCTGGATATGGGGGGTCAGCATGGGGACAGAGGCTACACATGTTGGGGGCATGGCAGTGATGGGGATGTTCATGCCCCGACAGTGGTACTGGCACCCATTGGGGTGTGATCTGGTGCCATGCCACACACAGCGCTTACCATGCACATACTGTACTGTACAGTACCATACACTGTGCATATGTGTGCAATTGTGTGTGCATGGCACCAGGAACACACCCCTATGGGTGCCAGGTCCACCATTGGGGCAATGCCATCCCCTATCACTGCCATGCTCCCTCCCACGCCTTCTGGGGTGTTCAGCACAGAAGGAATGGCGCTATGTGATTACACCACCTATTAGCAGGTGTAACTTATGACCATTCCCTTGGCTGTGGCAGGGCTTTCTGAATCCCAAGTGGCAGCCCGCAATAGTTGCTCTGCCTTACGACATGGCGCAGACATATGCATGCATCGCAGTCGGGTCAGTGGGATATGGTGCAATGGGGTTGCGATGTCGCAAGCAGCATTGTGGAATCCAATCTGGCACAAGGTGTGACTTGCATCACTTTCATCTGGCGCAAGCACTTTGCGCCAAACATAACCCTTGTAGAATCTGGTCCATTATATATAAAAGAAGCAGCAATCTTTTGTTGGAGAGAGAGAGAGAAAGAGATTGAGTTTTGAAACTGAATAGAAACCCTCAGATGAAGGGCTGCCTTTGTAAAGAGCTGTCCTGAACCATTTTATTTTTTTATTCTGTTGTTACTGATAATAAAATGCTACTTGCTAATTTTAGGACGTCTCCTGGTTTTCCTATGCTTTCTGACCTGCACCTCGATGACACTTACCAAGGGAATAAAAGGATACCTTAGGTAGTACTGTGGGACAGGAAAGCCCTATGAATTAGTACACATCCGCACAGTAAACTTGTTCATCCATGCTTGTGAAGCAATCAGGGCAGTGATGGAATCCTTGAGGCTTGCCAGGGCTCGGCCCGGTAGCGTACACAACACTGCCATTGACTTATAATGGGAAGGGGGTCTCAGTTTAAAAATAGGACCCTTGTTGGCCGCTCTAGCTCCCAAAGCTCATGAAGTGTAATCCCAACACTGAATGAGGTGGAGAAGGCAGACATGACGGTCCTAGAATCCCTTCTGATTTTAGATTACTATTACTTTGACTGGTCTGTACTGCATCCATTGAATTCTCATCTTTCACATCTGTTATTTTATTTATTTGGTAACCAAGCTGACCTTTGGGCAACACTGCCCAATTTCATGGGTGACCTGGGCATATTACAACAACATATAGCATAATGGTACAACAGCATGATCCTGTTTCTTGTGTGAATACCATAGTATCATATCGGCCCTTGCCAAGGTAACCAATTGGCAGTGAGACCTAGATAATAGAAACTTTGTCTGTGCTGTATTCTTGGACCCAAGCAAGACTTTCGACACTGTCGATCATAGCCTGCTTCTATCCTCCCTGAGGAGCATAGGTCTAGATTCATTATCCTTGCGATGATTTGCCGATTACCTTACAAGATAGCTCCAACAGGTTAAGACAGAAGGCGAGCTCTCTCCTCTTAAACCCTTATGAAGAGGTGTGCCTCAGGGGTCCATCCTTGGTCCCTTACTATTTGCCATCTATATTAACAACACTTATGATAGAATAAACAAAGCCAATATACACTTGTTCACAGACGACACAGTACTTTACCTAAGTCATCTTATGCCTGAAGCTGCTAGTGAGGACCTGCAGGCTGAATTTAACCTGCTGCAGAACCAGCTGCTATATAAAAAGCTCCTACTTAATGCCAAGAAAACAAAAGTGATGCTCTTCTCTCCTGTCAGTCGAGTGGTGAACCTGGCCAGTACTGGACCTACATCACAAATCACCACAATCTTAGGCGAAAATCTGGAATTTGTTTCAAAATTCAAGTACCTAGGTGTGTGGCTTGATCATAATCTCTCATTCTCCGAGTATATTGAGGACTTGATAAAGAGATTAAAGCAGAGACTGGGTCTTTTTTTCAGAATCAATCACTTTCTCACTAGAGATGCTAAATTGCACTTGGTCCAAACAACATTCCTCTCCTTGGTGGACTATGCAGACTTCTTATATAGTCAGTGCCCAGCCTCTTCTCTCGTGAAATTGGACACGCTTTATCATAGAGCACTTAGGTTTATTACGGGTCTTCCCCTTCCACTCATCACTGTTCCCAGTACGCAGCTGTAGGGTGGTCCTCCCTTCAGTACAGGCGTAACAGAAATGCTGCTCTATGGACTCTCAGAGCTATCACCAGTGAGCTTCCCCAATACATCACTGACCGTCTCCCAATATGCATGCCTGGATACTATGCGCTGAGAAGGTACTTTTATCGCATTAAATATACCCAAGGTTAAATCACGTTTCGGTAGAGTGGCTATAAGCTTTGTGCTGTCCACTCCGTGGAATAAACTGCAAAAATTGTTGAAGCTAAGTTTCCCCATCAGCCTGGAAACATTCAAGACCTTATATGCCCACACTGTGAGGGAACCTTGCAACTGTTTCCCTCATACCTTGTCTGCCTCTGAACCCTAGGTACCCGTCTACCTTGCTTGTCCGCATATTAGCTATGCTGCTCTGGCCATGGCCAGGTACTGTTTTCCTACATACCCTTGCCATCCACCTATTAAGTAGATAACCATGCACCACTGCCATTATTCCCCTGACAGCTTTGCATACTCAGTGTCTATAGACACGTTTCCTACTGACTGTTGCAAGCCCACTGTGACACTGCTTCATTTCTCTCTTACGGTGCATTGTATATTCTTTTCATCTTTCTTGTGATGTACATATATGTATAATACTTTGTCCTGTGATTGTAAATTTTTATGCTGTACCTTGACCGACTCCGTCCGGGTCAGTTTGTAAATACTGGTGTCTGTAAATTTAATTGTTGTACTTGACCGGCCCTAACCAGGTCCACCTTGTAAATGAGATCAGCTCAATGATGTTCACCTGGCTAAATAAAGATTTTAAACATACAACCAGGACTCCTCTGCACTAAAACAAAGCGGTCGTCTGCAAGCTCCACAAAAGAGGCGGCTAACCGCCACAAGATTCTAAATAAAGATTTTGACTGATTGATTGATTGATTGATTGAATGTTCTATTAGAGGTTATATCATAGCAACATATAGCATAATGGTACAAAAGCAAGATCCTATTACATAAATGTTTGATTAGAGTTGTACAGAATGTATGCAAACTGTACAAACATGGATAACTGTGAAGCGCTCCCGGCTTAAGAAACACTGTTCTAGCACTACTGTGTTACAGTACACAGCTAGCCCCTGTAATATATGGATTTACATACAACACAATTTTGTTGTTGTAGGACAGTTCAAAGGTCACCAAAAATTGTTTTAGTAGCTTAATGGTAACAAAAAGCTGTTGCACTATAATAGTGACGTCAGTACTCTACTACAACTTTTCCTTCTGAAGTCTGTCCAACCAGCCTTTCCTTGTGTGAATTCCCTGCCCCACCTGCACCCAAAACACAACTCTAGCATTCAGAGCTAATATTTCAGATGCTAGATTTTAAAAGTAATATTTTTCTTTGTTTTCACTAAGAACAGAAGTAATTACAACCTTCCCCGTTCCATCTGTGACATCTATGCAGCACACACAAAACGGAAAATTTGTGGGAAGGTCAATGGCTGGATCGATGGCAAACTCCTCGCCCTCCTAAAGGAGAGGGATTGCCTCTGGGAAAGAGCCTTAAATTCAGGTAGCAAGCATGACCTACAGTGCTACAAAACTGCCAGAAACCGCTGCACCAAGCTTATCAGGCTCGCAAAGGCTAACTTCCATAAGACACAACTTAACAACGCATGGGGTGACAGAAGGCAGTTCTGGGACAACATTAAATCCATCCTTGGAAAAGATCAGAAGCAACACCCTAAGATGGTCAATATAAATAACACACCCTCCTCAGATCTGCAAGCCATAGCTGATGTCTTTAACCAAGCCTTTACTGACCTGTCCCCAGTGCTGCCTCCAGGCTACCTCCAGCCTGGGAGGACTTAGGCAGCACCAGCCTGCCATAACAAACCACCCTGCCTTCCACTTTAGGAAGGTAATGGTGCAGGAGGTCCTAACGGTGGTCAGGGAGTCCTAGGCAAAACCAGACTAGGGAGTGACGGACTGACATGAAGATACTATCCCTCACTCTGATGTTATAATCACTCCCACAACAATGCTATTCAATAAATCCCTAGCTCTAGCTCAATTTCCTGAGGTATGGAAAAAAGACATGGTGATGCCAGTGCACAAGAATGGTGATAAGGCACTGGTGGCCAACTACAGGCCAATATCTATCCTCTCCCCTCTATCCAAAGCACTGGAAAAAATCATAGCAAATCAACTCACAGAATACCTAAACAAGTACAATCTGCTCTGCCCAAACCAACATGGTTTCAGGCAGAAACACAGCACCACCACAGCACTGTTGGAATACTCTGACTTTGCACACAAGGCGCTGGATGAAGGAAAATTGGTGGGGTCCATCTTCATTGACCTCACCAAAGCATTTGACACCGTAAACCACCCACTACTGCTACATCAGCTCCAAAGATTGGGCGTAGCATGAAATGCTCTAAATTGGTTCAATGACTACCTGACACAAAGGAGTCAGTGAGTCAAAATCAGGCAGACACTATCCAGCTCCAAAGATGTACTCCTAGGAGTCCCTCAAGGATCTATCCTAGGGCCCCTACTTTTCAGCCTATTTGTAAATGAGCTACCCTTGGCCTGCGACTCTAAACTTATATTATATGCAGACGATGCTGTGTTGCTAAGCAGCAGTACCTCCCCTGCAGTCATCCAATTTGATCTAGCGGACTCCTTCAATAAACTCGAGGACTGGTTCAGTAGACAAAAGCTGCTGCTGAATTACAAGAAGACAAAGGCCATGCTTCATTCTAGCCCTAACCACAAGCATAGACACACTACCGAAATCACTAATACAGCTGGTGAGCAGATAGAGCAGGTACATATGTTCAAGTACCTAGGGGTCTCCATTGATGACTCACTCACTTATACACACCACATAGACTCCCTTGTTGGAGCGGTTAACACAAAAATTGGAGTCCTCTATAGACACAAGAAATCCCTCACCCCAGAAGCAATCAGGACCTCTGTCTCCAGCTCCATTCTCTCTACCATTGACTATGGGCTTGTGGTTTACGGTGCAGCCTCTGATACTGCACTCAAAAGGGTCCAAATGGCACTGAATAAGGCATGTCACCTCAACCTGTCCACAGATAAATACACTCACACTTGTGCCTTGTATGAGCGCACAAACTGGCTCAACCTAAAGGGCAGGATCAAATACAAACCTGTCTCTTGGCAAAGAAGGCATTCCTCAGTAAAACCCCACCCTGCATAGGTAATCTGTTTCAGGCTTCTCCTATACCTCACCTCACCAGAGGAAAAGAATGGAAGCACTGACTGTCCCATTCAAGACCTCACTAGGGCATGCACTCGCCTCACCGGGCCCCTACTGGCTAAATGAACCCCTAAGACTTACAAACAGACAGAGCATCTCAGTTCAAGGCAGGCCTCAAGCAGCATCTCATGTCATGTGCAAAGTGCAGCTGCAGCTCAGGTGTCACTTGATAATCTAGGCTTCCAACCTATGTCCCACCCAAGTGGGGCTACCTAAAGAACCCTCCCCTCCCCAGTCCAGCCAAGTGTGTAAGTAAGCTATTCGATTTAGCTCTTATCTGTATGCAGTTAGGTCTCTCCACATTCTCCCTTCCCCAACACCCAAACAGACAAGGCATTTTGTGCTACTACCACCACCCCCACCCCATTGCACCCCATCCCACTGCCCTCCTCCCACCCTCCGGGAGTGATTTCAAACCCACCCTCTGGTTTATTTACATAGCCCACTACCTTGGAATAATCTCGTGCAGCTTCTCAGTAAAATAAACTTCAGTCTAACAGCCCATCCTGGAGGTCACTGGGTAGGGGCAGGGGGGTTTAAAACTGGTTTAAAATTGGTGCATTTAATCCTGTTACTAAAACCCTTCAAGTTCTGTTATAATTCTTGTACATAATTTGTCCAACTATGATGTAATTGCTCCTGAATGCCAACTGAGCAGGCTTTCTGTAAAAAAACTGTATATGTGTATTGTCCTATTTGTCCACCATGACGTGGAACCTTTGTAAAAGAGCTCACGCTCTAAGGTCTCTCCGAAAGTATAAATAAAAAAATAAATGAATAAATTTACTTGTAGGATTCATAGTAGTGTTCAAGCCAAATTAGGCCGTAGCCTATGTACAGCTCACCCTTAACTCAAAGGGGATAGCCAAACACAGCACGTGATATGCAGACAGTGTCTAAATTATTTTTAAAAGCGGTCATAGCTGCACTGCCCGCCACCTCCAATTCACTGCAATTATAAAAAAAAAAAGGGGGATAATCCAAATTTACTGTACTAGCCTTGTTGCACAAATCAATTCAGTACAGCAATGTTTTCAGTTAAATTCAATTTACTTGTTAGAAGGGATGCAGCAGCAATCAACCCCTCTGTAGAAGCGCTTCCATTTAAACAACAGAAGTGCTCACAGACAGGGATCATCATTCAGTACTGCATCACTTCTAACAAGCAAATTAAATTTGACTGAACACTTTAATGTATTAAACTAGATTTGTGCATAGAGGTAGTGTGCCTTTGGGTTTAGTGGTTTTTATATACTTGCTGCGAGTAAATAAAATGGGGACAGCAGCAGTTACTTTTGTTCTCAGTAAACAGATTTTGCTTTTGGTTCTTAATCCTGAATAAACTATATACTATAAAATAATTTATAGGTAGCCACAACTAAAACCAAAGCACGATGTGTATTACCATCTTTTGTGTTGAGATGACAGCAGAGACCTCTCAATCTTTTGCTCTCAAGGTCCCTATGATGCAATCTCAACCCTCAATGGAAATACAGCCTTGTAGTGTATAGATACCTATACATTATTCTATTATTTTAGGTTGTCGGCTGATCTCTCTCTGCTGCCATCTATTGGCAAGACATAATTAAACAGTGAATACAAATTAAAGGAGAAGTAAACCCTCATACCTCGTAAATGTTATTTGTTTCCTTGTCAACAGATAACTATGTTTGTGTAGTTGTTGGGCATATATGTATTTGCTTTAGTTTGTTTTCCGTGTTCACAGCAGCCCCTGTAACTAGCCTGGGGGTCTCCATTTTCTGACAGTTGAAATCTCATTGTGCCTGAGAGCTGCATTAGCATACGAGAACACAATGACATAGCACCCATTTACACCATGTATCTCTATACTGAAAGTACGTATGTATTTATTTATTCCACATAAAACCCTTTAGGCAGGGCCTATTTACAAAGGGCTTAAAGTCAGCATCAACAGGAAAAGTAACAGGTGAAATATAGTACAAATCAATGCAACCCTGAGGCAAGGCAATGCTTACAACACTTCAGACAAGACATACTATATATACATTATGATTCACCAACTTGTTATCTATTACATTTATTTACATTTAAAGAGCAGATGACACCTCCAGGACAACGTAAACAAAACACACTTTGACATAGTTCAGTTTACACTCCACATTTATTCCATATTTTCCTCCCACTATTCAACACTGAGGTCATTTGATTGGGACCAGGGCTCTATTGTAGAAATTTACTCTAGTGTATTTGAGAATTCTGCAGGAAGTAGGCGCTTCTCTCATTGGGGTGTGCTGGCACTGAAGTAGGAGCCAAGATGGTGCCAGTGTCGCTCGCTAAGCTAGAAAAAAATGGCACCGATTTTGATTTGAATAGGGTGGTTTTGACCAATGAGTAAGCAGGGTGGGCACAAAGATAGCTTAGGTGGTGAAATGGTCAGGTGACTGGCACTTTTTATTTGCTGGTTAATGTACCCCCTCGGCAAGGGTAGTAGCCAATCAGAACCCAGCAAATAAAAAGCCCATTTTCTAAGGTCATATTGTTCACTCATCCCATGAATAATCTTCCAGTTTGCTGGTGTGAAGTTAGAGGTCACAATTGAGTGGACAGGGACACATTTGGCTCTTTAAGTGCCCTGCTCTTGAAGGCACTTCCTGATTAGCATGCACTGCAAGCAAGCAAGCACACTGAAATGTCAGACACTTGCTTACAGTCAGATGAGAAGAAAATGAAACAGCTAGTGGGTAATCTCACAAGTGCTGCTTGACCCACTATAAAACCGAATTTGCAATGGTGAAAACAGGAGGACTGAATCTGGACCTAGAAAACCAAATCCTTCAGTCAAAAACTGAGTAGGTGGTAACCTTAACCTGAGCTCACAATGCACTGCTTGTGGCATCACAGTTACTCCCATGGCAACAGATTGTGTTAGCACAACACACGATTATGACTTGAAGTAGGGAGCAAGCCACGGTAGCTGAACTCTAACAGATAAAGATTATGTATTTGTGCAAGTTTCCCCTGCAATAAAAGATAGTGGGGGGAGATCTACAGAATATATCTGGTACACAAGCTGAACTGTACCCAGCTACCACGGTTTTAAAGTTTTCCTTGAGGCAACAGCAGCTATTTATTTATTTATTTATGTATTTACAGTATATCTCGGATTAGTACCTTTGAGCTGAAAGCTCTTTACACAGGTTCCACGTCACAGGAATTATATACAAGGGCAAACAATACAGTAGGGTATACAATATTATAATCAACAATTACTATTATTGATGGGACACAGCATGGTTTTACAAAAGGTCAATCATGCCAGACTAACCTATTGAAGCTTGATGGGAAAGTTAGCAAAGCACTTGACGAAGGTAGATCTGTTGATGTTGTATTCTGGGAATTTGCCAAGGTTTTTGATAAAGTCCCTCATGACCAGCTGATTGAAACCCTCTTCAAGCTAGGGGTACAGCTGAAACTGGTGCACTGGATTAGAGATTGGCTGAATGAGAGGAGACAAAGGGTATGTGTTTTGGGGGAACTCTCAAATTGGACAGGGGTTGCTGGTGGGGTTCTGCAGGGATCCGTATTGGGGCCATGTTTATTTAAGTTGTATATCTCAACTATGAAACCAAAAATGGAAATCTGGCTCTCCAAATTTGCAGACGACACATGTTTAGGTTCTCAGTAAATAGCCAACCCGAGGCCTTGAAAATTCAGGAAGCACTGAGTGATCTGGAGGCCTGGGCACGGGAGAACAGGGCTACATTTAATATAGATAAGTGTACAGTAATGCACCTGGGTAAGAACAATTTAGAGGTAGGGTACACACTGGCGGGGCAGGTGCTTAGAGTGGTGCATGAAGAGCAAGATTTAGAAATTAGGGTCAGTAATAACCTTAAATTCAACTCGCATTGTAATCAGGTGGTTAAAAAGATGGGTGGTATCTGGAGTTGCATTCACAGGCACATCAAGAGTAGAAGTAAAGAGGTTCTGCTCCCTCTTTATACCTCCTTGGTACAGCCACATACTAGTGTAATAGCAGTTCTGGGCCCTGGGAACAAGGCGATATAAATGCCTTGAGAGGATACAGAGAAAGGGCAACAAGTAAAATAAAGAAGTACAGGGCATGAAATACTGGAGTATCGTAGGCTAAGAGGTGACATGTGCCTTGTATACTGGAGCTCCAGATTGTCAACTGTGGAATTACTGGGCCTTGATCTTAGAGATCAGATTTGTAATATCATGAGCTCACCCCTACAGCTAAACTGTAATAGATTTAATACATGGGTAAGAAAGCATTGGTTCTCAGTAGGGGTGGTTATAATATGGAATGAATTGCCTATTGAAATAGTAGGTAGCAAAACAATGCTAGCTTTCAAACACTCCCTTGACTGTTACCTACTTGGTAAAAATATAAAGGGGTATTAGCTGATGATAAGGCGAGCCAAATGGACTTCGGTCTTTATAGTGCTCAGGTTTACCTATGATGAATTACATATAGAACATTTAAGTGCTGCCATGCTCAAGCTGTTGGCGTCATTAGAGACAGTTAATAATATAAGTTCACAATTAATAACTGTTTACAGTAGTTCATTTAACATCAGCAGATCCAGATAATGAGAGGGTGGAGAGGAGAGCAGATTTAAACTGGGAAAGGGTGCAGTCCACTTTTAATGAGGGAGGCAGGCCGTTCCAGAGTTTAGCAAATCTGTAGGAAAAGCGGTTTGGGGCCTAGTGAGAGTTTTCCTTCAGGGAGAAGCAGGGTATGTTGTACTACTCTTGTAGTGGTGTACATTTGATCTGCAAAGTCAAATATGGCTTGAAGGCCTGGGGACAGAGCCAAAAAGTGCTTTTGGTCCAGTGATTGAGGTACTGAGGCATAGCTGGGATTCAAGATTAAGCTAGTTTAGGCTATTGTAAAGTACACAGGTATGCGTGTCATGTTTTATGCTGAGGGCAAAATGTCAGGCTCTGTTAAGGATTCCCCGAACTCTGGATAACTCCCCATCACTTGTAGAGCCACAGACAGCTATCCTGTAGTTAGTAAGACTGATGACGTAAGACCTGACAAGCAGCTTTTTGATTTCAGGGAGGACATAACATATAACCTGAAAAAACTCTCTAGAAACACACAGGCTGAATGCAGTTTAAAGGACAAACAATGCATTACATCTAAGACAGTTTGTAAAGCTAACTGAAGGTAAATGTGGTGTTTTACATCTTGCTGCTATTTGTTTTGCTGAATTTTAAGTAAGCAGGCAGGCATACTGTGGAGTCTAAAGGGTGCTGACACATCATGTTCTCATATGCTAATGAAACTCTCAGGCACAATGAGATTTCAACAACCAGAAAATGGAGACCCCCAGGCTAGTTACAGGGGCTGGTGTGAACAGTGAAAACAAACTAAAGCAAACACATATATCCACAACAGTTACATGACAAGATTTGTGAGTTGACAAGGAAACAAATAACATTTACAGGATATGAGGGTGTACTACTCCTTTAATTACCAATTCTACTTCAGGGGCTGGAACTAAAGGGCTGGAAGGTACAATACTCATCTCTGCTATAACTAACATAATTTTATGACATCATAAGTGTTTCTACAGCAAACTGTGAATCACAATCTGAGGATCGTGATGCTAGATCAAGCCAAGCAGCCAAAACAAATGAGGTTTAGAAGACGGTGATTCATTTCCATGTTTTAACTTTATAGTTTTGCCCCCATTTCTCTTCAGTTGTCAGTTCCTCCATCAACCTGCCCAAGCCCTTCTGCTCACTGAAGGAGTCCTCCAGTGGTTGAACCTGCCACCAGCCTCTGCTCAACATGCTCTCTGGAATCCCGACTGTAAACTACAGTTTGTCCCATGTGGGTAGGGCCCTCCAAATCCCCAACTTGAAGAAGGATGATCTTCTTTTGACTGACAAGGTCTGGGAGGAGAAGCCAGTGAGTTTTGGAGGATTTTGTAGGACCTTACTGTGGCATGGAGCAGTTTCATCTGTCTGGGGGATTTTTGTTTTCCTGATTGAGCCCTTCCTTTTCCCTCCCCAGTGCATAGTCCTGAGGTGGAACTCAGCAGAATGCCTAGTAGGGTGAACAGGTGAATGTTAATGTCAGATCACTGCAGATGGACCACTCATTCCTTCCCACATAACATGCTCTCCTCCTGGGCTATTAGGGGGCAGCTGTGCAGCAGAAGGAGGTACCCTTCCTCCCCAAGGCAGGAGGCACCCAAGACAAACACCAGAAACCCACCTTGCTAGTTGGTACCACAGCTACTGGACTTAGGGTGCAAACTCAGGTTATCTAGATGCAGATACCAGGTAGTAGCACTGCCACTGTGCTAGCCAGCCAGCATTCCACGTCCATGTTATACAGAAAAAAACAGAAGGTTAATACACAAATCATATGCAATATTGGTTTAAATGTGTCTGAAGATCACATTTTTTCAAACTTCCCCCTGAAACATCAGGGACTCTTCAGGTCCTGTAGAACATGAGCAGTTCCAGCTACACAGTTAAATGTTAAAAAAAGAATGCAATTCTCTGCTCTCAAATAAGTGTTCTTAAAGCAGCAGTACAATGTAAAAAAATCTGCACTTTTTGGACAGTTTATTCCCTGTGTTCTGGTGAGCATTTACCGTAATCTTTCTTGCTGGCATTGTACTATCACCCTGTAATTTGCTCCATTTTCCTTTGTTTTGTTTACATTTCTGCTACCTGCCATGTTGAACACAGCAGTAAAAGATTAGCAGCAGCCATATTTTCTGTAGAGGAACAAAACTGGAAACTGATCACTTCCTGATTAGGTAGTACTGCTGCTTTAAGATGGCCAAGGAACACTGATAGCAAGTGATGAGCAAGGTCCACCACAGATGTGACATTCTTCTGTTTTTCCTTCTAGGTCTTTCAGCCTACTCATGTTCTCTATTTTTTTGTGTGCATGTGTGTTGTACAGTACCCAACACCTCCTTTGGCTGTCACCAGCACCATTGCCCCACCTATCAAGACCTTCCACAAGGGTTTCTGGAGCTGTAGACAACCAGGGCACATTGTTGCATTGACACCCGGCTTGTCCTTCAGGGCAGGGTTGTCTTTTGCTCCTTGACTACGTCACCACACAATCCAGTTCACCCATGGTGAAGGTGAAAGTCAGATGCTGTTCCAGGGTCTATGGCAGAGCCCTGGCAATGAGGGCAGAATGAGAGTTCATTTGTTGCCACTTTCCCCACTTCTTTCCCCCTAGTGCTGCTAGTGTAATGATGCCCAGGAACATCTGGCTTCCACACGCAGCATGCATGTGTCTGCAGCACAATCCCCTCAAGTGAGGCTAAAGTGCGCCATCATCTAGCCTTTCCACCGTCCCAATTTCCCACCTCCTAGCGGAGGAGGAGAACAGCTGTCCTAGGGCCATGCAGTCCTCCTCCACTGGTCGGCCTGATGATTACCTAGACTAATTCCCAAACTCAGGTTATCACCACTGCAAACAGCAGTGCTATTGCTCTGCCAGCAAGCTGGAACATCTTTCTTTTCTTAACAGCAGTTATTGATTGCAACAGTTCATGTAGGCTTGGCCTTTAAAACTGATACACAATCCATGCAGAAATTCTGCAGGCCTGATTTTCAAAACATGATCATGCATCAGTAAACTGGGTGCACACACTGCAGTCAGTACTCTCAAAACATGATGTGCACTGGCTGGGGGCTGCACATATAATGGGGATCATCTCCCTAATCCAGCAGCTGACTAGGCATCCCCCCTAAAGTCTGCGAGTGCTGCCTCTGCTGTGATGCCTCAACTCAGACCCAGTGTAGGAGTTGGGCTTAGGGCACAAACCTCGGTCTCCCATATGGTGGGGCAGTACACTACAGCCAGTGCCACCAAGCTGGTCATTGTGTTCTATAGTTTTAAGTGATTAGTATCACAGTGGGCCCAGAAAGGTGAGAAAGGCCCTAGTGGACACTGGAATGGATGTGGTCAGCACCAAATTGGGCTGAAGAGCTGAGAAACACCTCTCTGGAGGCGAGGATGGATGTGGTCACTACCAGAGTGGGTTCAGAGCAATTAAAGGGCCTTACTCAGAGGTTACAAAGAAACAGGAGGCCCAGAGTGGAGTGGGCATGGGAAGATCCATTGATAAGCTAAAAAGAAATTACAATGGGTCCAGTGAGAGTTGGAGTAAGAAAAAGAAAGAAAGAGAGAGAGAGAGAGAGAGAGAGAGAGAGAGAGAGAGGTGTGTGTGTGTGTGTGTATATAAAAAAGACATGCATTATGGAAAGTTTTTTTTGTTTTGTTTTACAAGCATAGAAGAGGCAAGATGATGACTTATTTTTCTATCAGATCGTGCCCTTTCTTTCCTGTACATTTTTACTTTAGAATACTGGTGCTCGAATGGTATCTGCTAAAGTTGGATACCACTCGTTTTGTTGGATTTTGGATGCCATTGGATATTGATGGCACCCAACCATGGATCCAAACACCTCAGAGCCCATGTATGAATCTGATCAAAAGCACAGGATGCAGTTGGACCTGATGGTCGGATATCAACTATCCAAGGGTTGGATCCAAAAATCAGACCATCAGATCCAAATATCCTACACTGGATTCCCAATATCTGACTGGGGATCCGAATTCCTAGCTTGGTTGGATAGAGGTCACATAGCGTGACTATCTACTGAAGGACACTTGGATTACACAGAGCACTATACTATTGGAGCCCCCCTACTTTATAACTAAAATTAAACTCTAAAGCAGACTTCATGTATTTCTGCTGCGTTTTACAGGATCCTTTGAACTGTATGAGCTGACTGAGCATGGCAACTAAAGTCTTGGCTTAACCGTCAATGCTACAGTCAAGACCAAGCCTGGGACAATCTTGTTTAAACTTTCCAGCTGAAGAACAGAGTTCTGATAGTAAGCCTGGCAACTAAAGTCTTGGTTTGACCATCAGTGCTACAGTCAAGACCAAGCCTGGGACAATTTTGTTTAAACTTTCCAGCTGAGGAACAGAGTTCTAATAGTAAGCCAAGTCCCCACAGATATTTTATTAAATACGCAGAACAGTGCTTGTGTTAGCACCCTGGTCTCTGGTTTGTTGAATTGTGGTTTAAATCCTGGCATATACTGTATATGCTGCACTTACATTTGAGCGTATCTTGGAACTATGGCATTAGATTGTCACAACAGCTGTCCATCAAAGGCTGGTAGGTTTTCTTGGCCTGACCAAGATTTAAGGTACACTCATCAAATGCAAACATATAATACAGTACTAATAACATATATATATATTTTTATTTGAATTTTGGTAACTGGGTGTGCCCACTGAGACAAGGTCCCTTTTTCAGGGGGGCCCAGGGGAGGGGTAACAAGGGGAGCAAAAGGAACTGTACGTAGACACGTAACAAGAACAAGTAAAAGGGGAGTGTGTGCAGACACTTCTTCAGTGTTAGCATATAAAGCAATTCATTAAAAAGTGCAAATAAACAGTGGATAACAGACAATTAAAGTACAAACAAAATATTAAATCAAACATCAAGTTCATACTGGTGGGGGAGTTTCAGTCTCTTCCTAAAGTATGGTAGCTTAGAACTCAGCCTAGAGCATAACAGAAGAGAATATGAGCTGGAGGGGGTGGGGAAGATGGTGGGGAGAGTAGGGGTGAGGGAGAAAGGGAGAAAAGTGGGGAGGCAGTAGAGGCATCACAAATTAGTGACAGCTGCAAGTAGGAGAAGGAAAGAAGATTTCCTTGTAGCATCAAAGTGAGGAAGAGAATAATAATACAATTTATTTATAAAGCGCAATTCAACAAATATTAAAGCGCTGTACAGGAATTACAACACAAATAAACAATAAAATACCTAAAAAAAAAAAAATACAGTATTGCAACTTCAACAATCCCCAAAGGCGCGGCTAAATAAATACATTTTTAAAGCCGTCTTAAAGCTCTCCACAGTCAGAAACTCTCTAATCCAGCGAGATAGAAAATTCCACAGGGTCAGGGCTGCATACATAAATGCTCTCGCACCAGAAGTTTTCAGTCCGACCCTCGGAACCTCTAGCAATACCTCATTGGCTGAACGGAGGGGTAAGATGGTGCAGTAAGGAACCAGGAGCTCTTGCAGAAGCCAGGACCCAGTCCGGGTGTGCAGGGCCTTATAGGTCAGTAAACCGTCCTTGAAGGCGATTCACCACTGAACAGACAGCCAGTGCAGTTTGCAGCACAGGGGTGATATGACTAGTCCAGGAAACCCCAACCAGTAACCTGGCCACAGCATTCTGCACCAGCTGCAAGTGGCGGATATCAACCCCCAGAAGCCCTAGGTATAGGGAGTTGCAGTAGTCAAGGCAGGAGGTCACAAAGACATTGATCAGCGTTGGAAGATCACGAGACGGAACAAGGTGCTTAATCCGGGCGATATTCCTCAGACAGAAGAAAGAGGATTTGACTACAACCAACACCTGTGAACAAAGTGTCAGCCCTTCATAAAATATGATGCCCAGATTCTGCACCTGAACAGAGGACACAAGCTGGCTACCCGAGCCAAAGCCCAGAGTCGCAGCCGTGCTTCGTCCTCTCTATCCCGTGACCTGGATCCACCACCACCACCTCAGTCTTATCAGGGTTCAACCTTAGCCTGCTGGCCCACATCCAGTCCTGGAGCTCTGCAAGGCAGCTATTAAAGACAGACTGTACTATCCTGGTCACGGGCAAAGAGAGGTAGAGCTGGGTATAATCTGCATAACAGGGAAACTGCAGCCCATACCATCTTACAATATCTCCCAACGGCAGCAAATACACCATGAACAACATAGGGGACAGCACTGAGCCCTGTGGAACCCCACATGTCAGTGAGAATGAAGCCAAGGAATAAGTCCCGACACCACTCTCTGAGTTCTGCCAGTGTGGAAAGATCTAAACCAGCTGAGGACTGTACCTGACAGGCCACAGATGTCTCTCAAGCAGCCCCCCATGGTCCATGGTGTCAAAGGCTGAAGAGAGATCTAGAAAGATCAAGATTGAATGACACTTTTGATCTCTAGCAATCAGGAGATCATTGAGCACCCAAACCAGAGCAGTCTCTGTACTGTGCCTTTTCTGAAAACCGGACTGGAGGGAATCAGATGTCATGGATGGTCAATTGATAATCCAACTGAAAAGCAACTACTTTCTCTATCAACTTCCCAATAAAGGGATGGTTAGAGACTGGTCTGTAGTTGGCAGGGCAGTTTGGGTCAAGAGAAGATTTTTTAAGGAGCGGTGTAACTACTGCCTCCTTTAGGGAGTTCGGAAACTCACCTAACTCTAAAGAGCACCAAACTATCCCTGCCAGGACTGGGCTGATGGCATCTGCACTCCCCAAAATGAGGTGTGTAGGGCCCGGGTCAAGACTACAGCAAGTAGGGTGCATACTTTGGACAATCCACACAACATCATAGATTGCTGGCTGGTCAAAGTGATCCCAGGAAGTTAGCATGGTGGAGTCTCATTCGTTATCGGAATTAATCAGATAAATCACTCCACCAACTAGGAATGGCCATGCACCATCACCCACAGAATCGAGAAAGAGCTATCAATCTGTCAATTCTTTCCGTGTCTGGGCCGGGTGAGGTTTCCTGTGTTGAGTCAAATTAACCCTTCTGTCAATTCCTTTAAGTTTCAGCTCTGCAACCACACTCCCCCTGGAACCCAAAGACTTTGGTTTCCTGGAAACACCCAGGCGGGTCATGGGAATAACGCCGCCAGATCACTAGTTAGCATCGTTTATGGTCGGAACTACGACGGTATCTGATCATCTTTGAACCTCCTGCTTTCATTCTTGATTAATGAAAACAATCTTGGCAAATGCTTTCACTTTTGTTCGTCTTACGCCGGTCCAAGAATTTCACCTCTAGCGGCACAATACAAAAGCCCCCGGCCGTCCCTCTTAATCATAGCCCCAGTTCTGAAAACCAACAAAATAGAACAGAGTCCTATTCCATTATTCCTAGCAGAAGCATTCAAGCGACTGGCCTGCTTTGAACACTAATTTTTTTCAAAGTAAAGGAGAAGTGCAGGAGAGTAATTTGTGTAGGAGTTTGTTCCATTTTGAGGTGCAGCAACATGGAAGGATCTGTTGCCTATGGCTAATCGGGGTTTGGGGATATTTAATATGGAGAGATGAGAGGATCCAAGTGTCCTACAGAAGGATTTCAGTGAGAGGAGATTGGAGAGGATGGGAGGAGAGGAGGAGGTAGATCAGTCAAACACAAAAGTAAAACAAGTGCTGGCCAGCGTGAGGAGGTAGGCATCATCCACCACTGTCTGAACAAATCAGCTCTATGACTCAACTAGCCTAGGGCAGGAGTATCCAGGATTTTTGAGAAGGGGGCATTTTCCTCAGTGGAAGGTAAAGGGGGTCCACTGCAAAACTCAGATGAGACTGAAAACACTGCTCTTTGGATTTGTGGGCACTACTGTGTTAAATAACTGGATCTGCTAGAGGCTGAGGACCTGAATCAACTCCCAAACTTACTTCCCTCAGTCAACAACATTTGGCATTCCTGCCATTTTACCATGCCAGCTTGGCATTCCATTTTCACAGACACAAGAACAGTACAATGTAACATGCTCCAATAATTACCATGGTAATTCAGTAGTTAAATGCTAACAAAACCTTATAATAATTGTACTCATTTAACATTGTTAGACTTCAAAATAACTGGGCAACTGGATAGAAAAACATTACCATCCAGCTAAAGAATGCTCCCAAACTACTGTTCTTAAGGACTTTATTTTTAGATAGTGCTGAAGACACTTACTTCAAGTTTTTAAACTTTGAACCAACTGGGTTTCTGGTCAGGGGACATGCGTGCAAAATTGTTCCACGAACCAGGATCTGCAAAGAAGGCATCAAGAGGTTGCTGAACTCCAGTCACAGAGCTTGACTTCAGTAGTTTACTACCACACTGGACAAAATAAAATATACCTTTTGTTTTGTCTGACATTTGAGCTCTCAGAAAGGGGGTTATTTATTTATTTGAACAGCAGTTTGGAAAACCTTTGAGCCAGAGGCTCATTTACAAAGGTACCTTGTCACAGGAAGACATAACACAGTACAACAGTAAATTACTACAGTAATAAGTACAAAAGGGGAAAATACAGCAAGTTGGTACAAGCAGGAGTGATGCATACAATAACAGGATTTAGGCAATCAATAAGCAGCTTAAAAGGTAGTTTTGTCATAATGATTGAGTAAGGCTAATACTAGTGCCAATTACAGCTTCGGGTATTAAGTAGGTGATTCCGTAAGGACGTTTTGAAGCAGGATATCGATGGGGCCTCAGAGATGGAAGGGGGCAGTGTATTGAACCAGGAGGGGGCCCTGTAGCTGTGGGCTCTTTGACCGTGTGAGGTCCTAGCCCTGGGAATGGATAGTGAGGATTTCCAGAGGTACGAGTTTGAACTAGTGGTATAGAGCGGTGGATAGTAGGGTCAGTCTGCGGGGATAGCCCAAGGAGGTTTTTTAGTAAGGATACAGGTCTGATATTTGAGGTGTCATCCAGGTCAAGCAGGGCTTTAGAGTATAGCTGACAGGTGTGTGTGTTAACCTAAGCGCCGTGTAATTGCCTGCAGGCCTTGTTTAGAATAGTGCAAATTTTATGGAGTGCAGTCTGATCAGTGGCACCATACACTGGCAGCCCATAGTCCACTAGTGACAGGATGGATGAGGTGACTGCAAGTCGAGAGCCTCAGGGGAGGCAGTTTTAAACGGTGTAAGATGCCTAGTCGGATATTTGCAGCTGTGGCAAGGGCAGATATGTGTCCATGGAAGGAGAGAGTGGGGTCAAAATGGACCCCCAGGTATTTATAGGAGCAAACTTGCTCGAGTGGGAACACAGACCCAGAGTGAATGAGAAGTTTGAAGTTGCAGGACTTGTTTTGAGGGTGAGCAAAGATCATGGTTTTGGTTTTTTAAGATTTATCACCAGTCTGTGTTCCTTGAACCAACCCTCAGTTTCATTGAAAGACCTCTGCAGGAGTCCTGGAGGGCAATAGGGTTACGATCTGTAGTAAAGATGACAGCATCATCAGTCTACAGTAATATGTTACCAGAGCAGGAGCCTGGAAGGGTGTTAAGGTAAAGGGAGAAGAGTAGGGGCCCAGAATGGAGCCCTGGAGAACACCAGAATGGATAGGACAGATGTCTGAGTGAGTCCCATTAATTTTTACAAGCTGTGAGCGGGCAGACAAATAGCTGGCGCACCAGGAGACAGGCCCAGTTGCTAAACCGGAGAGACTAACGGCATTCAGAAGGAGGGGGTGGGAGACAGTGTCGAAAGCTTTAGAGAGGTCTATGAACACAGCACCAGCCAGAGAGCCCATGTCTAAGGAGGAGTGGAGAAAATTGGAAAACTCTAGGAGGGCAGTACTGGTACTATGGCCAGCACGGAAACCGTGCTGTTCAGGACAGAGGGCATTGTAGTTGGTGAGGTAGTCAGTGATTTGAGAAGCCACCACCTTTTCCAAGGCTTTGGAGAGAGGAGAGAGACTGGAGATAGGCTGGTAGTTTCCAGCCACAGACCTGTCACTGCCTTTAAGAATGGGAGTGACTGTGGCGATTTTCCAGACAGATGGAAATTGCCCCAGGCAGAGGGATCGATTGATGAGGCAGGTGATCGGGGTAAGGACCAGGTCTAAAACCAGTTGAAGATACATGGGTCCAGGTGTCACTGCCCATACTATTACTCCTGAGGGGCACTGACTAGGTGGTCTGGTGCCTGGGCAGAGACACAGGAGGTGAGAATACAGGCGCGCAATGCTTATGGCAGGCGACGGGGTGGAGGGTTGAAAAATCAGTAGGGAGGATAGGGCTAAGATCCGTGAAGGAGGCATTGAGGTAGTTGGCTATAAGGGCTGGGTCTGAGGAGATAGTGTCATTGATGTTGATCTGGGAGGGTGGGGAGTGTGTGCTCCCATTTAACTGTTGATGTTATCCCAGAAGATTCTGGGATTCCCCAAGAGGCAGTAAGCAAGGACTGATAATGATCAGCCTTGGCCTTTCTGATGGCCCAGGAGCACTTGTTTCTGGTGGCAGCATACATCTGCCTATCACAGGACCGCCTGTTTCAATGGCATGGTGCCATAGAGTTATCCTATGTTTGAGTTGTTGGATCAAGGCTGGGGTTACCCAGGGAGCATTCTGCACTTTGGTACGGTGGGTTGTCAGTGGGGCAAAGATATCACAGGCTTTATTAAATGTCTGGATAAAGAAGGATAGGGCCGTGTCAATGTCAGGTGCAAACTGTATAGGAGGCCAGTCAATTTGGGACAGAAGTTCCTTGAGTTTCTTCAATCCACCAGGTTTCAGGCGTCGCCGATGTATGGACTGAGCTAAGGGTTTGGAGACTGTGGATGACCAGTGAAACAGAATGGGGGAGTGATCGCTGAGTGAATCAGGGAGGACTTGGACATTGAGGATCCGATTAGGGCGGTTGGAGAGTACCACATCGAGTAAGGTACTAGTGCCTCTTTTAGAGTTAGTCCTAGTAGGGTGGGTAACAAGTTGCGTCAGGTCTACTGCAGCAAAGAAGTCATGGGCAGAGGAGGAAGAAGGGTTGAGCCAATTGATGTATAAGTAACCCACTAGTATTTGGTCCGAGGAGGGGGGTAGTGAGGAAAGGTACTCCATAAGTGAGGCAATAGCCTGCATTTGGTCCCTAGGGGGTATGTATGCAGTAGTCAGATAGAGTGGGCCCTTTAATGGGTCAGGGGTCAGTTTCAGTGTAAGCGCCTGGGCCCTGGAGTCAAGGACAGGTGCAGGTAGGGCAAGTCCAGTGACAGATTCTTTGATGTAAATAGCACAGCCACCACCCAGTCTCCCAGCCCGGTCAGTCTGGAAGAGGGAGAAACCGGGAAGGGAGACTGAGGAGTCTGGGGTGGATTGCGTCAGCCAGGTCTCAACCAGTGCGATGACATCTGGGTTAATAGATGTGACCAGGCATTGTAGGGAGTCAAGTTTTTTCAGGAGGCTACAGATATTCATAGAGACTACATTTAAACCAGGGGGGCCAATGGAAGAGCTCTTGAGAACTGGGCCAGGGTTGGGGTGAATGTTCCCTGATAGGAGGAGTAGCATAACTAACACCCTGGCAGGTGGTGGCGAAATGATTCTATGACCGACCTGGGGGGGGAGTTTTAGGGTGCAGGAGGTGGGCAGGGTAGTACAGGATGGGAAAGCAAGAATGAGAAGACTCCCGTGAGTGTTAGAGGAGGGAGCGTGGGGGAAGCTGGAGGGTAAGCAGGGAGGGCCGAGATACCCAGTGGTCCCAAGGAGCGTGAGAGCAGGCTCGAGAGCACAGTGGGGTGGGGTGCCAGAGCACAGAGGGGAGCAATGTACGAGGCATGTGGGCAATTGCACTGAGATGGATGGGTAAGATAGTGGCAGCAGGTACAAGCAGAGCATGAGGCAGGACCAGTGAGTGTGGTGAGCATAGTCCTGGAGAGTTAGTCCTGGAGAGCTATGGAGTAAATGGTGAAGTGGAGGAAAGAAGTGGAGAGTAAGGGCTACTTTGGTGCAGCGGTAGCGACACTGCCTCGGGATAGAGGGTACCAGGTTCAGTACTAACCCAGGGTATTGGGAAAGAAACCTGGATGGGATCCAAAGAATTCAGAGGCAGCGTGCCAGGTAGTCAGAGGTTGGCCTGAAAAGGGTGCTCGATGGCGACTCCTGGTGGATAGTGGTAGTGGGAGGAGTTGGAGTAGGGCCCAGGGGCAGTGGAGCTATCAAGCAGGAGGTTATAGAGAGAGCACTGAGTTCCTCTAGTGGCCAGCAGTTATAACCTGCAAATGGGAAAGTGGGAGATAGGTTTTTGGCAACAGGAAGTGCTGTCATAGGGGTGGATCCATAAATTGTCGCCACCCTGGCACTGCTGTGCACTTGTATCCATATTTGTACTTCGGGCAGCAACATTCATGATTATTTGGATTTGAATAGTTCCTCATAGAGATCAGGGACCTGTAAACACTTCTTTCCCTTTCCCTATTATATTAAACACCATAACCAACAGTAGAGGCCCCAGCCCACACTTACCTTATTTTTATGTCCCTGGCTGCTTCCTGTGCCTTTGTGATTCTGTTCTCTTTGGTCATTTCTGCATGGAGGACAGCAATGGGGCTTGGTTTGGTATTTTCAGAAACAAATTTGCCCTTACTCTGCGGGCACATAGTGTGCTTCACCACCTATCATCTCTGCCCACAGTAAGGTGTGGGGTAGAAGTCTTGCTCAGGCAGGTGGCATAACCAAATCTCTCAGGAAGCTAGCCAGGGAGGTGGTGCTAGAGTAAGTCTTCGGCAGGGCTTACTTAAGGTCATCCAATCACAAGGATGGCTCCTACAGACTAATGGATGAATCACTCACTGTGAAACAAGCCTCCCCAACAACGCATTTTACAATAAGGGTTTAGCAATAAAGGACCAGACCGATACCATGGGGGCAGGGGGGAGTGCTGGAATGTGCCAAATCCAAATGTCTGCTGAATAGCAGAGGTATTCAAGATCAGTCTGAAGCATAATTACCCCCCGCATACAGCATATTCAGCATCTGACTCAGTGCACACAAAATTGCATACTGCACTATGATAAAAGTATAGTGGTTTTTATTCAACAACTTTAACATATTGCTTTTTGAATGTGCGTAATGACAAGACTGTAACTGTAGGTGCAAGATATCTAGCCTGCTTACCTGATACTGACTAGTCAAAATCAAGCTAGTCAACAACAGGTCACTTCCCTCAAAGTTATGTCAAGTCACTCAAAGTAGGCAACACCAAAGGCTGATTTAGATGAAATTTCTGACACCACCACAAGTTAGTATGTGTGCCGAGGACAACCGCTGTCCTTTTGAAATACTGTGAATGGAGGATTAGTCAGCAGGGCCTGCTGCTCTGAAACTCTACCAGCTGATGCAACAGCCACAAGGAAGATTGTTATTCACATACCTCTGCTCATATTTTAATTTGTGTAAAAAAACTGGTGACTGGGAAAGGCATGCTGAGCCAAGGCTCATCTCTAAGTGTGACCTGGGGGTTGGGAGCAAGGGATGCACAATATATACCAGCGCCACTGTTTTGCAGCTACAATAAAGTGCACTCAGAGATATGGTTAATACAGGAGTAACTGCAGTAATAAGGGCAAAATAAGCAAACAAGGCATAAACAACAAATGAGCGTTTCAGCAACACTTCCACTGAGGTCTGAGGCAATTGAGTGCAGGCTCAAATGGTGGGTGAGCGAGCTTACTAAGCACCGAATGTTGGTCTCAGTCACTTTTTTGTTATTGGAGGCCTTGAATGAAGAACTCCCCTATGAACTTGCCTACAAACAGGTCTGTAGCTGTGCAGGAACTGCAGAAACATGATGTAATCTCCAGTGACAATTACTCCAATATGATTACTGGTCACATAATTGAATACACTGTTTTCAAGCTCTTTTAGACTCTATAATATGTAATACACAAGTAATAATGCACATACATGTATTTAATGCCAGCAAAGGTGGTGTTCCTAGATCTGCAACAGAGCGGATACTCCAGAAGGGGTGCAGAAAATGAAGAGGGACATGGAGAAGCTTGAAAGATGGTCGAGATGTGGCAACTGAGGTTCAATGCAAAAAGTGCAAGATAATGCACCTGGGTGGGGGAACCTGGGAGGGCTATAGAATTGGGGGGTGCTGACTGTTACCAAAGAAGAAAGGGACCTAGGGGTTATCATATCTGATGACCTTAAGGTATCAAAGCAGTGTGCAAAGGCTGCAGGGAGGGCCAGTGGCATGCTGGGGTGCATAGGCAGAGGCATTACTAGCAGGAGACAGGTGGTGTTGATGCCATTATATAAAACACTGGTAAGGCCTCACCTGGAGTACTGCATGCAGTACTGGAGACCACACATGCATAAGGACATAGACAGGGTGGAGGCTATTCAGAGAAGGGCGACAAAGATGGTGCATAGCTTGCATCACAAAACATATGAGGAGAGACTAAGAGTCCTCAATATGTACTCACTGGAGGAGAGGAGAGAAAGTGGGGAAAATGATGGAAACTTTCAAGTATCTCAAGGGCATATACAATGTGCAGGTGGGGAATCTCTTCCAATGTAGAAAATATATCAGAACGAGGGACACAATATGAAATTGGAGGGGGGTAGATTAAGAGGTAACATGAGGAAGTTTTCTACACAGAGAGGGTGGTGGATGCTTGGAACAGTCTGCCACAAGAGGTGGTGGGGGCAAGCACAGTGGAGGGGTTTAAACATGCTTGGGAAAGGCACAAGGGAACACTGGGTGGGGAGGGATGGTTGATAAGCCATTGATCACTTAGGGTCAGTGACTGCATACAAGTTTAGGGCTTATGGGCAGACTAGATGGGCCTAGCGGTCCTTATCGGCTGACAATTTCTATGTAACTATGTGCTGGGCACAAGCAAACCAAGTGTCCGCTTGGGGAGCCAGCACAGAAGGAGCCCACGGAAGTAGAACGTTTATGCAGACATCACTTGAAATATTAAAAAGTGTTTTGATAAAAAACAATATTGTTGTTGTCACCCATGTGCTCAGAGAATTTTTACAATTTTTGGGATGTGGTGCTCAAAGAATTTGTACGTTTTTTTGGATTTGGGGGAAGCAGTGGGAGCAGCAAGGGAGCACCAGAAGTATTTCTGCTTTTAGGCACCATTCGGTCTAAAACCAATCCTGCCTTTCAAATTGTATTTTGAGTTATAAAATCATCTCCAGCTATGTTGTACACATGAAACAGCCATCACTGTATACCACTGATATCTCAACAAAACCACTGCCAGTCTACAGTATCTCTTCCAATAAAGAAGGAATAAATGAAAGTGACGTACTTGCCATAACTGTTGATCTTCCTGAATATCTTCTCCCATAGACCACCACTAATGAGTCTGTACCAGAGGTGCTATAATCCCATAGGAGCTAGAACTTTTCTGGAGGGCTGGTGGCATGAGTAGGCCCCACGTGCACATCACCACACGTCTGCTGCACCAGTCCCAAACTGCCTCAGTACCTTTTTTTTGTTTTTTGTTAATGAGAGGGTGAGCAGCATGAACCTGATGAGTAACCTTTGCACTTAACCTAAGGGCATAAGACAGTCCTGGTGGCCTGTGTAAGAAGAGCCACTAAACCCAGTAACATAGTATCCTCAAAACAAACCAAGTGAAAGGGGTGAAGACCAACACAACAATACTGGGTGAGTCAGGGATGGCAGACCAGTGTGGTAATCTATGGAGAAGATATTCAGGAGGATCAACAGTTATGGTAAGTATGTAACTTTCGTATCTTCCAAGAATCAATCTCCATAGATTCCCATTAATGGGTCAGAGTACCAAACTCGGAGAAAGTCCCTCAGACAGGGAGGTTGGAGCTCAGGGCTCAATCAGGATAGTAATTTATTCAGAATTTTCTTGCCAAAGGTGGCATGCTGCCTGGCATGAACATCCAAGGGCATAGTGCTTTAAATATGCAGGCAGGAGGGAATGGCGAGGGAGACCTGTGCTGGAGGGTCCCCCAGCGCTTTCACCCGCAGCCTAATTCCGAGTCAAGATGCCGGCTTGAGATGCAAGCTCCGCTGGGCCTCCTCGGTGGACACACCTGGACTCAAATTTTGTTCACTGGGACAGAAGAGATGCCCCTGCTGGTGCAGGAGACCCTAAAAACGCTATCTTAAACCCTTTCCTTTGTTCCAACCTTGTGGTGTGCCCTGCCAAGATCTTGAGAGCACCGGGGAATTTTTAAAATTGGTGCAGTTTTCCTTCTCAACTGGGACTTCGCTGATTGGCCATTTCCACCACTGACCTCACGAGCCCTCCTGCCTTAAGGAGAGCGTCGAACACCAAGGACATACGCAGATGGAGGGGTAGCGAGGAGACCTGTGCTGGAGGGTCCCAGCTTTCATCCGCAGGCCTAATTCCGAGTCGAGGTGCGGCTGAGGCGCAAGCTCGGCCAGGCCTCCTCAGGGGACACACCTTGGCTCAATTTTCCACCCTCCCACCCACCCGTTCCTGCTCCCATTAAATCCTCGCTTGCCCACCACCGGCCTTGCTGTACCCTATCAGCTCGCAGGGGACGGGGCTGTAATGAAACTGCCTTATCACTGCCAAAGTATTGTAATATGATCTGTTGTGCTTCTTTTCCCCTAGCTACAGGAACTTTGACCTAGCCTACCTTGCACTACTCTGTGATACTTGCCACTGTTATCTGACCTGTTAGACTGTCTCCTTTAGCCCCTGCTAATTGCCTAGGTCTGCCTGGTCTTGCTCCTCTCCATGACACTTGTCACTGTCAGACTACCGAGAGAACTGTATTGAATTTTTGCTAACTGCCAAGGTCTTCCTGGCTTTGCTCCTTTCCATGACACTTACCACTGTCAGACTGATGAGATAACTGTATTGTAATTTTATTACTGAGTGCATTGCCCCTTATCTTACACAGGCCACAGCTGTTATACTGCCTTATATTCTCTCCGGACCCGCATCCCCTGCCTTTAGTGGCCCCTCCTCAATACTGTGTGAACTGGTTGGTTTACCCACTACCCTTCACACTTGACCCTAGTTCCTCACTGGTTCATCCTCCTCTTTTCCCCCTCAGGTGCCCCTACTCAACGCATCCCCCTGACGTGGGGATCCCGTGAACAGCTTGGCCCCACCTCAAAAATGGAGTCTCCCAAGGCCCCCAGGGGAAACACACTGCCTCTCCCTCCCTGCCCCGCAATCCCTGCTGTTCTCCTCCTGGGACTGGTGTCCCTTTATATTGCAACTGCCCCTGGCATGGGTGGTGACCTCGAATGGTCTCCCCCCCCTTGAAGTGATAGACTACACCTTCTCTAATCTCCTGGCTGATGCTGTGAGTTCCTGCTATCCCACAAGTAGACTGGTACCAGGACTCACACTGTATCATACCAGGGTCAGGTGACGGCCAGCCCGTAAGCCCCTGACCAGGTGTTCCTCCCCCAGAGGACACCTCCTGTGGTTTTTCCTACTGATCCTAGCCTTGGCTGGAGGCATTGAACCCAACCCTGGCCCCATAACCTGGCCTCTGAAATTCCTCTGGAATGGCAGCTGGGCAAGGGGTTGAAAGTGGCTCATCTTAACATTTGGAGTCTACTTCCCAACCTGGATGAGCTCGTCGCCTGGGTCTCACTCTATAAGCCTGACATCCTTGACATAATGGAGACCTGGCTCAAACCCTCGATTCCTGACTCAGCCTGTGGGCTACAAGGATATGAGCTCCTACAGCTGGACAGGAGTGGGGAAAAGAGGGGTGGAGGCATCCTGATATACTACAGGAGCCACCTTAAAGTACCTCTGGTGAATCACCAACCATCGTTGCTGTCTCCCTGTGAGCTGCTTCACACCGTGCTCCTACCCGGCAACGCAAAGAAATTACATGTGGTGTGCACCTATAACCCCCCTAAGGGAGGGCTCCAGGGCCTCAGCCACCTCCTGGACACTATTGGTCACAGTACTGGCGACAACAAACTCCTAATCCTGGGTGATGTGAACCTAAACTGGGCCGGAGGAAACGTTAAGCAGTTCGAGTTCCTGCTTGCCACCTACACCCTGACACAACTCGTACAGAAGCCTACCCAACGGTCGGCTAACGGATCCTCCAGCTCCCTACTGGACTGGATCCTGTCTAACCGCCCTGACAGGATCTCCTCTGTAGGGACCCTATCAGACTCCATCTCAGACCACTCCCCGGTCTTCTGTGTATGGAAAATCCCCTCCCTAAAGGTTCCTCACAAAATCATCCACATCCGAAACTTCATCAGGTTTGATCCGGATGTGTTCATGGAGGAACTAAGGCTCATGGACTGGTCAGGAGTGTACAGTGCCCCTGATCCCTCCACTGCCGTAATTCTGTTTCTCAACTCATTCGGGGAGCTGCAAGACAGGCATGCCCCTATCATAAGATGGAGGGTCAGGGGGTCAGCCACAAAGTGGCTGCCTTCTTGCCCTTATGCGAGCGAGGGATAAGTGCTGGGCCCACTTCAAATGCTCCCCTGACCAGACCCTGCTACAACAATACAGAAAACTCGGAAATGAGTGTAAAAAAGCCATCAGGGTGGCCAAAAGCAATTTCTGTAAGACTGCTCTTCTCAGTTCAGCTAACGACCCTCAAAAGTTCTTGAGTAATATCAAAACCCTGGTCGGCGGTCACTCCAACTCTGTTACCGACATGATTATTGGAGGAGCTTCCTGCAACAATCCGCACACGATTGCAAATGCTCTCAACTCCCACTTCACTGACCTATCTGCCATCTCCCCACATATCTCTATGGCCAGGGGCAAAAACTTCCCTGTACCCACAGACTGGCAGGGGCCCGACCCTCCCAGACCTCCCTTCCTCCTAAAGGCGGTGTCAGAAAATGAGGTGTTGTCTCTTCTCACTGGCCTCTCCCAGTATGCCAGTCCTGGCCTAGACAACCTGGAGCTCAGGCTTCTCAAACTTGGTGCCCCCTATATTGCCTCCCCGGTGGCCCACATCTTTAACCTGTCCCTTGCCATGGGGGAGATTCCAGATATCTGGAAGGTAGCCAGGGTTGTCCCAGTGCTAAAGCAGGGCAACCCTAAAGTCCCCGACAACTACCGGACGATCGCCATCCTTTCAGCCATCAGCAAGCTCCTTGAAAAGGTTAAACATAGAATTTGACGGCAGATAAGGACCACTTGGCCCACCTAGTCTGCCCATTTTCCTACCTAACAGATAAGCTGCAGATCCTAGTTAACCAACAGCTTACTTCCTCCTACCCCCCACTAGGACTGCCTTATTGTTGTAGGTTAGATTAGGTTGTAGCTTAGGTTGTAACTAAACAACTCTTGGAGTATATCCAAACCCACAAACTGCAGTCTCCCGCCCTGCATGGCTTTTGCAAAGGGCACAGCACAACCACGGCACTGATCTCTGTCTCTTCCAGTATCAGAGCAGCCATAGACCAGGGTAAACTCTCTGGAGCAGTGTTTATTGACTTATCCAAAGCCTTTGACCTTGTTGACCATGACCTGCTTTGCACTCAGATGAGGTCCCTTGGCTTGTCCCCCCCCCAGTCCTGAAATGGGTAACTGACTACCTGCATGGTAGAGTACAGTTAACCAAATTCAATGAAGTCCTCTCTGATCCCCTGCCAGTGACCTCTGGCATCCCCCAGGGCTCTGTACTGGTACCCTTTCTCTTTTCTCTGTTTATTAACAATCTCCCAGATGTAGTTGCCAGATATAGGGTCACCCTGTACGTGGATGACCTGGTCCTCCTGGCCCACTCCCGAGACACAGCCACCCTAAATCTCCACTTATCTGAGGACTTCAAGAATATTCAGGCTTGGCTCACCAAACAGAAGCTGGTTCTCAACCAGAAAAAAAGACGAAGGCCATGCTATTCCGCTCATCAGCCAAAATACATGCCTCTCCAGTCCCTCTGCAAATTGACTGTGCAGACAGTACTTCCCTTCACACTGTGACTTCCATCAAATATGTCGGTGTGACACTTGACCCCCAAATAGACCTAGGGAGTCACAGCCTCAATGTCCTCAAAGGAGTAAACTGTAAGCTGGGGCTGGCCTATAGGGCCAAACACAACCTCACCCCTGCTGCTCACCTGGCTCTCGCCAGGGGAGTGTTACTCCCTTCCCTAAGCTATGGTCTCCACCTATTTGCGCATACCTCAAAAGTCCTTCTCACTAGACAGTACACGACATACAACAACATCTGCCGTTTCGCTCTGACCACCCCCCGCCTCACCCATCACCTCGAACTCTATGATAAACTAGGCTGGCTATCACCGACCAATCATCTAAACTTTGGTATAGGGTGCCATGTGAGCAAAGTGATCAGCACCAGCACACCCCCGGGATTGGTTCAGCTCCTCTTCCCAGCTGACCACTCTTGCTACCACCTAAGGCCTCAGAGCCCAGGGATACTAAATGTACCCTCTACCTGCACCCTTATGGGTGACAAGAACTACCAGCACATGCTGCTAGGCTCTGGAACTCCTTCCCCGAGCAGGTCTGCACCGCCCCTTCCCACAAACGCCTTCGGACCTCCCTGTGGGAGCACCTTAAGCTGGCCTCACATTGTGAATGCCTAAAGCCTCCCTAACTCAAAGCACTGGGCACTGATTCCCTGTGGCACTCTACTCCCGGAACTACAATTAAACTAAATCAAATTGGTTGCCGATTTCCCTGTCCAACTCTCCTTCTGCACCTCTTTATGCTTCAGATAGTCAATGTTGTTCAATGCCAACTCACTATGTATTCTATAATCACCTGTCTTACTCTACCTGCACTGTATATTGCCTGCTGTTTTGTCGACTCAATGTACCTAACCACAAAGTGTATATGTACTTGTTTCAACTAATATGATACGTAGTTGATCACCTAATTTATGCTGTATTAATGTACCCTGTAATACCTGTTTGTACTCTCCCGAGTCGTTCCTGAAAATAGGCATATAACTTGTCTAGTATACTTACCCAATTAACAAAAGCTAAATAAATAAAATATATCAATAAAAAGATTAACCGCAAAAGGTATGCACTGTGCTCCAAAATGCAGCTCTGTAAATTTCTCTAACAGGAAGAGTGCATCTCTGCCAGGGAAGTGGCAACTGATCTGGCGGAGTAGGCATGCACTGTACCTTGCTCTAAAGTTTAACCTGAGCCATAACAGAGCAGTGGTGAACACAGTTTACAATCCAGGTAGAAATGCACTTAATAGTGACAGACTGTCCTTTTCATAGAAACAGAATGTGATGGCAGATGAGGGCTACTGGGTCCACCCAGTCTGCCCATTTTGTAACACTAATTTTTTGCTGCAGACCCTACTTGATCTGTGGCACAATCTCTCCCATACCTGTATGATACCCTTGTACCTGCCCCAAGCATTTTGGACCCCACCACTGTTTTAGCCCCCACCACCTCTACTGGAAGACTGTTTTGGGCAGCCAACACCCTTTCTGTGAAGAAGTCTTTCTTCACATCCCTCCTAATTTAACCCCTGCAGTTTCATAGCATGCCCCCTTGTTTTAAAGCACCTTTTTCTCTAAAGATATCCTCTCCTGTACCTTATTAACCCCGTGAAGTATTTAAAGGTTTCTATCATATCCCCTCTCCTCCTTTCCTCCAAGGTATACATGTTTAACTCCTTTAGCCTTTCCTTGAGCATCTGATGCAGAACACACACCATTTTGGTAGCCCTCCTTTAGACCACTTCTGCTCTATCTCTTTCTTGAGATGCAGTCTCCAGAACTGGACACAGTACTCAAGATGGGGTCTGAGCAATGACATATATAGGGCAGCACCACCTTCCTCTTCCTGCTGGTGATACCCTTTCCTATGCACCCCAGCGCTCCACTAGCCCTTCTGACTGCCTTGTCTCACAGCCTGGCCACCTTAAGGTCACCGATATGGTACCCCAGGTCTCTTTCCTGCATTGTCTTCGTCAGTATCACTCCACTAATTTGGTACTCCACGCCAGGGTTTCTGTGGCCCAAGAGCATTATTTTACACTTTTTGTGTTAAAACCCAGCTGCCATACCCTTGATCATTCTTCCGGTCTTTTCAGATCCCTGCTCATCCTTTCCACACCCCTGGACTGTCCATGCTGTTGCATAGCTTGCTGTCACATGCACAGAGGCAGACCTTCCCTTCTAGTTCCTCTGCTATGTCACTTATAAATACATTGAAGAGGAACAGTCCCAATGACTGATCCCTGAGGTACACCACTGGTCACCCCGTTCTTTGGAGCTACTCCATTTATCACCACCCTATGTGTCCTATCTGCTAACCAGTTTCTTACTAAAGTTACCACCATTACCCACCCCAAGTTACCCAACTTGCCTAGCAGTCTTCTATGTGGAGCAGTGTTGAAAGCCTTGCTGAAATCAGATAGGCCAAGTCCACCCTCCTCACTGATCCAGCTCCTTGGCCACCCAGTCAAAGAAATCTATCAGATTTGTTTGGCTTCCCTACCCTCTTTTCGATTAGGGTTGAGAAAGGCAAAGTCCTTAGTCCTGTACAAGTAAAACCTAAGAACTCTCTTAATAACCAGTGAGTGGAAAGTTATTTCTTCCTCATTCTGGAAGTTAGCAAAGTAGGTAGGCAGGATTATAGCTTGATTAAGATGGATCTCTGACACCACCTTAGGTAGAAACTTGTGATGTGTATGGAGAACTACCTTATCTTTTTTTTTTTTTTTTTTTTCTTTCTTTCTTTATCCCTCCTTACTACCTCCGGAGCCCCCTCCTTCCGTCCGCTCATGTCTCCCTTGCCTACCTTGGGGATCTGCCCCTAGAGTGCCCATCCTCCTCTCCTTGCACAGTGGGGTCTCTCCTGCAGGTGGTCCGGGTGGACTTAGGGCGGCCTTCATCTAGGGCTGCCGGAGGGGTTTTTCTATTTTCTCCCCTTATGTCCCCTACCCCTAGGGCGTGAGCGCGCTTGGGACGTCGTCCCGAGAAGATGGTGTGCTGGCTGCATGCAGAGCCCTCATCGTGGTAGCGTCCCCCTCCCTGACTCCGTTAGGCGGGCGCCTCCATCCCTCTATTGTCGGTGCTTCCACCGGCTGAGGAGAGTGATGTAGAAGCAGGAGCGTTCATGGTTCCCACCCTGAGGGAGGCATCCATTGGGGCGCTCGATCCTCCCTCTCCCTGCTGACCCCGGCCACCCGAGTCCATTTCCGAACCGAGTCGCCGGCGTAGCGCGAGTGTGGCATCCAGTGCCTCAACCCTCAGCACCACTGGGCGGCTAGAACTACCTTATCTTTATGGAGCGCAGTATACAGAGGATCTGTGACCAAAGCATGGATTTCAGACACTCTGCATGCAGAGGTGACAGCCACCAAATGCTGCTTTCCAAGTTAGAAACTTCAAGCAACAAGTCACAGTAGGCTAAGGGTTTGGGAGTGAGCATATCCAGCACAAGATTGATATTGCGAGGAGCCACCAGTTTCAGAAGGTAGGCCTTGTGTGCAGAATACCCCAGAGGAACCTCTTAAACAGTGCCAGCTGTGCCAAGAGAGAGGTGCCCACAGCTTTGTAGTATGCTGATATAACACATGGGTGGAACTTAACTGTGGAATACTGCTGGCCAGCATCAGAGAGGTTCAGGAAGTACTCCAAAACCTTTTCAGGTGGACACCCAAAAGGTTCCACGGGGGGAGGGGTCTGGAGCACCAGATGGAAAATCTTTTACACTTGGCTGTGTAGGTGTACATGTAGCTAAAAGTATTCCAGGGGCTCTCTGAAATACCTTGAACCTGTTCACTTCCGCCTCTTCAGGGGCCAGGCCTGAAAGCGAAGGCGTGCAGGTTGGAATGGACTAGCTAACCCTGAGTCAGTAAGTCTGTCCTGAGTGGCAAAACCCTCTGTTTGCTGACAAACTCAGTTTAACAAAGGAAACCATATTTGCCAAGGTCAGCAGGTGGCCACTAGGATTATCTTCCCCAGTGCCTAGGGCCACTCGGGTAGAGGCGGACGGTGGCTGGAATCCTCAAATCCAATGCGGGGACGAGAAGGGGAGCAGACTGAGGCAGCCAAGAAAAATAAGGTTGAAAAATCAGTAGCTGTAAAAAAAGAAATATCTTCTCCATTCCCCCATGCCTCCAATTTGAACAACACTCTGTGGATCAGAGGAATTGGAGGGAATGTATACAGAAACAGATTTTGCCATGGCAGTCTGAATGCAACCTGACAGAAAACGCTATGTCTTGGACTTCTGCAGCAGAATCGAGGCAGTCTGGCATTGAGTGGAGATGCAAGAAGGTCCACATCTGGGGTGACCCCCTCATCAAATAGTGATCTCAGGACATCTGCTATTAGTGACCACTTGTGAGAATCTACCTGTTAGACATAACTCATCTGCTACAATGTTCTGGGCTCATGGCAAATAGATTGCATGGAGCAAGATCCCCTGCTTCAAGCACCATTCCCCCAATCTCACTGCCTCCCTACTGAAAGGGTAAGAGTGTGCTCTTGCTTGCTTGTTGAATTGGGGAAGGGCATGCCCCCTGATTTATGTGGTATCAGGAAGTAGTGGAAGTAGAACCCTGTGATAGCGTATGGTGGAATGTTGTTCTCACCCGAAATCCAGCATTACAAAAACGCTGTTCAACCACACGCACTTAAATGAATGGAATGCTGTTCTGACCGTAAGTGCAGAACAGCATTTTATTCATTTAGAATAGAAAGCTCGAGCCGGCATCAACAGAAAACCGCCACAGTCCAATATAACCGAAACATACAGAGAATGACCGCGGTGGTTCATAGACAAGATAACAGTTAATGGGAAGCTGGATCAACTAGATTTTGATCCATAAAAATGTCACACTTACATTTTTTGCCTCGGGACAGGTATTTTACTACAGCTAAGCAAGAGGTCTGTCCACCATGTTTCTTTTTTTCTTACTCCCACCCACAGCAGAGCGGCAACCAGTGGGCATGTGCACTGCTACGTTAGGGACGCCCAGTGCCTAGCAACCACTCAACTCCATCTCCTAGCTAGGGGAGACAACAATTTCAGTATGGACAATTTAAATACCGTTGTAAAGCCTAAAAATGTTTTAAAATAATTGAGGGCACCATACACTATAAAAAAATACCAGCTGGGTAACAAAATAAGAAAGTTAATTAAAAAAAAAAAAGGAAAATATTCCAAAAAACTAAGAGATTAAATACTGTTGAGTTACAGAACAAACTTAAAGTAATTAATAGAAATATCAAAAGAACGATTAAAAGAGCCAAGCAAAACATGGAATTACATCTGGCTTCCAAGATTCAGGATAACTACAAATAATTTTATAGTTATATAGGTTCCTTAAAAGGTGGTAATCATACAATAGGGTCTTTAAAAACAGATGCAGGTACATTAACTGAAGATGAGGACATAGCTGAAACATTAAACAATTATTTCCTCGGTGTTTTCAAACAAAATGTTTCTGAGTCATTACAGTTGGATTTGACTAAATCTCATTACTCCCCATTCAGCACTTCAGAAGTCATGGATACAATTAACTCACTAAAAACTAACAGTTCACCAGGTCCTGATGAAATTACACAGAGACTTATTCAGGAATTGTCTTTAGTACTTATAAATCCACTAACCTATCTTTATAACAAATCACTACAAGATGGTGCGGCACTAAAATCCTGGCATTTAGCGGTATAGACCGATTAGTCTTACATCTGTTATAGGAAAAATAATGGAGAAATTACTACAAAAACATATTAAAGATCATTTGAAATCTAAGGGTTTAATTGATGTAACCCAACATGGATTTGTTACTGGGCGATCATGCTTATCCAATCAATTAAATTTCTTTGAACCCATTGGTCAAGCACTGGATATAGGAATTCCTAGTGATGTAATATGTCTTGATTTAGCTAAGGCATTCGATAAGTTTTGCATTCTGTCTTAATAAAGTAACTTAAAAATCGAATTATTGCCTAACATAATATGTTGGATTAGTTCCTGGTTGGAGAATAGACAACAAATGGTTGCAGTAAAAGGCAATTATTCATCCTGGGGTTGTGTAACTAGTGGTGCGTCCCAGGGCTCAGTATTGGGCCCCACCCTATTTAATGTTTTAGTAGCATCAATGCCTATTAGAGACAGAGTTTGGCTTGCAAAGTATGCTGACAATTGCAAGCTGGGGAGTCATATAACATCTATAAGTGATAAAATTAATATACAGGAACAATTATATCAATTATCGAAGTGGGGGCATAAGATGCAGATGCAATTTAATGTTGAAAAATGCAAAGTAATGCACATTGAAAGGAACAATCAGAGTTAACATTTACAAATTAGGATATACATTTTTACAGGTTGTTACAGAAGAAAAAGATCTCAGAACCATAATAACAAACGTTTTTAAATTTGATAGCAATACTATTCTAAGGTTAAAACATGTCACAAAATAACAAACTGCATATTGACAAATATAAAAAGTAGGGATCAGAGAGTATTAATACATTATATTCCAGTCTTGTACGCCCCTATCTTGAATATAATTCACAATTTAGCACACCGTATTCTATGAGAAGTTGTAAACTTATTGAAGGTGTCCAAAGAAAATACACTAAAAGGTTAAAATCTTGTGAGGCCCAGGATTACTGTACATGATTAAAACAATTACAGATATTCAGTACGTGGTATAGGCAAATACGAGAAGACTTGTGTTTAACATACAAGGTACTAAAGGATGGATATTTGGGTGCTACTATAGGCATTACCTTGAATAATAATATAGTGTATGGTAGAACACTGTTGAGCACGGAAATCCATGCTCCCAACAGCGTTGTTGTGCTTGCCTCAGTGCGTCACTATCTTGTTGTGCTGCACAGAGTACGTCACCGGTGCAGCACAACAAGATCAAACGCATTAGCACATGCGCAATTGAGCGGCCCACGGCGATGTGGAAGTCGGCGCACTGCTACACTTCCCAAAGTAAGCCTTATTTTAAGAGGTAGACTTGTTTGGGGGATCACAGAGCGCTGATTATGCTTGCCCATACACTATAAAATATTGTGTATAAGCAAGCATACACAAACAAGGCAGTTGTTAGATCGAGGTTTCCGTGTTAACGGACCTCTCGAGCTATGCTCTCGAGGTCTCTGGTTACCATGGACACCTCTCAATCACAACTGCCTTGTTGTGTGCTTACTCATACACAATCCTCTATATTATCAACACTAGGAATAACGGTATTAGACTTATTGGTGATTCCATAAAACTACTAAGAAAAGCAAATACTTCACTCAAAGGATAGCTGAATTATGGAATAGTCTACCAAAATATGTTGTTACTAGTCCAACATTGGACACTTTTAAAAGTGTTTAGATACGTATATGGGGAATAAGAAATATATTTACCACCATTAAATCAGGTGGCGAGTTCTTAAGAGGGCCTTGGCCTACTGAACTTGTTTCTCTTCTATGATTCTGTGATTCTACAGGTAATCCCATGCAGAACCAGTGTGTTCTGCCACCTCGGGTCCGATTCCCGAGGACCTCTTAAGCTTCGCTCTTGAGGACTAAGGGAATCAGACCCCTCTGTGGCAGAACACACTGGTTCTACATGGTTACCAGGCCAGTATTCTCTATTTCTTTTCTGACTGTGGCACTATTTCCACTGCGCTGTTTCTTGGAAGTCCTGCAATCTCCTGTGCCAAAAGCTACGATATGTGAGCTGAAAAGGGGAGTTGCCTTCTAGAAGGATTGTGTTTGTGTTTGTGTGTGTGTATGTGTGTGTGTGTGTGTGTGGGGGGGTGTTCCAACAATTTCAGGCATTAGCCTTTCTGGATGAACCTTGGAACCCATTTGTCCATCAAGATGGAGTCCCACTGATGATAAAACTGGGTTAGGAGTCCCCCTACTGCGGAGTGGTCCACCTCGGGCAGTTGAAGTGGACCTGAGGCTGAAGCTTCAGATGGTGGCACTGAAAACTTTTGGCACATATGCCTTCAGCTACACTTTTTTTCTGGGCTTGGGAGGGGTAGAATTTATAATTTTAGGCTCCCCTACCACATCACAAAAGAACTGCTTGTCGTGAAAAGAGCTGCTTCCTTTACCCTTTGTGGTTTACAGGGAGCCAGACTAAGTCTCTGGCAGAGGCCCTGCTAGACAAGGAGGCATAACAAGGGATGCTGCTAGCTTTTAAACAAGGTATTGAATCTTTACAGACACCACCTTAGAGCCTCTATGGATGCCTCTGATGCAGCAGCTCGCTCCTCGCTGCACGTATAATCTGCATCATATGGCATTTCTGTCTGTGGACTGCTGGCTTTTCCCCACATCCAGCAACAGATCATGAATAAGCCCTTTGATGGCACATATCTGGTTGGACAGCAGGTGGAACAGTCTCTTAAAAGTCTAACAAAATGAGAACCTTCTGATTTCATTAGACTCTCTAAGCTGGTGGTTGTTAGATTCAACACCTTGTTTAAAAGCTAGCAGCATCTCTTGTTTTGCCTCTGCGTCTGGCAGAGCCTCTGCCAGAGACTTAAGCTTGCACCGGAGTGCATATATATGTGCTTGTAGAGTTGGCCCTGGTAATTAGCTATCCTCATATGAGGGGTAGCCAAGGCATAGACCCACTTGCCCATGGTATAGAGACTCCTTGTAGTGGGGCTCAAGTGACCTCCTTGGGCACTATGGCTTTGTCATTCTCAACCAGAATAATAATCGCATCCACTATTGGATGACTGAAATACAGGCTTAGTTTTAGGCTACCATTTTCACATTTGTCTCAGGGCCAGCTGAATGGGAGGAACTAGAGACTGGGATATAGACCCGTTTAGAAACTGCATTTGGAGGCAACTAGCATGGTCTATGGCTGCTGGCTCAAAATTCAGTGCAGAATTCATATTTCTGAGCAGAGCCTGGAAGTACAGATCCTCCTAAGGTATGGTGAGAGGAACTGGTTCAGAGTTCTCTGGACCGTAATATGAGCTATCATTCTCTTCACCATCAGACATGATGAAGTCAGGGTCTGATTTGTCTCTTTCTATTTCATCATCGCTCAGAGAGAGAGAAGTAAAGAGGAAGAGTCAAAGGGCCGACAGTGCAGGCCTTGGCAACATCAACCCTGGCTGGGGCCTCGAGGACGGCACCAGCAGCAGTTCCAAGGATGGGCCCTGGGATCATCCTTGAAGGAAATGATCCTGACACTGAAGGTCTGTGCGACAATGTCAGCAGCAGCAGTACTGGCACCAGAGTAGGCTTCGAAAAGCCTGACCCTGGTGTTGCATGCAGCACTCCCAATGATGCTGATGACTCTGCTGACCCAGAAGGAACCAGTGGCAGCACTGTTGCTACCCCCATCCCCGGAGTGGATAGAAGCAACACCATAAGTGAAGCACGCATCAGCCGTGCAAGCAGTGGCCTCAGCCTGGAGGCTGGGGTCGGAATCAGCCATGCACCTAAGTCAAGTAGCACTGAAGATGGAGCCAACTCAACTAACCCGAGGGGTCAGGAGCTGGCACCAGAAATGGCACCACTTGACGTATACACTGCACCCACTGCTCCACAAGAGCTTCCCAATGGCCAAACTGCCCACCAGAGTTCCCTCTATTGGACAGAGAGGGGCTTCAGGACAGAGATATCGACCTCACAGGCCCAGGCATCCCCAGTGTCATCGGTGATGAACCTGACCTGCAGAAGTCGAATAACTCACAGTAGAATGACTAAAGGATAACATTGATTGATGCTGTTCCTTCCCTTTATGCTTGCGAGAAGAGGTCGAGGCCAAATGGTGCAAAGACCCCAATGCAGAGCATGTGCGGGATCTGGACCATTTCCTTTTGCAACTCCGGGAGGACTGTCCATCCTCCTGGGTGCCAAACTGCCTCTTGCCCAACCACCCACCTAGAGACAGGTGGTGACCAAATATAGCCCTGTTGCCAGAGCAACTTGTTTTTTCAGCCTTCCTATCTTCTTCTATGGTCATTGATCATTAGCATTCGGGTAGGGCTGAGAGAAATAGAACAGTTACATACTTACTATAGCAGTAGATATTCAGAGACTCTCTTCCATTAGGCTACACCTTTGGAGCTATATCCATCAGTGCTAGGACCACACGGAAGCTTTTGCTAGCTGGAGGCTGCCTACGATGTTATATAAACATGGGCAGCTCCATCTCTCCTCAGCTCCCCGCCAGAGATTAGACTCGGAGGACCTCCATTCATGGGGAACCAGGAGATAAGACCAGTGCAGGCATACAACACAAAGCATAGAGCTAGATATATGAGTTATTGCATGGATTAGGTTCAGGCAAAATGTATGATGTAACCTTCACTGAATCGGGATGGAGGGAGGGACAGCATAGCCTAATGGAAGAGATTCTCTTGAAGATCTACTGTTACAGTAAGTATATAACTGTTCAGTCTTTTTTGAGCACATCTCTTCCATTAGGCCACACCTTTGAAACGATTCCCACAATCCCAAAACATCAGAGGGAGGTTGGTACAGTCTGATATATTCAAGACAGCAGGCCTTGCTGCACAGTAAGCCCAAACCAAGCATGTCTATGAGAGACTATGTCCAGGATGATATGTTTCATGAAGGTGTAGACAGTGCTCCATGTGGCTGCAGCACAAATATCAGCAGCTGAAACATTTCTGAAACAAGCAACAAAAGTGACTGTTCCGCTTGTGGAGTCACCATGAACCACACCAGGAAGTTCCTTACCATACTTCCTGTAACAGAACATACAGTAATACAATGTGCAGGCCATTTGGACAGGCACAGTTTTGACACAGGTGCACCTTCTTTCCTAGAGGTGAACAAAACAAAAAACTAAGAGGACGTTCTGCAATCCTCGGTGCAATTCTCAAAGTATCTCAGTAATCTATGTACACTGGACGTATGCAGCAGTGTCTCTCCCTGATTGGCATGCTCGGGGAAACAGGAAGGTGTTTGATTCAATGTAAACTCAGATATCACCTTCGGTAGAAATGTATGATTTGTATGCAAAGAAACTTTGTCTTTGCGGAAAATCAAATATGGAGGCTCATACTTTAATGCCTGAAGCTCTGAAATCCTCTGAGCAAAAGTGACTGGAACCAAAAATAATGTTTTTTATGACAGGAAACATAAGCCACAACTCGTGGCCAGCCCAAACAGAACCAACGTCAGTTTCTCAAGCACACAATTCAAGTCCCAAGGCAGGACTGGATTAGAAACATAGAAACATAGACTTTGTGGCAGATAAGGACCGCTGGCCCATCTAGTCTGCCCATTTCCCTACCTACAGGATAGGCTGCAGATCCTAGTTAACCAACAGCCTATTTCTTCCTACCCCCCACAAGAATTGCCTTATGTCTGTCCCATGCATTCTTGAATTCTCTCACAGTTTTAGACCCCACAACCTCCTCAGGAAGGCTGTTCTATGCATCCACTACTCTCTCTGTGAAGTATGGGATACCTCCAGTTGTGCAACCGTATGACCCTCAGTAGGGGCATGGAAAGCTGACATAGGGGCCAAATGCACCTTAATTGAGGAAAACTAAAGACTGGAGTCCGACAGGGGCAGCAAGTATTTCAGCACTGCATTTACAGGACATGCAAATGGGTATAGAGTCTTGTAAGCAGCCCACAAGGTGAACTGCTTCCACTTCAAGAAACAAGTATGTCTAGTAGACGGCTGTCTGGCCACGACTAGAACTTTAGCAACTTTAGGGGATACCCCAAAATGTGCAGTGGCTATGTTTTCAAAGAGCCATGCATGCAGATGTATGAATTTCAGGCCTGGATGGACCAGGGACCCCTTTCCTTGTGACAACAGGCCCCAATGCAGAAATGGGGGTACAGGAAGCTCCACTGTCATCTGTTGTAGAAATGGAAATCATATCTGGCAGACCATAACGTGGCAATGAGAAGGAGTGGCACTCTCCATCCACAACAATCAACACCCTTTGTATTTGAAGAATTGGAGGAAATGCGAATAGAAAATTTTCCTTTTTTCTATATAGGTTTTATAGCTGGTATGTATTGGCTGCCTCTTCAGACTGACCCCCCAGCCCCATCCCCAGCTTACCTGGGACTTACCTTAGCCTACGCCCTCTGCCACAGGGTTGCAGCGGTGCCTGGTCGTCGGGTGCAGAGCCTGTGGAGGGTTGGTCGTCACCCAGGGTATTTTCCTCCATTTTACTTCCCTTCCCATCTGCATCACTGGGGCACTCACACCAGATGTGAGTACGTCGAGGCGCTTGCACGCCCGTGGAAGACCCACTGCACCCTCCTTTCTCAGGTGCCCAACAGTCCTGCACCATCCTTGAGCCTCCACCCTGGGCAGTCACTGGGCAGGAGCACCAGTTCTCCTCCCGGGAGAGGAGAGCAGTCCTCCAGATGCTCAGTCCTCTCCTCCCCAGCTGACCCCGAGAGCCCACTAGCACCATGAACACAGGTTGCCAGCATGGCATGAGGTGAGATCTCCCTTTCCAATAGACAGACAACCAATTTCGCGAAAAACTCCAGGCAATGGGTTGAGCAGAAGCACAGCAGTTTTGCATTGTGTGGGGATGCAAAAAGGTCAACTCTGAATGACTCCATCTACCAAGAGGTTGTCTACCACTGAGCTCAACAGTTCCCACTCATGCATTCTGGACTGTAACCTGCTTAGCCTGTCAGCCAAGACATTTTTTGAGACCTGGGAGACACATGGCTAACAACCGTGAGACAGAACCCAATACCCTACTCTCACTGCTTCCTGCATAGAGGATAAGAATGATAAGAATGAATGCCCCTTGTTTGTTGATGTAAGGCATCACACTGTATTGTCCATCTGGATTAACAGAGGACTGAGGCACAAATGCTCCTAAAATGCCTGGAAGCTGTACAGAACAACGCTCATCACCACCTTGGTCCATAACCCGTGAGTCTGGTAATGGCCAGGTGAGCTCTAACCCGGACCAGAGGCATCCGTTGTGAGTATCTGTACAGGAGCCAGTACAAGGAATGGAATGCCCTTTAATAGGTTTTCAATATCCATCCACCACAGCAGTGCTCTGTGAAGTGGGGATGTGACTAGAACCATTTGGTTCAGGTCATCCAACAGTTGATCACGCTGGACCCTGAGTATCCACTAGGGGAATTCTCATGAGTAAGCAGGTTGGTGGGACATCACAATGGCCACAGCCATAAGACCAAGGAGACATAATGTTCTCAAAGAGACAGCAGCTCCCATATTATCAGCTGTGCATGAGCAATCAAGTATTCTGCTCTGTCCTGAGGCAGGAAGCACATCCCTTCTCCATGTCCAAGACTGCCCTATGTACTGCAGTCTTCATGAGAAGTCAACACAGACTGCCATATTCACAATTCCCCAGTCATTGAACAACTGACATGTCCAAGGCGGTGCATGTTGTAGACTCTGCCTGGAGCTCACTTTCAGCAGCCATTTGTCCAGATAGGGGAACACATATGGCCCTGAATTGGTAGTTTTCCCCCTTCAGCACAAAGCGGAGGTATTTCCTTTGAGCTTTCCTGATCTTCCTGTCCCGCATCCTTTAGGTCCAGATAACAAAGCCAGTCCCCTGACTGTAGAAGGGGAATTAGGGCTTACAGGGATACATAGAAACATAGAAGTTGATGGCAGATAAGGACCGCAAGGCCCATCCAGTCTGCCCATTTCTTTTTCTACCTTATAAATGTGCCATCGGCCTTTGCTCTGTCAGTGGCCTATCTATTCATAGTCATTTGTATTGCTCCCTTATGTCTATCCATGCCTGTTTGAAGCCCTACACTGTATTCATAGCCACCACTTCTTGTGGTAAACCATTCCATGCATCCACCACCCTTTCTGTGAAAAAGAATTTCCTCACATTTCCCTTAATTTGCCCCTAATCTCATGCTGTGTCCTCTTGTCCTGCTATTTTTCTTATATTTAAACATGTTAGACTCTTTCACCTTGTTAATGCCCTTAAGGTGTTTGAATGCCTCAATCATATCACCTCTCTCCTCCTTTGCTCAAGGGTATACATATTGAGCTCTGTTAATCTGTTCTCATATGTCTTCTGATGCAGTCCCTGCACCATTTTGGTTGCCCTTCTCTGGACTGCCTCAATTTGGCTAATGTCCTTGTGAAGGTGTGGCCTCCAATACTGCATGCAGTACTCCAGATGGGGCCTACCCAGTGTCTTGTAAAGAGGGATTATTACCTCCCTCTTACGACTTGTGATACCCCTACTAATACACCCTAACACCCCCCTAGCCTTACCTACTGCTTTAGAAGTCTGCTTGGATGATTTCAGGTCATCAGTGATGATGATGCCCAAGTCTCTTTCTTCCTTTGTGACTGCAGCAACTCCTCCCAGCCTATATGTGGCTTCAGGGTTTCTCTTCCCTATGTGCATTATTTTGCCTTCTTTACATTAAATCCCAGTTGCCACTCTTCTGACCATTTTGCTAGTTTATCCAGATCTCTTCTCATTCTGCCCACCCCATCTGGATCATCTACTCTGTTGCAGATCTTGGTGTCATCTGCAAACAGACAAGCCTTACCCTCTAGTCCATCTGCAAGGTCACTGATGAAGATGTTGAAGAGGACTGGCCCCAGGACTGATCCCTGAGGTACCCCACTTGTGACTTGCATCTCTTCTGACTGTATACCATTTACCACCACTCTCTGTTTTCTGCCCGTCAACCAGTTTGCCACCCAGTTGACCAACTTCTGACCCACCCAGCCTACCCAGCTTATTTATCAATCTTCTATGTGGAACAGTGTCAAAGCTTTGCTGAAGTCAAGGTAGGCGACATCAACTGCTCCCCCTTGGTCCACCACTCTGGTTACCCAGTCAAAGAAATCTATGAGATTAGTTTGACAGGACCTTCCTTTTGTAAACCCATGCTGTCTTGGATCCTGTGCCCCTATGGATTCCAGGTGTTGCACTATCCTTTCCTTAAGGAGTGCCTCCATTTGAAACCATTTGAAACTTCTTGTATTCTACGCAGAAGTTGAGATCACTGGGCCCGGAGGCGCTGAGGGTTGAGGTGCTGGACACCACACCTTGCACCATGCCGGCAACCCGGGTACAGGAATGGACATGGGTCATTTGGGGGTCAGCCAGGGAGGTAAGGATTGAACGTCTGAAGGACTGCTCTCCTTCCTCAGTGTAGTGGGTTTGTGCTGCATGCGTCAGCACAAGAGGGGTTCAGCCCTGACCCAGGGTACTCGGCTGCCTCTGTGGAGGTGGAGACAGTTGCTGCACCCACTGCACGGGCAAGGACGCCAGGGGGAGAAAATGGAGGAAAAATATCAGGACCCATGATGGCCCCGATGGGCCAGAAGACATACCCCTCCGGGGCGTAGCCCATGCTGGGTTAGTGGAGGGCACAAATAATATTGTGTTAAAAAAAAAAAAAAAAAGAAGTTGACATCCTTGGGATCCAGCACAGGACACAGATCCCCTATTTTGGAACTAGGAACTATTTGGAATACAACCCTTTGTTCCTCTGTCTTGGAGGAACTAGTTCTATAGCACATATTTGAAGCAATGCCTGCATTTCTTCTTTCAGAAAGGACAAATGTCCCAGAGGATAACGGGAAGGAGGCAGAGCATGATCTGGTGGGGTGTCTGTTCACTCCAGAACATACTCCCTTGCAGTTATCTCCAAGACACACTTGTCTGTTTTAATCTTCCTCCATTGTGCCAGATGCAGGGAAAGTCTTCCCCCACAACCACCCCTGGAAGCAGTCACGGAAGCGGGGTGGGCCCAGGTACAAGTTAGGCTGAGCTGGTGGAGGCACTGCCACAGGCACCACCTGATTTGAATGTTTTTGTATGGGTACCTTGGCAGAGGGGACCTGCTCCCATATTTCTGCCTTGTGGCTTTTCTGGAAATCACAGCCATCCCTGGCAGCAAACTGACAAAATAATCCCCTCCCACACCCTCTAGCAGGAGTGGGATACAGGGATTTTATAGACCTTAGAGTCACCTTAGATGTCTGAAGGTCTCTAGGGCTTCTTCCACATCATATCCAAAGGTTTTGTCCTTCTAAAGGGCATTCAGAATGGACTGCTGCACATCTGTGGCAAATCCACTACTCTGAGCCAGAATATCATCTCATACAAATGCCAGAATCGGCAACCCTGGCAGAGGCATCAGACACATCATATGCTGAGTGGAGCAAATGTTTGCTTACCTCAGCACCTGAAATGAAAGTTTTAAACAACTCATTCTTGGCCAAGCCTTCTGGCAATGCCTGTGCTGCAGTCTTGGCAGCTTTCCACAGGCTATTCTGGTATTTAATCATAGGGGCCTGATAAGCTGGAATCCTAAGGCCCACTGAAGCAGAGGTTTGTCCATCACACCCAGCCTCCTAGCTTCTTTATCTGGAAGCAGGGTACTCATATGTTTAAGTGCCCTAGATTTAGCATGAGCAGCCATGATGATGCAGTCCATTTCTGGCTGATTAGCATAATAAGGCTTAGCAGATGGAGCAGGATCGCTTATCGCCTTTCTAGGAACTGCGGGCAGTGAGTCAGCTTTGCACCATGCGTTAAATGTAGCATTCTCTATAGTGGAATTATAATGGAGGCAGAGCAAGGCACCTCCTGAAATTCCATCAGATTCTTCTTTGTGGAATATTCTTCCACAGCAAAGTCCATGGCAGGTTGCAGCTCATGTATCATGGCTTCAAAAGTTTGATCCTCGGGAGGAGATCTCTGACTATACACCTCATTGCAGAATGAGAAAGTAGAATTAGACTGAGGCATCTCGTAGTGTTCTCTCTCATATTTCTCCTCTAAATCCTCCTCTAAAACCATGAGGTCAGAATTATATTCAGTCTTGTCGCTGAAGTCTCTGTTGAAGATGGAAGCCCCAGAGTGCACTGGCCACACTGGTGGAGACTGAAGGGCAGGAATCTGTGATGTGCTGGTAGCTGGCATTGACCTGGGTTGAGTGCCCGTAGGTCCCGTTGACAGTAAAGCTACCTGTCTAGGTAAGCCAGACAGGATACATCGTATCATTTCTGAAAGCAATTCAGCACAGCTTGTGAGTTGACAATGCCTTGGGCAGAGGTCGTGACTACTTGTGGCGGGATGACAAGTTTGGCTGATCATACCGTCTACAGTAGGTACAGCATCACCTAAATCAAACCTCGACCTTGGTGTCTCATTGACCATCGGGGTGGGGGGGGCTGCTGTCAATGCAGTTGAAGTGGGTTATTCTTTGTCTCACCAGTGACTGGGACCTCACCGGTGAAGAAGACCTTTCTTTAACCCCTATGCTTGTGCTTGTGTCCTGATGATGAGGATGCCTCCATGTCAATCCTTCTTTGTCGTGGTCCTTCGATTTCAGTAGCCATTTATTGACCAATGTGGAGGAAGCTACCAATGTTGGGCCCTGGTCTTTTGCCATGGCTGTTAATGTTTTAAGGAGAGGACATTTTCTAGACCTTTCTTGCAGCGCCGGTCTTGTAGCATGGTTGAAGCTCTGGCAAATCTCATAAGTCCTCAAGTTGTGAGATAGGCCCAAACAACACATATAGATGTCATGAGTGTCTTCCTTGTAGATTTTATCTCTGTACTTCCAATACTGAAATAAAGCTTTTGGTGGAATGCAGAGATGACAAAATGCACTTGTATATAAAATAAAGGATGAACGGCAGTGGATAGTCGATGATGTTTCCTTCAGGAGGTCTGAAGAGAATGATCAATGGCAGGAAGAGAACCGAGCTGCCCACGTTTATATAGACACTGATGCATGACATCATTGTGGAGCCCTCCCTCGTAAAAAGTTTCTGTGTTGTCCTAGTGCTGATGTGGGTATAGTTCCAAAAGTGTGACCTAACAGCAGGGATATCCTCAAGGAACAGCAATACATTTTTGTGTTAAACTAACTAAACTGACACAAAAATAACTAATCTAATGTATTTAAAACTAAAACTGAAGAACTGGATGCTGTCGTTGTACAGACAATGAAGATATAAGCTAACATGGAGAACAGCGCTGCTGCTGTTGCCACCGTTCAATGGCAGGAAAACTGAACTGAGGTATTTGGTAGTTGGGACCACTGCACACCAGTGGGCACGTGTGGTGACATGCGCATGGGGTCTACTCATGCATCCAGCCAACCAGAACAGTTCTGGCTCCCATGGGGTCCTAGCACTTCTGCCACAGACCCATTAGTGAGAATTTATGGAGAAGGTTGATTCTTTGAAGATCTGCATGCATCTCCAGCACATTTATGTGGAGAAGTGTTTGTGACGAATCCCAGGCCACTTGTGTCTGGAGACACTGGCAGTGGGCTCCCTATCCAAGTAAGGAGGCATCTGTGGTGAGGGCCACCTCTGGCTTTTATGGGGAGAAGAGGAAGCCCTGAAGGAGATTTTTCTTCACATACAAGAGCACAAAACTGGTGCTGCACTAAAATGGACTGTGCCTGCCTGAATTGCAATAACAAAAACAAGAAAAGAGCAGTACCAGTCCTCCCACTTCAAGAAAGGTCACTTTTTTATTAAATATAAAGTGCTCTGTGACATGCAAACAAAAAGTGCAAGGAATATCTTAAAGCAAACAAACACACTGACGAGCAAGACTCTATTAGTTTCACTGGAGGACCAGCATCATCAGGATAAAAATAAAATACATAATAAAAAAATAACTTCCCTTGAAATTGGAGGTTTGGTGCCACTTTTTTGTTTTCTTGTTTTCTTGTTTTCTTTTCCTTCACAGACCACCACATCAGAGACCTCACCAGAAGTTTGGTCACTTGAATAGATGCTTAATGCCACTCGGTACTGAGCATCCACAGAGTTGTCCTCATGTGCAGCCTTGCTAGGGTACTGTGAACATTAAGGATGCTAGAATGCCACGAGACCCAGCACGCATTGCATGGAGTGAGCTGGCACAGTCTTGTGTTTCCTGATGAAAAATACCGTCTGTAAGATTGCGCGTACTCTGCTGTCTGGAAGGAAGACCAAAGCCCAGGTTGTGTTCAGAACAGTCACTATGAATAGAAGTACTTGGGAGGGTTCCAGCTGAAACTTGGCAGGGTTCAGCAAGACTCCCATAAACCTCAGAAACTGAGAGGCCGTGGCCACTGCTTGCTGTGTCTTCTGCCCATACGGGCTTGTTAGAAGCCACTCCATCCAGGTACAGGAAGACTTGCAGTCCTAGATTTCTGACGTGCACTGTGAGCACTGCAAAGCACTTTGTGAAGACTTGTGGTGCCGAGGAAAGCCCAAAGGGTAGGGCACTGAACTGGTAAAGCTGCCCTTCCACACAAAACCAGAGGTACTCAAGCAAGTTAGGGTGCACCAGTATGTGCTAGTATGCATCTTGCATATCCAGAAATACTAGCCAATCCTATTGCTTCGGGCAGTGTAGCAAGGATCCCAAAGAAACCATCTTGAATTTTTCTCTATGTACTTGTTCAGTTTCCTGAGATCAAGAATGGGCTGCATGCCCCCCCCCAATTTCTTGGTTACAAGGAAGTAGAACCCTTTTTTTGTTCTTACTCTGGCATTATTTCCACTCCCCTGTTTCTCAGCAGGCCTGCAATCTCCTGTGCCAAAAGCTCTGACATGTGAACTGATGTAGAGAATTGCCTCCTGGGTGGATTGTCTGGGGAGACATTCCAACATCTCCAGGGAGTACCTCTCTCAGATGATCTGTGAAACCCACTTATCTGTCTAGATAGATTCCCACTGATGGTAAAACTGGGTGAGGCACCCCCTCTCCGGGGAAGAGTGGTCCATCTCGAGCAGCTGAAGCCGACCTGAGGCCAGAGCTTCAGATGGCGGCTGTTAGCGCATCTAGCATCTGTGCTTTTGTTTGCACCTTGTTTTGGGCTTGAGGAAGTTGGAATCTGCTGTGGAGGCCTCTTCTGCCCTTGACATGAAATGACTGCTTATGATGGAAAGAACTACATCCACTACCCTCTGTGGGTTGTAGGGAACCAGCCTGGAAATCTTAGGTGTTATTCTTGTTTCATTAGACTCTTTAAGAGACTGCTTCACCTACTGTCCAAAGATAGAGGTGCCAATGAAGGGCACATTCATGATCTGTTGATGGATGTCTGGGGTGAGGCCGGCTGTCTGCAGCAAGAGTGCCACCTGTTGTAAAACATCTGCAGCCGCAAATTAGGCTGCCGCATCAAAAGCATCTGCAAAGCTTTGAGATGGTGGCTGTTAGATTTAATACTTTGTTCAACAGCTAGCACCATTTCTTGTTTATCCTTAGAGTCTGGCACAGTCACTGCTGGAGATTTCAGCTTGCACCAGAGGGCATACTTGTACTTAGAGAAGTGGCCCTGGTAACTAGCTATCCACATGCCAAAGGTAGCCGAGGAATAGACCCACTTGCCCATGGTGTCTACCTTATGTGACTCCTTGTTAGTGACGTGTACACTGACCTCCCTGGGTACTATGGCTTGGTTATTTTCAGCCAAAATGACAATGGCATTTACTACCGGCTGAATGAAATATGTGGGCTTAGACTTACTGTAGGTGCTGTGTATCTTCTACAGTATCTGCCAGTTTTGGGACAGTTGCTACAGTAGTAGGCCTCCTCTAAGCTGCCTCCAAGAGGGTCTCTAGGGCTGGCTGGATGGGAGGAACTAGGGAGACTGGGATATCAGGCATGCTTAGAGATGCCAGTGGAGGTGACAAGCCTGGTCTATGGCTGCTGGCTAGCAATTTATGGCAGAATGCAGTTTTTTGAGCAGAAAGGAGAGATCCTACTGAGGAATGGTGGCAAGAACCAGTTCAGGGTTCTCTGGGCCATAGCTTGAGTCATCGTCCTCCCAATCCTTAATGATGAGGTCAGCATATGACTCATCCCCACTGTACCTGAAGGGAAGAACAGGGATGGGGGGGGCACTGAAAGGGTGACAGTGCCAGCCACGACCTTGGCAATACAAGCGATACTGGACCTGGCCTCATGTAGAGTCTCAACAGCCTTCAGTGGTATTGAGGTTGGGCCTGGGATTGGCACTGATGGGACCAACCCTGGTACTGAAGACCCACATGGCACTGAAGGCATCACCAGTGCTGGCACAGAGGTAGGCCCCGAAGGGCCTAACCTCAGCATCAGATGTGGCACTGACAATGGTGTCCAAGGTCCTGCTGGCCCAGGGAACTGGCAGGGGTACTGTTGTTGTTCAGTGTGCCCCTCACGATGAAACATTTCAATAAATAAATAAATAAAAATAAAGGATCAGAGATGACACCACAAGTGGAGCAGACACTGGTGGCACTAATGACATCACTGGCACCAAGACTGGAGTCAAAGTCAGTAGCATGTCTAAACGTGCTGCCACAGAAGATGGCACTGGCTCAATCAACCCAGAAGGACCAGGAGCCAGCACCAACAATGGCACTACCGAACTTACACGCTGCACTCACAGCTACATATGAGCTGTCCAATGACTGAACTGCCTACTGAAGTCCCCTCTATTGGACAGTGAGGGGCTTGGGATGGAGACCTTGACCCTACAGTTCTAGACAACCCCAGTGTCATTGGAGATGATGATGGGGTACCCGCATCCACAGGAGTCAAGTGACTCACAGCAGAATGACTAAACCTGCCTATTGTCAGAGCACCCATCCAGAGAGAAGTGGTTGCTAGACACAGCCCCGTTGCCAGAGCAACATACCTTTTCCGGCTCCCTACCTTCCATGGTCGACCATATGCCTGAGGTAGGGCTCAGAGAAAACTGTTGATTTGCATGTAAACTTAAACTAAACTGACACAAAAACAACAAACACTAAAATATTTGAATCTAAACTGAAGAACGAAGCCTAGGAGTATTGGTATCAAACAACTTTCAAAGTAATGCACAGTGTGACAGTGTAATAAGGAAAGGAAATGTATTATTAGCCTGCATAAGGAAGAATTTTGTAAGCAGAGATAGGAGAGTGGTGGTGCCACTGTTTAGGTCATTGGTGAGGCCTTATCTTGAGTATAGAGACAGTTCTGGAACCCATACGGAGAATGGATATGAAGAGTTTGGAGGCCGTGCTGAGAGGGCGACAAGGCTGGTATGGAATGTAAGAGTAATGAGTTCCAAGATGGGCTGGAACAATTTGAGCTATATTCACTAGAGAGGAGAGCCAGAGGAGACATGATAATGGTATATAAAACTACCAGAGATAAAGATTTCTTGAACTGTATTTGGTTAAGATTGATGAAGTGGAACTGAACTTGAGGGGGGCATAGTTTCCAGCTAAAAGGAGATTTATGCTGGATGAAAATGAGACCTGGTTCATACAGAGAGTGGTAAAGACATGGAATTGACTGCCATGTGAGGCTGTGGATTGTGAGTCACTGGATACATTCAAAAGGAGACTAGACAGGCACATGGTGCTTAAAGCAGCGGTACTGGATTATTTGTTTCCCTATTTGCTATCTTGTTTAGCATGCTCTAGTGCCCCAAGTCTGCTCCCTGACCTTATCTTTAAATTTCTGTGTGGCCTTAGTAATAAAACAATGTTTTATTACCTCCTTTATTGTTTACAATTTCAGAAATCCGCCCCTTCTCTGTATCGTGCAGGTCATGATCTGAGCAGCTTAATAGAGTGATGCATCTGTAAGTCCCTCCTCTTCCTCTGAGGCCCTATTCTTGAGAAGCGCATTTTGTGCTCAGCTGTGTTCGTGATCAGCTGCCATGACGTCATCAAACACCAGCAATTTTGAGCCATCACAGTTAGTAACCTTGTTGTCTGTTTTACAAGTGATCTCATAACTTTTGATCGGCTCTGGGAATGTTTAGAGGGCAGTGTGAATGATCCTTTTGATGCCGATGTAAAGTTATCATCATGACAGCTGGTCCGTTCGCAATGTTCGTCTGTAATTGTGGGTGGTGGAAGGGGTCACGGTGCTGGCGATCGGCATGACAATATATGGATGGGGTTAAAAGTTGTAATGCTCATACATTAAAGATGATCCCTGCTGGGGGCTATGTCATGGCAACCAGAAAATCGTAATGAGCACTGTCAACATACTGGGGTTGGGGGCAGGAGTAGCCAGTGCAGAAGTCCAGTTGCAGTGTTCAAGTTGGGGTTGTTCATCATTAGGAGTGGAAATGGTATGCCTTTGAGGTTTCCTCTTCAGTGTGGCTCACTGAGGTACAACTGCTGCAGTTACTATGAAGGGACATGTAGGCAGCACAGCATGTAAGTGTCAACGATCTGTTGTACACACAGTACAGTTTGTTTTTCTTCACCTCCACTTCCCACCATGGCCACAACATACTGATGTTTTCAACAGTTGAAAACCTGTTCCTCTTTATTTTTTTAATTTTTTTTTTGGAGCAATACTGGTTATCACAATGGCTACAGAGCACTAATCTGGCCAGAGTTAAGTCCTGCTATTCAAAATATATATATATATATATATATATCCAGAGGAGTTAGAGTACACTTTGGAAAATACCATCACTTGCGCAAAGGAAAGAACAATCAAACAATGTATTTTTTTCAGTTGAAGCTGTCAGCAGTAGCTATGGTAAGGCGGGGTTATCCGACTGCTGACAGCATACTTGCAAAGGTGGGGGGGGGATGAGGGTGCATTCCAACTGGACTCTTGTATGTACCGAAATGGAAAAGCAATAATTTGCATACAGAAGCGGCTGGCTGTAACTAAAAATAACAAGGATCATTAGCCAGCTGGCAGCATGCTGGCGAGTTGGGGGGGATGTTTCAGTGTTTGCTAAATACAGGACCCATGAAGGGGAAGCATGGCAGGGCATTCAGGCTGGGAAGTGTATCCAATACCTTCCAAGTCCTGCCACAAAACAACGCCCACACACTTCTGACAGCTGGGTACGAACCTCAGAGGACTGCATACTTCACAGAGGGGCATGATGAAACAAGCAGCAATGCCATGCACTCAGCAACACTAACATCACCAGAAAGGTAAAAAATAGAAATGAAATGCATTAGCGCACCAGAAAAGCAGTGGAAAAGATAGAAAGGTCCACTGCTAGGGACAAACAGGAACACCATCACTATCGGCACTAATAGGGCTGATCAGGAGCAGCGTGACTCTGGGGCAAACAGGAAGTAAACAATGGACGTGAGCTAACATGGAGGGCAAGCACAAGTCGAAATAAGGAGCAGCTATATTTCTTGTGATCTACAGAAATTATATATTTTTACTAATAACTTAGCAAGTATTGATCAGATGACATTCAAAATAGGAAAATGTGCATCAGAATTGCAGCTGAACTAACATAGAACAAAATTTCAATTTCAACAGACACTTCGGTTATCCAGTACCACTGCTTTAATGGTATGACATACATCCACTGAGCAGGCGGCAGACAAAAATGAAAATTACCTACCGTAATTTGATCTTTCTGTGTATCTTCACCATTCATCACAGATGGGTACTGGCTGGAGATCAGGACCCAGGGAGCTTTTTTTAAAAGGTACGTGAAGCCAACACAACATCGGCGCCCGCCCTCAAGGCTGACGGCGTGCTGTGTGTGGCGCCGAGGGTTGGCCGTTAGGGCTGTGTCGACCCGCCTGCCTACCAGTTCTGAGTCGCGGAGAGGTAAGAGGAAGGGATGGAGGGTGGGACAAGAGAGTCCAAGGGACAGAAAAGGAAAGGAAAAACTGAACTAAAAGGAGAAATAACGACTGAGAGGACAGCAGAAAGAGATGAGACTAAGGGATTGGTAGGGGCCCCAATCTCTGGAAGTGGAAGAAGGGAGGAAGGAGGGAGAAAATTTAGGAGAGAGTGAGAGGTAAAGGATCCGAGACCCTTGTCCGCCACCAGATTGTATAGGAACTGCAAGGAGTAGCAAAGCTCTCTGCCAGAATTCAAGGCACAGAATAACTGGCAATACCCCAGAAGCAGAGTCGGCTATTCTGGAAGAAGGACAGGGTACAGGGATTTAATACTCTCTCAGGAAAGATGTTTGGTGAAAAAGAGATTTTTTTTTGTTTGAAACAGTTGGATGGAAACCAGAAGGAGAACAGGAGGAGGGCAACCACCAACTCCCATCCCATCGGGGTGGAGACATGTAGTACAGAAGGAGTGCCGCTCGAGCTGTACCCTTTAAAGGAAAAAACCCCCCTGTGTGTCCCTATTTTACCCCGCTCCAAAAAGAGAGGGGAGCCACAGAGGGAGGGGGGGCCCAGAGACTGAGGCCCCAGGGGGATGGCGGGCGGGTTTGTGATGAATGGTGAAGATACACAGAAAGGTCAGAATTATGGTAGGTATGTAATTTTCATATCTTATCTGTGTCAATCTTCACCATTCATCACAGATGGGTGAGTACCAAGCCCCGCCAAAGGGGTTGATTCATTACACCCTAAGGGACAGAGTCCCTTAGCCCTCAGTGGGTGACACACTGGGGAACCTTCCGGGCCTGAGGAGGCCCGAGAGTGGGGAGAGCGAGACGGGTTCCCCCCAGAGGGGGAAGGAAGCTGCCCCGACAAGCGCCGCCTCGCCTACGGGAGAAGAGGTAGGTTCCCTGGTGGGCGGAGCAAATCACCCCACGCCGGGCCAAGGGTGACAACGGGAAAGACGTAGAGCCACGCCCGATCTCCTGGTGCAGATCGCTGTCCCTACGACTTCATAGCTACCTCGCTGGCATCATAAGATGCCCTCACTTGGTGCCTTGCTAGCTCCAGGCCACGTGCAAAGAGCGTGATGGCTTGTCTGGTTTGCTCTGAGTCAGGCAGAGCAGCTAGGATCTGACCTAGCGTGGACCACAAGAACCTGTTGTAGGCTGCATAGTAGGCCTGGTGAGAGGAAATAGAAAGGAGCAACCTGCCGAGTAGAAGGTCCTCCTCCCCAGAAATCAAAAATCTGAGGAGTCTTGATCCGGGGCCGGTCACGGTGGAGGTGCGAGCCCATCAGGGGTGTCCAGATGCATCAAGCTGGACTGTGGATGAGGCATAGAACCTGAAGACTCTGGGGAGCGCAATACCTCTGGCTGAGGTCCCTAGGGGCAGGAACTCGGAGAAGGGCCTCTGCCAGAAACGCAAGGACGCCTCCCGAAAGGGAGCAGGCCAGGCGGCACCACCACAAGGGTGGCCTTGCCAAAAAGCACGCGCCGCATGCTCAGGATTGCTCACAGAAGAGGGAGAAAGGTGCAAGTCCTCCAGCATCCTCACGAGGAAGCGCTGGTACTGGAGAGATCAGCAGCCAGAGAGATGTGGACAGAGGGTTCCTCTCCCCCAGAAGAGGGGGATGAGGAGCTGGAGGTCACCATACGTTCCGAGGGTGGCTGCACGGGGGGAGGTTGAAAAACCTGGCTGTCCATAGCCCTAACATAGGCAGGGAACCGAGCAGCCACCGCCCTGAACTGCTCCCAGGTGAGAGGGCCACTAGGACCAAGAATGCCTGGGAGCGCTGGAGAATGTGGCAGAGGGATAGGGGCAGAGCCGAGAAAGGAAGTCGGCTGACCTCCGCCAGGGCTAGGGAGCGGACCATGAGCACCCGAGGAGGGTGCCCCGGAAGACTCCACAGCCGACAGCTGTACAACCACATTGGTACTGCCTTGGCTGCGCCCAGAAGAATCCCCCCAGTGAGGTGACCGGGACCGTAAAAGTCCAGAAGGACGGTCCCCTGCCTCAAAAGAATGGGACCCCTCAAGGAACCGGAAGGGAAGGGTGGAACCTGACTCAAGCCGCCCAGGGCCCGGTGGACCCCAGAGAAAGGCCGACGTGTCGACCCCACACCCCGACCCCTCAGAGTCTGAGAGAGTCCTCCTGAGAGGGCCAGCCTAGGTAGCTGGCATCTCTGGGCTGCCCCGAAGGGGAGACCCAGGGAACAGCACCTTCCCCTCCTGCAGGCTTCTCGATGGGCCCCAAAGTTGGTCGATCAAGACACACCACTGGAGGGGGTACCACCACCGAGGGGTCGATGAAACCCCCAAGGCCAGGTTGCAGAGCAATGGTGGCACACACCACTGCCTGCTGGTCAGCACCACTTGACCGAAGCCTCAGGGGCCACCTGACTCTCCTCAGTAGGGGGCTGGCTACGACTCGTCGATGAGACCATGGGAGCGCCCTCCTACGCAGACAACCCTGAAGGGTGTGACTGCCCGTCTGACTCCAAGCCTGACTCCGACTCCGAAGAGGTAGAGTCCGAGGCTCTGAGCCAAACAGTAGGAGGGCGGGCGAAACCAACTTTGCCAGAGGGCCCAGCAGCCAGAGCTGTGCCCGAGGCGGCACCCGTGCCTTCCGCAACCCCATGGGCGGGGCTCGCAGAAGGCGCCAAGGCAGCTCGGGCCAAAGGTCCAGAGTCAGGGCCAGACGCGGCGCTGTCAAGTCCACTAGCACTGGGGGCGGTACCAGGGACAGAGACGGTGCCAACAGCAGCCCTAGCAGCAACCTCTGCGCTGTCGATGACACCACCAGGCCCCTCGGTGCCTCGAGCAGCACCGAGGACCGAAGCAGCGCCGACGGCCCCAAGGGCGGACTCGGCACTGAACACAGCACCGACCGGCTCTTCGGTGCCGCGAGTGGCACTGAGAGCATGGACGGCGCCGAGGACGGCACCGACAGCTGAAGCCGAAGGCCCTATGGCGCAGAGCCGCGCAGGCACAGTGATGTGCTTAACCTCAGCGCAGAGGATGGCGCCGAGGCAAGACATGGCAAAAGAAGACGCCGGATCCTGTCCCACGGCACCACGAACAGTGTCGACAGGGTCCACGGCGCCGATGACGGTGCTGACAGGGCCCACGGCTCGCGAATGGTGCCAAGGCTCAGACGGCACCCGACCGACGGCGCCGAGGATGGCGCCGACTGGCCTTCCGAGCTGGAGCGACACTGGGGAGCCTTCACCCCCGATTGCCATGGCGGCGCCTCCCGCCCACTCCCGGAGGAAGTGGGACAGGCCTCCTGCGCCGCGGGAGGAGCCTCGGCAATGGCCAGGCTACAAGTAGCCGAGGCTCCCTCCTCCTCGGTCCATATAGAACTGGGAGGGGACCCGGAGGAAGGGCCGAGAGAGCGCAGCTTGGCCCGACGAGTGCGAACCCTACCTCCGAAAGTCGGCGGAGCTCGCCCCACTTTCAACGCATGCTGTTCGAGGATGCAGTGGTCCATGGAGAAGCAGGCATCTCACGAATCCATGTCGTGAGGCGGGCCAAGACACGCGAGACACCGGTCGTGCTGGTTGGTGACAGAATATTTTCGACCGCACGGGCACCGACGCATGGGGGGCCGACCCGCCTTAGAAGACTTTTTGCCCTCCGACCGAGACATGACCTACGGAGAAAAAAACACCACAAAACAGACTCGACGTCGCACAATTTGAAATAAAAGGAAAGATCTTACCGGCGACGTCGAGTGGAGGCTGAACCCAGAACCAGTAGATGACCGACGGACTGACATCATTTTTTTTGAGCAGGCTGAAAGGCCTAAATTACAGCGAAAGCTTCCCACGAGGCGACCTCGATGGCGGGAGACGAAGAACTGGTAGGCAGTGAGTCGACACAGCCTAACGGCCAACCCTTGAGCGCTACACAGCATGTCGGCCCCGAGGGCGGCGCCGATGCTGTGTCAGCTCCGCCTACCCTTTTTAAAAAAAAAAAGCTCCCGCGGGGTCCTGATCTCTGGCCAGTACCCATCTGTTATGAATGGTGAAGACTGACACAGATAAGATCTAGAGGGGCTTTGGCCTTTTTTTTTTGTCCAGAACACCAAGAACCTATATATATTTGAAAACAATAAACTGGATGTTTAAAAAATGGAGAGGAGGCAGTGGGAGCAGTGACCTGAGGGTAATCATATCTAATGACCTAAAGGTGGCCTGGCAGTGTGACAAAGCAGTTGGGAGGACGAGTGGGATGCTGGGGTGCACAGGGAGGGGTATCACCAGCAGAAAGAGGGGGATGGTGTTGCCCCTGTATAGACTGCTGGTAAGACCCCACCTAGAGTACTGTGTCCAGTTCTGGACACCACATCTCCAGAAGGACATAGACAGAGTGGAGGCTGTCCAGAGGAGGGCAACTAAAATGTTGCAGAGTCTGCATCAGAACCCCTATGAGAAGAGATTAAAGGACCTGAATTGGTACACCATGGAAAATAGGAGGGAGATGTGGGATATGACAGAGTCTTTAACTACTTAGCGGGGGGAGCAGGGGTAAATAAGGTAAAGGAAGGAAGGAAGGATTTTTCAGAAGAAAAGGTGCTCAAGAACAAGGGGACGTGCTATGAAGCTGGAGGGGGGCACATTCAGGAGAGATGTGAGGAAGTACTTCACAGAAATAGTGGTGGATTCCTGGAACAAGACAAAAACAGTGCTGGGGATCAAGAATGCATGGGACAGGCGTAAGGAAATCTCAGGTGAAAGGAAGGGGGAGTGAGAATAGGCCAGAGATCAAGCAGCGTCTGCAATGATACTGTATCTAGGAAAACATGGTCAGACTGGGTAGGCCAGGCAGTCCTCATCTGCCTTCAAAATCAAATTCTATGTTTCGGTTTATGGGGGCACTACAAGTGTTTCTGCTTGGGGAATCAGTAGTTCTAAAACCAGTCCTGATTTTAACAAAGGTGGTGGCAGTGTTACTGTCTGGGGTCGGGTCATACAGGGATATTGCCAGCATCCCTCTTTTCTTCCCCTTTTAATTGTACCCACTCGTCTTATCTGCTTTGTGTGCTTCATTCACTGGTATTGCTACTTTGCCATTGAATCTGCTTTATTGTCTCCCCTTCACCATCTACTGCTGTCCAGTAGATTTCTGGACATTCTATCATGTCAGTTCCACCACTCAGTGCTGTTCATGCAGCTGTATGGAATGCTGGAACTGATGACTTTATGACTATCCACAAGCCCTTTCCCTCATTTTTAGCTTCAACTCATTTGCTCCTGCTGGCCATTTTGGGTCTATTCCAGCAACGGATGGTTCCAACGCATAGCGCCTATGGGAATGAATGAGTGTTAATCTGCTAGTCTCAGCATCAAGCACAACATACCAAGTTTTGCTGTATGGTTTAAACTATTAAATAAGTGCCTACTTATTACCATAAATGCATTTTGGATGAGTAGTGCGACTGGGTTGGTCTGCCCTTTGCCCTCACAAGTCCTTTTCAGGACTCTGGGGCTTCTAACACAATGGGACACAGTATGAAGTTGTTGGGAGGCAGAGTCTGGGATAATGTGAGGAAGTTCTTCTTCACTGAGAGGGTGGTGAATGACACATAGTTTGCCAGAGGAGGGGGTGGGGTGGCAACGATCATGGAGTTCAAACAAGCATGGGATAAGTACATGGGTATACTGCAGGCAGGAGGGGCAGGTTTGAAGGCCCCCCAGTAGATGGACACTACTTGGGGGTTTTCATGGGCAGACTAGGAGGGCCACGTGGTCCTTATCTGCTGGCTACTTCTAAGGTCTCTCAGGAGCTCCGGGGACAGCCAAACCAGGATGTGGCATGTCATCCTTTAATTGGGATAGGCCATGTAAGGCAGCAGTGCACTTACTGGGTAGCAGAGAAGGAGCTGACCATAGGCAATCAGCCCATTAGGGCCAGCTGGGCTGAAGAAGCAGTTTAAAGAGGCATGTCTCAACCCAAGAAAAGACACCTGAAACCTGTGTTGGACGTCAGCTCGGGAGAGAGGAGAAATACCTGGGACGGACTATGCAGGGTAGAGGTGACCCTTGACAGCCACAGACAGAGACTATGGAAATCTGCCTGGAGGTCTGCACTCTGCTGAATGAGCATGGGGGAAAGCTCACATCAGCTCTTAAAAGAAGGGTGTTGCCAGAGATAAAGCAGGCAGACAGAGAGGGAGATGCCTGCAGAGAGCTGAAAAAGCATCCTAAATAATAGAGAGACTCCCAGCCAGAAAGGAGTGAGGAGGTGGAGAAAGTGAGGGAGAAAGAAGGAGAGAGAAACTACAGGGAGGCAGAATATAGCATCTCTCTACCAGAAGTTGTTTTGAGGAAAACACTTGCCTACAAGGTCTGCAAAATTACATTTGTTTCTTGTTCCGTCTGCTGTTCGAGGGTGAAACTGAAGACAAGCTGACAAAGACTTTCCATTTTGAAACTTTATCACATCAATCATTGAGTGTTCCTGAAAAATCCACCTGCACGCTGGCAGTGGGCATACCTCTCAACCTCTCAGCATTAAAATTCATACTATTGGGCTTCAGAACTCAGAGCAACTAGCAAGAATGTGTAGCACTTTCTTATTTTGAAAATAACAAGCCTATAAATAGTGAGTCCCATATACTGTATGTAGTGTTAAAGAATGTTTCTATCAAGATATTTCAATAATTTTAATAGTCTGTATGTCCAGAAATAGCTCTAACATTACTAAGAACATCAGTAAACCTTTGCAGAGCAAGGGTACGTTTGAATATAAAATCATAGTGCTATGCGAAATTCACAGCAGTTGAGGGGTATGGCCGTCCATTATACGCTACCCTGTCACAAGATGCAACTGCTGCATTTAGTGCAATTAACTGTTGAAATACTGATGAATCACACAATGCCATTGGAAATGAGCCCCAGCTCAATGTCTTGTTTAAACTCCTAATGCATGTATGAACATACAAATTTTGCCAGCAGATAAAGGCCTAGAGGTCTATCAAGTCTGCTCGATGTGCAGCTAGCTAAGCATTAACCCACTGGAGAGCCTGGGTCTACTTGGCATTAACCCATGCCTGTGGGGGCACGGCCTCCAACCACCCAGGCATGGATTAATCCTCACAGACCCATGCTCATGAAGGGGTTAATGCACTTGTAGCACAAGCGTGGAGCCCTCAAACCACAAGAGGAAGAATGACACATTTTCCAGCCATTTTGTCACCCGCAGTGGGAGTCATAAACGAACAAGAAGACCATTACTTTAGCTTGCACAGGCATGCCTCTCGCTCATGATGACAGAATGGTGAACTGACTGGTGGACTGTGTGCAGACTCTCAATCACTCTCCCTGTCCTGCCCTGATCTACCAACTGCCCACTGTAGGGGCATGCTGCTCCATTTCTGTGTATTTCCCACATTCTGTCTGTCTCTCTGTCTCCTGATAGCCCTGTCTCCCAGAATACAACACTCCTCCGGTCCCTCTGCTGACTGCCTCCTGCAAGGGCGTGCTGCTCCATTTGTGTCTTTCCCTCATTCTGTCTCCCGATGGCTCTGCTCCCCCGGAATACAACACTCCTCTGGTCCCTTGGCTGTGTGCTAGTTTTGCAGGGGATAGCCCTGCCACCCAGGACACACTGCAAACAGCCCTCCACTCCCCCGGGTCCATGATGGCTGTGTACTGACTTACAGTTTGCAGGGGCGCTTTAGTCTGTCTCTCTCTGCCTGTGACATCCCAACATATTTAGTGAGACAGGCTGTGGGTTACAAACACATTACTCTCTTCAGCTGTGGCTGCTCTGGGTACTGCAGGAACAACTGTGGATTAATTGAGAATTAATCCATGGTCACCTGATGCATTTTACCCAGTACAGCCTTAGTATATTCCTCAGCCACGTTACAAATAAAATTACTATCATCAAAGAATGTACAGGAAGTTCGGAAACAGTCAGTAGTCCCCAGAGATGAGAGACACTATAAGGCAGACTCATGACTCATTACCAGTACAAAAAGTAATACAAATAATTTGTTCAACCTTTTCCAAACAACCAGCTACACTGTAGGAGAATAGCTGATACCATTCAGAGAAGGAAATAACAGGAGGAGGTTGAGGGATTCATAATGGTCTCCTACCACCTTTACAAGTAAAGCATACAGTCAACATTATTTTTATAACTAGAGTTCTTTATCCCAAACAGAAAGAGCTAGACTATGTGTTAAACGTGGGTAACCAACCTTTGGCAGCAACTCCGGAAAATATTCACAGACTACAGCAAATGACTTCCCATTTAGTGCAAAATGATAGTAAGACTGATCAGGAAAATTGTTCCCCTGCTGGTATAAATTCTGAGGGGAAAAAAAAGGTACATCAATTATTTTATCTTGATATTACTTTCCTGCTTAACCATAATTTGTACAATACAACTTTTTCACCAACATAAACAGACAATGATAATTAGGAAAGCATGTTGTTTTGTCATTTAGAAAGCTTTACATTTTCCCTCTGTGCTGTGTTCCACTTTACAGATAGCAAAAGGCTCCAGGCATATCTTTTGCAGAGTAAACACATCTTTGTAAACGACTAGGGCAGGAAGGTCCAGTAAAATTTAATATGTTACGGGCCTCTGCAGCACTCCAAAAATGTGTCCTTTCCCACTGGAGAAATCTATGAATGTTACTCTGCAGCAGAACAGCTATGACAACCAATCATGTTGTATGGGGTACAGTGTACCCCTTCTAAACACTTTGGCCAAATAGTACAGAAAAACACAAAATATAGGGGATTTTCCACAGGACACACAGGAATATTTTTATTCACTCTGGAATGCTGGCAACAAATGCTGCCTACTAACGAGGCTCCAAGAGCTACAGCAGCACTGCTGGCAGCACTTCTGAGATGTTACTGATCCCCAAACCTGCCATGAAAATGAGGTAAACTATGTGACCTTTCTCATGGGTGGTTAAGTAGATCTTGAGACCCAGCTCATCTGTGACTTGAGGCATCTGATGGCAAACTTATCAAAGGCATCATCCACCCAGGCATTGCAGTTCGGAGGACCATACATCAAGGAACTCCACAGCTAGAACAGACAACTTTTCTGCAAACTCCTGTAGGGCGTTCAATCCATAGCCTGGAGGGTGGTAGACCAGGACAAGCATACAACTCATACAGGCCATGCTCATGAAGGCAATCAACTCAAACAACCCCGAACTTGCAACATTCCCAAATGTATAATTAAATAAGGCTTCTCCCTATGCCTTCTAGTATATTTTAGAACAGATTGTCCCACTCTTTCCGCTGTCATTCCTGGCATGGCCTCCACCCAAAAGCGACTATGCCTCTCTGCTTAGCTACCCCACCCAACTCCTCTTAGTATTGAGTCCCCCAGCACTAAGATTCCACCCCTCTTACTAACTGATTGCTTCCCTTCCTCCCCACCTCTCACTTCTGGCTCCTCCTCTTCCTCTTGCACAGTAGTTCCCCTTTCTGCTCCTGTTGTAATTCCCCCAGCAGAACGTCCCCCAATTCCAGTTTCATCCGGACTTCTGTCAGTTATTCCTCCAATTTCATCACCTCCTCCTCTGCCTTTCCCTCTAGTACTGCAAAACGGTTTTCTGAAGACCCTTCTCCAATGCTCGCTTCCTCTCTACTCATAGTAGTCTGTTTCCTCCTTTTGACTCCATGACTGTTGCCACTACGGCTCCTCCCCTCACCAGTCCCCGTTTCCTCCTTCCCTGTTGTCTTTTTTCCCTTGACCTGGTTTTACCCGATGCTGTTCTTCTTGGCCTGGGCCCCCCGTCTCTACTTCCCTTCTTCTGACCCTGTCCTCCCGCTGTTGGCCCATATAGCCCTCCTTCTTCATCTCCTCCTCCTCCCTCCCTCCAGTGTTGGGCTATAACCTCCTCTCATCTGCCTTGCCTGTCTTAGCTCCTCCTGCAGACCCTCAATCTCATTTTAAGTTTCTCTGTTTGGTTGCACACTAAACATTCCCCACTCTCACACAATTTTTGAAAGATTGGCACACTGCAGTTGTTGCAGTCTACCACCCTACCCACTGCTCTTGTTGCCTCGCGACCCCTCCACCCTTACAGATGAGGGATACCCAATGCTTCCCAAGTCTCCCTTCTTCCCCCTCTATCATTACAAAACATTCTTCTTTTCTCAATTGCCCTTACCTCCTTTGTCATAACAGTTTACATAGACTGAGCAGCTGCTTTTTAAGTTCATACCCCTCCACACCCAGAAAGAAACTATAAGCAACTATTGCACAACCTCCTTCTAACTCCTACCCCTCTTTTCCACAATGCAAACAGGTAAAAATAAATGCTCTTTGTGTTGCAGTTACTTCCCTTCCATGGAGATAGCAGTCACCTCTTCCCTCACAGCTGTTCTTTTCCAGGACGTCTGCCTCTGCTATGATAGGTACCTGTCCTTTGCCCTTTTGGGGAAGTGATGTCAGAACCCCCGGTATAAAGGAAATGATGTACCTGGGGCGGATGGGGTGAGGGATAGGGAGGGAAGGTCCAGCCTGTGCCTTCCAGAAACAATCAGGTAGCTGAGGACCCTGGCCAGACAATTAGCACCCTTCCCTCACTATGCACTAAACTTTGCAGCCAGTGAAGACCGCAAAAAACAACCACAACTCCACTAAAAGCACAAAAAATAGGTTTGATACCAGAAGAAACAGGTCTCCAATTCAAACAGCTTCACCAACAACTCACCAAAATAGGGTTGAAATTAAAATACATAGGTTTCCAATTAGAAAAACAGCCCCACCAGAACAGCCCAATAAAAGCACACCAAATAGGTTTGAAATCAGAAGAATCAGAAGAAACAGGACTCCAATTTAAAGAAATGATAGCCCACTAAAGCACACCAAAATAGGTTTCAAAGTTTCAATAACTTCCAAACAGTTCCCTGCTGGCCTTTTAAGAAATAAGAAAACTTAGCCTGCTACCAAGCGAAACAACAAGACAAATCAGCCCACTTACAGCATGCCAAAAATAGGTTTCAAAATTCCAACAGCCTAAAACAAAAGCCTTGCAAGCCCCTTAGAAGCAGTAAGGAAAAAAAAAACCTTCTACCAAGTGAAATCAACAAGAGGCATTTTAACAGCCAGAATGTTGATCAGGCTCAGGACAAGCTCAGTAGGTGTGGAATGCCACAAAAGGTGACAACAAACCACAAACAGACTCTAATAGAAAACAGAAGCCAGGGCAAATCACAGGGACATTGATCAGGCAAAAACCAGAGCAGATGTCAGTTAAGCACAATGGAAAAGGTGTACAACAGCCACTATGCAAAACAGAGGACTGTGCCTGAAGCAGAACTGACAAGAGGGCAAAGCCCAGCAGTGACCAAGCACAGATGGATTACAAACAGGAACAGGCTCTCTGTGACACAGAGAACCATCCAGACAGTAAGAATGTTGATGAGGTAAAGCCAAGCATTAAGCAAAGCACATGGCGATGGGGAGCACGTCAACAGAAATCTGAAAATGCCAATGCTCAAAACAGAGGACTGCACACGAAGGAAGAAAGGCTAAGAAGTAAAGCCAAGCAACAACCAGCAGAGATGGTGACACTGTAAACAGTGATGCCAAGCCAAACAGCAAGAATGTCAACCATTAAAGCCAGGAGACAGGGCTGAAATGAGCAATGGGCTCTGCATCAACTGAGGGCTGGGTTGAAATGCCAAGAATCGACAGCTGTGTCCCGAAGGAAGGTCAGAACGATGACAAAGCCCAATAAAATAGCCAGAACTCACCCTTTTCTAAAGCAGCAGAATCTATAGGAGGACTCAGAAGGCTATCAACGGAAGCACCATGGGCAGGATGGCAGGAAAGCAGACACGGAATGTTCCCAAGGCAGGAGACCAACACTAATCATGGAGAGGAGACCAATAATCTTGAAAGGGAGACCAAGAGCAGTGGGACAGAAAATGCCAACAGAAAATAGGTGTAACCCCCCTGCAAATGGGGGTTCCCAAAAGACTTCCAGGAGCTTGCTTGAATGCTCCAAGCCTGAATGGTGTTTGGCATTTAAGCCATTTATCAGTGAGTGTTTTTAGAGCCTCTGGTACTGTCTCTTTAAGAGCTGTCTGCTTGCAGATATAATTAGTTTGTATGGGGGGACTGTGTGCTTCTCTGAGTACCACTCGAGCTGCTGCCAATTCACTTCATTTTTGCAGTCACTAGGAGTGCAAAGGGAACCTATCTGAAAGATGTAACTGTTTGCCAGAAATTATTTAGAGTAATAATGAAATTACAGTTTGTCTAACCTGCTTTCTTTGCAGCCAGAACTGTGTCTGCTAGTTCCCATTCTAGTTTTGAACTGCTGAACTGGACCAATCAGTGTGGGTAAGCTAGCTCTAAAATGGTGCCTTGACGAATCAGAACTTGGACTCATAATCTGAGCCAGCCACAAGAGGATTGTATGGGCAGTGACTCTGGGAGATGTAGTTTAGACTTCAGTGCCTTTTGGACCAACAGCAGCAGTCTTTTGTGAGTGACAGCCAATCCAGTCAAGAACTGGGAGGAACTCAAAGGAAGTGCCCGGTTTTGTCGGTTGGAGTCCCATGAGCTTTGGCAGTGAAGAAGGAAGGAGCCCTGTGCTTTTCAGTGTGCAGTTTTAGTCAAAAACGTGTATAAGGCCCAGAGTTCGGTCTGCAGCTTGTGTAACAGCTTGTTAGGACTGAATCCGTCCTGTGAAAAGAATCAAAGGATCTCTGAAGAGTAGAAACCAGGCTCACCCTGTAGAAGACTGGAGGAATTGCTGAAATTGCAATCGGTCTGTCAGGAACTGAATCTGCTGTGTGTTCTCCCGGTATTGTGCAGTAATTGCGATCGGATACAGATGCAGCCTGCCTGGTATAGTGCTTTCTTTTATATGGATGTGTGAAGAGGCTTGTGTACCTCAAGTGAGCCCTGCTGACATTGAAGGACCCTATCTTATTTGGAGGTCGTGAGTACTAATTCAGGGTCGCTCCCTGTTGAATGCCACATTAAATCAAATGGAATTACTGTACTGCTGACTGTTTAATTCTCCTTTTCTCTGTGTGAAAGGGCCCCTACCAGCTGCCACGGTTTGGACTAGCCACTAGGGCTTGGGTACCCAGGGACAGTAACTGATAGGGATAGGCCTGTGCACAGAGCCATAGATTAGATTATTAGAGTGATAAGATAATTAACCTGATTTCCCCTGTCCTTGTTATATCCCCTAAATAAATCAGAGCTGCTTGTTTCAGCAAAAGTTATACTGCCTGAGGTATTTGTCTATGTTAAAGTACTGTACTGTGATTGTTGCACTGTATCTCATTTCACAGGAGGTCCCAGTGCGGAACCAGACCTGGGGGTAAGTGTATACTGTGAAGGTAATTCTGATATATTGTGTGGGCCACTAGTGGGAAGAAAGGGGGTTGCAGTGTCCCAGAGGGCTGTGACCAAGTTAGTTTAACTATTGCAAACCCTGACCTCTGGGTGGAGGCACCGCCATTGGATCCAGGCCCTCAACCTGTTAGTGGCAAATCAGACGGGGTAGTAGCCCCTGGGATAGCGCCATCTAGGGGTTACATAGGTGGCGATGCCACAGTAGCAACAAAAGGAGGTTTATGGTCCCCATGCATTTATGTCACGGTGAACAGAAAACACAGGCCCAAACAGTATAAAGTTGCCACGTTTAAAGGTGCTGTCAATATGTGTCATGTGTCATCGTGAGTGGCCTCTATGAGGTAAAAGTTTCCAAGTGGTCCTGACACCGACAGTGACCAAGTTCTAGAGGTGGCTCAATGGAGAGAAAAGAGCGAGAGAGAGATCCCTGATGATCTCTTCAACTATTGCAGCATGACGTGGGTGGACCCCCACAGGCCCGGCACCATTGACAGGCACCTACCTTGGAACCTGAATCCTGCTTTGGAGGGGGTCTGGCTGGTCCTTCTGTCTCTGCCACAAAGAGTAAGTCATAGGAAAGATCAAGTCCTGGATATGGTGGGTGATTGGGCTAGGGAGACTGTCTGAAGAAAGGGCCAGCAAAGGAAGAAGATGCATAAACAAAGGACTGAATAAAAAAATGTAAAATGAAAATTTTTAAAATGTAATTTTTGAATTGACTGAGCACAGTGTTGTCAGAATCGAGACCAGGGTTTGCGAGCAAGCCTTGGTCGGAATCTCCCATACGGGCCAGCAGGCAGACTAGCATGTTGTGAAGGTAGGGTAAAAATCATGGGCAAATGTAAAATACAATGTTATTTTTTTATGGACGATACCACAATTCATGGTGTTGTGAAAGAAAATCCACAATGGCACAGGGCTTTCATACAAATGGTGAAAGAACACCCCTAGCAGCTAACAGCACACTGACACAGTATGACAAGCTGCGTTGTGCTGATCGATTGGTACCCACCTCCATTACCTCCTGCTGTCCTGGCACTGGGTCTGCAAGTATGAATTTAAGTGTAGCAGGTTTACTGCGGGTGGGAGGTGAGCCGTTGGCAAAGATGATCCTTTCCTTTGGCCCCATCATCCCACAGTTCCGTGCAACATTTACAGCTGTCAGCATGTTGTCCCCTGGAAAAGAAATGAAAAATCATACGTGGTTACAGTGGGTATCAAACAAACATTTCATATCCTCTAATAAATGGCACCTATAGAGACTGTTGACAGTACTGGCATGCAAACAGTTTCAATTACTCCAAAATATTTAGGTTAACAAAAATAAATGGAAGAAATCAGCAGACTTTTGGCATGCAACCTCAGACCCTTTTGCTCAGAAAGAAGACATTCTTTCACACTTACTGTAATTTCCTTTTCTGTTAGCTCCAACATTGTCAATGGATAATTAATATATATGGGTAATGTGCACCCCTACTAGGGGAAATGGCACAGCCTATAGCTGTGAACTAGCACAGAATCCTGGGCACATGAGCATTCCAAACAGCAAGGACTCTCCAGTTACATCTGTCCACAATGTGCTTATTATTAAGGCATGGTAGTGCCCCTATAGTTAGGGTTGAGTAGCATGTTTAATGTTAAACCTCAAATTTTGCACTTTAATAACTTTGCAACCGATCAATGGATTTGCTCAAAATTTGGTATGCACCATCCCATGGAGTAGATCTCGCTCTTTTATTTTTTATTTATTTATTAATTTATTTTTTACTTGCCTGGCACCTCAGCCCTTCGGAGGCCTTGTACATCCTCCAACTACATCCGCTAGGTCCCGCTACTAGGATCCCTAGCTTCATTGTGCTCATTTCAGCCAAGGGTGTATTCATGTCCCCCATTTCTCCCTATCCCTGAGACTGCTGGCCTTGAAGGACATTCATCAAATGAACAAAGTGCTGATGCATGCCACAATCAAGAACCCAACAGTGTCCTTCCTCCCCAACTCCAGAGAGCCGTGTGCCCCACCGCCCATGCTTCCACAGGCAGAGGAGCTACGGGTCCATATGCTACCCGGTAATCCACCCTGTCTGGAAGAGGAGAGCATCCATTGGAACGCTCAATCTTCCTCCCGGGTTGCTGGTGTAGCGCAAGGTGTGCCATCCAGCGCCTCAACCCTCAGTTTCACCAGGCCGGCCCCGAGTAGATCTCTTGATGTGCAAGTTTTGTTCCGGTTGGTGTGTGGATTCTGAGATCCGGACAGTGCAAAAAGTCATAAAGTAGTCTTTTTTTGAAGGGCCTTCCTCATCGCCCTGTGTCCAGATGGTGTGAAATTTAGGTGCGATTTTATGGTAGAACCAGTTTAGGTAACGGAACAGGCATGCCAAGTTTTGTGAAAAAATATTGATCTGTTACAAAGTTATAAAAATTTTTCATTTCCCATTGTTTTCAATGGGAAGAGCACTTTTCAGGATAGAGGGAGGAAAAATCGAAGAAGGAATTTTTTCTTGTGAAAAAGGATTTACTCTTGTGAAACCATTCCTCTTTCATGAGAGAAAAATCCTTTTTTATGAGAAAAAATTCCTTGTTCGCAAGTCACCATTTGGTTTTTCATTTTTTCAAAAAAAAAAAAAAAATGAAAACCCACAAAAATGAAGTTATAAAGAGACACCAACTCATGTATCTTGGACATCGGGATTCCATTAGGTGGATTCTGAAGTCATTTGGTGGAAAAGCAACCTTGGAAGGGTTTTTTCTTAGCATTTGAAATCCTTTTTCACAACTCACTAATTCCTTTTTTACGAGCAGATTCCTTTTTCGTAAGACTATTTATTTTTCGCGAGCTTGTGAAAAAGGATTCTTTTTTCGCAAGCTGATTCTTTTTTCACAAGCTCGCGAGAAAGAATCCCTTGCTTGTGAGACGATTCCTTTTTCGCAAGTGGATTCCTTTTTCGCGAGTTCATAAAAAAGGATTCGTTTCTCACAAATGATTCCTTTTTCACAAAAAAGGATTCCTTTATCGTAGAAAAGAAATCTTTCTTTTTAGTGAAAAATTAGTGCAGGTCCCACTACGAAACTCGGGAGGAGTGCAGGGTTCAAAGAACCCTGTGCTGCGGCCTCAAAAAGTGTGGGAGTGAAGGGTATGAAGGATCCTGTGCTCCCACCACAAAATGTGACTCTAATCCCACCTCAAAACACATGGGAGTGCAGGATCTGAAGGACCCTGTGCTCCCACTGAAAAACCCATGGGAAGGGCCTCTGCGCTCCCACAGCCAAAGAAGGACAGGACAGTTATGGAGGGTGGACATAGTAAACTATCTCAAAGTCAGGAAATTCATTGAAAAAAATTGTTAATGCATCAGTTTGGGTTAAAGTGACAAAGCAGGAAATGTAGTATAGAGTTTCCAACCCTAACATTTCCCCACCCTGCACGGACCAAGAGGCGTCGGGAGACTGGGGTTGTCAGCCCTAATGCTCACCCCATTCTCCTATGCTGTACCCACTCAGCTTATTTTCTAATGGAATGGTGTGAGCGTTAGTGCTGACAACCCCAATGCTGCCCCCCTCCCCGACACCTCTTGGGCTGTGCAGGGTGGGGGTGGGATGTTAGGGTTGGAAACCCTAACACCACAATTCCCTGCTTTTGTCGCTTTAACCCTAACAGATGTTTAACAAACATTTTTGCAATGAATATAGTCACATATAAGCAAAAATTTAAAAGCGCCCAAGATATATTTCTCCCTGCTGGCATTAATCTCAATACATCATATGTACAAAAGAACCAACCTTTGTCTTAAAGAGCAATGGCAAATATAAAAATACTGTTCTGGGTTTTGGTACCAGTATTACAACCTGCATATTTAAAATCTTATCTCTGGCAATAAATATACAAGAATGAATTCCGACGACTTTTTTCTTCAGCAATGCAGCCCGCTTTCACTCAGCTAATTGCGTCATTGCAGGACTGGCATGATGTTCGAGGGTGAAGTAAGAATGAAAAGCTGAATGACAGCGAGAACTTGTTAAGGATGTATTCTGCTATATTTTTCTTTGTAGCCCCATTATTTGGTATTTGTACTGTGCTGTACTGTATAGTTCATTATATAGTTGAAAGAAATGAAAAGAAAGCAATCTTTATTTGCTTTGCCATGCAAATGTAAGTCCCCACCCCCTAAATGGTTTAAGAGGACTGGTCCAGCTAAAAAGACCCCCTCGTTAATTCTGATGGCAGGGTCTGGGGGAGCAAAAACAAAGGCGGACATCACTGCTGCAGCAAGAAGGAAGAAGAGAAAAAAAATGCAAGACTTTTTTTTGCCATGAAAGTGCTGAGCCAATTAGCAGGGAGCCTGGGGAAGGCTATAACTAGCCCCAGGAGCCCGCCAAAAATGCAGTCCCTAAGGAGAAGAGAGACCAGGAGAGACTGCACCAAGGGCTGGAGCTCCAAGCTGTGATGGCTGGTCCAGACTCCTGCAGGCACTAAGCTATAGTGCTGGGACTGAAGAATCAAAAGAGAAACTGGAACTGTTTGCAAAAGAGCCCAACTGGATTGCTGGTAATTCAGGCTGCATTTTCCACACTGTTTGCTACTAAAGCTGCTTAAGTTCACTGGAGGGTGGTGAAGATTCCTGATAAGACATTTGAGAATCTGGAGCTTGTCTTCTGCTTAGAGGACCTCACTTTTGGATTTACAAAAGACTGTTGCCTATTTGCTGTTCAAGCAAAACGCACCCCAGGGTGTTCTGCCTGAGACCCCAGCCAGGGATCGGGGTCTGCATTGAACTGTTCCTGCTAGGACGATGTAGCCACGGCTTGTCTTTCGCTGAGCAGCTCCTGCCCTAGCTGCTGCCCACCAAATGTTCCAGAGGATTTCACCAGAGTGATTCAGTTAAGGACATCCTCTGCACCTGCACCGTGTCAGCTAAGCACAATTTTGCCATCGGGAATTACAAATGGTTGCTGTTGTTCCAAGCTGCTTTGCCTTGTGTTATTTCTTCATCTAGGGCTCCAATGCTGGCCAACCGATGCATCACAGACCTGCCACTATAGCAGGGTCCCCAAAAGACATTGGGACAGGTCTGGTACCAGATGGGTGGGAGCTTGGGGAAGTTGCATTGGGTGTTATTGATGACATAACTGGTATAGTTACTGGTGTTGGAAAGTGCTGTATAAGTGCCTAACCTTATTTTGTTATAGCCAAAGTTGCCAGTCCTACGCCCTACAGTAATAAATACTTGATGTGCTTATGGTAATTGATGTCTCCAAGACTGTTTTGGGGTATTGTGTATTGGGGAGTGTCTGGAAAGGTTCAGGAGATGATTGTTCCTGGTGAATGGAGAAAGGATACTGGTTATTCTGCACAAGTCCTAAGGTGGAGGCACCACACCACTGAAGGGTGAGTGATCACAGTCCTGTCTCACAAGGACCCAGGCCAGTCCCCTCTAGCAGTCTTGAGGGTCCCAGATTCAGTATTCAGGACAGGCCAACAACCTACCCTACACAAACACATTCCTTAGTTCAAGAGGTTTATTTGTTTGTTTGTTTTTGTTTTAACTTCTCTCAATCAGCTATCTTGTTCTACCAGTTTTACATCTGATCAGGTTCTGCTTCAAACAGATCTAAGAAGGTGGAATCCTCAACCTAGTGGAGTGAGTTTGACAGCCAACAGCTGAATCAGTTTTCTGCTGTGGTTACATTAATAAATGTTTTAACTCTTCAAACTTTGAAGTTTGTGCTTATTCACAGTGAGCCCAGCTTGAAAGGAACTGACAAAACTATTTTACCTGTAATTGACTATGCCAACTTTGTCTATGGCTCTGCCCCTGCAACTTCTCTCGCAAGACTCTCCTTAGCTCATTTTGCCACCTCCTTCTCCCCTTATTCACCATTATCTCCTATATTCCTCCCTCTCCATAATGCCTCTATCTGTCAGGCGTGAGGTCCATAGCCTCTCCTTCATCGTCAAATTCTGGTTTGGTACACTTCCTTCCTACCTTTCCTCCCCCCATCACCTGCAAGCAATTCCACATATTCCCTTTGCTCCAGGAACTTGAACATTTTCCCTCCCCTATCCATGCACTAGTACAGGTCAAGCAGTGTTCTCTTACCATGTCCCTCACCTTTGGAATCAACTTCCCTGGGACACTTGCCACTCCCCTACATGTACTGGCCTCAAATCCCTGCTCCAATCTCTGCCAAGCAAAAACTGCTCTTGCCATTCCCCATCCCCCTTCTGCAGCCTCCCTAGCCAATCACCACTCCTTTTTACTATAACCTTATTCCTCAATGAGTCTCTGACCTCACGGTTTGATTTACTATTGCATTAAATATGCTTCATAACTGTGTAACCTAATTTGTCATGTTATTCAGTGCTCCTACTGAATGCATTCTTTATCCGGTGCTTGTACTAAATTATTTTTTCCTGCAATGCACAATTCTGTATTATTGTATTGCAATGCTCTGTGTCCACATACCTTGTTCACTAATGTTTCCCTGTTTGTGTTTCCCCAGGTCGCACCTGAAACGAACTTTAGCTCAGTGTGCTTTTCCCAGTTATCAACTTTTAAATAAATAAATAACATAATTTCCATAATCTTAACATAAACTGTTATTGTAACTCTATATTGTTTAAATGTTGTGCTCTATGTGCCATCTAGATGGCCCAGGTCATGCCTGAAAATGGTCCTTGGGAGCAATGCACTTACCCAGTTATCAAATATCTAGATGGCCCAGGTCATGCCTGAAAACAGTCCCTGGGACCAGTGTACTTACCCGGTTATCAAATACATAAATAAAAAATAAATAAAACAATGCTATCAATTAAATACTGCTGCTTTAGGGCTTAGCAGGCCTCCCCCCTCTGACAGGGTTTGACTTCCCTTCTGAGGCAGGGACCTGATAAGGGAGGGGAGGAGCAAAACACCTATGTAGTCACTCCACTGCCATTTGCAATCCCTGCAAAGCTTGGAACACAAATGAGCAAGAAGGTGATGTCAGTTGCATAGGATTACTGTAAAAAACTGCAACAGACTAATGCTCAGCGACTGCAACACTGGCAGTAAAACAGAAAATAATCTCATCTGCTGTGAAGATGAACAGATTTCCTAGAATATGCTGGCGCTGCCACTGAATTTAATAACTGTTTAGTGTCTAATCAGGATTAGAAGGCAATGCCCCCTTTTCATTGTCTGCAGCTCTGAATCAATTGTTGATTCAATGATGCAGACAGTTAAAAGGGGGCAGTGCCTTCAAATCCCTACTGCGCAACTATACACAAGTTTATTAAAGGATACCTAAACAACATTTTGACAATAAACTATTCAAAAATCTGACTCTGTAGGTGACTAAAGGAAAGGCTGCTGTATTCATTAAGGCTAAAACTACATTTATATAATTTACCTAAATGTGGTTCCAGAGCATTTGAATATTGTAAAATCAGCCTGGGACTGAAATTCGAAGCAACAGGAACTGGTGGGCCTGTGACATCATACGGTACCTGATTTCTGCATACACACACTGTTAGTGGGACTGGACCCACACTGGACTGTATGTGCTTGGGAGACTTAGGAACTTTATTGGTGGGGTTAAATTGGGTTTGTAAATAACTGCAGTCAGTATAGAGAGAAACTGTATTCAGGGAAGGGACTGAGAAAAGGGGGTGTGCCATTATAAACAGAGGGGGACAAACAGGGTGGCCATGTTCCACCATGGCAGGCATCTTCGGAAGGGTTGTAGGCTGCACAGGCTGTGGGATGGCAATAATTCTCAATTGGGCCAGGAGAGGGAGGCTGCCCACTCTGTAGACAGCTATCTTGTATCAGGAGTGAGGTATATTGGTTAAGGAGTAAGCTGGGGAGCTGGGGGTGTCCAAGGACAAGGGGTGTGATATGGGCAGCAGAAGGGTGGGTCTGGGGGAGACTGAGGGCAACGCTCTGAAATTACAGGGCGTTATGTTACAGCAAGCAGCAGGGGATATTGGGACAGAGAACTCAAATAGGGATGTTGACGCTAAGGGAAAGCGTATGAGGGTGAACATTCCAAATACAAAGAGAGTGGAGGGGAAAGAGTCAGGAGGGGCTGTTGTGGGGAAGCCTAGTAGAGCAGACATTGAGAAGGGAGGGGCTGTTGTGGGGAAGCCTAAAACAGCAGACTGTGGGAACGGAGCTCCTAAGGAGAACAGAGTAAGAGAGGAAGAAGAGGGGCAGTTTAGAGGTGCAGTCAGGAAACTCAGGTTACTTGATGGAGGCTGACAGAGTGTCACAATAAATTTGAGCTACTAAGCAACCTAGAGGGGGAGGAAGGGGTTGGTGGAAATGAGGAAACTGATACAGAGGCCGGGGGGAGGGAGTCTGATACCCACAGGGCATCACAGACCGGCAATGGAAAGGGTAGAAATAGTCCCAGAGGAGGAGGAAACATAAATGTTAAGCAGAGGGGAGATGCAACATATTGCAGACATGAGGGAGGAGAGCATGACTGGAGAGAAACTGGGAGACAAGGAGGTGGGAGAGGCCCTCCTTCAGCAGGGGTCAGTACCAAGGATGGGGCCCTAGCTAAAGGGGACCCACAGAGAGCCTCTGGAGGCAGGGGTACTATTACAAGGGGGAGGATGGCGGTGTGGGGGAAGGGGAAACCATCAGGGCAGGATAAATGGTTCGGATAAGAGAGGGTTAAAGGGGACACCTATACAGAGGGGGTCTGAGTTAAGTGGGCAAAATAACGAGGGAGGCAGAAAGGGGAGGGTGACAAGGGGGTCTCTAATAAGACAGGAAGACTCCCATGGAATTGAGATCACGAATAAAGAGGGGATGGGGGCTGAGAGGGCATAGTGGAGGTAACCATAAGGATGATGGTGGTGTTAAGGTTCTGTTATTGGGAGACTCGATTAGGGGTATCCAGTGGGAGGGACAGGGGGGTGAACACCATAGCCAGGTGAAGGTAGTGAGTATCTCTGGGCTGACAGTGCACAGAGCAAAGTTCATGGTGTATGAACTGGTTGGGGAATGTGGAGGAAACCGGTTCCTGGTGCATTTGGGAACTAACGATCTAGAGGGAAAATAGCTTTTGGAAATCCAAGCAAGGTTCCAAGAACTGCCAGAGTCTGTCGGGATAATGGATGCAACATTTCCTTTTTGGAGATATTGCCAGTACCAAAGGCCTCAGTGGAGAAAAAAATGAAGATCACAGAGGTTAATGACTGGCTCAGGAAATGGAGTAAAGAGAGTGGGTTGGAGGTGTTAAGGAACTGGAAAGGAGTTTGGGAGGATAAGGGACTGTATGCCAAGGACAGGCTTCATCTTGCCCCATTAGGGAAGGAAGTCCTTAAACAGGGGATGGCTGACTACATTCAAGAAAGGTGGGGTTTAAACTTGTGAGTGGGGAAGGGATAAGGAGGGCTGACCAGAAGCCTCTCCTCCAGATGAGGAGTAGCTTCAAACCCAAGGGGAGGGGAAACAGACTGGGGGTGGAGGTTGCAGGAGGAGCAGAGGGAGGATGGAAGTATAAGGACCTGGGTGGGGTTCGACAAAGGGGATCAGGGATAAGGGGTGGGGGTTGGTGTTAGTAAATGCCAGGAGCTTGGGAAACAAGTTGCCAGAGTTCCAGGCCATGCTGTTCGGGGGAGTGGATGTGGCGGCGGTCACGGAGACGTGGGCCAACAAAAACCATGACTGGGACCTAAACGTGCGGGGGTACACTATGCTTAGGAAGGATAGAAAGGAGGGCAGAGGGTGGAGTGGCTATGTTCATTAGAGATGACATAGAAATTGCTAGGTAGAAGAGGCAGAGGAAACATGGAGGTCTTATGGGTTATACCATGATCCCCAGCAGGAGAAAAGGTCAAGCTGGGTGTAGTATATAGGCCCCGGGATGAGTGATGTTTTAGAGAGATGGTTTGCTGGACAACATCATTGCCCAGTGTGGACAAAAGGGAAGGAGTGGTGTTGATGGGGACCTTAATATGCCAGGTAATAACTGGGGAACCATGTCCTCTAAGGTGGCAAGGAGCAGAGGCTGCTGAGACGGTTTCCAGGATGTGTTCTTAACACAGCATGTGATGGAGCCAGAAGGGAGGGCATGTCCTGGACATGGTTCTGGCAGATGGGGATCTGGTAAGGGACATGGTTGTAGAGGACCCCTGACTGGGAGGCGACCACAATACTGTCTGGTTTCAAATAAGCATGGGGAGGGGGTGAGATCTAGGACACTGGCAGTGGACTTCAGGGAGCAGACTTTGTGGGCATGGGAAATATTCTCAAGGATCACTTGAAGGGATTACATCAATGACAAATGTGGAAAGAAGATGGGAGGTCATAAACGGGGACTTCATGAGGCAGTCAGGATCTCGCTAAGTTGAAATGTAAGGAGCAAGGTCACATAAACCATGCTGGTGGTCCAGTGAGGTACAGGTAGCGGTCAGAAAAGAGAAGGCCTACAAAAAATATAAAACAACAAGAGGGACAGGGATAAGGAAATGTACCATCTTGCATCTAGAAAAGTCATCCGGATGGTGAGGGGAGCAAAGTCCAGTAAAGAGCAGCGGCTGGCACGGGGATACATGGAGGGAAAAAGGGGTTCTTCTGGTACATTGGAGAGAGGAGAAAATCTAAGAGCCATCTCAGCAGATTGAGATCAGAAGGAAGGTGGGTGGAAGAGGTGAGGGATCAGGCAGAGGTATTTAATGAGTACTTTGCCTCTGTGTTCACTAGGAAGGGGGATGGGATATCTACAAAGCAAGGCACGATGGGGATAGAAGCGGCAGTGAGTGGGATCAGGAAGCAACAGAAATGGAGCAAGAGGAGGGAGAGTTATCCCAGGGTGTCACATCTGGACAAGGATAAAAAGGCCAGTAAGGTGGAGGGACGGATGATGCTATCTCTGCCAAAGGTGTGGTTAGCCCTCAAGGCCCTAAAGAAAGACAAATCTCCTGGGCCGGATGGCATTCAACCGAGAGTACTATGGGAATTGGCGGACATACAGGCTGCACCCCTGGCGGAGCTCTTCAACAGGTCACTTGAGACAGGGAGAGTACCTAGGGACTGGCGAGAGGCACATGTGGTGCCAATCCATAAAGGGGGGTCGAGGGAAGTACCAGGTAACTATAGACCCATCAGTTTGACCTCGGTGGTGGGAAAATTAATGGAGAGTATACTGAAGGAACGACTGGAGGTGTACTTGGAGGAGGTGGGAGGTCTGGACAGTCGGCAACATGGGTTTGTGCCAGGGAGATCATGTCAAACCAATCTTGTGGAGTTCTACGAATGGGTAACATCAGAACTGGACAGGGGAAAGCCTGTGGATGTATTATTCTTGGACTTCAGCAAGGCGTTTGACTCTGTCCCCCACAATGGTCTGGTTGAGAAACTGATGGGGTTAGGAGTAGGCCCTTTGATGGTCAGATGGATTGAAAACTGGCTAGCTGGATGCACCCAGAGAGTAGTGGTCTGTGGGGAGCTCTCGAACCCTAGAGAGGTTGGTAGTGGGGTACCGCAGGGCTCGGTCCTGGGTCCGATCCTGCTTAATGCATACATATCTGACATCAGAGAGGGTATAGGGTGTGAAATGAGTCTCTTCACTGATGACTCCAAGATGGGAGCAGTAGTTGAGGGAGAAGAGGGGAGGTTGGCCCTGCAAGGGGACCTGGACACCCTGGAAAGCTGGGCTCACACATGGAAATTAAATTTCAATATCACCAAGTGCAAGGTGTTGCATCTTGGCCGGGGAAACCCCAAACACAGGTACACCCTGGGAGGGGAGGCGCTGGAGGCCTCAATAGGGGAAAAAGACCTAGGGGTCATGGTGGATGCATGTATGAATAACTCTGAGCAGTGCAGGACAGCGGCTAGCAAGGCAAACAGGATGTTGGGATGCATCGTAAGGGGATCACCTCTAGGAGCAAGGAAGTGATTTTTGCAGCTGTACAATGGACTGGTTAGACCACACCTTGAGTACTGTGTGCAGTACTGGAGACCACACTTGAAGAGGGACATACAGCTCCTGGAGAGGGTACAGAGGAGGGCAACTAAGATGATACGAGGGCTAGGGGATTTGACGTATGAGGACAGACTTGAGGAGCTCTGCCTGTTTTCATTGGAGGAGAGGAGAGACAGGGGGGACATGATTGAGGTCTTGAAGTACCTCAAGGGAATAAATAGAGTAAACATGGAGGGATCTTTAGACTAAAGCAGGGAGGTATTACCAGAGGCATGGTTTGAAGTTGGAAGGAGGAAGGGTGAGAGGGGAAAAGAGGAGGAGGTTTTTCACTGAGAGGGTGGTGGACCCTTGGAATGCACTGCCTGGCGAGCAGGTTCAGAGATTCACAGTGGAGGGCTTCAAGAGAGGGTGGGACAGACACAGAAAGTGGATGTATCAGATGATGGCCTGTCCCAGGGGGGTGGGGATGGATGATAGGGGTTTCTGGAACACAAGGGAGGGGAGGGCCTCGGCACCCAACTAGGGATCTGAAGTTCGAGCAGACTCGATAGACCGTAAGGCCTAATCTGCTGGCAAATAGTATGTTAGTATGTTAGTAATATGTGGTCCTTCAAACCGGTGCGGAACTTACTAACGTTTTATTTATCTAAGCCTTCTAATTTCAAAAAAACTGCCTTACCTGCTTCCTGAAATTGCCGCCAAATGTGTTATGTGATGACATCACTGGAGCCAAAGTCAGATATATGGCTCTCTATAGTGCTAACTAGTTATTTTTTCCCTTTGTATAGAATTGTTTCACCCAAATGGTCAAAACCATGTGCATTATTTTGTATAATGCACATGTTAGGCTATGGTTCTGTTCATTTTGTTTATTTTAACATGCTGAAATTGTGTTTTAATCCAATCGACTTTCTCTGAGGCAAACCACAGTGCAGTACAAATCTTGAATAACCTGATGGTCTAGTGGTTATGGTGGATCCAAGATGCTACAGTGGGGGTGCTGGGGTGGTGTGCACGCTTAATATGCACTTTTTAACATTTTTATTAAACCTTTATATTTTCTGCTATTATTCTTTTCTAGTACGTTTCTGACAGAACCTACAAATGTAATCCACAGTTTGAATGTAAACATTTGCACAATCAATAAATCAGACTTCAACAAAGTGAAATGCAGCAGCAGCAGCAAGCAAGTACGTTACTATGTGTGTGTGTGTGTGTGGGGGGGGGGGTTGCAGTCACCCCCTTTACCACCCCCTAGAGCCACCACTTTTTTGTAGCAAAGATCTTGTTCAGTCAAATGTTAGAGTTCATACTTTCTCGAAACTCAAATATATGCTTGTCTAGTCTTCTTTTTCCATGGAAAATAATAAGAATCAGCATTTATATAGTGGTTTTCATACACAGTGTATCCCAAAGTGCTTTACAAGCAATACTAGACTGGTAATGAAGTGACTGAACATGTAGTGGCAGCTATTTCATACATTAATATCCACACACAGCCTTGGACAATTGCATGAAAGTACAGTTATGTAAGAACTTATCGTAACAGTAGATCTTCGAGAGAGGCTCTTGCAGTAGGTAATTACATATAGGACTGAGGCCGGCCGGCGGCAGGACCCCACGGAAAAATTTCTAGTTAGCAGTCCCTGCCGAGGGACCGCCCCCACGTCAGGTGACCGGTGTCAGACGCACGTCGTATAAAGGGGCGGTCCCGGACGCCCGATTTCGAGTTCTTTCCCACCACAGGCCCGGAAGGCCCGGACGAGAGAAAGAGAAGCAGACATTTCCCTCAATGGAAAAGGAGCTGAAAAAGCCTAGGGGGATGGAGGGCGGGAAGGTATTACCTACTGCAAGAGCCTCTCTCGAAGATCTACTGTTATGGTAAGTTCTTACGTAACTGTACTATCTTACTTCGAGAGGGCTCTTGCAGGTAATTACATATAGGACAGAAGCCCAAGCAGTCTGGAACAAAATAAAGGCTCCGGAGGAGGAACTACTCCAAAATAGCAAAAAACCTTGCAAGCCTCAAGAAAGGAGACCTTGCAAGACAGCTTCTTAAATCCTGCTCTCGGAGAGAGACAATGTCCAAACTGTAATGTTTAGTGAAGGTATGGACGGAAGTCCAAGTGGCGGCAGCACAGATGTCTGCCGAGACACGTTTTAAACAAGCTGCAGAGGCTGCTACTCCACGAGTGGAGTGACCTCTGACTTGACCCGGGAGGGTTTTGTTACTTATTCATAACAGAAAGTGATGCAATGAGCCAACCACTTTGAGAAGCATTGCTTGGAGACAGCATTGCCTTCCCTTTGTGAGCAAAAGAGACGAACAACTGATCAGTCTCTCTGAGATCCTACGTCCTATCGATTGTAGTATCTCAGAATCCTGTGGACATCCATGGTATGGAGCAAGTATTCTCCTTGGTTGGAGTACTACGTGAAAAAGGCAGGTAATTCAATAGACTGATTTAAGGTAGATTCCGTACCACATCCGGGAGGAACTTAGGATTTGTGTGAAGAGCGACTCTTTCTTTGTGAAAAATCAGATAAGGGATTTTGCACATAAGGGCCTGAAGCTCGGAAATTCTGCGAGCGGAAGTAATGGCCACCAAGAAGAGCGTCTTCCACGATAAAAACGTCAAGTCTGCGGAAGCCGCAGGCTCAAAGGCAGGAAGAGTAAGTTTCTCGAGGACAAAGTTTAAGTCCCAAGGGAGAGCTGGAGTCCGGACAGGGGGCCTAGATGAGGACCCCTCTGAGAAAAGTTTTAGATACCTCCAGTTGGGCAAATGCCTTATCAGTGAAAGGGACATGGTAGGCTGAAATAGCCGCCATATGGACTTTCAAAGAAGTGACTGAGACCTAGGTGAAGAGATGATGCATGTAATCAAGGAGAATGGTCACAGGACAGGAAAAGGCTCCACATTCCTGGGCGTAGCCCAGATGGAAAATCTTTTCCATTTCATGGCGTAAGAGTGGACCTAGTGGAGGGTTTTCTAGCCTCCACCAGAATCTCAGTCACCTTAGGAGAAAGCATGCAGCGAGATTGAGCTAGGTCTGCAGGATTCATGCATAAAGTTGAAGGGACTTGAGTCCTGGATGGACCAGGGTCCCTGATCCTGGGTCAGCAATCCTGGAGATAAAGGAAGAGGAAGAGGAGACCTCTGAGTATTGTTGTAGAAGAGAGAACCAGATTTGCCTGGGCCAGAAAGGAGCGATCAGAATCATTCTCGCTCCTTCCAAAGCAAGTTTCTGCAGCACACGAGGGACCAGAGGAATTGGGGGAAAGCATAGACGAATCTGTCCTTCCAGCTTAGAGATAGAGCGTCGCTCCAGAAAGCATCTCGCTCTGGAGCGAGCGAGCAAAAGGTTGGAAGCTTTGCGTTTTGGGAGGAGGCAAACAGGTCTATTTGAGGAGTCCCCCAAATCTGGAAGATGCTTTTTAGAACTTTTTCGTCCAGTTCCCATTCGTGTGTAGAGCCGACGAGCGACTTAGCCTGTCTGCCAGGACATTGTCGACTCCCGGAACATGGATCGCCGTGAGGTGAAGGTTGTGAGCGTTGCCCATTCCCAAACCCTCATCGCTTCCGTGCACAGCGGCTAGGACGAGTCCTCCCTGCTTGTTGATGTACCACACACAACATGTTGTCCGTTTGGACGGCTAGGTGGCAGGAAGGATGAAATGGTGAAGGGCCTGGAGAGCATACAGCACTGTTGAAGCTCGAGCACGGTGATGTGGAGAACTATCTCAACTTTGACCATAGGCCCTGGGTTCGGTGAGGACCCAGATGGGCTCCCCAACCTTCGCCTGAAGCATCCGTGGTCAGAGTCTGATCGGGGGGAGGATGAAAAAAGGGGACCCCCCCGTAAAATGTTCTCTCGAACCATCCACCATTGCAAGTCTCTTACCATCGTCGAGGAGATCAGAACCAGATGATCTAGGTCATCTACTCGTTGATCCCACTGACAGCGGAGAGTCCACTGAGAGATTCTCATGTGGAGGCGCGAGCGCGGAACTGTCGGGATGGCCGCCGCCATAAGCCCCAGTAGACGGAGCACCAACCTCGCCAGAACCCTCCTGTATTCCGATAGGAGGGAAATCTGGGACTGGAGGGAGGCCCCCCCTGTCCGGAGGCAGGAAGGCCCTGCACATTGTCATATCAAGGATTGCCCTGATGAACTGGAGTCTCTAAGAAGGATCCAGGTGAGACTTGGAATGGTTGATGGTGATACCCAGGCCAGTGAAAACCTGCTGGGTAAGGGAGAGGAAATGCAGGAGTTCCTCCCTGGATGGGGCCGCCAGGAGCCAGTCGTCCAGGTAGGGAACAACCTGAACTCCCAAAGTACGCAGGTGGGCTGCTACCACTGCCAGGCATTTGGTAAAGACTCGAGGAGCTGAGGAAAGACCAAAAGAGACCGCCCAGAATTGGTAGTGGTCCCCCTGGAATGCAAACCTGAGGTACTTTCGGTGCAAAGGGCGAATGGGGATGTGCAGGTACGCATCCTGCATATCCAGTGCACAAAGCCATTGGCCTGGCCGAAGCAGGGGCAAGAGAGTTTGAAGGGATAGCATCCTGAACCTCTTGTATTCCACATATAGGTTCAGGGGCGAGATCGAGAATGGGTCTGAGATCTCTCGTCTTCTTTGGTACAAGGAAGAAATGGGAATAGTAACCCGTCCCGTGGAGGTGAGGGGGGACGGGCTCTATAGCCTGTTTCGCAAGGAGAGCACAGATTTGTTCCCTGACCAAAAGAAGATGGTCCCTTGAGTAGGAGGAGTTCAGAGGGGGGTGACTTGGAGGTTTCTGCAGAAACTCTATGTAGTGTCCCTCTGCTATGATCTGAAGCACCCATGAATCCGATGTTATCCTCTCCCAACCCGGAAGGTAGAAGGAGAATCTCCCTCCTACCGGTTCCTCCGGGGCGTCCGGAGGCGGTGGGAGAGGGAAGGAAGTCAGGTGGTGTGAGGCAGCACCGCAGCTGGGGCACCCGTTGCTTTTTTGGGCGGCGGGGGCCTGGCAGCTGTGGGGGCCCGACGTTTAGTGGCCCGCCTTCCCTGAGGTTTCGCTTGAGGCTGGCTGCGTCTGCGAAAGGGACGGCGCTGTGGGGGATGGGGCGTCTCCTGCAAGTCAGTGATGATGTCCTTGACGTCACTGCCGAAAAGCACAGAACCCCTGAAAGGTGCTTCTTGAATTGCTGACTGCACCTCAGGGACCAGACCTGACACACGGAGCCATGCATGACGCCGAAGACTTATGGCGAATGCAGAGCTCGATCCTCGTGTCCACTGCATCATAGGTCATCCTCAGAATGTGATGACTGGCTGAGCGATCAGAGACGGACCAGGTCGGCTAACTCCTGCTTGACCTGTGAGTCAGGCAAGGAGTCAATCTTAGATTCCGCCTGGATAAGGACAGCCTTCTGGTAATCCCCATATGAGCTACATAATTTGGGGCCTAATCCCCAGTGTGGAAGAAGTGTGATCTTCCTTCCATATTGGTCCAGAAGACGGGATTCCTTATCCAGGGGAGATGAGCTCAAATGTTTCGGGTGTGCTGACCGGCCGTGAGCTGCGCTAATCACAACCGAGTCAGCACGGGGGTGAGAATCTAAAAAGTTTACACCCTCCGGAGCCTGATATAGCCTGTTGGACTTCCAAGGAAGTGGGGCTAAAGCGACGGTTGTTTCCAAATAGTGGAAACAAGGTGGGCGTGAGGCTCGATCCAGGGTGGCACTAGAGTAGGAGCCGTAAGGGGCAAGTCCAGATGTTCGGCAAGTTTAACTCGTTGAGGATCTGGCTCTAAGGAATGCCACTGATGGACTTCCTGGATCTTTCTGAGCAACTCCGTGAAAGAAGAATCCTCCGGAGGAGACTTCGGAGGAGTCCTCGGCTGGGGCTTGAGGCGGAGAGCGCGGCTCGTCGTCTTTCTCGGAACACCGATCGGAGGCCTCCGAGGAGTCAGAGAGAGAGAGAGAGAGAGAAGAAGAGGAAGAGGAAGAATTTGAAGCAGAGTAGGACTCCCTGACTCATCTAGGGGGAGGAACGGGTTTCTTAGGGGAGGTCCCTGAACGCATGTCCTGCCCCTCTCTGGATCCCGAGGGCAGAGCCCGGGAATCCGGAGGTGGAGAGGGAGTGTGCCGTCTAGGGCGTATGGGAGCCAGGGGTGGCACCATCGCCGTAAGATGGCTCTCGACTTCCTTGGTGAGCTGAGCCTTGGCCTCAGCCCACCAGGAGGCCAGAGTCTCCTGAAGATCCACCGGCGGCCTAGGGGGCGGTGGAGGAGGAGGAGGAGGGGGATAGTTGTACGGATGAAATCCGTAAGGAGGGTATCCGTATCCCAGCTGCGAGAATACCGGAGTGGGGTACTGCGGCGTTGGGTACTGCGGCGTCGATGGAGTCGGCGCCGGGTACTGTGGGCCAGGATACTGTGGACCCTGGTAAACTGTCATCGGATAGGACGGCGGATACCCAGAGCTAGGGCTGCGGGCAGACAGCCAGCAGGGAACTCCGCAGGCGGATCAACCCGTGATAGGCCGTGGGCGGAGAACCCGATAAACGAATATATCCCGCCCGGCGTCGGAGGGCTGGTTCGGAACGGCGTCGGTGGGAGCCCGTCGGAGGCAGTGCGGGGCGGCGTCGGGCAGGCGTCAGAGGAGCCAACGTCAGATCCGACTCTGTAGGGGAGGTCAGACAGTAGCCAGGGTCGAGCCTCATCCTCGGATGGAGAGAAAAATCCTCGGGATCGGGCAGGGGGACTCGGGCTCCCCTGGCGGCAGCGAAGGCTGCGGGGAGCCTGTACGACAGGCAAGCAGGGTCTACTGTGGCTCTGAGGCCCGCGCGCGTCGGAGAGCCGATGTGTGACTTAGGGCCGAGTCTCGGTGGGACGCCAGAGGGCGGCGTCCGACTGAGGGTCTCGTCGGAGGCGGACCGAGGAAGAGAGGCCGGTCTAATAGGGACACTGCCGTGCGCCGCCCTGAAGGGTCGGGCATCTTAGCGGCCTTCTCCCGGTGGGCGTCGGAGGAGCGATGTCCGGCTTATGGGGCGCCCGCGCAGTAGGCATAAGCCTGCGGCGGTACTGAGGGCGAAGCTCCTTTGCCCGGAGGCGACCAGCGGGCTAGACACACGAACCCGACAGGTGGGCGGCGCCTCCTCCAAAACCTTGGAGGCTGCCGTCAGGCGATCCCCCGGAGGATGTTACCTTACCCGCGACTCCGGTGGGAGTCGCGGAGGAGGAGGCCTTCTCCTGTGCCTTTCCTTGTCCCGCTTCTTGTGTCCTTCAAGGGAGGTCGACGCCTGCCAAAGTTTCTTCAACTCCTTCTCCATCGCGGACATCTTCTTCTTGAGGAGATGGGCTTCGAGAGACTGCTGGCATCGTCTGCGGGTGGCCGCATTGAAATGAAGGCAGTGCGGACACTTGTCGACACGTGGTTGGGGCCTAGACAGAAAAGGCAGAGGAGTGACCATCTTTAAGGCAGTTGGGCGCTGCAGTGCGCACTTATTTTTAGAAGGGCGACATATACTGGCGTTCACCTGACGATAGGAAAAATAGAAAATACTGAAACTTTTAGGAAAAAATGGCGAAGTAACAGGACTGGCGATAGGAACTTAACCACAAGGCGCTACGAGAGCTGATGGCGGGGAAAGAACTGGGGGCAGGCATTCGGGATGTACCTGCAGCGTCACATCTAGCGCGGTCACCTGACGGGCGGTCCCTAGCCAGGGACTGCTAGCTAGAAATTTTCGTGGGTCCTGCCGCCGGCCGGAGTCAGTCCTATATGTAATTACTACTGCAGAGCCCTCAAGTAAGATCTGGTTTTATGGGAAGGGAATGTTGGCCAGGACAGCGGGGTCAGGTAGTGATCAAGGTGCTGGCATCCCACATCTTATTTCTCACAGTAATTGCTCATATCTCTCTCCTCTGTCCTCCCCCTTCCCTGAATATAGCAGTACCTTGCAAGAGTGGCCTTCTCAGTCCCCCTCTGGTATTCATTCTTCACTATTCCTCCTCACACCGAAAACTGGTGGGCTCATCACCCTTCTGAATCATGAATGCAAGTAGTAGAGTCCCGTTTTATTTTGACATATCAAATATAAACATATCTTTCCAGTAAGTCGGCTGATAGCAACAGGAACAAGAGGAATGATGGGCCTTCCTATCCTTAAAAGATCTAGGCTACCTTTGATTAGGCTATTAAATGATGGGTGTGACATCATTATGCACATCATTTAATAGTGCCTAATCATAGGTAACAGATCTTACATGAGTAGGAAAGCCTATTTTTCCACTTGTGCAATGCAGCTATCAGCCAGGCTTACCAGAAGATCATGTTTATTATTAATATGTAAAAATAACATGGGAGACTGTACTAACCACATTCATAATGCAGAAGGGTAGTAAACGCACCAGTTTTTGGTGTGGGGACCAGATGAGATGAATGAATTCCAGAGAGGGACTGAAGAGGCCATTCCAGCAGGGTATAGCTATATTCAGGTTAGTTGAAGACATGAAGGAAGACACTGAGCAGATCACTGTGAGATCTGAAATGTGGGGCTGCCAACATCATGATCATTACCTGACTGTGGATGAGATTAGCCAGTGATAACAAATACTCAGAGTGGCAGGGCTGCACCTAAACTGTTACTTGAATTGTTGTAGGGAGATTACCCTCGGTGGGAGGGGGTGTTGACGTTTGTTAGGACAGTATTGAGGGAGTTGTGTATAGCTCATTCAAGATTTGGAAGGGTGGTAGCCAGCCAACTCAAATTGTGGAGTACAGCACAGAAAAGTACTGGAGAAGAACTGCTGGGAACTGTTCTGCGGGGATCTGCAGATCACAGGTAGAGGAGTAGACTGACACTGGAAGTCGGGTGGATTTGCTCAAGGTATGAGTATGCCTCTCCTGCTAATAATATCGTTATCCATTGTAAGTGCAGCCCTTATGAGGGCATGAACAGCAGTTTTTCTGGAGGGTCATGATGCTTATTGCTTGGCCCTCCAGGAAGACCTAGTTGTTGGTTAGTGAGATGGGAAAAAACACAACAGGGGAACTGTACATACTACCGTCACTGTGCAGAAGGGTGGTGATCCACTCATTGTTTACTGTGGAAGCAGAAGTCAAACACTGAGAATGTGGACTGGAGAGTGATTTGGGAGGCATTTTTAACAGTGCCAGCTGATGATGCATATTGGTATAGGTGTGCACAACTCTCTGAGGTACAAGATTACAATCTGACATATGATAATTCTCTTCATGAGACTGTAAGCACATATGCGGCACCAGGCAGTACTAAGGACAGGGTATGGGTGGTGGGGTGTTCAGCAGAAGGCAGGCTAGATGCAGGAAGTTCACATGGAAAAATAAAGCCTTACTTGTGGATTAACAAGAGAGCATGGGCTTTGGAACTGAACCGGACCAGTACTTTGCTCTGTGACCCTGAGCAAGTCATTACACTTCCTTGTGCTCCCAGGCCACACCTGTAAAAAAGCTTTCAGTTTAGTGTGTCTCTCCTTGTTAACAAAAAACTAAATTCCAGTGCATCACATAACCACTAGATCATCAGGTAACTGAAGTGTTGTACTGTAATGCAGTTTGCCAAGGAAAAAGTCAGCTGGATTGCAAAATATTTTCCGCAAGTTAAAGTAAACAAAATGAACAAAATCATAGCCTAACATGTGTACTGATCAAAATAATCCACAAGTTAATGCACGGTGTTGATCATTCTGCTACAACAATTCAAAACAAAGAGGGAAAGAAGAACTAGTAAGCACTATAGAAATATATGTGGGTCTCTGTCTTTGGCTCAGATGATGTCATCATGACTCATCACTTAACAGACTTGGCAGACATCTTAGGGAGAAACCAAGGCTGTTTTTGAAAGTGAAAGGCTGATGTTTACATTTTCCAAAAGCTATGAAACTGCATTTATATTATTTATATAAATGCAGTTTTAGCATAAATGTAAACAGCAGCCTCTACTTTACCTTGTTATGAAGCCAGATTTTGGAGTTTGCAATTTTAAAAAACAGCTTGTTTAGGTACCCTTTAAAATGATATCACCAATAGATTCCATTAAATCAGTCAGTCTACCAGGCAGACAAGCCAAATTTCTACTTTTATGCTCAGCTTTGCAGTCAAAAACTCATGTCCACTGCAACTTCTTAATGAAATCCAATGCAGCTGCCACCACCATCTTGCTTGTCTGTGTCCAAGCTGGTGTTTAGGTGAAAAGATGGCAGAGTACAGCTAAGGTCAATGGAGAGGTCAGTGTAGCCCTTTGGATGTGGTTGTGTCACTTGCCCAAGACACTCCTCATTTTCCACCATGGCTCCTCCCCTCCCACCACATTCCCCACTCAACCACCCATGGCTTCAAAACAAATGTAAATATCTAGTGACATTTACCTGTGAAAATTTCGCTTTGTCACTTGTATTTGAGAAAGAAATGTTAAAAATGCTGACCTGTGACCATGACAGTGCGAATGTTAGCACCCCGCAGTGTGTCAATCACTGGGGCAGTCTCTCGTTTCAGAACGTTTTTCATTACTAGAAATCCCAGGAATGTCATTTCACTTTCCACAAAATCCCTGGCCATTTGAAAAAACAAAAAGAAAGGGAGAGAGGTTTCATACATCATAGCAACTGGACTACAAAGGACTAAAAAGAGGATTCTTTGCACTTGTATTTTCTTAACCAGTCACACATCAATGTTATTTTATATGGTACCTTTCACACAATCATATCCCAAGCCCCTTGAACAAAGTCACAGTAACCTCAAAGCAAAATATATATTCCTCTCATCTTACAGGAAAGTCATAAATGAACAGAGGAAGTAAAATAGCACGTGACTTCAGTAAGAAAGTAAAAGAGTTTTTTTTATATAGCATGCTGGATGTGGCCTGTATCCCAAATTGTTTTACAATCTCAGAGAGGGAGGGGAGAAATGTTTCAGTCATCATTTAGCCAGGTAAGTTCAAACTGCATAGAGATAAATGGGAGTGACTGCAGAGGTTAAGCACCTGGAGGTTATGTGACTTACTCGGGATCACACAGTGAATAGATTGTAGAGGTGCTGGGACTCAAACCTGGTTCACAGTGTGGTGCTCTAACCACTAGACCACACTGCCACTTAAGACAGCAAGCTAAGTAAGACTATAAGTGCTACAACTAGTGATGCATATAGAATAATAATGACTGGATAAACATGTACAACAAGGACGTGTTTCCATCCAGGGGTTCAACATCATAGACCTCGTGAGTGAAGCAACCCCCAAGAGGGAAAGAAAGCCTTATGCTCCCATCCAAAATGTATATAGAATTAGGTTTAAGAAATAAAACCGCACTGTGGCCCCCCCCCACAAAGGAACTTGCTTCGATTTTTTATTTTATTTAGTGTTGAGCAATGCTGCATGATCCTGCTTGTAAGCACTTCCGCTCAATCAGCGCTTACAAGTAGAATTATCGCTTGACCCTCAATATTTGTGAAAGGTAATAATGTAACCCCTAGGTAGCGCTATCCCAAGGGTTACTATCCCTGCCTACTTGGCTAGTAGCAGGTTAAGGGGCCTGAGTTCTGAAATGGGTGCCTCTACCCAAAGGTTAGGGGTGGTAGTGGTCAAGCTAACCTGGGCACAGCCCTCTGGGACACTATAACCCCCCTCTTTCCTTACTAGTGGTCGAAACAATACACAGTAATCACTTTCACAATACCCCTGATACACCACACAAGTACCCACACTGTTTGCACTTACCACCAGGGCTTTCCTCTGGCCTGGCCCTGGGGACCCCCTGTAAAACAAGGTTATGCACAGCAAATAACAGCAGTACAATACTCTTGCACAAACTGAAACCACAGTCAGGGTAAATGCAAAAAAGAGATCTGATTTAAGGGACTTAAACAAGGGAGGGGCGTAATCAGGTTAATTTGCTTAAAGGCTGCATCAGTCAAACAGTTATGCATGCTCTTCAGGGTCCATAAACAGTCACACACTCTGGGTACCCAGATGGAGAATGGTTGGCTAGCTAGGAACATTGCAGCTGGTTGGGGCCCTGTGATGGAAGAAAACAACATGCACAACACACACTATTTGTAATCCGAGCTGGAGGGCTCAGTTCGTGAAAAGAAAACAACAAGACAATCAGATGACACACTTTAGACTAGGCTGTCATTGCAGGTAGCTACTCTGATGATTACTCACAACACCCAAAACTGGACACAGGCTGGATGAAAATTGAGACTGCAAGTAGTTGATCTGGAGTGCCAGGAGAAGCAGGGCCCACACGATTGGCCGAGGTGTCATTCCTGTTCAAGCATAGAGCAGGGGGGCTAATCCCCAGGCAGGTCTCTCGTCGATGGCTTTCTCTGTGCAGCGGGTAGTCTGGCTGGGCCAGTGTGGCAAGGCCCAGGCCAAATGGAGACAAATTCAGACAGAGTCCGTTTTGGGCTGGGTACAGCTTCCAGCAAGCAGAACACATTTCACACAGTGGGGACCCAAATCACGATCCACTTCCAATACACAGCACATTTACATGAAAGGAAGTTCTACTGTACCAGGCAAACCACTCTCCGATCATGATCGCAACGTCTCTGCACAAACCAGGGATTCAAAAGCAGCTGGAAATCCTTACAGGCCGATTGCATTCAGCAAAATCTTCGGTCTTCTTCAGGTATGAGCCTGGTAAAAAAAATCAGTGGCTTACTTCGTTCTCACAAACTTGGAATTAGTCCAAAATAATTCTCTTCTCTCCCTCTCAGGGGCAGCAGGCAGACATGCAGCCAAAACTCAGGCCTTTCCACAGAGGCTGTATTGCGCTCCTGCTTCTTCAACTTCCAACTTAGATCTGATTCAAACTGCAGCAAGCCTGGGAATTTCCCCAAGATCCGAAAGGTTTGGTTGGCTGATTCATCTGTCAGTCACAACAGGAGCTCCCCCTTCGGGTGCAAAAAGGCGCCAAAAGCCCAAAACTACAATTCCTACAGATTCTGACTCCAGACAGGTCCTGTAATCCGGCTCCATTTTAGGTCCCACCAGTACTGATTGGTCCAATTTGGTAGTCCCGGGCCAAAGTGGTGGGGATAAACAAAACAGTCCTTGCTGCAAAGAAGGCAGGATAGACAAACTACATTATTATCACCACTATCACTCTACATGATTTTCAGCAAATAGTTACATCTTTCAACAGAGCTCCCTCTCAGATTACTTATGACTGCAATCAGGCAGCTCTTAAGAGACAGTACACAGAGGCTATACAGGCACTCTCTGGCAATACATTTAAACTGCTAAAACACAAGACACCAGCCTGGCAGTGAGCATTTGGGCAAGCTCAAGGAAGACTTTTAGGAACCCCATTTGTAGGGGGGTTACAATAATATTAGGATTACCTGTTTAGCATTCAATATTGTTTCCAACCCCTATGCTTTGGCCAAGAGACAAGCAGAGAGAGAGAGAGAGAAAGAGAGAGGAGAGGAGAGGGGCCTGGATAGCAGTGATCCCACTGGTTGTTTCTCAGATCCCCGAGAGAGAGAGAGAGAGAGGGGAGGGAGCCACCAGTGATGCTGCCAGTGCTGTGGTCTGTTTTGTGATCCTAAGAGAGAATTGGGGGCCACCAGTGATACGACCAGTGTGGCGGGTTGCTTTTCAGCTCCCCCCCCCAAGAGAGAGAGAGATGGAGAGGGGAAGAGAGACAGAGAGACAAAAGGTGCTTTTACACACAGGTTTTTAAAACGGAATCAGCGTTACCTGTGTGGCGCCGTTGTACTCTGTTGCGTTCAGGTTCCTTTCTACACACTGAGTATTCCGGCAACATTTGTCTCAGCTCCCCCAGAGTTTTGCTCTACAAATGCTGTTTTCTGCCTTTGTATTGGAATGGCTGTTTTACACAGCAGAACAAAACGGTACACAACGGTGCAAACCGCAATAATAAGAGATTGCGGTTTGGACGAACGTTCACCTAGGGACCGAAACAGATGCAATTTACACACAACGGATGTAACGGAATACTGTTTCCGTAACAGTTATTCCGTTACATAAACCTGTGTGTAAAAGTGCCCAAAGAGCGAGAGAGGAAACATCAGTGATGCTGCCAGAGGTACAGCAGGTTGCTTCCTGGTTCCTCTCAAGAGAGTGAGGGGACACCAGTGATGCCACCACTGGCATGGCGTTTTTGGGGGGCAGGAAAAGTCTTGGTGATCTTACTGATGTGATCTCCTTCCTGAGTTACCGCGATGAATCCTGCTGCTGGATCCCCACTGCATGGATACCTCCCAGGGCCATCCTTGGGGGTCTTGTTGCTAAGGATCCCTCTTCCTGAGCTCCCTGGGTTATGGAAAAAGGTTTTTGGGATCCTGCTGCCAAGTATTACTCTTTCTAAGCTGCCCTAGGTGGTGGAAAAAGTCCTGGGGGGTCCCTTTCTTAAACTAATGGCCAATATTAGTCACTTCAGCCAGGACTGGAATGTGGCAAAACACTCCACAAATGCAACAAATGTGAGCCAAACTACCACTAAAGCACACATAGCATGTTTGCTGCATAAACTATACATTTTGTGCATTTGTTATGCGATGACAGTAAGCCGAAAACCAGTTTACTGTCTAAAACTCAGAAGTCACATCCAACAGTCGGGTTTACCTACGGATAAGCTGCTCTGTTAAGGAAAACTCCCAAGCATGATGACAGAAACCCTGGTAAAGCACAGCAATTTGCTACTCCAAGTGAGGTCTCTACAGACCAGTTTTAAATTACTATCCCATACTGGCACATACAGTAGATTGGTCAGCAGTTGCTAAAATTATGGGTTTCAAACCCTTGTTTCGTAGTAATGAACAAGAAATAACACTGGTAGAGTCAGATGCTTATTATATTTTATTACATTTGAAAACAAATTAATACAAGTCTTACATTCAGAAACACTGTTATAGATGTTACAGAGATGACAGTGGGTCAGCAGGGTAAGGCATACAAGGAGAGGTTGAGGGCACTGAACATGTACTCCCTGGAGGGCAGGAAAGAGAGACAGAGAGAGGGGACATGACTGGAACCTTCAAGTACTTGAAAGGGATAAATAAAGTGGATAAGGAGGATCCTTTTAAGCTGAGTGGCACCCATAACACGAGGGGGCACAATAGTGGCAACTATAACACGAGGGGGCACAGTCTTAAGCTGGGGGGGTTAGGAGGGAGGTCGGGAAGCACTTCTTCACGGAGAGGGTGGTGGACACTTGGAATGTGCTGCCGGAAGAGCTGGTCTCATTGAAGGTGGTAGGCAGCTTCAAGAGAAGCTGGGACAGGCAGGGGGGATGGTAAGGATCATGGTGAGGGAGGCTGGGGGGGGGTGGCAGGGGCAGCAGCTCAAGCTGTGGACCCTGCAACACGAGTAGACTAGACAGACCAAATGGCCTTCTTCTGATGGCTTTTTTGTATGTTCGTATGTAAGCAGTACAGTACATCACTAAATCAATGCTATACATGCAAAGCCTGTAAAACAAGAACACTTTCAGTATCTGACCCATGTTACTTCATGTACAGAGTTTCCAATAGTCTAGAATCTAAAGCCGATAAAGACGTTTTTACAGCCAAGAACTAGAATTTTAAACCAACTGTAAACTTATTCAGAAACATTCTCCTATATCTAATAGGCTTAACTGTTGTATCAGACAGAGTCAGTAAGGAGCCTAGAAACTTATTCTCCTCCCTCCTGCAGAATAACCACTGGGTACACTTCAATATAAAATGATTACTTTTTTTCAAACAGTAAAACTAGCATGCATAACAAATGCAATTTTTTTAAAACTGTATTTTGAAACTGCAATAGTTCAAATCGATCAGTCACTTTGTCACACCTTTTGAGCACTGTAACACACTGCTCCTCTTCTCCTCCTCACAACTACTGACAGCAGTCACATAACACACAAATGTCTTTGGCAAAGATCGCTCTGGTAAATGTGGGAAATGGAGTGCCTGATCCACAACAAGCCAGTCCCGAATGGAGAAAGAAGCCACCGAGTGGGGGAAGCGGCCATTCTAAATCATTACCAGGTATCCTACGCTGTATACAGAAAATAAAGAGGTACAAATGTACACCTAACAATTAAACTCAGCACCGGGAAAAGCAGTCACTGTAAATGATATTGAGTCACTCAGTCGGGTCTCGGCCCCCAGTCACAACTAACTGAGTACCTGCCCTATCAGACAAACCTTAGCCCTTTCCCTCACCGGGCTCCTCCTGCCTGGCATCAAATTCTCTCTAAATCATTTGCACTCGCTAACTTGCCTCCTGGGGTCTGTAAACATGAAGGTCTTGCCTCCAGTATACTACTTTCAGTCGAGCAGGAAGCATGAGGCGTGTGCTGTAAAACATGTGTTCTAATAGTACATTTTACTGTCGATGATGCGCACTGTGATGTTTTGTATCTCCTGCCATTTGATTATGTTCATTGTAACAATGTTCTTCTCTTACTCTTCTTTTATGATCATATTTGCCTTGTACTCTCCCGGGTTGTGCCTGAAAATAGGCATTTCCGATGTCTAGTGCACCTACCTATCAAAACAAATAAATAAATAAATCCTAAGTTCCCTCAACTGCCCTCGCACATCATCAAAACTCTTCCTTTTTTTACCTGGTGGCAAAACTGAGATCCGGGAAGATTCACACAACCTGTCCTTGCCACTCCAGTGTGTCTGCTTGTCTGGCACCCTGAAGGAACTCATTCTGTTCTGAAGAGCCCCTTAGTACTGTGATGAGTGTTCTGGTTGGGGGTTCCATACCCATGCCTTGGCACGGTGTAATGTGGCACACTTTCTTCCCCTATACTGCATCACCATTAAGACAGTAGAAAGCCATTGTTGTAATGCTGATTTAGGTTTACCCCCCTCCATGCTCTCCAGCACACAGACAATCCTTATGTTACAGGCACTGGCAGTATTCTTGAAATTCTCAAGATGGAGCCTCAACAGTGTGTTTTCTTTTGTTAGTGCTCACTCGTGGTGTCTGTAGCAACTAGTGTCATCCTGAAGACCCATCATTATGGTGCCCAGCACAGTTACTTTGTCACATAGTCCTCCAGTTTTTTTTTAATCGATGACCTGAATGGCCTTAAGCAGGGCCACGCTGGATGGTTGAGTGGCTTTGGATGTAGCGGCTAAAGTGAATGTCTCACTGCTAGGGACCAATTCTCAGCTCATGCCTTGACTTCTCCCTGGTTCCCTCCTCTCATAATGCAACACATTTTGCCAAAAAAGGCATCAAAATGTGCAACTGGATGAGGTCTATCCACTGATGCCAGTAAGAAGTCAAAGTTTAAACTTGTTCTTCGATTTTATTGTGATTTTAATTCTGCAGTGTGGGAGCTAATGTTCAGCGTGTCTTTTCTGTTTGGTTGCTGGGCCACCACTGCCAGATTTATTTTCTCATGCGATGCCGCACCGCTGCCTGTACCTCTCCATGCACACAAAAGCTGTAAAACTGGGTGAAAGTTTGACTGCACTCAAAATGAAATGTCACATCCCAGTGGAGTTATCCTAGGTAAAACAATGAAGTAAGTAGATTCACAGTGTGGCCTCACTTCTGCAAAAAATATAAACAAGCAGATGGAGTTTGCTCCACTGACCTGCACTGCTATGTAGAACAGCAATGACCCACTCACCAGCATAGAAACACAGAATTTGTCGGCAGAAAAGGAGTGCTTGGCCCAGCCAGTCTGCACAGATGTTCCCTGCCTAATCTGTCTCTGCAGACCCCAACTGGTCTCCAGTGACCCTCCCTTCTCCCTGACTATTTACTAATACATCCCTATGCCTATCCCACACATGCTTGAAGCACACTCATTGTTTTTGCCTCCATCACTTCTGCTGGCAGTCTGTTTCAGGCATCTACAATCCTTTCAGTGAAGACATACTTCCTCATATCTCACTTAAACTTCTGCCCCTTGAGCTTCACTACATGCCCTCTGCTCCTGGTGCTCTTTCTCAATGGAAAGAGACTCCCCTCCTGCACCCTGTTTACACCTGTGAGGTAGTTGTAGGTCTCTATCATGTCACCTCTTGCTCTCCAGTCTTTCATGGTGTATATGTTGAGATCCCTCAATCCCTCCCTAAGTATATTGTTTTCCATTTTTTGGCATTGTACCCCAACTGCCACGCTCTTGACCACTCCTCGAGGTTCTCAAGATTTCTCGCATTCTCTCTACCCCCTCCTAACTGCCTACCCTATTACAGATTTTGGCAACATATGCAAAAGGCGTACCTTCCTTTCGAGTTCTTCAGCAATGTCACTTATGAAAATATTGTGGAGGACCAGTCACAGTACTAAGCCCTGTGGTACCCTGCTGGTCACTCTCCCATCATAAGAGTAAGTGTTATTTACCACCACCCTGTCTCTTACCCAGTAACCAGTTTCTAACCCAGTTCACCACTTTGGATCCCACTCTTAGGCTGCTTAATTTCTTTATCAGCCTCCTGTGTGTCATAGTGTCAAAGGCTTTGCTGAAGTCCTGATATGCCACATCCACTGCCTACCCTGATCTATTACCCTGGTCACCCAGTCAAAAAGCTATCAAATTAGTTTGGCATGACCTCTCCCAATGAATCCATGCTGCCTGTGATCTTGTAGCCATTAGATTGAAGATACTCTACCAGCCTTACTTTTAGTAGAGTTTTCATTAATTTCCCAACCACTGAAGTAAGACTATAGTGAAGGCTATAGTTGCTAGCCTTCACTCTGTTGCTGCTGTTAGGTGGCGGGACCACATAATCCCTTCTCCAGACCTCTGGAACCACACCTGTTTCAGTGAGGTGTTGAATAATGCTGTCAGTGGGGTGCCTGGCACCACCCCTAATTCTTTAGAACCCTTGGGTGTATCCCATCCAGTGTCATAGTTTTGTCCACCTTAAGGGCTGTAAGCCTTCTGGACTCTTTCCTCTGCAAATGGACTTGTGACTCTCCTACTCTATGTTCCATCTACTCCTGCTGGTCCAGACACCCCTCCTCTACAGTAAAGACTCAGCAGGAGTACCCATTTAGGATGTCTGCTTTTCTTGGATTTTCTTCTGCACAGTCTGCCCCATCCACCTTCTAATCCTCCTGATTCCTCTACTTGCTTTCCTCTTCTCACCGATGTATCTAAAGAGAAAGTATTCCACACTTAGTGAGCCCTAGGGAATTCTTTCCTCTGTCTGTGACTTTTCTCCCCTCACCACCTTGCCTGCTTCCCTCTACTTTACTAAGTATACCTCCCTGTCCTGCTTCCTCATACCTCCTGAATACCAGCCATTTTCCCTTCACTACCATTGCCTCTTCCTTAAAGAACCATAGCAGTCTCTGCTTTTACTCACTTCCTTCACGCAGAGGAAGACTGCTTTTTTTTTTTTTTTTTTTTTTTTTTTATATATTTTTATTAGGCTTTGTATTGTAAGATACCAGCTCACATAAGCATAGATACAGGTGGATCCATAATACAGAGAGTATCATAAACAGAGTAACTCACATTCCAGGATGGGATAGGAAACACCCCAAAACACTCTCTAAATTGGGAAGTACATATCCATATCTTCTAAACTGTAACACAAGCATGCAGCTCTGGGAGTGTCCAGAGGAAATTCCTAACCAGCCAGTGTGCAGGCCAAGCGACCCACATTCCCTGTAGACATTAATCCCACATTAGCTAACATTCTCTAACACAATATGGCCTTTATAGCCTTTATACACAAAGAAAAAAGTTACCACATATCTAGTTTCTAATAGTAAAGCAGAACCCCCACTTGTAGAAAACAGGAATAAACATTCAATGTACAGCAGTTTTTGCCCTCCTTTAAATTCAATATAGTCTTAGATTAGGTAAATAGTCACTTAGGGCCACAAACCCACAACATACAGTACATACTGTCTACTGTATCTGAGGTATTACCAGGAAAGCAAACCAGGAGAAAAAACCAGTAATGATTATTAGATACATCTCGCCCAGGAATCAAAAGAGAACCACTCATAGTTTCAGGTTCTCGATAAACAACCCTCTTAGCCCTTAACTCCATGACTAACTGTGAGAATAACACCACGTAATGATGGTAGACAGCGACTGTAATATTCCATTCACATCCTGAAGAAATAAGATATATCAAAGAAAAGAGCTAATGCAGCTTGAGGAAACACACAAAGACAGTACTTTACAATTTTTAGGGCCATGGCATTCAGTTCCCATTATCCTGTTTTACATTAGCCACCTGCTCCAAAGCCAGGAGTCTCTTTTAGCCTCCTCCGGGATCCAAACACATAGACTTTACCCTGCCATACAATCCTGAGGTGGGGGGAAACACGAGCTGATGCGGACCTTCATACTCGGGTCGGCATCTCACCCATCATATACTTTGCGTCTTTAGCGAGTGCCATAGGACAAATCCAGGAACACAAAATTTCTGCATCTCCGTGTTGTAATCGTCACCTTCTCTGAGCCTCAGCTAGTACCTGATCCGATCTCCAATTCCACAGCATACCACCTACGAGAGTATGAGGCGTGGCCTGGGTTGCTGTTCCTCTATCTGGTAGATCCTGTAGCCTTGTCAAATGATAACGGCGGATCTTCCTCTCCCAACCCCAGCAAACTTGACATGAATGTGACACAAACCCATCGGGTCATCTCCTTCAGCATCCTCGGGTAGCCCTAATACCTGCAGATTTCATTTGCGGACCTGGTTCTCTATCGTTTCTAATCATTGTGCTGCCATGTAGTGTCCTTGATCAGCCCAGTGGAGACATCCACAGTTTTGTTTAGACTGGCATCCAATTTAGTGAATTTCTGGTCCACACTGTCCATTTTAGTCTCCAATGCAGCTACCTGAGGTGTCAATGCATCAAATATTTTGTCCAGTTCTTGCACTGAATGTACCAGCTTCATCAGGATATCATTCACTGTGGCAAGTGTGACCTCCCTGTACCCACAGTACATGAGGTCCCTGATGCACTATTTCTTGCAGGTCCAACATCCCGTTTGCCTCTTGGGATAAAGAACTCAGCAGAGGCAGCTCGTTACCTTTGGTTTTCCCCATGGGTCCTCCTAATAGGCTGCTAAACCCATTGGGGTATAAAAACCAAGAAAAGTTGCCAAAATAAGTAACTTTTATTGAATTAAAATCAGGATTTCATAGGAGCTCTTCAGATGTGCTGCCTCCTGTTGAGCTGGTCAGTGGCGCCTCCGACACTGTCCCTTATTTGTGTGTTGCTCCGGGTTTGCCAAAGTGCTGTAGGTCACCTCTGTCCACTTTTATTTATTTTAGTCTTTGGTAACCATGTAAGGCCCACTAGGCACAGCTGCCTATTTTCAGGGGTGACCTAGGGAGCACATAAGCGATGTGACTTGCTCAGAGTCACACAATACACAAGTGGAGGTTGTGGGAATCAAACCCAGGTTTGCTGGATGTACCAAGCTCATTCACAGCTCATTACTCTAACCTCTAGGCTATACTGCCAGTCCTGCCACTTCTCCCATGCCAATGTACACTGTAAACACAGGTTGGAGTATAACACATTGGAAAAGTGTACATTACCATAGTGGGAGCTCTGATACAAACACAGCAAGTGGGCAGGAGGTCAGCATGAGCAGATCAGTAGCGAGCAGCACTCAAAAAGTAGGCTCAGGTGTTTTCACAGCCAGTCGCTGACTCAGGATTTTAATGGCTACCACTACAGTTTGCTGCCGACTCCAAACAAAAGACTCGCGGCAGATCTGCAGAGTTACTCCGCCCAGCCGAGGATTAATGCTAACCTTATCCACGGGCATGTAGAGCTGACTCCACCAATGGATTCTATGCTTGTCTCACCCATGTTATAATGTTTCATAACCAACATGATCAGTTCCTTAGGGTGGTAAAGTGACCTGAATGTTCTCCTGTATTTTTTAGTTCATTATTACTACAGTTAGTTGTAGACTTATTAAGTCTTTATATCATCTTTAATTATGAAAGGCCAAAGGTTTAGAAATCTTCCACACCAAGCTATTAGAGACTTACAGCTTTGAAATTTCTGTATTAGAGATACAATTCTTTGGCATCTTTTTTCAAAGAGTGGTTTGCTCTGAAACATTAGGGCTGAGGTCTAGCTATCTGTGGCTTTCTGATCAAAGACTATTAGCTGACAACTCCAGTTCACAGCTGGCTAGAGACTACAGTATTAATGAAGAACTCCAGTCCATATTTGTTTTATTAAATCTTTTTTAGTGACAGATCAAAGGTACAAAGGTATTCAGCTAATGCCTTTTGCCTCCTTAGTACCAGGAGTGTGTATTCAGTCCCTGGATTATTCATTCTCCTGCATTGTACAGCTTGTCATCTGTTACCTCCATAGTAGCCAAACCTTGGGCCATGCCTTAATACTTTAAATAAGGCTACTTGGAAAGTTTAGAACTAATCCCAAGAAATAAACAATCAGGTCATGATATATAATTCTGTTTAATATTTTATTGTTTACGTTTCTATAGAAAATGGTACGATACTTATGGAGATATTTTCTCTTAAAATGCATAATTTGTTTCTTGTAATTTAATTTTTTGAATTTAATTTTCGGTGCCAAAACGTTGCAGGCTTGCTGCCCTATTTAACGGGTGGCCTGCAGCAGTGCCAGAGAGTGAGAGAGGGACCAACCAGCGAGAGGGATCTCATCAGAGCTCAGGGACTGGGACTGAACTTTTGAATTAAATTTTCGGTGCCAAAACACTGCAGGCTTGCTGCCTTATTTAACGGGCAGCCTGCAGCAGCGCTGGAGAGCAAGAGAGGGACCAACCAGCGAGAGGGAGCTCAGGAACTGGGATTGAACTTTTGAATTTAATTTTTGATGCCAACACACTGCAGGCTTGCTGCCCTATGTAATGGCCGGCCTGCAGCAATGCCGAAGAGCGAGAAAGGACCGCACTGAAATTTTCTCTCCGCCCACCCCACACCGCCACCCTTTTAAATAGACTTTATGCTGGTAAGGGAGGGGTTCCCTGAAGGTGGACAAATCAGGACTTCTACCTTAGTAGAACTGTATCATTCTGGGCGAGTAAGGAAAAAGCATGGAGATAGAAGTGGGCTGTGATATTACAGGCAAGTGGGTTGTGAAACATAGCAAAGATATACTATATGATTATACTGCTTATTCTTGGGCTGTGATATTACAGGCAATTGGGTTGTGAAACAGAGCAAAGATATACTATATGATTATACGTTTATTCTGGGGCTGTGATATTACAGGCAGCTGGTTGTAAAACAGAGCTAACATACTATATGATTATACTGTTTATTCCGTATCTTCAGTTAGAGTTCAAGAGTCTATTTAAAGCTTGTTTACCCTATCCCATCAGTTAGAGTTTAAGTCTCTATTTGGGGCAGGGCTGTTTGTTGGAAGAGAACATGACTGATCTAGTCTGTATCTTCAGTTAGTGATTAAGGGTCTCATTTAAAAGCCTGTTTATCCTGTATCATAAGACAGAGTTTAAGTGACAACCTTGAGCTGGGTTGTATGTTGAAATAAATATGGCTGACCCAGGATACCCTAGTATGGCCACTTGGAAGGAAGGAGGTAGCAATCCGGGGAAGGGAATGGGAAAAGGAGGAAGTGCCTATAAGGAATAGAGAAGGACAAATGGAGTGGCCACTTTCCACCATGGCAGGCTTCTTCGGAAGGGTCATAGGATGCACAGACTGTGGGGCGGCAATAATTCTAAAGTGGGCCTGGAGAAAGGAGGCTGCCCACTCTGTAGGCAGCTATCTCGGATTAGGAGTGATGTTTGTTGGTTAAGGAGTAAGCTGGGAGACTTGGGGGGGGGGGGCGACCAGAGATAAGGGGTGGGGGTATGGGCGGCAGAGGGGTGGAGATGAGGGGAGGTGGGGGCAATGCTCAGAACCAAGTGTAGGACACATTATAGCAAATAAGGGGGTGATATTAGCGATAGAGGTCCCCTGGATGGGGATGTTGAGGTGAAGGGGAAAACCTATGGGGTGAACACTCTGAAAATAAAGAGAGTGGAGGGGGGAGAGTCAGGAGAGGCTGTTGGGGGAAGACTAGAAGAGCAGACAGTGGGAAGGGAGCTCCGAAGGTGGATAGGGCAAGAGGGGAGAAAAGGGGCCGCTTAGAGGGCTAGTCGGGGGTCACTCAGGTAATGGAGGCTGGCACAGAGTGTCATAATAAATTTGAGCTGCTTAGTAACTTAATGGGGGAGGAAGGGGCTTAGCAGAAATGAGGAAACTGGGACAAAGGCCATGGGAAGGGAGTCAGATTCCCACAGGACATCACAGGTCGGAAAAGGAAAGGACAGAAATAGTCCCAAAGGGAGAAGGGGAAACCTCAATGTGAAGCAGAGAGGGGAGATGCAATATATAGCAGAAATGAGGGAGGAAAGCAGGACTGGAGAGAATCTAGAAGACGAGGAGGTGGGGGAGGGTCCTCCCCTCAGAAGGGGGCCTGTCCCAAAGATAGGGACCTAGGTGAACGGGTCCCGCAGGGGGCCTCTGGAGGTAGGGGTACCATTATAAGGGGTGAGGAGGATGATGGTGTTGGGGAAGGGGATATGATCTAGGCCAGGATAAATGGTCCGGAAATGAGTGGGATTAAGGGGACACCTATACAGGGGAAGTCTGAGCCAAGTGGGCAAAATGTTAAGGGAGACAAAAAGGGGAGGGTGGCAAGGGGGTCTCTCATAATAAGACAGGAAGACTCCCACGATATTGGGATCTTGGATGGGGGGGTGTTGAGAGAGCAGAGAGGTAGTGGAAGTAACCATAAGGATGATGGAGGTGTTAAGGTTCTGTTACTGGGTGACTCAATGATATAGGGTATCCAGTGGGAGGGACAGGGGGTGGGATGCCAGAACCAGGTGAAGGCAGTGAGTATCTCTGGGCTGATGGTGCACAGAGCTAAGTTCATGGTATACGAGCTGGTAAGGGATTGTGGAGGAAAACCAGATTTCCTGGTGCACTTGGGACTAATGATATAGAGGGCACAGTGTCTTGGAAATCAAGCAAGGTTCGAGAACTTGCTAGAGTCAGTCGGGATACTGAATGCAACATTTCCTTTTCGAAATATTGCGGTACCTAGGGCCTCAGTGGAGAACAAAGGAAGATCACAAGGTAAATGACTGGCTCAGGAAGTGGGGGAAGAAAGGGGTCGGGGTGGGAGGATAAGGAACTGCATGCCAAGGACAGGCTTCACCTTACCCTGTTAGGAAGGAAATCCTTAAACAGGGGTGGTGGACTACATTCAAGAAACATGGAGTATAAACTTGTGGGGGAGGGCTGGCCTGAAGCCCCTCCTCCAGATGAGGAGTAGCTGTCAAACCCAAGGGGAGGAGGGGGAAAATAGTCAGGGGGAGGAGGTTCCAGGAGGAGCAGATGGTGGCAGGAGGCACAAGGAACCCAGGTGTGGTTCGACAAAGGGGATCAGGGACAAGGGGTGGGGGTGGTGTTAGTAAATGCCAGGAGCTTGGGTAACAAGTTACCAGAGTTCCAGGCCATGCTGTTTGGGGGCGAGGGGTGGATGTGGCAGAAGTTACGGAAGCGTGGGCCAACAACAACCATGACTTGGACCTAAACGTGAAGGGATACGTTTTGCTTAGGAAGGATAGAAAGGAGGGCAGAGTGGGAGAAGTGGCTATGTACATTGAAGAAGGCATAGAAATTACATAGAAACATAGACTTTGTCGGCAGATAAGGACCACTTGGCCCACCCAGTCTGCCCATTTCCCTACCTACTGGATAAGCTGCAGATTCTAGTTAACTAATAGCCTACTTCCTGCAACCCCCCCACTATAATTGCCTTATGTCTGTCCCATGCATGTTTGAATTCCCCCACTGTTTTAGACCCAACGACCTCCTCAGGAAGGCTGTTCCATGTATCCACCACTCTCTCTGTAAAAAAATTTCCTCACATTACTCCTGAGCCATCCCCTCTATCTTTAAATTGTGCCCCCTTGTTCTTACACATCTCTTTTTCTGAAAGATGCTACCCTCCTGGACTTTGTTGATTCCCTTGAGGTACTTGAACGTTTCTACCATGTCCCCCCGTCCCTCCTTTCATCAAGAGTATACATATTAAGCTCTCTCAGTCTCTCTTCATATGGCTTCTGCTGCAGACCCTGCACCATTTTAGTTGCCCTCCTCTGGACTGCTTTCATCCTGTCTATGTCCTTGCATAGATGAGGTCTCCAAAACTGCGCAGTACTCAGATGGGGTCTCACCAACTGTCTGTACAGAGGGATAACCACTTTTCTTTTCTACTTGTGATGCCCTTCCTATGCATCCCAGTATCCCCTAGCTCTCCTTACCAACTTTCACATTGCTTTACCCACCTTTAGGTCATCTGATATGACTACCCCAGGTCCCTTTCCATTTTGTTGTTGTTAGTACCTCCCCTGCTATTGTGTACTCTTCTCCTGGGTTTTGTTTCCCAGGTGCATTACCTGCACTTCTTTGTATTGAATCTAAGTTGCCACATGTCTGACCATTCCTCCAACCTTGCCAAGTCCTTCTCATCTTTTCTACCCCCTTGTGTATCAACTCTGTTACAGATCTTTGTGTCATCTGCAGAGAGGCATACCTTTCCTCCAGACCCTCTGCAATGTCACCTATAAAGATGTTAAAGAGGACTGGACCCAGTACTGAGCCTGAGGTACTCCACTAGTAACCCCCTTTCTTGGAATGTGTTCCATTCACTATACCTTTTGTGTCCTGTTGTGCAGCCAGTTTGCTACCCAGGCTACCACCTGGCTGCAACTCCCAGGCTGGCTAACTTGATTATTAATCTTTTGTGTGGGACTATGTCAAATGCCTTGCTAAAGTCTAGGTAGGCCATATCCACAGCCCTCCCTGATCTATTACTTTGGTCACCCAGTCGAAGAAATCAATTAGATATCCTGACATGACCTTCCTGCTGTAATCCATGCTGCTTTGGGTCCTGTGCCCCGCTGGCCTCTAGGTACTCAACAATTCTTTCTTTCAGAAGTGATTCCATCATTTTCCCTACCACTGAGGTCAAACTTACAGGTCTGTAGTTTCCCTTCTGCCTTGCTCCCACTTTTGTGAAGGGGAATCACATCTGCCCTCCTCCAGTCCTCAGGTACCACCCCATCCTGCCATGATCTGTTAAAAAGCGTGGTCAGTGGTGTCACTAGGTCCTCCCTTAGTTCTTTTAGGATTCTGGGGTGAATCCCGTCAGGCCCCATTGCTTTGTCCACCTTGAGTTTTAGGAGTTCTTTCAGGACTCTTTCTTCTGTGAATGGACTGGTGTCAACCCCCCTACCCAGAGTGCTTCTATTGTCTGGTTTAGGTAACTCCTCCTCATCTTCTTTTGTGAATACTGAGCAAAAGTATTCATTCAGTATCTCTGCCTTTTCACTGTCTCCCTCTGCCCACCTCCCTCTCCTTTATTAATCTTCACTATCCCTCCTTAACCTTTCTATGCTCCCTCTACCTATGTACCTATAAAAGGTTTATCACCCTTCTTAACTGAGTTGGCTATTTTTCTTGGTTTGGGCCTTTGCTAGTCTGACTGCCTTCCCCACTTCTCTGCTTTAATTGATACAGTTCCTGTCATGCTCCTTCTGTGATTCCTTATACTTTTTGAATGCAGCCTTTTCTCCTTAACCTTCCTGCCACCCGTTTGAAAACCATAGTGGTTTTTACTCCGCTTTGTTTTCTTTATTTGTTTCACACAAAGGCTTGTTGCCTCTATGATGGCAGTTTTGATTTTCTCCATTGTTCTTCCACCCTCCTTTTGGTCATTTGCTAGTGCATTTTCAGGTATTCACCCATTTGCCAAAGTCAGCTCTTCTAAGTCCAGTATCCTTGTTTTTATGGCTGATCTCATGGCTGTGCTCACTGTGAAGCACACTGTGCAGTGGTCACTTGTTCCCAGATGTCTACTGACTTCTAAATTTGTGATCCTCTCTCCATTTGAGAGTACCAGGTCTAATATTGCTCCCTCCCGAGTGGGTTCCAACACAAGCTGTCTAAGGCCTGCCCCCTGCAGGGCATCAAGAATGACCCTGCTCTTGGATGTGGCTGCAGTACCTGTTATCCAGTTAACATCTGGCATATTCAGGTCCCCCATCAACATTATCTCCCCTTTTTCAGCCATTTTGAGAATGTCCTCTATCATTTTGTTGTCCATTTCCTCCCCTTGAGACAGGGGTCTGTATACAACCCGTGAGGATTGTGATGCCATTCCCTGTCTCCAAGGTGACCCAGAGTGCCTCTTGTCCTCCCCCTTTACTTTTTAGTTCTGTAGCTTTGATCCCTTCGCTTATGTGTAGAGCTACTCCACCTCCTCTTTACCCTCCCTGTCCCTTCTGTAGATTGTGTACTCTGGTATGTTGACATCCCAGTCATGGTTCTCGGTGTACCATGTTTCCGTGACTGCACAATATCCAACTGTTCATCTTCCATCAGGCTACTAGCTCAGGAAGCTTGTTTCCCAGACTACGGGCATTGGTACTCATTGCCCTCCATTTAATGTTGGCTTTATCCTTTTTCCCCATCCCTGCTCTTACTGTCCTTGTCTATTTTTCCATTTACCACTGTCCTGCCCTGTGTTGAGCTCTGTACCTCAGTGTTTACCTTACTACCTGCCATGTTTTGTGGGGGGAGGCTTGAAATTTCCTGCCTTTTATCAGTGCCTCCCCCCTTGGCTGGTTTAAAAGCTTGCCAAGGAAGCATTTAAACCTATCACCTAGGAGCTTGGTTCCCTTAAGTGGACAGATGCAGACCATCATGCCAGAATAGACCTTTATCTCTCAGGTGGCCCCCAGTCCCCAATGAAGCCAAAGCCCTGTGCTCTGCACCAGTTTGCAACCATTCATTAAACTGCATGGTGTGCAGTACCTAGCCTCCTCCTGCCATGGACTGGTAGCACCTCTGAGAAGGTTACCATGCTTGCTACCCGTCTGAGGCCCCTCCCCAACTCCACAAAGTCATTCTGCACTGCACTGATCCCATGCCTAGCTAGGTCATTTGTCCCAAGGTGGACTATGATACCTAGTTCCCTCTCCTGTGATGCTGCTTCTGCAATCCTGAGGATTCGCTTCCTGTCCCTCCAAGCCATGGCACCAGGCAGACACCTTACTTCCTTCTCCTCTCCCTTTCCCAGGTTTATCCCCCTAACAATAGAGTCCCCTATCAGAAGCTGTTTCCTTCCCCTGTGGTGTCCCTTGCCACCCTTTTGTGGGTGTTAAATTGCTAGGGTAGAAGAGGCAGAAGGAAACATGGAGCCCTTATGGGCCACCTTACAAACCCCACAGGAGGTAAGATCAAGCTGGATGTAGTATATAGGCCCCTGGGATGGGTGATGTTCTGGAGGATGGTTTGCTGACCAACATTATTGCCCAGTGCAGACCAAAGGGGAGAGAGTGGTGTTGAGAGGGATCTAATATGCCAGGGACAAACTGGGGAACCATGTCCTCTAAAGCTGCCAAGGAGCAGAGGCTGCTAGATGGTTTCCAGCATGTGTTCTTAACACAGCGTGTGAGGAGCCACGAGGGAGGGCCATGTTCTGGGCGTGGTTTTGACAGATGGGGTCTGGTAAGGGACCTGGTTTGAGGATCCCTTGACTGGGAGCGACCACAGCACTCTCTGGTTTCAAATTAACATGGGAGGGAGGAGATCTAGCGGTTGCAGTGGATTTCAGGGAGCAGACTTTATGGGCATGGAAATATTCTAAGGATCACATGAAAGGATCACAACAATGACGGACGTGGAAAAGAGATGGGAGGTCATAAAACGGGGACTTCATGAGGCAGTCAGGACCTGCGCTAAGATGAAGCGCAAGGGAGCAAGGTCACATAAACTCTTCTGGTGGATCAGTGAAGTTCAGGGAGCGGTCAGGGAGAAGAAGTCTGCCTACAAAAAGTACAAAACATCAAGAGGGGAAAAGGGAAATGTACCGTCTTGCATCTAGAAAAGTCACCCAGCTGGTGCGGGGGGGCAAAGTCCAGTAAAGAGCAGCGGCTGGCACAGGGGATTTGGGAAGGGGAAAAGCTTTTTTTCCAGTACATTGGGGAGCGGAGAAAAACTAAGGGCAAGCTTAGCAGACTGAGATCAGATGGTGGGTGGGTGGAAGAGGCGAGGGAGCAGGTGGAGGTATTAAATGAGTACTTCGCCTCGGTGTTCACTAGGGAGGGGGATAGGATGTTGCTAAGCAAGGCACAAAGGGGATAGAAGCAAAATTGAGTGGGATCGGGGGAGTAACAGAAAGAGAGCATAAGGGAGGGAGAGGCACCCCTGGGGTTTCACATCAGGACAAGGATAGAAGGGCCAGCAAGGAGGTGGGGACGGACAAAGCTATCTCCACCGAATGGGTGTGGCAAGCCCTGAAGGCACTGAAAAAAGATAAATCTCCTGGGCCGAATGGCATTCATCCGAGAGTACTATGGGAGTTAGCAGATGTACTGGCCACACCCCTGGCAGAGCTCTCCAACAGGTCGCTTGAGACAGGGACGGTACCAAGAGAATGGTGTGAGGCACATGTGGTGCCAATACATAAGGGGGGGGGGTCGAGGGAAGTACCAGGTAACTATAGACCCATCAGTTTAACCTCGGTAGTGGGAAAAGTAATGGAGAGTATACTGAAGGAACAGCTGGGGGTGTTCCTGGAGGGAGGGCTGGACAGTAGACAACATGGGTTTGTGCCAGGTAGATCGTGTCAAACCAACCTTGTGGAGTTCTACGAATGGGTAACATCAGAACTGGACAGGGGGAAGCCTGTGGATTTAATATTCTTGGACTTCAGCAAGGTGTTTGACTCGGTCCCCCACAATGGGCTGGTGGAGAAACTGACAGGGTTGGGAGTGTGCCCTTTGATGGTTAGATGGATAGGAAACTGGCTAGCTGGACGAACACAGACAGTGGTGATCAGTGGGGAGCTCTTGAACCCTAGAGGTCGGTAGTGGAGTTTCTCAGTGCTTGGTCCTGGGTCGATCCCTGTTTAATGCATACATATCTGACATCAGAGGTGGTTATAGGGTGTGAGATGAGTCTCTTTGCTGATGATTCCAAGGTGGGAGCAGTAGTTGAGGGGGGAGAGGGGAGGTTGGCCCTGCAAGGGGACCTGGACACCCTGGAAAGTTGGGCTCTCACATGGAAGTTAAATTTCAATACAACCAAATGCAAGGTGTTACATCTTGGGTGGGGAAACCCCAAACACAGGTACACCCTGGGGGGGCGGTGGTGCTGGAGGCCTCGTCTGGGGAAAAAGACCTAGGGGTCATGGTGGATGCATGTATGAATAACTCTGAGCAGTGCAGGAGAGCAGCTAGCAAAGCAAACAGGATGTTGGGATGCATTGTAAGGGGGATCACCTCTAGGAGCAGGGAAGTGATTCTGCCGCTGTACAATGGGCTGGTGAGGCCACACCTTGAGTACTGTGTACAGTACTGGAGACTGCACTTAAAGAGGGACATACAGCTCCTGGAGATGGTACAGAGGACGGCTACCAGGATGATTCGAGGTCTGGGGGAGTTGACGTACGAGGACAGACTTGAGGAGCTCGGACTGTATACTTTGGAGGAGAGGAGAGACGGGGGGACATGATCGAGGTCTTCAAGTACCTCAAGGTAATAAATAGGGTAAACATGGAGGGGATCTTTAGACTAAAGGAGGGAGGTAACACCAGATGGTTTGAAGTTGGAAGGAGGAAGGATCAGTGGGGAAAAGAGGAGGTTTTTCACGGAGAAGGTGGTGGATCCTTGCAACGCACTGCCTGTCGAGCTGGTCCAAATTTCCAATGTGGAGGACTTCAAGAGAGAGTGGGACAGATACAGAAAGGGGTATTGGAACACAAGGGGGAGGGGGATGACCTCGGTTCCCAACAGGGGATCTGAGGTTCAAGCAGACTCGACAGACTATAAGGCCTAATCTGCTGGCAATTAATATGTTAGTAAATTCAAGCAGTTTTAATTTTTGTCACCAACATTCTTAATACTTCAGGACAAGAGATTATGGAAGATATCCAGTTTTAATAGGGGCACTTATGGATGCATCAGAGAAGAATGAAAATGTTAAACTGGTACCACAACTGGCACTAGGGCAAAATTTTTGCTTTTTTTGGCCAACTAGTTTTATGCCACCTTGTGCAACCATGAACGTCCCTATTTGAACCCTAAATGGTTCTCATTAACAAAGCTCTTCTCACAATTGTAAAATCCTGCCTCAGCTACACAATCCTGCCTCTTTCCATCTAAGAAACTGCCACATGATCAGCTTCGTGCAGGTAATTTCAGCACCAGAAAGTAAGCAACAACATCTGGAGGAGGTACCAGCTGGCTGGGGTGGGGTAAGGGCAGTGACAAACCAGCAGCCAAGGGGCAGGGCTGCTTGCTCAAAGCCTGTACCACCCCAAGCATGTAACCAGCAATCCTGCCTCAGCTACACCATCCTGGCTGCTACCATCTAAGAAATTGCCACTGCTTTTGCAGGTAACTCCTACCGGACAATAAGCAGCAGCATCTGAAGGAGGTACCAGATGGGGAGGGGTTTGGCAACGAACTGACAGCTAAGGAGTGGGGCTTCTTGCTTAAAAGCCCGTGCCACACAAGTGCATAACCAGCAATCCTGCCTCAGCTACTCCATCCTGCCTTCTTCCATCTAGAAACTGCCACTTTATCAGCTTTGTGCAGGTATAGTACAGTCGATTGTCGAACCCGATCATTTGAAATTGCTCTCTTTTTTATACTTAGTTTATTATCATTAGCCAGATTACATTTGCCAGCATTAGTTAAATCTTACAATGAACACATAATGGAGTTAAAGCCCCTCAAACATACATAGAAAAATACAGCTTTCTTCCACCTTTTTTCCTCTTTTAAAGAAGAGAACCCAAACAGAGGTGCTAAGTTACTTTTGTTCTTTATCAACCAAACTCATAAGCTATAACTATAACAGTAACTATAACTATCTGGAATGTGTTCCTTCGATACCTTGTCTAAAATCTAAATTTTATTTTCAGTTTGTCCTGTACTTCAAAGAGAGGAGTCTTTCTTCACAGGGAAGGGGAGTTCAACATCTTCTCTATGTATGTTAAAACATTAACTTCCTATCCAGTATCACAGAGTATCCACCTGGTCCATCTCTGTTGGTATATTTGTGGTTTTTGATTAAGATTAATTGTTAACCTTTCAATCATATGTATGGATTCAACCAACTCCCTCCATTCCTCTATCCCAGGGAATTTCGGCTGTAACCAATTTCTTGTAATAACTTTTCGCTGCTGCCACCAAAATTGTCCACAAATATCAGACATTTTATCATTCAGTTCCCTTGGAATTAGTCCCAGTATTAAATGTTCAGGCTCCAACTGTGCCTGGAGTAGGAATACCTGCTCTAGGTTATGAGTCACCTCCCTCCAAAATGAGGCAATGGTTGGGCAAAACCAAAAAATATGTGCTTGCGAGGCCGATTGTGCTCCACAAGCTCTCCAACATTTTGCTGTGGCCTCTCCCTTAAAATGAGCCACTTGTGTCGGGACCAGGAAGTACCAGGTCCTCAACTTCCAGCAAAAGTGTCTCCACACTAAGGAACTTGATGTTGACCACGTACTTCTCCACATCAGAGACCATTGTTTATCCGTGATGGGGATCCTTAGATCTTGTTCCCATCTGTTTTTTATATACTGGGATGAGTTTGCCATGTCTGCCACATATCTGTTATATAACAGCGAAATGGCATGTTCCATTCCCTGTGGACCCCATATCCATAGGAACAGCCTGCTATCTTCTGATGCAGGTTCTTCCAACATTGATTTGTTAATCTGTATATTCAGGTATTCTCTTATTTGATAGTACCTGATCCTATCTATCTGCTGCAAGCCATATTTTTCCTGCAATGCTTCATAGGAAATAAATGTTGTAGAGTGCCTTTGTTCTTTTCTGTAACATCCATGTTGGTCCAATAAAAGGTATCAAATCATTTGTTTCTGGATCTGTTCAAAAGAAAATAGCGTGTTACCTGTCATTATTTGATAAGGCGCATATAGTCCTTTTTTGGCCTGCTTCTGGTACCATCAATCTACTGTTGCAGGTACAAATTGGCGGTCATAAGCCCACCATTTATACCGCCAGAGGTGTTTATATGTGGTGCCCCTACCTATTCCCCTCCTCCATCCCTCTACTACAGCCTTTGTACCGGAGAATCCTTCTATTTCATCTAGATCCAGGGGCCTAAATTACACCGCCTGCAGTGGGGGACTACTCTGTTTCCAGAGATATAGTCTCTTCCAGTGGGTATCATATTCCGGGTTACCCCAGAGTAATGCGACCCGCATCTGGGCTGCCACCCAATAGCCCTGTAAGCATGGGAACCTTGAGGCCTCCCTCTGCCTTTGGGAGATATAAAGTGATTTTCTTAATCTGGGTTTCTTACCTTTTCATAAATAAGAAAAAAACATACTTTGCCAGGCTTCCAAATCTGCAGGGGTTAACAGACAAGGAATGCACTGAAATAGGTAAAGAAGGCATGGTAATGCGTTCATCTTGAGGGCTTGTGCTCTAGCACAGAAGGAGCTAGGCAATAATGACCATCTTTGAAAATCACTTTTAAGTTGTGCTATTATCGGTGGGTAGTTTAGTTCCTTTAATTGCACATTGTTCCTCCCTAACTTCACCCCTAAATATTTTATCTCTGTCTGGTCCCATAACATAGGGTGTTTTATTTTGATCTCGCTGGTTGGGGTATAGTAGAAGCTCAATACTTCCGTTTTGTTATTATTTAACTTATATCCGGATAGCTTAGAAAAATCATCTAGCTGATAGAGGATTGTGTATGCGCAAGCATATACAACAAGGCAGTTGCGATCGAGGTTTTCCGTGGTAACCAGAGACCTGGGCGTGGCCAGGGTCCGTTACCACGGAAACCTCAAGATCGCACAACTGTCTTTGTTTGTGTATGCTTGCTCATACACAATCTTTATAGTGTATGGGCAACCATCGCAGTACGGGACAAGTTTTTGTAAAAAAAAGTGACTTACTTCAGTTTCTGCCCCCACGCTTCGCTTCCAGCGTTGCCGTCGCCACTCAGTGCGCATGCGCATGATGTATTACCGATCTTGTTGTGCTGCACCGGTGGCGTACCGGTTACACAACAAGATGCGTGACGTACCGAGTGCAGGAAAACAACGCTGTTCCAGGCATGGATTTCCATGCGGAACAGCGTTCTACCATACACTATATGAAGTATTGTGGGCAGTGACCTGTCTGGGTCCGTCAGATATAGAAGGACGTCATCAACATATAAGGCCAATTTGTGAGTCTGTCCCCCCATACTGATCCCCTTTATCTCCAGGTTCTGACGAATGCTCTGGGCAAGGGGTTCAATAAAGAGGGCAAACAGTAATGGGGAAAGAGGGCACCCCTGTCACATACCCCTTCCCAAAGCAAAGGCCTCTGATATGTGGCCATTTGCACGGATCTGTGCCAGTGGGGACTCGTAAAGCTTAAATATGGCCGTTATTAGTTGCTTCAGGAACCCAAACCGGGGAAAGGACCTCTCTAAAAAAAGGCCAAGATACTCTGTCGAATGCCTTTTCAGCGTCTAGGCTCATTATCAGCGACGGTAGTTTTAGCAGATTAATCTGATCAATTACATGGGTTGTCCTACGTAAGTTGTCTTGTGCTTGCCTACCCGGTATGAAGCCAGATTGGTCTATATGTATTAGGGAGGGAAGGTGTTCCTTAATACGTCTCGCCATAATAGAGGTCATTATTTTATAGTCCATGTTCAATAATGAAATCGGTTGATAAGAGGGGCATTTAACAGGGTCCTTTCCCGGCTTGGGTATCACCGAAATCACTGCCTGGGCCCATGAAGGAGGGGGTGTGGCCTCTCCTCTCAAAACCTCCTCACATACCTGTGCCAGCAGAGGTTGTACTTGGTCTCCAAAACATTTGTAGAACTCTGAGGGGGAGTCCATCAGAGCCTGGGCATTTGCCTACCTTAAGCCACTTTATTTCTCTCTATTTCCTCCAACCCCACTGGGCCCACCAATCGTTCTCCCTGTTCTTTAGTTAAGCCGGGCAAGTTGAGTGTCTCCAGGAATATCTTTATATTATCTTCTCCTGCTTTTGTATCATCTGTATATAATTTGGTATAATATGTTTTAAAGGTATCCGTTATCTCTTGGACCCCCTGCACCACTTTACCCATCCCTGGGTGCCACACCTTTGTTATTGTTGCTTTCGCCCGTCTTGCCCTCAGTCTACTTGCTAGAAAACACATCGAACGAGGTCCCCCCTCAAAGTATTGTTGTCTTAAAAAGAGCAACTTCTGCTCCACTTGATAGTCTAGAATACCCATCAGCTCCCTTTTATGCTCCAGGAATTGCCTCTTACGTCCCTTATCGTATTTTGGTTTTTGCTGTCCCTCTAAATCTGCAATTAACTCAGTTAAGGTTAATTTTCTAGCTTCTCGTTCTCTCTTTTTTCAGGAGGACAGTTGTATAAACTTACCTCGCCACACCGCTTTTGCAGCATCCCAGCGGATTGCCTGCGAAGCGTCCTGCCCAGTATTTTCTGTGAGGTAAGTTCTGTAAGTTTCCACTATTGAGTCCATAACTTCTTTATCTTTTAAAAGTGAGGTGTTCAGCCACCAGATGGTGTTACGGCGTATCTCCCCTAAATCTATTTTCAAATATATAGGTGCATGGTCGGACAGGAGAAGGTTCCCTATCCAGGAATCGCAGACTCTTTGCACCTCATCCTTCAGGACCAGAATGTAGTCTAGTCTCAAATATGTATTATGGGCAGCGGAGAAGAAGGTATAGTCTCTCTGTCGGCTGTGTTGGTATCTCCATGTATCTAATAATCCCTATCAGTTTCTGGACCTTTCTAGCTAATTTATCGATTTCCATGTACATTTGAGGAGGAGTCCATATCGGGTTCAAGTCCCCCCACAGATCAGAACTCCCTCCCCCATTCTAAAAGTAGCCAGGAATGGCGATATTCAGATAATGCTGAGCCCAGGGGAAGTACACGATGCCAGCGTTACCATATTACCCTAAATTTACCTTTCTACATCGCATAGCATCCCTCCTTATCTGTCCTTGCCTCCGTTTTTTCAAATGGGAGTTGACCGGTGCCAGCACCGCGTGCCCTCGTCTGCCATTTTATAGGAAGGCGCTGCCATCTCTCTGAAACCCAATTTTAATAGTTTATTATGCTCCCTCATCGACAAGTGGGTCTCTTGAAGAAATATAAAGTCTGCCGAGGCATTTCTTGTCTGACTCAGAATCTTAGTTCTTTTAACTGGGTTCGTGAGCCCGTTGACGTTATAGGAGCAAACAATCGTACCCTTACTCGCCATCTGAGAGGTCCAAATTCAGACTTTTTTTCTCAGGGCACCCCTAGACTCCTCCTTGAATCTCTCCCTGCTCAGGCTCCCTCCCTGTAGAGCCTAATCCCTTCCAGAGTCGGAACACATCCCAGAAACAAGTTGAATAACTAACAGTTGCATTATAACAGTAATACATCTTTCCAGCCAACCGGGCCTTTAAACAGTATATTTCAAGTGACCCCCAAGGTAGGAGTCCCATTTTTGGGGCTCTATTCTTACCCACACCTTATCTAGGTGAAGGCAAGCACAGAGGGGTACCCAGTGCCTCCTCGATGGAAGACCCCCTCTAGGAAGCTCTTGTTCGTAACCTCAAGCTCCTCGCTTTTCTCTATGACCAAGTTCCGTACTGGTCAGAAAAGCCTGATCACTGGAGCACTATGCGCCCAAGTGGAGAATTAAGAAGGAATCTCAACTTATATGCTGGCCCAATCGACCTGCATGTGTACCCTCATTTCCTGACCCTTCCACTCTACTTTATTTTATGTAGGGTTGGAGGAGTCTGTGTTTGTTACTTTCAGAAAGGGGGCCCCCACCCCCCGAAGAAGAAAACCTTCCTTCCCACGAGAGGGAGGTCACCCCCCCCCAAGCCTGAATTAACATAACTCAAAACTCATAAGTTCATACATCCACAGTAAGTCCCCTTAAAATACAGGTTACTCACCTGTAACAGGAGTTCTAGGAATGGTATATGTTGTTCATCCACACCATTGGCAGTATCCTTGCCGCTTTAAATCTTGCCGGAAGGTCTTCAGCTTGCTCCTCCCACCCACCCGGTGGTATAACTCGCTCCCCGCCTCCCCATGACGCCAGATCTGGCCCGCTGGAAGCTCAGGTAGTGCGTCAAGCCGGGAGAAATAGGAATGCAGGATGAACAACATATACCATTCCTAGAACTCCTGTTACAGGTGAGTAACTTCCGTATTTCTAGGACATGGATATGTTGTTCATCCACACTCATTGGCAGACCTCCTAGCAGTTCTCCGGGAGGAGGGAGGCAAGCACGACACCACATACTTACTTGGGAAAGAGAGACTGGAGAACCGAGGCCCAAAACCAGCATCCCGGCGTGACTTCAAGGCCGATGTGGTAGGGTAATGAAGGTGTTTGCTGACTTCAGGTAGCAGCCCTGCAGATTTCCTGGATAGGGACGTCCCTGGAAGCAGCCACCGTCGCAGCAGTATGGCGGTGGTAGAATGAGCTCTTATCCTCTGGGCTTCATGGGTGGGTGGGGTGGGGACACTAGGCACCAGGGATGTGTTGGGGGTATTTACTGCATACATCCCGCGAACAGGAGTTTCGGTCCACTGACCACCAGGGCTATGTTTGGGGTTATTGCTTACATCCCGCGAACGGGAGTTTCGGCCAACTGACCACCAGGGCTATGTTCGGGGTTATTGCTTACATCCCGCGAACGGGAGTTTCAGTCCACTGGACCACCAGGGCTATGTTCGGAGGAGGGGGTTGTATTTTACACTGATACAGCCCGCGATCAGGCTTTTTGGTCCACTGGACCACCAGGGATGTATTCGGGGGTTGGTCGGGCTGGTGGGGGGACTATTTCTGCTGTTGCCCGCAATCGCCAGTGGGTGTGGTGGTGGGATTTTCACTCTTTGCCCGCCGATCAGGCTGCAGGCATGCCGGTCCCCGACGGGCTGCTGCTCGGTGGCGCCCAGGCTAAGTCCTCGGGATCGGCGCACCTGCATGCTAATGGCATGCAAATGGGGCTATAATCAGATGCAAATGGTCCCCCTGCGCTTTGCATGAATTATGGCCCCATTTGCATGTCACCTTTTGAATATGGGGATTTTTGCGCGTGTTGCAATGGTACTTGCGCCACCGCCAGGATTGTATGCTCCACTCTGACAACTTGCGGTGGCGCCGGTTCCTATAATGCACAGTGGCTGTGGCTGGGGGTGATATTCAAAGGAGTTGCTCAATAGCGCAACTCCTTTGAATATCGCCTCGGCCACACCCCAGCGCAACTATTTTGCGCAGCGCAAGGGCTTGCGCCTAAGAATGGCGCAGTTTGAATATCCAGCCCATGGTCTCCACATAATTTACTGTAGACAGCACTTTCCCTTTCAGTCTCCTTAGCTATAACTGGTGGCTCTTTTTTATTCAGCTCCGTCAGTGGTCATTATATGTTTGAATCCAGTCAAGCATAGCAGCGGATTCATGGTACTATGTTTCCAAAACGTAGCCCCCTGCGCCCACTGTCATACTCAACTGGATTCAAGCACTCTCTAGCCAATGACAGAACTGAGGCTAAGAACTTCACAAGCAAAAACCACAGAGACAAAGTGCTTACTAAATTTTATGAAAACCATGTACAGCTGTGTGCAGGCAGCCTTGACTATGAATGCAATCAACACTGGCCCACAACTGCAGACAGCTGTCTGTCTCCTGGCTACATGATGCTTCTCTGTGTTAGAATTCTGATTTTGCTATTCTGCCCGCAGCGAAGCCATGTGGGATGCTGGGAAGCAGAATGTGTAGGCAACCATCTTTCACAGTGCTAATCCTGGTTATCACCAAAGCAGCACAAATAAGTGGATAATCGAGAGAAAAAAAAGGTGAAGGAGTTACCGGGTACTTTACGATTGTGTGAGTGACTGCTGTTTAGATAAGGGGCAAGGCTCTAACCGAACTGTGCTGTAGACTCCATGCTTTTGTTTGACCTCTCACACTATAGATCTCAGAGAGTAGATTCAAGTTTGTTCTGGGGGTGGGGTGGGGGATCTGTAGAAAATGGGCGCATAAAGAGATAGTAGTATACTGGTTGAAAGTCAATTCTTCTAAAAGGAAATAACTACATGAGATGTGAAAGTAAGAGTTGACTATTTAAAAAATATTACTGTAATCATTTTTAAAAGTAGTCAACTCTTACTTTCATATTGCCATAGTCTTCATTTTTCCTTTCAGAAGATTTTGTACCTGACAGCACTAGGTGGAATCTGTGTAACAGCACCCATCCTACCTGGAGGCTGACATATCTAGTTCTGTTCCCATAGAGACTATATAGGGAACATTACGTGATTTTGTTGTTTCCTCTCCTTCACTTTTCTAATGTTAAAAGGAAAACATCAGTCCCCCCACCACCCAAAACAATCCCCCAATAAGGTTTTATGCCCCCTCAAAATGTTTTAATCACCTGTGTGTCTTAATATATTCTCCACTCTTTCACTCATAATGTAAACACAGCCAGAGCTCCGCAGTGCGATTTCACATTGTCAGAGCCACTCAGCACTGCTCCACTCTACAAAGTGATACAGTGGGGCAGCGTGGAGCTGCTCTGAGAATGTGAAATGGTGCTGCACAACTCCCGCTGTGTTTATATTATAGGTGACAGAGCAGAAAATATATGAAGATATGCAGGTAATTAAAAAAAATATAGTTTTGGCTTAAAAGCCTAATCCAGGAGTGGTGGTGGAGGGGCTGGTGTTTTACTTTATGTACAAGGAATAACTTGCATATAGTGACCCAGTGCCCCAGAAATATCAAGTGGTGTCCCCTCTATATAGGATCTCTTATGTCTATTCCTTTTAAGCCTCATCATCAATGTGACCTCACTAACTGTGACATCACAAATGCTCAGAAAGAGCCATAGAAATACAGCCTCTAGAATGGAAGTCTGTGCTCGTGATGACAGCACAGGATGTGTCATATTACAAGCCTAATGTATTCAGGCAGATGAACATCCATTTCTTCCCAAACCAGTGTATTTGGGTGTGCATTTGCACTCACAAATTACATCCGGCCATTTGGGGGGAAACTAAAGCAGCTGGCACAGACATCACATACTGTGGAACCAGGTTTGGTCATCCAGATCCTTCGGTCTTTTCGACCCAGAATTTTTTTTAACCATTTATTTTTCATGCATATTTTTACTCAATTCTGCAACGTTATCTAACTTTGACGTTAGATCCTTGCCACTGAGCCATATTCCAGGAGGGAAGGACTGCAAGTACCAAGAAAAGAGAGCGTGACGAGTGCTTTTAACCCTTAGGCTGCCAACAGAATTCGAATGTATAGGAATTCAGGACTGATATATCCGTCCATGGCACAGCAAGGGTTAATACAGGCACAATATGAGAATGTTTGCATGCCTGTATAGCGCTGCCATCCTGAGCAACATTACACAGTGTAAATGGCTGTCCATTCTAGTCTTTTAATTCCATGGGAACAGCCACTCAACAACTGCCAGCTTGGTTACCAGTGATATCACAATGAGTGAGGTCACAATAGAAACAGAATTTGATGGCAGATAAGTACTGCTTGTCCCACCCAGTTTGCCCATTTTTCCCTACCTGCAGTATCACGGTAGACTACTTGAAATCCAACTCTTTCTCCTTCCCCCTTCCTTTCCACTATGATTCCCTTATGCCTGTCCTATGCAGTCTTGAATTCCACCACTGTTTTTGCCCCTACTACCTCTGCTGGAAGGCGGTTCCAGGAATGCACCACCTTTTCTGTGAAGGACTTCTCCACATCTCTCCTGACTCTACCCCCCCACTTCATAGCATGTCCCCTTGTTCTTGAGCTCCTTTTTATCTGTAAAATACATCTCTCCTGTACCGTATGTACCCCTGTGAGGTATTTAAAGGTGTCTATCATATCTGTCCTCTCCATCCTCTCTTCCAGGGTTTACATACTGAGGTCCTTTAGTTTCACCTCATAGGGCTTTTGGTGCAGAACCTGCATCATTTTAGTTGCCCTCCTCTAGATTGCCTTCACTCTATTTCCTTCTGGGGATGTGGTCTCTTGAACTGGACTCAGTACTCTAGGTGGGGTTTTAGCAGCGATTTATACAGGGCCAACACCACCTCTCTCTTTATGCTGGTGATGCCCCTCCCTAAGCACTCCAGCATCCCACTAGCCCCCCCAACTCCCTGGCCACCTTTAGGTAATCCAATATGACAACCCCGGTCTCTTTCCTGCTCGGTGGTCATCAATACCACTCCAACCCTGTTTTATTTATTTATCCTTCCTTGGAGTAAAAGTCGTTTACCACCATCCTCTGTTGCCTGGCCCCTAATCAAGTTCTTTTGTAGTGTACCACCTTTGGCACCACTCCTAAGCTACCCAGCTTTCTTACTATTCTCCTATGTGTACGGTGTTGAAAGCCTTGCTGAAATCTAGGTAGACCATATCTGCCCCTCCACCCCGTTCTAATTCCTTGGCCACCCAGTCAAAGAAATCTATCAGACTCAAATGACATGACCTCTCCCTTGCCAGTGAATCCATGCTGCCTTGGGTCTTATAACCCACTGGACTCAAGATATTCCACTGTCCTTTCCATCAGCAGTGAGTCCATTAACTTTCCCACCACTGACGTCATGTTAACTGATCTGTAATTCCCAGCTTACTCCTTGTCCTTGCTACCACTTTTGTGAAGTGGGACTACATCAGCCCTCCTCCTCCAGTCCTCTGGAACCACTCCTGTTTCCAGTGAACTGGAAAAGAAGACTGTCAGAGGTGCAGCCAGTATCACCCCTGAGCTACCTCAATACCCTTGGATACACTGTTTGGTCCCACTGCTTTATACACTTTCAGATTATCAAGTCCCTTCAGGAATCTCTCCTCCAAAATAGGACTAGTGTCCACCCCTCCCAAAAAAAGCTCCTGTTGCTTTTTTTGGCCCCTCCCCTCTCCTTCCTTTGTGAACAGAACAAAAGTATTTGGTTCAGCATGTTTACCTTTTCCAGACCCTCCTCTGCACAGTCTCCCTTTCCCTTTTTAACCTTACAGTCGCTCCCGTGGTCTTCCTCTTTTTATTTACATACCTAAAAAATGTCACATCCCCTTTTGTTACCACCTGGACTAGTCTTGCTTCAGTTTGCATCTTCGAGCTCCTTTCTGGTTCCCTCTGTTTCCCCGATACACCTGTCTTCTAAAACCTTCTGAATGCTACCCTTTTAATCTTTACCTTTTCAGCCACGTCTTTCGAGAACCATAGCGGTCTCTTTTTCCTCTTGCCTTTGCCACATGTTTAACATAGAAGTTTGTCACCTTCACAATGTCACCTTTTAGCTTTACCCACAGTTCATCCCCCCCTTCCAGGTCATCCATGACACATTTACCCATCTTTATAAGATCTGCCTTCCTGAAATCCAGGACCCTTGCCCTTGTGTGGCTCGATTCCGTAGCCATCCCTATATTGAACCATGTTGTACGGTGATCACTGGTACCTAGGTGGCCTTCCACCTTGATGTCTGCAACACTGTCCCTGTTAGAGAGTACCAGATCCAGTATTGCTCCATCACGAGGGGGTTCACTGACTAGTTGCCTGAGGAATACCCACTGCAGGGAGTCCAGGATGTCCATGCTTCTAGCTGAAGCTGCAGCTGGGAAGCTTCAATCTATATCCAACAGATTAAAGTCCTCCAATAGCAGCACCTCCCTCTTTTCTACCATCTTGCCAATTACTTACACCAGTATCTTATCTAATTCCTCCCTCTGTGCTGGAGCTCTGTAAATCATGCTAGTGTGAATACTGGCACTGTTCCCCATCTCCGGGGTGACCCACAGTACCTCTGCCCCCTGTATTCCCTGTATCTCCATCACTTTTATGCTTTCCCTCATGTAAGGCATCACACCCACTCTTTTTCTTCCCACACTGTCCTTCCTGAACAGAGTATAGCCTGGTATGGCCATGTCCCAGCCATGGTTTTCAGTGCACCATGACTCTGTAATGGCCAGAATATCTAGGTCCGCATCTGCCATGATGGCCTCTAGGTATGGAATCTTATTTCCTAGACTTCTAGCATTTGCACAAATGGCCTTCCAGGTTTTGTTAGCACTATGCTTGTTACCCCCCATTTTTCTTCTTTTTGTCCTCCCTCCCCCCTCTTTTTAATGCTTCTGTTCCTATCCCTCCTTCAATTCTATCACCCTGCTTCCCTTACTAATTTGCACCCTAGGGGGTTCTCTCCACTTGGATTCTCCCTACGCCACTCTGTGGGAGGAGGGGGCTTCTGCCTCCCCAATACCCCCCACTGGACAGTTTAAATGCTCATCTAAGTAACATTTAAACTATCCACCAAGGATTGCATTCCCCTGCAGGGTGGATGCAAGCCATAACCCTGTATAGGTCCCTACCTCCAGATGGATCTCCAGTCCCTCAATGTAGCCGACCCTTCCACTTGCACCATTTCTTCAACCACAAGTTGAAGCTCCTGGTGCAGAAATCCCTCCGCTGTAGACCGGCAGCACCTCTGTGAAAGCTGCTGGGAGGTGCTACCCGTCCAAGACCCCCCAGTTTTCTAAACCCCTGTACTATCCCATCCCTATCCCTAGCCAGATCATTGGTCTCCAGGTGGACAAATACATCCAGCTCTCCTTTCTGTCCTGCTGCCCTAGCAAGCCCCACATCTGTTTCCCATCCCTTCCGGACATGGCACTGCACAAGCAACTGAACCCACCCATTCCCAAATCTATCTCCCTCACAATCAAGTTCCCCACCAGAAGTCACTTCTTCATCCTCTGGGAGCCTCTACTACTCTCCTTGGGGTCTCCATTACGGAGGGCCACCACATCCTCCCTGGTCACTACCATGAGTGCCTCCTCCCGGAAGTCCTGCCCTGCCACAGTGGCGTAGGAATTTCATAGCGGTACCAGCTGAGGAATGTGCCTCTGACCTACCACCCCTACCCTTCCACAGTCCAGCCATTCCTCCTCCCTGGCATCCTCTGGGGTAACAATGGCAGACAGGGTGGCCCCTGGGTGATGGAGGAGGTCCCGACAAATCCTAGCCAACTTGGCTTGGAATCTATCAACTTCCTTCCTCAACCCAAAGAGGTGTGTATAGATGGGGCAGCACTGCAGTCTCCAAAAGGTCTCTCTGAATACTGCCGCCCAACAGCCCCTGTACTGCATCACTCGCAGCATTCCCAATTCAACTCTCCCTGTGTTACTTGGCAATACATATGTACCCTTCCCTTGACAGGGTGTTTCTAGTTTTCCCCCGTTTGTTTGTTATGCCCCTTTGTATACCTAACCTAGATAGGGTGTTGTTCCTATTCCCACTATTGGTCTCCCCCTTACCTTTCACCAGTTTGTTATGTATCCTTACATCCTTTTTTCCTCTTTCGTTGTTTGTTATGCCCCTTTGTACACCTACCCTAGATGGGGTGTTGCTCCTATTCCTTGTTTTGGCCTTCCCTCAGCCTTTCTCCTGTCCCGGCAGTGAATGCAACAGGAGGAGTGAACAGGTACCTTACCTTAGTCAACCGGCAGAATTCCCTGCTTCTTCCTGCACATGCCTAAGGTGCCAGTCTTACACCTGTTCCACTCCTGGGCTGTTCCACTCATGTACTGGGATACGAATGTGTGCAGGGACACATTAGGAATATCAGCTTTTATATACCAGGTGGAACTTCCCCCCCAGGCAGGATATCCTGAGTCAGCTAGTGCCTTCAATTAGTGGGCTCTGTCAGCCAGTCCCCCTCTCTGTCACCAAGTCAGTACTTCTATGCTGATGAGGTATGAAGAGGACTAGAACTAGATTTATCAGCTGCTAGGGAAAGCACTGTTATACAGTACTAATACTAGCAAGTCACAAATTTTCTAATGAGCAAAAGGAAAAAGAAAAACACTTCAGAAATAAAAAGTAAGAACCGACTACTCATAAAAATAAATAACACTTTCTGTCTGTTGTTCATGGGTGCTATTAAATCTTTGAAATGAAAGAAGCGTAAGATAAGCTGGCACAGGGTCAAAATGTCACACAGCAGAATGCTGTGTGACTTGATCGCGTTGCGCAATTTCTCTTTTTTTTGTTTCTGTGGGGGCCCTGCCTCCCCACACCCCCAGTTATGGGGGGTCTGTGCCCCCAGACCCCCTACTAAGGATTCTAACTCCAAGGAGTCCAACTCGGAGAGTGCACAGGAACCGGTGGCATGAGCCACACGCTATTAAGCTGCATGACATTATGACCCGTACGAAAAGCTCCTACCTATCCATGAATATTGTTTAGCCACACTGTTGCTACATACTACGCACAGTACAAAAAGGACAACATTCCCTAAATAATGTTCAAATCAAATGCAAAGGTGTGGATGGGAAAAAGTAAAAAAATGCCACTGCTACATGCTACACATGAGTGCCATGTGCCCCATTCCTCCAGTCACAAGGTCATCTCTGGCTCCTCACTGTTCAGCAGAAAAACATCTGTAAAGACCAGAGGGCCTCTCCTACCCCCTTCCTGGGTCACCGAGGAGGGAGGGGGGGAGTTTTCCTTCTGATGTGTCTGCTGACTGACAGCTTTGTAAGGCTGGATGAAGCAATACGGCTCAACACCGAAAAAGGAAAAGATAAGGTAAGTAAGTAGCTGTGGGGGCATAAAAAGGTCTTTAATACTTCACTAGGTTAACCAGTTATGGATTGTCAGAAAAGTTAAATAAAATCTTTTCTGTTTTTTACAAAACACAACTACAGACACTTATTACTAATTTTCTGCTTTATGAGAAGCAAATTTAGCCAGTTACAACGAAAATAACATAAATTATTAATCAGCAGTCAATCATTTTTAAACCCAGGAGAGAACAGTACTCAGGCTATCTTGTTCACAAAGCAGTGTGACCATTCAAAGGGGAACAAAAGTCATAATTTACAACAAAAAATGTTGTGCAGAGTATTTTGATTTGTAGGTGTACTAGTAAGTCCTTCCCTTTATTTGCTAAAAGGAGTTTTTTTCCAAATTTGTTTGCTGGTTTTATGGCCCTTGGGGATCACCATGTTAGCATTTGTTATGGCTCTTGTTCCCACAATGCCTCCTGTCCCATGTAGCAGTGATGCATCCAGGACCACTGACTCAGTGCATAATAACTGCTGCAGTAGCAATCTATTGTTAGGAGCCTGATATCCTGGCTTTGACTAAATAACTCAGTCTAATCCAAGCTTTCTGTTTTCTAGGTATGTGTCAAGGTCTAGCCAGCAGAAGTGGATGTTTTGTTTTTAAAGCTTTCCATTTTATCAAACTACACACAACCATTAATAAAGCACATAAATCACACAAATTCACAAATGCTATAATCAGTGAAGACTCTAGCTGTTTCCTTACAGAATAGCCCACTGAATTATTCCTCAGGCATTTGCCATCTGTAAATGTAGCCTTCATTAGAGCTCCCTGGACAAGCAGAGTTAATTAACATCACAGCTCTACTACTATAAACGTGAGAAGAAGAAAAAACAGCCCTTGTTGAATTAATGGTACTGGACGCATCACTGTCACATGGGAAATGAGGTACTGTAGGAACAAAGAGAACCATTAAAAATGCTAATATGGAGATCCCCAGGGGCCATAAAACCACCAACAAAATTTAGAAAAAATTCCTTCCAACAAATAAAGGGAAGGACTCACTAGGAGTATAACTACCCACCAAAACAATCTGCACAATATATATATTTTTAATTTTGACTAATTTTCCTTCAAAGGCAGCTGATGGGCTCACTCTCATTTCTGTGCAAAAACGCATTCTGCTGTGGTTAGGTAGGAAACTCATAGGAGATGGAGAAATCTTCTGGAGAGCAGGAATTAGGGAATGGTCCTTTGGCTTTAATTTTAAGAGTGCCAGAGGATCAGGAACTCTCGTAAAATTTTTTTGGGAGGGAGGCATTGACTAGCTGTGGATTCCTTCCTGCCCAACTTAATCCCCAATATTACAGACAGCAGACATTTCTGGGGACGCAGTTTTTTTGCATGACTCACAAAAGGCAAGAAGATTCTCCAGCTCACCTCCATTAGCTCTTCGCAGCTTTACACTGACGGTCATCTTCACCATATTCCGTAGGGTCACCCTTTGCTGCAAAAAACAAGTTCAAAGAGTTAACAGAGATTCAATGGTTAAAGTCAAAGCTGTTCATTTGAGCCTAGGTCTGTAGTATTCTTGTAATGAAGAACAGACTGACACGACATGGAGTTGATAACACATGGCCATCGTTACTCAAACAGGAAACACCTAAAAAATATGACATCACCAGGCCCGGATGGTCTTCCCTCAGAATGATATAAATATTGTTCCCATATGTTACTGTCCCACTTGATACAGCTTTTGAATTAAATATGTAGGGGGGCCGGGGACTGTCTGCCGTCTTGGTGTCAAACTCATATTGTTGTTTTACATAAACCAGGGAAAGATCCCTTGGAATGTGGTGTATACCATTTGATCTCATTATTATGTACTAACATGAAGATTTTCACTGGGATACTGGCTAACCTACTTCAGAATCATATCCCATCCATTGTTCAATCAGATCAGATATTCAGGATAACATCTGTTGTCTCCTTAATATTTTTTCCTTCCAAATTCAATGCCCTAACAACTGGCGATATCCATGGATGCAGAGGAAAGACTTAATTGTCATTTTCTAAATTATACTCCGCACTCCTTTTAGTTCACCCCTAAATTTCTCCATGCTGTAGAAGCACTGTATACAAAACCTGAAGCAACCGTTAAGGTAAATGGTGATACATCAGACAGATTTGAGTTAGGAGGGGGAAGCGCTAAGGCTGCCTTCATCCCCATTATTATCTGTGATTAGCCTGTAGCAATTAGTGGAGGCAGTTCACGAAAACCCCCACATAAAAGGGATTCATGTGGGACAGGAAATGTATAAGGTACCCCTTTATGGTGATGACTCTTATTCTCTCAGAGGTGGAACCATCAGTCCCAGAACTCCCTGGCTTCCTGGCAGACTTTAGAAAGCTGTCAGGATACAAATTACACAAAGTCAGAGGTGGTGCAGATTAGCGGTAACTGTACCCCAGAATATAAGAAAAGCCTCCCCTTTGCGTGGGCCAAAAATAAGCAAAGCAGGTACTGTGGGTGCAGGTGACTCCACAGACCTCTAAACTATTGAAACTTTACTATACCCCTATATGTGCAGCAATGCAGGCAGATATGGTGCGATGAAAACTACTTCCACTCTCCCTGCTACGTCACATTAATACCTTCAAAATTAACCTATTACCGAGGTTTTTATTTTAATTCTAGAGGTTGTCAATCAAGATTCCACATCAATACTGAGCAAGGGTTCTTAGAGACCTTTCCAAATTTGTTTGGCGGAGACATAAGCTGAGAGTAGGAAGGCAATTCTAAGGAAATCCAGGGAGAGGAGAGGCTTAGCCATGCTGGATTTGAAAAAGTATTCTCTAGCAGTGCAGGCATCCTCATTGATGGTACAGGTGAAACCAGGATACGCTTCACAGTAGTACTCAATGGAAAACATCCATGGTATCAGATTCCTCTCTTCGCAATGATCTCCACACCAATCACCCCAGGCCTACTCTGCCAAATCACTAACCCTTGGGTTTAGAAATCCTTGAAGGTACTTCTCCAGTTAAGAAAGTCTACCATGGTACCAAATAAGCTAGGACCCCTCACCTTAATTTGGCACACTGATGGATTTATTCCCCAGTGCAAGATAATGGTTCTAGCTTATGGGAACAGGAAGAGCTAACCCATTTCTCACAGTGCCGGAACAGGGGGCAGTATTCAGGAATTAGCTCAACAATTTAATCTGCCTTGCTCAGAATTTTTTGTTTCCTCCAGGTTCAGCACTACATCCAGTACAGTACTAATTTACAGGAGCTGTCCAGAGTACAAACCCCTTAAAGGGATTTCTTTAGGGGGGAGTAGCCCTCAAAACAAGATTTAGATATATACTTGAATTATACACTTTGCTACAGAGGATGGAGATTACTCTCTTAGAGACAGCAAGGTTGAAGTGTGAGCAAGAAAGCAGGGGACCACTCCTCCATAAAGCTTGGAATAAATGTTTGCTTAGGGAATGGAAGGTCACCTCCTCTGCGGCCTGTAGAAAATTTAGGTGAAAGGTAACAGTTCATCCCGGGCTTGCAGTATAGCCTAGAGGTTAAAGTAATGGGCTGTGAATGAGCTTGGCACATCCTGCAGACCTGGATTTGATTCCCACAACATCCACTTGCATACTGTATGACTCAAGAATCTGAGCAGGTCACTTCACCTCCCCAGTGCTCCTGGCTTGCCCCCTGAAGACAGGCACGTATGTCTAAGTGAGCTTTAACTGGTTACCACACAATTAAAAAAAAAAAAAAAACAACTTCCGCACCCTGACAATTACCAAGCATTTACCAGCACAGACAGGTGTTAGAAGTTTGTAACGATAGAGGTGCCCATTACCATATGGTTTGACGTCACCTAGACTATGCAGATATTGGTCAGAGGTCCACAATATAATACAACAGATTAAGGGTATTACTATCCCAAATGACTTACCTAATTTAATCTTTGGAATATTATCTATCCCAATTAAAAATAAACATTTAAGAGGGCTATTTCAAATAATGCTAATTACTACAATTAAATGTATTACTTTAAGGCTGTCAGCCTCTTGAATGACAAATGTATAGGAAATTCAGAATATGGAAAGGATAATGTCGGACATACAGTTACACAGGGAGCTATCTGTTAACTTTTGGCATCCTTGGGACTGCCACTTCATGAGACCTCGCATGACAGCCCTTTTTGGGTGGATGCACTCTTTTGGAAAGAACAGTTACATAAGAACTTATAACAGTAGGTCTTCGAGGGGATCTCAGTAATCAGGTAACACCATAGGAACTTCACCATTGGTGAAGGGGAATCCACACAGAAGATTTTCAGCAGTACAACTGGGGCCACCCACGCCATCGACGTCTGTCGACATCATCAACCCTATAAAAGCGTAAGTGGTCCCGCTACCTCCTCAGTTCTTTCGCCCAGAGACAAAGGGAGCGCAGCCCTAGCTATGGGGGACCGAGGAGAAAGAGAGAGGTGCCCAGACGTATGTGAAAGGCTGGATACACCAGACAGCCAGTTCCTAGACAGGAGCCCCAAGAAGGGGGACAGTGGGAGGGAAAGCTTACCTGATGACTGAGAGCCCCTCGAAGATCTGCTGTTACAGTAAGTTCTTACGTAACTGTTCTATCTTCTTCAGGGGTATATCAGTCATCAGGTAACACCATAGGAATGAGTCCCAAGCAGTTACAGGTGCAAAGAGACAGTCTGGGAGGAGGGCTCTCTATAAACTTAAGATGGGAGGCCCTGCAGTACAGCCCAGCCAAAACCTGCACGGGCTGTAAGACGACACATACAAAGATAAAGAGAGTGGTACACAGTGCAGGGATATGATTGTGAATGACCAGAGAGTATGATTATTCACCAGCAGAAGGGGAGGTTGTTTGACACACACATAGAGGGTTGTGGTTCAGATCAAAAGGGTAAGCAGGGGGAATACTAATGTACTACACGAATTTCAGACTGTATGAACCTGTAACCGGACTTTTGTATACCCTTTCTTCTTGCCCCTGTAAAGTGTACTACATTTACCTGAAATAAAAATGAGCTTAAAAACAAAAAAAAAACCTGCACGGGCTCTAGAGGCAATGTCCAGACTGTAGTGCTTAGCGAAAGTATGTACGGTACTCCAGGTTGCAGCCACACAAATGTCAGCTGCTGAGACCCCTCTGAACTAGGCCATAGAGGCAGTCATGCCCCTTGTGGAATGAGCTTTAACAGCACCAGGCAATTCTTTGCCGTACTTGTTGTAGCAGAACACAATGCAATTAGCCAACCATCTGGATAAACACTGCTTAGAAACTGCAATGCCCTCTCGACCTGGGGTGAAAGAAACAAATGGCTGCTTCGATTTTCTACACTCCTTGGTCCGAAGCAGGTAGTATTTCACATTTCTGCGCACATCTTATGTATGGAGCAGTGTTTCCCCTGGATTGGAACGCTCAAGAAAATAAACAAGAAGGTGGATAGACTGGTTGAGTGCAAACTTGGAAACCACCTTAGGGAGAAACTTAGGATTTGTGCACAGTCACCCTGTCTTTGTGAAAAATTAAATAAGGCTTTTCACACCAGTGAGCCTGAAGCTCTGAAATTCTTTGAGCAGAAGTAATGGCAACTAAAAATAGTGCTTTCCAAGAGAGAAAGCGTAAATCACAGGATGTGACTGGCTCAAAAGAAGACAGGGTCAGTTTCTCCAAAACAAAATTCACATCCCAAGGCGAACGGATTGGGGGTTTCAGATGTAGGATACCCCTTAGAAAGGTATGGGAGACATCCAGCTGAGCAACCGTGCGGTCACCCATGGGCTCATGAAAGGCAGAAATAGCTGAAAGGTGCACCTTGAGGGAGGAGTACTGGAGACTTGAGTTGGACAGAGAGATCAGGTAGTCCAGAATGTGGTCCACCAGGCAGGTGAAAGGGTCCAAACTATGTCTGACAGCACAGGTGGCAAAACACTCCCACTTCATGGCATACATGGCTCGAGTGGAATGCTTCCGGGCGGCCACCTTTCTGTGAGATACCCTGCACCTGGCAATGGCTATGTCCTCAGGAGTCATACATGCAGATGGAGGGACCTGAGGTTGGGATGGACCAGGGCCTCCTGATCCTGTGTCAGCAGGTTCCTGCAGAGGGGGAGAGGGACCAGAGGTTCCTCCACCAGCTGCTGAAGCAGAGGAAACCATATCTGCTGAGGCCAGAATGGAGCTACTAGAATCATGCTGTCCCCCTTCATCTGTTTCTAACCCAGTTTGCCACCTTGTGACCCAATCCCAGGCTGCTCAGCTTGTTCACAAGTCTCCTATGTGGAACGGTAATGAATGCCTTGCTGATATTCAGGTAGTTCACATGCACCGCTCCCCCCCGATCCACTTCCCTGGTCACCTAGTCAAAGACATCTATCAGACTTGTTTGACATGACCTTCCTGCTTTGAAACCATTCTGCCTCAGATCCTGTGCTCTGCTGGATTCAAGGTGTTCCACAATCTTTTCTTTTAGCAACAATTCTATAATTTTCCCCACCACCGAGGTCAGGCTGACTGGTCTATAGTTACCAGCCTCCTCCCTGCTCCCACTTTTGTGTCGACGTCACCAACCCTACAAAGGTGTGAGCAGCCCTGCTCCCTTCTCAGTTCTTTCCCACCGTCACCTTGTTCGCATGGGTCTCCGCAGAAGCTCGAACGCAGTTTCGTGCCTTTTTTCGTCTATGGCTTTTTTCCACATGGACGACTGCATGCAGGTACCGAGTGCCTTCAACAACCTGTGGCATTTATCCATGGCTACAGAAGCACTGGACCATGATGATGGATGTATGTCTCTTGTGTCATGTGGAAATAGTTGTATGTTGTTTTTCTTACCTGATGAGGGATGTCTATGGTTGCTTGTGTTACCTTGCCCCCTTTGGCTGCTTGGGGGTGGGGGAATGAATAGTTAGGGTTGAAAACCCTAACATCACATTTCCATACTTTTGTCACTTTAATAGCAACCCTAACTAATGCATTAATGGAGTTTGTTGCTAAGAATTTTCTTACTTTTTGAGATAGTATATTTGTATCCGCATTTGCCTGTGGGAGCGCAGGACCCTCTGGACCCTGCGCTCCCATCCCTCCATATATGCAGACATGTATGTTGCCTGGAAACGCAGGGCTTTCCAGACCCTGCGCTTGCATTTGTAGCAAAACAGCAACCGAATTGTCAGCATAGCTTTCTTATTATCCCATCTCATGAATCCAGTATGTTAACATTTTCAAATCCCTGCCAAAACGTTATTCCGCACCACTAGAACATCATTCTGCATTGCAGGTGCATAAACACAGTTTGGGCAGGATTTGAAAAATGATAGCTGTCACATTAATGAGGTGGTGTAACAACATTGCTATGTTGAAAATTTGGGGTCAAAATATTTTAAATTACCGATGCTACGAGCGAGCATAGGAACATTTCAACAGATGCACACACCTTTGCTATTTTTGTATATTTTGATCCCAAATTTTCAAAATAGTCTTCTTATGACCCCACCTCATGAACAAGGGCTGTGAACGTTTTTAAATCATGCCGGAAATGTGATTTCACAAAGTGACTGCAAAAATCACCTTTCGGACCAGAGTTGCGTAATTCCACCAACACTGTTCATGAAGTTGAGTCCCCAAAAGGCCATGTTGAAAATCTGGGCTCAAAATATGTAAAAGTGACAAAATTACGCCACAAAGTTGAAAGCCCCATTGAAATACATTGAACCGCATTTACCTTACTTCTCATATAACAGTTGGTGTTTCCTGCAGCAAGACGTGTCTTCGATCAGAGACTGGATCTTCACCCTGGGACCTGTTCATGTGAATGAGAGTATGTGGGGTGTGTGGGAGGGAGTGGGGTGGTGGGTGATGACTGGGAGGGCGGGGTGGGTGGGGTTGATTGGCTTTTTTTTTTTTTTTTTTACAGGAAAAAAAAGACATTGAGGGACTGTTTTCTTTATTACAGACAGTACGCCAACTGGGGCTCAAGACACCAGCAAAAGAAATAATAAGCAGGATGGCCATCAGAGGGTGGAGGGTACCACCAGATACCAGGGAAATAAATCATACAGGGACGGCGATCGGTGGTTGGGGAAGGGGGCACTACACAAAGGAAATAAATAAACCATATGGGGGACAGCGATTGGTGGGTGGGGGGCACCACTAGACACCAGGGAAAAACAAATAATTACAGGGACGGAATGGGGGGGTGCCACTAGACACCAGCAGCATAAATTAACCATATGGGGATTTCGATCAGGGAGTGCAGGGCACCACTAGACACCAGGGAAAAACAAATAATTATGGGTATGGGATTGGAGTGTGGGGGGGGGGTGCCACTAGACACCAGGGAAATAATGCACCATACAGGGACAGCTATCAGTGGGTGAGTGGGTTGGGGGGTGGTGTTACTAGATGCCAGAGACAAAATATAGAATTTTTTCCTTCACAAAAAAGGACTGGCCCGAAATGAAAAAGGATTCCTTTTTCGTGTCATACAGCTGGGAAGCGACTCACAAAAACGGAGTGAAAATATTACAGAAAACACATTTGTGGGTAATTTCTCCTGTAGTTAAGTGCAAAATCCACCCAACAGGGTCCTGATGAGCCAGCCAGATATATTAGTCTCTCACCAGGATGTCTTTTTTGTGGCTTTTGAATTTTTTTTTTTTTTTTTAAGAAAAAAAAGGAAACAAGATGGTGGAAAATGAAAAAGGATTTCCCCTCACGAAAAAGTATGACATCAAATTCCTTTTTTGTTTCATACAGCCATCCTGAAAGTGCTTACTGAACATGCGCAGAACCCAATTTTTTTCCATTTCAAAATTAAATAACTTTGGAACGGATTCATATTTTTTTCACCAAACAAGCAAAAGACACATCTGTGGGCCAACCCCATTGTACTCTGAAAATTTCAGACCACAATTTCAAACCGTTTTGGCTGTAGCCAAATTCAAAGAAGAAAAAAAAAAACGCAAAACCAATGGCTTGAAAATTAAGTTTTTGCACTATCCAGGACTCTGAATCTGCACAACCAACCTAAACAAAAATGGACACATCCACAGATATCCCACACAAGACCACACATGCAAAATCTCATGGAAATCTATTGAATGGTTAAAAAGTTATTAAAGTACAAAATTTGGGGTTTAACATAGAAGTGCCTACTCAACCTAACTACAGAGGTGAAACCGCACCCCTATAATACATTTTTTTTCCTTTAATCATACAGCTTTTTCTTCCTTGACCACTTCATTGTCGGTATATATATATATATATATATTTTTTCTTTTACCACAAGCTTTTCCTTCATCAGTCACATCGTTGATGGGGAATTTTTAATTTTTTTAACATAAAGCTTTTTCTCCATCGGCCACATGGTTGTCAGTGATTATTTATTTATCTTTAACGATACAGCTTTTACTCCCTTGGCCACATCATTGCCACGGATATTACTATTTATTTATTTTTACCATAGAGCATTTTTCTTCCTTGACCACATCATTGGTGGAAATACATACATATTATATAAGGGGTATGCAATGCCCCCATCAAAAATATCTCTGATATTTTCCCCGAGGTTTGACCTTGACACCTAATAGGTCAAATTGTTCGATGGAAAATATCTGAGATATTTTCGATGGGGGTATTATATGCTCCATTTATAATGGGCCAAGTTTTTTTTTTTTTTTTTAAATCGGTGTAATTTTCAGTTTTTTTAAATAGGTATGTCTTTATTTCTTTCTTTTGTTCTGGATGACTGAGCGTTGTGTTCCATAAAACTGAACTTTTGCATCAGGATGCTGTGCCGTTGTGCTGCTGAGGAGAGTGGTAAGAGTAAAAAAAAAAAAAAAAAAAAAAAAAAGAGTTGGTTGCTTTTTGTGTGCTGGGGTTTGAAGGAAGTGAATGTTTTTTATGAGGCTAAAAGTTTTTATTTAATATTTGAAGTGAAAAAACATGGGGTGAGGGAGACAATGAAAATAATTCAGTGTGTTTTGTCTGGTATTTTGGACCTTTAGAAGAAATGGTAATTAATATTGTGTGAAGCAGAAAGTTAATTTTTTTTAAGTAAGTTACAGTGAAAGAACGGGAGAAAATGAAACTGTTCTGTGTGCTGCTGGAGAGAAATGAAACTGCCAGTGGGAGCTGGAATGCAAGTGAGCAGGTTCATTCAGATTGTGCTGTTCATGCTGCCAGCTCCCACCAATCAAAACCCCTGTGAGCAGTTGTGCTGAAGTGCAGATAGTGCCTTGTTATTACCTACAGTGAGGATAAATGACCAGCAGTGAGGATAAATGCGATATTCTCACTGTAGGTCTGACCAGCACAAAATACTGCTGTTATTTGCCACTTTTTATCCTCACCCCATTGCATAAATAGGGGATACATGATGGGTAGGAGTGAGATATGGAAAATATTCTCACTCCTGCAGAGTGAGATCTCTATGCCTCACGGTGCAAGAGTGAGAATATTTTCCATATCTCACTCCTGCCCATCATATGTGCGATTTATACAATAGGGCAGGAGTGCTGTTGTGGTTTATTTATGTGGAGCAGCGATTTATTGGGGTTTATTTTGCCATTGGGTATGTTTCCGCATTTGTATTGAGTTTGTTTTAGAATGGGTGGGTTCCTGTAGTCATGGTTGCAATGTTTTTTTGCAGTATCTATTGATTTATGTGGTTGTTTGTGACAGTTTTATTCATTGAGAGCGTTCTGAGTGTTACTGTGGCTGTTTGATTGGAAAAGCTGTGTTGGTAGACGACTCCGTCCATTGGTTGGGTTGTCAATCTTGACATGGTGGTTTGCGATTGGTCTGTTATTGAAAGTGGATGGGATATTCACTTGAAAAACAGTGCCGGGACTGTGGTTATTTATGAGGGGTTGCAGTTATTGTATTTATTTGGTGAAGTGTGTGCGCATATTTATATTTTATTTTTTTATTTGCCTTCATGTTTATTAATGTTTAAAAAGTATTTGTGATTGAGCATGTTTGTCAATGTCACGTATGGGTTGAACTCCGAATGTATCACTTGCGATGCTTTCTTTGAAGACACTGCGACTTTACTGCTTTCAGGAAGAAAAAAAGGTAAATTCCACCAGGTTTTATTACTTAAGAGTCACTGTGTGATGATGTGGCTTTGATTGTTTTACTAGGCAGGCTGCGCTTTCTGTTCTGTACTGCTGTGAGAGAGAAGAACAAAGAAATGATATGTATACAGAGATGCATCTTTTTTTATTGATTGCTTTTGCGGTGCTTGTGAACAGTTAGCTTATTGATTCGAAGTGGACTGCAAATGTCTTCTTGCGTCGAACTGAAATCGCTTTCTTGTACTCAGAGCTCCTGCTATTCCAGTGCAGTTCTCAGCACACTGAAAGCATCTGTGAAAGCACAGAATACTCGGGGTGTTTCACAGAGCATACAGGTGCTCCAACAGGTGTGTGGAATTTATGTTGTTTGCTCTTGCAAAGTAGTACAGACATGGGAAATGCAATGAATGAGGTAGGCAGAGTGGAAATAAATGCTGGTGATGTAGCAACTGCGTGTGTAAATGTAAATAATCTCACAGTTGCTATGTCACCAACATTTATCTCACTGTAGTGAGAATATGCGTTTTTACTTCCAATGTTTATCACCCACCCCTACTGTATAAATATATTTATACAATAGGGGTGGCTGATGAACATTATAGATAAAAACATGTATTCTCACAAGAGTGAGATAAATGTTGCTGAGGTAGGAACTGTGGTAGATATGTACATTTACACACACACTTCCTATGTCACCAACTGATATTCTCACAGTTGCTATATCACTAAGAGTAAAAAGTGCCGGCAGCTCGGTTTCCTAGCAACTAAAACAAATTAGATTCACCTGTTAGAATAATGAAAGGCTTAGAAAAGCAGAACGAGTTTTCCGTGCTGCGCATTACACAGCTGCTATTAATTCACACAAGACTATTAAAAACGTCTGAAAGCCCCGAACTGAAACAGTACACGATAGTCATTCAGACACAAAATCATTATACACTACAGCATAGCAGAAAGAATCGAAAGCCATGGATAAGTATGTAAAAACCAGTACATTACAATTGGATGCTGAACTACTGAATGCAACGAAAGCTGAAGAAAAAGCAGATCATGTAAACGAGCAACAGGAAATATTTTGGATCTGCTCGCAATTCGAGCTGGATACAGAGCCACTGTTAGAGCCAACTGCAGTAGAGAAATGCATAGCGAATGTGCCCGATCAAAAAGCAAGTCATAGTACTGCTTCAAAAGTATGTATAGATACAAATTACATTGATGAGTATATCGAATCAGCCAAAAATGACAATATACGCCGAAAAACAGAATGTGATATTAGCAATCTGCAGAAGTTTCTCAAGGACAATTTAAATATTACAACACCCATTGAATGTCTGCCTGCACATGATTTAAACAACCTTTTGTGTCATTACTTTATTCACTGCCAAAAAAAAGGACGGCTCTCAATATGAACCATTGAGCCCGAGAGCAAAATTTCAAAGTTTTGAGAGACACTTGAAAAAACACCAGTATCCTGAATCTCTGTTGACTTCCCCTGCATTTATGAAGTGTAGAGATGTTTTGCTCTCTAAACAAAAAAAATTAAAGGAGGACGGTAAAGGCAATAGACCGTTCGTGGCTGATGAACTAACTGACAGCTTAATTCATGATCTTTATGAAAAAGATGTACTAGGACCAAGAACTCCGCAGTCACTGTTAAACACTATGTGGCTCAACACAACAATGTTCTTTGGTATCCGGGGAAACTCTGAATGTAGGAATTTGAAGTGGGGAGATATAAAATTATGCTCAGATGACAAAGGAGACAAATATATTGAATATTCCCAAGAGAGATGCACTAAAACAAGGAGTGGCAGTAACCCAAAAGACACTCGAATCTTAAAACCATGGGCATATCCCATTGCTAATAGAAAGAATTATCCAATGGCGAACTTTTTGTTTTATATGGAGAAAAGACCTGCCAAATTCAATTTTGATTCAGTCCCTTTTTTTGTTAGCCGTAAACCACCAATATAAAATTGCAAGTAACAACTCATGGTTCAAACAACAAGCACTAGGCTTAAATACCATCGCTACCATACTAAAAACGATGATACAAACTGCAGGCATTCAAACAGACAGCAGGCTTACCAACCATTCCATAAGAAAACACCTGGTACAGAAACTGGTTGATAGTAATGTACCTCCGACGGAGGTAATACAGATCTCGGGGCACAAAAAATTGCAGTCGCTTAATGATTACTCGAAAATAAATGTTGAAAAACAGAAAAATATCTCTAATCTACTTAGCAACCACAGTGACTCAGAGCCGTCTACCTCTGCCGAATGTAAAACTGCACTGGAAGAGCACAAGAAAGCTGTCCTGCTAAATGAAATGCCGGCTTCTGTTCCACATTCCACGAGTTCCAGAAAAATGCAAAGCATAGAAGAAAGTGGGAAAGAATTTGAGATATACAAGTCATTCTCCATGTGTTTCAGCAGTCCTACAATTTCTGCTAAAAACATTACGTTCAATATATATCACAGTAAGCAGTAAAACTTAATAGGACAGTAAAGTAGTAAACGAATATTATAAAAGAACAGTAACAGCTGAATTAATACATATTTTAACAAATATCTTTATTTTTATAAGTCACCCAAAAGAAAGCCTTCCTCACAAGAAAGCTAAGCAGATGTCCTCAGACTCCACATCGGATTAGAACCTGTTACCTGACAAGCCGCACGCAGTGAAAATCTCCGAAGTCCAAAGGCGTAAATGGGTCCGTCCACGAAGTCACAATACAGTCTCACAAGCATCACATATAAATATAAATAAAGTACAAAAACAAACTTAAACTAAATAAAGTTCTTCCCAGCACTGTAAGCACATACTGACACGCTGTATACACAGAACTAATCTAAGTACACGCCCACTCACACAAAATAACCCTATCAAAGTAGAAATCCTGCTGTCACTCACAAGCAGCAACCAATAATTCCACAACAACAGGAACCAATAAGCTGCATTTCTACTCCACTTCACACACATTTAACCAATGACAATTCAGCAAATGCTATGATAGCCAATCACACAGGACAAACAACATCCATTCATAAAAAACTTCAGTATCCACAACCAAAACAGCCTCATTACAACGGAGCACCACTGATACATAAAATAACACCCATTTTCATCACTAAAACATGCAATTCAGCAACACCTACCAAACCTACCCTATTGTATAAATCGAACACATGATGGGGCTGAGTGGGATATGTAAAATATTGTCACTCCTGCCTCGTGAGTCATGGATATCTCTCGAGTGCCGCCTCACTCTGCAAGAGTGACAATATTTTACATATCCCACTCAGCCCCATCCCTATATATATATATATATATATATATATATATATATATATATATATATATATACACACACATACACACATACACACACAGTATATACACACACCCATTTTCATCCCTAGACACAACACCACTAAAGGCACTAGTGCTTTCGCCTGCCATGCCCCCAAATACTGGAACTCCCTTCCACTAGCTTGGCGCCATCCACTATCTCATGCATCTTTTAGAAAAAGGGCTGTGAAATTATCTTGATACTTCCCGCAACTACTCCTGCTTCTAACTTCCCTAGCTCATTTCCTTCCCAGCCTCTTCTCTCCATGACATTTATTGATCTGCCCTTCTATACACTATGCACTTCTCCTTACCTATCTGTCCCTCCTCCCACCTTACTTCACTCTCATCCCTCTTTTCTTGTCTCTTACTTCTATCATTTACTAGTATCCCTCCCCTAGTTCTATATCCATTCCCTTATTAGCACTAAAATGTTTCATATGTTCATGTTTTTCTTCCTTATAGCAAATTGTGGTGTAGTTTTTGGTTTTTGTACTGCTCCCGTTTTACTTTTATTTACTTTCTGCTCTACATTGGTATTGCAGCCTCCTCGTTCTGTGGATACATTTGCAAATTGCTCTGTATACTACTGTCAAATATTTTTGTACTTGTATTGAAATGTTTCCCTGTATTCTTGTACTGTACCCTCTCGGGTCATGCCTGAAAATAGTCATTGCTATGGCTAGTGCACCTACTTGGTAAACAAAACTAAATAATATAATATGTATGTATGTATATATATATATATATATATATATATATATATATATATACACACACACATACATACATACACACACACACACACACACATATATATATACATACACACACACACACACACACATATATCTATATATATATATACACACACACACACACACACACACACACACACACACACACACATATCTATATCTATATATATATACACACACACACAAGCACACACACACACCACAGAGCTTTTTCTCCATTTGTATCATTGTTCTGAGGGATCTATCTATCTTTTTCACAATAGAGCTTTTTCTCCCTTGACCACATTATTGTTAGATATTATATATACACACACAACGGAGGTGAGGATAAAAAGGGGCAAATAACAGCAGTATTTTGGGCTGGTCAGACCTACAATGAGAATTAAGCAATATACCATGAGAGGGTGTTGGTGATGCCAGGATTTACCCATGCCCTGGGGTGCTGTTTGGCCATGAGGCACAGCCAAGTGGCCAAAACACCCCAGGGCATGGGTAAATCCTGGCATCGCCAACATTCTCGAGTGGCATATTGCGATTATACAATGGACATCTGTATATTTTGTGTGTGAAAAATGAACAAAAAAAAAGCTGGTTTAAATGTTGTATTAGTTTTTATTAGATTTGTTGTTACAATTGGTAAAATAGTGCTTTGTTGGTAGGTATGCGGATGTGCAGTGGTATCAGAAAGCGGGCAAGGAGATAACCCTTAATGGTTACAGTTTGGGGAAAAACGAGACTCGAGGAAACAGCGGGTGTGAGACCAGTCATGTACGCTGCAATGCATATTTAAAGAGAACAAAAACGAAGCGAGGTAATTTTGTTGTGAGATATTTTCTACAGTGTGGCTGACAAACTGTAAAAGCAGGTTTCTGAAAGTGAAACGGAAAGAGAGCGCCTGGGGAAAGAGCAATTTTTTTTCTCAAAAGCCAGAAAAAAAAAAATTTTCCTGTGACTAGAATTTTTTTTATGTTGAATTCATAGCTGAATTACATTTTTTGAAACTTGTGGTATTTTTCATACTGTTTACTCGGACGTCAACATCACAGCTTTGTGGGGGTTTTGCCCTGCGACAGTCGGTGTTTTTGCCGGTTTTGTGTTTGTGATGGTCGCATTGATTTCAGGGGTGCCCTTGATGCGGCTTACTGGCGACTGGCACCTCTTCCCGTGGAGTGACTGTAGCTTTTACAACAGGAGAGGAGTGCCAGATAACCAGTGAAATTACAGGATTTGTGTCTGATTTTAATGCCCATTGTATAATATCACATTTAGCCTCACTGTAGGTCATTTATCCTCACTGTAGGTAATAACAAGGCACTATCTGCACTTCAGCACAACTGCTCATAGAGGTTTTGATTGGTGGGAGCTGGCAGCATGAGCAGCACAATCAGAATGCACCTGATCGCTTGCATTCCAGCTCCCACTGGCGGTTTCATTTCTCTCCAGCAGCACACAGAACAGTTTCATTTTCTCCCCTGTTCTTTCACTGTAACTTACTTAAAAAAAAAAAAAAATTAACTTTCTGCTTTACACAATATTAATTACCATTTTTTCCTAAAGGTTCAAAACACCAGACAAAACACACTGAATTATTTTCATTGTCTCCCCCACCCCACGTTCTTTCACTTCAAATATTAAATAAAAACTTTTAGCTTTACAAAAAACATTCACTTCCTTCAAACCCCAGCACACAAAAAGCAACCAACTCTTACCACTCTGCCCAGCAGCACAATGGCACAGCATCCTGATGCAAAAGTTCAGTTTTTCGGAACACAACGCTCAGTCATCCGGAAACAAAAAGAAATAAGTAAAGACATACCTATTTTAAAAAAATGAAAATTACATAGACAAAAAAAAGTTGCCCATTGAATAAATGGAACATACAATGCCCCCATCGAAAATATCTCAGATATTTTCCCCTTGATCAGTTTGACCTATGGGCATCACTTATGCCTTCGCCACTCGTGATGTCAAAGGTCAAACAGCACTCGGGGAAAATATCAGAGATATTTTCAATGGGGGCATTGCATATCCCATATATATATATTACAGTGCCACTATAGTCAGGGTTGAGTAGCCACTTTAATGCAAAACCTCATATTTTGCACCTTAATAACTTTGCCATCGTCTTACGGATTTCCCTGAAATTTTGCATGCACGGTCTGGCACCATAGATCTCTGGAGCTGGCAAGTTGCATTATGGTTGGATGTACAGTTGCAGAACTACAGAACACCAAATAACTGACGTTTTAGGCATTTCTTTGCTCATGCCCACAGCCCGCACGGTTTGTCCGTTCGGTCCGAAAACTTCAGGGAAGATGCAGCCTTGGTCACCGATGTGCCTTTTAAAGATTTGGAGAAAAAAATATTAAACCGTTCAAAAGTTATTCAAAAAACACATTTCCCATTATAGTCAATAGGAAAAGTTAGCAAAAATCATGAAACTTTTGTGAGAGGCTCTTTTTACTATTGCAAATGGCCCTTTTACTTTCGTGAGTTGACCATCTTGTTTACATTTAGTGACACCGAAAAATGCCTGCCGTTTAAAATTGGAACCCTCAAGGTAAACACTGATTGTTGTGTTTACCTTGTTGGGTCCTGAGGATGCTAGCCATATCTTTTTTGGGGGGCTAAACCCCCCAGAGATACGTTTTTAAACTTTTTCTGAAAAATACTTTATTAAAATACTTTCGCAAATGTGAAAGTTTTGTGATTTAATTTTACAAAAGTATGCTCAAAATAACTGCAAATTTTTGCTAGCCTCCTGCAACCAAACAGTTGGGTCTTTTGGGCTGAAATTTACAGAGTAGCAAGCCCTGATCCCACAGATGTGTCTTTTGGAGTTTTCGCTACTGGCAGCTTCTAGGTGAACTAAGCTGCTGAAACAAGTTTGGAAATAGTCGATGACACCTGCAGTGGAATTTTTTTCGTACTTGCTATGGTTACACAGATATTGGCAAAAACATATTCCAAGGGTAGCTTTCCAGTGCCCGTAGCTCATAAATAATGCGAGATACGTGTTCAATCAATCATGGTCACGAGAAGTGCTGGTTGTCACGATTACAGGGATGTTTGAATTTTTTTGGTAGCTCCTACGGTTCCAGAGATATCAGCAGCTTTGTGCTACAAACGTTCCTTGCCCTATATGGCTGTTGTACGGCTCCGCTGTGATGTGCGAGTGGAAACGCAGGGCACAGAGTGCCCACGATCACACATATGCATCTCATTATGCAAAAAATGGACAATGTGAAGGAAGCACAGGGCCTGGAGGGCCAGCGCTCCCACGAATGGGCCTGGAGGACCAGTGCTCCCACGAACACATACCATTTACCACTTACATTACACTTTCTCAAAAAGAAGGGAAATTCATTGCAAAAAACTCCATTAATGCATCAGTTAGGGTTGTTTCCACAGTGACAAAATTGTGGAAATTCAGTTAGGGTTACCACCCCTCAACCCCACCACCAGCCCCCCACCCTCCAGACACCACCAGGCATCGGGGTGTGCGTTGAATGGTCATGCCTCTCACCTCATTCTCCTATACTGCACCACCACAGATTCTTTACACATGGGACGGGTGAGAATTAGTACCACCACTCCAATGCACAACCTGATGTCTGGTGGTGTCTGGAGGGTGGGGGTGGTAACCTAACACCAAATTTCCACACTTTTGTCGCTGTGGAAACAACCCTAACTGATGCAATAACGGAGTTTTTGCAATGAATATATATATATATATAGATATAGATATATATCTATATATCTATATATATATATATATATTATATCTATATCTATATCTATATCTATATATATTATATATATATAGATATAGATATAGATATAGATAGATACATACACACATACATATATATATATATATATATATATATATATATATTAGAGGCAAAAAACTTCATTTAATGCATCAGTTAGGGTTGTTCACAGCGACAAAGCGAGGAAATTCAATGTTAGGGTTGAAACCCCTTTGCCCTTCAGCCCACCCCAGCTGGAATCGGGTGCGATTAGTCATCGGCCCTAGTGTCACCCATCACATGTGGAAAGAAGCTGAGGAATAGGAGAATGGGGTGACAGTTAGGACCGATGACCCCAATGCACACCCCATTCCAGTTGGGGTGGGCTAGAGGGTGCAAAGGGGGTTTCAACCCTAACATCGAATTTCCTCGCTTTTGTCGCTGTGGAACAACCCTAACTGATGCATTAAATGGAGTTTTTTGCCTCTAATTTCCCTTCTTTTTGAGAATGATAATGAGAAATAGTGAATGTAATGCAGCGGCGGGAGCGCGGGGGTGATGTCTTGTCGCATTGTAACATTGTGCCCGCAAACGCAAATCGTAATGCGCATGGTGACGCAAAGCGAAACAGAAAGAGGAACAGTACTGTAGACAGAAATGTTAAAAACAACGGAAACGCAACCGCAAATGAAAACGCAAAGGGTAACGCACATGGTGGCATAAACGTGAACGGTAAGTGAAACGGGTACGGAACCGCAAGCAGAAACGGTAATGGTAAGAGTAATGTAAGCGCACAGGCTGGTTTTCCCCAAAAGCTGTATAGAGAAAGACAGTGAGTAGAAAGAATGTATGCAAAATAATGACTCTCGGAACACAAAAATCAGTAGTTGTAATAGTAAATTGCTTATATCTCAGTAACCGTACGACATAGAAAAAAAATTTAAAAGTCATATGTATTATCACTTTCCTGGCTAGTTTTATACATAGCCCCCTAATTTTTTGACAAAAACTCCATATCTCGCACCGTTTTCGAGATACGGGCCCTCAAAGGCGCAGCGAACGCCGTAATGTTATCCTATGGAAAAAAAACAGAAGTTCGGACTGCCATAACTTTTGAATAGTTTAATATTTTTTTCACGAAATCTTCGAAAGGCACATCAGGGACCCCGCCGCATGTTCCTGAAGATTTTAGGCCGGTCAAGCAAACCAAGCGACCTGTAGGCGAGACCGCAGAATTCCAGAAAAAGAGTAAACGCACGCGCAGATCACGCTTAATAACTCCACAGCCGTGAATCTGACTGGTACAAAACTTGGCAGATCCCAAGGCATATGGGTCTTGATCGTGTATTCCAAATTTCAGGCAAATCCGTCAAACGGTTGCAAAGTTATTGGTGCAAAATTTGGGTTTAACATGTAAATGGCCTCAACTCTAACTATGGTAGCACTACTCCTGTACTATAATATATATATATTAGAGGTAAAACTCATTTATTGTAGTTAGTTAGCACAGTGAGCAGGAGATTGCCGTTGAGAAACCCTGATTTCGCTACTTGTATTGGCAGTGCATTGATCGTCAGCCCTAACTCTCACCCCATGACATGTGTAAAGCAGCAGAAGCTTATAGGGAGAATTGGGAGAGTTAGGACCCACGATCCCAATGCGCACCCCAATGCCGGTTGGGGTGGGCGGGGGTCCAAGGGGTTTTTCAACCCTAACAGCTTAATTTCCTCACTTTTGTCGCTGTGGAACAACCCTAACTAATGCATTAAACGGATTTTTGCCTCTAATTTCCTTCTTTTGAGAATGATAACGAAATAGTGAATGTAATGAAGCGGCGCTCCCGCTGCATAATGCATTGGCGGGAGCGCCCGCACATGATGTGTTGTGGCATACTAACAGGGACAGCAACGCAAACAGAAATGCTAACAGTGGCGCACATGGTAACACAAGCACGAATGAGAACAGAAAGGGTAACGCACATGGTGGCGTAGACGGGAATGGTCTGCCACGTGATGTGTTGTCACATAGTAACATGGTGCCTGCAAACAGAAATGTCAATGGGCATGGTGATGTAAAGTGAAACAGTAAGATAAACAGTACTGTAGACAGAAATGGCAAAAAATAACAGAAACGCAAGCGCAAATGAAAACGCAGCGATAACGCACATGGTGGCGCAGACGCCAATGGTAAGTGAACGGGTACGGATTCGCAAGCGGAAAGGGCAACAGTAACAGTAATGTAAGCACACAGGCTGGTTTTCCCCAAAATCTGCATTGAGAAAGACAGTGAGTACAAATAATGTATGCAAAATAATGAGTATCGGCGCAGAAAATGAGATCTTGGCATACTAAATACATTATATCTCAGGAACCGTATGACGTAGAAAAAAAATTTAAAAGTCATATTATTTACAACTGTCCTGGCTAATTTGAATCTTAGCCCCATCATGGGGCTAAGAAGTTTTCGACGAAAAGTCCATTATCTCGCTTCCGTTTCGAGATATGGGCCCTGAAAGGCGGCGAGCGCCCGTAATGTTATCCTATGGGAAAAAGAAAGGTTCGAGCGCCATAACTTTGCCTCCTGTAATGTTTTTTCACCAAACTACTGAAAGGCACATCTGTGGGCTGTTGGCTGTCTTCCTCCAAATTTCAGGAAAAAGACTAAACTGCTATTTTGCAGCAGGGCTCCAAATGATTTCTGTTAATGTCGGGCGTCGTAATGTTATCCTATGGAAAAACTGTCAATTTTGGAGTGCCGTAACTTTGCCGCCATGTGATATTTTTCACCAAACCACTGAAAGGCACATCTGTGTATTGTTGGCTGTCTTCCTTCAAATTTCAGGAAAAAGACCAAACCGTTATTTTGCAGCAGGGTGCCAAAGATTCCTGTAATGCTTGGCGCCCGTAATGTTATCCTATGGGAAAAACTGTCAACTTTGAGTGCCATAACTTTGCCGCCGTAATATTTTTTCAATACAACACTGAATGGCACATCTGTGAGATGTCGGCATGCTTCCTCCAAATTTCAGCCCAAAACTCCAAGGTTATTTTGCAGTGCAGTGCCAAAGAATTGCTGTCATTTTCCACAGACTAGAAAATTACTGTCGCACTTATGAAAGCTTTGCAGTGGTTTCATACACTTTCGTGAGCACGAAAGTAATTTATGAAGTACTTTTTCCAGAAATTTGAAAACATATTTCTGGGGTGTTTTACCACAAAATAAAAGACATGGCAAGCATCCTCAGGGCCCACTAGGTGAATACAAAAAATTAGGTTGCTAGAGGGTCCCAAATTTAAATGCCAACCATTTTCTGATCACCAACTGAAAACAAAATGGCCGATTTGTGAAAGTAACAGGCCCATTTATGAAAGTAAAATGCATTTGCGAAAGTGTTGAACTTTTTAACTTTTCCCATTGACTTATAATGGAAACTGTTTTTGAATAACTTTGAACCGTTTAATATTTTTCTGAAATCTTGAAAGACACATCGGAGACCCGACCGCGTTCCCTGAAGATTTCGGGCCGGTCCGCAAACGATACGACCTGTAGGCGACCGTGAGAATTCCAGAAAAGCATAAACGGCATGATCACTTTATAACTCCGCAACCGTGATATCCGATCAGTACTAAACTTGGCAGATCTCAAGGCTTATGGGTCTTGATCATACATTCCAAATTTCAGGCAAATCCATCAAACGGTTGCAAAGTTATTAAGGTGCAAAATTTGGGGTTTTACATGGAAATGGCTCTGAACTCTAATTCATAGTGGCACTATGTACTATATAATATAATATAATATATATATATATATATATATATAATATAATATAATATATATATATATATATAATATATATATATATAATATAATATAATATAATATATATATAATATAATATATATATATATTATAATATATAATATATAATAATATATAATATATAATATATAATATATATATATATATAATATATAATATATAATATATATAATATATATAATATATAATATATAATATATAATATATAAATATATAAAATATATAATATATATATAATATATATATATATATATATATATATATATATATATATATTATATATATATATATATATATATATATATATATATATATATATATATATATATATATATATATATATATATATATAGAGAGAGAGAGAGAGAACCATAAAGCTTTTTCTTCCCTCAGCCACGTCACTGCTGGGGATTTTTTGTTTAGTTTACTTTTTTTATACCATTGAGCCTTTCCTCACTCTGCCACATCTTTGTTGGAGACTTTTTTTTGTACCATACAGCCTTCTCTACTCTCCTTCCGCCACATCACTGTTTGGGATTTTCTTTGTACCATAGAGCTTTCTCTCCCTCCGCCACATCACTGCTGGGGATTTTCTTTGTACCACAGAGTTTCTCTCTCTCCGCCACATCACTGTTGGGGATTTCTTTTGTACCATAGAGCTTTCTCTGCCTCCGCCACATCACTGTTGGGGACTTTTTTTTTGTACTATAGAGCTTTCTCTCCCACAGTCACATCACTGTTGGGGACTTTTTTGTTTGGGGTTTTTTTGTACCATAGAGCTTTTTCTCCCTTGGCCAAGTCATTGTCTTCTCCCAGAGATATACCTTGTTCAGGCTTGGTGTTTCCCTGTCCTCAGGGTCCAGCTGCCACCAGATGGCTTCCACAGCTTCTCGTCTGTGGGTAGGTGCTCCGGTGGGAGGGCTGCCCCCCCAAAGCAGTCCACCAATTGGACAGGATCCAGTGTTGGGGGCAAGAGGACCAAGGGGAGCCAGTAATGACAGCAGTCATTTAGACAGTTGTGGTATTTTTATCACATTTTCTCCTCTTTCCTCTCTCCTCCCCTGGGGTGGGTGAAGCCTACTGACAGTCTCAAACATACACAGTGACATCTGTGAAGGGACAAAGCTCCCCTGGCCCACCACAAGGGTCACTGTAGAACCAGGTGCTAAACGCCTTCCCTCCTAACTGCAGTGCACTTCCGAATGGCAGGTGTTGAGGTCAAGCCTGCTTCCTGGTGGGGCAACTCGGGTTTGCTCTCAGAACTCAGGCCAGGAGCACAGCAGTGTGATGCGCTGCCACTGGGTGACTGGGGCAGCCTGCCTGTTTCTTTTTACCTTCCCCCGCTACTGTTGACCAATCAGAGCTGCAGTGACCACACCCTTCCTCCAGCTGTATAAGCAGCATCTTTCACAGCCATTGCCAATGCCACTCTGCGACTGACTGGTAGCGGATGCCTGAATGCAGGGTGGTTTGTACTCTCCCTTTTTGAGAGCTGTGCACCTAAAGTCTGTAATGTGTCCAACACCACTGTGGGATTCCAGGGCTCCTATAGGAACGCTGACCCCAGGTGGTAACGTGATGCTCTACAACTGAACCAGTGGGCCAACCCTCTGCAATCATCTCTTTCCATTTCCTTTAGACACAGAAACAGAAACATAGAAGTTGTTGGCAGATAGGGACCTCTTGGCTCACCTAGTCTACCCAGTTTTCCCTACCTACTGCGCAACCGCAGACTCTACTTGATCTCCAGCCATCTCTTCCCCTTGCCTCACTACCAAGGTCCCCTTGTATCTGTCCCATGTATGCTTGAATCCTGTCACCATTTTGGCACCCACCATCTCCACTGGAAGAACGTTCCAGGCATCCACCACCCTCTCCGTGAAGAAGTACTTCCTCACATTTCCTTTTAGCCTCCCCCCTCCAACTTCATAGCGTGACCCCTTGTTCTTTTTTTGAAATTGCAATTTTATTGTTATTCCATTTTTACATTAAAAAAAGCCCAAATAAGGTTACAAAATAAAAAGTTATCTAAACAGTAAAAAAAAAAAATTACAATTATACATAAAACAACCTTTTGCTCATTTCCTTCTCCTTATAAAGGTCTTGTACTTAATTACGCTATTAACCCTGAACATCATCTAGCTATCTCCTTTCGCTGTTAGTGGGGGGTCCAAGTTAGTTTAACATCCATTTACCCTCTCCACTTATACATTCCCTTCAGCCATCCAACCATCTTTGTACTCCCTACTCACAGAATATAGGCCCCGCTCAAAGAGATAGCACATTAGAAGATAAGAAGAAAAAACAAAAAACTCCCTCCCCTTCCCCTCACCTCCCTCCCTCTCACTTCCCTTCCTCCCCTCTCCCCTTCTAACAAACTGACCACTACTACTAATCTAAACCTATCCTCCCTCCCCCTCCCCACGGTGGTGCTGAAAATACTATCTTCTTCCAGGGCTATGTCATTGCCTCTTCAGCATGCTTACTGTTCCTTTGACCCTGACACTACCTTCTCTAGATTCTCTCAGGTCCATCTAGCATTTCATTAGCCAGGACCTCCATAATGTCTATCCCTTCTCTAGCTCCCCAGAACTCAAAAAAGGGGAACCAGCGAGATTTAAATTGCTCAATCCTTGAATTTAGGCTAGCAGTAAGTCTCTCCATTCTCTTAATCTGATTACAGCTTTCCAGCCATCAGTCTTCTCCTGGAGGGGCCCCATTTAACCATAACCTCGTGATAGCTTTTTGGGCTGCTGCCACGAGATGGGGGAACAAATATTGTGCCTTAGGACCCTTGAGACCAGGAGGAGGTTCGCCCAGCACCAGATTTCGGGCCTCCTCTGGGATATCTATTTGGAATATTTGCCCCATATCTCGAGCCACCTGACTCCAAAAACTTTTAATTTTAGGACAGCTCCAGAAAATATGTTCATATGTGCCCAGTTGCCCACACTCCCTCCAACACCTCTCAGAGAAGGCCTGGGCAAAATGCTTAGTTATCTCTGGTGTTCTGAAAAATCTCACCAACACTTGCCATCGGAACTCTCTCCACGAGGGTGAGACAGTGGTTCTGTGTGCCATCCTCCATATCACATCCCATCTCGGAGCATCAGCCCCATCTTCCAAACCCAGACCCTTTTCTCACTTTGTTTGTATTCGCACTCTAGGTTCCAGACCTTACGGAGCTCCAGCTTTGTATAGTTTGGAAATTAAATGACTTTGGGGTGCCAACCCAGTGAAGAGGTCACCCAGCTGTTCCAGTAGAAGATTGGGCCAATTTGTCTTCAACCCCCCTGCCTCCTTTTCTACCCCCAATATATAATGCTGCACCTGTAAATATCTGTAAAAATCAGAGGAGGCAAGGCCAAATTCCCATCGCAATTGGGCAAAGCTCTTAACCGTCTCTTCCTCGACAAGCTGTGAAAATCTTTCTAAGCCGGAACCCCACTAGCGCCTGAAGAGCGGGTTCTCCCTTCCCGGTAGAAATTCTCCACTCTCCACAATTCTCCCTTGCTTTAGAACCCAAGGCTGAATTCTCAACTCCCTAATGGTCTAAGCCCACAGGGCCACTGTGGTCTTAAAGCCTGGGTTTCTCAATGTTTGTTTCATTCTGGGGGTAATCCTATTAAATAAGATGGAAGTGACCGTGAACGGTTGCAGCAATTGTGTATCCATTTTAACCCAGCTCTGCCCCTCCTTAGGAGTGATATATATCCCTAAATGTTGCAACTGAGCTGTCCTATGGTACCACTTAAAGTCTGGGATCCCAAGCCCCATGTCCTTTCGGAAGTTTCATAAGTGTCCAGCTGAGTCTGGGTTTCCTCCCTAAAATAAATTTGCTTAGTACCTTTTGGGACTCCTGCCAGAAGCTCTTGGGGTCATGTAAAGCCTCAAACAGAAAAATCAGCCTCGAAGAATATTCATTCTGACTGATTCCACCCTTCCAGTGATTGAAAGGGGGAGAGCTGCCCAGCGTTCACAGTCTTTTTTCACCTCACTCAAAAGTGGCAAATAATTACTTTGAAATAACTTGTTCAGATTCCTTGGGATTTGTATCCCCAGGTATCTAAACTGACAAGTACAACACTTTAAATTAGTCAGAGTTTTCACCCGTCCTGAAATTTCAGTGCCCAGTGCCAATATTTCAGATTTAGCTTCATTAATTTTGAAACCCGAAATGGCCCCAAATTCTTTGAGTAGGTCCATGGCCTTCGGGAGTGAGGAATCTGGATTTTTTAAATATAGTAAGGTGTCATCCGCATATAGGGATATACGGTTATCCACCCCCCCGACTTCAATACCCAAAATATCCTTATGGGAACGGAATGCCTCTGCTAACGGTTCCATGCTAAGGGCAAATAAAGGGGAAAGCGGACAACCCTGTCTTGTGCCTCTCCTGATCTGGAATGATTGAGACATTACCCTATTTATTTTCACCCTGGCCAAGGGGTTTTTGTATAGAGCCTTCACCCATGCTTGGAATTTTGATCCAAAACCCAGTTTCTGGAGGACCACTCCCAAATACCTCCATTCCAGGCGATCAAATGCCTTCTCAGCGTCGAGGGTGATTACTAGTGGGGTATCCCCCTGTTCCTTCCCTCGGGAGTGGGCCATCACTGTGAGCAGTCTCCTGACATTCTCATGAAGGTGTCTCCCTGGCATAAAGCCTGTCTGGTCAGGATGGACCAGCTGGGTCACCACTTCTTGTAGCCCATTAGCTACCATTTTCGCCATAAACTTAACATCTACATTTAATAATGAAATTGGACGATAGTTCCCACATGAAGTACTTTCCTTACCTGGCTTGGGGATCACTGTGATCAGAGCTTGGGACCAGGTGTCTGGGGCTTCAGAGGGCAGGTGAGCTGTATTGCACACCTGAAGCAACAAAGGAGAAAGCTCTTTCTTGAACCTTTGATAATATTCAGCTATATACCCATCCGGGCCGGGGGCTTTATTATGTTTCAGTTTCCCAGTTACCTCTAGGAGTTCTGTTTGAGAGAAAGGTCGGTCCAGTTCCTTCTGAAGCGCATTGGAAAGGCGTGGCAGATTTATTTTAGAAAGGAATTTATCTATCATCTCGGCCTGATTAATAGGTGCTTCAGATTTGTACAGAGCCTCATAGAAGCCTTGAAAGCATTCAGCTATTTGAGTGGACTTCATGACCAGCCTTCCTGACCCATCAGGGGCAGCAATGCTGGACACATACCTGTCTGCTTCCTGCTTTCGTAATCTGAAAGCCAATAACTTCCCGGCTCTATTTCCCCCCACATAGTATTTTTGGGCGGTGAATCTGAGAGCATTCTTGGTCTTTACCAAAAGGTATTGATGCAATTGAGCTCTAGCTAACTTTAATTCCTTCAGTATTGCAGCTCGCCCTGTCTTTTTATGGGTATCTTCTAACACTTTGACTTTCCGTTCTAACTCCATTTGTTTCTGATGCCTTACCTTCCTCTGTTGGGCTGCGTAGGATATCATCTCCCCTCTTACCACTGCTTTTAATCCATCCCACAGGAACTTCACCCTTGTTACAGAATTCACATTCTCTTTAATATAGTTTTCTATAACTTCCTTCACCTTAGCATTAAATGTTTTGTCTCCCAGTAGTCCTGCATTTAGACGCCATAAAGATTGCTTGTGCTGGGGTCCCAGCTTCACTGTAAGACTAATCTTAGCATGGTCCGAAAGGCAAATTGGGTATATCTGCTGGTCTATCATGGAATTCAACTCGCCTTTCTGAGTGTAAAACCTGTCTATTTGGGAGTAGGAATCCTGCGAATTTGAATAAAAGGTAAAATCCCTGCTAGATGGATATTTGTCTCTCCATGTGTCCACAAACCCTGCCTCAGCGCATAGATGTGAGAGAACCTTCGATCCCTTCCCATTGTCTCATCCCCTTTTCCCTGGGGACCTATCTTTGTTTGCATCTACTACACAGTTCCAATCCCACCTATAATTACCTGTCCTTCCAGAAGTGAAGCAATCACCCCAAAAACTTGTTTAAAGAATTCTGGCATAGACAATTACAATATGCATTACCCTCTCTCCCACTCTACCAGACAGAATCGCCCATCTACCTTCCTCATCTGCCGAAAAATCTAGCTGGGCAAAGCCTAGGCCCTTCTGCACCAAAATTGCCACCCCCGCCCTCTTTGCCTTTTTATGGGATGAGGCAAACACTTCCCCCACCCATAGGCGGTGTAATTTTTTGTGCTCGGGTGCGGAAAGATGCATCTCCTGCAGGAGTCCTACGTCACATTGTACACTTGCTAAGTCTCTTAAGATGTTATGTCACTTTACCGGGGATCCCAGCCCTTTTACATTAAAAGAAACTATTTTCAGGGTACCCATATTGCCATGAGGTTAGGTTTTCTTTGGGGTGATGACCCTCTTCTACTGGTATCCCTCGGGTTTCTTCCTTTTCTCCTTGTTCCTCCTGGAGGACGGCACACAGATACCTGCCCTTTTGTTCAGGACCTTTCTGTTCCATTTTCACCACCTTTACCCTTCCCTCCCTTCCGCCCCGGTTCATCAAACAACAAATGTTTCACTGCACCAACAAAACTCTTATCCAACTATATACATTCCGGCCCACAAGGCCTTCAGTCAGAGGGAAGCTCCCTCCATCCAGGAGCATGAGCTTCAGTCAAGCTCCACACCCCCGCCCTTCTAGAGAAGCAGCCAGAAGGTGGTCTCCTGGGGAGAAGTGGCACTGGGGAGGCAATAACCCTTTCTGAGGGCCACACCGTCCAATCAGCAGCAACCAAAGGGGCTGGGTGACCTCCACTGGGCTGCCTTCCCCCAATACTGGTTTCCGGATCCAGTGCGAATCCCGCGTGTTGGGTGGGTGCAAGCTTTGTAGATGCAAGTCAAGCACCCTTCCCTTTGTCCCAGATAACCAGATCCAGTGTTGTTACCATCGTTGTTTACACTCTAACATGTCTGTAAAGAAAGCAGCTTATTAATAACATGCATATCCGCTTATTATCCCTCGTCTGGGCCATCCATTAAAATCTTCCAAAAGGCCCTTGGCTTATTGCCCGTTGTAACATAAACTCCAGAAATGACCCTTTAGGCGCCCGTCCGTCCACACCTCCTGAGGTGATGACCAAAACTCCTACCCTTTTCTGGCAACTCTGGGGTGGGGGTATAGTCCGGTAGTCTTCTCTTACCCATGCCCCTTCCTTCAATACGATTCCCATCCGCCAAATATCGCGGGTCTCCTGATTTAATTAATGCATGATCTTAATGAGGTCTGAACCTAATAAATTGTTTTAAGCACAATGCTTAAAAGTCTGAAGTTTGACCCCCGATTCCAAATTCTTAAATTTTAAACTTTTAAATTTCCAGGATTTAGCTTTACAGTTTGCAGTCTCTAGTCTTTGCCTGTTATCAAGCTATCCCTCTCCCTTTCCAACCCATCTCGGATCACTGAGCCTCAAATATCCCCTTAAGTAGTTCAAAAAGGAAAAATGTCACCTTAAGCAGCACAGGCCTGTCTTCAGGTTCCTCGGTCCAGGCTTTCCCTCCGTTGATTCATAAGCAGTCTCTTGTTAAGAAGTACCAAGTCCTCGCACAGTTGCTGATCAGGGTACGTCCCTCCACCTCTCACTGGGCCTTTCTTCACCATGGACCATCGCAGTTGCATCAGCGTTTGTTCAGACAAGTCTGGTTGCAAATCCGGGAGAGTAATTCCTGCCTTCTGCAGCGGCTTGCTAGCTTGCAAGAGGGAGTCGTATAGCTTGCTGCCTGTAGGCCACATTACTAATAGTTTGGCAGGATATAGCAAAAAAGCCTTAACCTGTTGCTCCTTTAGCTGCTTGATGACCGCCAGTACTCTTTTCCTCTTTGCCATCATTACAGGAGGGAAATCGTGGTCGAGAAATACCCACTTCCCATCAAGATTTAGGTCTTTCTTACTCCACGCTTTTCGTAGAACCATTTCTTTCACTGGGTATCTGGCAAATTTGGCTAGAATCGAGCCGGGGGGCGCGTCTCCTTTCGGTTTGGGGCCTAAGGCCTGATGTACCCTTTCAAGATCCAGGGAGACCGATTCAGGAATGTCCTGCTCTTGTCGCAACCATGTTTTGACAAACTCCACAGGGTTATCCTGCTCTGCCCCTTCTGGAAAGCCAAAAATACGAATTGTTTTTCTTCGGCCTCTTGATTCTGCATCTTCCACTCTAGCTGTTAGTTCTCACTCCCTTCTGGTTAGATAGGTTACAGCTCTTGTGAGTCTGATCGAATCCTCTCGGAGGCTTTCTAAACTTGATTCAAGGTCCTCTGTTCTCCTTTCTAAATGTTTCAGGTCTTGCTTAATATCTTTTACATTAGTATCGATCCGTTGCAGCATCTTGAAGATATGCGCCGTGGCGCGACCGTCTAATGAGCTGCCCCTCGAGGTGGTTTCCTCCTCCTCTTCCCCGCCCAATCCGGCAGCTGACTCAGAGGCCCTGGATCTGGGTATGCTCGGGCTGCGATCCGGCCTCGATCTCCCTCTCATTGTACTTTTTTTCCTCGCTTCTGGCCCTTAACTTTACCATCTGGCTCATTTTTCTCTTCAGGTTTATCTCTAAATTTCTTCTCTGCTTTTGAAAAGACACTGGATTACAATAGATATTCGCACTACCACCTCAGAGCTGGAAAACTAAGCAGCCATACCGGGTGGTGACATCACCGGAAGTTTGACCCCTTGTTCTTGAGTTTCTTTTTCTATGGAAAATGCTACCTTCCTGTACCTTATTAATACCTGTTACTTATCTAAATGTTTCTATCATATTCCCCCCTTTTCCTCCTGTCCTCCAGAGAGTAATTATATAGTTCCTTGAGTCTCTCCTCATAGGGCTTTTGATGCAGGCCCTGCACCATTTTGGTAGCCCTCTTTTGTACCGCCTCCACCTTATCAGGTTATCACAATTTAAAAAGAGCACCAAATGCCCAAAGCACTTTCACAAGGAAGGCAGAAGTATGATCGCCATGTGATTCAAGTGTCCATCCTTGCCATGAGCCATTAGGGAGGAAGATAAAAGAATCAGTGTTATTTTTTATAGAGTGAATAACATCCCCCTTCAGCTGACATTAACAAAGGCTGTTTATAGTGAACAAAGTGCATCAGTCCTCTGAAGAAAACAGAATAAGAGGCGTAATCTAGGCTAAGGCAAGTCAAGATTTCAAATCTTCCCCGTTTTTAAATGCACTTTCCTAGTACAGTATGTCAAATATACTGTTTTTACTGTTCTCGGTATCCTAAGAAAAGTAACCAAGTATACAGTATATAGTGCAATTTGTCTATTAAAGCGCTTATGACATCTCTGGGAAACTTAGAAGAACATCAAATTCACAAACAATTCTGTGTACTGTATATTCCATACACATTTTCTGTATTTATCTTCCCCTTTGCCTTCCAAGGACAGCTGTTTGAATAGGATTCTTGTCCCTCAGACTTCCTCTGCTCCATCTGCCTGACTATACATGATGCCATGACCCTCAGTTTATGAATCACAGCTGGTTGCTGCAGAAATGATTATAATGTTACAAGCAGGAGATTATGATATCGTGCAGGCAAACAGCAACAGCAGAGGAAGTCCAATGGACAAGGATCCTGTTTACATATACATTTCCTTAGTAACACTGAATAAGGAGGAGAAAAACAGGACCTACAACTAAAATGAAGTAGAATCTTCATAAGTTTTCCCAGAATTGTCCCAGGCTTTTTAAAGACGCTGTTGGGACTTGCACAGCTGAAGGGGATAGACAGTACTGCAGTGGCATTCCATTTCCTATAGGATGTGCTTGTCCCCCCTCGGTACACAGCTCACTTTTGCAGTTCTGTCTCCTGGCCTTTGAAACCAGCCTGTATCTAGGGCCCGTACTGCACCATTATCTGTGCTCCTACCAGTGACAGCAACAGTAAAAAACAGTTATGTAAGAACTTACCATAACAGTAGATCTTCAAGGGGGATCTCAGTCATCAGCTCACACCATAGGAACTTCACTGTCGGTGAAGCAGGATCCACATGATAGCTTTTCAGCAGTGCAACTGGGGCCGCCCATGCCAACATCATCTACAATGTCACCAACCCTAAAAAGCCATGAGCAGCCCTGCTCCCTCCTCAGTTCTTTTCCCCCGGAGACTAAGGGAGCAAAGCTCATGCCATAGGGGACTGAAAAGAGAGAGACAGAGGTACCCAGGCTGGAACAAAAGCCTGGAAACACCAGATAACTAGTTCTGACAGAACTCCCTAAAAAGGGAGGATGGTGGGAGGGAAAGCAGACCTGATGACTGAGATCCCCTTGAAGACCTACTGTTATGGTAAGTTCTTATGTAACAGTTCTATTTTCATCAGGGGTATCTCAGTCATCAGATCACACTGTAGGAATGAGTCCCAAGCTGTTACAGGTACACATGACAGTCTGGGAGGAAGGCCAACGAAAACTTTGGACAGGAGGCCATGAAGAACAGCCCAGTCAACGCCTGCATGGGCTCTGGAAGCAATGTCCAGACTGCAGTGCTTAGTGAAAGCATGCATGGTACTCCAAGTGGCAGCAGCAGAAATGTCAATGGCTGAGATCCCTTTGAAGCAGGCCACAGAGGTAGACATGCCACTTATAGAGTGGGCTTTCACCGTCCCTGGCAACTCTTTGCCATGCTTATTGTAACAGAAAACAATACAATGTGCTAGTCAATTGGATAAACATTGTTTTGAAACCCGAATGCCTCTCTTTCTGGGGCAAAAGAAACAAAGAGCTGCTTCAAAATTCTGCTTTCCTTAGTTCAGAGCAGATAATACTTAAAAATGCTGCACACATCTAACATATGGAGCAGTGCCTCCCCTGGATTGGCACGCTCAGGAAAATAAACTGGAAGGTGGATGGATTGGTTTAAGGTAAACTCAGACACCACCGTGGGAAGAAACTTAGGGTCCATGCACAAAGACACCCTGTCTTTATGGAAAATCAAATAAGGCTCCTCACACCAGAGAGCCTGAAGCTCAGAAATCTTCATGCAGAAGTAACAGCACCTAAAAATAATGCTTTCCAGGAAAGGAAGTGTAGCTCACAAGTTGCAGCTGGCTCAAAAGGAGACAGGGCCAACTTCTCCAAAATAAAATTTAAGTTCCAAGCCAGGACTAAGGAACAGATTGGAGGCTTCAGATGCAGGATGCCCCTGAGAAAAACATGGGAAACATCCAATTGAGCCACAGTGCGACCATCCACAGGCTCATGAAAGGCCAAGACAGCCAAAAGGTACACCTTAAGGGAGGAGTACTGGAGGCCTGATTCTGACAAGGATACCAGGTAATCCAGGATCTGGCTCACCGGACAAGTGAAAGGGTCCAGGTGATGCTTGGCAGCCCATATGCCAAACCTCTTCCACTTCATGGCATAAGTGGCTTGGGTGGAGGGCTTCTTAGCAGCTATGAGGAAATCTGCAACCCTCTGGGATACTCCAAACTGGCTGATGGCTATGCCCTCAGGAGACAGGCATGTAGGCAAAGGGACTTCATGTTGGGATGATCCAGGGTCCCTTGAGCCTGCATCAACAGAACCCTGCAGAGGGGCAGAGGGACTGGAGGATCCTCTGCTAACTGTTGCAGTAATGGAAACCATATCTGCCTTGGCCAGAATGGAGCTACCAGAATCATGCTGGCCCCCTCTATCTGAAACTTAACACCCTCTGAATCAGAAGAAATGGAGGGAAGGCATAAAGGAATCTCCTGCCCTAGGAGAGGGATAATGTGTCTCACCAGAAAACTTCAGGCCCTGGATCTAGTGAGCATCAACTGGGCAATTTTGCATTGAGTGGAGACACAAAAAGATCCAACTCTGGATGACCCCATCTGGTGAACAGATCTTCTGTGATGGATGTGAGAAGTTCCCATTCGTGCATGCTGGACTGAGTCAGACTGAGGCTGTCCATTAGGGCGTTTAGCATGCCTGGAACATGGAGGGCTGACAGAAGCAGACCGTGGTCCAGCACCCAGTACCATACTCTCATGACCTCCCTGCATAGGGGGGAATAGGAATGTGTCCCCTCTTTTGTTGATATAAACAGCACTGAAGTTGTCAGACTGGATCAGCAGCTGACCCAGGAGGAGATGATTCTGAAAAGCCTGCATCTCCAGCATATTGACATGCAGCGAGGTTTCGATCTGGGACCAAGAGCCCTGAGTTTGGAAGGGACTTGGATGCATCCACCAGCCCAAACTGAAGGCATCTATGGTGAGGATCTACTGGGGGGAGGAGATCTGGAATGGAACCCCTTGCAACACAGGTTCAGAGGGTCAATCCACCACTGGAGCACCTTGCGGACTGGGGAGGAGACCGGCACTAACTGTTCCAATTCATCCGTGCATTGGTCCCATTGCACCCTGAGTGTCCACTGGAGGATTTGCATATGCAGCCAAACCACAGGGACCAGGGGGATGGCCACGGCCATCAGCCCCAGCAGCTTCGGCTATACCCTGGCTGAAACATAACTCTGGGCAACTTCCTGAGCCTGGGCAATGAGGCACGCCACTCTGTTCTGAAGCAGCCAATCGTCCAATTAGGGAAAAATGTACAGTCCCTCCCTCCCTCCCAAGAGCTGCAGCTATTGCTGCTAGGCTCTTGGTAAAGACCTGCGGCGCAGAGGGTAAACCAAAGCAATACTTTGAACTTTGTAGTGTTTGCCTTGAAAAAGAAACTGGAGACACCTCCTGTGTGGAGGAAACACTGAGATATGCAGATAAGCATCCTGCATGTCCAGGGAGCACAGCCAGTTGCCCTGCTTGAGAAGAGGCATCAGGCCTGGCAGGGTTACCATGCAGAACTTTTTGTACTGGAGATACAGACTGAGGTCCTTGAGCTCTAGTATGAGCCTCAGATCTCCGGTTTTCTTTGGGACCAGGAAGAACCTGGAATAAAATACCCTGTTCCTTTGGCACCTCGGCACTGGCTCGATGGCCTGCTTGCACAGAAGGGACTTTACCTCCTCCCGGAGAACAGCCAGATGGGCAGGGGGGGATGGTGGAGGGTACAGGAGTCATCTCTGGGGGCATCTCAATGAGTTCCAGAGTGTGACCCCTCTCTATAATCTGAAGAATCCAGGCATCTGAAGTAATGGTTCTCCATTGATTGAGATGGAGGGAGAACTGACCTCCGACCATGTCTTGTTCAGGGACCAGAAGAGGGGGGTCTGGCAAGCAGTCAAGCAGAAGCGGATCCAGCCACTGGGGCAGATCCGTCACCCCAGGGCACTTAGCTGTGGCACCGGTGGAGGAGGGGGTTGGCAAGTTGGAGGATGCTCTTCTCTTGCCCTGGGGCCAGGAGGCAGCTCTGGACTTGTTGGACACCTTGCAAAAATGACGGTGCTGTCTGCTCTTAGGCTGGGTATGGTAGAGCGAGTGGACAGACAAAAGCCCTGCCAGATGCCTGAAGCTCATTTATGATGTCCTGCACATCTGGACCAAACAGTTTGGAGCCATTAAAAGGTGCATTAAGCACCTTTTGCTGCACATCAGCTGGGAAACCAGAACCCTCAGGCAGGAGTGCCTATGAATGCAAATACCTGTGGCAGCAGTCCTGGCCCCTGCATCTGAAATATCGTAGAGTGTCCTCAGGAGGTGCTTGCTAATATCCTCAACACTCTGCAAGCATTTCTGAACCTCCTGTTTCTGGGAACAGTCAGGAAGGGCCTGGGCCGTGGCCATCTTCAATATAGTATTCTGGTATCCGATCCCATAAAAGAGGTAACTGGCAATCCTCAGCCACGGAGTGGAGGAGGCATAGACCCTCTTACCCCAGAGATCAATCCTATGGGATTCTTTGTCAGGGCAGGAGGGAACTGAGGTGCTTGGGCACCTTACCTATCATGAGCTGCCTGAATAACCACAGAATCTGTTTCAGGTTGGACAGCATAATGCAGCAGGGCCTGGGGGCATGATAGAACTTATCAGCCTTGCGGGGCATGGCTGGCACCATGGCAGGCCGCAGTGGTGACATTCCTTACAGCAGGCAGAATTGGAAGAGTGATCTTGGGAGGAGACTCTGGGATCCCCAAGAAGTCCACCAGATCTCTTCTGGTGACATCTTCCTCCTCAGTATGAAAGCCCATGGCTGCGGACAGCTGCTTCATGACACTGAAGACGGTAGGGTCCTCTGGAGGAGACCTAGGACCTAGGAGTATGTATGACACAGTCCTCACTCACTGAGGAGGCAGTGAACCTGTCAGAGGAGGGAAGCTGTTCCTCCTCCTACTCCTCATCGGGTAAGATGAGGTCAGGATGGTACTCCTCCTCAATGTCAGCCTGCTCCAACTCAAAATCTGACACACAAGGGACTGTTGACGGCCAGAGGGGAGCAGCCTGCAGGGGCTGAAGTGGTGTTGATGACGATGGAGTCATTGATGGGGCAGGCAATGTAGGCCTATATGTGCCCAACTGATGGACTAAGACCAAAGTGAACTTGGTCAAAATGTTGTTAAGGTGGATGACTGTTTAAGGCTATGTTGATGGAGGGTGGCTGATGGTGCAGGATGTGACAACCCATCCACTGGGCCTGTAAAAACATCAGGCATCAATGGGAGGGCCGTTGACAGTGAGCCTGTCATTGACGAAGTGGGGGCCGACAATCCTGAGGTTGACAACCAGCCATCCTGTGCAGCAGGAGGCGGTGCTGTCGGTAGGGGTCTGGTAGGAACAGAGACCTGGATAGCAGCAGGCGCTGGTGCGGCAGCAGCTGATGGAGTACACCCAGAAGAAGAAGAGAAGGCCACTGGGGAATGGGAACGCCACTGGGGGATCCTTGTTATGACTTTTCCTTGAGGACTTGTATTAGGCCTTAGCAGCCTGGGAGCTTGACAAACCCGCTGGCGACTGGGAAGGAGGGACCCCAGAGGACCCCTGCCGAGAACTGGCTACTTGATGTTCCATTAGAAAATTTTTGAGAGCCTTTTTGTGTGTCACCTGAGGGTGGTTTGATTAAACTTCTGGCAGAGCTCATAGTCTGAGATGCTGTGGTCAAGCCCAAGACAGCAGGCACAGAGCGAATGTTCATCTGTGGAGGCAATCTTCTTTCCGCAGCCACGGCGATGGAAGAGAGAAGTTGAAGGATTAACTCTTGACATAACCAAAATAAAGGAATCGCTTTAGAAAAGAGATTCTAAAAGGTTAAGTATAAATAAAAAAAGACATAGGCAAAAATGGCGCGAAACTGTGTCAGTGCTTCCTCGGAGACCCATGTGAACAGAGTTGACGGCGGGAAAGAACTGAGGAAGGAGCAGAGTCAGTCATGCCTTTATAGGGTTGGTGATGTCAATAGATGACGTCGGTGTGGGCGGCCCAAGTTGTACTGCTGAAAATCTTCTGTGTGGATCCTGCTTCACCGACGGTGAAGTTCCTATGGTGTGACCTGTTGACTGAGATACCCCTGAGGAAGATCAATCATTGTGTGGCTTCTGATGCTTCTGCTATAAGTTTACGAGTCCAGTTGGTGGGCTTGTTATGGATAGGAGTGCTACTTCGCACATTCTTAGGATGAGAGGATGACGAACTAAAGGTGACCAGTACTGTCATCCTAAGGACACAAGAGGGGGCACTCTTAGATCCATAAGAGGCACGCCAACTAGGCACCTAAAATTATAAATCAGGTAACCTTTTCTTCTTCATGTTGACAGTAGAAGCAGCCCGTGAGAAACCTGTTACAGAAGCTCAGCATGTGATGAACTCTTATGGAAATAAGAGTATTTTACGTGCAACTGAAGGAGGCACTGTGATTGGTCAAGAGTGTCACATGATGCTCCTGTGATCTATTATGCTAATTCCATGAACTGCCACGTTGCTGAATATGGAGCAGCTCCTCAATGTGCTCAGTTTGTGATCAAAGCATTAATGAATGCAAGTAACCATATCTGCATCAGGAGGCACAGGCTCTGACTGCAACCAATGATGTTATGGTTTGGAGCACCCTCACTTGCATAATACAGGGTCTACTTATAAAGCTAGCTTTAAAGACCAGAGAGACAGAAAAACAACAGAAAGAGGGAGAGGTGTACAGGGATAGACCAGGAGGTAAGCAGATATGAATCGAGGATGTTGCAATGTTTCCGTTCCCCTTTTACAGAGCAACTCTGCACTTCAGCACATACTTTCATAAACATTTTTTTAATTGCTTTTTCTCCCCCACCATTCCAGCCGATGCCCCCTTCTGCCTTTCTGTCCACCAGCCCAGTCATCTGCCATCTCATCCTCCCTGTTTTATTACCTCCCTTGTTTCCCTCAGGTACCAGCTGAAACTCCTTCTCTCCCAACACATCTCCTGTTTTCCCCCTACCTCACTGTCCCCCTTATGTTGGCATCCTACTCCGGTGTAGGTGTGGCTGAAATGCCTGATTGTTGCCGCTTGCACTTACTGCTGTTACTCCTGTTTTAAATCATGTACTCTATATCACTTTACTTTAAATGTGTCAATGTTATATAATTTCATCAACTGTGCACTGTGTCTGTGCAATGTATTTATCTCTCTGTTCCCTTCCCCTGGGTCCTACCTGGAAATGAGCCTTGGCTCAGTGTGTCTTTCCCAGTCATCAATTTTCAAATAAATAAATCTCTGGGAGTTACCCTGACATTCAGTAGCCCAAAAGGCTTATCGAACATGGTGGGGCCATTAGGGATGTGGCAGACTCCATCCAGAGAAGGAATCCAGCATGGAGACCAGAATCCCAGTCGACAGTGCAGGTGTGTGCCAGAAGAAGATATTATCTGGCCTTGATTGGAATTTTCCTCCTTGTGTTTCTTCCCTCCCCAGAGACGGCAGTGTGAACATGTGTCCAAATGCACACAATCAGACGCACCACCAAACTAGCTGAATCTCCCTCCTACTGCCATTCCACACTGCTGCTGTACCTGTGGGGCCCCAGGTGGTGCTAACGCAACAGACAACCTCCCACCCTGAAGAAGCAAGCATCAGCTGGAATGCTCAAGCCTCCCGCCCCTTCAGTGTCCTGGGCTTGTTCCTGACCCTGGGTTACTGGCATTATGAGCGGTAGCATTACCGCTGCAACAATGGGCCGGTCCCTACTTTCATAAACATAATGTTTCAGCTTATTACAATTTACTGGAAAATACATTTCTTTAATTTTCAGTTTTCCTTTCCAGGGTTTACAGAGCACCTTGGTATCCTAAGAAGTGTGTGTAAAAAGCACTTGAATGACCCCAACTGACCTCATGGGGCCTTTTTATGACATCATTGTATTCGTCATGCCAACAGACTATGATGTCACAAGCAGCATCTGTGAGGTCAGCTGGGGAGAGTCAGGGCTCTCTCTGAAAGACACTACGAGTGAATTAAGTACTGCATTTTCTCTGAGATATTTAGATCAAGAACAGAAGTAAGTCAGAAAAAAAGTTAACTCTAGATAACACTAAAGTTCATGAGTCCTTTATCGCAGCGGTAGGACTGCTTCTTGTGAAGCCAGTGACCTGCATTGGGGAATGAGTCTGGGTCATTGAGGGCCAGTCGAGGGAAAGGACTGAGCATCCAGATGATGCTCTCCTCCTTTCGGGAAGGGAGAGTTGCTGCCTTTGCTGCAGTGCTGCAACCTGGGTGACCACAGGTAGTAGCGCAGCATAAGGCAGAGTGGGAGCAAGGACGTCCACAGGGTGAGCGGCCAGTGCACCATCAGACACAACCCTGCACTGCGCCCCTAACAAGCTGACTTCCTACAAAGCTGGGAGAAACAGAAAAATGACCCCAGTATATCCGGGCCTCACATCACCGACTGTAACACCTCCTCATAATGCAGAAGACTTTAAATCCCACCCCCTACCCCATCCTCATCTGGGGGGTAAGTCACGGCTCCATGGAGGATATCCTGCACATTTAGGAGTGCAGGGGGCCAGATGTGCCTTAGGAACTCCTAAGAGAGACCGGTGCTAGAGACTGAAAAGGGACATAAAGAGAAAATTGTAAATACAGTTTTAAGCCTTTGATTTTAGCAGCTACTTGCCCTTTAATAGCAAGGTGCCCTCGACTGATTTTAATGTATTGTTAGCAGTCTAGAGTTCCAGTTGGCAGCACTCTTATCTCACAGCTGGGCCAAGAGGATAAAAGCTAAACTCCAACCAGAAAGCTATGACTCCCACCTGCAATCCATGTTCCATTACCTGGGAGTAATGTAAGGAGAGACTCCTGGATGATGTCACCCTTTTAGCAAGGAAGAAAACAGTTTGCATGGCAGAGAAGTACCCCTGTGTCGTGGGAATTGAACACAATTTAAAGAATAAGGTGACAACTCCAAATAATAGATTCAGTGAATTTTTATCAACAGACCTCAGAAGTGGAGCAACACGGTAGACCGACAAACACCCTCAGAAGCTAGGTCAAGTTAAAAAGTAAATTTATTTTCAAACAAACAGACAAGCAGCACCCTCAACTGCCAAAGTTTCACGTTATCCTGATGCCTTGACAAAGCATCTGGATGATATGAAACGTTGGTGGTTGTGGGTGTTGCTTGCCTATTTGTTTAAAAATAAATTTACTTTTTAACTCGACCTAGCTTCCAAAGTCATTTGTTGGTCTACCATGTTGCTCCACTTCCAAGGTCTGTTCTAATTCATACATGTGGAAACACCGGTTCCGTTCTTTAGGAAGTCACCTCTGGATTGCACTTTGTACAATTTTAATCAACAATTTGCTATGCCACCAAATTATTGTGCAAGCAGTGCCGACATTTTGTGGCCAGTACCACTTCCTCAAGAACATCCCTGGTAGTTAGAGAGACATGCTGACTGAACAAGGTTATAGTGACAGAAAGCAGAAAGGCACGAGTCCTGTTAAGGGTGACTTGGACTGGATCAGTGTAATAAGGCTAGCATTTGTATCGGCATTTACAGCTCACAGTGAGGATTGTAGTAAAAGAAAGAAAATGTGGATCAATGTTTCGCCCCTGTAGAGCCCCTCCAGTGTGTAAACCACCACCTAACTGGGTCCATGGAATGGGAAGCACACCATAGACAGAAGCGCTTCCACTTCTAAGAATAGATGTGCCTGGTAGAATGTTTTCGAGCCAGGCATGTAGATGCAGAGATTGCAGGTCCAGATGTATCAAAGACCCCTGTGCCTGAGACAGCAGGCCCAACACAGAGGGAACTAAACAGGAGGCTCCACTGCCAGATACTGCAAAAGTGGAAACCATATCTGTTGGGCCAAAAGGGTGCCACCAGTACCAGGGTGGCGCACACTGCCTGCAGCTTAAGCAGTACACTCTGTATGAAAGGTATGGGAGAAAAGGTATAAAGGAACTTCTATTTCCAGGAGAGGGACCCCACATCTCAGAAGCATGGCAGTTTTGTGTTGTGTGGGGGACACAAAAAGGTCCATTCTGTGTGACCCCATCTTGCAAAGAGGTAGCTTGCCACGGAGGTCAGCAGTTTCCATTCGTGAGTCAGGGACTGAGACCTGCTCAATGTTCTAGACTGTGTTGTAGGAGCGCCACCTCTTTTTTTCAAAAGACCAAAAACAATCTAATAATTTTTCATATTTAGGTTTATTGTTGCCCCAACATTTCGCCAATAGGCTTCCTCAGGGGACTTAGTATCTACAAAATTTAAAAAGAATAAACACAATTATACAATGGGGTCTAAATTTCTAGAAACCTGATTTGCTAAATAGGGTCTTTACCAGTGGGTAAATTCTATGATAACCCATGGATAAAGATCCAGTAGCCAGAGAAGCCTATTGACACAAAACAAACAAAAAATAAATCGTTCCTCCCCATTTGGGATACTGTTTGGCCTGCGTTCCAGAGTGGCTAGTGGCAAAGTTAGACTGCAGTTCTCTCCAAAGTCCACCCCGCGTTTCAGCAACCCCCTGATCGCACTTCCGTTCCGTGGACTCAGACACCAGCCCGATGCTTGCAGGACACACCAATTCCCTCACAATAACAACAAACAAAAAGTCCTGCAACCAGTTGGGATGCTCTCCAAGGTGTTACCAGCACACTATGTCTCCAGGTTAAACTTTTGAATTAAACAAATAATAATAATGAAATAACAGTAATCCCCCACTCGCAGCACCGGGCAGCCCTTTATAGCTTCTCCAACTTAACTGTCAGCTTCGTTTAGTCCTTCACAATGAAAGTAAATGCTCCCATGTCCTGTATCTGAAATTCTTGATGTACCCACATTTGATTAAAATAAAATAAAAAAAAAAAAGCCTGCCTGCCAAATGGAAGTTGCTCACTGCCGACATCACCGATTGTTCCCCACGCTCCATGGAAGCATCTTACATGGTAATAACAGTAGTACAAAAAGTGCCTAAGGGATACTGCTGATTTAAAAAAAAAAAAGTTATGAAATGAAAAAAACAAGAAACTTCCAATGAGAGAGAGAGTATGTATGTGTGTGCGCGCGCGCACTTCAAGTGAGGGAGAATACAGACAGCAGTCTTCCATGTTTAACAACCAAGGACTATTTTTCTAAGGAGAAAGGAAATCACACTAAAAGGCTATAAAAAAAAACACACTATTTTTTCAAAATCTAAACTGTTTAATTTTTTTTTCTTAAACTTTTACTTAGTGCCAATTTCATAATCACAATAATCCACTCCAGGATTTGGGTTATGCTAGGATTTACCCACTTCTGGTGTTGATTTGGTCACGGGGCCACAGGGTGTGGGTAAATCCCAGCATAACCCACACCCTGTAGTGGATTATTACTTAAATACAGTCTAGAACATTGAACCGAGTCAGCAGGGGGCAGCATACCAAGCTTTACCAGTCCAGTGCAGTTACCTGTAGACCCCTGTCTTTCACTGAGACCTGCTAGCCTGTCTACCAAGACGTTTTGGACACCTGGGAGAAACATGGCCAACAGCAGAATGCCATGAAATATGGCCAACAGAAACACAGAATTTGTCAGCAGAAAGGGACCACTTGGCCCATCCAGTTTGCCCAGACGGTCCCTGGCTAGTCTGTCCCCACAGACGTTAACTGGTCTCTGGCAACCCTCCCTCCTCCTTGCCTATTTACTAATATTCTCTCATGTCTATCCCAACGCATGCTCAAAGCCCTCTACTTCTTGCCTCCACCACTTCCACTTGTTGTCTGTTCCAGGTGCCTACCACTCTTTCAGTGAAGTAGTACTTCCTCACATCACTCTTCAACTCTCCCTCCCCCACACCTTCATCACATGCCCTCTGGTCCTGCTGCTCTTCCTCCTTTGAAAGAGATCCCCTTCCTGCACTCTATTCATACCCCCTGAGGTACTTGTAAGTTTATATCATGTCAGCTCTTGTTCTCCTCTCTTCCAGGGTGTACATGTTGAGATCCTGCAGTTACTCCTTGTAGGGCTTTTGATGCAACCCCTGCATCATTTTAGCTGCTCTCCTCTGGACTGTCTCCATCCTGTCTATGTCTTTCCTGAGGTGCAACCTCCAGAACTGGACACAATACTCCAGGTGGGGTCTCACCAGTGAGCGATACAGTGGCAACACCACCACCCCCCTTCTGCTAGAGATACATCTCTGAATGCGTCTCAGCACTGCACTGGCCCAATACCATACTCTTATTGCCTCAGTGCACAGTGGGTAACAAGGAGTTCCCCCTTAGTTGTTTATGTAGTGCATGACACAGACATTGTCTGTCTGAATCAGCAAGGGACCTGGGCTGTGATGGGCTTGAAATGCTTGTAGGCCAAGTAGAACAGTCCGCATCTCCAGAATATTTATATGGAAATCTTACTGCAGACTGGACCATGTGCCCAGAGTCTGTAACAACCCTAGATGAGCACCCTGGCTAGACTCCGAGGCATCCATTGGCAGTATCTGCAGGGAAGCTGGGAGAAAAAATGTGATGCCCCATATTAAGGCTGGGCTATCCATCCACTACAGCAGAGTACGGCTGAGGGGGGATGTGACTAGAACTATTTGGTCCAATTTGTCCAGCAGCTGGTCCCACTGAACCCAAGGCAACCACTGCAGAGTGCATATATGAAGGCAGGCAAAAAGGAGGAGCACTATGGCTGCAGCCATCCGACCCAGCAAATGCAGCACTGATCTGCCTGATACATAATGGTTTCTGTGTATCATGTGAGCCTGGGCAATCAGGGCCTCCACACTGTCCACAAACTGGAAGGCTCTGTCCACCACCATGTCCAGTACTGCTCCCATGTACTGGAGGCAGTAACAAGAACTGATTTGGGTTTGTCCATTGTAACACCCAGTTCATCGAACAACTGTCTTGTTCTGGACAATGTGTACAGAATCGCTTCACTGGACTGTGCTTTGAGGAGGCAGTCATCCAAATAAGGGACGATATACAGCCCTTACTTCGGGAGAGCTGCTGTCATTACTGTTAAGCATTTGATAAAGACCTGTGGTACAGAGGATATGTCAAAGGGCAAGACTTGGGAGGTACTGTCTGTGACATTTGTGGATTTTGATATGATGGTATGCATCCTCCATATTCAGGGGAAAGTCCCTACTTGCAACAGGGGTATGAGAGCCTGAAAAGAAAACATCCAAAACTTTTTGTACTCAATGTACTCATTCAGACCTCACAGATCCAATACAGGACGTAGATCGCCTGTCCACTTAGGGAGAAGGAAGTATTGGGAACAGAATCTCTTGTTTAGCTTATGGCGGGAATGGGTTCTATAGCACACTTTTGTATCGGCTTATGAACCTCTGTTAGCAGGGGTGGCCTGAGAGATGATGACAAGGAGGCTGTGGATGCACTGGAGGGGTAGACAAAAGCTCTGGTGCATGCCCCTGTCTACAGTTTCCAGTACCCACCTGCCTGTGGTGATCTCCCTCTATGTTGGCAAATGAAGGGAGATCCTTCCCCCACCCTTCATACCCAAAAGCAGAGGCAGAGGGGTAAAGGGATGTGGAGTCAAAAGGTACCGGGGTTGGTGTGGCACAGCCTGAATGGATACCTTTGGGTGGCTTTGTTTGGGTACCTGAGGAGAACCCAGGAAGACCTCTATCCTGAGCACAGAGCTGCTGCCAGGAAGTACAGTCACCATGCGTAGCAGGCCTACGAAATATATCCTCACTATCTCTCGGAGGGCTGAGGGGTCAGGAATTTAAATAATTTAAGAGTTATTCTGCAAGATAGAAGTTCCTGCAAAGTGGATTCCACATTAGTACAAAACAATCCTGGGCCCCTAAAAGGGGCATTAAGGACAGATTGCTGCATATTGGTAGCAAAACCTGTCACTTGTAACCAAGAATATCTCAGAAGGCAAACACCAGAGACAGCAGCTCTGGCTGAAGCACAGAGGCATTATATGCAGAATGCAATAGATGCTTATCAACGTTAATATCTGCAGTGGCAGATTTAAAACAAAAAAAGAAATCAGCCTAGGCAGGAATAGTATGCAATTAAGCAATGGGCATTATAAAAGACTTCTAAAGGGTGTTCTGATATTTAATAATGTATTTCTGGTAATTGGCTATCCTAAGGCCCCAAAAAGCAGAAGCATATGTCTTCTAGCCTATGACATCCAACCTCTTGGATTCCTCATCAGGAGGCAAAGAACTGATATGTCTAGGAGCCCTAGCTCTATCCTGAGCAGCAGGGCCAGATTAAAGCAACCTGGGGCCCTAGGCCCAAGAGAAATTTGGGCCCCCCCTCACTGCAGCCATGACACTTCACTATGACTGTGTCCCTTTGCTGTGACTGCACCTCTTGGCCATTGCATATCAGATACTGAAACTTGAAGAAAAATAGAAACATAGTAACAAAGAAGTCAGCAGAGGGACCTCTTAGCCCACCTAGTCTGCCCTTTTTCTCAACCTACTGTGCCACCTCAGACCTTACTCACTCTTTGGTCTTCACCCCCCCTTGCCTTTTTTCTAAGGTCCCCTTTGTGTCTATCCCATGCATGCTTGAATCCTGTTACCATTTTAGCACCCACCACCTCCACTGGGAGGCTGTTCCAGGCATCCACCACTCTTTCTGGGAAGAAGTATTTCCTCACATCTCCTTTGAGTCTCCCCATCCAGTTTCATAGCATGACCCCTTGTCCTTGAGCATCTTTTTCTATGTAAAATGCTACCTTCATGTACCTTTTTAATACCTATAAGGAATTTGAATGTTTCTATCATGTTCCCCCCTTTCCCTCCTTTCCTCTATAGAGTACATATTTAATTCCTTGAGTCTTTAATCATAGGGCTTCTGATGCAGGCCCTGCACCATTTTGGCTGCCCTCTGCTGTACTGCCTCCACCCTATCTACAGTATGTCCTTCTAGAGCTGGGGCCTCCCAAACTGGACACAGTACTCGAGGTGGGACCTCATCATTGATCTATACAGGGATAACACTACCTCCATCTTTCTACTGATTATGCCCTTGCCCATGCTCTTACTGTCCCTCAAAAAATGGCATAAAACATAAATTACCTAACTAAAATTAATGACACTAATAATATCAGTATGGGAAAATAACAATAGTCAGAATTTTGTTCATTTAGAGAGCATAATTACTAATTGGTCTGGGGGAAAAAATTGGGATGTGAATCGTCATGATGTGCACTTCTCCAAAGCCCCCCACACACAGATACACATGTATGTGCTTGCACTCTGGGTGTTATCATTTTGTCCTGTCACATAAGGTCCAGAACAGTGTAGCACTCTATGGTAACCCCTTGGACCATATAACCACAGATTGTATTGTGAACTGGAATACAAAATAAAGGTTTTGAAATATCATCTACAGTTGTTTAAATGTTTTCAATTGTTACTGCAGAGTGCTACACTGTTCTGGAACTTGTCAAGCATTTGGGCTGGCCGCCTATTTGTGTGTGTGTGTAACCCCTAGGTTCGGGGGGGTGACATTTGCTCAGCATTATGCTAGGTTTGTACTTCTGGACAGTGGCACCCAAGTAAATCCGGACTCTGGAAGCAATAACTGAAATGTCCAAACCAGGAATGCGATTCTAGAGTGTGGCTTTTATTCACATAAACACAGAGAATAGCAAAGCAAAGGTGGACCCCCACAGGGCTACACTCACTGGTAATGCAGATTAACAGAGGTACAGAGCACACTTCTTCACTACACGAAACCTTCAAGTTCTGAATGACTCTGGGCACACACGGCCCAGACTGGTACACTTCTCTTGGATTCCTTGACTTGCCACCCTGGTCAGTGCTATGACACTTTTCCATATGGCATGGAGGTTGATGGTGACTCCCTAAACCATCCATGAGCACTTTCTAGCATTAAAGGGAAGAAACTCCACAATCCCATGTCTGGGTACTTTCTGCAAACACTGGCCAAGTGCCTGGGAGAAAGCTATAGGTACCCAAACTGAACTTGGAGAGGTAAACCTGGTTACTCCTGATGGGGGGGTCTCCCACCTCTTGCTCCCAAATCTATACTTGGCCATTCATTTGATTTCAACACCCTTCTTTGAATCTCTGGTTGTAAATGCTCTCTAGAAATGTTTAGCACATTTAACATTCTCAACTGTACTCAGGTGGTGTCCTGACTTAAAAAGTTCTGTAAGTGGCTATGTCCATACCCTAGACCCCCACTGTTTCAGATGCTTCCAAGCCATACACAAATTAAAAGCTCTGTACTTGGCAAGTCTTCTCCTGACCCCACAGTAGGCAGATACTTTTACACTAGTCTCTGTCTCGCTGAACATAGTCTCTATATCAGAGCAGAACTCACCATGGTATGCAGGTGGCCCAGGACTCTTACCCCCAAACTCGAATTTTCTGGTACTGTTAGTGTGAACTTCTCTCTCAGGCAGCTTTCCCTTTCCAGGCAGGACCAGGGGATTGCCCCTGAAATGTTGGATCCCTCCCCATCCCTCTGGGGATGAGGCACTGGAACAAAACTGGGAATGGTCTCTACCACTTCCTTCTGGTCTCTTCTGTGTTCCTTTCTAGGGTGAGAACACACAACCCACTTGTCTGATTCTGTTGTAGCTCTAAATCAGAGCTAGGCTCTGAGGGGCTGCCAACTGCAGCACACCTCTTCCTCTTTTGAGTACCCACTACAGACTGACTTCAATTCCCCAGCATTCTACAGCTAACCCCTACAGCCAGCATTCCAATATGGCTTATGCTGCTGCGAGAATTCTATGATGACATCACCACTCCAGCTCAGCTGAAACTGAAGACAGTGTGAGACAGTGTGAAACCCATTTAACTGGTATCCCACAGGCTGCCTTTCCCTGCCTGCCACTGGTTCTAAGTGGGATTCTAATAACCCCTGGGAACAAGGGGGTTACATGTGCACCACCTTATCCTGGAAAATCACAGCAGCTGCTGCTTTGGACTTTGTCCTGTCAGGTATTATGAACCAGGGTATGGGGCTTTTGTGGGGTGGGATAAAGACCCATCTCTAAAAGAGGCTAGGTCCTCAAGTGGTGTAAGAATTAAGTTGGTAGTTTACTAGAGGAGTCATGAACTTTAGAGATTATATTTCAAAGCGAGTGATTGTTGGAAGGACTCATTCGCAGGATCAAAAATTTCTGTTATTGATAAGTAAGCCAGGATCAATAAATGGCACCATTTACTGATGGGATCCTGGAAATATGTTCAGTTTTATTCACCCTGAAAACAGAGCAATATCAAGGTCATAGTTTCAATATGAGTGCTGTGAGGGAATTAAAAAAAGAGTAACATTTTTAACTGTACCACTGAAATGCGTTGAAGATTTCTTAATTTTAGGAAAGAGATTAAATATAAACCATGCCCATTGAATTGCACTGTTAATATATGTAAGATTTGATTCTAAGTGGGTATTGTAAGTGGAGTTGGGAGACAAAGCAAAGGAAATTGGCCTGTTTACACCTTAAAGGTCAGCTTGGCCAGGGCCCCTTGAACTATCATCTGCATTTAATACCTAATCATAGAGGTGAGAGTCATGTCACAGTTTGTCCCCTGTCTTTCTCAGATTACTCAGTGGCCGAGTCCTCTACAAAACAAAAAAAAAATGCAGCTCAGGCAAAAAGAAGAGTATATAATAGTAAATATATGTTAGGGATTGCTGGAGGCCCCTGGCAGGCTGGAGCCCTAGGCCTGTGCCTATGTTGCCCATGCCTTAATCCAGCCCTGCTGAGCAGTCATGATGACTACAGAGTCAGTATGAAGCTGAGGGGCATAGTAGCACTAATACACCCCTGACGAAGGCCATTCAGGTTGAAGTGCTGGGGTCTAGTTCTGCATTCTCACATGGAACGTTGTTCTGCTCACTAATAAATTTGACTATTTGCAAGCTGACATTTTGTCCCTGTTACTTCGTGAGTGCTAGTACAATTTCTTCTGGTAGGCATAGCAGGGCTTGAAGAAAAGCTGCAGGGTATTCTCTGTCAGCCATCTGAGGAACTGCAGACAGGGTACTAGGTGGTGTCATGCAGCACGAGTAGTATCCTCTAATGCAGGATTAACTAGAGGAATCACTGTTCAAGGGGTAGTAGGGACCTTGAGATATTTAAACAAATTGTGCTTTGTGGAGTCTTCCTCCTCAGCAGCAAAGCTCATGGCACTCTGCATTTGTCTCAGTACTGCCTGAAATGAGGCATCCTTAGGTGGAGACCTAGGTGTTTAAACAAGAGTGTCTTCACTGCAGGAGGATAAAGTGGAACTGGAATCCACATCACCCTCAAAGGGATCCATGTCCCCCTTTTCCTCCTCTAAATCCTCCTCCATATTATGGAGGTCAGGATTGTGTTCCTCTTTATCTAGAATGATGACAGTACAAGCAAGAGGAGCCAGTGTCTTAGGTGGTGGCTGTGACAGAGATCTAGTGTAGTGAGCTCTCCCTTGACAACGATGGTGCCGACAGGATAGGCCCCATAGATGGCACAGCTGTGATTGTCACCGGAAGGGTTGGCATTAGACACTGAAAGAACTCTGACACAGGGGTAAGAACAACTTGTGAGTCAACAATGCCTTGCAGAGGAGTCAGATCGATGGTCATCGACAGGACAGAATCCGTTGAAGAAGGCAGTGAACAGTCTGCAGAAGGTGCAGAACAGCCAGAGCCAGGCCCCAACCTTGGTGTCTTTTGGATGGTCAGAGGGACTTTAGGAGTCATGTCTGCTGGGTGGACAATGATGAGGACTCACCCTTTGGAATGAGCAGGGACCATCAACCTCACTAGTGAAGCAGGAGCTTTCATCCTTATGCTTGTGATGATGGCTGGACAACAAGGACTTGGAAGATTTGTCCTTGTCTCTGGACTTCACCAACACCAAAGAGACTTCTTGGCAGCAGTGGTTGATGTATGAAATGGAGAAGTCAGCTTCAAGCATGTGGCCCTGGTGGCATCCATGGTCTTTTTAGCAATGAAGATCTTAGGGGCCTTCCGAAGCACAGAAAGAATGTGCATGGTCTTTGTTGATCTTCTGGCTGCAGATGCAAAACCTAAATGAAGGTTCTGTTGACAGTGGTATAAAACAGGCAGTTGAAAACTATTGAAAATAGAAGTTGAGCAAACAGCAGCGTTGTTTCTCTGTGTGACCTGATGAGCAGCTGATGGCATGAGAAAGAATTGGGGATTGATAGGGCTGCCAACGTTATATGGGTTCCTGTCGTTGTTCGTCATCTGGGGCAGCCCTGACTAGCAAAAGTTTCTGAGAGATTCTGATGCTGACAGTTTACAGTTCCAAAGGTGTGGACAATGCAGGATATAACCTCAATGAAGATCGGGAAGTACCATCCAGTTGAGGCGAGTGGGAATGTAGGATTGCTTTGGAAAAAGCACATACATAGAACACAGAAACAGACAATGATGGCAGAAAATGACCAATGGTCCATTCAGTCTGCCAGAGTTCTCTATTTAGCCCTGAGACCTACTGCCACTCCAGGGTCCTACCCTTCCCCATTCTCCCCCCCATTAACCTCCCAGTTACTGCCACCCCTAGCAACCACTATATCCTTCGTTCTGTCCCAATTGTGCTTGAAAGCACCAACTGTTTAAGCACCCTCCACCTCAGCTGGCAGACATTTCTATGGCTCAACCACCCTTTCTGTACAATATTTCCTCATGGGACCTGGAGGTAGTCATATCAGATGACCTAAAGGTGGGCCAGCAATGTGAGAAGGCAGTAAGGAGGGCTGGGGGAGATACTGAAATGCACAGGGAGAGGCAACACCAGTAGAAAACAGGAAGTTGTTCTCCCTCTGTACAGACAGTTGGTAAGACCACATCTGGAGTACTGTGTACAGTTCTGGAGACCCCATCTCTGCAAAGAAATAGACAGGGTGGAGGCTGTCCAAAGGAGGGCAACCAAAATGGTGCAGGGTCTGCTCCAGAAAACATATGAAGAAAGACTAAAGGAGCTTAAGATGTATAGCCTCGAGGAAAGGAGGGAGAGGGGGAACATGATAGAAACTTTCAAATACCTCAAGGGAATCAACAAAGTCCAAGAGGGTAGCATCTTTCAGAAAAAGAGATGTGCAAGAACAAGGGGGCACAATTTGAAGACAGAGTGGGGTGGCTCAGAGGTAATGTGAGGAAGTATTTCTTCACGGAGAGGGTTGTAGATGCATGGAACAGCTTTCCGGAGGAGGTCGTAGAGTCAAAAACAGTGGGGGAATTCAAGACTGCATGGGACAGACATAAGGCAGTTCTAGTAGGGGGTAGAAGGAAGTAGGCTGTTGGTTAACTAGGATCTGCAGCTTATCCGTTAGTAAGGGAAATGGGCAGACTAGGTGAGCCATGTGGTCCTTATCTGCCGTCAAATTCCATGTTTCTATGTCCCTCCTAAGCCTCCCTCCTGTCAGTTTCCACTCATGACCACAAGCTAGTATTCAAGCTAAAAGGTTTCCAGCATTTCACCTTGTTAATACCTTTTAGGAACTTAAAGGTCTCTTATCATATCTTCCCTTTCCCTTCTGGTTTCCAGTGAGTACATGTTCAGTGCCTTGAGGCGCTCCTCAGAAGACCTACTCTGTTGGCCCTGAATCATTTTCATTACCATGCACTACAATGTCTCCAGTCCATCCCTATCCTTCCCGAGATGAGGACTCCAGAACTAGATGCAGAACTCTAAGTGTGGCCTCATCAAGGATCTACACTGGGGAAGTATAACCTCTTCCCTTCTCCTATGAATACCCCTCCCAATATATCCCAGCATGCTACTTGCTTTGCTACATGCCTTGTTGCACTAACTCAATTAAAGGAGTCAGTGATATTATCTTCAAGGTCCCATGCCTCAGCTGCAGTGCTAAGTCTCAGCCCACCCATCCAATACTCTGTTCTGGGGTTCTTGTCCCCTAGGTGCATTATCTTGCACTTTTTTGTGTTGAATTTAAACTGCCAAACCACAGATCACCTCTCCAGCTTTTGCAAGTCCCTCTGCATTTCCCCGATTCCTTCATCGCTATCTACCCTCCCACAGAGCTTAGTGTCATCTACGAAGAGACACAAATTGCCCCGGATTCTCTCATCAGTATCGTTGATAAGCATATTGAAGAGGACCAGACCTAGGATAGACCCCTGTGCTACCCTGCTCGTGACCTCCCTCTTTTCTGATTTGACCTCGCTGACTACAACCCTCTGCTGCCTCCCCTTCAGCCAATTACTTATCCAGTTTACTATGACCTTAGCCACACCCAGATCCTCCATCTTCTTCAGCAAGCGTCTGTGAGGCAAAGAGTCAAAAGCCTTGCCTAAGTAGAGCAAATCCACAGTGTAGCCCCTATCCAATTCCCTCGTCACCCAATCAGAGAAAATAATCAGGTTAGTCCTAACGTAGATATCGAACGTTTAATCTGTACTAAGAGAAGAAGCGGTTCTACTGTCTTCAGCACCCTGCCGCAATACCCTCAGCAAGGGGGGTCTAAGTCTCTGTATTTTAATTACAGTTTTTGAATGGATTGACCTAAAACAGCCTAACTGGTAGGCAGGTAGGTAGGTAGGTAAAATCTTTATTATTCATACAGGATCATCAGAGTTACAAAATTCTATTTTCAGATCGCCCCGATAATAAATAAGTTACATCAGTACAAAAGTAACACAACAAATAAAGGTTACAGGAAGGAGATGAGCAGTAATATAGGCACAAAAGGAAGTACAAACGTAAATACACTGACAAACTGTCAGAAAATGTTTGTTTAGTACAATTTGAAACTCCTTTACTGATATTTGTGTCTATTTACTGGTATTGTACTATTCCATAATTGGAGAAATGACATAATACAGGCACAATATTTTGCAAGTGCAATATTAAATACATATGACAAACTGTCATAACCAAGATGGAAAATTTAGAGCTGGGGGTGGGGGGTCTTCCACCCAACTTTTCAGCTAAGTAGTACACAAGTACAAGACTTGATTTTTTTCATGGCTACACTAAGTCAGGGACTGCAGGGGATACAGACCTGGGATTAACTATTTCACAGTCTAATACCTGAGCTGCTAGATTACAGGTCTCTGCAATTAAAGCTTATGGGTTCCATATTAATTTATACATTTATGCCTCCTCCCCCTCCTTCAATAAGAAACTAGGAGGGTGATACAAGTGTGGCAGTAGTTCTACATATTTAGCTGAACGATTAGTGACATGATTACTGTACGTATAGCTGGCTAAAATTTCCCCTATGACTCCAGCCAGGGTTTCCATCAGAGAACCAGAGAGCCCCCCTCAACAATCATGCTCGTAGCTGCATTGTTCAAACAGTGACAGAGAACAAAAAGGAGCATGCACATAATGGTAACAGTTAATATTTATAAAATAAAACAAATGTTTTTAAGGGGGCCTGAAGAAGGCATGGCAGCACCAAATGTGCATGGGATTAGCTTTTGGGGTCACATGGCATGTGGTATGGACTTGCACTTTGTATGCACTTGTTTTATTTAATAAATATTGGCAGCTAATCTTGTGTGCATGCTTCTTTTTGTTTTCTGTCAGGGCTTCCATTAGCACAAGTAAAGGACATTAGAGGTTGCCTCCTCCAGGGCGACTGACCATTCTGATGTTCATAGCCCATGTACTGTTTTCTGAGGTCTCCAGATGGGAAGAAGGTGCAAGTTCTCTTGGGTACGTTTAGCAATAACAGTCATGCAAGTTCTCTTCAGTACATTTAGCAAAAACAGACATGGTTTTAACTGATCTTTCATCTGCTGCCTGGGCTGCTGCAGTTGCTGCATCGATTTTGGCATGAATGCCCATCTGCTCCAGGATTTTTTTCTCTATTTCCCTCATTGCCCTGAGGACCAATTCCCGGGGGGGGTGAGTCTCCTGCCTGCTCTGGGTTGCTGGCTCCAGCACTTCCCAGTGGTCCCCATGGGTCCTACTGCTGTTGTGTGGTCGTTTTTGTATTCGCTCCTTCTGACCCTTTCAGCTGACCCACTTGCTCCAAGTTACCCTGATACTGAACTTAAAGTGGTGGTGGTAATAAAAGTAGGTCAAATCCATTTTATTGTATGTTTATAGAGGTTTAAAAGTGGTATTTGGCTAGAGCTGACATGAAGCATGTCTTTCTTGTAGTGTAGATCTCTAGTGCCCCCTTTATGTAGCTTGAATCTGCTGTATTCACCCTCCTAGTACTTGAAGCTTTGCCTACTGGCACTTTGTGATCTGCCAGCCCTATCAGTCACCACCCCAAGTCCCTCCAGTAGAGGTACAAGCACAGTGTGGCATCTAACTGCTGCAAATCCGTCATCCTGGCAGCGCGTGGTTTTTCCCTGGTTTTCTCCTGCTCTCCACCGACTTGATGTCGCCACCAGACAACCAGGGGCTTTGGATACTGCATTGTATCCACTGGGGAAGCAAGCTCCCTGTCTGCAGTGCTGGGCTTCACACCATTCCCTCCCCAAGTGGAGAAGTGCAGCCATCGACAGCACTCTCTTCCCTGCCCTCGCTGGTCACCTGGGGAACATGACAATTCACTCCCGTCAACTCGCTCCTGACAACCTGCTCCCATGTCAACCCACTCCTGACAACTCCCTCCCTCCCAGGACTCAGTGGTGCCATGTGTTCCAACGAACAGATCCAGGTCAAGAAATTACTAGCAATACCTTTTGTGAGTTGGTGAAGTGACTGGGCTGTTCAGTAATTTTTGTTTTTGAACAATGCTGCAGGGGTGGGGGTGGTAGATGTCTGATGGTAAAATTGGTGATCTGCAGTGCCATGCTAGTCAGTCAGGTCTCTGAAGTGTGTGATGTTACTTCAGATTACTATCCCCTTTGTGTTATGTGGCCATTTTTTTTTTTAAAGGGGCATTTGCCAACAATCTGAGCAAGTAATACTGCCTTTGATAGAGACTTTTTTTTAATTTAATTTTTAAGTGACAGAGTAAATATTACAGTTTATCATTAAGGTTTCACAAGTACAGTTGTATGAGTAGGATAATTATTATATCTATACAATTGATAAGTAGCATAGTTGTTATTAGCTCTTGCAGTCAAAGTATGTGAGCTAGGGTATCTGTCTATCCTTTACACAATTATCCAACAAATTTAACCTACAGAAACAGGACCACTTTAGATTTTTACAGGTCCGTCATTATATAACCTCCTTCAACAGAATTCAGAAAATAAATAGACACAGAACGGACTTAAAGGATTTTTTTTATGGGTGCATAACAATCAAAGGTAACCTCCACCCTTTATCCCAACTGTATAAACTATTATTGGGTAATCTTTTATCAGGAATATATAGAATTAAAGATAAATGGGAAAGAGAACTGGATATTGTTATAACACAATCTATCTGGGACAAAAGACTCAGCAGAGGCTGGGCAGTAACCAGTTCCCCAACTTGGCGGGAGTTTCACTGGAAGATAGCCTTAAGATACTTTCTCACCCCTACCACAGTGAAGCATTTTGACCAACATTATTCTGAATTGTGTTGGAGGGGATGTGGAGAAATAGGAACACCAACCCACATGTTTTGGAGCTGCCCTGGGCTTCAGTCATTCTGGAGGGGAGTACATAACTCTGTTATTGAGAATAACGGACCTGCAAATTCCATTCTCAGGAGAGGAATTGGTTTTGGGTCTCTCAACTCTGCTTCATGGGCCTAGGAAGGCCACCATGTTAGTACAAATAATGAGGCTAGCAGCATTAAAGTGTATTATGGCTAGATGGCTGTCACCACAGCCCCCTACAGTACAGGAATGGAGGGCTAGGATGGCTCATCTGGAGGTCATGGAAAGAATTACGGGTGACTTGAGATTACAAAAGGAAAGGTTTCTCCAAATCTGGATGTCACTGCACCAATATATGTAAGAAGGGGTTATGGTCCCTACAGGAGGTTCCACAGACCTATCTTAAACATAAGGAACGGAAAGATAGAGTAAATGTAAGGAGGATGTGATTTAAGCCTGTTGTGAGTGATTAGCTGGTTAATTTTCTAAGATTTTTATTTGACTGTTCTGAGTCCTTATATGAACAGAAAATAGTATGTGGATCTAATATTGGGAAAGAGCACTATGGTCCTTACAAATTATTGTAGACAAATTTTCTTTCATGGTAAGAAAAGTCCAGTGTGAGATTTGAGCATTTGTAATTTTTAACATTATCAGATGAATGTGATCTTAAACTATATGTCAGAGCAACATGTCAGATCTGATAATCAATAAACTTGAAGCTATAAAAAATTAAAAACAGTACGTGAGCTACACATTTTCACATTTCCAAATCTCATCTTTAAAATAACATTTAAACAGTAGGTTACATTTTCAAAGTAAACTTTTCCCTTGTCTCCTCATATGATGCTCCGCTCTGGTTTCCCCTTCCCAGTAATTTACAGTACAAATGTTGGGTCAATTTGGAGCATGTACCAAATCCATTGTTGCCACTTTATTTGAAATGCTGTGGCTCTGTTTGTAAGTTCTGCTGTTAATTTATCAATTTGGTAGACAGGAGTGACTATCTGCCTCCAGTCTATGATTGTAGGTGATGTGGTGGTCGTCCACCTCCTAGTAATTGCCGGCAAGGCAATGTTTATTTAAAAGACACCCAATCCTGGAGGTTCTGGGCGCTGTACAAATCAGATAAACAAATATACATAACTAGGTCCATAAATAGTAAAAGAAAAAGAAAAAACAATTAAATCCACAAAAAACAAATCTTTATAAAAAGTAAACTTAAAAAGTGGTGCCAAGAACTATATCTATACCAGCAGACTAGCAGCTGAATTGGAAAAGGCCTGGTCGAATAGCCTTAGAGCCTTCTAGGTGGCCAGTAAGAGGACAGGGAGTATTGTTTTGTACCAGGATGGAGCATGGGGAGGCATTATCATCAGTAAAACCATTTCATCAGTTAGCTTTATATTTTCCCCCATATGATGTTTCAATTCTATCTGCAGGGAACACCAGAAAGGGGTTAGCCTGGGGCACGACCACAGTATGTTGGGCAGCACTAGAAGCATGACTTCAGAAATTACATGCTTCTCTTTTTGTGCTACTGATAAATTACCCGTATAGTCCCATAACACCAAGTTCTTGTTTTTTCACAGATAAAAGAACAAGAGGGTTTTTACTAGTGTGCGACCGCAAGTTGTGTGAGCACTGGACAAGTTTGCTGATATCAATTTTCTCTTTCATGTTGTGTTCATAATATTTTTTTTCTGTGTTTCTTGATTTTATTTTTTTTCGTTTCATGGTATCGAACTCAAATGAAATATGATGGCTTAGTTGTCAATATTAAGATTTGTTTTTCATGTTGTCTCTGTTTGGGGCACATAATATAGTGTGGACTGTATGAGATTTGCTGCATGATCTTGCATGGAAGACTGTCTGCATTGTAAAATGTTTTGTGATGTACTGCTGACACATATTTGTGTTTAGTGCTTCTTTTTGTTAGTTTATGGCTGGTTCGATTGGCATCGATATTGTGTCAGGTCAGCAAATGTGTTTGATGCATAGGAGTGTGTTGACGCGGGAGTGGGTTGACTGGGAACGAGTTGTCGGGAACAAACTGACATAGACCCGACCACCTGAGTCTGCTTTTAAACTCGGGTCACTGGCATGGCAGCCTGTTGGGCCAACCGGCAGCCCCTTCATCAAGGGATTTTTAAGGATTCTTAATCATCTTGGTTGTGTCCATTTCCAAGTTCATTAGTGTATTTGAAAGGCATGCCATTGTAATGCATCTCCTTATTTGTTGAGAAGACATGCGGTCTCCCTCGCAATTGGGTCCCTGTCCCTCACTCAATTTACCGTGGTCTCTAAGGCCAGAGCTCTTCCATAGTGGCACAGAAGGCAGGCAAGTGGCTACCTTTGCATTCAACAACATAGAAACATAGAATTTGATGGCAGATAAGGACCGCTTGGCCCACCTAGTCTGCCCATTTCGCTACCTAATGGATAAGCTGCAGATCCTCGTTAACCAACAGCCTACTTCCTCCTACCCCCCACTAGAATTGCCTTATGACTGTCCCATGCATTCTTGAATTCCCCCACTGTTTTTGACTCCACTACCTCCTCTGGAAGGCTGTTCCATGTATCCACAACCCTCTCCGTGAAAAAATACTTCCTCACGTTACCTCTGAGCCGTCCCTCCTCTATCTTCAAATTGTGTCCCCTTGTTCTTGCACATCTCTTTTTCTGAAAGATGCTACCCTTTTGGACTCTGTTGATTCCCTTGAGGTACTTGAAAGTTTCTATCATGCCCCCTCTCGCCTTCCTCTCCTCGAGGGTATACATACTAAGCCCCTTTAAACTCTCTTCGTAAGGTCGCTTGATGGTTAGCCAACAGAGAATGTTGATAGGCCAACACAGACCTAAACTGGGAGCCAAATGCCTCACTTTTGCAATGTTCCTGGCCCCATGCCAGTCCTGAGGTGAGTTAACTGGGCCCACCATTTGCATACAAACCAAGTCTCCAAGGTAGCAGCAGAGAGCGCTGCTCGATGTGCTATTAAGCCATGCTGTAAATGGCTCTTAATTGCCCTGTAAAAGCTTTCCTAACAAAACAGGAAGTCAAATGTATTGATCATTATTAGTGCAAAAGTGAATTAAAATAATAACAATAACATTCGACACAAATAAATAAGCAGTACCCCTCACTGAAATACAGGAAAAAATTATACATGTGCAACTTCAGCAACACCTAGAGCTTAACAGTTCAATCTCCATGAACCAGCATGGATTCCATAAATCCTACAGTACCCACACCGCCCTCATTAAGGCAATCCGATGTCCTTTCCGCTATGGACAAGGGTCTTGTAACTGGTGTTATTTTTGTCGACCTTACCAAGGCCACTGACCTCGTCAACCATAACCTCCTGCTCCACACGCTCCTCTCCTTTGGTCTCGATGTCCCTTCATTAAACTGGTTCTTGAGCTATCAGGCCGTGCCCAGTGTGTGAAGTGGGACGGACACACCTCCCGTTTCAGTGCCATAAAAGATGGTGTCCCCCACGGGTCCATCCTTGGCCCTCTCTTATTCTCATTATTTATCAATGAACTCTCGCAGCATTGTGGAGGTGCGGCTGTACAGCTGTACAAAGATGATGCCATTCTGTACAGGTCCTCTTCTGACTCAACCCTGCTGAATCACCTCTTGTAACAGGACTTCCTTTTTCTTGAAGCGTGGTTCCTCAGTAAGCTCCTGGTGCTCAAAACCAAGAAGACAAATTTGATGTTCTTCCACCACCAGACCCCTATGTCCACCTCCCTGCCTCCCTTGGTGATCAATTCCTACTGTGGGGACCCCTTAGATCAGGTACAATCTTTTAAATACCTTGGCATCACATTGGCCTCCCACCTCACCTTCGACACTCATTTTTCAACTGTGGTCAAGACCATCCCCCAAAAGCTAGGGCTGCTGTACTGCCTCTTACCCTACCTTACGTTCCTCTCCCTCCTGGTCATAGCATCCTCCTCGATGCTCCCACTTATCTCATATGGGGCCCCTATACTGCACTCAATTCAAGTCTCCCGTCTTGCCAAACTTAAGCAAACCTACCACAGGGCCATTTGCTTTGCCCTGGGTGCTAACGCTAAGATGCATCACTGTTCAGTCTTTTATTCCCTTGGCTGGCCCTCCTTTGAAGCCAGACTTCATAACCCCACCCTTTGCCTGACCTATAAGCTTGTAAATACTTTCACTCCTCCCTGCCTCATATACCTCTTCTCTCCATCCCAAAACCCCACCTCTCAGTGGGCCGGCATGCCTTTTCCTTTTCCAGGCCCTCCCTCTGGAACTCACTACCCTCTACTGTTCTGAGCTGCACTTCTCTTTACTCCTTCAAGAGTTCTCTTAAATCCAACCAGGCTTTCCCTCATGTCTGCACCTGTACCTAAGGTCTCCCAAACCTACCACCCAACTCACTTCTTCCCCCCCTCCCATGTCCCTTCCTGCTCCCTTCCTCGTTCTGCCTTGCAACGCTCTCCCGTGAGTTGATCTGGGGCTACTCTGGTTGTATTATGTCCCAGTTCAGTTAACGGTCCTTCTATTTGCCTGAGTCTTCTGTTCTGCTTGAAATACTTGTCTGACGCTCCTGTACTGATTGAAATATTTACTGTACATACGTATAACCTTGCCCATGCAACTTGTATATATCTGCAACACTTGTTACTTCAGTGTATGTACTCACTGTATTATTTGTAAATAATGTCTATGCCTTTTGTATATATACTGTGTTCCACCTTCTATTGTAAGAGTGTCTTTGCATACTTATCTTGCCTTAAATTGTATCTCTGTACCTCCCCTTGTACCCTCCCCCAGGTCGCCCCTGAAAAAGGGACATTTTGTCTCAGTGGGCTTACCCGGTAACTAAAATTCAAATAAATAAATAAATGCATAAAAATGTGGTCTTAACTTGATTTGGTTAAGTGTGATAATCCTCTGCAATGGAAAATCCTCCTTTGCATGCACTATTTCAGTTGTAAGGACGATGCTGCAGACAGGATATAGTGGGCTATATTTAGTTTATAGTATTTAATGGTCCCCATGTTATAGTACTCCAAACATTAAAAGAGACGCCCATCTGAAGTCTTATCTTCACTTCCCAACCCACAGCTTCGTCTTTACTTACCTTTCTGGTTTCGTAGAGTGATACACTAATAGATACTGCTGAAATCACAAAAATGCAGACAGCATAGTAGTAATACTTGTCAGACATCCACAGTATTATACTGAAAATCTGGAAAATGTAGAATGGGTTCAGCACCTGTAAAGAAAACAGCAGAAAACACTCCGTTATAAACGCTCACTTCAATCACACTAAAGGGGCACCGCCAGTCTTGTGGGCTGATTTGGGAAGTTTTGACAGTTCGTACTTCTGCAATGCTATAAATTCTCTCTCTCTCTCTCTCTTTCTCTCATTGGTCTTTTTGCTCCTGTCAGTCCAACCCGGCCCAATCTGCTCAGCTAGTGCCCAGTTCTGTAGCCTTTTTTGGACTCCAGGAAGCTCCCCTTACCTACCCTATGGGAAATCCCTCCCATGGTAGGGCTTTTGGGGAGGAGTGGTAAACCAGGCCCCATTCAGGGATTCTTAAAAGTCGGTGGTCTGGAGCTCCTGTTTGCTAGGTGGGTGGGCAGTGTGGAGCAAGAACATGCGGGCGTTAAACTGCAGGTGCATTTTTTTTCTGTTTTTCCCCTCTCCTGAGATGCTTGGCTGTAAAGTGAAGTGCGCTTATGCAACGGGCATTGATGCCGAAGCCACTGCATCTCCCCACCTACTGCGATCCCCAACTGGCTGCACCTTCACGGCAACCCCAGGTGGCTTTCATGCAGCGGGGAACAGACGTCCACCCACCTAATGAGGAGCGTGTCCTGTTTAGCGCTTTGGAAAGGACTATGATGTCCCAGAGGATTGTGACTTCAACAAAGGGTAAAACAGCAGGAGTAGACCAGCACTAGAGGACAAGGACAGTGTTTTCATGAATATTAACTTGGTAGTGAAGAAAGAAAGGAACAGAAAATCTATCCAGTATCAGCTGAATTGTGTCTATATATCATGCTTTTCAGAGTTTCCCCAAAAGTAATAAACTCCCTTTTAAGCATTCAGAAACATCCATTTTTTCTATGAAAAACAACAAACAGATGCAAAACATCAAGATATTGTACAACACTGAGGGAATAAGATGCAGCCATCTGGAGGGGGGAAAGGAATTTTAAAAAGTGAAACTGTCAGCTCTCATACCACTGTAAATGGCCCACTTTAGGCCACAGTAAGTGAGCTAAAGAGTGAGGGCCCTGCCTTGTGACCCCCATCGAATCATTTTTTGCTGGGTTTAAAACCTTGCCAGGCCTGGCACACTTTAAGACCTGCCTGTAGGTGATGGGTTCTGGTGACGTTCGGAATATTGCTACAGCAATCCAGCTGCAGGGGCAGAAGGTTTTCCTCATTTTACCCTGCTCATGCTCAGGAATTGAAGGAAAGATGTTATGCTCTCCTCTACGTGCCGGATGTCCCTCCCTCCTCGCTAATGCAGTCCCGCAGGCTGCCTCCACATACTGCTAGAAGGCAGGCAAGTAGTGAGACATTGCAGACCCTCATCATTCTCCCATGGAGAACAGTGTCTCAGACGCATGATCCACCTCTGCCTCCACTCTAGCTGTCCCAGCCTGGGAGGGCAAACCCAGGTAACCAGCTTGCCAAAAGTGATCCCCTATCATTCAGCGCCATGGAGCCAACCCCTAATAATTGTTTTATCATCTTGCATTGTAAGTAGGCTTCTCTCAGATATGACCACTCACAGGATATGATCCCAACTAGCAAGTCAAATGGAGGAGGTCTAAGAGTGGTAACTGCTGTAAAAGACTCCAGTCACAAACCTCTGCCCAACGTTCTCTTTGGGCAGGACTGTATTGCTGGGGAAGGGCACATTTGTGAGTAAACTAGTCATACAGAACAATAAGAAAATTAGCAGCCCTCATTCTGTAACTCAACAAGTGGTGCATATGTAGAAGACTGCTAGCTCTATAATCAGAAACAGCCTGAATCAGTCAAAATTACTAACTACTGTTTCTTTATGGCCCCCAACAGCTCAGCTTTCCTCTTGAAACTATACCAGCACACTCAAACCATCTCTCTTGATTACTCATACCTCATCCACCAATAACTTGAGGTAGGACTTGACTGGCACATCAATGATATTTGGCCCATAAATGTTTTGCCTGTGAAAAGAAAAAAGACAATAAATGTCTTTGTCCATAGTTATTCAAGACATTTAAATTTTATTAAGCAACTTGCAGTATTTTTCTGTTACCATCATGAAGCAGTTTTGGAACATTTCCTTTATAGCTAGATGTATTCTATTATTATTACTTTCTCTCATGTCCACATCCCTAAACTGTCAGCTCGGAGTAAGCTAGGTAAAGCAGGGGTGGGTGTAGTGAATTCTAATGCACCTTAGCCCAAACCACTACATTCTTGGACTGCAAAGATGATTCGGCAGGACACATGTTTTGTCCTACACCCTCCACTGGAGGACGGATGGTTAACTGACCACATTTGTGGACCTGTGGCTAAATTTAAATCAAAATGAATGAGCAGCATCAGTGACTCAGTAGGCAGCACACTCATCTCTGGGGATGGAAGTCGAGGGTTCTAATTTCACACCAGGAACTTTTGCTAACATCCAGTCCTGACACTGGAGTGCAGCACTGGAGAACCAACTGCTGCACTGTTAAGACCCTATCCATTGGATAAAAATGAAACCAAAGTCCCTTCTGCCCGTCGCTGGTGACTGTCTAGTTGCAAGTTAAAGCTCCCATGGCATTTATTGTAAGAGTAGGGAAATTTTTTATTGAATAGTATATATTCAGAAAACAGCACAAATTTACACAGATTGTCATCCCACTCAAAAATGAAGAACTAAACAAACAAATTAAATAATAAAACACCAACCACCCTCACAATTAATCTCGTATTTATTTATTTATTTGTACAATCGGATTTGCAACCTTTGAGCCAGAGGCTCGTTTACAAGGGTACCTCGTCACAGAGAGGACCACAATGTTACAGTACTACAGTGGGTTGATATACAGATTTACACAGATTTTACACAGTAGTATACAGATATTAGTACATATATTTCTTACATTTCATAATACAGTGGTTACATAAATACAGATATCTGGCAGGGGGGAATGAAGGAAACCAGGTGGAAGGGGGGGGCAGAGGAGGCAGTCCGGAGGACTTTGTCAAAGTGCACTCAGTGATATGCAAGCAGCCTGTTAGTGACAGGAACAGCAGTGGGTATTGAACAGGTGGTTCCGAAGAGCAGTTTTGAAGGAGGCAATTTTCGTGGTGTTAGTGATGGTTACAGGGAGAGTGTTAAACCAGGAAGGGGCCCTGTAGCAAAAGGATCTCTGAGCTAGGGAGGTCCTAATTCTGGGTACCAGTAGAGTGGCCTTGTCCGAGCTGTGGGTGGAGACTGTGGGGGAAGTATGTTGGAGGGAGGCAGATACCCCAGGGGAGGGACAGTCCGAGCAGAATTTTCTTGGCTAGGAGGCAGGTTTGGTAGTGGAGATGTTCTTCCAGGTTGAGGAGATTAGCAGTGAAATAGAGACGACAGGTGTGGGTGAGCCTGTGGGCACTGATCAGTAGTCTACAGGCCTTGTTCAGAGTGAGTTGGATCTTACTGAGTGCTGTGTAATCAGCAGCTCCATATACTGGTATGCCATAATCCGCTAGGGATAGTACTGAGGATGTGATGGCCAGTTGGAGAGCATTGTGTGGAAGGCAGTCCCTATGGCGGTATAGGAGGCCAATCCGGGTGTAGGTGGCAGATGCGAAGGCATTAATGTGGGCATGAAAAGTGAGGGCAGTGTCAAAAGTAATCCCAAGATATTTGTAGGTGTGTACTTGCTCAAGCGGGTGTTGAGTGCTTGGGAGGATAAGGAGGGGGTTATTTCTTGCTTTGTTTTGATGATGGGAGAAGAGCATCAACTTGGTCTTTTTGAGATTAATGACAAGTCTGTGCTCCTTGAACCAGCTTTCTGCTTGGTTATAGGTGTGTTGGAGAGAGTCCTGGAGGGAGGCAGAATTTTGGTGAGAGGCATATAGAACGGCATCATCTGCGTACAGAAGAATTTTGCCGGGGCAGGCACTGGGCAGGGTGTTAAGGCAGAGACTAAAAAGTAGGGGGCCCAGAATGGAGCGGACAGTTTGGGTCTCTGAGAGTGTCCCATTGATTTTGACGCACTGGGAGCAGGCTGATAGGTAGCTAGAGTACCAGACGAGGGAACCAGTAGAGAAACTGATATGGTAGAGGGTGTCAAGTAGGAGGGGATGGCAGACAGTGTCAAAGGCCTTTGAGAGGTCAATGAACACTGCTCCAGCAAGGCTGCCAGAGTCAAGAGAGGAGTGCAGAAAGTTGGAGAATTCCAGTAAGGCTGTACCAGTGCTATTGCCTGCACAGAACCCATGCTGCTCTGGGCACAGAACAGCATATTTAGTCAGGTACTCTGTGAGCTGTGTAACCACCACTTTTTCTATGGCTTTGGAGAGTGGGGGAAGGATGGAAATTGGCCGATAGTTGCTGGGGGTGGACCTGTCCCCACCTTTATGAATAGGTGTGACAACAGCCGTTTTACAAACACTGGGAAATTGCCTCAGGCATAAGGATCAGTTTAGTAAGCTTGTAAGTGGGACTAGCATGTCATCCAGGACCAGTCGTAGTATTTTGGGATCCAAGGAGTCATTGCTTGGGCTGTTGCTGCCTAATGCTTTTAGAAGGAACAGTCTGGCTTCATGGGTAGATATTTTGTGCAAGTAGAACCGGGGACGTTGAAGGACAGGGGTCTGGGAATCGGGAGCTGGGTCAAAGAAATTACTGGGAAGGAGAGCTAAGGTCAGTGAAGGAGGTGTTAAGGCAGTTAGCTATGTTAAGGGGGTCAGTGGTAATAGAACCGTCAATAGTAAGCTGGGATGGGGAAGGGGAGTGAGATTTCCCATTCAGTTCTTTAATATTGTCCCAAAAGGTCCGGGCAGACCCCCATGAGGAGGTGAGGGTGGCCTGGTAGTGAGCAGCCTTGGCCTTACAGATGGCCCACGTGCACCTATTCCATGCAGCATTGTAGGCTTATCTGTCTGCCGTCCTGCCAGTCTCAGTGGCTAGGTGCCAGAGGTTATCCCTTTCCCTGAGTTTTTGGAGTAGGGCGGGGGGTGACTCATGATGCATTTTGCTTTTTGGTGCGGAGTCTGGTAAGTGGTGTGTAGAGATCATAGGCCTTGTTAAAAGCCTGTGTAAAAAGGGCGAGGGCAGAGCCAATGCTGGGTGCCTGGTTAATGGGGGACCAGTCGATCTGGGTGAGGAATTACTTGAGTTTATTCAGGCCACCCAGGCAGAGGCACCTGCTGAGGGTGGTTTGGGCTACTGGTTTGGGGGTAGAGGTGGACCAGAGGAATAGGATAGGGGAGTGGTCACTTAAAGAGTCAGGGAGGATTTGTGTGTCCTGGATTTTGCAGGGGCAGTTGGTGACTATGACATCCAGGAGGGTGCTGGTTCCACTAGAGGGATTGAGTCTAGTGGGCTGGATGACTAGTTGGGTCAGGTCAAGGGCAGTGAAGGTGTCCCTTGCTTGGGAGGCAGAAAGACTAAGCCAATTGACATTGAGGTCCCCAACAAGGACATGTTCTGCTTTGTGGGGGAGGGTGATGAGATAATCTGTGAGAGATGAGATTGCCAGGTTCTGGTTCCTTGGGGGAACATAAGAGATTGTGAGGTAGAGCAGCCCCCCTAGAAGGATCAGGAATGAGTTTGAGGGTGAGGGCCTGGGCACCATTATCGAGCTTGGGGGGCAGGGAGCGCATGACCAACAATAGTGTCTCGTATGAAGACAGCACAACCAGTCTCGTGTTTGCCTACACGATCCTCTCGGTAGAGGGTGTACCCAGGGAGTGAGACAAAGGAGTCGTGGGTGGATTTGGAAAGCCAGGTCTCCACAAGGGCAACGATGTCAGGCTGGTGTAGAATAACCCAGCACTGGAGTGCAGCAGATTTTTCTGCAAGTTGCAGATATTCATGGAGGCAATGCAGAATCCTGAGGACAATGTCTTGGGTGAGCTGGTGGGAGTAGGGCCTGGGTTGGGGTGGACATTTCCAGAGAGTAGGAGTAGCAGAGTAATAATTCTAACCAGGGGGCGGTAGCCGTAGGCACCCTTAGCTGGAAGTCGAGATAAGGGTGAGGCGGCAGGGGTACAGGGAATAGGTAGTGCATGAAGGGTAGGAATGGTGGGTCCAGGGAGGGCCAGGGTAGGCAGAGGGGTTGGGAGGGGTTGTGTTACCAAACTGGACAAAAAAAAAATTTAAACAAACCAAGTAAACAGAAAATCACAGGACATCTGCTGAAGCAAACTCCTTGGCTCTAAAACCAAACCAGACAAGCAACAGATCAGCAAACACTCCTACAATCTTATGAAAAGCGAACCATTATTCTATCCAGGGTCCCATGTCACTGGTGCCAAAATCTGTCTCCACTACGTAGACAAGACCGGAACATGCATAGTAGCCTTTTTATTGAGATAAATCATTTGCACTTCTTTTGTCACTTTAGCAATTAAACCCTGTTTTAAACACTTGTTTTTGCTGAAGTGCATACTGACAACAAACTTGCCAAATTGACCATCTAATCACAGCCATAAGGACCGTCAATGTTCCTAGACAAAAAAAATCTTCCATAATCCGTCAAAATGCCCATACACCAAAATGTTATAATTCATAGAGGAAAATGCAGGAAAGCCCATCTCATCAAGGCTGTCCAAAACTTCACAATATATGAGCATTCGAAAAATAAATGATACATAGTTTCACACCGATCAATACAAGCATCTCTCAAACATACCCGGTCTTGCAGTGATTTATGGAAATGATTTCCCCGGACATTCAATCTATTGTGGCAACATAACCACAGGGTATCCCACATTTTTTGCGGTACCCTGGCATCTGTTAGTTGCCTGAGTAGGTCTCATTCGACAATACCTTCAGGACAAGAAAATATGGGGATACCAAAAAATGTTGAACCAATATTTGTTTGGTCATACACTTTCTGGTGTGTGACAGAACCTCTGGTTGAGAAATTTTCCATTGTTTAATCTTTTTAAAGAAATCTAGAATATACGGAGCGATGTGTGGTGGTATTGCTCGAAAACACCCCCCATCGTGGGGCTTCCTATTTTGGAAAAAAATAAAGGCATCGATACTGGAAATGAACGAGCCATACCATCTTTTCCATGCAAAATAGGGGCAATATTAGAATACAGAAACATAGTGAAAGCTAATATCACGGGGTTAGTCATATTAAGACCTCCTTGTGCTATGGGCCAATAAGTGACCAGTCTCTTTACTGGGTTGAGTCTACTGCCCCATAGAAGTTGAAAACATACATTATACGCTCTAGATTCCAAGCGTTGAGGTAGTGGAAAAATGTGACAGACGGTTAGAAAAAGCGGAAGAATAAATGTTTTTAATAAGAAAATACATTTTAACCTGGTCATAGAGAAAGATTTCCACTTCATTACCTTTTGTTCTGCCTGCACCAGACATGGAGTCCAGTTTTCAACAGCGGGGTCCACATCCCCCCCACCCAAAGTGAAACCCCAAGATTTTTACTGGGCCCTGAATAAGTTTAATCCAACAATATCTAGGTCCTGGTGTACCCTTCTAGGGGGCACACGCATCCCTACACTTTTCCTTATTTAGCACGGCCCCTGCACATTTAGTGTATTGTTGAATCTTTGCCAAGGCTTATATTCCAGATCCATGATCTGCTACTAACAGACAGAGATCATCTGCATAGGCTAAGGTTACCAGGAATGTACTACACATATGCCTAATCTCTGTATCCTGTTCCAACTTCCGGATCAAAGGGTCTATGGAAAAGACATACAGTAAGGGGTTCAAAGGGCACCCTTGCCGTACTCCTCTCTGAAGGGCCACATGCCTGCCTCTTATGCCATTTACTAATGACATGTAGAGGCTATCATAAATCCATGCAATCCACAGAATGAAATCCCGTAGGATCCCATAGTGGTTTAAAACAGCAAAGAGGTAATCATGGGATACACAATCAAATGCCTTACTTTGATCCAAACTGAGGACATAACCTTTTGCTGTAGGACTTTTATATATTTCTCTCAATATCTTCAAATTATCTACTATCATATTTCTGGATGGAATTGCACACATCTGATTCTCAAAGGACTACGTAAGCCACCTGTGCTAGTCTGTTGCTAAGTATTTTACATAGTATCTTCCAATCAATGTTAGTGAGACTAATAGGTATCCAGTTGTTTAAGTTTAACTTTTCCCCTTTTTTATATAAATACACCAACAGGCTGTCTGCCAACACAGGTGGAATATCATAGTCCTGAGACAAAATAGCATTGAACATTTCCGTAAGTCGCGGTAACAATACATCTATCACTTTCTTATAAAATTCCCCCAGTAAACCATCAGGACCCAGGCCGTGTTATGCTTCAAACCAGTCACTACCGAGCGGACCTCTTCCTGTGTGATAGGAAGGGTCAGCTGTTGCATTTCATCTACCTGTAGGGCTGGAATCGACAAGGCCTTAAGGAAATCCAGACTGGTGTGTGTGAGACAGGAAAGTCCTGCCCAAATAAGGACTTTGTATGTGCTACCACAGCCCCTAAAATATTTTTATTGGAGTTGACAATCTCACCAGAAGCTGTACGAATGCTGGCCATATATCTGGTCTCTACCCTATTTTGACAACCTCATATGGGTTGTCTGTATGGGCTGCCCCCTGAGTGCCAAACTTCTGTTCCTGAAATAAACAGCTCCCTCCATCATACTGGTAGTTACACATTTCATGTTTCACCTGTGAGATTTTTGCACTATAATCCTGGCCATTTTCTACCGCTAAAGACATTGATCTATAGAGTTGGTTCCGTAAATCCAAATATTTAAGATATTTGGTCCTGGAAATATATTTTGACACGAGGCGGGAACATTTTCGTACCTCCACTTTAGTGTCATGCCACCACAGTAAAGGGTTGTCAAAAAGATCAAATAATTACATTCTGGATGTCATAAGGTCCTGTAGGTCCACGCAGTCTGCTAGCAGAATAGTATTTAACCTCAAACAATTATATGTAACAGGCTTATTGTGCGCTGTACCCACTAGAATACTAAGCATGCTATGATCTGATGTCTCAATATGCAAAACCTCATGAGACAGACAAGGAATCCACTCTGACAAAAAGAAGAAATTAATCAGTGTTGTTAGCCCTTTCCGAAAGGTATGGTTTGGTGGCACATTCCTGAATATGTGTCAAGTCAGGTGGGGATAGTGAAGGAGAAGTCTCCTGGGCCTGTGGGATAAGAACCTCCTGGTCTCCCATGGCCTGTGCCTGAGGCTCCTGATGTACAGACTCTGTAGTTACACCCCAGAGTGAAAGCTGCTGGCACAGCCTGTTGCTGTGCCCTAGTAACCACATCGTCCTCGTCTGCATGATCAGGAGAGGGACTGTTATGGGTTGCTCAGGGACAGACTTTGTAGGTGTGATGCATATCTTCACATAGATTACAGAATCTTGGGTTGGGGCAGTTGACATCAGTGTGCCCAAGTCCTCCACAAAGAAAACATTTAACCATGTCACAGGCATTATACAGGTGGGTATATGCCCCACAGCAGAAGCAGGATTTGGGCTGGCCAGCATAGAAGATGAATCCCCTATCCCTCCCCAGAAAAAAGCAACTAGGTAGATGCTGTATAGTCCCATTGTTTTGTGGCAATCGTATCCAAATACACCAACCCCCTGTCCAAATCCAGAGGGAATCCATAATGGGGTCTGGGTGACCCAACACTGTACATTTCATATGCAGCCAACAGAGGATATCCCCAATAGCCACCCCCTCATTTTTAAAGAGGACAGTTATGATCTGAAATGCTGATTTAGTAAGGGGTATGGCGATGAAAGGAAACCAAAGCAAAGTGTTCTTCACCTCCTGGTACCGCTGCCAGAAGGTTTCTAGGCCAGTGGCTGTTTTGAAACCCAAATCAAATTTCAGGTCCCCAGAGGTATGGATCACGGCATATAGGTCAGTGGCTGAGAAGACCATGTTCTCCAGAATTAATGAACGGCCCACATACAACCTGTCTGGGTAGGTCTCCAGACCTCTCCTATACTTAATGCATACTGCATTCCATCTTTTTGCAAAGTCTGGGGAGGGGGCATGAAAAAGGCCTACATATGTCCTCGCATTCAGTCCCGTCCAGGATGAGGACAGGGTAGGGCCACTGCCCTGCTGCTCAGAGGAAGGCTCAGGCCTCTTTGGCTGAGGGGGAGTTGCCTTAGAAGATTCATTGTGCAGAGGTTGTGAGACTAAACCACCCCCAGTACTTGAGTCAGAAATGGGGGGGGGGGGGCGGTCCCATCTGTCCCTGGAATACTCCCAGGGTGTAAATGTAAAACAGGGTGCTGCGTTATCTCCAAGGTAGAAGGAAAGTGCAAAGGATCGTCTACCCCCCTCCATGTCTAGCTAGGTAGTAGTAGAACATCTAGCAAGGGACATCCAAGGCTGTGTCCCTTGTGGGCGTATCCAGCCTGCATCAGTTAAGGCCCGTGCAATAGTAACTCCGGTTACTGAAATGTTCTGATTATAGTGGGGGGGGGGGTCCCACCACATTCCTCCGATCCCCACCTAGGAGCCTGCCATCATGGGATTAACAATTCCTCCCTCAGATACCGGGACTTCCACCTCAATAGCTCCCAATTCAAAAGGCTCATCCCAGCAGACTGTCTCCCGCGGTCCCCCTTTACATTCCTGCAGACCTTCTGCACAGTCCTGCACTACACTGGGACTTTCTATTGAAACAGAAAAGGTAACAGGTGTACCTGCATGTAAGGGAACCCCAGCTGTAGCATTTGTAGTAGAGGTCAAGTCCATGCAGTGTTCCTCTGGCACTGCAGTATCCATGTGTGCGTCGGACTGGCGGTCTGCAGACCGTGCAGAAACCTGACCATCCAATGACAGTTCCATGCTAGGTGTCATGACCGCAACCATACACCGGTTTTCAGCAGTCCTCTGGAGGTCATGTCTGCTCAAAAGTACGGCTTGTTTCTCTGCAATAATGTCCAGCAGCATTCTCTTTTTATATTCCAGCTCTAGAAAAAGATCATCATCCGCATCCTGCGGCATTCTTTGTTTGCAGGTGGAACCTGCCACTTTCTCCTGTTCAGACTTCAGACATTCTGTTTCAGGTACCAAGTTAGCTCCTAGTTTGCCTGAAGCAGAAGGGGGAGCCGATCCCTCTGCTTCAAACATGTCTATCTCCTCCTCGGGACTCCTGTCGACATGACAACCGGCAGCAGCGCCCCCTACCAGAAGAGCAGGGGAATTTCCCCAGTGTCCTGGCCAATAATGCCCCTGTAAATAAAACAGGTATGTGCAAAACAATCTGAATACAAGCTGTTACAGCTCAGTGTGCATTTCCTGGTCAACAATTTCACAAACAAAAAATATTAAAAATGTTCTAGTTACCACCAACTGAGCACAGGTCATTCAACCTCCACTTCTTTTGAGACTCTCTGGTTCAAGGCCCAGGCCAATGACGCTGAAAGGACATGACATGAATTCAGTGAATGGCCCCAGTGGGCTGGATGGCTCAGTAACGGAGCACTGGGTTATGCAGCTTTAGAAAATAAGCCCATGTCCTGTCATGGGTTATCGCTTACTTCACCTCTGTGTCATGTCACCGGTTTGAGTTCAACCATGGTCAGTAGTGACTGAAAGCCATTATTATTTGATTACTGTTCTGTGGCTGATATAAAATGAGTCATGGTGGTCTCAGTCCCATTCCTAGAGGACAGGTGGACTGATGTCCGGATTACACCACCACAATCAAAACTGAAACTCTATGTTGGCAACCTTGAAGGCCAATGACGGAACGGGTATGGAGCATGAGCTGCCCTTTACCCACTAGCAGTGACCTTTCAGTAAGATGGTTGTGGGACATGGGTAGAGCAGTGGGGGGAAACTTGCATTTTGGCTGCTCATGTTGTTGAATACACAGGATCTTAGAGGCAGCTAAGTCTAAGCTGTGGGCACTGCCTTGACATAACACGGAGCTTAACCATTTAATTTGGTTTGAGTCCATGGCACCAAAGCCACCTAAAATGACCGAGATTTGCTTTTGTGAATACAGTGTTACCCAGAGATTGGTCCCAGAAAGAAGTAAATATATCCTGCTATATCACAGGAGATCACATTGAGATGAATGGGGATTTCCTATAGTATACCGATATGTTTGGTCTTATCTCGTGCTACCAATGTAAACTGGCCCTTTTTATCTCTAACATTATTAATCTGGTCCCTTTCACAGGTACTGAAGAAATCACTGAATGTTTAAAATCCAGTGATGAATTATCTTACTACAAGTATCCTTTAAGCATGTGAAGCCATCATTTGTCTTACAAATGAAATCACTGCCTCAGTAGGGTACAGCCCTTACAGCTACCAGATTTTTTTCTACACTACATTTACTGTACCCAACAAAAGTTGCCCCTGGTTAATGCCGTGCATGGTAAAAGCAAAATATCAAACCAAAATGAAACCGGCACCAGCTCTCTCAAACATAGAAACATAGACTTTGACGGCAGATAAGGACCGCCTGGCCCATCCAGTCTGCCCATTTCCCTACCTACAGGATAGGCCGTAGATCCTAGTTAACCAACAGCCTATTTCTTCCTACCCCCCACAAGAATTGCCTTATGTCTGTCCCATGCATTCTTGAATTCTCCCACAGTATTAGACCCCACAACCTCCTCAGGAAGGCTGTTCCATGCATCCACTACCCTCTCTGTGAAATAATACTTCCTCACATTGCCCCTGAACCACCCTCCTATCTTTAAATTGTGTCCCCTTGTTCTTGAAAGTCTCTTTTTCTGAAAGATGCTACCCTCTTGGACTTTGTTGATTCCACTGAGGTACTTAAAAGCATGAGTGTAGCCAGAAATTTCCATTTTGTACACAATCTCCAACAGTTACACCCCCCCCAACTAAAAAATGTACACATCCTTTCCAAATGGCACCCCCTTCCAAACAAGTCAGATTGTTGTCAGATGACTCATCTACTCTCTAAAGAGGGTATACATGTATTGGACACTCCTCAGTGGCCTACACTAACCCAAATACTACAGATTAGTATGATAATATTAACAGAATGGCTCATGGTTTGTGATAGGCACTCAACAAAACTGTACACAAATGTGTACAGTGAGTATGCCTGTCTACACCCTTGCTTAAAAGTTTCTATCATGTCCCCCCTCTCCCTTCTTTCCTCAAGGGTATACATATTAAGCTCCTTTAGTCTCTCCTCATACGGCTTCTCTTGCAGACCCTGCACCATTTTAGTTGCCCTCCTCTGGACTACCTCTATCCTGTCTATGTCCTTGCGGAGATGGGGTCTCAGAACTGGACACAGTACTCCAGATGGGGTCTCACCAACTGTCTGTACAGAGGATAACAACTTCCTGTTTTCTGCTGCTGATGCCTCTCCTATACATCCCAGTATACCCCAGCCCTCCCTACTGCCTTCTCACATTGCTTGCTAACCTTAAGGTCATCTGATATGATTACCCCAGGTCCCTTTCCTTTTTGTTGTTACTACCTCCCCACCCATTGTGTATTCTTCCCTGGGTTCTTGTTTTCCAGGTGCATTATTTTGCACTTCTTTGCATTGAATCCTAGCTGCCATACTTCTGACCATTCCTCCTTGCCAAGTCCCTTTTCATCCTTTCCACGCCTCCTTGTGTATCAACCCTGTTGCAGATCTTTGTATCATCTGTAAAGGCATACTTTTCCTTCCAGTCCCTCTGCAATGTCACTGATGAAGACATTAAAAGGACTGGACCCAATCTGAACCCTCATGGTGCCCACTAAGTAACCTCTCTTTCTTCAGAGTGGACTCCATTTACAATTACCTTCTGTGTCCTGTTGTGCAGCCAATGTTTTACCCAGGCTACCACCCTGGGACCCTCCCAGGCTGGTTAATTTGACTATAATCTTTTGTGTGGGACTGTGTCAGATGCCTTGCTCTAAAGTCTAGGTAGGCCATGTCCACAGCCCCTCCCTGGTCTACTACTTTGGTCATCCAGTCAAAGAAGTCTATTAGATTAGTCTGACATGACCTTCCGACTGTGAATCCATGCTGCCTTGGGTCCTGTGCTCCACTGGCCTCTAGGTACTCAACTGTTCTTTCCTTCAGAAGTGACTCCATCACTTTCCCTACCACAGAGGTCAGATTGACAGGTCTGTAGTTTCCTGCCTCTGTCTTGGTCCCACTTTTGTGAAGGGGAATCACATCTGCCTTCCTCCAGTCCTCGGGTACCACACCATCCTCCCATGATTTATTAAAAAGAGTAGCCAGTGGTTTCACTAGTTCCTCCCTTAATTCTTTTAGAATTCTAGGGTGAATTCCATCAGGACCCATTGCTTTGTCCACCTTCAGTTTTAGGAGTTCTTGCAGAACCCTTTCTTCTGTGAAAGGACTGGGATTGACCCCCCTATCAAGAGTGCTTTTGTTAATTGGATTAGGCACGTCCACCTCCTCTTTTGTGAATACTGAGCAGAAATATACGTTCAGTATCCCTGCATTTTCACTGTCCCCCTCTGCCCACCAACCGTTCAATCTATTCAGCCTCACTATCCCTCCCTTTGTCTTTCTCGCTGCGATGTACCTATAAAGGTTTTATCCCCTTCTTAACTGAGTTGGCTATCTTTTCCTCAGTTTGGGCCTTTGCTATTCTGACTTCCCTCCTGCTTCCTTCTGCCTTAACTGGTACAGCTCTCTGTCCTGCTCCTTCTGTGTTTCCTTATACTTCCGGAATGCTATCTTTTTCTTCCTGACTTTCACAGCCACCTCTTTTGAGAACCATAGTGGCTTTTTCTTTTGTTTTGATTTGTTTATTTGCTTCACACAAAGACTTGTTGCCTCTGTGATGGCAGTTTTGATGATTCCCCATTGTTGCTCCACATCTCCTTCTAGCAAATACTAAACAATCTACCTGATAACTCACAGAAAACAGGGCAACTACCGTGTCCCCACAATACCCTAACTAGTTTCGCATAATGTTCTTCCTAAGGGGGTGCTGATTTCTTTTTGATTTTATATAGTACATTTACACACAGTCAAGGGATCATATAGCAAGTGAGCAATGACACTGGGGCAGTGGGCAGATACATAACTACACTAGCAGTTAAGTAGCATGAACATCAGGGTGAGGGCTTTACCTAACTATACATTAAGACTGATTATCTAGCCCGTACCCATTGTTTGTTAGATGGGGTATTACTGCATTGGTGTAATAACAATTATATATTGAAAAGTGTGTGAGGTGTTGTACATCATGTTTTTTTTTTTTTTTTTACACACCCGAGGTGTGTAATATCACATAAACCACGAATGTGAAGCATGTGGTGGTTTGTGATGGTATTACACACTTAGGGTGTGTAAAAAAAAAAAAAAGTCAACATCCCATATTTTATATTTTATGTAATTCCTGGTCTAAAAGCAACTGCTTTCTGGTTAAGAATAAAAAAAAAAAGCTGTTGTGAGAGTTAAGACTGTGGCGCAAGACACTGCAGCTCTGAAAAGCACATGGAAGGGAGCACTTGATTTTTGCAGATATAACACATCATGCTTCTACAGTACATGCATAAGTATGTTTGCAAATATGTTAAATAAAGGATTTATACTGAGAGTAAAGCTTTTGCTTATTCCACACTGCCATGAAAGAAGTCGGCTTTTCCCTGCCCTAAGCCTCCAGAGCTGATGGCTTTTGATTTCAATGACTGACTTTAGCCTTAAATGCCAGATTAATGTTTCTATCTATTTCAACGTGTGTGTGCGGTTGGCTACACATTACAGCATCGGATGCAAGCAGAGATGACAGCAAATTGCTGTGACTGTATTAGTGATACACGGGAAAAAAAAACTGTTGGGAGATTTTTTTTTTTTTTTTTTCTCTTGTTCTTTTAGGCTTGTTGCTAATTATGGTGCTATCGCTGCTTGCTATCACTAGGACTGACTTACCGTTTGCTTGGACACTTCTCATTGTCTGGCTACCACCCATTCCACAATAACCAGCCTGTTATTACAGATAGAACCCATTGATTATGGCACAAGAAAGCGGTGTCAGTCCAGTCAATGAAACATAGAAACATACAGAAACAGAGAATTTGACAGCAGATAAGGACCGCTTAGCCCACCCAGTCTGCCCATTTCACTACCTAATGGATAAGCTGCAGATCCTAGTTTCCGACAGCCTACTTCCTCCTATCCACAACCCCTAGAATTGCCTTATGTCTGTCCCACACATTCTTGAATTCCCCCACTCCACTGTTTTTGACTCCACAACCTCCTTAGGAAGGCTGCCCCATGCATCCACTACCCTCTCCATGAAAAAATACTTCCTCACATTACCTCTGAGCTGTCCCCCTTCTATCTTCAAACTGTGCCCCCTTGTACTTGCACATCTCTTTTTCTGAAAGATGCTACCCTCTTGGACTTTGTTGATTCCCTTGAGGTACTTGAAAGTTTCTATCATGTCTCCCCTGTCCCTCCTTTTCTCGAGGGTATACATATTAAGCTCCTTAAGTCTCTCTTCATATGTCTTCTGGTGCATACCCTGCACCATTTTAGTTGCCCTCCTCTGGACTGCCTCCATCCTGTCTATGTCCTTGCAGAGATTGGGTCTCCAGAACTGCACGCAGTACATCAGATGGGGTCTCACCAGCTGTCTGTACAGAGGGATAACAACTTCTGTTTTCCACTAGTGATGCCTCTTTCTATACATCCCAGTATCCTCCCAGCCCTCCTTGCTGTACTCTCACATTGCTTGCCCACCTTTATAGGTGTGGAAAAATGGCAATTTTGAAAATCTGGAGTAAAAATATTACAAATTCATGAAGTTACGAGAGTGCGTGGAAACTGTGCAACGCGTGCTCATAAAGCAGCCATTTTTTGGATTTTCTCCACCAAATTTGCAACATAGGCTTTTGAGAGCCCCCATGAACAGTGGCACTGTCATTTCATTAATCAGTCCCAAAAGGTGATTCACGCGGTGACCGCAAAATCACCTTCGGGACTGAACTCTTGCTCATGACAGTTTTTGGGAGGGATTGTACTGACGGGGAACTGGACACCTCCGTCGGCAAATACCAGTGAGGCGGAGAGCCGAGGGGGATTGGGCACCCCTCAGTACACAGCAAATGGGGAGGACATTATGCTGATGGGAGTGGGCTCCCCGTCGGCAGATTGAACTGGGAAGGGGGGACTCAAACCCGTGAGACTACCCCCCGTCGGCAAAGAAGACTTTACAGGCGCATGATGCCGAGGAGGATTGGGCACCCCCTCGGCACACAGCGGAAATGAGAGGGAGACATTATGCTGACGGGGAGTGGGCTCCCCCGTCGGCATTGTGACAGGTGGCAGTCACTGCTGCCATGTTGCTTGCACGTCGGGAGGCGTGTTGTGGTCCCACTGCATGAGAGGTTCGCTCTCATTGCAGCGGACATTTTCTTAGATCTGGTGGCCACTTTACCTATGCATGACGTCAGTGTCTGCGACTGGCTTACTGGGGAATGAGGGACGCACCTACTGATGCATGCCCTGCATTCGCCCACAGTGACCACACCTCCAAATCTGCTACTACCGCAAGATGTTGGCTGCGCACGCACAAGCCAACATATAAATGAAGAAAAGTAATTTTTGGTGTATCCTGAATGCTATACTTTAATATTACCTTTTTAATGTTTTTAGTATGGAATGTATTTCATTTTGCTGTCTTAATATATGTATATTTTTGGGATTTCTTGAAATACTTTCATTTGTAATAACATTCAATATGTTGAACAATAAAACTGTACTGATGCCCTACAGGTCTGCATTCTTTACTGCCAACCAAACTTTTTTGATGTTACTGATTCTCTTAATCACTCTGTCACAGTTTACCACACTAATATGCATGTATTCTTATCTCATTTTCAATTGTTCCCTTTCATTGCTTTCCCATGAGATTAGATGACTGTATATTTCATTTGAGGCTGGTAATATTCTCCAGTGTAAAGCATTTTAGTGGACATTAGCATGAAAGATGCTACATAAAATAAATTTGTATCGATTTGTTATATTCTTATCGGCCTCAATAACGCTACAGTAAGGATGGCAGAGGGTTACCATGACTCATCTGAGTAAAACTCGTTGAGGGAAATACATACATACATCTGTACACGTCTTTACTTTACAAGAGTGCTGGGGTGTCAGTGGAAGAGTAAGTAGGATTATGACAACAAATGGCTCAAAACCCAAAACTGATCATACGGCAAGCCTACAAGGCAGATCCAAGAGAGTGGCCTGGACACTTGGGGACCCACACTATGGTCCCCACATGCCCAACGAAGGTACACCTGTGCCAGGTACCACTGTTTTTTGCCCCTCCCTCCAAGAGGTTTCTGACTGATTGAGCCCCACAACTGCAAGGCTACCAGATCCATCTCAGACCTCATCCCCAGCAGAACCCCCCCCCCCCCATGAAGCACAATCTCAGATTGCTCTGCCTCTCCCAATGTTACTGGGAGAGAGAATCTGCTGCGGGGTTCTGTGACACTCTGGCCCCAGCACCCTGCCACTGAACCAGGGTTCTCAGACCCACTCTGATTCCCGAGGATGCCCTGGAGACCTGTGATACAACCCATGCCACTCTGGCCCTGGTACCCTGTCACTGAGCCAGGGCTGGTGGGCTCCCTCCCAGCCCCCAGAGCCTGAACCTTTACAGCAGCACAAGTATGGAAGTTACCTACTCTCCTTGTACACTAGCCAACTCTCCCTTCAGGAAATTAATAGGTATTCCCCTGACTTCTGCAAAAACCTCCTATTTATACCACTGCCTCTAGACTCTGCCCCTCCTCATAGGACACACTGAGGATTATTTTTTATTTATTTATTTATTAATGTGTTTCACCAGGAAGGCACACTGAGCAACAAGTTGCTCGTCTACCAGTGCGATCTGGGGGAAGGGGTACATAGAGGATAAACAGTGTTTTACAGTAGACAGATATTTTCATAAATAGTAGATACAAACAGGGTACCATAAGACAATAGCTACATACAGTGACTTAGAACAGTGGGTAACTTAACCTATGGCAATATAGTGTAAGTTGGAGAAGTGTGAATGAATATATAGTGGGAGAGAAATAGCTAAGAGGAACAGGTAGATATAGACAGTGTAGAGAAGTTGGTCAAGGTAAGTGCTTTTGCCTTTGTCCGTACCTCAAGTGCAAGGGAGAGTGAGGCAGGTGGAGCCATATCAAATAGGATGAAAGGGGGTGGGGAGGGGAAGTGAAGCCTTTGGGCCCCTCCAGGAACCCTGCAAGAGGTCAGGGGCTGCTAGAGGTGGAGAGGATAGTTAAGGGGAGAGGAGGAGGAGGAAAGGGGGGGGAGAAAGGATGCAAGTGCAAAGGAAAGAGGGGGGGTCCCTCCAGAATTCTTATAGAGGCTTCCAAGGTAACAAGAGACCTTGAGAGTGTGGCTCAAGAGGTCCCTTGATACCATGCAACCGAGATTTAATCATAGGCTTGTATATGCTCATACACAATCTATTATAGTGTATGGGCAACCATAAGCTTGAACATGTGTAAAAACTTCTACTTTAAAAAAAAAAAAAAAGCTTACTTTGTGTTACGTTCAGTCATATTCCGTCCCTTGCTGCAGTAAGGAAAAAAAAATGGAAGTGTGGCAGGGGATACCACTCATGACATCTGAGTCGCAGCAGCATCGAGCTCCATAGTAAGCTCACTTCAAACTGAGAAGTCATGGCACAACCCTCTAGCACAACAAAGAACAACATCAGTTATGGCCGTCGATGCAGACTGAAAGGAAGGTAACCGCACAACCACATTCTATGTTATTGTGCTGCAGTAGCAATGTCACTTGTGCAGCACCACGGCATTTTGACATCACTACTGCAACACAATGCTGTTCCAGGCATGGATTTCAATGCACAACAGTGTTCCAACATACACTATAGAGCAACTGGTCACTGGCACCCAGTGCTTTGACAGGCATTCAAGTAACAACCCATCCCCTTCTTGGGAAAGGGTTGTTATATCCTAATAGTACTTACATACCTTAAGTGGCATTTATCAAGTGTTTTGTTTAAACACAGCTCTACCATCACCACTGTCACTTCTTGTTTTGCAGTTCTTTTAAAATTACACATTTCTAGCATGTTATTCTTTGATTGTTGAGCGGCTCACTATATTCTGTTTTTTTATGTAACCTATTTGTTTTCCAAGTCTACTTCATGCAGTGAACGAATTGGCTTTCTTGTGGACACTATGCCTTTGAAGAAATTCAGTGCTTTTCTTTTTATGAACATTATCACAGCAAAGAGAAGATGTCGCCAGACTATTTTTGCGACTATAGTTTGTTTTCTATATAGTGTCTTAAGTCAAGTGGTACTTGGGGCTTATCTCTATTACTTTATCAGTTGTGTTGTTTTGGATTCCTCTCCATGGGGTATCAATTCGGAAGGGATGTATGATGTATCCTGTTGTGACTGTAGTGTGTATTATCTTAAACATCCGCTATGAACTGTGTTTTTAAATCGATAAAAAGCTAGCGATTAGGGGGACTTCTGGTGATGTCACCAATGGCTTAGCAGCAGTGAACACAAGCTCCATGTGGCTACCAAATTATCAAAATCTCAAATTTTGGTTAAAGGCTCGATTCAGTGCCCAGCTTGACTTTGAGACTTGCCTACAACATGGAGTAAAGAGAAGGAAGTGAACTCACAGGTACAGCTACAAGGATCAGGACATCAGGGGTTTTCTACAAGTAGGCCCTCAACACCCTCGAGTAGCATGGTGGCATCACCACAGACAGCACATGGGTGACTCTTGACCCAACCAACGCAAACATCTTGTTGGGAATCTGGGATTTTTGGGCTGAAATTAAGCAGCAGTGGCACATATCTAAATCCGACTTAACGTCAGTCCAGACTGAGTGAAACGAGATGCAGGGAGCACTTAGCAAGCTCACAGAGTGCTCAGACCACGTGACTGAACTCATCCTCACCCTAGATGGCATGCAGCTCCAGCTCGAAGAGAAGAACAGTGATTTAGAGGGTCATCGGTGGCAGATAAACATGAGAGTCCTTGGCCTCTCGGAGGGGAAGGATGGCAGAACATTAATGAGAATGCTGATCGACTGCTCCACCAGGCACTGGAATTACTCCCCCCCCCCAACCTCCATCTTAACATCAAAAGAACACACTGGATGCTTTGTCCGCATCTGGGCCCAAACAAAAGGCAGCGATCCATCATCATGTGATTTCTGAGTTATCACATCAAGGAGATTGTACTGGCAGCGGCTTGGAGGAAGGGTATGATTATGTGGGAAACCAATTGACTGTTTTTGATCAGGATCTATGCGCCATCAGTTCAGCTGTAGTGCACTGCATATTCATGGTATCTTAAGGCACTGAAACAGGTGGGCCATAAAGTTTCAGACCCCTTTCCCAGCCAGGCTAAAGGCGCAGTTTGATGATGGTACTGCAATGAACCACTCTGCTGAAGAGGCCACAGCTGACTTTGCACGTTCAGGGGTATAGGTTTCCTTTCCTCCTTGGAGATTGTGGAAACAGATAGCATCGTCTAAAACCAGTTTCAGCTAAGGACACAAGGGCTGTGGCAGTCCATTTAGTGGCGGTGATTGATGCCACGCACCAGCGCTGACCCGAAGAACTGCAAGCTATCCAGAACATTCTTGCCCAGTTTCAGAAGCAAAAGCATTGATGCAACATTAATTCCTGCTCAATGCTTAACCCTGAATTACTTATAACACTTCAGTACAGTAAAAGTGGTCTACACCTTTACTGTTTTTTTTCCTTGGCTGGGGGCTCTCCGCTAAAGTTCAGGCTCTTGGGACACTAACACTGGGGTCCCAGGATCACCAGCAGCCATTACTTCCACATATGATATGGGGGCCAGTCCCATCTCTCATGCTTCAGCCAGAAATAGACTTGTTTCTTGCGAGAAGTAAAGAAACCAGCTCACTCGCCCATGCTGAAATTGAAGTGGCAGTACATCAGAAGTTATTTCATATGCAGTGCAATGTATTCCAAGTTGGATCACAGCAACAACAGGAAAAGCAGGTACGTGCAATACCCCCAATGTCTTGCAACCTATTACAGTGAGCCGTCAGCAGCTGGAGAGGTCAAGTCCTCTTCACAGCTGAAAGAGTACTGAGCTTCCATCCAAGCCCTATGACCGGCGGGATATTCTGGTGTAGAAGCTGCCAGGCTGGAGCCCCTCCATCTTGAGGGGCATGGCCTTTACGGACATGCCTGTGACAGGGTGACCCCTGTCACAGTGGACACCCCTCGGATAAATTGAAACCCTTTCCTAAGCAGTTTATATGTTTTGTATAATGTCCAACATGTTGGCTGACTGGTTATAAAATAAGTGCTGAAGTGCTTATAAAGCTTTCTGTGCATATTAACCTAAAACAAAACTAAGAGTACAGTTACAAAATGAGAGGGCAGTTTTAATATAAGAATAACAAAAGTGTGTCTGCTTTTTCTAGATGTTAGCAGCTCCTTCTAAGATATACTTTACAGCAGACAGCATGAGGTAATAGGACCCTGCAGGAGAGTTTAGGGGAGCACAGAATGTTCTGACCTCAGGTCTGAGCTTTTCTAATGCTGTAAACAAAAAAAAAAAAAAAAAAAAAAAAAAAAGAACTGCATGTTCTCTTCTGTTCTCCAGGTGGCTGCCAAATAACTGTTCTCTATGGAGCAACAGTGGCCCCTAGAGACTAGTTTTATGTTATGTCTGCTGTTAATCAAAGGGCAGGGAACTTCTACTGAGCTTATAAAAAGCCCTGCCTCAGTGCTGAGATAGGATAGATAGGGTCGTCAGTTGAATACTAAATGAGGACGGTGAAAGACCTCCTGGTAGTGTGTGCTTTCACACTGTTAAGCTGAAGAAAAAGCCTTGGAAACTGTTGAAGCTAAGCAGTTGTCCAACTTACCATTTTGCTTTCTGTATATTTTACTTGACGAAAATAAAATGATAAATGCAACCATGCATTTTTTTATGCACCTGATTTGTGATCTGCCTGAAATTGTGTTATCCTATACCCACACCCTGTGACAGTGCCTCCATGTATTTAATCTGCTGGCATGAGTGATAATTATACTTTGCATATTGGACTGCTAAAGTTGGTGGAGGTTGGCTGTGGGGAGGGAGTGGCATAGGGGCTTCCAGCACTACGTGTTCATGCAACAGGGTCAATGGTTGCTGGTGATCTGGAGCTCAGGGAGTCTGTAGGTTATACCTGGGCATAAGAGGGGGTGCTTCGGAGGTCTCACCTGACTCTGTGCATGGCAGCTGGATTGGGACTGACCCTTTGATAACTAGAAGTAAACCACAGGACCCCTTCTGAGGCTCCTCACAGCACTTGCGCTTCACAAGTGGAGTCAGGGGCTCAGACCTTTGAGCAATAGGGGATGCCTGCTCATCTGCCTCTTTTCCTCTAGGATTATACTGGTACTGCTTAAGATATTTTTCTCCTCCCTACCGATATGTACAGTCGTTAGTAGCATCTACATGGCAGACCAGAAATGCCTATCTGCACTGTCGATGATGATCAAAACTCTAGTTTAGCTGACTGTCCATCTCAGCTTGGGGGCCCAGGCACTGCCTGACTATTCCCCATGCAGTGACCTTTCATCTTGAGATGCTGCACAGGAGTGAATCTGGACTTTTTGCTCCCTACCTTGGAAGTTACACTGACTTTGTTTATCAAGCTTTGGGACCTGCCCTGTTGGTGGTCCACTGTTCCCTCCTCTACCCTTTTTATACTACTCTAGAGTTTTATTGCTCTGCCCAGTTAGTGGATTCCGGATAGATTACTGATCTCCTTGCTGTTTTTACTGTTCCACATCTTTTTATGGATTTTACTACAGGCTGACATATGGATGGGGACCACTGAGAGACTGCGGGTGGGAACTTGGGGGTGGAGGGGACCATGGGGACTCTGCTTAAGAGGAATTTAGATAACCTGGGGGGGAAACAATGCAACGTCTTTCTCCACTTTTTAACAGACATGGCTGGAACCACAAAATTATTATCTTTCAGTGCTGATGGTATATATATGCCTATTACGTGGTATAGAATATTGCAAAGGATAAAGAGAGAGAGAGAGAGACCTGAAATAATTTTTCTGGAAACACACCTTTCCCTGGTGGAATACTTAAAATTTGAGAAATTCAGCTTTCAGTTGGTTCACTTTGCATCACACAAATCTGGCCAATGGAGAGGCATCCTAACATTGCTGTCCAGACATACCCTGTTACATCCTGATTCCCAAATTCTGGACTCTGTGGGTCACTACATAACACCGGTGGGCACCCTGTAGGGCCAACAGGTCACACTGGCCAATGTATATTTTCCTCCTGGAACAGATAAATGTATATTTCGGGTCTTCTTTAATAAATTACAGCTTTGAAAGGCCAACTGCCCATGGGGGGGGGGAACCATAAATTTAACCCTTCAGCCTGACCTTGACTCCACTAACCCAAGACAATACCACCAATCCCCAGCCCAGAACTATGCGAAAAGTACCCTAACTTCCTGGATACTTGGAGGCACCTCTATCCCTTTGAAACAGGAATACACTCACTATTCGGCAAGGCAAGCTAGGTATGCTTGGTTGGACTACATATTTATTACTATGGTGCATTTAGACTCCCTTCATACTGTAGCCCACGGAGTCGTGCAGCTTTATGACCATACCCCAGCTGAGGCTGTACTCCAGCTGGGAAAGCCAGGAAAAACACTCACTGGAGACTACATCTGATCCTCCTGCAGGATGAGGCCCTTTTAGAACACCTGGGGGAGTGTATCTCCCAAGTTCTACAGGTGAACACCACACAGAAAGTGTCCCCCAGCATACTTTGGGGCACACTAAAGTGGTGCTTTACAGGGAGCTCATTGACTATGCCTCCAGACAAAAGGAGGAGAGAAAGCAGAAGCTCAGAGAGCTACATACCAGGGTACACAATCTACAGGAGGGACAGGTAGAAGGGGAGGAGTAGCTCTCTATGTAAGGGAAGGGATCAAAGCAACGGAACTAAAGGGTAAACAGGGAGGAGAGGAAGCACTGTGGGTCCCCTGGAGACCAGAAACGGCATCACAATCTGCATGGGGGTTGTATATAGACCCCCATCTCAGGGGGAGGAAATGGACAAGGAAATGACAGAAGGCATCCTTAGGATGGCAGAGAAAGGGGAGATATTGATAGGAAACCTGAATATGTCAGATCTTAACTGAAGCACCTTTGCTGCAGCCACATCCAAGAGCAGGGTCATTCTTGATGCCCTACAGGGGGCATGCATCAGTCAGCTAGTGTTGGAACCCACTTGGAAGGGAGCAATCTTAGACCTGGTACTCTCATACGGGGATGGAGAGAGGATCTCAGATAAAGAAGTGGGTAGCCATCTGGGAATAAGTGACCACCAAGCAGTGTGGTTTACCATAAACACAGCTGCAGAGTCAAACCATACAAAAGTGAGGGTACTGGACTTTAGGAGGGCTGAGTTTGTCAAAATGGGAGAGTGCCTCAGAAATGCACTAGCAAACAGGCAAGAAGGAGGGGTGGAGCAACAATGGGGAAACATCAAAACTGCCATCACATAGGCAACAAGCCTTTGTGTGAAGCAAATAAATCAAAACGAAAGAAAAAAACTCTATGGTTCTCAAAAGAGGTGTCGGAGAAGGTTAGGGAGAAAAAGATAGCATTCAGGAAGTATAAGGAAACACAAAAGGAGCAGGACAGAGAACTGTACCAGTTAAAGAAGAAGGAAGCGGAGAAGGCAGTCAGAATAGCAAAGGCCCAAACTGAGGAAAAGATAGCCAACTCAAGAAGGGGGATAAAACCTTTTATAGGTACATTAGGGAGCAAAGAAAGACCACGGGAGGGATAGTGCGGCTTAATAAAGGGAAGGGTGGGTGGGCAGAGAGGACAGTGAAAAGCAGGGATACTGAACAAATACTTCTGCGCAGTATTCACAAAAGAAGAGGAGAGGGAGGTACCTAATCCAATCAATAGAAGCACTCTGGATAAGGGGGTTGATACCAGTCCTTTCACAGAAGAAAGGGTTCTGAAAGAACTCTTAAAACTGAACATGGACAAAGCAATGGGGCCTGACAGGATTCACCCCAGAATTCTAAAAGAACTAAGGGGACAGCTAGGACACCACTGACTACCTTTTATAACAAATCATGGGAGGATGTTGTAGTACCTAAGGACTGGAGGAGGGTGGATGTGATCCCCCTTCACAAAAGTGGGAGCAAAGCAGAGGCAGGAAACTACAGACCTGTTAGCTTGACCTCAGTGGTAGGGAAAATAATGGAATCACTTCTGAAAGAAAGAACTGTTGAGTACCTAGAGGCCAGCGGGGCACAGGACCCAAGGCAGCATAGATTCACAGCGGGAAGGTCATGTCAGATGAATCTAATAGATTTCTTTGACTGGGTGACCAAAGTAGTAGACCAGGGAGGGGCTGTAGACATGGCCTATCTAGACTTTAGCAAGGCATTTGACACAGTCCCACACAAAAGATTAATAAACAAATTAGCCAGCCTTGGGAGTGGGTCCCAGGTTGGTAGCCTGGGTAAAACATTGGCTGGACAACAGGACACAAAGGGTGATAGTAAATGGAGTCCACTCCAAAGAAAGGGGGGTTACTAGTGGGGTACCACAGGGTTCAGTATTAGGTCCGGTCCTTTTTAATGTCTTCATAAGTGACACTGCAGAGGGACTGGAAGGAAAAGTATGCCTCTTTGCAGATGACACAAAGATCTGCAACAGGGTTGATACACGGGGGGGGGGTGGAAAGGATGAGAAGGGACTTGGCAAGGTTGGAGGAATGGTCAAGAGTATGGCAGCTTAGATTTAATGTACAGAAGTGCAAAGTAATGCACCTGGGAAATAAAAACCCTGGGGAAGAGTACACAATTGGGAGGGGGGGAAGGAGGTAGTAACAACAACAAAAATGGAAAGGGACCTGGGGGTGGTCATATCAGATGACCTAAAGGTAAGCAAGCAATGTGAGAAGGCAGTAGGGATGGCTGGGGGGATACTGGGATGTACAGGGAGAGACATCACCAGTAGAAAACAGGAAGTTATCCCTCTGTACCGACAGTTGGTGAGATCCCATCTGGAGTACTGTGTGCAGTTCTGGAGACCCCCATCTCTGCAAGTACATACACAGGATGGAGGCAGTCCAGAGGAGGGCAACTAAAATAATGCAGGGTCTGCAACAGGAGCCATACAAAGAGAGACTAAAGGAGCTTAATATGTATACCCTTGAGGAAAAGGGGGGAACATGATAGAAACTTTTAAGTACCTCAAGGGAATCAGCAAAGTCCAAGAGGGTAGCATCTTTCAGAAAAAGAGATGTGCAAGAACAAGGGGACACAATTTGAAGACAGAGGGGGGACGGCTCAGGGGTACTGTGAGGAAGTATTTTTTTTTCACAGACAGGGTGGTGGATGCATGGAACAGCCTTCCTGAGGAGGTCGTGGCATCAAAAAGAGTGGGGGAATTCAAGAATGCATGGGACAGACATAAGGCAATTCTTGTGGGGGGTAGGAAGAAGTATGCTATTGGTTAACTAGGATTTGCAGCTTATCCAATAGGTAGGGGAATGGGCAGACTAGGTGGGCCAAGCAGTCCTTATCTGTCGGCAACATCTATGTTTCTGTTGCAAGACACACTCTGCACACTGCGGTGGCTTCATATGTAGGGGATACATCAGTTTATTTTCAAGTCCTGCAACTGAAGAGCCAAACTCAGGAACAGTTGGACCGACAGATAGAACAGGCCTTATTCTACATCCATCACCACTGTTATAAAGGAGGGGCCCAGGGAGCCCGGAACCTGGTTCGTTGGTTGTATGCATCCAGATGACAGGCCTAAATTACACAGATGCAGGACCGTTGAACTGGCAACTTAGTGAACCATAAAAGTGATATCCAACAAATTCTGACACAGTATTATACCCACCTTTATAAGCAAGATTTGGTGGTGTGTGGAGGGTACTGTTCCAAACGTACTGGAACTCTGCTGCTTCCATCCTTGGCAGAGGATCAGATGGCAGATTTGCTCTGACCCATCTCTCAGGAGGAAGTTCTCCTGGCCCTTACCTCCTCCAAAAAAGGGAAATGCCCAGGGCTGGATGGCTTCCCGGCAGCATTTTATAAAAAATTCACTTACGCTTTGCTTCCCCCTTTGGTACAGGTTTACAGATCAATGGCAAAGCCCCTTCTGGCATTTTGCAATATTGTCAGCAATCTTAAAACCATAAAAAGACCCCCTTCACCTACAATTCTATAAAGCAATTTCTAGTCTCAACTGTGACTACAAGGTTTTTATGTTGATCTGGGTAACATGGCTAGCGGGTCTTCTGTCGATGCTGGACAAGGACCAGATGGGCTTTGTTCAGAAGCACCAAACACACGATAATGTGCATCAAATGCCGCTGCTCCTTGATCAAGTTTCAGTGCTCCATCCCCCTAGTTGTGGCTAGCCTTGATTCAGAGAAGACCTTTGACAGGGTACCTTGGCCATTCCTTTCACAAACAATGTGGCATTTCAGGTTTTCAGCATCCCTCATCTCCTTGCTTCTGAATCTACATGCTCCCCACAAGCTTATATTCGAGACAGTGGCTCACTGACTCCCCCAGTCTAGCTGGAAAGGGGTACCCACCGGGGCTGTACCCTATCCCCACAATTTTTTGCCTTATATATAAAACTGCTTGTGACCAGCAATCTTGTAGACAGGGATATCCAGGGCATCCCACTGGGAGGCAGAACTACAAGATAGCCCTGTCTGCAGATGATATTCTGCTTACACTGACATCCCCAGATGTCTTTCTCCCAAGAGTTTGAAACTTGTTACTATACCATGAAGCCTTGGCTGGTATTAAGTTAAATCATAGTAAAACTAAAGCCCTAACCTATCGCTACACTCCTTCCAGTGCAACCAAAACCTGACTGCCTTTCAGGTAGACCAGAGGGGCTATCCAGCTCTGTCTTGCTAACATTATTTTTGCTTCTAGTGGTCCTAACCATGCCAGGACCTTCCTCATCCACCTTTGGTAACTCTACCAATCAAAGCAGCTTTTCTCCCCATTCTCCCTGCTTAATCTTGCCTATAGCACCACAGCAAGCCACTTCCCTTGGCAAATCTGGGAGTCTACGGAGAGGAGAATTGCCCGAAGTCAAGTTGAAAGAGGCTCTAAGCAATGTGTGCATGGGGCATCGTCCTCTCTGTAGTGCCCCAAAGTTAGGAGGCACAACAAAGAAACGAGGACGCTCTCCCTGATATGGGGATTTTTCCTTTTTTCTTTCCTCATGCCCCTCCATCTTCCTCCATGTCTTCCCTGAAGTCCCACTGCTCCCCCCATCCTTTGTCTATTTTAGTGCCATTTGGAACTGAGAAGGGGGGCCGTGGGCATGAGACCCTACCTGCAGAGCTTATAGTGCCCAATCTCCTGGCCAGAAGCCAGGACCTCCCCTGCCCTACAAAAGGACTGGGAAGTGGCTAAAGAGGAGCAGTCAGTGGCTGAGCAAGGAGGGTGGAGGACAAGGAAAGCATGGCATGGCATCTGACTGCTTGCCTTAGCCCCTCAGTGATGTTTTTCTTTGTCCCTAAGCAGCTCTCCTAGTGACCACATGGCCCCTTAAATCCTGCACTTGTTATTTCCCTTCGTCATCTATCCCTCCCTGCCTCCCTCCCTTCCTTCCTTCCTTCCTCCCTCCCTCCGTCCGTCAAACCCTCCTCTTACCCACCCCCTCTTTTCTCCTACTATCCTCTCCCATTTGCCTTCAGCCCCAACCCCCAAAAATAGCTTCAACAAGGCCTTCCTGGGCTGATGCTTCTCACTTGAGTGGGTGTTGCTGCCCTGGGCTGCTGCTGTAACTCTTTAACATAGCCCTCCATCCTGACAACTCAGTCTGCTGCAATACCTCCTTCTGCCTTGCCGGCACCCCCCAGTCTGAATTGTCCTCTCTTCCTTAAACTGCATTAACCCTCTCATAAGCTTGTTGTACTTTATAGTAACCTGCTGACTTTGTCTATTTATGTTTATATTAATACTTAGACTCATATTTGTTATTAGCCTGCACTTACAGCTCTATTGTATACACAATATATATATATATATATATATATATATTTTTATCACTGTTAATGCAATTCTGACATGGAACCTATGTAATGAGCTTGTTCTCAAAGGTGTCAATCCGAGATTACAATCAATCAAGCAATAAATAAATAAATAAATAAATAAATGGCCAAAAGTAAAGCTACCAACAGTCCCTATTTTCCCAGGACAGTCTCTAATTTAGGCAGCATGTCCCAGTGTCCCCACAAGTTTTGCAAAATGTCACTTTTGTCCCTTTTTTTGCTTACTTGTCCCAGTTTTGTCTCTTTTTTTTTTGCTGACTGCTAATCCATGAGTAACAGTTATTTCAGCACCACTGTGGCGCTACTCAGGCTAGACAGCAGTTTGCAACTTCAACCCTTGCACCTGTGTTGCACTGCAAGCATGTCAGTGGGAGCACAGTAAAGCATATTCCTTCCTGTTAGATTAGACTGGGTAGTAGTGCAAACAAGCACATGTGGATGTCTGCCTGCCAGCAGCTGAGAGGGACTCCAGACAGAGAAGAGACCGGCAGCAGGGAACTAAGGTACCCAAACCTGATCAGCTGTAGGGAAGTGTGTGAAAACAATCTAGTGTGGTAGTGGGAGTCACTGAAGTGACTTTTGCTCAGCAAATGAGGTGAGTGTGAACAGGTTGGATGGGACTGTCAGGAGGAGCAATACATGCAGCTTGAATGTCTGATTACAATTTAAAGCAGGTTTGCTTCTAATGAACTTTCTGTACATCATGATTTGGAACTTGTTGCAGCAGAATGATGTACTGTTTTAATCTGAATGTTTACTACTAGTGATACTGTGGGGTGGCATGGCTAGAGCAAGCAGCAAAATGTAACTGATTATGCGTAGCATTGTCTGCGGCAGTGCCAAGTGGGAGTATACTGATTGGGGGGCATGATCGACTGATGGACCATCCCAGTTTTAGGCCTTGGAAAGTTGGTAGTTTAGCTAAAAGACACATCTTTTGTGTGGTCATGGCTCCGGGTCACTCCTCCAGTCGGAGTCCGGGGTGGTGGCAGCAGCAACAGCGTCAGTCAGGTGGTGTGGAGGCTCCCCGACGTGACCTATCCTCCCTGGGCAGAGCCCCGATCAGCAAGGGGGGAAGTAAATGCCGGCAGACCAAGTCGTGCAGCAGAGAAATAGGTCCGGGTGGAAAACATGCCCTGGACCTCTGAGTTCCGCCCCTGCAGCCAGCAGTCCAAAGATGAGCCAGGTGGGAGTGCGGCACCCCGGCCAAATGACCTGACCTCCACAACAGCACTGAAGTCCCAGGCCATGGTGGTGAGTGGGCTGAGTGCCCAATTCTATCCATACTCGCGCCATAGTTGCCGGGAGTAGAGAGGGAAGGAGGAAAGTGGGATTTAAAGGGACAGTGCAAAGTATCCACAAGGGAGGCACAGTGGGCTCCCAGGAAGGATGGACAGCCCTAAAAGAGGGGGAACCTGTGGCAGTGGGCCGAATGCCCAGAGAGGAAAAGGGGGAAGGCCCCAGGAGTGGCCAAAGGCCACAAAATTATTGTATTTTTTTTTTATTTTAGATGAAAGTGACCCCAAAGGAAGCAGGCTAAGCCAACAGTAGCTTGCCTCCAGGTAAGTAAAAAAAGAGAGGGTGCTGTGATTTTGAAGCCCCAGGGGGAGAAAGGGCAACAAAGTGTGGGCCTGAAGGATTTAAAGGGACAGTGCCCAATATCCAGAAGGGAGGCATAGTGGGCTCCCAGGGAGGGCAGACAGCCCTAAAAGAGGGGGAACCTGTGGCAGTGGGCCAAATGCCCAGAGAGGATGTGGGAAAGGCTCCAGGAGAGGCCTGAGGCCACTAAATTATTTTATTTTCTTATATTAGTTGTAAGTGACCCCAAAGGGGGCAGGCTGAGCTAGTAGTTGCTTGCCTCCAGGTAGATAAAAAAAGAGAGGGTTGCATGATTTAGAAGCCCCGGGGGCAGAAAGAGCAGTAAAGGTGGACCTGAAGAACCCTTTGTATGCGCTGGCACCATTCTATGCCAGGGGCTGGGTCAAAAACAAAGGCCCATAGCATCCCCTGGAATGGCAAGACTGGACAAGGTCCTCATCAATATTCATGAAAAGGCTGGACCAGGCCTGAGTGTCCCATAGACCCTGGCACAGGGGTGGACATTAATGTTAATAAAGTGGGTTAGCTCAGCAGAAATAGCTGAGCAAGGAAAGACCCTTAGAGGTACAGCACCCTCCTGGAGAGGGACGGTTCCATGGCTCTTGTTTGCCCATGAAGTCACATAAATGTGTCCGGAGCCTTGCCTGTAATGAACCCATGCTGTAGCCTGCCTACCGCCCCCTAGAGATTGCACCCTTGTCAAAATCTAAACTATTTGCATGCTACAAAAACTGTGTTATCAGATTGCATCTTTGTGTACCTGACGTCCAGCACTGTCATGGTTGCCCGGACCAGCTTCTTCAGAGCCTGACGCTGACCCAGGGACGTCCCCGGCCCATCCTCCATCTGCAGCAGAACTGTCTCAAGTGACATCAACCTGCCTCGAAGTTCCACCACAGTGTTCCAGCATCAGTCCTGAGACAGTAGGTGTAGAGAGCCATTAGTCTGGTATCCCGTAGTGAGTCAGCTTAGGAGCTGCCCTGGCACATGCATGAGGGACCAAGGTTAATGTCGTGCATGCCCCTTTCCTTATTTTGCTGACTCTCCGTAAGTATGCGCATACCCATGCTGCTCCATAAAAGTTGCCCAAGGATCATACCACCAGCAGTCTTCTTCTTGGGAGGTGGCCTGGGTGCTGAGGACCTGCCAGTGGTCATTGCTGAAAATTGTCCAGGGAACCATCTGCCGACCAGAAATCTATACCTTCTTGCCTGGAGCCACAAAGAATCACCAGGTTCTTTATTTTCCAGCTAGCCATGTTCCTCTTTGTGTTCTGTTTGTCTGTGGGATGCCCCACACGGCCTGTTTATGAAAAGTGCTTTGTGGGGTCAGTGCCCACCTGCTGATCAGCTGACTCATTGCAAAGCCCAAGCTTGGTTCACCTGCTGTCTGTCATCTCAGCCAAGTGCACACAGGACTTGGACTAAAAGGGGTTAACCCCCTGTTCTGGGTTTAACCAACTGTTGGTCCCAATCGTATTGTTTTATTGCTTATTATCGTGTAGCATTGTAGAAAACAATGATCTTGTTTTTATTGTCCCTTGGAAATAAACCTTTTGCATCTTGGTCCCTGAGTAAGCTTCCTGTCTCTCCTTCCAGATTTGTCTGGCCTATCCTGGAATTGTTAGGGAGTCACCCATTCCACCAGAACCCTACCTAACGGCCCCCTACTACATTTCTGAAAGATGCTCTAAGCCATGTGTGCGTGGGCATCATCCTTTCAACTTGGGGACCCCCTTTTTTCCTCCCTGGTTTTCACCCAGTCCCCACCCACAACAACACTTGGAAAGCAGCATCAGCATGCTTGACACACTGCATGTACATCCTTTCCTGCCCTGACAGTTCACAAGCTGCAGTGCCACCTGTGGTCAGCCATGTGACAGTATCCTAGCTGGGATTATGTTCCACCCAACACAGTGGAGGAGGAGGAGGGGGAGAGCATTCTGTGGGACAACAACTCATCCCCCTGCCAGGCCATTCCAGAGTCCCAGGCTTGGGGCACAAACACAGAAAGCATAGGAAGTGCTGTCCGCCACAGCTCCACCACTGGGAGAGCCTCATTTGTGTTTGTTTTAATATATACTAAAAAAAGAAAATTAATTTTGGCACAGATATTCCTGCAGCTTTCAAAAACTGATGGAGCTAAAAGATAACATAACATCATTTTTCTATTCATACATATTTTTTTGTGTTTGAAGCCCTTCTGGAAGGGAGGGCTCACATGCTTTTGGGATGACTACTGAGCTGTGACCCCAGGGACCAGACAAAGAACATACTATAGTTTTACTGATACAGAGCCCATTCCATGATGTCAACCAGTCAATGGCTGCAGGCGTATCATCCATATATTGTGTCAGTTTTGTTTCTTTAGGAATGACTTCCACTCCTTGACTCACCCTCATTGACAACATCCACTGACAAATCCTAGTGTACCCCTCCAGTGCTCAGTTTGGTTCTACTCTTCCTGGAGGCCCCCTCCGCCCCAAGGCAGGTGAAAGAGGAGAGGGAGAAAAAAAGCAAAGTACCAGCACGCGAGAGACCACTCGGTGAAAAAGAAGAAGCATATAACTTGTTTTATTTTAAACAAAAATTAACATGCGGTGAGGCTGAGAGGACACCATACAAAGACCTTGTGTTTCGTCTGTTAGGTCTTTCTTCATCGGGGGTGTGGCCCTCTGATACACCCTTGGAGTTTATAAAGTGCACATAATTAACCTGGCAATCAGAATTCAAAATGTGCTAATGCAAACCGTAACTCACTAATATCTTGGCTAAATTTATTTGGTAACCAGATAGGTACACTGGTCCCAGGGACCATTTAAAGGTACGATCCGTGCCATAAAGATGGCATAATATGGTACAACAATACGAGCAAAGTAACTGGAGCCACACTTTTAAATTAATTGCTATTACTAAAACAATAAGGTGATCTGTGCCCATATAAACAGCTGTTTAACAGTAAGCAAAAAAGAAAAGGGTAGATCTGCAAGCTTACTAATGTACAAAAGTCACAACTTTATATTAAACGGGCACATTCCATGTAAATGCAATAAATATGTTCTCCAAGTATATATAAATATATTTAATTTACCATCTAAACATGACCTTTTCTAATCATAACTGGAATAATTAATAACCTAATTGGATTAATGCCATCCCAAATACAACCGCAGCACAGCATAACAAATTTCTCAGGCTCTCACTTGGCAACCTGGGTCAGGGAAACTTTTGCTACTAGCTGATTCAAAAATTAAATAAATTACTAAAATGCTGTGTCCTGATTGTTATGGGGTAACGAATGACAACAGAACATGACATTTTAAAAAAGAAAAAAGAAGAAAGATCTGTTTCCTTTTACATCCAGTAACAATTACAAGAACCACAACTGGATACCACCAAGCAGGAAAGAAGGGAAACCATGTTCCAAAATACTCACTGTGGATCTCAAAGTGTAAAGAAATCAAATTGGTGGGAAGGAAATTAGAGACAACAGGGCAAGTGAAAGGGCAGGAGTAAAGAAAGGAGGTGGGGGTTCTTTTAGGGAGAGGAACGGTAGACTGAACCAAACCAGAAAACCAAGACTACTCTTCAGCTGGTAAACAATATTTAGACAGTATCAGTGTTTCTCCCAGGAAACCTTTTATTTATTTATTTATTTTTTACTTTCTCTCTTCCCAAGTCACAGGCGAGACCTCCTTCCACTGTTCAGCGATGTGCCCTGTTCCTGTCTGAGACTCTGCCAATCCCCTCCTGGGACCAGAAGTTCATCCACAACTCACCCCAGTGCTGTCCCCCTGGCTTGCCCCCCAGGGCCAGGTACATCTTCAGCTCCACGTCATTTCTTCCCTGCATCAATCTGGCCACCTACAGTGGAGGTGAAGACCGGTGGTATCCCCGGAACTTGGTGGCTAGAGTCCAGGGTGGGATGTGGTGGGCCAGAAGAGGCTTCACCCTCCAAATCATGCATCATTTTCTGTTTTTTTCTTCCTGACCCTCACTGGAAGTGTGCATCAGGACTGGCTGCCTGTGAGGCCAGACACAACCAACCTGTGGGTGCACTCCAGTGGTCCCCCTGCCCATTGTATAACCCCTGCACCTCCACCTGTGGATGAGGGTAGCTTAGGAGTGCGTCCAAAGGTGGTAAACGGAGTATGAAATTGGTTAGGTATTAGACAACAGAGGGTGGTGGTATAAGGAGTGCACTTAGAGGAAGGGAAGGTGACCAGCAGGATACCTCAGGAAACAGTGCTGGGACCAGTCCTCTTTAATGTCTTTGTAAGTGACATTGCAGAGGGGCTAGAAGGGATGGTCTGCCTTTCTGCAGATGACACCAAACTCTGCAATAGGGTGGACACTCCCAAGGCAGGGTGAAAAGTATGGTGCAGTGACCTTACAAAGTTCGAGGAGTGGTCAAGGGTATGGAAGGTGGGTTTCAATACAAAAAAAAGTGAAAAATAATGCACCTGGGCCAAAGAAACCCAGGAGTGGAATACTAAAAGGGGCGGTACTGATGACCACCAAGCAGGAAAGAGAACTGGGGGTGATAATATCAGATGACTTAAACAAGGCCAAGCAGTGTGACAAGGCAGTTGCATACAAATATACAAAAATGCCAGCAGAAGCAGGCCTATACGGTCTATCGAGTCTGCTCGAATGTGCAGCTAGCCCCTCAACTTGCAGCTGCCCGGCCCTCCCCCCTCTTCATCTTAACACCCCTTACCCTATCCCAACCCTCTTAAAAGCTACCCGCCATTCTACAGAAAACCACCTCCTCAGGCAGAGTATTCGCCTGTCCACCACCCTTTCCGTGGAAAAATGTCTCCTGATTTCCTCCTGAATCTCCCCCCAACCTCAGCTGGTGTCCTCTCATATCGCCTCCTCTTCTAAGCTGGAGGATCCCTTCTGTATTAACCTTATTTATCCCCTTCAGGTATTTAAAGGTTTCAAATCACATCCCCTCCATCCCTCCTCTCTTCCAGGTAGTACATGTCCAGTTCGCCCAATCTATCCTGGTAGGACTTTCCCTCTAATCCCTGGATCATCCTTGTCACCCTACATTGCAGCCCCCTCCAGAAATTTGATATCCTTCTTCAGGAACGGGCACTAGTACTGCATGCAGTACTCCAGATGAGGCATGACCAGGGACCTGTATAGGGGAAGGATCACCACCCTATTCCTAGAGGAGATTCCCCTCGCTATACACCCCAGCATCCTACTGGCCTTTGCTGTCGCCTTGCTGCACTGAGCAGAGTTGTTCATGCTGCCAATTATAACCACCCACAGATCCTTTTCCTCCTCTATACTTTCCAGCTGCACCCCTCCCAGCTGATAGCTTCTCCCCTGGTTTCTCACTCCGAAGTGCAGTACCTTGCACTTCTTGGTGTTGAACCCCAACTGCCATGTTTCTGACCCCTCCTGTAGTTTGGTCAGGTCCTCCTGAAGCCCCTTCCACCCTTTGATGTCAGCTACTACTGCTCCCATCTTTGTATCGTCAGCAAACAGTTTGATCCTACTCCGGACCCCATGTGAGATATCAGCTATGAATATCCTGAACAGAGCTGGTCCCAGTACCAATCCCTGCTCAGCACTTCCCTCAGTGATGAGATCTCCCCCACCACCACCACCCTCTGCTGCCTTCCATTCAGCCAGTTGATGAGCCATCTGACCATCTTTGTTCCCACTGCTATGCATTCCAGCTTCCCCCCACAGCCTCCCATGCAGCATGGAATCAAAGGTGTTGCTGAAGTCCAAATACAGTACATCTACCGCATGGCCCTTGTCCAGTTCCCTAATCACCTAGCCATAATACTGGATTAGATTTGTTTGGCAGGATCTGCCTGAAACAAACCCATGTTGATGACCATCCTGGAGACCACTGTCCTCCAAGAAGGTCACCAGCCTCTTATTTAGGACCATCTCCAAGAATTTCCCCACAATCGATGGGAGGCTCACTGGCCTGTAGTTGTCTGGTTCATCCCTGGGGCCACTCTTGTGAATGGACACTACATGGGTCATCCTCCATTCCTGTGGTATGCATCCTGTGTCCAGGCAGGTGTTGAACAGGTCAGTCAGTGGTCCTGCCAGGATCTCCACTAGCTCCTTGAGTACCCTAGGGTGGATGCCATCTGGTCCTGGTGCCTTGTCCACCCTTAGTGCCCTCAAGCCCTCCCTAACCCTGTCCTCTGTAATCCCTATGTCAGTCACCCTCTTCCCCCACTACCTACCCTTGGGGTATCTGCCCCCCTTTCTCCTCCATGAACACAGAGCAGAAGTATTCATTTAATGCCGCTGCCTGTCCCCCCCTCTTCTCCACCCGCTCTCCGTCCTTCCTAATCCTCACAATCTGGTCCTTGTTCTTACTTCTTTCTCTAACGTATCTGAAGAAGTTCTTCTCTCCTTCCTTAATACCCTGTCCCAGTCTCAGTTCTCAGTTCTCTTGCGGCCTTGGCGACTCTGACCAGCCTGGTAACCTTCCTGGGATTCTTCGTATTCTTATCCTTGTCAACCCCCCCCCCAATTTCTTCATCTTCCAAAATTCCCTTCTCTTGGCCCTTACCCCTCTATAACCTCCTTAGTCAACCAACTGGGCTCCTTTGCCCTTCCCTTCTTAATAATAATAATAATAAACTTTATTTTTAAATGCCTTTCAGGCACCAAGGCGCTGAACAATAAATAAACAGCTAAAAGCAATAAAATACATAATATAACCACAGAACAAAATGAATTACAAGGCTAAAATAATCAGTCTGGGTAAGCAATCAGCCCTAGATGTGTCTTCAAGGCCTTCTTAAAGCCCTCCACGGTCATGCACTCACGAATTCCCAGGTCGCACCATGAGATGAGCAACTTGTTGTTCAGTGTGCCCTCCTGGTGAAACATTTCAATAAATAATAAATCTGATGGGGTAGAGAATTCCGCAGGGCTGGGGCCGCATACATAAATGCACGGGCCCCAGATGACTTCAAGCTCACCGTGGGAATCTCTAGCAACCCCCTCGTCAGCTGAGCGGAGAGGTCACCTGGGGCAGTAGGGGCACAGGAGCTCTTGCAGATATTCCGAGCCCAGTCTGTGCATGGACTTATAGGTCAGAAGCCTGACCTTGAAGGTGATCTGCCACTGAATAGGCAGCCAGTACAGTTCCGCAGCACCGGTGTGATGTGACTCAAACGAGGAGTCCCTGTCAAGAGCTGGGCCACAGCATTCTGCACTAGCTGCAAGCAGTGGATATCAACCCCCAGAAGCCCTACATAAAGGGAGTTGCAGTAGTCGAGGCACAAGGTCACAAAAGCGTGGATCATTGTTGGAAGGTTGCCAGATGGAATAAGGTGCTTGACCATGGCGATGTTCCTCAGATGGTAGAAAGAGGACTTGACGACTGCTGACACCTGCGAACACAGTGTCAGCCCATCATCAAGAATCACCCCCAGGTCTCGCACCCATTCAGAGGAAGGAAGCTTGATACCCCCTCGACAAAGTCCGGTGGGTTGGCCAGCCCCCAACCCCTCTGTCTGGTGACCAAGATCCACCACCATCACCTCAGTCTTTCCAGAGTTCAACTTCAACCAGATAGAGATCATCCAGTCCTGGATTTCAGTGAGGCAGTTGTTAAATACCAAGTGTGCACTATCCTGGTCAGGTGCAAAAGACAGGTACAGCTGGATATCATCAGCATAGCAGTGAAACCTCAGCCCATACTGTCTTACAATGTCTCCAAGGGGCAGCATATACACCTCGAACAACATGGGGGACAACACTGAGCCCTGAGGGACCCCACATGTCAGAGAGAATGGGTCAGAGGAAAAAATCCCCAGCACCACCCTCTTGAGTTCTGCCAGTGAGGAAGGACTTAAACCATCTGAGAACTGTGTCAGACAGGCCACAGATAAACCTCAGGCGCTCGAGAAGCATCCCATGGTCAACTGTGTCAAAGGCTGAGGAGATATCAAGAAGCATCAAGATAGAACAGCGCTTCTGATCTCTCGCCATCAAGAGATCATTAAGCGCCTGAACCAGAGTGGTTTTGGTACTATGCCTCTTAAGAAAACCGGAGATGTCATGGATGGTCAGGTGGTTCTCCAGTTGTAGTGCCACAACTTTCTCAATTACTTTACCAACAAACGGAAGGTTTGAGATCGGTCTGTAGTTTGCAAAGCAGCTTGGGTCCAGAGCAGCTTTCTTCAGGAGAGGTGTCACCATCGCTGCATTCAGGGAGCTGGGAAACTGACCGAACTCTAAGGAGCACCAAACTATCTTTGCCAGGACCAGGCCTATGATATTACAACAACCCATTATCAGGGAAGTTGGGCACAGATTCAAACTACAGCACGCTGGGCACATACCCTGGGTGATCCACACAACATCCATGATTTCCGGACGGTCAAACGAAATCCATGTAAACTGAGGGAAAGTGACCATACACTGACCACTATCAGCTCTCATAGAGTGTGCCGGTTGGATCTCCACCCTGATGCTGGCCACTTTATCTGCAAAGAACTGAGTGAGCTGATCACACTCAATCTGTGAAAAGGCTCTTCAAACCTGAAGACAGGTTGGGCTGCACAACCTGTCCACTGTTCGAAAAAGCTGAGCCGGTCGGTTCTGAACAGCAGCAATCTCCATGGACAGGAACTCTGCCTTCTTATGGGTGATTGCTGACTGATAGACTTGATAATGCTCCATCAGTCTACAGTGGTCAGCAACCAGGGCAGATTTCTGCCAGCAATGCTCTAACCTTCATCCAAGTCACCTCAACTCCCTCAAGGTCCCATCAAACCAAGGAGACCGAAGGCGAAGGAAGAGAAGATGAACACTGACAGGAGCAATAGAGTCCACAGCCATAGTAACAGCCTTGTTATAGGCCTGAACCAGGCTCTCTGGACTCCCACTTGCTTCGGGAATTACTGATAAATCTAATACGGCCGATAGACCATCGAGAGTCACATCCCATAAAGGACGGTATCTAACCATCTCCACAGGGGCAGGCCTATATTGGGGGCATAAAAACTGAACCCTACAGTGTGATGATCCGACCATCCAACCGGTTCCATCACCAAGTTGGAGCTTTCAATCCCCAGGAAGAAAACCTAGTCAAGAGAGTGACCGAACTTATGGGTAGCAGAGGCAACCACCTGTGTAAAGCCCAGAGATATCATCAACTGGAGGAAGTCCTGTCTAAATTGCAAGAATTCATTGTCGACCCAGGCGTTGAAAATCACCCAGGACCATCAACCTGGATGACTCTCAAATGCCATGTTGACCATGACGTCCGCTACTTCCCGAAGGAACCGCTTCTCATCCCCAGATGGACGGTAGATGAGAGCGATCCTACAGCCTACTCCTGCAACCACAGTACACTCAAATGAGTTAGTCTCCAGGAAGCTGTCCTAAAATTCCTCTAGTATGACCTGCTCCCTCGCACTCGTGGTGGCTGGAGTGCTCTAATCCACCCCAGGTAGGTAGGTTGAAGTCCCCCACTACCACTGTGTTCCTCTTCCTACAGACCCTTCCAATTTGCTCACCTAGCTCTCTGTCCAGGTCCTACCCTTGCGCTGGGGGTCTGTATACTACCCCATCGTCAATGCCCTCCCTCTCAAGTCCTGAAACTGCATTCATAGGGCCTCTGTATTACCTTCCCCCCTCCTCCCTTATACACTTTATCCCTTCTCGTACATAGATTGCCACCCCCCCTTCCATTTAGCCCTGTCCTTCCTGATATTCTATTCTATATACCCTGGCATCATCAAATGCCATTCTTGGTACTGGTAAGCCCACGTTTCTGTGATGGCCGCAATGTCCACCCCTCTCCAGTTGGGAGGGCGAGTGGGATGCTAGGATGCATAGAGAGGGGTATCACCAGCAGAAAGAGGGAAGTGGTGTTGCCTCTGTATAGATCGCTGGAAAGACCCCACCTGGCGTATTGTGTCCACTTCTGGAGACCACATCTCAGAAAGTTCATATAGTGGAAGCAGTCCAGAGGAGGGCAACTAAAATGGTGTAGGGTCTACATCAGAAGCCCTATGAGGAGAGACTAAAGGACCTAAATATGTACACCCTGGAAGGGAGGAGAGAGAGAGAGGGGGGATTTGATAGAATCTTATAGGATAAACAAGGTTCAAGAGGGAAGTATTTTTCAGAAAAAAAGATTCTAAAGGACAAGGGGGCATGATAAGACTCTGGAGGTGGTAGATTCAGGAGAGATGTGAGGAAGTACTTCTTCACAGAAAAAGTGTTGGATTCCTGGAACAGTCTTCCAGCAGAGGTGGTGGGGGTGAAAACAGTGGTGGGGTTCAAGAATGCATAGGATAGGCATAAGGGAATCTTAGGGAAAGGGAAGGGGTGGGTGAATGGAGTGGAGATCAAGTAGGATCTGCAGTGATACTATGGGTAGGGAAAACAGGCAGACCAGATGGGCCAAGTAGTCCTTATCCGCCAGCAAATTCTATGTTTCACCCAGGTGGCAGTATAGCAGTGACGTACGATACTCTCCTTCCCCGGAGCAGGAGAGCGTCCTGTGAAAAGGACAGTTACATATTTACCATAACAGTGCATCTTCAGGAGAATTTCTTTCATCAGGTCACACCTTTGGAACTATACCGCGACAGAGCTAGGACCCGAAGGAAATTTTGCCAGCAGTCCTGAGGGAGAGTCGGCATGACCTGAAGAAGAGATTCTCTCCAAGATCTACTGTTAAGGTTAGTACGTAACTGTTCTTTCTTCATTGAGGATCTCTCTTTCATCAGGTCATACCTTTGGAATGAGTCCTTAACGGTACCAAAAATCAACAGTCTGGGTGGAATGGTAAGAAAGACTATGATGGTAGGCCTAAAACTATTGTGAAGCCAAGAGCCGTGTTCATACCGCTCAGGATGGATAAGACTGACACATCTGTGAAAGAGGGGACAGGACTGCACGGGACAGCTGCATTGAGGCAGAAGGTAGTATTGGTTGAGAACCTTGTCATAAGTGTGAATAATCCTGTAATGCTGTGCAAAGAAAGGGTACAAGGACTTCCCGTAGGCCTCGGGTGAAAAGGAAAAAAACAGAGTAATTGTGGCAATGCTTCCCTTGTAGAGAAATGCTCTGAAGTGGCAGAAACAAAAGTAATATGCATACCAGAGTTGTTTAGCAAATATCAAAAAATTGTAGAAACAACTAAAAAGAACACCCTAACAATAACAAGCATTTGTCAATGTTGGATGTTCTCCACTTGTATTGGATCTGAGGTGCAGATCCCCATGCCGGAAGACTAATATGGACTGGGCTGGGCTTGGGGGGGTAATTACAGTGTGGCAGCAACAGACATCGATGGACATTTTTCTTTTTACAGCCTTTATTTTTTTTTAAATTAAACTACAAGTGATGGTTTCTTTATTTCAGGTGGAAACACTGGGAGATTGGACACCCTTACTGTCAGTGTTATGAGCAGCCCCAGAAGCTCAGGGGTTTTAGATGCTCTGTGGTGCATTTTAAGGCTTACATGGAAGATAATGCAAAGTTCTGTCAGATCTCCCCGCATCCCTGACTCCAAGGAAAAAATATAATTCTATGGCTGGCCTCAGATATCTAAAGACTGCAGCTGGGTCTGGCTGAGAGCAGGACCATTTCCATGATTTTACCAGGGAATCTTTTTTCCTTTAAACAGGGAATATGGGAGTCCTCCCCAAGAAATTGTTCAAATGTTAAGTGTTCAAATTTGCAAGTTGATAAGCAACCATTATTTAAAAATCAATGCCAGCCACAGTTTACTTCATTGTTTGATCTACCCTATATTAATGTGAACTGGTCACTTATTTGTTACCCTAGTAGCCAAGTGACCATTAATGTACTTAAATGTTCCATTTTCCACTCTATCAGCAGCCTACTGCAGCATGTGTAACCTGACGTGTGTGTGTGTAGCCAGGGAGAGAGAGAGAGAGAGACACACACACACATATTAGCAAAGTGAGCAGTTTCAGGTTTCAGTTTCAGTTTCAGTTTCAATCCCTGGAATGTTACGTAAGCACTAATACCCGACAGGGTGGGCGGTATTTGGGCTATACTGGACCACCCAGGTGTATAATGAGGCCTGACACCGCAGGTGGAGGGCCGTGTAGCCCCCTGGAAGGTCCGGTATAGCCCAATACCACCCACCTGGAGGGCATTATTGTGCTTAGAAAATTGGCAACTGTATAATATATGTTTGAAAAAAAAATCTGTTTAAATGCTAAAACTCATTTATTTTGTAACAAAATAGTTCCTCCACCAGTATTAGAATACTGTTTAACAGCGTAGGTCTGTTGGCAAATAATAAAAGAGTTGCTGCAATAGTAAGCGATAAGTTAGATGTATTTGAAAGTATTTTTGCCCCTTCTTTTTAATACTGAGAAGTAGACATTCAGCTAATCAATAAGTTCAGCCATATGGTCTAAATGCTCATGAACATAATGAACTCCAATATTTATATCATATTGGATATTGCATAGCTAAGGTCCGCAAGAGTTATTATCTTTGTGAATAAAATGAGTCCTTTATTAGTAGAATCTTTGGATAAATATCTGCATTGCTGGATAATTGTAATTGACTCAGGGACACTGGTTTACCGTGATTGCAAAAGGGCAAATTCTGTTTTGCACATAGTAAAAACCGGTATTGCCACCAGTGTCTGCCAAGCCAAAATCCATTTTTACCAGTGTTTTGTTTTGTGCACTTTATTTAACAATTTTTAACTATGTTAACATGCATTTTAGCAATTTTGACCTCCACTATTGTACATCCATCCATCCTTGTACCAATTAAAAGTTATTTTAGGTACAAGATGTGATGGCAGCAGCAGCACTATGGCCCCCATCCGTCAGGTTCAGTAGTAGCAACACTATGGCCTCCCTCCCTCTGGTGTGACGGAAGCAGCAGCACTGTAGCTTCCCATCCCGCAGGTGTGACAGTAGCAGTACTGCATTCCCCATCCCTCAGGGAAGACAGCAGCAGTACTACATTCCCCATCCCTCAGGTGTGACAGTAGCAGTACTACATTCCCCATCCCTCAGGTGTGATGGCAGTGTATCAGCACTATGGCCCCCTTCCCTGTGATGATGGCAGCACCACCAATACATCCAGCTCCCTCCAACACAGCAAACCACCCCGGTACCATCACAGTCAGTCACCTCTATACTACACCATTACACCCATCAGATGTCAGACAGCCACTTCACCAATACAGCCAATCCCCCAATCCAATCCCAAATCACTCAAAAGTGAATACAGTCAGCCCTAGAAAAAAAAAAAAAAACACTGCCAATACGCCACCACACCTAAATATATCCTGGATGAATGTATCATTATTTTGTACTGTGTGTCAATGCTACATTAGGGACGGGAGCAAGTGCAGCCCCCACCCCCAGGCGTGATGGCAGCATTGCAGCCCCTGCCCCTCAAGCGTGACAGCAGCAAGTGCAGCTCCCATCCCTCAGGCATCACAGCAGCAAGTGCAGCCCCCACCCCTCAGGCATGACGGCAGCAAGTGCAGCCCCCACCCCTCAGGCATGACGGCAGCAAGTGCAGCCCCCACCCCTCAGGCGTGACAGCAGCAAGTGCAGCCCCCACCCCTCAGGCGTGACGGCAGCAAGTGCAGCCCCCATCCCTCAGGCATGATGTCACCAAGTGCAGCCCCCACCCCTCAGGTGTAACGGCAGCAAAGGCAGAATGATGGTACTCACCCAATGCCATGTACCAAAGCCTGACAGAGCTCAGATTTGAATTAAGCCAAACCACCAGACGCCAAGGTGGACTCTGTCAGTTCAGTCCCTAACATCTAGCTGCCTGGATTGGTTTATATGTAAACAAAGGGCATTCAATTAAGAAAAATCCACAACTGATTAATGAGGATTGAGGATGCTAATGGAGAGATAAACAATCTGTACCAAAGAATAAACCAATCAGGAACTGCACCCACAGTAAATTGGGCACTTTCTAACTTGGTCCTCATGAAAATGAAGCCTCTTAGTTTTCATATCAGAGCTCAAACTGATGAATGGTGTTCTACCAGCAGAGGTCAAGCCATAACCACTGTGCAGCTCATGGCTTCATCTCTCCTATCCCCCCTGCAGTCAACAGAAATATTGATCTTTGCACCCAGTCACCAGTTTGAGTGATCACTCAGGTGCAAAGATTATTATTATTTTTTTTTTTTTCAATTTAAAGTTTATTAGAGTTTTACCATACAAGACAGATCTTTCATAACAGATACACGTCATATATACAGTATGCATGGGACCAGACCTGCCAACTCCCCCACTTCCCTCCCCTCAAGATTATTTTTTAATATAGTGCCTGCAGGGGGGACCAGAGAGGTAAAGCCCCAATCCGTACAGTGGTCAGGGCTTCACCTCTGCCGGTAGTTCACCTTTAAGAACTTATCTATTCTCTGTAGTTACCCAACACTTCCAAAAATATTCCATTAAACATTCCTGCAAAAGTCCAGCTTAAAAGTGGCAAGATTATTATTAACATGCAGTTAGACAGTTTATCAACTTGTCTTTGTTTGCCCCCTAGGTAATCCAATGCCTACATCCTCCACAATTCATCAAGGAAACCAAGGCAAAAATCTGCAGTTTCGACAGTTTTGAAGGGCATAGATTAGATATGGTTTATTCAGTTTGATGTGGCTTAATAAAGTTATTTTGTCTGACTGTGTCTCTATTATTCTACATGCACACACAGACACGCACGCACAGACACGCACGCACACAAGAAGACACATGCCCAGCAAGCCATGATGGACTGGCACGGACACTCTCCCCACCCTGGTGGACAAGCACAGCCACTTTCCACACCATGATGGACCGGCAACTCTCCCCACCCTGCCTGAACATCATCCAGGTCGGTTTCCCCCCACCCACACCACAGGCACACAGAAATAATGACACATTATATACACATTTTGTACTGTACTGTATTTCTTTCATGGAGGGTGCAAACAAAATATAAAACATTTTTCTACTTTTTTCTTTCTGGACTCCCCACCCCACCTCTGTTTCTTATATCACTCTGACCACAAGCCCACCACCCCACAGTTCAGTCAAGCAAACCACGGATGTACAATGCAAGGTGTGCAAAAAAAAAAAAAAAAAAAGACCAACCACTGGAGCATGGCAGGACCCAGCAGACTGGCATACATGTTGGAAAATGGTCCTGTGCCACTCTGCCCATTTCCCTCTCCCTCTGAGGTCAGAACCATTTTCTTTCCATCATATGAACCAGTCTGCCCAGCCTGCCCACCTGCCGACCATCATCCACCACCCACTGGAAAGTGGCATGGACCCAGCAATCTGGCATTCATGTTGGAAAAATGGTTCTGTGCCACTCTGCCCGTTCGCCCCTCCTCCGAGGTCAGAACCATTTTCTTTCCATCATGTGAACCAGTCCACCCAGCCTGCCCATCTGCTGACCATCATCCACCTACCACTGGAGTGTGGCATGGACCCAGCAAACTGGCATACATGTTGGAAAAATGGTTCTGTGCCACTCTGCCCGTTCGCCCCTCCTCCGAGGTCAGAACCATTTTCTTTCCATCATGTGAACCAGTCCACCCAGCCTGCCCATCTGCTGACCATCATCCACCTACCACTGGAGTGTGGCGTGGACCCAGCAAACTGGCATACATGTTGGAAAAATGGCTCTGTGCCACTCTGCCCATTCGCCCCTCCTCTGAGGTCAGAACCATTTTCTTTCCATCATGTGAACCAGTCCACCCTGCCTGCCCATCTGACGACCATCAACCACCAACCACTGGAGCATGGCACGGACCCAGCAGACTGGCATACCTGTTAGAAAAAAATGGTTCTGTGACAGTATGACCATTCACCCCTCCATCAGAGGGCAGCAGCATTTTTTTCAGCATGTGTACCTGCCTGCTAAGTCAATCCCTTTGCCATCCATCAACAACCAACCACTGAAGCATGGCATGGACCCAGAGGACTGGCATACATGTTGAAAAAAATGGTTCTGTGACAGTATGACCATTTACCCCTCCATCAGAGGGCAGCAGCATTTTTTTCAGCATGTGTACTTGCCTGCCAAGTCCATCCCTCTGCCATCCATCAACAACCAACCACTGAAGCATGGCATGGACCCAGAGGACTGGCATACATGTTGAAAACAATGGTTCTGTGACAGTATGACCATTCACCCCTCCATCAGAGGGCAGCAGCATTTTTTTCAGCATGTGCACCTGTCCGCCAAGTCCATCCCTCTGCCAACCATCAACAACCAACCGCTGGAGCATGGCATGGACCCAGCGGACTGGCATACATGATGAAAACAATGGTTCTGTGACAGTATGACCATTCACCCCTCCATCAGAGGGCAGCACCATTTTATTCAGCATGTGCACCTGTCTGCCAAGTCTGTTCCTCTGCCAACCATCAAAAACCAAACACTGGGGCATGGCACGGACCTAGCGGACTGGCATACATATTAAAAAAAATGTTTCTGCACCAGTATGCCTGTTCACCCCTCCCTCCCTCACCAGAGGCCAGAACCATTTTTTCAGACCACCCAGCACATCCATCCATTGACAATCTTCCCCATTCAAACATCAAAATAAGAACAGTTAGCAAATGAACAAGCGTTCCCCACCACACCTGCACAGCCACTCTCCCCACCTCAGTGGACAAACACGGCCACTCCCCACCCTGCCAGACAAACACTTCCACTCTCCCTACCCCAGTTGACCAGCCCGGCCACTTTCCCCAACAAGATGGACCAGCCCAGTCACTCTCTCCTCCCTGATGGACCAGCCCAGCCACTTGCCCCACCATGACTGACCAGCCCGGCCACTCACTCCACTACGACCAACCAGCCTGGCCACTTGCCTTACCATAACCAACCAGCCTGGCTACTCTGCCCACTCCATTGGACCAGCCTGACCACTCTCCCAACCCCGATGGACCAGCCTGGCCACTCTCCCCACCCCAGATCAGCACAGCCACTCTCCCCACCACAACAAACCTGTAAGGCCACTCTCCCCACCCCAGCAGACAAGCATGGCCACTCTTCCCACCCCAGACTAACCCGGCCACACTCCCCACCCCGGATCAGCATGGCCACTCTCCCCACAATGATGGACCAGCCCGGCCACTCACCCCACCATGACCTACCAGCCAGCCCACTCGCCTCACCATAACCAACCAACCAACCCAGCCACTCACCTCACCCTGGTGGACAAGCATGGTTACGCTCCCCACACTGGACTAGCCCGGCCACTCTTCCCACCCTGGACCAGCACGGCCACTTTCCCCACCCCAAATGACCAGCCTGACCACTCTCCCCAACTCGACAGACCAGCCTGACCACTCTCCCCACCAGGACGGACAAGCCCAGCCACTCTTTCCACCCTGGCGGACAAGCACGGCCACTCTCCTCACCCCGGACTAGGCCGGCCACTCTTCCAACCCCGTGCCAGCACTGCCTTTCTCCACACCACGATGGACCAGCTTGGCCACTCTCTTCACCCCATCAGGCCAACACTGCTACTCTCCCTACCCCAACAGGCCAGCATGGCCACTGTCTCCAACCTGCCAGTACAGCCACCTTCCCCATGTCACCAGCATGGCCCCACCCCAAAGGACCAGCATGGCCAACCTCCCCAGCCACAAACAACTAACAGTCCCCCCTGCCCCACCAACATGGACAGTGTCCCCGAGGTACACAGCCAGCAAACCACCCAATACCACCAAACAACATAGAGTCCCCACATACCACCACCATGGCCAGTGTCACCTACACACCAATACAATCAGTTTACCCACCACCACAAATACAGACCACCAACCCAGCAACAGTCCCGCTTGCCCCACTGACACGGACAGCATCCCCAAGGCACAACAAACGACCACAAGACCAATCAATGCACAGTTACCCACCCCACCACTGCGGGTGTCCCCACACCACCACACTAGCCAGTGTCCCCAACCAACCACCACAGCCAGTATCAACATCCCACCAACACAACCAGTGTACCCACCCAAACACAGACTACATACCCCCTAGCCACAAACAACTAACAGTACTCTCTGCCCCATAAACACGGACAGCTTCCCCCCTAGACACATAGTCAGCAAACACCCCAAGAGTCCAAGATCAGTGTACAGTCCCCCACCTCACCACCACAGCCCTCTGGTGCTGAAAGGTGCAGTTTTATGGTAAATGTTTTATGCAGCATTATTTTCACCAGCACAACTTGCTCAAACCACAGCAGTTACCACATAACATAACTAAGCTGCTGTTCTGTACATTACAGTACACTGTAGTCTCCCTTCCCTTCCTACCTAGGCTATTAGTGTTCAGTCCTTTGCCTCACCTGGCACTGTAGCTGGCACTTAGGCATTCGTTATATGCAATAAAAAATAAACTAGTTGCAGTGCAGGACCTCACAGGCTAGCAGGCGTCACAGGACAGCTAAAACAGCATCTCTTAGTACAAATGCCCATTAGACTGTGACAGATACTTTAAGAGAGATATGTTGACCTTTAAAGCAGTAAATAAAATACAGTCTGTACCATCATGTTTAATACTGAGATTAGTAGGAGCAGAGAGGGATGCACCAGTATTTGAACAGATTTGTAAAAAACCTACAGTAATTTGTTTGACACAAACCAACAAATTAATCTCACAAACCGACAAAGGAATCTGTAGAAAAGAAAACCATTTTAGGGCAGGAGACGGCAATATACTGTAAAACAGAAGTTACCTGGCTGAGGAATCGGTGCAGTGTCACAAGTCCTACGGGATGGATGGTCTGACGAATTTGATTTTATTACGAGAAAAGCAGAAAGGATTGTCCACAGCACATTCAAATTAGAAATGCATGCATACTGACTAATTTTACTTCAGTTGCTTACAACCAACATAACGCAGACGAATCCCGACTATGAATCATTACTGGGTGGAATATACAGATTGCAATGAATCTGGCTGAATGTTAAAATACTGACCCATGCCTGAATACAGCCCACTGCTGCCTGTTTAGAGACATAAATTATAATTAAAAAAATAAACTGACTCAGTGGAGTGAGGCCGCATACAGCTCTATCAATAACGATGAGATTAGCATTAACAGTAGTACTGCATATAAACATTTACTGTATATGACTTGAGAGCTTTCCATTGTAAATCGTCATGTTACTCATCAGTAAAGAATAGTGGACAATCATAAAATATTTTTCTAAATGGGCGGCAGTGGGCTGAATTCGGGTAAGGGTCAGGATTTTAACATTCAGCCATTCATTGCAATATTCCAACCCGTGCCGACTCATCTTCGGGACTCGTCTGAATTATATTGTAATCAACTGAATTATGTGAATGTACTGCAGACATTCCTAAAAAGCTGGATTAAAGTATTTAAAATTAAAAATGGATCAATCTACTGGCATTACTTTTGGTACACAATGAAAACCAGTGCTGTATCAATGCAGCGCCCTTTCTTATAACCTACATTTCACAAAACGCAGGCTAGATCATCAAGAAATATTGCTATAGCTCTCATTTAAACAATTTTTGCACTTACTACACAGAATTCCAGCAAAATGTTCACGTTTAAGAGAAGGTCAGCATAGAGGCACAGCAGCAACAATTCTAGAGCAGCAGGAGAACCAGTGAGAAGGCAGACTGCACGCTTTGCTTCTCCTTTTAAAGCCCAAGATCACGGCAACTCCGGGAACAAACGCTAGTTCTGTTTTGACGGCGAAAACCCATGGGCCAATCAGGACTCTGCATTTTTTTTGTTTCTCCATGAAAACCAGTGTCCCTGGTAATTGTATTATATTCGATGGATTAATTTTATATGTTATTCAACATGTTACTTTATTTCTAAGTGTGACTTACTATGTTCTCTTTTCAAATAAAAATTTTTGATCACAAAAAAGAATACTGTTTTTTTTAATATGGAGTTTTGAGGACTAGGAAGCTCACTGTCATGGTTACCCCCATACACACACACACACACACACACACACACACACACACACACACACACACACACACACACACAGTGTAACTGGTTACCTGCATGAGCAGCATAAAATCTGCTGGGATTTACAAACTACAGCCTCCCATGAAGTGTAGGCTGTGCAGTTCCTTGCTGCTGAGCCCTCATGTTTGAGCGCGAGAGACACACAGAGAGATAAGGAGGTGAGCGACTTTTCGCTGTAGAGGAACAAGAGTTTTCACTAAATGTTCTCCAAGGCAAGAGCAGCAGCGTTGACACCGACGGGGAAACCCACGTCAGCCAAGCCGTTTTCCAGCTACGTAAAGGAAAGACAGCAACAAATAAGGCAAAACCTAGAAGTGACGGTAGCCACTTATTTGTGCACCTCTCCCAGGAAGCAGCATGGCAGGGAGGTACAGGAGTCCAGAACTGTCTTGCACTGAAAGGTTACAGGTCAAGAGCCGCAGTATGGCGTTACTAAGGAACTACAAACAGCAGAAAAGAGTGGTTGCACAACAAAAAAAAAAAAAATACATTCATAAAACACAAGGTACAGTTATATTCTTGCTGTGGCTTTTAAATTTACTCCCCAATTTCTTTTTCATGGAATACACAGCAGGAGAGTCACGCTGAGGTGTGTCGGTGTTGGTGTGTGTAGTCAAGGATGGTAGAGCCCCCTAACTCTTGTACCGCTACTGAGTGTGGGACAAGCAGTCATGTCTATGTTTTCTTTTTAGCTATCTGTGTGTCTTTATTGATTTACGAGAGTCAATCTGAGGAGCGATGCCGGTGGGCGGGTGCCAAAGGAAAGACTTCTAACTGTGGCCTGATAATTATCATATGTGCGAGAAGAGTGGTCCTTTCTTCATTTTCCACACCAAAGATGGACATCCATCTGGGGTACAGAAAACAAAGAAAGTACCACTGCTCTCTTACATGGCAGCATGAAATATAGTGACAGAGATTGTGGCAGGTGCTGATAACGTCACGCCTGGGGTAATTAGGCACGAGGCCGCAGGCTGAGTGCGACTAATCACCCCAGAAGTGATGTTATCCCAGCACAACACACACCCTGGAGTGCATTATTGCTATTATACAATGGCTCATTTGTAAAATGAAATAAAAAATAGATTGAAATTATGTTTAAAATGTGTTGTTTTACTGATTTTTTTCATTGAGTAGTAACACATATTAAAAAAATAGTGCTTGTGACAACCCACCTCTCCCTCTGGGCTGAAACAGCTTTTAGAGAGGTGTCTGTCCCCGGGTATTCACTGCCACCATCCAGACTTTCCTTCCGGCACCTCTTTCAAGTGTACAAACTTGAAATAATTAAATGTGCAATTGCATAAGTTAAAGTCTGGTAGTGTGTCTCTCTCGGGTGGCGGATGCTACACAGAGTTTACCTCAGCCAGTGGAAACCAAGTATTACCTTAGAAAAATGACATCACAGTCACAACTGTTGAGCAAATAAATAGCTTTTTACTTAACAAAAAGTGCAATGAGCATTTACGGGATATGTATTTACGACACAAGAGAATAACACTCATACAGGAAAAGTAAACAAATGTTTTTAAATAACAGATGGCAAAAGAAGGCGGCTATTACTGAAATATGCTATCACAAAACTTACCCTTCCCTGTCCTTACAAGAGACACTGGACCCTGTTCTAACTGCCAGCTCCCACAGACATAGCTACAAGGTAGGCTCCAAGCTTATGTTTCCCCTCCCAGCTTCCAAAGCACAAGAGAGCCTTCTCTGCCTTTCAGAAGGTTATATACTCTGTGGAGAATAGGTCATTCCTATTCTCCCTTTAAGTGCACCAACCAACTAACATGTATGTATTTAATTGTCCCAATCAGAGTGAACGACTATCAGTGACCAATTATATTCCCTTTTCACCTTAAGTTTATATTTGAATGATCCAATCCATTCAAACTGCCCTGTGTCCATGTCTGCAGGTCTGTGTGTGTCTGGAGATGTCCACTCGAGATTTATGACCCAGCTCTTATCTAGCAGCTAGGAATTCCACAAGCTGGATGCTGCTGGACAGAGGATTTCAGCCTGACTGAATTTTTTTCCAAACTGCTAAAAAAATAAGGCACCTACAGAATCCAAACCATTAACTCTTTCCTGCCCATTTCTGTCACAGTGCTGTTCTATTGTTTGCCCAGTAGGTGGTGGTGCTGCATTTGTTTCTTCTGTTCACCCCCCACACACACACACACACACACACACACACACACACACACACTTGTATCTTTTTTTTTAATTTTTTTTACATCAAGTTTAACTGAGCAGGCTATGTCAGATGTTTCATTAGTCTTTTTTTTAATCCAAATTTGGATGGCTCCATTTAGCTTTGTGAACCCCCCGTGTTATGCAGTACTGGTTAGTGCTATTTAAAATGGTTACCTGTGCGCCCCCCTCCTGTAGTCAGGAAAGGCTGCGATCTATGACAAGCTGAAACTGTTGGCACCAATCTGCAAGTATTGTGCTTAAGTACATTCACTCACGCAGGTATGTAAGGAGCAGAGCAGGAGACTGCAAAGGGCAAATGTATGGGGCAGAGCGCAGGACTCGCGATGGAATGACTGCCTTGGTTTCCTTTTGTTTTTTTTTTTTACTATGAAATGTTTTTTTTCAGCCAGAAACACCTAGCAGGAAGTGAGCAGCTTCTCCAGGCAGCGACAAGCATGGCTGCTTAAATGCGCTCGTGCTACTGCCGCACGGGGATCGAAATGTTGTCAAGGATGACGGCTTTTTTTTTTTTTTTATTTAAAAGATTTTCTCTTTGAGACACGTTGTGAGGGGAGGGCTAGGAGCTTTGCCACTGTGTGTGCTGCTGGCATCTGGCAGCAGTGAGTGAGTCCACTGCACGACGCGGCCGAGTCAGAGATAGCGGCCGCTCTGCCGCGCCACATGAGGTGTGGAGTGATTCTTGTACGGTTGCTGTGGTGTGTCAGCTGGGACTAGATCCATGATGTTGTGCTGGAATAACATCACGGGTCCAGTCCCAGACTGACCAATCAAAGGTCAGCATTTTTCCTTGCCATTGTATATTTAACAGATATACTACTCTCTGTCTTCTGCCATTTTATCATTTTACATCAAAGACAGCAATCTGAGTTATTGTTCTTTTTAAGTCTACCTACAATTTTTTAACAACTTCTATTTACAAAAAAAACAAACTTGTTGTTTGGGGGGGAGGGGCTCAAAATCGCCCGTTAGGCAATGGGAGGAAAAAATGGCTGCATTTAAAAAGTGAATGTTCTAATTCCAGCTTGATATTTGTGATGAGGTTTGTGGAAACTGGTACTTTTAATACCCAGGCTCTATTGTCTGATAGACACCCACCTTGCCAGGTCTATCAGACAATCAGAGCCCAGGATTTTCTTGGTCCATTTTCTAAATGAAAGATAAAGCTAAGTTCTGTTATGTCTCACCAAACCCCTGATTCCAAGGAAAACATATAATTCTATGGCTGGCCTCAGGTACCTAGAGATAGCAGATGGACCTGTATAACCAGACTGTGTGTGTGTGTGTATAAAATGCTGTTGGGGGGGGGAGATGCAGGCAGGCTGAGAGCACATGATAAGATCAGCTGTGCTTGCTGAAAGAGCTGATTTATGAATGTGTCTGTCGGCACATTGTTTTGAAGTCCAAGCACTTTCATGCCTGAACAGTGTCATCATGAGGCTTGCTGTTTATTGGTCAAGCCCTTTGTAGACTGTCCTGCATTGGACAACTGTGACACACCTCTCAAAACCTTGTACATAGCAAAATGTTCAACTTGCACTAGCGCGCATGGCGAACTTTAAAAAGGTGTAACATGTCATGCATGGCAGACTGAAAGGAAGTCCATGGAAATAACCCCCCTCCCCCCCAGGTAGCACACCAGATTCATCCTTGACCAGAGGAGGAATCATAGTAGCCCATTAAAAAAGAACAATGAAAGGAAAAAAAAAACATATGGGCTTTTCTAAGACCAGGGGATTATTCAGTTATCAAGACTAATACAAAGGGCTGATGTGGCCTTCCCCCCCTCCAAAAATCAGCTACTGCCAATGGTACACTGTAGTAGCCAGGAGAGGACAAAAAAGGGCCCAGCATCTGACCAACTAGGGAGATGCAGAAGGTGAAGTGGTCGATAATAGGCCACTGACTTAGTAAGGATGCATAACATGGGAAGAGTAGCAGCTAGCAAGAGCTGTGCTAAGTTAGGAGAGAGATTCCAGTACATAAAGAGGTATGACTGTCCCCAGCTAGACAGGCTGGAACAATCACCTCAGAAGCACAGACTCAAAGCTACTGCTCAGTCATTGTCCACAAAGTCTTGGACCTAGGCTGTCACATCAATAGAACCTTCTGGGGGAGATAAGGGAGGGGAGAAAAGTGGCACGGGACAAAGATGTCCGGTAAAGATGATAGCCTTCGACAGCTAAGACCGTCCTAGGCAGGGAAGATCATCTGGAATAACTAAGAAGATGGTGGGTGTGTCCAAGACACTGTTAAGCATAATGCCTCAATGAGACACATGGTGTTGTGACTGGGTCCCAGGGCTCCCAGAGAAGTCAACAGTCCTATTATGGACAGGAGGCCGGAATAAACTTATCACTATTGGCTAGTATGACCAGGATGTACCACAGGGTGTCCTGAATAAGGATAGATGACAAATCAGTCAGCATGTCCAAGCACCTGCAAGGTAGACACCTGCCCAGAGGTGGGGGGGGGCTGGACTCCACACACTCATCCTGGGACTAAGGGGGATCAACAAAACCACAGAAGGCTGGACCTGGTGCACCAAGCTCTGTGGGCAAGCTCACTGTAGTACCTGAAGTGGCCGAAGCTGCCAGAAAACTGGGTTCTCTGAGGTGGACTCCCTGTGAGTAGGTCCCTGTGAGGTAAAGGGCCTACATCCCTGGCCGGCATCTTTAGAGGCACATGGAGTGTGTGTGGGTCGCCCTGTGCGCTCCAGCAGAGGTTAAGTGGAATACAGGTCTCTTAACCCTACTTCCACTTCCCTGCCAAATAATTTCTGCTGTCTAAAAGGGGCATTTAGCACTGTTCTCTGTATCTGGCCTAGAGACTCTGAGCCAGGCGTGGTGCATTAACAAATGCCCCCTGCTGCTGCCAGAGATGAGACATCCGAAGCATTATAGACCGATCAGATAAGGTGTTTGCCCACTTGGGTGGCTAACTCCAGGTTATGTAGCAGTTCTTGTTTAGCAGTGCTCTCTGACAGCCCCAGGGCAGCTGTGTGTGCTTTGCGCCAAAGTACATTTTGGTATTTTACCATGTGTGCCCGACAATTGGCAATCCTTAAGCCCAAAGAGGCAGAGGCATATGTACATTTACCTAGGGTGTCCAACTTTCTGGACTCCTTGCCAGGAGGACAAGAACTAAGACAGTTAGGTGACCGGGAGCAGTGGTAATCAGTCATTAATATCACCGGGTCTGTGTTGGGCTGATAGGCATAATATGCCTTATTAGAAGGGGCAGGATATGTTTTATCTGCCTTCCTAGGAATTGGTGGCACCACATTAGGTCAGTACCAAGCCACATACATGGGGATGCCTCAGGCACTTGCAGGAACTCAAAGAGATCCTGCTTCAAGGAATCTTTCTCCTCCCCGAGAATCCCATGATAACCTGCATACCCAGCAGTAAGTGTGGTCCTCTGGTGCAGGCTTCAAGATATAAACCACAGAATCCTCACTACAGGAGGATGGGGTGGAATCTGTGTTGAACTGAGACCAAGACCCCCCCCCCCACATATCCATCGTCCTCCTTACGAGAAGGGGTAGGTGCCTAGTCATTGTTGTGCCCATAGAACATGGGCCAGAGGGGTTCCGGCATGACACTGATGCCAGTACGGAAGGTCCCCTAGGCAAAACAGGTGACTGAGGCATCGAGGGGGTCGCTATGGGAACCTGCCCCGATGATGAAAAAACAGAATGGCAATACTGCCCAGGGAATCCCTGGGTGGAAGTGTTAAGTCAGAATGACAGTCAACCAACCTGGTGACTGAGGAGACTGTGAGATGGCCGAAGGGACCAGCCTTGTAGTATTACATGCCTCCATGAAAGGGTCATCACCCAGAACAGTCAATGGGGGACTGATGTCCAGTGATGAATGCGAGCCACTAACTGCAGATGGCTTAGTATTGGCCTTGCTAGGTCCCGACCTCTTCAACCGAGAGGTCTTTGTCATCGACAGTTCCCTTACCAGGCAGCATGATGGGAGAAGTCAACGATGGAAGGTCTGTCAATGTTGATGGATACACAGTATGAGGCCCTGTTGTGCATAAGCCTGATCCCAACCTTCCCAACAGGGAGGACTGAGAAATCAGAAACACCTTTCCTAATGGCCACTACCTGATCAGTCGATGGTGTAGGAATGACCGTTGATGGGGGTGAACTACCTGCCATAACAGGGCCATCAGTGTTCCAGCTAGAGTGTACTGCAGAAGGCTGAAGAGTAGTCAGGGTAGCCTAAGCCACCGGCATGGAAATAGATGGTGATGATGAAAGTGACAACCTCAAGAGCCGCAATGATGATTGCGATCTCTCCCAGGGAAGTTTGTCTTTATGATGTTTATGCTTGTGGCTCTTCCCCAAGGATTTCTTTTCTTTGCTCTTCGCCATGGAGTCTGCTGTGGTGCTGGACGACCCTTCTCTCTGAGCTGTTTCTCCATCGCTGTGAGGGCCTTCCGCAAGAGAAAATTATCACGGGCCTTTGCCAATGCCATCTGCTAATGGAGGCCACAGCAAATGTCGCAGGCCTGGATGTCATGGTTGAGGCCTAGGCAGCAAACAGACAGTATGCACGTCGTCCTTGAAAATGTGCTCTCCACAGTCACAGAAGCAAAATAATTTTGAAGATCCCTTCGGTGGCATAGAAAAACCTGAAAAGGTCAATTACTATTTTATTTAGAAAAGGAAAATAACTGGCATAGCTCTTTCCATTGGTGGGTCCAATGAGTGTAATCAACAGTGGAAAAAGAACTGAGGAGAGAAGGGGCTGCCCATGTCTTATAAGGACATTGATGTATGATGTTGTCATGGGTGGCCCCTGGAGGACTGCTGACAAAAGTTTCCGTGGGGTCCTACAGGTAAGGGGAAAGGAACATTGTTTAACCAAGAGTAGCACACTAAGCCAAAGCTTGTTTCCAGATGCTACCTGGGAGCACAAGGAAGTTAAGTGACTTGCTCAGGATCACACAGTATGCACCTAGGCGGCTATGGGATTCAAACCCAGGTCTCCATATCTGCAACTCAGGGCCTTAACCCATGGCGCTATACTGGTAACACAGTATAGTTCCAAAAATGTGACCTGATGAAAAAGATATCAATAAAGTTTGCTTGATCCTCACCCCCACCCCCCCAAAACTGGCCCTCCAATAACTCCGGCTCATTCCTGAACCCAGGCTGTCAGTGTTGCGAGCAGTAGCATTACCACTGCACCGGTGGGCCAGCCTCCTCAGGGAAACCTGAATGGATGGTGCCATTTGTGGACCAATATAGCCATAATACATACTGTCCCTTCTAGGGTTGGGCAGACCAACCCGATAATAATCAGAACCCCATCCAGATTCAACATGGTCCAGCAGACCTGGATCAATAGGGCCCTGCAGTCTTAACTATACGGAGTCCTTATCTGCCATGCTGCTCCACTTTAAATGGGGGGATTTAAAAAAAATGTTTTTAAGTAGTTCTCTGAGTCCCCCCCCCCCCAATCCAAACAGAGTACACTAGAAGACACTCAGGCCTCCTGAATCTGTGAGGGACTGTGCTGTTGGCAAACTGCCATTTTTACTGACCTGAGGTCCGAGGGAGTCTCTGCTTGTGAGTGCTTATCTTCACTGTTCGTTGGCAATGCTAGCGTAGGGGGGAACTCAGGGAACACACAGATAATAAAGTCAGTGAAGCACTGTGCTGCTGTGCCACACACACACACACACACACACACACACACACACACACACACACACACACATACACACACCTCCATACCTCTCAACCTCTTGCCTCAGAAATCAGGGACAAAGACCTCAAATCAGGAACACATCTTAAATTGGTACTATTCATTCAGAAAGCTGACAGAATAAGGGGATTAGTGTAAGATGCATTTTCTGAAGAACAAGCTTGTAATTCTAAAGTTTGACATTATTTTGTTTTTACAGTCCCCACTGTTCTGTCACAAAAACACAAATTTTACAAGGGACACAGGAAAATTCTGAGGTAAAATCAGAGACAGTTGAGAGGTATGTACACCTCCATCACATTACCAGCTGTGACTATCGTATAGGAGGTATAAAAGTGAGTGTGGTGCTACAAATTCCAGTGTGCAGCTGGGAGTGACTGAGTGAGAACCGGGGAGCTAGTCGGTTGGTTTTTTATAAAAACTTACTCCAACTTAGAGCCTTTTGGCAAGCCAAATACAGAGATCCTTAAAACAAAAGTGCTTACTACAACAAACAAGGAAAGAAATAAGCAATTAAAGAACTAATGAAAGGGGAAAAAAACTAGAGGAACATGGCAAGGGGGGATGGAAAGGGTAGTAAGTATTTCAGTCTGGCCTAGGCAGACAGTTGCGATTCTAATCTTTTCTGATTGAAACTGGCTGCACTAGTCAAAATAGTCAAATCTGTTTGTATTGATGCCAGCCAGGTGGCTTAAAAAAATAGCATAAAGCAATTAAATTTATTTTTCTATAGACCCAGCCATTAAATTAAATGGGTAGCACAGACATTTTTACACACTTCAGTTACTGAACACTAGTATAGTGCTGACTTATGTGAAATAAATCAGTCACTGACTAAACACTTTTTAATTCTGGAAACTTTTGGGAAGCCTAAGTTGAAATTGCTATGAGACATATTACGTCACACACGTCAGTTCCTTTTCCACTGCCTGTGGGATTATCTGCTGTTGCTTGTGTAACTCCCTTACAAATGGGGGTTCCCAAAAAGTCTTCCTTGAGCTTGCCTAAATGCTCACTGACTGGCTGGTGTCCTGCGTTTTAGCAGTTTAAATGTATTGCCAGAGAGTGCCTGTATAGCCTCTGTGTAATGTCTCTTTAAGAGCTGCCTGAATTGTAGTCATAAGTAATCTGAGAGGGAGCTCTGTTGAAAGATGTAACTATTTGCTGAAAATCATTTAGAGTGATAATGATAATGTAGTTTGTCTAACCTGCCTTCTTTGCAGCAAGGACTGTCTTGTTTATCCCCACCATTTGGCCTGGGACTGCGAATTGGACCAATCAGTTCTGGTGGGACCTAAAATGTAGCCGGACCACAGGAGCTGTCTGAAGTCAAAATCTGTAGGAATTGCAGTTTTGGGCTTTTAGCGCATTTTTGCAACTGAAGGGGGAGCTCTTGCTTTGACTGACAGCCAAATCAGCCAACTGAACCTTTTGGATCCGAGGGAAATCCCCAAACTGCCTGCTGTTTAAGGCAGATCTAAGTTGGGAGCTGAAGAAGCAAGATGCTTGAGACAGTCTCTGTGGAAAGGCCCGAGTTTTGGTCTGTGTGTCTGCCTGCTGGCCCTGAGAGGGTAAAGAGAATTGTTTTCGGACTGAATCAGAGTTGTGTGACTAAAGTAAGCTACTGAAGTGGGCCAGGCTCAACCAGAAGAAGACCAAAGATTTTGCTGAATGCAATTGGCCTGTCAGGAGTTCCAGCTACCCCTGAGCTCCCAGTGTGTGCAGAGACTTTGCGATTGTGACTGGGAAGCGCTTTGCCTGGTACAGTAGAATTCCCTTACATGTAAATGTGCTGTGAGCTGCTGGTGGGTCGTGAGTTAGTTCTCCACTGTGTGAACTGTGTTCTGCTTGCTGGAAGCTGTATCTGGCCCAAAACGGACTGCATCCAAATTTGTCTCCATGCGATCTGGGTCTTGCCAGACTGTCCCAGCCAGACTACCCATTGCACAGAGAAGCCATCAACGAGAGACCTGCCTGGGGATCAGCACCCTGCTCCACGCTTGAACAGGAACAACGCCTCGGTGACTCGTGTGGGCCCTGCTTCTCCTGGCATTCCAGCTCAACCACCTGCAGTCTCGACTTTCGTCCAGCCTGTGTCCAGTCTTGGGTATCGTGAGTAAATACCAGGGTAGCTGCCTGCAACAACAGCTTAATCTGAGTGTGTCATCTGATTGTCTTGTTGTTTCTTTTCCTTTACAAACTGAGCCCTCTGGCTCCGGATTACAAATAGTATGTACTGTGCATGTTGCATTTTCCATCACAGGGCCCCAACCAGCTGTGACGCCGGCCAACCTCAGACAACGGTCCTGGCTAGCCCATCTCTTCTCCACCTGGGTACCCAGAGGTGTGACTGTGTGGGGGGACTCAAAGTGCATGCATAACTGCTTGATTGATATAACCTTTAAGCTAATTAACCTGATTTCGCCCGCCCTTGTTCAAGCCCCCTGAATAAATCAGATCTAACTTTTTCTGCATATAAATCGGACTGTGGTTCCAGTTTGTGCTCAAAGTACTGTAGCTATTTGCTGTGCATAACTTTGTTTTACAGGGGGTCCCCAGGGTCGAGCCAGAGGAACCAGCCCTGGTGGTAAGTGCAAACAGTGTGGTACCAGGGGTATTGTGAAAGTGATTATTGTACAGTGTTCAGGCCATTAGAGGGGAAAGAGGGGGGTTACAGTGTCCCAGAGGGCTATGCCAAGGTTAGTTTGACCACTACCAACCCTGACCTCCGGGTGGAGGCACCCGTTTCAGAACTCAGGCCCCTTAACCTGTTACTAGCCAAGCAGGCAGGGGTAGTAGCCCTTGGGATAGCACCACCTAGGGCTTATTACTTTTCCTGCCATTGCTGCGTACTGAGCTCCCTGCTAAATAAAATCTCACTTGAGCCCCCCCAACTCTGGCAATGTAACACTACCTGCAATGCACTTTTTTGCTAAAGCAAAACCTAAAAAAAATCATCTACAAACTGCAAAATACATGCAAGACTGTCAGCCTACTTGTATTTTATGGCAGTCATATGTACACTCGTGTGCTGTGTTTTCAGTCCCTAAATAAAAGCTCTCTACCTTGTCCCTCTGGCTGTGTAATTATCTGCTGTTCTGAATATATTTAGTGGCTCACTCCTCTTACCACGGTGGCGTGCTCCCTGCTAAAAAAAAATTCTAAACGGAAAAACAATCGTCAGCCATGCTCTAGTGAGAACCCGAGTTGTTGCTGCTGGAAGGGGTGGCTATGTAACTCCCGCTTAGTCAAACAGGATCCAAAAGATCAACTGCACTGGATGAGAGACCATGCACCCAAACACAGCACAGACAAGAACTGCTGTATCGTGGACCTGTTTAATTGCCGGCTGGCAAACTTTGATAATTATACAGCGTACATAAATACAGTGCAGTATTTGTGCAACAACATAGTGGGCCCCCTGATAAAGCCTTGCAGCCAAGCACTAGGGGTGCTACTCTACCTCCAAACTGTGACTGGCAAAATGTATTGTTTCTGCACACATAGTGCACTGTATTTACGTGTGCTGTATGATGAGTATCAAAGTTTGCCAGCTGGCAATAAAGAAGGTCCATGATACAGCAACTCCTGTATGTGCCATGTTTGTGTGCGTCTTCAGAGTGCAGCTGGCCTTTTGGATCCTATTTAAATGAAGTTCTACTTGACTTGCCCCCCCCCACCCCCTGCCTGCACCAGTCTAAATACTACCTATCCTGGGAAAGGGGATCTCATTCAGTATATGAGGGAGGCAGAAATAATGCTTTCTCTTCCCTTGTAGGCATATTGCAGACTGGTGAAAGAGCAGTCACTGGCACATCATCCAGTAGTGGGTCAATCACCAGACTGTAATGACCAGTAGTGATGTCTCCTCAGACTGACTGTGGCACTCTCCAGTTACAGATAGTACACCTACATCTGGTTTAGCAAGTTTTCTAGAAGCTCTGGAGAACACAACTGTAGGGCACCCTACACTCACAGCCTGCTACTCTCCAGTTGTGTAACCTGGGTGTGGTGTACCAGCGGGCTACAACTCCTGCCTGATGACTGAAAACAGGCTGAGGGGCCTGGACTCTCTTCTGAAAGTGATTGGGGGTTCTTTCCCAAAACAGAAAATAACAGTATGATGCCTCCACCCAGAGTGAATATAGTGGGCCAGATATTTGTAGGGTACAACCCCCTGGGATGCTGTACCTTCCCACTTCCCTCACAGTCACCCCACACATGAAATACCATAAACCACAGTAGTACTCTATGTTGCATGCAATTAATAGTTATTGCTAATAATATGCTCACAGGCAGTTTTAAATAACAATAAAAATATTTATTAATAGGGAAAGGGGTAGTGGGAATGCAAAGCATATAGAACAGCAATTTAAGTATTGGATAAACTGGCAACAGCTAGCATAAACAACATTGACAGTGTCCACCTCAACAATATATAAGCCCACCTCCCCACTGGTACCAGTGTCCCTAAAGTCTACCTGGGTACCCAGACAAGAAATGGTGCAGGCCTGTAACGTTGCTGCAGGTTGGCCGGCACTGGTGCACTTTAAGCTTGGAAACTGTAAACTTGAACAGACTCTGTCTAAGGTCCCCAGGTCAGGGCAGGTTCTGAGTTTACTTACGGTTCTGATGACAGGACACAGGGGCTGGTTTGAGAAGGGAGAGAGGGGATATGATAGCGACATACAAGTACCTTGCAGGGAGGAACAGGGTGCAGGAAAACACTATTTTCCAGTGAAAAAAATGTTCCAGGACTAGAGAGCATGGGATGAAGTTGGAGAGAGGGTGAGTCAGAGGAAATGTGAGGAAGAATTTCATCACAGGAAGGGTAGTGGACAAGTGGAACACCCTGCCTGAGGAAGTGATGAGGCTGAAACAATCACGAGATTTAAGAATGCATGGGCTAGACATAAGGGGAATCCTGGAGGTCAGGGTTAAGGGGCAACAGATTTCTAGAAAAACTTAGTGATCTTATGAGCTCAAATGGTCAGATTGGGTGGGCCACAGGCCCCTATCTGCCGACAATATCTATGTATCTATGGTTCATAATAGCAGACTCAGTCAGTCGAGCTGGGTCCTCAAGCAGTGGGGCAGATCTGCAGATGTCTTGGCAGGAGCTGAGGTCTAGCAGTTTGACAATTTTAGGGCTGTGCAGGCTCTTGCAGCTTGTCACTTTCTGTCTTGACCAAAGAGTCTAGCAGCTTGTCACCTGTCTTGATCGAAGAGTCTAACAGCACTTCCAAATCACACCCAGGATACAGGAGCACTGTGCAGCAGCTTTCCAGTTCACAAGGAGCCCAGACCCCAGAAGTGACCCCATGGTCCAACTCCCTTAAATAGTTCAAGAGTGCCCTTGCCCTCTGGCACAGGCCCGTGGCTCCCTGTTCCCCGCTCCACCCATTTGATAAGGGCTAGCTGGCCCCTTAGCTGGCTCCAAGGCAGACTGAGCAGGATTCAGTCTCTGTCTCCACCTGGATCAACTAAGCACTCTTGAAAGCAGCAGGATTTCAGCAGTATTCTCTAGTTCCCCAGGCTGAAGGAGCTCAGCGAACTTCTCCCCAATGCTAGCTCAGGCCTCAGACAAACACTTTAATTTCTGGCAGAATTCAGTCTCTTGAAAACCCTCCTTCCCCCAATTCAAGCCCTCTGACAGGCTGTAGGATTTCTTAGGATGCTGAGGGAGTTATTCCCAAATGATCTGGACACTCTCAATCTGGGGCTTTCAGATGCTGCAGAGTTAGTCAAGTCTCTTAGTCTTTGGCTTGACTGTGGAAATCTTTAGCTCTGGTGAATGACTGTATCCCCTCCTTACCCATGGAGAGCCTCTGAGGGACTGCCCCAAGCTGTAACTGTTCCTGGGATGTCAAGAAAGCAAAAACATTACTAATTGGCTGATCACAATTGTCTATCCTTGAAATTAATATTCATCAGGTCCTTTCAACGCCTGATTGGTGGGCAATTTTGGCACCAAGATATTGTCCATGCCCCTTACCCAGGAGCCACAGCTGCAGTCCTTTAAGGCTCCTAGGATGCTGATTGGTTAATAACAGGATCAAATGTGGCTGCATGGAATACAGTTTATATGCAGTCCCATCTTATAAGTCTTTCTGTAGCCCAACGGTGTTATTTTATTATTCATTGCACCCCATGTCCATTAATAACCCCTCTGCCCTGTTATCTGACGGCAAAGTGGGCTTTCCAAAGGGCTTCTCATGCCTGTCACTGCCTCCAAAAATACATCCCCCAGCCAGCAGGCAGGCTTTTCAGTGCATGGCAGCCTTGGTAATTTTTAAAGATACAGGTGCCCTTATGCACCATCACAAAGTTTATTTCTGGACTCCCCTTGAATCTCCCGTGTGTCTCTGGACCTCAGTTAGTTGTCCTGGAGTCACAGCACATGGAGGGGAGTAGATGTATGGCTGCAGGAGCCACCAGAGCGGCTTTCACAGTTTGAGCACTGAAGTGCTGTTCTGCGTATGTGTGCCCACCAACCTGCACATTTGTGATATGAGTTGCACAGCAACAGTACCCTGAATACCACACTGAAATGGGCGAGTCAACCTCTTCCAAAGCAGGCACTTTGGGTAGCAGTATTGGATTCTGGTTTTGCACTCTGATTCCAGGAGTGGTACCCCCTCCCACAGCAGCCGCCAGCAAGAGGCATAGGAAACTACAGGGACCTGGAACTGGTGGGACCAATGGCAGGGAGGCAGAGCAGCACCCAAGGGAAGAGACATGGTAAGCCCCCAGTTTTTTTTGGGGTTAAAGTTGGAAGTTCTCTCTCTCTCTCTCTCTCTCTCTCTGTCTGTATCTATCTGCATTTAGCAATCTCCTGCATCAAGGCTGTAAAAGAAAGCACAAGTCACTTTACAAAGTATCTATCATCTATTTGTACTGTAACCCCCAGGGGGCGCTATCCCAAGGGCTACCACCCCTGCCTGTCTCAGCCGTGACAGGGTAAGGGGCCCCAGATCCATTGACGGGTGCCTCCACCCAGAGGTCGGGGTTAGGACAGCCTAGGTTGACTCAGTCACAGCCCTCTGGGTTGCTGCAACCCCCCCTTCTTCCCCCTAGTGGCTCAAACGGAGTAATTACAAGGCTTTCCCCCTGAACACTTACCCCCCCAGCTCGAAACACTCAGCTCACGCCGGGGACCCCCTGGAAAGTAAGGCACAGTTATCACATTTCCACTGTACAGTATATTCCCAGTAAAGCACAGTCCAGCCAGGGTACAGTTGCAAAACAAACAATCTGATTTATTTAAGGGGAGACAACAAGGACAGGGGGAAATCAAGGTGATTGGCTTATCACTATACAATATACTTAACTACCTAGGGCTCTGTGCACAGGCCTAAACCTACTAGTTACTGTCCACGGGTACCCAAGCCCTAATGGCTAGTCCCTCGTGGCAGCTGGTTGGGGCCCTGACACAAATGAGAATTTACTTTCCTGAGCAAATCAGAATGAGCAGAAGGCTCAATTAGTGCAGGCAGCAGTATAACGAAATGATTTTGTTTGTCTTGCCACTTGTCTGAGAGATTAACAGGGGAGCTACCCTGATCCAGTACTCACGACTCCAGCAGATAACCACTCCTTCATCACTTGCAGGACTGAGCCTGAACTTCAACGGCCTCCTCACACATTTATATGGCAAACAACAGAGGGGTACCATACCAGGCAGCTGCTTTCAGGACCCAAATGAATTCACAGCAATTGTGGGTGTTAGCAGCCACTCCAGACGTCCTGACAGACCGAGTGTGATTCAGCAGATTCTCCAGTCTTCTTCAGGTGAAGCCTGGTAGGTAGCTGTGTTTATACACAGCCTCCTCTGACCGCACGCCGGCGGATTTAGTCCAAAGCTTTCTGGCTAGGAAAACGGCCGCCTTAGGCCTTTCATGCGTTTCCCGCACGAACACTCAATGCCGCAGAAGCTCAGCGCTCCCCTCTCCTTCACAGTCACAACGAATCTGCCCCTAACAGCATGGGGCACTCCTTACAGTTCGGGCGCTACCCGATTCCATTGGCTAGCATCACATGCCAGTCAATTACTCTGGCCCTCAGTGGTACGAAAAAGCGCCATGGCCCATAATGCCTTTCCCAAAATTATAAGCAGTTCCTCTATTGGTCAGACGGCTCTACTACAGTTCCAATGTACTGATTGGTCCAACTCGGCAGTTTGGACCAAAATGGAGGAGATAATTGGAACAGTCTTTGCTGCAAAGAAGGCAGGTTAGGATAACCACATTATCATTATTACTCTAAGTTATTGTCAATAACCAGTTACATCTTTCCAGAGGCCTCCCTCTGCACAACATAGCGAGGGCAGAACGGAGCACTTACTGAGCAGCCCGGGTGGGACTCGGGCATAAAACCACACAGTCCCCTCATTTCAGCTAATTAGGACTACAAACAGGCAGTCCTTAAAGAGACAGTACACGGAGGCTTTAAGAGCACTCACTGGCAACAACATTTAATCGGCTTTATGCCGGACACCAACCAGGCATGGAGCATTTAAACAAGCACAGGGGAAGCTTTTAGGAACCCCCATTTGTAGGGGGATTACAGTACAGTTCGCTGTTGCACGGGAGTAATAAACCAGGTCATAGGTGTAACCAATGAATAGAAGCTTTATTTTAAAGAAAGTTAAGATTTCCCTATTTTCCAGCAGTAGCCTAGATCACGTATCTTTCTGCTGCCTTATTACCCACAGAGCTGACCAGTCGCTCTGAAAATACACTGGTTGGGGGACAGACCATGTATTTCAAAGCTACCTGCACAACTGCAGGCCACACAGGGTGTTGTTTTGCCATTATTTGATACGATCTTCATTCCACTCGAAACCTTTTTCTGGCAAAAAGCAGTCAACCATCACCTGGGCAGAGGCACTGGTATACAGAGAATGAAGGTCTGATTTTTCAATGACAAATGCGTCCAAGTGGCACCAAAGTTGGCTAGTGGGAGAAGAACGAAATGGCAGCAGTTGACTGTTTTGTAGGCTGACTCAGAAGAGAGGGCTGTGAAGGTGCAGGAGTAATGATGAGGGGGGCTGCATCTATTGGCACTTTTATTTCCAAAACTGAATCTATTTCTTGAATGATTTTTTCTTTACAGTTCTAGACCACATTGAGATCATGCTGTGGGAGCAGTTTCATCTTGTACTGTGAGACGAGTACTGTTGCTATAATGTAATGTTCTGCCATTAGCATTTCACAGCATCGCTCATCATCTCTGACTTTTTTAATCAAGCAATGGACTATATTTTTTTTTCTGGGTGGCAAATCCCTGTCAATGGCACAAGATTGCCCCATCTGAAACTGGCTTTCTGAAACTGGCAAGTTATCCCTGATTGCGTTTAGTTGAAATCTAAGAATCTTAATCAATGGGATTATTCGGATGATTGTGGCACTGTTACAACTCACTTCCATATCAATTTCTTCAAAGGGTTGCAGGGTCTTAACGAGAAGTTCTAAAACAGCCCACTATTGAGGATCAGTATACACATCTGGATCTCCTATGCTGTTCTCCAATGTGTAATGTCTTTCAGCCTTTTTTTTTCTCAAGCATTTGTTGGAACATGTAAAAGGTAGATTTCTTGTTACAACATCCTGGATGAGCTTATTCTGAGGCAGTCTGTGTTCTTCCTCTATATCCAGCAGTCACTGGCATGCTTTGCAGGAGTGGCTAATGGGTTTATGTTCTTTTTGTCACATGTGTGAGAGTTTTTATATCTCTATCCTCTTTTGGGAAGGCATGCACAATTATTAGACAGTGTGCAAAACATTGGATGTGTTGTACACAAAGCCCCCATTAGACAGTGCTCTCTTTCAAGCATTAAGATATGACCAGCGGTTGGGTTATCAGTAGATAATCCAACCCCCAGGTGTGTAATGAGGCCCGATGTGTAGCCAAGGGCCTCATGCGCAAGGGGGCTGAAGTAACTACTGGTAAACTAATTACCAGGAGTCCTCAATGCTGTTATAAAAACAGATATACAGAAACTGTTCTATACATTTTTCCTGTACTCAAATTTTTGATTTTGTTTTGATTTACCAACTATACTTTGCATGTTTATGAGAAAAAAATAGTACCTTTTGGTTACCTTTTCGCTTAGTTTTAGTCAAATCTATTAGTTTATTTATTTATTTAGCAAGATTCGGAAATACCTTTTAGCCAGAAGCTCTTTTACAGAGGTTCCATGTTATGAAAATTAGTACATATAGTAATACAAGGATCAAAATACAGTACATTAAATACAGACAGTAGTGACTGAAAGTAACCTACACAAATTTGAAAGTTAAGTATTGAATACAAGACCAGATAGTGGTTGAAGGGTCAATTCTTTACTCATTTGACAGTCCTGTGTTTTATGAATACAATCAATGAAAAAACATTATGTCATGCTTCTAGCTCACAGTAAACATCCTGTTGTCTCAGAGATGTTTATTTCACTGATTACATTCATTCTAAAACACATGACTGTCAAATGAGTACAGTAGTAAAAGAAAAATAGAAACACATTTAGAATCAGAAGATTTAGAATGTCTGTGGGCTAATCACATTGTGACCTTTTTGGGTTTAATTCATTAGACGTTTATTGATCAAATTATATACCATAACATTTGCACACAAATTACATACATCTTTGCTTGGGAGAGCAATATAGAATAATCACATATGAGAGGAAGTACTTATAATATGCTATTACAGCAGTTCAGTCAACCTGCCTCTAGCTCACAGTAGAACATATCTTGTGTCTCAGTCCTGCTGCTTTACAAACTATGAATTAATGTAAAGGTTTATAAATCCCTAATGACCCATAACATTTCTAAAACTGAGATAATTAAGCAGTGGACCTATCAGGCAAAATCTCCTCATTGAGGATGAACCCTTGTTATCAACAGCATATGTGCAAATGAGGTATTAACAACTGCAATTACAAGGGACGGTTCAATCAACCAAAAGTAAGCAAGAACAGTTCAGAACCACTCAATAATGGTGCACCTACTCAGCTCCCTCGAGTCAAGAATAAATATACTCTGAATTTTGGATAGTGACAGTTGGAAGTCTACCAGTAGGCACCTCCAAGCAATAAAAAATTATAAATCATCCGCCTCTAAATGACACTAAGGGTGCCATATTGCTAAGAATCTTTCATTATCCAACCAATCAATGCTGGTTATTCTCTCCATTCTCTCTGTTTTGGTCCCTTTCAACCTCCACTACTCCAATGAGAAGCCTCGAAGACAGCCAGTTAGAAATGATACATTTCAACACTGCCACCCATAAGATTTGTCCCAATTTCTGAATGCTGCTATAACAAGGTGGAAAAGTAGGGGGAGCCCAATACCAATTCTGTGGATGCAAAAGGAAAGGTCAGTCCTGGTAATTTTTGAATTTCTGAATAGAAGGATTACCAGAAAAGCACAAGTTTAGGGCGAGCCAAAAAAATATGATAGTGGATCCCTTGGGTGCCACTACAATTGCACCAACAAAGGTCTGTATGACTAGAATGGAAATATTTAGTTATAGCTAGTGTTCTAAAAAATCGGACCAATACTTTCCAATTAAATTCACGCCAGGATGGGGATGTGGTGACCTGTCAGCCCAAAGAAAGATGCCTCGGCCAATGGGTTGGAGTAATCTGGATATCACCTTCCTGTTCTCACTTTAACCTAATAGCATCTAATGGAGGGGCATCAGAATGTGACAATATTTTATAAAGTTCTGAAAGATAGCGGAGCTGTTCCTTAAGGGTAACCACGTCATAAAAGAAAGATTCCAAACTGGTACGGTCTCTCCTTACGTGAGGAAGGATGCCCATTGACATTATATAAAGCCTGATTTGTAAACACCTATAATGATCCTCCTTCCAGAAGGAATAAGTGTCTTAACTTGGCAAAAGGTAGACATCAATGCTCACTGATACATTGTGAGAAGGTTGTTAGTCTGCTCCATTCCCAATAAGCATACACAGAATCTAGTTTAGGAGGAAGAAAGGAGTCCTTGTGCCGGATTATGGAGAAAGGTTCAACAGTATTGGGGATGTTTGTTAGCTTCCGGAGGTGCAGAAGGATGTGCAAAAAATGTTTAAGTCAGGGGTTATATATTCAATACCAGATATGGGAGGGAATCACACTGGTGGGCAGTGTCCACAGGGCCCAGCCAGGCAATGTAGCTGCTTCAGTCTGATACCATCAAGAATCAGTCAGTCATTTGGCCCAGGTGCAGAGCTGAGCACCCTGTGCCGCCAGATAATAAAGGTGAAGGTTGGGAAGCACCAAACCACCTAGCCTGTGGGGAGCTTATAAGACGTTTTTCGAAAGATAAGGGTGAGCACCAGACCATATGAAATGGTGAATGTCTATTTAAATTGTTACAGTAAAACTTGGGAATGGGAATAGGCAGGGTTTGAAAAAGAAATAGAAGATGAGGGAGGACCTTCATTTTGATAGTCTGGGTTCTACTGTATAACAGGTTAAATCCACCTGGAGGGTGCTATATAGTTTGAGGTAATTGCTTTTATATAATGAGGATATATCAGCAGATATTTGAATTCCTAAACACCAAAAAGTATTTTTCTTAGCCCATGTAAATGGAAAAAAAGTGTCAAAACTCTGGGGCGGAAGATCCACTTAAAATCATCGCTTCTGATTTGTTAAAGTTCATTTAGTAGCCAGCCAGAGAGATGAATTCTTGGAGGGCCTGTAATACACACTGCAACTTTCTGTTTGCTCCTTTTATGATATTTTTGAACCACTGACAGCCACAATACACCTACAGCAAGCCCTTTAGATGTAATCCAGTACTGTATCTCTCTGTTAAGCTCATCCAGAATGTTGGAAGTTGTGTGATCCTGTGGGACACGTGGATGCAGTTTCAGATGGGATTTGTCTATGTCAATACATGGAGTAAATGACACCCAATGTCAGTGAGTGACATAAATGGTCCTGGTTGACAGCTTGTCCATATATCAGTAATCAGATGTACAACATCTGCAACTGCATCTTCTAAAACATTTTTCTTAGTTTTGCACTGACCGCCTCATACATCTGAGGCACAGCAACAGTAGAAAATACTTCCTAATGGAATGTTGCATAGTGGTGACAGGTGATTTAATAACCTTTTGAAGCCAATTTATTCCATGATTCTGAAAGGCTGTAAATCCAGTGCTATAATCTCAGAAATTAGTTTTGTTAGAGCAGTTGCTTCAGGTTGACTATGTTGGTATTTAGTTTTTACATTCAAGCATGTTTAAAATCATAAGCAGCCTTCTAGCAGAAGAAGTCTTCTTCAGATTGGCCCCATTAGGAGTGCTGGATGATGATAAGGGCAAAAAGGCACTGTTTGTTGCACTTTCTCTTGAAGAATGAGAAATGGGACATCAGAACTGTATCAGCAGGTCTGCTGCTACTACCATTTGCAATGACAGGTAGAGGTGGAGTCTGACCTATCTCTGGCTGCACAGTGCTTTCATACTAACATACTAAATTGCAAGCAGAATAGGCCTAATGGTCTTTCGTGTCTGCTCGTTTGGTCAGCCCCCACCCTGGGAGCTGACCTTGCTGCCCCCCTCACCCTCTCTGGCTTCTCCCTTCCCAGTCCTGGATATTCTCGCTGCACTGGATTTTGATTCCAAAACCCTTCCCCTGTCCCTGTCCCATCCCCTCTTGAACCCCTCCTACCTCCACCAGCCCCCTGGGCAGCGCATTCCATGGCTCCACCACCCTCTCAGTGAAGTAGCACCTCCTCCTTTCTCCCCTGAATCTCCCTCCTTTAGCTTCCACCCACGCCCTCTAGTTGACCCCCCTCCTTCTTTAGAAGCACCCTGACTGCTCCTTCCCTATGTACCCCCTTCATCTTTCACTCTATGCAAATAATCACGCCTCAGGCATAGTGGGCAACATCTCTCTAAATGGCTTTTATTGCGGCGGTACCCAGCGCAATTAAGCACCCTTTTTGCTCCCTCTGCTGGTTGTCGCTTAGCATACAGAACACAATACTGATCACAACTCATTATCTGCAGCCAGAGAAAAGTAAGACTACATACAAGAGGTCACTTTTTTCATTTTATTACTAGACATATTATACTGCTGTTGTTGCACCTCGTTGATCTTTCTCAACAGTGAGCCTATCAAGGTCTGTTTCACCCTTATCTTCATATGGCTCTTCCAGACCAATCACTGAACTCATTTCAGACTGCACTGCCCCTCGTGTCTTGTTGCTCCTGTACCACACTCTTTGTCTTCTCATCCAAGTCCAACACCACAAAATCACATTCATCTTCCTGCGCATGTTCAACTGCCAACTCTTTCTCATTCAGGCTTTCCACCTCATTTTGTAGTAACATCTCTCCCTTCGTGTCTGCGTCCTCCATTTCACCATCACCACTTTCATCAGAACCATGCTCATCATCAGATTCAGCTTCACGAGAGTTTGCATTAGCCTCGTATAAAAAGGTGACATACCTTTGCTTGCCAGTCTTTAGTGGCGGTGCAGATGACCACCCTCTGTTTTGATTAAAATACATTTTGCCCTTCCTGGCTGTTTGGATAGCAATGGGACAGCCCCACTACTGTTTAAATGATGTGCTAGCAAGCACTCTTATCAGGCTGCAATATTGCTTGTGCCTTACGTTTCCCTAGCCATTCCCCATTTCTGCCTCTTCCTCCTCTCTCGATCTGCTACTGCTGCTCATAGTGAACTTTTTTTATTTATGAAAGAGAAAATGCAAAATTGGTGAAATATATAACTATTCATCAGAACAACAGCATAGAGAGGCAATTGAGCAATGCACAAACTGTGATGTGCGCTGAATAAAATTCCTTTTTTAAATTTATTTTTTACTGTCTACATGGCAGAATAAACACGGTGGTCATACTCCATGAAACACAGAAGCAGTTAGGGGCCTAGGACTACAACAAACTTATACCTCCACATATAATAAATGGGATCCCCTCCAGGGGCGGAGAGTCAGACACAAGGTCTGTAGTAATCACCACTACCAGTAAGGCAGAGGTAGGGAACCAGATCACCTGCATGCTGCCATGTATTCAACTGACCAATACATATGTGTCATAACAACCTCTCAGTTTGCACTGCCTGAAACGCTGCTTACAAATTTATGTCTGTGTCACAGATCTTACTGCCCACCCCTGCACCAGCCCTATCCCATGGTCCTCTAGTTTAAATCCACCCTAACTGGTCAGTACCCTCCCACTCTTTCCTAACACAGATGTAGTCCATCCTGCACTACTGCTGTGTTGTTCTGATGAATGTTGTAAATGTGTACCCCCACTATATCATTTCCTAGAACACATCTGGATAGGAGCTACAGTCCTACCCACCAAGATGAAGCACTCTGTGATAAAGCTGCCCCAGCTTACTACATGACAAACTGAAGTAACTGCATTTTGGATTGCACTGTGTTTCTGCAGAATCCTGCGAGATATCCCTGGCAGAAACTGTGATAATAGTGTTACATTTTGGCAGGCGGAACTGTATTTCAGCTCAGTATGCTCTTCCTGCAGAACAAGTTCAAATAAAATAAATATATTCATTAAAATGTATTTAATCCAGGCAGGTGAAGAGGTAAGCTACATATTCTCATTTTTGGTAGCACGATAGGATAAGGAGAATGAGGCCCATAGGGAGGAAACAACTGCAGGAACTCAAGAAAGCTTACTGACAAAAATAAACCATGGGTTACAGCTTAGAAACACTGTCTCAATGAGAGAATAGGCACTGTGACTGGGCTGAATAATGCCCTGCCCATTTGTTATGCAGAAAGAGTTTAAACGCAAGGGTCTGTTCTATCCTCTCCTTTTCTGTCTCGTCTGTCTGGTTTTGCAACCAAATTTTCTCGTGAGACCTAGGAACTGATCACTCTGCCGGTTTGCAATTCTCCACCTCTCGTTATCTCTCTGCCTTCCCTTTCTATTTCTATCTTTTCTTCCCCCATGCATATCTGCTGATATAAAAAAATATATGTAAGTCTTTATTTGAAACTGCATCCCTTTGTTTAAAACTGTATATAGTTATACTGTCGAAATGATTGTAAAAAGCTATTTGTAACTCAAGGGTTTAACCTGAGATGCGGTTTTTAAGAACTCTTTGCAGAGTTGTCAACAAGAGGTCAGTTCTGGGACACCATGTACTGCTTTGCTGCACCTGCAAGGAACAAAACTTGTAACATTCTGTAAACTTACAAGAACATTCTGTGAGAAGCAGGTTCTCTTAACGAGGTCCCAAAAACAAGGAGATAAGAGAGAATGAGGGACTGAAACTTGGAATAAAGAGATACCCTCAGATAGAGGACTTATTTTTTTCTGCTCTCTTTAAGTTTTTTTGTATGTTTTCTTCACATTTTAGAAAAAAAAAAAAACACAAATTGCATTCATCAGTGAATGTTAACAACACATAAATTGGCCTTTCTAAGTGGTTTACAACATGCTGATAGTCAGGGATACCTGTGAATATTATTTTCTATATTTTATAAAGCACTAAATGCGATTCTGCTTCTAAACATGTATCAGCACGGACAAACAAAAGTGGGACATGAAGCTAGTTTTTAAAACTTTTCTAAAATACCAGATTGCAATTTTGTGACACATCAGTTACATATAAACTCTGCAGCACAGCATGGTGTAGCATAGCATGGTATAAACTACATGAAAACTAGGGATGCCCGGAACTTCCAGATCAGATCCCAATCGGGCTGAACTTTAAAGGAATTTAGGAATGTTTAGCTTTTAATCAGACTCCTATTCAGTTCCAAAAAGGATCTCAGAATCAGAATTGATGACCTAAATCCTGTTTTCTTCAGTAAAAAGTTGTTTTTTGCCTTTAATTATAGAATCTGGATTTTTACACTGCAATTCCTAAAATCCTTATTCCGACAACTGGGTTGGAATCCGATTCCATGACTCATAGTCCAAGCAACCCTGATGTAAACAACTGTTTATAAGGCATCATGGTGAACAGGTAGCGCCAACTAAAGTATCAAAATACACAACTACAGCCTGCCAAAAAAGAGATCACTTTTCTGGACTATTATGTTTTTGTACTCCTTTCCATTAAAAGGCAATATTCAGAGTCCTCAAAAATTATATTTGCACATGCTATGTAAGCAATAAGATACATTGGGGTGTACGTTAGACATTTCTTCTAATGTACAGCTAGGAGGCATAGTGAGGCACAGTGCCGCAGGCCAAGTGCATTCAGATCCCTAGCCATGTGTTAGAACGGTTTAATGCACATTCCCGGAGTGGCTTATTATGTTTATAAATTGGGATTGTGTATTCTGCTTGGGTTTCTTATGTTAGTTGTGCATTAGATACTTCTAACACATCGGCAGAAGAAGAATCAGCGTTTATATAGCACTTTTCATACACAGTGTATCCCAAAGTGCTTCACAAGCAATGCTAGACTGGTAGTGAAGTGACAATGTGTAGTGACGGCCATATTGCACATCAACACCAACACACAGCCTGGACAATTGCATGAACTGGTTTATGTGAAGTGGAATGTTGGCCAGGACACCAGGAATGTTCCCTACTCTTTGCGAAGTGTGCCCTGGGTTCTTTTACTTCTACCTGGACACCCACCAGGACAACACCAGGATAAGTAGAGGGGAACTCTAATGTCTCATCCGAAGGACAGCACACCCCAGCAGTACAGCATCCCCCATAATATTGCACTCTGATGCCAGCATTTTAGGTGTAAGTCCAATCCGGTGTGGGAAGAGTACCCACAACCTTCTGATCCAGAGGCAAATGTGCTACCAACTGAGCCACGCTGACACTCATGACTTACGACCAATCAGAACAGCTGAAATCTCTTCCCCATTTTATAAATAGAGGATACTGCGGTGTGTGTGTGTGTGTGTGTGTGTGTGTGTGTGTGAGAAAAGAACAATGTGCTAATTTTACTGAGTAAAGCTGGAGGTAGAATAACATAAAACTGCAAACTGTTACAGTTTTTTTTTTTTTTTAACAGAATCTAGTTCAGGTTTTACACAGAGAATATAATTTTAATTATTTTCTAACTGATAGTAGCTCCGGTCCAAGTTACCCTGATCAAAAAAACAATAAAGGCCACTATACTTACCCCGCAGTGCATTTAGCTATCTGCAATACATGGTATATAACTGTAACAAGCTCACCAGCCAGAAAGCAGAAACAAAGCATGAGGCTAATCTGCTGTGCAAAACTACTTTACAAAACTTATACACACGCTGCTGCTGTTGACAAGACGGACACATGAGATAAGGCTAGGCCAGTGTAGGACAAAACTCAAGTTTTCTTTCTCTCATCTTTCTCAAAACAGGAAGGCGATCTCTAGTCTTTGCAGCAAGGCCTTTATAATGAATACAGTGAAAACTTTTGCGGGCGCCTGCCACACAGATCCTTTGGTTGCAGGTAAGCTACTTCAGAAGAAGACTGCTCTCTTGGGCATTTAGTTGGTACCTACTTTGTTTTTTGGTCTTGTCGACTGAGTCCTGACTGATGCCGGTGAATGTCTCCACATGTCCATCCTTCATCTATAACACTGTAATATTTAAAAAGAAATTAAAAACAAGGGGCTGCAATGTGCTCTCTCTCTCTCCTCAACATCATATCCAAGGCTTCAACCAATGTTTCACGCCCCACTCATACTCCCAGGTTTACAGCCATTACTGCTCAAAGTAGTGCTATATAAAACCAAATTCTCTTCCCTCCTCACTGAATGCACACCACCCCAGCTGACAACACCTAGAGGTAAACTAGAATTTCAAGTGGCAACTGCAAATTTTAATGGCTGCCTTAAGAGAGCCGGCCCGCTGATGCAGCAGTAGGGCTAGTGACTGCGATATCAGCATCCCGGGAATGAGCCCAGGTTGATGGTGGGTCAACTGGGGAAGGGAGAGGGGCTGGCCTAGTGATGTGGAGGGCCGAGGTGCGGGCACCTTATCTCATGGCACACCGGTGACCTGTATTTGGTGGCAAGTGCGGGTTGCTGGGGGGTCAGCCGGGGAGGAAAAGGATTGAGCACCCAACGGCTGCTCTCCTTTACTGGGGGGAGGACCTGCACACTCTGCTGAATGACTGCCACCCGCAGAGGCCAGGTGGTAGTGCGGGTCAAGGAGGGCAATAAAAGGAAGGGAGAGCTACGTGACTCTGGGGCATGTGTGTACCTTGATGCCCACGCCCCAGCATGGGGAACAGGGAGAAAAACAGAAAAAAGCCTATGTCCACCCTGTTGCCCTATGTCATGGCCCTCGGGGACTTCCAGGTGCTGCTTCCATGTGGATCCCCACTGGCATGACAGCTGGTGGAGCGACTAACCCTCAATACTGGGGGACCCTCAATACATGGCCAGAAGACAGAAGCAGGTAGTGGTGGGTGGGTAAAAAGCTATACAAGAAAACAAAAAAACTGAAAAGGGAGCTCAAGTGTCTCAGAGGACACTTGCTCTCTCTGGAGGAGGGTGGATGTCTGCACTGCTGCATGAGCACCTCCTGTGGAAGCACAGCAGGTGCTGTTTTACAAAGGCAGCAGAGGGGAGGGGGGTCATTCGGTTGTACATGTGCACACCCACTGAGTGCTTGCACATGCGCATTCATGCTGTTAACTCCAGGGAAGGACAGAAAAAGGAAAAATGTTGGCCCGGACACATGATGATTCCAGTATCTCACAAGCTCTGCACCTGCTGAACAGGCACTGCTCCAACTGTGGATCCAGCCAATCAATCAAGTTTATTGTTCAACATAAAAAGTCATTACATAAGGACCCAGACACCATTGGGACCTGGGGACAAGAGAATGGGGGCACAGGCTGAACTGGGGGGAAAAACAGCAAATAAAAAAGGTCATTAAGAGGCTTTATATGGCAGGTTCTCTGCAGGGTAGAGTAATGAGACTGCTGTGGGAACAGACTGTGACTGGCACTGATCCATGAACTCGCAAACGTTCAGATTCTGTTACCAAGAAATACATAACCAGCCCCACCCAATGGCAAAAGGAGACCATCCTAACCAATAACACAGAAAGCAGTGTTCTTTAATTAGGCAGAGACAGCTCAAAAACATGGCATTCAGTGGTAATCATGGCTCCTCCTTTGGGAAAGGACAGTTGCTGCCTCCACGGCAACACTGCCACCTAAGTGACCACAGCTGGTAGTGCAGCAGAGACATCGCAGGGCAACGAATGCTGGACGGGCTCTGTGTCAGCATGCTCACTGTGTACATATGAGTGGAGCTTCTTGTGAGCCACAATCCTGATGGTGCAGCTGTAACTGATGGGAAAAAATATGAGGGCCAGAGGATGATGTAAGGGCACTATCGGGCCCAACCAGACGCCCTCAGCCATGAAGTCAGTAAGACACTTCCTGATGGTCCTGGCCTGCCTGAATGGCACCAGGCAAGGTAGGGGTAAGCCTAGACGGGGGCAACACAAGTGGCTGTGGATGGGGAAAGAATGCCTCCCAGCTGAATTGTGAAGTTCTGGCAACACAGGTGATAAATGCTCTATAATTAAAATCTTTTCCATGCCTTACTATTGAAATAGTCCAACAGGACTGCTATACCTGAGTTTGCAGAATTCTCCCTCTTCTTTCTATCCAAATGTAGCGAAGACCCTCAAAAGTGTAGTAGCGGAGCACTTTTTTCTAAGTGAAAAGAGATGTCAAGATAAAAATTACAAAATATGCCATTTGCTCTAAAACTGATCTTAACTGTCTGTCTCAATAGGTATCACATAATATTTTCTTTCTGATTACAGTCCACCCCCCCCCAAAAAAAATTGGGGGCATAAAATTAAAAGCATTTTATTTTTTTCCATCTTCTACTACAGTCTATGATCTCCCACTCTTGCCCTCTCACCAGTCGCACCTTCAGATCACTCACTTAATGAACTCCTCTTGCAATCACATAGTGCCTCTACCACAATACATATACTACCCATCAGAAATGCATTATTTTAGACATTGTCCCATGATGGGCGCCTTTGTACACTGTGTACCTGCACAGTTTACTAGATTATGTCTCGTAATGTACATTTGCACCTGTAAGATGTTTGATATTGCAGATGATGTGACTTTGTAATTCCTCTGCTCCCCATCCAGTGGGACACACCTGGAACAGACTCCAGCTTAGTGTGCCTTTTTCAGTCACCAAATTTTAAGTATATAAAGTTCCCCATATCCAATGTTACTTCTGAAAATGCCCAAAACCACAGGCTTTATGACAAGATAGAGCCCTGCCGATGGCATGATACAGTAAAGCTGTAATCCTAACAGCAGGAGGTGAACATCTCTATCCTGGTGAGCCACATGGCACACATGGTACAACGTAACACCATCTCGATCCACAACTTGTAAAACTTTCATCCAAAACTTGTACAGATCCCAGACAGATGCTCAATTATTAATCATTATTAAATGTAGAGAATGGCAGCAGTACAGCAACTAAATAATGACACTGCTCAGCTTTATAATCAACATGTGGAGAGGTAATTCAAAGGACCATTTATTTACAGTATGTAATGCCGTAGTGCAATGAAAATGGGCTGACAGTTTGAACCTATTCTATTTTCACTGTAAAAGATTCCCTGCATCTCCCAGATTCATTTGTAGGAAAAATTTCTGTTTCTGTTAAATGTTCTAAATTAGTTTTTTTCTTGAGAATAAGACAGCTGCCTCATTTCGCTTAGAAACTGCATTGTGAATCTGACATGAGTTAAGACTGATTATATATATATATCTGGGATACATGACGGGAGTGGAATATGGCAAATATCTACATCAGTGAACAGTGACCTCAGGATACCTCACAAGTGGCGTAGCGGAGCAGAGCCAAAAGTATCCTGAGGTCACTGTTCACGAGCGTAGATATTTGCCATATTCCACTCCTGCCCATCATGTGTTCAATTTATACAATAGTGCAGGTTAATGTTGTAGTTTCATTATGTGTTTTTTGTTTAAGATTGCTGTAATTTTTTTATTCATCTGTGGGATTTTTTGATGTGCTCCTCCTCGCATTAGGGCAGTGTTGTTAGGATTGGTGGCATTGCTGTGGAGCCGACGTACGTCAGTGAGCATTGTAATTGGTTTATTTTTGTATGTGGGAGGGCTACACGGTTTTCAGATTACGGTGGCATTGTTGCTCATTTTGGGAGACTTACTCAGTATGGCTTTTGTTTGGAGGACTTTGTGTTTTTAAATCTCTGCTGTGCTTTTGTTTCAGTTGGTATATGTAAGGCTGCACTGATCACTGACATCATGGTTGGCTCGTCGGGCAACATTACGAAGCCATTTTCAGGGAGGTACGCACGGTTTAGGATGCCAGTAGGGCGTTTTCAGGTTAGTGCTTTGTGACTTGAGATGGAAAAGTACACCACTTCTTTTGGGTTTTCTGTGTGGTATCAGGAGTGTGTAGGCAGGGCATTTAGGCTTAAAAAATGAAAGGGGCTGTCCGAGGAGTGTGCAGTATTTATGGACTTGTGTTGGAGTCTGCAGAAATGTGTGAAAGGTACCGGCTGGGTGGGGGACATGACTTATGCACTGTGAGAATAAATGGCCTGATGATGTGTACCTAGTATGTGTATAAATGTCAGATTTTATATTTATACACATAGTAGATATGTCATCGGGCCATTCATTTCACTGGGGTGAGAATAAACGTTTTTATTGGAGCAAATATCATATATTATAGATAGATAGATAGATAGATAGATAGATAGATAGATAGATATATATATATATATATATACATATATATACATATACACACACACACACACACACACACACACACACACACACAATATTGCAAATACATATTATGGATCTTCCCTCTCCCACTCAGACCTCTCTACCTATCGCTCCCTAAGAAACACTTGCACCAAAACAATTCAGGGCCACAAAAGCACAATACTTCAGGACTACCCTTCAGCAAAACCTAAACTCACCCACAAATTCTGCAGACCCTCTCATCCCTCTTCAACCCCCCTCTATAGCTGCACCCCTTCCCTCCTCATTGAAGACAAGCTAGTCACTGACCTTATTACCACTGCCTCTCTTTGAACACCTTCTTCACCACCTGTGCCCTCTCTGCCAGCCCCGCAAATTCCCTTGACCTCTCCCCCCCCCCTCACCAACTGGCTTCCAGTTCTCCACCATCTCAGCCCAGGAGGTCCTCTGTGCCCTTTCTTTCCCTCTCTGAACCCACGCAAATCTAGTCCTGAGGGTCTTAACCCTCTCCTCCTTCACATCTCAACTCTTGTCATAGCCCATCCCCTGTCCCATCTACTCAACCTCTCATTTACTCTCTGTACAGTCCCCCAGGCCTGGAAATCCACCAAATCTATCCACCTTCATAAAGGAGGCAATCATTCCACACCTGGAAACTACTGCCCCATCTCTATCCTTCCTGTACTAGTGAAGCTCCAAGAGTTCCTGGTCCTTACTAGACTTACCAATTTCCTCTCTTCCTTAAACTTCATCTCATCCTACCAGTCCGGCTTCTGTAAAAACAGCATTCAACAGTATCCTCCCTTCCCCATGTCACTGATGCCATGCTTACTGGAATGGACCAAGGACACCTTACTTCCACCATTTTTATAGATTTAGCAAAGGCCTTTGACTCCATATCTCATCCTCTCCTACTATCCAAGCTTGGTTCAGCTGGCCTTTCACTTTCCACAGTTGACTGGTTCAGATCCTATCTGTCTTGTTGCACCCAACGTGTCCTAGCATGTGATGCTCCCCCCACTTCCTTTCCTGGTTGGAGTTCCCCAAGGGTCTATCCTTGGCCCCATTCTCTTCTCCATCTTTCTTAACAACCTCCCCTCCATCTGCTCCTCTTTCAAAATTCATCTTTATGCTGACGACACCATTTTCTATACTTCAGGCCCCTCTGCCCCCCTGGCGACTGCTCAACTGCACAGTGACTTTACCCATGTGCTGCAATGGTTCCAAACCAACCAACTTAAAGTCAGTGCAAAGAAAAGAATGTCTATGAACTTCGTGACCTCTCGAAAACTCTTCGGTCTTTACCCACTTCCCTCCTTTTCCACCCTTGATGGCACCACCCTGGAAACTGTCTCTGCGTACAAGTACCTTGGCATCTGGCTAGATAGCTGACTTGACTACTCATCCCGCCTCAACTACATTCACTCTAGGCTCCTCCCAAGGCTTGGTGCCATGCATAGGAACAAAGATGCCCTCTCTCTTCCAGTCCACCATGAACTGCTCACTAAAACTATCCTGCCTATATATGACTACACACAGACTATCTATGGGTCCACCCCCCTCCTGTGGCTGAACTTTTTTTTCAGTGCCTTCTGACACTTTGCCACCAATGCTTCCTCCCCCCGCGCTCACCATTGCACCCTGTACTCCTCCCTCTCTCTTCTCCCACCAGCACCTTCATGCTTCTTCACTCATTTCCAATTACTGGCTCAGGTTCCTCACTCTTTACTTCTCCACCCTCCTTTCATCCCTCCTCCCACTCTTCCTACTCTCTCTGTTCCAGGGACTCTCACACCTTTGACCTTCTCCAACCCCACTAACTCTGGGCAGGCTGCTTTCTCTTACTGCCTTCCCCATATCTGAAATTCTCTCCTCCCACTCGCTCCATCTATCTTCCTCACCCCACTCCTTTAAAAGCACCTTCCCCCACTCCCTACCCTACTCCTGTACCTGCCTGCCACATCTCTAGTTCCCTCTCCTGGTAAAGTATTTCTTCTCCCTCTCCATCTCTCCTCTCCCATTCCCCCCTCCTCCCATTTCCTACTCCTATCTTCTACCCAATTCCCCTCTCATGCCCCCTCTCCTCGTTACCAATTCGAATCAGTTTCTTTCAGCTCAAGTCCATGATGTATCCTTGTTAACTGCTGTAACTTTAACTTGTCGACTGTTAGATGCAGTAATATCTTGTGTTGTCTTGTTCATTGTAACACTTCTACTCTGTATTTTGTTCTACTAGTACAGAACGTTTTTCCTTGTATATATTTTGTATCTATGTACATATTTGAAATTGTACACTGAATTTCCTCCTAACTTGTTCAACTGCTGTTTTACCTCCCTACTCCCTTTTCCCTGGGTCGCACCTGGATACAAGCCTTGGCTCAGTGTACCTCTCCCGGTCACCAAACTTCAAATAAATAAATATACAGCATGTGTGTACTGATAAATAGCAAGATAAAGACTAGTTACTTACCATAACAGTAGATCTTTTTTTTTTTTTCTCCAACTATTTTTCTAGCCTCTCCATCTCGGAACTCTCTCAGGCCACTGTACTTGCCTGCTCGCTCTACCACCCGCTGTGTTCCCCTACATCTTCAATTTTGCCGTGGCTTCCCGGGATGGGAGGAGGCAGCAACCCGGGGAGACTGCAGGGGCAGTGACGGGGAACCAGTGTTGGGTGTGTGGCGAGGGCACTGACAGGGCCGTCGCCTATCCGAGGCGGAGGGTATTTTCTTGTTTATGCCCCCAAGGTTGGATGCGCAATGCTGCCCGGCCTGCGACGTGAGTGCTCCCACCCACATCCGGAAGGCAGCTGCCAACGTCTACCCCATGCTCGTGAGCCCATGGGCATCGCAGTGCCGCTGGTCTCCACTGGGGGCCGCTGCTGCACCGGGCTTCCCCTGGATCCCTCCCTGAGAGAGAAGAGCAGTCCTACGGATGCTCAATCCTCTCTCTCTCTCCCGCCGACCCACGACGTCCGGCCTCTCCCGAACCCAGGTCGCCAGCATGACGCGAGGTGAGGCGTCCAGCACCTCAACCCTCAGCACCACCGGTCTGGGTCATAACAGTAGATTTTTGAAAGAAATCTCCTCCATTGAGCCACATCAGGGAACTGTACACTGGCTGGGGCCACCAACGTCAACATGCCTCACTGGCACCTATAGAACATAAGTGTCCCCAGCATACCTCAGTTTCCCATCAGAGACAAGCTTTGAGGATCATCAGACTGGCAGGGACCAAAGAAATCAGGATCAAACCAGGCACAAAGGAGAGGATATGGAAACCTGAGTAAAGATGATAAAGTAGGCATCATAAGAGAACCAGTGTGCGAGAGCAAGCATGATAATCACCTCGGGGGGGGGGGCAGGACAGAAAACTTTGGCTCAATGGAGAAGGGTCTCTCGAAGATCTACTGTTACAATAAGCAACTATTTTATCTTCTTTGAAGATATCTCCCTCCATTAAGCCACATCATGGAATGATTCCCAAGCAGTACCAAGCACTGAGAGAGGAAGGCAGGATCTAAGGACTCTGAGTGATGAGGCCTTGCAGAACAGTAAGGCCAAAGCCGGCAGGTATACAAAAGGTTATGTCCAGACTGCAGTGTTTAGTAAATATATTAAAAGTACCCCAAGTAGCAGCAGCATATATGTCAGTAGCGGACACTCTGTGAAAAGAGGCCACCAATGTAGCCACCCCACAGCTGGAGTGACCACAGACAGGTCAAGGAAGCTGCTTACTGCACTTCCGGTAACAGAAAGTAATAAGGCAAGTCAACCATTTGGCTAGACCTTGTTTAGAAATGGGGAGCCCACCATTCTGGGGGTGAAAGCCACAAACAGTTGCAAGGATTTTCTATTATCCTTAGCATGATCCAAATACCAATGCAGCGCCCTATGGACATGCAGTGTATGCAAATGACATTCCTCACTATGTGTGGGAGTCAAGAAATAAACATGAAGGTCAATGGTCTGATTTAATGTTCCCTCAGACAAGACATTCAGTAGAAAACAAGGATTAGTCTGTAATGTAACTCTATCTTTGTGGAAAATAAGAAAATGAGCGTCTGCAACAAGAGCCTGTAACTCAGACATGCATCCAACAGACATCAGAGCCACTAGGAACAGTGTCTTTCAAGAGAGGAAGTGCAACTCACAGGTAGCAGCAGGCTCAAAGGGAGGTGCAGTGAGGGTCTCTAGGACCAGATTAAAGTCCAGAACCAGATCATGGACCGGGGGTGCAGGAGGAGAATACTGCTGAGGAACCCACGGGAAATCTTAAGCTGGGCCATCATTTTGCTGTCATTGATGGCATGAATAGCTGATACCACAGTCAAGTGAACCTTAATAGAGGAATATCCGAGGTCCAAGTCCTTAAGGAACAAGAAGTAGTCCAGCATTAGACTAGCTGGACATATAAAGGGATCCAAAGTATGAACAGCACACCAAACTGCAAAACATTTCCATTTTTGCAAGTATGTTTACCGCACAGACAGCTTCTGAGACACTAACAGAACTGCAGCAACCACAGGGGAACCCCCAAGTGGGAGAGCTCTACATCTTCAGAAGCCAGGCATGGAGGTGCAGTGATCAAAGATCCAGATGCACCAAAGCACCCTTCTCCTGTGTCAGAAGTCTCACCCACAGAGTATGAAGGACAGGGGGTTCCACAGCCAATTGCTGGAGCACAGGAGAGCAGTTTTGTCTGAGACAGTATGGGGTCACCAGTATTGGGTGGATGACTTGGCCCTCAGCTTGAACAGGACCCTCTGTGTGAGAGGGAACACGGGAAAGGAGTACATGAACATCCCTCTCCAGTAGACGGACAAGGCTTCTCACCGGAAAACTCCAGGCCCTGAATCGATTGAGTAGAAATGCAGCAGTTCTGTGCTGTATGGAGATGCAAACAAGTCTATGTCTTGGTGACCCCATTTTTTGAAGAAGTCATCCACAATGGAGTCTAAGAACACTAATCTGAAGCATAGCGCCCAGGACCAACTGAGATGATCCACTAAGGAGTTGAGGGTGCTGAGCAGAAACATGGCTGACAGAAACATGTTGTGATCCACAGCTCAGTGCCACACTCTCACTGCCTCCCTGCAGAGAGGATATGAGAACTCCATCTTGCCAGTTGATACATCACTTAAATACTGTCTGTACAGATCGGTAGCTGATGCCCTGGAAGGAAGGATGTGTTTGCCTATAGGCCAAGCAGAACAACCCTCATCTCCAGAGTGCTGCTGTGCAGAACTGTATCCAAGGGGTCCACTGGCCTTGAGTTCAGAAGGGGTGCAGATGGGCACCCCAGCCTAAACCCAAGGCATCCATCGTCATCAACAGGAGAGCGGATTGATGGAGAAATGGAGATCCTGTTTCAAGACTGGAGTGGTCCAACTACCAGAGCAGGGATCAAAAGAGTGAAGAAGTCACTGCTATGAGACACTCCAACTCATCAGAATGCTGTGCCCACTGTGCATGGAGGAACCATGGTGAGATCCTCATGTGCAGACATGCCAGAGGGACAGTCAGTATGGCAGAAGCCATGAGGTTGATGAGCCATAAAAGGTGTCTGGCAGAGACATAGTCACTGGAGGAGGCCAGCTGACACTAGGCCACCTGTGCCATAGCACATTCCAAGGGCAGAATCACCTGACCCAGCCCAGTGGCCAAGACAGGCCCCTATGTATTGGAGGTGTTGGCATGGAGTGAGGACCGATTTCAGCTTGTTCACCAGAATACCCTACTGGCCAAACAGCTGTTGGGTCTGAAACAAGGTATAGACTCTCGCCTCCCACAATGGGGCCTTCAGAAGCCAGTCATCAATATACAGGAAGACGCAGAGGCCCTCCCTATGGATGGTGGCTGTAGCCACTGCAAAACACTTGGTAAAGGCACACAGTGCAAAAGACAAAGCAAAGGACAAGACATGAAACTGGTAGTATGAGCCCTGGAGCATGAAACGCAGGTACTTTCAGCGAGACTTGTAGATCCTGATATGAAGGTAGGCATCCTTCATATTCACAGCAACCATCTAGTCACCTTTCAGTAAGAGGGGAAGGAGGGACTAGAGAGAGACCATTCAAAACTTTTTATATTCAATAAATAGATTCAGTCCTTGATCTAGTGTGGGGTTTAAATCCCCGGTCCATTTTGGTACAAGGAAGTACCAGGAATAATAGTCCACATTTTGTTCAGGAACCAGAACTGGCTATAAAGTCCTCATGTGGGGGAGAGTTTGAACCTCCTCCAGCAGAACGGCAAGATAAATTTGAAGGTATCAGTTTGGCAAAGGCGGGGGGGGGGCCACTGGAGAAACAGAAAGTAGCTCTAGGGCATGTCCTAGCTGAACTACTTACAGGACCCAAGCCATCTGCTGTGATCTCCCTCCACTCTGGTAAGAAGAGGGAGATGTGACCTCACACTAGAACTTCCTGAGGCAATGAGACCAGAGGAAGAGGAGGGGAGTCAGAAAGGACAGGGGACTTTGGGGTTGCCGCTAATACTGTGACCTTTTGTGAGTCTGGCATGGGCACTGGGACGCAATCTTGTGGCCTGACACTGGAAGACTGAGGATGCTGGGAACTATGGCCCAAATTTCTGGAATAGCCATGGCCTGGATGAGCAGAGGGCTGGACAAAAGAGTTTCTGCCCCGACCCCAGAGCTTTGGATTCAAGGTGTGCAGGGATCTCAGGGTCATCTTTGAGGACTGCAGGTCCCAGACAGTGTTCTCTATGTTGGAGCCAAACAAATGTTTCCCTCTGAATGGGGCAATGAGAACTGACTGCTGTACATCAGAGGCAAAGCGTGCAAGACACAGCCAAGAATGGCATCACAGGCAGATGCCAGAGGTAGCAGCATGGGCAACAGTATCCAAAGCACCACAGGTAGATCTACGCAGATGCTTACCATCTTCCAGGCCATTAGCAACGGTCTGTTGCACCATAATCTTGCCAGGGCCACCAGGCAGCTTTTCAGAGAAGGTGGTCACAGGCTTCCAGAGGCAGTTTTGATACTTGATCATATATGCCTGATAGTTAGCAATTCTCAGTCCTAGGGAAGCAGAAGCAAATGTTCTTTTCCCCATCACATCAAGTTTCCTCAACTCCTTGTCTGGAGGAAGGGAATTCATATGTTCTGGTGGTTTTGACCGCTCATGAGCAGCCATTATAACCACTAAGTCTGTTTCAGGCTGAGAGGAATAGTAAAGCATGCTAGTATGGACAGGATAGTATATACACCTTTCTAGGAACAGTAGGCAGGGCACAGGGTCTGTGCCAAGCAGACAAAGCTGCATCCTCCAGGGCTGTGTGAGTTGGAGGTATAATGACTGTTGGGGAGCCAGACACCTCTAAAAACTAACATACATTTATTTTTAGAGGAATCTTCCTCAGCATCAGAACCTAATTTGGCCTGAACTGTCTTGAGGAAACCCTGAAATGAAGCATGCTCAGGAGACCTAGGAGTGTTTTTAGCACTATCCTCAGAGCAGGAGGACAAAGTGAAGCTGGAACCTACCAAATCCAGAACCTCCAACTCTTCTTCCATACCTTCCTCCTCCTCTTCCATGTACTCTGCGTTACATTCCAGCTCATCGTCAATGTCTACTGTCATCAGCAGAGGGCTGAAGGGATGAGGAGACATATGATGAGGAACTGGTGACAGGAGTACTGGTGACGGAGGATGTTCAGGGCCCTGCTCAACAGTGTGGTCACTGAATTCCTGTGTTGCCAATGAGGTAGATGGCCCCATCCCTGAAGGCATAGAGGGTGAAGGTACTGGTGACTGAGGCAATGGCAGTAGTCACTGAACAGCTCAGACACTGTCTGGTATAGGAGCTGTGCACTGACAGGCCCCAATGAGGTTGTTGATGGCGGAACCATTGGCAGAACAGTGCCCGATGAGGATACTGGCAGCAAGTTCCCCAGAAGGGGAGGTGAGCCTTTGCCAGATCCCGACCTTGGTATTTGTAATATGGTTGGGGGGGGCAGTAGGACCCATGGCTTTGGCCCGAGACCTGTCCTTCTTGAATGACTCACCTCTTTTCAGAGGAGATCATGAACAGTCTGGGGAAGCAGTCTTTTTCCCTATGATGTTTCTCCTCTCAGAGTGTCAGTGTTTTTCTTCCAAATTTGTGGGCTTATCCTTCTTTTTTGTGTAATCAGCAATGGATGCTGTTGACAGCGACAAGCAGTGGGGCCGATGACAAACTGAGAAAGGGGGGTGGGTGGGTGGATGATAGGAAGCCACCTTCAATCCAGCCAGTTTCTCCTCCATTACTTTAATCTTTAGATACAATTCCAAAGCTTTCTTGTGACATCTGGTTAAACCCCTGGTAGACAGTGCAGGCTTTAATGTCATGAGCAAGGCCTAGGCAATGAATGTACATGGAGTGATTGTCATCTTTGTAAATGTTCAGGTTGATGCAATGACAGTAACAGAACAATGGTTCCTTATCCTACGGTGGTAGCATAAAAGTTTAAATTAAAATAAACTTCAAAAAGTAGCAGTATTAGTTAATACTTTGCAGAGTTCAACAGCATTCTTTAGCAGTGGTGGACCAACGAGCAGCTGCTGGCAGTAGAAAGAACTGAGACATACATTGGATGCCCATATTATATAGTTGCCAATGAGGCACACTGACATGGGCAGCCCCAACCAGCAAAAATATTCTGTGTGGTCCTGACACTCAGTGGAGGGAAATATCCTCAAAGAAGATAAAGAGTTATCTTGACCAAACATAGCAAGATAATATCTTGCAAAATAGAGTATGACCCAATTATTTAGCATAGCAAGATGATGTTATCTTACAAAGAAGGATATGTCAAAGCATACTGAACCAGTCAAAGTGCAACTTTCACAATACTGAAAATATCCTAATAGGCAAGTGAAGCACTGAAATCAGTAGTTAAACTGAAACAGTTATCTCTTTATACAAAGGGCATATTTTAAAGGTATAATCAGTAAACTGATTATTTTATTTTTTTAAGATTTATTTTCTGTACTTTTTTTCTTCGTGTTCATGAAAGGTGCTAGATTGACAGCAATGGAACCTTAAGTCTTCCGCTTATCCACAGGAGAGCTACAGCACTAGTAATCACAGTGCAAGCTTTCCCACATTGGCCCAGTGTGCCTCAACCCTGCCTTGGATGGAGGACCACCACATAGGTGAAAGGGTAGTTCAAACTCCATGCCCGTTCAATCGTTTGCCTCTCATGCGAGACTGCCAACAAAGGTGCCAGTTAGTGCCAATTATGTTGGTGGTTTTGTGATGTGGACACCTGCCCACTGGGAATTGGACTGAAACCATCTCAACTCACTTCACACAGCCCACTGAACAGCCCTAAAGTGGTAACTGCTTTGGGCCACTACTGACCTGTGCTGGATCTGAACTGGTAACCTGGAGGTGAAAGGTTCCATACCAGTCAAAAATGCTTGAAATCATATACAGAATAACGAACCTCCCTTCAATGAGAACGAGCAGTTTCTCAACTCTGAAGCTCAAATGCCTTCCTGATGTCACTGAACGAGGTGTTGCTTGAGAATCTAGCGAGTTCTCAACAAGGGGGTGTGTTAATTTACAACTGCATTCTTACAACCTGCTTAACCGCAGTGGCTGTAACTAGAATGTTTTACTGAGGTTCAAACTGCTGATTTTGAATCAGCACTTGAAGCTGTCTGCTGTCCGTGACAGCTCAGCTTGTGCTTCCAACTAGAACTTATGACCGATGCTGTAATTTGTTTAGCAGCAACTTTGTTCTTCAAGTTCCAAAATATTAAGAACAACAGGTTCTACTTTCCAAAACATGAAGAACAAGGTTTAGAATACACCACAAAAACAGGCTCACAAAGTATTATATACACTGTAAACACAGGCTCACAATGTATTATATTTCAAATGCTGTAACCTTTGAAACTGTAATGAGAAAGAAATAATGTGACCTACGGGGAATTGAACCCAGGCCCCCAGAATACATTCACAGTGCTAAAAACACTTAGCTACTGGCTCGCATGGCTGGAACTGGGGTTCCCAGACATTTCCCTACTCTGGTATTGCATATCCTGCAACTAGGAATGATCAAGATGACACATAGATGTTTTTTGGTGCAGTATTAGCCATTGCTAAGCAATTTAAATCACAAATTGTAGTGAGAAAGAAATAATGTCTGACCAACATAAATAGATCATAATGATATTGTTCTCGTGTTGGGACATATTGTCTGTACATGTCAATACATTTATTAAAAATAACAGGATATAGCTGGCCAGTGGCACTGCCACTTTCTACGCCTGCAACCTGCATTCAGAAACTGACTTGGATTGCTCAGGGGTGTGCCGGTGAGGGAGTATTGAACGTCTTATGGACAGCTCTCCTCCTTCAGGGAGGGGAACAGTGCATACTACTGCATGCTTATCTCCTAACTAACCAGTTAACTAGTAAACTGATTTTTATAACTTGAATATACAATGGTCTGACTCAAAATGCAGTTATCACTTGTGTGGGGTAGGACTTTCATAACTCACTCCTGCTCTACCACTTATGAGTTATGGTCCTGCCCCCTCACACATCAAGATAAATTGCATATTGTCAGTAACCCTATTGCATATGTATATGCTCAGATATGCAGTAGTAGTAAAACTATTTTTATACAGGAAGATGTTTGAGAATATATATATATATATATATATATATATATATATATATAGCAATGCTATATATCTAGCAGTGCAATGAAAATATATATATTTTCATTGCACTGCTGCAAGATTATTGCTTTCTCATACCAAAAAGTGATGGCTGGATACAGGTCCCTTTCCAAAAAACCTCCCCCTTGCATCCTTGCTACTGTGGCCATGCCTGTGCATGAGGCTGCATCATCATAGTACAGGAGATGGTGGGATGGAATGGGAGATGCCAGACTGCACTTTTGGCAAATGCTGGTAACTTAACAACTAATGAAAAAAAACATGGATAAAGTAAGCTGCGTATCAAACTGGTTAAAGGTTAGGAGTCAGAGGGTGGTGATAAACGCAAGTCACTCTGGAGTGGGAGGCGATTAGTGGAGTGCTACAGGGATTGGTTCTGGGTCCCGTCTTCTTCAGTGTCTTCATAAGAGACACTGCTGAGGAACTGGAAAGGAAGGTGTCTCTCTTTGCAGATGACACAAAATCTGCAGCAGTGTGGGCAGCCAGGAAGGGATGGAGAGAATGCGAAGAGATCTGAGGAAACTAGAGGAATGATCTAGGGGGTGGCAGCTTGGTTTCACTACCAAAAGTGCAAAATCACGCACCTGGGGTGGGGAAACTCAGGGGCCGTGTGTAAGATGGGGTGGGAAGATACTTACAGTCACCAAGCAAGAGAGGGACATTGGTGAAATCATAGCTGATGATCTCAAGGTGGTAAGGCAGCGCAACAAGGCAGATGGCAAGGCCATTGGGATGCTGGGGTGCACATGGAGGAGGATTTCTAGCAGGAGAAGGGAGGTGGTGTTGCCACCATATCACTCACTAGTGAGACCCCCATCAAGAATACTGTGTACGGTTCTGAAAGTGACACCTTTGCAAGGACAATGACAGGGTGGAAGCAGTCCAGAGGCTGGCTACCAAAATGGTGCCATGGTTGCATGAGAAACCATACGTGGAGAGGCTGTGGGAATTCAACATGTAGTCCCCTGGAGGGGATGGGAGTGAGAAGGGACATGACTAAGGCAGAACAGTTACATAAGAACTTACCGTAACAGTAGATCTCCGTGGGAATCTCTTTCACCAGGTCACACCTTTAGGGCAATAGCCACCAGGCACTAGGACCACATGGAAACCTTTCAATAGCAGTATAATAGGGGCTGTTCATGATGACTTCAGACCCCAATGTCCTATACAAGCATGGGCAGCACCACTCCCTCCTCAGTTCCTTGCCGGAGACCAAATTCGTTACACCTCCCTCTAAGGAACCAAGGAGAGAGATGAGGTGCCCAGCTATTTGGAAGGCTGGAGCAACAGGTATAACATCCTGGAGAAAGGGACAGGAACAAAGAAGCTGGGAACCCAAAAAGAGGGATGCAGGGTGGGACACCATGACCTGATGAAAAAAAATTCCCCTCGAAGATCTACTGTTATGGTAAATTCTTACGTAACTGTTCTGTCTTCTTTGGGGGATAGCTCTTTTATCAGCTCACACCTGTAGGATGAGTACCAAGCAGTGCAGCTAATGAGAAAGTCTGGGAGGCAGGAGGCCACAAGCCTAAGAAAGAAGGCCTTCAAATACAGCTAGGCCAAAGCCTGCCCTTCTCCTAGAGACAATGTCCAGACTGTAGTGCTTTGTGAAAGTGTGGACAGTACTCCAAGTTGCAGCAGCACAGATTTCTGCAGCTGACACATTCCTAAAACAAGCAACAGAAGTGGCCATACCTCTGGTTGAGTGGCCATGAACAACTCCAGGAACTTCCCTTCAGTACTTTCTGAAACAAAACGTAGTACAGTTGACCAACCATCTGGACAAACGCCATTTAAAAACTGGTACACCCTCTTCCCCAGGGGTGAAGAAAACAAGCAACTGTGAGGACTTTTCTGCAGTCCTTAATACGGTCTGTATAACACTTGAGTATTCTATGCACATCTAAGGTATGGAGCAGTGCTTCCCCTGAATTGGCATGCTTGGGATAATAAACAGGCAGGTGGATGGCTTGATTTAAAGTGAACTCAGGCACCATCTTTGGCAGAAACATAGGGTTAGTCCACAAAGACACACTGTTTGTGGAAAATCAAATAAGAAGGGTGGCACATAAGAGCCTGCAGCTCAGAAATCCTTCGAGCAGACGTAATAGCAAATAAAAATAACACTTTCCACAACAGTAAGCGAAGCTCACAAGTCACAGCTAACTCAAAAGGACCCAAAGTAATTTCTCTAAAACAAAATTCAGGTCCCAAGTCAGAAATAGATTGCGAATGGGGGCTTCAGGTGCAAAATGCCTCGCAAAAATGTATGGGCCACGTCTAGCTGAGCCACAGTATGTCCATCAATGGGCACATGAAAGAATGATCTAGCAGACAAGTGCACCTTAATAGAAGGTTACTACAACCCTGCATCTGACAAGGACTGCAGATACTCTAAAATCTGGTTCACAAGGCAGGTGAAGGGATCTAGTTGGTGGGAAGTGGCCCATAAAGCAAAATGCTTTCACTTCATGGAATAGGTAGCCCTATTGGAGAGTTTCCTGGCAGCCACCAGGATGTCAGCCACTTTTGTGGACACCCAAATCATGCATGTAGATAGAGTGATTTGAGGTTTGGATGAAGCAAGATTCCTTGCTCCCATGTCAGCAGTCCCGTGCACCTGGACAGGGGTACTGGAAGTTTCACTGCTAAATGCTGCAGTAAGGAAAACCATATCTCATGAGGCCAGAAGGGTGCTACAAGAATTAGGGTGGCCCCCTTCATTTGAAGCTTGATTAGCACCCTCTGAATCAGATGAAAAGGAGGAAAGGCATAGAGGAACCTCCCTTTCCAAGAAAGGGACATGTCTCACCAAAAAACTCCAGGCCCTGGGTCGAGCGAGCAAAAAGTGGCAGTTTTGCATCGAGTGGGGACGCAAAATGGTCCAACTCTGGGTGACCCCACCTGTCAAACAGGTCTTCTATGATGGAGGTCAGCAGCTTCCACTAATGCATTCTGGACTACAACCTGCTCAGTCAGTTTGCCAGAATGTTTTGGATGCCTGGAAGATGGACGTCTGCCAGTTCTAGACAGTGTTCTACAGCCCAATACCAAACTCTCATTGTTTCCTGGCACAGAGGATAAGAATGGGTTCCCACTTGCTTGTTTATATAGCGCACCACATTGATGTTGTTCGTCACACCAGCAGATGCCCCTGGGACAGGTGACTCTGGAAGGCTTGCAAAGCATACAGATCAGCCCTCATCTCCAGAACATTTATGTGGAGGAGAGTTTCCAGCGAGCACCATGTTCCTTTGGTTTGATGAGGACCAAAATGTGCCCTCCTGTCCAATCCTGAGGCATCTGTGATGAGGATCTGCTGGGGGTAAGAGATGAGAAATGGGACCCCCTTCAGAAAATTGTTGGGGTCCATCCACCACTGCAGCACCTTGCTAACAGGGGAGAAGGCTAGAACCTGTTGTTCCAGGTCACTGATACCCTGATCCCACTGTACCCTCAGGGTCCACTGGGGGATCCGCATGTGAAGCCTGGCCAGGGGTAAGGTAACAATGGCAGCTGCCATCAATCCCAACAGTCTCAGGAATGTCCTGGCAGTGACATACCTGCTCTGAGAACCCAACTGGGCCTGTGCTATAAGGCACTCTGCCCCCTCCCTGGGTGGGAAGGCTAGGCCTTGGACTGTGTCCGGAACTGCCCCTACATACTGCAAGCGCTGTCAATGGGTCAGGACAGACCTGGGCAGATTAACAGTGATCCTTAGGGCATTGAACAACTGCCTGGTGCACACTAGGGTCTGAGACAATTGCTCCTTGGATTCAGCTTTGAGCAACCAGTCATCTAGGTAAGGAAAAATGTACATTTCTTCCCTCCTGAGGGATGCTGCCACCACTGCTAAACAACTGGTAAATACCCATGGTGCAGACGACAAGTAAAAGGGCAATACCCTGAACTGGTAGTGTGCTCCCTGGAACTGAAATCTGAGAAACCATCTATGGGAGTAGCACATCTTGATATGCAGATAAGCATCCTGCATATCCAGGGAACATATCCAGTTCCCTTGTTTCAGGAGTGGCAGCAGACCTTGAAGAGTGACCATTCTGAACTTCTTGTACTTGATGTAGAAGTTTAGGTCTCTCAGGTCTAGAATCGTCTTCAAGTCCCCTGTGGACTTGGGGATGAGAAAGAAGAGGGAGTAGAACCTTCTGTTCCTTTGCTGCTGAGGCACTGGTTCTATGGCCCTCCTGTGCAGCAATGTGCGTACTTCCTCTAGAGGTAGGTGATCTGGAGGATAGGTGGAAGGAATAACAGGAGAGTCTGGAGGCTGCTCCAGTAGCTCTAGAACATGTCCCTGCTCTATTAGTTGAAGGGCCCAAGCGTCTGTAGCAATTGCCCTCCACTGTTCTAGGTGGAGGGAAAAATGACCCCCTACCACCACCTCCTGACCTAACACTGGGCGAGGGGATAAGGAGTCAGGCTGAAGCAGAGGGGCCACACCACCACCTCTGGGGCTTTTGGAGCAGGCACCCATGATGGAGGTAGGGGTTGGCAAGGGAGACCTTGCCCTGCGCTTGCCCAGTGACCTGACTCCAGATCCAGGCCTATGGGAAGCCTTGTGGAAGGGAGTCTGCTGTCTACTCCTAATTTGAATATTATAGAGGGAGTGGACAGAATTTAAGGCCCTTCCTGAGGCCTGCAAGTCACTGATGATATCCTGCACATCTGTTCCAAAAAGCTTAAACCCTCTGAAAGGGGAATTCAAAATATTCTGCTGGATTTCAGCTGCAAACCCAGACACCCTCAACCAAGAGTGCCTTCTAAAGCAAATGCCAGTGGCAGCTGCCCTGGCTGAGGCATCAGACATGTCATAGATGGACTTCAGGAGGTGCTTGCTCACATTAGCCACAGACTGAAAGGCTTTGAGCAACTCCTGCTTCCGAGTCCCCTCTGGGAGGGCCTGAACTGCAGCTTTTATTTATTTAATTTAATTTATTTATGTATTTGTTAACCGGGTGGGCACACTGATCAACTGGACCATTTTCAGGCATGACCCCGGCCATGAAGATGGCACAAGGATTACAAAAAGTACAAGGTACAAATATAGAACAGAAAAAATCCAAGTACAAAGTACATTAAAATAAGGAAAAATACCAAAAAAAAGGGTTACAAGTACAGCATAGTTCAAGACAGCAGTAACATTTTGTACAGTATAATTGATCCAACCAATCAGATGTGCACAGACATACAGAGCACCATATAGGCTGCTAGGGAGAGATACTCATGATAAAAGCAAAAACCATGTAAGTCATATGTAGGATGCTATAAAATAGTGACTGCTGGAAGTCCTCAGCAACCTAGTGAGCTTATGGGGGGGTCACCCAGGGGGGCAGGTACAAGTGGCCACCACCAATAAGGTCACTTTATAGTGGGATTTAAATTGGAGGTGTGAATCAAGAGAGCAAAGGGAGGAGGGTAGAGTGTTCCACAGTTTAGGGGTGGTTGAGGAGACAGCTTTGCTACTGAGGCAGGTGGGGATTTGAGGAGGATCCAGCAGAAGACTGGAGGAGCTTTGAAGGTTGCGGGGGGATTCTCTTGGTTTGAGCAAGGGAAAAAGGGTTGAGAGGTTCCCCACATCTTATAGCATTGTTAATGGTGCAGTCAAGGAAGTAGTCACTGCATGTCTGGGGGGGGGCAGCCTAGAGACTGGTATAGGGAACAGTGGTGGGTAGAGTAGGGTGCCAACAGAGCAAATCTACAGATGTTGTTGTAAGTGGTATTAAGCCTGGTGAGTTGATGAAAGGAGGTCTGTGTACAGATGGGGGTGCAGTAATCCATCAGCGGAAGGAGACTGCCCTGTGCTATGGCAAGACGGGCTTCTGGGGTCAAGTAATGTATCAGATGGTATCCCACCACCAGTTTCTGGTTGGTGTGCCTTATGGTGTTATCAATGTGTATGGAGAAGGTTTGTACGGGATCAAGGGTTATGCACAGGTATTTGAAGGAGGGTACTGTTTCAAGAGGGGGGCCACCGGGAGATAGAACGCAGAGGGTGGAAGAGGCATTATCTTAATTTGCTTAGCTTATGCTTGAACCCCAGAAGCATGGCCTTAGTTTTGTTTACATTAACCAGGAGCCTACTGTTCAGGAACCAATCATGGGCAGCACTGTAGTTTGAGGCGAGTGTGGCTGAGAGGCTGGCCAGAGATATATCACTGTGGTACAACACTATTTCCTCAACGTAGAGGATGGCATTGCATGATAGGCTGTCATTAGGGAGGGAGTTAATGAAGAAAGCAAAAAGGAGGGGCCCAAGGATGGAGCCCTGGGGAACACCCGTGGTCACTGCTCAAGCTGTGGAGGTGGCACCTCCAACGCCAACTGATTGGGAGTGACCTGCGAGGTAGTTCTGGAACCAGGTAATGGTCCCCGAGGAGCAACCAAGGCCCTTTAGCTTGCACTGTAGAATGTCGTGGTCCACCACGTCAAAGGCCTTGGTCAGATCCACGAAGATCACATCCCTGAGGTTCCTAGTGTTTGCGTTTCTGAAAAGATGGTTAATAAAGTTGGCCAGTGCAGAGGCAGTGCTATGGTGCTTTCTAAAGCCGTCCTGCTGAGGACAGAGGAGATTAAGCTTAGCAACATGCTCAGACAGTTACACAGATACATAGATGTTGACAGCAGATAAAGGCCTATGGCCCACATAGTCTGCCCATTTGCGCATGTAACTGTGCTTTTCATGCTTTCATGCTTCCCTAGGACTAGGCTGTCCCCCTCCCGACTACCAGGATCCCCTAATGTCTATCCCATACATTCTTAAATCCTGTAATCGCTTTCTGCCCCACCGCTTCTTCCGGCAGGGCATTCCATTTCTCCACCACCCTCTCCATGAAGTAGTACTTCTTCACGCTCTCTCTGAACCTCCTTCCCTCCCTCCAGTTTCATCCCATGTCCTCTAGTCCTGGAGCATCTTTTTCTGTGAAAAATTGTGTTTTCCTGCACCTTGTTCCTCCCTGTGAGGTATTTATATGTCTTGATCATATCCCCCTCTCCCTCCTCTCCTCCAGAGAGTACATATTTAAGTCTTTCAACCTGTCCTCATAGGTTTTATGCTGTAATCCTTGCACCATCTTGGTTGCCCTCCTCTGAACTGCCTCCACCCTGTCTATGTCCTTACGTAGGTAAAGTCTCCAGAACTGAACACTGTACTCGAGATGTGACCTCACTAATGTCTTGTATAATGGAATTATGACCTCCCTTTTCCTGCTGGTGATACCCCTGCCTATGAATCCCAGCATCCTGTTTGCTTTTCCAGCCGCTTTGTCGCACTGACTCCCTACCATGAGGTCATCATAGATAACCCCCAAGTCTCTTTCCTGCTTGGAGCATTCTATATCCCCCCCAGCTGGTATGTTGTTCCTGGGTTTTTGTGCCCCATGTGCATTATTTTGCATTTCTTTGCATTAAATCTCAACTGCCACTCCCTGGACTAGTCCTCGAGCTTCTGAAGATCCCTCCTCATTCTCTCCACACCCTCTGGCGTGTCCACTCTGTTGCAGAGCTTCATCTCATCAGCGAACAGGCAAATTCTCCCTTCTAGGTCTTCTGTAATGTCACCGATAAAGATGTTGAAGAGGACTAGACCCAGCACTGATCCCTGTTGCACCCCACTTGTCACCTTTCCCTCTGTGGAGTGACAACCATTTACCACCACCCTCTGTGTCCTGCTACCCAGCCAGTTCCCCACCCACCACACCACTGTCCTACCCACACTCATATTGCCCAGCTTGTTAAACAGCCTTCTATGAGGCACAGTGTCAAAGACCTTACTGAAGTCCAGGTAGGCCACATCCACTGCAACCCCCATCCATCTCCCTTGTCACCAACTCCAAGAATTCAATGAGGTTAGTCTGGCATGACCTCCCCCCTGTAAAACCATGTTGCCTTGGGTCCTGTAGACCATTGGCAACCAGGTGCTCCACTACTGTTTCCTTCAGTAGTGTTTCCATGATCTTCCCAACTACTGAGGTTAGGCTAACTGGTTTGTAGTTTCCCGCCTCCTCTCTGTTACCGCTTTTGTAAAGGGGTGACTACATCAGCTGTCCTCCATTCTTTGGGTACCTCTCCTGTTTCCAGTGACTGGCTAAACAGGGTTGCCAGAGGTTTAGCCACCACCTCTGTTAGCTCCCTCAGCACCCTGGGGTGTACCTCATCTGGCCCCATAGCTTTATCAACTCTTATTCCTTCCCGTTCCTTTAGGACCTTTTCCCATGGAAATGGACTTGTATCCATTTCTGTGCCCTTCTGCCCCCTTTTCTACTCCCTTCTGGCCCATTACCCACCCCCTCCTCCATAAAGTCTGAGAAGAAGTGTCCGTTCAGTATGTCTGCTTTGCTGTTGTCATCCTCCACCCTACTCCTCTCCTCCCCTTTCAGCCTCACTATTCCTCCCTTTACCCTCATTTTTTCACCGACATACCTGTAAAAGGTTTTGTCCCCTCTAACCACTATTTTTGCAATGCATTCCTCCATTTTAACTTTGACTTCCCTTACTGCCCTCCCTGTCTCCCTTTGTTTCTCCCTGTACCTCTCCCTGTCTCCTTCTGCCTGTGTCTTTTTGTACTGCACAAACGTGATTTTTTTTAAATTTTACTTTCTCTGCTACCTCCTTGGACTACCATAATGGTCTCCTCTTCCTTTTCCCCCTTACTAACCTGCTTTACACTCAATTTTGTTGCCCTTGTTATCCCCATTTTGAATACTGCCCACTGTTCCTCTACCCCTACTTTCCTCCCTATTCCTGCTAATGCCTCTTCTAAGCATGTCCCAATTTTCCAAAATCAGCCCTCTTAAAGTCAAGGATCTGTGTTTTTGTGTGGCTGGGTTCTGCTCCTTCAGTTATGTCAAACCACACTACCCGGTGGTCACTGTTACCCAGGTGCTCCCCTTCAGTGATCCTTCTCACACTGTCCCAGTTTGTGAGCACCAGGTCCTGTATTGCAGCCTGCTGTGTGGGTTCCACTACCAGCTGTTTAAGGAAGGCTCCCTGAAGGGAGTCCAGGATAAACCTGCTCATACATAGAAACATAGATAGAAACATAGAAACATAGATTTTGACAGCAGATAAGGACCGCTTGGCCCACCTAGTCTGCCCATTTCCCTACCTAATGGATAAGCTGCAGATCCTAGTTAACCAGCAGCCTACTTCTTCCTACCCCCACCCCCTAGAACTGCCTTATGACTGTCCTATGCATGCTTGAATTCCACCACTGTTTTTGACTCCACAACCTCCTCTGGAAGGCCGTTCCATGCATCCACAACCCTCTCTGTGAAAAAATACTTCCTTAAATTACCTCTGAGCTGCCCCTTCTATCTTCAAATTGTGCCCCCTTGCTCTTGCACACCTCTTTTTTTGAAAGATGCTACTCTCTTGGACTTTGTTGATTCCCTTGAGGTACTTGAAAGTTTCTATCATGTCCCCCCTCTCCCTCCTTTCCTCGAGGCTATACATATTAAGCTCCTTAAGTCTCTCTTCATGTGTCTTCTGGTGCAGACCCTGCACCATTTTAGTTGCCCTCCTCTGGACAGCTTCTATCCTGTCTATGTCTTTGTGGAGATTGGGTCTCCAGAACTGCACGCAGTGCTCCAGATGGGGTCTCACCAACTGTCTGTACAGAGGGGTAATAACTTCCTGTTTTCTACTGGTGATGCCTCTCCCTATGCATCCCAGTATCCCCCCAGCCCTCCTTGCTGCCCTCTCACATTGCTTGCCCACCTTTAGGTCATCTGATATGACTACCCCAGGTCCCTTCCATTTTGTTGTTGTTAGTATCTCACCCCCATTGTGTACTCTTCCCTGGGTTTTGTTTCCAGGTGCATTACCTGCACTTCTTAGCATTGACTCTAAGCTGCCATACATTTGACCATTCCTCTAACCTTGCCAAGTCCCTTCTCATCCTTTCCACCCCACCTTGTGCAACAACTCTGCTGCAGATCTTTGTGTCATCTGCAAAGAGACATACTTTTCCTTCTAGTCCCTCTGCAATGTCGCTTATAAAGACATTGAAGAGGACCGGTCCTAATACTGAACCCTGCGGTACCCAACTAGTAACCCCCCTTTTTTTCAGAGTGGACTCCATTTACTATTACTCTCTGTGTCCTATTCTCCAGCCAATTCTTTACCCAGGCTGTCATCTTGGGCCCCACTCCCAGGCTGGCTAACTTGTATATTCAGGGGCGTAGGCAGGATTTGGTGGGGGGGTTCCCAAACACTTATAGGGGGGTCTGGGGGCATGCCCCCCAGAAAATTTTGAAAATTTAGGAGTTAAATGGTGCAGTTTCATGCATTTTAGGCAATAAATGTTGAGTCACAAAATGCATCAAAATTCCACCACAATCATTTTTTATTTCATAGCCCCTTATGTTTTTTGTCTCACTTGTGACCAGATAAGTCACTTCATTGCATTGTGTCTATTTAGCAAGTTGTATTTGAGCCAGCCACACTTTCATTCCCCCAACCCCTCATGTCATCACAGCCCCTTTCAGTGTGAGATGAGAACAGAAGATTCACCTTAAAACTGAGCCAGAAGTCGAGAGCCCCCCCCCATGATCATTTTTCCATCCCCCACTCATATCATCATTTTTATTTAGCCCACTTTCTGTTGTTCATGTGACCAGGTAAGTCACCTCATATTTGAGCCAGCCACACTTTCATTCCTATTCCCCCTGGTCACATCAGCCCCCATTCAGTGTGTGACTAAGCACAGAATTCAACAGAAATCCCCACCTCCAGGCCAGTTAGTTTGTCAAAATTCCAGGACCCCCCACCAGGTAATTTTTCCTTAATACCCCACCTTTTCATTCTTAAATCATGTTTGCCCCATTACTATTTCTTGCTGCCAGTGGTGCAGCGCTACCACCTTGTAAAATCCCTGATCACTGTGCACACTTGAGTCTGCCTTCTCAATCTGACTAGACACTCAGGCCTCTAGATTTGTCACCTGTCCCCTTGCTAGTCAGCCTCCCAGGTTGATCTGATTTTAATGCTGAAGCCTACCTGAGACCCTTCTCAGTTCCCCGTCTCCCTTAACATGCTGCCATGCCAAATAAGCCAGAAATCCGCCTGATTCGAGACGCACACCACTCTAGGCAGCTTAGCCAAGATACGCTGCTGCTGCCCTCCACACGGGAATTTTTCTTTCTCTGCCAGTGTGCAGTGCGCTTCGGCAGCTATGCATCATGTGACTGCTCCAGTCCGCAATCATGTGATGCAGAGCCGAGGCTTCTTCACGTCTCAGCCGAGCGCCGGGGGAGACAGGGCGCATATTCATCAGCCAACTCCCAGCGCTCCGCCCCGCATGCCATCCAGCAGACCATGGGTTTTAAACTTTAAATGGACTACTTCGCCGGTGGAAAAGAAATTTGGCAATGGGTGGTGCACGGTGCAGGAATCTGCACTGCATCCAGTGTCTGTGAGTAAATCCAGCATCACTCCACTTGACTCTGTGGCTGAATTTAAAATGTTTCAGTTTTTTGGTTTTTTTTGTCACTTCACATGGCAAGCAGGTGGCAGTCGGTCAGGCGGGTGGGGGTGGGGGTCTCAGCACCCAGGAAATCCCCCCTGGCTATGCCCCTCATATTAATCTTTTGTGTGGGACTGTGTCAAATGCCTTGCTAAAGCCTAGGTAGGCCATGTCCACAGCCCCTCCCTGATCTACTACTTTGGTCACCCAGTCAAAGAAATCTATCAGATTTGTCTGGCATGACCTTCCCGCTGTGAATCCATGCTGCCTTGGATCCTGTGCCCCTCTGGCCTATAGATACTCAACAATTCTTTCCTTCAGAAGTGATTCCATCATTTTCCCTACCACTGAGTAACAGGTCTGTAGTTTCCTGCTTCTGCCTTGCTCCCACTTTTGTGAAGGGGAATCACATCTGCCCTCCTCCAGTCCTCGGGTACCACCCCATCCTCCCATGATTTGTTAAAGAGGGTAGTCAGTGGTGTCACTAGTTCTACCCTTAGTTCTTTTAGAATTCTGGGATGAATCCCATCAGGCCCCATTGCTTTGTTCACCTTCAGTTTTAAGAGTTCTTTCAGAACCCTTTCTTCTGTAAATGGGCTGGTATCAACTTCTGTATCCAGAGTGTTTCTACTGTTTGTTTTAGGTACCTCCCCCTCTTCCTTTGTAAATACTGAGCAAAAATATTTGTTTAGTATCTCTGCCTTTCACAGTCACCCTCTGCCCACCCTCCCTCCCCTTTATTAAGCCTCACTAACCATCCCTTGGTCTTCCTTCGCTCCCTGATGTACCTACAGTATAAAAGGTTTTATCCCCCTTCTTAACTGAGTTGGCTGTCTTTTCCTTGGTTTGGGCCTTTGCTGTTCTGACTGCCTTCCCAGCTTCCTTTTGCTTTAACTGATACAGTTCTCTGTCCTGCTCCTTCTGTGATTCCTTGTACTTCCTGAATGCTTTCTTTTTCTCTTGAACCTTCACTGCCACTTCCTTTGAGGACCATAGTGGTTTCTTACATCGTTTCGTTTTATTTGCTTCACACAAAAGCTTGTTACCTCTGTGATGGCAGTTTTTATTATTCCCCATTGTTCTTCCACCCCTCCTTCCTGCTCATTTGCTAGTGCATTCCTTAGGCACTCACCCTTTTTGGCAAAGTCAACCCTCCTAAAGTCCAGTACTTTTGCCTTTGTATGGCTTGACTCTATTGCTGTGTTTATTGTGAACCATACTGTTCGATGGTCGCTAGTTCCCAGATGGCTACCCACTTCTACATCTGTGATCCTCTCTTCATCTCCATTTGAGAGAACCAGGTCTAAGATTGCTCCCTCTCGAGCGGGCTCCAATACTAGTTGTCTAAGGCATGCCCCCTGTAGGGCATCTAGAATAACCCCACTCTTGGAAGTGGCTGCTGCAACTGCACTCCAGTTAACATCTGGCATATTCAGATCACCCATCAGCAATATCTCCCCTTTTTCTGCCATTCTAAGTATTCTTTCTATCATTTCCTTGTCCATTTCCTCCCCCTGAGAAGGGGTCTGTATACAACCCCTGTGTGGAATGTGGTGCCATTGCCGGTCTCCAAATTTACCTACAGTGCTTCTTCTCCTCCCTGTTTTCCCTTTTGTTCTGTTGCTTTGATTCCTTCCCTTATGTAAAGAGCTCCTCCTCCTCCTTTTTTACCCTCCCTGTCCCTCCTGTAGATAGTGTATCCTGGTATGTTTCGTCCCAGTCATGGTTTTGTGTGTACCATGTTTCTGTGACTGCCACGATACCCAGATGTTCCTCATCCATCAAGCCTACTAATTCAGGAAGCTCGCTACTCAGACTACAGGCGTTGGTACTCAATGCTCTCCATTTTTTGATGGCTTTACCTTCTTTTGCAGCATCCCCCACTGACCTTTCTACCTCGGTCTTTTTCTCATTTAGTACCCTGTTTTGTAGGGAGAGGCTGGGATTTTCCTGCTGCTTATCAGTGCCTCCCCCCTTTGACTAGTTTAAAAGCTTGCCAATGAATGCTCTTGGTTGATGCTGCTGCTGGGAGGCTCCAGTCTATGTCTGGAATACTGAAGTTGCCAACCAGCATTACCTCCCCCTCATGTGACATCCTTTAGATTGCCAGCATCTTCTCCCTGTCCATCTCCTCCCCCTGGACTGGTGGTCTGTAAATAACCCCTGTGCAGATGGCTGACCCTGTTCTTCTTTCAAGTGTCATCCACAGTATCTCTCTTCCACTTTGTTCCCCTTGAATCTCTGTGGCCTTTATGTTCTTTCACATAAAGTGTAACTCCTCCCCCTTCCTGCCTGCCCTATCTCTCCTGAATAGATTGAAGCCTGGTATGGCCATCTCTCAGTCGTGGTTGTCATTGCATCAGGTCTTTGTGATGGCCAGTGTCCAGATCTGACTGTGCCATGGCTGCCTCAAGGTCCACCATCTTGTTACTGAGACTCCGGGCATTGGCACACATGAGTCTTCAGGAGCTGGCGGTGCATGACTTTTTCTAGGAGTTTGCTCAGGTGAGGTAATATAGAGATGGGGCAGTAGTTATTCATTGACGGAGGGTTGCTGGATCTGAAAATGGGGACAACCTTAGCAGTCTTCCAGACAGTGGGCATGGAGGATGTGGAGAGGGAGAGGTTAAAAATTATGGACAGGGGTTTGGCGATGAGAGGGGCTGCCATTTTCTGGAAGCAAGGGGAGAGCCCGTCACTACCCGGAAGAGGTCAGCTCGTTGAAGACAGTGAGCAACTTTAAGACAGGCTGGGATAGGCATAGGGGGAAAGTAAGACTCATGGGCAGGGTGGATGGGAGGAGTGGGTAGGGAGGGCAGGGACATTAGCTCAAGCTGTGGACCCTGTAATATAAGCAGACTTGATAGACCGAATGGCCTTCTTCTGCTGACTTCTTCTTCATATGTATGTTCATATGTTCCTCTGGGGGGCTCATCAGCAATTTGTATGTTTCTTTGGAGGAGATAGCCATAAAGTGGAATGATGGTATAGTAGTGTCATCGGGGTGTGGTGTGTGTGTGTGTGTGTGTGTGTGTGTGTACTGGGGCAGGTTCATTAGGTTGGATGGGGCAGTTTATTGATTTATTTGTTCACTGGGTAGGTGCACTGCTCCAAAGGACCATTTTCAGGCACAACCCAGGCCATAAAGATGGCACATGGGTGATACAGACAGAGGGTAATACAGGACAATTCAAATTACATTATAGTTGAGGATGGTAGATGGTACAGGCTTATGTAACAATAGTCAAAATACATTGGGATACATTGAAAGCAACAGCTGAAAATACAAATAGAGTGCAAGGGTATATCGACAGATGTACAATGCATGTAAAGTGCAGTTTGTCAAGGTGGGCTGACAAGTCAGTGAATTTGATGTTAAAAACATTGGCCACTTTAGTAGGGTCAGTTAATGGGCCTCCCGGGGTGTTAAGATGCAAGGTAGATTGACTGGATCTAGAAGCAGTCATGGAGCCTATGGTGGATCAGAATAGACAGGGGTTGCCTAGGCTGTCGTATTGGAGTTTGCGAAGATACCTCACCTTGTGCAATTTAGTCTGCTCTATGCACTGGTTTTGTAGGCATCTGTATCTGTTCAATAGTAAGGGGAGGGGAGGCTTTGTAGATAAGCCCATACGGTGTCCCTCATCTTCATCAGGGAAAGGAGGTCCCCAGTGAATCACCTGGTATTACCCCCATGTACCCGATGGGTAATTAGTAGGAAATGCTTATCCTGGATGCTTACCAGGGCACCAGTCAGGAAGCAAACAGTCGAGGTTACATCAGGTAGGAAGGGTAGAGTTGACCAGTTTACTGCCCTTATATCAGTGGACAGGCAGGCTAGAAAAGTCCCGGAAAGACATTTATTTGGGGGGTGGACATATGTGCTTGGAGGACCAGATGCAATAAGTTGGGGAGTGGTCACTGATGGAATCAGCCAGGGTACCAGCTTGAAGGATCCTGTCTTCACAGTTTGTTAATATCCAATCCAGTAGGGAGTGTTTTTGTGAACTGTTGTTGCTACACATGTTTAAGGTAATTACCTGTGTGAAATTTAGTTGCTTAAGGAGGTCACTACACTTGGGTTGTGTGGAGCTCATCCAGCTGAGGTTGAAATCTTAGAATAATGAGTTCCTGGTATGGGGAGAGTCGCCCTAGTCCTGACAGCAGGTGGGTCAGCCCTGGAATGCCCCCTTTAGGGGGGCTGTAGCAGCACCCAATACAGATCTTCTTTGTTGGTCCTAGTGTGAGCTCTGTGATGAGCCATTTGCTGGACGAGCCGGTTCAGAACAAAGGGATGAGGTAGCTCTAAGGGTGCCTCTAAAATAAAGGAGAACCTCTCTCCCTTTCTTGGTACCTGGTCTGTTGTGCCTCAGCATAGAGCAGCCAGGCAGGTGGCAACTATGGTTCAGGGTAGAGGGCTTGGGCCAGGATTCCATGATGTCAAGTATGTCTGGTTTGTAGAGGGACACCCAGGCTTCAAATTCTGCCAGTTTGGTGAGGAGGCTACAGACACTGAGATGGGCAATCTTTAGACCGAAGGCGTTAACACAGGTGAGGTTGCAGTAGGCAATTGGGAGGTTGTTTGGACCAGAGTTGCTCTCCACATCACCTGCCTATAGCAGTAGAGAGAGTAGAGGCTTGTAGGTACAACAAGGGGAGAGGAACATAGGCACAGGAAGAATCAGGGAGTGGATGAAGGATCCTATAAGGAGGCAATCTATTTTTGAAAGCAGGGCTAGTAGTAGGAGTATTGGAAATGGGACATATCTTTCTGGCCCATGGCCAGAACAGGTGCACAGAGGTCGATACTAAAATGAAGTCCTATAAGCAGGGAGGCATAGAGGCACTATGACAGGCTTCATTTGTGGGGGGGATAGAGTAAATATAACTAGTGAGGGTGTCTTAGCAAGTGGCGATGCAGTGCCAATAGTTCGGTGGGGCAGGATAGGGGCTAGTAAGAGGACAAACAAGTGACCATGGGTGTAACTGCTGGTACAGGGGTGCCTTACTTAATTATGATTGGTCAAGAAGCGACTCAGAGTGTCAGAGCTTATTGTGCTTATCATAACTGTTCAGACACATTTAGGCTAGTTAAATCAAGTAGTGGGAGCAACCAATTTAGTTTGGATGAGAAGGTAGGAGAGACCAAACAGTAGCACAGCAGGGGGTAAAAAATGTACTGATTTGTTACAAACTAAAGGGGAGGAGTCAATATAAAGAACACCAGCTTAGGGTGGGGGGGCAATGGGAAGTGGTGCTGTGCAAAGCGCGACGCACACACTGAGCCTGTGAGGTAAGATAAATACCTTTGTTCAGCTGTGCTGTAGCTAGGGAACATGGAGAACGGCGACTCGGGGGTGGGGGTTGGGTGAAGGGCTCTCTTACTAGCATGACGACCCCTGTTTGCTGCGGCATCCAAGTGAGGGAGATGAGGTCTGCAGCTGTGGAAAAAGGAAAGTTAGATGAGGTAAGTGGGCTGGCCTGGGTGAAATTCGAGCTGCAGGGGAGGGTTTACAGATAGTGAGTGCAACTCAGCTAGGGAACAAAGAAAAAGCAGAGTGAAACCCATGTAATCCCAGTATATGGCACTACTGCAGCCGGAGTTCCCAACCCCAGGAAACAGTAGTAATCTGAAGCAAGAAAGTCTGCTAAGGCACTCCCAAAAACCACCCTATCCCAGTGCAGTAAAACACTGCCTTCTGCTAACAGGTACTGAGCACAGATGCTAAAGGTAACTACCCTACAGTAGACAAAACTGCTGTAATTGACCACAGAGTCTTAAGGTAACAGCATAAATAATCAAGAAATACAGAGTACAGCCAGAGAAATTGTAGTGTACAATTACAATCAGGTGCGGTTGGCAGATGCAGGTGCAAGCTGCTCCCAGGTGAATAACATGGTGCTGGACGTTGACTTCACTCCTGCTGCTGAGCCTGTGAGGTGAGATAAGTACTTTTTGTTCAGCTGTGCTGTGGCTGGGGAGTGTAGAGAGCGGTGAATCATGGGGGGGGGGGGTCTCTCTTAGTAGCCTCATGACCCCTGTTTGCTGCTGGATCCAAGTTAGGGAGATGAGGTCTGCAGCTTTTGTTCAGCTGTGCTGTGGCTGGGGAGCACTGAGAATGGTGACTAGGGAGGCTCTCTTACTACCCTCATGACCCCTGTTTGTTGCTTGATCCAAGTGAGGGAGACAAGGTCTTCAGCTTTTGTTCAGCTGTGCTGTGGCTGGGGAGTGCTGAGAATGGTGACGGCTGTCTTACTAGCATCATGACCCCTGTTTGCTGCTGGATCCAAGCTTTGGCCTTTTTACAGAGGATATTCTGGAACTTTACCATGTTAGACAGGTAGTTGGCAATCCGGAGGCCCAAAGTGGTGGAAGCAAATGTTCTCTTGCCCCAGAGGTCCAGTTTCCTCAACTCCCTGTCTGGGGGCAAGGAACTGAGATGCTGAAGCATTTTAGACCTATCACGAGCTGCCTTTATCACCACTGAGTCAGTCATGGGTTGAGCAGCATAAAAGGGATTTCTGAGGAGGCATGGTAAAGCTTATCTGCCTTCCAGGGCACAGCCGGAATCATATTTGGCCTATGCCAGGTAGCCATAGTGGCATCCTCCAATGCAACCAGCAGAGGGGGAATGATCTGGGGTGTGGGGTGGGACTCTGGAATCTCTAGGTACTCCACTAGTTTCTTTTTAGTGGCATCTTGCTCTTCAGCTTCAAACCCCATAGTAGCCTGGAGCTGTTTCATTAGGGAGAAAAAGGAGGGGGTCTTCAGGAGGAGACTTTGGGGTATGTATAGTGGGGTCCTCACTCCTGAAGGAAATAGTGGATCTGTCAGAGGCATCCCCTCCCATGTCTTCATCCTCCTCATCCTCATCTAGACCCACGAGATCTGGGCAATATTCATCCTCCTTGTCAATGGGTGCCGCTCAGCTGAAGGCAATGATGGGAGGGAAGCTGGTGACACCCTAGAGGGTACTGGGCACAGCGGGTGAACAGGTGTCAGCGTGGGAGCAGGTTCACTCAGCCCTGGTGGCGTTGGACCGGTCTGGGAATGAGCTACTGGATAATGGCCACAAAGGATGAAAGCACCATCTGGACATTGATGGGGGCCTGCAGCATAGAAGGGCCTTGAGGCAACGAGGGGGCAGCTGGGAGCCCTGGTGCTGAGCAGTCATAGCTGGTCAGAGTTGTCGTCGGAGCCCGTAGTTGGAAAACCTAGCATTATTGGGAGGGTTTGACGGCAGGGCTGGTGACAGCAACATGGGTAGGCCTGATGTCGACGGCCATTTGCCAGCCGTTGAAGGTCCAGTGGAATCCACAGCCATAGCTGGCCTGCAGGGAGTTGAGGCATAGGCTGCAGTGTAGGTCGATGCTGAAGTGGTTGACAGCACTGAACCGGTCAATGATGAAGGAAGCGGGGACTGGAAGCGCACACAGTAGAACAATCCTTGCTTCGTTCCCTGTCCCTGTGGGCATGTTTTCCAGATGATTTGTCCCAGTCCTTAGAGGCCTGAGAGCTTGAAGAGGTGCCCAGTGAATGGGAGGGGTTCTTCCCCAAGGGTTCCTGCTCCATTTTGGCTACTAGTTGTTGTAGCAGGAAGGAGCGCAGGGCTTTCTGATGATGCCACTGAGTATTTTTGTTGAACTTCTGGCAGAGCTCCCAGGTTTGAACGTCGTGGGTAGACCAGAGGCAGCGAACACACAGGTCATGCTCATCTTTAGCATAGATTTTCTTAATGCAACGGCAGCGATGGAAGAGGTTAGCTGGTTCTTGTTGATTTGACATACAAAGGAGGAAAAAAATCACTTTAAAATAAAGTGATACAACAATGAGAAGAAAAACAAAAAGAGTAAATTTGGTGGCTGACTGAATGACGAAGCTTCCATGGAGTGCGTAAGTATGGTCAATGGTGGGAAAAGAACTGAGGAGGGAGCGGTGCTGCCCATGCTTATATACTGTAGGTCGTCTGCATCTGATGTCAGTGTGGGCGACTCCTACTAGACTGCTGCAGGAAGATGTCCGTGTGGTACTAGCACCTGGTGGCTATAGTCCTATAGGTGTGACCTGATGAAAGAGATATCCTCAAAGATGATCTATAAGTACCTCATGGGGGTGAATGAGGTGCAAAAGGGGAGCCTTCTTCAGAGGAGGAAGAGCACCAGAACACAGGGGCATGCAGTGAAGCTTGGGGGAGTTAAGAGGACATGAGGAAATACTTCTTTGCAAAAAGGGTGGTGGACACCTGGAACAGCCTGCCAGAGGAGGTGGTGGGGTGAAGACAGTGGGGGGGCTTCACGCATGCGTGGGATAGACATATGGGCATAATATGTAGAGGAAAATGGGAAGGATGAGACACCTGAGACAGAATATGGTCTGGGAGTATTAATAGGTAGAGAAATAGAGCAGACTAGATGGGACTACCAGCCCTTTTCTGTAGACAAATTCTATGTTTCTATGTATGTTTCCAAGCAATAACCCACAACAGGGTGTGCAGTAAGACAAGTCTTATCGTACACCATAAGGAGGGTTGTGAAGCATGAGGAGCAGCTGAGTGGCTTTAACAAACCGGAAGTGCAAGAAGATTGGTCATCTCACATACCTTGGAGTGTTACTGTGCTTGCAAAATGGTTAGTTTAGGTAGAAAAATGTCTGAATGATAGGTTTCATAAGTTTGTTTTTAATTTTATTTGTACTTTATGCTTTTCCCTGTTTTTCTCCCAGTGACACGGGAGTGTGTAGCATGCTGTGCACAACACACACACACACACACGCTCTGTGTACTGGCTCAGCCCCTTCTACTCCACCCCTGGCTATCGCTGGGCTCCCCCATTGCCCAAACTGCCATCCGTCTTCCACCGGGTTGCAGCAAAGGCCCGAGGAAACCCCTCATCCCTCCCTGGGAGTGGACAGCCAAATCACAGCAGCTAAATCCTGCTCCTTCCCCTCCCCCTCTGCTGACCCCCAACAACCTGGACTTGTTCCCAAACCCAGGTTGCTGGCATGGTGCCAGCACCTCAACCCTCCGTGCCACTGGGCCAGCAGGTTTCATAAGTTTTAAAGACAGCTGCTAGTTTGAGTGACAGTAACCATGTGGTAAACAAATCTTACTGCGCAGTCGCATTATGTGCCTCAGTCAATCACGAGCTTCCGTTTCTTGTTGCTGTCTTATAATTTATTTTTAAAGAAATGTTATACAGAAACAGAGAAAAAGTTTTAGTAATGCCATCATCTCCCTCAAAAAAAAATAATTTACAGATATACTGGTAATTTGTTACCATTTCTTTACTTAGGATATCCCACCTAAGATGCAGCAACTCATTTACAGTGGGGTACAGCTTCTTTCTAGTTTTGCAGCTGCACGGGACTAAAGCACAGGAGGGAGAACCACCTGCTTAGGGTCACATGCAAATGATTGTTTTTTATTTATTAATTTATTGAAATGTTTCACAGATAGGTACCTGAGCAACAAGTTGTTATCTCTCTCAAAAGCGACTGGGGCGGAGTAACAATTGAGGTTCAGTTTACATACATACATTTAACATGTCTGAGGACTTAAAACATTCAATTACATTTGTAACAAGACGAAGCTTAATTTAACAAGCCTGAGGAATAGACATACAATTGGCATACCTGAGAATAATAGTCCATAATTTTAATGCAGCTGTGCAGCCATCTCCTTACAGGACTGGGTCACAAGCAAGAGGCAGAGGATTAGCTAATTATTTACTGAAATGAGGGGCAGTGGTGGGGGGGAATGCAAGAGGGATGAGGTGTGGACAGGGTATGGCAGCTAGGGGAAGGGGAGGCTAAGAGATGCGGGGAGGGGCCAAATTGCCAGAATAAATTATGTGCAGTCATAATTTTGTGCCCCAAAGTGGTCGAAAAGAATATTTACATAAAAACTTACCATAGCAGTAGATTTTCGAGGGGATCTCAGTCATTAGGTCACATTGTAGGAACTTCACCTTCGGTGAAGCAGGATCCACATGGAAGATTTTCAGCAGTACAACTGGGGCCGCCCACTCCGTTAACATCACGAACCCTATGAAGGCATGAGCGGCCCTGCTCCCTCCTCAGTTTTTTCCCCCGGAGACGAAGGGAGCACAGCTCTAGCCAAGGGGGACTGAGGGGGGAGAGAGAGAGAGAGAGAGAGAGGTGCCCAGACCTATATGAAAGGCTGGATACACCAGACAGCCAATTCCTAGACAAGAGCCCCAAGAAGAGGGATGGTGGGAGGGAAAGCAAACCTGATGACTGAGATCCCCTCGAAGGTCTACTGTTACGGTAAGTTCTTACGTAACTGTTTCATCTTCTTCGGGGGTATCTCAATCATCGAGTCACATCATAGGAATGAGTCCCAAGCAGTTACAGGTGCAAACAGACAGTTCCAGGCAATTCTTTGTCGTACTTATTGTAGCAGAGCACAATGCAATTTGCCAACCACTCGGATAAACACTGCTTAGAAACTGAAACACCCTCTCTACCTAGGGCAAAGGAAACAAACAACTGCTTTGACTTTCTACATTCCTTGGTCCGAAGCAGGTAGTACTTCAAAGTTCTGCGCACATCCAATGTATGGTACAGTGCTTCCCCTGGATTGGAATGGTTGAGAAAGTAAACAGGAAGGTGGATAGACTGGTTGACTGTAAACTCTGAGACCACCATAGGGAGAAACTTAGGATTTGTGCACAAAGACACTGTCTTTGTGAAAAATCAAATAAGGCTCCTCACACCAGAGGGCCTGAAGCTCTGAAATTCTTTGAGCAGAAGTAATGGCAACTAAAAACAACGCTTTCCAAGAGAGAAAGCGTAGTTCACAAGTTGCGACTGGCTCAAAAGGAGACTGAGTCAACTTCTCTAAAACAAAATTCAAATCCCAAGTCGGGACAGGAGAACGGATTGAAGTTTTCAGGTTCAGGATGCCCCTGAGAGAGCCATGAGAGACATCCAGCTGAGCAACTGTGCGGTCACCCATGGACTCATGAAAGGCAGAAATAGCTGAAAGTTGCACCTTAAGGGAGGAGTACTGGAGGTGTACAGGCCAAACAATGAAACACTTACAGCGAAGACCATTACAGCAACAGGCATCGACAGGTCACTGTAATAGTCCCCACTGACACTGTATCTCCCGGTGTTTTGCCCCTCCTCGAAACAAATCCAACTCAGAGTTGGTTAATAAAATACCAGAGTGAGGGGGGGGCAGGAAAACTGACAGCACAATGCCGACACTCGGCATTGTGTCTGTCGATGCAGGGGATATCGGCGACTTTGGTATTGCTGCGTTGTGGTAGATCCATACTGGAGACCTGAGTCAGATAGAGATCAGGTAGTCCAGGATGTGGTTCACTGGGCAGGCGAAAGGGTCCAGACTATGTCTGACAGTCCAGATGGCAAACTGCTTCCACTTCATGGCATATGTGGCATGAGTGGAAGGCTTCCAAGCAGCCACTAGGATGTCCACCACTCTGTTACAGACCCCGAACCTGGCGATGGCTATGACCTCAGGAGCCAAGAATGCAGATGGAGAGACCTGAGGTTGGGATGGACCAGGGTCCCCTGATCCTGGGTCAGCAGGTTCCTGTAAGGGGGGGGGGAGGGACCAGAGGTTCCTCCGCCAGCTGCTGAAGCAGGGGAAACCATATCTGTCAAAGCCAGAATGGAACTACTAGAATCATGCTGGCACCCTCCCATCTGCAGCTTGATTAGCACCCTCTGAATTAGAGGAAATGGAGGAAAGGCGTAAAGGAACCTCCCACTCCAGGAAAGGGACAATACGTCTCGCCAGAAAACTCCAGGCCCTGGATCTAGCAAACAGAAATTGGGCAGGTTTGCATCGAGTGGGGACGCAAAAAAGTCCAACTCTGGATGACCCCATCTGTCGAACAAGTCTTCTGCAATGAATGAGAGGAGCTCCCATTCACGCATGCTGGACTGAGTCCGGCTGAGACTGTCCACCAGAGTGTTTAACATGCCTGGCACGTGGACCGCTGAGAGTGTCAAACCGTGATCCAGTGCCCAGTACCACACTCTCATGGTCTCCCTGCATAGGGGGTATGAATGAGTCCACCCTGCTTGTTAATGTAGTATACTACACTTAGATTGTCTCTCTGCACCAGAAGCTGACCTGGAGCAAGGTGTTCCTGAAAGGCTTGCATGGCATACAGCAATGCCCTCATCTCCAGGACACTGATATGCAGGGAGGTTTCCAACTGGAACCAACAGCCCTGGGTTTGGAAGGGACCCTGGTGTGCTCCCTAGCCCAGATCTGAGGCATCCATGGTGAGGATCTGCTGCCGGGAGAAAATCTGGAATGGGACACCTTGAAGCAGATTCAAGGGGTCCATCCACCAGACTGGGGAAGAGACCAGGACTGGGCGATCTAGCTCATGCGTGCGCTGGTCCCACTGTACCCGGAGTGTCTACTGGAAAATGCGCATATGAAGTCTGGTCAGTGGAACTGTGGGTATGACAGCTGCCATCAGGCCCAGAAATCTGAGGTACACCCTGACAGGAATATAGCAGCTTTGAGTGACTTCCTGAGCTTGGGCTACCAAGGTACTCTGCCCTGTTTTGGGGCAGGAAGGCCTTCCGCTGCGCCTACTCCGGAACTGCCCCTATATACTGCAGCCTCTGGGATGGTACAAGAACTGACTTGGAAAGACTGATGGTGATGCCAAGGGAGTGGAAAAGCTGAAGAGTTCACTCCAGAGTCAGCAAAAGCTGTTCCCTGGATGGGGCCTTTAGGAGCCAATCATCCAGATAAGGGAAAAGATACAGTCCCTCCCTTCTGAGAGTTGCCGCTACTGCTGCTAAGCACTTGGAAAAGACTCGGAGCGCAGAGGACAAGCCAAAGGGCAGCACCTTGAACTGATAATGCTCACCCTGGAAGGCAAAGTGGACAAACTTCCTGAGTGAAAGAAAGACCGATATGTGTAGGTAAGCGTCCTGCATGTCCAGTGAGCAGAGCCAATCGCCTGTTTTGAGGAGAGGCATCAGGCCTGGCAAAGTTACCATCCAGAACTTTTTGTACTGGACGTACAGACTGAGGTCCTTTAGGTCTAGAATGGGCCTCAGATCACTGGTCTTTTTGGGGACCAGGAAGAATCTGGAATAAAACCCCTTGCTTCTCTAGTGCCTGGGTACTGGCTCAATGGCCTGCTTGTGCAGAAGGGACTGTACTGCCTCCCGGAGAACAGACAGGTGAGCTGGGGGATAACTGGAGGGAAGGGGAAGGGGTTTCTGGAGGCTGCTTGATGAGCTCCAGGGTGTGTCCCCTCTCTATGATCTGCAGAATCCATGCATCTGAAGTTATGGTTCTCTACCGATTCAGATGGAGGGAGTACCAACCTCCGACCACTGCCTCCTGGTCCGAGACCAGAAGAGAGGGTCTGGCAAGGAGTCAAACAGAGGCGGCCGCACCTGGAATACCGCATGCAGTACTGGCACCCATTCCTGAAGAGGGACATCAGATTGCTGAGGGAGATGCAGTGTAGGGCAACAAAGCTAATACAAGGACTTGAGGGAAAATCCTACAAGGAGAGGCTGGGAGAGCTGCAAATGTATTCCCTGGAAGAGAGGAGGGATGGGGGATATAATCGAAACCTTTAAGACCCTAAAGGGTATTAACAGGATTAATACAGAAGAGATTCTTTAGATCAGAAGGGGGAGGGACACAAGCGGGCATCAGCTGAGAATGGAGGGGCGAGATTCAGGAGGGAAATCAGGTGGCACTTTTTCATGGAAAGGGTGGTAGATAAGTGGAACACTCTGCCCGAGGTGGTATCATGCAGAACAGTAGGAGGATTTAAGAGAGGGTGGGACAGTGTGAGAGGGTAGTTATGGGAGGGGAGGGTGGGAAGCTGCAAGTTAAGGGGCTAGCTGCACAATTAGCAGACTCTATAGACCATGAGGCCTGTTTCTGCTGGCATTTCATATGTTCGCATATGCCTGTGACAGCAGCCCTAGCTATGGTGTTGGCCATGTCATAGAGGGCTCTGAGGAGGTGCTTGCTAACATCCTCAGCAGCCTGAAGGCACTGGAGCAGCTCCTGCTTTTGTGTGCCATCTGGGAGGGCCTGGGCAGTGGCCTTGCCCTTCTTCCAATTAGCATTTTGGCACTTTACCATGTGAGACAGGTAGTTTGCAATCCTCAGACCCAGTACAGAGGAGGCAAACAACCTCTTACACCAGAGGCCAATTCTGTAAGACTCTTGGTCCGGGGGAAGAGAACTAAGGTGCTTAGGCACTTTAGACCTGTCATGGGCTGCCTTCATGACCACTGAATCTGTCTTGGGCTGGGAAGCATAGCAGGGGAACCCCTGGGGGGCACAGTAAAGTTTATCCACCCTGCGAGGCATAGCTGGCCCCATGTCCGGCTAAATTCCTCAAGGCAGGTTAGATTGGAGAAATGATTTTTGGCGGAGATTCTGGGGATCTCCAGGAAGTCCACCAGCTCTTTCCTGGTGGCATCCTCTTCCTCACTGTGGAAGCCCATGGCTAAAGGAGAGCTGCTTCATCACACTGAAAAATGTGGGGTCCTCAGGAGGAGACCTAGGAGTATGCTTGACTGAATCCTCACTGACAGAGGAAGCAGTGGATCTGGCAGAGACCAGGATCACTTCCTCTTCTTCTTCATCATCAGGAAGAATGAAGTCTGGATGGTACTCTTCCTCCTTGATGCTGACCTCTTCCAAATCTAGGTTTGGTGTCGGGTGTGCAGACGATGGCTTACAGGGAGCTTCCCACAGCTAATGAGTAGGCATCAACGACAAAGCTGCAGTCGACCACATCAGTAAGGTGGGCCTATATGCACTCAGCTGTTGCACAATCACAGAAGTGAATTTTGTCAGGATTTCGTTCAGGTTGACAATATTCATCGACAGAGGTGGGGTCGACAACACGAGTGTTGGTTTCCCACTTGCAAGGTCCTGTGAACCTGAAGAGCCTGTAGCCCTGGAGGGAGAAGGGGCAGGTCTCAACAGGAGGGCCACCAATGATGACCCTGTTGTCAGTGAAAGAAGGGCCAATGACCCAGAGGTCGACGGCTGTCCACCCCGTGAATCGGGTGGAGGTGCTGTTGGTATGGGTCTGGTGGGCAGAGAGACCTGGACAGCAGTGTGCAGCCACAGCCAATGAGGATCCCCCAGAAGAAGAAGAGGCCATCAGGGAATGAGACTGACACGAGGGGGAGCGGTAGCAATCTCGGTCTTTCTTATTACTTTTCCCCGAGGATCTGTCATGGGCCTTGGAGATCAACGACCCCTCAGTGGCTAGGAGGCTGGGACTCCAGAAGACCCTTGCCCTGAACTGGTTGCCTGTTGATCCATCAGAAATTTTTAAGAGTCTTTCTGCGTTGCCTGAGGGTTGTTTGATTAAACTTATGGCAGAGCTTACAGTCAGCAACTTTGTGGTCAGGCCCAAGACAGCAGATACAGAGAGAATGTTCATCTGTGGAGGCAATCTTTTTTCTGCCGTGGCAGTGACAGAAGAGAAGTCAAAGGATTAACTCTAGACATAAAAAAGTTAGAGAAATCTCTTTAATAAAAGGAATTTTGAAAAATAACTGAAGAAAAGCCGTAGGTGAAAAAAGGAGCGAATACTGTGTCAGAGCTTCTGCAGAGACCCATGCGAGTGAGTCGATGGCAGGAAAGAATTAAGGAGGTAGCAGTGCCGCTCACACCTTTATAGGGTTGGTGACATCGATGGACGTCAATGGCATGGGCAGCCCCAGTTGTACTGCTCAAAATCCTACGTGTGGATCCTGCTTCACCAACGGTGAAGTTCCTACGGTGTGACCCAATGACTGAGATATCTCTGAAGAAGATCTACCACTTTGTGCTACTGTTGGTTAAGCTAAATTTGCAACTTAATAAGTTTGTTCAGCTCAACTTCTGGCAATTGAGGATTCTTTTTGTATGCAAGTTCCTTTTTGGCCAATTTGGTTTCCAGGGATTTAATTTCTATATCCCTTTGCTTGCACCTGTGGACTACACACCTAGTGGTGTGGTCTCTGCAGTAAGCTTTGAAAGACTCCCAAAGTGAGACTTCACCTGTACTGTTAATGGAGAAAAACTGATAAGACTTCTGCTTTTGGCATTTGGCATTCTTTAAACTGGGGTTCTAGCAGCAGTAAAGGATTCAGCTTCCAAGAGGAGGATCTGGGAGCTGGCGATCCCCACAAGGCAGAAACTGTGACAAGGGCATGGTCTGAAATTATGATCAGGTGGATCTTGGAGTCAGCCACCTGTTGGGTCAGGTCTGGAGAGGAGAACAGGTCTATCCTACTAGATGTCTGATGAGGTGCTGAGAAGCAGGTGAAATCCCTAGCTGAGGGATGTAGCAGCCTCCGTACCACTGTCAGGGAGTGTGTTTGGCCAATTCCTTCAAGACCTGCACTACTTTCTGGTGAGGTTCCAAGATTCCTAGGAATCAATCAAGAAGCAGAATGAGAGTTAGACTGAAATCCCCCCAGTGGGATCAAAGTGGATTATGAGGTATGTGAAAAAAGGCAGGGTCATCCTGGTTAGGAGTGTATAAGTTAACTAGGAGAAGTGGGCTTTCAGGGGTATCAGCCACCAGCCTTCTGTATCACTTTTTAGAGTCTCAAATCCCCCATTTTAGCAATTTTTGTATTAAGATGGAAATTCCTCTTTTCTTAATCCCAGCAGAACTATGGACCTCAATTCCCACCCACTCCCTTTTGAGTTTGGCAGTTTTCTCTGAAATGAGTTTTGCTTCTTGTAAAAATGCTACTTTAGTATGTAAGTTGGGAGGTGAGTCAGGACTTTCTTCCTTTTGACTGGGGAGTTAATTCCATTTCCATGATGTGAAAGACATATCAGCCATACGCAGGGTTTTGGGGGATCTGATACTGAAGAGTAATATAGCAAGAGCAGAAGGCCCTGAACTACTCCCTCCAACAGCACATGAAATCCAAGAAAAGGATGTTTGAAAATTCCTTAACCTTTTAGAAGTAAATATTAGTGTCAGTAGATACAGTATTTGAAACATAAAACTTTGTTAATACCTGAAAACTACAAATCCTCCTGCCCAGCAGGGGCTAGAGGGGTAAACAAAAACAAAACTATTAACATATTCCTCCCCCTCCACTTCATTCCTTCCCTCCCAGTAGCGAAGAAGTGCACCATAGATAGCTGACTCTCCCTCCCTCCCCAGTCTTAAAACCAAGACATCACATTATTTCACATGCAAACACAAAGGGCATCTCAGCAGTCAACACAGGTTCTGGTGCACAGTTAATTTCCAAAACATTCCTCCCACCAACAAAAGTAGTAACCCCCCCACACACACACACACACACACACACACACATGAGCAGCCAGCGTACCTGCCCTAGCTCTGTTAGCCTTAACCCCTGTGCAGAGGCCAATGCCAAATCGTGCATATAATAGAAAAACTTGACCTTTGAAAAAGCAATAAGTTATGCTGAATGACTAGTGCAGACACTTTAAAGCCACCACTGCAATGGCAGTAAGTAAGTTCCCCTGTGTGGCTTCAGCGGTGGAGAACCATTTGAGGGGTAAGGTACATTAAAGTCATGTCCTCCTCTAGATGGCCTTTTGAGAATGGCCCCTTATTCTCTGCATGAAGAGACCCTGCATCTCTTCAGCTAGGCTAATTAAGATAAGCACATTTGCGGGGCATAATACTGGCCCACACTCCTGGTACAAAGACCTGGAGGTAAGGAAACTTGGTGAACCTCTGTGCCAGAGCACAAGCAGTAGTGATCAGACATATAGGCCTGGATATCATTATGGACCGAAGGGTGGTGCTGTAGAGAATGGATAGGGCAAACCAAAGCAAACCTAAATCCAAACAGGACCCATGGGGATCTCCATGACCACTGGAGAGCATCTCCTCAGAGTAGCACAAGGAGAGGCATCAGGGTAGGGAAGGCACAGTAGTAGTAATGGTCAGAGAAGAAGATGCCATCAAAATTTGATGCAGTAGCCAGGAACCAAAAACACCATCCTGACCCCCCTCCCCCAAGTTAACCAACAGTAGAAGCAGAGGAGGATGACACTGAATGTAAAAGCACCCAGATCCTATAAACTAAGAAACTAGTCAGGGATATACATCAAACAAAAGTCAGTGTCTCTTTAAGAGGGAGGCAACCCACAGAAGCCTTAATTAGATGGCAACTGGTACTGTCTCTCAGCTTTACAGGGCAGATCCCTGTGACATATTAATTACTTCCAGATACAACCAGCCATTTTATTGTTCTGCAGTCCATCCAGTGGCTGGTGATTAGGCGGCAAGAGCATCGAGAGCAGCGGTGGCCATATAACTGCACAACTGGGCTCCCTCAGAACTGGGAGGAATGCTGAGTGGGAGCAGGATGGTTTCAGCCATTGGTGCAGTGCTAGCCTTGGAGTGCTGAGGTAAGAGTTGGTGTGAATCTGGAAGATGGGGAGAGTTATTCAATGTAACTTTTTTTTGTTTTGTTTTACAGATGATGCTGTGTGCCCAGTGGAAGAGTACAAATGGCACAGGGGGGCATAACAGCTCCCTGGAATGTCTTTCTTCCCACTCTCTCAGGAGGCAACAGAGTCGTGACCATGACTATGGGAACATGGTGGAGCCATCACCTCAGGCTTCCTGCTTTGAAGCTTTTTCTTCTTCTCCCATTATTTTTGGCTGGAAGACTGTGACCACTGTTCTCTCTTGGGGATTGGAGGGCCTCCTGTATGGCATGTCATCCCAGTATCTGGGGTAGTATCCATGGGGTAAGCCATAGCAGAAGTGGCATCAGCAGGAAAAAAATGCCTCAGGCCAGGAGCAGGAAAGAAAGGCCTCGGCCGCCTCTAGAGTATTGAAGGAGTAAGAGTCACTATGCCTCAGGATCAACAACATTGCAGGGCAGCATAGACTATATTGGATGCAAAATCTTATCAGGGCCAGTCAGGCCCTCTTGAAGGCCCTCCACTTTTCTGCCAGGATGGGAGAGAAATCTGGAAATATTTAGATGCAAGGCCTCTGCCATTCAAGAGGGCCCCCTCTCCTTGACCAATTGTATAATTCCTTCCTTTACAAGAGAAAAAAAAAAGTCTCTAAATAGGACACAGACGCTGCCCCGATTTGGTTGTTGGGGGCAAGTGACCTGTGTGAGAGTTTCTACCTCCAGATGAGCAGGCCATTGATGGCTGTGCACTTGGGGATGACAGACTGTAAGAAAAGTTAGTGCTCTTCCCCTGGGCCCACTCCAGGAATCCCACAAACTGGAGATTTTTCCTGCAACCATGATTTTCTAGATTTTCTGTCCTGTCCCATAGGAGGTGGAGAGTATGATCGTGGTCCCCAAGATGAGTCAGCAGTCTGTCCAACTGGGCCTCTTGAAGTGACATATGTGACTCAACATCTGTGATCCTCTATGACAGCGTGATGATGTCTTCTAAAGTTGTGTGTGCTGCTGTCTTTAATTCTCCCATGTCCAACATCATTTGAGAGAACATGCCTCTTATCTAATGCAGGTTGGTGGGGGAGATGGGGTCACTGTGGTGCAGTCCTGGATGGAGCGGACAGTGGCATTTCCCACAACATGAGCAAGATCGAATGACCATGGATTCATCAGTGGAGCAGTTTCGACAAGAGCCGATTTAGGGATATACCACATGGCTGGTACACAGGGAAGCAAGTAAGAGTTGTTAGAGCTAATTATTGGTACTCACTGAGCTGGATAGTTAAAGATTCGCAGAAAGGGTCAAGAGACCAAAAACTTCAGTCAGTCATCTCGCTGGTGACCAAGCCATGCCCCCTGTGCTTCTATTCCTAATTGCACCCCTTTATGCCATGCACAGAGGGATCACAAGCCACTCCCTGCACCATCATAATGCTCATTGTGACAAGACAGAGAAAGGGGAAGATACAAGCATGCAAGTAATGCACTATGTTATGCACAGATGCCTTCTCAGCCCCAGCACAGCTGCCAGCACACCACTGCACCACTGACTCCTGTAGAGCTGTATGAAGCAGTTCTTTTTTTTTTTTCCCCAACTCTCTATTTTATTCTCCTTCTTAGCCTGCCATCTCTGACCCTTCAGGAGCCCCTAGGCAGAAATCCCTCTACCTTCCACCCTACCCGAATGACCCCCAGATCCCTATGGAGCTACAGCTTACCCCCCCGAGTGGGGGTGAGGCAGAGCCCCTATACCCCATTACCTTATATATTTAGTCGGTCCGGGGTCGTCGGGTGGGCGAAAACACACTGACGGCACGTCTCCGGAGCTCCGTCTTCCCAGCAATGGCAGGCCATTTTTCCTCTTTCTCCCTCCCCTACAGCATGAGACCTTTGACATCAAGCACCGACGTTACGCTGTATAGCGGCCACCCGTCCCCTACCATTAGGGGCTTGCAGTACTCCGAGCCTCCGCTCGGAGTCAGGCAAGTGTGCAGGCATTGGCCTCAACCCTCCCCAGAGTAGGTGAGCTGTCGTGGGACACTCAAGCCTATCTCCCCCTGGCCGACCCACCAGCGACCCGAGTCCGCTCCCGAACCCTGGTCGCCAGCGTGGAATAAGATGTGGCATCCAGCGCCTCAACCCTCAGCACCACTAGGCCCATGAAGCAGTTCTACAGGTGTTGCGTAGGCTGAGAACACAATGTGGGACAGAATTTGTCGAGGGACTGGGATAAACAAACATGCAAGAGAGTGGGGCCAGGAAGGGGTTCCTCTGGACACCAGGGATAGTTGGAAGCCACAGGACTACCGGGGGAGCAACTGGACTACCACAGATGAATGGCATGGGACATAAAAATTAAAACTAAAGACCACATCCCAGTTTGGGTCTAATGGTAAGGGTCAGGAAGGTGGGTGGGGGTGGGGATGGACTAAGGTGGTGCACCTCCTGCCATGCCCTCTGGACACAGCATCACTCCATGCGACTAGCACATTGCTATGCCCAGACATCAATGTGGTAACAGTATTCATGTCTGTTGTCAGAAAATGTTTCTTTTTTTTTTTTTTTTTTAATAATCAACGATTTTTGCATTTTCTTTTAGTATCGAGCAGGCAAACACTACAACAATCAATGACAGTCAGTATCAATATATTTTGCATGGTGAGATACCATTAAACTTTACATAAGGTGACAGCAAACAATGGCAGGTAGGAACAGTATACATCCTTAACTTCCGTATATTAGTGAAACTCTCCCTCCACCCAACTTCAGGGGCACGGCTACTTGCAAGACCTCCTATGGTGCCGCTGCTCTGTTCATCCCTTCTGCTCAGCTGATGAGTTTTCTGGAAATTCCCAGGGTTTGTCTCAAGAAATCAGGCACCCGCTCATTTTCCTTCAGCACACCAACCCTGTGAAATCCCCTCCTCATGATAAGAGAAGCTCAGTCATTAGAAGCTTTTAAACGGGAGCTGAAAAGTTTTTTGTTTAGTCAGGCTTTTCCATCTGACCAGATTAGCTGACCCTGCTAGCAAATAATTTATAGTATTTTAGCTTGTGATCTGTGTTTTACTGTTTTATGAATTTGTTTCTGTAAAGCACCTTGAGTCCTAATGATAAAGTGCGCTATATTAAATAAAGCATGATGATGATGATGGCATTCCCCTCCGTGATCTAAGTTTCAAGGTACAAAGTCAGGGTCAGTAGTAACAAGCATGCAAATTACCCATCTTGCATCTGTTTGTTCCCTGCTCTGTCTGCTGATGAACCGAGAAGGTCGACTATTTCTTCTCATAAATGCCTTTCACAAGCTGATGCCATTCTCCCAGTGTGGGAGGGGATGACTTTAGCCACTTTGTAGTTAGACATTTTTTCCCTGCCACAATTAGAATGGCCATCAAAATATCTTTTAGCCACATCTCGTTCTTTATGAGGCCAGTATGTGAAAAGAAAAAGATGTTCTGTTAGATGCAACTGAGGGAAAGTATTTCTTTAAGGGTGCATTCCATGGTCTGGGCAGGCCCCATGATAGGATGATGTGTAGCTTTCTGCTCTTCACAATCCTGCCAGCATGCTGGAGTCTGAGCTGTGCCTCTGAGTATTTGTTGCACCAGGGAAAGGAAATAACAGATGAGGCATTTCCAGTTATATTCTCATCATATCACGGAGCTGGTACCCTTATGTGTATATTGAAATATTTGCTGCCACTGCTCTTTTGTAATAGGGGCTGCAAGTTCAGTGTTCCCATTTTCAGGCGCCTTAAGTGGTGGTAGTCTGGGCTCCCTGTGAAGAAAAGAGTGAAGCCAAGATACCACCTGGTTTCCCAGAAGAGACTCCCAGGGCATCTGTGAGCTGGACCAACAAAGCATGACTCCAGGGAGGAGGGTCTGGAGAAGGTGATTTAAATGCACCCTGGTTTGAAAATATTGGAACTGTGCTGATCTGAGAAGAGCCAACAGCTCTTGAAATGTTTGAAAGGGCATTATCTCCCCATTCTTCAAGAGCTGTATAGGGCTATGCAGGCCCCTCTGGTACCAGGTTTTGTAATAAGGATCCAGTTTTGCTGGAGCAAAATCTGAATGCAAATGGAAGGTGAGTAACCAGACAAGTCTGCCCTCCCTCCCAATCCTTTGAAGACCTTGTTGCCTAGTTCGTAATACCATGTGGACATATATGGAGGAAGCATGGGCCCTAAGGGCTGCAGTACCGGGGAAGAACAGAGTCTCCTTTGGCTTCTTATTCTGAAATGTTGCCCACTTGAGGTGGACCCAGTGCTGAGTGGGAGAATTCTGCAACCAGTACACAACAGCCTACAATTGTGCAGCTTCATAATATCGAAACAGGTATGGGAGCAGAAAATGTTTCCAACCACAAGCATCTGATGGTGATATAATCTAGAACTGCACACCGGCTGCCAACCTGCGTCATTTGGATTGCAACTTTGATGCTGGGGGACATTCCTCTGCAGCAGCTAACTCTTGGCTTGTTGTATGGCAATTTTAAGGGGTGGCATAACAGGGGCCTCTTTGCACCCACAAATGTGCCAACACCTACCCAAACTGCATATTTAAACTTCTGCTAAATGCAAAAAAAAAAAAGGCCATGTTTTTCACCCTCAACAAGACCCCCCTTCCCCTACTCAAACTCCGCCAAGTCCCTTCATTGTTACCACCCTAGGAGAATCTCTTAAGGTTGTTGATGAATTCAAGTGCCTTGGTATGTGGCTCGACAGCAAACTTTCCTTCAGTATACACAGTGACAACCTCACCAGCAAACTAAAAGCCAGATTAGGATTCTTCTACAGGAACAGGTCCCTATTCCCCTCTGAGACCAGATTAAGGCTCGTTCAGGCTACGTTTCTCTCACTCCTTGATTATGGTGATATAATCTAGAACTGCACACCGGCTGCCAACCTGCATAAATTGGATGTCTTGTACCACCGTGCTCTATGGTTTGTTGCCAAGGCTCCAATCAGAACTCACCACTGTGATTTATACTCAACCGTTGGCTGGACATCCCTTGCAACTAGGCGATTGCTTCATCTCGGAACATGGACGCTCAAAATCCTCTTGAACAAGCTCCCGGGATATATTTCCTCCCTCATACATATCTCCCATTGCACCTATTCCTTAAGAAAGGCCAACTTTATCCTCCTAGATGTGCCTAGGACACGCACATCCCTAGACAGAAGTGCTATCTCCTATGCCCTCCTGGCAGCCTGGAATAACTTGCAGTCAGTTCTCAAGCTCTCCAGCATTGTCTCACTCAACCTCTTCAAATCTTTAACCAGAAAAAAGTTTAAAGCAGTATGCAACTGCCACAGGTCGTAGGCCCATTGCTCGTCACTTCTTCTCTATCTTGACCTCCCTGCCTCTCATCACTGTCAATCTCGCACTTTGCTTCTGATCCATATCCCTCTCTTTCTCCCTAATCTCTTCACCCCTCCCGCTCTCCCTGCCCTTATTACTGTCTTCACCTTCCCTTTGGTCTACTCTGGTTCTCTCCCCCTTCCCATCACTCTCACTGTTCTCTACCGTTCTTTCTCTCTCGTCTTCACCTTATCCTTCCCCTTCTCTTCTGACAGGGTCACTATGCTGCAACACACTTATTACTATGCTTAGCTTTAAAGATGTAGTATGATTGTTCTCCAGTGCACTGTATTTGCACATATTCCTGTAGATGCAATGTGTTAGCATACGTTCAGTTTAACTGCTTTCTATATTTTCATGCACTGTCATGCCTTCATCTCATTTATTTTATTCCCTGTTATAGCACTGTATCTTCTTGTTATGTTTCCCATTTAATGTCTGTTTTTTTGTACATTTCTGATATATGTTCGGGATCTCCTTGTGAATGAGCATGCTCAATGAAGCTTTCCTGCAATAAGCTTGAATTGAATTGAATATCAGGACCCAGATCCCAGATATCTTCACAGTTCAGTGCTCAAACCACTAGACTACTGCGAAAATGGGAAAACGCCAAGCACTGACAACCAAAAGCAGTTTAATTTCTTGAGGATCATTAAGTTAGTAACTTTATGTTTGCTGCAATGCCAGTTTCACTTACTGCAACTGATAACAGATAGACTACTTGTTATTTTTTATATGTACCATTATCAGGCTTCCATTCTTGGGGTCAAAGTTAACCCAGCTTTGAGGCCGCTTCTTGGATCAGTGGCACTGCACTACAGGGTCGTACTGACGACCCGGGTTTGAAAGTGGTCCCAGGAGGTTGAGAGCAGTAGCTGGGGCTGGTAAATTGTGCTGCTTCAGTTCAGTTTTAGTGCAATTTATTGTGAAGGGATAAGAATTCACTGAGCAAGCTCATTTGCAAGGATGTCCCTTATAAAACATACTTGGGGAAAGACATAATTCTAAAACATAATATAACAACAACAGTACATGGGAGTTCAATGTTAAGGTACATAGTACAACTAATAGTAATTACTATTGTTCTAGCATACACACACGTTGCTAAACTGACCTACAATTTGTAGCAAGTAACACATAAGATAACAGATCACACAAACCCAACATTTACAACAATAAAGTAAAAGTGCAGGCCGTCTAAAACAAGGGCAACCAGGGAGAGGATGGTACTGCTTCCGTAGTGACCCCTGCGATTCCTGTTAAGGGCCAGGGAGCTTGTCACCCCAGGAGCTCTGCTGGGGTGTCTGAGGTCAATAGTGGCTGCGGCAGCACCACTAACTAGGTGGTGGTGGTGGGGGTACTGTGGAGCCTGACAAGATGGCCATGAGTTGTTGCTGCTGCATGTAGTTTAAAAACATCAATAAGTGTTTCTTTTGGTTGACTGTTTCAACAGATATTAACTTTTGAACCATAGCAGAATATTATGGGGAAGACTAGATGAACAGTGACGGTGGGAATCAGGGTTAAGGAAGACTGTGGTTCTCAGGCTACAGATCACCTCATGTGGCAAATTTTAGAGGGGCAGAGGCCCCAGAGGAGAAACTACATGCTTCGGGGAAGGGGGGTTGTTGGGACTCCATCTACTAATCCTGTTAGTAATGGAGGTGAACAAATAGCGGCACAATATTTCAAGTAGTTTAAAAACAGTGGAAACTTCAGTAGATGGTATAGCAGAAGTAGAGGATGTGAAAAGACTAGCAGAATCAGTGCTTCATGTGACCATAGCTACTGTGAAGGAAGCACAGCATCACTGATCTTACTTAGAGATCCTTGAAAATCAAAAAGGAATGTGAACACTTGGCTGCTTGGAATACTGGAGGGCGCTGAAGGAGATCACGTATATTTTTTCTTGCTTACAGGACTGGCTCAAGACTGCTCTATTTAAACATAAGGAATTGTCACAGGGATTGATTCAGAAAGTGTACCAGGTCACCCCATGTGAGAGACACCCAGATGAAGACATTTCACAGGTCATACTGATGATAACTGATAGAGTTGGGACCTGGGACTACATGTTAACACTGGCCAGGCAGGAATGCTGTTGGATGGAAAAGTAATAGTGTTTTTTCCAGACATTAGTTACACTACCAGGCAGTACCCAAAAAAGTTTTAAGGTTGTGTGCGCAACACTGAAAGAGATGGGGGTTCAGAACTCCATGATGTTTCCAGCAAAACTCCATCCTGTGCAGAACGGTAAAGTATATGTTTAGATGGACCCAGCAAATGCTGGAGCATCGGTTAAAAAACATTTGGACACTCTCCACCAGGAAGCTACTGAAGAAGAGTCATAGCAAGAAGATGAGGAATGGCCACATGAAGCCATTGGGCAATCTCTTAAGCCTGTATGTGTTGGTACTTTTAGTTAACTTTTACTTTCCACTTAGTTTAGTGTAGACACTTGTTCTGGACTTCAAAAGGGCCGATTACACTTGAAACAGGGTAATTCTGGAAGAGCACCAGACCAAGCTCAAGGCGCCCATGGCAGTAGAAGAAAAAAAAATGGTCTATAATTCGATATGGGATCCAGGAAATCCAGAACACCTGTCTAAAGCAGAAGGGGGAAAAGAACAAGCACAAGAAGCCACTCCTTGCCATGAGGGAGAAAAGGGATTCCCTTAAGAAATATAGGACGACCTAGCAGAAGGAGTACAGGATCGACGACCTAGACAAAAATTTAAAACAGCTAGCAGGGAGGTAAAACTGGCCAAGGCAGAGACTGAGTGGAGGATAGCAGACAGAGTCAAGGAAGGTGACAAGACCTTTTTCCAGTATATCTGAGAAAAAAAGGACAATGAAGGAAGGTACTGTCAAGCAAAAAGAGAGCCTTAGCGGATGCTGGATAGCACAGAAAAGACAGAAGTACTGAATTTACAAATAGCCCACTGAGACAATATAGTCCCTCTTTCAGGGGCAATCCAGGATCAAACAGACATTTGCAAGGTTTGTACATCCAGTAATAGGTATATGTAAGTACAGGGGATAGAGTAAGAGTGTTTTACAAGTTGGAGAAAGCAGGATTTACACGGAGAACAATATTTGCAACGAGCACTAATCCAACAAACAGTGCAACAGTAATTCAAAATATTACATTACAGTTAGTCAAAGTGTCAAATGTATAGTCCAAATGGCAGAGATAGGTACAGCAAAGCAGTAACACATGAGGCTGGCCACGTCCAGAGAAGTGTGCCACAAGTGGGAAGGGTGCTGTCATCTGAAGCAAGTACAGTGAGAGGTGGTCGAGAAGTGGAGCAACAGGTAGTGTTGGAATAGGGAGAGGGAGGTGTGGATAACTGTGGTGACCGAGTTACTAGAAGGGAAGGGAGGAGGGCTTAAGCGCACAAGAGGATTGTTTGAGCTGGACGATGTCTCTAAGATGAGTGTGGGGTGGTGGGGTGGTGGAGGTGAACCAACTTGCATACAAAGCCGAGGGTTATTAGTTGGACTTTGGACTCATAAGTAGGCCAGCCCAGGGATGAAAAGACATCACAGTGGTGATGACGTGCATTCACCCCTAATGCGAATCATCCAGCATGGTGATAGAGTTGTTTAAGGTGCATGAGGTGGCTGCATTGGTTGAGAGAAGTAGCAGGGCACTTTAGGAGAGCAAAGGGAGAAGGGTGGAGGCTACAATTTTGTTGCAGGAGGCTGACGAGAGGAATAGATGAAGGTGGTAAAGCAGTCACAGTTTCTGATTAAATGTCTTTGTGAGGAGAGCTACATAAGTGTCAAAGGAGAGGGTGATATCAAGCATGACACCCAGGTTTTTAAAGGATTGTACAGATTCAAGGGTATCACCAATGCGGGAGGAGACAGTGAGTGTTGGGTGAGGTTGAGGAGTGGAAGCAGGGTTGAAAAATACAATACATTTGTTTTTTTTTTGGTATTGAGAACTAGTTGGTTGTCTAAAAACCAGTCCTCAAGAGTTTGGAAAACAGAAGCTAGCATTCTATTGAGCTAGCAGATGTCAGGAGAGGAGCAGTAGATGATGGCATCATCCACGTAAAGTTGGACAGAGGCCCCACCACAGTTATTCGGTAAATCATTAATGAAGAGAGAAAACAACAATGGTCCCAGGATGGACCCCTGGGGTACTCCGTGGGTAATGGATCTGAAATCCAAAAGTGCATATGTTGTAAGAGTCTGGAATTTGTTTAAAGAACCACAAGGAGGCTAAGGCGGTTGAAGCAGAGAGGCAATGGAGATAGAGGGACAGGAGCAAAAGGCACTGGGAGTGAGTCGGAGCAGGTGCCTAAAGACAGGGAGAGAGGGGGATTGGCAAATGGCACAGGAGAGCTGGTTCCAGAGGAAAGGGAGGCAACAGGAGGAAACAGATTGAATAGAGACTGGTGGGAGTGAGGAAGGGAGAAAGAGCAGGAGTCCCTGGAGTGCACAGAGGGTAGGAGGAAAGGTTGGCAGGGGATACAAGGGAGGAGAAATAGCATGAAAAGGTCCCAAACTAGTATTTGGCAATGAAAGCCCAAAAATGGATCAATTGCCGGTGGGGAAGGGGTGAGAGAGAGAGAGAGAGTGAGAGGAGCAGAGACAGCAGCGATGTGCATGTAAAGGGGAGTTGGTAGCAAAGTGACAGAAGGAGTTTAGGAGGGTGTCAATCTTGGCAATGAACACGGCAGGGGCAATGCCATGGACAGCACCAACATATTCAAATACCGGAAGTATCATTGGTAACCCGCGACTGATAGGAAGGGAAAGGCTGTCTTTGTACTTCTGCTCAGTATTCATAAAGGAAAAAGAAGGACCAGTTCAACAGAAAGGTAGAGATGGAGGGGGAGAGTGAGGACATGTGAGGATGTAATGATGTAGGACAGGGTCCTCAAGGGATTCAAGGCTCCCAAGGTGGGAAAATCTCCTGGGCCAGAAGGTATGAATTCTAGTGCACCAACTCAGAACTGATGGCAGTTCTAGCAGCCCTTCTGACTAACCTGTTCAACAGCTCCACAGACACAGGTTTGGTGCAGTACAGCTTATATCTAGTGGACCACCCTCCTCCTGATGCTATCCTCTGGTGCCCACACCCTCAACCCCAAGATTTCAGCAGGCACTCGTACTCCGCTGCTGACAGCCATCTCATTTATGCAAGTTGGTCACTTGTGTTACGGAAAACATTGTACCGATATTGTACTTGCATGACTACTGTGTCAGTACAGTTACTTCTAGAATGCAAGTGACTAACTTGAATAAATGAGGCTCAGCAGCAGACATGAGCATAGGGTTGGTACTGGTCACCATCTCAGGGACAGGGGTAGAGGGTGAGCAACAGAGGATGGTACCTGGAGGGGGTTGGGCCACTAGATTACCAGGGAGGGATTGCTTAACAGGAGAACTGGTAAGGGAGGGGGTACCACAAGCACCATTTATTACAAACGGACTAAGTGTTGGGGGGGTGCCACTGACACCAAGGATTAAACTTTACAATTACTATGGATGGCATGGTGTTGTGCCTGAAAATATGCAACTGTTTGTCTAGTGCACTTATCTGGTCAACAAAAAACTAACTAAATAAATAAATACAAAGGCACAGAGGCACTGCGCAGAAATTTTAATTGCTACATACTGTCATGTAAAGACCTCTTAGTATCTTGCATGCCTTAAGATGTCATTAGCATATTGGTGTTTGAATGTGACAGCCAGGAACAAAGGTGCTAACCTGTTTGAGACATGCCATCCCCCCTTGCTCCTGGGTGGCTGTTACCAGTATGGGGCTGTGATGCGCTGCACCTGTGCACTTTATGCAGAACAACCACAGCCTGGTATTCATCCAAGGTTCCATGTCAACATCGCCCATGGAAATACAGCATGGTAAATAGCAGCGCGGTAAATATTAACAACGCGCATCACAATTACCACGCAATGACATTACATCGCGGAGTTGCACTTTGCGTGTCCTGCAACTGAACACTCAACAAATTTGTCAGCTATGCTGCCAGTGTCTGTTAGAAATCCAACCAAGGTGACAAACTCAAATCAGCTGGGGACATAACCATTTTTGGCAGGTCACAGTAGCATGAGTGCTACCTATCCTTGCAGCAGTATATTGGTCTGTGGCATGCACCAAAATCATAGAGAACAGCAAAGTACAGTTACGTAAGAACTTACAGTAACAGTAGATCTTCGAGAGAGGCTCTTGCAGTAGGTAATTACATATAGGACTGAAGCCAGCAGGTGTCAGGACCCCACGGAAAAATTTCTAGCTAGCAGTCTCTGATGGGGGACTGCCCCCACGTCAGGTGACTGACATCATGTGACGTCAGTATAAAGGGCGGTCCCCACGCCCGCCTTCCAGTTCTTTCCTGCCAAAGGCAGATGAGAGAAGTGGATATTTCCCATCCTGGAAAAGAAGCTGAAAAAGCTAAGGGGAATAGAGGGCGGGAAGGTATTACCTACTGCAAGAGCCTCTCTTGAAGATCTACTGTTACGGTAAGTTCTTACATAACTGTACTATATTACTCCGAGAGGGCTCTTACAGTAGGTAATTACATATAGGACTGAGTCCCAAGCAGTCTGGAACAAAGAGAAGCTTACGGGAGGAGGAAACTACTCATACAAATATCCTCTGGCTATGAAGGTCTTAGGAAAGAAGACCTTGCAGAACAGCCAACCCGAAGCCAGCTCTACGGCGAGAGGCAATGTCCAAACTGTAATGTTTCGTAAAGGTGTGGACAGAAGTCCAAGTTGCGGCTGCACAAATGTCAGCCGCTGACACATTCTTGAAACAAGCGGCAGAGGCAGCTGCACTCCTAGTGGAGTGACCTCTGACTTGACCTGGCAAGGTCTTGTGATACTTGTCATAACAGAAAGTGATAAAATGAGCAAACCATTTTGAAAGGCATTGCTTGGAGACAGCATTGCCCTCTCTTTTGTGAGCAAAAGAGACAAAGAGTTGATCAGTCTTTCTGAGATCCTTTGTCCTGTTGGTGTAGTATCTCAGAATCCGGTGAACATCCAGAGTATGTAAAAGGTACTCCCCTTGATTGGAATGTTGCATAAAGAATGCAGGCAGTTCCATGGACTGATTCAGCGTAGATTCCACTACCACCTTAGGGAGAAACTTAGGGTTGGTACGCAAAGCCACACGTTCCTTGTGGAAAATCAAGTACGGGATTTTGCACATTAAGGTCTGAAGCTCAGAAATTCATTGAGTGGAGGTAATGGCCACCAGGAAGAGAGCCTTCCAGAAAAGGAACTTAAGGTCTGCTGATGCTGCTGGCTCAAAAGGAGGCAGGATAAGCTTCTCGAGAATGAAATTCAAGTCCCAAGGAGGGGCAGGTGCGCGAATGGGGGGTCTCGAGTGGAGGACCCCTCTAAGGAAAGTCTTAGCGACTTCCAGCTGCCAAAAGACCTGTCCCCAAAAGGAACATGGTATGTGGAAATGGCCGCCATGTAAACCTTCAAGAAGGAGTGACTGAGACCCAGATCAAAGAGGTGACGCATGTAATCCAGGAGCCTCCCAACAGAGCAGGAGAAATAGAGAATAGAGAATAGAGAAATAGAGAACCTTTTCCATTTTATGGCGTAAGTGGAATGAGTGGAGGGCTTTCTGGCCTCCACTAGAATCTCCACCACCTGCGACGAAACCCCGAACCAGGTATGAATCACGTCTGCTGGAGCCACGCATGCAGCTGAAGGGATCTGAGTCTTGGATGGACCAGGGTCCCCTGATCCTGGGTCAACAAGAGTTGCGACAGAGGAAAAGGAGTTCCTCTGAGTACAGTTGCAGAAGAGAGAACCAAACTTGTCTGGGCCAGAATGGACCAATGAGAATCATACGAGCTCCTTCTGAACAGAGTTTGCTTAGGACCCTCGGGATCAACGGGATCTGGGGGAAAGCATAGACGAATCTGCCCTTCCAGTTTAGAGACAGAGCATCTCTCCAAAAAACTCTGCATCCTGGAGCGAGTGAGCAGAAGACAGGAAGTTTTGCATTGAGAGGAGAGGCAAACAGGTCTACCTGAGGGGTTCCCCAGTGTAAGAAGACATCTTCTACTACCCCCTGATCCAGTTCCCATTCATGTGTTTGGGCGGACGACCAGCTGACGTGGTCTGCCAAAGTGTTCTCGACCCCCGGGACATGAACCGCTGTGAGGTGAAGGTTGTGAAGTATCATCCAATCCCAAACCCATATTGCTTCCCTGCAAAGAGGGTAGGAATGGGTTCCTCCCTGTTTGTTGATGTACCACACTATGCACATGTTGTCGGTCTGAATGGCCAGATGACCTGGAAGCAGATACAGATGCAGAGCTTGTAAGGCATACAGGATGGCCCTCAGCTCGAGTACATTGATGTGAAGAGTCTACTTGAGCCTGGACCAAGAGCCCTGGGTCCATTCAGATCCCAGGTGAGATCTACAACCCTCGCCCGAGGCGTCTGTCGTCAGGATTTGGGAGGGGGGAGGAAGACAGAAGGGAACTCCCTGGCAAAGGTTCTCCTGAACCATCCACCATTGCAAGTCCCGAACCATCGGAGAGGAGACCAGGATCTCACGATCCAAGTCGTCCACTAATTGATCCCACTGAGACCAAAGTGTCAACTGACAAATGCTCATGTGGAGCCAAGTGCGAGGCACCATCAGAATGACAGCCGCCATGAGCCCAAGGAGGCAAAAGAATGACCTGGCAATGACCCGCCTGTGGCTGGACAAAAGGCTGGCCTGAGCCTGAAGGGTGGCCACCCTGTCCAGAGGTAGGAAGGCCATACCAGAAGTCGCATCCAGGATTGCCCTGATAAACTGGAGTCTTTAAGATGGGATCAAATGGGACTTGGCCTGGTTGATGGTAATACATAAGCTGGTGAAAACCTGCAGGGAAAGAGAGGGCAGAAGATCCTCCCTGGATGGGGTTGCTAGGAGCCAATCATCCAGGTAAGGGAAAACCTGAATCCCCTGGGTATGCAGGTGGGCCACCACTACAGAAAGACATTTGGTAAATACTCAGGGGGCCGAGGAGAGACCAAATAGGAGGGCCCTGAACTGGTAGTGGTCCCCCTGAAAAGAAAAAGGAAGGTATTTGCAGTGGGACGGGTGGATAGCGATATGCAGGTAGGCATTCTGTATGTCCAGGGTGCACAGCCACTGACCCAGCCGAAGGAGAGGCAGAAGGCTCTGCAGAGAAAGCATTCGGAACCTCTTGTACTCCACGAACAGGTTCAGGGAACTGAGGTCCAGGATTGGTCTCACTTTGCCTGACTTCTTCAGAACCAAGAAGAAATGAGAATAGTAACCCATCCCCCTGAGATGGAGGGGGACGGACTCTATCACCGCCTTCCAAAGAAGGGTGAAGATTTCTTCCCAAACCAGAAGAACGTGTTCTGGGGAGCAAGAAGACCTTGGAGCGGGGTTTCTGGGAGGTTTCTGAAGAAACCCTATTGAGTGACCTTCCACTATCAGCTGAAGCACAGAAACATCTGACGTGGTCCTCTCCCAACCTGGTAGATTCAGGGAGAACCTCCTCCCTACCGGTTCCTCTGGAAGAGCCAGAGGCTGAGGAAGAGGAAAGGAGTCAGGTGGTGTGAGGCAGCGCCGTGGCTGAAGCTCCCACTGCTTGTTTGGGCGGGAAGGGGGCTTCGCAGCCTGAGGGGCCTGGCGTTTATTGGCCCGCTTCCCTTGTGGTTTCGCCTTGGTCCGTGAAAGGGGCGGTGCTGCGGTGGAGGGGCTCTGTACAGGTTGTCGACTTCCTTGAGAGCAGTGCCCTTCTCTCACAATCTGGTGATGATATCCTTGACATCACCACCGAACAGCACCAAACCCCTGAAGGTTGCGTCCTGGATGCCAGACTGCACTTCAGGGACCAAACCCGACACTCAGAGCCAGGTGTGTCACCGTAAACCTACGGCGAACGCCGAACTCCTACCAGCAGTGTCCACTGGATCGTATGAAGCACGAAGCATGTGCCTACTGGCTGAACGAGCAGATCGGACCAGGTCTGCCACTTCCTGTTTGGTCTGCGACTCAGAAAGGGAGTCCAGTTTAGCTTCCACCTCGCTAAGGATGGCCTTCTGGTAATGCCCCATATAGGCGACATAGTTCAAGGCCCTAATATCCAGAGTGGAAGAAGTGAAGACCTTCTTCCCAAACTGGTCCAGAAGGTGGGATTCCTTATCGGGGGGGTTGATGAGCTCAAATGCTTTGGATTGGCTGTCCGGCCGTGGGCGGCGCCGTCACAACTGAGTCAGCCTTAGAGTGAGAGGTAAGGAACTCAACACCCTCCGGAGCCTGATATAGCCTGTCCGCCTTCCATCGGAAGGGGGGCTATGGCGGAGGGTTGTTTCCAGATAGTGGTAACAAGGTCCGCATGAGGCTCGATCCAGGGTGGAACCAAGGTAGGAGTGACCTCTGGCAGATCCAAATGGGCAGCTAGCTTCTGCCACTGTGGATCTGGCTCCAAAGAGTGCCACTGATGGATGGCCTAGATTTTGCGCAGCAACTCCGTAAAGGAAGGATCCTCTGGAGGAGACTTTGGAGGGGTTCTCGGCCTGGGCTTATCCGGAGAGCATGGGTCATCATCCAAATTGGAGCTCCCATCAGAGTTGTCTGAGGGCTCTGAGGAGGATGAAGAAGAGGAAGACTCCACCTCCTGACACGGGGGAGGAAAAGACCCCTTGGTCAGCTCTCGGGGAAATGTATCCAGCCCTGCTCTGGAACTGGAGGGCTCACCTCTGGTATCCGGAGTAGGGGAGGGAGTCTCTCGTCTCCAACGTAGGGGGTCCAGAACCACGACCAGCATCGGAAGATGGCTCTCCGCCTCCCTGGTGAGTTGAGCCTTGGCCTCAGCCCACCAGGAAGCCACAGTCTCCTTCAAATCCACCAACAGCTGAGGGGCGGTGGAGGAGGAGGGGGATACGTATACTGGGGGTATCCGTAGAGCACATATCCGTACCCTGATGGTGGGTAGCCCAATGTCGGGTACTGAGGCACCGTCTACCGCGGCATCGGATAAGCTGGCGTCGGATACAGTGGACCAGGGTTATGACAGCAACTGATAGGATGGTGTTGGATACCCGGGAACTGGGGGGTCGGCTGGAGCAGAAGATCCCGACAATGGCCCAGTGGGTGGACCCGGAACGGGTGGCCCAGCAGGCGGCAGGCCCAGTGTAAGGACGGCATCTGGAGGAAGGATGTCGTCCGGCGTCAGCAAAACTGGCGTTGGTGCTGACGTCCGAAGAAGAGAAGTCAGGTTGTCCAGCCCAGCGGGAGGGAGACCAGATGGGAGTGTGCCCACATCCTCGGCATCCCCCGGGGAGGGTGGATGAAAATCCCCGGGATCAGACCGGGGAGATGCTGGATCCTCAGAAGGCAGCAAAGGCTGCAAGGAGCCAGGGACAGCGGGACCAGACGCCAGGGTCTGGCATCGACTCCAGTGCCATGTGGCCATCGGAAGGGTCGACTGTCACCTTACTGGGTGGACATCGGAGGTGCCATCGTCTGGCTTAGCAGACCCAATGCCAGAGGCAGGCCATGAAGGCGGAATGGCCTGGTTGGGTGGAGGAGTGACCGTGCGCTGCCTCGAAGGGTCGGGCAACTTAGCAGCCTTCTCCGGGTGGATGTCAGAGGAGCCGACATCCGGCTTACTGGAGCCACTCGAACGAGAAGGCCACGCGCCAGTGGCCTTGCCAGGAGTGGGAGATTCCTTTGACCCAGAGGCACCCGAAGGGCCCGAGCATGAGCCAGATGGGTGGGCCGACACCGGCTTGGAAGCCTTGAAGACGCCATCGAGGATGCTCCGGGGAAATTACTTTGAGCATGACAACCAAGGAGGAGGAGTCCCGGTCCCGGTGCTCCCTCTTGTCCTTTTTTCGGTGTCCCTTGGGTGAAGTGGAGGCCTGACGAAGCTTCAACTCCTTTTCCATGGAGGTCATTTTCTGTTTGAGGATATGGGCCTCCAGGGACTGCTGCCTCCTTCTGCAGGTGGCGGCGCTGAATTTCAGGCAATGCTGGCATTTCTCCACAGGGTGATCTGGGCCCAGAGAGAAGAGGCACTGGGAGTGACTGTCCTTGTGCAGGAGTTGGGCGTGCACCAGTCGCACTTATTCTTGTGCTCAGAGGGTGTAGGGGACGACATACACCGCCGTGATGACTGACGTGAATTTAGTAGAAATTCAAAGTAAATCGAAGAAAAAACTATGGTAAAACTGACAAGCAGGTGAACTTAACCTCGAGGCACTTTCACAAGCTAATGGCGGGAAAGAACTGGAAGCGGCGGGGACCCTTTATACTCGACGCCGCTGACGCCGGTCACCTGACGTGGGAGCAGTCCCCCGCCAGAGACTGCTAGCTAGAATTTTTTCTGTGGGGTCCTGGCGCCTGCCGGCTTCAGTCCTATATGTAATTACCTACTGCAAGAGCCCTCTCGAAGTAAGATCTACCTTTACACAGTCAAAACAATCTTTTTTTTTTTTTTTTGTGCCCCCTCCTCCGCGCCAGATTTTCCGCCCGGTCACGGATCCCCCCTGCTGCGTCATCCTCTGTTGAGCAGCGCTCCCAGTACCCGCTGGCTTGCCCCCATAGCGGACGTGGCACCTCAGCCCTTATGGTGCCACTAACCACGAATAGGCTGGGAGCCGCACCATTAGAGCAACATTGCAGCCCGAGGGACGGGCATCATAGAGGCGCGCCGGAGGTGGGCGGAGGTTTTCCTTTAAGGGGCGGAGCTGCAATGACGCCAGCGCCTGTCCCGCCTCATCTGACGCCAGGCCCGAGTGCTTGGGGTTCTCCTGCCCCACCAGGAGTCCGGGCTGCACCGCGACTCACCACACCTCCCCCGGATAAGTGAGAGCAGTTTATGAGATGCTCGATCTTTCTCCCCTGTTCCTCCGCGACCCCAGTCCGCTCCTCAACCCGGTCGCCGGCGTCGCAAGCGGAAATCCAACTGCTGCGCCGGCGGGCAGTCAAAACAATCTTAGTAGTGGCATTGTTGGATGTTCACATTGAGAAATGCAGAAAGATCAAACTGGGAGACTGGGTGCATCATCGTTGAACCAGTAATAAACAGGCAGGCTGTACTGGAAGAAAAGCTCCATTGAGCACTAAAACTGAGTGAATAGTGGTGGCAAAAAAGCGAAGACTATACCTTTTCCTTACAGCTAGACAGAAGGTGGAACTATCAGGCTTCAGGCTGTCACAGAGTGTTGCTGTTGCTTACACTGTGACATGATGAAGTTCATGCTTTATGAAAAAAGTGTTGTGCTAGAATGCCAGTGACACAGAAAAGGTAAACAGTCTTTATACCACTAGACAGCATGTCTTTTCTGTTGTAGTGCAGTTCAGAAGTTTATGTTCAGAAGTACATTTTGTGCTCTGCCGGCGCTGTTAGAATCAAGTGCATTTTGTTGAGGCTTTTCCGATGACTGCTTCTCCTGAACTTCTACTCAGTTTCAAGGTGCTGTTAGTGCTTTATAATGAAATGTTCCTTTACCGGTATTTGTTATGCACTATTAAAGCGGTGCTTAAATGCTCATGCTGTAATTACTGCATGGTATCGACGTGACACCTTCATCCAAGCAGCGTCTGTTGGACAGGGGTACTATGCATGCACAACTATAGCTTCAGAATGGCAGCTCACTGAGTACAGTGCTGCATTATCTGCCACATTTGAATATGGGGGCCATTCTCTTCCAGGTTTCTGAAGTCTGTACTGCTCAACTTAAATTACGAATTTTATTAGCACTGCATCCAAAGAAATTTTAGGGCACTTTGCTACCAGACTACAGAAAGGTGCATAGCTAAACAAAAGGTACACAAGTGTGTGATGCACACTGATGCAAATCCTCTAATTGGCTCCCAGAAGTTCAAAGGTTTACAAATTTGTTAAACATTCTGGCACTGTTATGTTTTCTTACACATGCAGTGTGATGCAAACATCCTGCAGCCACTCGGGGGAGTAGGGGCTGCAGAGGCATGTCACTGTACCAACCAATGCAAGTTATGCTGCAGGAGGCTCACCAGTGACAGCCCACTGAGAAGCAGGTTGACAGTGACTATGTTCAGCCCAGCTGATGGGCAAAAACTTTGTACAGTGTGGCTCCATCCTTTAATCTACAAGATGCCACCCGGCAGGCAGCTGAGCGCCATCATGTTCAGCTTGCTCCTCATCCTTCTGACTCCCCTCTACTCCTGAGACTGCTTCTACTCTCCCAGGCCTGCTCCAAGTTTTAATATTTAGTAAGAAAACTGCCAATCCTAGGCTTAGGCTGTACAACCCCATTGAGACCCCCCAACATATCGGATATGCATCTCCCCAGTATGACAATGGGGTGTCCAATGCCCAGTGTCACCTTTAGTCCCTCTGTCTTTTTTTTTGTTAAATTAAAACCCAAAAAGCAGAAAACCATCCATCAATGTCTTTTGTGGCCTTCCTGACCTCCCTATCCACTCCACCCCAACACCTCCCTCAGCACCCACCACCCCACACCCCCTCATGCCACTCACTCACCTAAAATAAGTTAAGTGCCGATCATCCACTGTGCAAGAAAAACACATCCTCCTTCAATGCCAACTGGAAACTGAAGAAACGAAGTAAGGCTGGACAATGCATTTTCAATTCATTTTGAACTATTCCTCATGACTCTGTCATTTTTTAGCAGTGATTGCAAACCACCTTTCAGGCTAGATTTGAGAAATTTCACCTACCAGGCTCATGAAGTAGGGTCATAAAAAGACTATGCTGGAAATTTGGGGTTCAAAATCTTAAAAATCACCAAAGTTATGAAGGTACATTGAAATTTGTCAACGTTCTCACAACACTTTAGACATTTTCTATTTTCTGACCACCAATTTTAAACAGATGTTTTTTTCCACTCCATCTCATGAATTGGACAGGTGTAGTATTTGAAATCCTGGCTAAAGTGTGTTTTCGCACTTGGGTGCAAAATGACATTTCTGGCAGTATTTTACAAATGACATCGGCCATGTTCAGGAGGGGGTCATAAAAAGACTATGTTGAAAATTTGGAGTCACAATGTTAAAAACAAAAGTTATTAAGAAATATTGTGTGCAAGGCTGGCAGCTGGTGCAGTGGGTAGCGGGTTGTGTTTCTGCGCCAGTGACTTGAGTTGGGGAATGAGCTCAGTGAACTGCCTGGGCAGCAAGAAGATGGGGGCCAGCACTTACACCTCTGCTCCAAGGCTGGGAAAGCATTGTGCAGTGTTCTGTCACACAGGGGACACCTTGTGACAGGCTGGGGAGCCTTCCCTCACAAGGGGTTACCGTGTGTGTCATGGCCTGATGGGGTTGCATACTGAATCAGGAAAGTGGGTTGGCATGAAAAATGAGGCTCGAAATACCTCCATTATTCTGTTTATTCCATTCCTAAAGGGACCTGTACAAATGAGGATACAATTCCATGATCACAAAAAGGGAAATTCAATTACAAAAACAAAACAAACTACGGTAATGTAGACAATTGCATTATTATAACTCTTGTTATTTGTTAATTTTTGCCTCTGTGCTATCTATACCCAATAACTACACAGCAAATACAAGCAAGCAAACATCTAGCTTTGACAAATGCTTGTTTTAACCAGGAGGTGAACTGGGCATGGCCCTTTCTCAGTCACACAACCATCAGACATGTCAGAGTACTGACTGGTCTCCAGCTAGTCCTGGATCCAGGGTTATTTTAAACTACCGCTAAAAAATAAAGCAAAACACTTAAAACCAGTGTAGATTCTCCTTCATTCAGAAAAACAGTTCAACCCACAAAGGTAGGTCTAAAAATAAAAATCCTGAAGGATAGTGAATTTAGGAGAGCTGCTAGGAAATGATGCAATCATTGACAGTTTGTGAATGAGTTATATTAATGACTATACACATACACTCTGAAACTACCAGCTGCCACAGAAACAGGAAGTTCAGCTGCGGTAAAGCTACTATCCCCACAGCCAGCATGCTGAGAGCTAAGCACAGAGCATGATCTAGATGATTATTGTAAGAATGAAAGTGTTTTTTAACAGCATTTACACCAATTACGAGTCACAGTACAGAGTTCAGATGCAACAGAGTTAAAAGCAGCAATATTTGTTATTCACCATGTAGTTTTTTTTGGTTGGGGGTTCTCTCATAATTTTTCCCACCCGGGCGCACTGAGGTCAGGAAGTTTGTCCCCGCTCAACCCACCTGCCAGTTCAAGTGTCACTGCCATCCCTGAGACCCCCCCCATGGATTACCCCCTCCCGTGGTGGGGCCAGGAAGTAGAGACCCTCTCCCCAGAGCACAATCCAAATCCAGGGAGGCCGCTGCGGTGTGCTGGTGGGGCAAGGTTGGGGATTTCATAGAGCCCCCACCTGCTATTTTCCATTTTTCTGTGGTCCTCTGTCACGCAAGGCATTGCACGCGCATGTGGGGGCATGCACACACCACGCCGGCCAGTTCCTTGCCTCTCTGGTCTGCATCACCCCCCCAGCCTCCACTAGGGGGCAATTGACAGGCAGGACGATGCACCCTCCCTCCCCGAGAGAGGGGAGCAGTCCTCCAGATGCGCCATCCTCTCTCGACCCTGACACCCTCTGGCGGCACTGGCTCATTCCTGAACCTGGGTCGCCAGCGTGGAGTGAGGTATGGCATTCTAGCACCTTAACCCTCAGCACCACCAGGCTGGCTCACCATGTAGGTTTTTTTCCAGCAATCGTGTTTCTGGCAAAAACATTAATATACTCATTGTGGAAGGACCAAGTATTCCCATCAGCGAGAATGCCAACCTCCCCCACAGCAACGGCACATTACCAACACAGGTATTGTGCTGCCTCTTGACTGGGTGTTCTCTGCTTCCCACACTCTAAGATTCCAACTCCAGGTCAGAGTTGGTCCAGGGAGCGGGCAGATCATTGGGGGAAGGCGAAACACGGAAAAAGTACCATTACCGCGAATTATGCCATAATGGTCTTTTTCTGTGTTTCGCCATCGGGTTATCGACGAAAGGGGGTGATACAACCCGTTGCTCTCTTCATTTGTTTTCACTCCTCAACTGAGATACGGAACTTTAACATTAACAGTTCCTGCTCCCGTGCCTTGACTGCCATAAAAAATTAAATCTGCTGGTGTGGTGCTATGCTGTTTACCTTCTTAAACATAAGGTATTGGTAGCACCATCCTAATACATCCATTGTATGACCCTAGTATGTACAAGGCAAGACAATTTGATGAGGATAATGATAAATCTTTATTTTTCAACAGGATAGAACTGTTAGGACTACTTTTTGCAGCTCTGTTTGCAAAGTTGTCTTGCTTAGATACAAAGTTTCTAATACACAAAGGTGGAATACAAGAGTTTTTAGACTGACAGTGTAATATACATGCTAGATACAAGGTTTCTTATTTACAAAGGAGGGATCCGTTTAGATATAAAGCATCTTGTATACAAAGGAGGGCTACTCAAACCTGGTAACGTAACAGTGCAGCTGATGTCTGTGATATTACTATACAATCGTTAACGAGTGCATGTATCAAATAAATGTTTGTTTAGTAAGTTTTAAAGTGCTGTCACTATAGGTGCTTTCCTGATCTCTGGGGGTAGTTTGTTCCATTTCTTTGCAGCCCACCAGTTTGAGTTCATGTCCCCACAGGAATTAGATATTTTAGGTAAGGGAACTCTCCTATGTCTTATCTCGCTTAGATTGTGTGCACATGACCTGGGTACATCCTTTTCATTTTCAGATTGTGTATTTGGAGTCCTGTAAAGTTTGTAAGCAGCCAGGGCCGTTGATTTTTCCTGTCTGAGTTCTAGTGAGTTGCACTCCAAGTCTGTATACATTGAGCAGTGATGTGTGTCGTATTTATATCCTAGTACAAATCTTGTTAGCCTACTGTATGTTCTGTCAAGTTTTTTCAGTGATGACGAGTTGGCTGCGTGCCGATATGCTAGGTTACCATATTCTTGTATGGGTAGTAAGAGTTGCATTACTGTTGTTTCCCTAGTGTCTTTGGGAATGAAGTAACCCTTCCTTCCTAGAGCTTCCAGATGTCTGTCTGTTTCTATGGCTGTGTTTATGTGCGTATTAAATTTTAGTATGTCATCAATCATAACCCCAAGATATTTGTATTCCTTCACACTTGATAACATTTGCCCAACTAGTGACTTAATGTTTAGGTTCAGATCTGGTTTATTCCACATCCTGTTTTTGAATAGAATTGCCTAGGTCTTTTTGGTACTTAGGACCATGTTTGGGTTAGCGAGCCATTCCTGTAGACTACTTGAAGTCTGATTGTAGTGTGAGTTCCAGGTCGTTTATGGAGGCTGCTTTACCTATTAGGACCATGTCACCTGTGTATAACTTTATGCCTACATTGTTGATGTGGGTAGGCAAGTCATTTATGTAGATTAGGAATAACAGGGGACCTAGAATAGATCCCTGTGGTACCCCTCTCTGCAAAGGTAGTGGGATTGTGAGTGCATCCCTTACAGAGACCTGTTGTTGTCTGTTACGTAGGTATAATTGGAACCATGTTGTGGCTTTGTGGGAGAATCCTATCTGAATTAGCCTTTGCGGTAGTATGTTGTGGTCCACCAGGTCGAAGGCTTTTGAAAGGTCTATATACACTGCACCCACATGTTCACCCCCATGAATTCCAGAGGCCACAGTTTCTACAAAGTGTATGAGTTAAGTAGATGTTGACCTCCATGCTCTGAAGCCATAGCGATTGTCAGACAGTAGTTTGTATTTGTCCAGGAATTCATCAATCTGCTTTCTGATCAGTCTTTCGAAGATTATGGATACCATGAACAGTAGTGCTATAGGTTGGTAGTTTGATGGGTTATTTTGTTCTTACCCTTTGAAGGTGGGCACCACTTTAGCTATTTTCCATGTGTCTGGGTATGACCCTACCGTTAAACATCTATTATAGATCTTTGTTAGAAAAGCCTGAAGAAGCAAAGATTCTGGTGAAATGGGCAGACTGCGTGGGCTGAAGGCCCTTATCTGCTGACAACATCTATGTATCTAAGAGCTATGATTTCAGTGGCGTACTTTATGAATTTTGCTTCAATTTTTGATCTAAGCCACTGGAATTTTTTGCATTTAAGTGTTTTGTTTCTTTCAGCACTTCATTTTGTATGCTCATTTTGAAATGGAACTTTCAGAGAGTCAGTTGGTTTGGATAGCCATCAGGATTGTTTCTGTCAGTGTTATTTGGTACTGTCTTTGCATCCAATGTAAGTATGCCTGGTAGTGTGCAGAAGTAATTATTCAACAAATTTGCAGTCTCATTTGCTGTGTGCTCATCGCTGTTTGAAACCTTCTAAAGTGCCTTTTCTTGTAGGCTCAGGGCGCTGCACATACAGTAAAACAGAATCATCAGTACACAACATTACGGTATAAAATACAATCACCAATACACCATATTAAGGTATAAAATACAATAATCAATACACAACATTAAGGAATAAAATACAATAATCAATACACAACATTAAGATATAAAACACAATAATCAATACACAACATTAAGGTATAAAATACAATCAATACACAACATTAAGATATAAATACAATCATCAATAGACAACATTAAATATAAAATAGCATAAAATACAATCAATACACAACATTAAGGTATAAAATAGCATAAAATACAATCAACACACAACATTAAGGTATAAAATGCAATCAATAAACAACATTAAGGTATAAAATAGCATAAAATGCAATCAATAAACAACATTAAGGTATAAAATAGCAAAATACAATCAATAGACAACATTAAGGTATAAAACAGCATCAGATACAATCATCAATACACAACATTAAGGTATAAAATGCAATCATCAATAAACACCATTAAAGTATAACACAGCATAAAATATAATCATTAGTACAGAACATTAAGGTACAACATAGCATAAAATACAATCATCAATACACAACATTAAGGTATAAAATAGCATAAAATACAATCAATACACAACATTTAGGTATAACAACATAAAATACAATCTTCAGTACACAACATTAAGGTATAAAATACAATCATCAACACAACATTAAGGTATAAAATACAATAATCAATACACAACATTAAGGTATAAAATAGCATAAAATACAATCATCAATACACAACATTAAGGTATAAAATACAATCAATACACAATATTAAGGTATAAAGTAACAAAATACAATCATCAACACACAACATTAAGGTATAAAATGCAATCATCAATACACAACATTAAGGTATAAAATGCAATCATCAATACACAACATTAAGGTATAAAATAGCATCATATACAATTAATTCACTGACATTGTTAAAAACTAGCTGGGGAATGCTTGCGTAAATAAATATGTCTTCAATGAAATCTTAAAGGCCTCCATTGTGAGGGTGGAGTGGATGCTCCAGTATGAACTTTCAAACAGGAGAATGTTTTTAAAAACTGCAAGTGCCCACCATCTTTAATGATCTAGCGAGACATTAACCTGGTTCGCCATTCCCTCAGTGTGTTGTTTTAACATTCACTGAACTGCCTGACATAGAAACATAGAAGGTAGCGGCAGATAATGACCATGTGGCCAACCTAGTCTGCCCTTTTCCCTACCTAATGCAATACCACAGATCCTAGTTGATCTGGGGCTTACCCTCTCTTCCTTATTGTGAGAGTACTCTTATGTCTATCCCATGCATTCTTGAATTCCCCTACCATTTTTGCCCTCATCACCTCCACAGGGAGGCTGTTCCAAGCATCCACTATTTTTTCTGTGAAAAAATACTTTCTCATGTTGCCCCTGAGCCTACCACCCTCTAACCTCATACCATGCCCCCTTGTTCTTGTGCACCTTCTTTTCTGAAAGATGCTACCCTCCTGTACCTTGTTTATATCCCTGAGGTACTTGAATGTCTCTATCATATACCCCTCCTCCTCCAGGGAATACATATTTAGGTCCTCCAGTCTTTCCTCATATGACTTTTGGTGCAGTCCTTGCACCATTTTTGTTGCCCGTCTCCGGACTGCCTCTATTTTGTCTATGTCATTCCAGAGTTGCAGTCTCCAGAACTGGACACAGTACTCCAGATGAGGTATCACTACTGATCTGTACAGTGGCATAACCACCTCCTTTTTTCTGTTGGTGATACCTCTCCCTATGCACCCTAGCATCCCACTGGCTCTCCCCATAGCCTTCTCGCATTGTTTGGTTACCTTTAGGTCATCAGATATGATCACCCCCAGGTCCCTTTCTTGATTGGTGTCCGTCAGTACCTCTCCCCCCATCCAGTATTCCACCCTTGGATTTCTGTGCCCCAAATGCATGATTTTGCACTTTTTGCATTGAATATTAGTTGCCACACTCGCGACCACTCCACAAGCATGTTTAGGTCCTTTCTCATTTTTCCACCCCAACCCCAAGCGTGTCGACCCTGTTGCAGATCTTAATATCATCTGCAAAGAGGCACACCTTCTCCTCCAGCCCCTCTGCAATGTCACTTATGAAGACATTAAAGAGGACTGGCCTCAGCACAAATCCCTGTGGCACCCTGCTGGTCACCCCCAGATTGAATGCTATTTACCACCACCCTCTGTATCCTGTCACTCAACCAGTTTCTGACCCAGTTTACCACCTTGGGGCTCACTACCAGGCTGCTCAACTTATCTACCAACCTCCTATGTGGGACGGTGTCAAAGGCCTTGCTGAAATCTAGGTAGGCCACATCCTCTACCCCTCCCTGATCTACCTCCCTGGTCACCCAATCAAAAAATCTGATTTGTTGACAAGACCTTCCTGCTGTGAATCCATGCTGCCTTGGATCCTGTGCTCCACTGGATTCAAGAAATATCACAATCCTTTCCTTTAGCAGTGATTCCATTAATTTCCCCACCACTGAGGTCATGCTGACTGGCCTGCCAGCCTCCTCCCTGTTCCCAGTTTTCTGGAGAGGGACTACATTCACCCTCCTACAATCCCCTAGAACCACCTCTGTCTCTATTGATTTGTTGAGTAGGGCTGTTAGTGGTGCTGCCACTACTTCTCTATTTTAATATTCTGGGATGTATCCCATCTGGCCCCATAGCCTTGTCCCCTTTCAGATTCTTGAGTTCCTTTAGCATTCTTTCCTCTTTAAACAGGCTGGTGTCCACCTCTCTCCCACTGGAGCTCCTATCCTCCAATGGTGGTTCTTCTTCCCCTTCTGTGAATACTGAACAAAAATATTTGTTCAAGACTGTTGCTTTTTCTAGGTCCCCTTCTGCACATCTCCCTCCCTACCTTTTTAACCTCAGAATCCCATCCCAAATCTTTTTTCTTTCACTAATGTATCTGAAAAAGGTCTTGTCTCCTTTTTTTAAATGCCTTAGCTATTTTTTCCTCCATTTGTGCCACTGTGCTCCCGACTGCTTTCCCGGCCTCCCTTTGCTTTTCCAGATACAGTTCCCTGTTATATCTCCTCTGTGTTTCCTTGTACCTCTTGAAAGCTAGCCTTTTCTCTCTCTTACCTTCCCGGACATGTCCTTTCAGAACCACAGTGGTTTTTCCTTTCTCTTTGTTTTGCTTAGTTGCCTAAAACAAAGGCTTGTTGCATCTGCTATGGCTCCCTTAAGGTTAGCCCATTGTTTTTCTACCCCCCCTTCTTCTTTACCTGCCAGGGCTTCCTTGAGAAATTCCCCCAGTTTTGCAAAGGTGACCCGTCTGAAATCCAGGACCCTTGCTTTCATGTGGCATGACTCCTCCACTGTTCTCACACTGAACCACACCGTACAATGATCACTGGTCCTCAGGTGGCTACCCATCATTACATTAGTGACTCTGTCCCCATTGGTGAGTACCAGGTCCAATATTGCTCCTTCTCTGGTGGGTTCCACCACAAGCAGCTCGAGGCACGCCCCCCGCAGGGCATCCAGGATGCCTGTGCTCCCGACTGTGGCTCCAGCCTGGGTGCTCCAATCCACATCAGGCAAACTGAAGTCTCCCACCAGTGGCACTTTACCTTCGGCTGCCATTTTGTGGATGGCTTCCACTAGTACCCTGAACATCTCCACCCCTTGTGCTGGAGGTCTGCAGATCATGCCAGTGCAACCGACAGTGCCATTTCCTGTTTCCAGGATGACCCACAGTGCTTCTGCTCCCTCCTGCATTCCCTGAAATTCAGTTGCTTTAATTCCCTCCCTGACATAGATAGCCACCCCTCCACCCTTTTTCCCCACTCTGTCTTTTCTAAGTAGCTTGTAACCTGGTATGGCTATATCCCATTCATGGTTCCCTGTGCACCATGTCTCAGTCACAGCGACAATGTCCAGGACTGCCTCTGCTATCAAGGCCACTAGGTCTGGGATTTTATTTCCCAGGCTGTGGACATGTGTGCACATAGCTTTCCAAGTTTTGCAACCTCCCCTTCTAGTAGCTCCCCTCCTATCACCATGTCTTCCCTCCTTTGCCCTCCTGTTTTTACTCTCATTCTTCCTTATCTCTGCCATTCTACCTATCTGGGTTTTAGGTTTTAGTGTTGATTTCCCCAGCCCTTGAGTCCTCCCTACTGACTGCTTCATCCTGGTTCTGGGGGGGGGGGAGCAGTTAGCTTCTTCCTGCCTACTTTCGCCTCCTGCCTTGGCTACTTTAAATGCTTGCCAATGAAGCATTTAAACCTCTCACTGAGGACATGCTGTATTCTCAATCAATCAATCAATCAATCAATCAATCAATCAATCAAAATCTTTATTTATCCAGGCGATCACCATTGAGCAAGCTCATTTACAAGGTGGACCTGCTGTGTTCAAGGACAAATATACATACATACAAATAGGTGCAGTATACAAAATGATAAACAGGATACAAACAAACAAAGACACAAAGACAATCTTACAGCAACATGTTAGGCGCAATATGTACTGTTCACAGAGAACCTACAAGTGTTACATAATATTATTGCAGTATTTACAACCTTCATATACATAGAAGTTGAGGCATCATGTTTATTATTGCCTACATGGAAGGGTACAAATATTTTCATTTCAGCCCTCAGTAACTATTTATGTACTTGGGTGAGGGTCCTAGGTTACAGAGGGACCCACAGTGAGAACTGTATCTCCTGCTACAGAGTCGGCAAGATAGTAGAAAAAGAGGTGCTAAGGTTCCGAGGGCCAGTATGGCAGCTGACTAGTGACTAGTTAAATGGAGAAAGATAGAACTAGGTTCATGACTGGGTATGGTGGAACCAGAGAGGTAACCATCCGCAGGACTGCTAGTGGCTATGGAAACACTTACAGTTTTCGGCGAATGCTTTGTCATAAATAGTCCTAAAAAGGGTAATACTGACAGGAGAACTAAGTCTCAATGATTTTTGTATCTGATTCCAGAGTGTGGGCAGTGCGTGACTTATGGCAGCGCTACCAAAATGGTTACTGATCCTGGGGATTTTCAAGGAAATTAGTGAGTGTCTTCGTAGGTCATAGTTACTCATTGGATTTAAGAGGAGACAGGCAACAATGTAATCTGGGAGCTTGTTGGTGAGGGCTCGAAGTGTCCAGAGGGCTGCATTTCTACACCGTCTGTATTGCAGAGAAGGCCACCCTACTGCTGAATATAGAGAGCAATGATGTGTGGAGGACGGGAGATCGGTTATGAATCTTAAGGCTCTATGGTACAGGACATCCAGTTTTGCAAGGTGTGAGATGGAGCACTGGCTATAGATAATGTCAGCGTAGTCGATTAATGAGAGGAATGTAGATTGAACAAGCAGTCTTTTAGCTTCTGTGGTCAGGAGGAGTTTAATTCTGAAGAACAGGCCAAGCCTCTACCTAAGTTTTTTTTTATCAGAACTTCTGTGTGCTCCAAAAAGGAGAGTTTATTGTCAAGCCATATGCCTACATATTTGAATTTGGGTACAAATTCAAGCTTTTCGCCTAGTAAGGTGGTTATGGGAGGAAATGTACCAGCGGCAGCAGTGTAGGCCCCAGTGCTATGTGGTGAAAAGATCATGGCCTTGGTTTTCTTTGCATTTAGTAGTAGTCTTTTATGGAGAAGCTGGTTCTGCAGTGTATCGAATTCCTTTTGTAATTCTGAACATGCGGCTCCAGGAGAATCATGGCTTAGATAGAGCACCGTATCATCGGCAAACAGGTGTATACTGGCTTCCTTGATTCCCACATCCAAGTTGTTAATGTAGATGGCGAACAGTAGAGGGCCCAGTATGGATCCTTGTGGGATTCCTCTTTTTAATGGTTTGAGTGGGGAGAGCTCACCTTCGGCCTTGACTTGTTGCTGCCTGTCGGAGAGGTAGTCCTGGAACCAATCCAATGAGATTGAGTCCATGCCTACGGATTTTAGGGTTGAGAGAAGTAGACAGTGGTCGATGGTGTCAAAAGCCTTGCTGAGATCTAGAAACACCGCACAAGCAAATTTTTTTTGTCAAGGTCCTGCTGTAATCATTAGTGACTTTGGCCAATGCCGTATTAGTGCTATGCTTTGCTCTAAAGCCGGACTGCATAGGATTAAGCAAGGAGGAGTTGTCTAGGAATGATCTCAACTGTATATCCACAATTTTTTCCATCATTTTAGATAGTATAGGTAAAAGAGAGATAGGCCTATAATTGTTTAGGTCACTTGGGTCTCCTGCTTTAAATAGTGGGATGACATGAGCAGTTTTCCATTCTGCGGGGAGAGAACCTTGGGCTAGGGACAAGTTGAAAAGGTGTGATATAGGTGGGGCAAGTATATGGTACTGCAATTTTCAGAAAGTATGGGTCAAAGGAGTCAGCCCTGCGCTTTTTCTAATATCTAGCTGTAGCAGAAGGTCTTCAACCTCCTTAATGGTAGTTGGGGAAAAGGAGAAGATCATATCTTTATTACTTGGTTCAGGCGGCTGGGCTTTGAGCTGTGGACGTAAACTGCTTACTGGTGCATTATCGAATGCCATGCCTGCAGTGGCAAAGTGGTTACTGAAGGCTTGAAGAATCTCGGTTTTGTTAGTAATAATTGCATTGTCAATGGTAATTTTGGAAGGTAATACAGTACCTGGTGAATGTCCAGACAGTTCCTTTATGGTAGACCAAAATTTGGCGGGGCTATTGGATGCAGATAGCAATTCCTTTTGATAAAGTTGGCTTTGGCCCTCTGACAAGTTTCCGTATAAGCATTCCTAGCTGTCCTAAAGAGACACCAGTCTGCTACAGCATGCGATTTCCGGGCCTTTTTCCATAGCTGGTCTCTTTTGAGTAAAGCTTTCTTTAGGTCCGGAGAGAACCAACAGCAGGTTCTGGTTTTTATTCGAGTTTTGGTTAATGGAGCATGTTTATTCAGGGTACTGGCTATGATTTGTGGAAAAAAATCATAGGCATCACTTACCGATTTGGCCAGGTAGAAACTCTGCCACAGTAGAGAATTTTTTAGATCGTTGAAGTAGGCCAGAGGGTCAAAGTTTCGTCTAGTTCTTCTAGTAGAGAACTTTGATGTAGCTAATGGTCCAGTGGTCGTTCTTATGCCAGCTATAAGGCAGTGGTCACTAACATCCGCTGGGAGGATATCAGCATGAGAAAAATAGTGTGGTTTATTGACAAGGAGGACATCCAGGAGGGTGCTTCTCATTGGGTTTTTATTGTTAATGTGAGTTGGTTCGGATATAAGTTGGGAGAACCCATGGCAGTCACAAAATTGTTTTAGGGGTAGCGATCCGTTAGATAACCAGTCGTAGTTAAGGTCGCCTAGTACAATTGTTTCCAGAGATGTCTCGTCCATTTGTGATGAGAGATGTGTCAGGAGCTGTGGTCCTGCTGCTGGTGGTCTATAGCAGCCTATTATTCATAGTGCCACAGTTTTGGATAGCTCAACCCTAAGAGTCAGGCATTCAAAGCTTCCAGCAATGGAAATAGCATCTAATACAGATACTGCATATTTATTTTTAACATAAATGGCTACTCCTCCCCCCCTAGTCTTTCCGTCTGCTCTGAAGAGGAGGTAGTCGGAGATGTTGACCTCACTGTCTGGGGTGGTTGCCCAAAGCCAAGATTCCGAGATCACAAGAATGTCTGGGGCACTATGAATAATCCATGTCTGGACGGAATCCAGCTTCTTCAGGAGACTGCAGACATTAGCATGCATGAAACTGATACCTTTTAGAGTAGCAATGTCAGATGGTGAGGAAATCAACTTTGTGGGGCCAGGATTAAGTTTAATGTCTCCTGAGCATAATAGTAATATTCTGTGTCTACCATCAATCTCACCCAACCACAAAGTGTTCTCAGAATTATCAGACAGTGATAATGGACTTTGTGAATGGGGAAGTTCAAGTTTATTTAATCAGGAAAGCTCCACTGAGCAAACTCATTTACATGGAGTTCCTGCCACAAGAAAAACAATACAGCAATTTACAGTACAGAACTAAAATCAAGTAGTTAGACATACAAGTTTGAGGTGCAAGGCTATGATAACAATTGGCATAAGATGGCAAAGATAAATATGATATATGACAGTCATTCATAACTAGCAGGGAAAAGTAGTTATACCTACTGTATATATTTAAGCAGGGAATGGCACCTTCCACTTGAGCGTCATTGTCTGGCACCCAAAAATACTGAAACATTCAGGATGGCCATGGGCAGGTGAGAAAATACAGTCCTACCTCATAGCCAGTGTTGGACACAGAGGCAAGCACTGACTCTAGCTGAACTAAGGGCATCATCTGCAGGATGCACACAGAGCATTTCACCTGGAATGAGCAGAGCAGAATGCACAGAGGGGTCGCAATGCTACTTTTTCATTGTGTAGAACATACAAACAAGTTTGTGATGCAACCTTCCTATACCACCTTTCACTGCCTCATTATGTTGCCTCCATGGAGGACCTGCCCTAGCTCTACTCCACCTGCCTGAAACTAGCTTCTTCCCTGGGGCTTATACTAGACAATCCAGTAACCAGGCTGTGCACTGGAAGGCCGGACTGGTCTGAGGTAACAGTCTAGATCTGCACCAGTCTAGATCTCCACTGCACTGTTACACTCTGGGACTGAGCAGTAAACCTGAGGTGAAGGTAACTTATGCTTCACTCTGGATGACTATAACAAAAGTCTGATCTTGGACTGCAGCTCACTTGATCCCACTGATGCACCCTGGTAACTCAAGGGTACCTATCCAGTGGAAGGAACAGGTTACTCAGGGGTTACACTAACATTCAGAAATACTTAATTCCTAGTTCTGCATTTGGGTTTTTAATGTGACTTGGCTGGACACTATGTTTCTAAGTTTGTGTGAGTGCACGGCGGGGGAGCCATGGTGGCATTAATTCAAGCAAATGTTTCATGTAGCACTGTGGCAGGTCATCCAGTGGAAGGGGGATTAGTTGTTCATATAGTATATGATTACAGAACTGAAATGTTTTGGGGTTTAGCGAGTTGTAGTTACAAGGCTGAATCCATGTGGATCTTATTTATGGAATTAAATATATTTTTTTCCCAATTGTTTAACCAGGTGATACACTCTAAGCTGAAAGCTTGTTTACAGGTGCAACCTGGGAGCACAGCGAAGTTAAGTGACTTGCTCAGGGCCACACAGTATGTAAGTGGGGGCTGTGGGATTCAAACCCAGGTCTCCAGATTTGTAGCTCAGAGCCTTAAACCACTGTGCTATACTGCCTCGTATATGTTATGGGATAGTGGTTAAATCCTATAACTAATTAACACCACCCCTAATCAAATGCTGGACCCCTCTCTGACCTGATAGGGATAGCAGAAGTGGACTAAAGGGGATCTCTCTCACAGGGAAGGTCAAATTGCAAGAGGATGGCTACACAGTACTACCCATCACTTTTTGATGAGTGATCAGTGGTTAACTAATATTTTGTTATAGTGTTTAGTTATCTTTTCTATGTACTGCTGTCTTAAATGTTGGTTGCACTGTAGGGTTATGTGAATGTTTGTTAGGGTCGGTGGAACAATATTCCGCAAATTCTTTTGATGCAACTTGGGCATAGAGTCAACTGGGTCTTGGCAGATAGAAAACACAGAACAAATTATAAGGTTATGGCTATACAATGGGAACACCAATTAAATTTACAACCTGGAACATTAATGGGGCCCAAATTGTGAAAAAAAAGGTATCAGGTGCTAGGACATCTGAGGCATCTTAAATCTGATATTTGTTTCCTTCGGGAAACTCACACGATAGCTGCTAAAGTTGATCTTTTCAAGTGATTATGTGTGGGCTAACCATATGGAGCAAGGAGGGATACTAATAAAAAAAGGGTGTGCCAATCTCCACAGACAACAACATTTAGTTCCTTCTCAAAAAAGAAATAACTGATGCAGGGGGTGGTTTGTTTTATGCAGAGTATGCCCTATAACACCACAGTTACCTTAGGTACTGTCTATGGTCCTAACCAGACTTGTGGCAGTTTTTCACCAACTTACTTAACACACTGAGTAGTAGGCAGCCCCATCTTGATAGGGGGGACTGGAATTTAGTTCAGGAGATTGAAGTCGATTGAACAGGTAACAGGAGAGCAGGTCTAACACCAGCAAAAAGGAGTTTACGAAATATGCAAGATCACCTGAGGTTAATTGATGTTTGGAGGGTTTTACATCCACAGACAGAAGAATTCACATTTATTTTGGCCTCTCATCATACAGAAGCCAGGCATGACTATTTCTTGGCGTCTCAAGAATGGTTACAAGACCTTAAACTGAGCAAAACAGAAACTGGGGTAGTGTCAGATCATTTGTCTGTGTCCCTCAAACATCAATTTACTGTAGCCATAGACCAGGATACTTCATGTCACTTAAATAATCAGCTACTAAAAGACAAAAAAAAAAAAAAAAAAAAAACAGTAGTGCATTTGCAGTCTTTCCTTGAACAGTTGCTTCAAACAAATCCGTCTTCTATAAGACATAGATATGGCATAGGCAGCAGTTAAATGGAGTGTTAGAGGTGAACTATTATGCTAAGATTCATACTAAGATACTGTATGAGGCAACAAAGGCTGAAATGCCCATAATGGCCTCAGGCCTACAGTTAACAAATTGGAGACTTATTCAGATTCCTAATAGCATCAAGTCTATTTTTAAAAGTCAATTTATTATCACTAATTACAACAATAGTTGGTAATTTATTCCATGGTGCAACAACTCGTTGCGAGAAGAAGTGAGCTCTTTTTTTAGTATTATATTTGTTTATGGATAATTGGAGTGGATGACCTCTTGTATTAATCTTAATCTGTTTAAGGTCAAGACCACTTTGGACAAATAGGTGTTCATCATTATGCAGATCCCATAAAAGCAAGAGATCACCTCTTGTTCTTCTCTCTTCCAATGACATTAAATTGAAATTTAATAGTCTGTCTGGATAGGAAATTGTTTTTGAGGATACCAAATGTTTAGTTATCCTTCTCTGTACTTTCTCAAGTCTGGTTACATCCTTTTTTTATATGGACTCCACAACTGTGAGCCAAAATCTAGATGCTGTCTAACATAAGCTCTATACAAAGGAAGTAGCACATCTGGGTTATTTGATGTCATATTGTGACGTATAGCCCACCAAATCCTATTTACTTTACTTATAGTATTAGTGATATGTGTGTCAAATGTCAACCCTACATCAACAGTTATACCTAGATCTTTTTCGCTGTCCTTACTGATTAACATCTTATCATACAAGAAATAATGATGTTTAGAGTTCTTTTTTCCAAAGTGCAGAACACAGCATTTTGAAGTGTTGAAGTAAAGGTTCCATTTTTGAGACCAAGTTTCAAGAATCTTTAGGTCTTCCTGACTTACCGTAACGTCATAATCACTGCTACAAATATTACAGATTTTACAATCATCTGCATATTTGATGGAAATACTTTATGGTCAGCCACTATCAGAAAGTGTAAGGGGGAGCAGGAACTCAAAGAGGCTCTATTCAAAATTAGGGAAAAGGAGAAGGTACTTAAATCCACAACCATGGAGGAGGAGCAGATAGCGTTAAATATACAGAGCACTTAATGACAAATATCAAGAGCTCTTACATGAGAAAGCTTAAAGTGCTATTTATAGGACTACAGCAAAATACGTTGAGTATGGAGACAGGGTGGGGAGGTTAATGGTGTTAAGGTCTAAAAAAAAAAAAAAAAAGAAAACAAGAAGCAGCCAGAGCAATTATTGGAATCAGGGGAACTGAGGAGAGGACAGTCAGTCATGGATGTAAGAGGTATAGCTCAGGAATATAGATCATTTTATCAAGAAATTGACAGGGTTGAGGACCCCACAGATCTAGACAGCATGACTGAGGCATTTATGTCAGATGTGACCCTCACTTGTCCCTTGAGCAGCAGGAGATGCTTAAAGTTCCCATCTGAGCCTCTGAGGTGTTTCTGAACACTGAAGAGCTCTAGTTGGATACAGCCTCAGGACCTGATGGCTTCATGCTTAATTTTTGCAAGATCTTTAGGGAAACCCTTAGTACCCCCTTAGCTCAGGCCTTTCCACATTTTCACAAACAGTGGTCGGTAGAGTTGTCCTTCACTTAAGTCTTGATTACTTTACTACCTAAACCGGAAGGAATACACAGTTGTGTGGAAATTATCAGCCTATCTCCCTCATAATCTTAGATGCCAATTTTGGCAAAGAGTTTGGCAACTAGACAGAGCATGCTGTGGAGTGACCTTATTAGTAATGAGCAAATCAATTTTATGAAAGGGAGAACTTCTTCAGGCCATATAAGAAAGCTGAAGTACCTTATTTCCACCTCCAGGAACCCCGGGATCCCCGCAGTCCTCATGTCCCTGGTTGTGGAAAAGGCCTTCAATAGGATCTTCTGGCCTTTTCTGTTTAATATACTTAAGAGGTACGGGCTCCCAGAAGAGTTTATTACATGGATCCAAGTGTTCTACTCAGCACCTTCAGCCAAAATATTCTGTAATAAGGTATTTTCTGATGTGACTATACTTTGGAGAGGAACCAGGCAGGGATGTCCTTCATCTCCACTACTGTTTAATCCATTCGTACAGCCTCTGGCTTATAAAATCAGGGATTCATAGGATATCATAGGCATCCCGGTAGGGGGAATCCAGTATAAAATTTCCACTGTATACAGATGGCATTGTGTTACATGTATGAGAACAGAGGACATCCCTGCCTTCAGTACTTCATAGACTTTAGAGCGATTTCTGCATACAAGCTGAATGTAACTAAAAAGTACAGTTACGTAAAAACTTACCGTAACAGTAGATCTTTGAAGAGTGTCTCTTACAGTATGTAATACGTTTGGGTATCCAGCAGAGGTCGCTGTGGTGCACGGCAGCTCTTCTAGCAGCTTTTCACCTGGGACTGCCCACACATGACATCAGCTTCCTGTTTCCTATATAAATGTGGGTGGTCCCTGGTATCCTCAGGTCCCCCGCTGGATTCAGCTCACAAAGCGAGGACTGAGGGGAAGTCAAGGTACCAAAGGAGTCCCAACCCTAGTCATTGGACCAGAACTTGCTCTCTTAGAGAAGGAGGAGGATGGAGGGTGGGAACTGACCTACTGCAAAAGACATTCCTCAAAGATCTACTGTTACGGTAAGTGTTTACATAATTGTACTATCTTCCACGGAGTGGTCTCTTGCAGCAGGTAATACTTTTGGGATGAATCCCAAGCAGTAATGCACCAATGGGAGGATAGTTATGAAAAAAGACCTTGTGGGACTGCACGGCTGAAGGCCATCCTACGTCATGAGGCAATATCCAGATTGTAGTGCCTTGTGAATGTATGGATTGTGGACCAGGTAGCTGCATTGCAGATATCTGAAATTGAGGCTCCCTTAAAGCAAGCCACAGTAGTGGCCATAGCTCTGGTGGAGTGGGCTTGGACAAGTCCAGGTAAAGGCTTGTCGTATTTCCTGTAACAAAATGAAATACAATGCGCCAACCAGGATAAAAGTGTATGTGTCGCCACCAGGAGGCCCTCATGACCCGGGGCACAAGAGACGAACAGTTGAGACGTCGATTGTGTCCGATTAGCATAGTAGCGTAGTACACGGTGGACATCTAGAGTATGGAGGAGATGTTCACCCTGATTGGAGTAGTCTGGATAGTAGACAGGAAGCTCCAAGGACTAATTTAATGTATGTTTGGAGACTACTTTAGGAAGAAAGGAAGGGTTGATACGAAGGACCACCCAGTCCTTGTGGAAAATCAAGTAAGGTTCTCTACAAATGAGGGCATGGAACTTGGAAATATGTCGAGCGGAAGTGGTAGCCTTTAGAAATAGGGTTTTCCATGAAAGAAAACGGAGGTCACAAGTGGCAGCTGGTTCAAAAGGCTCAAGGGTCAATTTTTCTATCATAAAATTGAGATCCCATAGAGGAGTGGGTCTTCAAACAGGAGGTTTAATATGTAACATTCCTCTCAAAAACATCTTAGCTAGATGATGTTGGTACAGTAACCGGCCATCCAGAGGCTCATGGAAAGTGGAGACGGCAGCCAGGTGGATTTTAATGGAAGAATAACTTAGACCAGACTCGGATAGTGAGGCCAGGTAGTCCAAAACCTTCATCAGTGGACAAGAGTAAGAGTCCAAAGATCAAGAGGCTGACCATATGGAAAAGCGTTTCCATTTGGAGTTGTATGTTGCTCTTGTTGCTGGCTTACGGAAGGCGCCAAGAGAATATTTGCAACAGGAAAGGACACTTGTAAGTGAGTTATGAAAGCATCCTCAGGAGCCAAGTATGAAGGTGTAGAGCCTTAAGGTTGGGGTGGAAGAGAGATCTGTGACACTGAGTCAAGAGGTCTGGTCTGATCGGCAACATGATGGGGTCCAAGACTGAGAGTTGTAGGAGTATGGGAAACCACGTCTGACGAGGCCACATTGGGGCTATGAGAATCATCATGGCTGGCTCCAACTGTAGTTTCAGTAGAGCACGTTGTAGGAGAGGGACGGGGAGCATATAAAAAGAGATCTGTCCAGAGTTGGGACAGGGCATCTATAGATCAGCCCTTTCTGTTCGGGATAATGGAAAAATAACTGGGAAGATGGTAATTCTCTGGGGAGGCAAACAGATCCATCTGTGGAGTCTCCCATAAGTTGAAGATTTCTTGGAGTACTTGTTCGTGAAGTGTCCATTTGTGAGTTGTGGACTGGCGACTTAGCTGGTCAGCTAACTGGTTGCAATGTCCCCGTAGATGGACAGCTGTTAGTGTCAATTGTTGCTTTATGGCCTCTTGCCAAACCACAAGGGTCTCTCTGCATAGAGTGTGAGATTTCATACCCCTTGCTTGTTGAGGTAGAACACCAATGCAGTGTTGTCTGATTGGATCAGTAATGATCCTGGCTCAAGATAGGGCTGGGATGCCTGGAGGGCGAGATGGACTGCTCTCATCTCTAAGAGATTGATATGAGACAGATGGGGAGAAGTGGGCCTTGGGTCTGATATGGACTGAAGTGCGCTCCCCAACCCTGTAGGGAAGCATCCATGGTCAATGTTTGTATGGGGGGGGGGGGACTGGAAAGGCATTCCTTGATTCAGATTGATTCTGATTGTCCACCATGGCAGGGAAGACTTCAGAGAGGGACTGACTCTGAATTTGTCTTTGAACTGTCCTGTTTTTTGGGACCATTGGTTCTGGAGGGTCCACTGGACAGGTCTCATGTGGAGACGAGTGCAGGCCACCATAGGGATGGCAGCGGACATGTGACCCAGAAGGCGAAGCATTCATCTGGCTGTGACTATTTTCTGAGTCTGTATATCTAAAAACGGAGCTATAAGCATGTCCTGTTGGGCAGGAGGGAGGTGAGCCCATGCTGTAACTGTACCTACAACAGCTTCAATGTATTGGACAGACTGTGTTGGTGTTGGACTGGACTTTGGCCAATTGACAGTGATTCCTAGATCTGCAAACAGTTTCAAGGTAGCATCTAGAGAGGCGAGCAGAGCTACATTGGAGTCTGCTTTTATCAGCCAATCGTCTACATATGAAAAGATGAAGCGCCCTTCTCTTCGTAAGGCTGCTGCTACTGCCGTTAGCCATTTGGTGAACATCCTGGGGGCCGATGAGAGGCCAAAGGGGAGTGTTCAAAACTGGTAATTTTGACCCAGTAGGTGGAAGCACAGAAATCTGTGGTGGGCAGGATGGATGGGAATATGAAGGTAGGCATCCTTCATGTCTAGGGCACAAAGCCAGTTGCCCTGCTTTAGAATTGACATGATGGCAGGTAGGGTGATCATGCTGAGGCATTTGTACTGAATGTAAAGATTCAGTTGTCTGAGATCCAGTATTGGTCTGAGGTCTCCCATACGTTTGGGCACCAAAAAGAAGTGGGAGTAAAATCCTGTTTGATGTTCCAGAAGGGGCACTGGCACAATGGCCTGTTTGGTCAAAAGGGCTGTCAACTCCTCCTGTAGGATTGGTACATGATTTGGAGGATAATGAATCTTACGTGGAGGGCAAGGGAGTGGGGTGAAGAGAAACTCTAGAGTATGACCCTTCTGTATAATCTGAAGTACACAATTGTCAGAAGTGATCGTTTGCCAGGCCTCCAGATAGAGGGCAAAATGATCCCCCACAGCCTCCGAGGTCTGGTCGAGGAGGCGCGGGGAAAACCCTAGTGGGTCACTGGGAGATAGGGAGGGGCGCAGCTCCACCTGCAGGGCAGGATCGTGCACTCAGAGTGGTAGAGGTGTTGCCTCTGGTGGCTTGAGTATGACCTCTGAAGCCGCTTTTATTATTACCTCTGTATCATCCACCTCTTTTGGGAATAAGAGGAGTGTTGAGTATGGTAGGGTGTAGCTGGGGTGTGATACATGCCATGTACTGTATGGAGGGCTCTGCCTGATGCCTGTAAGTCATACAGTAAGGTCTGATTTCCTGGCCCGAACAGCTTGGACTCCATTAAAGGGGGGCATTAGCTACTTTGTGTTGTATATCAGGTGCAAAGCCTGAAACACGAAGCCAGGCATGGCGATGCAAAGTGATATCAGTGGCTGATAGTCAGACTGAGGTATCTACGGCATCATATCCCGACCTGAGAAGGTGACAGGAGATAGAATTACCAGTTGTCACTGCAGCCAATAATTTATCCCCGTCCTGTGAGGGAGTGAGTTTTTTAATAAGTTCAATGGCAGAGGACCCCAGGATACATTGATATTTGATCATATGACCCATATAGTTCAAAATTCTGATATTCATAGCACCTGAGGAAAATACCTTCCCCCCCATATAGTCAATTCTTTGAGATTCCTTATCAGGGGTAAGGAGCTCATGTGCTTAGGTTTTTTAGTACGGTCATGAGCAGCAGTAATGACCACAGAATCCGCCTCTGGAATACTAGACAGAAAGGGGTGGTCCAGAGGAGCCTGATATACCAGAGCAAGGGAGAAGGATTAAGACTTAGTTTGGCTAAGCAGATTTACTGTGTGGTGGTGTTTTTATTTTTTACTCACAGGGATTGCTACTGTTTGTTGCTAACATTTCATTGCTTTATTTTTTCTCTGATTCAAATTGTTGTTGCTGGTATACCTTCTTCTGCATTATTACAAGGTGTGCCTACAGGGTGTGCTAACAGATTACTGCTGTAATCTTCTGATTCAAATTGTCTTTTGCAAGGTATATCTTCTGTTACTGCTTTATTTTTTCTGGAGCAAAGTGTTTCTTACAGGTATATCTTCTGAAATTATTACAGGTGGTGCTTTACAGGTTTTACAGTTTTATCTAACATTAGGATAAGCTTTCTGGGTTACTGCATTTGTTGTTTACTGATTGTTTCTGCTCTTACCTCCTTGTTCTTTCGTCTGTGGTTCTTCTTTGGCAGGGAAGGCCCAGCCACCCACCCCATCCCCAACCACCCCACACTACACCCTTTTATAGGGTACCACAGTTGTAACATTTCCTGTGGCAGAACAGGAAGGGCGGATCAGTGGGGCCTCCACAAGGTGATCTCATTTACAGGGCACTAGTAATTTAACTTGTTATAACAAGTTAAACAAAGCACAATTAAACCATTACTTGCATTTTTTTTTCCTTCTAATTACTCTGACTAGGTTACAAACCCAGCAACTTATTTGGAATGGATTTCATTAACTGCAGGTACTGTGGAACAATTTTCAGAAGGACAGTCTTACAGGATTTAGGACACTGTCCTACATGCTGGGCCTTTGAGATCTTAGGTCTCAGCTCCGGCAGCATGGGCAGAGATTGCACGCCAAATTTCATATTGAAGAGGAAATACATTATAAGAACCACCCCCATTTCCCCAGCATCCAACAGAAAAACCTCGACGCAGAGGGTAGTTGGTCCAGGAGGTTGGCAGGTGGTTAGGAGGAGCAAATCAGGTGCCCATCACTCTCTGCTCTCCAACACATTACCTCCAAAACCATATAAACACTACAAACAGGTATCTGCCTCTATCTCTGAAATCAAATAAAGAGGCAGAAGACACTGCAGAGCAGGACACTGCGCAGGAGCTAGCACAACAATACTCACCCAAATCAGGAACCAAAACTAAACAAGCACAAAGGAAATCTAAAAACTTCTGATCATAGGAGACTCCATGATTCGGGAGTTGATACCCATCTCCAGCCAGGGTGATGGTCAGATGTCTCCCAGGTACATCAGCATGGAGAGACACTGACCGCATTGCTAAAATTGTTCACAAAGCAGGAGAAAACACTGATGTCCTAGTACACATAGGGACTAATGATCTCGCCAGCCGGTCAGTTGAGGAGACCAAGGAACACATGACTAGGCTGGGTGACAAACTATCATCTATTTCGTCTCTGGCATCTCCTTCTTGAGATCCTGCCAGTCTGGGGAGAAGGGAGCAGATGGACGGAAGGTCAGAGAAGGGGAGATAGGGAGCTAAACACGTGGCTCAAGGACTGGTGTCAGGAAAAGGACACAGATTTGTAGGAACTGGCAACAGTTCTGGGAGCGAAAGTTCTTTAAATTTGATGGACTGCATCTGACTAAAGAGGGAGTCAGTGCATTGGGGCAGAAGTTTGACGCCTTGCAGAATATTTAAACTAGCAAATGGGGAGAGGGGTAGCACCCCATACGGCCGAATGGGAAGAACACCCTCCCCTCAGCTAGTGGTCAAACAGGAATTCAGCTGTTTGCCATTCATTTGCATCACCAGGTAAGAAAAAGGTTTGTCTCCCCATATGATGCACAGGGTAATGCCAAACTTCACCCAACAACTAACACACCAAAATCTGGCCAATGGAAAATCATGTACAAATGCTCACAGCCTGGGAAATAAGATCCCAGACCTGCAGGCACAATGTCAGAGGCTAAACTGGACATAGTAGCAATTAGTGAGACGTGGTTTACCAGTAACCACACTTGGGAGACTTCAGTACCTGGATATGTATTGTTCAGAAGAGACCGAGGTGCAAAAGGGGGAGGTGGCCTGTATGTTAATGAAAATATCAAAGCTACAGAAATTCAGAATACACATAAGGAGCCAGAAGAACTGTGGGTCACCCTGGAAACAGGTAATGGGACAGCCATAAGAACTGGGGTTGTCTACAGGCCCCAGACCAGAGGGAGGACATAGACATTACTGTTAGAAGATATACAAAACATGACAGCTAAAGGGGAGGTTCTGATAATGGGAGACTTCAACATGCCAGATACAGATTGGTCAATACCAGCAGGAACATCTGCCAGAACTAGACTCATAGTGGATTCCTGCAGGGGAGGGCCTCAAACAACTGGTACAGCAACCCACAAGAGACAGGGCTATCCTAGATCTAGTACTGACTAACAAAGAAGGGATCACAGATCTCCAGGTAGAAGGTCACCTGGGGCCAGTGACCATCACATGGTATGGTTCAATTTGCTACTACATCTAAATCATCCCATTCCAAGGCAAAAATATGGGACTTCAGAGGAGCTGACTTTGATAAGATGGCCAACAGAGTTAAGCTTAGCCCTGGCAAAAAGAAACACAGGTGAGGAGGTACAGGCAAAGTGGCAAGCATTAAGGATACAATACTTGAAGCAACATCCCATTGTGTTAGACAGAAAAGGAAGTGCAAAAGAAGAAAGAAACCACTTTGGTTCTCAAATATAGTAGCAGAAAAGGTCAGAGCCAAAAGGCTGGCCTTCAGAAAATATAAGGGAACACAGCGGATGAAGATAGAGGCATACCAAACTGCCCTAAGGGAAGCAGGTAAGGCAGAAGGCAGGCAAAGTCCCAAACTGAGGAAACACTAGCACGAACAGTAAAGAAGGTGACAAGACTTTCTATAGATACATTAGTGAAAGGAGAAAGTCCAGAGGGGTATTGCTAGCTTAATGGAGAAAGGGAGCATGTGGAGGAGGAGGACCCTGTAAAGGCATCTATCCTAAATAGATACTTTTGCTCAGTATTTACTGAAGAGAAGGTAGGGCAGGGCCCACAGCTCAGCATCATGGACACAGGGGAGGGAGGTGAGCACTACTCCCTTCACAAAAGAAAGGGTCCTACAAGAGCTTGCTAAGCTCAGGGTGGATAAGGCAATGGGACCTGATGGCACACATCCCAGGGTACTAAGGAGCTAAAGGAGGAACTAGCAGAGCCATTAGCAGAATTGTTTAGTGAGTCTCTGAGCACAGGAGAGGTCCCAGAAGACTGGAGAAAGGCTATGCATGATCCCACCCACAAGAGTGGTAGCAGGAGGAGGCGGGAACCAGACCGGGGTCTTACCTCAGTAGTGGGCAAGATTATGGAGGCACCTTAAGGAAAGGATAGTGCAACACCTGGAATCCATAGGGCACAGGATCCAAGACAGCATGGGTTTACAAAGGAAGGTCCTGTCAAACTAATCTCATAGATTTCTTTGACTGGGTAACCAGAGTGGTGGACCAAGGGGAGCAGTTGATGTCGCCTACCTTGACTTCAGCAAAGCTTTTGACACTGTTCCACATAGAAGATTGATAAATAAGCTAGGTAGGCTCGGGTGGTCAGAAGTTGGTCAACTGGGTGGCAAACTGGTTGACTGGCAGAAAACAGAGAGTGGTGGTAAATGGTATACAGTCAGAAGAGATGCAAGTCACAAGTGGGTACCTCAGGATCAGTCCTGGGGCCAGTCCTATTCAACATCTTCATTAGTGACCTCGCAGATGGACTAGAGGGTAAGGCTTGTCTGTTTGCAGATGACACCAAGATCTGCAACAGAGTAGATGATCCAGATGGGTGGGCAGAATGAGAAGAGATCTGGATAAACTAGCAGAATGGTCAGAAGAGTGGCAACTGGGATTTAATGCAAAGAAGTGCAAAATCATGCACATAGGGAAGAGAAACCCTGAAGCCACTTATAGGCTGGGGGAGTTGCTAGCAGTCACAAAGGAAGAAAGAGACTTGGGCATCATCATCACTGATGACCTAAAATCATCCAAGCAGACCTCTAAAGCAGTAGGTAAGGCTAGGGGGTGTTAGGGTGTATTAGTAGGGGTATCACAAGTCGTAAGAGGGAGTGTAATAACCTCTGTATAAGACACTTTGCTAGGGGTCTCATCTGAGTTCATGCAGTAATGGAGGCCACACCTTCACAAGGACATTAACCAAATTGAGGCAGTCCAGAGAAGGCAACCAAAATGGTGCAGGGACTGCATCAGAAGACATATAAGGACAGATTAACGGAGCTCAATATGTATACCCTTGAGCAAAGGAGGAGAGAGGTGATATGATCGAGACATTTAAACACCTTAAGGGCATAAACAAGGTGAAAGAGTCTAACATGTTTAAATATAAGAAAATAGCAGGACAAGAGGACACAGCATGAGATTAGAGGGAGGCTCATTAAGGGGAATGTGAGGAAATTCTTTTCACAGAAAGGGTGGTAGATGCATGGAATGGCTTACCACAAGAAGTGGTGGCTATGAATACAGTGCAGGGCTTCAAACAGGCATGGGATAGGCATAAGGGAGCAATACAAATGACTATGAATAGATAGGTCACTGACAGAGCAAAGGCCGATGGCACATTTATAAGGTAGAAAAAGAAATGGGCAGACTGGATGGGCCTTGCGGTCCTTATCTGCCGTCAACTTCTATGTTTCTATATAGGTGATCTGCTTTTCGGGGAACAGCTGTAATAGCTGAAGGTTGATGCCAAGTAGCCGGCATGGCATTCTGGTAGGCAGGAATTAGTGAGGGAACCACTAAAACAGGCTCCTCGGGTAATTCCAGGTATTCTGCCATATCCTCACATTGTTTGTCAAGTTCAGTAGTGGAGAATCCCATGACCTTTTGAATTTGAACCATCATGTCACTGAAGGATGGGTCTTCTGAGGGACAGGCTGTGGCAAGCAGAGGCAAGTCCTCATCCAGAGAAGAGATTTCTGAATAGGGGGATTCAGGATTAGGAAAATCCAAATCTGGAAACTCTTCATCCTCAAGCTCACCAGTGAAATCAGGCAGTAATTCTTGATCATCTGACAAATAGTCCTCTATAAATGAAGGAGGAGATCAGGGTGGTGTGGTATCCCTGTCACCATTAAATCATTTAGGCGGAGGAGAGGGAGGAGAACAGGCAAGATCACTCAGCTCTTCAGAGGGCTGGGAATGCCACATGGCATGCAAGACGTGTCGAACTACATTGGTAAGGTCCCTTTCCTGGGAAGGGGGGGTGAGAAGGGGAACATGTTGGGAAACAAGGGGGGGTGATTGAATGGGATGGGTAGCATTAGCAGGTCTTGCCCCTGGGTAGTAAAGACCAGGGTTCCAATCCCTGTCCGCCTGACCCCTATATGAAGGCATCTGAGTAGGTGGAGGGGCAGTCAATAAGACATAAGCCATGGGTTTCCCCTGAGGAATGTGGGGTCTCATCGACGAGCCCGCAGGGGGAAAAAAAAGAGTTATTTTCACTCAAAATGTCAGATGCCGGCAATGGGAGAGGAACCCCCTGTTGATAGAGCAGCAGTATACTTGGCTGCATGCAAAGCACTGGAAAGCATAGTCGACGAGAGGGTATGAGCCTCCGTTGATGGAGCAGTTACTGACTGAACTGCATTTAAAGCACTGGAAAGCACCATTGATGAGAGGGTATGAGCCACCATTGATGAGGAAGCGTTTAGAGGATGTCCCATCACCGGAGGGACACCAGAAACGGTGGTTGTCAATGGACATCTGGCTAGGGAGTGTGAGAAGGGTGTCTCCTTCTCCTTTTTCTGCCTGGAATGAGAAGCAGCAGAGGAAGAGCCCTTGGTATGGGCCCCCTGGTTCTCCAAGAGAGACATTTTCTGCCCCATTAAAAGTCTTTGAATTTTAAGCAACCGTCATCGACGAGTTGCCTGATTAAAGTCTTGACATAAGTTGCAGGAATTGGTGTCATGTGTGGGTCCCAGTCAGCTTATACAAAGTGTGTGATTGACAAAGTGGTGTATCTTCCTACCACAACGGCAGGAACAAAATAAAGCTTGTTTAGTTGAAGAATCAGTAGACATTCGTGTTAGTTCCAAATTTCTAGCCGATGACTGCTATACAGAAGTTGCACTAGCTGCTGCGCGAGCTGAAGACGGCAGGAAAATGAACTGAGGATACCAGGGACCGCCCACACTCATATAGGAAACAGGAAGCTGATGTCATATGTGGCACTCCCTGGTGAAAAACTGCTAGAAGAGCTGCTGTACACCACAGTGACCTCTGCTGGATACTAGAAAGTATTACCTGCTGCAAGAGACCACTCCGTGGAAGATCTGTGGTTATGCCCTTCAATGCTAGGATTATGAAATCCAGCATCACAGAGTTAGGACTTCACTGGTTTCCAGCAAAGCTGTGTTACCTGGGCATAGAAATAACGAAAGTGTTTTCAGCCTCTAAAAAAGACAACTTAGATAAATTAGTAGAGATTAGTTTAGACCTAGATAGATGAACAAGGCTGCTACTAATCCTGACGGAGAATAAGCACAGTAAAAATGAACATGCTGTCTAGGGTGTTGTATCCTATAGCCATGACTAACGTGGCTTACTCTGAAGTGGTTTCAGAAAGTTCACACTATGATTGCACAATTTACTTGGGCAGGGAAGGCTATTCAGTGGGCTTCTTCTAAGCTGTCTGGGTCAAAGGACATAGGGAGGCTAAAACTGCCTAACTTCTGCCACTATTGTTTGACTGCCCAAGGGGTAAATATTTGAAATGGTACAGGCTGGAGGCAGAGCAACAGACGACCTCTTATGAGCCCTTGCTGCTCAATATTGAAAAAGTGATATGCGCTTCAGAGAAAATTAAAGCCTTGATCCACTGCACATGGAAAAAGCTACCTAAGGTAATTAGGGAGACCCCTATGGGAGTTTCAGTCAAAATTCACCAACAATTGTGTAGGTCATATACCTGTCTCTCTAAGGATCTGGGACAACCCATCCCAAGGAATCCAAATTTTAGAACTGGGGAGAAATTAATCTCCACAACTACCTGGATGTTATGGAGCATTCCTACTGTACAGCACATAACCATGGATGCCAAAATTATTCCTGATCAGTCTTAAGATAAGGCTTGCAGTAGGGGGGGCATACAACTTTCCCATTTATGCAGCTAACGCATGCTCTAGCCAAACACATGTGTCCTGCACCATGGGGTAATACAACATAGCAATGGCTCCACTCATAAGGCTTGCTAATTGTCCCAATGCTATCTCAACCCTGTATGCTGCCATCTCTATAAAGTGTTATCCTGAAGGAGCAGGGATTGGTAATTACTGGGAACAGGTTTTCCTGGTAGGGAGTGCCCTCCTGAAGTGGATGGATATTTGGAAGAATTTATATAAATATATCAAAACGGAGCACAGTCACCTTATGTAATTTAAAATATTGCATAATTTATATTTTACCCCCATAGGCTTTATAAAATGGGTAAGTTAACGAGTGACAAATGTACCAGATGTGGGGTACCTGGTGGCACTCTCTAACTTATAATGTGGGAATGTCCTAAGACCAAGCCCCTTTGGGGAACAACAGACAAAACTGGATCCTCCGCTGAGTCTAGATATGGCTTTAATGCTGGAAATCTGTTTGATAGAGCATTACGGTACAAATTATTTTCTTCTCAGAAATATCATATAGCCCTGATAGTAGATATGGCCAAAAAGAATGGATAACTAACCTGTAACAGTAGTTCTATCAGTGGTATATGGTTCACAGATCCATACCTTGTCAGTTCCACTAGAATATGATGATTGGCCAGACGTCTTTAAGCTAAACTCCTTCCATCACCTGGGCAGATATATCCCCCCAACTCTGCCCCGTGACATCAGAACTCATATACTGAAGGCAGAATCAGGTGTCATTTGTCAGAGGAGGCCAGGTGCGTTGTGTGGATGTGAACAATATACCACTCCTAGAACTATGGCTATAGGTGCATACACTATTCTTCTAGGGGCGCGGATATGGTTCACTTATCCACACTCTGGCAGATTCCTAGCAGTTCTCTGGGAGGTGGAGGCAAGGTGCACACCACTACTTGACAAACAGAGGCTGGAGAACCGAGGTCCCAAAACAAGCATCCCGGAATGACTGGAGGTTGATGCAATAGTGGGAAATAAAGGTGTATGCTGATCTCGAGGGATAGCCCTACAGATCTTCTGTATGGATACATCCCTGGAAGCCGCCACCAAGGCAGCAGTATGCCTGGCAGAATGAGCCCTAATGCCAACAGGAGACTCCAGACCAGCCAGCCTATAGCAGAGGTCAATGCAAGATGTAATCCGCCTTGCAATCATCCCTTTTGCTGCCGGTCTGTCAGGCGCGGTTTCAGTGCAGGTGGCAAACAGCTGGCAAGCCTGTTCCCAAATGCTAACCATACACTCTACATAACAGGAAAGCATTCTCTGCAGGTCCAAGGTATGGAGCCTGCAGTCGGCCTCCGAAGAAAGGTTAGTAAAATAAACCAGTAAGTTAATCACCTGGTTAAGGTGAAACTCCTGCACCACCTTCGAGAGAAACTTTGGGTTGGGGCGAAGGATGACTTTCTTCCAGCAGAAGATCAAATAGGAAGAGTCCCCTGAGAGTGCCTGGAGCTCCCAAATCCTTCTGGCAGATGTAATGGCCACCAAGAAGGCTGTCTTTCATCAGAGGTGTGACAATTCACACATGTGCATCGGCTCAAACAGCTTGCCCATGAGCACAGCCAGGACCAGCAGTAAGTCCCACGGTGGAGGTGGATCATGCTCTGAAGGGGACAAATGGTTGAGGCCCTTGAAAAAGCACCCAACCAGCCAGCCCAGTTGCACTGAGGGTTGAAGCACTGGATGCCACACCTCACACTATACCAGCAACTCTGGGTTGTCGGGGGTCGGCTGGGGGGGGCAGTGAGAGCTTAATCGAGAAGCCAGGAGGCAGCTTTCCTCTCCAGGGGAGGGTCCTTGTCACTCCCGTCATATGGCCACCACTGGGTGGAGGTCTGGTGATAGTGCAGGACAGGATGTGGCACGCATTGGGAGGTTGTTGTGGGTCTGTGGTATGCATGTGCCTCCACAGGCGCATGCACAAGCATGACTGGGGATTGAAGAAAACAGGTGGAAAATGGTGCAGACCAGCAGAATGACACCAGTCCCCCACAGGCTCCACACCTGGCCAACTGGACACCTCTGTGCCACTGAGGTGAGTTCCAGTGGATGTCGGGGTGATGGGGCTGGGGGGACTGGTAGAAGGGGGCCAGTCAGCATGGAGTGCATAAACAGATAACAGAAAAAAAGAAAAATAACCCAACCACCTTCTCCTGGGCTGCAGTCAGCATACCGGTCTGTGTCTGGTAAGCACAGATGGCTGCCAGGTGCACCTTGAGGGTCGTTACTCATAGTCCCAGCTAAGAAAGGGACCAGAGAGAGTCCAGGACAGGGTTTTAAATAATTGATTAGCACTTTTTTCTTGGGACAATACTAACTGTACAGAAAGCATTTATATAGGTTTTCTAGAAGTGTTATGTTTGTTAACACAGTGATGCAAGTGCTATGCATTTTCACAATGTTTTGGAACTTTTATGAGCAACGCTAATCAATTTTTAGAGTTAAATAAAACCCTGCAGGATGCTGCCACAGGGCAGTCAAGGGGAATCAAGCTCCTTGCTCTGGCACCAGATGGAAAATCTCTTCCATTTAAAGGCATAGCACCTACAAGTCAACTCCTTTCTGGATGCCTCCACAACATGGAGGGCCATCTTTGGAAAGGCCCAAAGCCTGGAACTCTAGCTGATCATGAACTAGGCCGTGAGATGCAGGACCATCCCCTGAAAACTGGTCAGCAAGTCTGGGCAGACAGGCCATCACTTCGCAGACCAACTGCTAAGGATGAGGAGATCCGGGTACCAGAACTTTCTTGGTCAGCCTGGAGCTATCAGGATCATCTGCATCTTCCTGATCTTAACCAGTACACTGTGGATCAAGGTAAAAGGAGGAAAAGCATAAACAAGACCTGAGGTTCAGGACATCACCAAGGCATCCTCATCAGTGTCCCAGACTGTGGGGAGGCGGGCACAAAATAGCCTCAGTTTGATGTTCTCTCACGAGGCACACAGGTCCACCGAGGGTGAATCCCACAGAAGAACAGGTGTTCCACCTCCTCATTCAAAGACGACTCATGCAATGTGTCTCCTATCTGGCTGAGAGCATCTGCCAGCTGATTGTTCTCCTCCCCGATGTGAATCATCGGGAGATTGGCACCCAAGCTGCACACAAGGGTCCAGATGCACGACACAAAGGAAGTGAGTGTGTGCCACCTTGTCTGCTCAGATAAAACATGGTCATGATATTGTCCATGTGGACTTCAACAAATCTGATCCTTGACTAGCAGAGCAAATTCTGTCAGAGCCAAGCACACTGCACAGAGTTCCAGCTGGTTTATGTAGTGATGGTACTCACTGGGTGACAAAAAAAAGCCATGGGCCGTGTGGCCTCCCAGCTGTGCTCCCCATCCCACCCAGCACAGAGGTGTCCTCCTCAGTAGGATGGTCAGATCTGGGCAGACAAAAGTGATTCCTTCCTCCAGATGTTCTAGGACCAGTCACCACTGGATGACATCCCACATCAGCTAGGTCACTGTGACTGGCTGAAGGCCTACGCACTGGGATAACCAACAGCCCAGTTCCCACTAAAGGTGGCACATCTTCCAGTGGGTCCAGCAGACACACTGGTGCAGGATGCAACATAGCCCAGCAGTGACAGGAAATGCTGGACAGGGTGCAAGAGCACAACCTGAAATGATCAGGCAAAGGAGGTAAGATTCTCTGCCCAGTCCACCAGGAGGTGGGCCTTGGCTTGCAGAGAGTCTAGTTCTGCCCCAAGGAACTTGATCACCTGTTCGGTACCAGTTCGGACTTGTCTGTGTTGATCAACAGGCCTAGGTTTTGGCAGGTCTGGAGATCCACGTCTGTGGATCTCACCACAGCCTCTATGGATGGACCAGCTACTAGTCAGTCATCCAGGTAGGGGTACACCCTGACCTCAAGAGCTGTAGATGGGCCACCACCACTGCCATGCATTTGATGAAGACCCTTAAACCTGATGAGAGGTCAAATAGCATGACCTGGAACTAGTACGGGACCCCTTCTGCTTGGAACCAGCAGTACTGGCAGTGGAATCTGCAGACAGGAATGTGGAAGAATGCATCCTGAATGTCCACAAACAAATAGTGTAGTTGCTGTATTGGTCCTATTAGGAACAGATCCAGAAGCAAATGGTTTGATACCTTTTATTGGACCAACATAGATGTTACGACAAAAGAACAAAGTGCTCTAGCTTTCAGACCAACCAAATCCTTCTTCAGAAGTTTTATGAAGAAGGACTTGGTTGGTTCGTAAGCTACAGCACTTTGTTCTTTTGTTGTAACATCTATGCTGATCCAATAAAAGGTATCAAACCATTTGCTTCTGGATCTGTCCTGAATGTCCAGGGAGCAAAACCACAAGTTCTGCTCTAGATATGGTACAATCTGACTCAGAGTGACCATCCAGAACTTGTACTTCTGCATGTACTGGTCAAGATTGTGACGATCCAGTATGGGGCATCAGCCCCCATCTGTTTGGGTCCAGGAAGTACCTGGACACATAACCCTGACTGGCCAGGGTGTCCAGGACATGGGCTATGGCTCCTTTCACAAGGAGCTGACCAGTGTCCTCCTTGAGGGTGGACAACATGTTTTGTGACACCCCAGACTCTCAAGGTGCATGGAGGTGGTAAGGCGGGAGAGCCTTGATGTCTAGAGACAGTCCTCTACCCACTATATCCAATATCCACTTGTCCATTGCGATAGCAGACCAACATGGCAATAAGTGATGTAGCTGGCCAGTAAAGGCTGTATTGAGGTAAATGGCAATTTCAGTGGGATCAAGACCTCTCGACTCTCCACCATGAACATCTGAAAAGTGGTTTTAACTCCCTTGCCAAAGTGCTCTGAGACACTGTCCTAGAATCTTTTACTAGTGCAGTTATTGCGGGCTTCTTGTACCTTTGCAGAAGAAGATGGGATCCAGTTTCCCTGGCCAGTGCCCACTGATTGTCCCTCTCCCTTATGCAGGCAGAGTTCAGCAATGATTCATTCGGGGTGTTCCTCTTGCACTGCATTCTTAAAGGGTGCAAATTTATCACATGCATAAGCTTATGAGCTTTATAAAGATCCATTCTGACAACTGTTCCCCCTGTACTCCCACAGCTTATGTATAGTAGGACTGGCAAGCAGCAAAATAGAGCTCTATAAAGATCAAGTGTATCAACATCATGCGGCTACAGCAGATCACCACCATCAGCCACATGGGAGGGATGCCTCGTGAGTGGCAGGGCTTCGGAAAAGTGTGGTCAGAGACAGCAGAATCACCCAGATATGTTTAAAACTTACACAGCATTAGGCTATAGGGAAAATTCCATGTGGCACTTAAGGTCCTAATTGGGGGCAGAGCCACACTTACGTGAGAGGATTAGGCATCAGGTGAGCATTTCCCCTCAACATTTTAGTCTCATCAAGTGTGCTTCTGTGGAGGAAGCCACGCTAACAGAATGTACATTAACAAAGGAGTTTCAACCCAGTATAGGGGGACAGAAGTAAAGGCACATACAGTATCTGTATTTGTATTATTTTGTTTAAATAAGAGACTTTGGGACTGGGTATTCAAAAAATTTGCCCTTGCATACTGATTGTTCATTTGACATTTCAACACACTTTCTGGTATAGTTTTCTATTTACATTAATTGTGGGATGAATAAACTTAAGCAACAAGGCAGTGTGCTCTGTAGGTTAGTGACTAGCGCTGAGAAGCAGGAGATCGCAGTTTTGAGATCCACGGCAGCCACGGGCTTACTGTGTGACAATGATCAAGCTCCTCAACTTCCTTGAGTTTCAGTCTTCCAAGTTGTACAATTGGGTGGGACTCACTGAAAATGAGATGCTGGGTGAATAAACTTAAGCAACAAGGCACAACAGGGTGTGGGTTATTGGAGATTTACCCACACAAGAAGTGGGTAAATCACCCAATAACTCACACCCTGGAGTGCCTTATTGCAATTATACAATGGACCCATGTGTAAAATAAATTTAAAATGTGTTTATGTTTTTCATATGTAACCCCTCACCCCTGCCTTTTTACCAAAATGACAGGTGGCATGCTGTTGGCGTTGGCAGCAATACCTGGTGGGGTTCGGGGAGGATGAGGTTACCTGGCACAAGGGGACCTAGGTTTGGCTACTCTGCACAGGGGCACCCAAGTAAATCCGACTACAGGAAGCAATAACTGTAATGTCCAGAACCAGGATTGGGATTTTTAAGTGTGGCTTTTATTCATAACTAGCTGAACATAACAAAGCATAGATGGACCCCCAAGGGGCTACGTATACTGATAATGCAGATTGGAGACTACAAGGCGGTCCACTTAAAGAATGAACCCAAATTTTACTTGTTTTCTGGCTCTGGACCCACCAGACACACAGCCCGGACTTGCATGCGCTTTGGATATACAGCCCGACTGGCCCAGCTCCCCTGCCGGCCACTTGACTGACGGTCCGTTTAAAGAATGAACCCAAATTTTACTTGTTGTGGCTCCCCACACCACTTAGAGTCTGCGACTCCTAGAGAGATTTTCTTCTTATTTCCTTCTGACTCCCATCAAACAAGGAGAATTCTTTTCCCAAGTTGTGGCTCCCCACACCACTTAGAGTCTGCGACTCCTAGAGAGACGTTCCCAAGTTGCAACCCATGTCTGGGTACCTACCTCATCACTGGCCAGGCGCATGAGGCAAGTAGCAATCACAGAAGAAATCCATAGAGGTGGACCTGGTTACTAAAGATGGTGGGGGGGTTCCCACCTCCAGCTCTCACAGCCCATACCTGGCCATTTCTCTGGACAAACAGAAACTAAAACTTCAAAATGTAGATTAAACGGTGGATGGACTGTAGCACCCCCTCTACAACATTACTTGAATCCATACAAACTGTAGATTTTGATACTACTCCATTTGTTTGTCCTACTACAATAGGCCTCCCAAATAGTAGTCCAAATCCCATACTTCTTCACATTTTCCAAACTGAAGAAACACATTGTTTGCCCTCTCAAAATAGAGCAAAACACTCACCCTTTCGTTGCAGGTGCCGCACAGGCGAAGTACAACTTCTTTCCTCTTGTCAGACCAAAAACAGAAACTGTAAAAAAGGCAGCTTTCTTCTTGTAGTAGAAATTAGGGGATTGCCCCTGGAATCCACAGAGGGATACTTTACTCCCCCTCCCCGGGGGGGGCACTGAGACCTGGACAGCGGTCTCCACCACTTGAAACTGGACACTGATCTTCTCACACAGAAGGTAAACAAAAGACACTTCCTTTTCCCAAGGAGGTAAACAGAAAACTCCCTTCCTGCTTGACAATAAACAGGAGACTGACTTTGAAAACTCCCAACGTTCTATCTCACTCCCTGTGCTGCAGATTCCAATGTATCTTATGCAGCTGCGACAGTTCTATGGTGATGTCATCTCTCAGTCTCAGCTGTGACTGAGAACAGAGTGAGACAGTGTGAAACCCATTTAACTGGAGTTTCACAAGCTGCCTTCCCTGCCTACCACTAGGTCTTACTGGGATTGTAGTAACCCCGGGTAACAAGGGGTTACACATAAATGCTATTCCTCAGCTGTGGGTTATGCAGGATTTACCCATGGTCATGTGGCAAGTCTTGACCAATGAGGTTACAGGATTTTCACTCCCCATTGTATAATGTTAAATAAATTCCTAGAATTCACAATAATAGCCAGCACACTGGCATAGTAATAGCAGTGCCAACCGCAATGAAGGAGACCTGGGTTAGGGAATGAGCCTACATCACAGAGGGCATGCTGAGGGGAGGAGGATCGAGTGTTCCTGAAAAAGCTCTACAATTCCAGGGAGGGCAGGATGCAGGCTCTGCTGCTATACTGTCACGTAAGTGACCATAGGTGGCAGTGCAACTGGGACAGTGAGCAGAAGCGAGAATGCCAGCTGGTACTCTGCATGGGCACTCACCGGCGTGTGCAGTAGGTGTCCTTGCCACCGGTGTCCTCAGTTCTGGGGAATAACAGAAGAAAAAACCTGGACATGCAGCAGCATGAAGCCAGCACACACTGACCCCACCACTTCAGACTGCTCACTGGTCTCCTACACACTAGATGGGCCGAAGAAGGCCACCACAGATGACACTTCCAAGGGAACCCACCACGGATGAAATGCTCTCAAGCCAGTAAATGCCCTCAGGACCAGGTAAGTGACAGACAAGAGGGCCAAATGGGCTGGTACATAGGCAGTGTTGGCAAAGGTGAAAAAAAAAAAAAACCAGTGAGTGGGATATTCAAAGATGTTGCACCATGTGCAACCCACTGATGCGCCCCAGCGCGATATCCAAAGGGGATGTTGCACTGTGCAATTCCTGATGCACCAGGTGCACCAGTAATGCATGTGGTGCAAGTGCAGGGGGCGTCGGGCGCATTGGGCGCGTACATCCCGATATTCAGCCCGGGATATGCGGCACATATGTAGGCACAAACCTGCCTTTCATTGCACTGGGGGGGGCGCAAAGATCCACCTGTAAAAAGCAGGAGCAAGCCAGGGGACTCCCTCAGGCGTGCTGCCATATTGCTGTGTGCAACACGGCAGCTACATGCTGTGGGTGGCCACCCAACCTCCTGGGACACAGTCCGGGCATCGTGCCCCTCTCCCCACTCATCTGATCGCTGGCTTTGGTAATGTTTAACTTCCCTGGTGGTCCAGTGGACCCTACCCCATCACCCAATTGCGGGCATATAATTAATAATACCCTGGTGGTCCAGTGGACCTGCTCCCCTGCCCAATCGTGGGCCATAGGTCAGATCACATTCCCTGGTGGTCCAGTCGCCAGCCCAATCGTGGGCTTTAATTGTAACTAATCCCTGGTGGCCAGTGGTACCCCCTCCCCACCCGCCCACTCCAGACCTGCCACCCAGCTTCCCCCAGTCAGCAGCGGAGGCAGCTCCCCACCTGCAAGCCGCCCGGCCGCACCGACTGATGGCGTGCAGTGCGGCTGTATGCCCATTGGTCCCCTCGTGGGACAATGGGCGTACAGATGTACTATACTACACTGATCCCAATGTGAATGGTTCATTCACATTTTGAGACTTGTAGTAGAGACAGTCTGCACGCCCATTGCCCATGCAGGAGACCAATGGGCGACAGCCGGCATTGTATGCTGTCAGCCGGGCGGGCGGCGCCAGGAGGCTTATGGGGTGGGGAGCTGCCGCCGCCGCTGACCGGGGGGGGGTGGTGGGACTGAGTGGGCGGGTGGGGCGGTACCGCTGGCCCACCAGGGACTATAGTTACAACTAAAGCCATGATCGGTCTGGGGATCAGGTCCACTGGACCACCAGGGAATGTGATCTGAACTACAGCCCGCGATCGGGCAGGGGAGCAGGTCCACTGGACCACCAGAGTTTTATTAATTATATGCCCATGATCGGGCGATGGGGTAGGGTCTACTGGACCACCAGGGAATTTAAACTTTACTAAAGCCCACGATTGGGCATTGGGGCGTGTTGCCGGCCGAGAGGCAGGGAGCATCGGTCCCAGACGGCTGCAGCCTGGCAGGGCGCCAGGCGCAAGTCGACGGGGATTGGCGCACCTGCATGCAAATGGGGCCATAATGACATGCAAATGGCCCCATTTGCGCCTTGCATGCATAATGGCCTCATTTGCATGCCCAGTGCTGAATATCATGTTTGATGCGTCTAGCGCACCCACACTTGCGCTGGCGCATCCCCCTGCTCCTCGCTTGCCACTTGCACTGGTGCAGTGCCACTGTGCCGTGCGCAGTGCGGGTGGCCCCAGTGCCATATTCAACAATGCTGAGCCATGGCACAGCACCGTTGAATATCGCCCAGACCATGCCCTGGTGCATCCCAGTTGCGCTGCGCCCAGGCTTGTGCCCATGCCTGGCGCATTCCTGAATATCCCACCCAGTATATAAAAAAATAAAAAAAGAATTCAGAATAATGATAATGTCTGTTGAGAACAATAATGTCCGTTAATGTGTCTCGAAACTTACAGAAGACCACTTTCTGCCAGTAAAAAATGCTTTAAAGGATAAATAAAGCTGGCCTTTTCTTGTTTTTATTATATTTGCACATTTAGGAATATCTTACTTTCTCTAGCTTGTGGTATTCTGTCTTGTGTTCAGGGGTAGGATTTGTGCAAAAGGATGGTTAAGTCAGTTAACTGGTTTAAAGGGAACTGTCATGAATTGAAGCCCCACGCCTAAATGCAGGGCTGGCACTGATTTGAATTTTGTGTGCAAAACCAAAAATTTTTACACTCACTGCCTGGTTTTTATTAATAGCTCAGATCTGATTGATCCTGCCATCCTCAAGCCCTGACATTTCAAATCTGAAGCTGCTCTGGTGGGGTTCGTGAGGATTACCGGTCATTATACAATGACTTTAAAAATACTGCTTTGTGATTGTCTGGTTGGCATGTTTTACATGCTTCCCCATGGGAAGAAGTGTCTGCCAGCCGCATCTGCCATCCCCACTATGTCAAATCACTACGATCCCGAAAACAGAAACAGAAAAGCCGCTACGTTCAGTCACTCATAAACCACACGCAGTCTCCAACTCTCAATACAACACTCCCCAATACGGCTGTCTCCAACTCCCAGCACAACACTCCCCAATCACTAAATATGTACCTCGTCATCAATAGCACAAAGATCCTTTCAGCCTCCGATGGCAACATTTCCAAAGATGGGCACCTGATAAAGCAGTCACACAGTACAGGAGCCTTACTTCTAGTACTTCCACCATTTTTGCCCTGAACGATAGAGAGGTTTCCTTCCAATAACTGCTTCCTACCTAAGGCCCTTCCATTCCTCTAACAGTTTGCACCAGTTATTCCCTCCCACCTCCCTTAAGGTGACCGCTGTCTCACCAATCTCACTCTCTGACAAAATCTGACCGGGGCTGAAAATAAACAGTCAACTCTCAGCATTATAACTCTCAGAACAGGACTGAACTATTTTTTCTGGCAAAAGAATACATTATATAAAATCATTTAAAATGCCCAAAAGTTGTATTTTTCTCGAGGCTCCTGGAGCTCAGCCCTCCCAAGCCAGCAACCTAGCGTCCCAGAAGCTCATCCCAGTTGGGACTCGGGTCACGCGAGGCTCCCTGAAGAAACTCAGCCCTCCCAAGCCAGCAGCCACACGTGGACCCCTCCTGAAGCTCATCCCAGTTGGGACTCGGGTCGAGGGCTCCCGAAGAGGCTCAGCCTCCCCAAGCCAACAGCCACAACGTCCCCGAAGCTCATCCCAGTTCGGGACTCGGGTCGCGAGGGCTCCTGAAGAAGCTCAGCCCTCCCAAGCCAGCAGTCGCAACATGGACCCCTGAAACTCATCCCAGGTTCAACACCAGCCGTGAACTCGGAGCATGGTTTTGGCACCTTACAGTTTGAAACTTGAACAATAGACTCTGCAAGGGCTTCGGCCTTCCACAGAGACTCTTGTGCTTTACTGGGCTTTTGGACTTCTGCCTCAAATGTCGACATATGGCTACTGAAAGTTTTTTGCAGGCTAATTTCATGTACTTGCCATAGAGTTTTACTGTTTCTCCAGGGTACCTTAAGAGTTTATGAGCTCGTACTGCATTTATAGTAATTAATTCCCCCAAAGACATCAGTTTGCTCTGCCCAGTGTTATAAAGTGCTGGTTTATCTTCATGCCATAGAGTTTCTCTATATTCCCCAGGGTACCTTAAGTTTCTGTGCTGTAAACTGCATTTTATTGAATTAATTCCCCCAAGACATCAGTTGTTCTGCACAGATTTTAAAGCGCTGTTAGGAATTACACAGTCTCTCCAGCATTACCAGCAGTCTCACTACTAGTCTCCAGGGCCCCCTAAAATATTCGCAGCTGTGAACTCCGTTTGCAGTAATTAACTTACCCCAAGACAACAGTTGCTCTGCCCATAGAATAGTGTTGATTAATCATTATCTATGTGCTCGAGATTGCTCCTCCCTCACTGCTTCACTATAAATTCTCCTTCCTTTCTCCGCAGTTCGGGACTCAGGTCACGAGGACTCCCTGAAGAAGCTCAGCCCTCCCCAAGCCAGCAGCTGCAACGTGGACCTCCTCCCCCCCCCCCGAAGCTCATCCCAGGTACGAACACCAGCCAGTGAACTCGGAGCGCGGTTTTGGCGCCTTTACAGTTTGAAACTTGAATAGAATCTGCAAGGGCTTCAGCCTTCCACAGAGACTCTTGTGCTTTACTGGGCTGCCCGCCACCCCACCCCACCACTGCCCTTGGTGACCTCCTAGCTTTATAGTGCTCACACACGTGATCTCAAAAACCTATCAGCCCACTCTCCCATTTGCAGCTTATCAGCTGCTGCCACTAGAGGCCGCTACCACCAGGACATAGCCTTTCTCCACAATCTTTCTGACAAAGATGTTGCCCTTTCTACACCTGCTACTCCTCTCACTGGCCCCTCTGGCATCCCTCCCAATTAAAGAACCCCCCCACAGATGCCCCCCTGCCTCGCCCCTCAGCCTAACTATGCTGCCCCTCACCTCCTGCATGCCCATACCCAGGCACACATACACAACTGGCCCATTAGCGCCACCATCCTTCCCCCATCCTTTCTCTCGGGTCTTTCTGTTCTCCACACCCCAGCCCTCCACTGCCCACTGCATACAACCCCAGATCACACACCTACCGCCTGCCCAAAATAGCTGTGGCATAAAATCAAACAGCTTATTACACTGCTACTCCTCCTGGCTGGGGATATAGAGGCAAACCCTGGACCCACCACCTCAAACGCCCACACCCCATTTTCATTCCCCGAAGGTCTCAGGCTCCTGCACCTCAACACCTGCAGTTTACTAAATAAAATCTCTGTGCTGCAACCAATTGCCGTAACCCATCGCCCTGACACCTTGTTCCTCTAACCTGTAGGCTACAGTATACTGCCAGCCCCAAAGTTATTAACCATGGCCCATACAAATCATGTTCCCTGTATTGGTTTCATGTTATTGTACTAATGTAACATCCTATACTCCTACTGATGTAAAAGTGCTGCTACTGTCCAATACTGACTGTTATATATTATAAGCTTGGATAAAACAGTTTAACCATGAGAAAAAGTCTAACTAAATGTCAGTGAATTGGTTAAAAAGGAACAAAGTTGATATGGAAAATTATGTACTGATAGGTATTGGACAAAACTGATTAAAACATTTTAACAAAAACCCAGTTCACATTCCAGAAAGAGAACAACTGCTTAGCTACCTCATCTTTCTTATGAAGCTGGATGGTATCTCTCCACTCTTCGTCTTCCACCACACCGATGGCTACATTATTCACTCCATCTCCAACTCTGGATCCAGTGCTCTGTGGCAGGCTTTTCGGGGGAAAAAAAAACATTTTGTTTTTCAGTTAGCATGCACAGCTAATCTTAACAGCTATTGCCATTGGCAGACAGGTAAAGAATAGCTGTTTCCCAGTTTATTTATTTAAATGTATAAAATTCATACAGAATTATCACATTAAAAAGAAAACAGCCATAAATCACAGTAAATCCATACATGTATCATAAAACAGTCGCATAGCCTTATAAAATACACATACTACTCCTTAAAATCTTTGCAAATTGTGTGATACTATATTACCCTATTTTCATTTGAGGACATCAAGTACAAGCATTTACCTCTATTTGACCAGAACCATTTAGCCTATAACAAGACGGTTATCCTCTTTAACCCTTTCTTTAACAAATTTTGGACATTCAAATAACAAGTGGCAAACAAAGAAGTTATTCTCTGTATTACAGGCATAGCTACTCATCTGATTCCTTCTATTACTTACAGGTGCATGTGGTCTGTTACCCACTAAGAGCCATGATCTAGCTCTGCAAATAGCATTTCTGTGACCCTTTTTTCACAGAAAAACAAATATTTCTTAATCTCTGACATAAATTTAACTTGCATATACAGCCCATTGATGTCAATGCTACGCAACATTTACAAATCTTGTTCCAGTCATATGTCAGACATTCTTTTCATTACATCAGAGGTATATACAGCATGTACTATACAGACTCTTATGGACCAAATATCTGGGATTCCCAATTTTTTCACCATGCCATTTGGCTTTACAAACCAGTTCTTCATTTTAATATTATTGTTAATTGCATAAACTGTTTCAATTCAACAGCCTTTGGGGTAGCCTGTTGTCCATATTCTTTCCCATTGCCTGACCATACATATCAAAATCTTTGAGCCTAAGGATAAAATTCCAGTTTCAAGTCATAAAAAGGCAGATGGACAATCTCTTGGTAAATTTAAAATATGCTTCTTAAAATAATTTTGAATTGTTTCCAAGTAAGTTAATGTTATAGATTTTAAGTAAATGCCCGATTTCAAATCCATAGAGACATTGGCTAACATTTTTAGCTTCATGCGCTGTTTTTTGTGCCTTAAATGAACTGCTTGCAGATTTATATGCCAACAAATTTATTGCCAGTGATGTTTTATATGCATTTTCTTTTACTGCTAATAAATGCTCTTTCCATGGTAAACTTCTGTTAAACACCCCCAAGCATTTATATTCAGAAACCTATTCAAATTTGTGTTAATCAATAATCCACTCAACTTTCTTTGTCTACCCCCAAACATCATAAATTTACTTTTGCCAATATTATGTTCAAGATCAATTTGTTTCACTTTAGACAGACCTGTACTAAGTCCCCTCTTTAGACCAAGGGGGGTTTGGGAAAGTACGATAGCATAATTAGCATATAACATTCTTATTTCTGGGGGAAAGTATCAATCTCACTTAGACACACTTTACTATGGATTCAATATATATCTATTAAAAGTCTGGGGAGCAAGCAAACACCCCTTCTTTACACTGTACCTAATCTAAATACATTCAGTCAGTGCTCATCTTTTGTATATGTAATGCGAGCATTTGTATTTGAGTATAACATTTTCAAAATCAAAAACAGGTGGCTATCTATATTCAAATCCTGCAACATGTTCCAAAAAAAAAATTCAAAATTAAGAGAATCAAATGTAAGGAATACTTGCAGCATATAAAAAACTTGAAATCCCTTTCTAATAGAGCATTAAGGTGTGGCTTCCTTGAAATACTTTTATATGGTTTCAAACCGTATTCCGCTTTTGGCTTCCCAGAAGTCATATCTCTTACAATAAAAGATGCAAATAAAACAAACTAGTGAAGGAATATGAATGTACTGCAGCTCACAGTTAATGCTTGGATACATGATCTAACTGGCTGCAGTTCACAAGTGGCGGCAATGGGCATGCATGTGTCCCTAAAATATTTAATAACTCATGACATCATTCTTTGCGCATCAGAAGTGGCGCGAGATTGGGGTTTGCAGCCAGGCCTTAAAAGCCGCTCAGCTGGGATGCAACTCCAGGTCTCATAGGATGTTTGGAGCTGCTGCTGGGTGAAGGAGTAGCAGGCAGCTGCATTGGAGTCAGAGCTGTTGCTGAGTAGAGGAGTGGTGGACGGCCACATCAGAGGTCACCAGGACTAAGGAGGATTTTCAGAGGTTCTGTGCTGGCAAGGGGATCTTCGGCCAATCAGGGCTAGTGGCGCGAGATTGGAGTTTGCGGCCAGGCCTTAAAAGCCATTCAGTCAGGCTGTGACTCCAGGTCTTGCAGGATGTTTGGAGCTGCTGCTGGGTGAAGGAGCGCAGGGTGGCTGCATCAGAGTCGGAGCTGTTGCTGGGAGAAGGAGAGGTGGGCAGCCGCATCAGAGCTGGAGCTGTTGCTGGGTAGAGGAGCAGCGGGCAGCCACATCAGAGATCACCGGGACTAAGAAGGGTTTTCACCCCTCTCTCCCCAACCCTGACTGCTAATGCAGGAGGTGGGAGCAGCTTGCAGACTGGTGGCTTGTGGTGGCCCAAGGGATCTGTACTGCACTTCACACAAAGGGGGCAATCACTGGTGGCTTGAGAGGATTGTGCTGCAAGTACTTTTACACCTTAAAACTATCAATGACTTTTAAAACCTTCAATTCTTAACTTTCAAATTTGCAGCTCTTAGATCATTTGCTGCAAATTGCCTGGGTTGGTTTATGCTGGTTTTTTTTTTCATTTTTCCCTTGCTGCACAAGTGTCTGAACCGGTTTAAATTGCCTACTGCAGATTGCCTGGGTTAGTAAAGGGGGCTTTTCATCTCTTTTTTTCCCTTTGTTACTGCAGATGTGTTGAGCCTGTCAGAGCTAATTGCCACATTTTTTTGTTTACTGCAGGGATGGGGCTTATTGTTGCTAAGGCTACAGACACGGTGTTTGGGCCTTTTATAATCACAAGGATGGGGGCTTGTTGATGCTATACTAGGGTCAAGGTGTTCCTTCTTGCAGAGAGGGGGATTTGAAATTTGCAGTGTAGGGGATCTTAGGTCTTAACACGTGTCTGGTTTAGGGGAAGGGTGACACTTTGGGTTCCTAAGGGGGCATATGTGTAGCCAACCAAGCAGCACATTTCCACTCCTTGGCTGGTCTTGGTTGCTCTTATAATACAGAAGGGAAGTTTGGGTGGTGGAGTAGGCAGTACACCTGGGGAAGCAGGGGCAGGATGTCTGGAAGCAGTTGGGGTAGAGCGAGGGGATATTGGTATAGGGCTGGGGAGGAGCATTATGGGTTGCCTGGCAGAGGCGGCTGAGCTGTGCAGGGTCATGATCAGACTTGGGGGGTGATCTTCCAGTTACAGGAAGGGAGGAGACCAGACTGGTGGGTCGCAATGGTTGTGGAGCTGCGATGGCCATGAGTGCCCTGTGGAGATTAGGGCACTGTCCTAATTTGTGCTAGGTTAATGGGTTTGGAGGCTGGGTTGCGCAGACTCTGGTGTGCCTTGGACAAATGGGTGAAGAGTATGAATACAAGGACAGGGAGCCATGAATCTAGCTTGGGGGGTGGCAGCAAATGTGGGGGTTGAAGGATGGAGGGCCATCAGTGCTCATTCTAGAGCAGGGGCAGGCACGGGGGAAGGGGGACAGGGCCAGAGCAGTGGAGACCAGAGGGTGGGGAATACAGGCAGAGGGAGGTGGCTGCTAATGTGGGTGTAGTAGGATGGGAAGCCAACAGAACTCATGCTAGAGCTGACTAGCCCTGGGAGCAGATCAGGGAAAAGAGTTCAGGGGGACTGTGTGGGGGTTAGGGCCGAGGAGGGGAAAGGGTGGGAGCTTCAGACAGCTGGGCAACTAGACCTCACAGGTCCATACCAAGAGGACTCAACTCACAGGAAGGAATCTGTGGACTGCAGACAACTGAATGGATTCTGGTCTCAAACAGATATTCGCCACTGGGGGGCAGCAGGGGAGGAGGGCCTCAGAGGATGAGGGGGAAGGAGTCAGCAGAAGAGGAGGGGGTGAAGCAGTCAGCAGTGGAAGAAAGGTTATTGTGGAGTATAGAGAGGAAGGGTTGGGGGGGAATAGCCCAGGGACTACGGAAGGAGCCAGAGTTAGCACTAGGAGGATCTAGGGGTACCAGGGAAAGAAAGATGAGGAGGTGGTAAAGAGGGAGCATAATGCCCAGGGGGGAAGGCCGCAGCAGGCACCCAGTCAAGGGGGAAATAGTGAACAGGGCAAAGAGGGAGTAGTAGCAGGGGCACCTGTATGGAAGGTGGGACCACAAGTGCAGGGTAGAGCTAAGGGGTTAGACCCAGATGGAGCCAAGGAGGGCGGTGTCTCGGGTGGGAAAAGGGCAGGCAGGAGGCAGAACCAAAAAGGGTGAGTATGGCAGTAGGGTGGAGAGAATGGGAGGAGGGACCAGAGGGAAGGAAGTAGTAGCGGGGGGCAGATGGTGGAGGGAGGAGTCTAGGGACAAGGAGAATGTTAAGTGCTCCTGCTGAGACTCCATGATAAGGGGTATTAAGTGGGAGGGGGGGTAGGAAAGTGCTGTGTGGTTAGGGTCAAGAGAATATCCAGCCTGACTGTACACAAGGCAAAGCAGCTAGTATACATCCTGGTGAAGGATTGCGGCAGGTCCCCTGACATCTTAGTGCACCTGGGCACGAATGACAGAGAGGAACAGTGTGCTTGAGATCCAGGTTAGGTTCCGGGAGCTAGCCCAGGTGTGTCAGGCTGTGGGTGCTTGGTCTCCTTTTCTGAGCTCCTACCGATGCCTAGAGCCAGAGTGGGTAACAAACAGAAACTCAGAGAAGTTAATGAATAGCTTAGATCATGGTGTGAGGCCAGTGAGTATGGGCTTGTAGGGTGCAACTTGGGAAGACAAGGGGCTGTATGCTAGGGACAGGCTCCACCTGATTTTGGGAGGGAAAGAGATTTTAAAGCTAAAACTGTCAGAATTCATCAAGCCTAGGTAGGGTTTAAACTTGTGAGGGGGGCTGGGGCTGGAGGCCAAGGTGCCTCTAAGAGAGGGGTGCCAGCGGGGTGCCTGATGTGTGAAAGGGTGCTGGAACAGATAGCAGGGGATTATGGGGCTGAGGGGGCAGGGGAGGCCAGGAGGGTGGAGAGTGGTCCTGATAAATGCCAGGAGCATGAGTAATAAGATGCCTGAGCTGCAAGCTCTTCTAACCAAAGGGGAGGTGGATGTGGCGGCAGTTACTAAAACATGGGCCACGTCGCAACATGACTGGGACCTAAACCTGGAGGAGTACTCTGTGTTCAGGAGGGACAGAACTGTGGGCAGGGGAAGTGGGGTAACATTCATCATTAGGAATGGCATAGATGTATGCAGGGTGGAGAGGGACGTGGGGCAAGTTGAGGCAGTATGGGTTACCTTGCAGGCACCGGGAGGTAAGAGGGTGAAGTTGGGGGTGCTGTATAGGCCATCCTTGCAGGGGGATGATCTGGAGGAAGGCCAGGTGGAGAATCTCAGGGAGCATTGTGGTCGGGGGAGGGAAGAATGGTGTTGCTGGGGGGACCTTAACTTACCGGGGTTTAATTGGGGAACTATGCTATCCTCATCGACCAAGGAGCAACGCCTGCTGGACATTTTTCCAGAATGCATTCCTGTCCCAAATGGTGGCTGATCCAACAAGGGATGGTCGCATCCTGGATGTGGTACTGGCATACTGCGACCTGGTTGGGAACCTAGAGGTCAGGGACCCTCTGGCAGGGAGTGATCATGCCCCAGTTTGGTTTTCCCTGAAACTGAGGGGAGAAGAAAATTGCACCAAAACAGTAGTAAATGACCTTAGGGGTGCAGACTTCAAGGGTATAGAGGGGTTACTCAGGGGACATTTAGAGGGCATCACTCCGGGCATGGACACTGACAGCAGATGGGAAGTTATTAAAAGAGGGCTCCTGGAAGCTACCAAAGCCTGCATCAAGGTTAGGTGCAAGTCTGGGGGAGCCAGAAAACCATGCTGGTGGACCAGGGAGGTCCAGGAAGTGGTGAGGGAGAAAAGGGTGGCTTACAGACGACACAAGTGAACGCGTGGGGTTAAAGACAAGGAAGAGCTCAATATGTAGACCCTTGAGGAAAGGAGGGAGAGGGGGGATGTGATAGAAATGTTTAAGTACCTCAGTGGAATCAACAAAGTCCAAGAGGGTAGCATCTTTCAGAAAAAGAGATGTGCAAGAACAAGGGGACACAATTTGAAGATAGAGGGGGAACGGCTCAGAGGCAATGGGAGGAAGTATTTTTTCACAGAGAGGTTAGTGGATGCATGGAACGGCCTTCCTGAGGAGGTTGTGGGGTCTAAAACTGTGAGAGAATTCAAGAATGCATGAGACAGACATAAGGTAATTTTTGTGGGGGGTAGGAAGAAATAGGCTGTTGGTTAAACAGGATCTGCAGCTTATCCTCTAGGTAGGGAATTGGGCAGACTAGGTGGGCCAAGCGGTCCTTATCTGCCATCAAAGTCTATGTTTCTATGAGTATGATAACAAGTCCAAAAGGGCGACCAGGGACATGAGGGTGGTCAAGGCGAGGGCAGAACAGAAGTTGGCTTAGAGGATCAGGAGAAGTGACTTAAGGTTCTTTAGGTATATCAGGGAAAGGAGGAAAGTGAAGGGGCAGATTAGTAGGCTGAGGGTAGGGAGTGGGTGGGCTGAGGAAGCCGGGGAGCAGGCTGAAGTTCTGAATAATTATTTTGCCTCCGTCTATACTAGAGGCGATGGTGGGACAGCACCTTATGAGGGGAGGGGGTCAGGGTTGAAGAAGGGGGCTCCCAATGGGGGGAGGTGGTTAGCTTTGAGGAAGGGGTGGAAGTAACAGATGGAGAAATTCCTGTTGGTAGGGTTTGGGATGCCCTTAGGTCCCTAAAAAACAGATAAGGCACTGGGTCCGGATGGCCTACAACCCAGGGTACTAAAGGAAATGGCAGATGTACTGGCTGCTCCCCTGGTGGACCTTTTTAACTCCTCCCTACAGATGGGGCGGGCACCTCAGGATTGGAGGTTGGCCCACATTGTGCCCATCCACAAAGGAGGGCTACAAGAGAACCCAGGCAATTACAGGCCTGTCAGCCCGACGTCCGTGGGCGGGTAAAATGATGGAGGTCATAGTGAAGGAAAGGCTGGATGAGTTTCTTGGGGGTAGGGGCCATTTAGATGATCACCAATATAGATTTGTGCACCGCAGATTGTGTCAGACTAACCTTGTGGAGTTCTGTGATTGGGTGACAAAGGCATTGGACCAGGGCAGGCCGGTGGATGTCCCTCTTTCTAGACTTCAGCAAGGCATTTGATTCAGTGCCATATCCTGGGCTGATGGATAAGTTGGAGGAATTGGGGGTGGGGAAGAAGATGGTTAGATGGATTGGAAACTGGCTAACTGGACGGTTGCAGAGGGTGGTGGTGGTGGGGTGGTCTCCTCTCCTAGGAGGGTCATCCTAGGAGGGTCATCAGCAGGTTACCACAAGGGTCGGTGCTTGTGTCCACTCCTGTTTAACGCTTACACCTCTGACATCAGATGGGGTATCAGGAGTGAGAAAAGCCTCTTTGCTGATGACTCAAGCCTGGGGGCATTGGTGGATGGGGTGGAGGGCAGAAAAGCCCTTCAAGAGGACCTGAAGACCATTGAGGGGTGGTCTCACAAATGGAGACTGAAGTTCAATGCTAAGAAGTGTAGGGTTCTCCACTTGGGGATTAGAAACACATCTCAAGAATACTTTCTGGGAGGGGAGAAGTTGCAGGTTTCAAATGGGGAGAAGGACCTGGGGGTGGTGGTGGATGCCAAAATGAACAACTCTGAGCAGTGCAGGAGGGCGGTGGCTGAAGCAAATAAAATGCTGGGGTGTGTTACAAGAGGGATAACTTCCAGGAAGTGGGAAGTGATTCTCCCTCTGTATAACTGCCTGGTTATACAGCACCTTGAATACTATGTGCAGTTTTGGCAACCACACTTGATAAGGGACATTACACTCCTTGAAAGGGTCCAAAGGAGGGTGACCAGGATGATACAGGGGATAGGGAAAAGACCTATGAGGAGAGACTCAAGGAGCTCAACTTGTACTCCCTGGAAGAGAGGAGGGACAGAGGGGATATGATTGAGGTCTTTAAATACCTAAAGGGGGGTAAATAGGGCATGCCCTGATAGGATTTTCCAGCTGAGAGAGGTAGGGGCCACCAGGGCGCATCTCTTGAGGTTGGTGGGAGGGAGACTCAGGGCTGAGACTCAGAGATACTGTTTCACAGAGAGGGCGGTGGAGCCTTGGAATGCATTGCCAGTGGAACTGGTGGAACTGAAAATTGTGGAGGGCTTCAAAAGGGGCTGGGACAGGTATAGGGGGAGGATTAAACTGAGCTGAGATGCACCCGATGGGGGATGAGGTGGGGGGGAGGGCAACAAATGTTGCATCTACCAGGTACTGATCTTCGAGCAGACTCGATAGACCTTTGGGCCTAGATCAATTCACTTGAAAAAGTTGTTCTGCTGCAGTAGTGACATAGCTACTAACGCAGAATGATTTTTCAACCTGTGTTAGTAGCTACATCACAATGCAACTGCCCCATCAGTGCTGTTCATAGGGTAGCAGGTAGTCGAAGCATCACATGTGCATACTGGCCGACGGGTGAATGCAGTGAACTGCAGTTAGCAGAATGTAAGGACTGCTTGTGTTAACACAAAAAGTAAGTGATATTTCTGTTTTTTACCATACACTATACAAAATAGTGTATGGTAGCCTCGATGCACAAAAATGCTCTTCTTACACCTCACGGTCCCCATGACGACAAAGGGACCTTTCAAGCTTCACTCTCGAGGTCCTTGACATCATGGTAACCACTTGGTGTAAGAATAGCATTGTTGTTTATGGGCTGCTATGCACTATCCCATATAAAAAGTATCTCTTTTTTTATGTCCACAGAAATACATGGTAGCAGCTGCAACATTCTACATTCCTTTTTTTTGGTAAATCAAACTGTAGCTATATGGCAGTTGTCATACAACTGCTATGCTGACCTCAGTGAAAAGTCTATAGAAAAGACCTAAGGCACCGCATATCTGTTCAATTAGAAAACTTAGTAGAGTGTTTATTTCTTTCAGTTTCCACAAATAACCACTAACTGAAAGCAATGGTGGTGCAGTATGCTTCGGTCCCCGACTGCAATGCCCTTTGACCTGTATTTATGATCAGAGCCTCATATCATTGTTTTTGTTTTAAACAACTGCTGATTATTTCAGGATCCGCAAAATTGTAAGTACTTTAAGACTGCTCCAGTATGGGAAAGCATGTCACTTTTGTCTTTTTTTTTTGGTTATGGATGCATGTTTAGTGTTTTTAGGCAGTATGCACAAGGCAATTTGCAACAGGAGTCCACACTTACAGAACAGAAAAATAATGAGCAAGTATACATACACAAATTAAAGTAACAAAAAAGGCTACTCAAGAGTGTCATCACAAGACATCTTGGTATTCCAGAACTGCTCAGCTTCACTTCACAGTTCTTGGACACAACGATGTCTCAAGTTGATGCTCTCAATTAGCCAAGAGACATCTTGGACATCCCATTTACCTATACCAGACACTTTTATACTGTATCAATCAATCGATCAGTCAATCAAATACATATACAGTATATAGCAAATACATAATGGCTGCAGTGGAATAACACATTTACCTCTACTAGTGAGTGGAAATTCACATATGGTGATGCTACCAGTTAGTTATGAAGGTCATATCACTCATGTGGAGCTAAAAAATGTATTTTTGCTATAGTAGCCTATTAGGTATTTGAGATATATTCTTTGCAAAAAACTACGTCAATGCACCAGTTAGGTTACCTTAATGCCAAAAAGTTAGGAAATGGGATGTTAGGGTTTTCAGCCTTATCTCCCAACCCCCACCCTGCAGGTAGCAACAGGAAAAACCATTATGGTTTTACCCTTCTTGCGTCTTCGCAAATCAGGCTTGGGGTATGCCTTGGAGTTGTCAACCCAAACTCTCACCCCATTCCATCACTACATAAGTTGACATGGGTACAATATATGAGAATGGGACGCGTTAGGGCTGACAATCCCAAGGCACACCCCACGCCTGATTTGCGAAGACGCAAGTAAGGTGAAACCATAATGCTAAATAGTCAGTGTATCTTTCATGTTTAGTTAAATGTTCCTCAAGACTTCAATCTCTTTTGCAATTGTGTCAACAGTATATTTATACTTGCAATTGATAGCATATCATGATTATTAACTATGGATATTAATATTCCAATCAATTTTCTTGATAATTACCCCAGTTAGCGGACTATTTATATTTGTATGCAATTTAGTTTATTGGTGCACCTTTTATTCACGTGGATTAAGAGGCAGGTGTCGGATTTCTGTGTGATCCTGGCCAGTGGTAGAGGTGAACCTGCGCTGTTACTTTAAGATTAGACTTTAAATGTAAGACACTATCAATCCTCTGGCCATGCCCCCTGAAGAACACCACATATAGGGTATGAAGCACTGGGGTACTGTAGTCATGTGTTTGTACGTTTTGTTTTGGACCCATAATAAAGGACTTCACCCCGATTCATGAGTGGAGAGTAGTCTATATGGTGAGCACTTACTCCTTTGGCTGGTGAGTTTTGCATTTGTTTTTGTAAGCTGCTCCTCATTTCTGGATGCGCTGGTTTCCTTCAGCAGTTCACTTGGGTGTTTTTCCTCCTTATGGCAGGGCAGGTGCTGCATCAGCCCCATTCTCTTCTGCTACAGTCGTCTCCAACTGCCTCCAAGCTTTGGGGGCTGTTTCCCCCATGGGTTACCCCCCCACGGTGGGGCCAGGAGGAGAGGACCATCCTCCCCCCATCACTCATCCAGAAGTGCCCCAAACCTGGAGTGGCAGAGCGGGCCTGCAGCCAGATGGACAGGGCTTCATGAAGCCCATCCTCCTGAATGTGGGGCCTTCCCCTAGATATGACCTGCCCACACCTCCCATTGGGTTCCTACAGATAGCAGTCCATTGGCAAGCCACAAAACCACCCTCCCCAAGGGAGGAGAGCTGTCCTTCAGATGCTCAACCCCCCCTGCTGGCTGACTCCCAGCACCCCAAGTCTGTTCCTGAACCAGGGTTGCTGGTGTGGCAGGAGGTAAGGTGCCTTACAGCACCTCAGCCATCCACATCACCGAGCCGACCCTTCAAAGAAGAATCTTAAAGGGAAAAAGAAATAATCACCAAATGTGCAATGGTAGCCTTTAACGCTGCAGAGCTGTGAAGAAGGAGATCTGTCCCTTTCAGCAGACAAGAAGATCCGACATCATGGAGCAGAGCTGGTGGATATATCACCCAGGTGGTGGGAGCAGCTTAGCTTTAAGATGTCCAGTGAATTAGCACTTCCAAATGAACTGCCAGAGTGTGGATAGTGAACTGTGTCCACACCCCTAGAAGCTGAAATTAGTCAGTGCACAAATTAAACAATAATGTTTCATGCAATCCCAAAACTGATTATTAATAAAAGTACAATTGAGGGAAAAAAAACAAAACACATAAGGCCACTTGTTCATGATTTAGATGCTTTTTATACCCGAATATATTTTTTATTGTGTATCTTTTCGTAACTGCACCCCTGCCACAATCAAATGATGTCCGCTGCACTTGTAAATGCAGTGTTTAATCTCATTCAGCTCATCTTGTACAAATAATTCATATAATTCTTTGCCCTTTGGCCTATTTGGGTGAGCACTAGGTCCAGATGGAAAACATCTAGCAGGTAGGTAGGACTACACCCAAGCAATGAGGTGCAAGTACATTCACGTCTACAAGTGTCATTTATTTATTTACTCATTCTCAGATTACAATACCTTTGAGCACATAACAGCTCTTTTACAAAGGTTCCACGTCAGTGGGACGGGTGACAGACATACAATGGATGGTATTACATAAAATTTTGACAAGAAAGTATTTAAAAGGACATTAACATTGCAACTAAAATTAAAACTATGAATCGGTAGGAAATTAAAAATAATCTAATAAAAGGGGGAGCCCAAGGTGTTTTGTCAAATAGGTATAGGTAATTTTGGGTGAACAAAAGTTCAGGTAAGTGAAGACAAGTGAAGTGAAAGAAGGTGGGGGGGAGGGGGTGAGGTGAAAGAAGGATCGGGGAAGGAGGCAGGAAATAGGGCAGAGCGGTTAGGGTGAAAGTTGTCATTTGCAGAGAAAAGTGGAGAAGTAGGTACACTAGAATCTGTCAATACTGCTGAGGTAGTGCCATATCAGTTGAAACAGTCACAGGAACTGTTAGCTGTAAGATGCTGATGAAAAGTGCATTTAAATGGTCCCAATTTTGCTAAGGAAGAGATATCTCTGGGCAGCGCATTTAACCGTAGTGGTGCTCTATATGCAAACGATGGTTGCCCTTGTGTGGTCTGGCATCTTGGGACAGAGAAGAGGTGGTTGACTGAGTTACATGTGTGCTGGGAGCTGCAAGAGGGGGTGAGTAAGTTTATAACACCAGAAGGCAGGAGCCCGAGAAGTGCCTTTTTAGTTAGTAAGCAGGTTTGATAGTGAATCCTCCCATTTAGCTGAAGCCAACCTGTTTGCACATGCAGTTCACACATATAGATGAGGCATACCACTCCAGTAAGAAGTCGGAATGCTTTATTGAGTACCACTGATATTCTGCGGAGGGAAGTGGTGGAAGCTGAGCCATAAGTAACCAGACCATAGTCAACAACGGATATGATGGAGCTACAGAAAGCTAATCTAAGAGCTTCAGGCGTTAAATTAAGTTTATGTCTATGGAGTAACCTTGTCTTGATACTGGCAGACCTGGCAACATTCTTAACTTGCTGGGCATATGATAGTGAGCTATCCGTGGTTACCCCTAGATACTTGAAATGTTGAATTTGTTCAAGTTGGATGCCAGAGAAGTTCCTGATGGTTAGGGCACTGGATCTGTGTTTGCTGAGAGCACCGCTGAACAACATGACTTTCATTTTTTTGTAGTTCAGAATCCGCTTGTGTTTCCTGAACCAGTCCTCCACTTCCTCAAAGCTGAGCTGAAGTTGGTGTTCCGGTGGTTCAGGGTCAGAGTTGCTAGAGTATATGACCGTGAAATCTATGGCCTATCTATGATGATTCCAGTTCTGACTGAGCAAATAAGCAAAGGAAAAAGATAAAAGATAAAGGTCATAGGGGCTCAAACATACTTAGTGCTTAAGCTTGCTACTGGCTCCACTTGGCACGCTGGCGACTATGGTTTGTCCCACTCACCAATTTAGTATTGAAGGATTTTTATTCTCACAGGTTCACTAGTACATAACCATACATCGATGTTTTATGGTCTAAATCACCTGATCATTTCTTCAGGATCATATGCCATATTATCACTTCAACTTGAATAGCTATGCCTTGCTCCTATGTAATATTTTATTAATCAGTGTACTTACTGCTTCATTTGGGGCAATGCTGTAGCAGTGAGCTGAGTGAGCACTGGGACCATCAAAAACTAGTCGCGGAATCAATGCGTAAATGAAACAGAAGCAGTGAGAACACTGATTTAATAAAATACTACATTTGAGCAAGGAATAGCTATAGAAGTTAAAGCGTTTACACAGCATATCATCCTGGTGAAGTGGTCAGGAGATACAGACCACAAAACATTTATGTATAGTTATGTGCCAGTAAACCTGTGTGAATTAAAAATCCTTAAATACTAAACAAGTGACTGGGTCTGTTTCTCCACTGTGTGTTTGCTGTTCAGCTTGAGACCCTGTGGAGTGAATCCCTCCTGGAGTTTGTTTTATATTCCATGCACAGAAGGGTTACACTGATACTGGTGGCTTTCTGACTACTGTTTGTCCCCAAACCTGGAAAGACTGGAGCAGAGGTTGGCAGGAAGGGTGACGGAGCATCGGCAAAGATGCTGTCTTTTCATGTAGGGTGGGGTGGTTCATCATTTGGACAGTGGCTCCTAGAGGTAGTACCTTGGCTGATATGGGCAACCATTTGCTCATCAGACCCCCCCCCCACCAAAGGCAGGCATGCTCTTGTGAGTACAGCATGGAACCAGAACATAAACATTCTCTCACTTCAGCCTTGCACAGCAGGTGACAGCCTTCCTGTTACCTCATGCCACCCCTCACGGAGGGGGGAACTCCGCACCTTGGGAGGCTGGATGAGCAGGGAAGCCTGGAGATGATGCGAGATAGTAAGGTATGAGTCCTGTGGGCAGTGGCGCGAAGGGGCCCAAAGGAGTGCAGTGGGTATCAGGGGTGCAAGGGAAAGAGCAAAAAAAAAAAAAAATGTTTCAGGGAAACTGTGAATTTTTAATCAATATATTTCTTTATTTAAAATTGGTGTTGCAGATAGGCATACTAAGTCAGAGTTCAATGAAAAGTACGACACTGTGTGAGTGATTACAAGAGGGAGTGATACAGCAATAGTACATGTAATGACAACAACAGGTGTATGTAAAACAGATTTAGATAACATCCAGAAATGGGCCAGCCTTGGAGGGATGAGTTTTAATGAAGATAAGTGTTGCATTATACACTTGGGGAGACACAACAAAAAAGGATCATATCTCCTAAAAGGAAAACCTCTTAGAGAATCAAATGAGGAAAAGGATTTCACAATAATAATTAATGAAAATCTAACCTATGACTCACACTGTAATAACCAGATAGCAAAGGCTAAAAGAGTACTTTGGTGCATAAAAAGGAATTTTTGAAGTAGAAGTGAACAGGTTATAATGCCACTGCATAGATCATACGTTATACCATTACTGGACTAAGGGAGCCCAGTATGGGATCCCATCACAATAGGCAGTATCAATGGGATTGAAAAAATGCAGAGAAACCACTAAATTAATATACAATCTAATAACTACACTATATAATGATTGCCTTTAAAAACTAAACCTTAGGACTCAAGAAATAAGATGAATATGGGGAGACCTTCTTCTATGCTGTGACATAAGCAAGCAATAAGACACGATGAGGTGTGGTTTATCCATACAGTAAAACACGCTTAAGGGGTGTACTAAGGCAGCCTTATGCCACTGGGTGTGCTCTTATCAGGCGATAAACCACACTTCGGAGTATCTTATTGCGCATATAAAATGGGTTCCAGAAGTAAGTATTTAAGAAAAAGAGAAAAAAAAGAAAGAGGGAAAGCATTTTAATAATTCCAGTTTTTATTACCTGAAGTAGTAAAATAGTCCCTCCATTGAGGTATTTTCTGTAGTGTGTGCTGTCCAGTGTATGCCCTCCCCAACATAGACACACACACGCACACACATGCACACACACAAGCCCCACACAAGCACATTCCAAACTGCTTTTGTTTTTAAATTTAGATTTTTTTCCTCAATGTGAGTCGGTTTTGATGGGAGCAAGTGTGTCCTTTACTGGCCATAGTCACTGCTTCTCTAGGAGCATTTTCTGTGTCATCAGAAAGCCCCCAGATGGTGGTTGTGGCTCTCTATGCCCCCTCAACATGCCTCTAAAAAGATTTTGACTTTTCTTTGAGTGAAATTTTGTCAGGTCACAGCAATGGGACCGTTTCAGTGTTTTACTGTGATTGGGAGCGAGTGTGTTCCTTACGGGCCCCCGTAGTTATTTGTTTAGTTCACAGCAGCTGTACATGGTTTTCTGCAAGAGGCAGCTCTCGTGCTTGTCCCGAAGTGGATTTACCGCTTGTGATGATTGCGGTACTTTTAAATGACTTTAGGTTATGGCAGGAAGGCTGGTGCAGGCGTGGGTCTCAGCTTTGATTTCAAAGCCGTTTCTCAATAGCACACAGGAACACTCTGTAGATCATGGGCAGCTGATTGAAAAAAAAAAAAAAAACAGATCGTGGAGAGCCATGGATCCGGAGCTGCTACAAATTTTTCAACAAAAATATAAAAGGTCAGATTTTTAATGCGTTTCTCAGTGAGGGAGGATTCATTCAGTAAATCAGTAAACAGACTGCATGGCAGTGGCGGGGGTGGATGGGCTGGCAGGCAGGCAGTGACTATTGTCGGGACAGCAGTCACAACATTTTGTTAAACATTTCTCCCATGCATGGATTTACAGAGGTGCTGTGTCCCAACTGGCTGAAGAGGTGCCGGTTGGCACAATATGTACTGATAAGGACACGGCCTCTGGTGCCTTTCAGCCAATCAGGACACAGAATACTATTGACCCATTTTATAATGCAAGATGATTACCTACTAAATTAGTTGGATCTAGTGACAGAATAAACACTAGGGGTGCCCACTACAACTAAAAACGAAAAAATGTAACATAAATAAAAGAAAGGCTTTCTACACACAAAGAGTAGTGAATCCTTGGAATGAGTTACCATGAGATGTCATAGTTAGCAAGAACAAAAATCAGTTCAAGAACAGACTGGACTCCTATATCTTACAGGGTAATCATTTGAAGTATTATGCGTAATGTGATAGGAGCCAATATAGGCCCACCTCCTTTTCAGCACCTTTCACCTTAGTATGAACCTTAGTATAAGGAACAATGAAATGCAAGTTGCCATGTCATAAATGTCAGAAAACAGTTGATCAATGATATTGTAAACATTTTTTAAAACTGGAGCCACCTGATGGCCCACTGGGTGGCACTGCGTCCTCCCCTGCTGGTGACTCAGGCTTGAAAGCAAGCCCAGGAGCTGGTTGGGCAGTCTTAAGCGGCAAGGAGGAGATTCTGCATGGCAGTGCTCCCAGCCATGGAAGAAGCGCTTCTGGTTCCACTGCTCTTGCAATCCCTGTGGTGGGCCAGAGAATCTGACTCTCCGACAGGGGTACAAAAGGAGTGTGCGAGGCCATGTTAGGCATGGCCAGATGTCAAGGAGGAGGGTGGTTAAATAGGGAAAAATGGAAAAAACCCACTGGCAGGATGATGGCTGCAGGTAATTCACCACCTAACCTGGACTGGGTGACTGGAGGTAGGGAGGACATCCATCCCTCTCATGGCTCCAACCATGGTGTATGTGGGGGAAGGCAATCCATGGGGATCTCCAGAACCAGGTAAGACCCTGGTATGGCAAATGATGTGGCTGGGCAGGCCTGGTGCCAGTAGAGAAAGGGGGCATACATTTGTTTTAATCACGGCATATTTTTTTTCCCCTGCCGGTTGGCCCCATCCGACCGACTCCCCAACCCCGTCCCCCGGAATCACTGGCTCTTACCTGCCTGACCCAGAAGCAGCACCTCATGGGGTCAGTCTTCACCCCATCGATGGCATTTTCTCTGGTTTTCTCCCGGAGACCCCAGGAGTCAGCACGCATGCACATGGAGGTGCACATGCGACGAGCTGCCCCGGTAACGGCCTCCTTCCCCCACCTACTAGCCTACTACCTAGGCACCCTCTGGCCCGAGCTTCCTCCACCCTCCACTGGGGGTCGCCCATCAACTGAGGGATGCCGCGCTTCCTCCCCGGAAAGGAGAGCCTGTCTGTTGGCAGCTCCATCCAGCTCCGCCCCCCCCCCCCGTGCCGACCTCTGTTGCCCCGGCTCATTCCCCGAACCCGGTCACCGCATGGTCGAGGTAAGGTGCCAGCGCCTTAGTCCTCTACGCCACCGGGCAAGCCAAAAAGGGGTATAAATAAATGGAACTTAAAAAAATCTCCCAAATGTGCTCAATATGTGTGAGACACTCATTACAGAATAATAGTTTCTCACACACAGAGGAGAGGAGCATTCTGATTGGTCTAGTGTGCTCTTGATCTATAATTCCAAGAAGAATCCAACATGCCTCATCAGACACTCCTAGACTTTTAATGTATATAACTACCAACAGGTCATACTAGGAGAAGGTGGGATTATAGATCCAGGTACAGCCATTTACCTTCTACCTAGGAAATGTCAGGTCATAGAATTAGCACTCAAAGTTCCTGAATGTCTAGTTTTAGAAGCACTGGGAAGCAGATCTGTCTGAGCCAGTACAGGTTGCTCATATCTCAGTGCCAGACTCCTTAAAAAACCCTTTATAACTTTTTTGAATTAGTGGAAAAAGAGGTCTAGCACACAGGAGACTGCCTAACCAGTCCAGAGTTAGGGCTTCTATGTACAGGACTCCTTCCTGAGGGAAGTTGGACAGGAGAGGAACAGCAACCGGGACAGATGGGGGGGAATTACATGCAGGAGGAGGAATCAGGCAGGAGAGGAACAGTAGCAGGGAGAGGTGGGGAGAATTACATGCTGGAGGAGTCAGGCAGGAGACAAACTGTGACATGGACAGATGGGGGGATTCTGTGCTGGAGAAGGAGGAGTCAGACAGGAGAGGAACAAAGAAGGGAAGCAGGCAAATGGAAATATGGGGGAATACTAGTACAGGGGTCAATACTAAGGGGGGTAAGGGGGGGTAGCAAGGGGGAAGGTGTAGTCGTATATGGGTGGATGCTATGCCAGGGATGACAGCTGAAAGAGTGGGACAGTCAGTCCTGAAATATGATAGAAGGGTAAGGGAGAGACCTCATTTAATTCTACATCTGGGGACAAACAACCTGGCTAATAGTACATTAGAGGTAGTCCAAAAGAGGTTTGAGGAGCTGGGAACTTTATTCGAGGGAGAGGATAGATCAGTAACTTTTTCTGAGGTACTGTATTACCAATGCCTAAGGTGAGCATGGCTAGAAAACAAAGGATCAAGGGATTGAATGAATGGTTAGGCAAATGGTATTGTACCAAAGGGTATGGGTTAGTGGGATGGTGGATAAAGACCTAGGGGGACAGTAGTCTATACGTTAAGGATAGACTTCACCTAAATGAAGAGGGCAAAAAGGTGCTGAAATAGAAGCTTGGGGAGTATATTGAGGTAGCTGGACATTTAAACTGGGAGAGGGGGGTGGCAGGTGGATGGAGGGCATACAGTGGCCATGAGATGGGAAGCAGAGTAAGATTACCCCCCAGCATAAGGGAGATGAACTAGGTAGTTGCAATAGAGGGGATGCTGGAAGTGGAGGGCAGAAGGATGGGGGAGGGATGGTAAAGGGATGGATGGTGGTCACCATGAATGCTAGAAGTCTGAAGGATAAAATGAATGACTTTCAGGCCCTCATGGTGGAGAGGGAGGTGGACATGGCAGCCATCACGGAAACATGGGCCACCCAATACCATGACTGGGACCTGGCGGTCTCAGGGTACAGAATATTCCGCAGGGATAGGGAAAATAGGAGAGGGGGAGTGGCATTATATGTGAGGGAGGGGCTAAAGTGCATTAGGGAGGAGGGGGAGGAGGGGAGAACAGAATCATTATGGCTGCTAATCCAAGATTCCAGGAAAAGGAGTCTCCGGATGGAAGTGGTGTACAGGCCACCCTCCCAAACAGAAGAGTTGGACAGTGAACTTGCGAGGCAGATTAGAAGGGCATGCAGGAAGGGTAGTGTGGTGGTTTTGGGGGACTTCAACCTGCCGGGGGGTAGATTAGGGAACCACAGCTACCAACAATAAAAGGAAGCAGGTACTGCTGGACGCCTTTCAGGAAAGCTTCCTGACAGAGGTGGTCAGCGAACCAACCGGGGGAACACCTTCGACCTAGTGCTCACAAATGGGGAGCTTGTGAGGGATATCATGGTGGATGAACCACTAGCGGGGAGTGACCATCACTCAGTATGGTTTAGGTTGATTATGGGCAAAGAGGGGATGGCATCCAATGCAAAGGTGCTGTATTTCAGGCGGGTGGATTTTGCAAAGACGGGGGAGGTAGTGAGTGGGTACCTGGCCAGGATCCAGCCTAGTATGGATACAGACCAGAGATGGGAGCTCATTAAGAAGGGGATACTAGAGGCTACCAGTTCCTGTAGCAGGACTCAAGAGTAAAAAGGCCTGGGCAAAAAGTCCAAGCTGGATGAGCAGGGGGGTTTTGGAAAATGTGAGGAGAAAAAGGGTGGTCTTTTGGATACAGGAAATCAGGGAGGGGGGGAAGATTGGGAGGAGTACCTGCAGGAGACTGGGGAGGTGACAAGGGCAGTAAGAGCTTCTTCAGGTACATCAGGGAGAAAAGGAGCTGTAAAGAACAGATAGTAAAGATTAAGAAGGACGGGCGATGGGAAGAGAAGGGGGGAGAAAAGGCAGAAGCACTCAATGACTACTTCTGCTGGGGTATTCTGAAAAGAGAGGGGAGTGTTCCAAGGGAGGTTGGGGGGGCAGTAAAGGCTGGGAAGGGAGTAACAGATGGAATGATCATAGAAGGTAGAGTTCTGGAGGGCTTGAGAGCGCTGATGGTGGACAAGGCACCAGGGCCAGATGGCATTCACTCCAGGGTACTGAAGGAGCTAGCAGAGATCCTGTTGGGGCCCTTGGCAGACATATTCAATGCTTCACTGAATTCAGGATGCATATCCAAGGATTGGAGGTTGGCTCACGTGGTTCCGCTGCATAACAGTGGCCCCAAAGATGAACCAGTGAACAACAGACCGGTGAGCCTCATGTCCATCGTGGGGAAGCTAATGGAAATGATCCTGAAGGAGAGGCTGGTGTCTCTGCTGGAGTTCAGTGGGCTGCAGGACAGCAGACAGTATGGCACTGTCCCAGGCAGATCCTGCCAAACCAACCTGGTAGATTACTATGACTGGGTAACCAGGCAGATGGACAAGAGCCATGCAATGGATGTCCTGTACCTGGACTTCCTCAAGGCATTCGATTCGGTGCCGCATGGGAGACTTGGAATAAAATCTGAAGGCACAGGGGCAGGAGCAAACATTGTGGGATGGGTGACAAACTGGCTGCAGGGAAGGCAGCACAGGGTGGTGGTGGAAGGCGAACTCACATCCCCAAGGGCAGTAACAAGCAGGGCTCCACAGGTCTCGGTGCTGGGACCAGTGTTATTTGGGATATTTATTGCAAACATTTCCATGGGTATCGACAGAAAGATCAGCCTGTTTGTCGATGACACCAAGATGCGGGCAGTGGTGGATGACATAGGGGGTGGCAGAGTTTGCAGGAAGATCTGAAAAAGTTGGAGACCTGGTTGGACACTTGGCAGCTGGGGTTCAATGCCAAAAAGTGTAAGGTACTGCATTTTGGGGCAAAATATCCAAAGAGAAACTACCAACTGGGGGAGTGCAGGACTGAGGAGGAGAAGGATCTGGGGGTGGTCATCACAGGATCAATGAACAACTCGGCACAGTGTAGGAAGGCAGCAGCAAGGGCCAACAAAATGCTGGGTTGCATCGCGAGGAGAATAACTCCGAGGGGGGGAGGTGATTCTGCTGCTGTATAGATCATTAGTTAGACCTCATCTCGAATACTGTGTGCAGTACTGGCACCCGTACCGAAAAGGGACATTAAATTACTGGAAGGGGTGCAGCGCAGAGCAACTAAGATGATCCAGGGACTGGGGGACTTACCATATCAGAGTAGGCTAAAAGAGTTGAACATGTACTCACTGGAGGAGAGGAGGGAGAGAGGGGATATGGTTAAGACATTCAAGTACATGAGAGGGATAAACAAGACTGGTACGGAGGGGCTATTTAGGGTAAGGGTGGGGAGGGATACTCGAGGCCATGACATGAGATTGAAGGGGGGGGGAGGTTCAGGAGGGAACTCAGGAGACAGTTTTTACAGAAAGGGTTTGGCAGGGTGGGACGTGTTACCAGCAGAGGTGGTAGTCTGTAAAACAGTGAGCTGCTTCAAAAGGGGCCGAGACAGGGCAAGAGGGAGGATAAAGGGAGGGGGGTGAGGAAGGAGGGAGGGGCAGCTGCAGAATAGGGCAGCTAGCTGCAAAACTAAGCAGACTCGATAGACCAAATGGCCTTTTTCTGCTGGCAAATTTCATATGTTCGAAGAAATAATGAAAAGAAGAAATTTTTTTGTTCTGGAACAATGCAAAGATATCACCCATGGTTGTCCCCAGTGCCAGAAGAGCTTGGAAGATAATTTGTAGTGGACTGACCTCCTATAAGTGTCTACCATTGATTCACTGAGAAAAATGAGCTGAGACAGTCTCTTTTGGCCCTGTACAAACTGTGGATCCTAAAACGTTTCAACTGCCTTAAAACAATTTAAACCCACCTAGTACTGTTTGCATCCAGACTACAAGCCCCTTACAAGATTTTAATAAAAACTTTTTTTAAACCTCTGCTAAGTATCTAGTCTTAAAACCATTAAAACAAATATTTTTTGAGCTTGCATTGTTTCACTTGCATGGCTGGATGGGAGTAAAAATGGTTAAAGCTGTAACGGTTTAACTGAAAGAGTTTTAGCTGAAGTGTGGACAGGCAGGCACAGATCTATGTCTTGTAATTATTAGGAAATGGTTTACAGGGAGCACAGGTTTAACGCCAGTAGTGTGGATACACTAAACAGTTATTAGGAATGGAGGTTACTGCATAAGGTGGATGCACTGAACTGGCTTCACTAAACTGATTTTGAAAATGGCTTTCAAAAACCGTTGTATGGTGCAGACAGGGCCAACTCTGACATTCTGAAGGATGACTTTTTGTTAGCTCATCCCCGACTCTCCTTGAGCTCAAGAGAATGACAAAGTGCACCTGTGCCAGACCTGACCTGCATGGTTGGCACCTGGCTACTCTGGTGGCATCAGAGAGGACTTGGACAGGTGTCCATGAAGTCCCTATCATAACACTGACTTGTGTACGTATTTTGTTTTCTCTAGTGAAACATAAAATAATCTAGATGCTGAGAAACCACAGAAAAAGGAAAAAACGAACACTGGTTTCTTCAGGTTGATGTACCATGGTAGCAGAAGTGCCTCATGCTTAATTTAATAAAAACAATGTTTGGTTAGTAATGGCGGTGACACAAACTCTAATTTGAGGAACAGTGTGGAAAATATGTATGTCATACAGCAGGTGTATGTGCCTAAAGCAGCTGTGCAAACATATCTGGCTGACTACAATTAAGGCAAAAGCAACACCAAAGCGGAAGTGGAGAGAGTTCAGCTGCACCGGCGTCTATGGAAAGACAAACAAGCTCCAGTTTCTGCATTCAAGTTTGCAGCATCCCACAACATCAAACACCCATGAAGACCACTGAGATTCAGCAATTTCAGCACAGAGGCAACGCAGATTTAAAGGACTGGTCTCTACCAAGATTCTTGGCCAGTCCTGCAGACATCCATAATGTTTAACGCAGCATCTTGATCACATGGCTGTTTTTGTAAAAAGATGGCGTAAATTAGATGTGAAGCAAGTGAAAGCTATATACAAATTATTTTGTCTAGCAATCAAAGAAAATGGAGTCATTTTCTTGCTGCGCAATGCATCAGGTGAAAATGTCCCTGTCCACATGGCAAAAAGGAACTGGAATCTTTAGGAACGGCCCGCTTCACTTACTAATGTGGATGTATATGCCATGGCAGTCGAGTGTGAGTCTCAACCTCTGATAAAAAGTAAAAGTTGGGTCCTAGTATCTCCTGGCATAGACCAAAGAGTAGTGAACTATATTTTTATTTGTTTATTTCAAACGTTTCACCAGGAAATGTATAATGAGCTGCGAACAGCTAGTTTCCAGATGTGTCCCAGGGAGAGGGAGAAAAACAGTGCAAGACAACAGTAAAATCAATTAGTAATAACACTATGTAATGGATACCTTTAAGCTACCATGCTTTACAACAAATGCGTCAGAAGAAAACCTTCCAAATAAACTTGTCGGCTAGAAGCTGGTCCACCAGTGCAGCGGTAGTGCTACCGCTTGCAACGCTGATGACTTGGGTTTGAAAGCAAGCCTGGGAGTCAGAGGGCTGACTGGGGGGAGGAGGATTAAGCGTCCTACAGATGGCTCTCCTCCTTGGGGGGGAGCTCCTGGTGTTCTAGTGGCCCCTAGCAGAGGCTAGGGGTGACAGACAGCCAGAGCTCATATTCATAGGGGGGTGTGCCAGACATTCGGCCGTGCACCACACGTCATTGTACACTACATCCCCCGGGGGACATAGCACAAAAAACAGCCAGGCTAAGCAATGAGGACATCTGCTTCACCATGCCCCACACAGCTCTCAGAGGCACTCAACCCTCCCAGATAATTTTCAGGCCTTCATCATGGGTAGCAGGGGCCTCCCTGGTGGCCCTGCCTTGGTGGCTAGGGTAAGAGGCTGAAAGATGAACTGATGGTTTGCTAGCCGGCAGCAAAAAGTACTCTTTAAAAAAAACAAAGGAAAAACTGTCAGCTATGTTTGGTAACATAGCAACAAAATATACCAATGACTGTATTACTACTGAGGGGATCTTCTGGTGCGTCAACATAGACATGTATAGTATACAGTGAGGATTTGTTCAGCATGGATTTCCATGCCAGCTGAAATCTTGTTGTACCACAGTTCAAAGGTCATGGAATATGGTTGTAGCCTTCTGTTGTACAACAGGTTCCAGCTGATCAGAAATCCTCAAGGCAGCTGGTGTTTTTAACAGTGCTGCCATGTGCAGAGCAATCAGTTCAAGTTCTGAACTGAAACCTCCTGTCTGAACTGAGAGCACTGTGAAAACACTTTTTTTAAATAAAAACTAAAAAAAACTAGACACTATAAAAAAATACTGCTTGGGCAACCACATGCCCAAGCAGCTTGAGCTACCACCCCCGGCTTTCAATAACACTGAACCTCTTGAGCGTCACTCTCGAGGTCTGTTGTAATCAGAACCTCTCTGTGGAGCACAGGCTGGTTATGCATGGTTGCCCAACCAAGATGCTCCATATCGTATACATTACAAATTAAGGAAGCTTTCCTGACCAATCCGAATGCTCTTTTCCCTTGTGAAATACACTTTTTATGGAAAAGGTGCCTCACGCACTGCTGCCCTGGAAACGGGCACATTCTTACAAGTAAGTTAAAAATAAAACATGTAGGATTCCTACATGTTTTATTTTTAACTTACTATTCTTTTTATCCCTCTAGGTCATCACCATGGCCCCTTTCTATCCCAGGCAACCACCAAGTCCCCCTCGTCCCAACCTGCAGATCACAGTGATGGGGCAGGAGTGGCAGACTTGCCTCCCAAAATTCTAATTCTTTCTTAGATGCCTCAGTGTGCCAGGTTGTCATCCTGTCTCTGTGGGGTATTTCTGTTCATGCTCTCCAGCCCCCCGGAGGTTGGCACACATGAAGCTCGTGAGGACACAAGTGCACTATGACATGTGCATCCACAAGTCCAGCTGACATCTGCCCACCCACTCCGCCAACAATGCACTGCCACCTGTGGTCACTCAGGGGGCAATATGGTGGCAGAGGCAGCAACCCTAACTCACTGGAAGGATGCTCAGTCTCTCACTCCCTTGATGGCCAAGGCTTGTTCCGACCCCAGCTTGCCAGTGTCTCAAGCAGCAGGCCTGCCACTGCAATGATGGGCCAACCCATGAGTTTTTTGGTTTTTTTATCCCCTTCTCACCAGTCTCGTGTTAGTAAAAAATTCAACCCACTACTACTGCAAAGCAATATTGTCTAGGTTTCTTATCCTGCTCTGATAGCTGGGCTTTTATCTTGTGTATACTTCTGAGTTCGTTTATTGGCTGTAAATTACAGGGGATTGCATTCCAAGCTTCTGGGCCTGCGCAGAAAAAGGCAGAGCTCTCTATGGTAGTTTTCCGAGAGAGTATGACAAATTGAACTCCTTGTGCTGATCTTAATCTATCTTTAACTTTCCTCTGAGTTAAATTATTTAAGATGTAATCTGGATTCCTGTTTTTTTTTTATAGCAAGTGCATGAAATTTACCAGAATTATATTTCTTCTGTTAATCAACCGATCAATCTTAGCCTACCCAGTTCTAAGTACAGACAGCAATAATGTGTCCACCAGGGGGTGTTGAGGATGAAGTGGGCAAACCTATTATACATTACATCTAGCACTGCCAATTCCCTCCCCGATGCCCCCAGGTAGAGTAAGTCCCCATAATCAAACACTGGTACAATCATGGAGTCCAAGATTAGTTTTCACGATTCCCTTGGAAGGCATTTTTTCATCCTGTACAACATCCCAAGCTTTCTGTCAAGGTTATCCATTGTTTTATCTATGTGACTGTCCTACTTGCATTTTTCATCCAACTAAACACCTAAGTATTTGTAGGATGTAGTCTGTTCCAGGATCACATTATTCCTTTTAGCCACCAACAAATTACAAGTTCCCTGGAACAGCACAGTTTGCAATTTTTTAGGATCCAAAACTAGTTTATTTCTAGAAAAGAAGTCCTGAATCTGATCAAATTGGCTGATGTCAAGGGCAGGCCGATGTCAGGGGGGTGCCCCCCCCACCCCCCACTGCTGTGCACTGCTAGCTAGAAGTTTTCTGTGGGGTCCTGGCGCCTGTCAGCTTCAGTCCTTATGGAGTTACCTGCTGCAAGAGCTCCTCTCTAAGATCTACTGTTACGGTAAGTTCTTATGTGACTGTACTTTTTTAACCCTTTGAAGTCTAGACAGGTGTATCTGCATTAGGAGAAACAATGGATTTATCCATTATTAGGCTCCAAAGGGTTAACAGTACAGGCCAGCGATTGGCAGGGGGAGCTCACTAGCACCAGAATATTAGTTTTTAACAGTACAGGCTGGCGATCAGCAGAGGGCGGGACCACTAGCACCAGGGATATTACTTTCTTGTTTTCTACAGGATGGGCCAAAGATTGGTAGTGGTGATGGGGGGGGTTGCCAGGGACCACAGAGGGTGGTTGTGCTCCTCCAGTGGCCAAGTAGCTAGGTGGCTGCATTACCTCCAGCAGCAGCTAGGATTGCCTGGAGTTAAGTTGGAGGTTTGTTCGGCTGTATTTGGCAGTGCAAAAGGTCCACGCTAAACCCTTTTATGCAGTGCAAAGATGCAGAATATGAGGTAGCGCAGCTATTTATGGCCATGCCGCTCCCCCTGCCCACACGCATACATTATGTTTTGGGCTGGTGCTTACCCTCTTTGCCCGCGGAACAGCCCCTTTTGAATATGGGGATCCAGTGCAAACCCCGGTTTGCTTGGGCCAAGACCCATTAGCGTCTTCTGGATATCGGGCCCAAGGTGTCATCCACATTACTCCAATGTATTTGAAGGTCTCCACCTGTTCAAGGTTTTGTCCTTTGCCATTTCAGATGAAAAAGGGTGGAACATTTATCTTCTGTGGGAGGCTAGAGAACAGCACGTTCATTTTTTTTTCTTTGTAATTGAGGACATGTTTGTTATTGGAGAACCATTTAACCCGTCTCCGATACATTTTCACCTGAAATGTATCTCGTGCTCATTTAATGACAGGAAAATGAGCATTCTATTACCTTTGCAACTGGGGCTCTAAAGATCTCTGTGGCCGCACAAAACTGTGCTGCTGGCCGCATGCGACAACAGTGGCCTCCTTTGAGAAACACTGTGCTAAAATACTGTATATTTTTTCCATGGGTGTCCTGGAAAGGCAGTGGCAGCAGTAAATTATAGTTTACATTGTACTGTAAAAAAAAAAAAAAACTTAAGAAATGTTTGCGGAACCCCTGCTGTTCACAAAACAGATTATTTGCTGACTATAAACAACATTTGGGTGAACTGTGCATATTCTTTCCTTTGGGAGCACACATCCTTTTTACACAGAGCCCAGGAAGTTGTACAGGCTCATAAGCCTCTGTGACTTAAACCGTGTTTTTCCTGTTTCTTGCTACAGTGTGACATTTCAAGCAGAAATTTCCAAAGGATCTGTATGCCCACAGATGCAAACTTAAAAATACTGTTCTTTTATACATATAATACTTAAGTACTTAAAGGGTTCTGTTCTCATAATGACAACGCGCTGAACAAGGCTCGGGCCTTATGGGGGATTTATCTGAATGGGTGTTGTGTAGTTAAACAAACAAGAATGCCACAGAGGTTTACTCAGAAGCATCGTCTGAGTAAAATTATGTTATGAGACTAATTCAGGGGATGGTCCCCACCACACCTCTCTTTATATTGCTGCAAAGAAGAGGTAGTGTTATCTGCACATTGCCAACATTAGCGATTTGCAGACAAATCTGCTTTCTCTCAAGAGTACTTGTAAGTACCTGTACTTTTGGCATACATGTAAGTCATGCACAGTGGCTCATTTACATGCCACAAAGCACTGCTCACCACTGGAGAGCTGAAATGAAGATGTGCCATTGTTCCCTTCCTCTCTACATGTTGAGACATAACATAGAACATTACGAGCAGATAAAGACCAGCAGTCCATCTAGTCTGACTGGTTCCTACCTCAGTCCAGGTGCAGTCTAGTACTGGCCTTCCGCAAACTGTCTAGATAACAACACCTACCATACCATGGGGTCTGCGCCCCCTCGCAGTTAAGTCAGTGCTCACTTCCTCCTTGCTGTGCCTCAGCCTTCCCTCAGATTGAATAGAGAGGAACTGAAATCTCTTCCTGTATTTTTTCAGCAAGAAAGGACAGTTATTTACCAGTGACAGTGGTTCTTCAAGGGAGCCACGCCTATAGAACATAGACACCACCAGCATCAGAATATCCAGAAACGTTTGCCCGGGGAGGGAGGCCAGCGATGATGCACACTGTTAGCACCCATATAACATGGGCAGTCCATATACTTCATCAGTTCCGCCCACCCATTGGAGGCCTGACAACGTTGTTCCAGACCAATGGATGGCAAAGACATCCACGTTGATGCCCCAAACAGGGAGTGATCAGAGAGAGCACCATATAATGAAAAAAAAAAGATAGGTCAAACAAGATAAACAACAACACCCAAAAGCCCCAATCTGCCCCCTAAAAAAGAAGGGGGAAGGCAGGAGAGTGAACTGTGGCTCACTGGAGGAGATGCCCTCGAAGATCTACTGTTACTGGTAAGTAACTGCCCTATCTTATTCGGGGATATATCCCTCTAGTGAGTCACACCTATGGGATTTATCCCCAAGCAGTACCAAAAAAAACTGGAGGTAGGGCAGACAGAAAAGCATAGATGCCATTAGTCAAGCAAGTCCAACACCCAAAAGGCCAAGGAAGTGAGCAACCACAATACAGTGGCAAAGCGACAGTACAGAGGGCTTGGGATAAAAACATTGCAACCACAACCAGATGACGATGCAAGAAATGTCGGTAGCAAAGCCTCACAAAGGGCCACGTATATACAGGGAGACCTATCAGTACAAAGGACATCAATAAAGCACAGCCCCGTGAAGAGCCAGTGTCTGGTTCACTGGGGGATGCCCCATTTTATGGCCTGTATAGGAAGCACTTCCTTGGGTTCTCACCCAGCAATCAGCCAGCCAAAATACTAGAAACCCAAGCTTGGTGCATCGGATTGCTATGTCCTTAGGACTTGAATCACCTGGACGTTTGTATGATATTAGTGGTGCTGGTTTGTAGCCCTTGTAATCTTGTTCATTCTTTCCCTTATGTAATAGTGGTACTGAATGCCAAGTCTTTTCTGTGTGCTCCAACTATTGCTAATAAACCTTGCATCTTGGCTCTACAGTATGCCTCCAGCCTCTCCTTCCAGATTCATCTGGCATCACCCTAAACTATAGGGGTACGAACCACCACAACTCGTCCACCACACATGCAGTACTGCAGGCCGCACCTGTACTAGGACATTAACAAAGTCGAGGCAGTCCAGAGAAGGGCAACCAAAATGGTGCAGGGAGTGCATCAGAAAACATATGAGGCAGATTAATGGAGCTCAATATGTATACCCTAGAGCAAAGGAGGGAGAGAGGTGATACGACCGAAACATTCAAACATCTTAAGGGCAGTAACAAGGTGAAAGAGTCTAACATGTTTCAATATAAGAAAAACAGCAGGACAAGAGGACACAGCATGAGATTAGAGGGAGGCCAATTAAGGGGTAATGTGAGGAAGTTCTTTTTCACAGAAAAGGTGGTGGATGCATGGAACGGCCTACCTCAGGAAGTGGTGGATATGAATACAGTGCAGAGCTTCAAACAGGCATGAGACAGGCATAAGGGAGCAATACAGATGAGTATGAATAGATAGGCCATTGACACATTAAATGCTTATAGCATATTCATAAGGTAGAAAAAAATGGACAGACTGGATGGGCCTTGCGGTCCTTATCTGCCGTCAACTCCTACATTTCTGTGGCAAGCCTGCAGGCAGCATCAGCACCACAGAAGACATGGCCCAAAATGAAGGTCCACTAAAGCAACACATAAGCGTGGGTAGCAGAAATACAGGCCCAACAAACTGCATCCAGAAAAGTTGCAGAAGGTCGGCAAAGCATACAGCAAAGAAGTCAAAAGAGGTATTCCTTCAGTCAGACATGAAGTCAACAGCAGGAAAGGAAAGAACCGAGCAGGTATGGGGTCACACACTTCATAGAGGTGCCAATGATGCACATCATTCATGGGTGGCTGCAGATAGGCAAATGTTTTCAGATAGGTCCGACACCAGTGGTGTCCATGCTCCATAGGTGTGGCTCTCTGGAGTGAGATATCCACAAAGAAGGTCAGGTCTTTTCAATACTCTTTCACGACTCTCCTACCTCACCTAACCAATGAACCCACCCTGTACTGGTTAGGAAGATGCTAGAGCTTACCACTAAATGCAGTCTCCTACATGGGAGCGCAGTGTGCTGCATGTAGCCCGACTACTGGGACAGCCTCCCATTGTCACATGACTGACATCCCAGCATTCGATAAAGGTACTGTCAGTAGGGCCAGCCATACTCCAATCACCAATTCATATGCACCCTCTCAGTCAGTCAAAGCACAGGACTGGAAAACAACGGCATGTCAGATTGTTTGGATTTATAAAAAGGTAACACAACTAGCTGACTGGCTCAGCATTAGCACTACCACTCGCAACAATGGTGACCTGGGCTTGGGAACATGCTTGGATCATCTGAGGGACAGCTGGGGGGGGGACGAAGCATCCCAGAGGACACTCTCCCCTCCTCTGGTGAGAGAGGAAGACTGACTGTCCCAACATTTTTTTTAAATAAATTTTTATTCAAAGCAATCTTGTGAATACAGAAAGGACAGTACACAGTATAAAGCTGGTACAGTAAGCTATTAACATATTCAATGAGACATGTCACATGTGTGGGTAAAAGTGACTTAACAGTCCAAAGCAGCTTTTGTAGTGAGTTATGTATCATAGCAATAGTCCCATGTGAATAACTCTGTAAAGTATAACAAGAAAATGAAAATCTGCACTTAGGAAGGATTTAACCACTATGCCATTACGACAGAACTGTACAAATAAAGAAGTGAATATTTCTACCATAAGGACCAATGAAAACTACTGCGTATCAAAATGTATAGGAAAAGATCAATGTATGTAGTGACCTTATTGTGCCTCTCAAGGGATAAATTCTGGGTTACTATCCAACTGAAACATTACCCAATGGCACCAGAACCCCTCTCTATTCGCCTGGTGCCTCTGAATAGTGGAAGTTAACATTTCCATTCTATAAATACTATTTACCCTGTATACCAATTCTTTGTAGAAAGAATTTTATCTGATAACCATAAGTGAATGATTAATTACACTTTTGGTTGCTGAAACTAAAAGTAACAATAGTTTAATTTTTCCCCCCCAAATGCCTGCCCTTTGAATGAACATTAAAAACCAGAAAGGAGGTAAAATGGTACCAGTCCACAAAGCCTGCTTGAGAGCATTACTGACTTCCTTCCAATAGTCCACAGCACCAGACTCACACACACCTGCACCCTTTATGCCTCAACCAACTGGCTAAACTTTGATGGGAGGCTCAAATATCAGACCTGCCTCTATGCTAAAAAAATAACTGCAGGGCTAATCCCACCTGCTCTCACCACCCTACTCCAGGCACCATTGTCCACCTGCCTCACTCTGCAATCGGCGACAACCCACTTCAGGGTACCTCGCTGCAAGACCACCTTGGGTCAAAGAACTTTTAGGTACCTGGCCCCTAGCTGGCTTAACTCACTCCCAAACCCCCTCCTCACAGAACCCAAGATTGGTCAGTTCAAGTCCCAGCTAAGAAACCTAATCTCTCATGACTCAGTCTGTGACTGTCCTTGATTTCTAGCCGTACCCACCCCCATGACTAAGGACTTAACTCTGGTCCAGCCGCCCCAGGGTGTGCCTATATTTGACAATGGACACCTCAGTCCAGCCTAGGCCTGCAAATAACCACCAGGGCATGGCTGGCGCCACCGCCCTACAGTGTATGTTTTGTTACCTTCTACCATCTGCACTATGTACCTATGCTTGGCAGCACTCTGTATCTTTGTATCACCAGCTGCTTTACTGTGTTATCTGTAACCATTTTGTAACCATTTCTGTAACTATTGTGTCTAATTGTTGCTATTGTCCCTGATGTCTCTGTTCTCAATGACGTGTAACCTTTGTAAAGGAATCTTTGACTCAAAGGTATGTTATCAGATATCTTCAATAAATATAAAAAAAAAAAAAAATGGGCCTGACCAGAAAATGTGTGTGTGGTTCACTTTAAGTTCCCCACATTTCCTCCAACAAGTACTCGTACAAGGGCCTATATAAGATGCCCGAGTGGCAGGAGTGCAGAAGAACCTTAACCTGCATTTCTATTTCAACTGGGTTTCCAAGGTATGAGAGGTTTGTAGTTCACCGTTCCATCTGTTAAGTACTTCTACCACGGATTCTGGTAATGATTCCACAAGGCCTTTATATAGAGAACCTATCAAATAATTCCAATTTATTCCCCTTTGGAAAGCTTCTTGAAGAACAAGCTGTTCAGGGGGATGCTGAAAGGTAGGACCTGAATGTAAGCTTTAATTTGCAGATATTGGAAATGGGAACTTCTGGGAAGAGAGTATTTGTGTTGTAAATCAGAAAAGGGGAGGATACCCCGTGCAGTACATAACAGATGCATGCATTTTAATCCCAGAGACCCCCACTGGCACAACCCTGTGTCCATAGAATTTGGAAGGGAAGCAGAGTCATGGGCTAAAACTCACAACCAAACCACCACCATTCTTGACAGAAATTTAGAGCAACAGAATCTCCAGTACTTAAGTGGAACTGCTGTATAAGTTGTAAAGTTATTTCATTTCATTTCAGGCAGGGGATGGGAAAACAAATATTGCTTGAGATCCCTTAAATCATTTAGTATAAATCATACTGCTTTCCAGTGAGCCCTGTAATTGGGCAATATGCAGTTACATACTATTGTAAATAGGGCTCCTAATGGTTTCAACTCTCCCCCCCCCCCCAATTTTTTTCATTTTAAGACCATTGGTAATTTTAAACACAAATTATTTTCATTTTTTCGTAGCTCTCAGAAATGTAATTACAGTGTATGGTAGAATGTTGTTATGGATAGAAATCCATAACTAGAATATAGAGGATAATGGCTGGGGATCAGGTGATAACCACACTGTAATCACCTTGAGTGGTTGCTAGGGCAACATGGTAAACCTCGAGAGCACAGCTCAAGAGGTTTACTCTAGCCCTAGCAACCACGAGAGGTGATTTCAGCATGGTTGTAACCCGAACCCCAGCCATCTTCTTTTATAGTTTATGGTAAAAAAATAAAAAAAAACAAAAAAACACTGTTTGCATTCTATGTGTGAGAATTATGGAACTCTGGTGAATTCTTTGTTATGCCACTGTTTGGAAGTTCTGAAGTAGGCATTAAGCCATGACGGAGTTGTGCTCTAATGCTGGATTAATGCATGGGGGGGGCGCCCGAGGCCCAGGGCTGAGGGCTGCCACCGGCCCCCCCCATGCATCAATCGCATTAGAGCACACCGACGGAGTGGCTTAATGCACTTGTAACATGGGCCGGCGACTGGTGGAGGGATGTCAAGGGGGACCACTGTGACAGCTACGGAATAACTGGCGGAGGCGATGAGAACATTTCACAATTTGAATGCACTTTGAGAATAGGCTACAACACATGACATACATACTGATGTGGTCCACAGACAATGTCCATGCAGTGGCCTTGAGAGGGCCAGCTAAGAGTCCTATGTCTTGTGCAGATTTCACGTAGTGCTACTGTGCTCATGCCGCGGTGGGAGGTCTGCAGTGCAGAGTTCCACGGCACCGGGAGCGCTTGCCTCGCGCTGTGCATCTCGGTCGCTCTGACTTCCTGCTCCCCCGGGATACTAGTCCGGCTGCATCATCATGCACCTGTTGTGTGGATGATGCTGCCCGGGGCGGTCTGCGCTGTGGTCATCTGACCGGGCACTTGTGGTTCTCATTGCTGGGCGGGGGTGGTCGTAAAGTTCACTGTGCCATGCTGCGGTGACCGTGTGTCGTGCGATCGTGGAGGTCAATGCTTCGTCTCCCCACCGGATCTACTGCCAGCCTGATTCCTAGTAGGGGCTCCAGAAGCGCCGCTCATCGCCCTCCTCCTTTCATTTCCCCACAGGGAGCCAGTGCTGCGCAGGGGTCATGGCTGGCGGCGGTACCGCCGCCGCCGGCACGGCATATATGTTGGCAAGAACACCCGCTTCGGCGTCAGTCTGCGGATTCCGCCCTAGCCCTATCGGCTTGCTCCCTCAGAGCTGCACAGTTCATGCCATGTTACAAGTATGGTTAACAACTTTTAAAATTCTAAACAGTGCATAACAAAGCTGTGTGACTGCTGATTATGGTGGTTAATAGGCACTTACCATACATTATAGAGTTGTTATGCCGCAGTAGCTATGTCATCACAGCTGTTATGCTGCACTAGCTATGTCACTGCTGCAGCATAACAACCTGGAATGCTGCCACATAGTTGCTTTCCTCAATCCAGTTAAGCTGGAAGTTGCAGTTTTTTAAAACTTGAGCATGCAGAAACATCTGCAGCACACTGTCGGTTAAAAAAAAAAAAGAAAATGTTAAAATTTCTATTCTCTGTTGTCTTCTCCAGCTGGTTTTGTGTGATCTTCTATGCTGTGACTGCCCATACACTATAAAAGATTGTATATGAGCAGTCATACACAAACAAAGAAATTCTTGTATCTTGAGGTTCCCTTGGTAACAGAGTACCTCTCGAGCGTCACCTGTTACCAAGGAAACCTCTCGATACAAGAATATCTTTGTTATGTATGACTGCTCACACACAATCCTCTATGTTAATTGTACTTGTGTTTATTGTTGTATTGTATACGATGTATTATAATTTATTGTCAATGTTATTTATTGTTTTTTGTAATGCTTGTCGCCTGTGAAAATGGGCAGTTTGCTTATCAGGCTCAGAAGGATAAAAAATAAAAAATGCATTGAAATCCTTAGTTATGCGGCTAAAGCATGTAACCATAAATTGGACAGATTAAGGCCCCCACACTCCTTGGGAAGCTTTGGAATAGAATATCTGATATATGGTTTGCCCCCAATATAAATGTAGAAAAATGGTATTCCAGTATTGAAAATAGTGTTTCGCTGGTACCAACGGTAAAGTCTGCAAAATATTAAAGTCTAGGTAGAATATTTTGACAGATTTTTTAGATAGAAAGGAAGGAGTAGCTGGGTCCAAGCCTGGAAGTCTGCTGCTAATATTTATTTTTATTTATTATTTATTCGGACATAACCTTTGAGCAAAATGCTCTTTTTCAAAGGTTCCACGTCTTGACAGGAGGACAACACAGAAAGGTAATTACAGAGTATGGGTGCACAAGTACAGAGACAAAAAATACAAGAAATAACAGCAATTGGTCTATTTACAAATGTAAACTATCTCATATAGAGGTACATATTGCAGTTAGTACAGCCCAAGGTACATGGTGAGTGTTGTGGGTTTAAGGAATTAATTTAGTAGGAGGTAAAGCAGCCAGGGGAGGCACTGTCGTTATTTCATATAAAGTCAGGAGGGGAGAGACTCAAAATAGGCTTTCACACCCTGTATGTTAATGCAGTCAAGAGGAGGCTTTGTAATTAACTCAAGTCAAGGGGGGAGGAGTAATTTTCTGTGCAGGACTGACCTAGTAGGAACATACTAGAGAGCAATGTGAGGGAGGACTGTACAAAGAATAAGCTGGGGGAAGACAGGTGCTTTGAGACAATCACATTTGTGAAGGGTCAATGGCAGGGGAGGGACTTAAAACAGAGTGCTGAGTTAAGGACAGTAAATAGAAGGCTTGTCGACAGGCTGTGGCTACAGTATGAAAGGCTCAAGTTCGAGGGCTGGCAAGTAGTTGAAGGAAGTAGGAGTTTAAACTCAGGGTTACTGGGCAGTAGGGTAGCAAATCGGGGAATGCGTCCCAGGAGCAGGCTGACTCCAAGCTACTGGGTGTTAGCGCTACAGGTTACCTGCAGCCACATACCTCAGCCTTGGCAAAGTGACGCCTTAGTTCCACCTTAAACACAGGGAGGCTGTTAATAAGTAAAAGGTGTGCTGGGATCTCATTTAGCAAAGAAGGAGCCCTGTATGTGAAGGACCATTGGCCAAGCGCCATTTTTCTGAGGAGACTAGCAAGTGGGCTGCGAGTCTGCCCTCTAGTGCGGTATCCAGATCTACCTCGCCGGAGCAGTTCTTTGAAGGCCAATGGAGCTTTACCTAGGACTAGCTGGTCTATTACATTGGGAACAGTTACAATACTTTACCCAGTTCACGGCAGCTTGTGCCAAATACTGTATGTAGCGCAAGCCCTGTGAAAAGGGTACCTGGAATTGACGCAAGCTAGACCAGCAAAAAGCTGGTCTAACTTGTAGCAAAGCAGAGCAAAGGATAGAAAATCCCTGATTGCCGGCTGGGTGAATGTCACTTAAGCTTCATCGCTATACATACAAGCACACAGAGCACAGTATTCACAAGCATTTGAAAATCTGTCCCGGTAGGTCTAAAAAGCGGACAGAGCAGCTGAAATCCCAAATAATCTTCCAGCTCTGTACTAAAGACTCCACCACGACATTGCTACCTGAGGGACTATTGGTGGCAGTTCCTGCAGGAGCAGTTTTTAAGGGAGGATGTCGACTGCCTCCTGACTACTACTGGGTGGCATCTCATAGAGGTGCATGCATGCATGGCCGTAGAGCACCCTGCCGCCGATGCCCTAGCAGGGCAGAAAAATCTGGGCCCCTATGATGATGCATTGTATGGTACTCCCTGACCCTGCACAGTCGCCACTATTAAGGGCACCTAATTCAGAATTCAACGAGGACACTAGAGCACCTGCAGACCCTACCATGCGGGGTAGGTCATAAGACAGCCTGAAAGGGTGGACAGGAATGGAAGGTCGCTGTGGGACTGACTGGGAGGGGTTTGTGAATGGAGGTGATATAGAATACATTTTAGAAAAGGTAAAATAAAAATGACCACCTTACCTGTCCTCACTTATTTCTTCTGTTTGAACTGGTGCTGTAAACCGTTGACCAAAAGAGTCCTAAAATAAATAGTTTAGACACCGATCAATTTTAAATAGAAATAAAACTTCTGAAAAGCCTTTTTTAAAAACTTTTCTTTATACTTGAGTTTTGAAGGCAGACACTTATACATAATACAAACAAACTGTTTAACTTGTATATGGAACAGTTCAAAGAAACAGAATTTAACACAGTCCTACTCTGAAACATAGAAATACAGAATTTGTAGGCAGAAAAGGACCACTTGACCCACTCAGTCTGCCCAGATAGTCCCTGCCTAGTCTGTCTCTGCTAATCCCAGCTGGTCTCCGACGACCCTTCCTCCTCCCTGCCTTTTTTCTAATATTCCCTTATTTATTTAGCTTTTTATTAACCAGGTAAGCACGCTAGATAGTCAAGTGCCTATTTTCAGGTGCGACCCAAGAGAATTACAAGGTTTTAAGTAGCCCCAGAGGGAGGACTGGAAGCTGGTGTGTGAGGGGGGGCAGACCTTGGGCAGGAGTAGGTTCCATGTTCTGCTGTGAGGACAGCAAGGTGTGATCCCCTGCAAGGGAGCGAGTTTTGGGGACCTTGAGGGCCTGGGAGTCACTGGACCTCAGCTGGTAGACAGGGGGGACAGGTTTGAGTAGTTAGGCAAGTGCTGGCAGGGTGGATGTTCTGATAATGTTGTCTATGAGGTTTCCCAAGACCAGGGACACTGGAAAATTGAGGAATATTTTGCCCAAAGTTGTGGAGATTTTCCTCTATTTCTGCAGGAACTTGCGGGAAATTGCTGGGGGGGTCGCGGGTTCTCTATGCATCAAATAGCCAGCAAATCTCTATCTATATGTTAATTTATATGCTTCTGTTTGGTTTATATATCAAAAGAAACACAGAAGAAAGAAGAAACACATAGAACGTTACTTATTATAGCTGAACTTTATTAAATCTCCATTCTGTGAAACAGAATCAAGTAAATGGCACAAAAAAAACTGAACTATATGTAACTTCCAAACAAAGGTAACATTTTTCATTCTTTGCAATTCAAGGACCACACAATCCAAACACTTCACACCACATAAAAAGATTCTAATCAAGATAGTTTTTTATATACATATTTACAATTTAAGTACCGCTCAATCCCAACACCTCACACATATTAAAGCAATTCTAACCAAGGTATTTATTCGAATGTGCATTCTCCTATACATATTCACAGCTAAAGAAGCACCCAATCCCAACACAGCACAGAACATATTAAAGCAATTCTGACCAAAAAACGTCTTTATGTATAGACTAAAATGAATGGAGGTTTAAGTGATACATCGAAAATTACTGAAATGTTTTGTTGTATTTTAACATTAAACAGAAGTTTGACATTTTGTTCCTTTAGATTGTGTCTGTTGTCTTTTAGCAAGTCTGTATAAACAGAGAAAGTTCTCTCAACATCAGCCGTGCTAACTGGCATCCACATATACCTTTCAGCAAGCACGGCAAGTTTTTGCTGGGACTCTGACTGAGCCTCCCACCATTCAGAGATACTGAAGTCTGCTGGAATGGACTTTGCTGAAGTTATATAAACAAGCCAATCAAAGTCAGAAATGTCTGCAAGTCCTGGTAAATCCCCAATACAGTTCTCTTTGCCTTTGTCAAGTGTTGGCAGTTGTTGTGGATCGAACACACATGCAGATTTGAATATATTGATAGATGGGTGGCAGGGGTCGAAATGAACACACACAGCCTGTTCCATTTGCAAGTAGAAACAGGCTAGTACATGTAATTTTCTCCCCTGCATGCACTGTAGTGCATGTAGCTTGGTACTTGGTTATCTAGCTGCAATAAGAGGTGCCACAAGGGCATAGGGCAAACAGGAGGGGAACAGGATTAACCCCCCCCCCCCAATTGCATGTCGGTGCCATGCGGCCGCACCTTTTTTTTTCTCTACCAGACGTTAGCACTGTGTGGCTGTGCAGCTGGTAGGGTGTTTTTTTTTTTTTTTTGCTCCTCCCTCTCTCCCTGACCGGCCACTCATTCGGGACGCCTGGGACCCATGGCCACCCTCCTCCCCATTCGCCATCTGCTGCCCCTGCTACTGCCAGTCCTGGGTGACCCAACATAACCCTTTGGGTGGGTCCCTGCCCTTCCAGGGGAGAAGTGCCCTTAGACACAACCAGTTAGCCCTTGGGCCATCAGGGAGTCAGTATGGGCTATTCCGGGCTACTGTGGTACTCCGGGGACCGGTGACCATCGTCCGGTCGGTCAGGGGCCTTTTTTCTGGCTACCCACTGTACCCTGATTGGGCCTGCATGGGGACAGTGACCCGAGGCTGGGATGTGCAGGGGCATGTTGAGGCTACACACCCCCAGCACGACTCCCAATCTACCTCCAGGTACCAAGGCCCTACCCAGCCCCCCAACCCCCCCGGGAGGGAAGCATCCAATGGACGCTCTTGATCCCTTCCCTGCCGGTCTCCACTCCTTGTACCCGCATTCAGGGCGTGAACTGGGTCACTGGCGTGTTGAGCGAACTACTTCGCTCAGTGCCACGGAGGCGTCGCAGCCGTTGTTCACTGCAGAAGTCGTCAAGAGGGAGCTGCGGCCAGCCAAACTGTCCAGGATAGCCGAAGATGTCTGATTCCAAGATGATAACTGGCCACGGCAGCAATGTGAAGAGAATGAAAGGCAGGACAGAAGGCATTCAGAAAGGCAGGACAGAAGGTGTTCAGAAAGGCGGGCTCGACATCTGCAGGTCATGGGCCGCAGTGGTGACTGGTTCTGAAAGTACTGGGGGTGGAGTTCTTTCAGTGACTGGCAGCTAGTGGCAGTGCCAATCATATGTGGTGGTTTCATGGAGGCAGTATAGTGCAGAGGTTTAGGGCTCCGAGCTGCAAACCTGGAGACTTGGGTTTGAATCCTACAGCCCCCACTTGCATACTGTGTGACTCTGAGCAAGCCATTTAACTTCCTTGTGCTTCCAGGTTGCACCTGGAAACAAGTTTCAGCTTAGTGTGCCTTTCCTCATTTAAAAAAACTCCCCTTTCCCTTTTGGAGGGGGGGTTGTGAGTTCACAAGGAAGGTAGTGACAGACAGACAGACAGACTGCTAGCTTCTCCAGTGCTATCTCCACATTACTGTACCACACCACGTGTCACTTTCTGTCACCCTCGTGATACAGTAATGTTGAGATAGACATGTGCACGATTGAGAACTATGCAGTTGTTGAAGTGGTAGGAGTAATCAGAAGTGTAGTGGGAAGCTCCTCTGACTGATTGAGTTTATCGAGTCTGTACTCTACCCTCCTACTGATATTAGTTTCTTTAGGCAGGCAGGGACAGTGTTGTTGAGGTGATACAAGCCTGCATTTAAACTATAAAATTAAGATTTTTGTTGTTATATTTACTGTAAACTGGGCTGATTGGAGACTTAATGCAGCAGACCCAACAGTAAACAGAGATGGGGTTTCCGATTCACCCCTCTCCTCAAGGGGATTTTGAGAGATACTTTGTACCAAAGAATTATAAAGTAAAAAAAAGGAATTATAAATTACAGAACAGCAGTTGCTGGGTACATTAAATTGTTTTGCAGAAAGGCAGTTTTTTTGTTAACTATTAAAATAAGAGGAAACTGTCAGCAACTTGGGATTTACACCATCCCCACGGTTTGCTTTGTGTCTAAATAAAGAACTAGGTGCTGGCTGCTCTGCTGACAACTGAATTTCTTTTGGTGGGGCAGTATATGGAAATCTTTAATGTATTGTTAAAGCAAGCAGGCAGCACAAATCTCACTGTGACCTCGCACTGCACAGTTAGAGATCAGCATTGCTGTGCAGCACAGTTCTTATGTCTACATGAGAAAAATCTCTATCTTTTTTCAATTTTTGTCATTTATTTTTTTTTTATTTTTATCTACCAGTGCAGGTAACCTAACTCTAGTGCATGTAACTTTTGTCACCACATGCACCTTGGTGCAGGTACCGCAAAAAGTTAATTTCTACCCCTGATGGGTGGGCTTGGATTACATTGTGCGGCTTCTCCGAACTTTGTAACATTACTTGCTGAAAACAGTTCCAAGCATGCTGCTCTAGCCTCCTCCTTGCACTGTGCCATCTTTTTCTACAGTTTTGGGCTTAAAATCACCAGCTCCAGATGTTACACAAAAGTCCAGAAATAAGTGTACGTGCTGCAATCTGCAAAAAATGGTGTGTCCTTGTGGGACAGTAGTGGCTTGCAGTTCCTCAATAAGCCTCACAAGCTCAGTCGAATGTTCACAAACAAATGCAGCTTGTGCCATCAACTTATTGAGGTTTCACCCACTTCTGTGTCGCTCCAGTGAAGTACCTGTCCTCCCTCCAAACAAGCCATATTTAAAGGGCTTATGCGGACCTGAGGGGGGACAGGAAGATACGAAGAGCGCGAAAGTTATTTGAAAGTTCCTCGAGGTGTTCCGCCCCCTTTGTGATGTCCATGGGTAGGGCAGAACAACCTCGGGGGTGGAACAAGGCACATTTTAGCAGGGAAGAGCTGCAGGATGCTGAACCATGCTGCAGCAGGTAGCAGGGAACCGAAGAAAGCAGCCTGCTTCCCTGTCTTGTGGATTCCACTGCATAATCAGGGCACCTGGTGTTCTGCGGCAGAATTTTCTGATTTCTGCAACAGAGCTCCTTGACTTCTGCGGCGCATTTTCTGATTTCTGCGGCATGATTTATTCATTTCTCTGGCAGAATGCAGTCCTGTCATTGGCTAAATATGATGTGATGTCATCGATGACATCATATGCTGAGCATAGAGGAGGGGCTTCAAGATAAACAAGGTGGGAAAGAAAGCCTGACACTATGGAAAAACAGTATGTTTATATGAAAATTCACCAAAAACAATGAATTCTGCAGCACTATATATATTCTGCAGCATGATGCAAATTCTGCGTCAAATTCTGCAACCGCAGAACCGCCAGAATTCAGGGCACTGCGATAATGCACAAATATCACGCTGGAGTGTGAAGTCTCATAAATCACAGAAATAGTCAACCATACGCACTTCCCCCAGTGTCCCTGCCCATGACAAAGGTTCGGTGGTTGTCGGGGGAGAGACACCCAAGCCTTGAGTAGAGCCGACAGTGATGGGAGAGGTGGGGGGGCTGACAGGGTGAAGCGACATATGTTATTGTACGCTGTGTCCCATTTAGTAAGCCAGGTTTTTGGAGTGTTCAAGGAGGAGGTGAGCCTGTAGCAGAGTGTGGGGAGTAGAACCCCTTTTGCAAGGGCAAGTGGGGCAGCTGGGGTGAGGCAATTTTTGGCTCTGTACACCAGACCCAGCCTGCAGTTTGTGGCCTTACATGAGTTGCATACGTGCAGGGAGAGGTCAAGTTGAGGATCAAGGATTACCCCCAAATACTTGTGTAACCCCTAGATGGCGCTATCCCAGGGGCTACTACCCCTGCCTGATTTGCCACTAACAGGTTGAGGGGCCTGGATCCAATGGCGGGTGCCTCCACCCAGAGGTCAGGGTTTGCAATAGTTAAACTTACTTGGTCACAGCCCTCTGGGACACTGCAACCCCCCTTTCTTCCCACTAGTGGCCCACACAATATAGCAGAATTACCTTCACAGTATACACTTACCCCAAGGCTGGTTCAGGCACGGGACATCCTGTAAAATAAGATACAGTGCAACAATCACAGTACAGTACTTTAACATAGACAAATACCTCAGGCAGTATAACTTTGTTGAAACAAACAGCTCTGATTTATTTAGGGGATATAACAAGGACAGGGAAATCAGGTTAATTAGCTTATCACTTTACTATCTACCTATGGCTCTGTGCACAGGCCTATCCCTACCAGTTACTGTCCCTGGGTACCCAGGCCCTAGTGGCTAGTCCAAACCAGTGGCAGCTGGTAGGGCCCTTTCACACAGAGAAAGGAAAATTAAACAGTCAGCAGTACAGTAATTCCATTTGGATTTAATGTGGCAATTCAACAGGGAAGCGACCCAGATTAGTACTCACGACCTCCAAAGAAGATATGGTCCTTCAATGTCAGCAGGGCTACTTTTGATCTCCAAGAGACTCCTCACACATTTATATGGTAAAAAAAAAAAGCACTATACCAGGCAGGCTGCATCTGTATCCCAATCGCAATTACTGCACAATAACCAGGAGAACACAGCAGATTCAGTTCCTGACAGACCGAGTGTAATTCAACAATTTCTTCAGTCTTCTACAGGGTGAGCCTGGTTTCTACTCTTCAGAGATCCTTTGATTCTTTTCTACAGGGCGGATTCAGTCCTAACAAGCAGTTACACAAGTTGTAGGCCGGAACTCTGGGCCTTGCACCGTTTTTGGACTGAAACTGTGCACTGAAGGAGCACAGGGTTTCTTTCCCTTCACTTTCAGATCTCAAACTGAAACTCCCAACAGACAAAAACCGGGCACTTCCTTTGAGTTCCTCCCAGTTCTTGACTGGATTGGCTGTCACTCACAATAGACTGCTGCTGTTGGTCCAAAAGGCACGAAGTCTAAACTACATCTCCCAGAGTCACTGCCCATACAATCCTCTTGTGGCTGGCTCAGATTATGAGTCCCAAGTTCTGATTCAGTCCAAGGCATCATTTTAGAGCTAGTTTACCCCACACTGATTGGTCCAGTTCAGCAGTTCAAAACCAGAATGGGGAACTAGGCAGACAGTTCTGACTGCAAAGAAAGCAGGTTAGACAAACTGTAATTTTATTATTACTGTAAATGATTTCTGGCAATCAGTTACATCTTTCAGACAGGTTCCTTTGCACTCCTAGTGACTGCAAAATGGGGTGAATTGGCAGCAGCTTGAGTGGTACTCAATCAAAGAAACACACAGTCCCCATACAAACTAATTATGTCTGCAAGCAGACAGCTCTTAAAGAGACAGTACCAGAGGTTCTAAAACACTCACTGATAAATGGCTTAAGCATCAAACACCATTCAGGCTTGGAGCATTCAAGCAAGCTCCTGGAAGTCTTTTGGAACCCCATTTGCAGGGGTTACACCCTTCCTGGCCTGGGAAAAGCTTGACGGTCCGGCACAAGCAAGTATTCTATAAGTTTCAACTGCAACCATATACATTTGCATTAGGCTCACACATGTAATCATCAGTCAATACATCATTTACAAGAACCATTTCTGAAACATTTGCAGTCGTCACTCTTTACACAGTATAACACACACATTGTACCATAACTCAGAGTTATTACCTCTTGTACATGAAACCTGAAGAGAGGGGACCCTTCCCTATCAGTTACCTTGGGGCTGGACGGGGCAAGGGCACCATACTTAGAAGGCAACACAAGTAACTTGGAGTTAGCACTGATGCTCAGTTTGGGCAATGAGCTCGGGGACACATACACTCCTTTATGGACAACATTGAGAGGCAAGTCCACAGGCCTCCCAAGTGAATCATAACTGAGGTGCACCACAGGCTTTACAGCTCGACCAGTCTTTCTAGGGGGAACTGTTACAGTCTCTGCACTCTGAGCCTCATTTTCAGCATTGTCCTCACTTGTCAGGGAGTCTCCATGGGGTAGAGAGGCTAGAACTTGGGGCACTTTCAGCTCCAGGAGTTACAGTTTCTGAGTCCACAACATTTGGCTCGCATGGAAGCTTTCGGACACTGGCAGTGGACTGTCAGGGCACTCAAAATACTCTTCTTGTTCGGTGTATCACCAGTCTGCCCCAATCTATCATTTTCCTCCTGAAGCTCAAACAGTTCAACCATGCACAATGATTCCATTTCATCTGATCTGATGCTTTGCACTTCACTTTCTGGGAGCATTGGCTCCAGGGATGAAGCTGGGGCTTAGACAGTCAGAAGGCCCAGCTTTGTCTCCAGTATTGACTAGGGATTGCCCGAAACAATTGACTCAGTTCGTAAGAAGGATAGTATTCAAAGTCTCCTCACTTTCTTCCGATATGGACTGACAGTCATGCTCAACTGGGACTTGTGGAGAGGGAACACTTTAACTTTGCTTCTGTAGGTGCAGACTTTCTTGGTCTTTTCTTAGCAGCAGCTCTAGTCACTGGTCCAGAGGGGCATCTTCTAGGGGCTCAGACTCAATTAGATTTGTCCAATGGGCAGTAAATGATTTCTATGCATTGTTTTACATCTTTTGAATTATTCTCAGGCCTTACTTTGTACACTGGCAGATCATCTAGTTTGCCCACTACAATGTGAGGGAGATGGTGCCATCTGTCAGCAATCTTGTGCTTGCCATGCAGTCCCAGATTTCTTAGCAATACCGATCTCCCTCCTGGAGTTCCTGTGCTTTCACCTTTTATCATACCTTTCTTTGTTGGCAGATTTCTTTTGCAGCCATGGTTTGAGCCAGTTGAGTGCATGAGTTAGCTGGGCCTTTAACTTTTGCACATACTGTAAATAGTTGTCAGCTTGAACCCCATCAGGAGAGACCCCAAAACACACATCTACTGGTAGTCGAGCTTCTCTTCCAAACATCAGGCGGTAGGGGAGAATCCAGTGGCATCACTTTTGGTGCAGTTATAAGCATGTACCAGGGTGCTAATTTGTTGGCTCCATCTAGGCTTGTCCTTTGGGTGCAGGGTGCCTAGCATATCTAGCAAAGTGCGGTTGAAACGCTCAGGCTGTGGGTCCCCTGGGGGTGGTAAGGAGTGGTTCTGGACTTTCGCACTCCCACAGAGAAAGCATCTCTTTGATCAGGACGACTCTCAAAGTCTCTCCCTTGATCAGAATGGATTCTTTGTGGAGCCCATAGTGAACAAAAAGTTTTCTACAAGTACTTTGGCCACAGTGGATGCTTTCTGGTCTTTGGTGGGGAAAGCTTGGGCATATCTCGTGAAATGGTCAGTGACCACCAGCACATTACTGATATTTCTTTGATCTGACTCCAAACTCAGAAAATCAATACAGACCAACTCCATGGGTGCACTGGTGGTGATGTTAACAAGAGGGCAGCCCTCTGGGGCAAAGCTTTCCTCTGTAAGCAGCTACAAGTTCAGATGTGTTGCTCCACATCAGCCCCCATCTTAGGCCAATAGAATCTGGATCTCACCAAGTCAAGTGTTCTGTCTATACCAAGGTGCCCCATGTGGTTGTGCAAGGACCTCAGTACTGAGTCTCGGAAGGCAGTGGGCAGCACTAGTTGTTGTTTGTCTACTTGTCCCCCTCTGTCTACTGTTTCTCTGTATAACAGTTTATTGATCAGTTTCAACTTAGGACCTTCTTTGTATAACAGTGCAGTTCTCAAATCAGTGGAGCGTAATTTGGACACATCTTTTCCTGCATAGAGGGCTTCTAAAGCTGCTTTGATCATGGGATCGAGGGATTGAGCCCGCCGAATACTGTCATTGTCCAGCTGAGGCAGTGCACCAATGTCTATTGCAGAAAAGTGGCAATAAGCAGCAGGTATGCAATTCTCAGAGCTCCCAAGCAATCCACCATGCAGTCCACTGCGTCCGTGGACATTTGTTCCTCCCTGTCAAACTTCGGCAGAGTGCCCGAATGTCAGGTTCTGCTCGGACCCAATCATTCTGGGGAACAGGCCTCCGGAGAGAGCATCAGCATCTATGTGGTTCAGACCTGCTCGGTATTCGAGAGCATAGTCATATGTAGATAATGCAGAAGCCACCTGTGGCCAGTGGCATCCAACTTAGCTGAGGTCTGCACATAGGTCAAAGGATTATTGTCAGTTTTTACTAGTATTTTAGCCCCATACAAGTACTCATGGAATTGGTCAACAATAGCCCACTTCAAAGCTAGGAACTCTAACTTATGTACAGGATAGTTCTTTTCGGATGGGGTCAGGCTTCTACTGGCAAAGGCCACTGGTCTCAGGCCATTCTCGTGCTCTTGGTACAACACAGCCCCAACCCTTGCAAGCTAGCATCAGTGTGCAGGACGTAAGGTTTTCTTGGATCGGCATAGGCCAGCACTGGAGCATGGGTAAGTTGATATATGATCTCATGAAAAGCAGTCTCACATCAGAGTCCAGCGGGCCCCAATACTTCACTCGGATGAAAATACACTCTTTCAGTCTTGAGGGCGCTGACTTTTGGTATTTTTGTGGGTTGGGGATACCCTGAGTAAGGTTAAGTAAAGGCGGATCACTCTTGAATAGTCCTTGATGACGCCGATAATAACCACAGAATCCCAGGAATCTTTGCAGTTCTTTTAGATTTTTGGGCTGTGGCCAGGTGGTCAAGGCCTCAACTTTACTTGGGTCGGTCTCTATTCCTCGGTGGATACTATGTGTCCCACATACTTTACTGATGTTTGAAAGAATTGACACTTATCAATGGACAGTTTAAGGCCAAAGTCCTCCAGTCGATCCAATACCTTAAATAATCTGCTCTCATGTTCCTCCAGTGAGCTGCCAAACACAATAACATCATCTAGGTATACCAGGCACTCTAGTAAGTTCATGTCCCCACTGCACGCTCCATCAATCGTTGAAAAGTGGCTGGGCACCTGAAATCCTTGAGGCATCCTCATGAATTCATAGAAGCCAAGCGGACAGATAAAGGCTGTCTTCTCACGGTCCTCTGGGGCCATCGGGATCTAGTAGTACCCACTGCGGAGATCCAGCACAGAGAACCACTTGCTCCCGTTAGGCAGTCCAAAGCATCCTGAATGCGGGGCATTGTGTACTGATCAGGGATAGTCCGCCGGTTTAAGGTGCGATAATCACGCACATCCTTACTGTCCCATTCTTTTCCTCACTACCACAATGGGGGAAGCATAAGGGCTTCTGGATTCTTGTATTACACCAGCCGCTAACATCTCTTGCAGATGCGTCTCACATCATCTATATCAGCAGGTGCCAGGCGTCGAGACCTCTCACGAAATGGTCTTTCGTCATGCAGCCGGATATTGTGCTCAGCTCTTGCACGCATCCTCGTCCCATTCCTTTAAAGAAAACACCTGGTCTCTCTGGGCAAGCTTCTCACTGATCCTCACTTTCCATTCAGCTGGCAGCGGGAGTTGCGAAATCAAACAAGTCAGGCGTTACTCTGTCATTCTTCCTTGAACTCTTGCTGCTGGGTAGCACTGCAGTGTCTGCACAATGCACATTAGCCAGGATGCAACCTCTATTTACTCGAATGTCTCTTTCAGACACATTATGAACTTGGACCATTACCTTCTGGCATAAGCATGGGCTCTAGCGGGCAAAATACTAGGCTTGACCAGCAGTCCCTCTGGCAATTTTCCATCGCCTGGTGCATCCAACATTAATATTTTATTCTTAACATCCTTTCTGATACGGACCTCTCCTGTAAGGTACACTGGGCATTTGGTGCCAGGATCAGAGACTCAGGATCCTTCTTCCATACAATTCCGACCGGTTCCTCTGGTTCTATATTTTCAGCATCTCTCTGTGCCTCATAGGCCTTCTTAATTAAAGCCGAACTCTTAAAGCTCTACTAGTCTTTGACCCCTGTTTTTCATAACACAAATGTGCCAGCCTTCTGAACATATGAGCATTTGTTCCAATCAACAAAGGGACACCATCATACAGTCCAGTGGGGGGACACACTAAGGTTAGGGTCTCTACTTGTTCGGCCACTCCAGCCACGGAGGTGGGGAAAGACAGCCAAATTCGGATATACCCAGAATAGGGTAGGCCTTCTCACTTACCCCCATACATGCAGTCCTTCTAATGGTTGTAAGGTACGTCCTGACAAATGCTTCTGATACCAATCTTGAAACATAATTGTCACTTGGGAGCCACTGTCTAATACAGCTCTTGTAGACACTCCATTTACCTTTACAGTGGTCTCCATGGAGGACCCACTATTCTGGACCAGTCTGGAGAGGCGGTAGTGGGGGCCTGGGCAACTGACCTTGCCACAAAGGGCGTGAATTAGCATTTTTGGTGCCCTCACTGGGATCATTTCGTGCACCTCAACCACTGATTTGTTCTCCAAGCTCTCCTTGTAGCCTATATGCAACTTTGTCAGTGTCTTTGGGGATTGGCATTCCCTTTTCATGTGCCCATCCTTCCCACAATTATAGCAAAACATACTTTTTGGAGTTTGAGCTGGCGGTGCCACACTGGGAGCCAGGGCGGGGTATTACTAACTGGAAACCTTGGTGCCATTCTCTGTCTCGTGGCGTGATAAGCATTTGGAGACATCTCGTCAGTTTCTCCACTTCCATGGTCAAGGAATCGAGTTCGAGCTGTTATCAGCAGGAGATACATGGGTGGGTATCCCCACCCCCACCAGATACTGATCGGATATAGGTCGGGGCCCGTACTTGCAGGCGTGGCCTTCATAAAGGACTGTTTTTGAATTCGGATCTCTCTCAACAGTTAGCCCCATTGTGGCATATCTTTTTCCTTATCAGAGCACTCATTGACTGCCAACCTCTGCCCTGAACTTCACTTGATGGGCCACCCTCAGTCACTCGGGTCATAGCCACAGCTATTGGTGCAGGTCCTCCCGAGGTCGCCTTTTCTCAACTCCTCGAATTTCTCTCATTAACTCATCATAGGAGGTGGGATTCCAGTCGATTTGCCAGGCGTAACTGAGCAACAGCAGTTCTGAGAAGGGGCAGACTTAAGGATTCTGTCCAGTCTGGTTCGGTCCAGTTCAATCGCTGGCAAACTACCCTTTCTGAGGCATTCTTGCAACAATTTTTCCAGCAGAGACATACACAGACAACTCCTCCCTTGGTACTGTTGTGCATTTCTTACTCTCCACCATAGGTCCTCATCAGAATCTGGGCTCCCATACACATTCTCAAGGCCTCAAGATAGGCTTGTGCAGTCGCTTCAGGGTTACTGGCCCGTTTGCTTGCGGATGGTAGCCAGGGCAGGACCTCGAGGCTCTCACTAACCCTCTTTCGCTTTGGCTTCGAGCATTGCCATTCTAGCACTTGGGGGCAACATAGTCTATCCAGGTCTCCCAGTCATCCTCCCCTTGGGGGGTGGGGAGGGTGCCAGAGAAGATCCTCAACCTTCGGTAAGAGTCGTGACTAATGGCAGGTGCAGAAATAGGAGTCTGCATTGGTTCAGCCACCATTACGGGTACTGGAGCAGGAGAGGGTGTTGGGGGAGGAACACCCCCAGGTGGCAAGAATAGTTTCTTCAAGTCCTCCACAGTTTTCCCTTCTCCCAGCAACCATTTAGCAAATTTCTCCTCAAAAGTTTCAGATAGTGGTGGGGGCTCATTCCCCCCCGGGTCTTTACTGTCCTTAGTTATCACTCTCCAAGCAGTGAGGGCTCCCTCTGGGGTAATGGTCTGTGGTACTTTGGAGCTATCTATGGGATCCTTAAACTCTACTAGGGCCAGGAAAGTGTGGGTGAGCAGATTAGCGTGCCGACCCACCACCACAGGATTTTGTAAACCTTCCACCTTGGAAAGTACTCCCTGCACAGTGTCCGTATTGATACCCAGGGGGATGTCCAGGATAAGCATAGCATTTTGGGGTCGATCTCCTCCCAGTACACCACTCCACCAGCCGGTGCACAGCCACTTCTGTCGGGTACCCATTTATTTATTTATTTATTTTTTCCCTTAACAGTGGTTTGTAAATGGCCACTAGAGGACACACAATCCCAGCGGTGAGCCTCAAAATGTAACCCCTAGATGGCGCTATCCCAGGGCTACTACCCTGCCTGATTTGCCACTAACAGGTTGAGGGGCCTGGATCCAATGGGGTGCCTCCACCCAGAGGTCAGGGTTTGCAATAGTTAAACTTACTTGGTCACAGCCCTCTGGGACACTGCACCCCTTTCTTCCCACTAGTGGCCCACACAATATAGCAGAATTACCTTCACAGTATACACTTACCCCCAAGGCTGGTTCAGGCACGGGACATCCTGTAAAATAAGATACAGTGCAACAATCACAGTACAGTACTTTAACATAGACAAATACCTCAGGCAGTATAACTTTGTTGAAACAAACAGCTCTGATTTATTTAGGGGATATAACAAGGACAGGGGAAATCAGGTTAATTAGCTTATCACTTTACTATCTACCTATGGCTCTGTGCACAGGCCTATCCCTACCAGTTACTGTCCCTGGGTACCCAGGCCCTAGTAGGCTAGTCCAAACCGTGGCAGCTGGTAGGGGCCCTTTCACACAGAGAAAAGGAAAATTAAACAGTCAGCAGTACAGTAATTCCATTTGGATTTAATGTGGCAATTCAACAGGGACGACCAATTAGTACTCGACCTCCAAAGAAGATATGGTCCTTCAATGTCAGCAGGGCTACTTTTGATCTCCAAGAGACTCCTCACACATTTATATGGTAAAAAAAAAGCACTATACCAGGCAGGCTGCATCTGTATCCCAATCGCAATTACTGCACAATAACCAGGAGAACACACAGCAGATTCAGTTCCTGACAGACCGAGTGTAATTCAACAATTTCTTCAGTCTTCTACAGGGTGAGCCTGGTTTCTCTCTTCAGAGATCCTTTGATTCTTTTCAGAGGACAGTTCAGTCCTAACAAGCAGTTACACAAGTTGTGAGACCGGAACTCTGGGCCTTGCCACGTTTTGACTGAAACTGTGCACTGAAGGAGCACAGGGTTTCTTTCCCCTTCACTTTCAGATCTCAAACTGAAACTCCCAACAGACAAAAACCGGGCACTTCCTTTGAGTTCCTCCCAGTTCTTGACTGGATTGGCTGTCACTCACAATAGACTGCTGCTGTTGGTCCAAAAGGCACGAAGTCTAAACTACATCTCCCAGAGTCACTGCCCATACAATCCTCTTGTGGCTGGCTCAGATTATGAGTCCCAAGTTCTGATTCGTCAAGGCATCATTTTAGAGCTAGTTTACCCCACACTGATTGGTCCAGTTCAGCAGTTCAAAACCAGAATGGGGAACTAGGCAGACAGTTCTGACTGCAAAGAAAGCAGGTTAGACAAACTGTAATTTTATTATTACTGTAAATGATTTCTGGCAATCAGTTACATCTTTCAGACAGGTTCCTTTGCACTCCTAGTGACTGCAAAATGGGGTGAATTGGCAGCAGCTTGAGTGGTACTCAATCAAAGAAACACACAGTCCCCATACAAACTAATTATGTCTGCAAGCAGACAGCTCTTAAAGAGACAGTACCAGAGGTTCTAAAAACACTCACTGATAAATGGCTTAAACGCCAAACACCATTCAGGCTTGGAGCATTCAAGCAAGCTCCTGGAAGTCTTTTGGGAACCCCCATTTGCAGGGGGGTTACACTTGAATGAGTCAACCACTCATATGGGGGTACCATCTGCTCCAACGACTTTGAGAGAGGCAGGGCATGCTCTTGTCTTAGCAAGGGAACAGAATAGCATGGCCTGCATTTTCTGGAGGTTGATGACAAGTTTATGGGCCTTCAGCCAGGACTGAATGCAGTCGAAGTCATCATTTAGTCTGGAGCTGATGATGTTGTTATCCTGTGAGTTAATTAGTAGCACAAGGTCATCGGCGTACAGGGTGGCATGCCCAGAGGTAGGGACCGAGGGCAGCTGGTTGATGAAGAGGGAGGACAGTATAGGGCCAAGGACGGACCTTGAGGCACCGCACATGTAACCGGTGTAAGCCCGGAGAGGGCTTCTTGGAACTTGGTGTACTGCTGCCTGTCCAAGAGGTAGCTGGAAAACCAGGCTAGGACTGGAGGGGAAAGGCCAAGGGACCAAAGGGCGGCACCCAGGAGTGTGTGGTCAACCAGATCAAAGGCCTTAGACAGGTCTATGAAGATGGCGCCAGTTAGTTTGCCTTGGTCAGTTGCAGTTCTGATTTTGGAGGTGACCTGAGCAAGGGCAGTGGAAGTGCTGTGTCCTTTGCGGAACCCATACTGTGCTGGGGAGAGAAGATCGTGGGTGTGGATGAAGAGTGAGAGCTGGGAGGCCACCACTTTTTCGAGCAGCTTGCTCACAGCAGACAAGATCGCTATGGGGCGATAGTTTGAGAATTTGGGGTCGCCACGTTTGAGGACTGGGACCACATAAGCCCCCTTCCATATATCAGGGATTGTCCCAGATATGAGAGAGGAATTGAGGATGTGGGAGATAGGCTGGGCCAGAAAGGGGGCCCCCAGGCAGAGCAATTTAGGCTCAAGATTGCCATGCCCGGCTCCAGTGTGTGTGGGGAGAGTCCAGCTAGAAGCTTCTGTGTCTCACTGCAGGAAACAGTCTTAAAATAGAAGGGGGGGGGGATGAGAGGACACAGCATCACCAGAAGGACCCATCTCATTAGTGACAGGAGATAGGAGAATGAAGGCAGACAGGTCAGAAAACTGGGCATTAAAAGCATTGGCGATAGTCAGGGCACTGTTACAGCTGACTCCTCCAATTTGCATGTCGGAGACCTGAGGGCTGGCAGGTCTGCTTACTGTGTGTTTGATGGTGCGCCAGAAACTCCTTGGGTTTTTGGCTGAGGCTTCAAGGGAGGATTTACAGAATTTGCTCTTTGTCGAGCGGATAGCCCTCTTACAGGAGTTCCTGAGCTGCCTATATTCAGCGAAGTCAGAACTGTCACCGGAGGCCTTGAATTTTTGCCAGCGTTATCCCAGAGTTTCATAAGGGCAAACAGGCCACTGTGCAGCCATTTAGTGACAGTGCCCCTCACCCTCCTTTTTGTAAGAGGGGCATGCCTATACTGAAGGGGGTGAATATGGATAGGAAGCAGTCAAGGGCGGCTGTGGGGTCACTGGCGGCAGTAACCTGGGAGCAGTCGATCCGGCAGAGGTCAGCAAGTAAGTAGTTAGTGTTAAATTTCAAGTAGACCCTCATCTGAATAACTTTATAGGGGACCCTAAGGGTGAGGACTTTCCAAACGCAGTAGGTGGGGAGTGGTCCGAGATGGAGTCTGGGAAGTGGCCAGAAGTAGTGATACGGTCCAGCCTGTTGCTCAGCATCCAGTCTATAAGGGTACCTTTTACCCCAGAGGAGGGCGGTCTGGTTGGTTCGGAGATAAGTTGGCCGAGAGCAAGGCCTGACAGTAGGGGTTCATATAATTTGGCGTTGCCAGCCAGCCAGTTTAGGTTGAAGTCTCCAAATGCTAGGAGTTCACTAGTGCCTGCCTTAGGACTGAGGCAGTCGAGGAGGTAGGAGAGGCTGCGAGCTCCACCTTTTGGAGGATTATACACAGGTGGAGCTTTTTTGCATTGCCCAACAGAGGAAGGGCATGTAGGAACTCACATAAGGGGAAGGGGAGGTGGGTATGACAGACACATTAAGGTGGGTCCTGTAGTAGAGCAGTAGCCCACCCCCACGCTTGTTCCCCGCCCTATCCTACCTGACAGTGTTGTATCCAGGGAGGGTGCAGACAGAGTCTGGGGAGGCTGGCTTGAGCCAGGTTTCTGAGATCCCCAGGATGTCCGGATTATAGTGAGCAACCCAGGCCATCTGCTCTGGGAGGTTAGCTAGAATGCTGCGGATGTTGATATGGGCAATTTTTAGGCCCTTTGCGTTATGCCACTGGGGAGGGGACAGGAGGGAAGACATGTTGGCAGGGGCGGGGGTCAAGGGGATTAGGGCAATAATCAAGTCCTGGCAAAAAGGGGGGGGGGATAAGCAGATGCTCAATAATACTGAGGAAGCCTAGTGACAGGAGGGTTATAAATGCTCAGGGAGGAAGCAGACAGTAGCAGTGGAGAAACAGTACATGAAATTACAGTATGCAAATTAGAGGGGGGTGATACAACTCCCTCTCCAGCATGGGGCCTAGGACCTTTTAAATTATAACAGAGGAGAGGGTGGAAGAAATTTCCCCTCTTAGTGTGGCCCAAATTGCAAGCGTGCCTCCCACATACAGATTATATCTTAGCTTGATATGCAGGTAGCAAATTCCCTAGCTATTTTTATTAACAGTTCCGCAGACAGCTGTAATGAAGTCAGCAGTTAGGTTAGCGCAGTCAGGTATAAAGTTATTAAGAAAAGCATAGCATTGTTAATTGCATTCAGGTATAAAGTTATTAGTATAAGCATTGCATTGTTGCTAGAAATCTGTCTGGATTTGATAGGGAGGAAAGTTCTGTGAGTTTGTCCTCAGGCAGAAGTGTTCAAGATGAGTAAGTTCGGCTGATATTATTAAAGGTGCTGATGATTGTCCACCCCAAGCAGAAGGCAGGGTTTGAGTGCATTTAATGGGAGGAGGAGGAACAGGGCGGGTGGGAGGGAACAGGGCGGGTGGGCGGAGTTTTAGTTTTCATCCCACAGCAGCAAATTCAGGTTTGGCAGCAGAGATTCTTCAGGGGAGGTCCACCTGGCACTGAGCAGAGAGTCGGTGCCTCAACACCAAGGTGAGTTTGTCTTCAAAGCACAGTTCCAGCAAGTTCGGGCGGGGGAAGGGGGCAGACCCGCTACAAGAGGTCTCCCTCTCCACCCCAGCAGATCCATAGAAGTCAGCGAAATGCCTAGTCGCAGGGCTCGGTCTCAGCCTTAAGATCTGGCTGAGCCTAGCATCACGGCTTGAGGGAGCAAATCAGGCAGGCATGTTTATTTTTGAAATTTGTGCTCAAACTGCCGACATAGAAACTCTGGAGTCAGCAGTAGAGGGGATGCAGCTTTCAGGTAGGGAATATCTGATTTTCAGCCCATAGCAGCAAGAGTAGATTTTCAGCCCACAGCAGCAAATTCAGGTTATGGCTGCGGAGATTCTTCAGGGGAGGTCCACCCGGTACTGAGCAGAGAGCCAGCGCCTCAACCCCGAGGTGAGTTTGTCTTCAAAGCACAGTTCCAGCAAGTCCGAGTGGGGGGGGGGGGACCCAATACAAGAGGTCTCCCTCTCCACCCCAGCAGATCTGTAGAAGTCAGCGAAATGCCTAGTCACGGGGCTCAGTCTCAGCCTTAAGATCTGGCTGAGCCTTGCATCACAGCTAGAGGAAGCAAATCAGGTAGGCGTGTTTATTTTTGAAATTCACGCCCAAACTGCTGATGTAGGAACTCCAGGGCCAGCAGTAAAGGAGATGCAGCTTTCAGGTAGGGAATATCAGATTTTCAGCCGATAGCAGCAAGAGTAGATTTTCAGCCTGCAGCAGCAATTTCAGGTTATGGCAGCAGAGGTTCTTCGGGGAGCTCTGCACAGCACTGAGCAGAGAGCCGGTGCCTCAACCCTGAGGTGAGTTTGTCTTCAAAGCACAGTTCCAGCAAGTCTGGGCCGGGGCCACTTCAAGAGGTCTCCTCTTCACCCCAGCAGATCCATAGAAGTCAGCGAAATGTCTAACCCACATATGCTTGAAGCCCCCTATTGTTTCACCTCCACCACTTCCTCTTGCAGTCTATTCCAGCCATCCATCAGTGAATTTGTCCTTCCTCACATCCCTCCTAAACTCCACCCCCGGCTTCATTGCATGCCTTTTGGTTCTGATGCTTTCCTCATTTAAAAGAGACTCCCTCCTGCACCCGGCTCACCCTCATGAGGTAGCTGGAGGTTCCTATCATGTCCCTTCTCGTTCTGTCTTCCAGCGTGTCCGTGTTGAGATCCCTCAGTCTCTCTTCGTAGGGCTTTTGGTGCAGCTCCTGCACCATTTTAACTGCCCTTCTCTGAACTTCCTCCACCTTGTCTGTCAATGTCCTCTGTGAGGTGCATCCTCCAGAATTAGAAAGAATGCTCCATGTGAGGTCTTACCAGTGAACGATACTGTGGCACCACTACCTCCCTCCTCCTGCTGGAGATACAGTGGGTGCCTCTTAGCACGGACTATTCTGTGTAATTAGTAATTGTCCGCATTAAGCAATGTCCATAGTTGCCGACGGACGTGCAACTAACAACGTCAATCGCACTATACATTGCGCTTCTCAATTCCACTACCCGTTAGTCCTTCAATCCACAAACATCAGGATGGCCAGAGAAGTTGGCGAGCAGAAGTGTTATCTTTCTCCCTCTAAGCCTACGGTCCCACCCCCTAACCCACTCTGTAAAGATCTCACCAGTCATCCATAAGGTCCTGTTATTTTTATAGATGACTGGTAAGTGAGCTACCCCCAAAAAACAACGTGGCTGAGCCGACTTACCAACCACCACCAGCTGCATTTTGTCCGTTCCAGCCATGTTGCAGCATGCCATAACAGAGACACACTCTTTTGCTTTTTTTTTTTACCCATAGGTGCTGAGGTCCTAAATGACATTGTCCCCTGGCCCACACACCTAAAAACAGGCCGTCTCATCCACATTATAAATGTCGGATGGACCGTAGCCTGAAAGCAAACCAGGCAACACATCCCGAACCCAGTTGCTGGCTCCAATGCCATCGCATTTTTGCTTTTCGCCGTGTGTCGCACGAAAAGCAGATGTTGGTTATGGTCTTCCACCTTGTAGCCAGCCATCTGTTGGGTGAAATCAGGTTTCCTAAGGCTAACACAAGCTGCATTGCTTTTTCCATTAGCAGTGGACCACTAACCATGGCATCACGGCTTTTGACATCCGTGAACCACACTAACAAGGCTTCTTCACTCTCATGGTTCTTGCCGTCCTGTTTTCATTTCCGTTCCAGGTTCTGGTTAGAATGCCACTGCTGTAAAATGCTGTCTTTCTGTTTCAGAAGGTCTGAAACAGTGGATTTAGGGATTCCAGTCGGCTGGGCAATGTCTCGTATGCTACATTTAGGTAGTGTCTCAATCTGTTGGAGCAGCTCGACTTTACGAGCAAGTGGGATGCCAGGTCGTGGACAGGAAGCCATTGTAAGGTAAAGCAGGGTGTTAATGGGGGTTGATGGACCTTGCAGCTTAAAGATCCTGAATTAACACCTACCTCATTGTTTAATTAATTGATTTTACAACTCTAAAGACAACAATGTGTGATCAGTGTGTGATTTTCGGCCAATTAAGTGTCCGCGGTAGGCGTCACACAAGGTCTGCATTATCAGGCAAAAATAACACTGAAAAGGTATGTTTGGAATTGGGAACAAAGATTTTGTCTATGGAAAGTGATTGTCCAAGTTATCCACATCCGTATAATGTGGCACACACTGTACCTCTCTGTAAGTATCCCACTGGCCCTACCCACTACTTTGTCACACTACCCTACCACTTTGAGGGCATCAGATACAAAAACTCCAAAGTCCCTTTCTTGCTTAGTGACTGACAGTATCTCCACCCATCCTATACTCAGTTCTTGGGTTCTTGTGCTCCAGCCCCAAATGCCATGCTCTTTACCACTCTGCAAGTTTGCCAAGATCCCTATGCATTCTTTCCACCCCCTTCTTATTTTCCATCCTATTACAGATTTTAGTATCATCTGCAAAGACGCATATCTTCCCCTTTAGCTCATCTGCAATGTCACTTACGAAAGACACTGATGAGGATTGATGCCAGTACTGAGCCCTATGGCACCCCACTAGATCACTCTCCCATCAAAGTGATAGCTATTAACCATCACCCTCTGTCGCCTATCCGTTAACAAGTTTCTAACCAAATTTACCATTCTGAACCCCACCCCTAGGCTGCTCAATTTCTTAACCAGTCTCCTGTGTGGCACAAAGTTGAAGCTCTTGCTAAAGTCCAGATAGGCCATGTCCACTGCTCTCCCTTGCTCTATTTCCCTAGTCACCCAGTCAAAGAATTCAGATTCATCTGGCAAGACCTCCCCCCTTCCCCCATGAATCCATGCCACCTTTGGTCTTGCAGCCCACTGGATTCAAGAGACTTTACCAACCATTCCTTTAACAGTGTTTCCATTAATTTCCCCACCACTGAGGTGAGGCTTACCAGCCTATAGTTACTAGCCTCTTCCCTGCTGCTGCTCTTATGTAGAGGGACTACGCCTGCTCTCCTCCAGTCCTCCAGAATCATGCCCAATTTCAGTGAGCTGTTGAATATATCCATCAGCGGGGCAGCAAGTACTTTCAAGAGTTCTTTTAGTACCCTAGAGTGTATTCTGTCTGGTCCTACAGCCTTGTCCACTTTCAGAGCTGCAAGTCCCTTCAGGACTCTTTCCTCTGAAAACGGACTTGGGTCCACCTCCCCTCCTCCTTTGTTCCTGCTGATCACTGGTGGTCCATCCCCCCCCTTTACATACTTAATGCATTATTTGATAAAGAGAACATGAGAATAAAATTGTCACTAAATATTCTTATACATGGAAACATCACAATTACGTGATTCATTTTTTGCTAAATTTAAATCAGTTTACCCCTTTCTTGGGCAGGAAAGAGCACTATCACGTACCTAGAGGTTAATTTCTAGGGCAATCTAATCAAACTAGAGTGCTGAACTTGAATTAAAAGTTATTGGAGGAACTCTCAGTTCTACCCTCATTGTTAGGTAGGAGGGGCACTCTCAATATGAATGTTCTGCTGCAGCTTCTCTTTCTGTAGCTTTCACTTTTAATGGCCTTTGTGCTTGTGTAACCCCCCCTACAAATGGGGGTTCCGAAAAGTCTTCCTTGAGCTTGCCTAAATGCTCACTGCCAGGCTGGTGTCCTGCGTTTTTGCAGTTTAAATGTTATTGCCAGAGAGTGCCTGTATAGCCTCCGTGTACTGTTTCTTTAAGAGCTGCATAGATTGCAGTTATAATTAATCTGGGAGGGGGTTGAGTGTTTCCATGCTTGAGTCCCGTCTGGGCTGGCAGATAATTGCTCTGTTTCTGCCAGCGCTATTAGCGAAGAGGGAGCTTTGTCAAAAGATGTGCTTGTTTGCCGGTTATTTATTAGAATGGTAAAGATATTGTAATTTGTCTAACCTACTTTCTTTGTAGCATGGACAGTTCTGTTTATTTCCACCATCTTGGTCCTGGACTGCCGAAATGGGCCAATCAGCACCTCTGGGGACTTTAAAATGGAGCCTGTCCCCAGGGGTCCTGTGGGAGCAAAATTCTGTAAGACTTGTAGTTTTGTTTTTTTTGCGCCTAAATGAACCTGGAGGGGGAGCCTTTGTTGTGACTGACAGAGAAATCAGCCAACCGAACCTTTTGGATCCTGAGGAAAGTCCCAGGCTGTTTGCAGCTACTTTCAGTTTGAGTTGGGGAGTGAAAGAAGTAACAGCTCAAGATAGTCGAGTAGTAATCCTGCATAGATTTGTGCGGGAGAACTATGAAAGGGCTGAATTTCGGACTGCGTGTCTACTGTCCCTGAGAGGGAAATTGAAGTTTATTCGGAGTGAATCTGAAATGTGAGGATGACTTAAGCCACAGAACTGTGACCAGGCTTTAACCAGAAGAAGACCGAAGATTTGCTGAATGCGATTGGTCTGTCAGGATTTCCTCCCACCTTTGAACTCCCGGTTTGGCAGAAACTCTGTAATTGCGACTGGATAGCAATCTGCCTGATACAGTAGAATTTCATACATGTAAATGTGGTGTATGCTGTTAGTGGGTCGTGATTTGGTTCCCCACTGTGTGCTGAACTGTGTTCTGCTTGCTGGAGGCTGTATCCAGCTCCAACGGACTAAATCCATTTGCATCTCCATTTGGCCTGGGCCTTCCCACACTGGACCAGCCAGACTACCCACTACACAGAGAAAGCCATCAACGAAAGACCTGCCTGGGAATCAGCCCCCTGCTCAATGCCTTGAACAGGAACGACGTCTTGGTGATTCGTGTGGGCCCTGCTTCTCCTGGCACTCCAGCTCAACAACCTGTAGTCTTGATTTCGTCCTGCCTGCGTCCTGTATTGGGTGTCATGAGTAAACATTAAGGTAGCTCCCTGCAACAACAGCTGAATCTAAAGTGTTGTCATCTGACTGCTTTGTCATCTTTTCCTTCATGAACTGAGCCCTCCAGCTCCGGATTACAAATAGTGTGTGTTGTGCATGTTGCTTTCTTCAATCACAGGGCCCCAACCAGCTGCGACGCTGGCCTACCCCGAGCAACGGTCCTGTCTAGCCCATCTTTTTCCTACCTGAGTACCCAGACTGTGTGACTGTGTAGGGACTCTGAAGTGCATGCACAACTGTCTGATTGATTTAGCCTTTAAGCCAATCAACCTGATTATGCCCCTCCTTGTTCAAGTCCCCTGATTAAATCAGATCTAACTCTTTTTGCATTTAACCTGATGTGGTTCCAGTTTGTGCCAAGAGTACTGTACTGTTGCTATTTGCTGTGCATGACCTTGTTTTACCGGGTGTCCCCAGGGTTAAGCTAGAGGAACCAGCCCTGGTAGTAAGTGCAAACAGTGTGGGTAATTGCATGGTGAATAAGGGTCATTGTGAAAGTGATTATTGTATATTGTTCGGGCCACTAGAAGGGAAAGAGGGGAGTTACAGTGTCCCAGAGGGCTGTGCCCAGGTTAGCTTGACCACTAACAACCCTCACCTCTGGGTGGAGGCACCCGTTTCAGTACCCAGGCCCCTTAACCTGCTACTAGCCAAGCAGGCAGGGGTAGTAGCCCTTGGGATAGTGCCACCTAGGGGTTACACTTGCAGTCACTCAGATTTGAAAGGCCTACACCTTTTGGGTGGGTGCGTCGACTGTCTATCTGTGGATAGATACCATCTGTAGATAGCTAGATTCTGTCAGACAGAAAAAACAGACAGACACTATAAACAGACTGACAAACCAACCATTTTAAAAACGCCTTTGAAAAGTTAAAAAGATTTACAATTTAAAATGCACATCAATAAACATTACAAAATGACTGGCCCGGTGGCGCTGAGGGCAGAGGCACTGGTTGCAGCACCTCACACCATGCTGATGACCCGGATTCAGGAGCGAGCATGGGTCGCCAGAGGCTAGCATGGGAGGAGAGGGACTGAATGTCCGATGGACTGCTCTCCCTCTCTGGGAAGGGGGGTCCATGACAGTCAGTGCCTGACTGCCCCCTGGCGGAAGCGGGGGGGGGGCAGAGATGCACGCTGTACTCAGGGGAGGAGTCGGGGGCAGACGCCAGGATGGGGGCGCACGCAGATGCGTGCACGCTCACGACCACCGATGTCATTGCACACCCGACTCAGGGAATCTCGGAAACAGGGAAAAAGTGGCACCTCCCATGGCTTGATGGCCATCCGCGAGTGTTCGTCGGGACATTGGCACCCGAGCTGGATCCGTACTGGGTCGGGAGTTGGGGGCTCCCTGCCACCCCACTGCGGGGAATAAGCCGCAGGGCTATAGGGTGCCAGCGGTCCCGGATGAGATGGACAGTGGCTGGATCCCTAGTGACAGGATGCGAGAGGCCATTGGGGGTGCAGTGAGGTGGCCACAGGAGGATAAATAAATAACAGAAAAAAAAATAAATTACAAAACAACCACATAAAAATACTTAACATACAAACGTATCAACACACAGCAATGTTCAAACCTGCAAAACAGATCCAGGTTTCAGTAGCAGTTACTTCTCTCTATACCAGCTAGGGGTGTCACAGTATACCGGTATAAAGGTATACCATGATATGCTTGGAGCTCAGTATTGAAACCACTACTGTTTTTGATAACCACAGTAACCATCCACTACGATATACTGTGCAGTGAAAAGTTTAAAAAAAAATCCTACTCTGTCATTTCGTGCCTTTCCACAAAAGCTATTCTCTCACACAGCAGGTCATGTCGATCTTATTTGGACAAACAGTAAATCTATCCAATCAGAATGTTTAATGCTCTAAATTCTGTCCAAAGAATAGGGTTTGGGGGAGCTGCTACACCTCTTTTGTCAGGGAATGCAGAAAGACTCTTTTGGCGCGGAGACATCAGCATGTAAAGGTGTAGCAGCTAGTGTCCGTTGTACCCTTAGATAACTTACTCCGCAATTGATTGTTGTGCGGAAATATAAAAATACATATAGCAGTGCTTCTTTCATGCTGAGTGTGCATTTCTGAGTCGCTGATTTGTGTTTGAAAGCTGCATATAGTGAAATTTGGACAGAACCGGACTCTGACTTCAACCGATTGGTTTTACTTTGCTTGATTTTGAAGAACTTGGCTAAGGTGAGCAAACTGCTGTGCATAACTTGAACATAGTTATTATGGCTTTGGCTTCTCAAAAAAAATTAAACTGTAGTATTTTTTTTTTTAAATGACGAAGACCGAGTCAATGCCATCACGTGCCCAGTGCCCAAATTCTTCTTTGTTGTCCCAAATTATTACTGAAAAGAAATTCAATAAAAAATTAGATTGCTTTGCTTTTGCTGGTTACTAGTGGCTGCTAATCTGCTGTTAAGTTGATGGTGTGCCTCAAGTGGGATGGGAGCGGGACGGAAGGGACGACTGGGCCATCGGCCCGCACATACCTCATGCTGACCTGATACTCTACTGTAGTAGATATTAAAATAACCTGTACAATCCCTCAAGGCACTGCTAATGAAAAAGCTGCATGCCAGAGAGGTTGTTGTGTCATTGTTTGTAAATCGCGTTGATCCAGCAGTGTTGTGATGACAGACAAGTTGAGGAGGGGTCAATCAATGCCATTTTTTAAATGCTGGTCCGGGACTCCAGTCCAGTCCATCTGAACTCCGTTGGAATAGAAATGCCAGTAATGTAAACCAGGCAGCAACTTTAAGACATTAAATGGAGGGAGACTGCACTGTGGGTGGCAGGGGAAGGGGAGGGTCTTCTAGTGACCAGGTGGTGGGCTAGCGGTCATACTGCATGGTGATGAGTTCTGTGACAGAGTGCTGTGCTAGTTGAGTCTCTCTTGCTCAAGTCGACTTTGTAATTTTGTGTGGTGGAATCAGAATGATGGTGAGTTGAACCTGAGCTTCCACCGAGCATGGTTACAGTCAGACTGTCACTCCACTGAGTTCGCGTCAGACATTGAATACAGATGACTTGGTACGAACCGTAGGACTATTTTTTTTTTTAGGGCAGTGTGCTGATTGGTTATGGCTGGTGGGGGATTGCAATGCTGCAGAGTAGACCAACATAGAGAGAGGCTGTTAATGTTTCACTCTCTCATTGCCACGAGGAGGAACTCTGATGATAAATGGTGCAGCATACTACTAGTAGGTAGCGGGGTGGAATGGGATTGGTCTGGGGGTTGGTGTGTGGTATTTTAAATAAGTGGCCTATGCCCCAGCCTAGGGTGATGGTGGGGGGGGGCATGGTGGTATGTAACGAGATGTCATCCTCCAGTCTCTGTCTGACACCCACGATGAGTCATCATGACATGAATTGAAGGATGGGAGAGTTATGTGGTCTTCTGATGGTGGTGGTAGTGGGGGAGGGTTACAGGGGCCCTATATAAGATCATCACTCCGATGGGTGGAAGTGGGGGACTGACAGGTCAAAGTGAATTGAATTGGGCATGCTGTGTGGCCTGAGTAACTGACACCAACCTGACAGGTTAAATTTTTTGGGTTAAATGTAAGTTATGGTAAGGTCTGAGGTGACGTTGTTAAATTAGCAATGCCAGATTATACATAATGTCAGAGGATGAGAATGATGGGGAATGTAATTTGGGCTGGCAGTATAGCCTACAGGATTCAGAGGAAACATGAGGAAGAATTTCTTCACAGAACGGGTAGTGGACAAGTGGAACACCCTGCCAGAGGAAGACGTGGGGGCTGAAACAATCACAGTATTTAAGAATGCATGGAATAGACATAAAGGAATTCTGGAGGTCAGGGTTAAGGGGCAATAGACTTCTAGGAAAACATAAAGTAAACTTACAAGCTCAAATGGGCAGACTGGGTGGGCCATAGGCCCTTATCTGCCGACACTGTCTATGTATCTGAGTAATGAGCTGTGAACGAGCCTGGTACATCCAGCAGATGAGTGCAGCATAAGAGTGCAGGTACAGACTCCCTGGATCCCTACTTTCTTAAAATAGCATCACACGCCTTATCTGCCCCCCTCACTCATCTCTTCAATCTTTCCCTAGCTACTGGATCCATTCCCTCCACTTGGAAAACAGCTCAAGTAGTTCCACTACTTAAATCTGGTGATCCCATGGACCTTAACAATTACAGGCCCATTTCCATCCTACGGTACTATCCAAGATGCTTGAAAATTAGTAAATTCACAATTAAGGGCCTATCTGGATAAAACAACCTCCTAAATCCCTTTGTCGGAGTTTAGATCAAGGCATATTACCATTTCTGCCCTAGCAAAGTAACTAACGATTGGCAGATTGCCTTGGATAAGAAGAATAGTACCTGTGCTGTGTTCCTGGATTTGAGTAAAGCATTTGATACAGTGGATCATGAATCATTACTCACCTCCCTTAGCTCTCTAGGCCTGGATTCTCTCTCACTCAACTGGTTTAAGTGCTATCTATCTGATAGGTCACAATTGGTAAAAATGAAAATTACCTATCCACCTCTAAACCACTGCTGAGAGGTGTATGAGCTCTATTCTTGGCCCCATCCTCTTTGCCATTTATATTAATAATATCGATGCCAACCTCTCTCAATCTAACATTCATCTGTTTGCTGATGATACTGTATTATATGTCAGCAGTCCCTCATTATCTAAAGCCTGTGAGCTGTTACAGTCAGAATTCTCCATCCTACAACACAATCTATTGGAAAAAAAATTACTTCTAAATGCCAAAAAAAACAAAAGCTATGTTCTTTGCCACAAAGAGTTGCTCTGCCATTACCCCATCACCCATCACTCTACAATTATCCACCTTACTTGGAGAGAAGCTGGAATTTGTTGACAAATTCAAATATCTTGGAGTCTGGATTGATAATAAGCTTGACTACTCTGTCCATATTGAAGAGCTACTAAAAAAGTTGAGACAAAGGCTTGGCCTATTTCACAGAATACAACACTACCTTACCAGAGACTCCAAACAAAGATTAATCCAGGCATCATTCCTATCCCTCATTGATTATGCTGACTTTCTCTATGGCCATTGCTCACTCTCCCTCTTAAATAAGCTGGACACCCTGTATCATAGATCCATCAGATTTATTACTGACCTTCCCTCCAGCACCCATCATTGCTCTCTTTACATGGCAGTAAATTGGACATCACTACAACACAGAAGAAATAGGAATGCTGCAGTCTGGATCTTCAAAGCTTTATCAGGCAAACTCCCTCCTATATCACAGACTGTTTTACAATTACTTCTAGGCCATACACCTTAAGGATCAGTAAACTCATCATGTTAAAGGTTCCCAATGCCTGCACCCGGTTTGGGAGGGCTGCTATCAGCTACTCCCTAGCAGTTACTTGGAACTCACTCCAAAAATCTATGAATCTAAATACCCTCTTACCCTTATCATCTTTCAAAAGATTATTCTCCACCCTATTTCCAGAGTTCTAAAATTGCTTCCATAAGGCCTAATCTCCCATCCAACCTACACCCCCCCCTTCCGTATTCCATTCTGTTTAGTTCTCCTTCTATTATCCAGTCAGCTGCTATATTCTTATAAAAGCCATAAAGGCCCTATTATTTGTACACTATGCCTGCTATATCTATTCTCTCTTTTTTTTTGACAGGTTAATTGATTTTTACTGTGCCTTGTATATATGTAAATTTTTGTATACTCTCATTTTATGTCATTGTACTATTGTTTATGTTATTTTCTTGTCCATGTAAAAATACTTGTACTCTTATTTGTATGACCACTCAGGTCCATCTTGTAAATGAGCTACGCTCAATGATGTTCGCTTGACTAAATAAAGATTTTGATTGATTGACTGATTGATAGATGAGACCTTGGTTTGATTCTCACAACCTCCACTTGCATACTGTGTGACTCTGAGCAAGTCACTTAACTGCCCAGTGCTCCCAGGTCACCCCTGACAACAGGCACTTGTGCCTAGTGGGCTTTACCCGGGTACCAAAGACTAAAAAAAAAAATGTGGCGATGAGGAGGGGAGGGTGTCTGTCATGCTGCTGCTGCAGTAAAGCTGCACAGACATATTTTCAGGCAACAACCAACCACCCATCTACCCAGATAAATTGTTTATACTAAACTGCAGAACAGAATATTACTATGTGATTGTGGTTTGAACTCCTGCCTGTATCTCTGATTGTAGTAGGTGTTACTTGTTGAAACTTGCTTAAGTTTTAAAAGCTACATATAAATTTACAAAGATATCCTCTCCCCGCCCACCCCTCCACCACCACCCCCCGATTCGAAACTCTTTTGTTGTAATTGGTGAAGGATTGCTTGTGCATGGGGACAAGGGGTGTTGCTGCATAATTGTGCACTGTACAACGGCACATAGAAACAAAATTTGATGGCAGATAAAGACTGCTTGGCCCACCCAGACTACCCATTTCCCTACCTAATGGATAAGCTGCAGAGCCTAGTTAACCAACAGCCTACTTCCTCCTATCCCCCACTAGAATTGCCTTATATCTGTCCCATACATTCTTGAATTCCCCCACTGTTTTTGACTACACGACCTCCTCAGGAAGGCTGTTCCATGCATCCACAACCCTCTCCATGAAAAAATACTTCCTCACAGTACCTCTGAACCGTCCACCCTCTATCTTCAAATTGTGCCCCCTTGTTCTTGCACATCTCTTTTTCTGAAAGATGCTACCCTCTTGGACTTTGTTGATTCCCTTGAGGTACTTGAAAGTTTCTATCATGTCCCCCCTCTCTGTCCTTTCCTCAAGGGTATACATATTAAGCTCCTTTAGACTCTTTTCATACGTCTTTTGGTACAGACCCTGCACCATTTTGGTTGCCCTCCTCTAGACAGCCTCCACCCTATGTCTTTGCGGAGATGGGGTCTCCAGAACTGCATGCAATACTACAGATGGGTCTCACCAACTGTCTGTACAGAGGGATAACAACTTCCTGTTCTCTACTAGTGATGCCTCTCCCTATGCATCCCAGTATCCCCCAGCCCTCTTTACTGCCTTCTCACATTGCTTGCCTACCTTTAGGTCATCTGATACAACTACCCCAGGTCCCTATACATTTTTGTTGTTGTAAGTATCTTGCTCCCCATTGTGTACTCTTCCCTTGGGTTTTTGTTTCCCCAGGTGCATAACTTTGCTCTTCTTTGAGTGGAATCTAAGCTGCCATACATTTGACCATTCCTCCAACCTTACCAAGTCCCTTCTCATCCTTTCCATCCCACCTTGTGTATCAACTCTGTTACAGATCTTTGTGTCGTCTGCAAAGAGACATACTTTTCCTTCCAGTCCCTCTGCAATGTCACTTATAAAAGACATTAAAAAGGACCGGACCCAGTACTGAACTCTGCGGTACCCCACTAGTAACCCTCCATTCTTCACTGTGAACTCCATTTACTATTACCCTCTGCATCCTGTTGTATAGCCAATGTTTTACCCAGGCTACCACCCTGGGACTCACTCCCAAGCTGGCTAATTTGTTTATTAATCTGTTGTGTGGGACTGTGTCAAATGCCTTGCTAAAGTCTAGGTAGGCCATGTCCACAGCCCCTCCCTGGTCTACTACTTTGGTCACCCAGTCAAAGAAATTGATTAGATTCGTCTGACATGATCTTCCCAATGTGAATCCATGCTGCCTTGGGTCCTGTGTCCCACTGGCCTCTAGGTACTCAAAAATTCTTTCCTTTAGAAGTGATTCCATCATTTACACTACCACGGAGGTCAAACTGACAGGTCTATAGTTTCCTGCCCCTGTCTTGCTTCCACTTTTGTGAAAGGGAATCACACTCGCCCTCCTCCAGTCCTCAGGTGCCACACCATCCTCCCATGATTTGTTAAAAAGGGTAGTCAGTGGTGTTACTAGTTCTCCCCTTAGTTCTTTTAGAATTATGGGGTGAATCCCATCAGGCCCAATTGCTTTGTCCACCTTCAGTTTTAGGAGTTCTTTCAGAACTCTCTTCTGTGAAAGGACTGCTATCGACGCCCTATCCAGAGTGCTTCTGTTGACTGAATTAGGTACCTCCCACTCCTCTTCTTTTGTGAATACTGAGCAGAAGCATTCATTCAGTATCCCTGTGTTTTCACTGTCCCTCTCTGCCCACCCACCCTCCTCTTTATTCAGCCTCAGTATCCCTCCCTTTGTCTTTCTTCACTCCCTAATGTACCTATAAAAGGTTTTATCCTCCTTCTTAACCGAGTTGGCTATCTTTTCCTCAGTTTGGGCCTTTGCTATTCTGATTGCCTTCCCCACTTTCTTCTGCTTTAACTGGTACAGTTCTCTGTCCTGCTCATTCTGTGTTTCCTTATACTTCCTGAATGCCATCTTTTTCTCCCTAACCTTCCCTGCCACCTCTTTTGAGAACCATAGTGTTTTTTTCTTTCGTTTTGTTTTATCTGCTTCACACAAAGGCTTGTTGCCTCTGTGATGGCAGTTCTGAGGTTTCCGCATTGTTGCTCCACCCCTCCTTCTTGTCTGTTTGCTAGTGCTGTTCTGAGGCATTCTCCCATTTTGACAAAATCAGCCATCCTGAAGTCCAGTACTTTCACTTTTTTATGGCTTGACTCTACAGCTGAGTTTATCATGACCACACTGTTTGGTGATCACTTGTTCCCAGATGGCTACCCACTTCTAGATCTGAGATCCTCTCTCCGTCCCCATTTGAGAGTACCAGGTCTAAGATTGCTCCCTCCCGAGTGGGTTCCAACACTAGCTGACTGAGGCATGCCCCCTGTAAGGCATCGAGAATGACCCTGCTCTTGGATGTGGCTGCAGCAAAGGTGCTCCAGTTAACATCTAGCATATTCAGGTCCCTCATCAGCAATATCTCTCCTATCTCTGCCATCCTAAGGATGCCTTTCATCATTTCCTTATCCATTTCCTCCCCTCGAGATGGGGGGTCTGTATACAACCCCTGTGTGGATTGTGGTGCCATTTCTAGTCTCCAGAGTGACCCACAGTGCCGCCTCTCCTCCCTGTTTACCCTTTAGTTCTGTTGCTTTGATCCTTTCCCCTTACATAGAGAGCTCCACCTCCTCTTCTATCCTCCCTATCCCTCCTGTAATTTGTATACACTGGTATGCTGATATCCCAATCATGGTTCTGTGTGTACCATGTTTCTGTGACTGCCACGATATCCAGGCATCCCTCTTCCATCATGGCCACCAGTTTAGGGAGCTTGTTACCTAGACTACGGGCATTGGTACTCATTACCCTCCATTTTTTGATGGCCTTACCCACTTTTTGCCCCATCTCTGTCCTTACTGCATTTGTCTTTTTCTCCATTTACCCCTGCCCTTCTCCCTATCTACTTCTCTATCTTGGTGTTTACCTCACTAACTACCCTGATTTTTTTGGGGGAGGGGGGCTAGGATTTCCCTTCTCCTTTTCAATGCCTCCCCCTTCACTGGTTCAAATGCTTGCCAATGAATCATTTAAACCTGTCTTCTAGGTTCCTGGTTCCCCTCCTGGACAGATGCAGATCATTGCGCCAGTATAGGCCTGCATCCCTCCAGGTGGACCCCCAGTCCCCAGTGAAGCCAAAACCCTGAGCTCTGCAACAGTTTTTCAACCATTGATTGAATCCCATGGTGCGGAGCACCCTAGCCTCACCCATGCCATAGACAGGCAGCACCTCCGAAAAGGTTACCATGCATGCTACTTGTCTAAGGCCCCTCCCCAACTCCACAAACTCCTCCTGCACTGCTCTGATCCCTTTCCCAGCCAGGTCATTTGTCCTTAGGTGGACAATGACATCCAGCTCCCTCCCCCGTGCAGCTGCTTCCACGATCTTAAGGATTCACTCCCTGTCCCTCCAAGCCATGGCACCAGGCAGGCAGGCACCTTACCTCCCTCTCCCCTCCCTCCCCCAGTTCTACCCTCATGACAATGGAGTCCCCCACCAGGAGTTGTTTCTTTCCCCTGTGGGGTCTGTCCCATGCCACCCTCCTGTGGGTCTCCATTGTGGAGCTTCCCAGCATCCTCCTTGGTCTCCACTGTGGGTGCCTCCATAGAGGAACCACACTTTGCCAGAATGGCATATGAATTGTGGAGAGGTACAACTGGAGGGATGCACCTCTCTTCCACCACCCTCACCCTCCCTGAGCCCAATGTGTTCCAAATGCACCTCTTTTCTTGGCAACCTCCGAGGCAGTGGCAGTGGCCCTGGTGGTCCCTGGGTGGGAGAGGAGGTCACAGAATCCTGACTAACTCTGCCTGGAGATGAGCAACATGCTCAGTGGTACAGGACTGTAACCAAGGCATTATTGGGTCTTTTCTAATTAATTCATGTACACCTTGTAGCCTAGAAGGCCTTTATGTACAAAAAACATTTAAAAATATGTAGAAAATTATCGCAATAATCGTATTATCATGATAATTTGACATTAATTATTGTGATAAGAAAAAAACAATATTGTGACACACCTATACTAGGCAACAGGCCAAGTAAACACAATTCAGCTTCTTGACAACTTCTAACACTGGGACATCAGGTATCCGTGGTGGTCCACAGTGGCTTTTCCCATCTGCATAACATCACCTGGATTAAAGCTCATCTAGCGCCAGCTGTCCTGGAGACATCTGTCCATGCCTCTCTTGCTTCAAGACTGGACTACTGAAATGCTCTTTACCTAGGGCTATCTGCGGGGTGGTTACATGGCCTGCAGTTACTGTAGAATGCCACAGCCCATCTGATTGCTGGGATCTCATGGTCTGAGCATATTTTGCTAGTACTACATGTACTCCACTGGCTGACAGTTTGGTGGCCTTATCAATTTGAATATCTACAAGGTCCTGCACAAACTTGGCCCTGGCTACTTAAAATGCCTCCTGGCTGAATACAGTTCCATCCACCCCCTTTCTTCATCTATTGCGGGTCTTTGAGTGTTCCTTGCTCTTTGGGGTGGCTGTCCATTATTGTGGAACTCTCTCCCTCAAGACATTCACAGAATCTGATAAGCTAATGATTTTATTTTCATTAAAAATCTAGTTACAGTGTTTAATATTGCATTTGATTCCAACTAAACCCGTTTTAAACAGTCAAAATGTAATATTTTGTAACCTGAATTTCTGTAATTTTATTGTATTTTCATATTTGCTGTGTAGTGCATAGAGCCCCATGGACTGGGCGCCTGACAAATAAATTGTTTTGCAATGTCTTTTTTTTTTTTCCGTTTCATTTCTGTTAACTGTAAATACTATCCCTCACCATAGGAAAGTTGTATTGTATAAACTGGATACAGTCCATTTCACATGAACCAAACTATATTAAAGGGACACTGTCAGCCGTTTACTTACTTTTACTCGTGCTATCCCTAAAACTGCCTTGAGTGCCTGTAGCAGTCCCCGAAGCCATACAGTATACACAGCAGCAGTACCTTCCACCAAAAGTAGTTAGTTTAAATAATTTTACACCAAAGTGCAACCTTGGTCCACTTGCATTATCTGGCCGGCTCCCAAAGTGCAGTCACATTTCTAAATGGGGCTGAAGTGCCAGAAGGCTCGTGAATGCCTCAGTATACCAGAGTTCAGCTAGGCATATTTTTAACAATATAAAGAAAGCTGAACTCAGGGAAAGTGCCAGTTGATATGAAACAAGTGCTTAAAATTAGAAAAATCACAGTCTTAAACTTGAGCTGTGATACTGGGCGTATGCATACTGCCCCTCGCCATAGGAAAGGTGTACTGTATAAACTGGGTGCAGTTCATTTCACATGAATCAAACTATATTATAGACACTACACTTCTCAGTAAATTACTACAAGACACAGGCAATGCTCATTTTTGCTTTTATTTATATTATATCCTGACAGCTACCACACCTTTGTATTGAGACTACTACTCACCATGCAGAAACCAGCACAAGCGGAATCAGGCAGAAGAAGCAAATGTCCAGACGATGACCCGCCTGCAGTTTATGCTGTACAAAACGGTGGACGAGATTTCAGTATGATTATAGATGGCATTCTTACCCCATGATCCCATGGCAGAGGCTGAAATCTCCTCCACCGTTTTGTAAGGCATAAACTACAAAAGCTCAGACCATGTTAATATGGTCAAGTTCAAGTTTATATTTATTTGAACTAGCAACATAGCCATGGCATATTAAAATCAAATCAATATCCATGAAAAATCACTGAAAAAGTGTGCAGTTTTTCTAGTTTCATACATAGAGGGTAATGGAGTACAAATGCACAGAATTCAGCATTCTTGCAAACAAACAAACAAACAAACACAATGTGGTCTTGTTATCTGTAACATGCCTATAGAGAACAGCAATGATTAGAAAAACTATATGTAACCCCCCTGCAAATGGGGGGTTCCCAAAAGACTTCCAGGAGCTTGCTTGAATGCTCCAAGCCTGAATGGTGTTTGGCGTTTAAGCCATTTATCAGTGAGTGTTTTTAGAGCCTCTGGTACTGTCTCTTTAAGAGCTGTCTGCTTGCAGACATAATTAGTTTGTATGGGGGGACTGTGTGCTTCTCTGTTTGAGTACCACTCGAGCTGCTGCCAATTCACTCCATTTTGCAGTCACTAGGAGTGCAAAGGAACCTATCTGAAAGATGTAACTGTTTGCCAGAAATCATGTAGAGTAATAATGAAAATACAGTTTGTCTAACCTGCTTTCTTTGCAGTCAGAACTGTGTCTGCCTAGTTCCCATTCTAGTTTTGAACTGCTGAACTGGACCAATCAGTGTGGGGTAAGCTAGCTCTAAAATGGTGCCTTGGACGAATCAGAACTTGGACTCATAATCTGAGCCAGCCACAAGAGGATTGTAAGGGCAGTGACTCTGGGAGATGTAGTTTAGACTTCAGCGCCTTTTTGGACCAACAGGAGCAGTCTATTGTGAGTGACAGCCAATCCAGTCAAGAACTGGGAGGAACTCAAAGGAAGTGCCCGGTTTTGTCTGTTGGAGTTTCAGTTTAAACATAGAAACATAGAAACATAGAAGTTGACGGCAGATAAGGACCGCAAGGCCCATCCAGTCTGCCCATTTCTTTTTCTACCTTATAAATGTGCCATCAGCCTTTGCTCTGTCAGTGACCTATCTATTCGTAGTCATTTGTATTGCTCCCTTACGCCCCCTCCCCGGGTCGTGCTCGAAAACAGGCACTTACCGGTCAACAGTAAAATAAATAACGCGATCTCCAACACCCGGTGTACTCGTCCAGATCACCCATCGGTCAAAATGTCCAGCTGCGGTGGCAGCAATATATATGGGACGAAGGTTTGAAGGAAAAAAAAAGGGGGGAGATAAAAACATCCACAGTGATACAGTATACCAGCGCTCTGCTGTTTCAACCATATGTATGCCAGAGGCCAGGATCGAAACCGGGAAAAGACGTTTATTTCTTCGGCGCCCATTCCCGGAGGCTCCGGGTGCCTTACACAAGAGCACGAAAATAACACACTACATAACACAAATGCAGATACACACAACAGAATACTAAAACAGCTGCAGTTTAGCTCTGGGAGTAAAGAGGAAAGAAACCCTGTGCTCCTTCAGTGCACAGTTTTAGTCAAAAAACATGTGTAAGGTCCAGAGTTCCGGTCTGCAGCTTGTGTAACTGCTTATTAGGACTGAATCCGTCCTGTGAAGAGAATCAAAAGATATCTGAAGAGTAGAAACCAGGCTCACCCTGTAGAAGACTGGAGAAATTGTTGAATTGCACTCGGTCTGTCAGGAACTGAATCTGCTGTGTGTTCTCCCGGGTATTGTGCAGTAATTGCGATCGGGATAGAGAAGCAGCCTGCCTGGTATAGTACTTTCTTTTTTTACCATATAAATGTGTGAGGAGTCTCGTGGAGCTCAAAAGTAGCCCTGCTGACGTTGAAGGACCCTATCTTGTTTGGAGGTCGTGAGTACTAATTCAGGGTCGCTCCCTGTTGAATTGCCACATTAAATCCAAATGGAATCACTGTACTGCTGACTGTTTAAACTAATTTTTCTTTTCTCTGTGTAAAGGGCCCCTACCAGCTGCCACGGTTTGGACTAGCCACTGGGCTTGGTACCCAGGATAGTAACTGATAGGGATAGGCCTGTGCACAGAGCCTGAGTAGATGAGTGAGTAGTAAGCTAATTAACCCAATTCCCCTGTCCTTGTTATATCCCCCTAAATAAATCAGAGCTGCTTGTTTCAGCAAAGTTATACTGCCTGAGGTATTTGTCTATGTTAAAGTACTGTACTGTGATTGTTGCACTGTATCTTATTTCACAGGAGGTTCCAGTGCGGAACCAGTCCTGGGGGTAAGTGTATACTGTGAAGGTAATTCTGATATATTGTGTGGGCCACTAGTGGGAAGAAAGGGGGGTTGCAGTGTCCCAGAGGGCTGTGACCAAGTTAGTTTAACTATTGCAAACCCTGACCTCTGGGTGGAGGCACCCGCCATTGGATCCAGGCCCCTCAGCCTGTTAGTGGCAAATCAGGCAGGGGTAGTAGCCCCTGGGATAGCGCCATCTAGGGGTTACATCTTGGAGGCTCACCGCTGGGATTGTGTGTCCTCTAGTGGCCATATTCCGAACCACTGTTAAGAAAAAAAAAATGGGTACCCCGACAGAAGTGGCTGTGCACCGGCTGGTGGAGTGGTGTACTGGGGAGGAGATTGACCCCCAAAATGCTATGCTTATCCTGGACATTCCCCTGGGTATCAATACGGACACTGTACAGGGAGTACTTTCCAAGGTGGAAGGTTTACAAAACCCTGTGGTGGTTGGTCGGCATGCTAATCTGCTCACCCACACTTTCCTGGCCCTAGCAGAGTTTAAGGATCCCATAGATAGCTCCAAAGTGCCACAGACCATTACCCCAGAGGGAGCCCTCACTGCCTGGAGAGTGATAACTAAGGACAGTAAAGACCGGGGAATGAGCCCCCACCACTGTCTGAAACTTTTGAGGAGAAATTTGCTAAATGGTTGCTGGGGGAAGGGAAAACTGTGGAGGACTTGAAGAAACTATTCTTGCCACCTGGGGTGTTCTCCCCAACACCCTGTCCCGCTCCAGTGCCCGTAATGGTGGCTGAACCAATGCAGACTCCTATTTCTGCACCTGCCATTATGTCACGACTCTTACCAAGGTTGAGGATCTTCTCTGGCACCCTCCCACCCCAGGGGAGGATGACTGGGAGACCTGGATAGACTATGTTGCCCCAAGTGCTGAATGGCAATGCTCCGAAGTCGAAGCCAAAGAGGGTTAGTGAGAGCCTCTGAGGTCCTGCCCTGGCTACCATCCGTAAGCAAACGGGCCAGTAACCCTGAAGCGACTGCACAGGCCTATCTTGAGGCCTTGAGAATGTGTATGGGAGCCCAGATTCTGATGAGGACCTATGGTGGAGAGTAAGAAATGCACAACAGTACCAAGGGGAGTTGTTGTCTGTGTATGTATCTCGGCTGGAAAAATTGTTGCAAGAATGCCTCAGAAAGGGTAGTTTGCCAGCGATTGAACTGGACTGAACCAGACTGGACAGGATCCTTAAGTCTGCCCCCTTCTCAGAACTACTGTTGCTTCAGTTACACCTGGCAAATCGACTGGAATCCCCACCCTCCTATGATGAGTTAATGAGAGAAATTCGAGGAGTTGAGAAAAGGCGATCTCGGGAGGGACCTGCACCAATAGTTGCGGCTACGACCCGAGTGACTGAGGGTGACCCATCAAGTGAAGTTCAGGGGCAGAGGTTGGCAGTCAATGAGTGCTCTGACAAGGAAAAAGATATGCCACAATGGGCGAACTGTTGAGAAAATCCGGAATTCAAAAACAGTCCCTTTATGAAGGCCACGCCTGCAAGTGCAGACCTTGACCTATATCCGACTGCATCTGCTATGGGGTGAGGGTACCCACCATGTATCTCCTACTGATAACAGCTCCGAACTCGATTCCTTGACCATGGAAGTGGAGAAACTGACAAGATGTCTCCAAATGCTTATCACGCAGAGACAGAGATGGCACCAAGGTTTCAGTTAGTAATACCCGCTCCTGGCTCCCAGTGTGGCGCCTCGGCCAGCTCAAACTCCAGAAAGTATGTTTTGCTATAATTGTGGGAAGGATGTGCACATGAAAAGGGAATGCCGGTCCCCAAAGACACTGACAAAGTTGCAATAGGCTACAAGGAGAGCTTGGAGAACAAATCAGTGGTTAAGAGGTGACCGAAATGATCCCAGTGAGGGCACCAAAAATGCTAACTCACGTCCTTTTGTGGCAAGGTCAGTTGCCCAGGCCCCCACTACCGCCTCTCCAGACTGGTCCAGAATAGTGGGTCCCTCCATGGAGACCACTGTAAAGGTGAATGGAGCATCTACCAGAGCTGTATTAGACAGTGGCTCCCAAGTGACAATTATGTTCCAGGATTGGTATCAGAAGCATTTGTCAGACATACCCTTACAACCATTAGAAGGACTGCATGTATGGGGGTTAAGTGAGAAGGCCTACCCTATTCCGGTATATCCAGACTTGGCTGTCTTTCCCCACCTCCGTGGCTGGAGTGGCCAAACAAGTAGAGACCCTAGCCTTGGTGTGTCCCCCACTGGACTGTATGATGGTGTCCCTTTGTTGATTGGAACAAATGCTCATATGTTCGAAGGCTGGCACAGTTGTGTTATGAAAAACAGGGTCAAAGACTAGTAGAGCTTTAAGAGTTCCGCTTTAATTAAGAAGGCCTATGAGGCACAGAGAGATGCTGAAAAATAGAACCAGAGGAACCGGTCGGAATTGTATGGAAGAAGGATCCTGAGTCTCTGATCCTGGAGCCAAATGCCCAGTGTACCTTATAGGGAGAGGTCCGTATCAGAAAGGATGTTAAGAATAAAATATTAATGTTGGATGCACCAGGCAATGGAAAATTGCCAGAGGGACTGCTGGTCAAGCCTAGTATTTTGCCCGCTAGAGCCCATGCTTATGCCAGAAGGGTAATGGTCCAAGTTCATAATGTGTCTGAAAGAGACATTCGAGTAAATAGAGGTTGCATCCTGGCTAATGTGCATTGTGCAGACACTGCAGTGCTACCCAGCAGCAAGAGTTCAAGGAAGAATGACAGAGTAATGCCTGACTTGTTTGATTATGCACTCCGCTGCCAGCTGAATGGAAAGTGAAGATCAGTGAGAAGCTTGCCCAGAGAGACCAGGTGTTTTCTTTAAAGGAATGGGATGTAGGATGCATGCAAGGAGCTGAGCACAATATCCGCTGCATGACGAAAGACCATTTCGTGAGAGAGGTCTCGACGCCTGGCACCTGCTGACATAGATGATGTGAGACGGCATCTGCAAGAGATGTTAGCTGCTGGTGTAATACAAGAATCCAGAAGCCCTTATGCTTCCCATTGTGGTAGTGAGGAAAAAGAATGGGACAGTAAGGATGTGTGTGATTATCGTGACCTTAAACCAGCGGACTATCCTGATCAGTACACATGCCGCGTTCAGGATGCTTTGGACTGCCTAAGCGGGAGCAAGTGGTTCTCTGTGCTGGATCTCCGCCGAGTGGGTACTCACAGATCTCGATGGCCCCAGAGACCATGAGAAGACAGCCTTTATCTGTCCGCTTGGCTTCTATGAATTCATGAGGATGCCTCAAGGGATTTCAGGTGCCTCAGCCACTTTTCAACGATTGATGGAGCGTGCAGTGGGGACATGAACTTACTAGAGTGCCTGGTATACCTAGATGATGTTATTGTGTTTGGCAGCTCACTGGAGGAACATGAGAGCAGATTATTTAAGGTATTGGACCGACTGGAGGACTTTGCCTTAAACTGTCCATTGATAAGTGTCAATTCTTTCAAACATCAGTAAAGTATGTGGGACACATAGTATCCACCGAGGAATAGAGACTGACCCAAGTAAAGTTGAGGCCTTGACCACCTGGCCACAGCCCAAAAATCTAAAAAAGAACTGCAAAGATTCCTGGGATTCTGTGGTTATTATCGGCTTCATCAAGGACTATTCAAGAGTGATCCGCCTTTACTTAACCTTACTCAAGGGTATCCCCAACCCACAAAAATACCAAAAGTCAGCGTCCCTCAAGACTGAAAGAGTGTATTTTCATCCGAGTGAAGTATTTGGGGCCCGCTGGACTCCTGATTGTGAGACTGCTTTTCATGAGATCATATATCAACTTACCCATGCTCCAGTGCTGGCCTATGCCGATCCAAGAAAACCTTACATCCTGCACACTGATGCTAGCTTGCAAGGGTTGGGGCTGTGTTGTACCAAGAGCACGAGAATGGCCTGAGACCAGTGGCCTTTGCCAGTAGAAGCCTGACCCCATCCGAAAAGAACTATCCTGTACATAAGTTAGAGTTCCTAGCTTTGAAGTGGGCTATTGTTGACCAATTCCATGAGTACTTGTATGGGGCTAAAATACTAGTAAAACTGACAATAATCCTTTGACCTATGTGCAGACCTCAGCTAGTTGGATGCCACTGGCCATAGGTGGCTTTCTGCATTATCTACATATGACTATGCTCTCGAATACCGAGCAGGTCTGAACCACATAGATGCTGATGCTCTCTCCGGAGGCCTGTTCCCCAGAATGATTGGGTCCGATTGGCAGAACCTGATATTGGGCACTCTGCGGAAGTTTGACAGGGAGGAACAAATGTCCACAGACGCAGTGGACTGCATGGTGGATGCTTGGGACCCTCTGAGAATTGCATACCTGCTGCTTATTGCCACTTTTCTGCAATAGACATTGGTGCACTGCCTCAGCTGGACAATGACAGTATGTTCGGCGGCTCAATCCCGCGATCCCATGATCAAAGCAGCTTTAGAAGCCCTCCATGCAGGAAAAGATGTGTCCAAATTACGCTCCACTGATTTGAGAACTGCACTGTTATACAAAGAAGGTCCTAAGTTGAAACTGATCAATAAACTGTTATACAGAGAAACAGTAGACAGAGGGGACAAGTAGACAAACAACAACCAGTGCTGCCCACTGCCTTCGAGACTCAGTACTGAGGTCCTTGCACAACCACATGGGGCACCTTGGTATAGACAGAACACTTGACTTGGTGAGATCCAGATTCTATTGGCCTAAGATGGGGGCTGATGTGGAGCAACACATTCGAACTTTGATAGTCGCTGCTTACAGAGGAAAGCTTTGCCCCAGAGGGCTGCCCCTTGTTAACATCACCACCAGTGCACCCATGGAGCTGGTCTGTATTGATTTTCTGAGTTTGAGTCAGATCAAAGAAATATCAGTAATGTGCTGGTGGTCACTGACCATTTCACGAGATATGCCCAAGCTTTCCCCACCAAAGACCAGAAAGCATCCACTGTGGCCAAAGTACTTGTAGAAAACTTTTTTGTTCACTATGGGGGTCCACAAAGAATCCACTCTGATCAAGGGAGAGACTTTGAGAGTCGTTTGATCAAAGAGATGCTTTCTCTGTGGGGAGTGCGAAAGTCCAGAACCACTCCTTACCACCCTCAGGGGGACCCACAGCCTGAACGTTTCAACCGCACTTTGCTAGATATGCTAGGCACCCTGCACCCAAATGACAAGACTAGATGGAGCCAACAAATTAGCACCCTGGTACATGCTTATAACTGCACCAAAAGTGATGCCACTGGGTTCTCCCCTACCCTTGATGTTTGGAAGAAGCTGACTACCGTAGATGTGTGTTTTGGGGTCTCTCTCTGATGGGGGTTCAAGCTGACAACTATTTACAGTATGTGCAGAAGTTAAAGGCCCAGCTAAATCATGCGTACCAACTGGCTCAAACCATGGCTGCCAAAAGAAATCTGGCCAACAAAGAAAGGTATGATAAAAGGTGAAAGCACAGGAACTCCAGGAGGGAGATCGGTATTGCTAAGAAATCTGGGACTGCATGGCAAACACAAGATTGCTGACAGATGGCACCACCTCCCTCACATTGTAGTGGGCAAACTAGATGATCTGCCAGTGTACAAAGTAAGGCCTGAGAATAATTCAAAAGATGTAAAAACAATGCACAGAAATCATTTACTGCCCATTGGACAAATCTTGATTGAGTCTGAGCCCCCAGAAGATGCCCTCTGTACCACTGACTAGAGCTGCTGCTAAGAAAAGATCAAGAAAGTCTGCACCTACAGAAGCAGAGTTAAAGTGTTCCCCTCCACAAGTCCCAGTTGAGCATGACTGTCAGTCCATATCAGAAGAAAGTGAGAGTGACTTTGAATACTATCCTTCTTACGAACTGAGTCAATTGTTTGGGGCAATCCCTAGTCAATACTGGAGCGAAGCTGGGCCTTCTGGACTGTCTTAGCCCCAGTCATCCCTGGAGCCAATGCTCCCAGAAAGTGAAGTGCAAAGCATCAGATCAGATGAAATGGAATCATTGTGCATGGTTGAACTGTTTGAGCTTTCAGGGAGGAAAATGATGGATTGGGTCAGACTGGTGATACACCAGATCAAGAAAAGTATTTTGAGTGCCCTGACAGTCCCTGCCAGTGTCCAAAAGCTCTCCATGCGAGCCAAATGTTGTGGACTCAGAAACTGTAACTCCTGGAGCTGAAAGTGCCCCAAGTTCTAGCCTCTATATCCCCATGGAGACTCCCCTGACAAGTGAGGACAATGCTGAAAATGAGGCTCAGAGTGCAGAGACTGTAACAGTTCCCCCTAGAAAGACTGGTCGAGCTGTAAAGCCTGTGGTGCACCTCAGTTATGATTCACTTGGGAGGCCTGTGGACTTGCCTCTCAATGTTGTCCATAAAGGAGTGTATGTGTCCCAAGCTCATTGCCCAAACTGAGCGTCAGTGCTAACTCAAGTTACTTGTGTTGCCTCTCTAAGTATGGTGCCCTTGCCCCGTCCAGCCCCAAGGTAACTGATAGGAAGGCCCCTCTCTTCAGGTTTCATGTACAAGAGGTAATAACTTGAGTTATGGTACAATGTGTGTAATACTGTGTAAAGAGTGACATACTGCAATGTTTCAGAAATGTGTTCTTGGTAAAATGATATATTGACTGATGATTACATGTGTGAGCCTAATGCAAATGTATATGGTTGCAGTTAAAACTAGGGTACTTGGCAGCGGATGTCAAGCTTTCCCAGGCTCCAGGAAGAGGTGTAACCCCCTGCAAATGGGGGTTCCCAAAAGACTTCCAGGAGCTTGCTTGAATGCTCCAAGCCTGAATGGTGTTTGGCGTTTAAGCCATTTATCAGTGAGTGTTTTAGAGCCTCTGGTACTGTCTCTTTAAGAGCTGTCTGCTTGCAGACATAATTATTTGTATGGGGGACTGTGTGCTTCTCTGTTTGAGTACCACTCGAGCTGCTGCCAATTCACTCCATTTTGCAGTCACTAGGAGTGCAAAGGGAACCTATCTGAAAGATGTAACTGTTTGCCAGAAATCATGTGAGTAATAATGAAAATACAGTTTGTCTAACCTGCTTTCTTTGCAGTCAGAACTGTGTCTGCCTAGTTCCCCATTCTAGTTTTGAACTGCTGAACTGGACCAATCAGTGTGGGGTAAGCTAGCTCTAAAATGGTGCCTTGGACGAATCAGAACTTGGACTCATAATCTGAGCCAGCCACAAGAGGATTGTAAGGCAGTGACTCTGGGAGATGTAGTTTAGACTTCAGCTTCTTTTGACCAACAGGAGCAGTCTATTGTGAGTGACAGCCAATCCAGTCAAGAACTGGGAGGAACTCAAAGGAAGTGCCCGTTTTGTCTGTTGGAGTTTCAGTTTAGCTCTGGGAGTAAAGAGGAAAGAAACCCTGTGCTCCTTCAGTGCACAGTTTTAGTCAAAAAACATGTGTAAGGTCCAGAGTTCCGGTCTGCAGCTTGTGTAACTGCTTATTAGGACTAAACCCGTCCTGTGAAGAGAATCAAAAGATATCTGAAGAGTAGAAACCAGGCTCACCCTGTAGAAGACTGGAGAAATTGTTGAATTGCACTCGGTCTGTCAGGCACTGAATCTGCTGTGTGTTCTCCCGGGTATTGTGCAGTAATTGCGATCGGGATAGAGAAGCAGCCTGCCTGGTATAGTACTTTCTTTTTTTTACCATATAAATGTGTGAGGAGTCTCGTGGAGCTCAAGAGTAGCCCTGCTGACGTTGAAGGACCCTATCTTGTTTGGAGGTCGTGAGTACTAATTCAGGGTAGCTCCCTGTTGAATTGCCACATTAAATCCAAATGGAATCACTGTACTGCTGACTGTTTAAACTAATTTTTCTTTTCTCTGTGTAAAAGGGCCCCTACCAGCTGCCACGGTTTGGACTAGCCACTAGGACTTGGGTACCCAGGGATAGTAACTGATAGGGATAGGCCTGTGCACAGAGCCATAGGTAGATGAGTAGAGTGATAAGCTAATTAACCTGATTTCCCCCTGTCCTTGTTATATCCCCCTAAATAAATCAGAGCTGCTTGTTTCAGCAAGTTATATACTTGAGGTATTTGTCTATGTTAAAGTACTGTACTGTGATTGTTGCACTGTATCTTATTTCACAGGAGGTTCCAGTGCGGAACCAGTCCTGGGGAGTAAGTGTATACTGTGAAGGTAATTCTGGTATATTGTGTGGGCCACTAGTGGGAAGAAAGGGGGGTTGCAGTGTCCCAGAGGGCTGTGACCAAGTTAGTTTAACTATTGCAAACCCTGACCTCTGGGTGGAGGCACCCGCCATTGGATCCAGGCCCCTCAGCCTGTTAGTGGCAAATCAGGCAGGGGTAGTAGCCCCTGGGATAGCGCCATCTAGGGGTTACATATAGGCTGGTGATCATGATTGTAACTGCAGTTTTTCCTGGTGAAATAAAATTGAAATAGAGTTTGTTACACTCTTGTTTATAAAATAAAGGGTTATCTAAGGCCAATCAAGTGACTCTCTTTACTAATATGAACAAATCACAGTCTCACCAGTTCCATGTCACACATGGCAACATGGGTCTGCCTGGCACACTGGCAACCGATGCTTGCATGCTGAACTAAGGATGTCTGAAGAAGAACGGCTGTAGAAGTCATTTACATCCACCCTGATACTTGTCTCCTCTGGGTAAAGTGAGCTGTGGATCCCACCACACGTTTGCCCCCTGGTGGCCAATGTTGGGTGTGTCAATGTGAGTCAGGGACATGTTGCAATGGTGGGAATACGGCTGGTCAACCTGACCTTAAGAGTGATGTCTTGAGTGTGACAACCTCATCTGGTGGCAGGAGGGTAAGAGGAAAACCAGGAAAACTAAAAGTGGTTCAGGCTGATATCACCGCAGCACACCCCCTCCCCTTCCACCACACCCCAGCTGGGATGCCCAGACTTCCTTAACTCTACCCCATGTGATGTCTTCGACATGGTGACCCCATTTGCTGATAAGGCAGGAGAAAACCAGAATGGATGGTGGCTCAGCCCCAGCACTTCCCCCACCACACCCAGTTGGGACGCCTTGATTCACTGGGCCCTGCATCAAATGGATTCAGCTTAAGCAGCACATTGTGGCAGCATGTGCCCTGATGAAGTGGGTCATTCTTTAGGGTTTAGGACTAGCATTGTAGGGAGCAAGTGGCACTCCCTCCAGCAGTGGGATCCTGGTATATGGTCAGTTGATGGAGGACCTGCTGAGGTGTTGGTTGTGGACCAGGGTCGCTGGGAGGCAGGTTTGTTGGCTGGATCACCCTCGGGTTTATGGCTTGGGGGTGTCCAGCTGACTACCTCAAACCGGTTGCGGAACCTGGGCGTTGTGTTTGATGACTGTTTGACATTTAAATCCCAGGTGTCAGCAGTTGTCAAAACCTCTTTCTACCATCTGAGGAACATCACCCGGGTGAAGCACCTGGTTCCTCCAGACAATCTCCCTACTTTGGTCCACGCTTTCGTTACCTCCCGCCTTGGCTACTGCAATGCCCTTTACCTTGGGCTACCGGGGGTTGAGATTTGCCGCCTGCAGCTAGTGCAGAATGCGGCAGCCAGGCTGTTGACTGGTTCTTCTAGGTCTAGTCATATAACGCCTGTGCTCCGCGGACTGCACTGGCTGCCAGTTTGCTGGCAAATCACCTTCAAGGTCGGTTTGTTGACCTATAAGGTCCTACACAATCAGGGACCTGCTTACCTGAAAGATCTCCTTTGTCTCTACTGTCCTCCCCACTCTCTCCAATCCACTGACGAGGGATTGCTAGAGATTCCAAGGGTTCGTTTAAAAACTTCAGGGGCCAGATCTTTTAGTTTCATGGCCCCAACCCTGTGGAATTCTCTACCTCGTCAGGTGCGAGACTGCCCAACTGTCCAAAGTTTTAAAGGAGCTTTAAAAACCTATCCTTTTAGTAAAGCTTATAATGATTTTTGAATATTTTTAATGTTGTTTTAATTATTTGTTTTATTTTATATTGTACAGGTGCATTGGTTTAAGAAAGGCGCCTCATATAAATAAAGACTGATTTGATTTAATTTGATTTAAATGCTGGAAGGGGGAGAGAACTGCAAGTGAAAAAAAAAAAAAGAACAAGTTTTGATCCCAAGAGTTAAACACCAGTCCAGATACTATGATGATTACAGAAGTTACAGTCTGTTCCGACAACTCCCTAGGGATTCCAGTGGCCTAAAATACTTCAGTTGTGAGTTGTTTCACATCTGCAAACTAAGGTGTTGAATATGGCTTGGGTCACAAGTTGAGTGAACAAAGTAGGAAGTAGCTCAGGGACAGACAGACAGACACACACACACACACACACACCTGGAGTGCAGTGACTGTGCATACAGCTGCAGCAGCCATTATACAACTGCAGTATTACACAGAAAGCTGTTTCACTGGCAGAGAGGGGTTGGCCAGGATACTGGGGCAGTCCATTGCTGTTCCTGAAGAGTGCCATGGAGTCTGAAAATGGACAGAGGGGACTCTGGTTTAATATACCATCTGAAGACCACCGCCTCCAAACAGTGCAGCATTCCCCCACACCACCTCCAATAGTACTGTACCGCAGTGTCAGCACGGAGCATGAGCCAATGCTCTACAACAGGAGACAAACCAACAACCTTAGGACAGTTAATTTAGCAGGGCTCCAGTCCATTCAGCTGCAAAATGAACTGAAGCAGGACCCCACTGGAACAAGGTGCTGCATCTTAGTTGGGCTGTCCTGGTTAAATAAATTATTAAAAAAAAAAAACGGGTAATTTCATGAAATGTGGGTACCAATGTGCTGAATACTTTGTACATTGATTTAAAAAAATTAACAGCCACAGCAGTCATGATAAGTGAATTTAAAAGGTAGCCACAAGTACAGATACCATTCATAGTTTGAGAAACCCAGGTGCATCCATTTTATTTTTATTCAATGTCCAGCTGCAAAATGTCACAGATTTTTCCTAGCAAAACCACAGTACATTCCACTGCTTCTATGCAGGCTTTATTTTAGTTGCACTTCAATAAAATTGTGTTGGAAACTGCCTCTGGTATTGCCTTTTGTTAATGAAGACATTTTCACCCTAGTTTTTCAATGCATATGAAATTTCTGGTTCACTCAAAGTTGTGCGTGGCGCGTGTAACTGTGGTGTCCAAGCAAATTGCATTTTTTACATGTTCCCCAAAATTTCAGCAAAAGCATTCAGCTTTTAATGAGAGGGTTATTTTCTTTTGGGATGGGGTCTTAAAAGTACTGCAGGACTTTGGTGAGAGAGGAGTGCAGGCAATGCTTTATTTTTTTTATAACGTAAACACTTGAGTAGTGTCCACTGTTGCACATGCAATGTTTGGCGTCCACTGCTGCACGCACAAAACCGAAGGTGCTTTTTTCCTCTCAAGTCTGATATGGAGTTATCCCACAACACTGTCCCTTTTTCACTCTTGGGTCATAGTGTGTTGTGTCCACTGTTGCACATGCAGCGTTTGGTGTGCACCGTTACACGTGCAGCACTTAAGGTGATTTTTCTCAGATCTCTGCGAGGGAGTTCTCACAATCTGGTCCCTTTTTCACTATTGGATCACAATGTCTTGGTAAGATTATTAAAAGTGATCTATTGTGGATTTGAAAAATTGACACACTTTGGTAACCCCTTTTCAAGGACTTACCCAAATCCTTAAATACATGCACTTAATTGCTTCTGATATATTTAGGCCTCAGTACAAATCCCTGCTCAAGCCACATGAGAAATCAGTTTGGGGCTCAGGTTAGCTCCAAGTAGAAAGCAGCCCATAAGGTTATATTGCACCATGTGATAAATTATTATTGGATTGGTGCTCCCAGTACAGTTCCTAGGAAAAAGTAGTCCTCAATACAGAGTCATATTGCACCAAGTTTGGTATTTCATCAATCTATGGTAAATACTGGTGAAGTAGCATGAGAGGAACTAGTATGGGTTGCTCTGTTTTTCACCTGAATTTGGGATATACAGGAGGCCTCTTTTCCAAAGCCAACTTATTTTAATGCACAAGTTATAAAAAAACATTTAGGAAAAAACCAAAAAAAAAAAATGCATAATGACTCATTGCATACTTTGTTTTTTAAAGCAAGTGAAGTTTACATAGTAATTTGCAAATGCATGTATGCTTGACAACAAACCATAATGAGTTCTAATAGCAGCAACAACGATAGTTTACATCGTCCCTTGCGAAAGCCTTTATAGGCGAAACCAGGTGGGGCGTTTATCCAGCCAAGACTTTTGCACTTTAACACACAGCATAGCCAGGTACTGTAATGATTTTTATTGTTAATTAATAAACTGATTATGTTTATGCTGCATCCTGGTGCCGAGTGGTTTTTGCTAGCTGTTGAATGGTTGTATGCTCAGGCACAGGAGTAGTAACAGAGCAGCTATTCTTTGCATCCAAATAGTTTACATAGGGCAGCTTGTGACACACAGACTGTACCAAAGCACTACACAAGCTAAACAAAGTTTATAATCCAGCACTCTTACAAGCTAGCCATGGGCCTACACAAACAGCAAGAGGATTAAGGCATGGATGTATGTGCAGATATTATCACAGAGGAGGAACACCTTTCATTAAGAGCAGATATGAAGGAGATCATGGCTTCCTTAACAAAATGTGAATAAGTTGAGGGATAAGCATATGAAAATGAATACAAAAGTAGGATTATATTATCACTATATCTGTTTTTCTACCCATGACTTTCATTTCCTTTTTTTGTTTTATTTGATGTTTATCTAAGTCACTTGGCAGCTTGAACTGGACCTCCATCCAACCAGTAGCCCCTCTGCCTGTCCCAGTAACCCCACTCTTGGCTCATCCTTCAGTCACCAGGGGGGAAGGGACAGATAGTAGCATGATCATAGCCAGGAGACTGCATACAACCAGGGAAGGGCAACAGGACATGCCAGAAGCGTGGTCACAGGAACTGCCCACTGGTTCTTGGAGAAGAGGGGTTGGCTGTGTATGTGCCCATCCAGGATCCATCCCAATTTAACTTGTTCTTCCCTCCACTGGTACTGTCAAATGGGAGTACCCAACACATCACTCCTGGAGTAAGTGCGCCTTAATGGCACCCCTTCCCTCGGAGTCTAATCTTGAACTGACACATTAGATCCCCTCGGGCACTCCTATTAGGTGGTAGTATATTTCTGGCTGGACCAAACAATTCCATTAGTGGCTACAGGGTTACAGAAAATAAAAGGGAAAGGGTTTTTGCCGCTTTGCAATAAATACTAATGTACAGGCTAGTCATGTAGATCTTTCTCTGCCTACACACTAAATAGCCACTGTATCCCTTTTGATTAGGGTGCTTTACTGTATACATATCTTTCATTCTAGCTAAAATAGCCAGCCATTCTATAGAGCTATGTCTATAACCATTCTATTTTATTGTCCCATTCTGTCTGTGAGCTCAAGGTCACTGAAAGTTGACCTCCATATATACAGACCCTTGAAAAGAAAGTTAAAGAGAAGCACAGAGTTTTATGTGGAGGTGGCCTGCCTCCAGACAGAAAGACAGGGATAGTTTTATTAGATAAGAATATAGAGAGAAAGAGGTTGCAACCTAATATACTCAAGGGGTCCCACTACAGTGGCAGGGATGCACCCTGTCACACTTACCCCCCCACACACACTTTTTTATGAGGGAGACCGTAAACTATGGGTTACCCTTCTAATAAGCTCTGGAAGGGGCGGAACTTCTTCCCTCCTTCTTCGTAAAGCTCCGCCCCAGGTTCCCATTATACAGTACTACTCAACCTTGTAATTCCTACATTGGCTATAACAAAGTAATACATACCCTTGTGATAACACATTTCAAATTTGGCAATAGCATACAGTCTGGACTGAGTAATATATCCCCACAGTCATACTTACTGAGGGTACTAACACCCCCAAACCATTTTAAATACAATATCAGGCACCTATTCCAAAAGTGTGCACCTTCTGATATTTCAGTTGGAGGTCATTTCTAATAACCTCCCCCACGTGGACCAAAAGAAGAAAAAAAGAGAACAGATCAGTAGGAAAAAAGCAGATCAGAAAAGAGAAAAGAGTTTCGTCTGAAGGTAGCTACCCTATCAGACTAGAAAATATGAAGGAAGACAAGTAGAAATGAAGAGAGACAAAACTATTGGTCAAATATTTTATGTCAGGCAGTCATCACATTCCCTTTCCCTGGAAGGGGATGGAGCTAAGCCCACCCCCACTAAAAGCTCCACCCCAGGGTCCCTTAATAAGTAATCATCCTAGTGATGTACCAGCTACTCACTGACACTGGGGCTAAATATAAAAAGAAAACATGGCAGATCAAACCACCTTCCCATTCTTCCAGTCTAAATGTACTTCCATCAGTACAAAAGGGGTATTTACTGCAACTTTCTGGGGTTTTTACCCTACAAACAGCTAGCAGTAGTAGTAGTAGTAGTAGAAGAACACAGTCAAATGCTGGCTACCATCTAGTACCTCAACCTACGTGAGTGCCTCCCCTTTTCCATGGGTGCCATCTCTTTAGGCCCTCCCACCTTTGGGTTCCATCTCCTACCCATCTGTCAGGTAAGCCCTTGCACACAGCACTGGCTTCCACATAAACAGCCACCTGCCTATACATTTCTGGCCCAGTAATATTGCGCTGTTCTACTCAGGATTTCTCCATGGTTTGAGGGTCTAGAGTGACTGGAACAAACAGTCTCCAGCATCTCCTTCCTATAGGCCATGGGCACCACCACCCTGGCATTTACTTGACCAGTATGGTGATTGAGCTTCATGTGATGAAGAACACCCTTCTGCAATTCATACCACCACAATTTTGTTCCCACGCCCCCATTTAACATTCTACCATCACGTACAGAGACATGAGCATGTAAGCTGGTTAACTAAGCATCTCCGGCCTGCAACTCCTCCCAGTCAATAGGTGGGGCACTGGCCATTACATTGGCCAGACAAATCCCTTCAACCACCATGATCTCTTGCAACTTGCTTGCAGCCTTCACCACAGCACTGTCATGTCCAGACACAGTCTTACCTGGGGACTTCTCATGGTCCTTCCCTTCTCAAATACCATCCTCCACCAGGTAACAGCCAGGAAAAATTGTCAATTCCGGCAACAAGGCTTCCATCCGGGGGTCCTCCTTTTCTAGGTGCCATGGCTCCTGGTCCTCAGCTGCCTCCACCAATTCCTCTGTACAGGTTATTTCCAGCTAATATACTCAAGGGATCCTACTACAGTGGCAGGGACACACCGTGTCACAGTGTACCCAGCATATCACTCCTGAAGTAAGTGTGCCTTAATGGCACCCCCCTCCCTTGGAGTCCTATCTTGTACTGACATGTTAGATCCCCTGGGGCACCCCTATTGGGAGGTGGTATGTTTCTGGCTGGACCAAACAATTCCAGAGTGTGCAATTCCCCCGGGGGTGAGATCCCCATCTCCAGAGCATGACCACAAAGTAGGAGGATGGCATCTGCAGGGGTGTCCACAGGGCAGGCCGCAGGAAAGCAGGGGATACTGCTCATCTAGGTAATGCCCAAGAACTACAGGAGTAGGGCTAGGAGGTGGGGTGCAGAGCAAACTAAGGCAGGAGAAGGAGGCAGTGATATATAGGGAGAAGCTAGCATTGAGAGGTACAGCCTTATCTGTTATTTATTGGTATTATTTATTTAGGAATGTATTTAATTATTTTATGATATGTTGCTATCCCTGTTTATTGTACTGGCACCTTGAGCCTCCAGGGAAGGGTGCCATAAATAAACAAAACGTACTACTACTACCACCACCAAGGGTAGGCTGACAAGGGCAGGTAGTAGAGAAACACTTCACCTATCTGGGACAGGCCTACAGGAGCAGGGAAGTAGTGAGGTAGTACATCCTATCTGGAGCAGCCATCAAGGACAGGAAAGAAGTGAGACTCTAAACCCTACATGGGGCAGACCTACCAGGGCAGGAAGCAGAGTAGCACTACACCCTATCTAGGGTAGACCTAGAAGAGGGCAGGGAAGCAGTGAGGCACTACACCGTATCCTCTCCCGACCTACAAGGGCAGGAAGCAGAAAGGCACTACTCCCTATCTGAGGTAGGGCTACAAGGGCAGGGGAATGATCAAGTAAGAGGCAGGAAGGGGCAAGTGTGGTGAGCTGCATATGGTGTGGGGTGGCAGCATTCCTGGGCACACTCTGGGAGGCTAAGGGATGTGCGGTATGCAGGAGGCTAGAGTTTATGATGGCTGAGGTGCAGATGCTGAGATCAGAATTAAACAGGTTACTGGTAAGACAGAGGATGGGGATGGGTGGACAAGTGGTGAAGCAGCAGGAACCAGGGGAAGGTGAACTAAACCAGTTGATAGGAAGGCCGGGGGATTCGGATACCTAGGCCTGTAGTATGATGAAGGGATCCAGAGGTATTGTGTATGGATATACCAACAGAGCAGCAGAGGGTTCCAAGATTGTGAGCACCTCTGCCACAGAGGGGTGAGAAGTACAAAGGAGGCAGGCTGGAGGACAGTTTATGAGGGAGGAAGGAGGGTGGGGACAGGGGAGTGAAGGAGACAGATACCCGTAGCGGTACCAGTACAAACTCAATACCTGCTACTCTCAAGAGGAAGGAAGTATCCAGGTTGGCATAGACAATGACTTATGGGAAAGGGTCAAAGAGGGGAATAAGGGAGGTGATCAGAACAGACCTAATGCTGTCCAGAGAAGGGGCATGGGGGTAACTCAAGGGGTGTATCAGGAGAAGGCCCAAAGAGTGAAACAAGCGGGAAAAGACAGCAGTAGGAAACACGGGGCTAGTGGGGGAAGTGCTATGCAGGAGTGGGGGGGTAACTGAGCTTAGGGGTCGATACAGGGGGAGTAGGAACAGGAGGGACAGGGAAGGGTAACAGGACAGGGGCAATGGGGGGGGTATAAAAACAGAGGGAAACTAGGGCTATGTCATAGGAGATTCAATTGTAAAGAAAGTGAGATGGCCACAGGCTAGAATGGACCACACAGAAGCAGAATAGTGTGCCTCCAAGATATTACAGCAGAATGGATCATACCAATGGTATACTCACTAGTGAGGAGGAAGAGAGGAAAACCTGATGTGTTCATTCACCTGGACACGAATGACCTAGCAGGGTGTGACGTATGGGTGGTACAGGATAGGATCAGGAAACTCAAGCAGGTAGTTAAGGGTGCGTCAAGGTCAGTGGCATTCTGAGGTGCTATAGGTGCCAAGGGCCAGTCTGGCTAGGAAGATCAGGATCTCCGAGTTCTATCAGTAGCTTAGGGACTGATACAAGGAAGACTTTGGCTGTGTGAGGGACTGCGGTAGAGTCTGGGATGAAAAATCCTGTATTCACTGGAGAGGCTACATCTCAGTTGGGGGAGGAGTGTGGAGAGATGATGGACGACGATGGTCAGTGATCAGATCTGAGAGAACACCAAGGGCAGTTTGAATTTAAACTAAGGGGGAGGTCTAGCAGGAGGTGCAGAATCCAGAGTTCTTCACAGGAGGAGGCAGGAGGGCCTCTCCCAAGCAGAGGACATTTTAAACAAAAAGGATTTATGGGTCCATAAGCACAGTAGGAGGAGGGAGGGAGGGAAGGGTCAGAGCAAGAAAAAGGTGACATCAATGGGGCTGCCAGAGGGAAGAGGGGGAACTGGTAAGGGAGAGGGAGGGACACAGGGGTTGGGAAGGGTCATAACAGTGAATGCCAGGAAACTAGAGAACAAGATGGACAACCTCAGGCCATGATGACAGAGGGCCAAGAGGATCTGGTGGTGGCACCAAGACTTGAGTGATCTCAAATCATTGCTGTGATCTGTCTGTTCCTGGATCCAACCTCTAGAGGAAGAACAGCACAGAAAGTAGAGGGAAAACGGCGATCTACATTAGGAAGGGAATATCAGTCTCCAGGGATGGAGCACAGAGATCTTATGGGTGCAGATACAGTCAGGGGTGGTGAGGAAAATGGTGGGGGTAGTGTATTGGTCACCAAGTCAGGACGAAATCATGGACTGAGAGCTGGAGAATGAGTTAAGAAAAGCTATGGAGACAAGGAAAGTGGTAACAGTGAGGGACTTTAACATGCTGGATGTGGACTGGAGCATCCCACAGGTCAGCAGCAGCAGGAACCAAGCAATCCTAGATGCGGTCCATGATGGGTTTTTGACCAGGGGGTGAGAGAGCCAGCAAGAGACTGGGCCGTCTCCTGCAGCTGATGCTAACAAAAAGTGATCATATCAAAAGCATTAAAACTGCTGAGCCCCTGGGAGGGAGGAATCACTGGTCAGTGTGAGGTTTGAGATAGATTTGGGACAAGAAGTGTCCAACACATGTTCTTGACATCATGAAGGTGGATTTTGCATACATGGGGGCGATACTGGGGAAGTGACTCACAGTGCTCAGGGAGGAGAACAGCACAGATGGGAGTGGAAGAATGGTGGTCCTCAATCCGGGAGGGGATCTACGATGTCACTGCAACCTGCCTTAAACAGCGGGGAAGAAGAATACGATAAAAAAAAAACTGCTGTGGTTTATGGAGGAGGCAGGCAATGCAGTAAGATTAAAAAGGGCTTCATTCAGAAAGCACAGGGAGATCCAGAGGGAAGACAGAATTGAGTGCTTAGAGAAGCTAAAGTCAGCTAGCAGGGTGTAAGGCAGGCCAAGGCAGGGGTGGAGCTGCAGATAGCTGAGGCAGTCAAGGAAGGTGTCAAGACCTTCTTTCAATAAATCTAGGAGGAACAAAGGAAGGCATAGTGAAGTTGAAGAATGGGGTGGAGTGGGTGAAGGACAATAGAGAAATGGTGAAGTATTAAATGAATACTTTTGCTCCATCTTTACGAATGAGAAGGATGGCCCAATTCAACAGGGTAAGAGAGGGATGGGGTGCAGTGAGGATGAGCGAGGAGGCTATTAAGGAGTTCAGAGTCCTAAAGGGGCTCAAGGCCCTTAAGGTGGACAAGTCCCGGCCAGCCCAGTGTTATGCAGGGCTGAGGCACCTCACCTTCTGCCATACACATAACCTAGGTTAGAGAACATATTCATCACTTGGGGGCCAGAAGAGGGAGGAAGGACTGAGCATCCAAAGGCCAGCTCTCCTCCCTCAGAGAGGGAAGTATGTGCATCGCGCAAGGCAGCTGCCACCTACAGGTTTTGTGTGGCAGCACAGCAGGATGCCAGGAAAGTCATCCCACCCACTTAACGCCAGGGGGTGTCTCTGCAGTGACAAAGCTTGCAAAATATCTCAATCAATGCCCATGCAGCAGACCCAGGGAGGACGAAAAAAGTACAGTTACATAAGAACTTACCGTATTAGATCTTTGAGAGAGGCTCTTGCAGTAGGTAATAACCATCAGGACTAGAGCCATCAGGCACTAGGACCACACGGAAAACTTTAGCTAGCGGTGTCTGGCGGGGGACCGCCCATCCGACATCACTGACATTATATAGTAGGCGGTCCCCACACCTGCCCTCCAGTTCTTCAGCTGGAGACCTAAGAATGTGCAACAGGAAAAAAGGAGTGGGCTCCTGGAGCAGAAAGAAAGGCCAAAAGGAAGAGGTTGCAAAAGCAGGGGGAAGGTGGTAGGGGAAAAAGGTACCTACTGCAAGAGCCTCTCTCAAAGATCTACTGTTACAGTAAGTTCTTATGTAACTGTACTATCTTACTTCAAGAGGGCTCTTGCAGTAGGTAATAACTATTAGGAAGGAGTCCCAAGCAGTGCAATTCAGACAAAGGCTGAAGCATGGGAGACAGGAAAGGTCTGCAGTAGGTACCAGATTATGACAGGAGACCCTGAGGGACTGCTAGTCCAAAGCCTTCCCTGTACCTAGAGGCAATGTCCAGATTGTAGTGTTTGGTGAACGTGTGGACAGAGCTCCAAGTGGCTGCCGCACAAATGTCCGTGGCAGAAACATTCCTGAAACAAGCAGTAGATGCAGCCATGCCTCTGAATGAGTGCCCCTTGCCTTCCCCCGGAACGGGCTAGTTATACTTCTGATAACAAAACAAAATGCAGTTTGCCAACCATTTGGACACACCACAGTTTGGAAACTGCAGTGCCCTCTCTTTTGGACACAAAGGAAATGAAAAGCTGATCTGTCTTATGGACCGGTTTTGTCCGGTTTGTATAATAATGCAAGATTCTGTGCACATTGAGCATGTGCAGAGTGCCCTCCCCTTGATTAGAATGCTCAGGGTAATACACTGTCAAGTGTATGGTCTGGTTCAAAGTAAATTCAGAAACCATCTTTGGTAGAAACTTAGGATTTGTACGCAGAGCCACCCGGACTCTGTGGAAAATCAAATACGGCTCCTTACACAACAGGGCCTGAAGCTTGGAAATCCTTCAAGCAGAAGTAATGGCAACTATAAAGAGCGCTTTCTAGGAAAGGAAGAGTAGGTCACAATTCGCAGCCAGTTCAAAGGGAGACAAGCTGAGTTTCTTAAGAATAAAGTTTGGATCCCATGGAGGAACCGGGTTCCTGACCGGGGGTTCAGATTGAGAATTCCTTTCAGAGAGGCTTTGGAAACCTCCAGCTGGGCCAGGGTTTTACATAGACACATAGAAATATAGAATTTGCCATCCACTGGACCGTGGTAGGCAGAAATGGCAGACAAGTGGACCTTCAAAGAAGAGTAACTAAGGCCAAAGTCAGAGAGATGCAGCAGATATTCCGCAACCTGTGGGACAGGGCAAGAGAAAAGGTCCCGACCTTTGGAGGATGCCCAAATGGAGACCCTCTTCCATTTCATGGCATATGTGGCTCTTGTGGATGGCTTCCGGGCCTCCACAAGAACTTGTGCTACTCTAGAAGAGACCTCAAAGTGTGCAACATCTACATCAGCAGGTGCCACGCATGGAGGTGAGGGGACTTGAGGCCCGGATGGACCAAGTTGCCCTGGTCCTGAGTCAGCAGGTTCTGGCAGAGGGGAAGAGGAATCAGAGGCTCCACCCTCAGCTGCTGAAGCAGAGGGAACCACACTTGTCGAGGCCAATAAGGGGCTATGAGAATCAGGTGAGCCCCTTCTTGCTGTAGTTTGAGAAGCACCCTCTCCAATAGCTGGAAGGGAGAGAAGGTGTACAAAATCTCCCTGTCCAGCAAAGAGACAGCGCGTCTGGCCAGAAAACTCCATGCCTGGGAACGAGCGAGGAGAAATTGTTTTTTGCATTGGATGGGGGGGCAAACAAATCGAGATCTGGGTGACCCCACCGATCAAAGACGTTTTCAACTACTGACTGCCTCAGGTACCATTTGTGTGCCCTTGCCTGAGTGCGACTGAGCGTGTCCGCCAGGACGTTGTGAACACCTGGGATGTGCACTGCCATGAGCTGTAGGGTGTGCTGTATCACACATTGCCACACGTGCATCACTTCCCTGCACAGAGGATATGATCATGTGCCTCCCTGGTTGTTCAGATACCAGACCACACACATGTCTGTTTGTACCAGGAGAGGCTCAGGGAGGAGTAGGTGCTGAAAAGTCTGAAGGGAGTATAGTACAGCCCCCATCTCTTGCACATTAATGTGCAGAAGTAGCTCCTGCCGAGACCAGGATCCCGGTGTCCTGTGGTTGCACAGATGAGCGTCCCAGCCCTGTACAGAAGCGTCCATGGTCAAGGTCTGAGCCGGAGGAGGTGCCTGAAAAAGAACCCCTCTGGTGAGGTCGGACAAATTCTGCCACCACAGGAGGTCCCGATGCATGGTGCCGGACACCAGGATCCTGCTTTCCAGGTCATTCGATTTCTGGTCCCACTGGACCCTTAGGGTCCACTGTGTAATCTACATGTGAAGCCTGGCCAAGGGGACAGTGGGGATAGCCACTGCCATAAGACCCAGAAGGCGTAAGACGGAAAGGGCCGTGGTCCATCGGCTGGTTGCCACTAGGATGGCCTGCTGATGTAAGGATTCCACCCGGTCTAACAGGAGAAAAGTCTGACCCTGACAGTATCTGGCACCGCTCCAATAAGTTGAAGATGTTGGGATGGAACCAGGTGGGATTTGGAGTGATTCAGCATAATTCCCACTTGCCGGAAAAGGTCCCAGGTAGCAAACAGGGAGGCCGCCAGACTGTCCCTCGATGGTGCTGACAGGAGCCCGTCATCGAGGTATAAGAACACACAAACCCCCCCCACAATGTAAAGCCACCATCGCTAGGCACTTGCTAAACACTCTGGATGCTGAGGAAAGCCCAAAGGGGAGCCCTTTGAACTGGAAGTGTTCCCCCTGGAAGGCAAAATGGAGGAATCGGCAGTGGGAGGGAAAAATTGGAATATGCAGGTATGCATCTTGCATATCTAGTGCTCACAGCCAATGTCCCTGGTGAAGCAGTGGCAACAGACCCAGCAGGGTCCACATGTGTAATCTTTTGTATTTTATGTACAGATTTAGCGTGCCGATGTCCAGAATCGGATGGAGGTCTCCCGTTTTTTGGGGAACCAGGAAGAAGTGGGAGTACTAAGGTTCATACTAAGGTCGTCGAAAGAGCAAGGCGGCGTTAGCCCATAATGCTCTTATATGAAGCCAAATGATAATATGAAAGGGCATATCCTGTATTAATTAATTGATCCAACCTATATTTAAAAATATTTTCGGTTTCACTGATAACAACAGGTAGTTTATTCCAAGTACCCACAGTTCTAAGTGTAAAAAAATATTGACGACTTGTGTGTTTAAATGGTTTCCTTACTAATTGTAACAGATGACCTCTAACATCATATGTATGATCTTTAGATTGTAAACCTAACTCAGTCATAAGATAAGGGTCTTGGATAATATCAAAAAGGAGTAAAGTCTCCTCTTAAACAATGGGTAGATAAAGACATAAAGTTTAATGTTTGTAAAAAATTATTATACGATTCATTTTTTAAACCTTAAGAACCAGTTAAGAAGGGGGATAAAACCTTTTATAGGTACATCAGGGAGTGAAGGAAGACCAAGGGAGGGATAGTGAGGCTTAATAAAGGGAGGGAGGGAGGGTGGGCAGAGGTGACTGTGAAAAGGCAGAGATACTAAACAAATATTTTTGCTCAGTATTTACAAATGAAGAGGGGGAGGTACCTAAAACAAACAGTAGAAACACTCTGGATACAGAAGTTGATACCAGCCCATTTACAGAAGAAAGGGTTCTGAAAGAACTCTTAAAACTGAAGGTGGACAAAGCAATGGGGCCTGATGGGATTCATCCCAGAATTCTAAAAGAACTAAGGGTAGAACTAGTTACACCACTGACTACCCTCTTTAACAAATCATGGGAGGATGGGGTGGTACCCGAAGACTGGAGGAGGGCAGATGTGATTCCCCTTCACAAAAGTGGGAGCAAGGCAGAAGCAGGAAACTACAGACCTGTTAGTTTAACCTCAGTGATAGGGAAAATGATGGAATCACTTCTGAAGGAAGAACTGTAAGTATCTAGAGGCTAGAGGGGCAGGGACCCAAGGCAGCATGGATTCACAGCGGAAGGTCATGCCAGGCAAATCTGATAGATTTCTTTGACTGGGTGACCAAAGTAGTAGATCAGGGAGGGCTGTGGACATGGCCTACCTAGACTTTAGCAAGGCATTTGACACAGTCCCACAAAGATCAATATACAAGTTAGCCAGCCTGGAAGTGGGTCCCAAGATGACAGCCTGCGTAAAGAATTGGCTGGAGAATGGGACACAGAGGTAATAGTAAATGAGTCCACTCTGAAGAAAGGGGTTACTAGTGGGGTACCATGAGGTTCAGTATTGACGGTCCTCTTCAATGTCTTTATAAGTGACATTGCAGAGGGACTGGAGGAAAAGTATGTCTCTTTGCAGATGACACAAAGATCTGCAACAGAGTTGATGCACAAGGTGGGGTGGAAAGGATGAGAAGGGACTTGGCAAGGTTAGATTAATGGTCAAATGTACGGCAGCTTAGATTCAATGCTAAGTGCAAGGTAATGCACCTGGGAAACAAAACCAGGGAAGAGTACACAATGAGGGTGAGATACTAACAACAACAAAAATGGAAAGGGACCTGGGTAGTCATATCAGATGACCTAAAGGTGGGCAAGCAATGTGAGAGGGCAGCAAGGAGGGCTGGGGGATACTGGGATGCATGGGAGAGGCATCACCAGTAGAAAACAGGAAGTTATTATGCCTCTGTACAGACAGCTGGTGAGACCCCATCTGGAGTACTGCGTGCAGTTCTGGAGACCCAATCTCCATAAGACATAGACAGGATGGAAGCTGTCCAGGAGGGCAACTAAAATGGTGCAGGGTCTGCACGGAAGACATATGAAGAGAGACTTAAGGAGCTTAATATGTATAGCCTCGGGAAAGGAGGAGAGGGGACATGATAGAAACTTTCAAGTACCTCAAGGGAATCAACAAAGTCCAAGAGGTAGCATCTTTCAAAAAAGGTGTGCAAGAACAAGAGGGCACAATTTGAAGATAGAGGGGCTCAGAGGTAACTAAGGAGTATTTTTCACAGAGAGGTTGTGGATGCATGGAACAGCCTTCGGAGGAAGGTTGTGGAGTCAAAAACAGTGGTGGAATTCAAGCATGCATGGGACAGTCATAAAGCAATTCTAGGGGGTGGGGGTAGGAAGAAGTAGGCTGCTGGTTAACTAGGATCTGCAGCTTATCCATTAGGTAGGGAAATGGGCAGACTCGGTGGGCCAAGCGGTCCTTATCTGCAGTCAAATTCTATGTTTCTATGTTTCTAAACCTGAAATTTTTTAAGTAAAACGTCTTTGAACCTTCTCAAGTGAATATCCAATAGTTTTTTTGTATGGGCACCATAACTGGGCCGCATACTCTAAATGTGGCCTAACATAGGATCTATACAGGGGCATTAAAACCTCAGACTTGCGTGATCTAATGTTATGCAAGATAGACCAAACTGCCCCATTAGACTTATTGATAATACCGTGAATGTGTTTATTATAAGACATATCATCTGAAATGGTGATTCACAGATCTTTTTCATCTGAAGTACTAATGAGGTTAGACCCACCCAGTTGGTACATGTAGTTTAGGTTATTAGTACCTAAATGCATAACTTTACACTTGCTTGAATTTAACTTCATACCCCACTTGTTCACCCATGATGTAATGGTATCCAAATCCCTTTGAATGACAGTGGCTTGAATTACATCTCTGCGTGGACCACCAATTTTAACATCATCAGCGTATTTGATGGTAATGGACTTGTAATCATTAGTCATATGCGCAATAAATGCCTGAAAGAGTCATGGGCCTGACACTGAGCCCTGTGGAACCCCACTGGATACATAACCCACCTCTGATCGAGATCCATCAAGAACAACACTTTGTGTCCTATCTAGCAACCAATTACTGATCTAAATCAATAATATGACTATTGATATTTATGTTATGAAGTTTTGTAATAAGTGCCCAATGAGGCATAATATCAAATGCCTTACTGAAGTCAATAAAAATAATGTCATAAGGTGTATTACAATCGAGAAGGGAACTAATATTCTTCTAAAAAGACAATAAATTAGTTAGACAGCTTCTACCTCTTTTAAATCCATGTTGCTCTGAGTCTTGACTATTCAATGTTGGTGTTATAATGTCTTTAATTAGAGTCTCTAGAACTTTGTATACAGTAGATGTCAAACTTATAGGGCGATACTTCTCCCAGTTGTTTTTTGGCCCTTTTTTATAAATTGGTATGACAATAGCCTTCTTCCAATCGTCTGGAACATAATTTTCTGACAGAAACTTTTTGAATATGATTTTTAATGGTAAGGAAATATATTTTGCTAACAGAAATAATAAATGCCCTTCTAAGTTGTCAGGGCCAGAGCAATATTTTCTCTCGAGTGTAAGAAGTTTATCTAAAGATTCATTTTTCTTGGAATACTATAGCAATATCCTCATTTTTTTTTAATAGTTTTGGAAAAATTATTATTAGTACTGGTAAATATTTTACAGAACTCCTTATTAAATAGATCCACCATGGATTTAGGATCATACACTATATCATTGTTCTGCAAAATTAGACCAACTTGGCAGGCAAGTTTTTATTAATGAATTAATGTATGAGTAAAAACCTTTACTATTATTTTTATTTGCACTATTGGCGAGCTTATATTCCCATCTTGATTTTGCCTTCTTAATGTAGGATTTACATTTAATCTGAATTAATTTATAAGCCTCCCAATTAGCGCTAGATTTATTCTTTACATAGTTATATTTCTTCTTTAATCTTATTAAAATTTTAATAGATGGGTTAATCCATTTAGGTGATCATTTTTTTACTGTGGACTTTGGGTTTGGAGGGAACAAATGCGTCTCTTATATTGGAGATAATTGTTTTGAATGTAATTCAACTATTTTCCGAATTTAAGTTAGAAAGAGTGGACTTCCAATTAACCTCTTTAATAACTCTCAATAGAAACCAAGTCCACTTTATTGTATAAATAAATATTAGTACTATTACTAACAGATGAATATAATTTATTAATGATAAACAAGATAGTGTTATGATCACTACCTGCGATTGGATTAATAATTTTTAAATCTATAATTGGTAAAGGATCACTACAAATAACAAGGTCTAGGATTTTGTCTGCCCTAGTTGGCACTGAAACATTTTGTGTGAGATTCAGCTCAGAACATGTTAAAAGAAACTTTTTTCCTTTACTACTTATGGCAGTAGAATCTTGCCAGTTAATCTCACCAAGATTAAAGTCACCAGTAATGACAATATGTCCAAGTTCACTAGCCTGCTCAATTTCAGATAAAATGGCATTGAGTGCTACCCCTTTTCTTCCTGGGCCTGAAGAACTTGCTCTATGGCTGATTCTGTCAGAAGAGCCCAAATTTCTGATTTGGGAAACAGATTCGAGAAGACCTGGGAGAGACACCTAGGATTCGATACATGGGGGGCCTCAGCTACTGGACTGAAGGAGTTTTGTGGAAGATGATTTCACGTTACTTCAGAACTCCTCTAATCCAAGCAAAATTCCAACAGGGGAGAACACCAACATGCTGGAGGAATTGTGGCCATTCCCCAGCGGCCTTAAAGCATATTATGTGGGGATGCACAGTTTTGACCCCATACTTCCTGTAGCTGAACAGAGCCTTGCAAATCTTTTTTACCCCAGAAATTTCCTTGACACCTACTTTATATTTTTTCTCAGATTTTCCAAAGGGGTGTAGGGACACCAGTAGGAGCAAGCTAGTGAGGACTGCCGTACTGAGTGCCCAAAAGGCAATTACCAAGGGACGGCTCACCCAAGATGGTGTGAAATTATCACACTGGCAAGATATAATGATCAAGATCTAGCAGATGGAACGCCTGATGGCAATATTAAATAAAAAACTGGAAATGTTTGAAGTAACATGGAGGAGACAGATGTTCTATATCTCCCCACTAAGGCCAGACTTTGTCCCTTAACTTAATTATAGTTTTTACCATTCCCCCCTTCTAATAAGTTAACTTGATGTTGTATTTTACTAACGAAACATAAGTGCCTAACATGTCTAGATAAATTATCTGTATGGAAAATGAACAGTAATCTGATGTACAAGAATTTATGAATTTCCTCTAAAGTTAAGACGTCTGTATGTTTTAAGTGTTTGTATTTTATAACCTTTGAAAACTGATAAAGAAAGTTTCAAAAAAGAAGAGCCTGAATTTCCTCCCTTACGAGGGTGATGTGACCTCTTGGGTAGTGAAAGAGACCTGGAGGATTTCTTGGGGTCTCTCTGTAAATTCGATGATGTGGCCTTGAGCGACTAGCTGAAGGACCCAAGTGTCTGTAGTGATCACCTCCCACCCGGTCAGATGGTTGGTGAATCTGCCCCCTACTGGTTCCTCTGGAGCTGGTAGCAGAGGCTGGGGGCTCTGCCACGAGTCAGGAGGCAGAAGGGGTATGAGGGAGCGATGCTACTTTCTACACTCTGTAGAAAAAGAAAATAAATGATGAAATGCTCATCCAAAAATGGCAGTCAACTGAAGCAGTGGTCTTCGCGAGGTTCCAACGTGCAGGTCATGCGGGGAAAAAACTGGAGGGCGGACGTGGGGACCACCCACTATATAGTGTTAAGCTGATGTCAGTCACGTGACATAGGGTGGGCGGTCCCCTGCCAGACACTGCTAGCTAAAGTTTTCCGTGTGGTCCTAGTGCCTGACAGCTCTAGTCCTAATGGTTATTACCTACTGTAACAGCCCTCTTGAAGTAGGAGCGGAGGAAAACCCCCGACTATGGCAGGAGACAGGTCAGTCCCCCCAGAGGCACCACAGAGGTGACTGCACTCTCCAGAGCCCCCTAGCAGAGGACAGATGGCAACCAATAATGTGAAGTTCCAGAGGAGTCAGGTGATGGTGCTGGGGGGCACCCAGACCAGACTGGGGTTGATTGGCAGTACAGGAGAAAAAGCTCTTACGGTGGACAAGTCCTGGCCAACCCAGTGACATACAGGGCTGAGGCACTGGATGCCTCACCACCTGCCATGCTGGCAACCCAGGTTTCAGAATGGATGTAGGTTGCTCTGGGGCTGGCCATGGGATGGAATGAGTGTCCTAATGACAGTTCTCCTACATCGGGAAGCGTGGTACGTGCATCCCACTAAGTGACTGCCACTTAGAGGTTCTGGGTTGCAGTGTGGTGGGATGCCATGGAAGTTGTCCTGCCCACTTAATGCCAAGGGGCATTCTGCAGAGAAGGAGCGGGCACGCTGTCATTGCTTGTGCCGCAAGCCTGGGGAGAAAAAAACAAAACAGAGGAACCCTCGGACCATGGCAGGAGGAAGGCCCAGCCCCTCATAGGCCCCACACTGGCGAATGGGCTCTTCAGGGCCTCTACCAGAGGATGGATGGCAACCAGCAATGGTAAGTCCCAGAGAAGCTGTGTGGTGGGGCTGGGGGACTGGACCAAAATGGCAATGCAGAAGATAAAATACTGATTTAAAAAAAAAAAAAAAAGAAGGTTGACAAGTACTCAGGGCTGAATGAGTGCTGTGAGAGCTGACGACAGTTCTTGAAGCACCCCTGGCTGGCTTGTTCAACTGCTCTTTGGACACAGCTTAAATAAAGGTTTGTTGCGTTCCTTGAGGCAAACAAGCTACGGGATGACAGACAGCATGGTTTTATGGCAGGGAGTTCTTGCCAAACAAATCTGTTCAGTTTCGTGGACAGGGGCCAGACGGTAGATATAATGTACCTGGATTTCAATAAGTCCCCTGTACGAGGCTGATCAAAAACTTGAAAACATGGGGCAGGGGAGAAAGTGACCAGGTGGGTGGTTAACTGGCTAAGGGGCAGAATTTAACAGGTAGTGGTAGGGTGGAGCACTTGGGAAGAGAAGTTACCAGCAGGGTTCTGCAGTGGTAAATGCTTGGCCCAGTCTTATTCGGTGTGTTCAATACCAACACTGGGGACAGCATCCACTCTCCTGAAGTCCAGGACCCTTGTCCTCGTATGGCTCGCCTCTGATCCTTTCCTTATGTTGATCCACAATATATCATCACTCATACCCGAGGAACAGCACACTGTGACATCTGCAATGCTGTCCCTGTTTGTTAGTACCGGGTCCAACACTGCCCCATCTTTAGCAGGTTCTTCAGTTGCCTGAGAAAAGCTTCTTGTAGGGAGTCAAGGATGACCTTGTTCCTTGCCGAAGCTGCAGCTGAAGGTTCCACTCCACACCTGGCAGACTTGAAATCTCCAACAGCAGTGGTACCAGATCCCGTTTCCAAAATGACCCATAGCACTTCCAGCCCCTCCTCAAGTTGGTGCACATGCAGCTCTGTGGTCTTTATTCCCTCCCTTACATACAATGACACACCTCCACCCCACACTGCCTGGTATTGCCATGTCCCAATCATGGTGTTCAGTGCACCATGCAAGCAATAAGACATGACAAGGTGTAGGTTATGGCCTGATAACAGCATGCCCGAGGTGCATTATGAGGCATGAGGCACTTGTGTCAAGTGCCTTTAGCACCTGGGAAGTGCTCTTATCAGGCCATAACTCACACCTCGGAGTGTTTTATTGCACTTACAAAATGCCCCCTCCCAGTAAATTTTAAAACCAAAAATGAACACTATATTTTATATATGTTTTAGTAGTTGTACAGTAAAATTAGTTCCCTGTCAAACTATTCTGGAACCGTTTGATTACCACTAGAGGGCGCCCGTCCCCTACACGAACACACATACTGCTCGCTCAGGTTGTGCCTCCCCCAAGCAAACACACTCTGTTTCAGTATTTACCATTACACCTCCTTCCGCACACATTTTAATATAGTGTGGTTTTGGTAGTGAGGAACATAGTAGTCATTTTGACAGCCAGTGGGCAGTTTCACTGCAAGCATGTCACTCGCCAGCCACCGCTTGCCTGCTTTCACTGCTTGCCTGACTGCCATTTTTAACAACCACCCACTCTCCATCCCACTTACCAAAACATAGTATGAGTGCTTCTTTTAAAAAGACATTTCGAAGAGCCAGCGGAGGAGTGGTCTGGGATATTATTTGAAAGCCTTCTTCTGGCAGCAAGTGTGCCATGCTCTCGGGATTGCAGATGTTTTCTATGACTGAACCGGGGAGTAAACTGAGCAGTTCAGGTCATACCTTTACTTTTCTGTTTTCTTTACTACCTTACAATGTGTAGTGAGTGTCTTGAAGGGCGCAGGAGTCTCCAGGTTGGTTGAACTTGACAGCACAGGAAGAAAATTCCTGTCACTTACACGTTTAAAAATCACACTGGCTCACAGACTGGCACAGTGATATTTCCAGTTATGTGGTTCTGGTTGGCACAAGTAGTGCTGGCAGTAAAAGTTATGGCCTGATAAGGCCATGATTGAAAGAGGCTTTCAGTCAATCAGAATGCAGGAACTTTTGTACCCATTCTGTAAGATTCTATTCTAGCCATTAGATCCAGAATGACCTCCACCATGATAGCCTCCAAGTCTGACATTTTGCTGCTTTGCTCCTGGCATTGGCATACATGGCTCTTCACACCTTCGCTCCTCCCTGCTTGATGCCCTCAGTCTTCTTCCCGTTCTTGCCTGTGTTGTTATCTGAAGCCTCCTTTAATTCCCCTCTTACCATTGTGCTTTCTCTGTTCCTGGTCCCCTTCAACCACTTTCCTCCCCTACCCAAGACGTATCAACCATTTCTTCCATTTTGCCCCAGTCTCTGCCCTGTGCCCCTGTTCTTGGGGTATTTTCACCCCTTGTGCCCTCTCTTCCTATTATTTTGCTATGGGGGGCAATTGTTGTCTTCATAATTCTTTTCTGCCTCCCTCCTGGGTAGTTTAAATGCTCATCTGAGTTGCATCAAAACCTCCCACCAAGGACTGTAGGACGTAGGCCATCTTCTTTATAGAGGCTCATATGTTCCCAGGTTGGTCCCCAGTCCCCAATGTAGCCAAAGCCCTCCTCCATGCACCATGTCTTCAATCAATCATTAAAGGTCCTGGTACGGAGTACCCTTGCCTGTCCCCTGCCCTTTACGGGTAGCACCTCTGAAAAAGCTACTGCGCATGCTGTCTGTTTGAATTTCCTCCTCAGCTCCCTTAAATTTTCCTTCACTACCCCTACCCTCTCTCCCTTGCTAGATCATTTGTCCCAAGATGGACAATGGCATCCAGCTCCATCCCAGCTCCTGCTGCCCTAGCTATCTGCAGAACCTGCCCTACATCCCTCCATGCTGTTTCACCCCACTGCCATTTCTGAGTCCATGGGATGCTGGATACTCCCTTCCCAAGGGATCAGAGTCAGTTTCTGAATGCGGGTTGCAGGCTTAAAAAGGCGGTATTGCTACTGGACTGGCTGTATCCTGTTATTTTCAGTAACACATATTGACATGTACAGGTATCAACCAACACATGAGAACTGTATCATTATCTATTCATGTTGATCAGTCACCATGTTTTAATAAGAAAAAAAAAAAAGGGGGGGGTGTGGTCCAACCAACAAACAAGAAGAAGTGCTGTTCTCTTCCTGATGATGATCCAGAGCTAAGTCTTCGACATTTATCCGATCCAAAGCTGAGCTAGTGGCACCAAAATTGGTCTGTCGCTATACGAAGTTCCGCTTTACCTAAAGTTCGTTTTTCCAAGTTTTCCTACATGGGAGTGAAACTAAAATTGACTCAAGGCCCCCGAGTACTGCAGCAGCACTTTTTACAAGCATGGCGCACATATCTAAAGGAAGCAGAGAGCCTTTGGTACGGGACATGTTCTCCTCAATTATGAACCGGATTGAAGCTCTCACGGTGTCTAATAATAATGCCGCCGGCACACTACAGCAGCCGGACACCAGAATGGGGCACACTGAACAAAAAGTGGATCAACATGAGGAGATGCTGCAAGGCCACTGTACGACTAAGAGAGAGCAGGTGGCCCAAATTAAACTCCTAGAAGAGAAAATGGACGATATGGAAAATAGGAGTTGCCATAACAACTTGCTGCTCCTAGGCTTCCCAGAGGGATGCCAGGGGGCCAGAAATGTAGTCTTCCTCCAGCCAGCCCTCCTGGAGCTCCTCTGACTACCGCCAAACACTAGGCTGATCATCGAGCATGTGCACCATTCCCTGCAGCAGAGACTGGCCATGGGTGAAAGGCCCAGACCCATACTAGCACGCATTCTCAACTTCGCTGAAAAAGAAGCCATACAAAACAGGGCCAGAGAACTCGGAGCCCTGGATTGGCATGAGCATCACTTAATGATCTTCCAGGACTACTCACAGGAGCTGGCTGCTAGAAGAAAGGCCTATACCGAAGTGTGACAAAGACTCCATGACCTCCAGGTACCTTTCACTCTCCGATACCCTGCAGTCCTGAAAATAACCCACAATGGATCTCCACAACAATTTCACACACCGGAGGCTGCTATGGACTTTATAAATGCAACCTGGCCTCCATCTAACAATCAGAGCAGCAGCCACACCCCGAGCATGTCTGGCACGACAAGCAGTGCTCACCTGAACTGTAGATCTCCCTTGAAACAGGGCCAGCACATTACTGTGGCAGAGGCCCTAAGATCCAATGGGCCCTGCAGTGAATTAGAACCTCATCCCCCTAAAAGCTGTAAGAGATCGCTATCACCTGCCCACATCAGACGGGAGCACCCACAGGACAGAACATGGACCGAGGATTACTCCTACCCACCTGAAGCACACACACACACACACACAAAGAGGAGACCCAGGAATTAGAATACACTAGCCCTTATTTCTCGCAAAATCAGTTTTCTCCTATTGCTCCATCAAACATGAATGAGACATAGGACTACCTCACTGAAATGGACTTATCCATACCTGAAACCCCAAACAAGAACAGAAGGAGGTGCAGCGATCCTGGGTGGCTGACACAGACAAAGCCCTCCCGCTTGGTGACTCTGAACTCTTGTCCGCAGTTTTGGGCCTTCAGCCATGAATGATGCAGATTCCTGAAGATGACGATGGAAAGGAAGTGCCTCGCGATGTGCTCCCTGTTTGATCTTTATAAAGATAAGTCTCTCCCAAGTTTTGTGTCTAAGGGGAGTAATTGATGGGGTGGTTTTAAAGGGGTCTGGGGAATAAGAAGCGACACGGGGTTCTATTACAGCTTCCCCTCTGGACATCTTCTTTGAACCCAGTTATATGGGGTATTAAGATGGGCAGTGTAGTTATCACCTGCTCCCCCCCCCCTTTAGACACTTCTCCTCTAAGACTTTTTGTAAGCCCTCTGCTTGCCTGTTCTAAATGTTTAGAAGTTGTCTTGATGGGGTGGGAGGGGAAGATCCGGGTAACAGGGGCAATAGGGATACTGAGGGGTACTTTAACGAATATGCTGATTCCAGAAGTATGTCCTTAAACCCCCCACCCCTTCCCATCCCTGTATGCTCCCCTCACAGATATCATACTCTGGCTATGCACCCTTTCCTCACACCAGAAGGAATTGAGGGATGAATTAATTGGAACCCCGCCCTCCCCGAGCCGACAGGGGGACAGGGCATACAAAGGTTACTGCCCTTGTCAACAATCGGTATATAGCTTCGGCCTACACGGCATATATTGAAGCTCATGAAAGGTTCAATACACCCTTTAGCTCCAGGGGATAACTAAATAAAGGGACTGCTTTATTTGTTCTGACTGCACCAACTGTACATCGAGCTTGTTGGTAGTATATCCCTCAATTCTCTGAGTAGGCACAATGGCCATTGGGACTTAATTCTTACCCCTCCCCCCCAATAGGTACAGCGGTTTTGCCATTGGCTGGGGCTCCATCCGGCTAAGCTCAGCATGGAACCTCAATAGGTTTTTCATTTTAATGTGTTGAATAAGATTGTACATAGGTTGATACATAGATACATAGACACTGTCAGCAGATAAGGGCCTACAGCCCACCCAGTCTGCCCATTTGAGCTATAAGTTCACTTTATGTTTTCCTAGAAGTCTGTTACCTCTTACACCTGACCTCCAGAATTCCCTTACGTCTATCCCATGCATTCTTAAATCCCGTGATTGTTTCAGCCCCCACTACTTCCTCTGGCAGGGTGTTCCACTTGTCCACCACCTGTTCTGTGAAAAAATTCTTCCTCACATTTCCTCTGAATCACCCTCCCTCCAGCTTCATCCCATGACCTCTAGTCCTGGAACATCTTTTTCACTGAAAAAGTGTATTCCTGCACCCTGTTTCTCCTGGTAAGATACTTGTATGTCTCTATCATATCCCCTCTCTCCCTCCTCTCCCTCCTCTCCTCCAGGGAGTACATATTCAGTTCCTTCAACCTGTCCTCATAGGACTTGTGATGCAATCCATGTGTAACCCCTAGATGGCGCTATCCCAGGGGCTACTACCCCTGCCTGATTTGCCACTAACAGGTTGAGGGCCTGGATCCAATAGCGGTGCCTCCACCCAGAGGTCAGGGTTTGCAATAGTTAAACTAACTTGAGTCACAGCCCTCTGGGACACTGCAACCCCCTTTCTTCCCACTAGTGGCCCACACAATATATCAGAATTACCTTCACAGTATACACTTACCCCCAGGTCTGGTTCCGGCACTGGGACCTCCTGTGAAATGAGATACAGTGCAACAATCACAGTACAGTACTTTAACATGAACCAAATACCTCAGGCAGTATAACTTTGCTGAAACAAGCAGCTCTGATTTATTTAGGGGGATATAACAAGGACAGGGAAATCAGGTTAATTAGCTTATCACTCTAATAATCTACCTATGGCTCTGTGCACAGGCCTATCCCTATCAGTTACTGTCCCTGGGTACCCAAGCCCTAGTGGCTAGTCCAAACCGTGGCAGCTGGTAGGGGCCCTTTCACACAGAAAAGGAGAATTAAACAGTCAGCAGTACAGTAATTCCATTTGGATTTAATGTGGCAATTCAACAGGAGCAACCCTGAATTAGTACTCACGACCTCCAAATAAGATAGGGTCCTTCAATGTCAGCAGGGCTCACTTGAGGTACACAAACCTCTTCACACATCCATATAAAGAAAGTACTATACCAGGCAGGCTGCATCTGTATCGATCGCAATTACTGCACAATACCGGGAGAACACACAGCAGATTCAGTTCCTGACAGACAGAATGCAATTTCAACAATTCTTCCAGTCTTCTACAGGGTGAGCCTGGTTTCTACTCTTCAGAGATCCTTTGATTCTTTTCACAGGGACGGATTCAGTCCTAACAAGCTGTTACACAAGCTGCAGACCGGAACTCTGGGCCTTACACACGTTTTTGACTAAAACTGCACACTGAAAAGCACAGGGCTCCTTCCTTCTTCACTGCCAAAGCTCAACTGAAGCTCAACCGACAAAACTGGGCACTTCCTTTGAGTTCCTCCCAGTTCTTGACTGGATTGGCTGTCACTCACAATAGACTGCTGCTGTTGGTCCAAAAGGCACTGAAGTCTAAACTACATCTCCCAAGTCACTGCCCATACAATCCTCTTGTGGCTGGCTCAGATTATGAGTCAAGTTCTGATTCGTCAAGGCACCATTTTAGAGCTAGCTTACCCCACACTGATTGGTCCAGTTCAGCAGTTCAAAACTAGAATGGGAACTAGCAGACACAGTTCTGACTGCAAAGAAAGCAGGTTAGACAAACTGTAATTTCATTATTACTCTAAATAATTTCTGGCAAACAGTTACATCTTTCAGATAGGTTCCTTTGCACTCCTAGTGACTGCAAAATGAAGTGAATTGGCAGCAGCTCAAGTGGTACTCAGAGAAGCACACAGTCCCCCATACAAACTAATTATGTCTGCAAGCAGACAGCTCTTAAAGAGACAGTACCAGAGGCTCTAAAACACTCACTGATAAATGGCTTAAATGCCAAACACCATTCAGGCTTGGAGCATTCAAGCAAGCTCCTGAAGTCTTTTGGGAACCCCCATTTGCAGGGGTTACACCCTTCCTGGCCTGGGAAAGCTTGCGTCCGCGTCAAGCAAGTACCCATAAGTTTCAACTGCAACCATATACATTTGCATTAGGCTGCCATGTAATCATCAGTCAATATATCATTTTACCAAGAACACATTTCTGAAACATTGCGATCGTCACTCTTTACACAGTATTACATACACATTGTACCATAACTCAAGTTATTACCTCTTGTACATGAAACCTGAAGAGAGGGCCCTTCCTATCAGTTACCTTGGGGCTGGACGGGGCAAGGCACCATGCTAGAGGCAACACAATGGCAGGTGCTTTAGCAGCTCAGTTTGGGCAATGAGCTCGGGGACACATACACTCCTTTATGGACAACATTGAGAGGCAAATCCACAGGCCTCCCAAGGGAATCATAACTGAGGTGCACCACAGGCTTTACAGCTCGACCAGTCTTTCTAGGGGAACTGTTACAGTCTCTGCACTCTGAGCCTCATTTTCAGCATTGTCCACACTTGTCAGGTCTCCATGGGGTAGAGAGGCTAGAACTTGGGGCACTTTCAGCTCCAGGAGTTACAGTTTCTGAGTCCACAACACTTGGCTCGCATGGAGAGCTTTGGACACTGGCAGTGGACTGTCAGGGCACTCAAAATACTCTTCTTGTTCGAGTGTATCACCAGTCTGCCCCAATCTATCATTTTCCTCCCTGAAGCTCAAACAGTTCAACCATGCACAATGATTCCATTTCATCTGATCTGATGCTTTGCACTTCACTTTCTGGGAGCATTGGCTCCAGGGATGAAGCTGGGGCTTAAACAGTCAGAAGGCCCAGCTTTGTCTCCAGTATTGACTAGGGGATTGCCCGAAACAATTGACTCAGTTAGTAGAAGGATAGTATTCAAAGTCCTCTCACTTTCTTCCGATATGGACTGACAGTCATGCTCAACTGGGACTTGTGGAGGGAACACTTTAACTTTGCTTCTGTAGGTGCAGACTTTCTTGATCTTTTCTTAGCAGCAGCTCTAGTCACTGGTCCAGAGGGGCATCTTCTAGGGCTCAGACTCAATTAAGATTTGTCCAATGGGCAGTAAATGATTTCTATGCATTGTTTTTACATCTTTTGAATTATTCTCAGGCCTTACTTTGTACACTGGCAGATCATCTAGTTTGCCCACTACAATGTGAGGAGATGGTGCCATCTGTCAGCAATCTTGTGCTTGCCATGCAATCCCAGATTTCTTAGCAATACCCGATCTCCCTCCTGGAGTTCCTGTGCTTTCACCTTTTATCATACCTTTCTTTGTTGGCCAGATTTCTTTTGGCAGCCATGGTTTGAGCCAGTTAGTGCCATGAGTTAGCTGGGCCTTTAACTTTTGCACATACTGTAAATAGTTGTCAGCCTGAACCCCATCAGGAGAGACCCCAAAACACATCTACTGGTAGTCGAGCTTCTCTTCCAAACATCAAGTGTAGGGGAGAATCCAGTGGCATCACTTTTGGTGCAGTTATAAGCATGTACCAGGGTGCTAATTTGTTGGCTCCATCTAGGCTTGTCCTTTGGGTGCAGGGTGCCTAGCATATCTACCAAGTACGGTTGAAGCGTTCAGGCTGTGGGTCCCCTGGGGTGGTAAGGAGTGGTTCTGGACTTTCGCACTCCCACAGAGAAAGCATCTCTTTGATCAGGCGACTTTCAAAGTCTCTCCCTTGATCAGAATGGATTCTTTGTGGAGCCCATAGTGAACAAAAGTTTTCTACAAGTACTTTGGCCACAGTGGATGCTTTCTGGTCTTTGGTGGGAAAGCTTGGCATATCTAGTGAAATGGTCAGTGACCACCAGCACATTACTGATATTTCTTTGATCTGACTCAAACTTAGAAAATCAATACAGACCAGCTCCATGGGTGCACTGGTGGTGATGTTAACAAGGGGCAGCCCTCTGGGGAAAGCTTTCCTCTGTAAGCAGCGACTACAAGTTCGAATGTGTTGCTCCACATCAGCCCCCATCTTAGGCCAATAGAATCTGGATCTCACCAAGTCAAGTGTTCTGTCTATACCAAGGTGCCCCATGTGGTTGTGCAGGACCTCAGTACTGAGTCTCGAAGGCAGTGGGCAGCACTAGTTGTTGTTTGTCTACTTGTCCCCTCTGTCTACTGTTTCTCTGTATAACAGTTTATTGATCAGTTTCAACTTAGGACCTTCTTTGTATAACAGTGCAGTTCTCAAATCAGTGGAGCTAATTTGGACACATCTTTTCCTGCATAGAGGGCTTCTAAAGCTGCTTTGATCATGGGATCGCGGGATTGAGCCCGCGAATACTGTCATTGTCCAGCTGAGGCAGTGCACCAATGTCTATTGCAGAAAAGTGGCAATAAGCAGCAGGTATGCAATTCTCAGAGGCTCCCAAGCAATCCACCATGCAGTCCACTGCGTCCGTGGACATTGTTCCTCCCTGTCAAACTTCCGGCAGAGTGCCCGAATGTCAGGTTCTGCCAATCGGACCCAATCATTCTGGGGAACAGGCCTCCGGAGAGAGCATCAGCATCTATGTGGTTCAGACCTGCTCGGTATTCGAGAGCATAGTCATATGTAGATAATGCAGAAAGCCACCTATGGCCAGTGGCATCCAACTTAGCTGAGGTCTGCACATAGGTCAAAGGATTATTGTCAGTTTTACTAGTATTTTAGCCCCATACAAGTACTCATGGAATTGGTCAACAATAGCCCACTTCAAAGCTAGGAACTCTAACTTATGTACAGGATAGTTCTTTTCGGATGGGGTCAGGCTTCTACTGGCAAAGGCCACTGGTCTCAGGCCATTCTGCTCTTGGTACAACACAGCCCCCAACCCTTGCAAGCTAGCATCAGTGTGCAGGACGTAAGGTTTTCTTGGATCGGCATAGGCCAGCACTGGAGCATGGGTAAGTTGATATATGATCTCATGAAAAGCAGTCTCACAATCAGGAGTCCAGCGGGCCCCAAATACTTCCTCGGATGAAAATACACTCTTTCAGTCTTGAGGATGCTGACTTTTGGTATTTTTGTGGGTTGGGGATACCCTTGGTAAGGTTAAGTAAAGGCGGATCACTCTTGAATAGTCCTTGATGAAGCGCCGATAATAACCACAGAATCCCAGGAATCTTTGCAGTTCTTTTAGATTTTTGGGCTGTGGCCAGGTGGTCAAGGCCTCAACTTTACTTGGGTCGGTCTCTATTCCTCGGTGGATACTATGTCCCACATACTTTACTGATGTTTGAAAAATTGACACTTATCAATGGACAGTTTAAGGCCAAAGTCCTCCAGTCGGTCCAATACCTTAAATAATCTGCTCTCATGTTCCTCCAGTGAGCTGCCAAACACAATAACATCATCTAGGTATACCAGGCACTCTAGTAAGTTCATGTCCCCACTGCACGCTCCATCAATCGTTGAAAAGTGGCTGGGGCACCTGAAATCCTTGAGGCATCCTCATGAATTCATAGAAACCAGCGGACAGATAAAGGCTGTCTTTTCACGGTCCTCTGGGGCCATGGGATCTGATAGTACCCACCGCGGAGATCCAGCACAGAGAACCACTTGCTCCCGCTTAGGCAGTCCAAAGCATCCTGAATGCGGGCATTGTGTACTGATCAGGGATAGTCCGACGTTTAAGGTGCGATAATCCACACACATCCTTACTGTTCCATTCTTTTCCTCACTACCACAATGGGGAAGCATAAGGGCTTCTGGATTCTTGTATTACACACAGCAGCTAACATCTCTTGCAGATGCCGTCTCACATCATCTATGTCAGCAGGTGCCAGGCGTCGAGACCTCTCACGAAATGGTCTTTCGTCATGCAGCCGGATATTGTGCTCAGCTCCTTGCGCATCCACACATCCCATTCCTTTAAAGAAAACACCTGGTCTCTCTGGGCAAGCTTCTCACTGATCTTCACTTTCCATTCAGCTGGCAGCGGGAGTCGCGAAATCAAACAAGTCAGGCGTTACTCTGTCATTCTTCCTTGAACTCTTGCTGCTGGGTAGCACTGCAGTGTCTGCACAATGCACATTAGCCAGGATGCAACCTCTGTTTACTCGAATGTCTCTTTCAGACACATTATGAACTTGGACCATTACCCTTCTGGCATAGCATGGGCTCTAGCGGGCAAAATACTAGGCTTGACCAGCAGTCCCTCTGGCAATTTTCCATCGCCTGGTGCATCCAACATTAATATTTTATTCTTAACATCCTTTCTGATACGGACCTCTCCTGTAAGGTACACTGGGCATTTGGCGCCAGGATCAGAGACTCAGGATCCTTCTTCCATACAATTCCGACCGGTTCCTCTGGTTCTGTTTTTCAGCATCTCTCTGTGCCTCATAGGCCTTCTTAATTAAAGCCGGAACTCTTAAAGCTCTACTAGTCTTTGACCCTGTTTTCATAACACAACTGTGCCAGCCTTCCGAACATATGAGCATTTGTTCCAATCAACAAAGGGACACCATCATACAGTCCAGTGGGGGGACACACTAAGGCTAGGGTCTCTACTTGTTCGGCCACTCCAGCTACGGAGGTGGGGAAAGACAGCCAAATTCGGATATACCCGGAATAGGGGTAGGCCTTCTCACTTAACCCCCATACATGCAGTCCTTCTAATGGTTGTAAGGGTACGTCTGACAAATGCTTCTGATACCAATCTTGGAACATAATTGTCACTTGGGAGCCACTGTCTAATATAGCTCTTGTAGACCTCCGTTCACCTTTACAGTGGTCTCCATGGAGGACCCACTATTCTGGACCAGTCTGGAGAGCGGTAGTGGGGCCTGGCAACTGACCTTGCCACAAAGGGCGTGAATTAGCATTTTTGGTGCCCTCACTGGGATCATGTCGTGCACCTCTTAACCACTGATTTCTTCTCCGAAGCTCTCCTTGTAGCCTATATGCAACTTTGTCAGTGTCTTTTGGGGACTGGCATTCCCTTTTCATGTGCCCATCTTTCCCACAATTATAGCAAAACATACTTTCTGGAGTTTGAGCTGGCGAGGCGCCACACTGGGAGCCAGGCGGGGTATTACTAACTGGAAACCTTGGTGCCATCTCTGTCTGCGGCGTGATAAGCATTTGGAGACATCTCGCCAGTTTCTCCACTTCCATGGTCAAGGAATCGAGTTGGAGCTGTTATCAGCAGGAGATACATGGGTGGGTACCCCACCCCCATAGCAGATACGATCGGATATGGGTCAGGGCCCGTACTTGCAGGCGTGGCCTTCATAAAGACTGTTTTTGAATTCGGATCTCTCTCAACAGTTCGCTCCATTGTGACATATCTTTTCCTTGTCAGAGCACTCATTGACTGCCAACCTCTGCCCTGAACTTCACTTGATGGGTCACCTCAGTCACTCGGGTCGTAGCCGCAGCTATTGGTGCAGGTCCCTCCCGAGGTCGTCTTTTCTCAACTCCTCAATTCTCTCATTAACTCATCATAGGAGGGTGGGGATTCCAGTCGATCTGCCAGGTGTAACTGAAGCAACAGCAGTTCTGAGAAGGGGCAGACTTAAGGATCCTGTCCAGCCTGGTTCGGTCCAGTTCAATCGCTGGCAAACTACCTTTTCTGAGGCATTCTTGCAACAATTTTTCCAGCCGAGATACATACACAGACAACAACTCCCTTGGTACTGTTGTGCATCTCTTACTCTCCACCATAGGTCCTCATCAGAATCTGGGCTCCCATACACATTCTCCAAGGCCTCAAGATAGGCCTGTGCAGTAGCTTCAGGGTTACTGGCCCGTTTGTACGGATGGTAGCCAGGGCAGGACCTCGAGGCTCTCACTAACCCTCTTTCGCTTTTCACCTCCGAGCATTGCCATTCTAGCACTTGGGGCAACATAGTCTATCCAGGTCTCCAGTCATCCTCCCTTGGGGGTGGGAGGTGCCAGAGAAGATCCTCAACCTTCGGTAAGAGTCGTGACTAATGGCAGGTGCAGAAATAGGAGTCTGCATTGGTTCAGACACCATTACGGGCACTGGAGCAGGAGAGGGTGTTGGGGAGGAACACCCCAGGTGGCAAGAATAGTTTCTTCAAGTCCTCCACAGTTTCCCCTCTCCCAGCAACCATTCAGCAAATTTCTCCTCAAAGTTTCAGATAGTGGTGGGGCTGATTCCCCGGTCTTTACTGTCCTTAGTTATCACTCTCCAAGCAGTGAGGGCTCCCTCTGGGGTAATGGTCTGTGGCACTTTGGAGCTATCTATGGGATCCTTAAACTCTAGAGGGCCAGGAAAGTGTGGGTGAGCAGATTAGCATGCCGACCCACAACCACAGGGTTTTGTAAACCTTCCACCTTGGAAAGTACTCCTGCACAGTGTCCGTATTGATACCAGGGGATGTCCAGGATAAGCATAGCATTTTGGGGTCGATCTCTCCCAGTACACCACTCCACCAGCCGTGCACAGCCACTTCTGTCGGGTACCCATTTTTCTTAACAGTGGTTCGTAAATATGGCCACTAGAGGACACACAATCCCAGCGGTGAGCCTCAAGATGTAACCCTAGATGGCGCTATCCCAGGGGCTACTACCCCTGCCTGATTTGCCACTAACAGGTTGAGGGCCTGGATCCAATGGCGGTGCCTCCACCCAGAGGTCAGGGTTTGCAATAGTTAAACTAACTTGGTCACAGCCCTCTGGGACACTGCAACCCCTTTCTTCCCACTAGTGGCCCACACAATATATCAGATTACCTTCACAGTATACACTTACCCCCAGGTCTGGTTCCGGCACTGGGACCTCCTGTGAAATGAGATACAGTGCAACAATCACAGTACAGTACTTTAACATAGACAAATACCTCAGGCAGTATAACTTTGCTGAAACAAGCAGCTCTGATTTATTTGGGGATATAACAAGGACAGGGAAATCAGGTTAATTAGCTTATCACTCTAATAATCTACCTTGGCTCTGTGCACAGCCTATCCCTATCAGTTACTGTCCCTGGGTACCCAAGCCCTAGTGGCTAGTCAAACGTGGCAGCTGGTAGGGGCCCTTTCACACAGAGAAAAGGAGAATTAAACAGTCAGCAGTACAGTAATTCCATTTGGATTTAATGTGGCAATTCAACAGGAGAAACCCTGAATTAGTACTCACGACCTCCAATAAAGATAGGGTCCTTCAATGTCATGGGGGCTCACTGAGGTACACAAACCTCTTCACACATCCATATAAAAGAAAGTACTATACCAGGCAGGCTGCATCTGTATCCGATCGCAATTACTGCACAATACCGGGAGAACACACAGCAGATTCAGTTCCTGACAGACCGAGTGCAATTTTCAGCAATTCTTCCAGCTCTACAGGGTGAGCCTGGTTTCTACTCTTCAGAGATCCTTTGATTCTTTTTCAGGATGGATTCAGTCCTAAAAGCTGTTACACAAGCTGCAGACCGAACTCTGGGCCTTACACGCTTTTTGACTAAAACTGCACACTGAAAAAGCACAGGGCTCCTTCCTTCACTGCCAAAGCTCAACAGTAGCTCCAACCGACAAAACTGGGCACTTCCTTTGAGTTCCTCCCAGTTCTTGACTGGATTAGCTGTCACTCACAATAGACTGCTGCTGTTGGTCCAAAAGGAACTGAAGTCTAAACTACATCTCCCAGAGTCACTGCCCATACAATCCTCTTGTGGCTGGCTCAGATTATGAGTCCAAGTTCTGATTCGTCCAAGGCACCATTTTAGAGCTAGCTTACCCACACTGATTGGTCCAGTTCAGCAGTTCAAAACTAGAATGGGGAACTAGCAGACACAGTTCTGACTGCAAAGAAAGCAGGTTAGACAAACTGTAATTTCATTATTACTCTAAATAATTTCTGGCAAACAGTTACATCTTTCAGATAGGTTCCTTTGCACTCCTAGTGACTGCAAAATGAAGTGAATTGCAGCAGCTCAAGTGGTACTCAGAAGCACACAGTCCCCCCATACAAACTAATTATGTCTGCAAGCAGACAGCTCTTAAAGAGACAGTACCAGAGGCTCTAAAAACACTCACTGATAAATGGCTTAAATGCCAAACACCATTCAGGCTTGGAGCATTCAAGCAAGCTCCTGAAGTATTTTGGGAACCCCCATTTGCAGGGGTTACACATGTACTCTTTGTTGCCCTCCTCTGAACCTTCTCTACCCTGTCTATGTCCTTACGTGGTAAGGTCTCCAGAACTGTAGCACTGTACTCCAGGTGGGGCCTCACTAGTGTCTTGTATAGTGGAATTATGACCTCCCTTTTCCTGCTGGTGATGCCCCTGCCTATACATCCCAGCATCCTATTTGCTTTACCTGCTGCCTTGTTGCACTGTTTCCCTATTTTGAGGTCATCAGAGATGATAACCCCAAGATCCCTTTCCTGCTTGGTGCATGCTATATCCTCACCCCTCAACTGATATGTTGTTCCAGGGTTTTTGTGCCCTGTGTGCATTATCTTTCACTTCTTTACATTGAATTTTAACTGCCAAACCCCGGCAGTGATTGGCTAAACAGGATTGACAGAGGCTCAGCCACCACCTCTCTTAGTTCTTTTAGGACCTTGGGGTGCACCCCATCTGGCCCGATTGCTTTATCATCTCTTATTCCTTCCAGTTCCATCAGGACCCTTTCTCGTGTAAAGGGACTTGTGTCCATTTCTGCGCCATTCCCACCCCCTTGTACTCCTCCTTCAGACCCATTACTCTCATCTTCCTCAGTAAAGACTGAGCAGAAATACCTGTTCAATATGTCAGCTTTACTGTTGTCATCCTCCATGCAACCCCATCCCCCCCCTTCAGTCTCACTATCCTCCCTTTGCCTTTTGTTTTTCACTTTTTTGATACATTGTTATTAGTTACATAAGGGATGCTCAGACCTCACCTGACTACGACTTCACTAGTCTTCTCTTCCACTCCTGTAGAACTGAGTGATAACATCTCCAGAGTGCCCTCCACCTCATACACATCCTACTGGCCCACTTGTAGCGCAGAGAAGTTGGGGAGGGAAGAAGTGACTGGAGATCTTCCTAACGCTATCTGCTTCACTAGCTGGTCTTAGCCCCTTCTCACACTGCGTCAGAGATACATACGAGGAAGGCTGATACTACCCCTTACTTAGGGAGGATGGCCGAAGTGATCTTCCACACTTGGAATGTTCGAGGAATGAATTCCCCATAAAGTGAAAAAAGGTCCCTCTCTCATCTCAAGCATTTAAAATCTAAAGTGGCCTTCCTCCAAGAGACCAAACTGACCAAGAATGACTGCTTTTATGATAAAAGATTGGGTGGGACAGGGGTCCACTCTACTGCCCCCACTAGGAAACATGGTGTACTTATCCTTATACACAAATCATTACAATGGACTCTGACAGACTCTACTGCTGATCCAGATGGCAGATGGGTTGTGGCCACATATAGTACACCCCTTCAGGTCCCCTTACAATATGCAACATCTATGCTCCCAACAATGATGACTCCTAGTTCTTTCATATGTTGGCCGAGACCATCAGTGCATTTCTGCCCACCAACTGCCCTCTACTCCTCGGTGGAGACTTCAACCTAACGCTGGGCTCCCTCCCTAGACAGGAAATGACAATGGCAGGAAGTGCATATTGGGGCGGAGCTTTGCAACAACTGATAATGGACCAAGGGCTCACTGATGTGTGGAGATTGTTCCACCCCTGGGACAGGGACTATACATTCCATTCAGAACCCAATGTGTCACATAGCAGGCTAGACTACTAGCTCATGTCCTCATCTCTTCTACATAACGCCCTCGATGCTGCTATCCTCCCACGAGTTATCTCCAATCATGCCCCAGTCCAGCTGATAATACAATGGGGCCTATCCCCCAGTCTCGTCACTGGAGACTTGATCCTCTCCTTATAAGAGACCCATATTTCATTCCCTGGGCCAGGACAGAGGCTTCCCTTTTCCTAACAAACAATCCGCCCTCTCTGACACCTCAGCAGGGAACACCTGGGAGGCCTTTAAGGCCACCATGAGAGGTAACATTATGGGATATACAGTACTGCTGCCAGGTGCAGGGAAAGGCAACAACGCCTCCTAGACCTACAACAACAACTTGCATCAGCAGAAGCTCTATTCAAAGCGATGCCCTCCCCCTCCCCCTCCCCTAGCTCCTCCACAGGCAGGACTATCCTTGGCCTATGCTTTGGGATAAACCAGCTCTTAAACAGGAAGGCAGAAGTGGCCATTCTCCATCTCCGACACACCTCCTGGGGGGGGGGGGGAGAGATAAAGGGGGTAAGGTGTTGGCTAACCAACTCAGGCATCAACAGATTAGCTGGCACACTCTTGGCCTGAAAAACAATCAAGGGATGGTGGCTACTATCCCACAGGCCATAAATGAGATTATGTCATCCTTTTATGAAGAGCTCTGTTCCACTACCCACTCGAAGCTGGTCACTGCTACCCAGCTCTTCCTGGATAGTCTGCATCTTCCCACACTCTCTCCACAACAGTCCTGTGATTTGGAAGCCCCAATCACTCAAGAGGAAGTGAGTACTGCCATTAAGAGTCTTCACCTGGGTAAGTCTCCAGGGAGCGATGGTTATACCGTGGATTTTTATCAGGCCCTGGCCCCAGTGATTACCCCACTTCTTACAGCGGTATTCCAAGAGGCTGAAGCCCAGGGAACCCTCACCACCTCCCATCACAAGGCAACTACTGTAGTTATACCAAAGAAAGGTAAAGACCCCACCAACCCAGGTAGCTGTCATCTGATCTCCCTTATAAACCTGGAAAGTAAAGTTTATGCCAAGGTCCTGGCCTCCAGACCGAGCCCTTACTTTCACACCTAATTCACGTCTCCCAGGTGGGATTTGTCCGCAGCCGACATAGTATTGACCATCTCAGAACGCTAATGAATCTTATGCATACAGCAAGACACTTAGCACTCCCAGCTGCGGCCATCGCTGTTGACTTCGAAAAGGCCTTCATTTCTATCGAATGGGATTACCTTTATTCGGTCCTATCCCATCTGGGAGTGGGTGAAAGATCCAAAACCAAGGTGCACGCCACATATAGCACACCAACAGCCTGGGTCACCACCAACTCCACCCCTCTCTCTTCCTTTTCCACTTGAGCATGGGACCAGGCAGGGCTTACCCCTCTCACCTCTATTATTTGTCCTTGCGGTCGAACCACTAGCGGCAGCCATTAGACAACACCCAAACATCCGTGGGATCAGAGTTGGGGATACTGATTACCCCACCCTGATGTACGCAGATGACCTACTTCTCCCCTTGACTGATGCCCGATACTCCTTGCCCCACTTAATAGCCTTGCTTGACTACTTCACCAGCTATTCCGGCCTGAAGCTCAACCAGACCAAGACTGAACTCCTTCCCCTTAATGACCACTGCCATCAATCAATCAATCAATCAATCAAAACTTTATTTGTAAAAGGCGCCTTTTCCAGAGCTAAGGCGCCTGTACATCACATAATAAAAATAATATTACTAAAACAAAATAAATCCAAACCTAATTACAATTAAAAATCATTATACGCATGTTTAAAAAGATATGTTTTAAGTGTCCCCTTAAAAGTTTGGACAGTCGGGAAATTTCGTACCTGACGAGGTAGAGAATTCCACAGGGTCAGGGCCACAAAACTAAAAGATCTGGCCCCAGAGGTCTTCAAACGAGCCCTGGGAATCTCTAGCAATCCCTCGTCAGTGGATCGGAGAGAGCGGGAGGGACAGTAGGGACGAAGGAGATCTTTCAGGTAGCCAGGTCCGTGATCATGTAGGGCCTTATAGGTCAGCAAACTGACCTTGAAGGTGATACGCTGAAGACATTACAGCCAGTGCAGTCCGCGAGCAGGCGCTATATGACTGGATCCCAGAGGAACCAGTCAATAGCCTGGCTGCCGCATTCTGCACTAGCTGCAAGCGGTGAATATCAACCCCCGGTAGCCCAAGATAAAGGGAATTGCAGTAGTCAAGACGGGAGGCAACGAAGGCGTGGACCAAAGTAGGAAGATAGTCAGGAGGAACCAGGTGCTTCACTCGGGCGATGTTCCTCAGGTGGTAAAAAGAGGCTTTGACAACTGCCGACACCTGTGATTTAAGTGTCAAACAGTTATCAAATACAACGCCCAGATTCTGCACCCGGTCTGAGGTAGTTAGCTGGACACGCCCAAGCCATAAGCCCGAGGGAGATCCCGCCCAATAAACCCGCCTCCCGGTGACCTGGGTCCATGACCAACACCTCAGTTTTTTCCGGATTCAATCGCAGCCAACTCACATTTATCCAGTCCTGGATTTCGGCAAGATGGTTGTTAAAGACCGAAAAGGCAGCATCTTGGCCAGGTACAAAGGACATGTACAGTTGAGTATCGTCTGCATAGCAGTGAAAACTCAAACCGTATAGCACATAGCAACATATAGCAACCAACTCTGGGCTGTTATGGGCCCCTACAGGGATCACCTATCTGAGCATTAAGCTCACCCTTAAATTAGAACACCTTTGGCATGCCAATATACAACTCCTGCTAAATACTACTAAGATCGAATCTGACAGGTGGAAACAGCTCAAACTCACTTTAGCAGGTAAGATAGCTGCCATAAAGATGGTGACTGCCCCTCGGTTTCTCTACCTCTTGGCCCATATACCCATCTCCCTGCCCAAAATGTGGTCCCAACCCATAGACAAGCTGATTGGGGACTTCCTATGGGAGGGATCCAAACCCCACTTTAGCCAATCTAAACTGAGGTCTCATTGGACACAAGGGGGATGGAACCTCCCGTGGTTAAAGAGGAACAAATGGGCATTTCAGGTTGCACAAACTGTTCCACACTGCCTCCTCCTCCTCCCTGTTGCCTCAGTGGGTTCATATAGAACTAGAAATGACAAACTTTTTGGTCCCTTCCTCCCTCCTGTATGCTACCAAAGGGTCCAGTCTCTCACATGCCTCTTCACCAAATAAAGTCTTAACCTCCCCCACAGTGGAGATGTCTACAAGAGCCTGGTACTATATGCATACCAAATTGGCCACTGACCCCCTCCCTCTTTCCTATGTATCGCTTTGGCAGAACCCTCATATTACCATAGGCAGGGAGAAGGTGACTTGGAAAAAACTGGCTTGCCAAATGCCTCCAAAATGTGGGAAACCTATGTGATCCCAGCTTTAACAGGGTCTCCACTTTCCAGTACCTACAGAAGAAATGGGATCTTCCTCACAGAGACTTCTGGAGGTGCCTCAAGATATGGACGGCTGTTACACCCCCTGCTGGAGAACCCCAAACAATGGGTTAATCCCTCGGCCCTGTAAACCTGATACAACACCCAAAGGGCCTTGCAGGTAGAATCTATGCCAAACTAAGGGATACCCTTCCCTCTCAGTCAGGGGACTCGAAGGTAAGATGGGAAAAATGCTACAGTGTAACATCACTAACACTCAATGGGGCCAGGCTTGGAGAGATGCCCACAAATGGTACCAAGATGCCAGGTATAGGCTGATCCAGAACAAAGTCTTACACTCTTGGTACAAGACCCCCATTGCACTCTATAGGGCCAAGCTCCTTGACTCAGATCAATGCTGGAGATGTCTGGCTGGGGGGGGGGGGATCTGGCTCATATACTATGGTCCTGCCGTAAGACACAAAATCTTTGGAAAGAGGTGGACTCAATGGCATCCCAGGTACTCCATAAGCAGATCCCACAGACACGCTTTTTTTCTCTCCTCGGGATTTGAACTGAACTCCCCACTGTTGATCCCACAGGAATACAGGTGGTTAGCCCTGTTGGCCATACAGACAAAAAGGGCCCTCCTGTATAAATGGCACACCCAGGTCACCCCCACAACTGTTGAAGTGGAGGCTTCCCTTTCAGCTCTGGCTAAACTAGATAGAATCACCCACCTTAAATCCTATCAAATGGCCAAACGTCAACAATGCTGGGCCCCATACCTGAGATATGTACACCCCCCACAGGGAATGGGATGAATCCCCTCAGTCACAGGCTGGATTCAGCAGGGATTCTAAGTCTGGATGAGTGGTCATGTCAATAAGGGACTCCCCCAGGGCAAGAATCTTCAGCCAGAATACTAGTCTTAGACCTCAAACCAAGGTCTGCCACTCTGATTTACTATGGTTCTCTTACTCAGGCCTTCTTTTTATACCAAGGTTAACATGTTGTTCCCCAGGTTTGGGACATACCCTTCTATGCCTCTTGATTTTAATTTGAATATATTCATTTTTGATGTTCCCTCCAAATGTGTACCTCTGGGAGATAGGAATGTATAACCTCGGCATATAAGTTATACCTTTAATTATTTCTATGTCTTGGAACCAAGGACTCAGTTGTATGTTATATTTGATAATTGCAACAAAAATAAAATTGAAAAGAATTATAAGCCAAGAGTTCAAAAGTTACAGCTTTCAAAAGACAATGTCAATCATTATAAAATATCATTAAAAAATTGTTTTTGGAAATGGTGAGAAGGTATAAGTGGTTGTTCTGTTTGACAATAAAGAAATTGTTTCCTAATTTCATTTTGGGACTGCAAGTGAAGCTTGTTCGTGTAAGTCGGACTGTAGCATTAGTTCCTGGCACTTCACGGCTCCCAAGCTGTGTGTACACGGTTTGTTTGCATTTCAGCTTTCTACTCCCCTCTCCCCTTCCTCTGCAATAACCTCCTTCCCTCACTTCACTCCTGCTCCTCTCCCTCTAACTTCCCATCTTTGCTCCATGAAATTATCTTCTTCCCTGCTCTTGTAACTAGCCCCCCCTCCCTCTTTTCCCATTTTCACCACTGCCCACCCCAATTTTGTTCTAGCACCTGCTCCACCTGTATTGTTTTCCTAATAATCACCTGGAAATGAGTTTCAGCTTAGTGTGCTTTTCCTGGGCAAAACTTGCATAAGTTGTTAATTGGAGCTGGTCCATTTTCCATCAGCTTAGCAGCCAATGTAAGTACCCATATCGGCATCAGGAGAAGACATTGACTGGTTGCAACGAATCTTGTCCTTGGCCAGAGCACCTCCAATGGAGCAACTATGGGGCAGGTAAAGGCTGAGCTGGTTTCAAGTGATACAGTGGAGTCAGCCAGGATGCAATGCAGTAGTCTGCAGTAAATGACATGTCACAAAATACTGCATGACAAAAGGGCTTACTGTAGTTACCATCAAATTACACTGCTCCCTGCAGCATACTGCAGCACTCTGCAGTAAATGACATGTCACAAAATACTGCATGACAAAAGGCCTTAGTTACCATCGAATTACACTGTTCCCTGCAGCATACTGCGACACTCTGCAGTACTCTGCAATAAATGACATGTCACAAAATACTGCAAGACAAAAGGGCTTAGTTACCATCGAATTACACTGTTCCCTGCAGCATACTGCGGCACTCTGCAGTACTCTGCAGTAAATGACATGTCGCAAAATACTGCATGACAAAAGGGCTTAGTTACCATCGAATTATACTGTTCCCTGCAGCATACTGTGGCACTCTGCAGTACTACTGCAAGGTACTGTGTTGTATCCTGGCTGGCACTGCTGTAAATATGAAAAAAAGAGTACAGGGGGCAAGGAACTTTAAATGGGGAATGTTGCAGTGCTTCCCTTCCCCAACTCATTACCTCCAACAGTGCTTTTAGAAGTCCAAACATTGTCCTGCTTGACCTTAATGCAACATGGCCGGTTAAAATCCTTTTTTTTTTTTTGGCATGCTGGAGGGCATGTGGACAGGAGACAGCAACCTATACATACATTTTTGGACTTGCCCCTACCACACTTTTCAAATTTAGGGTAAGCCTACAAACTATTTTCTGCCCACCTCACCCTTGCCTTGCTCTTCTTGTCCACCTATTACTTGGAAGAGTGCACCAATGCCTCCACCAGATACTTGCTGTGTATATGCCTGGTGGCACCAAGGAGTGTAATACTAGGAGGTGGTTCTCCCCAACTATACCAGTTCTTCTGGACTGGACTGAGGAGGTACATCAAATGTATGTTATGGAGAAACTCACATATGCACTCAGGGATATTCAAGAACGTTTACTATCATGGACAAGGTGGACAATATATATTATGTCACTCTATGATTTTGTACCATAAAAATACAATCACAGAGATGGAGCTATGTGAGACAACTTGCCAGACTGGAAACCAAAATAGTCACCAAGTGGACTTTACACAAGATTTCTGACTTTTTCATGGTGAAAGTTTCTCCTGGAAAACTGTTCTCTATATTGACACATTTTAGAACCAGGCTGGTTCTCTTAAGGACTGTACAGTGCAACAGAGCTGTGTTGGTTTGTATTTTTCATTTACAGTAACAAAAATCTTAAAATATGAATACTAAAACAAATGTTTTTGTAGGGAAAACATAATTCTCTGCAGTACTCACCCTGATGACAACCCAATCCGCCTGGTAGAGGGGGCAGGGGCGGCACTTTGCGAGAACCTCCAGTATTGGTTTCCAGTGAAATAACAGTAGCAGCAGTCCCAGTGTCAGCACAGACAACAAATGACAGAGCCAGACCCGTCATGTTACTCGCTGGTACCCAGCTACTTCCTGCAGATAAAAGCACAAAATATTTCTTCATTCACACTCCTCGTATTTATCACAAATACCATTAAAGAGAATACAAATTCAACAGATGTTGCTGCTCTGCAACTGATAGGTTATCACTGCCAGATTTCCATTTTGTTCTTAAAAGTTATTTTAAGAAACGGCCCCATGGCTCAGCAGTAGAGTTACCGCCTGCCAAGCCAGCAACCAAGAAGTGGGAGCAATCTCAAGCTGCTGGGAGGGGGAGAGGATTGCACATCCAGAGAACTGCTCTCCTCCCCTCCTCCAGGGAGGGCTTTCAGTCTCCGCTGATCACTGCCACCAGGTAGAAGCCAGATGGCAGTGCAGGTCAGAGCGGCATGAAGGGAGGGAGCAGCGGGACCGCTAAGATGCGTGTGTGCCTCCACCTGCATGCGCCAACATGAACGCCCCAGCTAGGGTAACGGGAGAAAATCAGAAGGAAAAAATGGTGGGCAGGTGTCAATGAAGCCCTCTGCGCTGACCTTCCACCCATGCCATCACCGGCATCCTGAGCCCAGCAACAGTCTGGATAAGAGTCTCGGGGGAGCCCTTTCCCTCCTAGCCCCGCCAATGGGGCAATCCATGATAGAATAAGCAGGGGTAGGTAAGTCCTAGGAAGGTGGTTGCTAGTGAGGGGTGGCAGGGCAGGGCTGAGGGAAGTCAAGCCTGCCTTGGCCGTCAGCATGCAATCTTGATTTAAAACAAACAAAAAAAAGCTTTTTAAGAGTAGTCCTACGCTGCTTTAATAAATGTTAGGGTCATGCACTCCAATTGAAACCAGTCACTGGCAAAAATGGGTCTTCCCACATCATTAAAGCAACAGTATTTGTTAATTATTGTGTCATTTGTTTCTGTAGTGTATTTCTGGCAAAAACATCACTATACCAGTTTTTCTTTTTATTTTTGATCATTCTTGAAGTTTTTAAAGTTCTTGCTCCCTTACAATGCCCACCATTAACAGTTTGGTTAACATCAAAGAATCCTGATGGGCTGCACAGGTGCAGAGCAATTTACTATCTGAAGCACATTATACTGTAGCACCATCATACTACATCCATGTAGTATGAATCCCGTATTAAAAGTCCAAAAGTACCCTCAACCGAAGAGATTTTTAAATAGATGGGCAGCAATATTTAATGACGTGAGTCATTAATTACAAAAACAGGTATAAAAGTTTATTTTAATGCCTGAAAAAATAAAAAGATTCTGGTTATGAATCTGAGGATGGCAGAAATACATCTGTGCTAAAACAATTATACAGTAAAAACTCTTCCTACTAACAAACACTACTTTAAAATGGCTCCATACTTCACCCTCTCAAGTGCAAGTTGTATAGCTGTGCTTCGAACTGTATGTGCTCAGCACTTTAGAATATACCCCAGTGTTCACCAAAATAGTGTCTCCTTAATATCTGCTTATTTTTATTACTGAAAACCATGTGTTTATTTTATAGAAGAAGAGCAGTTCATGTGAGCGATGAAAAAACAAAATCGCACTGCTTTTTTTGATTCAGTGAATGAGCGTCAAGGCCTACTTACTGAAACACTCAACTACAAGCTAAATATAACTACTAGTTTATTTATTTATTTATTTTTAATACAGCTATTCAACAGCAAGTTGAGTGTCCTACAGAGTGCTCTCCCCGTCCAGGGAGGGAGGCTGCGCAATGCTGCTGCCAGAGCCCCCTGGGTGACCACAGGTGATACTAAAGGCAGGGCTCGGAAGTTGCTAGCTGACACCATGCAGCCATGCACTTTGTGTGTGGGCGTGCCTACAGCATCAGCAGTGGAGGCAACCTAGCAGGATGGGAGACAGGAAAAAGGTCAGGCTGCTAGCAGACAATGGACTTTGTTATATCGGGGGCCCGGTGTCTCCACAAACTACTGCCTGACACAAGATGCTGTCAGAGGTATATCCCTCACTCTCACCACACCTGTTGTGACTCAAAGCTGCATGGAGGCATGTGATAGAAGGCGCACCCCAAAAATGTGCCACCACTGTAGGGTTTCAACGTGGACATTGCCTCTTTCCTGTTTTGCTACTTATAAGTCTGTTGCACAACAGCATCTAATGTTTCTCATTTGCTGTGTATTTCTGCTGATTTCTGTCTAATTTCTTGTCTACAGTATGTGTTGTTGCTACGGTAGAAAGGCCACTTGCTGTAGCTTCCCTTATTGTTACACTCTTGTTGTTTGTCTTGCCCTGTAATCTCTTTTCTGACCTGAAAACTTCTGGCTTTGTCCCCGTTATGAATCCTAGTGGCATTTTAGTCAGCAGCACAACTGGTATCTGCAACAGCGCTGTTCTATGTGGAGGTCAGCAAGCTTAGCTGCTCCCTCTCGCAAAACTTGCCGCTTGCAAGTGGCTCTTTTATGCTTCTATGCATAGTATAAAAGGACTGGGAGCGGTCCCTGAAATAGTTTTAAAACTTGCAGGTTCGAGCCCCAGGCGTCTAAAATATCTGTGCACAGACACACGGGTTAGCACTTTGTACTTTGCTAAAGTGTGAAATGAAAGTGCAAAGTACAAAATGAAATGTACTCTGCAGAAGTAATTATAAGGTTAAACTAATGGTCCAGCTATTAATACATGGGCAGACAGTAGTGACAGCTGAATAAAATAAAATATAAAGAAACCAGATACTTACAGCGGTATTTTGGTGTCCAAGAGAGCTCCTTGCAGGTTGCTGTGCAGAGCTTCCTTCTCCAATCAGAAGTGCCCTCATTGCTGGGTGCAGTCTCCTATAGGGAGTCAGCGGCACCCTGGCTGCTCCTTTTATCTGGGTGATGGATGTCCATCAGTGTCAAAAGGGGTGGAGTTTGACTTTAATGTAGCCCATTTTTGTATAATTATAAATGTATGAGCTTAGGACTGTCCCTTGCTTGTTTATGCTCCACTATAGCCGGTATATTCAATGTGTATTATGTAGCCTTTAAATCGTCCTTGGAAGAAAACGTTTTAAAGAGGGGATATATTATATTTTGTTTAATAAAGAGGAGGAGTTGCAAGTTAAGGGAGGAGCTATATCCTTTAAAAGAAACCGTTTTGCAATGTTCTGGCAGATGTAGTTACGGAGAGGTCCTGTGTGGATCTCCCAAGCTGATCTCTGGTCTGAAGGAGAGCACAGAGCATTTTTCCTGCCTAGCCTTTTGGCAGTAAAGTTGTGTCTTTCTCCTTCTGTTATTTTATTTCTTGTTGATTTATTCTTTTTGTTTATAGTTTGAAGTACGCTGATGTAAGCCTGAAGTTAAGTTCTTTTTCTCCAGTACTTATTTTCTTTGTTTTTGTTTGTTTTAATAAAAATGTTACCCGATTTGTAACTTTTACAGGCAGATGAGTATGAGGGAGATGCTAACAGAGGTGCAGGGAGTGGGTGAAATGCCTACGGGCTCCAGAGGGGGGAAGGCACTGGGAGTCGGGAGACCAAAGGGACTGCAGATTAAATTAGAAAAAATATTTGAAGAGCGACAGAAATGTACAATAGTACAGACTATAATTTTATTAGAGCAGCGGTATAGGATAGCCATATTAAAGAATGGAGGGATGCTTTTTTCATTAGTAGGACAGCGACTAGGCTCTGCTACTGAATTACACTTCAGTAATACTGACAAGCTGCAATAATACCAGCACTGGTCTTGAGTCATAGAAGGGATGGAGTCTTTTTTTCTGAGTATCTGAAGAAAATAAGGTTAAAAATAAACTATTTTACCTGAATTATGTTTACATTACTGTAATGGTGTTTAGTGTAGGAGCCTAGTCACTCCTTTACTGAATCAAAGAAGCAGTGCTGTAGGTGGTCCATCAGTGAAGCGGTATGGCAACCACTCATGACACCCGCAACTCGAGTTCAGACTGTCAGAGGGCCAACCACAGAAGGGATGTTTAGTGTCCCAATGGACACTCCTTCCCTTCAGAGAGGGACTGTTGTGATCCTCACTGTCACACCACCCCCCAGTGACCACAGGGCAAGGTACAATTGAGGATGTCTGATAGGAAGGGGAAGGACAACAGACAGTGATGTGCACTGTATCTTAGTACATGTAATGCATGTCCAACAACATCACTCTGGTGGCGACCTCAGGGGAGGCAAAGAAAAAGAGATGTAAATTCTCCTCCCGAGTTGGAGGATGGCCTGCCCCGCTCTCACAGGCTCCACATCATTCAACTATGGTAGCCTGCCTGACCTAGAGCTTGAAGTGTCCAGAGGCATTTGGGGCTACCCAGAAGGTTCCGTCATGGGCAGCAAGCAGTGTCAATTTAGGCAGAAGGTAAGCCCTAGGAGAAGATGGGGTGGTGGGACCGGGGTGAGAGCTAAAGGAATGTATTGGTGGGTCCCCAGGGCTGGGGTGGTTGATGTAGGAGAATAAGAACAGTTACAAAAAAAAGCTTTTTTTTTTTTTTTTTTTTAAATACACTGCTGCAATGAACTGCTCCTTTAAAAGTACCATTCTAAAAATCAAAAAACCTCTAGACTTGAATAGAGAACACCAATTAGTGCTTATAAGTTCCAGGTTATTAAAAGAGTTATCACTGTGTAACCCCTAGGTGGCGCTATCCCAAGGGCTACTACCCCTGCCTGCTTGGCTAGTAGCAGGTTAAGGGGCCTAGGTTCTGTAACGGATGCCTCCACCTGGAGATCAGGGTTGGTAGTGGTCAAGCTAACCAAGGCACAGCCCTCCAGGACATTGTAACCTCCCTCTTTCCCTGCTAGTGGCCTAAACACTGCACAAAAATTACGTTCACAATACCCCTGATACACCACACAAGTACCCACACTGTTTGCACTTACCATCAGGGCTTTCCTCTGGCTCAACCCTGGGGACCCCTTGTAAAACAAGGTTATACACAGCAAATAACAGCAGTACAGTACTCTTGCACAAACTGGAACCACAGTCAGGGTAAATGCAAAAAAGAGTTAGATCTGATTTATTTAAGGGACTTGAACAAGGGAGGGGTGTAATCAGGTTAATTTGCTTAAAGGCCATGCCAATCAAACAGTTAAGCACGCACTTCAGGGTCCATAAACAATCACACACCATGGGTGGCCAGATGGAGAACGGTGGGCTAGCCAGGAACGTTGCAGCTGGTTGGGGCCCTGTGATGGAAGAAAACAACATGCACAACACACATTATTTGTAATCCAGTGCTGAAGGGCTCAGTTCATGAAAAGAAAACAACAAGACAATCAGATGACACACTTTTAGATTAGGCTATTGTTGCAGGGAGCTACCCTGATATTTACTCACGATACCAAAGACTGGACACAGGCAGGAAGAAAATCAAGACAGCAGGTAGTTGATCTGGAGTGCCAGGAGAAGCAGGACCCACACGATTCGCCAAGGTGTCGTTCCTGTTCAAGTGTGGAGCAGGGGGCTGATCCCCAGGCAGGTCTCTCATCGGTGGCTTTCTCTGTGCAGTAGGGTAGTCCGGTAGGGCCAGCGTGGCATGGCCCAGGCCGAATGGAGACAAATTCGGACACAGTCCATTTTGGGCTGGATACAGCTTCCAGCAAGCAGAACACAGTTCACACAGTGGGGAACCAACTCACGACCCACTTTCAATACACAGCACATTTACATGTAAGGAAATTCTACTGTACCAGGCAAACCGCTCTCCGGTCACAATCGCAAAGTCTCTGCACAAACCGGGGATTCAAAAGCAGCTGGAAATCCTGATAGGCCAATCGCATTCAGCAAAATCTTTGGTCTTCTTCAGGTATGAGTCTGGTTAAATCAGTGGCTTACTTCGTTCTCACAAACTTGGATTTAGTCAAATAATTCTCTTCTCTCCTTCTCAGGGTCGGCAGGCAGACATGCAGGCTACAACTCAGGCCTTTCCACAGTTCTCCCGTACGAAACTACTCAGACGGCTACTTCACTGTCTCAAGCATGTTGCTCCTTCAGCTCCCAACTTAGATCTGACTCAACTGCCAGCAAGCCAGGTAATTTCCCCATTATCCAAAAGGTTCGGTTGGCTGATCTGTCTGTCAGTCACAACAAAGGCTCCTCCTTCAGGTGCAAAAAGGCACCAAAAGCCCAAAACTACAATTCCTACAGATTTTGACTCCAGACAGCTTCAATTGTTTGTCATTTCAGCGTATTTTAGTTAAGGTATTGTAGTTTTCTGCAACGTTTATTGGAAAGTTAGAAAATATTTTCTCTACTATAAAATCAGGACATGTAGTATTTTTCATGTTTTTTTTGCAGGACACAGCTGCCCAAATCAGGACTGTTCTGCGAAAATCAGGACAGGTGGTAACCCTACCTGTAGTCCGCCTCCATTTTAGGTCGCACCAGTATTAATTGGTCCAATTTGGCAGTCCAGGACCAAGATAGTGGAGATAAACAAAACAGTCCTTGCTGCAAAAAAGGCAGGCTAGACAAACTACATTATCATTATTACGCTAAATGATTTTCAGCAAATAGTTACATCTTTCAACAGAGCTCCCTCTTAGATTACTTATGACTGCAATCCAGGCAGCTCTTAAAGAGACAGTACACCAAGGTTATACAGGCACTCTCTGGCAATCACATTTAAACTGCTAAAACGCAGAACACCAGCCTGGCAGTGAGCATTTAGGCAAGCTCAAGGAAGACTTTTTGGGAACCCCCATTCGTAGGGGGGTTACACCAGCATAATTATTAGCAATGCACGGACAGAGTAAAAAAATAACCAATGAGTGTTCTGTAGTCATCTAAGGAAAGAGAAGGACAGGCTGGAGACAGCGCACCGTCGAGTGACCAAAATGATTCAGGGCCAGCAGGGCAGATCTTACAAGGATTGACTCAAGGCATTGAACACATACACGCTGGAGGACCGATGAGAGAGGCAAGATATGATAGAGACCTTCAAGTTCCTGAAAGAAATGAACAAGGTAAACTGCAAGAAGCTATTTAGCATAAGTAGCAGGTCAAGGAACACAGGAGCATGAGTGGAAACTGATTGGGGTGGGGAGGAATTCAACAGGAAAGAAAGCTGATTTTACAGAAAGGGTGGTGGAGCTCAGAACAATCTTCCAGTAGATGTGGTGGGGTCATGCCTTTCAAAAGTTTCAAACACAGCTGGGAATGAGTGGAGGGCTTAGTGGCTGTATAGGGTGATTGCAGCAGAGGGTAGATAGTGTGGGTTAGAAAACTGTATGGACAACAGGTCCTGAGTAGGGCTGTGCAAACCTCCCAAAGATTGACCACGCGAACATCAGTGGTCGAACCCCATAAAGTTCACCAAGTCGCCAACTGGTTCACTGCCCACGGCCATCTTATGACACCAGGCAGCTTCCAGTACACAGGGTATGCTAATGAGAGCTATCTACTCTGCCATTAGTTGGCTGCCCTCATTAGCATACCCAATGCAACAGGAGCCACCTGGAGTGCACAACATGGCTGCTGGCAGCACGAGTCTTTTGGACAAATACTGAATTGGATATATCTGTTAAACATTTTCAAGGACCAGGTAGGGTTGTCAGCACTGGAGGAGCAGAGTGCTGAAGACTTGGGAAGAAGCAAGTTAAGATAGTTTAAAACATAAAATACCCACCGATGTGGTGGCATGTGAGCCAGGGGAGATGGCAGCAGGGCTGTCAGGAACTCGGGAGACAGAGACACTAGCAGTGCTGTCTGGCAGGGAAATATACATAAAATATGAACAGTGTTTCAGGGACCTGATGGTAGGGTGTGAGTCAATCGCTCACTCCACTATCAGGGATTCCTTCCCTATTTTATGAATTTTGCAGTTTAGTGCGGAGTGGACCCTGGACCAACTGAACTGCTGGCCACTTTGTTGTGTTTCCAATCCTCCATCAGTCCCAATTTTACTGCCAGGCATTGAATAAATAATTCAATAACCTTGTTTTGCTTAAACCGCATCTCCAGTCTACATCTATTTACATTTGAATTTGTAATCTGTTGCACTTGGGTTGGGCTGGATGTGAATTGCGGTCTGTGGTTCAACTGATTTATCTGGTCCTCCCAATTTGGACACTGGTGAACCAATCCAACCAAAAGTTCAGCTCTCCCCCCTAAAAGTTCACCATGGTCTGAAAGACTTGGACACCCGATGTTAGAGATGTTAGATTATTTTGTAGAACCAAACCTGCAGCCCTAGTCCTGACTTTGTTAGGTTTATGGGCAGACTGGATGGCCAATGATCTCTTTCCATGATCATTGTCTACGTTTCTATGCCCGCCCACTGATTCAGCAGTAGTGCACTGCACTGCTTTGCCAGTGACTCAGGTTTGGAAGCAGATTTGGGAAGCACGGCAGCCAAGGCTGGGCGACGGTGATGCTGATGGTGGTGCTTCATAGCCTGGGGAGGGAATGGTGCCACATCCAGCACCACAGCGATCCCATTTTCCTCGACCTGAGCAAGGCCTTCAATATGGTAGACCATGATCTGCTACTAATCGAGCAACGTAATATCAGCCTGGATGAGCCAGCCCTGAAATGGTTCCGGTGCTATTTGTCTGGCCGACAACAGCAGATAGGAGCACAAAGCAACCTCTCCCCTTTTAAACTTCAATTGAGGGGAATACCAGAAGGGTCCATATTAGGTCCACTTCTCTTCATGATTTACATCAAGAACCTAAATGACAGTGTATTGATCACAAATGTTCATCTCTTCGCAGATGACACAGTGATCTATGTCACCAAGTACACCCTCAAACAAACCAGTACCGTCCTGTAACATGAATTCAACATATTGCAGCATAACCTATTACAACTAAAATTGCTACTAAACAACTAAACTAAGTCCATGTTCCTATCACTGCAAGCACACCCCACCACACCCCAATCCGCTATGCCTATACCGCAGATCACTATGCTATTTGGAGAAACCCTGGAATCAGTGGATAAATTTAAATACCTGGGTTTCTGGTTAAGACTGCAAACTTACCTTCTCTGTGCACACTGAAGAGTTAGCGAAAAAACTAAAACAGAGACTAAGTCTCTTTTTCCATATTAAACACCTCCTCACTTTTGATGCCAAAGTTAGGTTGGTTAAATCAACCTTTCTCACACTCCTGGACTATGCAGACCTCATCTACAGTCACAGCTCCAGCAGAGTATTGGCCAAATTAGACACTCTGTAGCACACAGCAATAAGGTTCATAACCGGAGCTTCCTACAACACACACCATTGCTCCCTCTACTCTCTGATGGGCTGGTACTCTTTAAAAACAAGAATACAAAATGCAGCCATCTGGACCTTCAGAGCCCTGACCAATAAACTTCCCAGTTACAGGTTCTCAGGAAAAAAAAAAAAAAAAAAAAAAAACAGCTGAAATTCAAAACTCCCTACCCTGCGAGACTCGCAGTGCAGTTTCTGGAGGGGCAGAAAAGCTGTCAATAGAAACATAGATTTTGACGGCAGATAAGGACCGCTTGGCTCACCCAGTCTGCCCATTTCCCTACCTAATGGATAAGCTGCAGATCCTAGTTAACCAGCAGCCTACTTCTTCCTACCCCAACCCCCTAGAATTGCCTTATGACTGTCCCATGTATGCTTGAATTCCACCACTGTTTTTGACTCCACAACCTCCTCCGGAAGGCGTTCCATGCATCCACAACCCTCTGTGAAAAAATACTTCTTTAAATTACCTCTGAGCAGCCCCTTCTATCTTCAAATTGTGCCCCCTTGTTCTTGCACACCTCTTTTTTTGAAAAATGTTACCCTCTTGGACTTTGTTGATTCCCTTGAGGTACTTGAAAATTTCTATCATGTCCCCCCTCTCCCTTCTTTCCTCGAGGCTATACATGTTTAGCTCCTTAAGTCTCTCTTCATATGTCTTCCGGTGCAGACCTTGCACCATTTTAGTTGCCCTCCTCTGGACAGCTTCCATTCTGTCTATGTCTTTGCGGAGACTGGGTCTCCAGAACTGCACGCAGTACTCTAGATGGGGTCTCACCAACTGTCTGTACAGAGGGATAATAACTTCCTGTTTTCTACTGGTGATGCCTCTCCCTATGCATCCCAGTATCCCCCAGCCCTCCTTGCTGCCCTCTCACATTGCTTGCCCAACTTTAGGTCATCTGATATGACTATCCCCAGGTCCCTTTCCATTTTTGTTGTTGTTAGTATCTCACCCCCCATTGTGTACTCTTCCCTTGGGTTTTTGTTTTCCAGGTGCATTACCTTGCACTTCTTAGCACTGAGTCTAAGCTGCCACACATTTGACCATTCCTCTAACCTTGCCAAGTCCCTTCTCATCCTTTCCACCCCACCTTGTGCATCAACTCTGTTGCAGATCTTTTGTGTCATCTGCAAAGAGACATACTTTTTCCTTCCAGTCCCTCTGCAATGTCGCTTAAAGACATTGAAGAGGACTGGTCCCTAATACTGAAATCAGTGCACTCCCACTGGTAACCCCTTCTTCAGAGTGGACTCCACTTTACTATTACTCTGTGTCCTATTCTCCAGCCAATTCTTTACCCAGGCTGTCATCTTGGGACCACTCCCAGGCTGGCTAACTTGTATATTAATCTTTTGTGGACTTGTGTCAAATGCCTTGCTAAAGTCTAGGTAGGCCATGTCCACAGCCCCTCCCTGATCTACTACTTGGTCACCCAGTCAAAGAAATCTATCAGATTTGTCTGGCATGACCTTCCGACTGTGAATCCATGCTGCCTTGGGTCCTGCCCCTCTGGCCTCTGGATACTCAACAATTCTTTCCTTCAGAAGTGATTCCATCATTTTCCCTACCACTGAGGTTAAACTAACAGGTCTGTAGTTTCCTGCTTCTGCCTTGCTCCCATTTTTGTGAAGGGGAATCACATCTGCCCTTCTCCTGTCCTCGGTACCGCCCATCCTCCCATGACTTGTTAAAGAGTGTAGTCAGTGGTGTCACTAGTTCTACCCTTAGTTCTTTTAGAATTCTGGGATGAATCCCATCAGGCCCCATTGCTTTGTCCACCTTCAGTTTTAAGAGTTCTTTTAGAACCCTTTCTTCTGTAAATGGGCTGGTATCAACTTCTGTATCCAGAGTGTTTCTACTGTTTGTTTTAGGTACCTCCCCCACTTCCTTTGTAAATACTGAGCAAAAATATTTGTTTAGTATCTCTGCTCAGTGGCTAAGGCATAGAGACATCTTCAGGCTTGAGGAATTCTTCCAGTAGAGGAGGACTCTTGTACTGCACAACTCCCATTACTACCGTAGAGATGGCAGACGAGAGCAGCAACCTGACAGCAGAAGCAACAGATGAAGGCCACCATTGCCAGTGTGGTACAGCAGTTGAAGGAATTCCACAGAATGATGGATCTTAGCTGAAGGAATGGCAACTAACTTCTTGACATCTTGTCGATATAGATGGGTGGGTGAGTGGTGATCCCAGGAGTATGTCCAGCAAGGCTGAGTGAGGAGGGCTGACAGTGGGATCCACTCGAAAGCACACTTTTTTCCCCCAGTTCTATTTTGGGCTTCCTTGAGCCTGTGAGGATATACTCCTCATCGGCCCTTGTGGCCCCTTCCCCTCAAAGAGCTTACCAGGAGACTGCTTTGACCTGCACAGTGGGCCCCCTCCCCTCCAGCGGCTAGAGGGGAGGGAATAAGGATATGCTAAACTTGCTCAAGAACTTTTAAAAGAGACCACTGGGAGTGTTAACAGGAATAAACTAAGTGAGTCAATGGAGTGTAGTCCACTTTTACACACACTAGTTAAAAATTCAGAGTGGTAATGTGAATCTGTTGGATTTTGCACTTGATCTCCATGAGTTAAGTTTTGTAAAATTACCAGAGATGGACACTTCTTAGCAGTTAATAGTGCGGTAAGGAGAGCATCGCTATGTGATGGCACTGAGAAAGGCAGTTGGGGAAGATGCAGGGATAGTAATACCACTGAAGATGACCTAGGTACCACTATTATTGGTCTTAAGAGTCTCCTGCAAACCTCTGCTTATTGCAATAATAAACAGGTGACTGAGGAGAGGGAGGGCAACGCTCCTGTGCAGTATTTAAGCAATAATGTCCGACAGGGTGTGTGTCGTGCTGGGATAACGTCACGCCTCAGGTGGTTGGGCACATGGCCGCAGGCCGAGTGCATCCAATAACTGAGGCATGACGTTATCCCAAACGACACACACCCTGGAGGGCATTATTGCTATTATACAATGGCTCATTGTTATACACAATAAAAAAATCATTTTAAAGATGTTTTTGTGTGACAAATATTTTTATTCTTTGAGAGAAGATGCAAACAATCAAGTAAATGAAAATCAAGCAAACAATCATCTACAGGTTCACATTGAGGCCGAGACTAGACCCGTGATGTTGTGCTGGGATAACATCACGGGTCCAGCCCAAGACTGACCAATCAGAGTCCAGGATTTTTTCTTGGAATTGTATAATTTTGCTCATTGCCAGTTGCTCCATTAACAGTGCATCAGCAATGTGAGCATCTTTCAATAAGTTTTTCTCTAAAAAAGGACATTAAACAGTGGCAAGAAAAAATCCTGGACTCTGATTGGTCAGACTTGGGCTGGACCCGTGATGTTATACCAGCACAACATCACAGGTCTAGTCTCGGCCTCAATGTGAACTTGTAGATGACTGTTTGCTTGATTTGCATTTACTTGATTGCATCTTCTCAAAAACCAAAAATATTTTTCCACACAAAAACATCTTTTAAATGATTTTTTTTTATTCTGTATAACAATGAGCCATTGTATAATAGCAATAATGCCCTCCAGGGTGTGTGTGTCGTTTGGGATAACTTCACACCTCAGTCACTGGACGCACTTGGCCTGCGTCCTCATGCCCAAACACCTGAGGCGTGACGTTATCCCAGCACAACACACCCTGTCGGGCATTATTGCTTAATTATACAATGGCAAGAAAAAATCATGAACTCTGATTGGTCAGTCTTGGGCTGGACCCGTGATGTTCTCCCAACACAACAGCACAGGTCTAGTCTCAGCCTCAATGTGAACCTGTAGATGACTGTTTGCTTGATTTGCATTTGCTTGATTATTTCATCTTCTCTTAAAAAACAAAAATATTTTTCCAAACAAAAACATCTTTAAAATGATTTTTTTATTCTATATAACAACGAGCCATTGTATAATAGCAATAATGCCCTCCAGAGTGTGTGTCATTTGGGATAACATCCCATCTCAGTTATTGGATGCACTCTGCCTGCGGCCTCGTGCCCAACCACTTGAGGTGTGACGTTATCCCAGCATGACACACACCCTGTCGGCATTATTGAGTAAATGAAATTTCTTCCCTGAAGGAGGAAAGGGCAATTAATGGCACCAGTTTAGATAACATGAGTGTTAAAAACTCAGAATGATTTAAGAGTGAAAGTATTATTCTGGAGTCTTTGAGAAAGAGGGTATGCTAAAAGGTAAAGAACAGAGAAATGAGGAGGAGGGATGTAGTGGGGCTAGAATTCATCCCTGTAGTTATTAGGGAAAATTACTTAAATAATAGATTAAGTCACTAATAATTCTAGAAAAGAAAAAAAAAAAGAACCCTGACACTTAAGCAACACGGAAACTAAACTGCGTGAAAACAGGTCTTGTTAATATCCTAACAGAAAAAACGTAGTTCAGGACCCTCCCTGCCCTAGGGACCAACTAACCAAGAAATCTTACGCTGAAATGGTTAACAATGTTCCTACTGGGCCGGCCTGGTGGCGCTTGAGGGTTGAGGCACTGGACCGCCACACTGCGGCCACGCCAGCGACCCGGGTTCGTGAACAAGCTTGGGTCGTCGGGGAGGACAGTGAGCAGCAACCAGTTAGCAAGCACTCCGCCTTGGGAGGGAGACATGGGTCTCTTGGTGCTTGGCTGCCCCCCCAGTGGAGGCTGGGTGGTAGTGCCGCACTTTGAGAGCTCAGGCGTAAGGCCAGGTGAGGGAGGAAGGAGACGCATCTGGAGCTGTGGTGCTCGTGTGGGCCTCCACCCGCACGTAGTCACCACTTCCGGGCTCCGGGGTTAGGAGGGTGAAAATCAGAGGAAACAGTGGGGGTCTCAGGGATGACGCCCCCGGGCCAGTTCCAGGGGTTCTGCTGGGGCACACATAGCATTCAGAAGTCCCCGAAAGACCCCGGAATCCGGTAGGGTTGGCTGACACAAGGGGGATCTGCCGCCAGAGAGATAAAGAGACTGTACAAAAAAAAAAAAGTTAGAATGTTCCTACTGTAAACAATGTGGTTACTGAATAAACCACATGAGACTCCTGAAAACTGATAGCAAAAATTATGTTGCTCTTTAATAGGGACATGGATTTAGACACTGAAACTAAGGATGTGCTTGATGTGTCCAGATATATGAATTCTATGTCAAAGACAATACTTTGATCTTTGTAGTAAATTTAGGAACAATGCATTATATATGGAGGAACTCTGTGGTATTGGGAAGTCTTGGGTTATCTCTTGATAAGTCCTTGCCCATGAATAATATAAGCAAAGAGGACTGTGGTGTGCACAAAGGAAACAAATAGTTGAAATACTAATTAACAACCCAAATCTTGGTTGGTTCATGGATGAAGGAGCTTTTAAAGGTTCCGGGGTTGAAAATATGGTTTCGGGTTTTTGGTATAAAACAGAATGGATATGAACCAGAGTATAAGTTAAAGAATATGGTTTGTAACCTTTTTGAAAATTTTGTGGATTTTGTTCTGAAATACAATGTCGTTTTTTGGAAAAGAAATGGTAGCATAGGAGGTGCCTCTAAACTTGATGTTGTGTTAAAGTAGCTTGGCCTCACCTTGGTTCATGACCCATGTCTGATAAGTGGCAAGATGAGTACCCCAGATGGAGTCCGAGGCATCCGTGGTAAGGATCGGTACAGGAGGTGGTACAAGGAACGGAACATCCTTCAGTAAATTCGCACAGTCCATCCACCTAAAAATGCTTTGCATAATGGAGACATGACGAGAACCATCTGCCCCAGCTAATCCGTCAGTTGATCCTACTGGACCCCTGAGTGTCCACTGTGGTATCTTCATATGCAGTTGGGCAAGTGGGACAGTCACTATGACCACAGCTACAAGGCCCAGGAGATGTAACATTGTTCACACAGAGACATACTGTCTCATGTGCACCAAGTGTTCTTGAGCAATCAGAGTGTCTGCCCTGTCCAGGGGCAAGAAGGCACATCCCCTTGCTGTTTCCAAGACCACCCCTACATACTGTAGTCTTTGGCATGGAAACACGGAGATACAGACTTTGGCACATTCACTGTGACCCCCAAGTCAAACAGCTGATGTTCTTGGGAGAGGGTGTGAAGCAGAGATTCTCTGGAGCTGGCCTTCAGGAGCCAGTTGTCCAGATAAGATAAAACATTCAGGCCTTCCCTGCAAAGGGCTGCTGCAACCACTGCCAAATGGCAATACTTTGAACTGATAGTGCATGACCTCCAGCATAAAGTGGAGGTACTGTCAGTGGGACTTCCTGATTTGTATATGAAGGTAATGATCCTTCATGTCCAGAGAACAAAGTCAGTCCCCTGTTTGTAGAAGGGGAATCATGTCCTGCAGATACCATTCAAAACATTTTCTGGACTCTATGTATAGGTCAAAATCTCTGAGATCTAACACAGGACTCTGGTCCCTGTCCATTTTAGGACGATGAAGTATCTGGAACAGAACCCTCTAGTTTTATGGCATGTTTCTTAAGTAGGGTCTGAATCTCCTCCTTTAGAAGGGATAGGTGGCCCAGAGGATAAAAGGAAAGTGGAGGGCGATCTGGACTGATTTCTAACAGATCTAGATCTAGAGCATGCTCCCTTGCAATTATTTCCAGAACCACTCATCTGTGGTGATCTCCTACCACTGTTTTAAATGCAGAGAGATTCTGCCCCCCACCACACACACACACACACACACACACACACACACACACACACCTGGAGGCAATAGCTGAAGTGGGGGGACTAAAGAGAGTCATGCAGAACAAGGGGCAGCAGTGCCACCAGAACAGACTCCTTTTGGTACTTTGGTATGGGCACCGGGGGAAAGGGACCTCGGAGGGGACCACCACCCTTGCTGCAGCCTTACTGACAGTATGCATGGTTACCCCTTGAAGCAGGCCTACAAAAAGAACCCCTGCCACGCCCTTGAGTAGGAGTGGGGTACAAGGATTTAATAGACCAGAGAGTCATCTTGGAAATCTGAAAGTTACTCAGGGCTTCTTCAGCATCATAACCAGACTGAACCCCTTAAAGGGAGCTTGCAAAACCGTCTTTTGCACATCAGTGGCAAAGCCATCAACTCTTGGCCAAGAATATCTCTTAATGCAAATGCAAGAGGCAGCTGCCCTGGCAGAGGCATCAAACATCATAAGCTGATTGCAGCCAATGTTTGCCAACCTCAGCACCAACATACAAAGTTTTAAGTAACTCAGTCTTGGCAGAACCATTGGGCAAAGCCTGGGCAGCAGTACAAGCAGTTTTCCACATGCTGTTCTGGTATCATATAGGCCTAGTAATTTGCAGTCCTAAGGTCCAAGAATGCAGAGACATAAGTACACTTGCCCAGTCTCGAGTCCTTATCAAGAGGTAAAGTACTCATGTGTCTAGAAGCTCTGGACCTAGAATAAGCAACAGAAAGGACTACAGAGTCAGTTTCAAGCTGGTTAGCATAATCAGGCCTAGAAGACAGGACAGGATGCTAATTGTGACACTCAGACAGCTGGTTCTGATTAATCTATGATTTTTGCAATATAAAAAAATGTGTTATTGAGTGTCTCTCATGAGACATGCCGAAACAGCCTGTAGAATGACACCCCCTCCCCAAGTTTCAGATACAAGGTATTACCTGGAAGGCTAAGAGATAATTACAGGCTAGAAGAGACCTAAATTGAGGATCTTCTGTTTATCTGGCAGGATAGAAAATATCCATTTTATGACGTTTAGAGGAGGAAAACCAGGTTATGTCACTGTGGTGCAAAGTCATTAATGCTCTTTGATGTCTATAAAGAGCAGGATACTGCTTATGGATGTAAGAAAGACTTTGGAAAACTACAGACTTGATTGGGAGGTCATGTGGGGACATGAATTCTTGCTGATGTCACCTATTAATTTATCTCCTGGCACAACACATCCTGGGTGTATAATTTTTAATAAACAGAGGAGGAGCTCGGTGACATCATGGAGAAGGCAGGCTCAAGACAGTGTATTAATTATGCTGAGAGTGACATGTAATGACACACGTTTGGACTCTCTTGACAACATCTATCAGCTCAGCACTATTAGAAGAGATATATTAGATATATGTCTAATTGTCTGGTGGTAGGAATTTTGCACTTTTTTAACCCTTGTTCTTTTAAATGATTGTATGTTTCTGTGATATATGGTTCTGTATTTACATTTTACATTTTTTTACCTAATTTTATGTAAACCTCTACTTTAGAGCCTACTTGGTGTGCCTTTGAAATTCTTTTTCTTGACAAGTGAAGCATACATGGTTAAAGTTGACCCTGTACAAAGCTTACTGGTTTTACCAAACTGGGAAAATTAAGAGTTTATTCTGAGGTCTTTCATAGAGTTTTTAAGGGTTCATTTTGTACACCTGGTTAGGTGCCCGTAGGCGAAAGAGATCTGCGCCCCCCCCTCCGAAGAGCAGAATTATCTGAGCCTGTACATTGGATACGCTAGCAAGAGGTTCACAGTTTGAATCCCTCCAGAATTTTTGATTTATTTATTTATTTATTTATTTTTTTACTTTATTTGCCTCCGGTCGTGGCCCCATGGACCTCTCTCAGGCACCAGAGTCCGTGTCCTGCCCGGCAGAGGTCCCCCCGAGCTATACCTCTTCTCTCCCCCTCCTCCCTGTAGCCGGTACCCCTGGTCTAACCCTCCCAGGTTGGGTTGCTCTACTCCTCTTGGGCGTCCTTACAGACTCTGGCTGCAGGGTAGGGCCAGCTGTGGAGGACCTGGAAAGTCAGTCAGGGTTGGCTCAGCGATGGGCATGGGGGACTGGTGCCATCGCCCATCCATGGCGCCGTTGTTTTTCCCTGTTCTTGTGTTTCCCTGGAGCTCGGACGTGCAGTGACATCCAGCTCGGCTAGTGCACACTCCCACGCACTCCCGAATGACGTCCGCTGCAGCTCCAATCCCCAGCAACTTGCGGTCGTGCACTGTAGTGCCTCCAGCCTCCACTAGAGGTCACCAGTGCATTGGCAGGTGGATCCCCCTTCCCCGGGGAAGGAGAGCAGTCCAAGGGATGCTCAATCCTTTACCCTCCCTGCCGACCCCTGACGACCCTGGCTCATTCTCGAACCCGGGTCGCCGGCGTGGCACGAGGTGTGGCGTCCAGCGCCTCCGCCCTCAGCATCACCGGGCCGGCCTGAATCCCTCCAGAACTTGAGACCAAAGTTTGATTCGAACCCACAAAACAGGACAGGAGGGTTACCCTGTTCTGTTAACTGTTCACAAGACTGCGCTCAGAGGTTGGCATTCTGGGAGCAGAGGGCCTGACCTGCTGAGTGGGGTTGTGACAGATTGGTTGGCAGTGGTGCGATAAGTTTGGTATTGCAAGCTTTTATTGTTCAGTATGTCAGCTTGAGACCGTCAGCTTACTTGTAAAGAAAGAAAAAGGCAGTGATTTATTTTTAAAAAGGAAACAGAACTATCACTTGGTGTACAGTCAAGTTCTTACCCGTTTTACTTTTTTTTCTAAAGTGCAAGTCAGAGTAGCTGTAGTTAGGGAAGAAGATGGCATCCAACTACAGCAGGCACACTGTAGACTACTTAAAGCAGTTGTGCAGGGACAGAGGAGTCCCGTTCGAAGTGAAAGCCACCAAACGGAACATCATGGATGCCCTAATGGTAGCAGATACCCAAAGCATCGAGTCACAGACAGTGACTGAAAAGAACCGAACCTTGAGTGTGGCAGGGCTAGTGGCCAGTGCAGTGTCCAGATCCGATGAGGAGGGCAACAGGGCCACTGTCAGCGAAGGGCCACAGCAGCAGGGGAGGGTCACCAGTATCCTGGATCCAGAAGTACTCAGGCTGCAAACTGAGCTGTGCAGAATGGAGCTGGAGTTCCAGAGGGAGAGGGACAGTGAACAGTGGGAGGCGGACCGTGAGGAACGTGAGCGCCAGCGAGCTGCAGAGGAGAAGAGGGAGCAAGAACACTGAGAGGCAGAATGAGAACGCCGAGAGGCAGAGCAAGAACAGAGAGATGCTGACCGTGAGGAGTGCAAGTCTCAGAGGCAACATGAACTGGAGATGCTACAACTCCAACCAGCGGCACCACAGCAGATCAGTGGCTTGGGTTTAACTGGGACTACAGGACTGGGTTACAAATTGAATTCAAAATTGATAGCCGAATTTAAAGAGGGGAAGGATATGGATGCCTTTTTAAATTCTTTTGAAAAAGTTTTTATTCAGGCTAAAATTTCTAGGGAGTCCTGGAGCTTCCAGCTACCCCAGCTACTTACCAGGAAAGCTTGGGATGCATTGGGTCAAATGGACAATGAGGACAGTAATGATTACAGAAAACTTAAAGCTGTATTGTTAAAGAAATTTGAATTAACTGCTGAATCATACAGCGCTAAATACCGTAAGCTCAGGAGAAGCCCTGATATGAGCTACGAGGAGCTAGCCATGAAACGACGTCAGTTTTTAAAATGTTGGTGGGAAGGAATTGAAGCAAACTCTGCTGATAAAATTGAAAATGTGATTTTGTTAGAACAGTTTTTCTAGGCATGCCCAGCAGACCTGAAAACCTGGCTGGAGGACCGAGATCCCAAAGCAGTGCAAGAAGCTGCTGAACTCTTGGACCACTATGTCAAGAGCAGACCTGCTCTGAGAGCGAGTGGGGTGAGCATGGCAGCGCAGAAAGGGAAAAGCGTGCCTTCAGGGCAGCTAAAACACTCACTGCCTCCACCGAAACCAGTTAGCCCCAGGTTTCAGAGAAAAGATTTCTCTGAGAAAGGAAATGAATGTTGGTTGTGTAAAGAAACTGGGCATATTGCCAGACAATGTCCCAAAAAGGCAAGCAATATACAACAGGGGGTAGGAAGGAAGTGGGTTGTTTGCGTGTCCCTGGAAGCATGCCAATGAACATGAGGGAACACATGCACCCAGTCATGGTGAATGGTGTACAGATACAAGGGTTAATGGTCACAGGAGCATCCTTGACCTTGGTAAAGGGGGATTTAGTAGAGCCGGGTCAGCTTATACCCAATAAATAAGTCACTGTACAGGACTTTACTGGTGAAGAGAAAACACTGCCCCTCGCTAGTGTTCTCCTAGACTGGGGTGAAACAGGAGGAACTGTGCAACAAGTGGCTATAGCCCAAACCTTAGCAGTGGATGTAATCCTGAACAATCTCAAACAGGAGATGGTGTGTGCAGTTACCCGTCGCCAAGCAGCAAGGGAAAATAGTAGTTCCCTGAACCCCACAGAAGCCATTGTGGAAAACACTGGGAGGCTGGTTCCCCAGCCTGTGTCTCTTGATATGGAGATTTATGAAAAGGGGGTAGACATTTCCCCAATAGCAGTGAACCACACAGCTACAGAGGGTTACTCCAAAGAGGGAGGGGTGACCCATTGTCAGAGGGTTAGGGATGACAGTGCTCCGGAGTGCCCCGACGCAAGTGCTAGGGACCCTAGTTTAGCACCTGAAGGGGACCTGTCCCATGCCTTGGGAATGTGTGAGGGGTTTGCTGCTGCCCAGATAAGTGACCCTAGTTTAGAGAAGCTGAGGGCTTGGGCAGACTCTAATGGAGCACAAGAAGGTGACGGCAAACATAAGGTTTATTGGGAAAATGGACTGATGTATACTCAGCCTATGCAGGGGGGGTGCTAGGCAGGCAGCTTGTCGTTCCCCAGGGGTATCGTGAGCAGTTGCTCAAGACTGCACATGATATTCCCTTGTCTAGTCATCTGGGAATCACGCACACTATGCAGCGGTTGGCCCAGAATTTTTATTGGCCTAACTTCACTCAGCAGGTGAAGGAGTATTGCAGGTCTTGTCACCAGTGCCAAGAAATAAGGAAGGCGGGCAAGAAAACCCAAGCCACCCTGATTCCATTGCCCATAGTGGAGGAGTCATTCCAGAGGGTGGAAATGGATAATGTGGGGCCTTTAAATACCCCCAGCTCCTCAGGGAAGAGATTCATCCTGAGTGTGGTGGATTATGCCACCCGGTACCCAGAGGCAGTCGCCCTATCCTCACTGAGGACAGACAAGGTGGCAGATGCCTTACTTGGGATTTTCTCCCGTGTTGGGTTTCCGCAGGAGGTTATCACTGATTGAGGGGGTTTCTTCATGTTGGACCTGATGAAATGTTTGTGGGAGAAGTGTGGGGTGGTGCAGAGATGTAAAACACCATATCACCCACAAGCCAATCGGCTTGTGGAAAGATTCAATGGTACCCTGAAGTCAGTGCTCCGGACATTTGCTTAACAGCATGGGAGGGACTGGGATAAATACCTTCCCCACCTGTTTGCATATGGGGAGGTGCCCCAAGAGTCGACAGGACTTTCCCCCTTCGAACTCTTATATGGACGCTGGGTACGTGGGCCCCTAGACTTGATCCGGGAGAACTTGGAAGGCAAGCACGCCACCCAGGGAACTCCCATTGTAGATTACATCCTTATGTTTAGGGAAAGGCTGAAGGAGCTTATGGGGACAGCCCAGAGCAACCTGGCAGCTGCCCAACAGAAACAAAAAGTGTGGTATGACTGCAGAGCCAGAACTTGCTTGTACACGGTAGGTCAGGAAGTCATGGTCCTTATTCCGGTCTGGAAAGAGAAGCTGCAGGCTGAGTGGGCAGGACCGTGCAAAGTAGTTAGGAAAGTAAATGACGTGAACTACATTATAGAGTTACCTGACAGAAGACAGACAGAAAGGATATACCATGTCAACATGATGAAGCCATATGCAAATAGGGCTGACATGGTGTTTGCAGTGTGTAGTCCTGGGGAGGGGATGGATGAAGGAGACCTCCTTCTGGACTTGCTGGAAGAAAGCAAATGGGAGTCCTCTGTGGAGGCAGTAAAATTGTCTCTTTAGCTGGCCCTGGACCAGATCCAGGAAGGGAGGTTTTAGCAGACTTTGCCCCATTGTTTAGCACCAAGCCTGGACTAACCCCCTTAGCAACGCATGATGTGGAGACCGGGACACAGACGTCCATATGGTGGACAGCATATCGGGTGTCAGAGGCTGTCCAAAAGGACATTAGGAAGGAAGTGGAGGAGATGCTGGATTTAGGAGTAATCCAGAGATCCCACAGCACCTGATCCTCACCTGTAGTCCTTGTACCCAAGCCAGATGGCTCTACTCATTTCTGTGTGGACTATCATGGACTGAATGCAGTCAAGAAGTCAGACGCCCACTCGATGCCCTGGACGGACAAACTCCTATACAAGTTGGGAGGGGCAACCTACCTTATGACGACTGACCTGACCAAGGGGTATTGGTAGGTAGTTAATGGACAGGGCTAGGGAGAGGTCAGCCTTCATCACTCCGATAGGCTTATTTGAGTTTAAAAGTAATGCCTTTCAGAATGAAGAACGTCCCGGCCACTTTACAAAGGTTGGTGAACCAGGTGATAAATGGTGCTGAGGAGTATGCCGTAGCAAACCTGGATGACACTGCCATCTTTAGTGCCAGCTGGGAGGAACACCTGTCCCACCTTAGGGAAGTGCTGGGCAGGATACAGAGGGCCAGGCTCACTGTCAAAGCAGAGAAGTGCCAGGTAGCTATGGGGGAAGTGGCATACCTCAGGCATGTGGTAGGCAGAGGACAGCTCCGTCCTAACCAAATAAAAATAGAGGTAATCCAGGTGTGGCCCAGACCAGAAATGCAGAAGCAGGTCAGGAGTTTCTTTGGGACAGCAGGGTACTATAGAAAATTTGTACCCAATTACAGTGCCCTTGCTGCTCCCCTATCTGACCTGATAAAGAAAAGTATGCCAAAGAAAATTACCTGGGGACCAGCCTGTGAAGAAGCCTTTACCACACTGAAGGAGGCACTGTGCAGTGCTCCTGTTTTGTCAAGTCCTGACTACAGCAAACCCTTTATAGTTCAGACTGACACCTCAGACGTGGGTATTGGGGCAGTACTGAGTCAAACATCCAGCCAAGGAAGAGATCACTCTGTAGTGTATCTGAGTAAAAAGTTACTTTCCAGGGAGCAGGCATACTCCACTGTGGAAAAGGAGCATCTTGTCATAGTGTGGGCCCTAAAGAAGTTAGAGCCATACTTGTATGGGAAGCATTTTGTGATACAGACTGACCACAACACCCTGGTTTGGCTGATGCAGACGGGAAAGAACAATGGTAGATTGCTAAGATGGAGTCTTGCTTTACAAGGGTATGACATGACCATTCGACATAGAGCTGGACCCAAAAATCAGAACTCAGATGGTTTGTCTCATGTCTATGAGCAGTGAACTGATTTGGGAAGCTTATCCCATGCAGGGGATAGAGACCCCAAATTCAGTCTAGGTGGGGAGGAATTGTGACACTCAGACAGCTGGTTCTGATTAATCTCTGATTTCTGTAATACAAAAAAATGTGTTAAGTGTCTCTCATGAGACATGCTGCAACAGCCTGTGGAACGACACCCCCTCCCCCCAGGTTTTAGATACAAGGTGTTACCTGGAAGGCCAAGAGATAATTACAGGCTAGAAGAGATCTAAATTGAGGATCTCCTGTTTATTTGGTAGGATAGAAAATATCCATTTTATGTTTAGAGGAGGAAAACCAGGTTATGTCACTGTGGTGCGAAGTCATAAATGCTCTTTGTTGTCTATAAAGAGCAGGATACTGCTCATGGATGAAAGAAAGACTTTGAAAAATTACAGACTTGATTGGGAAGTCATGTGGCGACATGAATTTTTGCTAATGTCACCTATTGATTTACCTCCTGACACAAGATATCCTGGGTGTATAATTTTTAATAAACAGAGGAGGAGCTGGGTGACATCATGGAGAAGGCAGGCTCAAGACAGTGTTTTAATTATGCCATGAGTGACCTGTAGTGACACTTGTTTGGACTCTCTTGACAACAACATCTGTCTATCAGCACTATTAGAGATACATTAGATACTGTATATGTCTAATTGTCTGGTGGTAGGAATTTTGTATTTTTTTTTTTTAACCCTTGTTCTTTTAAATGATTGTATGTTTCTGTGATATATGGTTCTGTATTTACATTTTACATTTTTTTAAATCTAATTTTAAGTAAACCTCTACTTTAGGGCCTACTTGGTGTGCCTTTGAAATTCTTCTTCTTGACAAGTGAAGCATACATGGTTAAAGTTGACACTGTACAAAGCTTACTGGTTTTACCAAACTGAGAAAAGGTAAGAGTTTATTCTGCCGGTCTTTCATAGAGTTTTTAAGGGTTCATTTTGTACACCTGGTTAGGTGCTCGTAGGCGAAAGATATCTGGCCCCCCCCCCCGAAGAGCAGAATTATCTGAGCCTGTACATCGGGTACGCTAGCAAGGGGTTCACAGATTGAATCCCTCCAGAACTTGAAACCAATGTTTGATTTGAACCCACAAAACAGACAGGAGGGTTACCCTGTTCTGTTAACTGTTCACAAGACTGCGCTTGGAGGTTGGCACTGTGGGAGCAGAGGGCCTGACCTGCTGAGTGGGGTTGTGATGCTGCTTATCAGCCTTTCTAGAAACTGCAGGCAATAAATTAGGCCTATGCCATGCATCAAAAGTAACATCCTCCAAGGCAGGATACACAGGTGGAAAAATAACAGAGGGGAGAGCAAGGCACCTCCCAGAACTCCAAGCGCTTTGCTTCTTCCAAATCAAAACCAATGGCAAACTGCATTTGTTGCATCATGGCCTTAAAACAGTTGTCCTCAGAAGGAGACCTTAGGGTACAGACCACTGAGTCCTCTTTGCAGGATGACAAGATAGAGCTAAAGGGCAGATTCCTGTCTTCAGTCTGCTCCTCACCTTCATAGTCCTCCTCCAAATCCACCCCAAGATCCATGAGGACAGGATTATACTACATGTCATCAATGTCATCATCATCATCATCATCGACGATGGAAGCCTGCAGAAGGAGCCAGCTAAGAGGAAAGAATCTGTGGTGTGCTTGTAGAAACCATTGGAGGCCTTAATCCTGAAGGCTCCATCATCAGCAAAGCTGCCTGCAATTGCCACACCCACGAAATGTGTCAAATCATGTCTGAGAACAATGCCAACACAGCCTGGGAGTCAACAGTGCTCTGAAAAGGGTCCAGGGCCACCTACATTGAAGGGCTGGAGCCCGACAATGATGGCAACGCACCGTCCATGGTAGGTAAGGCAGTGACTGAGACAGACCTCGACCTCTGTATCTTAGTGATGGTTTTTATTTTGGGGGGAGGGGGCTTTCACCAAAGCCACTGGAATGTGCACCGACAAGGACGTCCCCATTTTCAATGGTGATGGGACCTCGTCAGCAAAGCAGATTTGTCTTCATCTTTGTGTTTGTGCTTACAGCCTGATGACAAGGAGGCCCAAGACAGCGCCCTTTCCTTGCCTTTGTCTTTCAGCTTTGATGATCGTTTCTCACAAGCACTCAGGGAGAATCAGATGTTGTGCCCTTTTCCTTCTCCATGGCCTTCAATGTTTTTTGTGCAAGACAGTTTTCTAGAGCTTTCAGACTGTGTCGAATTGTAGCCCGGTTAAAACCCTGGCAAATCTCAGAAGACCTCACATTGTAAGAAGGGCCCAATTAGTGCGTGTTGTCCTTTTATAACCGCACACAGCATCTAAACAAAGGTTCTTTAGATTTCTGTGGCAATCAGAGATGACAATAGTAAATTAGTAAAGTATAGAAAATAGCTAAAAAATGGCAATGTTTTTGTCAATGTTGTTTCCTTCAGTAGGTCCAACAAAGGATGATCAACAGCGGGAAGAAAGAACTGAGGAGTGATGGAGCCATCCATGTTATTTATGCACTGACACTGCACATCATCGTGGGCAGCCCCTGGCTAGCAAAAAGTTTCTGTGTGGTCCCAAATGGCCAGCAAAACTTTTTGGGTGGTCCTGACACTGATGGCTTATATTCCCAAAGGTGTGGCCTAATGGAGGAGATATTCTCGATGAAGACCATATTTTATTTAATTATAAATTAAGTGCAAAGACACTGTATTTAAATTTCTTCTTTTTTCTCCTCTATCTTTAGTATCGATGGGTATTTATATTACATATCTCAAGTACAGTCAGGCATCCAGTAATTTAGTAGCTAAGCTGCAGTCAGTTTATAAATGCCCCCCTCTACTGCTGGGTACACTAGCTCTGAATAACAAATGCTGTATTAGGATTAACCTAAGTTCCACAGTGGAATGGCTTTATTAATGTTCTTAAGTTTCTGGGAAAGCAATGGGCAAGGCTAAGTGGTTATTCTATGTTGGTTAAACAACCCTTTCCCTTTTTGTTTTATTTGTCTCCTCTCCCAGCCCACACTTATTTGAAGTACGGCGCACACCATGAAGGCCTAGGGATTCTGTATCTCGGACTCTTCCTCCAGCTTAAGGGTATGGTGCACGCTATCATACCAATACCTCAGGCAGATAGGGCAAGTTTTTAACTCAGCCCCTCCCTTAGAAGTCACCACCACAGCTATTCAGTGGGATCCCCTTATGTAGGGATACCTGCTTTGATGTATTTGGTATGCGGCTGCCTGGCTGGCATTGCATGCAGACATTTGTTTTTCTCCCCTCTACCTACAGTTATGAGGTCCTTCATCCCAGTCTAGATCAGTTGTCCACATGTCTCAAAGGGCTTGCAGGTGTTTGTATTAAAAAGTGATTTATGCAAGTTTCTCAAATGCCGTTTCCAATTAGTATGCCATTGCCAGCCATGCTTCAGATGTTGAAGCTGCAATTTGTTTTGTGAAAAATCTGTCATAATCAATTTTTTGTTATGTTTTATAAGCACTTTGTTTCTGGCTGCCCTCTAGTTTTCTCTGTGCGGCTCCCCCCCCCCCAGAATGATGTCATGCAAGGGAGCTGTCAATTAATGTTTTACATACAGCAGCAAGGAATTCTGGGTAAATAATATAGTTGACTTAAATGTTCCTTACTCAGAGGTGCAAGTCTTTTATTTAGGTAGTGGTGACTGCAGTATAACACCTAATAGATAAACATAGCAAGGCACTGTGGGTACAATAAGAAGCTGTTTTTCAATTTCCTTACTGTGAGGTACAGCCTCATATTTCTGTAGTGGCTTCAACAATATAAGCTTTCAAATGTTTATTTTCAAAACAAGGCATTGTGCGTTCAGTATCTAGCGGACAAGATTTGTTTACTGAGTGATGTAGTCTTATTTCTGCAGTGAGCACAGAAATATAATAGCCTGTATACTAATTTACGTAGTGAGGCATTGTGGGTACAGTAAATAGCTGATTTTTCTATCTAAACCTAAAAACTGACAGTGTCCCTTTAATAACTTTGTTTCCCTTGCATGATGTCACAGCTCGGGGTTGAAGCACTGAGAAAAAGGGGTCAGGGTCGTACAAAAGAAGCAAAGAAATAAAATGATTTTTTTCATGGAAAACAGCACTTTTTAGCAGTTTAAATGGTAGGAAACTAAGTCACAACTCCTACAGGTTACTACTCCCATTTGCTATGGCAAATTTGCATAAATCACTTTAAAGGTCTCGTCACTGAACAACTGATCCAATGCTTAGGGACATAATTAATCCGTTATCTTCTCTACTGAGTTAATGTGTCCCAGTTTATAGAGAACAACAGTAGGTATCAGAAGGGTGTAATATCAGACTGTAAAATAGCCTCATACAATGTGAATGGGTTGAGTAACCCTATCAGAAGAATTAAGGTCATAACAGCAAACTAAAACCTGAATTCCTTCTTTTACCGTAAACTCACCTGTCAGAAGCTAAACATCTTAACTTACAGAAATACGGATTTAAGCAGGTTGTGGCTTCCTCCTATAAACAGGGCAGGCACTGGAAGGCAGCAATTTTACAGGTGCTGCACATTTTATTACAGGTGATCAAACCTTCACAGTCTGGGAGGGCAGGTTGAAGTTAATGGTAGGTAACACAAAAGGCAAACCTTTCACACTAGGTAGCATATATCTACCATCAGGTACAGGTGTGCCAGCAGGGCTACAAATTCATTTTAAAAAGTGGTGTTCCACACAGAATACCATTTCCCAAGATTTGGTATTCCATCTCGAAAACTGGTAAACTAATACTACTTTTTGTATACCACTATTTTTACTCATTAAATACGGACTAGTTTTCCTTAAATTAATAGTACAACAGTTTTTTTGTTTTTTTTAAAACTTACTTTACTGAGAGAGTAAAGTATCATACATTACATTCTGTCACATTCATACGATCTTTGGTTGTCTATTATTTTTGATAATTGTACATGTAAAATATAAACATCTAAAATTTATTTCCACTAAAACATTAAATCTAACTTCTACAGCATCAAAATCAGTTTGCACTATTTAACTGAACTTCTACCTTAGAGAGAGATAAAAAAGAAATAAATAAAAAAATAGGCCAGCTCCGTGGCACCGGGCGAAGGGTGTTAGCCTGGCACACTGGTGTCCCGGGTTCATGCCCGAGCCTGGGACAACAGGAGCGGAGACCAGAAGACAGTGAGAGTTAAGAGCATCCAACGGATGCTCTCCTGCCATGGGGGAGAGTAGAAGCCAGCATCACCCTTGAGCGGCTCCTAGAGGCCAGTCTGTGGCAACACACCTTGTAGCATGGGTGACCACACTCAGTGGGTGTGTCAGGCCAGGATGTCGCGGTGTGTGGCACCAATGGGGTGGAGGGGTGGGTGGAGAGAAACAGTGGGAAAAAAATGTCTGCCTGGCTATCTGGATGACGGCAACCCACGCCCCAACTGCCGCCGAAGCCAGAAGTGTCCATGCTGCACCACTGGGTGGACCCTCCGAGAGAAGATGAAGAAGTGCCTGCGGGCATGGCAAATCTCTCCTCCCTGGTCATGACCATGGTGGGGGTCCCTCAATGAAGGGATACACTGGGACAACTGGGGGTCTGACAAAATGAGGGTCAGTGGACAGCTATGGGGGATAGGTGGCAGGGGTGGGCTTAGGTCATTTGAAGGGGTGGACGACCAGGTCTGCCTGGGGGAAAAATAGATAAATATAAAGAAAAATAAAGAAAATAAAAGAAAAATAGAGGAGGGCACCATATATCAAGTTCTGCATAAGCAGATCTCCTCCAACCCCTTTTGTTTTCTGCTTTAACAATCAAAGTGCTAGCCGGCTCGATGGCGCTGAGGGTTGAGGCGCTGGACACCACACCTCACGCCACACTGGCGACCCGAGTTCGGGAATGGACTCTGGGCAGCTGGGGGTCGGCAAGTAAGAGGAAGGATCGAGCATCCCATGACTGCACTCCTTCCTCTGGGAAGGGATGGGACAATGCAGCGCGCTGTTGCGATTGCTGGCAGATGCCAGTAACACTGCAGTAGCAAGCAGACTGGGAGGGGGGGAGCACAGCGGGCATCAGCATGTATGAGCCTAGACACCATTGAACGTCCGGCACTCCAGGGTAACACCAGAACAGGGAAAAACGTGGTGAATGGTCGTGGTGGCTTGATGGCTGTCTATGGGATGCAGACTTCGGGGGCATCACTGTGTAACCCCAAGGGGGTGCTGCCCTTAGGGCTACTACCCCTGCCTGCCTCCACTGAGACAGGGTGAGGGGCCCAGATCCGTTGTCGGGTGCCTCCACCAGAAGTGAGGTTAATACTGTCGAGATTGCCGCGGGTCACAGCCTCTGGGTTACTGCAACTCCTTTCATCCCGCTTAGTGGCTCACACGGTGTACCAACAATACTCTTCCCCAGTACACTTACCCCCTGGCTAGTATCTCTCAGCTCACTCCAGGGACCCCCTGTAAAGTAAGGTACAGTTATATCACAGTCCCTACGCAGCAGTTCACCAGTAATTCACACAGTAGCCAGGGTGTAGCTGCAGAACCAAAAATCTGATTTATTCAAGGGAGGCAAATAACAAGGGGGGGGGGAAATCAAGGTGATTGGCTTATCACTATACCTATCTACCTAGGGCTCTGTACACAGGCCTAAACCTAATATTTGCTGTCCCTGGGTACCCAAGCCCTAACGGCTAGTCCATCGTGGCAGCTGGTTGGGGCCCTGACACAGATAGCCTTTACAATCCTGAGCAGGTCAGAATGGGAAGAAAGTTCAATTAGGCAGTCAGCAGTATAACAAAACAACTTGAGACCACTATCTGCAAACTTGGCAGGGAGCTACCCTGATTCAGTACTCACGCTCCATCAAATACCGTTTCCGTCATCACCAGCAGGGCTGAGCCTGAATTTCAGCAGCCTCTTCACACATTTATATGGCAAACAACAGAGGAGTACCATACCAGGCAGCTGCTTCTAGGCCCCACACGAACTTGCAGCAGACTCGGGCAGAAAACGGCAGCTTCAACATCACGGGTGGATCGAGCGCGATTCAGCAGATTCTCCAGTCCTCTCAGGATGAGCCTGGTAGGTAACTGGGCTGGCACCAGCCTCCTCCGACCACACGCCAGTGGATTTAGTCCGACTCACTCGAAGGGCAAAAACGGCCGCCTCAGGCCTTCACGCGCTTCCCGCGTGAACACTCACACCAGCGCAGAAGCACAGAGCTCCTTTCTTCTCCTCGGCCACAACGCATCTGCCCCCTGGAGCACAGGGCACTCCTTCCAGTTCAGGCGCTACCCGATTCAATTGGCTGGCATCACCTGCCAGTCATTTACTCCTGCTCTCAGTGGTGCGAAAAAGCGCCATAGCCCATAATGCCTTTCTCAAATGGCAAACAGTTCCCCCATGGGTCAGCTGGCTCAAAAGAGTCCCGAGATACTGATTGGTCCAACTCGGCAGTTCGGGACCAAAATGGAGGGGATAAACAGACAGTCCTTGCTGCAACCAAAAAATCAGGTTAGAACAACTTACATTATCGTTATTGCCCCGAGTTATTTTCAGCAAACAATTACCTCCTTTCACCGAGCTCCCTCTGCATGCTTAGCGATGGCAGAAGGGAGCGCTTACTCTGCAGCCTGGGCGGGACTCGAGCATAGCAACATTCAGCCCCCAGATTAATTATAACTGCGAAGTTAGAGCAGCCCTTGAAGAGACAGCATATGGAGGCCTTAAAGCGCTCACTGGCTACCCGTAAAACAGCAAGCGAACACCAGCCAGGCATGGAGTATTTCCAAACGAGCTCCAGGAAGCTTTAGAAACCCCCATTTATGGGGGAGTTACACCTGCATTGCTTGATCTGGTCTCGAGCAGGGAGTGAGAGGGGGGCTCTCCACTGCCCCACCACGGGGGGTAAGCCTCGGGGTTATATGGCAGCGAAGGCACCACTGGAAGCTGGGAAGAGGACCGGAAGGTGGCCAGATGTAGAGGATGCGTGGACATACAGGCAGACTGGGAGTCATGAGGTAAAAAGGATGAAAAAAAAAAATATCAAAGTGCTAGTGTTTAAGGGAGCTAAACAGCCTTGAGGGTGAACTACATCCCAGGAGTGCAGCACACTAACAGACAATTTCTTATAGCATTCCCTAGTCTTGTGTGAGCTCCCATAGAGAACAGCGAGAGAGGTAAGCTTGGGTTCTGTCCTGCACCTGGAAAAAGATTCTCTCCATTTCAGAAATCTGTCTCTGATAGTATCCACCCAATGACCTTTCTGTGGAGGTGAACTTTGCAGCCATCTCCTGGTAAGGGCTTTGGCCGCGGTCACTACACAAATGTTTCATAGGTACAGGATCTCTTTGCCCTCAATATCCCTAGGCAGCAGACCCAGCACCAAGTGTTGAAAGCACAATGTTTCTGCAACTGTAAAAATCTTCTTCATATAAGTGGAAACTGGAAACCTCCTCCCAAAAAGGCTGGATAATCAGAGAACCCCAAAATATGTGATAGTGAGTGGCATAAGCCTCTCCACAATGCCTTCAGCAGCTCAGATGTGTTTGGGCATCCCACTTGGACTGTCTTGCAGGGATGAGAAAATATCTAGCTCCAACCTTCCAGGCATACTCACGCCATCGTGGTGAGGATGCTGTCCTACGAGTTCTCTACCATGTTTTCTCCCATTCTGGTGTAGTAAGTTAAATTTGGGCATCTGAATGCCACCTGTCTATTATATACTTAATTAAGGGTTGATAAAGAAGGGTAATGGTTCCCTTCTGCTGAAATTGATGTAGGACTGAACTCAAAGATAATTCTCTAGGCTGGATACGAAGACCCAGGTCCCCACCATGAGCTCAGAGACTCACAGGAACACAGTCTCTAATTTGAAAATAAGGAGAATGATTTGTTGTGGGCCAGCCAAAGAACTTACAGCAGTCCTCAACTGAGATAACTGTATTCACAACAACAAGTTTTAAAGAGCACCTCTCTTGGTACTGAAAAGTGGAAACAGGGAAGCTGCCTTGCCTCACTAGGTGCTCCTCTGCGATGCCTGCTCCTTTTTTTAAAATAGCCCTAAAAGGAAGGGAAGGGATCGTAATTTGCCCCCCCAAGGGGCTGGCCACATGATCCCTTTTCACTTCCTAATAGCCAGCCCCCCCAGGGGTAAATTACAATCCCTTTCCCTCCTATGGAACCATTTAAAAAACTGAGCAGGCATCCTGGAGGAGCTCCCAGTGAGGTAAGGGAGCTCCCTGTTCCTAGTTTTTAAAATTAGAAAAATCTCGAGAAAGGTTCTATTTAACTGTTATGGCAAACTACAGTAATGCACCCACACTTTAGAAAAAAAAAATAAAATCATAGCATGGCATATTGACAAGTATATAACAAATGTGTCTCAGTTTATGTACACACAGAGCAAGCAAATCAACACTACTATTATGAACGTCTCCTTAAGTTTTATACTGCAAATAGGGAAGGCAATCAGTACAGCAGCAATAGACATATTAGTTGATTGCATTCCCCTTTTTCACAGCATATTGGAACTAATTTTTCTAAGCTTAAAAGCTGCTGCAGTTCAAACAGTGTACCACAGTTTAAATTTCTCTTACTTTACCATTCATGTCTAATTGGCTCAAACTGTTGAGTTCTATCTCACTTTAGGGCACTTCCCAAATTCCTGGTGCAGGTCACTTAAATAAGTTTCAGACAAATGTGATGACCGACGATGGAACTGTAATCATCGTGTGGCGGTCCTGCAAGAGTCTTGAGGGTGCTACGACATGGTTAGTGTCTGGTGGAAAGAAGGGATAATGCAGACAAGATGGCTGAAACCCAGCGGGACCCAAAACGTACCTTGTGATGTTTGACAAGAGAGTTCAGTCTCGGGGCAGAATGCAATGTATTCACATTGATGAAGGCAACTTGGACAAGTGGGAATTATTAAGACTGTGGTGGGGGGGGGGCTCAAAAATTTGGGGAGGACTCAGCCGAATCAAAAAAGTGGCAGGGGTCATTCAAAATGGGGGCTGCAAAATGGTATTCCAAGTAGGTTACCAGCAGGCAATATTTGATGCATGATTTCTGGTAAGCATGCAAATAGCGGTGCATTTTTAGCCCTGGTCAGCCACTCAGCCACCGATAGATACAATAACGAGTTTTGCTGAGGGAGTGGGAACTATAATTTACTAATGGACTCCACATAGGATACCAGAAATTCACAGTCTGAGTGACAATGGGGTTACAATACGCTCATGAGCTCCTGAAAGAGGCAGGCTGCGTGGATGTATAGCAACATCTGAAACCTTCATCTCATAATTACACATTCTACTGTACTTGCACTAGCATGCTTTTTATTCCAGAATTGATTATTTTATGATGTCGGCTGAACATCTGACTTGGGTACACTTGGTACACATAGATACAACATTACTTTCAGACCACGCTCCAATGACACTAATTTTGTGCACGGATGAAGCCCCAGTTCTATGGCAATGGAGATTTAAACAATTAGCATAAAAGTTGACTTGGCAGCGTACTTGATGTCGGCATCATGGTCTATTAAGCGCATCAAAAATGTGTTTCTCTCAGTCTGATCCGCTTAGCAGCAAAAGTTTAAAGAGACGGTTTCTTTGTGCAACTTTTTACAAGACCAAGATGCTGTATGTACCTGCCTTTTGGAATACATAGAGGTGCACGACGTCCCTTTTTCTGAATGTGGTTCGCCTTTCAAATGTTGTTTTAATAAATGTACATATGTTTTGCACAGTGAAACGGAGCTTGAGATTTTTCTAAATAACAGTCACAAGCACCGACCCTGTGTTGCTGTCACCATGCACAATTTGTTGCTGCTCACTGAACTTGACCCCAGGTATTGTGCACTTGTGTGAACTACTGAGCTCCCGCTGGGTGTACTTTTGGAGTCCCTTATGTTTGCCAAAAATATTTACAGACAATGTCAGGCCCAGAAAGAGGCAACAAAATCTCCAATTGTGGAGCACACTATACATCAGCAACATCACACCATGACAGATATTCTGTGGGTCTTCAAAGGGCTTTATGAAGGCCCGTACACAGACACCCGAGTCCCCCGATCATGAATACAAAAATATTATCATGTGCAGGTGCCAAGGATGCCAAAAAACAACAAATTCTGCACCCTAGTTCCAAGTCAGACATTCTGGCTGGGATAACTAATCTCAAAACAGGGAAAGGCCCAGGTCAAGATAGATACATTCCAGAATTCTATAAACACCAGAAGCAAATATTATTACCCCACATACTAGCTGTTTTTCTGGAAGTTCAAGAAGTGACATTACCCCAGACAGTTGGAAATATAAGAATATTTCCACAATTCTAAAGCCAAATAAAACCCAACACAGTGTGAATCCTATAGACCAGTCTCAGTATTAAATGTTAATTACAAAATGGTTGGGGATACTGGCCTCCCAGATAGATCTTTATGAATTATGGATGGGAGGAGGGACTCTATCAGACAGACCACGGATAATATTAAATGGACTTTACATCTTACTGAACACATTAGTCCTTGTCAAATCCCCTTGGTCATTCTTAGTCTCGATGCTCAAAAGACATTCGACAGTGTCCTGGAGATTCTTACATTATACGCTTAAACAACTTCAATTCCCGGATGAGTTCCTGACTCTTTTCAGTAATCTATATACCGCCCCACAGGCGGTGATAAAAGTAAACAGAACTTTCTTGTCACGGTTTACCTTGACGAGGGGCACACGTCAGGGCTGCACCCTATCCCCATTATTTTTGCCCTGTATGCAGAACCCCTAGATTATCTGCCGAGGTATTCCGACAAGATGCAAGGAATCATGGTGGTGGGCACGACCATCGAATAGCCTTTTATGCCAATGACCTTCTTGTATATCGTACCGATCTGGAGCACTCTCTCCAAGCCCCATTCATCATTCTATAGGAAATGGCGACACTGCCACGCTATAAACTGAATATGAACAAAAAAAAAAAAAAGGAGGTACTTCACCTAAATTATGACCCAGACTCTACTTTAAAAAGCTACTTCCCCTTTCAATGGGATCAAACCAACATTTGTTATTTGGGGGCACCGATACCAAAGTCATTGAAATACCTCTATAATGTTAATTATAACATTTTAAAACATACTGTAGAACACCTTATTTTTGCGCTTCTAATATTTCACGATGGACCCTTTACAAAGCATTTTGCGTTAAACAAATTTTGCTGCTCAGTGAGTACAGATAGAACCTTGATATGCTCAGGTAGATGGAGCTAATCGGCGTAATTAGTGTACATCGAATTTCTGACTGACATTAACTCAGCACACATGCAAGGAGATTGACTGGCTTTTCATAGTGAGTACTTGTCAATTACCTAGTTCTCACTTCGACAGTATTTACATTTCACATTAAAAGCAATTACTTCAAATAGCCTGTTTTCTGCTTAACATTAACACAGCACACATGGGGGGGGGGGCTTGCTAGCAAGGTGATTGACGTGCTCTTAATAGTGCTTACTTGTCAATTACCTTGTTCACACTTTGGCAGTATTTGCATTCCACCAAGAAAGTCACATTTAAAGCACTTACTACCTCCAGCTTCGTATAGCCTATTTCAGTCTCAACCATTGAAACATCTCTATAATGTTAATTATAACATTTTAAAACATACAGTAAATTGAAGGATGATTTGGACCCACCTGCCAATTCCCTTGCTTCAGTATGGATGACCCTTCTTCTTTGTTGTCCATATTTATTTCAAAACTCTCCTCCCCCTAGAATCCCCTCAGCCAACCTTAAGGCATGGGATAAGATGATATCTGGATATATACTTAACAGTAAAAAAGCCAAGAATAGCCTGCTCCACACTCGTTATCAAAAACACAAGCGGGAAGCATGGGGGGCATGGCTAGCAACTGATGGTGAAGGATGTGCTTCTATGAGCACCACTTCAGCATTGTTTAATTACATTACTTTTAACAGTTTTAGTGGAAAAATATTGAACTTTGACTTGCACTGCAGTGTGAGGGAATTTCAGCTTTATTTGGAAGTACCAACTTTTGGCTCCCAGTGCCAAAAAACGAGATGGGAAAACAGAAGCCAATGCAGTCTTCTGAAGCACGGAAAGGGTGCCTCCAGGAGCAGAAGAAGAGACTTTGAATGCAGAGGTGCTGCATGCAATAAAGAATTTGGAGAAATGTATGAAAGATCTAGACAAAAAAGTAGACGCCTTTCACATTAGAGTTGCAACTGTTGAAACGAAGCTGGATATCATTTCTACAGACTCCCAGCAATCAAAGAGCAAGGCGGAAAAAGCCATGACAGCCGCGGCAGGAGTAGTTCAGGAAAATAAACTTCTCCAATTGAGTCTTGAACAATTTGAAAATGGGGCCTGCTCTGTGAACTTATGATTGCTGGCCATACCGGAGGAGCAAGAAGGGCCTGACCTACTAGTGTATGTGACATCTCTTTTACAGACCTTGCTGGGTTTTTCTTTGGATGGCAATTTATTGAAAGCATATCGCATTTCACCCAGACGTCATCCTGAGCAGGTGGATGCCCCTCAAACTGTTCTGGTGTTAACAGCGGGGTCCCATATTCAAGAGAGAATCCTACAATTGGCGAAAGACAAGGGAGCTCTTCAACTGCTGGATGGTACTCGTATTTTTTGTTTCCTCGATCTATCACATGCTACCAGACAACGGAGAAAGAAACATTTGACTCAATATGATCTGAACTTAAAAATCTGGGTGTCAATCATGCTTTGCTTTTTCCTGCTAAACTCAGACTTTCCTATGCTGGTAGGATTAATTTATTCAACGACCCAGCGGAGGTAGGGAAATGACTCATAAAAATAAAAGTGCATTTTGAAGCACGACAGTACACCAGAAACTGAAGCAGAGGAAGACTAAACTACTACTGGAGATATAACAGAGTTTGTGTCTTAAATGTTTCCTTTGGCTCTCCCCCCACCCTATGGAATTTGATCTATGGATCTTAAGTACAAGTGTAAAATGGGGCTCATATGTAGAATGGAGGTGCGGACTGATGTTTCTGAAGTTATGTGTTGGAACTAAACAGAGAAACAGACTGAAGGCAGATAAGGACCACTTGGCACACCTACCCTGCCCATTTCCCTACCTATTGGATAAGCTGCAGATTCTAGTTAACCAGCAGCCTACTTCCTCCTACCACCCACTATAATTGCCTTATGTCTGTCCCATGCATTCTTGAATTCCCCCACTGTTTTTGACCTCACAATCTCCTCAGGAAGGTGGTGCCATGCGTCCACCGCCCTCTCCTCTATCTTCAAATTATGCCCGCTTGTTCTTGCATATCTCTTTTTCTGAAAAATGCTTCCCTCTTGGACTTTGATTCCCTTGAGGTACTTGAAAGTTTCTATCATGTCCCCCTCTCCCTCCTTTCCTCAAGGGTATACATATTAAACTCTTTTACTCTCTCTTCGTATGGCTTCTGTTGCAGACCCTCCATGATTTTAGTTGCTCTCCTGTGAACTGCCTCCATCCTGTCTATGTCCTTGCGGAGATGGGGTCTCCAGAATTGCACACAGTACTTCAGGTGGGGTCTCACCAACTGCCTGTACAGAGGGATAACAGCTTCCTGTTTTCTATTAGTGATGCTTCTTCCTATGCATCCCAGTATCCCCCCAGCCCTCCTTACTGCCTTCTCACATTGCTTGCCTACCTTAAGGTCATCTGATATGACTACCCCTGGGTACCTTTCCATTTTTGTTCTTGTTTGTACCCCCCCCCACATTGTGTACTCTTCCCCTGGGTTTTTGTTGCCCAGTGCATTACTTAGCACTTCTCTGCATTGAATCTAAGCTGCCATACATCTGACCATTCCTCCAACCTTGCCAAGTCCTTCTCATCCTTTCCACCCCACCTTGCGTATCAACCCTGTTACAGATCATTGTGTCATCTGCAAAGAGGTATACTTTTCCTTCCAGCCCCTCCGCAATGTCTCCTATAAAAACAATAAAGAGGACCAGTCCCAGTACTGAACTCTGCAGTGTCACACTAGCAACCACCCTTTCTTCAGAGTGGACTCCATTTACTATTACCCTCTGCGTTGTGTTGTCCAGCCAATTTGTTACCCAGGCAACCACCCTGGATTCCACTCCCAGGCTGGCTAACTTGTTTATTAATCTTTTGTGTGGGACTGTGTCATATGCCTTGCTAAAGTCTAGGTAGGCCATATCCATAGCCCCTCCCTGGTCTGCTACTTTGGTCACCCAGTCAAAGACTAGTTGCTCTGATGCAAGTTGGGGTTTTGTGATGTGCTTCCATATGTCCTGGAAACTTAAAAGCTGCTGGTGCATCTAATAGCTGCAATCACGTGGTTGCTCTACTTGAGGCTATGTGCCATTTTAACCCCATTTTCTGCACAGAGCCTCTTAAAATGAGCCTGCCTGTCCTCCCTTATTAGTGAATTTATTTCTATGTTCTCTTTTAGAAGCCCCTTTCATATCGTATTTTTCGGGGGGGGGGGGTTGTCAGCTGGAGTTTTATAGTTCTCTGCATTGTTTGCTAATTATGCAATCTTGGTTCTCTAGCTTAAGTTACCTGCTTTCCAATAGTTTTGCTGAAGCTATTCATGATAGCACGTTCACTAGTTTTAGAAACTTTGTATTTTGGCATGGATTACAATATGATCTCTGGGAGTTCTTGCATGAGTATTTTTACTCAGGGACTAAACGGGCAAGTTATCTTTTCGGATTACATTTTATGGATTACATGATCTTGTTGCTTATAGCCATTCTTTAAAACTCTTGCTTAAAAAAATTGTGTATTACGCTGTTGATATAATGCCTAAGTCTCTTGTTCACCCCCATATCCGTAACGCTGAGTGATAAGAATATTATCCTCATTAAGATGTATTAATTGGATGTGCTTTCTATGCCTTGGAACCAAGGAATGTATGCTGAATATGCAGTATTCCATAATTCAATAAATATAAAGTTAAAAAAAAAAAAAGCAGGGGAGCTAGCATTACCCAGTTTATGGGTCTACTGTAGAGTGGCCATACAGCAGCATATTTTAAGCTGTGATGACCCTACTGAGACATCTCATTAGAAGGAGCTACAATTATGACACAATGATAACGTAATTCCAAGGGCCCTGTTTACACCCTTGCAGAGAGATACTGTCATGACCGCCCCTTTTCAACCCTCTCAACTACTCCTGGATACGTGAAAGTATTTGCTCTACTCCCCCATGGTAGTGCAGGATGTGAGGTATTTAGAATGGATCGTACCAGATTGGCAATTCCCACACTTGGGTTCAATTGGGTCACCAAAACAGTAGATCTGGGTGGGGCAGTGGATGTGGTTTGCCTGAACTTCAGCAAAGCTTTTGACTCAGTACCACACAGGAGACTAGTTAAAAAACTGGAGAACATGGGAATTGGGACTGAGGTTACAAACTGGGTCAGAAACTGGCTACATGGGAGAACTCAGAGTATTAGTAAATGGCACTCTCTCTGTGGAGTGGAGGGTGACTAGCAGGGTCCCGCAGGGTTCAGTTCTGGGGCCGATCCTCTTCAACATACTCATCAGCAACACTGCGGATGAACTAGAGGGCAAGGTGTGCCTGTTTATAGAGGACACCAAAATCTGCAACAGAGTAGACACAGAGGGACAGCAAAGCATGGAAGCTGATTTCTGAAAACTGGAAGAGTGGTCTAAGACCTGGCAATTTAAATTAAATGCCAAAAAATGCAAGGTCATGCACCTGTAAAAACATAACCCAGGGAAACTGTACTCAATGGGATGGGAGCAGCTGGTGGCTACCAGACAGGAGCAAGACCTAGGGGGTGATTATATCAGATGACCTCAAGGTCAGTAGACAATGTGAAAAGGCAGCACTAAAGGCTAGTGGTATCCTGGGATGCATAGGGAGGGGCATCACGTGCAGAAGGCATGAAGTAATCATGCCCCTGCGTCGGTCCCTGGTCAGAGCCTCACCTGGAGTACTGTGTCCAATTCTGGAGGCCACACTTTCAGGGAGGACATAGATAGGCTGGAGACAGTACAGAGAAGAGCAACAAAGATGGTGCAGGGTTTGCATCAGAAACCGTATGAGGCAAGACTGGATGACCTCAAATTATACTCCCTAGAACAACGCAGAAAACATATGTAACCCCCCTGAAATGGGAGTTCCCAAAAGTCTTCTAGGAGCTTGCCTGAATGCTCTAAGCCTGGGTGGTGTTCGCCGTCTGAGCTGCTTAACTGTAGTTGCAAGTGAGTGCCATTTGAGCCTCCACGTACTGTCTCTTTAAGAGCTGTCTGCTTGTAGACTTAATTAGTTTGTATGGGGGGACTGTGTATTTAATGCTCGAATCCCGCCCGAGCTGCGGAGTAATCGCTCCATTTTGCGGTCACTGAAGGTGCAAAGGGAGCCCATCTGAAAGCTGTAACTGTTTGCCTGTAATCATTTAAAGCATTAGCAAAATTGTAGTTTGTCTAACCTGCCTTTATTGCAGCTGGGACTCTGTGTGCGTTACCTCTCCATTTTGGACCTAAACTGCTGTGCTGGGCCACTTGGGTTTAGGGAGCCCTAAAATGGAGCCTGTGGACGAATCAGAACTTGGACTCTTAATTTGAGCCAGCCACAAGGGGACTGTATGGGCAGTGACTCTGGGAAATGTAGTTTTGACCTTGGCACCTTTTTCTACCAACAGAGGGAGTCTTATTGTGAGTGACAGCTGAATCAGCCAACAGAATAGTGTGGAGCTAAAGGAAATGCCCTGCTCTGTGACTGGAAAGATCAGATCAGTTGTGACTGTGAAGAGAGAAGGAGCTCTGTGCTTCTGTGGTGTATAGTTTCGCGTGGGAAACGCGTGTCAGACCCTGAGTTTCGTTCTGCAGCCTTTGTGAGTGCCAGTTTGGACTGAATCAGAGTTGTGAGGAGAAAGAAGCACCAGAAGTGTGGAAACCAGGCTCACCCTGTAGAAGACTGGAGAAATTGCTGACTCGTGCTCGGTCTGTCAGGAACTGAAGCTGCTGTGTGTGCTCCTGGGTATTTTGCAGTAATAACGATCGGGATCAAGGATCAGCCTGCCTGGTATAGTACCTTCTTTTTACATATGAATGTGCACAGTGCTTGTGGAGAATCACTATTTCCAATCCCCTGTGCTGTGTGCTGTGTGTTGAAGCTGGAAGCAAACCCCAGCTTGTCTTGGACTAAATCCGTTTGCTATCTACTGCAATGGGGTCCAGTCACAAGGACATTGTCTCCATGCCCTGTTGTTCTGGCAACCCAGAAGAACATCCACCATCCGGTTCTCAGCTTGGGTATTGTGAGTACAAATCAGGGTATTCCCCTGCAGCCTGTTTTCAATTACAAGTGTGTCATCTAATTATTGTTGTTTCACTTCTTCATGGACTGAGCCATCTGGCTCCGGATTACAATTGGGTGTTGTGCACATATTTTCTTCTACAGGGCCCTGTCCATCTGCACCTGCCGGCCAACCCCGGGCAATGGACCTGGCTAGCCCCCCAACCTGGGTACCCAGAGTGTGACTTTTCAGACCCTGTATGTGTGCACAGTACTGTGATTTAATCCTGCCAATTAACCTGATTGCCCCCTCCCATGTTACTGTCCCCTAAATAAATCAGATTTGCTGTTGTACTACTATATACAGTCTGTGGTGTTGGTACTTATGGAAACAGTATTGTATTTTGCTGTGTATGTTGTTTAACCTTATTTTACAGGGGGTCCTCAGAGACGTGCTGCAGAATCAGTCTCGAGGGTAAATGGTACTTTATGAGTGAACAGTGTGTATATGTGGGGTATTGGGGCTGTAACTCCTGTGTACTGTGTGAGCCACTAGAGGGAATAAAAGGGGGTCTCAGTGTTTCAGAGGGCTGTGACCAAGCTAGTCTAACCACTACAAACCCTGACCTCTGGGTGGAGGCACCCGCCATAGAACCTAGGCCCCTCAACCTGTCAGTAGTCAAGCAGGCAGGGGTAGTAGCCCTTGGGACAGCGCCACCTGGGGGTTACACATAGAATCTGATGGCAGATCAGGACCGCTTGGCCCACCTAGTCTGCCCATTTCCTTATCTAATGGATAAGCTGCAGATCCTAGTTAACCAACAGCCTGCTTCCTCCTACACCCCCACTAGATTTGCCTCATGTCTGTCCCATGCATTCTTGAATACCCCCACTGTTTTTGACTCTACGACCTCCTCAGGAAGGCTGTTGCATGCATCTACAACCCTCTCTGAAAAAATATTTCCTCACATTACCTCTGAGCCATCCCCCCTCTGTCTTCAAATTGTGCCCTCTTGTTCTTGCACATCTCTTTTTCTGAAAGATGCTACCCTCTTGGACTTTGTTGATTCCCTTGAGGTATTTGAAAGTTTCTATCATGTCCCCCCTCTCCATCCTTTCCTCGAGGCTATACATCTTAAAGCTCCTTTAATCTTTCTTCATATGTCTTCTGGTGCAGACCCTGCACCATTTTAGTTGCCCTCCTCTGGACAGCCTCCACACCTGTCTATGTCTTTGTGGAGATGGAGTCTCCAGAACTGTATACAGTACTCCAGATGTGATCTCCCCAACTGTCTGTACAGAGGGCCAACAATTTCCTGTTTTCTACTGGTGATGCCTCTCCCTATGCATCCAAGTATCCCCCCAGCCCTCCTTACTGCCTTCTCATATTACTGGCCCACCATTAGGTCATCTGATATGACTACCCCCAGGTCCCTTTCCATTTTTATTGTTGTCAGTATCTCACCCCCAACTGTGTACTCTTCCCCTGAGTTTTTGTTTCCCAGGTGCATTACTTTGCACTTCTTTGTGTTGAATCTAAGCTGCCATACATTTGACCAGTCCTCCAGCCTTGCCAAGTCCCATTTCATCCTTTCCACCCCGCCTTGCATATCAACCCTGTTGCAAATCTTTGTGTCATCTGCAAAGAGAGATACTTTTCCTTCCAGTCCCTCTGCAATGTCACTTATAAAGACATTAAAAAGGACCAGCCCCAGTACTGAACCCTGTGGTACCCCACTAGTAACCCCCCTTTCTTCACTGTGGACTCCATTTAGTATTACCCTCTGTATCCTATTGTGCAGCCAGTGTTTTACCCAGGCTACCACCCTGGGACCCACTCCCAGGCTGGCTAATGTGTTTATTAATCTTTTGTGCAGTACTGTGTCAAATGCCTTGCTAAAGTCTAGGTAGGCCATGTCCACAGCCCCTTCCTTGTCTACTACTTTGGCAACCCAGTCAAAGAAATCAATTAGATTTTTCTGACATGACCTTCCTGCTGTGAATCCATGCGGCCTTGGGTCCTGTGCCCCACTGGCCTCTAGGTACTCAACAATTCTTTCCTTCAGACGTGATTCCATAATTTTCCCTACCACAGAGGTCAAACTGACAGGTCTGTAGTTTCCTGCCTCTGTCTTGCTCCCACTTTTGTGAAGGGGAATCACATCCACCCTCCTCCAGTCCTCAGGTACCACACCATCCTCCCATGATTTATTAAAAAGGGTAGTCAGTGGTGTTACTAGTTCTTCCCTTAGTTCTTTTAGAATTCTGGGGCGAATCCCATCAGGCCTCATTGCTTTATCCACCTTTAGTTTTAAGAGTTCTTTCAGAACCCTTTCTTCTGTGAAAGGACTAATATCAACCCCCCTATCTAGAGTGCTTCTATTGACTGGATTAGGTATCTCCCCCTGCTTTTTCATTGTGAATACTGAGCAGAAGTATTCATTCAGTATCCCTGCTTTTTCACTGTCGGTCTCTGCCCAACCACCTTCTTCTTTATTCAGCCTCAGTATCCCTGCCTTCATCTTTCTTTGCTCTCTAATGTACATAATGTACCTACAAAAGGAATCATGGGGACATGATAGAAACATTCAAATACCTTTAAGGCAACAACAGGGTGCATGTGCAGAACCTCCTTCAGGTAAAGGACCACAGCAGGACTAGAGGGCACAACCTTCAGCTTAAGGGAGGAAAGTTCAGAAGCAATACGAGGAAATTCTTCTTCACAGAGTGCGTTGTGGAACCATGGAATAGCCTGCAGGAGAGGGTGGTGGGAGCCAAGACAGTGGGGGAAGTCAAGCGGGCATGGGACAGACACCATGGGATACACAAGCAGACAGCTAAGTGGGGGTAGGAAACCAAGGGCAGACTTGATGGATCGTACAGTTCCCATCTACTGACAACTTCTATGTTTCTGTTTAGGTATGACTACACCTTTCATAGATGGTACAATCATGGGCTACGCCACATTTATCAATACTACAGCAATCTGGTATTTAATAGTTTTGACCAATTACAACAGGAATTTCATCTATAGAGGGTGGATCATTTTAGATATTTACAAATTAAACATTACTTAGGCAACAGGCAAGGTTTGGAATGGGATCGTGAAATTGATTATTTTCTTTTTTTCCCTAGTACAGACCATGGAGTCCCATTGTCCCTTGCACTTTATCTCTGCTGCAGACAAAGTAATACACAGACTACAAATTGTAATACCAAAGAAAGAGGGCATTGGGAAACAGAAACTGGACACCCTGTTATGGATAGAGAATGGTGCCTTTCCTGTTTTAGGCAGCATAAGAACATCTCTGGATTTCAGTGGAGGAAATTTGTCTGGAAGCCATTCTCATATTTTCATACATCACAGATTACAGTGAAATATATAGATACATTCCTGAGCAGCTGGTTGGAGGGGCATTAGGAATACTCCCTCAACACATACATATCAATTTTGGGACTGTGGGTTTCTAAAACACAAAAATATTTTGGGACTGTGGGGTTTTAAAACTGTCCTGGGTAACAGAGAAGGCATTAAATAAGCTCATTTCAAATTATGAAAACCTTACAGTTCAAGCAGCTCTTTTGCTGTTATATCCTCCACATATTAAAGAAAAATGTTTGTAAAAAAATAATTGGGTATATGGCTCACAGAAGCAAAAAAAAACAGGTTGCTCACCTGTAACAGTAGTTCTAGGAGTGGTATGTGTTGTTCATCCACACTTATTGGCATTCCTTTCCCATTAAATATCTTGCCAGAAGGTCTCAAAGCTGGCTCCTCCCACCCACCCAGGTGGTATAACCTTTGGTTCCACCCCATAATGGCAGATCTTGCTCGCTGGAAGCAGAGGTTGTGCGCCGGAGCCGGGGAGGTCAGGTGGGTCAGTGTGGATGAACAACATATACCATTCCTAGAACTACTGTTACAGGTGAGTAACCTGTGTTACTAGGGACATGGATATGTTGTTCTATCCATACTTATTGGCACACTCCTAGCAGTTCTCCGGAAGGAGGGAGGCAAGGCACACACACCCTATTTGGGAAAAAGATTGGAGAACTGAGGCTTCAAAAACAGCATCCCAGCATGACTCAAAGTCAATGTGGTATTGGATAATGAAGGTGTTTTTTTTTTTTTAATTTTTTTTTTTTATTTGTTTTATTTAGTAAACTCTAGGATTACAAGTACCTTTGAGCAGGGACTGCTCATTTACAAAGGTTCCACGTCACGCCATGTTTGCTGACTTCCAGGTAGCAGCCCTGCAGATATCCTGGATAGGGACGTCCCTAGAAGCAGCCAACGACACAGCGGTATGGCAGGTGGAATGGGCCCTAAGCCCTATGGGAGGCTCCCTACCCACCAACCTACAGCAGAGGTCAATGCATGATGTAATCCATCTGCCAATCGTCTGCTTCGCTGCAGGTCTGCCAGGTGCAGCTTCAGCATAGGTGACAAACAGCTGGCGAACCTGTCCCTGAACTTTAGCTGTCCGCTCCTTATAATAAGAGAGTGTTTGTCTCGGGTCCAATGGATAGAGCCTGTACTCAGCCTGCAAGGTGTAATTCAGATAGTACACAGGCAGAGTTAACACCTGGTTAAGGTGAAACTTCGTCATAACCTTTGGAAGGAACTTCGGGTTGGGGCACAGGACAACCTTGTTCCTGTGGAAGACCAGGTAAGAAGACTCTACAGAGAGTGCCTGGAGCTCCCCAATCCTTCTGTCTGATGTTACAACCACCAGGAAGGCAGTCGTCTACAACAGGTGTGAGATATCACACCTGTGCATTGGTTCGAATGGTTTGCCCATGAGTTTTGCCAATACCAGCAGTAGATCCCACGAAGGCGGTGGTTCAAGCATTGGAGGAGATATGTGATTGAGGACCTTGAAAAAGTGCCAGACGACCTTCTCTTGCACTACTGTCTGCTGATCTGCCCATGCTTGGTAAGCAGAGATGGCTGCCAGGTGCACCTTAAGGGTAGTCGTCCGGAAACCTCCTTTGGAGAGAGACCAAAGGTAGTCGAGGATACTGGCCACAGGGCAGGAATTAGGGTCTAAGCCCTTGCCCTGACACCAAATGGAAAACCTTTTCCATTTGAAGGCATAGCACCTCCTGGTCGACTCTTTCCTGGATGCCTCAACCACGTTGAGTACATCGTCAGAAAGTCCCAAATCCTGGAACTCTAGCCGCTCGGGTACCAGGATGTCAGGTGCAGGGATTAAAGGTCTGGATGGAATACCTTCCCCTGACTGACTGAGATCAGGTCCGGGCGTGCTGGAAGATGCCTCGGGAGCGTGGCACAGAGGCGGAGGAGATCTGGATACCAGAACTGGTGTGGCCAATCTGGGACTACCAGGATCACCTTTGCCTTGTCCCTCCTTGCCTTGAGAAGTACCTTGTGGATCAAGGGAAATGGAGGGAAGGTGTAGAAGAAGCCTGGGGTCCACGGCCTCGAGAAGGCATCCCCCTGCAGTGAGCCCTGCTGGGATCCGGTTAAAATAACACAACTGAAATTACGCGTTCAATATTAACGCGGTCAAAATAGCGTAGTATTAAATCGCTGTGTTACTAAATAGCGCTTACCTTTATAGCACCAGTCTACATAGCCATTACCAGCAGTGTGTCCTCCAAACAGCTTGTGTAGCCAAAGTGCTCCCCCTTCCACATAGCCCTTACAAGCAGCGTGTCCTCCAAACAGCTCGTGAATAGTAAAAGTATCATGCCCCCTGACTGGGGCTCTTTTCCTGTGCTTCTTTCAGTGAGGTGTAACTTACTGGCTACAGAGAGTCCTGAGGGATATGTATTTATTAAATTGTTTTTCAAGGATAGCTCTAAGAGTTAAGTGATATCCTTTGTAATTCTAATACATTATGCCAGGGAGGATGCCATGGGAGAGGTTGCAGTGTGTGTGTTTCACAAAACAGTCACAAATCGATTGTACAGGAGCCAAGGAAAGTAGGTGCAATAAGTTTTATCAGTTTATATTTCCAAGCCTTCTCATTATTAGTATTTGTAAGCTCTTCATTGACGAACCCTTGTAAGTGAAAGATTTTTACCTTGTTAACAGAGTAACTGAATAGAGGCCCCTCTCCCTTACTCAAATCTACATATTGTTACACTGAAGCAGTGATAGAAAAGGCTCCTGAACATTTAAGATGGTTAAAATATGCCCTGTAGCCCATAAATGTTTTTGTATGGGTAAAAAATAAATACCTAATCCTTTTAATTCTAGGGCAGTCTTGGCTGTCCGAAGGATAAAAGCTGCTCTGCTATGTATGCTATTGTGCTACATGGCTATTTTTACCACGCTATAGAGGGCTTGTGATATTTTGTGCACACTAATTGTGCTTGCACTATTGACGATGCACAATTTTGACATTAAACCAGCCCTACTGAGGGGGGTGTGGGCATGAAACAGCCTCAGCTTTGCATTCTCCCTGGAGGCAAACAGGTTCACCTGAGGGGTGCCCCACTGGGGGAACAGACTGCAAACTACCTCCTGAGGAGAGACCACTTGTGGGATGCCTCTCCCACACGGCTGAGGGTGTCCACTAGCCAATTTGAGGCTCCTGCCACATGAATGGTGAGGAGATTCACCTCCAGATGGCTCGCGAGTGTCCAGATGTGGAGCATTTCCCTGCAGAGGGGCCAGGAGTGTGTGCCGCCCTGCTTGTTGAGGTAGTGTATGGTCATGGTGTTGTCCGTCTGGACCTGGATCACTTGGCCACAAAGAAATGGAGCTAATGCAGTCAGCACCAGCTGGACTGCTCAGAGCTCCAGCAAGTTGATGTGACATCGGGATTCCTCGGGGGTTCCAGAGCCCGTGGACCCTGTGGTTCCCCACGTGGGTTCCTCAGCCCATGAGAGAAGCATCGGTCATGAGGAAGACCATCGGCTCGGGCGGACAAACGGGATCCCTCCCTGCGGATGTTCCAGGATGATCCACCATCGGAGAGCATCCCATAGCTTCTGGGTTACTGCGACCAGCTGGTCGAGATGACCCTGATGCTGGGACCACTGGCTGGCCAGACCCCACTGAATGGGGCGCATATGCCACCGGGCCTGAGCATGGGCTCGACTTGGTGGGTACTGCTTGAACTCCAAAGGCAGTCCCTGACCGACCACTTCCAGAACCCACCTGTCTGTGGTAACAGCAGACTAGGCAAAAAGGAAGTGGCAGAGCCGGCCCCCCACGGGAAGGACTCAGCGAGTGGTTGTGACGGGTATGGGTCTGAACACCCCTATCCCATCACTGAGCAGGCCTGGAAGAGGAGGGTCTGGTAGCAGGACCGCCTGGACCCTTCCCCCCCGTATGTAGGTTGACTGAGCTCCTGGCTTGAGCTGAGGGTGCCAAGACTGGGCCTGCTGCTGTTGCCCAGACTGAAACTGTGGCTGCTTGGCTGCAGGGGCAGAAGGCCGAAAGGGTTTCTTCTGCTTTTTGGAACCCTGGGATTCCTTTTGAGCAGACGTAGTGGAGTCCAATGTGGTACTGGACTTCGATACGTTCAAGGTGACCATCCACTCCTGGGCCGAATAAGTTGGTACCCAGGAACGGAACATCCGCCAACTTGTGCTGGGTGTCAGCCGCAAAAGTCAAGACCCATAACCAGGCCCTGCGGCGCATGGTGACCACGGCCACTACTGAATGGGCACAGAAGTCCCCGACGTCGAAGGCCATTTGGAGTTGTTGCCTGGCAACAGCCCAACCCTGGTCCCGGACCTGCCTGACCATGGTCTGAAGGTCTGCAGGGAGATGAGGGAGCACCTCATCCATGGAACCCAACAGCGCATGAGAAAAGTGTGCCATGATAATGTCCGAGCTCGCCTGACGGAGACTGGTGCGACGAGGCAGCATAGACTTTATGGGCAGAATGGTCAGAGCTTCTTGGACTCTCTGTCCAGTGGTCTATCCATGTCCCCTGAATTCCCCAATTGCCTGAACACAGACTCGGTCACCAATCCCTCGGCCAAGGGATGTTGTGTGAATCCTGATAGGGAGCCGGTGGGCACCGTATATTTGCAGGCCATCCTGGCGGGAGGCACGGGGCGGGAAGCTAGGTGCTGCCAAAGCTCCAGGGCTAAGCTGACAATGGCTTCGGCCACTGGGAAGGCCCCTGTCAGAGAATCCTCTTTTCTGAGAATGATGGACTCAGATGAGGCAGAGGATAGCCATGAAAGAGGTGGGCCCCTCCTCTGTAGAAAGACTCACTGCATCGCGAGGACGAGATGCCAGCTCACAGTCCTCAGACTCCGAAGAGTCCAGGTAAAGTGGCCTATCACTGGAGTATCTCTGGACCCACCACGGGCGATCGGGAGTGAGGCTGATGGACAGCCTGTGTGGGAGACCCCAGCCAGGCTTAGACTCCTTGGGAGGAGCCCCCAAGGGAGGCAGCTTAGGTGGCAGCCCCACCAAGATAGGTGGAGAGACCAGTTTCTGCCAAGTTGGGAGGGTCATGACCAGCTCTGCAGGTGGAGGGGTGGCAACGACCGACTCTGGGGTCGTTGACAATGACCTGGAGGGCGACAGCCAGGTAACGACCGGGGTAGAAGGGACTGACTGGACCGACATAACCATCTGCCGCCACAAAGGTCCCTCATAGCTACAGATTAAGGCCAGAGCCTCCCTCAGAGGAGAAGGAGGATGATGAGTGGTGGCGCCACCTCTTCTTAGAGCGCCGCTTGAGCAGCTTTCTCAGCCTTTCAGATGCGGATGCTCCAGACCTGGATGTGGACTGTCAGGAGGACCGACAGGGACATTCAGGAGGAGTCAGGGAGAACCTCGGCTCCTCCAGGTTGGGGACGACCATCGCTGGGGGGTTTCCCAGCAAGCTGGGTTGCATCATCGGCGAGGCCCGTCAGGACCAGAGTCCTGAAGAAGGAGTTTCAGCCTCATCAGTTGACAATGGGTCGACAGGGTCACGAAAAATCTCAATGGGATCGTCATCCCACATCTGGGCCAGCTGACCTGATGGGATCACCGTGAGGTCAGCGGCCGAGGTCGCAACATCGACCAAAGTCGAAGCAGGAGACTCCTAGGACCAAGATCGCTCTCTGTCCCAAGAGCAACGTCTACGAGACGTGGAATCCCTCGGTTCCTTCACATCCTTCATACGGGATCGGGATACATGAGGGCCGGGGCCTTCCACAGGAGTGGGAAAGGATTGGCAAAGCTCCTTGAAGGAACCAGAGAAAGTTGAGCCCAGTCTAAGTGGAACAAAAACTGAGGGCGAAGATGAGAGTTCAGCAGCACAAGCCACCTCTTCTTCTCTTCTTCAAAGGCCTTCATCTGTTTCAAATGTTTCACGGACCCCATGGCCATGGAGATCGCATGGCGGGCATCCTTCGATTTGACCGGCGGGTGCCATTTTTCCAGATGTCCAAGCTGGAGATGCACGAGGCGGCCATCCAAAACATTTGGATGAAAAGAGTGACGTAAATCGCAGGCCTGAATATCGTGATCATGACCCAGGCAGTACATGTACGTGGCGTGCAGGTCCGTTCGAGACATTTTCTGCCCACAGGGACACCAGCGGAACCCGGGTGAGGACTTGTCCTCCATCGCGGTCGCAATTTTAAATTCACTAGGAGAGATTCGAAGAATCTTAAATCGGTGGTAAAACCGAGTTTTGGAGTGCCAGGGCCTACTCAACGTGGGAGCGGTAAGGAGGGAACCCGAATCTTCCAGCAGAAAGGAAGATCTGGCATCATGGGGTGCAGCCAAGGATTATACCACCAGGGTGGGTGGGAGGAGCCAGCTTTGAGACCTTCCGGCAAGATATTTAAAGGGAAAGGACATGGATAGAACAACATATCCACGTCTCTAGAAAGTCTATTATACACAAATGGCTGACCCCAGACTGTCCTATGTAGTCAGACTAGAAAGAAGTGGTCATGACAATATACATGATGGAAATATTGATAGCCAACCTTAGTTACCAGCCACGAACTATCACTGCATTTACGAATCAATCTAATAGATGGCTGCTTTGGATAATGGGACATAAACCAGAGATAGTACCATGAGTTCAGTGGGGATGCCAACCAAAATCCCTTCACATTCTGAGACACCTGGATATATACAAGGTTTTGGAAATAGTTTTTCAGGGCCACGTAATGACTTAGGTAGAAGTGCTCCTCGCTTCCATGCCAGCAACCTGGGTTTGGGAGCGAGTCTGGGTCTGCTGGGATCAGGTAGCCAGGCTGGGAAGTGCTCCTGCAGGAAGTGCGAGCCAGACAGAGAGGAAGACAGCCAGGTTCCAGCATAACAGTGGCCCCTTGCGGCAAGCCAGAGAGGTTGCCACTCATAAGGAGTGACACATGCCCAGTGCGCACTCTGTTGTTGAGGTCACCAGAGACTGTGCTTGCCATCAGGGGGTGGTGGGAAGGACACAAGAGTAAAAAAAAAAAAAAAAAAAAAAAAAAGCAGGAGGGAAAAAATGGAGCTTGGGCTTAACGACACCCTGCTCACTCACCGCGGACCGGCACCATCACCCTGGCACATGCTGGATGCGTACCTGGGGGGGTATAGCCTTCTCCTCCCCACCTTGCCATGGAGGGATAATCCATAGGGACAGAGCCCAGGTAATTCCCAGAGGGAAGATGGACGCCGGTGGTGTGGGAGCAGAGCAAAGACTGAAGCAGCCCCCCAGAAATCCAAGGGAACAGGATCACAGATGTTGAGGTGGGCAGTCCCCTTGGTTCCAGTGACCACAGGACGGTATAGTTTACTGTAGCCACAGTGGTACAGGAAAGTCATACAAGGATAAGGCTTCTGGATTTCAGGCTGGACAATTTTAAGGAAATGGGGGGGGGGGCAGATTAAAAGTGCTCTAGCAGCAGAAGGTACAGGGGGGAGATGTGGAGGAACAGAGGTCTAGACTCAAAAGAGTCATAACAGAAACAACAAGACACTGTGTTAGAATGCATAGTAAGAATAAAAGAAAGAAACAGCCACTATGGTTCTCAAAGGTAGTGGCCGAGAAAGTAAGGGAAAAAAGAAACGCCTTTAGGAAATACAAGGAGACTCAAAAGGATGAGGACAGGGAGAAGTATCTGGAGAAACAGAAAGAATCTGGGAGAGCAGTCAGAAGGGCTAAGGCACAGACAGAGGAAGGTACAGCACAGGCTATTAATAAAGGAGACAAGACATTCTTCAGATACATTAGCGAGAGGAAAAAGACCAGAAATGGTATTGTTAGGCTGAAGAAAGAAGATGGGGAGTGTGGGTAGAAGATGACCTAGAAAAGGCTGAGCTAATGGAGTCCCTACTTCAGGAGAGGATTGTGAAGTTTCTGGAGATTAGCAGGGCACAGGATCCAAAGCAGGATTGATTCTCAGCGGGAAGGTCTTGCCTGTCAGGCAAATCCAATTGATTTCTTTGACTGGGTGACCAGTGTGGTAGATCAGGAAGGGGCGGTGGATGTGGCCTACCTGGATTTCAGCAAGGCCTTTGACACCGTCTCACACAGAGATTGCTAAATAAATTGAGAAACCTGGGAGTGGGCCCTATGGTAGTAAAATGGGTTGAGAACTGGCTAAGGGACAGGACTCAAAGGGTGGTAGTAAATGGCATGAAACCAGAAGAGAGGGAGGTGACTAGCGGGGTGCCACAGGGATCGGTGCTGGCACCAGTCCTGTTCAATGTCTTCATTAGCGACATTGCAGAGCATCTGGAGGGAAAGGTATGCCTGTTTGTGGACTACACCAAGATCTGTAACAAAGATGACACACTGGAAAGGGTGGAAAGAATGAGAAAGGATCTAAGCTTATTGGAAGAATAGTCAGGTGTATGACAGTTGTGTTTCAATGCTAAAATGTGCAAAATAATGCACCTGGGTCACAGGAATCCAAGAGAGGAGTACAGAATTGGGGGGGGGGTTCTGGCCACCACAAAGCAAGACAGAGACCTGGGGGTCATGTCAGATTACCTAAAGGTGACCAAGCAATGTGACAAAGCAGTGGGGAAGGCAAACAGAATGCTGGGATGCACAGGTAGGGACATAACCAGCAAAAAAGAAAGAGGTGGTGATGCCACTGTACAAATCACTGGTAAGGCCTCACCTGGAGTACTACATCCAGTTCTGGAGATCGCATCTCAGGAAGGACATAGACAGGATGGAGGAAGTCCACAGAAGGGCGATGAAAATGGTACATGGGCTGCACCAAAAGCCATATGAGTGTAAGCCCCCTACAAATGAGGGTTCCCAAAAAGTCTTCCTTAAGCTTGCCTAAATGCTCACTGCCAGGCTGGTGTCCTGTGTTTTAGCAGTTTAAATGTAATTACCAGAGCCTGTATAGCCTCTGTGAACTGTCTCTTTAAGAGCTGCCTGATTGCTTAAGTAATCTGAGAGGGAGCTCTGCTGAAAGATGTAACTATTTACTGAAAATCATTTAGAGTGATAATGATAATGTAGTTTGTCTAACCTGCTTTCTTTGTAGCAAGGACTGTTTCGTTTGTCTCCACTATCTTGGTCCTGGACTGCAAATTGGATCAAACAGTACTGGTGGGACCTAAAATGCAGCCAGACTACAGGAGCTGTCTGAATTAGAAATCTGTAGGAACTGTAGTTTGGAACTTTTTTGCGTACTTTTGCAACTGAAGGGGGAACTCTTGCTTTAACTGACAGCCAAATCAGCCAACCAGATCTTTTGGATCTTGGGGAAGTCCCGGGCTGCTTGTAATTTTCAGTTAGATCTAAGCTGGAAGCTGAACAAGAAGGAGCTGAAGTGATTCTGAACAGCAATCCTGAGTGGATTCACATGGGAGAACTCTGAAAAGGCTAAGTTTTTGGCCTGCATGTCGGTGTGCTGCTCCTGAGAGGGAGAGAAGAGAATTATTTTGGACTAAATCCAAGTTTGTGTGACTGAAGTAAGCTACTTAAGTGGGCCAGGCTCAACCTGAAGACCGAAGATTTTGCTGAATGCGATCGGCCTGTCAGGAGTTCCAGCTACCCCTAAGCTCCCAGTGTGTGCAGAGACTTTGTGATTGTGACTGGGGAGCGCTCTGCCTGGTACAGTAGAATTCCCTTACATGTAAATGTGCTATGAGCTGCTAGTGGGTTGTGAGTTAGTCCCCCACTGTGTGAACTGTGTTCTGCTTGCTGGAAGCTGTATCCAGCCCAAAACAGACTGCATCCGAATTTGTCTCAATGCGGTCTGGGTCTTGCCAGACTGGCCCAGCGAGACTACCCACTGCATAGAGAAGCCATCGATGACAGACCTGCCTGGGGATCAGCCCCCTGCTCCATGCTTGAACAGGAATGACGCCTCTGCGACTCGTGTGGGCCCTGCTTCTCCTGGCATTCCAGATCAACCACCTGCAGTCTCGATTTTTGTCCAGCCTGTGTCCAATCTTGGGTATCGTGAGTAAATACCAGGGTAGCTCCCTGCAACAACAGCTTAATCTGAGTGTGTCATCTGATTGTCTTGTTGTTTCATTTCCTTTATGAACTGAGCCCTCTGTCTCCGGATTACAGATATTGTGTACTGTGCATGTTGTGTTTTCCATCACAGGGCCCCAACCAGCTGCAATGCCGGCCAACCCTGGGCAACAGTCCTGGCTAGCCCATCTCTTCTCCACCTGGGTACCCAAAGGTGTGATTGTGTGGGGGGACTCAAAGCGTATGCATAACTGCTTGATTGATATAACCTTTAAGCTAATTAACCTGATTTTGCCCCTCCCTTGTTCCAAGTCCCCCGAATAAATCAGATCTAACTTTTTCTGCATGCAATCCGACTGTGGTTCCAGTCTGTGCTCAAAGTACTGTACTGTTGCCATTTGCTGTGCATAACCTTGTTTTATAGTGGGTCCCCAGGGTCGAGCCAGAGGAACCAGCCCTGGTGGTAAGTGCAAACAGTGTGGGTACTTGTGTGGTGTACCAGGGTTATTGTGAAAGTGATTACTGTACAGTGTTCAGGCCACTAGAGGGGAAAGAGGGGGGTTACAGTGTCCCGGAGGGCTGTGCCCAGGTTAGCTTGACCACTACCAACCCTGATCTCTGGGTAGAGGCACCCATTTCAGAACTCGGGCACCTTAACCTGCTACTAACCAAGCAGGCAGGGGTAGTAGCCCTTGGGATAGCGCCACCTAGGGGTTACATGAGGAAAGACTCAAGGACCTTAATATCTATTCACTGGAGAAGAGGAGAGAGGGTTAGATATGATAGAGACATTCAAGTACCTTAGGGGTATAAACAGGGTATAGGATGGAAGCATAGTTCAGAGGAAGCATTGCACAAAAGACAAGGGGACATGGTATGAGGGTGGAGGGAGGAAGGCTCAGGGGGAATTTCAGGAAGTACTTTTTCACAGAAAGGGCGGTGTATCCGTGGAACAGCCTTCCAACGGAGGTGGTGGGAGCTAAAACAATATGGGGGTTCAAGAGCGCATGGGATAAACATATGGGTACCCTGGAGATGGGCAGACGTACCGCAGATCAAATAGGATCTGGGCTGTCAACACTGAGTAGGGAAATGGGCAGACTAGGTGGGCCATATGGTCCTTATCTGCTGTCAGAGTCTATATTTCTATGGATAAACAGTAGATGGAAATAGTTAATTCACACACCTGAAACACAATATGGACAATGAGTGTGTAACCCCCCTGCAAATGGGGGTTCCCAAAAGACTTCCAGGAGCTTGCTTGAATGCTCCAAGCCTGAATGGTGTTTGGCATTTAAGCCATTTATCAGTGAGTGTTTTTAGAGCCTCTAGTATCTGTCTCTTTAAGAGCTGTCTGCTTGCAGACATAATTAGTTTGTATGGGGGACTGTGTGCTTCTCTGTTTGAGTACCACCCGAACTGCTGCCAATTACTCCATTTTGCAGTCACTAGGAGTGCAAAGGGAACCTATCTGAAAGATGTAACTGTTTGCCAGAAATTATTTAGAGTAATAATGAAATTACAGTTTGTCTAACCTGCTTTCTTTGCAGTCAGAACTGTGTCTGCTAGTTCCCCATTCTAGTTTTGAACTGCTGAACTGGACCAATCAGTGTGGGGTAAGCTAGCTCTAAAATGGTGCCTTGGACGAATCAGAACTTGGACTCATAATCTGAGCCAGCCACAAGAGGATTGTATGGGCAGTGACTCTGGGAGATGTAGTTTAGACTTCAGTGCCTTTTGGACCAACAGCAGCAGTCTATTGTAGTGACAGCCAATCCAGTCAAGAACTGGGAGGAACTCAAAGGAAGTGCCCGTTTTGTTGGGTTGGAGTTTCAGTTGAGCTTTGGCAGTGAAGAAGGAAGGAGCCCTGTGCTTTTCAGTGTGCAGTTTTAGTCAAAAACGTGTGTAAGGCCCAGAGTTCGGTCTGCAGCTTGTGTAACAGCTTGTTAGGACTGAATCCGTCCTGTGAAAAGAATCAAAGGATCTCTGAAGAGTAGAAACCAGGCTCACCCTGTAGAAGACTGGGGAATTGCTGAAAATTGCACCCGGTCTGTCAGGAACTGAATCTGCTATGTGTTCTCCGGTATTGTGCAGTAGTAAGCGATCGGGATACAGATGCAGCCTGCCTGGTATAGTGCTTTTTTATATGGATGTGTGAAGAGGTTTGTGTACCTCAAGTGAGCCCTGCTGACATTGAAGGACCCTATCTTATTTGGAGGTCGTGAGTACTAATTCAGGGTAGCTCCCTGTTGAATTGCCACATTAAATCCAAATGGAATTACTGTACTGCTGACTGTTTAATTCTCCTTTCTGTGTGAAAGGGCCCTACCAGCTGCCACGGTTTGACTAGCCACTAGGGGCTTGGGTACCCAGGGACAGTAACTGATAGGAATAGCCTGTGCACAGAGCCATAGGTAGATTATTAGAGTGATAAGCTAATTAACCTGATTTCCCCTGTCCTTGTTATATCCCCTAAATAAATCAGAGCTGCTTGTTTCAGCAAAGTTATACTGCCTGAGGTATTTGTCTATGTTAAAGTACTGTACTGTGATTGTTGCACTGTATCTCATTTCACAGGAGGTCCCAGTGCGGAACCAGACCTGGGGGTAAGTGTATACTGTGAAGGTAATTCTGATATATTGTGTGGGCCACTCAGTGGGAAGAAAGGGGCTGCAGTGTCCCAGAGGGCTGTGACCAAGTTAGTTTAACTATTGCAAACCCTGACCTCTGGGTGGAGGCACCCGCCATTGGATCCAGGCCCCTCAACCTGTTAGTGGCAAATCAGGCAGGGGTAGTAGCCCCTGGGATAGCGCCATCTAGGGGTTACAAGTGGAATAACTTTTTTATTCTTGGCTCAGTCTTAACCACTTACTGGTTGCTTTGGACAACATTGTACCAGCTGCTGGTATTGAGATCATGTGACAATGTAAAATGCATAGTGCTATCTGAAATGATGAACACCTGTAAATAGTGGAACACAGTTTAATGAAAATATAATTACAAAAAAAAAAAAAAAGGCTATGTGAAAGGCCTGCCTATTGTCAATGCTGGTGACCCAAGTTCGGGAGCAGACTTGAGAAGCCATGTCACAAAGAGGCCATGAGCTACAGCAGCTGCCAAGAAGCAGTGCGTTCTACCCAGGAGGGCACGACAGACAGTAAGTTATTAGCACATAGCAACACTTCTTGAAGGGTTAGGAACCTGCTCTCCTGCAGTGTGCTGCATGCTCAGCGAAAGCAAACAGCAGTTTGTGCAGGTCACAGGAAGAAAAGGGAGGAAGCAGCAAGGAAAAGAAAAAACAAACAAAAAGCTGCTGTTTGTACAACGGTTGGTGCACTTTATTTATTTATTTTTTTTATTTAGTTTTTGTTGACCAGGTAAGTGCACTAGACAGATCCTGCCTATTTTCAGGCACGACCGGGGAGGGGGATACAGATGAAAGCTAACTGACCTTGAACCAGATTAAGCTGTTGCTGGTATTTTTAGTGAATGAGGAATTTGGCCAGGATACCGGGGAAATTCCCCTACTCTTTTCGATAAGTGCCATGGGATCTTTAACATCCACCTGGACTACCACCAATCCAGGCAGATGGGACCTCGGTTTAACGTCTCATCCGAAAGACAGATGACTTGGGACCTCCTGCCAGCCTCTGATGGGTGGCCTCTCCCAGACCTTTGCCATGGAGGGCACAGCAGTGAGGGGATACCAAAGGTGTCAGAGAGGTGAAGGTTGGGTGGTAGACGGGGACCAAACTGAGTACATCTCTGAAGACTGAGGGCAGCTGGGCCAGGGATTAAAATAAGAGTCAATATGGAGGGAAATACATACATACATACATAAATAAATAACCCACTTACCATGCAGGGTCTGGTTCTGGCCTGCTGTATTGTTCCGTAACTGGGTGGCTGCTCACCCAGCAGCTTGCTGCTGTCTGTGAGGGACAAGGAAAAGAAAAATGATTATTCCGTAATGTTCTTGCTTTCGCCACATTGCATTTTAATGACCAAATTATTTTTCCTCGGAGTGCTAATATCATAACGTTTTCATCACCACATGGGATCAATGCCCTCAAATTTCTATACAGGAGTATCAGTCTGTACAAATAACTTGAAATAAGCAGCGACTTAAAGTCAGTACTTGTAGAATTAGGCCACTGTCATCTAGGGAGGTTATGGTGTAAAATTTGTATGGTTTGAAAATAATGAATGGTAATAAAGCAATCATTCACATAACCCAATATTACATAAATCTCCATATGATGTGGCCATTTGGCACTAAGAACTGTGGGAATTCAGGACTGGGCTCACATGGGAGGGATACCTGACCTTCCAAGTGAGGGGAAATCTGAGAAGCTGGGGTGGAAGGCCTGAAAATCAAAGTTTACCATCAAGTTTAGTCGTTATTGTATGGGAAATTAGGATATCACTACCCAGTCTACCAATGCCACAGTAGAAACAGGGACATGCCTACTGCAATCACAGCAACCTTTCTTCTCCCTCCCCTCTGTTAGAGAGACACACACCCACCCACACACACGTTTAATAGTTTTGTTACATGCCATTGGTTTCCACAGATGCTCTTGTCCTCCACACATGAAAAAGCTGTTTTCCAAACAGCGTTAGAAATGGCAGTAGTCATATTCTGTCTTAAAACAGATTAGTCCCCTTCTTATGGGGACTTTTGGCAACTGGAATCATTGGGGAGCATTTATACTCCTAGAAGTGCATGAAAGTGGTTGGTCTGACTTCAGCTGATGCCACTTACAAACCTCCCTCATTTAGTTGGTTAGGTATTACTTGGTAGGACTTTATTTTCTCAGTACATATAGAGAGAAAGAGAGAAAGAGAAAGAAAGAAAGAAAGTAGATAGACAGGTAAGCAGTAACTGAATGGACACCCAAGTGAACTAGAAGGCAGGAGGCCAAAGGCCAAGGCCCTTTCAGTGCACCCAGGAAGTGCATTAATTCTCAGGAAATGCACATCCTGAAGTGGCTTACTGCCCTCGTAAAACTGAAGAAGGTTTTATTTTTATTTAGTTCGACTGCTACTAGGTAGATTATGTCAGGCTGGTGACTGTGCATTTACTGGGAATGGACATTCAGGTGATGTGTTTCGATCAATGAGGTTGCTACAATTTCGAAGAATTCTGAAATCCATTTTAAAAATAAGGAATAATGCATGACAGGGTGTGTGTCGTGCTGCGATAACATCACAACTCAAGTGGCTCGGCATGAGGTCACAGACCGAGTGGGTCCAACACATGAGAAGTGATGCTATCCCAGCACGACACACGCCCTGGAGTGCATTATTTTGATCATAAATGGCTAATCTGTAAAATTAATAAATACATAAATAAATAATTAAAATCAGATTTTTTGTCATTTGTTTCAATAGATAGGTATACTTACATAACAAAATAGTGCAGATTTCTTGTTTTGTGCAGTAGGTGGATCTGGTGTATTTCTGTTCCCCATCTATCAACTTCTCTGTCTCTTTAAATGATGATAATGAGGCTATATTCCCTGTCCTCTCTCCGCCCACTCCAACCCCCTCTACAAGTTTGAAAAGTCTCACTGATCCTCCTGCAGACCACAAGCCACAGACTGACACACACTCTCTCTCTCTCCATCTCTCTCTCACTCCCTCACTCTCTCACTCCCTCACTCATTCGTTCACACACTCACACACACACACACACACACACACACACACACACACACACACAATTTCTACTGCCGTTCGCCATTTTTAACTGGGCGCCAAGTGCAGTGTGCATACGTTAAATCTGTTAAGACGGAAGCAGGCGAGAAGCAGGACTGTACTGTTCTGAAAGTCGATCACTATGATGGCTTTGTACCGTTCTGAAGCCAATTACGATGATGGCTTTGTTCTCAATTTTAAATGAACTATTTAAGTAATATAGCAAAAAGGAATGGGCTCTGTGATCAGCACAAAAGCTGACAGTGGGAGGGGTTTCACACTCTGGTTGCCTGGGAGCACAGAAATAGTGTACTGAAGCTGATCATGACAACAGCTTTGTTTTAACTTTCTAATTCAAATCTTACAAAACTAAACAAACGGAAAACAAATTTGCCTGCCGTATAGAAACATAGAAAAAGTGTCAGCAGAAGGAGACCAAGGGTCCATCTAGGCTGCCCGTATGTTCCTGAGACCTGCTCAGATATACAGAGAAGTTTTATGAATGTATGGTTTTAGGGTTGTTTTATGAAAGTTAGGGAAGGGAGGGTGTTAATGTTTTAAACATTTTATGAAGTACTGTTAAAAGCCACAGCAGCCATGCCAAGTGATCGCTCTCAGGCTGCATTTGAAAGCCCTGGAGGCCGTAAACACTTTTAAATACTTAGGAGTCTTACTTGACCCCTACCTCACCTTCTCTGAGCACGTCAATTCCCTAGTCAGCAGGTTCCATCAAAAACTGGGCGCAGCCTATAGATTCTGGCAATGCCTTACCCTGGAGGCCAGACTAGCCATTGTCCAGGGAAATCTTCTCCCAATACTGGACTATTGCTCCACTATCTACACCAGAGCATCTGTAACCACTATAGCCAAGCTCTCCTCAGCCTACAACAATGCCTGTCGTTTTGCCTTGCTGGCCCCCTTTCTCTACCCACCACTGCATCCTCTACAGCTCCCTTGGATGGCTCCCACTGCAAGGTCGCTTTGACCTCACTCTCTGCTGCCTGGCAGATACTGTTATCCGTACTGGCCAGGAATCCCCCCCTTGCGGCTCTCCTCAAGATCCACACTCCCCGCCGCTGCCTCCGCTCAAACAGCACCCCTACACTAGCAGTTCCTAGGGTGCACACGAATATGGGTGGCACAGCTTTGTCGGCAGCAACCCCTACTCAGTGGAACAAACTGCCACCTGTACTCCGCTCCACCGACACACACTTTATGTTCAAATCCTGCCTCAAAAGTTGGCTCCTAATTAATTACTCCTGTCACTGTTCCCCTGGGTAGGCCACCTGTTTTCTGCCAAATTTGTCCACTCAACCACTGAGTCACGTTTTGCCTCCCTCCCCTCGGATTTTCCCTCTGTTCTCCCTCTTCATCCACTCACTACCTACTGCAGTTTCTGCTTCAATTACAGGTAATGTACTCGTACTGTCTACCACAAAATGTTCTTCTGTAATAATTAATTATATATTGTAAATAACTGACTTATGTTATCCAATTCTTGTTTAATTCGACTTATGTATCCTGTCTTGTGTTTTTGTAACCTGTATCACAGTTTATTTTCTGTTTTGCCTTTCATGTTTTTTCTGTTCTATGTTATCCGTGCCATTCTGTAAATGGGCCGGGTCATGCCTGAAAACGGTCCCTGGGATCAGCGCACCTACCCAGTTATCAAAGTCATAAATGAAAAAAAGTGTGGACAACTTGGACACGGGCTGTGGGCTGATTTCTTTAACATTTAATGCAATCATGTGTATGCTGGGACTAGATCTGTGATGTGCTGGGATACCATAGCCCTAAACTGACCAGAGACTAGAGATTTTTCTTGCATTTTTATAATGTCAGACAGACAGATAAAAGCAATATCTATTTCAACACGAAGAAAAAGATATGGTGGAAGTAGTTCATACATACAAGTTATAGAAAAGCCATTTATGTTTGCACTATGTACAGTATATACACATCTTTAAACCACATTAAAAATCTCCTGACACAATCCGGGCAGTCAACTCATACATGTAGCTGCCTGCCCTGGAGCTATTTCAGCTATAAATTAATATTTTCTACCAAGTGATTTTTAAAATATTTCACTTGTAAATCCGGGCTCATACCTTTCTGGTACGAACTGAGCAGCCGCCGCATGTTGCTGCCCTGAAACTAGCATAATTATGACATGAGGTCGGGAACGAGGTTGCAGGCACTCTGTGGAGAATGTAATGGAATCGGGGGGAGGAGGCTGCCTAAATGTACTAAGATTATCATTGCTAGTGTAGCCCTGGCACCCTCTAAACTGAGGGTTACTACCCCTGCCTTGTTGGCTAGACCAAGGTTAAGGGGCCTGGCTTCCTATTTAGCTGATACCGGGGGTTCTTTCCCCAAGAATGAAAATAAAAATGGTGGTGCCTTCACCCAGAGTACAATTTACTGTAAGTGGGTTAGATTTTTACCAGTACAGCCCCCTGGGATGCTGTACCAACCCACCTCCCCTTACAGTCACCCCAGACATGGATACCATAAACCAAAATTCCTACATTCAACATTTGACATTTTGTAACTTTAGGTAATAATATGCTCACTAAATCAGAACGTTTCTAAAACAGCAACATCACACTTATTTACATGGGGAGGGTTAGGAAGGGGAGATTGGATTAGAGGTTAAGCAGAACATTTTTGTAATTTGCAATTGGCATTTAGAAATTTAGCATTTTCAAACACTCATTTCCCCTTTGTATTCCGCCCATATTTTAATTAGTACAGCCACCAACTTTTTCTATCTAGCTAACTGCTGCTGGTATTAAACGTCTCAGACCCCAACTGGTACCAGTTTAGATAACTGTCTAAAACTCTGTCCCTGGGTACCCAGCTCTTTAGTTGCAGGCCTGAGGTGCAGCTGGTCGGCCTGCGTTGGTGCACTTTAATGGAAATAACATTACTTTTGACTTTCCCCTTGATTGCTTTAGCTGTGGCTTTACTTTCTATGCCAGTGGGCATAAAATTAGAGCAATGTACATCCCCAGTTTTTGCAGGGTAATTCCTGCCTTTACTCATGGTTCTGCAGATCAGTCCCTGGCGGCTCTGTGACTGAAGGTCTGGGGCTTGATGGGATAGCAGAACTTTTGCATCATTTGCTTGATCAAATTGAGAAGGGGGCACAGGATGCTGCAGCCTGGAACTTCAGCTTGATTGAAGGTCTCACAGCTTGTCCCCTTCGGCCTGTTTAGGCCCGGTGTAGAGCTATTGTGCAAGGCCCACCAACTACAGGGAAGCCCAGACCTGGGACTGGCTCCACAGCCCAGCTCCTTCACAGGTCGCAGGCACCCTAGCACTTCAGCATCCGCTGGTGGCCCCCCGTAGCCAGCAGACCCCACTTGATGGGGGTTGACAGGTTCCCCACCTGGCTTTGGGATAGGCTGGAGCTCTCTGGATTCTCTCTTTCCTCATGGTTTCCAGCTCCGATGTGCAACCAGAGCAGTTCCTTCAGCTTTCTTGTCTTTCAGACTTTGGGGGTAACAGAAGAGTCTGAACTCCAGGTTCACAACTGTAGTTTCTTTCCTCACCTGTATTTCAAGAGCAGACAGCAGGACCCTGGCCCAGTAGGCACTTGCCCATCTCTCTACTTTTAGAGTGTCTCTAGTTCAAAATGTAGCCACTCTTGCTGTAACTCACACACAGTTCCAGCAAATCTCTCCGTCTCTCTCAGATTCAGATGTAACCCCTAGCTAGCGCTATCCCAAGGGCTACTACCCCTGCCTCCTTGGCGAGTAGCAGGTTAAGGGGCCTGGGTACTGAAACGGGTGCCTCCACCCGAAGGTCAGGGTTGTTAGTGGTCAAGCTAACCTGGCCACAGCCCTCCTGAACACTGTAACCCCCCCCCTTCCCTTCTAGTGGCCTGAACAATATACAATAATCACTTTCACAATGACCGTTATTCACCATGCAATTACCCACACTGTTTGCACTTACCACCAGGGCTGGTTCCTCTAGCTCAACCCTGGGGATTCCCTGTAAAACAAGGTTATGCACAGCAAATAGTAACAGTACAGTACTCTTGGCACAAACTGGAACCACAGTCAGGTTAAATGCAAAAAGAGTTAGATCCGATTTATTCAGGGGACTTGAACAAGGGAGGGGCGTAATCAGGTTGATTTGCTTAAAGGCTATATCAGTCAGACAATTATGCATGCAGTTCAGAGTCCCTACACAGTCACATTCTCTGGGTACCCAAGTAGGAAGACGATGGGCTAGCCAGGAACGTTGCCCGGGGTAGGCCAGCTCGCAGCTGGTTGGGGCCCTGTGATGGAAGAAAGGCAACATGCACAACACACACTATTTGTAATCCGGAGCTGGAGGGCTCAGTTCGTGACAGAAAAGACAACAAAGCAATCAGATGACAACACTTTAGATTTAGCTGCTGTTGCAGGGAGCTACCCTGATGTTTACTCACGATACCCAATACAGGACACAGGCAGGATGAAATCGAGACAGCAGGTTGTTGAACTGGAGTGCCAGGAGAAGCAGGGCCTGCACGAATCACTGAGGCGTCGTTCCTGTTCAAAGCGTGAGCAGGGTGCTGATCCCCAGGCAGATCTCTCGTCAATGGCTTTCTCTGTGCAGCGGGTAGTCTGGCTGGGCCAGTGTGGCAAAGCCCAGGCCCAATGGAGATAAATACGGATTCAGTCTGTGTGAGCTGGATGCAGCCTCCAGCAAGCAGAACAGTTCAGCACACAGTGGGGAACCAAATCACGACCCACTAACATCACACAGCACATTTACATGTAAGAAATTCTACTGTACCAGGCAGATTGTTATCCGGTCGCAATTACAGAGTCTCTGCACAAACCGGGAGTTCAAAGGTGGCTGGAAATCCTGACAGGTTGATCGCATTCAGCAAATCTTTGATCTTCTTCAGGTTAAAGCCTGGTCACAGTTCTGTGGCTTAAATCGTCCTCACAATTCAGACTCGGTCCGAATAAACTTCAGTTTCTCTCTCAGGGACAGCAGGCAGATAGGCAGGCCAAAACTCAACCCTTTCAAAAGTTCTCCTGCGCAAATCTATGCAGGATTACTGCTTGACTATCTCGAGCTGTTACTTCCTTCACTTCCCAACTGAACTGAAACTGTAAGCAGTCTGGGACTTTCCCCAGGATCCAAAAGGTTTGGTTGGCTGATTCCTTTGTCAGTCAAAACAAGGGCTCCCCCTCCAGGTTCATTTAGGTGCCAAAAGCCCAAAACTACAATTCCTACAGACTTTTGCTCCCACAAAGCCCCTGGGGACAGGCTCCATTTTAGAGTCCCCAAAGGTACTGATCAGCCCATTTCAGCAGTCCAGGACCAAGATTAATTATGACTGCAATCCAGGCAGCCCTTAAAGAGACAGTACACAGAGGCTATATAGGCACTCTCTGGCAATACATTTAAACTGATAAAAGGCAGGACACCAGCCTGGCACTGAGCATTTAGGCAAGCTCAAGGAAGACTTTTTGGGAACCCCCATTTGTAGGTGGGTTACACAGTTTTTCTCAGTCCCTCCTAATCAAACAAACTCTTTGCTCTCACCATGCAGGTGCAAATGAACACAGACTAGCGTTTCTCTTCAACTTCTCAGAACCAGATTCCAGTCCATTTTCCATTATCCATTTTCCAATGCCAAAACCCAGTCCTTAAACTTTGTGTCCTTCCCTTTTCTGTCTAGACGCTTTGTCTTCTCCAGGGTCGGACAGGACCTTTGCCTTTTTACAGTTCTCTCATACAAATCTCTCATCACTGGTGTCTCACTGTTGTGGTACAGATGAAAACAGAAGAGGCTCTCTCCTCATCCTCTTCGACTCAAAGCCAGTCCATTTCCATAATCCGTTCTCCAAATCCAATTCAACCTTTTATCTGAACACTTCAACTGCTGTGGTGCAGCTTCTTACCACAGCAGCCTATATCAGGATCCTGCAGCTCTCTCTCTCCTTCTCTGCAGAGCTGCCTGCACAATCTTCCTCATCACTCTCCAGATGGGGAAAGGCGGACCAGCCCTGGGGAATAAATTGCTGGCAGCCCCCAGGCAGGCCCTTTCCTAGCCTTGCAGCCCCATCTCTCCACAGGCTGGAGCCCTCCTCCCTCCCTCCCTCTGGAAGGGCTCCTGCCGAACTGACACAGAAATCAAAAGTCCTTCCCTTTTGGGAGCTTTCTGGCAGCTCATTGGAGTCACTGTCCTTAACACAAATTAATATGTATGAGGCTCCCTTGATGCCTAATTGGCCATAGAAAAAGGCACCTAAACTTTATTCAGCCCCAAGAATCTTTTCAAACAGTTCAACAGTCCTCCTGGAGAATCCTGGCCCAGTGATTGACTAAGCTAGAGTCACATGGCTGCACATATGGCTGAAGATTAAACAGTCCCACTAGAGTCCACACAGGTTTTCCACTTTAAAATATCCGTGCAGCCAGAACAAGTATTTTAATTTTAGTATTGCCCCTCAGGCATGTAAAAGTCCCTGTACGCTGTAAACTGGCTGCACTATTCAGCACCTCCCTTTAGCTCTTTTACTGTCGCTGCTGCCATTTTAGCCTATCCCCAGGCAGTTCATTCACAGACCTATGGCAGTTTATATGCCCTACGTTTGCAGCCCTACTGCAACCAAAATATACATTTTCATTTCACAATAGCCCCGCCATTGTATAGCAGCACCCTTTCTCTGATAACCCTCTTCACTATTTAAACACTTTGTTTTTCAGTCTGTTGCTAGCGCCGATTACTTTAGCCCCCAAGCGCTGGACTGCCTTGGCTCATTAATATTCATGAGCCACCTCATGAATATGCATGAGGCAGCTCCTATATTCTCAAGCACAATTGGCACTCCTAAAAACAACTACTGCTGCTTCTCTGTTGCCTCTCTGGCCCCCTGAAGGTCTCTGGTCCCCATCTTGCTCCACACAAGGACCGGAACCACTGGAGAGGTAATTCAAATGGCCACTTAATGGCCGAAACTAAAATGCGTTTCTGCGCATGTGCGGAGTGCCGAGATGCACTCGCGGTGCAAATATGGGCAGCGGCTCCACAAGTTAGCTCGGACCCATTCTGGAATAAATAGTACTGTGGGGGCCGGAGGGAGGATCCAGAAATGGGGGACTATTTTGGGGCACAGAAAGACCGGGGTAAAATCGGGGACAACTGTGGGAGAAACATGGAACCAAGACACCAGAATGGGGAAACGGCAGCCCCCCCAGGGGCAAACAACTAAGCCCCCTACAGGGGGGGTTACATCTCTATACCTTGTATGTGCCATCTTTATGGCCTGAGCCATACCTGAAAATGGTCCCTGGGATCAATGTACCCACCCGGTTAACAAATAAATAAAAATAAAATATTACGAGGGAGGCAACAAGCGACACTCAAGAGGTTCCAACATGTCCCCAGAACCTCGAGATGGTATTTTAACTGAGTAATACCAGCCCCGTTATTTTTTGTAATATATGGGTTTGAGATAAGCTGTAAAGTCTGAAGTAATTTTTTTATTGTTTCCTAAGTGGGGGACAGTGTTTAAAAACCTCAGTAAGCGGCTTGGGGCCTGCTTCGGGTAGAGTGCAGTCAGGCATAGCAGAGGGGCTCCAGGTATTAGGAGGCTTCCTTCCATCTAGCAGAACATGACAGGTGGAAGGGAAAGGGGGAACATTGTTTAACCAGGAGTAGCACACTAAGCCGAAGCTTTTTTCCAGATGTGACCTGGAAGTACAAGGAAATTGAGAGGCTTGCTCAGGATCACACAGTATGCACCTAGGCGGCTGTGGGATTCAAATCCAGGTCTCCAGATCTGCAGCTCAGAGCCTTAACCCACTGCGCTATACTGCCTCCAGGAAGGTGAAGAACTCCAATTCAGGTTTGGGGATCTGTGTTAAGGGGAACACTGAGGGGTATGCTATATAATTTGAATGTTTAAAGTTACTTCTTCGGCTACATAGTGAAGTAACTTACTGTTAGTGCTGATCATAGGTGGGAGCGGAGCTGTTCAGAGCTGCTGCTTATTGTAGGGTTTTTGTCTCACCCACCCGCTCCAGCCCTGGCCACGCACCCTGGCCCCTATTAAAAGGCCTTGGTGGGAGGGGTCAGCTTCATGAAGCAGCACTGAGACAAGAACTTGTCAGCAGCAGGGGGCTTGAAATTACTGCCACTGCATGGAGAAAAGTTGTTAGGTCTATGATCTTTGTAGGAAACGGCAGGGATTTGGTAAGGACACGTTCGATAGGAAGGTCTATCTACTCTGGGTTATTCAGGAATTTTAACGATGCTGAGAAGGGCAAATAGAGGGTTTTAGGGAAGGACACACTAGAGGATGGAGTGGTACTAGCGGGGGAGGATGGGGACGGCATAGGAGGGAGGGTACAGGGGTCAGCAGGGTGCTAAAGGGGCCATTTGGGGTAGAATAGTGGGTTGCAATGGTTGTGGGGCTGCAGTCTGGATGAATGTATTATGGAAGTTAGGAGGGTGTTTGATCTGTCACAAACTAAGGAGACTCAAGGAAGAAGTGCAGTGGCTTGGTAGAAAGTTGGGGGAGGTTGGGGGAAGGGGGAAGGCAGCTGGGGCAGAGAACAGGAGGGCACCACGTGGGTGGAACAGTTTGGGAGGGAAGGTAGGAACACTACAAAAAGGTGGCCTAGCATGGGTGAGTGGGGACAAGGGCTGGAGGAAGAAGACAATGCCCAGCACAGTGAGGGCAGGTAATAGGTTCTGCAAAAGCTGGGTGACATTGGAGGAGAAGAGAGGGGGATGAGGGATCTCCAGGAGGGGGGAAAGGGAAGTAGAGGTTTGCACAAGGACAGTAGTCAGGCAGAGCAGTATTAAGGATAAAGGGGGGTGGGGCACAACTGGAAGGATGAATGATGGGAGCAGGGGTAAATGGGAGAGAAGCATTGCTAGAGCGGAGAACGTGACGGACTTAGCAGAGGGGGAGGAGGGGACCATGGTAGAGGGGAAGGGTGGGGAGGAGTGTGAGGGAACATTGAGGGGGAGTGGGGATAAGAATGGGTGGAATCTGGATCCAAAGGAGAGAAGGGCAGGGATTCAGCTGGGGCGGACTCTAGCAGTAGATACCAAGGTATAAGGGGGGAGATGAGGATTGGAGAAGGAGGGGTTTTGGTGCTGGGGGATTTCATACTTAAAGGGATAAGATGGGGTGGCAAGGGGAACGGCACAGTTGCATCTGGATGGAGTCCATACCTGGCTTAACTGCAGGCAGGTTGAGCCAGGAAATTCCTTTTTTTTTTTTTAATTTCATTTTTATTAAGAATAGAGACATAGTATCACATAGAGAGATTTGCCAATCATACATTTATACTGTTAGGGCAAATTAACATTATTACCGTTAACATCACACACCTTTCCTACATTATTCTTTAGACATTCCCATCCTTTCTTCTCATTCTCTCTCCCCCCAGGGGCAGGCTGCCAATCCAGGTTTGGTGTTTGGGGCCAAAAATCCAAACCTCCACCTCCCTTTGTCATCTGTCCTCTCCTAACTCAATAGGGAGGGAGGAGCCCTCCCCAATCCGAGGAATCCCCAGTTTGATTGAAGAATGGAACCCCCTTCCCCCGGTCAGGGAACAAATTCAGGATCTCTCCCAGAGATATGGAGCACCCACCTAAGCCATTTAATTTCAGACTGGGGAAATTTGTCATGGAACCTAGCTATAAGTTGCTCAAAATGATAAATTTCCTTTATTATACTACGCCAGTCCATGACCAAGGGTATCATTGTTGCCATCCATCTTCAGGTGATGGTTTTTCTGGCTGCCAAAATAAATAAAGAATGCAAAGTTTTATCCCAACATGGTCTGTGAGGGGGGTAAATAAATAGGACTATGATTTCCGCTGTTAATTCAATTTCCTCTCCCAGGCACTCTGATAACTCCATCTGCAAGGCACACCAAAAGGGTGTCAACCTGGGGCAAAACCAAAAAATATGGCCTAAATCAGCTGTGTTACTATTACAACCTCTCCAACAAAAGCCACAGGAGGTAGGGAGATATTTTATGAGTATCGCCGGAGAACGAAAATATCGTGAACAGGATTTCCAGGCGCATTCCCTCCATATATTTGAAGCCAAAATTTTAATAGCTGGCAAAGTTGCCTCATTCCACATCTCAAAAGCGACCTCTAATTGTAGGTCTCTGTTCCAGGCTTCCAATATCGATATGGAAGTGTCTCCCAAAGCATCTTTCATTATTTTATAAAGATGGCTAATTAACTTGCCCCATATGTTGCCACTCAAGGTATCCTTTAATCATTTCCATAAAATTGGAAGAGGAGAGGGTACAGAGGCCAATATCTTCCTCTGCCGCAATATAAAATTTCTCACCCGAGTTCAGAGGAACAAGTCCCGGTCCGGGAAGGAATATTTAATTTGTAAAATCGGGGAAGGGGAGTACTCCAGTACTACTAAGAAATTGAAAATAAAATTAAGGCCCAGTCAGTCAATTCTTAAGTGTGCTAAGAGGGGTAGGATAAAACCCCATCTCCTGGTGCATGTGGGTACGAATGACCTGGCAGGGGAGATGGTGGAAATAGTGAGGGAGAGGTTTAAGGATCTGGGCAGGCTGTGTGATGAGCTGGGAGAAATCAGTGGCTTTCTCAGAGGTGCTCCCAGTACCCTGCGCTAGTATGGTAAGGAAAGTAAGGATTGGGGAGTTCAACACTGGCTGAGGGAGTGGTGTCGATCCAGGGGATACAGGTTGGTGGGGGGCTGGGACAACAATTAACTTTTTGCAGAGGACAGGCTACACTTGAGCGGGAAGGGAAAGTGGGTATTAAAGCAGAGGGTAGGGGATACATAGCTACGAAAGTGGATTTAAACTAGGTGGGAGGGGTGGCAAGTGGACAGATGGTAGGCAGGGGTCCCAGAGAAGGGAGCCAAACAAGCTAACCCCCCAGGCTAGTAGGGAGGAACTTGGAGCAGTGGCATGGGGGACGGGATTGAGAAGGGGTAATTCAGGAAGGGGAGGGGTAGGGACAGGTTGGAGGGTGGTCTCACTGAATGTGAGAAGCCCTGGTAACAAATTAGTGGAATTACAGACTCTCTTGGCAATAGGGAGGGTGGACATTGCAGCCATCATGGAAACGTGGGCCACCCAGTACCAGGAATGGGATTTGATGATCCCAGGCTATAGGTTATTCAGGAAGAATAGGGCTAAGGAAAAAGGGGGGGTGGCAATATATGTACGGGAGGGGATAAGGTGCATAGGGGAGGAGGAAGGCAGAACTGAGGCCCTATGGATGCTGTTTCAAGACTCAAAAAGTAGGACAGTGAGGATGGGGGTGGTGTACAGGCTGCCAGCCCAAGGGGATGATCTGGATAGGGAGTTAGCTGAACAAATCAGGAGGGTCTGTAGGAAAGGGAACACCGTTGTGGTGGGGGACTTCAACCTACCGGTGGGGAGTGGAGCACTGCAACCACCATGAGTGCAAAGGAGCAGGCCGTATTAGAGGCATTTCAGGACAGCTTCCTCGTGCAGTTGGTCTGTGAGCCAACTAGATAGAACCAGGTCCAGAGTCCTGTCCAATCAAATGGGGAAGCCGTAAGGGATCTGTAGGTGGCACAACCTCTGGTTAGGAGTGACCACCACACGATATATTTCATGCTCCACATGGGCACGGAAACAGGAGTTATGGTTACCAGGGTGTTTGACTTTAAGAGGGCTGACTTTAAAAGGATAGGGGAAATTCTGGGCAGGCATCTGACAGAAATACAACCACACATGGGTCCAAGCCAAAAATGGAAGATTATTGTGAAAGGGCTGGTGGAGGCTACTGGGACATGTACAACAACAAGAAGTAAGAAGGGAAGGGCAAAAAAACCTAGCTGGCTGACACAGGAGGTCATGGAAGAGGGGGGAGCAAAAACAAAGGCATTTCGGAGACTCAAGAAATAGGGAGGGGGGGGATGACAGAGAGGTGTTTATGAAGAAGCCCAGCGAGGGTAGCAGGCTGGTCAGCGTGGCTAAGGCTTCCAGAGAACATGCACTTCGCACAGGGCATTAAGAATGGAGAAAAGGACTTCTTCAGATACATTGGCAAAAAATGGAAAAACAAAGATCAGATTATGAGGATTAGCAAGGACGGGGGCTGGGTGGAGAAGGGGGAGGACCAGGCAGAGGCACTTAATGATTACTTCTGCTCTGTGTTCACGAAAGAGAAAGGTGCAGGATTAAAGGGCAATGAGGGGGGAATAAGGTACCAGATCCAGACGGTATTCACCCTAGGGTGCTCAAGGAACTAGCTGAGATCCTGTCAGGACTGTTGGCTGACCTGTTCAATACCTCCTTGGACACAGGATGTTTACCACAGGACTGGAGGATGGCTCATGTGGTACCCATTCACAAAAGTGGACCTAAGGACAAACCAGGCAACTACAGACCAGTGAGCCTCACATCAATTGTGGGAAAACTCACAGACGATCCTAAAGGAAAGATGGTTAGCAGCATGGGTTTGTCTCTGGAAAATCCTGCTAGACAAACCTGATTGAGTACTACGACTGGGTGACAAGACCTGACAGAGTACTATGACTGGGTGACAAGGGAACTGGAAAAAGTCCATGCGGTGGATGTCCTGTATTTGGATTTCAGCAAGACCTTTGATTCAGTGCTGCTGGGAGGAAAGCTGGAATATATAGAGGTGGGAACAAAGATGGTTAAATGGATCTCCAATTGGCTGAAGGGTAGGGAGCAAAGGGTGGTGGAACTCTCATCACCAAGGGAGGTGCCAAGCGGGGTGCCACAAGGATCAGTATTGGGACCGGTGTTCGAGATATTCATTACTGATATATCCCATGGGGTCCAAAGTGAGATCAGTCTCTTTGCAGACGACATGAAGATGGGAGCTGTGTTAAATGACATCGAAGGGTGGGGGGGGGCGCTGCAGGAGGACCTGACCAAACTACAGGAGTGGTCGGATGCATGGCAGTTTGGGTTTAATGCCAACAAGTGCAAGGTATTGCACTTTGGGGCTAATAATCAAGGGAGGAGTTACCAGCTGGGGGAGGCACAGCTGGAATAAACTGAGGAAGAAAAGGATTTAGGGGTGCTTATAATGGGGAGTATGAACAACTCAGCGCATTGTAGGATGGCAGCAGCAAAAGCCAACTGGATGCTGGCGTGTACAGCGAGGGGAATCTCCTCCAGAAATAGGGAGGTAATCCTGCCCCTATACAGGTAGCTGGTCAGGCAGCACCTGGAATACTGCATGCAGTACTGGCGTCCATTCCTAAGGAAGGACATCAGATTATTGGAGGGTGTACAGCGGTGGGCAACAAGGATGATCCAGGGATTAAAAGGATACTCCTATGAGGAGAGGCTATGTGAGCAGAACATGTATTCCCTGGAGGAGAGGAGGGATGGGTGGACATGACTGAAACTTTTAAATACATAAAGGACATAAACAAGACTAGCACAGAAAGGATTTTCCAGATTAGAAGGGGGAGGGTCACGAGAGGGCACCAGCTGAGATGGGGGGGTACAGGACGGAAGTCAGAAGACATTATTTCACAGAGAGGGAGGTGGATAAGTGGAATACTCTGCTTGAGGAGGTAGTAGCCTGTAACACGGTAGGCAGTTTTAAGAGGGGATGGGACACAGTGACAGGTGGTAATCATGAAATGGGGAGGGGTGGATGGGGCAGCTGCGAATTAAGGAGCTAGCTGTACAATTGAGCAGACTCAATGGACCATAAGGCCTGTTTCTGCTGGCATTCTCGTATGTTTGTATTTTTATTTTCCTGAGCCTGTATAAATTTCAGTCTGTCTTGGTTCACATTTTTTCTGCTCGTTTTCTGCCATCTTTATTTCAGATTCTCTTCAGCTGAAGAGACAGCTAGCTTTTACAGCACCGCAGAATCACAGAAATTTGACGGCAGAAAAGGAAAACACCAGCCCATCTAGTCTGCCCCTATATCCCCCCTTTTCCCTTTCCATTATATGTGACGGTTACAGTAAAAGCTGGCCAGCACTTAGCTGGGAGACGTGTATGCATTGCGAGCTGTGTTTCATGTTGTAATAATATCATTGGAGCTCCATTGACAGTAATAAGAGATGTCGTTAGATTGCAACGATGGTATTATTGGGAATTTTTTGTGTAGTATTATTGACACTTTCCATATATTACAATGTAATAATTGTTGGGCTTTAGAACAATCTTGAAAGCAAAAGCATTGTGATCCAGCAGCTAGAGTACACGCCCTCTATGTCTGAATCCCAACACATAGTCCGGCTCCTTTTTGCGACCTTGCGTGGGTCACTTGACCTTTGCTTCAGTCCACAAGCTGTAAAAATGGGTAGAAGCAGAGCTGCATCATAAAATAAAAGAACAAAATAGAGTCATTTTGCTTTATTGTTCGATGACTAATGACAAGACATTACCCAAGGATATGAGTATGTGCAAGACAAGCAGAAGACGGGACGGCCTGATTGCGCTGAGGGTTGAGGTGCTGGACATCACACCTCACACCACGCCGGCGACTTGGGTTCGGGAACGAGCCGGGCTGGCAGGGGAGGGAATGAATTGAGCATCCGGTGGACAGCTCTCCCTTCCTTGGGGAGAGTTCGGGGATGCGCCACTCTGTAGCGGCACCTGGTGGCTGGCTGGGTGCAGCATAGTCAAGCAGATACTGTGGGAGGGGGAGGAGCTCGGGTGGGTGGCGGCATGCTGTGACCCAGCCACCACTGCATGTCCGAGCCCCTCGGGGACTCAGAAAAGCCCTCTGTGGAGCTGAGAAATGAAGGAGACTCCAGGGGCAGGTCCACAGCCCAATGCAGACCCAGTGCACCAGTGGACTCCACGGCCAACCCAACGCTAGGTAGGCCAATCTAATTTCAGAAAGGCCACCGAGGGAGGGCAGGCCCGCCTCGGGGGGGGGGGGGGTGATCTGGGAGCTGGACCTGCCTGGTTAGTTGGGGGAAGACACTGGCAAGTGGGGGTTCAGGCTGGGAGTAGAGACCTAGCCAAGTGGAGTGGGTACTCTGGAAGGATGCCCAGCCCTGCAGAGTGAGAAATAGAATTAAAAAAAAGAGAGAGAAGCAGAAGACCTACAAAGCAAAGGGAGGCAGAAGGAAGGAAATGCAGAAACATAGACAGTGGCAGCAGAAAAAGCCTCATGGTTCACCCAGTCTGCCAGAGTTCCCCATTTAACCCTGGGACCTACTGTTCCCAGGGACAGAAACGAAATGCATGCGACTTTATATGGGTAACTTTTATGTACAGTATATCCCAAAACACTTAACAAGCCATCCAAAGTGGCAGCAGCCATTGAGAGTGCACAGAGAGGAAGTAAAACTGAGGAGCATTGAGGAAGCTTAGAGAATTAAGTAACAAAGTGGGTGGTGGAAGTTGGAGAGAGAGACAGAGATCAAGTTCAGCACACAGAGGTTTAGCGAGTTTAAGGTCAGGCTGCGAGTTAGTGGCAGTGGTGTGCTCCATGCTCTAACTGCGAAGCTGAACTACCTCCCTGTGAACTCTGTAGCATGGAATGAATGACTTTTTATTGGTGCTTCCTGTGGAGATATTGTTGTCTACTGCTGGCAGTTTGAAATAGCTGTGACTGTGTATAATACATATGATCCTTTCAATCTTCGGGTCAGTGTAAAGTGCTGAAGTTTAAGATAATTCCTTAGAGAGCTGCTGACACGATCGAGCAAGCAACTCATACAGTACATGTAGTTGACTGCCCCTGGAGCTTTTTTCAGCTATAAATTAACATTTTCTGACAAATGATTTTTAAAATATTTCACTCGTAAAGCCCGGCTCGTATCTTCCTGGTATGAGCAGAGCTCTGCTGCTCCACCCCTGAAAATAGCAGAATTATGACATGAGGTTGGGAACAGGGCTTCAGACATTCTATGGAGAGTGTAATGGAATCGGGGGAAGGAGCTGCATACATGTACTAAGATTATCTTTCCTGGCATGTTTGCATGTATGAGCATAATATAAACATGCTAGTGGACCCTCCCAGGTGAAACTACTTATTGCCCCAGGGGATGCCGTTTCCCGTTCCGGTACCTTGGTTTTCAGTTTCTCCCACAGTTGTCCCCGATTTGCCTGGTCTTTCTGTGCCCTTAGAATAGTCCCTGCTGGCCTCTTCTGGATCCTCCCCTCCTGTGCCACCGCAGCATTCTTCTTTTATTCCAGAACGGGGCCGGGTAGCTAACTTGCAGAGTCGCTGCCCATATTTGCACCACAAGTGCATCTTGGTGTTCCGCACATGCACAGAAGCGCATCTCAGTTTTGGCCATTCAGCAGCTATTTGAGTTGCCTCTCTGATGGTCCCAGTCCCTGTGTGGAGCAAAATGGGGACCGGAGACCTTCAGGGGGCCAGAGAGGCAACAGAGCAGCAGCAGAAGTTGTTTTAAGGAGTGTCAATCGTGCTAGAGGCTATGGGAGCTGCCTCATGCATATTAATGAGGTGGCTTATGTATATTAATGAGCCAAGTCTGTCCAGCACCTGGGGGCTAAAGTAATTGGCGCTAGCGAAAGACAGAGAAACAAATAAAATGTTTAAATAGTGAAGAGGGTTATCAGAGGAAGGGAGCTGCTATACAATGGTGGGGCTATTGTGAAATGAAAATGTATATTTTGGTTGCAGGAGGGCTAAAATGTGGTGCATACATGGACTGCCATAGGTCTGTGAATGGGCTGCCTTTGGACAGGCTAAAACGGTAGCTGCGACAGCAAAAGGGCTAAAGGTGCTGAATAGTGCAGCTGATTTACAGTCTTGTACGAGTTTACATGCCTGCGGGGAATGCTAAAATTTAAAATGCTTATTCTGGCTGCATGGATATTTTAAAGTGGAAAACCTGTGTGGACTCCAGTGGGACTGTTTATTCTGCAGCCATGTGACCCCAGCTTAACTAATCACCAGGCCAGGATTCTCCAGAAGGACTGCTGAACTGTCTGAAAGGACAGCTGGGGGGAAAAAAGCTGGGGAAGGTTTAGGTGCCTTTTTCTATGGCCAATTAGGCATCGAGGGAGCCTCATACATATTAATTTGTGTTAAGGACAGTGGCTCCAGTCAATGGGGAGCTGCCAGATAGCTCCCAAAAGGGAAGGACTCTTGATTTCTGGGTCAGTTTGGCAGGAGCCCCTCCAGAGGGAGGGGGGGCTCCTGCCTCTATGGAGAGAATGGGGCTGCAAGGCTGGGAAAGGGACTGCCTAGAGGCTGCCAGCAGTTTGTCCCCCAGGAATGGTCATGCATTTCCCCATCTGGAGAGTGATGAGGAAGATTGTGCAGGCAGCTCTGCAGAGAAAGAGAGAGAGGGCTGCAGACCTGATGTAGGCTGCTGCGGTATAAGAAGTTGCACCACAGCGGTCAAAGTGTTCAGATAAAAGGTTGAATTGGATTTGGAGAATGGATTATGGAAATGGACCGGCTTGGAGTTGAAGAGAATGAGGACAGAGCCTCTTCCGTTTTCATCTGTACCACAATGGTAAGACACCGGTGATGAGAGATTTGTGTAAGAGAATTGTGTAAATACAAAGGTCCTGTCTAACCCTGGAGAAGACAAAGCATCTAGAGAGAAAAGGGAAGGACACAAGGTTTAAGGACTGGGTTTGGCACTGGAAAACGGATATGGAAACTGGACTGGAATCTGGTTCTGAGAAGTCAAAGAGAGACCCTGTTCTGTGTTCATGTGCACCTGCATGGTGAGAGCAAAGATTTTGTTTGATTTAAAGGGACTAAGAAATCCGAATCTGAGAGAGAGACAGAGACAGAGACAGAGACAGACAGAGAGAGAGACAGAGATTTGCTGGAACTGTATGTGAACCAGAGCAAGAGTGGCTGCTGTTTTGAACTAGAGAGACTCTGAAAGCAGAGAGATGGGCAGGTGTCTACCAGGCCAGGGACCCGCTGTCTGCTCTTGAAATACAGCGGAGGAAAGAAACTGCTGTTGTAAACCTGGAGTTCAGACTATAATGTTACCCCCAGAGTCTGAAAGACAAGAAAGCTGAAGGAACTGCTCTGGTTGCACATCGGAGCTGGAAACCATGAGGAGGGAGGGAGAGAGAATCCTGAGAGCTCCAGCCTATCCCAGAACCAGGTGGGGAACTTGCCAACCCCCATCAAGTGGGGTCTGCTGGTTACAGGGGGCCATCAGTGCATGCCGAGGTGCTAAGGTACCTGCGACCTGTGAAGGAGCCGGGCTGTGGAGCCCCTCCCAGGTCTGGGCTTCCCTGTAGTTGGATTGCCTTGCACAGTAGCTCTACACTAGGCCTGAACAGGCTGAAGGGGACAAGCTGCAAGACCTTCAATCAAGCTGAAGTTCTAAGCTGCAGCATCCTCCTGTGCCCCTTCTCAATTTGATAAAGCAAATGATGCCATGGTTCTGCTATCCCATCAACCCCAGACCTTTAGTCACAGAGCCAACATGGACTGACTTGAAGAACCGTGAGTAAAGGTAGGAACTGCCCTGCAAAAGTTGGTGATGTACATTGCTCTAATTTTACGTCCACTGGCTTAGAAAGTAAAATCAGAGCTAAAGCCATCAAGGGAAAGTCAAAAGTAATGGTATTTCCATCAAAGTGCACCAATGCCGGATGCCTAGCTGCACCTCAGGCCTGCAACTAAAGGGATGGGTACCCAGGAACAGATTTTTAGGAGGTTATCTGAACTGGGGAACTGACCAGTTGGGGTCTGTGAGAAGTTTAATACCTGCAGCAGTTGGCTAGATAGAAAGAGTTGGTGGCTGTACCAATTGAAATATGGGCTGATTACAAAGGGGAAAAAAAAAAGTGTTTGAAAATGCTAAATCTCTAAATGCCAACTGCAAATTACAAACATTTTCTGCTTAATCTCTAATCCAATCTCCCCTTCCACCCCTCCCCATGTAAGTAAATGCGGAGTTGCTGTTTTGGAAATGTTCTGACTCGAGAGTCTGATTTAGTGAGCATATTATTACCTGAAGTTACAAAATGCCAAATGTTGAAAGTGGGGATTTTGGTTTATGGTATCCATATCTGGGGCGACTGTAAGGGGAGGTGGGTTGGTACAGCATCCCAGGGGGTTGTACTGGTAAAAATCTAACCCACTTAAATTGTACTCTGGGTGGAGGCACCGCCATTTTTATTTTCGTTCTTGGGAAAGAACCCCTGGTATCAGTTAAATAGGAACCCAGGCCCCTTAACCTTGGTCTAGCCAACAAGGCAGGGGTAGTAACTCTCTGTTTAGACAGTGCCAGGGCTACACAGAAAACAGGTACAACTATGCAAATTATAGTAAGTATAAGTAATGCAAAAGGTACAGAATTGGGCAAGTTGGATATAAAGTGACACTGGTACGAGCAGTTATACTGCACAGAGTCTAAGGGGCCATCAAGGTAAACTCTGCTCATGTAATACACAGTCCCCTATCTATTATTCTATTTATAACCGATGGGGTCTCAAATCAACCAGAAATCAGACCCTATATTCTCAGTATCTACCCAACATCACACTGAGTAAATATGGAGCAAGTCACATCTAATTAATGATTCACATGGGAAGTGGTAATGCAGTCACACTAACTGAAGACAGCTGTGAGAACGTCTATCAGCTTACTCACACTATGAAGTCAGTCACTAACATATTTTATAAAAAATGAAATACAGAGGACTGTGTGATTACACACTCTTGGTGTGGTTTGCCTTTGTAAACCACTCAAGCTTCACTCCTGTTTTATATGGCACAATACACCTTGAGTGTGCAAAACAGACTGAGATCACAGTCACCCGTACATTATTTTATAAATGCTGCAGAATGGTATACAACTTCAGGGCTAGGGCTAAACTTGAAAGATAAAATAACAATTAGCAAATTAAAACAGAAACACCCACAGACTAACCATGCCTTGTAAGGACAAAAAAAAAAAAAGAAATACTGTTTCACTGAATGAGTGCCAAGTAGGTTATCTAAAGAGTCTTCGTTAGTCCAGCACAGAACTGTCAACACCTGTCCTCAAAAATAAATCAGCCACAGAGTAGTAAGCAGCCTGCCGTGTTTCTCAAGGAATCTCATGGCTGTTTTCAGCGTCCTGTAAAACATGAGTTTTCCTCAAGGTCAACGTCTAATTTTGCCCAGAGCTTTTTTAGCATCACTCTGACCATTAAATCCTACAACTGGGAGTCAGTCCTCAAATGGAATATCAGAAACCTTCTGAGGATCAATGCTACATCAAAACAGCATTTACTGCTAATGAGGCATGTATAAACATTTCAGTATGCAGGGTCAGTTCTGAAGCACAACATCCTTCAAATCTTGTCTATGTCAGTGGTGGGCAGGGGTGTTACACCAGAACTTCGCTGAACCTGCAGAAGCTGATTTTTACGGCTGCACTGGGCGGAGCCTGCAGCCGTCTTGTCAGAACTGTAGCTGTAATAATGAGACCGAAATACAATTTTGGAGTTGCACTACTCTCGTACTGCAACTGCAAAACACTCTGCTTATTCTCCCCCCCAGCAGCTCAGTGCACATGAGAGTAATGGCACATGCGCAACTTCACTCTTGCAGTTGCAGTTAATCGCACATGTACACTGAGCTCACGGTGGAACAGTCCGCCGTGCCAGAGTTGGCCACCGGAGCTCAGTGTGCATGTGCGACTTCACTGCAACTGCGGAAGGAAAGTCACGCATATGCAACTACTCACGCATGCACACTGGGCCCTGGAGACTTTCTTGCACACAGTGGACTGTTGCATGTTCCACCATGAGCTCTGCGAGTTCGGCTGCAGCCATATCGGCTCTGACCAGAGTTTGTTAAATACTGGTCTCAAGTCTGTGATTTATTTATTTATTTCAAAGATTTTACCAGGAAAGACGCTGAGTTGGTATCAGGTCTTTTCCAGATGCATTCTGTGGGGAAGGGAAGAGAAGAGATAGAACAGATACAAAATACAGAATATAAGATACATATAATGGAAATAAATATATAAAAATATACAAAACAAGAATGCTTCAAGAACAAATTAACAAAAGTAAGTTACCATAGAGTAAATTGTGGAATTGGCAAATAAACAAATAGTAATCAACATAACAAAATATGGAACAAAGGGGATAATTGATACTAGGGAAGTGCTGATGTCAGTGATGGGGAGTTACAGCTGAAAGGAGTCCAACCCAATATCAGTAGCAACCGCAGGAGTGAACAGAGAACTTTTTATTTATTTAACCAGGAGTAGCACACTAAGCTGAAAGCTTTTTTTACAGGTATGACCTAGGGGCACAGGGAAGTTAAGTGACTTGCTCAGAGTCACACAGTATGCAAGTGGAAGCTGTGGGATTCAAACCCAGGTCTGGTCGATGTCACCAGATTTGCAGCTCAGAGCCTTAAACCACTGCGCTATATTGGCTATTCCCCTCGTGAGAACTCACAGAGGACAGACTGTAAAGCAGAAAAGGAAGGGCCAGAGCGAATACAAGGGGAAAGAACCCCACTGTTCAGGGGAATAAAACGAGAAGGCAGCTTGGCCAGCAGATTTCATTAGAAGAAGAGCAAAAGAGTGAGAGCAAGCATTGCAAAGTGAGTAAGAGAGCGGGGTTTGAGAGGTAAGATGAGGGGGGAGAGCCAAACCAAAATTTGGAGATAAAGAAAGCACATTGGGTAATGCGCCTGCCATCAACAGAGGGGAGGGAGGGGGAAGAATACAAAGTGCAATGATGTGTATGAATGGGTTTACCTAGGGCAAAGCAACAGCAGTGAAAGAGAGGATCCAGTCTAGCTAAAGTAGACTTTGGAGCAGTACCAGAAACAATGTCTCTGTAATAAACAAACAAAAACAAATTAAATCGGAGCATCATCTTAGTGAGGATGCCTCTGCATGCAGGAAGCGGAATGCTTCTCTTATTTCTGTATAGCGCCCCAAGCGTGGGGTAAAGCTTCTTGTGAATGAACAGAAAAATCTTGGTGAGGATCTAGCCCAATCCCGAGGTACTTGAAGGAGGAGACATCTTCAATAGCTGCACCATCGAGTGTATGAAAGGAAGAAAGGGGGAAGACTCTTGCAAGCCTCTGCCTGACGCCAAGTCAGAGACTGTTTTCTTAGCATTGAGGGCTAACTGATTATCTCAGAACCAAAGCCAGTTGGAGTTGGTTTGTGAGGTCAGAGGCAGAGGAACCATTATTGTTCCATCTTAATAGGCTTTTTTTAGTTATCTCAGTGGGTGTTTCTTATTACACATGGCAAGTAAGGACCACATTAGCACTGTATGCTACAGTTTATGTCTATGCTCTTGCATCGTTGTTGCAATGCATTTTTATTCTACTGTAATGCCTATAAATGGGGGGGTCCCAAAAGTCTTCCTTGGGTGTGCTTAAATGCCCACTGCCAGGTGGGCATTGTGTGTCTTCATAGGTGTAAAACTGCTTGCATGCAAGTGCCCTGTTAGCCTCCATGCCTGTCCCTTTAAGAGACATAATTTTTGTAGTGTACAATTAATCTGGGTAGGGGCCAAGTAATTCCAGGCTCGAGTCCCACCCCGAGCTACAATAATATTGCTCTGTTCTGCCATTGCTAATGGAGCGGAGGGAGCTCTGTTAGAACTCATAATTGTTTGCTGATTAGCTGCTCTAATGGTATTATAGTTTGTCTAACCTGCCTTTCTTTGCAGCATGGACATTTCTATATTGCACCAATCAGTACCTTTTGGAGACCTTAAAATGGAGTCTGCCCCCAGGGGTCTTGTGGGAGTGAATTTCTGCAGGAATTGTAGTTTTTTCATTTAGGCGCCTAAATGGACCTGGAGAGGGAGCCCTTGCTTTGACAGACAGATGAATCAACCAAACACGTTTTGGATCAGAAGGAAGTCCCGGTGCTGCCTGCTGTCTGAGTTTGGAGTTGAGAGAGTGAACGCTCAAGACATTAGAGCGGCTGCTCCTGCACAGTAGTGCAGGAAAGTGGTGGGAAGGCTGTGTCTGGCCTGCCTGCTTCATCTTCCCTTCAGAGGCATCTGCTAGTGAAATTAATCAATCAAACAAAGTCTATTTATACAGGCGGTCACCGTTGAGCAGAACTTGTTTACAAGGAGGACCTGTTTTTCACATGTATACATAGATTTCACATTCAGCGCAAGGCTAATACATTGTACAGATAGGGCACTGCCCTCAGAGAAAGTTATTCAAAGACAATAAATCGAATAAACAAACACAGTTGACCCCAGACAAGGGATAATATGGTTTACAGACCCCGTGAGTAAGTAGGGTCATAACTGTATGACAGGAGAGGGATACGGCAGCGCACAGGAGTAAGGAGCGGTAAGAGGGGTGTGGAGTGTTAAGTGCAATACTAATACATTGGATGTTCAGTCCGCTTCACTCTAGATATAGGGTGAAATTACGCCCTTACCTTGGAGGTGACTGCAAACAGGATTCAATCCTGGGGGCGAGCTAGGAATGAGTTTGGAGCTGGTATGGGATGGGCAAAACAATTGCAGACTTCAGTTACAGCGCCTTTAAGTTAGGTAAAGAGATAAGGACGCTCAGTTTAAGTGTCCTTTGCAGGTTGTTCCACAGGGTGGGCAACGTGAAGCTAATTGCCTCCTTACCGAATCGGGAATTAATTCTGGGTACTATGAGGGAGATATGAGTAGCTTCGAAGTGCATACTTTCCTGTAACGCTAAGAGGTAGGCAGCCAGAGATGTATGGGGGTAGTCTGCTTGTAAGGGCACAGTAGGTCCAGACAGCAGCATTTTTGTGGCGTCTGGGTGTAAGGGAGGTCCACCCCACCGCCGCATACAGGGCACAGTGGTGGGTAGAGTTAGGGAGACCCATTATGAACCTAATTGCACGGTGATACAGCGCGTCCAGTTTAGCCAACTGGGAGGTGTGACCATGGCTATACAAAAAGTCTGCATAATCCACCAGGGATAGGAAGGTGGTTTGGACCAGCATTTCCTTGGCGTCTGTAGTCAGGAATTGTCTTAGCCTAAAGAATAGACCAAGTCTTTGTCATAGTTTTTTCAGTAAGTCCTCGATATGTTCAGTGAAGGAGAGTCTGTTATCGATCCAAACTCCCAGGTATTTGAATTTGGTTACAAATTCCAGCTCTTCACCTAATATTGTACTAATATTGATTGGACTGAATCTGAATCAGCTTGTGACCAGAAATACCGAATTGTGACTGCCCTGTTACCTGAAGATCATCGAAGAATTGCTTCATGTGACCGGCCTGTCAGGAAGTCTGAAACCTCCACAGAGCATACGGTTTGTGCAGAGACACTGACTGCGACCAGACTGTCATCCAAACTGTGGTACTGCTTTTTATTTACTATAAGTGTGCTGAATGTTCTCAGTGGGTTGCAATTTGGTTCCCCACTTTCCAATTGTGTCACACTTGCTGGAAGCTGAACCCAGCACTACCGGACTGCCATCCTAGTTGTTCTCCTGACCTGGGTTCTGCCACCTTGGCCCAGCCCGCTACTCACGCAGCAGAGAAGACCATCGACGAGAGACCTGCCTGTGGATCAGCCCCCTGCTCAGCATTACGAAACAGTAACGACAACACAGCGAATCGTGTGGGCCCTGCTTCTGCTGGCAAACCAGCAAGTCATTCAGCAGTCTCCATTTCCTCCATCCTTCATCCTGTACTGGGTAGCGTGAGTAATTACCAGGGTAGCTCCCTGCAACATCAGCTAAACCAAAGTGTGTCATTTGATTTGATTGTTTTGTTTGATTATCACAAACTGAGCTATCTGGCTCTGGATTACAAATTGTGGGTTACTGTGCATGACTTTCTTACCATCATTAGGGTCCCGACCAGCTGCGACGCCGGCCTACCCTGGGCAACGCTTCAGGCTAGCCTGCATCAACAACTGTGTGCCCAGAGTGTGTGTGTGACCATGTTGAGGGACTCTAAAGTGCATGCCTTGTAGCCTGACTGAATCAGTTGCTAGACCAATCAAGCTGATTACACCACTCCCTTGTTCAATCCCCCTGAATAAATCAGATCTTAATTTTTTTGCACTTAAACAGTTTGTAGTGCATCTCTGTACTAATAGCACTGTATTGTTGTTGCTGGCTGTGCCTAATCTTACTTTACAGGGGGTCTCCAGGGTCAGACAGGTGGAACAAGCCCTGGTGGTAAGTGCAGAGACTTCAACATGCCAGATACAGATTGGTCAATACCAGCAGGTACATCTGCCAGAACTAGACACATGGTGGATTCCCTGCAAGGGGAGGGCCTCAAACAACTGGAACAACCACCCACAAGAGACAGTGCTATCCTAGATCTAGTACTGACTAACAGGGAAAGGATCACAGATCTCCAGGTAGAAGGTCACCTGGGGGCCAGTGACCATCACATGGTATGGTTCAATTTGGCCACTACAACTAAATCATCCCATTCCAAGGCAAAAATATGGGACTTCAGAGGAGCTGACTTTGACAAGATGGCCAACAGAGTTAAGCTAGCTCTGGCAAAAAGAAATACGGGTGAGGGGGTACAGGCAAAATGGGCAAGCATTAAGGATGCAATACTTGAAGCAACATCCCATTGTGTTAGAGAGAAAAGGAAGTGCAAAGGAAAAAGGAAACCACTTTGGTCCTCAAAAAACAGCAGCAGAAAAGGTCAGAGTCAAAAGGCTGGCCTTCAGGAAATATAAGGGAACGCAGCAGGATGAAGATAGAGAGGCATACTAAACTTCCCTAAGTGAAGCAGGGAAGGCAGTAAGGCAGGCAAAGGCCCAAACTGAGGAAACGCTAGCACAAACAGTAAAGAAGGGGACAAGACTTTCTATATATACACATTAGTGAAAGGAGAAAGTCCAGAGGGGGTATTGCTAAGATCAAAGGAGATAAAGGGGCGTGTGTGGAGGAGGACCTTGTAAAAGCACCTATCCTAAATAGATACTTCTGCTCAGTATTTACTGAAAAGAAGGTAGGGCAGGGCCCACAGCTCAGCACCATAGACATAGGGGGGAGGGAGGTAAGCACTAGTCCCTTCACAAAAGAAAGGGTCCTACAAGAGCCCAATAAGCTCAGGGTGGACAAGGCAATGGGACCTGATGGTATATATCCCAGGGTACTAAAGGAGCCAAGGGTGGAACTAGCAGAGCCATTATCAGAATGCTTTAGTGAGTCTCTGAGCACAGGAGAGGTCCCAGAAAACTGGAGAAGGGCTCATGTGATCTCGCTCCACAAGAGTGGTAGCAGGGAGGAGGCAGGAAACTACAGACCAGTCAGTCTTACCTCAGTAGTGGGCAAGATCATGGAGGCACTCCTTAAGGAAAGGATAGTGCAACAAATGGAATCCATAGGAGCACAGGATCCAAGACAGCATGGGTTTACAACAGGAAGGTCCAGTCAAACTAATCTCATAGATTTCTTTGACTGGGTAACCAGAGTGGTGGACCAAGGGGGAGCAGTTTATGTCGCCTACCTTGACTTCAGCAAAGCTTTCGATACTGTTCCACATAAAAGATTGATTAATAAGCTGGGTAGGCTCAGGGTGGGTCAGAAGTTGGTGAACTGGGTGGCAAATTGGTTGATGTGCAGAAAACAGAGTGGTGGTAAACGGTATACAGTCAGAAGAGATGCAAGTCACAAGTGGGGTACCTCAGGGATCAGTCCTGGGACCAGTCCTCTTCAATATCTTCATCAGGGACATTGCAGATGGACTGGAGGGTAAGGTTTGTCTGTTTGCAGATGACGCCAAGATCTGCAACAGAGTAGATGATCCAGATGGGGTATGCAGAATGAGAAGAGATCTGAATAAACCAGCAAAATGGTCGGAAGAGTGGCAACTGGGGTTTAATGCAAAGAAGTGTAAGATCATGCACATAGGGAAGAGAAACCCTGAAGCCACCTATAGGCTGGGAGGGGAGTTGCTGGCAGTCACAAGGGAAGAAAGAGACTTGGGCGTCATCACCGATGACCTGAAATCATTCAAGCAGACCACTAAAGCAGTAGGTAAGGCTAGGGGATGTTAGGGTGTATTAGTAGGGGTATCACAAGTCGGAAGAGGGAGGTAATGATCCCTCTTTACAAGACATTGGTTAGGCCCCATCTGGAGTACTGCATGCTGTACTGGAGGCCACACCTTCACAAGGACATCAACCAAATTGAGGCAGTCCAGAGAAGGGCAACCAAAATGGTGCAGGGACTGCATCAGAAAACATATGAGGACAGATTAATGGAGCTCAATATGTATACCCTAGAGCAAAGTAGGGAGAGAGGTGATATGATTGAAACATTCAAACACCTTAAGGGCATTAACAAGATGAAAGAGTCTAACATGTTTCAATATAAGAAAAAGAGCAGGACAAGAGGACACAGCATGAGATTAGAGGAAGGCCGATTAAGGGGTAATGTGAGGAAGTTCTTTTTCACAGAAAGGGTGGTGGATGCATGGAACAGCCTACCTCAGGAAGTGGTGGATATGAATACAGTGCAGGGCTTCAAACAGGCATGGAATAGGCATAAGGGAGCAATACAGAAGAGTATGACTAGATAGGCCATTGACAGAGCAAAGAATGATGACACATTTATAAGGTAGAAAAATAAATGGGCCGAATGGATGGGCCTTGCGGTCCTTATCTGCTGTCAACTTCTATGTTCTATGTTTCAACCAGAGTGGGGATATATTTGTGGTTTGGGGGCTATTGTACCCGTGTATTCTGTTCATTGTTTAGCCCACTAGTAGGGAAAGGGGGGGGTCACAGTGTCTCTGAGGGCTGTACCCGGGTCAGCTACGCTACCACCAACCCTGTCCTCCATGTGGAGGCACCCGTTTTCAGTATCCAGGCCCCTTAACCTGCAACTAGTCACGCAGGCAGGGGTAGTAGCCCTTAGGATAGCGCCACCCAGGGGTTACACTAGCTACTAAAGGATGCTTAGTGGCAATTTGACAAAGGTTTTCAAAAAAAAAAGTGGATGACTATTTAAAATGGGCATCTGATTGTAACTGGATCAGTAAAGAAGAGCAAGAGTATTTGACAACTAAACAGCCAGTGGTTCCAACTATTTATACATTACCAAAAATTCATAAGAGTTTGGTAAAGCCTCCAAGACGCCCTATAATTGCAGGCATCGGGTAGATTACTGAACCTTTGTCAAAATTTGTTGATGCTCAGATAAAACTGACTGTGCAGACAGTGCCATCCTACATTCATGATACAGACAGTCTGAATACTGTTCATGACATTGACAAGGATTCTGGGTGTTTTTTTGCAATGTTAGATGTGCAGTGATTATACACATCTATCCCCCATGATGAAGGGTTGGAAGCATTGTGTTTTTGGTTTTTTTTTAATTAAATAAGAGATCGGATGTTGCAAACCCACCAACAGAACTGTTCTTATGTAACCCCCCTACAAATGAGGGTCACTAAAAAGCCTTCCAATTTAAAATAATTTAGTGAGAGTGCCTAATGCCTCTATGTACTGTCGCTTTAAGAGCTGCCAATCTGCAGTATAATTAATTTGAACTGGGGGGACTGTGTGTTTCCTTGCTCGAGTCCCACCTGGGCTACTGAGCAGATCGCTCCATTCTGCAGTCGCCATATACGCAGGGGGAGCACTTTCAAAAGATGTAATTATCTGCTGAGAATTTGTTAGAGTGATAATGACTGTACAGTTTGCCTAACCTGCCTTTCTTGCAGCTGGGACTCTGTGTGTTTAGCCCCTCCATTTCGGATCTGAACTGCTGAATAGGTCCAATTAATGGGGAGGGGCTCCTTAAAATGGAGCCTACTGGCAAATCAGCACCTAGACTCTCAAATGGAGCCAGCCACAAGGGGCTTGTATGGAGAGAGCCTCTGGAAAATGTAGTTTGGACCGTGGCGCCTTTTTTTGCCAATAGAGGGAGCCTGTTGTGACTGATAAGGAGAATCAGCCAACTGCAACCTTTTGGATTTGGAGGAAATGCCCAGACTGTCTGCTGGGAGAGTCATTCTGAGCATGGAGCTGGAAGAGTGAGCAGCTGATGGGGCTGCTGCTGCTTGAGAGCCGTGCGGGAGACCTGAAAAAGGTCTGTCTTTCGTCGGCTCTCCTGAGGGGAGAGAAAAGGACTGTGTTTTCTCGGATCAAGTATCTGAACATGGGTGAAAAAGGAAAGCAGTTGTTGTTTATTTTTATTTATTTAGTTTTTGTTGACCGGGTAAGTACACTAGACAAATCCTGCCTATTTTCAGGCACGACCCGGGGGAGGGGGATACAGATGATTGCCAACTGACTTTGAACCAGATTAAGCTGTTGGTGGTATTTTTAGTGAATGAGGGAAATTCCCCTACTCTTGTGGTAGGGGAACCCCCTGAGACGACTGGACTGTGCTCAGTATGTCTCAGCCGGTTGAGTGAGAGGGGGTGTTAGTGGAGTGCTCTATGGCTTCAGTTGCTGTACTGTTGGAGGAACCTGTTCTGGATGGAAGACATGGATATTCCAGGTGATTCCTTACCTGTTGAGGATTTGGATCTGCCACTCGCTACAGTCGACAGTTCCCAGGAAGCGACTGTGTCTGACCCAGTTGTGGTTTTATCCTTGGAGGATGACAAAAAAAGAAAACGCACGGACTGTTGCCAACTAGCCCCTCCTGGAGTGGTGAAAAAAAGTAATTTAGATGTGGCAGAGAACTCAACGGTCGACCAGGCGGGCGTGTCGGCTGCCGACTCGGAGGACGATTTGTTCCCTTTTTCGGCATGGCTTGCCGCTTGGTCTCCAGAAGCGGCTTTGGAAAATGAGGGATGGGTTAAGACCCCAAACGCCTGGATTCCTGACCCCAGTATCCCTTTGCTGGGGGACGGACTGAATTTGCCATCGAAACCCTCGGTGTTGCAGGATTCGGAAGGAGTGATCGTTTCAGAGCCGGACCGCGGTATTGCGTCATTTCCGCCTGACTGTAACAGAGCTGGGGGTCTCGTATCGGATGTTCCTGTGTCTGGTTTAGTGTCTTCTCTGTTGGGACCAAGTTTACCGGCTTCTCCGGCTCAAGGGGCTGCTGTTGCTGTTTCCAGACCCCCCAACCAGCGGACTGGGGTTTCTTTGCCAGGTCAGTGTTCCCAGACTTTGGGAGATGCCCCACCTTTGGGTCCTATAGGAAGTGCAGTTCGTCGACCCTTTCGGGCGGACTCTGTAAAACCAGCCAGTTATGCCTCTTTATTTAAACCTTCAGATATTCCTTCTAGAAAGCAGTTTGTAGCCCGTATTTATTATGGGGGGGGGGTTGGATCTTCCCCTGGATCGTAACTAAGTGGGCAAATCTTTGATTATTGACTCTTTGGGTATTCGACCATCTGAGGTTTATGCATTTATTCATACTTCTGGGGACCATAATTTTGACATTTCCTTTCGTTCAGCACATCTGTTGGATAAATTTTGGGCTGTATATTATGCTGCTCATTCGGACCCTATTTGGAAACCCTGTGTTGTTATCCCAATTACTAGACCTACTGCTAAAGTTGTTGCTGTTCTTTTTCGCAATGAAGGAGTTAATGTACTGGATATTCTGTACTGGTTGTAAAAACGCTGTACTGTTAATGGGGTGCCTCATGCCCTGATTGATGACAACGGATTTTGGACGGGGGGGTGTGGAAATTTAATGTTCAACTTAAGATGACTGAGGATGGGATTCAACATCTTCCTAATTGTTTCTATTTAGGGAGGGACTGTGGTATTTTGTTTTATCCAGGTCAGCCACGTTCTTGCTATAGATGTGGCTCGTTGTCTCATTTAAGCTCAGATTGTGATCAACTGAAATGTGCATCTCGTGGGGTGTTGGGTCATTTGGTATTGTCTTGTACTGTCCCCCCCCCACCTTGTAATTTATGTGGTGAGGATACTAATGTTTTTGTAGCCTGTCCATGGGCAGCTCATAATACCTCTGATTATGTTGAACATGATTTTTATGTCGCTAAATCTATTTCATCTACTCAGACCCCTCCCCCTGGCCCGGGACCAGTTCGTAATTCTGAGCCTAAAACCTATTTTTTAACCAGTTTCAATTGGTGACCCAGTGGTCTCGAGACAACTGGAAACCCAAGATGTCCCTCCCCCCCTCTGAGTCATCCCCTTCACCTATTGCTTCTGTTCCTCCCTCTGTTCTGCCCCCTCCTCTCCACGCGAATGAGGCTTTGGAGACAGGGAAGGTTTTGGAGATTTCACCCCCAGTTGCTAGGTGACTTCATTCCACCAAGCAGGCGGAGGAAGTGTTCGTTCCACCATAAAGGCGAAGGAAGTGTCAGTTTTCAATTTCAGTAAATAATCCCTATGAACCCTTGCAGAGTTGGGGTGTCGTTATGGAAGGGGAAGATGTGGTTGAATCTCTTCCTTCACCTTCTCTTCCTGAGGTTTCGTCTGCATCATCACATTGATTGATTGGTGGATTAATACAAAGATGTGTTTAGTGGCTTATTTTAAATTTTATTCTAGATTGTTGGCTGATAATAGGCAATATACCTCTCAGCTCCTTCAGGCTGAACTGCTTGAATTATTTACAGCATCCTATTTATCACAATCTGATTGTACTGCACATATAAGGGATGTCAAAGTAGCCTTGATGCAAGTACAGTATGATGAGCATAAGTCCATAGCTTTTGAACAAAAATTTCGGACCTCTGGGAAGCAGAGTCAATTTAACCCTTATGATACTAATAGGGGGAAAGTTAGTGGTAGACAGATGTTTCAACTTCTTGATGACCAAGGACACCCTGTTAAGGGGAAGTTACCTCTGTTACATGTTACAAATTTTGTGAAGCACACTTTTGAGTCTCCAGTATTGGAATCACCTGAAATGGAGGTATTATTGCAAGCATCGGATGTACCTACCTTGACATTGCTTCAGCAGCAGGAGGTTTTAGCCCCTTTTACATTGGAAGAAGTGAAGGCGGTTATCTGTGGCCTAAGGGATAAGGTGGTACCGGGTTCAGATGGGTTGTCTGCTGAAATTTATAAATCTTTATGGGATTTCATACCGACTCAGTTATTGGCTGTATTTAATGCTTTTTTGACTGAGGACCGTCTTTCAGACCACATGTGTGAAGGTTTGATGCCTTTTCTTTATAAAAAGGGTGATAGATCTGATTTGGGGAATTGGCGCCCGATTACTCTGTTGAATACAGATTATAAATTTTTTTCAAAATTATTGGGGAATAGGATTTCAAAATTATTGCCTTATTTGATTTCTCCATTTTAGTATTGTTCAGTCTCGGGTAGGTCCATCCGAGATGCTTTGATTTTGGTAAGGGAATTATTTTCTCAGGGACATAAGGGGGGTTCTTGCGGGTTATTTATTTAATTTTGATTTATCAAAAGCTTTTGATGGGGTGTCCCAGGAATTTATTTGGTTAACCCTTCGAGCTTATGGGTTTCCTCAGATTTTTGTTAATTGGCTTAGTTTATGTTATTCATTGGCCTATGTTAGGCCTTATGTGAATGGGTGGACTGGATCGCCTTGTTACATCCATCGGGGTGTCAGTCAGGGATGTCCCTTAAGCCCGCTTTTATTTGTAATAGCATTGGACCCCATTATTAGGTTACTTCATAAATCTCCTAGACTTCTAGGTCTTTCGGGTCCAGGCTTAAATAATCAGAAAATAATATGTTATGCTGATTTATGTGTTTTGGTACCTACTATACAGGTGGGACGTTTATTATGTGCTGTTCTTCAATTTTTTTCTTTTTACAATTCATTGGTTCGAGTTTAAATTTACGGAAGAGTGTTTGTTTTAATTTAGCAGGATCTTTTGTGGGTCTTTCTTCGATTGGGGGTATACAGGTGGTGGATTCTCCGCATAAGCTTTTGGGTATTTATTTTGGTATGCCAGATATGGCTCAGTATAATTGGGAAATTTGTCTGAACAATGGAAGGGAAAAGGTGTGTAAGTGGAATAAGTGGTTTATGGGGAAGAAGAAAAGCATTTTTTTGATTAAAACTTGTTTATTGCCTTTATTTTTACATGTTGCGCATATTTTTCCTTTGCCCAAACAGTTTTTTTGTGCCGCTTTTGGGTCTTTTTTTCTCTTGTTTTTGGGGTAGCTGACTCAATCCGGTCATAAGGAACTGCTTATTGAATGATTGAATGACTATCTTCGGGGTTATTATGGTTCACCCAATAGTATTTTTTATTATATTTTTTTTCCACCAATTTGAAACCTTTAGTTACCAGTTCATCACAACTTTGGATTCCTCTGGTATGTGTTTCAATTTCAGAGATTTTGCAAGAATGGTTTTTGGAGAGTTTTGTACATAAAAATAAACAGAAATATGTTTTATCTTCGGATTGGGTGGTGGTGTTTGACATGCTTAGAACATGGCGTATTACAGTATCCAAGGTGACGGAGCTTTCTCGGAGAAGGTTGTATGCAGTTATAGTGGAGTCTTGGTTTTCGGAAGAAGTTTTTCCGGACTTTACGATGACAGAAAAGGATAAGATTGGAAGTCGTCTTACTGATACCAGAATTCCTTTGGCTATGTGGGATATTGCTTGGTTGGGGGTGCATGGTAAATTAATGTACGGGGAAATCACAAACATAAACAGTTGTCGGATCATTATTGTTTTAGCACTTCCTGTGTGACAATAACTGAGACTATGGTTCATTTATATTTTTCCTATCCCTTTATTACACAATTTTGGTTTTTGTGGCGTTGTCAATTTTGGAACAGGGTATGACACAAGTGGGATCAGCGATCCTTGTTTTTTGGTTTATTCCCGGCCTCGTGGGATGAGTGCAAACCTAGTACTTTACATTTAATAGCAGTTGTGATACTGTATTGGGTGTGGCAGGTTCGGTGTTGGTTTTTATTTCAACAGCGTTCTCTTACCCCTGTAGAACGGTTTCATAAAGTTGTGGATCATATTGACCATCTTAAGGAGGGGGAAAGGAAACTTCTCAAACAGAATATTTGGGAACGATATTGGAGGTTCTGGTAAACTAGTTACCCATTATTGACCATATTGTGATTCTCCAATGTTGGTATGTGTTTTGCAGTTTGATTTAGGATGGAAGGGTTTTTTTTTTGAGTTACTCTCCTTATTTCGGTATTATTGTATTGCTTTAGTACTAATCTGTTTGATTTATCCTTTCTTGTACATTACTTTTGTTGTGCTTGTTATGATTTTAATAAACATACCCCTACTCTTTTCGATAAGTGCCATGGAATCTTTAACATCCACCTGAACTACCACCAATCCAGGCAGATGGGACCTCGGTTTAACGTCTCATCCGAAAGACAGCACCTCAGAAGTGCAGCACCCCTCTCATGCTGCACTACAGTGTCAGTACTAGGATATTAACCCAAGTGCCAGATGTGGGAACTGAACCCACAGCCCTCTGATCTCCCCGCCTCAGAGGCAAGTGTGCTACCTACTGAGCCACTGACACTGACATCAAGGAGGATACCTGCATCCACAATATAGAGGAGCTGAGAGGCGAGTACCCAGTCCAGGAAAGAGTGGTTCACAGATTTATAATTAAGGTGAGTGGGGCCTGAAATTAGTTGGAATAGCTGGAGTGATTTGCCATTGGCCAAGCACGTGCACAGAGGGAAAAGAGCCAATTAGAATTACCAAGTGCCGGCCAGCCCGGTGGTGCTGAGGGTTATTGGGCAACCAAGTGTTCAGACAGAGATTCTGAAGAGAAGCCTTCATTTTCAGACAGATTCTGAAGAGGAACCTTGATACTGAAGTGCCCTGAGGTTTGGGGCAGAAGAAAACTGTATTTGAAGTTGGAAGCTGAGGGGAAAACTGCCCCGAGTGTTCGTGCAGCCGTTGTGTGCAGTGGATTCACACGGGAAGCGCTTGTGAGGCCATAAAGTAGGCCTGCATTCATTAGTGAGTAATTATCCGGACAGCGATTCTGAGCTTTCAGAGTGAGAGAAGAAGCAGAAGTCATTTTGGGACCAGACTTAACCTGAAGACCGAAAGTGTGCAGAATTGCGATCGGCCTGTCAGGACTCTGTGGTCTGGTACAGTAAGTGACCTTTACATATAAATGTGTGAGTGCTTGTGGGGGCTGAGCGTTCAGTAATTCCCCATGTTGTGAACTGTGTGCTATGCTGGGAGTGTGATTCCCTAGCAGGGTTCGATCTGAATCCGTGTTTGAGTCAGAGAAGAATGCCTCGGTAGCCAGGCTCAATCTCCTGAGGTGACCAGCTGTTTGCCTGGTAGTGTTTTGTGTACATATAAATTGTGCAGCGAGCTGGAAGTCGCAGCCAGCATCTCTTGGACTGCATCTGCCTGTGACTAAAGTATATGGGATGCTTGATGAAAGTGTCGTTGCCAATTAACTCTGGATGGATGTCTTTTGGTATATAAAGTACTGGATGTGACCATATTTGAATTGCATATAGGATGCTTGACAAAAGTATCACCTTTATTGCTGTGGATGGGACTTTCAAATATTGTGCTGAATGTTCTGGATATAAAATCCACAGTTTGTTCTGGAATGTTCAGAAGTCTGCAAGTGCAGTGCAATTCCTGCTTTGTCTGCTAAAGTGCAGGGCAATCCCTGCTGTGGTTGTAAATAGTAATTTGCTGCTTTACAAAAATCTGTTCCCAAGTTGCTCCCACCCTCAAATTAATAGCCGGCCACCTCGACCAGCTGCAACTCCATCAGGCCTGCAACATCTTGAACTGTGGTATCCGTTTAACCAGTATGGTGTGAGATTGCGGGGTTTCTGCTGTATCTGGGACTGGTACCAGTGTGGATATTAATAATAATTGTGTTTAACATCTGATTTATCAGTAGCTAGATAGCCAGGGCTCTGGATGTCTTAAGTCGAATGGTAAAATGTGATTTATGTCTGCTGTTAATATGTAGCCACCCAGTTGGAGGGTTCACCAGCAAAATCCAAAATGATCTCTGTACAAGTGTAAATACAGTAAGATAACCTCTACTCCTCCTGTTTCCCTTTCCTAGTCCTTTATTCTCCCGAAATAAATATCTTGTTGTTTGAAATCCTGTGTGAGCATATTATTAAAGAGAGCCTTTAATTCAAAATGTGGAAATGTGGGGAACTGTGTATTGGGGCACATCTAGGGAAGGTAACTGGTCACTGTGGGTGGTGTAGTAGCTCAGGGGGCTACACTCAGTACCATCTCACCCACGTAAAGCACCCTGAGTGGAGGCACTGCGCAAAGGTTTTGAAAAATGTTATGAGTTAGCGAATCCAACCCCCTTAGCCTATGTTTAGGGTAGTAGGCAGGGGTGTAACACTGGGGGGTGGTGCCACCCAGGGGTTACACTTAGATCTGGCTCAACTGGTCTTGAAATTAAACAGGTTTACTTTCAAGGGAAGGTACTATCTTCAAATTAGGGGTATCGCAACGGGGGCGACTTTCTCCCCCAGTTTTGCAAACTTACATCTAGCCTGCTGGGAACACTTTTTTGTCAGGGACACCTCCATGAATCCACATCTTGGGTGTGTGGATTTGTGGAGGAGTTTCATTGACGATATAATTATATGGAAGGGCACTGAAGAAGAAATGGTTTTGTTTGTAGAATACTTGGAACAAACACATGCAGCTTTAAAGTTTAAATTGGCTATTAATTTGGATGCTATTGATTTTTTGGATATTACATTGTACAAGACTGGGAAGGGGGGTATTGGCTTCGATTTATATGTGAAGAGTACGGATCGAAACACGTTGTTGCAGGCAAAAAGCTGCCATCCCTCGCATGTCAAAAGCTATTCCAAAGGGCCAACTCATTCGAGTTAAGAGAAACTGTAGTGACCATTTCAAGTATAAAGTAAGAGGGCAACAAATGGTAGAAAAGTTCATTGTCCATGGATATGAACAAGAAACAACTGATTTGGCAATACAGCAGGTGAGTGTTATGGATAGGCAACATCTGATAACTCGGGGGTGGGGGGTGAGAAGCATGGTGTTTTTGAGTTCCCCAGACTTATTACAACATATACTCAGGACACTTCATATGTTGGACATTTTTAACCAGCTATGGCCTATCAAGGCATAAAATAAATGGGTTCACATCACATTTTGCGACCCAAGATCGGAGAAAAGCAAGTCAACTTGTGGAATGATTAGCAGTCACTGTTAATCATTCTGAACTGGACCAGGGTCCTTTAAAAATGCCCTTTGGCATTTTGGGGCCATGTTTCTTTAGTTTTTTCCTGCTTTTTCTGTCCTCCTCCTGCACCCTTCCTGATTGGCCAGCGATCCCCCACCCACCCAGTCTCTGCGCGGAGAAACATTAGTGTCCTCTTGCAGTGTGACCACAGGAGAAGAGCTAGAAGGACCAGAAGCTCCAGCTGGAGCCAAACTTAAGCAAGGTAAGTTCCAGTTTCCTTTTTTTTTTTTAGCTCATTGGCGGTGTCCGGTAAATAATTTCTTTCTGTGTTTGCAGGGAGAAGCCGCACTGAGAAGCAGGGGAGCTGAGGAGGCGAAGATGGCACGAGAGGGGATCAGAACCAGAGGACAGCCACGCAAAGCATCATGGTGTGGTGAGCAAACAGCATGACGCAGATACAGCCGACCAACTCACGGAGGAGCAGTGCGTAGCTGAGCAGACAATCAGGAGTCTCTACAAAAAAAAAAAAAAAAAGTACAAACTTTTTAATTTATTGTCCGGGGAGCCTGGAGGAGTGAACTCAATGGGAGGGCACGTGGCAGGGCAGTGGAATGACTGGGGGGGGGGGGTTGTCAGGGCACAGCGGGCACCTTGTGGGATGAGTCTGAACGGTAGGCAAAATGGAGAGGAATCATGGAGAGGAAACAAGAAAGTAAATGTGAACTAAGTAAATTACCCTGCTGGCAGAGACGAACAGAGTGGTGTAAACAGTCTTTATTTTGTGCCCAGCCCAACTGAATGCCAGTGACTGATGCGATGGGAGAAAAATATCAAACTTTACTGTGCCCTTGCAAACTGTTTGGGAACAGAAAACAAATAAGAATGGTTTTTACAGTTGCCAGCAGGTTTTCCTCTAGGTTCTTGCCAATACACATTGTCACATTGCCCTGTTTTTTCCAGAGAATGCCCTGCTTTTGGCAGAGATGACGAGACAGCAATGGTTAAACAGTTATGCCCAGCTTTAAAATGTGCCCAGCCCTTATTGCAGCAATGATGATGGGGGATTACGCAAACAAACTGTGTTGACTTGCAAGTAGCAGAACATTTTTGGGAACAGAACATACCAAGAACTGTACCCTGTTTACTCCAGGGAGTTCTACAAAGGGGAGGAAACAAAAGAAAAACTTCTGTGACATTTAAGTAAATGCACCCTGCTTTTGCCAGAGATGAAAGGGACAATGAGTGGTCATGCCCGCCCCGTCTGCTTTATTTTGTGCCCCGCCAGCCCTTTTTTGAAGCAGTGATAAGAATTGTGCCCTGTTTTTTCTAGAGTTCTCAGGGGAGAGGAGACAAAGAAGTAAATAAGTTGCATCAGTGCCCTGCTTTGGCAGATGTGAAGGGGACAAAAACAACAATGCACCTGCTTGCTCTGTTGCACTGGGGAAGTTGTAACTCTTGTGCACCCTGCCAATCGGATCGGAGGGGACAAGCATCAAATTAAGACACTAGCCCTGCTGCCAGCTAGAGCTTTGCTGCAGCAGTGAACTTTGGGGGACTTGGTATTCTGGAAACTTAGGGTGTGCCCTGCCTATGACAGAGATCGGGGACAAGTTAGACTGTGCCCTGCTGCCAGTACCAGCTTTGCTGCAGCAGTGAACTTTGAGGAAGTGTTCTGTTCACAACCCTGAAACTTCAAGTGTGTGCCCTGCCAATGGCAGGGATGGGGATAAGTATAACATTAACTTGGGGGGCTCAGGGGGTCACAAGCAAATCTGCAGCTGCCATTATCTTTTTTTTTCCAGTACAGAGAGTTAGCCAGATTACAGTAACTTGATGTGTTAATTTTTAAAGTGCACAGCTTGACAGAGTCTTATTTGGCTAACTTCAAACTTTTTAATAATTGCAGTCCAACATGGCTGGCAGAGTAAAATTAGCAACTGCCGAAGGATGGTGCAAAAATTATTATCCAGACAAAAATTGGCTATAGATAAGCAGTGACGGAGACTGTGCAGTGCATGCCAGTTGCAAATTGTGCTGTCAGTATAAAGATGAGCTACATGGGTTGAGGAACTTCAGTGAAGCATTAATTGCAGAGATAACAGGCCCCCAGCTAAAAGTTGACATCATCCAAAAACATCTTCAGACAGAGCAGCACAAGAAAGCTCTTAACATTTTGAAAGTTGGTAAAACATGGTCACCAGTTGAAATATATTGCCATACCACAATTGGTAAGTTTAATAGTAATCGGGGGTGGGGGGTGTAGGAGGATTGGACCCCTGAGCTAAATAATTTTAATTTATTTACAGGGAGAACTTTCAGTAATGCAGAGGAACAGCATAGAACAGTTCTAGGCAGGCTGATAGAGATCATGTATATGATGGCCAAAGAGAACATCCCTATTAAAAAGTTTGAAGTGATAGCAGAACAAGAGAAGCACCATGGAGTTCATTTGGGAATAAATACATTAACGCTGTTAGTGGGAAATAACTGACAATGTATTGGCAAAAACCTAGAGGAAAACCTGCTGGCAACTGTAAAAACTGCCAATTATTTTTCAGTTCTTATGGATGGTAGTATTGATAGTAGTGTAACTGAAAAGTAACTGGTTTATGTAATTTATGTTACTCCCAGCAATGGTCACACGGAGATTACATTTTTACGAATGAAAGCAGTAGCACATGGCACAAGTGAGTGACTCAAAAATCTCCTCTTAGACATTCTTGCAGAGAGTGGCCTTAATGTAAAAAAAAAGCAAAAAAAAAAAAATGGTTTGGTTTGGGACTGATGGGGCAGTTGTCAACATGGGTGTAAGACAGGGTCTTTCTGCACTTTTGAGGGAAGACCTACAGTGGTTGGTTGCTGTTCATTGTTTCTCACATAGATTAGAACTGGCCATGAAAGATGCTTTGGATAATACCTATTTCAATGAAGTTTCAAACTTTCTGACCCAGCTATTTTATCTCTATCAGAAAAGTCTTAAGTGGCTTAGAGAGTTGTGGTCCCTTGCCCAGGCCATGGAGATGTCAGTTGAAAAGCCCAAGAAGGCCCATGGCACTCGGGTGCAGCATAAATTTCTTGCCACCCAGGCTGTTACCAATTCATTCCCTGTAATCACTGCTCATTTAGAATCTATGGCCACAGACCCAACACATGATCAGGCCAAAGCCAAGGGAGTGTTGCAAATTGACTAAATTTCAAATGGTTGCACACCTTTTGTATTTTGAACAGTTGCTTCAGACACTTGCCAGGTTCTCACTAGCACTTCAAAAAGAAGTTGTTGAAATGCCATGGCTACTTAGCTCTGTTGAAACTTTAAGAAACACTCTTGACCATGCTAAGCAGTGTGGCCCCATAGGTGGCAGTGAACTTGACATTTTCTTAAAAAAATGGGTCTGATGTTCTTTCAGGAGCATGTCCTGAAGTCACCTACAAGGGTGTAAAAGGAACACATCCAAGTTCTCAATCGATTAAAACTTTTAAAGTAATGTAAGAAATACATTACAAATATTAAGAACTGTTGTGAACAAAGGTTTGGTTTGAATGATGAAAGTAGCATCTATAACCGTGCAAAAGTGTTAGATATCAGATTTTCTCCAACAGACTGAAAGGAACTGGAGCTGTATGGTAACAGTGACATCACTGAAGTAGCTGACCATTTTTCAGGTCTTTTGCAGCCTGACTGTGACACCAATCAAGAGCCTGCAGAATGGCAAGAGTTTAAGATTTTTGCTCAGACCAGTTTCATCAATTATATGTCTGCCTCCGCTATCTGGTCAAAGCTGGTATGTGATTCCCAAAATTCTTATCCAAATCTGTTGAAGCCTGTCAATGTGTTGAGAGTATTTCCTCTGTCTAATGCAATAGTAGAAAGGTGTTTTTTCAACTATGAATAAGGTAAAATCTGACTGGAGAGCAAGTCTGGCAGAGGATACTGTAGAAACACTGATTTGCATTAAAAAGCAGGGCCCCCTCCAGATGACTTCAACCCAGACAGAGCTGTAGACATATTTTTTCGTGCTAAACCAAGACATCCTGGTGATTTGGCAGCTGGGGATGGTGGACCATCGCCTGGTCCCTCCTCCCCAAAACAGGCCAGAATAACTGGCTACATGACTGGTGGAGAACAGTAGCAAAACAGTCCTATGTTGGAGTTTATGGTCAATTACTGTCCCAGGTAGAGTAGTTTTTATGGGGCAGGGGGGCAGTTCATTCATGGCTAAATAAAACAGTATCAGTCTCAGAAACTTGTGTACAATGTGTATTTTATCAATATAGAGCAAGATAAGTAGATTTTGTGGGGTTTTGAGCGAAAATATCAATTTTTGGTAATGGATAATCAACTTCGGCTAATTGCTAATAATTATTTTTACTCTGATTAGCAAAGGCTGCTAATCAAGTCTCCGACACTAATTTATGCCCTGCCTATCTTGTTTAGGGATTCTAGGCTTCAAGATATCCTATCTAAAAAAAACAAACAGGAGATTACATTTAGAAAAGTGAAAAGCATAAAAAAAATCATGTGGTTAGAAGTCACTATGTACCAGAAATATATAGAAATGCTTTTGAAAATCCCACAGATTAATAAGCAATGTGGTTACTGTATGTTATGTGAGTATATCATTCAGGGTCCAGAAAAAATTTATCCGAGGGTTAAAAATAATATTTTCATTCATAAATTGTACTACGGAGGGAGTAGTCTATATTCTGAAGTGTAAATGTGAGGCATTTTACATTGGCTGTACCATATGGCATTTTAAACAATGTATTGAAGAACACATACGGGCATGGAGAGATGGCAATTTGAAGTATGCCACTGGCAGACATATAGTGGGGAAAAACAAAATGGAACATACAATGAGCTGTTTTGGCCTTGAAAAGATGCATAAAAAACAAGAGGTGGTGATTGGGAAGGTCAAGTGAGTACAAGAGAAACAATCTGGATTTACAGGACTTGGGCATGCTTCCTGCCGAGAATGAATGACTCAGCTGAGGTTAAACATCTATTATAATATATATATATATATATATATATATATATATATATCTCCTTTATGCGAATACCTTGCTTGTTTGATGGTGACCAAGTTTAATTTTCCATTTAAGGTATATTACTAAGTGCCCTTCCTGTTTTTAGAAATCAGTTTGGTTTACTCCGATTCTGATAACACATATATTAACGTTATCATTCCTGCCTTATCCCATCCACCTTCAGGTTCCGTTGTTTGTGTTTTCAAGCCCCCCTACCCCCCATTCCCAATTTGGGAATGTATGAGTCTCTGTATAAAAAGAGAAAGAAATTGTACAAGCTGCTTTCTCATTTTAAATTCTCTTCCCTTCCCCCCTCCCATTTTGGGAATACAATAGTCTGGTGATGTGAGAAAAAAATCTCACGTTGCCACATTAATTATTTTTTCTGTTTAGATAGCTGACATTTGAGAATCAAATGTTATCTTCCATCATGTGTTTTTCTTAGTGAAGATTCATTTTAAATATACCAATATAAAAACTAAAATAAATAAGTCAAGCGAAACAAGCTTTAAAAGTGAAATACAGTATAAAGTAGCAGTCTTTTGATTCTTATAATCTTTTTCTAATTAAATGTTTCATTTGGTATATAAAAGGAGATCTAATTTGGAATATATTTGGTGTGTGGCAAATTTACCTTTTGTAAATATTTACGCACTTTTAGATTGTATTTTGCTAAAGTGTACAATTATGTGTTGGATTAATGGGTCCCCTTTTAAATCTTCAGATATCCATTTGGAACAGAAGATATTGCACAGAGAGATGCTATTTCCATGGACTAAATATTTCCAAGCATCAATATATGGGACTGTTATTTGAATGTGCTAATGTTTAAATGTTTATAGTAGGCTTAATATCAGTATTGTCTCAAATATGTATTGTATTTGTATAAAATGAATTTAACTTGTGCAATTACCTGGTTAATTAGGACCTAGAGCCACTATTTCCTGCTTTTTAAATATATGGTGGTGGGTGATTTGCTGTATTTTTCTTGTGCACTTTAATTATTGATTTAATTGCTTGTAGTATAAATATACCTTGCATTATAATTATTGGTATGCCTCTGATGAAACCACGCAAGGAAGTAGTGGAACCTAAGTCTTCTGTTCGCCATTAACATGGCGTTGCTCTAGTGTTTTACTGGTCTGTCCTGTCTGTGTGCCCCACTTCCTATGGATTACATTTTCATTCTTCAAATAAATTACTACACTGTAAGTATTGGAGTCTTTGATTTTTTTCAAGTGAATAAAGTTCCAAGAAGCAGCTAAAGTATAATACAAGGGGAGTGTTAAGTAATGGACTTAAGAAGTGGGTGCACCGTCCTTTCTTTGGTTTGTTCAGAATAATATACGGAGCACCACCTCACAGATATGCCCATGATAGTGAAGAGCCTGAATTGAACCTTTTATTCTACTGTAGGAACTTTGTGACTGACAGGGCAATAAACTACATCATGCAGTTTCAAAATGGTTATTTATTTCTTCATGCTTGATCTCCCTTCGCCGGCTAGCCCCCACTGGCCCCAGTCTCCCCAGTCCATCACCCAACTTCTCTGAAATGTACTCTTTCCATCAAGTCACCCAGAGATTACACCCAGGCCCCTCTGGATCACAATCCAAATTCCAGAGGGGAGCCTAGTCAGTGGTGTAGGGACTGCAGGAAACTGGAGCTTCATCCTGCCCAGTCAGGATTTTCCACCACCATTGTCACCCCTAGGACTGTCAACTATGCTATGAAGCACTGTGCCTATGTGTGGAGGCCTACGCATATGAGCAGCGTCTGTTGACAAGCCCACTCTGGTGTCAAAGCTCTTGCTGTGCTGTTACCTGGCCTCCAACAGGCAGCCACCAAATAGTAGAGCAACACGTCAACCCTCCGCAAGACAGGAGAGCAGTCTATGGGATGCTTGTTGTCTCTCTCTCTCTGGCAGCACCCATGCGACCTGAACTCTCTACTGAACCTAGGCCACTGGTACAGAAGGCAAAAGTACAATCACTGTGCTACCAGGCTGGCTCCAAAATGAGTCTTCAGAGTGTGCAGCCCACCTTCAGTTGGGGAGCACTATTAATGCTGGGTTATTGGTCAGCTTTGTTTTCCATGCAGGAAGTGATAGCAGTGCTATATATACACACACACACACACACACACACACATACACACATATATTTTTATATATATATATATATATATATATATATACACACACACACACACACACACACACACACACACACATACATACACACACACACACACACACACACACACACACACACACACACACACACACACACACACACACACACACACATGTGGTCTTCCCAGCTGCGATCACCAATGTAGCTAGGGCCTTTGCCCAAGTTAGTCATCGGGAGTGGAGGAAGGCCATTCCAAAGCAGTCCATCTCATCTTGTTGCACCAGCTTACCCTGCCACAGTTTCTCTAGCTAGGAAAGCATACCAACTCCACTCCAGTCAGGCACCCAGCTGGGGAACCTGCCTCACACCTAGCCCAGGAGCATAGAGAGTGTCCAATCTGATGACCTTGATTCCGAAATTGTGGTGCTGTGAGATAACTTACAGTGACTGTCTAATTTGTGTTTCCTAGCAGATCTGCCTTGTCATTGCTAAAATGAACCCTGCCTACCTTGGACTATTAAACACAAATGGCAGATGTGCTGATGTGCTCATTGGTGGTCCAATGCACACACTGCATAAGATGGCTAGCCCCAAACGGTCAAAATGAGTACACTCACAAGGGTGGCAAATTACCACAATGAAAGCAGAATACTGCAAATAGTACTGTTTTTGGCACACTAGATAAGACATCTGCAAAATCAATGAGGAGACACTGACCTAAAGCCCCAGAGCGGGGCGGGGGAGGAGAAGAGATAGAAGGAAAGGAACCACTATTAAAGGAACATGTTCACATCCAATCCGGGCCTACATCCATGTGAAGCAGGGCCCGATTAGCAGTTTTATAAATAGTAGAATTTTTTTTTTTTTTTTTTACTTACTATGCCATATTTTATTTAAAATTGTATCTGGTTGATCATGCGCCCTCCCCGCCGGCATTTTACAACTTACATCCTCAATGGTGGACCCATCTAGGGTACAAAAGGAAGGGGAACTAGCGATCCTACAGAGTTTTTGCCTAGTGCCAAAGGTCATAAGGGCTGTTTTTTTTTGGTGTTAAGTGCCAGCTAACTTGAGCAGAACCAGCGCTGAATGTTGTCAAAGTCCAGCTGGAATCTAGTCATCAGATCAGTAGGGGAGTGGCCAGAGATAAAAAGGACTGTGTCGTCCGCGTACATGTTAATGGGTGCTATGGTACAGGCTGCAGGTAAGTAATTTAGGAAGACTGAGAATAAGATATGGCCAAGGATGGAGCCTTGGGTGACATCGGTGTAGATTGGGAGTGGGGGGGACAGGGAGTAACCAATTCAAACTGATGGGGGCATACCTTCAAGGCAAGAATTGAACCAATTAGTGGCACAGGTGGAGAGCCCTGCTGCTGTGAGTTTAGTGAGGAGAAGGTGGTGGGCAACAGTGTCGAAGGCTCTGGCCAAGTCGACAAATGGCTCAGGTGATTTGGCCCTGGTCCATACCTGTGAGAATGAAATCAATTAGCCAGAGAAGGGAGGAAGAGGTGTAGTGTTTTTACAGAACCCAGACTGGTAAGAGATGAACTAGGAGGAAGAATCAGGGAAAGGGGAAAGCTGAGATAGCACCAGGTGTTCTTGGAATTTGGCAAGGATGGGGAGAAGAGAAATAGGACAATAGTTGCCTAGATTAGAGGGGTCACCATCTTTAGGGATAGGAATAACTGTGGCATGCTTCCAGGTATTGGAGACAGTAGCAAGGGAAAAGGAGAGGTTCAGAAGAGAGAAGACAGGCAAATGGCAGGGGCAGCGAGATGGAGAAGTTTTGGGTCAAGCCCATCCGGACTCTTACTCTTGTGAGGGTTGAGGGCTAGTAATACCTAATGGCAACAGCAGGTGAGATAGGAGTGAAGGAGAAAGGGGGGCTAGGGAGGTAGAGACACTGGAGGGAAGGACAAGAGAAGGAGGCGGCACAAGAGGTGAGGAAAGTATTGAATTCATTGGCCATTGAGAGGGGGTGAGTAATGGTATCACTTGCCTTGAGGACTGGGATGGTGGGCTGAGACTTGGGGGAGGATATGGTGTGGCCAACCTTCCAGAACTTTGAGGAGTGGTATGTTGTTCTGAAAGGTAAAGGTAGAGGAAAGGTATTCCACTCTGGCTAGCCTGGTGGCTCTGGTGCAGGCATTAAGAAGGGCACAATATTTGTGTAAGTCCTGGGAGGAGCTGGAGGACTTGTGTGCCTTCTAAGCTAGATCCTGTGCACACAGGCAGGCTAGACGTTCAGCAGAGATCCAGGGGAGGTGGGAGCCTCTGACCCTGGTTTTCCTTAGGGGGCATGTTGATCTCAGCAGGATATGAATTTGGATTTGAAGTAGTCTAAGGCATAATCAATGGTGCTGGAGGCTGAGATTAACTGAGCGACCAACTGGTTGCAGCCATTTCCTCATGAAGGGCAGACACATCCAAGGACCTAAAGGACAAAGATCAGAAGGAGTTTGGGAGGGGCTTTGGGTCAGTGAATTTTGTGAACACATGCAGTGCTTACTGAGGGCATCAGGGAGAGGGCCAGCAGCAATAATGTGGTGTGGATGAGAGGTGAGGACCCAGTCCAGCAAGGCAAGTTTGAGAGATTTGTGTTTGAGACGTGTGGTGTCAGATTAGCTGAGTGAGATTCAGTGACGAGGTATCATGATGGATTTTGGAGTGGGGATGAGAAAGCCAATTCAGATTAAAGTCCCCTAGTATGAGTAATTCAGCAGGAGAAGAATAGGTGGAGATGGTGAAGAGGAGGTCGGAAATGGAGGGCGGGGGGAGGGCAGCAGTATAGTCCCACTATGAAGATGGGGAGGGAACATTTTAGTAGCACAAGCTCATAGGCAGATGGGAGAGAGACAGAGAGGATAGGGGTGAATTGGATGGAGGAGGAAATGTAGATGGCAATGCCCCCATCCATACTGGATCAGTCCTGTCTAGCAAGGCAGTATCCAGTGTTGGAGATGGCAATATCTAGAATCTTGGTGGGCAGCCATGATTCTGAGATAATCAATATGTCTGGCTGGAGGTTAGCCATGACCAGTTGTAGGAGGTCAATTTTAGGGAGGAGGCTCCTGATGTTGAGGTGGGCTACTCTGAACCCTTTGGGGAGACAGGAGAGGGAGAGGAGGGCAGGGCCAGGATTGGGCTCAATATCACCTGCCATCAAAAGCAGCAGCAAGATAAGGAACTGAAGAAGATAAGGAGCTGAAGCTAAACTTGCCTTTTGTTTGAGATACAGGTCGTAGTAACAGAGGAGCTCTGTCTGAAGATGGGGCTTGGCCAAAGGAGACAAAGCAGGACCCAGCAGTGACTCAACTATACTGTTCACAAGCAACAAGGCATCCAGTGGGATCCATCCCAAAAATGCTGCTCCTGTAAAAGTGATACAGGCTTTGGATCAAAAAGTGGAGGACTCTGTCAAATGGACTCTCTCCACAAGCTTAAAAATGGACAAAGACTAAGATGAATCAACAGCGGCATGATCAACAAGCTAAAAGTGGAATTCAACGCATGGTAAGAAAGTTCATAGTCAGATTCAAAACAAACTAAGTCACTTCTTTGATATTTGTGAATGAATGATTGGAGTTGGGCTGTCAATTTCTGTATTGGTATGCCAGTGCTACACATTAAAAAAAAACCAAAAAAAAAACACTATGATCATACAGCTTCTTCTTGGACCTTTTGCATCTTTAACATGGTGATGTTCTTTCCAAATCTGAACTGGTTGTCTTTTTACCAAGATACAGTCAGCAGAACTGTATTCTCATTGGCAGGCTCTGAAAGACGACTCAGTAAAGAAGTTATGTAAGAACTTATCATAACAGTAGATCTTCCAGGGAATCTCTCATCAGGTCACACATATGGAACTTAGCCATCAGGCACTAGGATCCCATAGAAGCTTTTTCTGTAGCAGTCTATCAGAGGCCACCTACGCCAACATCACCCGCTGAAGTCACTCTCCATATAAAGGCATCGGTGGCCCCACTCTCTCCTCAGTTCCCCGCCAGAGATCATTCTCGCCTGGCAAATTCTAGGAAACCAAGGAGTGAGATAGAGTGCCTGCCCTCATAAAGGCTGGAGCATAAACAAGCCAGTCTGGAAACAGAAGATAAATCCAAAGGAGCATGAACAGAGGGAAGGCATGACCTGATGAAAGAGATTCCCTCAAAGATCTACTGTTATGGTACATTCTTACGTAACTGTTCTATCTTCTTGGGAGATATCTCTTTCATCAGGTTACACCTATGAAATGAGTTCCAAGCAGTTCTGAGAACTAGTCCAACAGAGTGGTAGGAGATGTAAAGGCCTAAGAAAGGAGGCCCTAAAGCACAGCCAGGCCAAAACCTGCCTGCCTGTGAGAGACAATGTCCAAGCTGTAGTGTTTGGTGCATGTGTGGACAGTACTCCAAGTGGCAGTAGCACAGATGTCTGCAGCGAACACATTCCTGAAACAGGCAACTGAAGTGGCCATGAATGGCTTTTAACAACCCCAGGAAGTTCCTCACCATACTTCCTATAACAAAAAAATACAGCTGGCCAACCTCTGCTTAGAAACTGGGGTGCCTTCTCTCCAAGGGGCAAAAAACAAACAAACAATTGCTTGGACTTTCTGCAGTCCCTGGTACGGTGTGTATAGTAATGTAAAATTCTATGCACATCTAGAGTATGAAGCAATGTTCCCCCCAGACTGGCATGCTCCAGGTAATAAACTGTAAGGTTGATAGGCTGATTTAAAGTGAACTCAGAGACCACCTTAGCAAGGAAACTGGGATTAGCGAGTAAAGAGATCCTGTCTTTACGGAAAATGAAATAAGGCTGCTCACGCATGAGAGCTCACAGCTCTGAAATCCTTCAAGCAGAAGTAACAGCAACTAAAAATTCTTTTCATAAAAGAAAGCTCAGCTTGCAAGATGTAACCGGTTCAAAAGGAGGCATTTTAACTTCTTCAATACAAAATTCAGGCCCCATGGAAGGACAGGATTGCAAATAGGGGGCTTCAAGTGAAGGATGCCCCGCTGAAAAGTGTGAGCCACATCTAGCTGAACTACCGTATGGCATTCAATGGGAACATGGAAGGCTGAAATAGCGGACAGGTGCAGCTTGGAGGAATGACTCAGACCCAAGTCTGAAAGGGACAGAAGATACTCTATCCAAAACCTGGTTTACCAGGCAGATAAAAGGGTCCAAGTGACTTGCTCATGCCCAAATGGCAAAACGCTTCCATTTCATCAAGCAGGTGGCTCTGGTAAATGGTTTCCTAGCGGCCACCAAGACATCAGCCACTGTCTACCACTCTCCGAGACACCCCAAAATGAGCTATGGCTACATCCTCAGAAGCCAAGCATTCAGCTAAAGGGATCTGAGGTCCAGATGGACCAAGGTCCCCCAAGCCTGTGCAAAGGGACTTGGCAAGGTTGGAGGAATGGTCAAATGTATAGCAGCTTAGATTCAATGCAAAGAAGTGCAAAGTAATGCACCTGAGAAACAAAAACCCAGGGGAAGAGTACACAATGGGAGGGGGGTAAGATACTAACAAAAAAAAAAAAAAAAATGGAAAGGGACCCGGGAGTAGTCATATCAAATGACCTTAAGGTGGGCAAGCAACGCGAGAAGGCAGTAAGGAGGGCTGGGGGGAGACTGGGATGCAGAAGGAGAAGCATCACCAGTAGAAAACAGGAAGCTGTTATCCCTCTGTACAGACAGTTGGTGAAACCCATCTGGAGTACTGTGTGCAGTTGTGGAGACCCATCTCTGCAAGGACATAGACAGGATGGAGGCTGTCCAGAGGAAGGCAACTAAAATGGTGCAGGGTCTGCACCAGAAGACATACAAAGAGAGATTAAAGGAGCTTAATATGTATACCCTTGAGGAGAGGAGGGAGAGGTGGGACATGATAGAAACTTTTAAGTACATCAAGGGAATCAGAGTCCAAGAGGGTAGCATATTTCAGAAAAATATGTGCAAGAACAAGGGGGCGCAATTTGAAGATGAAGGGGATGGCTCAGAGGTAATGTGAGGAAGTATTTTTTCATGGAGAGGGTTGTGGATACATGGAACAGTCTTTCTGAGGAGGTAGTGGTTGTTTCCCAGGTGCATTACCTTGCACTTAGTATTGAATCTAAGCTGCCATACATTTGACCATTCCTCTAACCTTGTCAAGTCCCTTCTCATCCTTTCCACCCCACCTTGTGCATCAACTCTGTTGCAGATCTTTGTCATCTGCAAAGAGACATACTTTTCCTTCTAGTCCCTCTGCAATGTCGCTTATAAAGACATTGAAGAGGACCAGTCCTAATACTGAACCCTCTGGTACCCCATTAGTAACCCCTTCTTCAGAGTGGACTCCATTTACTATTACCTCTGTGTCCTATTCTCCAGCCAATTCTTTACCCAGGCTGTCATCTTGGGACTCACTCCCAGGCTGGCTAACTTGTATTAATCTTTGTGTGGGACTGTGTCAAATGCCTTGCTAAAGTCTAGGTAGGCCATGTCCACAGCCCCACCCTGATCTACTACTTTGGTCACCCAGTCAAAGAAATCTATCAGATTCATCTGGCATGACCTTCCAGCTGTGAATCCATGCTGCCTTGGGTCCTGTGCCCCTCTGGCCTCTAGATACTCCACAATTCTTTCCTTCAGAAGTGATTCCATCATTTTCCCTATCACTGAGGTTAAACTAACAGGTCTGTAGTTTCCTGCTTCTGCCTTGCTCCCACTTTTGTGAAGGGGAATCACATCTGCCCTCCTCCAGTCCTCGGCACCACCCCATCCTCCCATGATTTGTTAAAGAGGGTAGTCAGTGGTGTCACTAGTTCTACCCTTAGTTATTTTAGAATTCTGGGATGAATCCCATCAGGCTCCATTGCTTTGTCCACCTTCAATTTTAAGAGTTCTTTCATAACCCTTTCTTCTGTAAATGGGCTGGTGTCAACTTCTGTATCCAGAGTGTTTCTACTGTTTGTTTTAGGTACCTCCCCCTCTTCATTTGTAAATACTGAGTAACAATATTTGTTTAGTATCTCTGCCTTTTCACAGTCACCCTCTGCCCACCCTCCCTCCCCTTTATTAGCCTCACTATCCCTCCTTGGTCTTCCTTTTCTCCTGATATACCTATAAAGGTTTTATCCCTTCTTAACTGAGTTGGCTATCTTTTCTCGGTTTGGGCCTTTGCTGTTCTGACTGCCTTCCCAGTTTCCTTTTGCTTTAACTGATACAGTTCTCTGTCCTGCTCCTTCTGTGATTCCTTGTACTTCCTGAATGCTTTCTTCTTCTCTTGAAGCTTCACTGCCACTTCCTTTGAGAACCATAGTGGTTTCTTAAATCGTTTTGTTTTGTTTATTTGCTTCACACAAAGGCTTGTTACCTCTGTGATGGCAGTTTTTATTATTCCCCATTGTTCTTCCACCCCTCCTTCCTGCCCATTTGCTAGTGCATTCCTTAGGCACTCACCCATTTTTGGCAAAGTCAGCCTCCTAAAGTCCAGTACTCTTGCCTTTGTATGGCTTGACTCTATTGCTGTGTTTATTGTGAACCATACTGTTCGATGGTCACTAGTTCCTAGATGGCTACCCACTTCTACATCTGTGATCCTCTCTCCATCTCCATTTGAGAGAACCAGGTGTAAGATTGCTCCCTCTCGAATGGGCTCCAATACTAGTTGTCTAAGGCATGCCCCCTGTAGCGCATCTAGAATAACCCCACTCTTTGAAGTGGCTGCTGCAACTGTACTCCAGTTAACATCGGACATATTCAGATCACCCATCAGCAATATCTCCCCTTTTTCTGCCATTCTAAGTATACTTTCTATCATTTCCTTGTCCATTTCCTCCCCTGAGAAGGGGGTTCATACAACCCTGTGAGGATTGTGGTGCCATTGCCAGTCTCCAAATTGACCCACAGTGCTTCTTCTCCTCCCTGTTTACCCTTTTGTCCTGTTGCTTTGATTCCTTCCCTTATGTAAAGAGCTACTCCTCCTTCTCCTCTTTTACCCTCCCTGTCCCTCCTGTAGATAGTGTATCCTGGTATGTTTACGTCCCAGTCATGGTTTTGTGTGTGCCATGTTTCTGTGACTGCTACGATATCCAGATGTTCCCCCTCCATCAAGGCCACTAATTCAGGAAGCTTGTTACCCAGACTACGGGGATTGGTACTCACTGCTCTCCATTTTTTGATGGCTTTACCTTCTGTTGCAGCATCCCCCATTGACCTTTCTACCTCGGTCTTTTTCTCATTTAGTACCCTGTTTTGTATGGAGAGGCTGGGATTTTCCTGCTGCTTATCAGTGCCTCCCTTGACTAGTTTAAGAGCTTGCCAATGAAGCATTTAAACAGATTGTTCAAAAGACTTGTTCCCTTCCTGGACAGATGCAGACCATCCTGCCAGTATAGGCTGGTGTCCCTCCAGGTGGAACCCCAGTCCCCAATGAAGCCAAACCCCTGTGCTCCACACCATTTTTTCAACCATTCATTAAACTGCATGGTGCAAAGTACCCTCGCCTCACCCATGCCATTGACAGGTAGCACCTCTGAGAAGGATACTGTGTGTGCTACTTGTCTTAGGCCCCTCCCCAACTCTACAAAGTCCCATCACCACCCACTGCACCCTGTCAGAGATAGGACTTCAATCACCTGATGACAGTACTGGCGAGTCCACAAAACTCAGAGCCAATCCAATAACACAACGTGATCCACAGTGTCAAAAGCTGAAGAGAGATTGAGGACTACAAGAACTGACCTAGCTCCTCTATCTCTAGCCCTAAGCAGATCATTATGCACCCTTATTAGAGCGGTTTCAGTGCTGTGCCTAGTCTGAAAACCCGACTGAAATGGTTCATAAATGTCCGAGGATACCAGGTAATTCTCGAACTGTTGTACCACTAACTTCTCAACAACCTTGCTCAAAAAAGGCAGATTGGAGATAGGACGATAATTTGCCAGGACATCAGGTTCGAGGGAAGATTTCTTAAGGAGAGGTCTCACCAGCGCCTCTTTCAAGGCATCTGGGAGAACCCCCTCCGCCATAGAGTACCTGACAATCCTGGTGAACACCAGGCCAACAGCCTTGACACATCCCATTAAGAACCGTGTCAGGACTGGGTCCATTTCACAAAATGTGTGCTTCAGCTCTACAATCACCTTAGTCACATCAGACACCTCAACTGGTCTAAACTCTTCCCAGATAGGCAGAGTGCCTCCATTGCCCTCAGCCCAACCACTGCTAGGCAAAAGACTGGCAGAATCCCCAATTGGATGTCCGACACTCTGTTGGAGAACAGAGCAAACTCCTCACATAAAGTGGATGAAAAAGCTTTTTTTGGATGCAGACTGGCAGGATGTAAAAGCCTGTCTACAGTTCGAAACAGCTGAGAAGCTCTGTTCCTCCCCGTAGCAATCTCCTTGGACAGAAATTCTGCCTTCTTATGGGAGATTGCACCCAGTACTCACTGTAGTGGGCACACAGGGCCAGCTTGCCAGACTCCAGCTGGGTCCTCCGCCAGTGACACTCCAACTTCTGACCCCTGATCATCACTCCGAGATCCCCGTCAAACCACGAGGATCTCACATGAAAGGACCTGGGTTATAAACGAACTGGTGCAATGCCATCCAGAGCTTCAGAAACCACCCTATTATAGGTGGCAACAGCCTCTCCAGTGCTAATCGCACATGCCACATCAAATCTAGATACATCAGCTACCGCCAACAGTCCCACTGGGTGTAAACCCCTCAAAGGGCGATAGCTGACCATTTCTGCAGAGGAGGGACTTTCGGGGGGGCCCCAAACATGAACTCCATGGTGTAATGATCTAACCAAATGACCTAATCAATCTTGAGGTTTTCAAGCTCAAGACTCAGTTGGAACATCAGATTGAGTATGTGGCCAAACTGGTGGGTAGCAGAAGCAACTGCTTGTGACAGGCCCAGAGACTGCATCAACTAGAGAAGGTCGTTAACCGAAACATGAGGATTCATCTTCGATCCAAGCACTGAAGTCCCCAGAATTAAAAACATCTGGGGGACTTCAACACCTGGTCGACAATGAAGTCCACTATCTCCTGCAGGAATTCTCCCCCTGCCACAGGGGGGCAGTAAATAAGGAGAATCCTGCAGCCTGCATCTGTACCACCATGAATGGTGACACACTCAAAAGATCGGATGCCATCAACTGGGTGCACCAAGAAGCCCAGGCTGGATCGAAAAACAATGGTCACTCCCCCCACCCCTGCGATCTTTCCTCGGGCAGTGCGCCACGGAGTACCCGGAGGGAATGGCGGCTGCAAGAACTGGGCTGGCATCATCACCCAGCCAGGTCTCTGTAATGCAGGTCATGTTGACAGAGGAAATCAAGTCCAAAAAAATAGTGGTCTTGTTCCTCATCGACCTGGTGTTGCACAGCACTGCCCAAAGAGGATTAGAGGATGCGGCTGGCCCTCTAGCTACCTGCCCACTCGGTCTGGTGGAAACCATGGGCACAGAAACCAAACACGTCTAACTTCTCCCCAGGCACCGCTTACACAAATGACATCTTCTGCACTGAACGGCCTCAATATCACTAACCACCCCCTCCTCCGCTGCCCAAAACCCAAGGTCCCTCCGCCACCTAGTTATCCTGACCTCCTTACTGTGCGTTGCTGTGGCAGCTGAAACTGGGAGGTCAATAAAGGGGCAAAGGTCCTGGAGCAGGGCAGCAGCATAGCTAATGCGTACCGGGTCGTGGCACAAACACATCCTGACCAGGTAATTCAGTCCCTCAAATAATACAAACACCTCAAATAGTATTGTCGACAACAGCACTCGCATTCAATCAATTATGCCACACTCTCACACCCATACACACTAATTCATACAAAAATCTCAACCACACAACCATACACAACCATGACTCTCCCCCCTTCACCCCCCGCCTCTTCTGAGCCCTCAATGATCTTTCCCTTTTTTGTTGACTAGTTTCAGCCTGCTCCCAGTTGATGACCATGCCCTTTGGCTGCAATTCCTGCCCTCTCCAACTTCATTCCTCACGTTTATCTTCATCGTCCACCCTCCCTCCTACTTATCCCTCTGTTACTCTGTGTTCCCATGTATACATTCTACTTATTCTGGCTATTGTATTGATCTACCATTGTAACCCAGATTCAGTGTTCGGTGTTCAGCAGAATTCCAGGACTCTAGGCTATACCCAAACTGTTTCCAAAGATAGGGACACAGTCGATTTGTGGGAAAATAAAGGGGTCCCACTAGCACTCCGTGGAAGGTCGCCAACCAAAATTTCCTGTGACCCACTGCTTCAACTTTCAACAATGCCGGCTCACTGGCTGACCCTCAGAAAGTCTAGGGGTATGGGGAACAACAGGCCCGTTCTCCAGTAAGTCTAGTTCCTGACCCCCTGCGTGGTTCGCAAGTTCAGTAGCAGTCATCGCAGAGACCAGCAGAACACCCCACCCACCAACAAGCCCAATGGTAGTTGCCCAACTCACCAAACCCAGGGCCAACAACCTGAAAGTTCCTTGTTCGGAGATAGGAACCGGGACCAAGTGTCCGGCCACAGTCCATCAACCAAAAAAGTCCAACCAAAGGAGTCCGTCAGCAAAATAACCCAGTAGACGCATGCGTGACCCGGGTCATCAGTCAACAGTTCCACCTCAGGTACAGAACATAGTCCAATTTGGATCCAACGTTCCTCATTGTTCCTCTGGACCAGCTCGAAACCCCAGCCCAGGCTGGTGAGAGTACCTCAATTCAGTAAGAGGTATAAAGGTATAAACCAGTATTTACCAAAATTTTGGGGACTAAATAAAGGGAAAGGCACCTCCATTAAATTAAATCTTCCTTACCCTAAACTCCCGAGAACGACCTATCACTAGCTACCTCACTGAGTACCCTATCTCACTACCGCTAAACTATCGCTGCACTAACTTAACTTTAAAAGAACACAAAGAAACAAAACAAAATATATAGATGCTAGAACATTGTAAAATAAACAAAAGAATACAGTTAAACACGCACAAACTACTCTGCTGCTTGACAACTAGCCCAGCGTGGCCGCCATCTTGATGTCCTCTGCCAGCTAAAGAACTTTGAGCAGCTCCTGCGACCCTGCTAGGAGGGCCGGGGCAGCCACCCTGCCCTTCTTCCACAGGGTGTGCTGGTACTTAACCAGATGAGACAGGCAGTTTGAAATCTGAAGGCCCAAAGTAGCCAAGGCAAAGGTGCTCTTACACCACAAATTAAGCCTCCTGAACTCCTTATCAGAAGGAAGGGAGCTAAGGTGTTTTGACACCTTAGATCAGTCATGGGCAGCCTTAATGACCACCGATTCAGTTTTAGGCTGGGCAGAACAGAAAGGCTTCCCAAGGGAGTCTGATGCAATCTGTCCTTGCCTTTCTAGACATGGCAGGGACTGAGTTAGGTCTGAGCCAAGCAGCCTGGGCAGCAACATCCAGAGCTGGACGCAAAGGCAGAATGACCTTGGGGGTGACTCAGGGATCTCCAGAAAAACCACCAGATTTATCCTGGTGATGTCATCTTTTCAGTCTGGAACCCCATACAGGACTGAAGCTGCTTTATAATATTATAGAAGCTGGGGTCCTGGGGGAGGGTTGGAAGTATTTTTCTGCAAGGCCCCACTCCTGGAACAGGCAGTGGATCTATCAGAAAAGTAGGTCCCAATGTTTTCCTCTTCCTCTGGGAGAGTGAGATCAGGGTGATACTCTTTGAAGTTGACCTGCTCTGAGATAGGTACCGATGGAGTGGACATTGATGAAGCCGGGGGGGGGCGGATCGGTGAAGAAGTGAAAGGAGGCCCTGAAGGAGGTATCAATGGCAAGGCAGGCATAGGGGTGAAATGCCTGACCAGAGCAGATGTGAGAGAAGTCAGAACAGAGTTAAGGTCAATGACCAGTTAAGGGATGGTGGTCGTGACTGGAAGTGAAGGCACAAAGCCCGTTGCAGACAGACCCACTGGGACTGAGAGTGATGGCGCTGGGGAAAATCCAGCCGTCGATGGCTCAGCAGTAGAACAGAGTGATGGGGTCGGAGCTAGGCCAGCTGTCAAAAACCCACTATCCACGGCGGGAGCAGCGGTGGCCCAGCACCATGGAGCCCTGCGAAGAAGCAATTAGGGTCGGTGAGGTGGGGGCCAGTGACCCAGAGGTCAATGGCCTAGCATCCTCAGACACTGAAGAAGTACCCCCCCAGCTGGCCCGGTGGCACTGAGGGTTGAGGCGCTGGATGCAACACCTCACACATCGCTGGTGAGCTGGGCTCGGAAACGAGCTTGGGCCACCAGGGGTCAGCAGGGCAGAGAAAAGATTGAGCATCCGGAGGACTGCTCTCCTCTCTTGGGGAGGGAGGGACTGCCGTGCCACTCATTGATCTCCCTCTGATAGTGGCCAGAGGAGATGCGAGTCGGGAGGCATGTAACTGGCATATGCCATTGGTGGGGTTGGGGGGGTGGAGAAAAGTGGAGGAAAATGGAGCTGGCAGGCTCTGTGATGGCTCTCTTGCACCTGTCCCGGCTTCCTTGAGCATTCGGATTTTGCTCCAAGGCTGGGGAAAGCTGGGTTGGGGGGATCACAGGCTGGAAATGGAGAGCCGGAGATCCACGTGCAAGGCTCCCAGGGCACAAAAACAATAGGGAGAAAAGAAAAAGGCCCCCCCCCCCCGGATTGGTCTGGAACAAAACAGAGGCCGATGCAGTGGAGGAAGTCGACCCCAAAGGACTGGGGAGAAGCCACTGGGGACCAGGACCAGTGACCTGGCGAGCAGTTCTGGTCTCTATGCTTCTCCAAGCATTTTTCCCCAGACCCTGGAATACTGCAAGTCCACAGAATGTGCTGGAGAGGAGGGGAGAACAAGCCCCCTAGCATCTCTGTTCCACACTGATTAACATTTGCTCCATCAAAAACATCTTGAGGGCCCCTTTTCAGTGCCAGAATGGTGAGATTGAATTTTTTGGTAGAGCTCACAGGCAAGGGTGTAATGAGAAGGCTCGAGACAGCAGACAGAGTTCGTGCTTGTCGGCACAATAAATCTTTCTGCAGCAGCAGCGATGGAAAAGAAAGAATGACAATAGTTCTAGACATAAAAATAATGAAAATAAAAACTTGGGATAGTTCTGGTGGTCAACTGAATGACGAAGCTTCCTACAGAAACAAAGCGAGAAAGGTTGACGGCAGAGGGAGTGGGGCCACCTACGACTTTATATGGAGAGTGATGTTGGCAGGTAATGTCAGCATAGATGGCCTCTGATAGACTGCTACAGAAAAAGCTTCCATGGGATCCTAATGTCTAATGGTGAAGTTCCACAGGTGTGACCTGATGAAAGATATCACCGAAGATCTGGATGCCTTTTCTAAATCCTTACATACCTGTGCCTGGGAACATTAGGACAGTGTACAAGTGAGATTCAACCTGTTTGAGATCTCAAACTGGACTGTCTCCGTCTGTGCACTCTATATTCCGTTTTTAAGTGGTGTACATATAATCTCTGAAAAGCTCTGAAATTTCTACTGCAAAATCATTCAGGGGCAGGGTCTTTACTTGGGTATTTAGGAAATAACCAGTTTAGACAATGTTTCTAAACTCTGGTAATTCACACAGAACTCACAGTAACCAGTTAAAGTCTGAGAAGTTAACACATTCTAATAGAAACATAGAATTTGTTGGCAGATAAGGACTGCTTAACCCACATATTGCCGGATATCCTGCTGAGCAACTATGTTTTAATGATGAAGAGAACATATGTCGGTCTATTTGATGCATTTGATGATGTAATGACACATACTAATGTTCTTGTTCTTTGGTATCAGCTAATATGGAATGCTGATACAGTTTGATAAGCTCCCCCCCAGCCCCAACAACAAAGTAACACCATAGGGAAACTATTGTGTTCCTATCACTGTATGTTGATAATGTTTGTGAATGTAATCCACAAGAATGGCTTGTGTTTGTCATTTTGAAAATGCAATAAACAGAAAGCGGAAAAACAAAAATACCCCCCCCCCCCCATCGGAACTCTCAAGCTCCACCCTGCACTACTGTCACTTAGTGTTGTCAGATTTGGGAGGAGGGGTCTGATGATCTGTGCCCACCACAGGGAAAATACGCTTTATGGAAAAAAATGTGTTAATGCGTTTCGACTGATGTCCCTTCATCAAAAAGACAGAAGAACTGTTTTTTACCACGCAAGCTACTGTTGCAGAATAATAACCATGGTCACAGGTCATTTATTTTACCATGTGCATTCATTTTTGTATGCAGACAGTGGGATTCCTGCTTCTGTAATAATCAGGTCGACACAATGAACCACAGGGGCTAAGACGTCCAAGTGCCATTGTTATAGTTGGGTGGCATGGCAAGGCAAGAACATTTTATACATATAGCACCCAACCCCTAAGGTTCAATGTGTCTCACAAAAACAATACAGCAAGAAAAGAACTTTAAATATATCAAATAAAATTAATTCAGTTTAACAATATTGAATGCTCTGCTAATCAAAAGAAAATAACAATAACTCAATAAAACTGAGCTCCCAAATATTAATATTCTCTAGTAAACCCATCACCAAATGCTTAAGAGAACAGGAAAGCCTTTAGCCCCATTTTTAAATGCATCCACCGAGGGTGTCCTGCTCAAATGGCTTGGTTTACGAACATACGAAATTGCCAGCAGATAAAAGGTTTTATGGCCTACCAAGTCTGCTTGATTGTGCAGCTAACAGCCCTTATTCTGCAGCTGCCCCTCCCTCCCATCCCATTTTCCTCCCCCTTACCCTGTCCCATCTCCTTTTGAAGCAGCCCACTGTTCTCCAGGATACCACTTCCTCTGGCAATGCATTCCACCCAGATACCACCCTCTCTGTAAAAAGTGTCTCCTCATTTCCCTCCTGAACCTTCCCCCTTCCAATCTCAGATCATGTCCTCGAGTGTCCCTTCCCCTCCTTACTTTGAAAAGCATCTCCATGCCAGTTTTATTTATTCCTTTCATGTACTTGAAGGTTTCAATTATGTCCCCCCATCCCTCCTCTCCTCCAGGGAGTACATGTTCAACTCCCTCAGCCTGCTCTCATAGGGTATGTCCCCTAGCCCCTGGATCATCTTCATTGCCCTGCTCTGCACTCCTTCCAGTAACCTAATGTCATTCAGGTACAGTCGCAGAACTGCATGCAGTACTCCAGTTGTGGTCTAACCAGTGACCTATATAACAGCAGGACCACCTCCCCCCTCCTGGAAGATATGCATCTGGCAATACAATCCAGCCTCCTGTTGGCCTTTGCAGCTGTCTTTTTACACTGTGTTGAGTTATTCATTGCGCCTGTTTATTATGATCACCCCCAGATCCTTCCCCTCCTCCGTCTTGGCTAGTTGAATCCCCCAGCTGGTAACTCCTCCTTGGTTTTTGTTTTTTTTTTTACTCCAAAATGTAGCACCTTGCACTTCTTGGCATTGAACACCAGCTGTCAAGTGTCCAACGAGGCCTCCAATTTTGCCAGATCATCTTGCATCCCCCTACCACCCTCCTAAGTCATCCACTACTGCTCCCATCTTGGTGCCATCTGCAAACAGACTGATTTTGCTTTTGATGGCTATTGAGATGTCTTATGAAGAACCCAAATAACACCGGCCCCAGTACAGAGCCCTGTGGCACCCCACTTGTCACCACCCTGGGAGATAAGAGCTCCCCTCCCACCACCACCACCACCACCACCACCCTCTGCTGTCTCCCCTGCAGCCAGGTCACCACCCATCCCACCATTTTCGCCCCTGCCCCTGTGCCTTCCAGCTTACTTCCTAGCCTCCCATGTGGCACCAAATCGAATGCCTTACTGAAGTCCAGGCACAGGACATCCACTGCATGGCTTCTGTCTAATTGCCTGGTTACCCAGTCATAGTAGTCTACCATGTTGGTCTGACAGGATCTGCCTGAGACAAACCCATGCTGTCTACCATCCTGCAGCCCGTTAGCCTCTAAGAGGGAAACCAACCTCTCCTTCAGTATTGTCTTCATCAGCTTTCCCACGATGGATGACAGGCTTACCGGTCTGTAGTTCTGTTGCTCATCCTTAGGGTTGCTCTTGTGGAGGGGTACCACATGCGCCATCCTCCAGTCCTGAGGCACCCTCCCCAAGTAAAGGAAAGGCATTTTACAGGTTTGCCAAGGGTTCTGCCAGGATTTCTGCCAGCTCCTTCAGCACCCCGAGTTATACACCATCTGGCCCCAGTGCCCTTCAGAGTTCTCAAGCCCTCCAGTACTCTGCCCACTAGGCTTTCCCCATCTGTCCACCCCCCCGCCCGTGCCTACCCTCCACGCCTCTTGGGTACAACCCCCCTCCTCTTTAGTACAAACTGAGTGGAAGTATTCATTTAATGCTTCTGCCTGTTCTGCCCCCATTTCCACCAACCCGCCCCATCCTTATTTATTAGCTTTTAATGACCAGGTAAGTGCATTAGGCAATAACCCTGCCTATTTTTTTTGGTACGACCCAGGAGAGTACAAAATACAGTCTTACAAACTATCACAGGTAGCATACAATCAATTCTTGACCACATACAACATATATTCACACAGGGATAGTTAGAGATTATACATACAAGCAGAAATCATCCACGTAGGAGTGAAAAGTCAGACGAGGACAAGTTGATGTTACACTAGGAGTCCAGAGAGGCAGTATGTCCTGGCAAGTAAAAAGGCAAGAGCAGAAGGCCTTGCGAGGTTAGTCACAGTTACAGGTATCAAGTGCATTAAGGTGAGAAAAAAAAGCAGTCTTAAAGGAGGAGTGAGATAAGGAGCACTTTAAGTGAGGAGGCAGGGAATTCCAGTATTTGGAAGCGAAATGAGAGAATGCTTGTTCCCCCATTTTAGTTGAGCAGTGCAGGACTGTTACTATGTGGTCCTTACAGCTCCTTTTCTCCCTGATGTGCCTAAAGAAGTCCTTCTCCCCCTCCTTAATGCCCTGTGCCAGCCTGAGTTCCCTGGATGCCTTAGCTGCCCTTGTCACCTCCCTCGATTCCTTCAGATATTCCTCTGTCCTCCCCTCTCCCAGTTTTTTTGTACCTCCTAGATGGCTCTTTCATTCCTTGCTTTTTCATGACCCCCCCCCCCCCCGCTCACTCAGCTAGGTTTCTTGGCCCTAGCCCTCTTACTCTGGACCCTTGTACATGTTTCAGTTGCCGCCACAATTCCCAGTTTAATGACCTCCCACTTCTGGTTAGTCAATCAATTTATTGGAAAGCAAATTGAGAGCAAGCTCTTTTACAATTGCATCCAACACAAAGTGACAATAAAGACAATAAAACATCATGTAAATGGGTTACATAAAACAAGTATAACAAACAAACAGTAGAAAATGCATATAAGAAATAAAATACAGTCATGAGAAGCATGTACATTCATAAGTCCATATTTGGATGGATTCTGGCCAGATACCCCTGTACTATTTCCCCCATCCTCCCGAAGTTGACCCTCCTAAAGTCTATCACCCTTGTGCCTGCTCCTACTCCTTATTTTCCCATATTTACTGTGAACCACACCAAGTGGTGGTCACGCCCCACCAGCGGTTCCTTCACCCCCAGCTCCCTCAAAAACTCCCCATTTGCCAGCACGAGGTCTAGGGTGTTCCCTAACCTGGTTGGCCCATTGACCATTTGCAATCGGAAGCTCTCCAGGAAGGTATCCAGAAGTATCTGCTCCCTCCTATTCGTGGAGGCTGGGGTACCCCAATCCACTCCCGGCAGGTTGAAGTCTCCCACAATCATCGTGCTGCCCTTCACACATATCAAAATCTGTCCCGCTAATTCCCTATCTAACTCCTCAGTTAGAGAGGGTGGCCTGTACACCACTCCCATACTGAGAGTCCTATTTTTTAAGTCCTGGAGCTGCAACCATAATGACTCCATGCTGCCCTCCTCTCCTTCCTCCCTGACACACTTCAGTCCTTGCCTTGAATACAGTGCCACGCCCCTTTCCCTTTTATCCTGTCCCTCTGAAATATTCTATACCCTGGTACTGCCAGGTGCCAGTTCTGGTAATGGGTGGCCCATGTTTCGGTGATGGCCGCCATGTCCACCTCCCCATCTGCCATGAGAGTCTGTAACTGCTGTTTTGTTCCCTGGACTCCTAGCATTCAAGATAACCACCCTCCACCCACTTCCTTCCCCCCTCTTCCTACTTGCTCTCCCTTTCTAGTATCCCCTCCTGAATTCTCCCCAAGTCCCTTGCTGCTGGTATGGGTGGTAAGCTCGCTCGACTTCCCTTCCTGTGGATCCTGCATGACTCCTGCTCACTTGCCACACCCCTCTTCTATTTAAATTCTCACTGTTTGCCATGTATTCCCCCAGTCTCTGTTTCTATACCCTCCTTCCCTCCTCACTTAAGTGTAGCCTGTCCTTAGCGTAGAGATCACTGTCCTCTTAGGTCCTTCCCCACCCCCCCCCACCAGCCCATACTCTTTTGACTGACACCAGTTTATTAGCCACATATTAAATTCTGTTATGCTCAGTTTCCTTGCAGTGCTTGCTTTGGGCACTGGGAGTACCTCTGAGAAAGTTACTGACCTGCCTGCCTCCTCACATAGCAGCCCCTGTTTCTCAGACTTCCCCTGCACTATATCAACCATATTTTTCGCCAGGTCATTGTTCCAAAGTGCAAAACTATGAGGTTTCTCTCTACCCTTCCTAGCATATTTCAGAACAGACTGACCCACATTTTCTGCTGTCATTCCCGGCATGGCCTCCACCCATATATGACTGTGCCTCTCCACCTTGCTTCCCCATCTAACCCCTTTTAGTACAGAGTCCCAGGGCCCTTGTTTTCATGTTCCGCTTTCACTGGCCGCCCTTTATCCCATCCCCTTCTTCCCCACTCCTCTTCCAGCACATTTGTTCTCTTCCACCCCTGTTGTACCATTCCCAGTCCCTATCCTAGCTCTGCTTCCCTTCCCCCCCGCCTTTCCTTCCCCTCCCCAACAGGGCTCTATCTGCCTCCTCCCCTAGATGCCACAATACCTTTATCTTCTCATACCTCCACCCCTCCTCCCCTTCCCCACCTTACTCGACTCATTCCCTTTCCCATATCCTTCCCCTCAAACCCCTTGTTCCCCCCTCTTGTTCCTGTCTCCTCTGGTCTATCTTCAGGTTCTCCGCCAAGCACTCTTCCCATCTCATCCCCCAATCCTGCCTGTACTGCAAACCGTTTTTTTGATGTGCCTTCACCGTCATGCGTTATTCCCTCCTTCCTGTCACTAGCCACCCCACTTCTGTTGACTCTGTGCCTGTTAGATTCCCCCCTTCCCACACCCTCTTCCATTCTTCCCCTTTTCTGTCATTGCTTGTACTTGTACTGGACCCCCCCCGCCTCATTTCCCCATCTGCCAGCCTTTTTACGCTCTTCCTCACCCCTCCCGATTCGATTTGTCTGCCCTCCTCAGATACCCTCCCACTATCCCTAACTGTTGAGCTTTCCTCCACTGAAGGCCACAGTCCCCTACCTAGCTCCTTTTGCAAATATCTGATCTCATTCCTAAGCTGCATTATTTGTTTGCACACCAAACATCCCCCCACTTCCCATGCAATTTTAAGAAAGATTGCTGCCCTGCAGTTGTTGCATTCTACCACCCTTCCCATCCCTCTATTAGCCAACCAGCATCCCCCCTCATATTCAGTTGAAGGTTGCTCATACTTCCCCCATGCCCCCCTCCAGTCCTCCTTTACCAGTTCTGTCCATGTTCCCCCCAGTTGTCCGATATCCTACACCTGGTAAACAATACCTTCTCCCTTGTAAATGTCACTACCACTCTAGTCCCTTTCCTGCGTTATAAGGTAACTTGATATATATAACACACTAGAGATATAAATCCTGAACAGTCACCTAGAGTTGAAAAGATACATAAAAAAATACAAAAGGTTAGCTAGCCATTAAAGAACCCACTTTTCTGTTTCCCACCCTCTTGTAGCAGAAGGTTATTTGGTTATACTATAAACAATAGCAATATTCAGCCCTCTTTCAGGGTTTTAAATAATTGATTAGCAGCTTTTTTCTTGAGACAATACTAACTGTACAGAAAGCATTTATATAGCTTTTCTAGAAGTGGTATGTTTGTTAAATACAGTGATGCAAGTGCTATGCATTTTCACAATGTTTTAGGACTTTTATGAGCAAAACGTTAATCAATTTTTAGAGTTAAATAAAATCCTGCTCTTTTCTCTGCATCAGCCCTCTTGTTGCAGACAGTTACTTGTTATAGTATATACACAACAATAAAGTACATTAAGAGAAGTCCACTTTTCTGTTCCCCACCCTCTTGTAAGAGATGGTTATTGTGATTATACTGTAAACAGCAATACTGTTCTATAATCACTGCCAAACATTACATTTCATTTCACTTATTCACAGAACTACTCTACATAACATTTTCAATCTAGGATTCACAGAAACTACACTGCTTAAAACAGTACAGAAAGTCTTATTGTTCCTGCGGAAAGAGAATTTCAGTTTTGTATCATGAATTACTGCCATTTCTATTGGCCCCTCCCCTCCTTCTTCTGAACTCATTCCATCTCCTCTCCCCTCCAGTTGGTAGCGGGCTCCACTGGGCATAGCCAAGTATGCCTATTTAATAAGTGAGGAGGCGGGGAAGGGGAGGGAGAAACCAACAGGCTGAACAATTAAATCCTGGTTTGGATCTCTGCCTTTATAGTCACAGAGATCCGATTCAAACTTAGCGCACTTTTGCTGCACTCTCCGACTGGCTCTCAGCCTCTCAGTGGGAGCCTCCAATCCTGACTGCAGCAACAGCCACCTGCATCAGTCTCATGCGGCTCGTGCCGCAAATGATCCTCGCCCCTTGTGGCTATGGCCTCCAACAATTTAACTGCCACCCTTGTGGCTACAGCCGCAACTCTTTAGTCCATAGATATGGCCACCCTCCTGGTCTTCTGCAGCTGCAGCCTCCCTCCCAATCTCCTGCTGAAAAATTATGTCCTGGTTTGGGTCTCTACCCAAACTAGAACTTAATTGTTCAGCAGAAATCCAAATGGAGGGGCCTCTCAATAAGCCCAGCAGCAGTGCATCACACTGCCATGTTGATGACCTGAATTTAGGAATGAATGCAGTGTGCTGTACTGAGAGGCAGGTCTGGCCGAAACAGCTGTCGTGTGGCAGGATGTCTTGCCCAGGGGAGGACTTGTGCGGAGTTCCTCCAACACAATGATCCCTGCGGCTGGGCCAGTGAGTTTGCTCCTGCCACAGCAGGAAGCAGTGTGTTGCAAGGCCAACATAGGTATCAGCCACAACTTGGGGTTGGGGGTTGGGGGGAGAAAACCACAGGAGAAAAACCCAGCTGCCATCTATATGACAGCTAGGTTCCTTGGACTGAGAAGAGCATGTTCCAGTGAACAGGGTATAGCTTCACAGAATGGACAGCCGTCTGAGAAATTAAATGTTCATGAGTGGGGCCAATGTTTTCCGGATATGGAATTATGGTGGTTAAAACCTGCCAATTTCGGACAATTCTGGATACCATTCAGAATACACAACAGAACTGGAAATTTTCACTGTAAAAATATTTTAGTTTTGACAGTGAACATTTTAATTGATTTTATTCATTTAATTTTTGCCTTCACATGTCCAAAATAGAATCTCTACTTGCTCAAATTCTGTGCCCTGCTGTTTGTGGTCTGAATTAAATGTCCTACTTGCTGCCCCCCACAGTTCGCTCTGAAAAGAAAACCTGGCTGGATTGTTTGACTTTTTCAACCTGCCGATTTTCTAATCCTAATTCCAAGACTTGCAAAGTTAACTCTAGCAGCATTGTTTTAAAGAGCAGCTTCATACCATCAGTTTCTGCCCCCCTCCCACACACATATATTGATAGCATAACTGGCCCCGAATTGGTTGGTATAAAAAAAAAAAAAAAAAAAAAAATCTTAATTTATTTCTGCCATTAAAAAAATATATAACACTCGTAATCTTACTCTGCAGAGAAAACAGCCAAAACTCAGCCACTTCCCGAAAGTGCGGACATGCCCCCACGCATGAAAATAAAGACCGCGTGTACATGCTAGATAGAGTTCAATGGAAACTATTTGTACATACATTTTATTACCATTTTTATTTTTTATTTTATTTATTGAGGATTCGGAAATACCTTTGAGTCAGAGACTCATTTTCAAAGGTTCCACTTCAGTACAGATAAAAACAAAGAACAATATAATGCAATACAGAAATAGATAACAAGCAAGCAAATTATGTACAAATATACATGAAGTCGGCTAACAATTAGATCCTGTTGATTCAGGTAATTAGCCACACTATCCCCGTTCAATGAAATTCCAGATGAGGCTAAAGGAGCTACTAGAGTGTGTGTGTGTGTGTGTGGGGGGATTTGCCGGCCTAGGTCAGTGGATATTGGGGGGGGGGGGTCAGGTTCTGCTGCAGTCATATAAGTTCGAGGACTGTATGTGGTTCCTAAGTAAGGATTTGTAGGAAAAGTTGCAATTATAGCAAATCTGAGTAACTGCTTGACTAACAAGGACTGGTTGATTGACCTCAGCCCACATCCAGCAAATTCCCCATGGACCCCCGTGGCGGGGCCAGGGAGAGGAAGGCTGTGTACTCCCCCAACCCAGAGACGCAAATCCAGTTTTGTCCAGTGAGCCATGGGTCAGGAGCATGGCCCAGGTGTTATGTAGCCTGCCAGCTCCCCCCCCCCCATTTTCTGCTTTCTGTTCCTCCCCGTTGCTGGGATGCACAAGTTGTGGGGTCCCATAGCACCCTCCCACCCTTTGGCATCCCTGACCTGCACTACCCTCAGGCCTCACCTGGGGTAGTCATTTGGTGGGACTGCCAAGCCACCCTCCCCAGGAGAGAAGAGCTGTCCTCTAGACACTCAATCCTCTCCCTCCACGGCCGATCCTCAGCAACTGATGTTCACCACTGCATACAGGTCAACAGAGTGGCAGGAGGTAAGGTGCAATGCCTCAGCCCTCCACGCCACTGAGCCGACTAGTAACAAAACAATCTTGACACCTAACTTCTAGCCAGTGCAGACCATGGAGCACAGGTGAGATATGATCAATATAACCTACACCAGTAATCAACCTGGTTGTAGCATTCTGCATCAGCTGCAGCTAAGGATCCAACCTTCCAGTCAGTCCTAGGTACACAGCATTACAGTAAGCAAGTCTTGAGGTAATAAAGGTGTGTACCAGGCTCACTAGGTCCTCATGTGCAGGACAGAATTTGATCTGTTAAATACTTATTTGCTGGAAAAACGTACTGCAGACTACCACTGCACCATGATGTTCCAGAGTCAGCCTGCAATCCACAGTGATCCCCAGATCCTATGCATGTTAAAATTTAAAATAACACCATTTGAGGACAATAAAAATGGCACTATCCATCGCTGCCAACCCTTGGTGGCCAGGTTTCATAAGGAATTATGCAGTGTCAGTGGCTCAGTAGGTAGCACACTCGCCTCTGAGGCTGGGAGATCAGAGGGCTGTGGGTTCAGTTCCCACATCTGGCACTTGGGTTAATATCCCAGTACTGACACTGTAGTGCAGCATGAGAGGGGTGCTGTCTTTCAGATGAGACGTTTAAACCGAGGTCCCATCTGCCTGGATTGGTGGATGTTAAAGATCCCATGGCACTTATTGAAAAGAGTAGGGGAATTTCCCCGGTGTCCTGGCCAAATTTCCCTCATTCACTAAAAATACCACCAACAGCTTAATCTGGTTCAATATCAGTTGGCATTCATCTGTATCCCCTTCCCCTGGGTCGTGCCTGAAAATAGGCAGGATTTGTCTAGTGCACTTACCCGGTCAACAAAAACTAAATAAATAAAATCTCTCTGCAGGGGTCATATATTTAGCACAATGTAGTTGTGCAGCTTTCTATATAGGAAAAGAACAAAAAGACTCTAAACAGCACCTTGGGGAACACATAAGGGCAACAGAAAGAAAAAAAAACCTTGTGTGCTTTTGCAGTACATATTAATGAATCTGAAAACAAAGATGAGCACAAGGTACAGTTTATGATTATTGATAAAGTGAGTAAAAACCAGAGAGGGGATAACCAATAATCTACTGTTAAAGCGAGAATCTTTTTGGAATATAAAGTTGCCTGCTATGAAAAATCCAGGCCTCAATACAGACTTCGAGCTGAAACCTCTTCTGGATGATAGATGGATCTGTGTTTGGTTATTATTTATCGGACTTCATGCTTTAAGCACTTTAATTGCATTTACATGTGTATGCAATATGTAAGATTTGAATATTACACGTTAATAATCTATACTGAGATGAGATGACCCCCTCCTGTCTTGGTTTACATAGTATGAAATATTTTTTTTTTTTTTTTTTTTTTTTTTACACACACACCAAGTGGTTATGTGTGCTTCATTTTATTGATGTTAGTGTTTAATTATTCACTTGTGTTTTTTTAGACATGTGGTACAATCTACCCAACAAATGCAAATGGTGCAATTGTGATGTCACTGGTGTGGCAGTTAATGATTTGTATTTATGTATGGTTCTAATACATAGATACATAGACAGTGTCAGCAGATAAGGGCCTATGGCCCACCCAGTCTGCCCATTTGAGCTTGTAAGTTCAGTTTGTTTTCCTAGAAGTCTGTTGCCCCTTACCCCTGACCTCCAGAATTCCTTTATGTCTATCCCATGCATTCTTAAATCCCGTGATTGTTTCAGCCCTCACCACTTCCTCTGGCAGGGTGTTCCACTTGTCCACCACCCGTTCTGTGAAGAAATTCTTTCTCATGTTTCCTCTGAATCGTCCTCCCTCCAACTTCATCCCATGCCCTCTAGTCCTGGAACATCTTTTTCGCTTAAAATAGTGTTTTCCTGCACCCTGTTCCTCCCTGTAAGATACTTGTATGTCTGTCATATCCCCTCTCTCCCTCCTCTCCTCCAGGGAGTACATGTTCAGTTCCTTCAACCTGTCTTCATAGGACTTGTGATGCAATCCATGCACCATCTTTGTTGCCTCCTCTGAACCTTCTCACCCTGTCTATGTCCTTACGTAGGTATGGTCTCCAGAACTGTACACTGTACTCCAGGTGGGGCCTCACTAGTGTCTTGTATAGCGGAATTATGACCTCCCTTTTCCTGCTGGTGATGCCCCTGCCTATACATCCCAGCATCCTATTTGCTTTACTGCTGCCTTGTCACACTGTTTCCTAACCTTGAGGTCATCAGAGATGACAACCCCAAGATCCCTTTCCTGCTTGGTGCATGCTATATCCTCACCCCCCAACTGATATATTGTGCCAGGGTTTTTGTGCCCCATATGCATTATCTTGCACTTCTTTGCATTGAATTTCAACTGCCAAACACCTGACCATTCTTCAAGTTTCTGCAGGTCGCTTCTCATTCTGTCTACACCCTCTGGTGTCTACTCTGTTACAGAGCTTTGTGTCATCAGCAAACAGTGAAATTCTGCCTTCTAGGTCCTGCGCAATGTCACTGATGAAGATGTTGAATAGGACTGGTCCCCGCACTGATCCCTGTGGTAGCCCACTGGTCACTCTTCCCTCTGTGGAGTGACAGCCATTTACCACCACCCTCTGTGTCCTGCCACCCAGCCAGTTACCTACCCACCACACAACTGTCCTGCCCACACCCATATTCCCCAGTTTGTGTAATAGTCTTCTATGTGGCACAGTGTCAAAGGCCTTGCTGAAGTCCAGATAGGCCATGTCCACTGCCCTCCCCTGATCCACCTCCCTAGTCACCCAGTCAAAAAATTCAATGAGGTTGGTCTGACATGACCTCCCCCTGGTGAAACCATGCTGCCTTGGGTCCTGTAGTCCATTGACAACTAGATGTTCCACCAATCTCTCCTTCAGTAGTGCTTCCATGATCTTCCCCACTACCGAGGTGAGGCTGACTGGTCTGTAGTTCCCTGCTTCCTCTTTGTTCCCACTTTTGTATAAGGGGACTACATCTGCTGTCCTCCAGTCTTTGGGTACCTCTCCTGTTTCCAGTGATCGGCTAAACAGGATAGCCAGAGGTAATGTGGGTATAGCAGCTTTTGATAAAGAATCTACCCGATCCGAAACACGTCAAGCGTATATCCACTTTTGTGGTGCAGTCGTTTACTTGTCTACTCAATAAAATGAACTTCAATTTCATAAAAGAGGGGGCACCAGAGAGCCAGCTTCGAGGCAGGAAGTACATTCAGTTGCTCTGTTTTTCCACCTCCACAAAAAGCAAAAATAATTGAATTTCTAGGCATTAAAGATCATTTTAGAAGGGCTCCTCAGTTTTCTAAGCCCCTTAGCTACCGAACGATACCAAATTAGACTATGGGGCGTAATAAAAATGCACTGTCTCAAGTCTCTGGATCTCAGCGGCCTGCATCATCAACACTAACTCGAGCAGGGAAACAGATTTGCTGGATCACACTACTTCTTCATGCACTAAGGAACTACCCTGGCAGACACTGCGGCCCAGCTTACAAAGGACAACCAGCAATTGAGAGGCAGGATGGAGGCAATAGAGAACACACTTCGTGCGGGAAATGTGCGCATAGTGGGCCTAGCTGAGGGTACTGAAGGGATGAACCTTCTCGTCTACCTAAAACAATGGCTTGCTGAAGCTTTGACCCTCCTGGAAGATTTTGACTGGTCCAAGCTGCGGCAGGCCTTTCGAATTATGCTCAGAGTAAGGTCTTCTGATTCTAGCACCCCACGTACTGTGGTACTAAAAACAACTGGCCCAGAAATTCGGGACATATTGATCAATGCTGCTAGGGCGGCTTACCCTCTGTCAGTACAAGGACTGAATGTTACTTTTCTCCAATTTGTCTTTTCAGACTCGCGACTGCCGCAAACAATCTGATGCGGTGCGCCAAAAACTACGCTATCTGGGGATTGTACATTCTTTTCTTTTACCTGCCCGGTTGAGGGTGACCTATGGAGGAAAGACCTGGCAATTTAGTGACCCTGGAGATGCTGGTCAGTGGGCCAAGAAAACTGAACTTGAATTCAAAGTACACCCACCTCAGCAGTTAGAGCTGGAGAGTTCGGATTCAGAAGGGGACTAAAGAAGGACTCTATTATTGTTTACTTACTATAACTGCTCCTAATTAAAAGTTTAACCCAACTACTCGATGTTACTGTTGAAAAAGGAGCTGGTGCTTTTTTAGGGAGATGGGGAGTGCTGGACATAAGATAAGTATTACTTTCCTTTATTTTTATTGTATGTGTAACCAGTTTCCCCATTTATTTCCCCGAGGCTCCTGTTCATATTTAGAGTAGTCTTATTTAGGAAGTAAACACAGTGGTTCCCAGTTGGAACTGAAATAAGTGCCTTGTTAAATACTATAGATTATATAATTTCTGGCAATGTGGAGGGAGGAGGGGCGAGGAGGCTCCGACTCATGTTATATCCAATTGCTATTAGGTAACATAGCACTACTGGTTAGTGTGTACATCTCCCTTGTTTGTTCTCCCTATGGACTTTGACCTATGCCATGAAGGGGCTGGCATTACCTTTGGACTTTCTATGGTACTTTGATACTTTTGTCTTACCCCCAACTCCTATTGTGCAAGATTGTAAGAGTTTAAAATGTTAATTCGAATGTACCTACTGTCTTTTGCCTATTCTCTTGCAAGAGATTACTAACTATATTGTTTTATTTACAAACAATACACAGAAAGCACAAAAAAGGAAAAAAAAATTCATAAGAGGTTGGAGTCAATTCTCTACCTTGCTGGTGAGTGCCCGATTTTTGGAGTGATTTGTGTGATGGCTTTTTCGTGAGCACCGCCATCCCAGGGCACGCTTTTTTGGACTTGTGAATTTCTCCGTCTTCCCTAGATTCAGACTCAGTCAGCCAGAAGCCATCAAATCAGTGTCCCCCCAATAATATAGTCTTTATTAAAGCATCTGCACATAGGGTTACACAGTATATTGCAATCATGCACTGCAACACATTGGCATCTGTCTTCTTTTCAGTTTGGTACAAGCATTAACACCTTGGTTTGGTGAAAACCAGGTCTTGAACCTTACCCCCCATGGTACAGCATGAGAGGGGGGCTAGAACTGTCCAGAGACCACAGAGATTTCTTCAAAGCATTGGCTCAGCACAGAGACCTGTCCATGCTCATCCAGAAGAAAAGACAGGTATAGCAGAGTACCATCTGCATAGCAAAGAAAACTCACACCATATAGTCTAATGATCGTCCTACAGGCTAGGGGCAATAGATTCTCCACAGAGGTATCTAGTCAATATGCTGTATGAAATATTACTAAGGAATAAAAGCATGTCAAAAACAGCATTTGTATTTATTGTCATGTGTCAACTATAGCATGGAGTGGAGTTGTTATATATTTATCATAACTGGTTATAGATTTTTCCCATAGGGAAACCGGGTTGTAATTCCAGCATTATAACGGCTGGTTATAAGAACATTCATCGCCGGTTTCCTAGCACACTGTCTCCTAATGCAAACCTCCCTCTTTTCGCCATCCGTCGGAGGCCTCAGTGCTGCAGTACTCCCCAACAGAAGTTGTCGGCGGTAAGTTTTTTTTATTTTAAATAAAAAAGATCTCTCGTCACAGCAAACCATGATCCAAGTTAAAAGGAAAACAAAACTAAACATTGTTACCATTTACTGAGAGCTATCTACCGTGTGTTTCCAACAGTCCGCAGCTAAGCTTGGTAGACAGATGCATTTATTTTGTTTAATTGCTGTGGCGAAAAAACAATCCCCAATAATTATACAAAATAAAGGATGGGTAGGTGTGTAAAACTCTAATTTTATACACCCCTGGAATTAGGATACTTGTAATAAACCCCTCGAGGCTTGGCTCTAAGGTTTAAGTGGCATCCCATCCCTCGAGGGGGGTGTAAAATCCTCGTTATAACTACCTACCCATCCATTATTCCCTGTCATAATGGGGGGGGGGGAGAGCTGCCTGCACAACACTGTAAAGAAATCGCTTCGGCCCTGGTTACATTTGTTTTCTTTGGCATGGTTCCTTGGTCTGCTTTGTGAGGTTTTGACTGCTCGGCATTTTATCAAGTAGCTATCTTTGCTGTAGCTGTAGTTTCTTAGCACTTGCTGTCGGAGATTTTTTCTTTTAGGTATTATGACATGATGTCCTTCAGAGAAACACTTGGATCTCAGGTTCCCGAACCATAAAAATACTTGCAGATTTTCACAGCATTAGGAAAATGTAAGGGAAATAATATGTAGCCTCTCCAAACAAGTCACCTGCTTGGTGTTCAGAAGTACTTTCTGACACAGGTCTTCTCACTTCTACATCACATAGATACATAGATATTGTCGGCAGCTAAGAGCCTTCGGCCCACCTAGTCTGTTCATGAATGCTTATAACCATGCTTCTTCAAGCTTTCCTGGTACTAGGTTGTCCCCTTACCCAGACTACCAGGATCCCTCTATGCCTATCCCATGCGTTCTTAAATCCCGTAATCATGTCTGCCCCCACCACCTCTTCTGGCAAGCTGTTCCATTTGTCCACCACCCTCTCTGTGAAAAAGTACCTTCTCACATTCCCTTTGAAACTCCCTCCCTCCAGTTTCATCCCATGTCCCCTTGTCCTGGAGTGTCTTTTTTGTTTGAAAATTTGTGTTTTCCTGTATCTTATTTTTGCCTGTGAAGTACTTAAATGTCTCACCCAAGCTATGTTCCCTCTAGCCACTCACCATCAACGAATATTTTTAGCATGTGACTTAAATCTTCCTAGTTTCCTTCGCCCAGTGGCAAATGCCCTGAAGCTGGCACCACTGCCCTCACTAACTTGCAGCAGGGAGGTTACACACACACACACACACACACACACACACACACACACACACACACACTACAAGTGCCATCTTTGCTCTCAAGAGTCACTGTGAGACTTCACAGAGCAAGAGACTTGGTCACACTTGGTTCCCAAGGGCACAACGACTATGGAGATCTGATAATTAATGGGCTGAGATTTCACTGCAGGTGTGCACCTCATGACTGTCAAGTAGGCACGTGCCAATGACTGGCATATCACTCTATCCTTTATCCAAAAGGAGACCTGTTATGTGGTGGGGTATAAAAAAAACTGCTGTTGCAGTCTCACCTCAATTGGGATAAAAAAAACAAAACAAAAAAAAAAGATTCTGTGATCTCACCACTTAGGACACGAGTCAGGTTATACTTCTGTAGAACAGCTAGGGGGAATCATATAAAACAAGAGATCAAGACCGAACTGATTTAAACATGTATCTATGCCACTACTTCAGGATGTTTGGCAGTGAAGGGGAAAATGGCACACTGCTGTTTAAAGCAGCAGTGAAACGAAATTTTTTTTTCCAAAAAGCTAGTTTCAGTAACAATTAATAAAAAAGATTAGCATATCTGTCAAATCTACTTTTCTAGGTATCCCCTAAGCTGCACCATTAGCTTTGTTTTTTTCCTGACTCTGTCCTCTGCCAGGTCTACAGTGCTGTTCCTAACCCAAATGTAGTGGACATCTGTTTTCTTGAGAAAAAAATAAAATAAATTAAAACAATCAAAAATACTCAGATTTTGGTGGCATTAGGAAATGTTACCACCAAATAAAACTGGAAGATGCCCAGAATCTTTTATAGTGAAAAGGGCAGGATAAAATCTTGGGTATGCCATCGCTATGGTGACAACTTTACCGCGACTGACACTACAGCAACAACAGCGTAAGGTCGCTGTAGTGTCAGCGCGCGAGACCCCAGCACTGCTTTCTGGGGATATTGCACCCCCTCCCCAAAGCAACTCTGACTCAGAGTTGATTAATTTAGTAGCTGGTGGGTGCAGGGGGTAGAGTCCCCCAGAACAAAATACAATCTGGGGTTACTCCCTTTATGCAGACTGCAAATACGGTCGACATAAAGGAGTCGCTGTAACGTCGGTCGACAACGAAATTGTTGACCGATCGTCATAGATCCAAATTCTTGTTCATTTTCCTGCACTGCTGCTTTAACAGATTCAGACCAAAGAGGTTGTGGGGAGAATAGAAAACAATCAAGCGGCCACATAGTACTGCTGTGCATGCCTTTCGGTATTCCATGCAGTAAGGCCAGTCATAATGGGCTAAACAAGTCTGGGGATCTGTGTGACAGACAGACAGGCAGAAGGACAGAAAAGCGGTCAGCAGTCTGGGCAAGAATAGTTTGCAAAAAAATAAATACTAATTAACTGCCACTTACTAGTAGTGTCTGTAGTTGGTCACATTTAACTACTGGCAAATTTACTTGGCCCTACTCATGCAGCGAGACTGTTCTGTGCCACTGTTTGAAACTCTCTAATACAGACCAGTGAAAGCACATACTCGGATAACTCAAACAGTAGCATACATAGATACATAGATACTGACGGCAAATAAGGGCCTTTGGCCTACCTAGTCTGCCCAATCTTCAAGCTCTTCTTGAACTTCCCCCAACTGCTGGGATCCCCTGATGCCTATCCCATGCATTCTTGAATCCCGTAATCATTTCAGCCCCCACCACCTCCTCTGGCAGGGAGTTCCACTTGTCCACCACCCTTTTCGTGAAGAAATTCTTCCTCACATTACCTCTGAACCTCCCTCCCTCCAATTTCATCCCATGACCCCTAGTCCTGGAACATCTCTTCCTCTGAAAAATAGTGTTTTCCTGCACCTTGTTCCTCCCCGTGAGGTACTTGCATGTCTCTATCATATCCCCACTCTCCCTCCTCTCCCCCAGGGAGTACATATTCAAGTCCTTCAGCCTGTCCTTGTAGTACTTGTGATGCAAACCCTGTACCATCTTCATTGCTCTCCTCTGAACTGTCTCCACCCTGTCTATATCCTTACAAAGGTAAGGCCTCCAGACCTGGACACTGCACTCCAGGTGTGGCCTCACTAATGTCTTGTACAGTGGAATTATGACCTCCCTTTTCCTGCTGGTGATACCCCTGCATCCTATTTGCTTTACCCATTGCCTTGTCACACCAACTCCCAACCTTAGGTCATCAGAGATGATAACCCCTAGGTCCCTTTCCTGCTTGGAGCATGCTATGTCCCCCCCCTCCCCAAGCTGATATGTTGTTCCAGGGTTTTTGTGCCCCATGTGCATTATTCTGCACTTTTTTGCATTAAATCTCAACTGCCACACCCTTGACCATTCTTCAAGCTTCTGCAGGTCTCTCCTCATTTCTATCCACTCCCTCCGGTGTGTCCACTCTGTTACAGAGTTTTGTGTCATCAGCAAACAGGGAAATTCTCCCTTCTAGGTCATCCACAATGTCACTGATATAGATGTTGAAGAGGACCAGACAACACTGATTCCTGTGGCACTTCACTGGTCACCCTTCCCTCTGTGGAGTGACAGCCATTTACCACCACCCTCTGTCTCCTGCCATCCAGCCAATTCCCCACCCACCACACTACTGTCTTACTGGACAAGCTGAGGGACCTGGGGGCAGGAGAGAAACTGGTGGTATGGATTGGGAGCTGGCTGCAAGGCAGACAGCAGAGGGTAGTTGTAAAGGGGGGGGGACACATCCAAGCCAAGGCCCGTGACCAGTGCGGTACCACAGGGTTCAGTGTTGGGCCCTGTGTTATACAATGTCTTCATAGGGGACATCGCAGAGGGGGTCAAGAGTAAGATCAGCCTGTTCGCCGATGGCACAAAGATTTGTGCCAAAGTGAACAGTGAGGAAGAGAGGCAGGCATTCAGGGAGGATCTAACTAGACTTGAGCTATGATCAGTGGAGTGGCAGTTGGGGTTCAATGTTAAGAAGTGCAAGGTCATGCACCTCAGAGCCAGAAACCCCAGGACCAGCTACTGGCTGGGGGGAGTGCATGTAGCAGTCTCAGAGGAGGAGAGGGACCTGGGGGTACTAGTCAGAGAGGGCATGAAGGTATTGGCACAGTGTAGGAGGGTGGCAGCAAGGGCAAACTGGATGTTGGTGCCAGAGGTATCACCTCCAGGAAAAAGAAGGTCATCCTGCCCTTGCAAAGATCACTGATGAGGCCACATTTGGAGTACTGAGTGCAGTACTGGTGCCCTTACCTCAAGAAGGATGTGAAATTGCTGGAGGGGGTGCAGCGTAGGGTGACGAAGATGATCATGGGGCTAGGGGTGATTCCGTATGGGGAAAGAATGAGGGAGCTCAACATGTATTCACTGGAGGATAGAAGGGAGAGCGGGGATATGATAGAGACCTTCAAGTATTTAAACGGCATAAACAAAGTAGGGGAGGGAGGACTGGTCCACTTAAAGGGGGGCTCACGAGGGGACACAGCCTTAAGTTAGAAGGGGGAGGTTCAGGAGGGAGATGAGGAGGCACTACTTCATGGAGAGAGTGGTGGCTGGATGGAAAGCACTGCCGGAAGAGTTAATCGACCTGAGGACAGTGTATGGCTTTAAGCGGGGATGGGACAAAGTCAAGGGCAAGGTCAGTACAGGCAAGAACAAGATGGAAGATAGGAACAGGAGAGGAATGAAGAGAAGGGAGTGGGTGGGGGAAGGCAGCTTCAGTAGTAGTATTATACTGCAAGCTGTATACTTGGGCAGACTTGATAGGCCTATGGACTTTTTCTGCTGGCAATTTTGTATGTTTTATGTACCCACACTCATATTATCCAGCTTGTTTAACAGCCTCCTATGGCACAGTGTCAAAGGCCTTATTAAAGTCCAGATAGGCAACGTCCACCGCCCCCCCCCCCATCCACCTCCCTTGTCACCCAGTCAAAAAATTCAATGAGGTTAGTCTGGCACCACCTTCCCCCCAGTAAAACCATGCTGCCTTGGGTCCTGTAGACCACTGGCCACAAGGCATTCCACTAATCTCTCCTTCAGTAGTGCTTCCATAATCTTCCCCACTACTGAGGTAAGGCTAACTGGTCTGTAGTTTCCTGCTTCCTCTCTGTTCCCGCTCTTGTATAAAGGGGACTACATCAGCTGTTCTCCAGTCTTTGGGCACCTCATCTGTTTCCAGTGATTGGCTACACACAGGGTCACCAAAAGGTTCAGCCAACCACTTCAAGCTCCCTCAGCACCCTGGGGTGCACCCCATCTGGGCCCATAGCTTTATCGACTCATTCCTTCCAGTTCCTTTAGGACCCTTTCCTATGGAAAAGGATTCCATTGCTGTGCCCTTCCCCCCCCCCACTTTGTACTCTCTTCTGGCACACTACCCACCCCTTCTACTATAAAGGCGGAGCAGAAATATCTGATCAGTATGTCTTCTTTCCTGCTGGCATCCTCAACACTACTCTTGCCCTCACTCTTTAGCCTCACTATCCCTCCCTTTGCCTTCCTTTTTTCACTGATGTACCTGTAAAAGGTTTTGCCCCTCTAACCAAGGTTTTCACAATGTGCTCCTCTGTCTGAGCTTTGGCTTCCCTTACTTCCCTCCTTGCTTCCCTTTGCTTCTCCTGGTACCTCTGCCTATCCCCTTCTGGCTGTGTCTTTTTGTATTGCTTGAATATAATCCTTTCCGCTTTCTTTGCTACCTCCTTGGGAATACCATAAGTGTTTCCTCTTCCTTTTCTCCTTGCTAACCTGCTTAACACATAATTGTGTTGCCCTTGCTATCCCTGTTTCAAATACTGCCCACTGTTCCTCCACCCCTAATTCCTTCCCCATTCCAGTTAGTGCTTCTTCCAAGCATTTCCCCATTCTCCCAAAATCTGCCCTTCTAAAGTCTAGGATATGTGTTTTAGTGTGGCAGGGATCTGCCCTGTTATTTCAAACCAGTGTCCAGTGGTCACTGTTCCCCAGGTGCTCCCCCACTGTGACCCCTATCACACTGTCCCCGTTTGTGAGCACCAGGTCCAGTATTGCCTCCTGCCGAGTTGGTTCCATGACCAATTGTTTAAGGAAGGCTCCCTGAAGGGAGTCCAGGATAAATCTACTCCTGCCTGATGCTGCTGCTGGGAGGCTCCAGTCCACATCTGGAATGATGAAGTCTCCAACCAGCAGCACCTCCACCTTGTCTGCCATTCTTTGGATGGCAAGCAACATTACATTGAAGTAAACAGTAATCAGATATCTACCACTTTTTTCCCCCAAAAGATAAACAGGAAAATAACTTGGCTGTCTATGTTGCTTCTGCACAGTTTCATAGATCATAGAGTAGGTACCTTACATTCATTCATGGAAACTGAGAGAAGTAATGATTTTACCTGATTTTTTTTCCTTTTTTTTTTTTTATGTTGATGTCGGGAATTTGTTTGTTTAACATGAAAATAGAATCTGCACTATGATGATACAAGGTTGAAGCAGCAAAAAGAACCTAGATTTTGGCATATACCCTTATGATTGCTCAAAAACATCTTCAGTTTATTTCACAGCGCCATTTATCCAGTGTTACTGTTAAAATACAGATACTGTTCAACTCTAGGTAACGCAAATGTTGTATTTCTGATACAAATGTTAAATCAAGAAGAAAAGCAATAGAAACATAGAAACAGAATTTGACAGCAGATAAGGACCGCTTGGCCCACCTAGTCTGCCCATTTCCCTACCTAACGGATAAGCTGCAGATCCTAGTTAACCAACAGCCTACTTCCTCCTACCCCCTACTAGAATTGCCTTATGTCTGTCCCATGCATTCTTGAATTCCCCCACTGTTTTTGACTCTATGACCTCTTCAGGAAGGCTGTTCCATGTATCCACAACCCTCTCTGTGAAGAAATACTTAGTCACATTACCTCTGAGCCGTCCCCCCTCTATCTTCAAATTGTGCCCCATGCATGGTTCAGGGAACTGCACTAACACTGGGTTTCTGGATCTGGTAAAATTACTGAAATGAGAAAAGAAAACTTGTTTGTAGTTCAAATTAGTCATATATACCCTCTGAAAAATCTACTGTGTCTGTTGGAGATTGGCATGAGCTCTTTAGTCTTTGTACAATAATTCTGCAAAGTATGTAAGTAACAAGAGTCTGCAGTTTCAGAACAGACAATGCTATGCATTTTGGCCTGCCTTGTAGGCACAGCCCTGTAATATCATGACCCCAATTTGAGTGGGTACAAACCCAAGCTAGTCTGACTAGTCCAGTGAACAAAGTTAGTGTAATGCACTGGTGTGACATCGGAAATAGAAAATAGTCTCTCTTCCTCGTCCTTTAGTTATCTTCAAAGTTCTGCTGTAGAAGGAAGTTGGCAGCCAAGTTTTCGTTTTTATCACAAGCAAAATATGCGTGTACAACAAGCCCTTCTGGGAAGCCTAATGCCTTTAACCTCTCTATAGCTTCTTTTTCCTGAGGTGTTACTTGGATGTAGTTCATGTGTCCGCCTCCAGCTTCTGCCTGACCGCCAGATTCTTGAAAAGGCTCATTCAGCATCTAAATGAACTGTTCTTGATGCTGATGGATTAGCTGTGAGTTTTCCCATCCTATCTGCTGTAATAGAGCAGGCAATAGTAATGGATTCTGTTGGATAATGAGTCTCATCTGCTGGAACCGAGTTCGATTCCGCAAGAATTCAAGTGAATTTCCTCCTGAAGGATTAGGTGCTGGAGCTGGTGCTGCTGGCTGGGAAGCCCCAGTGCTGGGAGCTTGTGGGGGATCAGCTACAGCAAGTCTCTCTCTGTCCCCAGGGATACCCGTTAAGAGGTACTCCACTGCCCTATCATGGTTGTTAAAGCTGGCTCTTAGTCCTGCCACCATCTGTTCCCATTCATAACCATTGACATGATCTCAGTCACCATGTTTTCATATGACTGGCCCGTCACAAGCGCACTTGTAGCATCATCAAATATGCTGCCCTTTACAGTATGCTTGACGTACTGCCACCTGATTCTGGAGTACTGGGCGTTTCTGCAGACTTCTCTGCCGGTTTCTCCTCCGTAGGCGTAGCCTCTGAAGTAGCAGTTGTGGTCGCTGCTGGGTTAGGAGTTGGTGCAGCTGTTGTAGTAGTAGAAGTAGCAGTAGTAGTACTAGTAGGGGTGGTTGTGGTAGTGGAGGTGGGGGTAGAAGTGGTGGTTGCAAGTGGCTGAGTTGCGGACTTCTCTGGTGCTGCTGTTGCCACTGCTGGTTTAAGTTTGGTCACCATGACCACCACAAAGTTCTTCTCATCAATCTTGTATTCCTTGAGAGCCGTATCATCATTAAGGATTTTACCTGCATTTATTAATTTCTGACCAGCTACCGGAAAAGCATCCTTCCCCTTTTCTGATTCAATTTTCTCTTCCAGTGCCTTTATCGTCTCCTCAGGGTCGATGTCGATCTTGAAGGTTTGCTGCTGCAGGGTTTTCAGGGTGATCTGCATCGCTGCTGCGCACATGCTCCCTCGTCTAGAGCTCTCTTCTGGACTTGGTCGCTGCGGCTCGTGGGGACGGTTCCTGCCAGGGTGGCTGCGTGGGTGCTGTTCGTGTGGCGGGAGGTCAGAACTCAACTGTAAACTCGCTAGCGCACTACGGCCTATACACCGTCATTACACTTCCTTGCCTCTTGGATGGAAAGCATCAATTCCCTGTCTGTCTCTCTCACCCGAGTTGGTGGTCTATAGACTACTGCTGTGCGAATGGCTGACCCAGTTTTACTTTCAAGCTTAACCCATAGCACCCCCCCCCGGTTCCCCTTGGATCTCTGTGGCCTTAATGTTATCTTTCATATACAGTGCCACTCCTCCCCCTTCCTGTCTCTCTTGAATATATTGTAGCCAGGAATGGCCATCTCCCAGTTGTGGTTATCATTACACCAGGTCTCTGTGATAGCCACAATGTCCAGGTCTGACTGCCAAGCTGCCTCCAGGTCCTCCATCTTGTTGCCAAGGCTCCTGGCATTGGCACACATGGCTCTCCACGATGCAACTTCCCTCCCTTGTTTTGTTGTCCTACCCCCCCTTCTCGGGTGATCTTTTTGCCTGGCCCACCCCACCTTCTTCCCTTCTGTTGTATTCTGCCCTCTGTCTATCTACTCCTTGGGTACCTGTGTCCCTTCTATTCTTCCCTTCCTCCATCTTTTGCATGTTGCATTGCTGTGAAATCCCCCCTTCCTGGTCCCCTGTTCCTTTGCTAGCTTCTGGGGTGGGCAATCAACTTCCCTTCTTGCTGGCTTGCCACCCCCCTTGGCTAGTTTAAATGCTTGCCAATGTAGCATTTAAACTTTTCACTGAGGATCTGGGTTCCTCTCCAGGATGGATGCAGGAACAGTATACACTCTTTTCTTTAGTTTATTTTTGAATATACTGCTTTTCTTATCAGAGTTTTTTTTTTTGTTTTAAGTAAATACTTTTATTTAAGAGTTTTTCTTTGGTATATACTGCTATTTTTATTTAAGAGGCTATTTTTGCTCCTGCAATGCCCACCACCAGCACCCCTCTCCTTCGGGCCCCCATATCACTTCTTACCCCACCAGACTCACCCCTCAACTGCATTTCTCTGGAACATACTACAATCTACACCTCCTGGAGCCTATGGGTCCAGCTTTTCCCTGCCAGAGGCCTCCCTTGGCCGTCGCAGCAGATTAAACACCCGAGAGCTCCTTACTCCCCTCTCCCTTGGCCAGCCTGTACCTGCAGGAGGCTGTGCCATGGCCTAGTGGAGGACCCTTACTGAGGCATCCAGAGGGTGTGAGTCTGTTGAGTGCACTGAGGAGGGTCCAGTCATGGGGAGGGGCAGAGAGGCCATAATCCAGTGTACCAGTGCAGTATCTTCCCGGAGGTCTCCGGATAAGGCGATAAAGTGATGATTAAAGAAAATCCTAGGGGGACTGGAGACTAAGGTCATGGAAGGGGCCAAATACAGGAAGAGTGGCATGATGTTCTGATTTGCAAGGGAGAGGGCAAGCCAATACATACAAGAGCTCTGACACTGTGAATGTAGGAGAGCGAGAAGAGAGCTATAGCTTTGTTTTAGACACTGTAAGCTTCAGTGCTCTTAGATAATTTATTTATCCAGGACAGCCCTACTGAGATGCACAATCTCATTTATAGTGACATCCTACCCAGTTTTACAGCCGAGAGAAGTGAAGTACAAAAAGGTTAATATTATCATACCTTACCAAAAGTAGTATGGTGAAGGAGTACATGCACTAACAGGAATGTTGAAGTGGCAATTCATACAAAAGGACTTGGGCTAAATTTCTGCAGAGTGGCTCTTTTATGGACATTATGTAGGACACAGGAGAAAAACTCAATTATAAAAAATACATACGAACAGAATATGCCTGTGTGAGAAGGAAAGCATTAAAGAGTCTATGTCATCCCTATGAAAATACATAATATTTACTCATAATTCAGCTTATATTAAACATTTTTATATATCCTCCCTCTTTCTTTAATACTAAGGAAAGCTGCTTGAAAACACCCAGCTTGCTCAAACTTCAGCTGCTCTTGCTGCCTGTCTACACACAATGTCATAATTCTCTGTTTCTGACACCCAATTGGTTGCCACGGAAATGATTATTTTACAAGCAGCAGACTATGAGATGTGTAGACAAGCAGTAGAGGCAGATGAATCCAAAGGACAAGGACTTTGTTTCCATAAAACTTCCTTAGTATTAAAAAAAATAATGTGAAAATTGCTACCTGACAGCCTATTGGCTACTGTGTTGCGCTCCCACTCCAGTGACCTGTGTTTGTGAGCGAAACTGGGGAGTGGGATCACGTGGCCAGGGGGCTAGGGTGGTGCTGCTGACTGGTAGCGTTTCCAGCTGGTGAAGAATGGTACCAGGTTCCACAGCTGCAGGGGCTCCTGTGGTAGGCCAAGGAGCTTGTCTCCTCCACAGCACATTACTGAACGCTCATAGGTTTGCCTGGCGACTGCATGATGTCAGCTGGAGGTGGGTTGGGCAACTCAAGAGGAAAACAAATGTACAAAAAAATACACATGTCCCCAGGCCACGTATGATCGCTGGATCTCAGGTCTTGCTCCACGTGGATTACCACTGACTTACAGTTGGGGGGAGTAGCCAACAGGGCTGGGAGGCGGAAGGCTGGCAACAGGCAAAGGTGGACGCTCATGGGAAAACAGCAATAAGAAAAGAAAAATAATGTCAAGATAAAAAAAAAAAAAAAAACCAGCAAATGTAAGTACATGTAAATCACCACAAAGAAGGAAATACTATAGCACCTACACCTGTAAACCACCACAAAACACCATGACATAACACATGTACAGTACATTCTTCAACTGTGTCACTAAGATAGTAGACAGAGGCCAACTGGTAGACATCCTCTATCTTGATTTCAGCAAGGCCTTCGTCTCTGTGCCCCACAAAAGGCTGATCAGGAAGTTGGTGGATCTCAGGGTTGGGGGAAAAGATGGCCTGATGGGTGGAAAACTAGCTGAGAGACATAACCCAGAGTGTGGTTGTGGGGGGAGAGTTATCTAGCATCAGAGAGATCTCGCAGGGCTCGGTGCTGGGGTTGGTGTTGTTCAATGTCTTCATCAATGACATTGGGGATGACAGTAAGAGCAAAATGTGCCTATTCATGGATGACACCAAGCTCTGCAGGAGAGTGGACACAGCTGAAGGGACACGGGACTTACAGGAAGATCTGGAAAAGCTGGGGAGGTGGTCCAAAATCTGGCAGCTTGGCTTCAATACCAAGAAATGCAAAGTTATGCATATTGGAGCCAAGAATCCCAGGACAGATTACTACCTGGGTGGAGTCAGAGTATCTGCATCAGAGGAGGAGAAGGACCTGGGAGTGATGATCACTAGTGACCTGAAGCACTCCACGCACTGCAAGAAAGCAGCAGCAAAGGCAAACAAGATGCTAGGATGCATATCTAGGGGGATCAGTAGTAGGAGAGAGAAGGTTATACTGCCCTCGTACAGGTCACAGGTAAGGCCGCATCTAGACTATAGAGTTCAGTACTGGTGCCCAGACCTCAAAAAGGACATTAACCTGCTGGAGAAGGTCCAGAGGAGGGCTACAAAGATGAGATCGGGTCAGCAGGGTAAGACATATGAAGAGAGGTTGAAGGCATTGAACATGTACTCCTTAGAAGACAGGAGAGACAGAGAGAGACAGAGAATGAATATGATTGGGACCTTCAAGTACTTGAAAGGGCTAAATAAGGTTGAAAAGGAGAGTCTCTTTAAGCTGAGTGGCAACCATAACATGAGGGGGCACAGTCTTAAGCTGGAGGGTGGGAGATTGATGAGGGAAGTCAGGAAGCACTTCTTCACAGAGAGGGTGGTGGACGCTTGGAATGCATTGCTGGAGGAGGTCATCTCGTTGAAGACAGTGGGCAGTTTTGAGAGAGGCTGGGATAAACATAGGGGGAAGGTATGGATCATGGGTAGGGAGGATGGGAGGAGTGGGGAGGAAGGGCAGGGACATTAGCTCAAACTGTGGACCCTGTGATACGAGCAGACTTGATAGACCAAGTGGCCTTCTTCTGTTGGCTTCTTTGTACATTCGTATGTACAGTACATGCAAACTGCCACAGAGGAGTAAACACCTTGACGTAGCATATGTACAGTACATGCAAACCACCACAGAGGAGTAAACACTTTGACACAGCACGCACACGGTACATGCAAACTGCCACAGAGGAGTAAACACCTTGATACACCACATGTACAGTACGTGAAAACTGACACAAAGGAGTTGACACCTCGATACAACACATGAACAGTGCGTGCAAACTGACACAAAGGCATGAAACCAAATGACAACAGACAGTTTCACTTTGAAAAAAGTGCTGAGTACTTATGGATTGCTTTATGAACTTCTGTAAATCTGATCTGTTTCATTTCATAAGAAGAAGTTACCATATAACATACAGAAAGAGTACTTGCTGTAGTACCAGCTTTGCTTCCAATGCATTAGAATAGCTAGTAAAACTTGTTGCGTCACGTCTGCATGAGGAATGGTGCCCCAAAAACTTAGAATCTTTTTTTAAGTAAATTACCAATATCTTTCATTTTGTTTTGGGCTTTATAGCTGTGGTAGTTCATTAATGCCAAATTGTTAATTTTTCAGTCACCCTAGTTTGGAAGGGAAGGGACTGTAATTCGGGCCAATCCAACAGCCAGGCAATCCTTTCCACTTCCTTGTCCTCCAGCCCTGCCATACACTCAGACATTTTATGACGTCTAACCAGAGAAAGCATGGGGTTGTGCCCCATTGTAGTCCAGGAGGGTAATTTGCAAAACAATTGTATTAGTGTTACAGCATCCTTTGATTTAAATGAAAGCCACGACTCAACTTACAAGGCCCCCGTTAGTTTAGTGGTGTATTTCATTTAAATCAAAGGATGCAGTAACACTAATAAAATCATTTAAAAATTACCCCTACTGACTCACTAATGGTGTTGTCCACTTCATGTGCTCTCGGTTAGATGACATAAAATGTCTAAAACACAGGGAGGAGATGGAGGACTGGAAGTGGAAGGATCAGTTGGCAATTGGTTCAGCCCAAATTACTATCCCTTCCCTTCCAAACTGTCGGACTGAAAAATGATCAATTTGGCACTAACGAACTATCGTCACTATAAGGTAACAGGCTATAAAGCCTAATACTATAACTTGGAAATTTCCTTTAAAGATGCTCTCTCCTACTGTGCTTGTCTCACACCTCTCAATATTCCACTGTTAGATCTTTGAGCTGAAGAGGCCAGGCATCTTGAGACCTAATTTAAAACATGTTATATTGATTAAAATGTAAACTATAATAAATGGCAAGCTACAGCAATCATTAAAAGCTAAAGCTCTAAGTAGAAATAAGTGATTCTGATGAAACTTACACTACTCTAAAAAGGGAAGGTACGGGAAAGTAGTTTTATTAGCTATTCTAATACAGAAGAAAAGCTGTTACTACAGTGAGTAACTTTTCCTTCTACGACTTGAATTAGAACAGCTGAGTAAAACTTGCTGCAGACTACAAGCAGTACCCTGGGATGGAGAGCTCTTGGATTATTCTGGGAATAGGTTCTAAAGAACAGAAATACCAAATCTAGCATCTGCTTTTGTGAGAGTGTCCTGGCAATAGTGGGATGTGAAAGTACGTACTGTGGACTATGTAGCAGCTTTACAAATGTCTGCCAATGGTACATTCCTTGTTGCCGCAGTCCTAGTGCAGTGCTCTTTGATGCCATCCGGGAGGTACTTTCCCTGCCTTGCTATAGCAGAAATGTACAGTAGATACCATCCACCTTGATATGGACTGTTTAGAGGCCAGGTATCCTTGTGACACTTCATTGTGACAGCTGTTTCTTGTTATTTCTAGAGCCCTCTGTTCTTGACTTGTAAAACCTATGGTTCTAGGTACATCTAAAATATGGAGTGCTTCTTCCTTACTAGGATGTGGTCTTGGAAAATAGACTGGCAGGGCGTCATGGTGTTTCAGTTATGGAAGATGACTGGATCAAACAGTATAGTGCAAAACACCCTGAGGTGGTGTTTTATTGCTAGTTATGTACAGCTAACTTTTCAGATGCAGACTTTTTTTCAGGATACTTCAAAAAAAAAAAGAAAAGCAACAATAAACAGGATGGGCTTACAGCTTAGCTGGGAGACCTCTTCCCATATCATTGCAGGTGGACCTTACAAGCCAGCCTCACAATACCCTCTACAGACCAGGAACTGACCCCATCACACAGTGTGGCCACCCCTGCCAATACCCCTTGGGTTTCTCCAAGTTCCCCTGCAGTACGAGCATCTGCACACTCGGGCCTGCAACTTCTCATCAGTCTGAGTTCTCTCCTTTTGGTGAATTCCGGGTGAGCAACCCCTAGCAAAGGTAGTCCAAACCTGACCTTTGGAGGTCCAGGGCCAATCCAAGGCCTCAATGATTCCTCCTCCTCCTCCTTCTCAGGATTTACAGGACTTTCAGCCTGAGCTCCATCTTAAGCTTGCCTCACCTTAGCTGGCTCCTATTCCGGCTCTACACTGCTTCTCCCCAAGTCTCTCCTCTCCTCCTTAGCCCAGAGTAGATTGAGTCTAACTTCCCTGAGCAGCCCTTACATACTGCTCAGGTGTCATGTGATCTGTCAATCATGTTACACAAAAACAAACAATTACAGGAATACGAGATTTACAATTCTCATAGCTGCATTCCTCTCAAGGAGACATATATAGAGGAAATTGTTACACAAGGCAAAAGTTAAAACTATTTCACAAGCATATACAGAATAGAATATATTTATAAAGAAAAATACCTTTCAGGAAGTTTCTACCTCTAGACTAGTCACTTCCTGCCAGGACAAGGCCCAAGCCTTCCCTATATACTAATGCAATTAGAGGCCAGCCCTCCCATAAGGCAACACCTTCCTAAAATGGCTGCAGCTGCAGCAGGAGCATATACCCAGGAGCTTCAGAACCTCCAGTTTTCAGGTAAGAACTCCCTTCAAAAGGCATATATCCTAGAGAAAAACCAAACCTGCTTTAACTGTTTGTACTGTATGCAGAGCTATAGTTTACATAGGTTTTACATATCTGCTTTTCTCAAGCTATCAAATAATTCTTCCTTAAGGCATGTTTATATTTCACAGGAAGACAGCTCCAGCTGTCTTCCTAAAATCATCAGCAGCAGCCAAACAGCAAACTATTTAGCGCAGGTATACATACCAGGTTTTACTGCTCAAAACTCTTATCTTATACTTGTATTGATGATGGGGGTACTGCATTTTATTTATTTATTGAAATACCACCAGGAGGCACACTGAACAACAAGTTGCTCATCTCACGGTGCGACCTGGGGGGAGGGGTTACATAGGATTGTGAAGGATGACCAGTTACAATAGTATGTGGGTAGTACAAACAATACAACATTGTAAGATTGTGCAACAGTTGGAACACAAGGTATTGTACAATAAACAGTAGTGGAACATTGGGTAAATTACAATACATGCCCAAAATCATATAAAAGAACATATAAACATATAAAACAGTAATAATGCGATGGAACCATTTATAGTGCATGAGTGTACCAGGAGCAGGCTCAAGGTAGTACGCAAGTGCTGTTGGAGTAAAAAGGATGGGGTTAGGTTGTGCACACTGGTGACCCAGAAGGGCAGGTGGAGAAGAGAGGGGGGAGAGGCAAGAACTGAATATGAGGAGAAGGGGAAGCCATTTCCTGATTTCCCCCTTCAGGATGTTGAGAACCCTGCTGGGGTTGGGGGGCATGGTAGGAAGGCAGAAACTGGGGATAGGTATTAAGGTGGGTTAAAGCAGGAACAGCTGAGGGAAAGGTAATTGTGTAGGGCAGAGGTAAGGCAGTAGTTGGAGGAAGAGTGTCGTATTTCAGGGGGGAGGGAATTCTAGACTCTAGGGAAACAATGGTCGAAACCAGTCTGACTGATAAGAGTGGAGCGGCGAGGGACCATCAAGGTGCGGGCGTCATTTGATCTGAGAGAGTGGGTCCTGCATCCTCCCAGTAGTAACCAAACTGCCAAGTTAACGCTCAGCAGCAAGGAGAGGTTGTTTTATGTTTGCTTGCACACATGTGCAAGAAACACAGTGCCACCACACGAGTTTTCGTAGGTGTGACACCCCCACTTCCAATGCCCTGCTCCTTTTTGCAGGCGTGGCCACACCGCACCAATGAATGTCCGAGCTGACTATGAGCCATTCAGATGCAGTGGCGTACAGTTCAGAGAAAACCACCACTACAATCAGTGGTGGTAACATGTAGGCAATTTGCATACTGCTGTCGGCAGGCAATTTGCATACTGCCATCGGCAGTAAGCAAATTGCCCACACGTCGGCACTGCATCTGAACTGCTGTCATAGATGGCTCATTTTTTTCTGACGGAACAGACTAGTCCCAGTCAGCTTCAGTGCTCTGCCAACAAACACCCAGGTAGCATGCTGGGAGCCCAGCCTAGCGTGCTCATGTGCTCCCCTCCACCGCCCCCACACTGTATGGCCAACGGGGGTGCCCAATCCCCCGTCGGTTCCACTGCCCCCCCAAACAAACTTCCAGGTGCCATGCTGGGAGCCCACCCCAGCATGGCAAAAGTCTGTATGGCTCACGGGATGCCCAATCCCCCATCGGCTCCACTGCCCTCCCCCAAACAAACTTTCAGCTGCCATGCTGGAGCCCACCCCAGTGTGGTAAAGTCCTGCATCGTCTTTTAACAAAAACAAAAAAAAAAAACCACCTAAAACAAAAGAAAACGGTCCCTCACTGACTCTCTTGCCCCCTCCCCCACCCACGCCTTCATCTTCATGCACCCCACCTCCCCACACACACCCCTCACTCCCATACTTGCCTCCAGAGGCTGGCACGACGATCTTTGGTGGACCGGGAACACGTCTGCACTCTTCAAAGCCGACCGCAAATTGAAGAAATGGTGGTAAGCTGTATAATGAGATAAATGGGGTTTTTCAACTTTGCTGCATATCTCAGCCATTTTGGGACATTTTTCACCAAATTTTCAACATGGGGTTCTTGAGATCCCACCTCATGAACTCAGTCACTGTCATTTTGTTATTTGGTCCTGAAAGGTGATTTCGTGGTCACTGCGCGGAACCACTTTTCGGGACCGATTAATGAAATGACATTGTCACAGTTCATGCGTAGGCCCCCCAAAACCCTATGTTGAAAATTTGGTGAAAAATTCCCAAAACTGTTTTAAGAGCTCATGCTATGCAGTACCTACCCACGCTCGTAACTTGGAAAATTTGTAACATTTTCACTCCAGATTTTCAACATTGCCATTTTACCACACCTCCTTATGAACAGTACAGATGTCATTTTTTGCATCTCGCCAAAATATGTTTTCGCACATGTAGCGTACAATGGCGTGGTCGGTGTGAGAAATCAATGTTCGGGACAGATTAAGAAAATCACAGTGACACTATTCATGAGCAGAGGTCTTAAAATGGCTATGTTGAAAATTTGCTGACAAACGTCCTTAAAATGACTGTGTTACGAGCGGGCATTGCGCAGTTTCCATGCTCCCTTGTAAGTTCACGAATTTGTAATATTTTCAGTCCAGATTTTCAACATTGGCATCTTTCCACACCTTCTTATGTACAGTACAGCTGTCATTTTTCACATCCTGGCCAAAATGTGTTTTAGCACTTCTGGCGCAGAATAGCACGGTCACTGTGGGAAATCAGTGTTCGGGACAGATTAAGAAAATCGCAGTGGCACTGTTCATGAGCGGAGGTCCCAAAATGCCTATGTTGAAAATCTGCTGTAAAAAATTCCCAAACTAATTACATTACAGGTGTGCATTGCGCAGTTTCTACCTGCGCATGTGACTTCAACAGTTTTTTTATATTTTCACTCCAGATTTTCAGCATTGCCATTTTCTACACCTCTTCATGAACAGTACAGCTGTCATTTTTCACATCCTGTTCAAAATGTGTTTTTGACCTGTGGCGCCAAATGGCGCCGTCACTGTGCAAAATTACCTTTTGGTTAACGAACTGATAGTGTCACTGTTCATGCAGTGGGGTCACAAAAGATCCATGTTGAAACTTGGAGTAAAATACCAAGAAAGGCCCAGGGCGTTAGGGTTTTCGACCATAAAGCCCTATCCTGTAGGGACTGACAGGCATCGGGTGTGACTTGGAATTGTCAACAATAATGCTCATGCCATTCCACCCCCACCCAAACCCTGCAGCCAGTGATAGGCATCGAGGTGCACCTTGGACCCTTTGGCCCCAGAGTTCACCCCATTCTCATATACTGCACCCATTTCAGCACATTTCCTTATGGAATGAGGTGACTGTAAAGCCCAAACACCCCAAGGCACACCTCAACACTTGTCTGTGTCTGCAGGGTAGGGGTGAGGTGAAATGTTGTGACCATAATGGGCGACGAGCCAAAGGCAAACCCCAATGCCTGTCCATCTCTGCAGGGTGGGGGTGGAGTTGGCTTCAGTTCAATACTTCACTGCCATTCCTATACTGAAACTGTCTAACTCCTGCTCTTCCACTGCTAATGCCAGCAAGCAAATATTCGGCATTGACAAATGCTTGTTTTATTAGTTTTTAAAGCTTGTGTACATTGCTCCTAAGGCATCTTTTACTCATTGTTTAAAAGCACAACCCTCATGCCATGCTTGCTTTGATGGTCTCTTGTTAAGAGCACCATTCAGCGGGGGGGGTCACAGAACACAGAAGACAAGTAGGAAAAGAAAAACACCCTGATAGTAGCCAGCTAGCAAGGCACAGAGAAATACCAAAGGACAGAATGTGAAACACAACACACACACAAGAAATGAAAGGTAAATAAAAAACATTTATTTTACTTCTAGTGTTACTTTATGCCCCGGGTATCCCTAATTTGGCACCAAGTTGGAAGCTTTGTCACAGGAGGGCTGCTTTAAAACATCACAATTTTTTAAAAGGATAGTGTCCCTGAACCTATCATGTACCCCCCAGCTTAGAAGGAAACAAGTTCCTGCAAAGGAGTGGCTTCCATACCTTTCTTCACATTTTTATTGCTGTAACTGTTCAGGTACAGGCTCCTTAGATGGCACCTTTTTATCAGGAGCATCAAATAAATAAGAGCAGACCTCCACCAAACCTGTCACAGGTTCTGGCATCACCAATCCAGGCTCAGTTACTCAATTACATTTTTGTACGGATTACAGTCTCGAAGGGAAAAACATTTGACAAGTTGGGGTACCAGGGCAGGTGTAAAGGCATCACCAACCTCTTCCATTCAGGGATTCCACCCTCAGGGACCCACAAAAACCAGGGAGAACTAGACCACTATTGTCCCACAGGTCCCCAGAGAGCCTTCTCTCCATACCTTGCACATCCCCGGACTGCGAGGCATGCAGAGATGGCTCCCAAACAGCACTTGGTTACAGCATCTGGATTTGTTGCTCTGCCACAGAACACCGTTCCTCAGCCTCTACTCACTGTTGAGTCAGCCACTACACCATCTTTGAGAGACTCATCAGCATCTTTCTCTGACAGCACCTCATCTGGGTCAGTCTGTCATTTTGATGCTGCCAACTCCACCACAGACTTTAATTTCTCCTGCACAATTACCATAGGATCAGTCATTTTATCACCAAACCATTCTTTTGACTTCCTGCATGTCTCTCTTCCTTCAGTACCAGGAAAACTAGTACCTGGCCAGCCACACTCCCCCTGTCAAAGTGTGTTCATGTCACAGGATTCAGTTATGGAAGAAAGCAGTAGTGAAAAAAATATGATGCAAAACACCCTGAGGTGTCGTTTTATTGCCAGTTGTGTACAGTCAATATTTTTGGATGCAGACTTTTGTCAGGATACTTTAAAAGAATAAAGAGGAGGGCTGGGAGCTTAGCTAGAAGACCACTTACTGTGTCACTGCAGGTGGACATTCCAACGCCCTCTAGAGACCTGCAGCTGACCCCATCAGGCAGTATAGTCACCCATGCTAATAGCCCCTGGGTTTCTCCAAGTTCCCTTGCAGAGTCTAAGTTTACAGATACTCAGACCGCATGGGAACTTGGAAAAACCCAGGTGGTATTGGTAGGGGTGGCCACACCATGTGATGGGGTCAGATACTCATCTCTAGAGGGCATTGTAAGGTCCACCTGCAGTGATACAGCAAGTGATCTCCTAGCTAAGCTTCCAGCCTATCCTCTTTATTTTTTTAAAGTATTCTGACAAAAGTCTGCATCCGAAAATATCACCGGTACATAACTGGCAATAAAACAACACCGCAGGGTGTTTTGCACCAAATAGTTGGACTCCTGCTGTCTTCCATAACTGAACCCCGTGTTACAGGGTAATAGTTTGATTCAAATGGAATGCAGACACCACCTTAGGGAGAAACTGCACACTTGTCTTTAGGACCACTTTTTTCCTGTGGAAGATCAAGTTTGAGTGGTCAACACAGAATGCCTGTAACTTCCTGACCTTTCTTACAAATGTAATAACCCATGGTAGCCATTTTTTAGGTGAGGTATGTAACCACCCAGTCCCCTGGAGTTACTAGAATCAAATTAGTACTAGTGTTAGGCAGGTAGAAAAGGCAGCTGGTAAGGAGCTCATAGGCTTTCTACATAATTACATCATTTATTCAGCTAGCCTTAGAGAGGGAGGATTATGTCATTTAGAACTCTCACTGCAGTATAACCATTTTTGAGTCAGCTGCTCGGGGACGTTTAGAATGTTCAGTCAGTTCTGAGTTAGAGTGTTAGAGTGGCAGGAGGTCTGCCAGTGGGGCTCTGAAAGGGGAGCCCTGGTCTTTTCTCACCCTAGTTTTGAAAAAAAAAATAAACTCAATTTGCCTGTGAAGTGGTGGAAACGGTTTGCCAGCAGGACTCTCAGTTTCACTCCAGGGGGAGTGAGAGGGACTGCAATGTCTAGTGGATCCAAGGGACAATCCCCTGAAGGTCCTGAGGTTTCAACTGCCTTGAAGAAGGACTGTAATGGAATCTGACAAGCTACCAGAGAGGAATAGGTGCCTTTCTGTTGTTCCTTTCCAGAACTGGGAGGAAAGAGCAATTGTTCTGTGAGTACAGAATTGGAGACAAGTTCTTATTTGGGAGGTTGTCTGGGATGTGTGCCCAAGATAAGGCTAGATCACACCGGCCAGGAACCCTTTTTCACCTCAGAGTGTGAATTTGAAGTAAAGTTCTGAGTCTTTAGCAATTCAGTGGGGACTGGAGACTTCTTTTGGTGTAAACCTGAAGGAACCCAACTAAGGATCTAGGTTCGAGCAGACTCGATAGACCGTAAGGCCTAATCTGCTGGCAAATAGTATGTTAGTATGTTAGTATGAATGGCAGAGACTGTATCGGGGACAAAGGGTGGGAGGAACACCATCTGGAGTTTCAATGCAGGGCTAACTGGTTCGTTGATGGGCACCACGGTCCCCTGGGTAAAGGTCAACGCCCAGGACGAATTTTAAATATGTGGCACAGGTCACTGGTTATGTTTGGAAAATGGAAATGTGTTTTGGAAATGGTGCAAGAATGTGGTTCAGGCCATGAGCATCCACTCTGGAAAATGGAAATGTGTGTTGAAAGTAGCTCACTTATGTGGTTTGTCACCGAGCACTTTGGGGAAAAATGGACAGAGATGTTTCTGTGGAAAACTGTACTCCCTAACAACTGTGTTTCTGGAAAAAGAGTGCTCCTGTTTGCAATGACCAACCATTGAGGGTCCACTTGTGCTTTAGTAACATCTGTGAATAAAGCCATACTGCACAATCCCAGTTACTGCTTTGGACATTCAGCTTATTTCTTCTGTGTGAACGTTATTGGGGCCCCTCAGCAGTTAGGTCTAGCATACGCCTAGCATCCTCTCCCCTGAACATGGCTGTAAATGCAGAGGTTCATTTTTGCAGTATTGTACCCCCACCTCCCATCCTTTAGATAATCAGCCTGGTATACACTCTAAAGCTAGGGGTGGTACCATTTTCGTAATTCTTCCAAGAGCAAATTGCATGTATAGGGCATTGTTTATTTTAGGGGGTGCCAGCTAAGAAAAGTGGTGTGGGGGTTACAGGTATTTATTTAGTTTTTGTTAACTGGGCAAGTGCTCTAGGCAAACACTGCCTATTTTCAGGCACGACCTGGGAGAGTTACACAGGCAGGTTCAGTACAGGTGGAGATTACATATGAAAACAAGCAATTGTACCAACAGGGAAAATATATGTTAAGCATTAAGGATCTTGAGGATCTTATGTGGAGAAAAAGCAACAGTATTACCTATTAGAAAATGGGCTTAGAAATCTAAGCATTCTGATTGACTGCCGGTGATGCCAGAAGGGTACATTAACTTACAGGTAGAACCCTCTAAAAAACAAGTACCAGATGTGCTAACCCCATCACTGGTATCATGGTGCCAGTCAGAATTTTCAAACTTGATATGCCACCATTTTTTTTTTCATTCACTTAGCAAAGGATGTGCCCCTCCCCCCTGCGACCTGCTTGTTACCCACCCTGACACAACACATAAAACAGTGCCTTTTTTATTTTTTACCACACAGCCTGTGGCAGTTGTTATAAAAAGTGATTATGAATTTTGCTTTAGGAAGTTTTTTGTGATGAAAAGGAATGGCAACCCCTCCATTCCGTTCCACTTTGGCTTCAGTCAAACCTGTCTACAGTACTTACATTAATAAACATGATAAGTACATTACAGAGATTCTACGAGTTCAAGGACGTGCACAGTGAGCCAAGCTGAGGAGATATAAACTCTGAGGAGGCCACAGACTGACTGTGTGAGAACCAAGTTCAGGTCCTAAGCTGGAAAAGGCTTCTTTAAAGAAGGGTACAAGTGCACATGCTTGTGAATGAGCATGCAAACAGGGATTCTGCAGAGGCCTTTATACCCGAGATCAGAAATTGCTGATAGATGTCTTGACTGTATTTTGTTTTTGTTTATGCTTCTTGTATGCTGGACGCATTGGAAAATGGGCAGTTTGCTCAATGTGCCTTCCAGGGTAAACAAAAAAATGAAATGTACCTTTAAAGATGCTGCCTTTGACCAATCAGCACAGTGGTAGCACTACTGCTCACAAAACTGGTGACCCGGGATCTAAAACATGGTTGAGTTGTTGGGACCAGCGGCCGCCACAACACTGCTACTGGGCTGACCACGGGTGGAAGCACAGCGGCAATCCAGCAGAAAGGAGCGACTCCGGTGAAGCTCCGCTCTGCACATGCTGTGTCCTTGACACCTGGGCTCCAGTGCCGGCAACCCAAAGGGGACAGAACCAGAACAGAGAAAAAACTCTGCTCTGCACAGGATGACTCGGGTGCACTCAGGCCCCAAACCTCACAACTGTCTGCTGCTCCTCCACCCCAGAAACTCCTGCCTCTATACTCAGAAGGAGGTGGATCTGTCTCTGCTGAACCTCTCCAAGAGGAGAAGGGGGGGGTAAACCTGTAGGGCTGGAAAAAGGCCACAGTTAAGAGGCTGATACATAAGGGGATGGGGTGGGTCCAATGCACAGAAAGGAGGCCAGAGCAGTATGAGGGAGCATAGACTATACAGTGGAGCCCACCAGGATGCAACTCAGTTCTGCAGCATTCAGCAGTTGAGTTACTGTAGAAGAAAGCAATTTCAGTAGCAGTTAATCCCTTTTATCTTGCAGGAATCGGAGACGTTGTGGTGCATGAAGACAGGATCCGCTGTAAAGTAAATAAAAAAAGATGTTGGCTTTAAGCCTAGGGACTTTAAAGGAAAAGTACACAGTCATATCATCTAAATTTTATTTCCTTGTCAACAGACAACTCCTTCCCAGTAGCTGATGTGCACATACGTGTTTGCTTTACATTGTTTTCACCATTCGTACTAGTCCCTTGTAACTATCTTGGGGGTTTCATTTTATGGTTGTTAGCTCATTGTCCATGAGAGCTGCATTGGCATATGAGAACATGGTGTCAAATCAACTATTTATACCATTTATCTCTATGCTGCAAGTACAACTATACTGAAAAAAACCTTCAGGCAGAAAACACAAATCGAAAGCAATTTAAAGCTTTCCCTTTCTATGTGTCTGTCTAGCTACCTTAGGTTTAGTATTGGTCACTACACCCGATTTTTTTCTTTGTAAAAAAAAGTACATTGAGATTATTCCTTTCACTGGTAACTTCTCTGCACCATTCAGAACTTCTGCCCACCTTCCCCACTGCAGCCGACCCTTCCCCTCACCCCTTACATGCCTTCTCTCCTACCACTCTCTCCACCACTTGTAAGGCCCTCCTTGTTCTTAACCCCACAACAAGGCTACGAACCCTAGTGACCTTGATCCTAAACTTCTGTACCTTTCTTCACCAGCCACAGCCTACCCTATCTCACTTCTTCTTAACCTCTCCTTCTCCTCCACCTCTGTCCCGAGTGCATGGAAGCAGGCTACTGTCATACCCCTCCAAATAGGGTGTGATCCCACCACTCCTGGAAACTTCCATCCCATTTTCCTCCTCCCCAGACTGGCCAAGCTCCAGGAACATCTTGTTCTTTCATAGCTCACCCCCTTCTCCTTGATATCTCCTCCTTTTTTCACACAATTCCAGCCTGGTTTCAGGAAGTCCCACTCCACATTCACCTTCCTTCTCTGCCTCACTGACTTCATCCTGTCCAGTATGGACCAGGGACAAGTTACCTCTGCCATCTTTGCTGACCTGGCCAAAGCCTTCAGCACTGCCACACTCCCTTCTCCTGGACAAGCTTAAGACAGCAGAGCTCTCGGACTCTTATCAGCTGGTTCCACTCCTACCTTGATGGCAGGTTGCAAGCTGTCCGTATTAGAGACTCCCTTTCCCCTCCATTCTCTACCTGCTCTGGCATCCCCTAAGGGTCTGCCCTGGGCCCCTTCCTCTTCCCTGCTTACCTAAATGATGTCCCCTCTGCTTGTTCCTGTGTCCATCCATATGTATGCAGATAATATAGTGCTGTCTGCTTTTGTCTCCTCTGCTGCTGACCTGACTGCTCATCTCCAACAGAACTTTGAAAGTGTGCAGCACTTGTTCCAGACTGACCTTCTGTCCCTCAACATCAAGAAAACTGCCTCCATGACCTTTGGCTCCCGACAGAGACTAGCCAGACTCTCCCCCCCCCCACACACACACCCTTGATGGTACTGTGCTTGTTGATGTCCCCTCATTTAAGTACCTTGGTGTCTAGCTGGATTGGCACCTCAACTTCTCAGAGCACTCTGATGCCATCCATTGCAAGCTTCACCCCAAACTGTGTGCCCTATACAGAAAATAAAGCAAGCATCTCTCTTCCCACTCACAAGGAGCTAGTCACAAAGATAATCCTTTCCATCTTTGATTACGGTGACACTGTCTACGGCACCGCTCCTGAGTCCTCCATTATCAGACTCAACCCCCCCCCTTGCACTCTTTCCATTGCGTTATCTTGGACTGCCCTTGTACTCATCACTGCCCTTTCTACCTCTTCCTCTGCCTCCCAACCTGAAAGCCAGATGCCTCATTCACTGTGCCACCTACATCTCCAAATTCTGGGTTGCCTCACTCCCTCCCCACCTATCTACCCTTCTTTATACCCCTCTTCCCCCAACCTCCTCTGGAACACTGTTTCCCTCTCTGCCACCCAGGAAAAGTTCCAATGGCCATGCTGCCGTCTTGTATAGTTTTCCTAAACTCTGGTTCTCCATTTGCCTCTCCCCGCTCATCCTCTCAGCCTAGTCCTTCTCCTCCCTTAAAGTTCTCCTTCAGGCCTTTGCTGCCCACTCCTGTAACTGTTTCCAACCCTTTATATTCCCTCATCCTGTGTTGCTCATGGACCCCTTGTATTCCCAACTCCTATGTTGACTTTCCGCTTTGTCACCCCTTGCAGCTGGAAGCAACTTCCTCCCACCCACCACCAGGCTAACTGTGCCTTAATATCAACTGGTATCTGTGTTCCTGAGTATATCTCCAGACCTGCCTAGTTAGTCGGACCCTGTAGCCTGGCTGGTATTATCCTACATCCATCTGCATTTCTCCCTGCACTGTTTAGCACTTGTTTCCAAATGTGCATTATATCTCATAACTGTGACGCTGCACTGATATTTTAATTTCTTGTATGCATTTTTATTGCACTTATTTTATTACTGCTTCAGTTTAAATAATGTACTTTTACTGTTCATCTTGCACTGTTTGTTTTGCTTCCCCCCATCCCTCCCGGGGGCATCTGGAAACAAGCGGTTTACAAGCTCAGTATGTCTTTCCTGGTGAAGCTTTTTAAATAAATAAATAACCTTACAGCTTTCAAATTTCCAATTTTAACTGCTGCATCAACTCTCAGGAATTTGGTTGGAAATTTCTAAAACTTTCTTGTCTGGGACCCCACCTGGAGTACTGGGTAAAGTTCTGGAGGCTGCACCTCAAAAAAGACATAAACAGGGTAAGACAGTCCAGATCCAAAGACACACTGCGAACAGAACTCCTACAGCAACCATGCAGCTCACCGAGGGGTTGCAAGCCCCACAAACAAGAAATCCAAAATCGGGAGCGCAAAAGCGAATGGCACCAGATAAATTATGAAGCGAAGTCACTTTTTATATATAACTTATGCATTTATTTTAACTTCACTAACAAAAAAGTAGAAAACTGGTGCAAAAGCCAAGTGCTGTGAGACAAATCACCCTAAGCGCCTCAACAAGTCTTCAGAAGACTTGTTTGGGTCCAGGCGCTGTGATTTGTTCGTTACAGCCAGGGTGCGAAATTCCTATACCTTAGGTGCCCCAGGGCAGGCACTTTTGTCACAGGACACCTACTGCAGTTTAGTGCCTGCCCTGTGGGGCACCTAAGGTATCTGACAGAGTCCTGTATTTTTCCTGTTGCATGCTGAGCAATGCGTCGGGGTTTGGACTTTTTTTTTTAATCACCAGCAGCGGTCACGGAGGGGAGGGTCGCTGGAGAGGCGCAAGGTGGAAGCGTCATTTTCCTTTGCGGGTGGAGGAGCGCCGAGCGAGCCGGTCACAATAGAAGCCCTTAAGTTACACACATCAGCTGAGTTGAGGGGAAAGAATGGGCCGACGGTCCTCCTCTCATTTGACAGGCACATCTATCAGCCAGCTGCTCAAGTGAGGGGTTGGACTATCGCTGGTGGAGGCGGGCTGCAGGAAACTGACACCATTCTGGGACAGTCTTTGCACAGTTCGCCCGCCCCCCCTCAGACAGTGTGTCAAGCGATTCCTGTAAAGCGCGCCACTCTATAATTTTCTGTTGGTGAAGCAAGTCGTGAGTGGCGCGCTTACAGCTTGGATGGACGTCCCCATTTGTTTGCGATCGCATTTGGCGATCATCAACCAGGTACCTATTCTAAAAAAAAAAAAAAAAAACTCTAAGAGCTGTTCTGAATCCAGTGAGAGACTGAAAAGTTCGAAGTGATTGGGGTGGGGGGGTGAGGAGAGCTCGATGGGATGGACTCTAAGTCACAAAGGACTGAAGTAAATTAAAAAACAATAAAAGCTCTTTTAAGAGCTTAAAAAAAAAAAAAAAGCGATTCTTAATTTTAATCATCCAAGCAGGGCTTAAATCAAACAATTTACAAGTGCCTGCCCTGCTGCAAGTGATAGAGGAGGGGAGAGTAAGACCACCTGGGAAGATCTCTTCACAACTTGGTGAGAAAATTAGAAGCCTGGGACAAAAACTGCTGCTGCAGCTGCTTGTGTTTATATAATAAATATAAAAAACCTTGCCATACAGAATAAACTAAAATAACAGCATACTACAAGGGGGCATTCTCAATGAGAGGCTATGGCTGGGCTGCAGGCAGCAGTCTTTTTCTGTAGTACTAATTACAGTTGCAGCAGGGTACAGAAAATCAGAAGTAAAAAAAAAAAAAAGAAATCCTCCTTCCTTACATTCAGTGTAATAAAAAAGCTGTTTTTTAAGTGTGAAGTAACTAAATTAAGCCCTGTCTTGAACATCTAAATTAAGAACTACATGGAGCTGAGGGAGTCAGCTTGGCTGTTAAGAATAGGGGTTTAGATACCTAAAAAAAACCTCATTAAGAAGTTTTATGTAAAAGCAAATTTGTGTAGCCTACCTAAAATCTGATCCTGTGAGTGTGTGTGACCCTATTGCTTTTGAAAAAGCAACTCTGTTGTGGAACTTTTGCACTACCTAAACTATAAATATAAAAAGGCTCTTTCTTTGAAGCCATAAAGAGGTACTGTCTATGCCTGTTCTGTACTACCTTAAATCTAAGTAAACTCTGAGTCCAGATCTTTAGCATTTAATGTGGACTACCTAAAATCAAAATTAAAAAGGATTTGTCACCTTTGTGTGTTGTGGAGCTATTGGGTTGACTGACTGCCCTCCTAAGGACTAGTGAAGGGCCTACTGATTTGTCCTCTTGAGGACTGAAGGAGGGCACCACAGAGGGTAGTGGCTAGGCAGGACATAAGAGGAAAAAAAAAAATTAAAAAGCCCCGCCACTTTGTGTGTTGAATTTGTGGGGTGACTGAGTCGCTGGGGTGTAGCCAGGCAATATACAAATGTACACCCGGACCGTGTTTCTTGCCTCATTTGGCACAATAAATACAATTTTTGTATTTCATGACAATGGTTGTTGCCATGCATGGGTACATACAAATGCCATGTATTGCTCCCTAAGACACCCACATACCATCCCAGAGCCTGTAAGTTATTTGCTACCCCTTAAATAAAATTGCACACCATGGAGTACTTGAGTATGCCTGGCTACACCCATGACTGAGTGTCGTCATCTTCTCTTATAAATAAATTACACTTTGTCATCTTTGTGTGCTGTGGACGGTCTGTCCTTTCGTCTTAAGGACTATTGAGGTATGAGGGCACTAGCCAGGGAGTGGCTAGATAGAAGGGAAAACAAATAAAAACCCTTTCTTTGGGACTGCTGTACTAGTTTACACTACACTGCATACTGAATTGTCCTCAAATAAAAAAACCCTCGTCAGTTGCAATCGGTGCTTGTTGGGTCATGCACGGGTAGTGGCACTGAAATAAATCACACAGAGACCGTTTAATTTCTTAATATTTGTTTATTATTTACAAGCCGACAAACCATTCAACTTTCTACTAGCCTGCCTGTTAGTAAGCAGCGAGCATTTTGTTAATACAGTCAGGTAGTTACTTGACGTACAACCAAAGCACTGAATAGACAACATGGTCTCATTGGTAAAAAAAAAAAATGGGTGGCATGTAAAAAGTTTCCTGGGCACGTACTTGTGCTGCTTACATGCCCCAGTGGGCATGTACTTTTTTTTCCGAATTTCATGCCCTGGTTACAGCACTTGGCTTTTTTGCACCAGTTTTCTACTTTTTTGTTAGTGAAGTTAAAATAAATGCATAAGTTATATATAAAAAGTGACTTCGCTTCATAATTTATCTGGTGCCATTCGCTTTTGCGCTCCCGATTTTGGATTTCTAAGACAGTCCAGAGAAGGGTAACTGAAATGATGCAAGGTTTATACCAAAAGCCCTATGAGAAGAGATTATGGGATCTCAACATGTACACCCTGAAAGAGAGGAAAGTGAGGAGGGATATGACAGAGACCTACAAGTACCTCACATGGGTGAGCAGGCTGCAGGAGGGGAATCTTTTTCAAATGAAAGAGTACCAGGACCAGAGGGCTTGCGATGCAGCTAGGGAGGGTTTAAAAGGGATGTGAGGAAGTACTACTTCCCTGAAAGAGTTGCAGACGCCTGGAACAGGCTGCCAGCAGAAGTGGTGAAGGTGAAAAAAGTAGGGGGTTTCAAGCATATGTGGGATAGATATAAGGAAATCTTAGAGAATACTCAAGGAGGAGGGATATTTGCCAGAGACCAGTTAGGGTCTGTGGAGGCAGATTAGGCCGGGACCATCTGGGCAGACTGGGTGGGCCAAGCAGTCCTTTTCTGCCGTAATATTCTGTTTCTAGGAGATAAAAGATAGTGAAAGGCCTTCTTATCATCTCCGGCACCTATTAGTCTGTTGAGACAGACTGCCATTCTGGAAATAGTGGGAGAGACACCATCCTACTAGGATCCGTGGTTTTGTAACCTATAACTTGTCTGGGATAGTTTTAGGCTGTGAGGGATCTGGAGCTGATGTCTGTCTTTTGTCTATGCCACTCCTCCCTCTATTTTAACATTTGGGTGTGTTGTATGGTTGGTGTTGGTTCTGTCTGTGATAGTACCCCATTCCAGCACCTCTCCTGCAACAGGGTCTGTAGTACTCTCTAAACTTTTCTTTCTCTACTATGTTTTTGAAAGTGGCTTTATTTTTACAAATCTTATTCATGTAACTTTCTGACTTACTGTATCTCCAAAGAGAGATGCACTATCAAAGGGGAAGTCGTCTAATTTACTCTGAAGGTTCACAGATAAGCCTGGGGGTCTCAGCCGTGCATATGTTCTGGTATTGTGGGTACCGCATTTGCTAGAGCTCTTGCTGCTGCATCATTAATGTCTATAGTCATTTGCAAGTGTTGCTTGACTGTATGCAGACCGGCTCTCATATGCCACATCAGCTCTGACCTCAGAGGACAAGCCGTCGCAAAAGGGTTATGCCGTCTTACAGAGTGCTTCCTGGTAATGTGCTATAGATCTTAATAAATGCTGCCACTCTCATGATGAGGGTAGCAGAAATTTAAGATTTCTAAGTGTGCCTCTATTTAACACTGGTAAAGATACCTCTAATCGGTGCTGGTCACCACATATCTTTTTTTCTACTTTTTTATCAATTGCTATTGTAGATGCTGGCAACTGTAAAATCAAAGCATCATGAATGCAGTATGCAGATATTGACCCTTTTAGTAGAGGTCAGCCCAAACATGCTGAGAAAATCTGATTCTCCAACTTCAAAATCAGTTTCTACTATAAGAATTGTAATCAATCATCGCTACCATGTCCTTAAGAAAACCAGAGTATGAAAAGAAACCCTCCAAGGACATGGGGCCTTAGAAGTAATAGGCTCCTTCTCCTCCTCTTCAAAATGATATCCCTCCTCGGTAACATTGGGCAGCACAAAGGGGTTATTTTGCTGCCTGTTTCATGGTTTGGAAAAATTGCCACAACTGTTTGAATTTCTCCATGGGTGGCACTGGAGTATCAGCAGCAGCAGGCCAGACAATGGGCTCATTTGCTTTTTCTTTTTCAGGCTCTAATTGTTTCTTGTTTTTAAGACTAATGTGAGAAGACGACTCCTCTACCAGCCTTTCTTTAGAGTCCTTCTTGTCATAGCATTTTAAAGCGGAGGACTTATGTTCCTTATTGGGCTTCCTTGTGGACTCTGTTTTGGACTGGTCCTTGGGTGAAGGAGATTCAACTGACATTAGAGAGACATTCTCAACCCTTTTTAATATGGAACACTATCTGGAGCTAGACAAACAGGCTGGAGCTGACTGTAATTACTTTTTAGCTTGTCTCTTCTTAGGGCAAAGCTCTTTACACAGATCACAGTTGAGCCAGTCATGACTGGTTCCCAAACATCTGTAGCACTATGAATGCCTAGCTGCCTTACGCAAACAGTGGCCACACTTTCAGCACTTTTAAACCTTGTGGGCCCAGTATATTTTTAAAAATTTAGCTTCTGTTCTGACTCGGACATGAGACTTAAAAAGGGCACCAGAGTACGGTTCAAACCTCAGTCTCTGAGACCCGATAAAATCCTGTTGGCCACAGTCATTGTGAGCCAAACATTAATTTATTAGAACACAGTCATTGTAAGCTAAACATTAATTTATTAGAACACAGTCATTGTGAGCCAAATATTAATTTATTAGAACACAGTCACTGTGAGCCAGACATTAATTTATTAGAACACAGTCACTGTGAGCCAAACATTAATTTATTAGAACACAATCATTGTAAGCTAAACATTAATTTATTAGAACACAGTCATTGTAAGTCAAAAACTCCCAACATGAAAAAGTGCTGCAAACAGGCAGAAGCATATGAACATCAACCATAGTTACTGCGAGCCAACTTGCACTCCAACATGACAGCAGTCATTTCAAGCCAAAAGAAAACAGTCTGGAACCCAATTTTTACACTCAAAGGACACACACACACACACACACACAAATACCAGTAGCCAAGAAATAGACATAAGGTGCTTACTTTACTGCAGGAGCCAGCCCAAATGCAGTGGCATGAGCAATCCACAGAAAACTATTGTAGATATTAACACACTATCAGTGTTCACATTGAGCCAGCTCAGCACAATGTACAGCTACCACCGATCTAGCCCCAGTGCTTAATCTCAACAGAGACTTCATCGGGGGCATGGTAAAGGGAAAATTGGCTGCTTTGATATACCCGAGGAAAGTGTGAGCGGCTTTTGCTGCATGTGGAAGTCAAGCAATTGAGCCACTGCCCAGTGCTTACTGTCTTGAGCACATATTATCAGAGCTAATAAAATATGCAACAGGCAGATTCAGCCTCTACCTCCAGTACCAGTGAAGAATTCAGTTGGGAAAAATCTGAGTAATTGTAAAGTAAAAGATAAAAAGCAAGAGAGAAACTTGGGGGAAACAGAGGAGTCAAATACCAAGTCAGATGACATTAAAACAGCGTTTTTTGAAAGTGGAGAGACTGTTGTGCAAATAGATGGATATCACTTATGATATCACAACCTCTTGAAAAAGGGCAGGTTCCCAGAGATTTAAGGGTTACAGTGATACCATTGAGTGGCTAAGAAACATTTCACCACTGTTGGATACATATGAAAAATAAATCATCCAAAGAAAGTAGAATAAACTAAATAGGGATGAGGAAGATTATATGAAGTATCAATTTTTTTGGACTGGGCAAAAAAAAGAGGTAACAAGTAGAGGGCGCACACAAGTGCACTTCCAAAAAAGGAACAACAGTTGTGCCAGCAATCAGGACAGTCCAGGAGGAAGAAGAAAGCCCATCAGGTGACACAGAGCAACAGGCTTCTTTTTTTAGGAGCAGGTAAGAAAAATAAAAACCAAAAAACACAAAAGGAAGGCAAGGAGGGTCAAAAGGGGAGGCAGGAATAAATCAAAATGAGCCAAGGATACTACGACAGAAGAAAACCCGAGTAACAAATACTGAATCTCTCAAACGTACAGCTCACTAAGGATCAAACAGCTGTCCATAGAAAAGCCTCTGCTTTGTACTGACCCCTAGAATTAGTGAGCTTCAAACACATGTGGACCTTTTCAAATCCTTTCAAAAGGGGACATATAAAACTAAAAGTACACTTTAACAAAGATATAACTTTACAGTACCCAGAAGACCTTACAGCTACCAACATGGGTTTCACTGAGGAAATAGACAATACAGAAGGAGAAGATCTCAATCTTCTTTTGTTTGAAATACAAGGAACCATAGCTGGCACAGATATAGCGGTAGGAAAAATCAGGGACACAGAGACACTATTCAGGTGTAACCCTCCTACAAATGGGGGTTCCCAAAAAGTTTTCCTCGAGCTTGCCTAAATGCTCACTGCCAGGCTGGTGTTCTGCGTTTTAGCAGTTTAAATGTGATTGCCAGAGAGTGCTTGTATAGCCTCTGTGTACTGTCTCTTTAAGAGCTGCCTGGATTGCAGTCATAATTAATCTGAGAGGGAGCTCTGTTGAAAGATGTAACTATTTGCTTAAAATCATTTAGAGTGATAGTGATAATGTAGTTTGTCTAACCTGCCTTCTTTGCAGCAAGGGCTGTTTTGCATATCTCCACTACCTTGGTCCTGGACTGCGAATTGGACCAATCAGTTCTGGTGGGACCTAAAATGAAGCCGGACTACAGGAGCTGTCTGGAGTCAAAATCTGTAGGAATTGTAGTTTGGGGCTTTTGGCACCTTTTTGCACCTGAAGGGGGAGCCTTTGTTGTGACTGACAGACAGATCAGCCAACCAAACCTTTTTGATTCTGGGGAAAAGTCCCTGGCTTGCTGGCAGTTGAGTTAGATCTCAGTTGGGAGCTGAAGGAGCAAGAGCTTGAGACAATCAAGCAGCCATCTGAGTAGTTTTGCATGGGAGAACTGTGGAAAGGCCTGAGTTGTGGCCTGCGTGTCTGCCTGCTGCCCCTGAGAGGGAGAGAAGAGAATTATTTCAGACTAAATTCAAATTTGTGAGAACAAAGTAAGCCACTGATTTTTTACCAGGCTCATACCTGAAGATCAAAGATTTGCTGAATGCAATCAATCTGTCAGGATTCCCAGCTGCTTTTGAATCCCCATTTTTTTCAGAGACTTTGCGATCATGACCGGAGAGCGGTTTGCCTGGTACAGTAGAATTTCCTTACATGTAAATGCAATGTGTATTGAAAGTGGTCATTATTTAGTTCCCCACTGTTTGAACTGTGTTCTGCTTGCTGGTACCGTAGAATCCTTTACATGTAAATGTGCTGTGTATTGAAAGGGGGTCGTGATTTGGTTCCCCACTGTGTGAACTGTGTTCTGCTTGCTGGAAGCTTTATCCAGCCTAATCAGACTGAATCCATGTTCGTCTCCATTCGGCCTGGGCCATGCCACGCTGGCCCTGCCAGACTACCCCACTGCACAGAGAAAGCCACAGACGAGAGACTTGCCTGGGGATCATCCCCCTGTTCCATGCTTGAACAGGAACGATGCCTCGGCGAATTGTGTGAGCCCTGCTTCTCCTGGCACTTCAGATTAAACACCTGCTGTCTCAATTTTCATCCAGCCTGTGTCTAGTCTTAGGTATCGTGAGTAATCGTCAGGGTAGCTCCCTGCAACAACAGCTAATCTAAAAGTGTGTCATCTGATTGTCTTGTTGTTTTCTTTTCATGAACTGAGCCCTCCAGCTCTAGATTACAAATAGTGTGTGTTGTGCATGTTGTTTTCTTCCATCACAGGGCCCCAACCAGCTGCAACGTTCTTGGCTAGCCCACCATTCTCCATCTGGGTACCCAGAGTGTGTGACTGTTTATGGACCCTGAAGTGCATGCATAACTGTTTGATTGATAAGGCCTTTAAGAAAATTAACCTGATTACGCCCTTCCCTTGTTCAAGCCCCTTAAATAAATCAGATCTCTTTTTTGCACTTACCCTGACTGTGGTTCCAGTTTGTGCAAGAGCACTGGACTGCTGTTATTTGCTGTGTATAACCTTGTTTTACAGGGAGTCCCCAGGGCCAGCCCAGAGGAAAGCTCTGGTGGTATATGCGAACAGTGTGGGTACTTGTGTGGTGTATCAGGAGTATTGTGAAAGTGATTATTGTGTATTGTTCCGGCCACTAATAAGGAAAGAGGGAGTTACAGTGTCCCGGAGGGCTGTGCCCAGGTTAGCTTGACCACTACCAACCCTGACCTCCGGGTGGAGGCACCCATTTCAGAACTCAGGCCCCTTAACTTGCTACTAGCCAAGCAGGCAGGGGTAGTAGCCTTGGGATAGCACCACCTAGGGGTTACACTTGGGAATAAATTACACAGGCAATTATAACCAGGATATTTTATAATTTTTTGGGGCAGAAAATTCAGAACACAGTGACACTAATCTGCAAGACATTTTGAAGATAACAGGCATAGAAAATGGATTAAAAGGGACACCAAATAGGAACCTTGATGAACGAAGGAAACAGCTATTTAAAGGTAAATTCACCTCCTATCCTATTTTGCATTGCTACATTCAAAAAGGTATTGACAAAGCGAGTACGGGTGCTCCTGAAAACAGAACTCAGACCTACAAACCACAATCTTATCCTGAAGGAGAGAAGTGTCCTGAAAGAACTATCTAGCAACATAGTAATCAAACCTGCCAATAAAGGGGAAAATGTGTTAGATAACAGTCTTTATAGGAACATTGTCATATCACTACTAGACAATGCTGAAAACTGCAGGTTATTAGTTACCTTCAAATCCAAGTAATGAGTTTAAAAAACAATTACATTTGTTATTGAATAATGCAGTTGTGAATGGTGAGATTACATAGGAGGAACTTTGTTTTATTTGGGCTGAGTTCCCAGTCATCCCATGTCTACATATTCTTCCTAAAATACATAAAAACAAAGAGAAGCTTCCAGGTAGCCCAACTGTGTCAGAAGCAGGCTCACAGACAGAGAATCTGAGCCACTTCATTACCGTTTGCATACAAGACTGTGTCAAAACATTTCCCTCATATCTGAAAGACACTTCAATACCCTGAGACTGTCTGCAGACCTAGAGTGGAAAGGCATCTACATTTGGACAGGGATTGATGGTGAGGCCTCAAATGCCTCCATCAAGCACAGAGATGGATCCAGGCATGCACATTTTTCTTAGAAAAACACCTCTCCAAAGAACGGATTCTGACCAACTTCATTTTGAAATCACTGGAGTTTATTTTAGAGCACAACTTTTTTCATACAAACATGTTGTACAGATATGGATGCTGCCATGGCCCCTTCATACACACATTTGTTTTGGGGTATGTTGGAGGAGTTACAAATCATGAATGCTGAAACAAATCTGTATATTGAGAACATCAAATACAGGTATCATTTTACACACGACCTGGTATGTGGATTGGATGGGGATGCAAATGGCATTATCAAATACCTGAAGTGGTTAAATGACAATGTCCTTTAATCTTAAATGTACATACAGTGCCAACACAATATCACTGAACTTTCTAGACATCACTTTAAGCTGTAAGAATGATGCTGTGAAAGGAAAGAAACAGCCACAAATTCAGTTCTTAGGTATGACAGAGCACATACCCTGGTCCTTAAATATCCAGAGCCTACAGCCAATTATTAAGGCTGGGAAATTGTAGCTCTTTAGAGGTATTTGACATTCAGGCATTTGATTTGGAAAAAAGGATTTTAGTCAGAGATTATAGCAGTGACCTACTTTCCTAGGATAAAAAAGAGCAAGGTTGCTTAACAAAGAGAACCTACTGAAGGAGAAATCCACTTTTTTTTTTTTTAAATTCTATTTATGCTCCTTCTATCCGCCTTATGCGTAGGAGCTTAACTGTACCACACAAGCCAGCTTCCGCCTTGGAAGCAGAGTCGGGGAGGACCGTGGCCCCCCCATGGAGGGGCCCCCTCTCAGTGGCCCAGAACCAGGAGAGAGAGAGAGAGAGCGAGAGACAGCATCACCCTTGGTGCCCCGCTTTAGTTTACTCGAGCTTTGTTTGGCCTGAGGGGGAGGTCCCCTGTCGTAGGCTTCACTGTGCTTGTCAGGAGAGGTTTCCTTGATTACCCCTTCGGGACACGGCATACAATGGCTCCTGCGTGGCTTACTCTATGCCTCCCTGCTGCTGAAGCTTGCCGTCATCCTGCCCCACTTCTGTGTCCAGAGTGCTTGCATTGCCCCCGGTCTCCACCAGAGGCCACTACTGTGCCAGAACGCCCAACAACCCACCCCCGGATGCTCGATCCCCTACCACCCCTGCCGACCCCCAACGACCCAGGCTTGTTCCCGAACTTGGGTCACCGGCATGGCGCGAAGTGTGGTGTTCAGCGCCTCAACCCTCCACGCCACTAGGCCGCCTAGGAGAAATCTGCTTGTCCAACTGAAAATGTTCAAGTCCCTATCGCGTCTGAAATAGAATACAGCCAATGGGCCAATAAAATTAGCAACATGCTTTTCCGTAATTGGCCAATCCTGTAAGGAGACATAGAAGTGGCATCAGCTGTAGGCTGCAGACCTAGGATCGCCTTTAGCAAGGTTTACAGCATAAGGGGCATGCTAGTGATAGTCTCATTGTTCCAGTCTGGCTTTAGGAAGAGCCATTCCACTGTCTCATCCCAGCTGCATGTAACTGATTCTATCCTCCCTAGGATGAATCAAGGACACATCACCGCAGCCATTCTCACTAATCTTGCCAAAGCCTTTGAATCAATGTCACACCCACTCCTGGATAAGCTGAACTCTGTTGGCCTGTCAGCATTTGTTGTCAGCTGGTCTGCTCATACCTTATGGACCGTTAACCATCAGTTCAGGTGGATGGTGTTCTGTCCCCCCCCCACCACCACCACCACCATTCATGCAGGGGTCCTACAGGGCTCCACCCTGGGTCCAGTCCTATTCCCAATTTTAATAAATGACCTCCCCTCTGCCTGTTGTCTCTTTGCACATCCACAGGTATACAGATGACACAGTCATCTACATTTCTGGCCCATCAACCCCAGCTGTTGAGGTCCCACTCCAGCACAACTTCCATAATGTGCTGCACTGTTTCCACACCAATCAGCTCAGGGTTAACACCAAGAAGACTGTGTTCATAACCTTTGGCTCCAGCCAGAAACTGGCAAGGCTGTTGCCTTCCCCTGCCATCTCCACCTTGGATGGCACCCTCCTCAAGAGTGTCCCTGCCTTCAGGTACCTGTGGGTTTGGCTTGAGAGTAAGCTTGACTTCTCTGTCCATATTGATGCCATCCACACCAAATTTTGCCCCAAACATGGCACCTTATACCGTAACAAGGGCTGGCTCTCCCTCCAGATTCACCGGGAGCTGGTAACCAAAACTGTCCTCTGTGTTTTTGACTGTGTGGATGTGGACTATGCCTTCTGTTGCTTCGTCACCGTCTCGCCACTCCACACTCACCACTGCTCTCGCTATTCCTCTCTCTCCATCCTCCCTCTACCTTTTCGTCACCAGTCCCAGTGTACCTCCTTCACTGCTAAATACTGGTTTGATTCCCTTCCCTCCTACCTCTCCTCCTCTTACACACTGCACTCCAAGGATTCTCATACCTTCGCCATTCCCCATCCTCACTCTTGTGCTGGGCAAACAGCCCTCTCCTATCGTCTCACATCCCTCTATAATCTACTCCCCTCTTCTCTTCAGCTCACTCCCTCTCTCCATGCCTTAAGACACCTGCTAAGGCATACTCCTGCCCCCCCACAATACTTGTCACTCCCCCTCTTGAACCTCCTTACTCTCCTCTCCTGCCTATTGCTCCTCTAACTGGGCCACTTGTGCTTTTGGCCCCCAGTCTGTTCTCTAATTTATGAGGCACATTATCTTATGCACTCTTTGCACACATTGTTTATTGCAGCCATGTAAGGAACCCATGTACTGATCTTTTTTCAAGGCTACATACCATGCTGTTGCTAGGTTAAGTGTGGGCTACCCATTTATTTTTCATATTGCCTCAACTGACAGTGTATTTTGCATATGCACTTTGGATGTTTGTAATCACTCTTCATGTCTGTACTCCCTTCCCCTCTCCCCTGGGTCGCATCTGGAAATGAGTCTTGGCTCAGTGTGTCTTTCCTGGTTACCAAAATTTTAAGTAAATAAATAGCTGATCTGATCCAGACACTACAGCCACAAGTACCATAAACTGACTACTTCAGAAACCAAGTGGCTTCCATAAATGTCACTGTCAGAGGTCGTGGGAAGACAGACAGGTTTGCACAACAGTTATTTGGTACAACTGTGTGGTTTTATAGATAAAAATAATAAACTAAAATAAAAAAATAACAAAAATTCATTTGACAAACGATCAAAGTCTGTATCACTTTTCCTGATGTATTGCAAAGCAAGGAATTTCTTTGGCTTATTCCAAGCTACGACTCGAAACTGCACATGTCTTGCTCCTTCTCTAGTCAGACTCCATCTGACCACCAATCTGAAAACTGAATGCCAAATGAAAGGGTTTTATACCTCCCCTTGGTCAGGTGATCCTCCCCTTTTACAAAAATGATTAATTCAAACATTTGATACATCGATTCAATAAACAAAGATATGGAAACTGCATAGTATTTTATGGTATTCTGCTATTATTCACTTGACATACAAGATTCATTTAGTACATAACTTTTAATTCCAGATGAATATCTAATAAGCAGATAATGAGCTGTAGATCCTCCCATTCCCTGATGTCATGCTCTCCTGGGTCTGTATATAAGACCTAATAAAAGGGGACACAGACTCCTATAGGGAGTTCATAGAGACTGACCTGCCTAGGTAATCTTTTTACCAAGTTCAGTGGAACAGTAATAATGCTTTTATTAACAGGAGCGCAGCAAAATGGCATTTCATAAATACAATTAATGAATTTTCCTATGTTTACTAAGCTTAGTTAAAAAATTGTGGAGGGGAATGGAAACAAGAGAAGCATAATATAAACTTGTGCCTAAATGATGAATTCCACCCATGAATTGCCATCGTTTTCATATTATTTATTTATTTGTGTTGTATAATTTTATTGTGAACAGAATGCATTTATCTTGGATTTTGCAACCGGCAATTTCTTACTTAGATATTAAGGGTAATGACGGGACCGTGTATTTTTGTCATGTAACCAAGTTGCTCTCTCCTCGGACTCCTCACTAACAAAAGGTACATTTCTTTGTTTTATTTATTCTTATAAATGCTGCCTTGGTAGTGACAAAGCTTTTGGGCACTTTTCTAAGCACAGTCAGGAGCAAGGGGAGAGAGAGACTGTGCTTTTTTTTTCTCATCAATTTCAGTGGTTCTCCCTTCTCCGCTATACCCAAAGGCATACAGCAGCTTCTCGGACGATTTTTAGTAGCCTGCAATGGGGGAAGTTACAAGAAATATAACTTTTTCCCTAATGATCATCCTGCTGTTTTTTTCTAGGGAGATCAAAAATGATAAAAAAAAAAAAAAAAAATTAGCAGTCAGTCTCACGGAGCACCCAGCTGCTTGATCTGCAGTGATTCGGAAAGCAGGCGGCTGGATAAGCTCTGTGGGACATTCATATAGTACAGATGTCAATAAGAGGTAGCACAGCATACTTATAACAGAAGGAAAAGGTTTTGCTGATTAGAAAAAAATACAAGACAGTAACAAAAAGGGGTCGAAGTGATATGTGAGACTTTATGGAGCAGCAGCCGCTTAGTTAATTTCATTTTCGGGGAACAGGCTGCAGCGTCCGCTCCAGGAGTCAGTCCAGGATTTTAACAAAAGTAAAATGAGCAGGCTAAGTTTTCATAACATATAGCTAGCCATCTGGGATGCTTTTTCTATTTAATAAACATGTGTCCCCAACAGTAGTTTATGTTATCTTGAGCTCCCATTAAAAACAAACAAAAAAAAAACGAAGAGAAAAGTAAACCAAATACTCTCACAACGGTCTACCAATTTCTACTCATGGCATTTTAGCAAGGTAGACCCACTGAACAGAGAGGTAAGGCTAGCTCCTTTATATAACTGTCTGGGGCTAGCATATCCTTACTTGCTCTTGCTCTGTATTTGCTCCCAGAAGGAGCGTTCTTTGGGTACTGCAGTACTTTCAAATATATTTTGCTCCATATTTATAAGAAACAACAAACAAGATAAAAAGCATTTTAGCAATACATGGGGCTCTTTACTATTCTGCACCACTACTTGGCACTTAATAACACAGCAGTAGCCAGACAATTAAATACAGGACTTAATGCACTTCAAATGCACTTTAGCAATCTGCTTGCCTTAATTTATTATGCTAGCTACTATAAAGCTACCAACAGTCCCTATTTTCCCAGGACAGTCCCTATTTTAGGCAGCATGTCCTAGTGTCCCCACAAGTTTTACAAAATGTCAGTTTTGTCCTGGTTTTTGCTTCCTTGTCCAGTTTTGCCCCCTTTTTTTTTTTTTTTTTGCACTGACTGCTAATCCGTGAGTGACAGTTATTTCAGCACCACTGTGGTGCTGCTTGGGCTGGATGGCAATATGCAACTTCAATCCCTGCACCTGTGTTTCACCGCAAGCATGTTAGTGGGAGCACAGTAAAGCATGTTCCTTCCTTCCTTCCCGTTAGATAAGACTGGGTAGTACAGCAAACAAGCGCATGTGGACATCTGCCTGCCAGCAGTGAGAGGGACTCCAGACAGAGAGGAGGCCAGCAGCAGTGAGCTAAGGTACCCGAACCTGATCAGCTGTAGGGAAGTGTGTGAAAACAAAACAATCTGGTGTGGTGGTGGGAGTCACTGAAGTGAAGTTTGCTCAGCAACTGAGGTGAGTTTAAGCAGGTTGGATGGGACTGTCAGGAGGAGCAATACATGCAGCTCGGAATGTCTGATCACAGTTTAACGCAGGTTTGCTTCTGATTAACTTTCTGTACATCATGATTTGGAACTTGCTGCAGCAGAATGATGTATTGTTTTAATCTGGATGTTTGCTACTGGTGTTACTTTGAGGTAGCATGGCCAGAGCAAGCAGGGAGGCAGTACAGCACAGTGGTTTAAGGCTCTGAGCTGCAAATCTAGAGACCTGGGTTTGAATCCCACAGCCCCCACTTGCATACTGTGTGACCCTGAGCAAGTCACTTAACTTCCCTGTCTGTGCTCCCAGGTCGCACCTGTAAACAAGCTTTCAGCTTAGTGTGCCACTCCTCGTTAAACAAGTGAAGGGAAAAAAAAAAAGCAACAAAATGTAATTAATTTTGTGCAGCGTTGTCTCATGGCGGATGCCCGTTGGGGGGTCATGGCTAGGATGGACTGTCCTAGTTTTAGGCCTTGGAAAGTTGGTAGCTTTAATTAAAGCAGCCAATTTTCCCTTTAGCCACACCCTCTGATGAAGTTTCTTTTGAGACGACGTGCTGGGGTGAGATGGGTGGTAGCTCTACACTGTGCTGGGCCAGTTCAAGGTGAACGTTTATAGTGAGTTAATACTTGCAACAACTGCCTGTGGATTTTAATGTTGATTGCTTGTTCTCTAACATCTGGTGCTGGATTTATATCAAGGGGTGCCACTGCATTTGGACCAGCTCCTGCAATAAAGTAATCACCTTAGGCCTTCTTCTCAGCAACTGGTATTTGCACGTATGTCCTTACAGTGTGAACTGTTCAGGTTCTGTACTACCATCTGGAGGCTGTCCACCTCTGTTACCTGCACCACCACTGCACTGCTGGAGTCATGGTTTCTAAACTGTCTGGGTTTTGAAAAAAAACAAAAAACTGTCATAAGTTTGTAAAAAAAAAAAAAAAGCAGAAACACTTTACATTTTTTTCCCCAAAGCGAAACCATTAAAATGGAACTACAAACTGTCAAGTTTAAACCACAGCTCCACCACAGTCACTGTGACAAGAGCACTTTGTGACCTAGGTCATAGCTCCCAGAGCCATTAGGAAATAATACGATAATTTGCTTTACAACATAGAATGGAGACCAAATATTATAGGGGCACAGTTGCGCCCCTATAGTTAGGGTTGGGTAGGCATCTTAATGTTAAATCTCAACTTTTGCACTTTAATAACTTTGCAACTGATCAATGTATTTGCACAAAATTTGGCATGTGCTGTCCCTTGGGGTAGATCTCTTGACATGGCAAATTTCGTTTCAGTTGGATGTGTCAATTCTGAGATCCGGATAGTGCAAAAACTTTAAATTTCGCCATTTTTTGCAGTTTTTTCCTCATCACTTTGTGCCCAGATGGTGTAGAATTTTGGCTCAACTGTTTTATGGTAGAAACAGCTTGGGTCACAGAACTGCCTTGCACTTGTTTGGGGAAAAAATATTAACCTGTTTCAAAGTTATTCAATTATTAAGTTCCCATTATTTTCAATGGGAATATCACTCTCCAGGATAGAGGAATGTAACGAAAAAGGAATTTGATCTGACAAAAAAGGTTCCTTTCTCATGAGGGGCCAGTCCTGTTTTACCCAGAAAAATTCCTTTTTTGTGATCTGCCATATTGTTTTCTGTTTTTTTGTTTGTTTGTTTTTTGTTTTTGTTTTTTTAATAAAAACAGGTTAAAAAAACTGGGAAAATTAAGTCACCTATAGACACTAATATGTGTGTCTTGCTGATTGGGAGCTGCTTAGCTCTATGTTGTACTTCTATGGTGGAAATTGTGCTGAAAAAGGTTATTTTCATGTTTTAAAATCCTTTTTTGTCACTCGCTAACTTCCCTTTCTGCAAGTACCTTGCTGGTCTCACCAAAATGGCAAAGGACTCGTTAACAGGGAGTGTCTATGGCAAAAAAGGATTGTTTGATCCACTCCATTTGTTAGACACTGATTTAGTTAGTGGTCCCTCCTCCCTTCCCCCATTCTCCGATCACTGTCTTTGTATTAAATATTATATTTCCTTGTAGTCCAGTGGTCCTTCCCCCTTCCTCGTTGTCCAATCACCATCCCCTTATAACAACAAAAAGTATATTTGTTGGTAGTCCAGTGGTTCCTCCCCATTCTCAGATTGCCATCCCCATATAAAATAAGTATATTCCCTGGTAGTCTAGTGGTTCCCCCTCCCCCAACTGCAAGATTGCCAAATAATATTCCCTGGTAGTCCAGTGGTCCTTCCCCACTTCCTATTCTCAGATCGTCATCTCCGTCCTGGTGTTATATGTCCCTGGTGTCCAGCAGCCCCCACCCCCCATCCCCAGTTAAAATAAAGAAAACCATCCATTGATGTTTTTATTTTTAATTTTTTGTTTTTTAAACCAAAAAAAAAAGTCCCTCACGATCCGCCTCCCCACCTTCCACTTCAGCATCCACCACCCCATACCCCCCAGTACACCCCCCACACACACACACCCTCACTCCCCTCATTAGGTCCCAGGTTTAAGATCCACTGTCTGCTGGAACACACGTCTTGCTGCTGGAACCAGTGACTGCAGTATGAGAAAGTAAGGTAAATGCAGTTCAGTATATTTCAATAGGGTTTTGAACTTTGGTGCATAACTGTGCCATTTTTTTTTGTTGTGTTATTTGCCTGGCTCCCATGGCTTTCAGAGGAGGCCTCGTACCTCCTCCAACTCCGTCTGCCAGGGCAATCCCCATGGCATCCCATCCCCAGTTTCATGCACTCGTAGTGCCAGGGGTGTTAAATTTTTTCCCGTTTTTCTCCCATTCCCCCTGGGACGCCTGCGCTTAGGACTTACGTCAAGGCTTGCCGATGTGCTGACGCATGCTGACAGCTACGCGCATAACAGCGTCCCCCTCCAACTCAAGTAGAGCCACAGGTGCCCGGAAAGCCCATGCATCCACTGGCTTCAGGGGCGTTGGGTGCCAGGTGCACCCCTGGTAACCCACCCCAGAGGGAGGAGAGCATCCATTGGGACGCTCAATCCTCCCTCCCCCCACCGACCCCCAGCAACCTGAGTCCATTTCCGAACCTGGGTCACCAGCGTAGCATGAGGCATGGCATCCAGCGCCTCAACCCTCAGCACCACAAGGCCATTTTTTGACATTTTGACTCCAAATTTTTAACATGGCCTTTTGGGGACCCCACCTCATGAACAGTATTACAATTGTCCCCTCCCGCCCCTCCTAACCTTTCCTCCCTCCACTATCCTTGGCACATCCTGTGCCCTCAGTGCCCTTGGCTTTGTAATCTTCTCCTAGGTCATATAATGCTTTGCTGGTCTAGACCTCATCCAATATAATATTGTACTCTGCTGTTAATCAGAGACCTGCCTTGCACAGAAGTCACACAAAGCGGTATGCTGACTGCCTTTGGTACCACACTTGTAAAATATGCTGCCTTGTTCTGTTCTCAGTGTCAAGTCTTACATTGCTATTTGTAAATTATTGTACACAACTATGCCAAGCCATGCCATTCTCACTTGTAATGACTGTACATAGGCTGCTAATGTTGCTACGCCTATGCCAAACTGTTGTATTGTGACTTCTTGTTGTTTAAACTATCATGTCCATCTTGTAAATGAGCCCTGCTCAATGGTGTTCCGCCTGGCTAAATAAAGATATTGATTGATTGATTGAGTATGACTGTCATTATGCAACTGCTGCCTGAAAGGTGATTTCGCAGTCACTTGGCGAACACACCTTTCGGGTGGGAGCTGCATAATAATGACAGATACTGTTTGTGAGGTGGGGTCAAAAGAAGGCTATTTTGAAAATTTAGAGTCACAATATGTAAAAATAGCAAAGTTATGTGCATTTGTTGCAATTTTACTACGCATGCATATAACTTAAGAGATTTTAAGTATTTTGACTCCAAATTTTCAACATAGCCTTCTGACTACCCCATCTCATGTATGTCATAGCTGTCAGTTTTCAGATCCTGGCCAAATTCACACCTGTGGCATGCAATGGTGTTGCAGTTACGCAGAATTACATTTTGGCAGGGATTTGAAAATTTTCAGTACCGGGTAAATGAGGTGGGGTAATAAGACTGCTATGCTGACAATTTGGCCACTGTTTTCCTATAAAAGGAACAGCTACTGTACATACACATGTCAAGCTATGGACCCTGCAATATGAGCAGACTTGATAGACCAAATGGCCTTCTTCTGCTGGCTTCTTCGTATGTTCGTATTTGCATCTATGGAGGAATGGGAGTGCAGGGCCTGGAGGGCCGTGCGCTCCCACAGGAAAATAAGGGTACAATTGTTTTGTCTCAAAAAGTAAGACAATAAATTGCACAAAACTTAGTTAATGCTCTAGTTAGGGTTAAAGCAACAAAAGTAGGGAAATGTGGCATTAGGTTTCAACCCCAACACCCACCCTTTCACACATCAATATCGTGGGTGCCTGAGGCTATCAGCCCCAACACCTCACCCCATTCTCCAATACTGTACCTATCTCAGCTTATTTACTATGGAATGGGGTGAGCATTAGGCTGATGAGCCCAAGGCACACCTCAAAACCTGTTGGTGGGTGCAGGGTAGGGTGGGGTGTTAGGGTTGGAACTCTAAACCCCACATTTCCTACTTTTTGTCACTTTAACCCTAACTAAGGAATTAATAAAGTTTTTATATATATATATATATATATATATATATATATATATATATATGTTTCAATTCTCTATTTTTAAAAAGGCGCTATTCCAAGTGATCATAGCACCTGTATAATAAAATCAATAAAACATTCACTCATAAACAGCATACCATAGTCTCACTCTAAATATGACAATGCAAAAAGGCAAGATCAAATAAATAAGTTTCTAAAGCAGTTTTCAAGCCCTCCATAGTCAGGCACTCTTGTGTCCGATGAGGTAGAGAATTCCACAGGGTAGGGACCATAAACTGCAAAGCACGAGCCCCAGATGTCTTCAGCCGAACTCTGGGAACCTCTAGCAATCCCTAGTCAGCGGAGCGAAGCAATCGGAGGGGGCAGTAGGGATGAAGGAGCTCTTGCAGGTAGCTCGGACCCTGTCCATGTAGGGGGTCAGTAAACTGACCTTGAAGGTGATCCACCACTGCACAGACAGTCAGTGCAGTCCACGCAGCACAGGTGTAACATGGCTAGATTGGGACAATCCAGTCAGCAACCAGGCCACAACATTCTGCACTAGCTGCAAGTGGTGGATATCACCCCCCCCCCGTAGCCCTAGGTACAGGAAGTTACAGTAATCAAGGCGGAAGCGTGGACCAGAGTTGGAAGGTCATCGGGCAGAACAAGGCGTTTAATCCAGGTGATATTCCTTAGATGGTAAAAGCAGGTTTTGATAATGGCTGACATCTGCAAGCATAGCGTCAGCCTATCGTCAAAAATAACACCCAGATTCTGCACCTGCTCTGAGGTTAGCAGCTGATCATCCCCAAGCCAAAGCCCAGAGACCTGACCAGCCGCTGACCCCTCAACCTGGTGACCCAGGTCCACTACCAACACCTTAGTCTTGTCTGGATTCAACTTCAACCAGCTGGACATCATACGGTCTTGGATCTCAGCGAGGCAATTGTTAAACATTGAGACCGCACTATCTTGTCCAGGCACAAAAGACAGGTAGAGCTGGGTATCATCTGCATAGCAGTGAAAACCCACCCAGTCCATACTGTCTCAAAATGTCTTCCAACAGCAGCATATACACCGTGAACAACAAGGGAGACAACACCGAGCCCTGTGGGACCCCACATGGCAGACAGAATGAGTCAGAGGTATACACCCCCAACACCATCCTCTGAGATCTGCCAGTGAGAAAATAATGGAACCATCTGGGGGACTGTACTAGACAGGCCACAGATGAACTGCAGGCACTCAAGTAGCACCCCATGGTCCACAGTGTCAAACAAAGCGGAGAGATCAAGAAGAACTAAGATGGAATGGCTCTTCTGATCCCTCACTATCAGGAGATCATTAAGCACCCAAACAAGGACCATCTCTATGCTGTGCCTTTTCCAAAAACCTGACTGGAGACGGTGATAGATATCATGGATGGTTAAATGATTCTCCAGCTGCTGCGCGACCACTTTCTCAATAACCTTGATCATTAGGGGAAGGTTAGAGACTGGTCTGTAGTTAGCAGGGCAGTCCGGGTCAAGGGAAGGTTTTTTAAGAAGGGGTGTCACCACCGCCTCCTTCAGGGAGTCCAGAAACTCTCCTGACTGCAATGAACACCAGACTATCTCTGCAAGGACTGGGAAGATGACTTCAACACATCCCACCAGGAGATGAGTTGGACCCAGATCCAAACTACAGCAGGTCGGCCACATACTCTGGACAATCTGCATGACATCCACAATCTCTGGCAGGCTGAAGTTGCACCAACCAAACTAAGGGATAGCAACCTCCCACCAACCACTGCCACCCCCCTTAGCGTGAGCTGCATGACTCTCGGATCTGATGCTGGCAACCTTATCAGCAAAGAATTGAGCAAACTCCTCACACTTCTCCTGTGAAAATGTTCTCCGAACCTGCAGACAGGCTAGATCGCACAGTCTGTCCACAATTCAAAAGAGCTGAGCCAGTTGATTCTGTGCTGCAGCATTCTCAATGGACAGGGACTCTGCCTTCTTATGCGAGATAGCCGATTGATAGTCCCTATAGTGGTCCATCAGTCTAAGCCTGTCATCTTCAAGACCCGATTTCCACCAGCAACGCTCTATCCTTTGACCCACCTGGCTCAGCCCCCTCAGGACTCCATCAGACCACAGGGACTTAGGGCAAAGGGTGAGGGGATGAACACGGACAGGAGCAATGGAATCCAGAGCCTCTGTCACAGCCCTGTTATATATTTGTTGTAAAACCAAACCCATATATAATACCAAACCATAATAAACTTTTTATCAAACAATAAATCTTTAGACTGTTCTGTCAAATTAGCTGGGAGCACCATCTAGGGCAACCAATCTATTCAGCCAAAACTAAAGATCTAAGTGGAATGCTGTGAGGCTTGAGACCAGCACAGTAAGAAAGAGTATTAAAAAAAAAAAAAAGATTCTAAGTTCCGGTGCATCATTCCTCACGCAGGAATGATGCATCAAATTTGACCGGCTCTTCTAATTCATGATGTAGAAAGAGATGATCTCATACATATTGTTCAAATATAAAAGAGTTTAGCACTATTAACGTACGTGTTACCGATAAATGAGTACAAGCGTCCAGTTCTCAATGTTGGAGTGTTTCAAAATGTTTAATACACACCTGGTGACTGTTTAAATGTTTAATTTCACACTTAAGTGTTTGCTAGCCTTATCTGGGGCAGTTAAGTGTGTAGGAAGGACAACACTACAAACTGAGTGTTACAGGGGACAGGAAATTTGTTTGAATTTGCCTGTGCCTGTAATGTACCTATTTTTAGAAATAATAAATATGTATACCCCAAATGTGTGGTTCAATGTGAGAACAGTGGAGGAGTCAGATCACACGAAAGCAAGGGTCCTGGATTTCAGACAGGCCAACTTTGCAAAAATGGGGGGGACTGTCTCATGGAAGCCCTGGCAGGGAAAGAAGAAGAGGGACAGTATAGGGAGGCAGTATAGTACAGTGGTCTAAGGCTCTGAGCTGCAAATCTGGAGACCTGGGTTTGAATCCTACAGCCTACACTTGCATACTGTGTGACCCTGAGCAAGTCACTTAACTTCCCAGTGATCCCAGGTCGCACCTGTAAAACAAGCTTTCAGCTTAGTGCGCTACTCCTGGTTAAACAATTTGGGGGAGAGGTGTAGAGAAACAGGCTAACCTTAAGGGAGCCATAGCAGAGGCAACAAGCCTTGTGTTAGCAAGTAAGCAAAACAAAAAACAAAAAACACTATGGTTCTCAAAGGACGTAGCCGGGAAGATAAGAGAGAAAAGACTAGCTTTCAGGAAGTACAAGGAAACACGGCGGCGGCGGCGGGGGGAGGGGGCAGGGAACTGTATCTGGACAATTAAGAAAGGGGACAAGACCTTTTTTAGGTATGTTAGTGATAGAAAGAAGACCAGGGGTGGGACTGTGACATTAAAAAAAGAGGAAGGGTGGGTGTGTGTGTGTTTGGAGGGGGACCTAGAAAAAGCAACAATCCTGAACAAATATTTTTGCTCAGTATTCACAGAAGAAGGGGAAGGAGAAGGACTACTACTGGGTGATAGGAGCACCAGTGGGAGAGAGGTGGACACCAGCCCATTTAAGGAGGAAAGAGTCCTCAAAGAACTCGACATCTGAAAGGGGACAGGACTATGGGGCCGGATGGGATACATCTCAGAATATTAAAAGAACTTAGGTGCTGGCAGCACCACTAACAGCCCTATTCAACAAATCAATAGAGACAGGGTGGTTCCAGGGGACTGGAGGAAGGCAATTCTACCCATTGTACTTTTGTAGCACTGCTGTACTGTTCCTCTATTTGCATTATTGTACCCAATTTGCTGTTGTTCAGCTGTTCTCTTTTTGTTGTGCTCTCCTGGGTCGTGCCTGAAAATAGTCATTTTATGGCTAGTGCACCTACCCAGTTAACAAAAACTAAATAAATAAATGTAGTCCCTCTCCACAAAAGTGGGAACAGGGAGGAGACCGGCAACTACAGACCAATCAGCCTTACCTCAGTGGTGGGGAAATTAATGGAGTCACTGCTAAAGGAAAGGGTTGTGATATTTCTTGAATCCAGTGGAGCACATGATCCAAGGCAGCATGGATCCACATTGGGAAGGTCTTGTCAAACAAATTTGATAGATTTCTTTGACTGGGTGACAAGGGAGGTAGAAAGGGGAGGGGCGGTAGATGTCGCCTACCTAGATTTCAGCAAGGCCTTTGACACCATCCCACATAAAAGTTTGATAAATAGGTTGAGCAGCCTGGGAGTGGGCCCCAAGGTGGTAAACTGGGTCAGAAACAGTGTGGATACTTGTGTGGTGTACCAGGGGTATTGTGAAAGTGATTATTGTACAGTGTTCAGACCACTAGAGGGGAAAGAAGGGGGTTACAGTGTCCCAGAGGGCTGTGCCCAGGTTAGCTTGACAACTACCAACCCTGACCTCCAGGTGGAGGCACCCATTTCAGAACTCAGGCCCCTTAACCTGCTACTAGCCAAGCAGGCAGGGGTAGTAGCCCTTGGGATAGTGCCACCTAGGGGTTACATTATAATCGGACTACACTACTCTGGTCAGAATGCTGCACTGTGATATCAGTAAGCATTGTTCAGCTGCTCTCCCACAGCATTATGACAAACTAAACGTATTTTTTTCCTTTTGCGACACAGCTAACATCATGCATCTTATGTCATAATCAAAGGCACCGCCTTTTATCTTGTGAAATGTATTCTAACTGCTGTAGTATAAAGAATAATTATGTATCATTTTAGGGGTATTAATATCTTTCTTAAAATAGGAGCATTACAATCAGCAGCAAATTCAAACAAATTCCTTTCCCCTGTACAAATCAGTTTGTAGCGTTGTCCTTCTCGCACACTTAACTGCCCCAGAAAAGGCTGACAGCCACTTAACAGTGACATTAAACTTTTTAACAGTGACCAGGTGTGCATTAAACATTCTCGAACAATCTGACATTTAGTATCTGATGCTTGTAATCCTATAAACATGTAAGTTAAGAGTTTGAAACGCTTTTATATTTGAACTTTAAACATGTTATCACAGCGTATTACATATCAGTTTCTACTTCCAAAAAGAAGCACACATCAGATTTACAGAAGTCTAATAAGCAATCCATAACTACTCACAGCCTTTTTTTTATCAGAGGGGATCTTTCTCTTATCAGTCAGTTTCATGCCCTTGTGGTGGTTTAAATGCTAGAATGTGATTTTGCAGTGTTAAATGACCACCCGTTTTTCTTTCCATGTCAGTCATGTACTCTGATATGCTTTGATCAGTTTTTGATAAGTGAATGATTTGGTTATGTAGTGTTCCCAAACTGACACTGTGCGCCCCTTTGCCGAGCCGTTACTTCCGTTTCCTATTTCCAAGACAATCTGTGATGTCATTCACACTATTTCATGCCATTTATCTGAATGGCCCAGAATGATGTAACCTGAAGTCATAGAACGTTCAGGCAGTCCAAAAAGAGAAACCAGTAGCTGCTCAGGGATAATTCAAGGTAGCTGCAAAGGCAATAACAAAACTGATTACTAATTTAACAAAAATGTGATTTCCCCATTTTGCTACTGGTGGTGCGGAAACCGCTAACCAGTCTTGGGCTATCGCTCTCTTTGCAACAGGCAGATCCAGCTTCCAGAAGGAGAGAACCAAATTTGGGTGTGATCCCCCACCCTGGGTGTGGGAGGAGCGGGGTAGCCAGAAGGAAAGTCTAAGGCTAAAGAATGCTGAGAGTATCCAGCAGCATGGCCAAGAAGGTCACCGCCTCCTGCCAGAAGGATGACATTTTGGGGTATGCCTGTGCCAAATTTACACTGCACTTTGGGCATAGATCTGAGCTATTAGGATTTATCTTGCTGGCAAGGGCTGGTATGAAACAGACCCTATGCAAGAAATTGTACTAGGGAGGGGTTGGGCTTCCGACAGGAGGGTCCCCCTAATACATATCGTGAAGGATAATTATGCCAGAGTACAGTGCTGTACAGTGCCCTTAAGTTAACTTTAATGCTTGTGAAAGGCTGTTCTGCACCTAGGCCGGGAAGGGCCCTCTCTGTTCCTGGTCTTCCTGCAATGATGTATAACATACTCCTGAAATGTTGTGCTGTGAGTACTGAATCTTTAATAAACAGTTTTTTTTTTTAAATACAAAAAGAATGTAGAATTGATACTAAAAAGAAAACAAGATGGCATCTAAAGGCATTAAAACTTGTTTCCTATCACTTTGCATTGAAGGTTATTAATATTCACAATATGTTCTTTGCTAAACATAAGAAATGGGACATTTATTAAAAGATGTTGGCTAAAATGAAAATTAATGAAACAATCAGAATACATGTAACTCTATGGTCAGCATTTGGGCCTAAAAGTGTGCTATGGAGCTGTAATTAATGGCTTCCTCTTTTTCTCATAAGGAAACTGTGGCATAATTTGCCGTTATAAAGGAGCGTTTATAACGGCAAGCACGCACACGGTTTCCCCCACTCTGAGCATGCACCTGCTCGAACTCCTCGATCGCGGTCTCCTTCCCGAACTGCAAACTTACCCAACGTGAAGAGAAACTGCCATGGACACACTCGGCAGTAAGTAAAATAAAATTAAGCTAAATGTTACACATGGCTACCAGATTGATCCTCCCTCAGAATACTGGGGAAAAAGAACATTTTAGATAAGAGAAAGCCGACCGCCTGCCATGACTAAATCGGACTGCGGTGGCACAGCAGTCTTTTTTTATTTTATATAATTGCTGAGGCGAAAAAGAGTAGCCCAACAATTATATAAAATAAAATATGGGTCTGTGTGTGTGTAAACTCGAATTTACACACACACCCTTGGGGTTAGATGCTACACAAAAACCCCGAGAGTGAATGTAGCATTAAACCCCTCAGGTGTGTGTAAATTCTCGTTACACACCCAGACTCATACTTTATTCTCTATTTATAACATGGGTTGAAGAAAGTTGGAAAAACGAGCAGTGTGATTGGTAGAGTGGCTCTGCATGCCTGTGGATTAAGTTAGCATTTATCCCCGGTTACACTGAGTGACTCTGGAGATCTGGCTCCAAGTCTCGTTCTCTGCAGGCTTCAGGGAATTCAAGCGGCAGCCATCTGCAATAGCAGGTGAGTGAGCAGTTATGATTGAAAGCAGCTGTCCTCTGACTGCGTTTCTCAATAATAGTTGTTCCAGTTATCTTTGATGCAAAGCCAATGTCTGTCCTGTAGCTCAAGTAATAGCTCCGTCAGCCACTTCATCTGCCTCCCCATCCGCTGTGTCTCAGTCTCCCATCTGCTTTGTTGTCTCCCCACTCCACTGATCACTGCTTAAAATGTATTGTTTGAATGTTGTCCCTGTTGTTCACCCTCGAAGCAGTTTCCCCCAGTGCAGCAGAAGAGACAGGAGTGATGCTGGCCCCTCCCCCGTGCGTTAATGCTGTCCCTGTAGTTCGCCCAAGCAGGTGTCCCCGGTGCAGTAGAAGAGACAGGAGTAATGCTCTCCCCCAATGTGTCAAACACTATTTAACCCCTGTGCATGAAACAGTTGCAGTGATGGCAAACCTTTGAGTAAAGGATCGGAGATAGCTATATTCAATGTGGAGACAGTACTGCACGTTATCAAGTAATGTCATTGCCAAGCCTGCAATGGAACAGTCGCCTGCACTGGGACAAGGCTGAATGGCAAATGTGCCGTCCCCCCCCAAAGAGAGGCGGTGCACAGCTCACACAGTGTGCAGCACCAAAGACAGAGCATGACAGCAGGACATTGAGAGAGAGACAGTCATCCAGAAGAGAACTGCTTTCCGGCAGACAACTGTTTTTTTGTCTCTCTCTCTCTGCATGCGAGTGGTACAGAACCTGTGAATGACAAGGTGACACAGAACATTTTGTAGGGAAAGCAGAATTGTGAGAGTCTCTCTGTCTCTCTCTCTCTGTCTGCCCACTTCTTGACTTTGGCACTAGTGATCGCACAGAAGTCACAGTTCTGCAGCAGTTCCAATCAGACTATGACTCCACAAGAATGTGATAGGAGAGGGGGAGGGGGGGGAGAGAGAGAGAGAGAGAGAGAGAGAGAGAGAGACTGAACAAGTGAGCCATGCAGTGGATGTGACTTGCCTTCGGAGGTGCGATCAGAGAGCTCCTGCTGAGAGAGAGAGAGAGAGAGAGAGAGAGAGAGAGGGAGAGAGAGAGAGAGACAGACAGACAGACAGACAGACAGAGAGAGACAGAGAGACAGACAAAAAGTCATAACAGCCACAGGTGGACAGTGTACTATGTGTGTGTGTGTGGGGGAACATGCAAAACACAATTTCTTCTGTGTGTCCCTCTCAGATACCAGCACATGCAAGACACAACTGCTTGTGTTTCTGTCTGTGAATCTTTTTTGGTTTTGTTTGTGTGGTGGTGGTGGGGTGGGGTAGAGTACACATCATAGGCAAGGTAGGCAACAGTGTTATGCACAGGAAATGTCACAGATCATCTCATTAGGGTATATATGACATTTCTATGTGCATACGAGCAATGTAGTGTGCATTATTTGTTAGGGACTATTTTGCAAGGTGGCAGGATAAAGTACCTTTCTTGCTATTTAAAACAGCAAAAAAACACCAGTCTATTTTTTGTCATTTAAACATAACCCATGCTATAAGTGCCATAACCCATTCCAAGGTATGGGGTTATTGGGGATTAATCAACACCCCACGTGCGTTGTGAGACACAAGGCCGGTTATTGCTTACTTATTCGTTTTTTTATTTAAAGAATAAAAAAAATTAGAAAGATAAAGAATCCTCCACTTTTTTTTCCCCTGCAGCTACTCATCTGACAATATTGATTTTGAGTGATCTGTTTGACCCAGTTCACATATATAATGGCACACAGACAGCATCACCACACCTGGTGCAGTCTTGTGTACTATAAGCAGTTAGAAAATGGATAAGTTAAATATTGTATTCTGACTGGCCTGTTGCCATTCTAGTGGCATATGTTTATGTGCAAATACCCCCTTGTAAAAAGGTCCAACATGTGATCTGGAATTTGGACATATCACATACAGAATTCCTGAGCCACTTCCCTCATTCTTGATTTCCATCACAACCATGGTTGCCACCTTCTCTGATTTCCTCAGTTTTTGATTTGGATTTATAGAACTGTTATTTAATAGTATAGAACACATGTTGATACATGGACATATTAGAATAACAGCATCTCAATTATAAGGGGGTCTGTGTTACGTTTGGGTGTAAATGTTCAGAAACACTAGTCACTTGTTGCAGACAGACTATGCCTAAACAGTATAAGTTTGAATAGTCATGAATAATATTGACTTATTGTACACTGGTTTTAAGACATACATATCTGAAAGTACTTACACTGTAGAAATGTGGGGAACAGCTGGTTAATGCTGAATTTACACTAAGACAGGTTGTCTTTAAACCCACATTTTTGCCTAATACACAGATATTTTCTTATTTAGAAGACTTTTAACATTATATACTATGTATTTTTTCAGCTTAATTCCATATGTATGATTTATGACAGTTCTCAGGGAAGAAGCTTATCTATTCTGTGACATTTGACCTTGACATACCTTTCTTGTGATGGAACCTTACCCCTCACCCCACCTGCCTCAAGCGCATTATTTCCTATATATCAGGGGTTCTGACATCACTTCCCCAAAAGTGCAAATGACATACACCTTTTCACATCCTTAAATGCACAGGATACTGAATAGGGGGCAAACACACTCACATGCTTGCACAAACGAACAAAAAAAATGAAAAAAAAACAAAACACTTCTTTAACAGGAAGGGATACAGACATGTGGGGAGTGGTACAATGCACTGGCTGTGGAGCGGCAGTCTTCCGGGAGATGTTCTGGAGGCTGCATTGCTGCCCTATTTGCAGGCACCTCTCTGGTTTAAGAGAGGAGGTTGCCCATCGCCATGCTGACCTGACGAGGATTAAGGAAACCTCCTCCACCACCCAGGCCACCACAACTTCCTCAGAGATTGCCAAGAAAGAGGAGCGGTTGGACCATGATGGGCTCAGAGAGAGGGTGGAGGAACAGAGGCGCATCCCTCCAGTTGTTCCTCTTCACAATTTATTTGTCATTCTAGCGCTGCAGCGCAGTGTGGTTCCACTGTGAAGGCACCCACAGTGGAGACCAAGGAGGATGCTGGGAACCTCCACGAAGGAGACCCACAATAGGGTGGCTCGGGACCCCACAGGGGAAGGAAACAACTCCTGGTGGGGGACTCTATCATTAGGGGGGTAGAACTGGGGGAGGGAAGGGAGAGGGAGGTGAGGTGCCTGACCGGCGCCATAGATTGGAGGAACAGGAAGCAAACCTCAGGATCGTGGGAGCAGCTGCACAGGGGAGGGAGCTGGATGTCACTGTCTACCTAGGGACAAATTACCTGGCTGGGAATGGGATCAGAGCCATGCAGCAGGAATTTGTGGAGCTGCGGAGGGGCCTTAGACAAGTGGCGCACAAGGTAACTTTCTCGGAAGTGCTACCTGTCTATGGCATGGGTGAGGCTAGGGTACTCTACACCATGGGATTCAATGACTGGTTGAAAACTAGCGTGGAGCTCAGAGATTTGGCTTCATTGGGGACTGGGGGTTCACCTGGAGGCATACAGGCCTATACTGACATGATGTTCTGCATCTGTCCAGGAGGGGAACCAGGATCCTAGGTGATAGGTTTAAATGCTTCACTGGCAAGCATTTAAACCAGCCAAGGGGCGAGGCACTGAAGAGAAGCAGGGAAATCCCAACCTCCCCACCAAAAAAACAGGGTAGTTGGCAAAGTAGGCACAAAGGTAGAGAAGTCAATAGGGAGCAGAACAGGGATAAATTCAGAATAAGGCAAAGACAGTAAGGACAGGAATGGGCATAAAAGGAGTAAGGCCATCCAAAAATGGAGAGCAATGAGTACCAATGCCCGTAGTCTGGGTAACAAGCTCCCTGAACTAGTTGGAGGGTAAAAGAGGAAAAGGAGCTCTCTACATAAAGGAATGAATCAAAGCAACAGAACTAAAGGGTAAACAGAGGGGAGGAGGCACTGTGGGTCACCCTGGAGAATGAAAATGGCACCATAATCTGCACAGGGGTTGTTTACAGACTCCCTTCTCAGGGGGAGGCAATGGACAAGGAAATGATGGAAGGAATCCTTAAAGTGGCAGACAAAGGAGAAATATTGTTGATGGGGGACCTGAATATGCCAGATGTTAACTGGAGTACCTTTACTGCAGCCACATCCAAGAGCAGGGTCATTCTCGATGCCCTACAGGAGACATGTCTTAAGACAGCTAGTGTTGGAACCCACTTGGGAGGGAGCAATCTTAGACCTGGTACTTTCAAATGGGGATGGAGAGAGGATCTCAGATTAAGAAGTGGGTAGCCATCTGGGAACAAGTGACCACCAAATACCAATGAACACTGCTCTAGAGTCAAGCCATACAAAAGCAAGGGTATTGAACTCTAGGAGGGCTGACTTTGGTAAAATGGAAGAGTGCCTCAGAAAAGCACTAGCAAATGGGCAAGAAGGAGGGGTGGGAGAACAATGGGGGAAAATCAAAAATGCCATCTCAGAGGCAACTAGCCTTTGTGTAAAGCAAATCAACATCCAACAGTAGCACCTCGTCTGCAGAGGGTAGTTAGTCGAGGAGGTTGGCAGGTGGTTAGATGGGGCAAATCACTCGGTGCTCTCCAACATATCACCTCCACAAACCATATAAAAACTAAAAACAGGTATCTGCCTCTATCTCCAAAATCAAATAAAGGGGCAGAGGACACTGCAGCACAGGAGCTAGCACAACAAAACTCGCCCAAAACAGGAACCAAAACAAAAAATCAAAAAGGAAATCCAAAACACTTCTGATCATAGCAGACTCCATGATTCGGGGAGTTGACACCTATCTCCAGCCAGAGGTAATGGTCAGATGTCTCCCAGGTACGTCAGCATGGAGAGACACTGACCACACTGCTAAAATTGTACAGGAAGCAGGAGAAAACATCGACATCCTGGTTCACATAGGGTCTAACAATCTTGCCAGCTGGTCAGTTGTGGAGACCAAGGAACACCTGACCAGGCTGGGTGACAAACTATCATCCATTTCGTCTGGCATCTCCTTCTCGGAGGTCCTGCCAGTCTGGGAGAGGGGGGCAGATGGATGGAAGGTCAGAGAAGGGGAGCTAAACATCATGTGGCTCAAGGGCTGGTGCCGGGAAAAAGGACACAAATTTATAGGTAACTGGCAACAGTTTTGGGAGCAAAAGTTCTTCAAATTTGATGGACTGCATCTGACTAAGGAGGGAGTCAGTGCACTGGGGCAGAAGTTTGATGTCTTTGCAGAACATTTAAACTAGCAAATGGGGAAAGGGGTGCAGCATCTAAAAAAAACATTGAATGGGAAGGGCACCCCTACCCCCTCAGCTAGTGATCAAACAGTAGTTCAAGAAGAAGAAGAATCAACATTTATATAGCGCTTTTCATACACAGTATCCCAAAGCGCTTTACAAGCAATGCTAGACTGGTAGTGAAGTGACTGAATGTGTGGTGGCGGCCATATCGCACATCATCACCCACACACAGCCTGGATAATTGCATGAACCGGTTTATTGGAAGAGGAATGTTGGCCAGGACACCGGGAATGTTCCCTGCTCTTTACAAAGAGTACCCTGGGTTCTTTTACTTCCACCTGGACACCCACCAGCACAACACCAGGATGGGCAGAAGGGACCTCAGTTTAACGTCTCATCCGAAGGACGGTACACCCCAGCAGTACAGCACCCCCCAATACTGCACTCGGATGCCAGCGATTTTTAGGTGCAAGTCCATCCTGGTGTGGGATGAGAAGCCACGACCTTCTGGTCCAGAGGCTGATGTGCTACCAACTGAGCCATGATGACACCAGTTCAGCATGTTTGTAGTTCATTTGCATCACCAGGTAAGGAAAAAGGTCAGGCTCCCCATACGATGCACAGGAGAAATGCCAGACTTCACCCAACAACCAACACACCAAAATCTGGCCAGTGGAAAATCATGTACACAAATGCTCAGAGTCTTGGAAACAAGATCCCAGACCTGCAGACAATAATGACACAGGCTAAACTAGACATAGCGGCCATTAGCGAGACATGGTTCACCAGTGACCACACTTGGGAGACTTCAGTACCTGACTATATACTGTTCAGAAGAGACCAAGGTGCAAAAATGGGGGGGGGGGAGTGGCCCTTTATATTCAATGAACATATCAAAACTACAGAAATTCAGAATGCACATAAGGAGCCAGAACTGTGGGTCACCCTGGAAACAGGATCTGGGTCATCCATACAAACTGGGGTTGTCTACAGACCTCCAGACCAGAGGGAGTACATAGACACATTACCGTTAGAAGATCTACAAAACATGACAGCTAAGGGGGAGGTTCTGATAATGGGAGACTTCAACATGCCAGATACAAATTGGTCAATACCAGCAGGAACATCTGCCAGAACTAGACACATAGTAGATTCCCTGCAGGGGAAGGGCCTCAAACAACTGGTACAACAACCCACAAGAGACAGGGATATCCTAGATCTAGTACTGACTAACAGGGAAAGGATCATAGATCTCCAGGTAGAAGGTCACCTGGTGGCCAATGACCATCACATGGTATGGTTCAATTTGGCCTCTAGAACTAAATCATCCCATTCCAAGGCAAAAATTTGGGACTTCAGAGGAACTGACTGATAAGATGGCCAACAGAGTTAAGCTAGCCCTGGCAAGAAGAAATACAGGTGAGGGGGTACAGGTAAAGTGGGCAAGCATTAAGGATGCAATACTTGAAGCAATATCCCATTGTGTCTGAGAAAAAAGGAAGTGCAAAAGAAGGAGGAAACCACTTTGGTTCTCAAAAACAGTAGCAGAAAAGGTCAGAGCTAAAAGGCTGGCCTTCAGGAAATATAAGGGAATGCAGCAGGATGAAGACAGGGAGGCATACCAACTTTCCTAAGGGAAGCAGGGAAGGCAATACGGCAGGCAAAGGCCCAAACCGAGGAAACACTAGCACGAACAGTAAAAGAAGGTGACAAGACTTTCTATAGATACATTAGTGAAATGAGAAAGTCCAGAGGGGGTATTGTAAAGATCAAAGGAGATAAGGGGGCGTGTGAGGAGGAGGACCATGTAAAAGCATCCATCCTAAATAGATACTTCTGCTCAGTATTTACTGAGGAAAAGGTAGGGCAGAGCCCACATCTCAGCACCATGGACACACGGGGAAGGGAGGTGTGCACTAGTCCCTTCACAAAAGAAAGGGTCCCACAAGAGCTCGATAAGCTAAGGGTGGACAAGGCAATGGGACCTGATGGCATACATCCCAGGGTACTAAGGGAGCTAACGGTGGAACTAGCAGAGCCATTGTCAGAACTGTTTAGTGAGTCTCTGAGCACAGAAGAGGTCCCAGAAGACTGGAGAAGTGCTCATGTGTTCCCACTCCACAAGAATGGTAGCAGGAAAGAGGCAGGGAACTACAGACCAGTCAGTCTTACCTCAGTAGTGGGCAAAATTATGGAGGCACTCCTTAAGGAAAGGATAGTGCAACACCTAGAATCCATAGGAGCACAGGATCCAATACAGCATGGGTTTACAACAGGAAGGTCCTATCAAACTAATCTCATAGATTTCTCTGACTGGGTAACCAGAGTGATTGACCAAGGGGGAGCAGTTGATGTCGCCTACCTTGACTTCAGCAAAGCTTTCGATACTGTTCCACATAGAAGATTGATTAATAAGCTGGGTAGGCTTGGGGTGGGTCAGAAGTTGGTCAACTGGGTGGCAAACTGGTTGACGGGCAGAAAACAGAGAGTGGTGGTAAACGGTATACAGTCAGAAGAGATGCAAGTCACAAGTGAGGTACCTCAGGGATCAGTCCTGGAGCCAGTCCTCTTCAATATTTTCATCAGTGACATTGCAGATGGAATGGAGGGTAAGGCTTGTCTGTTTGCAGATGACACCACAATCTGCAACAGAGTAGATGATCCAGATGGGGTGGGCAGAATGAGAAGAGATCTGGATAAACTGGTAAAATGGTCGGAAGAGTGGCAACTGGGGTTTAATACAAAGAAGTGCAAAATCATGCACATAGGGAAGAGAAACCCTGAAGCCACCTATAGGCTGGGAGGGGAGTTACTGGCAGTCACAAGGGAAGAAAGAGACTTAGGCATCATCATCACAGATGACATGAAATCATCCAAGCAGACCACTAAAGCAGTAGGTAAGGCTAGGGGGATGTTGGGGTATATTAGTAGGGGTATCACAAATTGTAAGAGGGAGGTAATAAACCCTCTTTACAAGACACTGGTTAGGCCCCATCTGGAGTACTGCGTGCAGTACTGGAGGCCACACCTTCACAAGGACATTAACCAAATTGAGGCAGTCCAGAGAAGGGCAACCAAAATGGTGCAGGGACTGCATCAGAAAACATATGAAGACAAATGAACAGAACTCAAAATGTATACCCTGGAGCAAAGGAGGGAGAGAGGTGATATGACTGAAACATTCAAACACCTTAAGGGCATTAACAAGGCGAAAGAGTCTAACATGTTTCAATATAAAAAAAAAAATAGCAGGACAAGATGACACAGTATGAGATTAGAGGGTGGCCAATTAAAGGGTAATGTGAGGACGTTCTTTTTCATAGAAAGGGTGGTGGTGCATGGAACGGCCTACCTCAGGAAGTGGTGAATATGAATACAGTGCAGGGCTTCAAACAGGCATGGGATAGGCATAAGAGAGCAATACAGATAAGTATGAATAGATAGGCCATTGACAGAGCAAATGCCGATGGCACATTCATAAGGTAGTAAAAGAAATGGGCAGACTGGATGGGACTTGTGGTCCTTATCTGCCGTCAACTTCTATGTTTCTGTGTTTCTAAAATGAAGAAAAAAGCCACTATGGCTCTCAAAAGAGGTGGCAGGGAAGGTTAAGGAGAAAAGGATAGCATTCAGGAAATATAAAGAAACACAGAAGACGCAGGACAGAAAACTAAATCAGTTAAAGCAGAAGGAGGCAAGGAAGGCAGTCAGAATAGCAAAGGCCCAAACTGAGGAAAAGGCAGCCAGCTCTGTTAAGAAGGGGAATCTTTTAAGGCACATTAGAGAGCGAAGAAAGGCCAAGGGAGGGATACTGAGGCTTAATAAAGGGAAGGGAATGTGGGCAGAAGGTGATGGTGAAAAAGCAGGGATACTGAATGAATACTTCTGCTCAGTATTCACAAAAGAAAAGGAAGGGGAGGTACTTAAACCAAACAATAGAAAAACTCTGTATGGGGGGGGTTGATTACCAGTCTATTCACTGAAGAAAGAGTTCTGAAATAACTCTTAAAACTGAAGGTGGACAAAGCAATGGGGCCTGACGGGATTCACCCAAGAATTCTAAAAGAACTAAGGGTAGAACTAGTGACACCACTGACTACCCTCTTTAACAAATCATGGGAGGATAGGGTGGTACATGAGGACTGGAGGAGGGCGGATGTGACTCCACTTCACAAAAGTGGGAGCAAGGCAGAGGCAGGAAACTACAGACCTGTTAGTTTGATCTTAGTTGTAGGGAAAATGACGGAATCACTTCTGAAGGAAAGAACTGTTGAGTACCTAGAGGCCAGCGGGGCACAAGACACAAGGCAGCATGGGGATTTACAGCGAGAAGGTCATGTCAGATGAATCTAATAGATTTCTTTGACTGGGTGACCAAAGTAGTAGACCGGGAAGGGGCTGTGGACATGGCCTACCAAGACTTTAGCAAGGCATTTGACACAGTCCCACACAAAAGATTAACATACAAGTAAGCCAGCCTTGGAGTGGGTCCCAAGGTGGTAGCCTGGCCTGGGTAAAAAATTGGCTGGACAACAGGACGCAGAGGGTAACAGTAAACTGAGTCCACTCTGAAGAAAGGGGGTTTACTAGTGGAGTACCACATAGTTCAGTACTGGGACTGGTCCTCTTTAGTGTCTTTATAAGTGACATTGTGGAGGGACTGGAAGGAAAGGTATGCCTTTTTGCAGATGACAGAAAGATCTGCAACAAGGTCGATAAAGAAGGTGGGGATGGGTGGAAAGGATTAGAAGGGACTTGGCAAGGTTGGAGGAATGGTCAAATGTATGGCAGCTTAGATTCAACACAAAGAAGGGCAAAGTAATGCACCTGGGAAACAAAAACCCAGGGGAAGAGTACACAATGGGGGGTGAGATACTAACAACAACAAAAATGGAAAAGGACCTGGGGGTAGTCTTATCAGATGACCTAAAGGTGGGCAAGCCATGTAAGAAGGTAGTAAGGAGGGCTGGCGGGTTACTGGAATGCATAGAGAGAGGCATCACCATTAGAAAACATGAAGTTGTTATCCCTCTTTACAGACAGTTGGTGAGATCCCATCTGGAGCACTGCATGTAGTTCTGAAGCACTGCATGCAGTTCTGGAGACCACATCTCCGCAAGGACTTAGACAGGCTGGAGGCTTTCCAAAGGAGGGTAACTAAAATGGTGCAGGGTCTTCACCAGAAGACATACGAAGAGAGATTAAAGGAGCTTAATATGTATAGCCTCAAGGAAAGGAGGGAGAGGGGGGACATGATAGAAACTTTCAAGTACCTCAAGGGAATCAACAAAGTCCAAGAGGGTAGCATCTTTCAGAAAAAAAGATGTGCAAGAACAAGGGGGCACAATCTGAAGATAGAGGGGGGATGGCTCAGAGGTAATGTGAGGAAGTATTTTTTCATTGAGAGGGTTGTGGATACATGGAATGGGCTTCTTGAGGAGGTAGTGGAGTCAAAAATAGTGGGGAAATTCAAGAATGCATGGGACAGACATAAGGCAATTTTAGTGGGGAGTAGGAGGAAGTAGGCTGTTGGTAATCTAGGATCTGCAGCTTATCCATTAGGTAGGGAAATGGGCAGACTAGGGATCCATGCGGTCCTTATCTGCCATCAAATTCTGTGTGTCTATGTTTCTAACTCTGTTGTATTTATTTGGCTCTGTGCTGATTTTTCAAAAAGCAGTCTAAACCAATGGGATTAACAATTCTTAATCTGTTTTTTAAGTATGATCTGGACTTTCTTAAAAAAAAAAAAAAGTGTATTCTTCCAAAACAACTGTTATTTTTCTGATGAAGGATTCTATGTAATCTGAAAGCTCAAGCACCTATTTTCTTCTGTAACATCTATGTTGGTCCAATAAAAGGTATCAAATCATTTCTTTTTTTCTGGATCTTTTGTCACAAGGACCAATATGGCAACATAACTGATTTTCTGTGTCATCATGGAAGATACTGAAATTCGCCAGTTTAAATGACAGTTGCATAACATCAGGAAGAAAGAAGCCCAGGTGGACAGTGACATATATTTTCTAACCCAGTGCAAGAGGCAGAACATTGTCCCTAATGGCCTGGCCATTAAGAATTCATTAAAGAACACTTACAGTTCCAAATATGCTGAACAGCTATGCTGGAGGACTTCTGAGAAATGGAGAAATCACATGAATCGCAGGACATATCCCAAGAAAACCTTCTTGGAAAAACAGTTTGTGAGGATTGTTACCACACTAGAGAAAAAGTCTGGAAGGCCCAATCCAGGCCTCCTGCAAAAGATACACATGAACTATCAAAGAGCCTTAAGGAAAGCCATGTTTGAAAAAAAAAAAAAAGAAAGTTACATACCCTTCAACAAGTCATGCTTCCTAACAACCATGAAGAAGATGACAGGGTCATAGAACAACAAAGCAACATGGATGGGCACCTTTCATAGAAACATAGAACATAGAATGTGTCGACAGAAAAGGCCCACCAGGCCCACCCAGTCAGCCCAGTGTGCCTTGCAAGCTGCTAGGATTTAGCTATTTCAGTTGTTAATTTGTCCAACCACACACTGACTACTGGGGAATTAACTGTACTTTCTAGGGGTCTCACATTCTGCCCAACAAAACCACTTGACAGAATATAGTTTTGTGGGGAACTGAAGGAATACTTCTGTAGATTGAGACTTAAAGAGAATTCTTTCACAACAGAGAAGAAACCACAGCTGGCAATAATTCAGTGGATAAGAGAAAGAAATCATCCGATTTTACCTCCCCCCCCCCCAAAGTGAACATAACGTGAAACTGGACAACTACGTTCATGTTTTCACCAGAGAGTTAACTGTCACATCCTTAACAGGCAAAAAAAGACCTGTTACAGACTTTCTCCTTTGGAAAGGAGGGCAATACAATCACTGAAATCGGGCCACAACATTGTCATAAAAAAGTTGATAAAGGTTCTGCTGTGGTGATCCTAAACTGTGGGGACTATGTTTACGGAGCTAACAAACCATACCTACTACAGGGGAGCTGCTGAGTCATCCCACTGCACAATACGGGGTTTTATTTAACTCCAAAAATTGATTAGCGTTTTGCTCATAAAAGTGATAAAACATTATGAAAATGCACAACACTTGCCTCACTGCCTTTAACAAACATAACACTTATAGAAAACCTAGTTGTAACATGGCATTAATACTGTGCACGAAACGCCAATCGCTGATAGGCGCAAGAAGGTCACGGGATGGCAGCCGGAGCGGGCATTAACCCAGCTTGTAACACGGCTCACGGCAGACCGCCGCAGTGGAGCCTCCGGATTCGCCGAAGTGGCACAGCTGACTGAAACCGAGCGGGTATTAACCCACAGGTAACGCCCGATCGGTCAGTACCAGCTGTCGCCATGGAGGCACCAGAGGGTAGCAGCCCGCTCCGTCACCACCGTGAGCCCCCACCGGCAGTGCTACAGAGCCGCCAACCCCGCTGTCCTCCACGGCAGCAGGAAGCGCCAGACCTGAACTGCAATGTGTTGAGCCACTTGGGAGAGTACGCATCGCCACCTCCCGGGGCCGGTGCACGGCCGCAATCATTGAGCCGTCCACTGTCCCGAGTCCCAGCACCGAGGCCACCGCAGCGGTTTCAGCAAGTGCCACCCGAGCACCGCAATCATCCACCAGTGCTCCACCGAGCGATGTTACTTGTTCACCTGTGCCTGTAAGTGAAATACATACCCTGTGCTGCACGATCTGTCTCCCGTGTCCATGCTGCTCGCCGGAGGTGATGCCGGCAACATAGGCTTGTCGTCATCGTGATGAGCCTATGTTAGAAGCGCATTAATCACCTTCAGCTTCGGGCTCTGCCAGGGATTAATGCCCGCTGGGTGGTTGGACCCCTTGGGCTGTGCCCTCGGGCACCAACCCCCCCAGTGGACATTAATCCACCGGCAGAGCCCTCTTCTGTCGGTGATTAATGCTTACTTATATGCCGTGCCCACTTCGGCAGTACCGCGACCAGCTAGACCCCCAGCCTAGCAGCACTGGGTCCTGTGGGGGAGCAACAGGAGCAGCGAAGCAGCAGCCTCAGTAGCAGTCCGAGCTCGGAAACGGGGAGGGGGGGACCAGAACCCGCGGCGGAGATCTGCGACACGCATCTGGTGGGCAGCATGCGACGAGGTAGTACTCGAGGCAGCGAGATCCCCAGCACAGCAGCAGTGGGCACAGGTGGGCACCAAGTGCTAGGGAGTGAAGCGTGCCACAGGTAGAGTGAGACGAGTTAGAGGCAGACGGAAGCGCGGGGGGGGGAAGAGAGGCAGGCGCGCACAGGAGGGATAGGTAACACAGTCCGACACAGAGACCCAATGCAGGTAAGTGGTGTGTTGTTGGAGGAGGCAGTGCAAGGGAACGGGAAGTGAGCGAGCCCACATGCTAATTTGTGACCGCTGCACACTGCAGCGATGGAGGCGCCCACCGGAGACCTCCAATGGGCGATAACAGACAAACCACCGCGTACATTAGCACAGCTGTTGGACGACCAAGTGAGCCAAACTGGTTGCTATCAGCAGAGGTACACAGTGGTTTGACTGCATCAGCAGCGTAATGCCGTTTTCTCAAAACGATCTCTAAGTGCACTGTAAAAGTTTGCTCAGCACACCGACTCCCCGTCTGATCTAGTGGCACCGACATGAAATCGGCTCCTGGCGACTGTCTCCTCGCAGCCCATGTTACAAGCCAGTTATTATTCGTCGTGCAGAGCCCATCGGATTGATGCATGGTTGGCCGTGTTATTCGCCCTCGGGCCACAACCCTCCCAACCATGCATCAATCCAGCATTAAATGCCACCTTTGTCGTGGCTTAATGCTTACATAAATACTTTCTGTACAGTTAGCATTGTCCCAAGAAAAAAACTGCTAATCAATTATTTAAAACCCTGCAATACACAAGGGAACTATGGGATGTAACCGGATCTTTTCCAAATCATGTCCAAGACAGATTAACTGACCTCATCCCTGCTGAACCCAAGCCAGGGACTTTCTACATGCTGCTTAAAATCCATAAGCCTGGCAAACCGCAGAGACCTATAGTATGTGGCAATGGTACCCTGACAGAGGGGATCTCAGGTTTTGTAGAAACCATTTTAAAACCACTCATTACAGAAAGGGTTAGCTACATCCAGGACACTACACACTTCCTGCATAAACCTTCTGGTTATAAGGACTTACCACCTAATACCATATTAGTCACGATGGACGTAACCTCTCTCTATACTAATTTTCTACACATGGATGGCATTTCAGCCTGTCTTAAATACCTAGATGAGAAAGGACAGAACCAAAACATGGACCGTGAAGTGGTAGGGAAACTTGGTGTATTCTGACACACAACTTCAGCTTCAATGGTAAACATTATGTTCAAACTATGGGAAAAGCAATGGGCACCAGGATGGCTCCACAATATGCCAACCTCTTTATGGTGAATTTGAAAGAGGATTTTTTAAGGCACCTCACACACAGACCACTCGCTTATTTCCGTTACATTGGTGATTTGTTTATAATTTGGACAGAGGGCACAGACACACTCAAGGAGTTCCATCAGAAACTTAATAACTTCCACCTGTCCGTAAGACTTTCCCTGGAATATTCTGCCATCAGTGTTAATTTTCTGGACACCACATTCACCACCAAAGATGGAACCTTGCAGACATGCATTTACAGAAAACCCACGGACAGACAAAGATACTTACATAGAAATAGTAATCACCCGAGCCATACAAAAAAATCTGTAATGTACAGTCAGGCACTTTGCTATCACCTTATCTGTTCAAGTGAGGACAGAGATACACATTTGGCCACACTGAAGAAAACCTTTATTGGGCAGGGACACTCTTCTAGAGAATCTGGCAGAGCGGTAGACCGTGCAACACAGGTACCAAGGGAACAACTACTTCAGTATAATGAAAGGACTACCACTAACAAAATACCCAAGCAGTCGCATATCATCCTGACCTTGAGCTTTCTATGAAAATGATTAAGAACCTCCAACCAACATTCAGGATGGGACCCTAAAATAGAAACATAGAATTTGATGGCAGATAAGGACCGCTTGGCCCACCCAGTCTGACCATTTCCCTACCTGATGGATAAGCTGCAGATTCTAGTTAATCAACAGCCTACTTCCGCCTGCCCCCCACTAGAATTGCCTTATGTCTGTCCCATGCATTCTTGAATTCTCTCACTGTTCCTGACTCCACAACCTCCTCAGGAAGGCTGTTCCATGCATCCACAACTCTCTCTGTGATGAAAAAATACTTTCTAACATTACCTCTAAGCCGTCCCCCTCTATCTTCAAATTGTGCCCCCCTTGTTCTTGCACATCTCTTCTTCTGACAGATACTACCCTATTGTACCTTGTTAATTCCCTTGAGATACTTGAAAGTTTCTATCATGTCCCCCCTCTCCCTCCTTTCCTCAAGAGTATACATATTAAGCTGCTTTAGTCTCTCCTCGTATGTCTCCTGGTGCAGGCCTTGCACCATTTTGGTTGCCCTCCTCTGAACAGCCTCCACTCTGTCTATGTCTTTGCGGAGATGGGGTCTCCAGAATTGCACGCAGTACTCCAGATGGGGTCTCACTAACTGTCTGTACAGAGGGATAACAACTTCCTGTTTTCTACTGTTGATGCCTCTCCCTATGCATCCCAGTATCCCCCCAGCCCTCCTTACTGCCTTCTCACATTGCTTGCCCACCTTTAGGTCATCTGATATAATTACTCCTAGGTCTCTTTCGATTTTTGTTGCTGTTATTAACTCACCCCCCATTGTGTACTCTTCCCCTGGGTTTTTGTTTCCCAGATGCATTACCTTGCACTTCTTTGCATTGAATCTGAGCTGCCAAGTATCTGACCATTCCTACAACCTTGCCAAGTCCCTTTTCATTCTTTCCACCCCACCTTGTGCATCAACCCTGTTGCAGAGCTTTGTGTCATCTGCAAAGAGACATACCTTTCCTTCCAGGTGCTCTCCAATGTCACTTATAAAGATATTAAAGAGGACCTGTCCCAGTACCCCATCCCTGCGTACCCCACTAGTTACCCTCCTTTCTTCACTGTGGACTCACATTATTACCTTTAAGCGCCCTGTTGTCCAGCCATTTTTTTATCCAGGCTATCACCTTGGGATCCACTCCAAGGCTGGCTAACTTGTATATTAATCTTTTATGTGAGACTGTGTCGAATACCTTGCTAAAATCTAGGTAGGCCATATCCACAGCCCCTCCCTGGTCTACTACTTTGGTCACCCAGTCAAAGAAATCTATTAGGTTCATCTGACATGACCTTCCTGCTGTGAAACCATGCTGCCTTGGGTCCTGTGCCCCACTGGCCTCTAGGTACTCCACAATTCTTTCCTTCAGAAGTGATTCCATCATTTTCCCCATCACTGAGGTTAAACTAACTGGTCTGTAGTTTCCTGCCTCTGCCCTGCTCCCACTTTTGTGAAGTGGAATCACATTTGCCCTCCTCCAGTCCTCAGGTACCACTCCATCCTCCCATGATTTGTTAAAGAGAGTAGTCAGTGGTGTTACTAGTTCTACCCTTAGTTCTTTTAGTATTCTTGGGTGAATCCCATCAGGCCTCATTGCTTTGTCCATCCTCAGTTTCAAGAGTTCTTTCAAAACCCTTTCTTCTGTGCATGGACTGGTATTGACCCCCCTTATTCAGAGTTTCTCCCTTGTTTGGTTTAGGCACCTCACCCTCCTCATCTGTTGTGAATACTGAGCAGAAATATTCACAGCATTTTTCAAGAACTACCACTATTGTGTTTTAAGCAACCACCTAATTTAACCAACCTGATTGTTAGGAATAAACTTGCACCAGAACAAAACACTAAATGGCACAAGACCCTGCGGTCTCACCTGATGCAAGACTTGTGAGCACATTTCTACTTACGACTGCATCAATAATCCACAAAACAGACAATTCAGGATACAAGAGAATTATACATGTGCATCTCGAATGTTGTTTATTTCATTCGATGCAGGAGATGTCCATGAACAGGGCACGTGGAGAGATAGGACAATCTCTCTGTACCCAAATGACCCCACACAGACATACTAATAAAATGAAGATGACTGACAAACCAGTGGGACAACACTTTTCTCAGTCTGATCACTCCATCTCAGATATGTCGGTCCTGGTTTTGAGACAGGCTTACAAGATCAAGCTTGTTTTACTTCTCAGTATGGTGGGAGACTGTATGAGCATTGATTTAGGTTTTATGTCGCATTACACTACTTAAACTTTCACCTACTTCAAGAACAATGAATGTACGTATAATGGTAGTACACTGAGTTTTTGTTGTACGTTTTAATACTAAATGGATATAGAATCCCTTTTAATTGGTTATCACTGTGTTGGTTAAACCCCCACAAAAAAAAATTTATGTGTGGGGTGGGTTGGTGGTATGGGGTAAAGGTTACATACAGATGCATATTCATACATGGACATTTTGGATATAGTATCTCATTTACTAGGTAGTCTGTGTTTGTGCCTCTTTCTTTTATGTGCACAAACTCTTGCCATCTAGTACATGACACAATAGGGTTAAGTTGTGTGATGACTATTTGTTCACATACAAAATGGATATATGACTTCGTCTGACCAGTTATCAATACAGTGGTGTTCCGGGGGGGGGGGTTGATTTTTCTTAGGTTTTGTTTTAGATTTCTATGACTGTTACTGAATATACAGCAGACTGATTATATACTGACACATTATAAAACAATGAACATATTAGGATAGGGATCTCAATTACTAGAGAGTCTTTAACTCTGATTTTTTAATGATACATTAATACTTGGCAGGGGGGTTGGGCATGGTAGCAGAGTGTCGATTCCCTCAGTTTTTGATTTGGATTGATAGAACTCATTTAATAGTACAGAATATTAAGTATATATGGACACGTTGATACTTGGACATATTAGGATAACAGCATCTCAATTACAAGGGGGTCTGTGTTAGGTTTGGGTGTTGAATGTGCAGAAACACTAGTCACTTGTTACAGAGTTGCAGATAAATCATGTTTAAACAACATATATTTGAATGTTCATGAATAAATATATTTGTGTTAGGCAAAAATGTGGGTTTAAAGACAACCTGTCCTAGTGTACATTATCCATTAACCAGCCGTTTCCCGCATTTATACAGTGTAAGTACTATTCAGATATGTATGTCTTAAAACGGCAGATGACACAAAGATCTGCAACATGGCTGATACACAAGGTGGGGTGGAAAGGATGAGAAGGGACTTGGCAAGGTTGGAGGAATGGTCAAATGTATGGCAGCTTAGATTCAATGCAAAGAAGTGCAAAGTAATGCACCTGGGAAACAAAAACCCAGGGGAAGAGTACACAATTGGGGGTGAGATACTGACAACAAAAATGGAAAAGGACCAGGGGGTAGTTATATCAGATGACCAAAAGTTGGGCAAGCAATGTGAGAAGGCAGTAAGGAGGGCTGGGGGGATACTGGGATGCATAGGCAGAGGCATTACCAGTAGAAAACAGGAAGTTGTTATCCCTCTGTACAGACAATTGGTGAGACCCCATCTGGAGTACTGCATGCAGTTCTGGAGACCCTATCTCCACAAAGACATAAACAGGGTGGAGGCTGTCCAGAGGAAGGCAACCAAAATAGTGCAGGGTCTGCACCAGAAGACATACAAAGAGAGACTAAAGGAGCTTAATATGTATACCCACAAGGAAAGGAGGGAGAGGGGGGGACATGACAGAAACTGTCACGTACCTCAAGGGAATCAACAAAGTCCAAGAGGGTAGCATCTTTCAGAAAAAGAGATGTGCAAGAAGTATTTTTTTATGGAGAAGGTTGTTGATGCATGGAACAGCCTTCCTGAGGAGGTCATGGAGTCAAAAACAGTGGGGGAATTCAAGAATACATGGGACAGACATAAGGCAATTCTAGTGGGGGGTAGGAGGAAGTAGGCTGTTGGTTAACTAAGATCTGCAGCTTATCCATTAGGTAGGGAAATGGGCAGACTACCGTAGGCGGGCCAAGCAGTCCCTATCTGCCATAAAATTCTCTTTCTGTGTTTCTAACCAGTGTAAAATAAGTCAATAATTTCTTATTTAGAAGGCTTTTAACATAATATGTATTTCTTTAGCTTGTTTCACCTGTATGTTTTATGGCTGTTCTCAAGGAAGAGGCTTATCTATTCTGTGGCATTTGGCCTTGACATACCTTTCTTGCTTATGGTTATGGTTCTGTGCCGATTTTTAAAAAAGCAGTTTACTCCAGTGGAATTTTTAACACTTTTTTATCTGGTTTTTTTTTTATGTATGATCTGGACTTTAAGAAAGTGTATTCTTCCAAACCAACTGTTATTTTTCTGATGAAAGATTCTATGTAATCTGAAAGCTCAAGCACCTATTTTCTTCTGTAACATATATGTTGGTCCAATAAAATATATCAAATCATCTCTTTTTTCCTCTGGATCTTGTGTCACAAGGACTAATATAGCAACATAACTAATTTTCTGTGCTTTTCTTAAGGAATAATTCATGACAGGGTGAGGATTGGGCTGGGATTTGCACATGCTTGGCATGACTGGCCTCAAGACCAACGACGGCAGGTGTGGGTAAATCCCAGCCCAACCCACACCCTATTGTGGATTATTCTGATTATACAATTAGGAAAAATGACAATTGCACAAAAAAAAGAGAAGGAAAAACTTTTGTTTTTTTAATTTCTCATACTGATTTTAATACAACATCCTTCACCCCACACAAAATGGTTCCTTGTTGCGGAGCAGAAGCCCTCCCATGCCTGTGAAGACAGCTGGCCACAACCTGAATGAGCTGAGCGCCACTAGAGCGATTATAACTGAAAATGCCAGCAGATTGATATTAGCAATGATGGTTAGCTCTGGGCTGTTTCGGACTTCAACACTGCAGATTACATCTGACTTTTGTTTTATAGTTTTTACTTTTCCTCAACGACTTTTCATTTTGTGGAGCGGCATTGTTAGCCTGAGATTGGCAGCTTTGCCAGAGTGTATTGGAACGCTAAGGGTTCTGCTTGGAAAGGTTGCTACCTTTATTTTTTCTAAATGTGCATCTGGCTGGTACTTTATGCAGTGGTTATGCAAAAATTACCCCACAGCATAGAATCGTAGCCGACCAATCAGGAACGTGAATGTTTTAGACCCCATTACATAGTTTTATATAAAAACCTTCAACTAAGCCCTAAAATAAAACTCCCTTAAAAAAGACATAAATAATTGAATGTTCTTTCTACCTATGACCCTTTTCTTATACACACACATGCATTTTTTCCAAAAAAATCAAGCACTATTCAGTCTTTTATTTTTGTATTTCTTTTATGACCATGAAAAATGCCCTCATAGTTTAACCAACTTGACAGAGCAATCTCCGCTGCTACCCTGACTCCAGAAAAAATTGAGACTCTGGTTCTATATGAGGCATATATGTCTGTGAGAGTGTATGCCAGTGGAGTTTTGCAGAATTTTGAATTCATGCATTCCAAGTTAACATTCCATGCTGCTGGTGTAGGGGTGGAAGTGAACATTCTATAAGAGGAATATTGCCTAACATTGAATTCTTATGTTTCATGGTAAACAAACAAACAAACAAACAAACCTTCTACCGCATGTGTAGAAAGATAAACGACTGACAGGTAGAAACCATCTATGGAGGGACTATTTACATTTTCTAAGCAATATTTTATTGTCTTTTTTTGTGTCTCTTTATCTATTAGAGATTTTTTTTTAATTTTCCCAACTCATTTTCTAAGCAGAATAAGACCCTTCAGAGTGTGGGATACCACCTGTAGCGTCTGGCCTCATCCCACCCCTAGGCCTGCAGGTATCCAGCAATACTCCACACCCTGTCATTCTTATTGCTTACGTATGAAACTCAGTAGCAAAACTCAAACTGTCAGGGTCATTCACAATAAACTAAGAACTGATGACCTAGTCATAATCCCAGGACACTGAATTTCTCTTCCCGAATTGCGATGTCCAGTAATGTGTTTCATTCCTGCTCTACTCCCATACCTAGCCCGCTATATAATGAACAGTTACAAAATGGGTCAGCCTGCCTACTTACTGTGGTTTAAAGAGCCACTGGCGCCTCGAGAAGAACTTTGAAAAACATATAATTTGGACACAAATCAGATTATATTTCTCAACAGCTCTGTATTTCCTATCCCTATCCCTATTATTTATTACTGAGGTAATATGCATGAAAACAGGATAGCTGTTCCTTGAGGGTTCATTAGCTCCTACTGTTTCTTCCCAACCTGATGTCATAATACTCGGCTTGTGACATCACATTTATTCCCATGGCAACAGACTGTGAGGTCATAACAGAGCATTATAATTTCAAGTAGGGAATAAGCTACAGAGCCAGATGAGAGCTAAGATCTTATTTTTGTGGGAATTTCTTCAGTAATAAACAATGGAGAGGAGAAATCTATAGAAGATATATGAAATGCAAACTGAGTTGTGCCTAAATAATATGTTTTCCAATGTGTTCCCAAAGACGTCAGTTGCTCTATGTTTCATGCATTAATGTTACCTCTTTATCTTAGAAAAAAATGTGAAGTGTTACATAATAAATTCAAAACAATTTACTCAATGTAAGTATATATACCACACCACTGGTGAATAAATTGGGTAAATAAATAATGCCATTTTGGGTTAAATATTTTTCACTTGGTATATGTGTTATTACGCTTAGAAAACATGTAATTTCCATTTAGTATTTGGAAACCAAACAAAGAGAACAATGCTTTCGCTCACCCTCTCTCATTTCCTGGCGTACTCCCCAAGGATGTTACTGCTGCTCTTTCTCTTTGTGGCATTTGATCATGGAGCCAGTACTACTACTTCTCCTCTGTTTGTGACCAGACATACTGGAGAACAGTGGTATTTACTTGCACAACACTTCTGCAGATGGAAGCGTGCTGTCGGCTAAAGTCCTCAGCCACATCATTCATGTTATAGGCTCTGGTCTGTTACTCTGATGCGACAGGGAGTGAGAAGCTATCCTTCGGCACAGGCTCAAGTGCTATGAGGATCTTTAAAGCTACCTCTTTTTCTTTAAAAATTGTGGAGTGTTCGGGGGGACAGAGAGAAAGTGAGCACGCAGTAGGGTGACCTGTTTACCACTTTTCTGCAACATATTTTTTTTATTTTTTCGCATTGTAGTCTACAGTTCTGTGCAGCAAGTGAAGCATATAAGAAAAGAGACAGATTTCACAGACATGTCTTTAGTAAAAAAAAAAAAGAATGGAATGTCCAGAAATTCAAATTTTGAGGGGAAAATGTATAATTTTCAAAAGTGATGCAAGGGAGTATGAAGTTGACTCACATGTAGGGCAGCAGCTTGTGCAAAGAAATTTTTGATGTCTTAGATTTATAGGGACTGGTGCATAATCTAATGCCTTGGAATTATGGTGATGGATGTGTGTATCTAGTGCCTTGGATTTATAGTAGCTTATACATGCATGCAAAGGTTAAAAGGTATTGGACAGAAAATGACTAAAGTCCATCAAAACTGCCCAACTGTCCATGCCTAAAATTTCTCAGTCACTAAGGAGCTACCAGAGCCTGTGCCCTTCCATTTGCTTCTGATTATCCCCTCATACATATTCCATTTGGTTTTGAACCCTGAGGTAATTCTATTAATGACATTACTGGGTAGTTTGCTCCACCGATCCACCAACCACTCTGTTAAGAATTTATTTAAGCCCTTCTTGAAGTTTCCACCCACTAATTTGAGTGTATGAACCCTGGTGCATGATTCTGGTGTCTTGGGTTTATGAACGTAGATTGGTGCAAATTATGTTTTTTTTTTGTTACAACCCTCTCCTACCAGTACAGACTACCAGACCCAGATCCTGCCTTTTAGTAGCAACTCTGACATTAGAAAGCCTTGTATTAATACTAGAAAGGTGGGTGTCCTAGAGGAGCTTCTGCCCTGAGGTGACAAGCTCCTTGCATGTACCAGCTATCTTTGGATCCAGACTTCTGAGGCCAGACCACCTCAATGCCTGACACTTGAGAGCATCCTGGGACAAGTCCAAGGCAGCAGGGCAGATCCTAGGGGAAGGGACCACAGTTAGAGTAGATTACTTAAAATCAGAAGGGCCATATAAAGGGAATCCCCTCTAGAGGAGTTCCTGGCAACATAACAGAGCAGAATGGGTCCCTCAGAAGAGAGGTATCACCTTGGGAGTCATTTGCGGTACTGTGCCCAAGTGATGCTTCCAGCAGAGCCACTGAGGAAGAAAGACCTGATAAGAGAGACAAGACTGCTGACCAAGGAGGAGATATGCCTACATTATGACCAAGGACATTTCAGGCCCAGAATGTGTATCGGTGCTGCTGCTAGCAGAGGGGCCAGAGTGATTGCTAGCTGCTGCCAGTGGCAGGCTGGGGCAAGCATAGCCATGCTGTGCCTAGCGCACCATCCAGTGACTAAAGCTGTGAAATGAGGAACCCCCCAAGGTGGTAACCTTCTGGGTCCAAAGAGGAGAATGGCCTGGCATGGAGCACACAGGCCCACAGGACCCATGGATGCCATAAGAAGCTAAGTGTAGTCTGAGAATGAATTATCCTTCCAGCAGTGGGCACCACCTGCATCACTCACTGACCAGGTGCTACGGTGCTGAATTCTGTGCAACTTTCAAAAACATGAAGCCTTAGCAAAGTGGGAGCAATAATGAAAGCACAGAGTACAGCAGGGTCTGACCTGAGGTTTTACCTCACCCGTTGGTGTGTGGATGTGAAATAAAAAGGGAACAGAGGAACTGTGTGGCTCCAGATGTGTATGCAAGGCACAACCTTTTTAATAAGGGGCTCAAAAGGTCCTGATATGTGTCCATGGTCAGGATCGTACCTGATTACAGAGTGCCAACAATGGGATTAACTGTGTTCCAGACTGTATAGGCCAACAAGCCAATAAAGCAAGACCGCTGCGTAATACAGTGTCTGAATGATCCTTTTTCTCAGCAAAACAGAGGTCTCAGCTGTACCTGCCACCTGACTGGGGAACTGGAGTGTGTAGTGACTGTGAGTGTTGCTATATGTGATGTTTAGGCAGTCATATAATCTAAACCCCTTGACATGAAGAGTACCTCCAGGCCATGCCCACATTAGCTAGCATCTAGTCCAAGCTAGAAGGTTACATTTTTGTAAAGGAGAGCTTCAGTTTTCTTTGAGATGAAAAGGGGTGCCCTTTTGCCCAACATGCCCTTTAAATAGAGGCATCAAAGATTCTTTAGTTTGTATTTTAGTGAAAACTGTCTGGAGATTCTTATTTTAAGAATGGCAAAATGGGAAAGAATATATTATTTTGAATAAAAATTACTAAACATTCCTGGAGGATCAATCTGAACCCTCCCCAACACAGCAATAAATCCTATGTCAACTGGCTTCTCCTTTCTCACACACTGCACATTCCAATGGATGCACCACAACCCCTCCTAATCAGTAAATAGCAGAATCCATGCATCATACATGCACACACAGCACCACAGCCTTAAGTAATGAAGCCTCTGGCCAAGAGGGAGAAACCCGTTTTTCCTGAAAGTGTAAAGACAGAAATGACAATCTGTAGTGCAGCTGTTGCACAGTTTCCGGAATGTAGTTTTTGCAACAGTACCTTTCATTAGACTAACCCAGAGGTAATTTACACACACATGTCAGATCCATGTATACAGCAGAAATGTCGCCAGACATTATGCCATGGACAAAATGTAGCGCATATAATGTCGCCGGGACAAAATGTAGCCGGAAACAATGTCGAAGGATACTGTAAAATGCCGCTCATCAATAACGTTGCACTGTATTGATGGGCGACAATGACATACTGTGCTACTTACAATTCCAAGTAATGAGATTGTTTTTATGGGAGCAAAGAAAAACATTTTAATTTATGTAGCACAGTATGTGCCAATGTCGCCTGCCAATACAGTGCAACGTTATTGACGAGCGATAGTTTGGATTTTATTGTGTGAAGCTCATCCATCTCTTGGGCTGATAGGGGATATGGAAAATGATTTCTCAATTGCCCCTTAAAAACATTGCTTCAGCCTGAGCCTCGCACCACTCGTTTCACTCCAACAGCCAGCATACGAGCTGATGTACTGACGCGTTGATACAAAAGCATCACTTGTATAAGATAAAAATGCTCAGGCATCCAGAAACTCTGCTCAAAAACAGAAAACCAAAACTTGTAAGAAAAATTACAGAAAACCAACTTAGTCCTCTCGCTGTACCTTGCTAAATGTTTACCAAAACATTACCAGACCTCTCTCTGCCTCGATAAACACAGAAAATATTTTCTTCTGTACATTTTCAAAAAGCTGATTCTTTAGCTGACTTGCCATAGAACAAAATGAACCCACACAAATACCTTTACTGCACAACATTTTGGCCAGGCAACATACTATCTGGCGACACTGTATCTGCCTACATTTTGTCCTGGCAACATTATGTCTGCTACATTTTGTCCGTGGCATAATGTCCGGCGACATTTTGACCTGGTGCCTCAGATCCAACATGGGCCCCTCCATCAGCTGTAGTATCACAAATAACCAGCATCTGAAAGCTTATATACTGTACATGACATCTGTTAATCAGTCAATTTTTTAACTTTGAGTTTCTTATAACCATACAGCATATCCCATTCAGAGAACATAATATGGGAGAAAATGACAAAGCAATACTTAAAATATCATGCAGTATAGCCCAAACTGCCACCCATACTCTACAGGATAACAAGAAATTAGGCACAGTGAATAAAGAAATAGCTTGCTGTTTAATGAACCCAAGTCTTGCATGATTTTTGCAAGAATATATATATATATATCCAGTCTTTAAAATGTCTAAAACACCCATGTCCCTCCAGAGAATGTGGACACTGTGCTGTACCCTTAATCAATGTCCATACGTCCAGTATAAAATATGTCAAGCTGCAGGACCAGCTAGGTGACGATTAGTGCTGACGGAGAATCACAGTGCACATTTACATTCAAATAACAGAAGACAGCAATGCAGTGTAAGAAAAAAGTACCTATCTATTACATGGATAATGAGACAGTGTCACTTAATAACATGAAACAGTATTAAGTAACTGGTTTATTGAAAGTAGCTGCTTTCCAATTAACCAAATGGGTCTCCACTGAGTACCCTCTCCAATTCTCCACTTTAAGTTATGTTTTTAGTTTCAGGGCGGACTGTTGCCAATGCACCAGTAAATGGAGTTAAATCAGCCCATGTTGGGGTGAAATGTTAGGTTAAAGGGGAAGCCCTTCGTAATACTTGTAAATGAAATCTACTGACACGTTGAAGAACCTGATCTATGTGGGCGATTTAACTCCACTGACTGCTACCAGTTAACCATCCCAAGTATTTTGATTTCTCAGGATAGGATTTTCTCATTCTGTCTGAAACAAAAAATTGGAAAAAGCACATATTTTTCTTACAGACCAAACTCTGGGGAAGTCTGACCTCTTCTCTAAGACCCTGAATGTAATACTGGTAGTCCACAAGGCCCATACCACTCTAGGTTCAAAGAATCTACTCCTTCTCTCTGGTGTCTGGACTTCATGTGCTTCTCCGCCCACTTTCCTACATCTCGTGGGTCTGTAGAAATGCATATTTTTCTGTCGGTAACAACCCTAAGCTTTGCTTTAAAACTAATGGAGATGGGTACCTTGGCCTCTTTCAGCACACGTCTAACCCCATCAAACTTCTGCCTCTGTCTGGCAGTATAGCCGATGTTGGGATAGAGGTGAACTGGTTTACTCTACTGTCCCATAAGACAGGCCCCTCTTATTGCACCAGCTGCAGGTCTGGTTGCTGGTACCAGTACCAGTACCATTGGTTACTATCAGGATTGCTCAGGTACCTCACCCTCAGGCTGCCAACCCCTCAAGGAAACATTATAGGCCTTCCGAGTCTGGAGTTGTGCAGTTCCCTCATTTTTAAACAGTGTCTTTGTGATCCACTCCTGAAGAAACAGAACTACATGGACTTCTTCAGTACCCTTGGGAATACTGAGGATTTGCACATTAGAGCTGCAAAGTTGGTTCTCTACTGCACCCAGTCTGGATTGTCGGTGTTGGAAGTCCTTAGTAGGTGCAGTGGTTGCATACATGACTGATTCAGTCTGTCTTTTTAAATCTTGGATGTCCACTTTCAAAACCTCCACCAACGATTCCGTAAAGCTCAAGCGTCCCATCATGGAGTCAAATTTTGTATTCATTTCAGTCACTGAGGCTAAAAGCTGATGCATTTTTATGCCTAATGTTTTGAGGATTTCCTGCAGCACTACCACCCAGACTCTGCCAATCTTCCTGCCACATGTGCTGAGGTAGACGGTTGTGGCTGAAGACAGCCTTTTCTTCCCACTACAGCATTACCCCATGGCTTACCTATTGTGATTACTAGGATGTATTGAATACATAGGTATCCAAGTAGTCTGCAGTTTTAAAACACAGTTTAGAAATGTATATTTGCAACAAGCATGGGGGGTGGGCTTTAAAGTCCCAAAACTATCTTAGTTGTGCTCTACAGTGCTCCCCCCAAATCAAAACCCGTTTAAATGAAATATCAGGTGACTCCACAGGAGCATACCCTGTAGGAGGGATAAGGTGTGGGGTAATGGAGCCAAAACGGCACACCTGGGACAGATGAATTGGCACCCATGTAGGCTGCCTAGCACACCTCTTTCTTGCCGATCCCCCCCCATCTCCCATTAAATCGAGTGAAGTATGTCCTTGGAGGTTTTGTCTCCCTCTGAGGGACAAGCCACATGCTACTGGAGTTAGGAATAAGGGAAGGTAGGAAAGGACTGTCAATCCCACGGGGTTCCAAGGGTGGAAAAGCGACCTTGAGGGATATGAAAGAAGGATCTCAGAGCAGGTGTGGACAGGGGCGTAGCTACAAGGGTGCAAGGGGTGCAGTGGCACCCAGGCCCATGAGGTCTGAGGGGCCCAAATCATAATTTTGATGTTTATTCAAAACTGGGAAGGGGCCCTGTACCATGGCCTTGCACCCAGGCCCTCTGGGAATTTTCTACGCTACTGGGTGTGAAGGGTATTACCAAAAGTATTAAAAATAAAAGAAGAGATATTTATTAAAAAGTCTGTCTAGGATTTGGTAGTGAAAGAGAAAGCCTATTATTAGCCGCCAACAGCATATCTGTAAGTACCAATCATGGTCATGCGTAAGCTTTTTTTGCATTTAGTCAAGTTTAAAGGTACATTTACTGTGAGTAATTCAATCAATCAAACTTTATTTAACCATGCAAAATCATCCTTGAGCAAGCTCATTTGCAAGATGGTCCTGGGCAATTAAGACATATACAACTACAGCAAAATTACCAGATAAGCGGTGTACACACAATGAGCAACTAAAAGACAGTTATAGAGAAACAGATAAGATCAGGGCTGGGGAGTACATATGGTGAACACTATCCGGGTTGATAATTGACTATATATATATGTATATATATATATTAGAGGCAAAAAACTCCGTTTAATGCATCACTTAGGGTTGTTCCACAGCGACAAAAGCGAGGAAATTCGATGTTAGGGTTGAAACCCCCTTTGCACCCTTCCAGCCCACCCCCCAACTGGAATCGGGGTGCGCATTGGGGTCATCGGCCCTAAGTGTCACCCCATCACATGTGGAAAGAAGCTGAGGAATAGGAGAATGGGGTGACAGTTAGGACCGATGACCCCAATGCACACCCCGATTCCAGTTGGGGGTGGGCTGGAGGGGTGCAAAGGGTTCAACCTCAAATCGAATTTCATCACTTTGTCGCTGTGGAACAACCCAACTGATGCATTAAATGGAGCTTTTATCCTCTAATTTCCTTCTTTTTGAGAATGATAATGAGAAATAGTGAATGTAATGCAGCGGCGGGAGCACGGGGGTGATGTCTTGTCGCATTGTAACATTGTGCCCGCAAACGCAAATCGTAATGCGCATGGTGACGCAAAGCGAAACAGAAAGAGGAACAGTACTGTAGACAGAAATGTTAAAAACAATGGAAACACAACATAAATGAAAACACAAAGGTAACACATGGTGGCGTAAACGTGAATAGTAAGTGAAACAGGTAATGGAACCATAAGCAGAAACGTAATGGTAAGAGTAATGTAAGAGCACAGGCTGGTTTTCCCCAAAAGCTGTATAGAGAAAGACAGTGAGTAGAAAGAATGTATGCAAAATAATGACTCTCGGAACACAAAAATCAGTAGTTGTAATAGTAAATTGCTTATATCTCAGTAACCGTACGACATAGAAAAAAATTTTAAAAGTCATATGTATTATCACTTTCCTGGCTAGTTTTTAGGGGCTATAGTTTTTTGACAAAAACTCCGTGTCTCGCACCGTTTTCGAGATAAAGACGCCCCTCAAAAGCGTGGCCGAGCGTAATGTTATCCTATAGGAAAAAACAAAGTTCGGACTGCCACTAACTTTTGAACAGTTTAATATTTTTTCACGAAATCTTTGAAAGGCACATTGGGGACCCGGCCACGTTCCTGAAGATTTCGGGCTGGTCGCACAAACCGTGCGACCTGTAGGCGCAACCATAGAATTCCAGAAAAAGCGTAAATGCACGCACAGATCACGCTTAATAACTCCGCAGCCATGTAGCCAACCGGTACAAAACTTGGCAGATCCCAAGGCGTATGGGTCTTGATCGTGTATTCCAAATTTCAGGCAAATCGGTCAAACGGTTGCAAAGCTATTAAGGTGCAAACTTTGGGTTTAACATGTAAATGGCTCCTCAACCCCAACTATGGTAGCACTACCGTGCATACCATTATATATATATATATATATATATATATATATGTAATGTGTGTGTATGTATATATATATATATATATATATATATATATATATATAGGATTCCCTCAAGACATGGGATTATTCAGACAAAGGTCACAACATTACAATAAGACGAGGGATACCAGGTAGGGTAAGTGAGGGAACAACAACCAAAGATTTATGGGCAGGGGGAAAAACAAAGGAAAGGGTCGGTGAGGAGTGGAAGTAGATGTAGTTAAACAGGTAGGAGTTGGCAGAAATTCAGCTGCATGATGTCAGCAACAGGGCTTTTAGGACTTGATATAGGGATTCAGACCTACACAAGCCTGGGTTCCATCCCCACTGGGAAACAGTTTTAATTTCTCACTACAATTTACATAGTATGAGAGAAATTGTTAGAAGGACATCAACAGACTGGAGATGGCCCAGGGAAGGGCAACAAAGATGGTAACAAGACTACATGACCTGCCATACGGGGAACACCTGAAAGAGCTGAAATTATTCTCACTGGAGGCCAGACGAGAGAGGGGGGATATGACACAGACATTTAAGTAACTGAAAGGCATCAACAAAGTGCCATACTCAGAACTGTTTACTATTTATTTATTGAAGTCTCAGAATTACAACACCTTTGAGCCAGGGACATGTTTACAAAACGATCCTTGTCATAGAGGGAAGTAACACAAGGACAAATTACATGGTACAGAAGGCTGATATGAGTATACAGAATACATAAAATACATAGTAAGTGCTGCATAGGTATCATGAGTTGCATGGTTACAGGTATTGTACTCAATGTAAGAGCGGTCAAAGGGATGACCTTGTCATGGACCCAGAAATTGTTATTATGAGTTACATGGTTACAGGTATTGTACTCAATGTAAGAGCGATCAAAGGGATGACCTTGTCATGGACCCAGAAATTGTTATTATGAGTTACAGGGTTACAGGTATTGTACGCAATGTAAGAGTGGTCAAAGGGATGACCTTGTCATGGACCCAGAAATTGTGGAGTCCAGAGTGGGAGGTGAGGCAGTTGTTAGGACCCAACAGGGGTAGTAGTTGTGAGCAGCCAGAGGTAGGCATTGTACAGAGAAGGGTGCAGATGTCCTAAACTAAGAACTTAAGTGGAGAGATAAGGAGAGGAGGCTAAGAGGAGTGCACCGGTATGTGCAAGGGGGAGTTGACATGGGGTGGTGGTGGAGGGAAGGGGTAAATGCTAAAGAGGGAGGGGAGTTAGGCAAGAAAAAACTTGGCAGAGGTATAGTGAGGTAAACATGAATACGGCAAACTATGCCTGTGTTGGTGGGGAAATGAGGCAGTATCAAATAGCTGAGGTACAGACAAAAGAGGGATAGTTGGGGGGTGGGGAAGAGGTGAGGGTGAGAGAGATAGAGAAAATAATAAGTAGAGTGAGCTGGTACAGGAGAAGACTAATAAATAAGGTGGGGCAAGTGCAGCTGCCGAGTTTCAAAATATGCTGCCGAAGTTTGGTTTTGAAAGGTCCTATTTTGGAGTCAGCTAGGAGGTCAGGTGGGAGGTTATTTAGCCAGCTAGGCACTCTATACATAAATGTTTGCTGAGCATGTGCAATATGGCAGAAAAAGACCCGCTAGATGGGACTGGATGTGCTTCTAGTATGATGGTGGTTATTAGTCCTGTTGAGGAGCTGCAGCAGCGATGGACGGCCAGTCCAAGACTAATCTTCTTTGCAAACAGGCAGGTTTGGTAGGAGATCCTGCCCTGGAGGTTCAACCAGTTGGCTGTGGTGTGGAGGTCACAGGTGTGGGGGTATAGGTGAGCACCTGTGACTAGACGGCAAGCCTTTTTAAGAGCAATACTTAATCTTGTAAGTGTGGCATTGGTTGCAGACCCATAGATTATAAGCCCAAAGTCAATAATTGAAAGGATGGGATTAGTGATGGCTAAGCGGAGTGCTTCTTGGGACATGCTGTGTCTGTGTCTATATAGAAGCCCTAACCTCATACTAACAGCTCTGGATTTTATATGTACATGTTCATTAAAGGATAGGTTACTGTCAAGAGTTATGCCTAGACATTAAAGTTGTGGACTTGTTCGAGATGTGACCTGAGATTGTTCACGATGAGTAGTTGGGCATTTATTTGCTTGTTGTGAGAGCTAGCAAAGAGCATCACTTTGTTTTTTTTTATAGTTCAAAATTAGTTTATTTTTGGTGAACCAGGCTTCGACTGTGATAAAACTTTGTTGCAGACTGCTGACGAGGGGTAGAGGATTAGGCTGGCTGGTGAAAAGCACAGCGTCATCCGCATATAGGAGCATGTTGGTGGGGCATACTTGGGAAAGGGTATTAAGGAAGAGGCTAAATAGGAGAGGACCCAGGATAGAATGTTTACCCTTTGGGTTCCATCTTCAAAGGTAGCTTTTAAACCAAGCTGTGACATCTTGGGAGTGTCCAAGGCTGGGTAGGGACATAAATAACAGGGTGTAATTAAGAGTGTCAAACATTTGTGAGGTCAATGTAGACTGACCCCACAAGGCATCCGCGATCCAATGACTTACGAATGAAATCAGTATATTCAAGGAGGGCAGTGGTGGTACTATGCCCCTTTCTAAAACCATGCTGTTGGACGCATTGTATATTATAGGTGGCTAAATACTCAGTCAACTGATCAGCAACTATACACTCTAATACTTTAGAAAGGGGTGGCAAGATAGAGTGTGAGGTAGTTAGAGTGTGAGGCCCTGTCACCACTGCCACTTTCCATACCAAGGAGAATTGGCCTAGACAGAGGGATATGTTGAGGATCTTGGTGAGAGGTGTCAGGACAGTGTCTAAGGTGAGGCGAAGCATTTTAAGATCAAGGATGTCGCTACTGAATCTAGAATTACTGAGCACCCACAGTAGGTATTTTCTGGCTGTCATGGTAGTAATTGCCTCAAAATAAAAGGGGGGAGTGTCAGGGGTTAGATGCACGTTGCGGCCACTGTCCTGACAGGAAGAGTCATTAAAGAAATTGGAAGGGAGTACCCCACTCAGATCAGTGAAAGCAGTATTGAATATATCTGCTATTTCTTTAGGATCCTGAGTGGTAGCACTGCTTACATTGAGCATCAAAGGAGGTGATTTGTTGGGCTTACCAGTGAGATTTTTTATGTTCTTCCAGAATATTTTGCTGTTGCCCCAGGAGTTAGAGAACAAGTCTTGGAAGTGGGCAATTTTAGCAAGGCGTACTGTACTGCATGGGTGCAAGCATTCCTGGCCTCCTTATAGCGTTGCCGATCACTAAGTTTTTTTAGAGGCATGTGCTACTTGCCAGTGGTGGTCTCGAGAGGCCATGAGGTCAAGGAGGGGTGTGGTGATCCAGGGGTTGCCAGCCTCTTTGCTTTTCTGTTTTTTTTTGAAGGGGGCAAAAATATCACAAGCTTTGTTAAAAAGGGAGATGAAGGGAAGGTAATGCAGACAGCTGTCCATAACATCACAGGTGTCCTCATTTCCCTTAATTTTGGGGAGTGGGTTCTGGGGATCCCAACGGCGGTGCACCTGAGGGGAGACTCCCGAAAAGTATTAAAAATAGACTTTTCTGTTTAAAATCGGGCTCAACCCGCATCTCGACCGACTGGATTGTAAGTGTGGTGATCAGAGAGATGATCGGCAGGACTGCCCACCCGCTTCCTTTCTGAGGCCTCCAAGACTGGCTGCAGGCGGTTTTTCCATCGCAGTAAACGGCTACTGATAACAGTGAGTACCAACTGTAATAATTGCTCAAAACAGTGATTTTCTGCCAAAAGCCAGCTGAATATGTGTGCCTCAGTGTAGACGCTTTGCAAATAAAGACTGTCAAGTTTTCCAGCTAAAGCAAGTCTGTTAAGCCATTGACTGTGGGCATAGTTATGGGTTCAGCGTCAGAATAAAGTTTCAAAGTCAGTAGAGAGACTGTGAGTTGTAGCAAAATATGCAGCACTAATTACAGGCAATCCTGTGCTTGAAATCCTGAGGCTTTAAGGGACTGTAAGCTAAAGAAATGTTTTCAGCAAGTGAAAAGTCTGTGGCAAATCATATAAATGTGCTAGAAAAAGAACAGTGCAAGTTTGTGCAGTTTGAGCAAAGTTATCAGTAGTGTGTGTAAATAGGATGTGCAGTGGCTTGACCCAATTTCTGAATGTTAATGCACAGGAGTGCTGCTGCCGCCATTACAGGGTGGGGTAGTAATGTAAACACAGCAGCAAAGGAGCCATTTTAAAAGTAAAGAAAGTGTTCAGTGAAGTGGGACTTTCAGTAACAGTGAACATTTGTTTGTTTTTCCCTGCAGTCATGGCCTCAGGACCAGCCCGCTACCCGGATCATGCCCAGGCTGCAGCAGCAGAAGTAAATAAGTTAAGGGACATTGAAAGGTGTTGCTGTGGAGGACAACTGCCTTCTCATGTGGCGATTCCTGGATACCCAGTGCAAGTGGGTTTAATATGCTTAAATGCTGGAAGGGACATCTTCATGGTACCTCACTGTTTGGGGTGTTTAGAGAAATACGGCTTGTTTAAAGCAAGATTCGTTTGGCTCCCACATGGACAAAAGTTCAGGAATTTGTAGTTGGCAGCACACAGCACCAGGCGGAGCCTGTTGAAGAAGGCCCCTCTGGGGACTGTGGCACAAAGCTAGAGGGTGCAGATTTGCAGACAGAAACATATGCTGATGTTTCGGATGCTGGATCGCAGAGAGATAATTCAGACAGAGCATCAGTAGACCCCTGGAGGGGGGGGGCATAGCCCAAGTCTCATAGGAGAAGATGAGATGAGGGAGGCCTTTCAATGGAAGGTATCGACCTCCACGCCCAGTGAAGAGAGGATAGTCTCAGGAGTGAAGACGACTGCTCACTCCTGGGCACAGATTCTCAGTGAGGAAGAAGAAGAGGGGGAACCTATGTGGCCTTGTGAAAAAGGAACGGGTACACAGCCTCAAGCTCTTGCCTCCGAAGAATGCATGGAAGGGAGTGGTGATGCCACTGCCCTGGCTGTGCAAGAAGAAGTCGTTAGAGATCCGTTTTTCATCTTGTTGAGAATGCGTAGCTGGTAGAGCCAGGACTGGCTGCCCCAAGCCAGGCCAGCGGTCTCAGGTTGACCAAAGCTAGTAAAGAGGAGAGACTGGTTCGTAGGAAGGCGAATGAAATCTATGGGATGTCCTTTCCTACCTTTCCTCAGAGAGTCTGGGAGGAGATTGAGAACAGCAGGAAATCCTGGATCTGGGCCGAAGCAATGAAATGTGTGCATCCTGGTGCAAACAAGCATGTCAGGAACAGATTGTTTCATGAAAAATACACCCAGTGGAAAAGAGGCAGGACATTGTTTATGGACACTGTTCGAATAGTGGATGGAGAGGGCCGTGAAACCTTTCACAGTGTGAATTAAGTGCGCCCAGACGGGGTGATAATTCAAGCTCCTGACCCCCTGTACTACTGGCCTCAATGCAAGGACCTCCCTGCAGATGTGCCCATGCCTACCAGATGGAAAGCAGAACAGTGGTAGTCAACACTGCCACACCAGCCATTGCAGTGCCTTTGCTGTTCAGCCCGTATGGACATCCAGGACTCAGGTGCCCCACATTCATCAGTTCTACAGTGTACTGGCCTTTCCAGAATTCATCGACTGGCCCACCAGATGACTTCAGATCCAGAGAGGACACCAGCCCAGCTGTATCCTGATCCATTGCCTGGTAATCGGATGACGTCAGACCAGCTGTTTTCCTTTTTGTTCCTGTCCCAAGGTTCCATCTCCAGAGATGACATCAACCCAGCAGTTCCCAGATGAGCCCTCCTGTAGTTCCCGGAAGATGTCCGCCCAGCTGTATCGGAAGAATGCTGCCAGGGAGAGTCTTCAGCTGAGGAGCAGGTGGGTGTGTGTTATTCCTTCTACAAGGGGCTGGTAAGTCCAAACTTTTCTATCCTTATGACATTGCAGTACACACCCTACACTAGCAGACTCCAGAATGTGTGAACTGTCCTCAAAGACTCTACCCTTTGGGACTTTGGCCTGCTAAAACTGTGCTTCACCGGGCTCCAGCCCAGGAGAGACTCTTTAATGGACTAGCCTTCGGGCACTGTGGTCACTAGCTGGGACTTTTAGGGCATTCCATCCCCCAAACGTGTATTGTAAATAATGTCATTGTTTTTCTACTGTTTTCTAGTGTGTATATACTGTTTTTCTACCTTTTCTAAAATAATATTTTTGGGATTCTCCAGTGTTTTGATGGTAGGGGTTTAGATAGACAGTGTATGCATATTAGGAGTGTGTGTTGTCTGTCTTTTTTCTTGCAGGTGTTCCTGAAGAAGACAGAAGAGAAAACAAGAAGAGGAGGAGGGGCTCATCGGAGTTCCTAACTAGTACTTTAGTATGTAGTATTTAAAGCACTGTTGTTGTTATTGTTGTTGTTACTGTAGTGACCCTTTCCTTCCACAGGTGTGGTTGTGGGGGTATGAGGGAGTAATGTAATAGATGGTATTAGCTCTTAGTGTGTAGTTGCAGGGTGCCCAAGGTCAGGGAGGTCCCCGGTTTGTTTTTGTTTTGGGATTTAAGTTAGAGGCAGATAGGTTTTCCCTAGAGGGCTAGGGGGGATAGACAGGCTGTGGCCCTGACCTGCAGTAGGAGTTGCAGTACTGAGCTATTAGGGCTATGCTCTGGACAGTTCTACCAGAGCCACTAGGCACCCATAGTTAGTGGGTAGAGTAGAGGCTGATATGTCAGCCAAAGGCCTCTAGGCCCTTAGTGTTGCCTGCCTGTGCTAGCACATGGTAGGAGGGGGCCTGATCACCCCCTCCATTGGGTGGCACGCCGGGTGGGATGGCCTAAGCTGGGTAAATAATGACTGCTGGACAGTCATTTTTCCTGGCCAAGGCAGTGTAACCCCGTTACCGGGGTTACTAGAATCCCAGTAAGACCTAGTGGTAGGCAGGGAAGGTAGCTTGTGAAACTCCAGTTAAATGGATTTCACACTGTCTCACTCTGTTCTCAGTCTCAGCTGAGACTGAGGGATGACATCACCATAGAACTATCGCAGCTGCATGAGCCACATTGGAATCTGCAGTTGGGAGTTAGGTTAGAATGTTGGGAGTTTTTGAACAGTGAGCAGCAGTTGTGTGTGAGCATCTTGGAGAGGGGCACAGCAGTCTGTGAACAGGCTCTTGGAGCCTAAAGCTCTGATATAGAGCTACTTTTAGGGAAAGGTGTGTGTTTCCGCCAAAAGAGGAACACAGTAAGCTGTTCTTGAAGTGGTGGAGACCGCTGTTACTGGTCTCTGGGCCCCATCCCTGAGGGGGTGGGGGTAAAAGGTTTGCCTGTTATTCCAGGGGCAACCTCCTGGTTCCAGATAGGGAAGAAGCTGCCTTATTTTCAAAGTTGTGTTGTGGCACCAGAGGCTGTCAAGATTCACCCGTGGGGCACCTGCAACCAAAGGGTGAGTTCTGCTCTTGTCATGGGGCCTATGTTTCACCTGAACTGTTTTAAAGTGGGGATTGGACTGCTTAATCAGTGGGAGGCCTAGAGAAATAGGCTAAGCCAAAGTAAAAGTATGTTCAAGTCCAGCACAAGGGGAAAGCCAAGACATGTAGAGGAAATGTGCTATACATTTACCCTTTAATCTACATTGCCAAGCTTTTCAGAAAGAGTTGTTTAATGTCCAGAGAAATGGCCGGGTATGGATTGTGGAAGCTAGTGGTGGGAGACCCCCCATCATTAGGAACCAGGTTCACCTCTACGGATTTGCTCTGTGGATCTTTTACTTTGCCTCAGGCACTTGGCCAGTGCTGAAGGAAGTACCCAGATGTGGGATTGAAAGGAAATTTCCCTTAAGGAGTCGAAGGCTCTAAGGTGGTTTAGGGAGCCACCAGGAAAATGTGTCCACTGCCATATGGACGGGGTTCCAGTGGCCGGCAGGGGAGCCGGGCCGGGAAAAACCCAAATAGTGTACAAGTCGGGCTGTGTATCCAAAGCAGCGTGGAAGTCCGGGCTGTGTGCCTGGTGGGTTCAGAGCCCGAGGACTGAAGTGTTGAAGAAGTGTTCTGTATCTCTTATCTGCATTACCAGGAATGTAGCCCTGTGGGGGTCCGTCTATGCTTTGTTTGTTCAGTCTGGATGTGAATAAAACCACACTTTAGAATCCCATTGCTGGTGTTGGACATTACAGTTATTGCTTCCTGTGTTCGGATTTACTTGGGTGCCCCTGTGCAGAGTAGCCAAAGCTAAGCCCTTGTGCCGAGTAATCTAGTCCTCCCCGAACCCAGTCCCCCACCTGGTACTGCTGTCAGCTTCAAGAGCATACCACCTGTCGTTTGCAAAAAGGCAGGGGTTACACCACTTTTGTCATGGTTTTTGCTTATATGTCCCAGTTTTGTCCCTTTTTTTTTGCTGTCTGCTAATCTATGAGTGACAGTTATTTCAGCACCACTGTGGTGTTGCTCGGGCTGGACAGCAGTTTGCAACTTTAGCCCTTGCACCTGTGTTGCATTGCAAGCATGTCAGTGACAGCACAGTAAGTGAAGTTTGCTCAGCACATGAGGTGAGTGTAAGCAGGTTGGATGGGACTGTCAGGAGGAGCAATACATGCAGCTCGAATGTCTGATCACAATTTAACGCAGGTTTGCTTCTAATGAACTTTCTGTACAACATGATTTGGAACTTGCTGCAGCAGAATGATGTATTGTTTTAATCTGGATGTTTGTTACTGGTGTTACTGTGGGGCGGCATGGCCACAGCAAGCAGTAAAATTTAATTGATTGTGTGCAGCGTTTTCTGTGGCGGTGCCTGTCGGAGTGGCACGGTGGGGGGAGATCATGGTCAGAATGAACTGTCCCAGTTTTTAGGCCTTGAAAAGTTGGTAGCTTTACTGACAAGGCCTCCTCATCATCACTTGACACACACCAGATTCCTGATGAGGCCTGCTCAGCATCACTTGACGCACACTAGATTCCTGACAGGGCCTGCTCAGAATCACTTGATGCACACTAGATTCCTGACAGGGCCTGCTCAGAATCACTTGATGCACACTAGATTCCTGACAGGGCCTGCTCAGCATCACTTGGCCTTACTCAGATTCTGAGAGGCCTGCTCAGCATCACTTGGACTACACTAGATTCCTGACAGGGCCTGCTCAGCATCACTTGGCACACTAGATTCCTGACAGGGCCTGCTCAACATCATGACGCACACTAGATTCCTGACAGGGCCTGCTCCAGCATCATGGCCCTTTACTAGATTCCTGACAGGGCCTGCTCAACATCACTTGACGCACACTAGATTCCTGACAGGGCCTGCTCAGCATCACTTGACGCACACTAGATTCCTGACAGGGCCTGCTCAGCATCACTTGACGCACACTAGATTCCTGACAGGGCCTGCTCAGAATCACTTGTCACACACTAGATTCCTGGCAAGACTTGCTCAGAATCACTTGACACTCACTAGATTCCTGGCAAGACTTGCTCAGAATCACTTGACACACACCAGATTCCTGTCAGGGCCTCTTCAGTGTTACTTGACACACACTAGATTCCTGATAGGGCCTGCTCAGAATCACTTGATGCACACTAGACTCCTGACAGGGCCTGCTCAGAATCACTTGTCACACACTAGATTCCTGGCAAGACTTGCTCAGAATCACTTGACACACACTAGATTCCTGGCAAGACTTGCTCAGAATCACTTGACACACACCAGATTCCTGTCAGGGCCTCTTCAGTGTTACTTGACACACACTAGATTCCTGATAAGGCCTGCTCAGAATCACTTGACACACACCAGATTCCTGACATGGCCTACTCAGACTCACTTGACACACACTAGATTCCTAACTGGGTCTGCATAGAATCACTTGACACACACTAGATTCCTGACATGGCCTGCTCAGACTCACTTGACACACACTAGATTCCTGACTGGGCCTGCTCAGAATCACTTGACACACACTAGACTCCTGACTGGGCCTGCTCAGAATCACTTGACACACACTAGATTCCTGACTGGGCCTGCTCAGAATCACTTGACACACACTAGATTCCTGACCGGGCCTCCTCAGCGTCACTTGACACACACTAGATTCCTGACTGGGCCTGCTCAGAATCACTTGACACACACTAGACTCCTGACTGGGCCTGCTCAGAATCACTTGACACACACTAGATTCCTGACTGGGCCTGCTCAGAATCACTTGACACACACTAGATTCATGACCGGGCCTGCTCAGAATCACTGGACGCACAATAGATTCCTGACAGCTGCTCAGATAACATTCTCATGATACTCTTAGGTACTGCACCAAGCTAGTTGAACGTATTGGCTGTTTCTGGGACTGTGTATTTGCCTGGGAGGCCTAAGGGGCAACAGCTGTGGAGGAGAGGGTTAAGAAAAAGTTTAATAATAAAAAGAACTGCTGTGTTTGTTGTTAAGGAAAGCTATCTTATATCAACAATAAACACTACAGAGCTAACGCGTCAGTGCAGTGGTAGGACTGGTGTAACCCCCCAAATGGGGGTTCACGAAAAGTCTTCCTTGTGTTTGCCTAAATGCTCACTGCCAGGCTGGTGTCCTGCATTTTAGCAGTTAAACGTTGTTGCCAGAAAGTGCCTGTATAGCCTCTGTGTACTGTCTCTTTAAGGGCTGCCTAGATTGCAGTTATTTATTTATTTGCTTTTGTTTACCAGGTAAGCACATTAGACAGCCAAGTGCCTATTTTCAGGAGTGACCAGGGAGGTTACAAGGTACAGACGAGAACAATTTGGCAGTATACATCACTTCACATATAAGACAGTCTGCATCACATCACATGAGAAACAATATGGTACAGGTGTTTGACAGCAGTCAATATACAGAACATCACAAGTGCATATTAATGGGCTGGAGCCCAAAATCTCAGAGATAGTACAGAATATTCACAAAAAAATATGTACAGAAAGGCAAGAAAGGAACACATTTCCAGACAGTACAGCTGATATAACCAGCAGATTAAGCACATTATAATTAATCTGGGAGGGGGCTGAGTGTTTCTATGCTCGAGTCCCGCCCGGACTGCCAGATAATCACTCCGTTTCTGCCATCACTAATTGCACAGAGGGAGCTCTGTTAAAAGATGTAACTGTTTGCTGATTATTTGTTAGAGTGGTAAAGAAATTGTAGTTTGTCTAACCTGCCTTCTTTGCAACATGGACTGTTCTGTTCATCGCCACCATTTTGGTCTTGGACTGCTGAAATGGGCCAATCAGTGCTTTTGGGATTCTAAAATAGAGCCTGCCTACAGGGGCAAAACCTGTAGGAATTGTAGTTTTGGGCTTTTAGCGCCTAATCAAACCTGGAGTGAGAGCCCTTGTTGTGACTGACAGACCGATCAGCCAACCAAACCATTTGGATCATGGAGAAAGTCCCAGGCTTGCTTGCAGTTTAGTCAGATCTAAGCGGGGAAGTGAAGAAGCAACAGCTCCAGACAGTCGAGCAGACGTGCTCCGTAGTTTCGTGCGGGAGAACGGTGGAAAGGCTTGAGTTTGTGCCTTTTGCCTGATGCCCCCTGAGAGGGAGAAGAGAATTATTTCGGACTGAATCTGAGTTTGTGAGAACGAAGTAAGCCACTGAATTGTTACCAGGCTCACACCTGAAGATTTGCTGCATGCGATTGGCCTGTCAGGACTTCTAGCCACCTCTCAATTCCCGGTTTGTGCAGAGACTTTGTAATTGCGACCAGACAGTAATCTGCCTGGTACAGTAGAATTTCCTTACATGTAAATGTGTTGTGTGCTGATAGTGGGTCATGATTTGGTTCCCCACTGTGTGAATTTTCTGCTTGTTGGAGGTGGCATCCAGTTCCAACTGACTAAATCCGTTTGCATTTCCTTTCGGCCTGGACCTTGCCACACTGGCCCAGCCAGACTACCCGCTGCACAGAGAAAGCCATTGACAAGAGTCCTGCCTGGGGATCAGCCCCCTGCTCAACGCTTGAACAGGAACGATGCCTCGGTGATTCGTGTGGGCCCTGCTTCTCCTGGCACTCCGGCTCAACAACCTGCAGTCTCGATTTCTTCCTGCCTGTGTCCTGTACTGGGTATCATGAGTAAACATCAGGGTAGCTCCCCTGCAACAACAGCTAAATTTGAAAGTGTTGTTATCTGATTGCCTTGTTGTCTTTCTTTCACGAACTGAGCCCTCCGGCTCTGGATTACAAATAGTGTGTATTGTGCATGTTTATTTATTTAGTTTTTGTTTACCGGGTAAGTACACGAGACAGGTTTTATGCCTATTTTCAGGAATGACCCGGGAGAGTACAAAAGGGTACAACAGGTACATTGATACAGTAGCTTTCTTCCATCACAGGGCCCCCAACCAGCTGCGATGCCGGCCTACCCCGGGCAATGTTCCTGGCTAGCCCACCTCTTCCCCACCTGGGTACCCACTGTGTGGCTTTGTAGGGACTCTGAAGTGCATGTATAATTGTCTAATTGATATAGTCTTTAAGCAAATCAACCCGATTACGCCCCTCCCTTGTTAAAATCCCCTAAATAAATCAGATCCAACTCTTTTTGCATTTAACCTGACTGTGGTTCCAGTTTGTACTAAACGTATTGTTTTGTTGCTGTTTGCTGTGCTTAACCTTGTGTAACCCCCCTGCAAATGGGGGTTCCCAAAAGACTTCCAGGAGCTTGCTTGAATGCTCCAAGCCTGAATGGTGTTTGGCATTTAAGCCATTTATCAGTGAGTGTTTTTAGAGCCTCTGGTATTGTCTCTTTAAGAGCTGTCTGCTTGCAGACATAATTAGTTGTATGGGGGACTGTGTGTTTCTTTGATTGAGTACCACTCAAGCTGCTGCCAATTCACTCTATTTTTGCAGTCACTAGAGTGCAAAGGAACCTATCTGAAAGATGTAACTGTTTGCCAGAAATCATTTACAGTAATAATGAAATTACAGTTTGTCTAACCTGCTTTCTTTTGCAGTCAGAACTGTGTCTGCTAGTTCCCATTCTAGTTTTGAACTGCTGAACTGGACCAATCAGTGTGGGGTAAGCTAGCTCTAAAATGGTGCCTTGGACGAATCAGAACTTGGACTCATAATCTGAGCCAGCCACAAGAGGATTGTATGGGCAGTGACTCTGGGAGATGTAGTTTAGACTTCAGTGCCTTTTTGGACCAACAGCAGCAGTCTATTGTGAGTGACAGCCAATCCAGTCAAGAACTGGGAGGAACTCAAAGGAAGTGCCCGTTTTGTCGGTTGGAGTTTCAGTTGAGCTTTGGCAGTGAAGAAGGAAGGAGCCCTGTGCTTTTCAGTGTGCAGTTTTAGTCAAAAACGTGTGTAAGGCCCAGAGTTCGGTCTGCAGCTTGTTAGGACTGAATCCGTCCTGTGAAAAGAATCAAAGGATCTCTGAAGAGAGTAGAAACCAGGCTCACCCTGTAGAAGACTGGAAGAATTGCTGAAAATTGCACTCAGTGCTGTCAGGAACCGAATCTGCTGTGTGTTCTCCCGGTATTGTGCAGTAATTGGATCGGGATACAGATGCAGCCTGCCTGGTATAGTGCTTCTTTTGTGTGGATGTGTGAAGAGGTTTGTGTGCCTCAAGTGAGCCCTGCTGACATTGAAGGACCCTATCTTATTTGGAGGTCGTGAGTACTAATTCAGGGTCGCTCCCTGTTGAATTGCCACATTACATCCAAATGGAATTACTGTACTGCTGACTGTTTAATTCTCCTTTTCTCTGTGTGAAGGGCCCCTACAGCTGCCACGTTTGGACTAGCCACTAGGGCTTGGGTACCCAGGGACAGTAACTGATAGGGATAGGCCCTGTGCACAGAGCCATAAATAGATTATTAGAGTGATAAGCTAATTAACCTGATTTCCCCTGTCCTTGTTATATCCCCTAAATAAATCAGAGCTGCTTGTTTCAGCAAAGTTATACTGCCTGAGGTATTTGTCTATGTTAAAGTACTGTACTGTGATTGTTGCACTGTATCTCATTTCACAGGAGGTCCCAGTGCGGAACCAGTCCTGGGGGTAAGTGTATACTGTGAAGGTAATTCTGATATATTGTGTGGGCCACTAGTGGGAAGAAAGGGGTTGCAGTGTCCCAGAAAGGCTGTGACCAAGTTAGTTTAACTATTGCAAACCCTGACCTCTGGGTGGAGGCACCCGCCATTGGATCCAGGCCCCTCAACCTGTTAGTGGCAAATCAGGCAGGGGTAGTAGCCCCTGGGATAGCGCCATCTAGGGGTTACACTTGTTTTACAGGGGGTCTTCAGGGTCGAGCTAGAGGAACTAGCCCTGGTGGTAAGTGCAAACAGTGGGGGTAATTGCATGGTGAGCAAGGGTCATTGTGAAAGTAATTATTGTGTATTGTTCAGGCCAAAAGAAGGGAAAAAGGGGGGTTACAGTGTCCCAGAGGGCTGTGCCCAGGTTAGCTTGACCACTAACAACCCTGACTTCTGGGTAGAGGCACCAGTTTCATTACCCAGGCCCCTTAACCCGCAAATAGCCAAGCAGGCAGGGGTAGTAGTCCTTGGGATAGCACCATCTAGGGGTTACACTAGCACTCGCAACGCTGGTGACCAGAATCCGGAAAATGAGCTCTGGTCATCAGGGGCTGGGCGAAGGGAAGGAGGACTGAGCATCCCAGGAAACACTCTCCTCCTCAAGGGAGGGAGTGTTGCTATGCTCGCTGCAATGTCATTATGTGGGTAGTGGCAGCCCAGCCAAGAGCGCTGTGGGACGGTGGAACACAGACCAGGGATCTTCTGCAGCAGCAGCAGCAGCAGCACACTTTTGAGTGCACATACACCTTGTATCTCCAGTGCATTCCTGCATACCAGGGGGTGAAGAAACACAGGAAAAAGACCCCACTGCCCGACTGACAATGGCCCCGGTGGACCAAAGATGGACTGACTCAAAAACCCCAGCTGCAGCCTGATGAGGATCATACGGGTATGGGGTGGCCCCCTTCCCTGCCCAGGGGGCTCTGATACTGCTGCAGCATGGAGGTGGATAGCTGAAAGGTGCAGAGATTGGCTGAGCTTGGGAACCCTGAGGGACAGCTGTGACACTGGCACAGAAGGGGCATAAACAGAGCATTAAAAAACAACAAAACACTATGAGGGCCAACCAGTCAGTGCAGCAAATGCCTTGTCACTTGCAATGGCAGCAACCTAGGTTAATGCCACAAACCTGTATCATCGGAGGACCTTCAGGAGGAAGATGCACAACATTCCTAGAGGATGCTTGCCTCCTCTGGGGAGGGAGGAGGAGGGACTGCAACCTGCTGCACTACTGCTACTTGGGTGACTATAGGTCGTGGAGCAGCTGGCACAGAGCAGCAGGAGGGGAGAGCGTGTACATCCATGTGTCATGTGTGCAGGCACCCTATCACAGAAGCACAACAGAGGGAAGGAACATAAGAGGAAAAAAAAGATTGCCCATTGATTTAGCAGATGACACCCAGCTCAGAGGCTGACATAGGCACCCACACCATGGTCCCTTGGACTGCCAACTATACTCGTAACACTGTTTTTACCTGGGCCTTTCCCCAACCCTGTGTCCTTTGGCCACACTTGCTGGGTCATATTTCTGTCCCTTTCTCCCTCAGCAATGTCATTGTCCTTGTCACTTGCCTATGTGTAAATATCCCCTCCCTCAATTTTCTCAATTGTTATAACCTCTTTGTACCTTTTTATTCCTTTTTTATCTCCACTTTTTAGGTAGCATACTGTTCCTACTGTACTGTTTTTCTTTTGCAAATTGCATTGCATTGTTTGTACTTACTTGCACTGTTTGATGTGGAGCCTTTGTAAAAGAGTCTCTGACTCAAAGGACTGTAATTCCGAAACTTAAATAAATAAATAAATGGGGCAGTCTGCAAAGGAGCTAAAAGGCAGGACCTCTGCAAAGGAGGCAACCAAGGGGCAACACTGAAGTGTGTCATGTGTTTCTTGGGGTCATAGGTGAACCTGTCAAGGAGGAGCTCCAAGAACAGGTAGTTGGCAGAGGCAGAAAGTCAAAAGGATGTCCTGGTCTATCTGCCAAAGAAGGTAAAACTAACAGTAAAAATCAATCAATAAATGAATGAATAAACAACGCTATGAAGTCAGACTCCTCATTTTCAAGTTGAAATCTTTGACTGGTTTATGTTATAATAAAACTATTTTATTTCTTTACATGTAAATACAGATGTTGCAATATCACTGCACTCTTCAGAAAACTGCTGCCTCGTGCTTCCTTTCAGTTTCTGGTTCTGAACACTCTTCACATGCCTCTGGATCCATAATAATATAATATTTTATATATCGTCCAATTTATAAAATATTAGTGAGGACACAACAACATAAATTGATCTTGGAATTCTTTTAGCTATAATCATAGACAGCAAGCACACTGTTTTCTCTCCCCCCAGATAGAGCTCTTTCTCCTTGTTGTGAACCCTCCATGGTGTCAAGTGTCACCCCCTCCTTTGTCCCTTCATAGCACTCCCTGATGTCCAGTGTCACCCTCTCCTTCACACCATATCTTTCCAAGCACTCAATAGTGTCCAGTGTCATCCCCTCCCTCTTCCTGTCCCCTTGCAAGGTCTCCCTAATGTCTTATGGCATGCCCCATCTCCCTTCATCTCTTTTCAAGCAGTCCCTGGTATTCAGTGTCAAACTTTCCATCCCTTTCTAAGTGTTCCCAGGTCTCCAGTGTCACCTTCTCCCAGTACAGCACTCCCTGGTTTCCAGTGTCACCCCCCCTTCCTCTCCCCATCCCTTTCCAAATACTCCCTGGCATCCAGTTTCACCCCACCCCACCCTCGCCCCATCCCTAGCAAGTTCCTACTGATATCTAGTGATACCCCATACCCCCAGAGCACCCCAAAGCCTTGCCCCGGGCCCTGGAATAATGACCAGCACAACCTTCCACTAACCTTCTTGGCTGTTTGCCATCAGATTGCAAATAACAGAAATCACAATATTTATGTAATCCCCCTACAAATGGGGGTTCCTGAAAAGTCTTCCTTGAACTTGCTTAAATGCTCACTGCCAGGCTGGTGTCCTGCATTTTAGCAGTTTAAATGTATTGCCAGAGAGTGCCTGTATGCCTCTGAGTACTGTCTCTTTAAGAGCTGCCTGGATTACAGCCATAATTAATCTGAGAGGAAGCTCTGTTAGAAGATGTACTTGTTTGCTGAACATTTGTTAGAGTAGTAATAATAATGCAGTTTGTTCTAACTTGCCTTCTTTGCAGCATGGACAGTTCTGTTTGTTTCCATCATCTTGGTCCTGGACTGTCAGAATGGGCCAATCGGTACATTTGGGAGTCTAAAATGGAGAGTACCTACAGGGGGCTTGGTGTGGCCAAAACTTGTAGGAATTGTAGTTTTGGGCTTTTGGCACCTAAAATAACCTGGAGGGGGAGCCCTTGTTGTGACTGACAGACAGATCAGCCAACCAAACCTTTTGAATCTTGGGGAAAGTCACACACTGCTTGCAGTTTCAGTTAGATCTGAGTTGGGAAGTAAAGAAGTAACAGCTCGAGATAGTTCGAGCAGCAATCCACAGTAGATTCGCACAGAAGAACTGTGGAAAGGCCTGAGTTTGGCCTGCATGCCTGCCTGCCAGTTCCTGAGAGGGATCTTGTGCTTTTTTTGGACTGAATTCGAATTTGGAGACCGAATTAAGCCACTGAATTGTGACCAGGCTTTAACCTGAAGAAGACCAAAGATTTGCTGAATGCGATCAGCCTGTCAGGACTTCCAGCTACCTCTGAACTCCCGGATTGTGCAGAGGCTCTGTAATTGCGACCAGAGAGCCATTTGCCTGGTACAGTGGAATTTCCTTACATGTGAATGTGCAGTGTGCTTATAGTGGGTCGTGATTTGGCTCCCCACTGTGTGTCTGAACTGTGTTTTGCTTGCTGGAGGCTGTATCCAGCTCCATGGACTGAATCTGTATCCATTTCCATTTGCCTGTGCCCTGCTACACTGGCCCAGACAGAATACCTGCTACGCAAAGAAAGTAATCGACGAGAGACTGGCCTGGGGATCAGCCCCCTGCTCAATGCCTTGAACAGGAACGATGTGTCAGTGATTCGTGTGGGCCCTGCTTCTCCGGGCACTCCAGCTCAACAGCCTGCAGTCTCGATTTCATCCTGCCTGTGTCCAGTATTGAGCATCAGGAGTAAATATCAGGGTAGCTCCCTGCAGCAACAGCTAAATCTAAAAGTGTTGTCATTTGATTGTCTTGTTGCCTTTTCTTTCACGAACTGAGCCCTCCGGCTCCGGATTACAAATAGTGTGTGTTGTGCATGTTGCTTTCTTCCACCACAGGGCCCCAACCAGCTGCAACGTTCCTGGCTAGCCCACCGTTTTCCTACCTGGGTACCCAGAGTGTGTGACTGTGTAGGGACTCTGAACTGCATGCATAACTGTCTGATTAATATATGTAACCCCCCTACAAATGGGGGTTCCCAAAAAGTCTTCCTTGAGCTTGCCTAAATGCTCACTGCCAGGCTGGTGTCCTGTGTTTTAGCAGTTTAAATGTGATTACCAGAGCCTGTATAGCCTCTGTATACTGTCTCTTTAAGCGCTGCCTGATTGCAGCTTAAGTAATCTGAGAGGGAGCTCTGTTGAAAGATGTAACTATTTACTGAAAATCATTTAGAGTGATAATGATAATGTAGTTTGTCTAAGCTGCTTTTTTTGTAGCAAGGACTGTTTTATTTGTCTCCACTATCTTGGTCCTGGACTGCAAATTGGACCGAACAGTACTGGTGGGACCTAAAATGTAGCCGGACTACAGGAGCTGTCTGAATTAAAAATCTGTAGGAACTGTAGTTTAGAGCTTTTTTGTGCCTTTTTTGCAACTGAATGGGGAGCTCTTGCTTTGACTGACAGCCAAATCAGCCAACCATATCTTTTGGATCTTGGGGAAGTCCCAGGCTGCTTGCAGTTTTCAGTTAGTTCTGAGCTGGGAAGTGAAATGAGAAGAGCTCAAGTGGATTTTGGGCAGCAATCCTGAATGGATTCGCATGGGAAAACTGTGAAAGGGCTGAGAGTTTGGCCTGCATGTCTGCCTGCTGCTCCTGAGAGGGAGAGAAGAGAATTATTTTGGACTAAATCCAAGTTTGTGTGACTAAAGTAAGCTACTGAACTGGGCCAGGCTCAACCTGAAGAAGACCGAAGATTTTGCTGAATGCGATCAGCCTGTCAGGAGTTCCAGCTACCCCTAAGCTCCCGGTGTGTGCAGAAACTTTGCAGTTGTGACCGGGGAGCACTTTGCCCAGTACAGTAGAATTCCCATACATGTAAATGTGATATGAGCTGCTAGTGGGAGTGAGTTAGTTCCCCACTGTGTGAACTGTGTTCTGCTTGCTGGAAGCTGTATCCAGCCCAAAATGGATTACATCCGAATTTGTCTCCATGCGGTCTGGGCCTTGCCAGACTGGCCTAGCCAGACTACCCACTGCACAGAGAAGCCATCGACGAGAGACCTGCCTGGGGATCAGCCCTCTGCTCCATGACTGAACAGGAACGACACCTCTGTGACTTGTGTGGGCCCTGCTTCTCCTGGCATTTCAGATCAACCACCTGCAGTCTTGATTTTCGTCCAGCCTGTGTCCAGTCTTGGGTATCGTGAGTAAATACCAGAGTAGCTCCCTGCAACAACAGCTTAATCTGAGTGTGTCATCTGATTGTCTTGTTGTTTCATTTCCTTTTCGAACTGAGCCCTCTGGCTCCAGATTACAAATATTGTATACTGTGCATGTTGTGTTTTCCATCACAGGGCCCCAACCAGCTGCGATGCTGGCCAACCCGGGCAACAGTCCTGGCTAGCCCATCTCTTCTCCACCTGGGTACCCAGAGGTGTGACGGGACTCAAAGCGCATGCATAACTGTTTGATTGATATAATCTTTAAGCGAATTGACTTGATTTTGCCCCTCCCTTGTTCAAGTCCCCTGAATAAATCAGATCTAACTTTTTCTGCATGTAATCTGGCTGTGGTTCCAGTTTGTGCTCAAAGTACTGTACTGTTGCTATTTGCTGTGCATAACCTTGTTTTGCAGGGGGGTCCCCAGGGTCGAGCCAGAGGAACCAGCCCTGGTAGTAAGTGCAAACAGTGTGGGTACTTGTGTGGTGTACCAGGGGTATTGTGAAAGTGATTATTGTACAGTGTTCAGGCCACTAGAGGGGAAAGACAGGGGTTACAGTGTCCGGGAGGGCTGTGCCCAGGTTAGCTTGACCACTACCAACGCTGAACTCCGGGTGGAGGCACCCATTTCAGCCCTTGGGATAGCGCCACCTAGGGGTTACATATAGCTTTTAAGCAAATTAACCTGATTACGCCTCTGCCTTGTTCAAGTCCCCTGAATAAATCAGATTTATCTTTGTTTGCATTTAACCTGACTGTGGTTCCAGTTTGTGCCAAAAGTGTTGTACCGTTGCATTTGCTGTGCTTAGCCTTGTTTTACAGGGGTCCCCAGGGTCAAGCTAGAGGAACCAGCCCTGGTGATAAGTGCAAACAGTGTGGTTAATTGCCTGGTGAATGAGGGTCATTGTGAAAGTAATTATTGTGTACTGTTCAGGCCACTAGAAGGGAAAGGGGGGGGGTTACAGTGTCCTGGAGGGCTATGCCCAGGTTAGCTTGACCACTAACAACCCTGTCCTCTGGGTGAAGGCACCCGTTTCATTACCCAGGCCCCTTAACCCACTACTAGCCAAGCAGTCAGGGGTAGTAGCCCTTGTGATAGCGCCACCTAGGGGTTACATTTATTTATGGAAAATGGGTATTTGGGAAAGGCACACTGAGCCACGGCTAATTTCCAAGTGTGACCAGGGGGAGGAGAACAGGGAAAACAAGACAAATGTGGAAATAAAGAGCAGTAACAAACAAAAATAGTGTACAGGCTGCAGTGAATCTTAAGGCTCAGGGAAAAGTACAGTAGGGCTAATAACAGGCAAGAAGCAGAAACCATGATAAGATATACAGTGAAAAATATTCCTTCAATCAGTATAGGTGAAGGCTCAATGAGCGCAGACCCAACAACTGTGGTGCAAAAACAGATCAAACAAAGTGGAAGGATTCTCCAAGCCAGGACTGGCTAACAGGCAACAGGCAGGAGAGGAGGAGGGAAGCAGAGACCACAGGCAAGCTACGATTAGGGGAAGGGCAGGAGGGGACAAAGAGAAGTTTGAGCTGATATTTGAGAGAGATGGGAAGGAGAAAGGCCAAGTGTGGAAGGGAGATTGTTACAGGTGGAGGGTAGGCTAGCAGAGAAAGTGGACTACCCAGCAGCAGAGTTGGAGTGAGGAGTGGAAAAAGTGTGGGCATCTCCAGAGCAAAGAGCATTCGAGGCAGAGGGCACAGAAGTTTGTGGTAGTTGCAAGCCGATGGCAAAGGGCCGAAGAGGTGACTAGAGGGTTGTACTGATCACCATTACATTACTACGGTGGGCGTGTCACTAGACACCAGAATGAACTTGGAAAGGGGAGGGGGAGAGGGAAAGATTGACACTGGACCCCCAGGAAGTATTTGAAAAGGGTCTGGAAGAGGGAGTGGGAGGTGTGAAAGATTGAAATTCTTGTTTTCAGTTTTGTTTACAGGCATCCTGAAAACAAAAAAATTGTTTGCTATGGCCTAAACGTAAACATTTTAATTCCGAATACCCTCCCTTTTAAAAACTGGAACAATCCACTTTCTCAGAACTTAGGCATGTAGATTTCTTGGGGTGCTAGAACATCCTCATAAACAAATAAAACTAATCAGCGAGTGCCACCCTGACAGCCAGGCGCAATGCGCTGCCATGCAAACAATCGGAGTTCAGGAATAGACTCCAGTTACCCTATCAAGAGACAGGACAGACTGCAGGCAGCCACCAGACAGCAGTATGCCTCAGCTGGGGATGGGGTTCTGCATGCAGCAGCCCTTGAAGGTTGACCTTCTGCTGAGCCACACTGTCACATCAAAGCTGACTGGCACAGCCCATGTTGAAAGGGGGAGCCACAACAGTAAAAAAATCAGGAGACAAAAACCCTGCCATCTGGATGACAGAAAAACATTTACCAAAACAGGGTACATCCCTGTTTAACAGGATATATCCCAGGATAATGACAGGCAGCGGAGAAAAAAATCCTTAATTTAAAAAATAAAACAAAAAAAATGGTCATTGATTGGTTGAATTAACATGGATGATTTATAAGATTCCGAAGCAAGGATGTCATAGTGTGCACTGCGCTGTTTTATGGTTTGCCTATGAAATTTACTATGTGCTCATCTTCTGTACTCCCAGCAAGAAAAGGTGCCATGGATATCCCTAGCAGGATACTTGCTAATGCTGGATCCATCATTGCCTGGGGCTAGAATTTAAAATAGTGCACTGTGTACCCATATGGTTACTGCCAGCTGCAGCACAAATACACCTGCAGATGGGCGAGAGTTCAGTGGTACTATGATGAAAAACCCAGAAGGGCTGCAAAGTGCACTTTGTGGCATGGGGGGGGGGGGCATACCTCTCACCTGTTCCCATCTTATAAGGAACAGTCTCTCATTTTATTCAACCTCAAAAACCCACTGGGCCACTGGCCCACATTCACCTACCTCTCTTGTGTCACTCCTTTGTACATCTCAGGCATCTTCCTCTCCAGATCTACCAGAGGTCTACATCCCCCACCCTCAGCTTCATTTCTATTCCAGTGTGGGAAGGGGGCTCTCAAAATGAACGGGGACATGCTGGCCTGAGACATCAAAGGAGGGCCTTGTGAAGCACATGTAACCCCCTTGTTACCCGGGGTTACTAGAATCCCAGTAAGACCTAGTGGTAGACAGGAAAGGCAGCTTGTGAAACTCCAGTTAAATGGGTTTCACACTGTCTCACTCTGTTCTCAGTCTCAGCTGAGACTGAGGGATGACGTCATCAATAGAACTATCGCAGCTGCATGAGCCACATTGGAATCTGCAGCAAAGGGAGTTAGATAGAACGTTGGGAGTTTTCAAGTCAGAGTGTCTGCAGTTAGTTTTCAGTGAGTGAGTGTGAAGTAGGGAGCTTGCTGTTAAGCAGCTCAGTGAAGGCTCTAGGAACCTCAGCCCTGACAGTGGGCTACTTTTAAGTAATAGGGTGTGCGTCTCCACCTTAAAGAGAGACACAGAAGATTATTGAAGTGGTGCAGAGACTGCTGTTTTGGTCCCAGTGCCCTCCTCCGAGAGGATGAAAGGTTTCCCTGCAGATTCCTGGGGCAATCCCTAGTTCTGCTCGTGGAGGAAAAGCTGCCTGTTCGTTCCAGTATTTATTTGGGAGAAAAGAAGATTTGTGAGTGGCCTGTGGGGCACCTGCAACGTAAGTGTGAGTGTCTGCTCTGGCTAAAAGGGCATATGTTTTTCACCCTGGGACTTGTGTGACAATGTGGGGATTGAACTACTAAATATTGGGAAGCCTAGAGAAATGGGCTAAGCAAAGTAAAAGTACAGTAGTTTCAAGTTCCAGTGTTTGTTGGGATGCAAATAATATGTAGAGGTGATGTGACAGATGTCTACCATATCTACATTTAAAAGTTCAGTACAGGAATTGTTTAGTTTCCAGAGAAATGGCCGGGTATGGGCTGTGGAAGCTGGAGGTGGGTGGCCCCCCATCTTTAGTGACCAGGTCCACCTCTACGGATTTCTTCTGTGGATTTCTACTTTGCCTCAGGCACTTGGCCAGTGATGGGGAAAGTACCCGGACGTGGGATTGTAAGGAAAATTCTCTCTAAGAGTCGCAGACTCTAGTGTGGTTTGGGGAGCCACAACAGGATAATTGGTTCATTCTTCAAATGGACTGTGAATGGGATAATTGGTTCATTCTTCAAATGGACTGCGGATCAAGTGGCCGGCGGGGGAGCCAGGCTAGTGGGGAAAACCCAAGTGTGTACAAGTTGGGCTGTGTACCCAAAGCTGCGTGCAAGTCCGGGCTGTGTGCCTGGTGGGTTTAGAGCCTGAAGGCTGGAAATAGTGATAAAGTGTTCTGTTGTCTCTAATCTGCATTACCAAGAAATGTAGCCCCATGGGGGTCCGTCTATACTTTGTTTGTTCAGCTTGGATGTGAATAAAAGCCATACTGAAGAATCCCATTCCTGGTTCTGGACATTACAGTTATTGCTTCCTGTGTTCGGATTTACTTGGGTGCCCATGTGCAGAGTAGCCAAACCTAGGTCCCCCTGTGCTGAGTAACCTTATCCTCCCCAAACCCAGGTCCCCACCAGGTACTGCTGTCAGCTTCAACAGCATGCCACCTGTCGTTTTGGCAAAAAGGCAGGGGTGAGGGGTTACACACAGACCTTGAGGAAACCATGCTATAGTATACACTGCCTCCAATGGGAAAAGAGAAGACAGCATCCAACTGAACACACTATCCACCCACGCCAGCCACTACTCCTAGTATCCCAGGGCTCAGGCCATGGACCTGGGATGCCAGCATGCCAAGCTGATTCCCTAGCTTTACTTACATTGTAATGTACACATTTGTAATAATTCCATTGCTTAATGAAGAGCAAACATTTTGAACATGGAAACACAAATTTACACAGTGTTCAGAGCATCTGTAGCTAGGATCTGAGGATGTGTCCCACCGTTGGTTTCCAGTGTTCCTTTTTTTTGAGAGATACTGGCTAATGTTTAGGCAACGAAAGTTTGAAAGGCACAAGGAGAGGCAAGCTTGGGGAAAGGTTGAGCAACAAGCCCCTCATGGTTTACAAACTGAGTCCCATAAAAATCCAGTTTCTGCTGGTAAATCGATCAATACAGCAGTAGCGCTACCACTCGCGATGCCAGTGATCCAAGTTTGACAGCGAGCTTGAGTCATGGGGGGCAGGAAGCTCTCCTTCTCTTTGAGGGTGCCAGCATCTACCGTACTACTACTACCTGGGTGACCACAGGTAACCATGCAGCAAATGTAGAGAAAAGGAAATAAAATAATGCAGGGGTTGCATTAAAAGCCCTACAAAGACTGACTGAGGAATCTCAATGTGAACACTCTGGAAGACAGGAGAGTGAGAGGAGACAAAACAGAGACCTACAAGTAACTCATGCTAGTAAACAGGGTGCAGAAGTGGAGTCTGTTTTAATAAAGAAAAAGGAACATGATCAGAGGGCATGCAATGAAGCCGGGGGGGGGTTAAGAGGGATGTAAGGAAGTACTATTTCACTAAAAGAGTGGCAAATGCCTGGAACAGAATGCCAGTGGAAGTGGTGGAAGCTAAAAAGTAGGTTGCTTAAAGCATGAGTGGGAAAGACAAAGGGCAATATTAGTAAATAAGCAGGGAGGAGGGAAGGTCACCAGTGACCAGTTATGGTCTGCAGAGACAGACTAGGCAGGGATCATCTGGGCAGACTCAGTGGGCCAAACCATCCTTTCTGCTGACAAATTCTGTGTTTCTAAGAAGAAGAAGAAGAAGAAGAAGAAGAAGACGGCGATGACTCTAAGCACATAGGGGACATATGTGCACACCACAAAGCCATTGAACCAGCATTCTGCAGGAAGGGGTTATCAGGTAAATCCCAATGTGTTGCAGCATGACGCTGGACCTACTAAGACCTCACAAAGCCTACTGCCCACCAAGAACTGTGCTGTCCAGTAGAGGAGGAGGTATGGCCAGCCCTCCCCCAAATGCCTCCACAATGGAGGTGTAATTCCATGATAAGAGGTGGCAGGAGGGAAAGCAGGATGGGCTACCTTTTTTTTTTTTTATTCATCTAAACATTTGGTAACCGGGAAAGGCTCACTGAGCCGTGGCTCATTTCCAGGTGCGACCCGGGGGAAGGGGATACAAGCATAATACAAGCATTAACAGTCATTTTACATTTGAGATAGTGCAAGCAGTGAAGAAAAATGATGTGCAGAACTCAGGACAGGATATACAATACAATTAATTAATACACTACATAGTGGTATAAATGTTGTACATATACACAGAAGCCTGACAGGAAATACTATACAATTTATAATACAGTACATAGTGGTAATTACAAATGCCGATTAGGTGCAGTCAATGTGCTCTAGTAGGACATGCATGTGAAAGCCGAGAAAGAAAGCTTTAGTGTGTATGTAAATGAATTTATTGTATGACTGTTATTTCTGTATTTTTTATATTGTTAAAATATGTATATTTGTATGTTGTACCTTTACTTAACTTCAGGTCATACCTGAAAATGGAATGTAAATTCCAGAGTACTTATCTGCAATTCCAAAATAAATGGAATGAAAGTGTGGGAATTGGGCACTAGGGTGGCAGGTGCATGTGGGGGTTGGAAGTGCATGTAGTTGCTGTTTGCTAGACTAAAATGAGACAGAGTTTCTCAGGAGGTGGGAGAGTTTATTCTATAGGAAAGGGAGCCTGTAAGAGAAAGCAGATTTGCCCAAAGTGGATGAAGGTAGGGGGAGAGACAATGTCCGGGTACCCCTGGACCTTAGGCCATAAAGGGATGGATTTGCTGGGGACAGGCTGTCAGCGAGGTAGGGAGCCAGGTAGCAGGTTGAACCAATATTTGGCTATAAGTGCAATATAGTGGATGTATCAGCAATGGGAGAGGGATGTTAGACCGAGGAAGGCATAAAGGGAACAGTGGTGTGTTTTGAGAGGGGAGTTAGTGGTGCAGCAGCAGAATGCATTTAGAAGGGTGTCCAGTCTGGATAAGGCTGAGGCAGGGGCAGTGCTGTAAACCACATCGGCGTAGTCAAAAATGGGTGCAATCATCTTGTTTAGGATCTTGTATCTGACCGGCACAGGGAGGGCACCTCTGTTGCGGTATAGCATACTGAGCTTAGGGCGTAGTTTTGAGATAATGGCTTCTATGTGGGATGAAAAAGTAAAATGGGTGTCCAGTCATACATACAGTAGAAACATGGAATCTGCCTAGGTATTTATTTGTTGTAACTGAGTCGAGGGGTATCCCGTCAAGTGAGGTAATGGTAGGGGGAGGAGGGACACTGACCAGTTTTTGCACAGTCCCAAATGCCATTGGCACCATTTTTGAGGTGTTTATCTTAAATTGATTGTTCTGAAACCAGGTCTGCATGTTACAGAAATCTCTTTGAAGGCTGGACTGGACATCATTTAAGACAGGCCCTGAGGTGAAAAGTATGGTGTCATCCGCACACATTATGTATCCGGTAGCTGGTGCACACAGAGGGGAGGTAGTTTATAAATATCAAGAAAAGGACAGGGCCAAGGATAGATCCTAGGGGTACACCAACAAGAATGGGGAGAAGGGAAGAGGTGGAGTTTGCTACTTTAACAGATTGGAGCCTGCTGCTTAAGTTAGAGTTGAACCACTGGACTGTAGAGGGGGCTAAACCTGCTGCCTCGAGTTTGGTAAAGAGGTTGGGGGTGGGAGACTGAATCAAAGGCCTTAGCCAGGTCACCAAAAATGCTGCTGTCAGATGTCCTTGGTCTGAGGCAGAGTGAATGTGTTCAGTAACTCGCAATAGCAAAGAGATTGTGGAGTGGTGTTTTCTGAAGTCTGATTGGTGGGGGAAAGGAAATTGGTTGATGTAAGGAACTCGGATCGTCTGGACAGGACAAGAGAGTTTCCTGAATTTTAGCAAGGTTTGGTAGGAGGGAGATCAGCCTGCAGTTACTGGGCACCGAGGGGTCACCACCTATCTAACTCTGCCAACAGCTCACTCCTAGATGTCATCTTAACTTTGCATCTCCATAAAATCTCACATTCTGCAGTTTTCCATAACGACATGAGCGACCACAGTAACGTTGTATGTACAAGATTCCAGTCTAAAACCCAGCAGCACCCTAAATTCAGAATCAAATGCTCGTTCCGTAAATTCAACTCAGTAAACTTCCTAACTGATCTAGCTATGATCAGGTGGCAAGACCTATATCTTGCCAAATCTGCTGATGCCGCCACCTCTGTCCTAAATGACAACCTCACCACCCTAATTAACAAGCATGCTCCTCTTATTAAAATGAGGGTGCGGAAAATCCCACATCCATGGTTCACCCAAGAGCTCAAATCTGCACTTACCAATAGAGACAAGCTGTGGGCTAGGGCCAGGCACACAAAGGACCCGGCAGACTGGCAGGCATTTAGAACTGCCAGAAACGCCTGTGTTAAAAGTGTACATGCTACTAAAGCAAACTTCTACATCTCCACTCTGCAGCAGGCCAAAGGGAACTCCCAAAAAATCTGGAAGACACTGAGATCCATTGAAGGCCATCCTGCTGCTTCCTCCCTTCCCACCAAGATTCTGGCCAAGGACAGGATGGTTGAAAATTAACTGCATATCCTCAAGAACTTAACCTTCCTTTGCCACTGCGGGTTGGCATTGACCTCCCCATACGCTAGGCGGTAAATAGCAACACTAGCCCAGATACTACACATGCTACTCCACCTCATCCCTTCCAGTTGTGCCTGTTTAGCTACAAAGAAGTCAAAGACATAATTCTTAGCCTTGACACCAAGAAAAGTGCAGGGGACGATGGCCTTGAATCATTTTTCTTATGTGTTAGGCTATGCCCAGCTCACAGCCCCATCCTTCACATCTTCAACCTCTCTATTACCACAGCCACTGTTCCATCCTGTTGGAAATCTGCCCATATTCTTCCTCTCTTCAAATCAGGAGATCCTTGTGATTTAAACAACTACCGTCCGATCTCTATCTTGCCCGTTCTCTCCAAAGTGCTGGAAAAACTTATATACAACCAACTAAAAAATCACCTCGAAGCGCACTCACTCCTAAACCTGGCCCAATCTGGCTTCAGGTCAAAGCACAGTACCATCTCAGCCTTGGCTAAAGTCTCTAATGACTGGATCCATGCTATGGACACCAAGAAGGTTACTGGTGCAGTCTTTCTAGACCTCAGTAAGGCCTTCAACACTGTAGACCATCACCTCCTAATCACCTGTCTTGCCTACATAGGTGCCACTCCACTTACCTTACAGCGGTTTAACAGTTATCTCACAGGAAGGATACAAAAAGTCAAAGCTGATGACCTACTATCTGCCCCCCCTTCCAATTGCCAGAGGAGTCCCTTAAGGCTCCATTCTAGGACCAATCCTTTTTTCCCTGTACATCAACAACCTTGACTCCCACATAAAGAACTCTAGCACACATTTCTTTACAGAAGATACGGTTTAGTACGCATCAGGCTCGTCCTTAACTGAAGTCAGGGAAGCATTCCAAGCTGACTTTATCCAGTTAGAAAGCAACCTTATCAATGCCAAGCTTCACTTAAATGCCAAAAAAAAACAAGACAATGATTTTCTCGAGACTTGCCTTGTCTGGTGCCCTACCTACCCCACCTAAAAACTTCATAGTTACCTCCCTAGGTGAACCCTTGGAAGTCGTACCAAAATTTAAATATCTAGGTATGTGGATAGACAACAAGCTTTCCTTCACCACCATCGAGATCTATCAAAGAGGCTTAAAGCACACTTGGGTTTTCTTCTTTAGAAGTAGGACCCTCTTTTCTCTCGTGACCCTCAAAAGACTTGTCCAAGCAACATTCCTTCCCTTGCTTGACTACAGAGACATTATCTTTATCTCCTCCCTAACCTTGAGCCTATCTAAACTGGATGTACTCTATCACCATGCTCTTTGCTTCATTACTAACTCTGCGTATAGGACCCACCACTGTGATCTTTATGCAGCAGTTGGGTGGACCTCTCTTGCCACCAGATGCCTCCTACATGCTGGCATTTGGACCCTCAAATTACTACTCCACAAACTGCCTGTCTATTTAATGTCTCTCATACACATCTCGCATAGCGCCTACTCCCTAAGGAAATCTGACCTTATCCTACTAGATGTTCCCAGGACATGTACCACAGCTGGCCAAAGAGCTGTCTGATACGCCCTCCCAAACATTTGGAACCAACTACAAGCCATGCTGAAGCTAACCAGCATCATATCAATTAACTCCTACAAAACACTAGCTATCTCTCAATTAAAAGACATATGTAGGTGCTACTAGGCCCCAACGCCAAGTCAACTTCCTAGGTACCAACTGGCCCTCTACTTATTAAGCCGAAATGTGTTGCATAATTTAGGGCAAGGTTAAAGCTGGAATGTACTGTATATATAGCATAAGAACCGATTGTGTATACCTCTTGTATTATATATATTTTTTCTTTGTTGTTCTACATTTTTATCTCCTGTCTATGTAATTGCGAACTGTATGTGTATGTGCCTCAGGACCTCCTTGTGAATGAGCTTCCTCAACGGAGTCTTTCCCGCAATAAACTTGAACTTGTGTTGAGAGATTACACTTGCTGATTTCCAGGCTTGTGGAACAGTACCAGAGGAGAAGGGCAGATTTAGAAGGTAGATACGAGATGATACTATATCCGGGGAAGATAAAAATAGCACTTTAGGGTGGATCCCATCGGGACTGGACTTGGTGATATTTAGGGAGCAGAGGGCATCCAGGACTTCCAGTGGGGAGATGGGTATGAACAGGAATGTGTTGCTATGCGAGTTGAGAGGGGTTGTTGTTGGGGGAAGGGACTAGGGATGGTTAGGGAAGGCACAAGAGATGAAGAGCTTATTTTGGTGTGTCAGCAATAATGGCAGTGCCTCGGATAATTTGGCCATCTTGCTTCAGGGTAGGTGTACTTGACTGAGTGGGGGGATCTAGCAAAGAGTGTATAACCTTCCAGAAGGAAGAAGGATGTGTGTTTTGCAGATGCAATCTAAAGTAAATCGGCTTTTGCTTTTCTTATGGCCTTGATGCAGGCATTCTTGAGGGTGTTATAGACTTGCCTGGCTTGTGGGGTTTGAAGCGATTTTAATTGGAACCATACCTTGTCTTGGGCTTTGCAATGGGCAATAAGTGGGGTGGAGACCGATGGATGGTGGTGCTTCTTTACTCTGGATTTAATCAGGGGTATGGCAGTCCCACACCTTGAAGGTAGGAGCAAATCAAAACAAAAAATCCAGGCCCTGTTCTTTAAAACAAAAAAACACCTCCTTGAGTAGCACCCATTATTGCTGCGAAATCAGACAAAAACCTATTTTCAAGTATTTTAGTGTCAGTGGCTCAAGGTAGCACACTCACCTCTGAGGTCAGGAGATCAGAAGGCTGAGGGTTCTAGCCCCACACCAGGCACTTGGGTTAACATCCCAATACTGACACCGCAGTGCAGCATGAGGGGGGTGCTGCACTCCTGAGGTGCCGCCTTTCGGATGAAACGTTAAACCGAGGTCCCATCTGCCTGTTCTGGTGGTAGTTCAGGTGGATATTAAAGATCCCATGGCACTTCTCAAAAAGAGATGGGGAATTTCCCCAGTGCACTGGCCAAATTAATCCCCATTCACTAAAATACCACCAACAGTTTAATCTAGTTCAAAGTCAGTTGGCATTCATCTGTATCACCTTCCCCCGGGTTGTGCCTGAAAATAGGAAGAATTTGTCTAGTGCACTTACCCGGTCAACCAAAAAAACTAAAAAAAAAAAAATGAAGTGTTCATTCATAGCTACAATCAATTTATATACAATTATAAAAGTGCAACGTCACAGACAAATGCTTTGTCTACACCCCAATACCACACAACATTATCCTGTAACTAGGCTACCTTCACAAAATGCCAGCCGTAAATAAACAGAAGCTCACAACAGTAGTTTCAAACTAATACAAAGCATTACTCTGTTCTCGTTCCATCTTTCAGTGAATCTGCTTGCCACATCAAACCAGGAAGTCTTACCTCGGCTGCAAAGGAGTGTCAGGAGTGAACTCTTCCTCCCTTGGAAGCCTGAACTGTTTTTATTCTCTCACTTGACATCAAATAATATCCCCCTACTTTCCTGGCTTGGAGAAATCCCAGGTTTTCATATCAAGTGTCTTCTTCCACACTGGTGGTCTGACTGAACTAGTGCCCTTCTATTCAGGAACAAACTGGGCAAGCAGGATAGTCCTGCCTTATCCACGTCAAAAATCCTGCAGTGGCCACACCTGCTAACATGCCAGCCAGGTAAACACTAACACCTCCCATGCAGCCATCCTATCTGTTCTCACTACTTCACAGCAGTACATTCATCACCACGCAATTCTGAAGTTAGGTAAAGAGAAAAGAGCAATTATTGGGTTAGCAGACTACAGCTAATGGACTGATTTTCTAAAACAAAAATAGTTAGGCTCTGTTTCTCATGTAAGCCACAGACTTTCACTATTGGTTTTCTGGTGGTACACTTTTGATTGCGTGAACAGTATTATGTATACCCTCCATACATATTGTGTTGAAAAATTAAAAGGTGCTTGAATATGAAATGATTTTCTGATTTCCAGCAGACAATTTCCAGCTGGTATAAGCAGAACTCTGTCACGCAGAATTCTACCATGGACAGTCAGATTTTTATTACCAAAAATATCTTGCATGGAAACAGGCTCTAAGCCCTTCAGACTTCATGTGTTCCAGCTGCTTCCCCATAGAATTAGAGGGACTATACCTAGGATGGCAAGTGTAGTGGGGAAGGAGTACATCTGAAAGTCAGGAAGCTGGAATGGGATTTGTGATCTTACTGGTGGGGGGGGGGGTACAAATGGTGGCCTAGGAAGTCCCTTTTTGGAGGGGTTCCTGAAGGGGAGAAACATAGAAACAGAATTTGACGGCAGATAAGGACCGCTTGGCCCACCCAGTTTGCCCATTTCCCTACCTAATGGATAAGCTGCAGATCCTAGTTAACCAGCAGCCTACTTCTTCTTACCCCCACCCCCTAGAATTGCCTTATGACTGTCCCATGCATGCATGCTTGAATTCCACCACTGTTTGACTCCACAACCTCCTCCCAGGACAACCGTTCCATGCATCCACAACCTCTCTGTGAAAAATACTTCCTTAAATTACCCTCTGAGTCGCCCCACCATTTTTCAAATTGTGCCCCCTTGTTCTTGCACACCTCTTTTTTTGAAAGATGCTACCCTCTTGGACTTTGTTGATTCCCTTGAAGGCTGTGATGTCACTGGTGGAGGTTCTGAAGAGGGCCATTAATGTCACGGGTGGATTAGTTATGATGTGGAGCCTGGGATGTTACGGAGCGGGGAAGGGATTATGACTTGAAGGGAATCGGGAATATCACTGGGGAGGAGTGCGTAGTAGTTATTTTGTAGCACTTTACTTGGAGTATCTTGTAAAATTAATAAATACATAATTACATTAAATGTAGTCAAGGCGGTTTGCCTGATATCAAAACAGTGCGTAGACAGAAAAAAGATAATTTATTTACAGTTACATAATTACATACAACTCACACACATCCTCATATACAAGTCAGTAAGTAATCACTAAAGGCTTAAACCGGTACAGTAAAACAATAAAAAATCTACAGTCTGGTGGCTTTAAACAGAGCCATGTTAAGCTAGCCACCGTCAACACATCCATGGCAGTGCTTATTTGGACCTGAAAACAATGTGATAGTCTACAGTACTAGATGTGCAAATGTATAATTGTGTGTATGTTACTTATTCTAGGTGTAAGTGCCGGAACCTATGGGCATGGGGGGCTGTAGCACCCCAACGTTTGCCCATGAGAATTCAGAGTGCCCCTTTGCTTGCACAAACTACCTTTTTTCACCCTGTGCCCTTTCAAACTTTAGCACCCCACTTTTCCCACTGTTCCAACACCTGTGATTCTGGGGGTAATCTGAGAATTGTGGTCTCGGAAGTAAATGCTTGGGCACATGATCTGTGAGCGATTGCTTTTTTTAATTTGCTTATGTTGCTGGGGAACGAGGCCCTCCACACCACACCCACATTTTTTCTTAAGTTCCTAGACAAATTTCATAATGAATGTTTAAATAGAAAGTATTGTATTCCTACACTAAACCAACCTATTAGGCTACTGTTCATAGGTCCACCCTAACACTGTTTTCCCATGAAAATGGAAAAACATCGATTAAAAATAGAGTTCACCATTTTTAAATACAAGTATTTTTTCATATAAAAAAATGATTGCACTGCATTTGGTGCCACTTTTGTGTAACCCCCCCAATACCTATATTGCCATAGACAGTCCATGACCACGGATGCCTTTAAGCTAGCTACACGTTGCTCAGTATTATCCACTATAGACTACGGCCTTGTCATCTATGATGCTAGCTCTTACACCGCGTTAAAGAGGGTCATGACACCACTTAATAAGGTATGCCATCTGGTCCTTGGGGCAGAACATCTGACACATATCTGCTCCCTATACAAAGAAACCAAATGACTCCCCCTCGAATCAAGGGCCCAGTACCAGAACTGCCTTCTGGTAAAAAAAAATCCTTGCTTGGCCAAACCCTGACTCAACTTCCTCCACTGTTCAAATATGGGCATTCCAGTGTAAACACCAGAAGTGCGGCCAAAGGTGGGCTCCTAGTACTTTTCAAGCACACCTCTCTGGCTCAGAGATCCATCTCATATTGAGGACCCAAATGGTTCAATGACCTGCCCTCAGCACTCTGTGACTGTGAAAAACTCAGACAATTCAAATCTGGGCTCTGGTCGCACCTTGCACTTGAAAATGCTTGTTCCTATAATACATAATGCTAGCTAGCCTGAAAAACTCATAATAAATATGCCACCAACAACCTTTGACTAACCACCATCTCACTTTTGCCACTCCTGACTGACCCCTGCCCTTACCCTTTCTCAAACCCCCCACCTGCCCCCCCCCCCACACACTTCTCTGCCCTGCCCATTTGATTACACCACAACAATGCCTTCTCTGGCTGCTCCTGTTCCTCTTCCCACTTCTCCAGGAGGCTTCCTCCAACCTTAATAGCTGGCACTTACACAAGAGCTGTACCTGACTGATTAAATGTTGTTTGTTGCTGCATCCATTAAATTGTAATCTCTGAATCCATTTGAAATTATGTAATTTTCTCGTCTTTGACTACTACTGTGTCGTAGCAGTCTTATCTTATTTGATGATTATCCTCATACTTGATGTGTAATTATGTATTGTCCTGTACAGTCTCTCTGTCTGACTTGTAACCTTTGTACACGAGCCTTGGCTCAAAGGTGTTAATCTGAAACTGAAATAAATAAATAAATATACAGTTTTGCTCCCCATTTTTGTGCAAAACATGCACCGCATTCAGTTTGGGAGAACTCTTCATTTGGGGGAACTGAAAAAAAAAAAAAAAAACAGATTTTAAGATTATGTAAAACAAAATCACCCTTTTTTGAAAATGGAAAATCAGTTGCCCTGTCTACGTAAGTAGTATATAGGGTACTGCAAGCCCCAGATGCCGTCAGTTCTGGGACAGTGCTTCTCCAGTTATTCCAAATGTAGCCCTCCTCTGGGGGCTTACCTGTGTTGCCCCATGTGTTCCCCGGTTTTCCCCTGTTCCTTTGATGTCCCAGTATTGTTTTGCCCCGATGAGCTTCAAATCCATGGGTGTGATCCACTGCGGTTGATTTTGCTCCTCGGAGCCTGCGGGGATCGCACATGCACAACTTGATGCACTGATGTACAGACTGCTGGATTGTGGTCAATCCGGGGACTGTTTTCAGTCCTGGTGCCCCATCCTCAGCTAAACAGTGTCCGGAGACTTCCAAGAGGTTGCAAAGAAGCCCCTCTATGGTTCCACATAAAAGTTTACAATGGGGACATGAGCAAGGGCTCATGAATCCATATTAATGAGGGTCTGCCTGCTGGCTTGGGGGGTAGAAATGTCGGCAGCAGTGACAGCTGAACTACTGAGGCTAACTATATAATAATGGGCTTAACTGAAAGAGCACAAAGGGTGCTACACTCCGATGGGGTCATTAACTGGACAAAACAATTGGTTGGGCTGTACCAGACCTCAGAAGGTGAGGAACTGTTTTGAACTACATTAGATAAACTGGGGGGCTGTTTTGGGTCATTATCTTGCTGTAGGATGAACCCCTGACCAACTAGGCGTAGACCAGAGGGTATTGCATGGCGCTGCAAAATGCTGTGGTAGCCCTTTTGGTTCAGAGTGCCAGTCACTCTGTGCTGTTGTCCTGTAAGCCACCTATCACGCAAGCTGTTGACTCTCAGAAACTTGTCTTGTGATTCTGTTGTGGCTTTGGGTCTGCCAGACCTCTTCCTGTCAGAGTTTCCAAGTGCCTTTTGATGGTGTAGGAAACTGTACTCACTGACACCTTGGCTTTCTTTGCAATTTCTCTAAACCAGTTTTTGCTAACCTAATCTTTTTTTTTTTAACCTCTAGCAGTTTACCGCTTACCTTTGTACCATTTCAGGATATTCACTAGACTTGAATTGCTTAAATTTCAATAAATACTGGAAATTGGGGGTGTTCTAAAACTTTTGACCGGTAGTGTAGGTGCTCTCCTCCCATCCCCTCCGCAGGTATTCTTCCCAATGTATTTAGTGATCACTGCCCCACCTTCTGTATTAGAAAGAATCACCCTCCTCCCACCCCCCATACATCCAGTTTTGCCCCTTCAAATACCTCGACGAATGTAAGCTTCCCATGGCCTGACCCTGGCTGATTGGTCCCCAGTCTTCTCATCCCTCTCGGTCGACTCTGCCCTTGCCCATTTTACATCCATCTTTCTAGAGATCTGGGATGCCCACGCCCTTCTTAAAACGTCCAGGGTAAAATGAGTCCACCATCTCTGGATCACTCCGGACACCCTTGCAAAATGCAGAGCCCGTGATAAGGCTTGGTGTCACCATAAATCCTCTGCTGAGCAGCATTCCCTCCAAATCTTTTGCTCCCTTCTTAACAACTGCACTATCAACATCCATCGAGCCAAATCGGATTTTTTCAGATCCCATCTGCTCCCCTCAAATACCCCCCCATATGCTTCTTTTCCCCATAGCTTTTAGTTTTTGTAGCCTTAAGTTTCTACTGTATATGCCTTCAAATTATGTTTTTATTGAAGTATATATTCCATGCTTTGTCATATTTATATGCTGTATTTCAATTTTGCCATTTTGTATTTGTTCTTCTGTATTATTGCACTGTCTCTCTGCTGCTTACTTTGATTCCAGGTCAACCCTGAAAAAGGGACTGTAATTGTCTCAGTGGACTTACCCGGTCACCAAAACTCAAATAAATAGCACTCCTTTCTCCTTTTGGCAGGATCGCTGTTTGCTCCTCCACTCTCATTCTGAGTCTGCCCCTCCCTCTATCTGCGTAGATGGCCAACTAATCTCTCTTCCTTCTCAAGTCGCTGATGCCCTAAACCACTGCTTCACTTCCTGTGCCGTCCCATCTGGGGACCCCCCTGCACCTTCTCCTGGCACCCACTAATCCCCCTCACAATCTCTCCTACAGTCCTCAGGGTTCCAATTTCTTCTTAGTCTATCTGCAGAAGTTCTCCATGTGGTAGCCTGTGATGTGGGCGTCTGCAACAGAGCGACCCATGAAAGGGCGACTCAATTGTGGCGCCCATCACAGGGGCTATCGATAAGAGACAGCGACCAGATGGGTGGGCGACCTGTAGCGACAGGAAGTCAGTACATGTGTACACACACACGCACACACACACACACACACACACACACGCACACGCACGCTTGTGTGGTGGTGGTGGGTGGGAAGAGCAGCAGTCAGCAAAGGGGGTGGAGGGATGGAGGGGAAGGCCATGCGGTAGGCTGCCAAGCTGGTCCCATGGTGTAAAGCACGGCCATGAGACTTTGGTGGTTAGGTGCTAGGTTCAGGTCCATTTTGGTGCCCAGCTCAAATGCAATTATTTTATTTTTTTTATGTTTTGTCCCTTCCCCCACCCCAACATGCAGCCCCCTGCATAGACGTAACAAATACAAGTCCCCGGCATGGTTTTGTTGTGCGCCAGGGAGTCAGAGCACCAAAACTGATTTTTGGTGCTCTGACTTCACCACAACAGTGATCGTCCTTTGGCAGGCGCCATTATCCCATAGAACATTTCACGCACTACTGACCCTTAATCCCTCCAAGACTAGCCCCAATGGTATCCATCCAAGGCTACTAATTATCTCTGCCCCCAGTATTGTTGACCCCCTTACCTTCATGCTAAATCTCTCACTCTCCACTGCTACAGTCCCCTTGTCTGGAAGTCTGCCACCATCCTCCCCTCACAAAGGGGTGACCCCACCCTTACAGGTAACTATCGTCCCATCTGTCTCCTCCCGCCCTAGCCAAACTCTAGGAATCCTTAATCCTCTCCAGACGTAATGATTTCTTATTTACTCACAACATCTTCTCCCCTTTCCAATCAGGCTTTAGGAAATCCCACTCAACTACATCATCCCTCCTTTGTTTAACTAATGCTGTCCACGCTGCTATGGATCTTGGCCATATTACCTCTGCAATTTTCATAGACTTAGTTAAAGTTTTTGACTCTGTCTCACACCCTCTCCTCCTCACTAAGCTTACCTCTATTGGTCTTTCCACTTCATCTGTGTCCTGGTTCAGCTCTTACCTAACTGGCCGTTCCCAGTCAGTTTCAGTCTGTAACATCCTCTCCTCTCCCCCCCCTATCCTTACTGGTGTACCCCAGGGTTCCATCCTTGGGCCAATTCTCTTTTACCTCTTTATCAATGATCTCCCCTCTGTATGCACCCTATGCCTATATCCCCATGTATGCAGATGACACTGTCCTTTTCTTCTCCTGCTCTTCCTCCCAAGCTGTCTAGATCCCTCTTCAAGATGATCTCTCAGCAGTCATTGATCGTTTTTTGACTCTCTCAAACTAAACACCAAAAAAGGGTGACCATGACCTTCAGCTCAAAACAAAAGCTCGCTAGGCTTCCCTCCCTACCAGTTTTCTCCACTGCTGCTAATGCCCCACTTGAAAACGTCTGTTCCTATAAATACCTCCATGTCTGGCTTGACCCTTCCCTTGAATAGCCTCTCACTTTAGTGCTATTCACTCCAAACTGCACCCCAAACTTGGGCTACTCTATCACCATAAAGCTAGTCTCTCCCTCCCAGTATGACAAAATCTCCTAGTCAAGTGGATACTCCCTGTCTTCGACTATGCGGATACTGTTTATAGCGCTGCCCCTGCCACCTTCCTTGCTAAACTAGATGTGCCTTTTCATGCCTTCTGCAGGTTTGCCTCCAACTCCCCACCTTTGACACACCAATGCGTCCTTTACTCTTCCCTCTCCCTCCAGTCCCTTGCTAATAGATGCTGCTCCCATTGCTGCACCTTTATTGCCAAATACTGGTTTGGGTCGCTCCCATCCTACCTTGCCTCTCTTCTGGCCTGCCACCCCATCTCCCTACAACTCACGCTTAAACTGCGCCCGTACCTTTGCCCTTCCTTGAGTCCGCACTTCTGCTGGCAAGCTCTCCTTCTGTCTTCCTTCCCTCTGGAATAGCTAGTATACCCCACCCCGTCCGTGTCACTCCCTCCTTCTCTGCTCTCAAGGGCCTACTCAGACCAACCCCGACTACCTCCTGCACCTGTTCTCACTCCTAGCACCTTTCTCTCTCCTGCTCTCTTTCTTTCTGCACCCTTTCCTGTCCAACTAGTGTTTGATCGTATATACCTAACTGTATTTGTATTTTTGTATATTTTATGATTCTGTTATCTTTTACTTGTGCAGCTATATTATTGTCCTATATTTAACTGTTTGCACTATATTGCTTATTGTTTGAACTCTGTATACTGTTTCTTTCTGCTCAGTCATGTATCCCTTCCCCCAGGTCGCATCTGGAAATGAGCTTTAGTTCATGATGCTTTTCCCAGTTATCAGCTTTAAATAAAGAGGGAGAGACATCACCAGCAGAAAGCAGGTTGTCGTTATCCCTCTGTACAGGCAGTTTGTTAGACCCCATCTGGAGTACTGCGTGCAGTTCTGGAGACATCATCTCTGCAAGGACATAGACAGGGTGGAGGCTGTCCAGATGAGGGCAACTAAAATGGTTTAGGGTCTGTACCAGAAGCCATACGAATGTAACCCCCCTATAAATAGAGGTTCTCAAAAGTCTTCCTTGGGCTTACCTAAATGCCCACTGCCAGGCTGGTGTTCTTCGTCCTAGCAATTTAAAAGTACTTACATGTGAGTGCCCTGTTAGCCTCCATGCCTGTCTCTTTAAGAGCTGCCTATTTTGTGGTATAGAATTAATCTGGGCGGGGCCGAGTAGTTTCAGGCTGGAGTCCCGCCCGGGCTGCAGTGTTATCGCTCCATTCTGCCATCGCTAATTGAGCATGTAAACCCCCTGCAAATGGGGGTTCCCAAAAGACTTCCAGGAGCTTGCTTGAATGCTCCAAGCCTGAATGGTGTTTGGCATTTAAGCCATTTATCAGTGAGTGTTTTTAGAACCTCTGGTACTGTCTTTTAAGAGCTGTCTGCTTGCAGACATAATTAGTTTGTATGGGGACTGTGTGTTTCTTTGATTGAGTACCACTCAAGCTGCTGCCAATTCACTTCATTTTGCAGTCACTAGAGTGCAAAGGAACCTATCTGAAAGATGTAACTGTTTCGCAGAAATTATTTAGAGTAATAATGAAATTACAGTTTGTCTAACCTGCTTTCTTTGCAGTCAGAACTGTGTCTGCTAGTTCCCCATTCTAGTTTTGAACTGCTGAACTGGACCAATCAGTGTGTAAGCTAGCTCTAAAATGGTGCCTTGGACAATTAGAACTTGGACTCATAATCTGAGCCAGCCACAAGAGGATTGTATGGGCAGTGACTCTGGGAGATGTAGTTTAGACTTCAGTGCCTTTTGGACCAACAGCAGCAGTCTATTGTGAGTGACAGCCAATCCAGTCAAGAACTGGGAGGAACTCAAAGGAAGTGCCCGGTTTTGTCGGTTGGAGTTTCAGTTGAGCTTTGGCAGTGAAGAAGGAAGGAGCCCTGTGCTTTTCAGTGTGCAGTTTTAGTCAAAAACGTGTAAGGCCCAGAGTTCCGTCTGCAGCTTGTGTAACAGCTTGTTAGGACTGAACTGGCCCTGTGAAAAGAATCAAGGATCTCTGAAGAGTAGAAACCAGGCTCACCCTGTAGAAGACTGGAAGAATTGCTGAAAATTGCACTCGGTCTGTCAGGAACTGAATCTGCTGTGTGTTCTCCGGTATTGTGGTAGTACATCGATACAGATGCAGCCTGCCTGGTATAGTGCTTTCTTTTATATGGATGTGAAGAGGTTTGTGTACCTCAAGTGAGCCCTGCTGACATTGAAGGACCCTATCTTATTTGGAGGTCGTGAGTACTAATTCAGGGTTGCTCCTGTTGAATTGCCATATTAAATCCAAATGGAATTACTGTACTGCTGACTGTTTAATTCTCCTTTTCTCTGTGTGAAGGGCCCCTACCAGCTGCCCGGTTTGGACTAGCCACTAGGGCTTGGGTACCCAGGGACAGTAACTGATAGGGATAGGCCTGTGCACAGAGCCATAGGTAGATTATTAGAGTGATAAGCTAATTAACCTGATTTCCCCTGTCCTTGTTATATCCCCAATAAATCAGAGCTGCTTGTTTCAGCAAAGTTATACTGCCTGAGGTATTTGTCTCATGTTAAAGTACTGTACTGTGATTGTTGCACTGTATCTCATTTCACAGGAAGTCCCAGTGCCGGAACCAGACCTGGGGGTAAGTGTATACTGTGAAGGTAATTCTGATATATTGTGTGGGCCACTAGTGGAAGAAAGGGGTTGCAGTGTCCCAGAGGGCTGTGACCAAGTTAGTTTAACTATTGCAAACCCTGACCTCTGGGTGGAGGCACCGCCATTGGATCCAGGCCCCTCAACCTGTTAGTGGCAAATCAGGCAGGGGTAGTAGCCCTGGGATAGCGCCATCTAGGGTTACATTTTGGAGGCTCACCGCTGGGATTGTGTGTCTCTAGTGGCCATATTTACTAACCACTGTTAAGAAAAAAATGGGTACCCGACAGAAGTGGCTGTGCACCGGCTGGTGGAGTGGTGTACTGGGAGGAGATCGACCTCAAAATGCTATGCTTATCCTGGACATCCCCTGGGTATCAATACGGACACTGTGCAGGAGTACTTTCCAAGGTGGAAGGTTTACAAACCCTGTGGTGGTGGGTCGGCATGCTAATCTGCTCACCCACACTTTCCTGGCCCTAGTAGAGTTTAAGGATCCCATAGATAGCTCCAAAGTGCCACAGACCATTACCCCAGAGGAGCCCTCACTGCTTGGAGAGTGATAACTAAGACAGTAAGACCGGGGAATCAGCCCCACCACTATCTGAAACTTTTGAGGAGAAATTTGCTGAATGGTTGCTGGGAGGGGAAACTGTGGAGGACTTGAAGAAACTATTCTTGCCACCTGGGGTGTTCCTCCCCAACACCCTCTCCTGCTCCAGTGCCCGTAATGGTGGCTGAACCAATGCAGACTCCTATTTCTGCACCTGCCATTAGTCACGACTCTTACCAAGGTTGAGGATCTCTCTGGCACCCTCCCCACCCCCAAGGGAGGATGACTGGGAGACCTGGATAGACTATGTTGCCCCCAAGTGCTAGAATGGCAATCGTGGAAGGTGAAAAGCGAAGAGAGGGTTAGTGAGAGCCTCCAGGTCCCGCCCTGGCTACCATCCGTGCTAAACGGGCCAGTAACCCTGAAGCGACTGCACAGGCCTATCTTGAGGCCTTGAGAATGTGTATGGGAGCCCAGATTCTGATGAGGACCTATGGTGGAGAGTAAGAGATGCACAACAGTACCAAGGGGAGTTGTTGTCTGTATATGTATCTCGGCTGGAAAAATTGTTGCAAGAATGCCTCAGAAAAGGTAGTTTGCCAGCGATTGAACTGGACCGAACCAGGCTGGACAGGATCCTTAAGTCTGCCCCTTCTCAGAACTGCTGTTGCTTCAGTTACGCCTGGCAGATCGACTGAATCCCACCCTCCTATGATGAGTTAATGAGAGAAATTGAGGAGTTGAGAAAGACGACCTCGGGAGGGACCTGCACCAATAGCTGCGCTCACGACCCGAGTGACTGAGGGTGACCCATCAGTGAAGTTCAGGGGCAGAGGTTGGCAGTCAATGAGTGCTCTGACAAGGAAAAGATATGTCACAATGGGGCGAACTGTTGAGAGAGATCCGGAATTCAAAAACAGTCCCTTTATGAAGGCCACGCCTGCAAGTACAGGGCTCTGACCTATATCCGACTGCATCTGCTATGGGGGTGGGGTACCCACCCATGTATCTCCTGCTGATAACAGCTCCAACTCGATTCCTTGATCATGGAAGTGGAGAAACTGACGAGATGTCTCCAAATGCTTATCACGCCGAGACAGAGATGGCACCAAGGTTTCCAGTTAGTAATACCCCGCCCTGGCTCCAGTGTGGCGCCTCGGCCAGCTCAAACTCAGAAAGTATGTTTTGCTATAATTGTGGGAAAGATGGGCACATGAAAAGGGAATGCCAGTCCCCAAAAGACACCGACAAAGTTGCATATAGGCTACAAGGAGAGCTTCAGAGAAGAAATCAGTGGTCAAGAGGTGCACGACATGATCCCAGCGAGGGCACCAAAAATGCCAACCCACGTCCCTTTGTGGCAAGGTCAGCCGCCCAGGTCCCCACTACCGCTCTCTCCAGACTGGTCCAGAATAGTGGGTCCCTCCATGGAGACCACTGTAAAGGTGAACGGAGTGTCTACAAGAGCTATATTAGACAGTGGCTCCCAAGTGACAATTATGTTCCAAGATTGGTATCAGAAGCATTTGTCAGACGTGCTCTTACAACCATTAGAAGGACTGCATGTATGGGGTTAAGTGAGAAGGCCTACCCTATTCCGGTATATCCGAATTTGGCTGTCTTTCCCCACCTCCGTGGCTGGAGTGGCGAACAAGTAGAGACCCTAGCCTTAGTGTGTCCCCCACTGGACTGTATGATGGTGTCCTTTGTTGATTGGAACAAATGCTCATATGTCTGGAAGGCTGGCACAGTTGTGTTATGAAAAACAGGGTCAAAGACTAGTAGAGCTTTAAGAGTTCCGCTTTAATTAAGAAGTCCTATGAGGCACAGAGAGATGCTGAAAAACAGAACCAGAGGAACCGGTCGGAATTGTATGGAAGAAGGATCCTGAGTCTCTGATCCTGGCCCAAATGCCCAGTGTACCTTACAGGAGAGGTCCGTGATCAGAAAGGATGTTAAGAATAAAATATTAATGTTGGATGCACCAGGCGATGGAAAATTGCCAGAGGGACTGCTGGTCAAGCCTAGTATTTTGCCCGCTAGAGCCCATGCTTATGCCAGAAGGGTAATGGTCCAAGTTTATAATGTGTCTGAAAGAGACATTCGAGTAAACAGAGGTTGCATCCTGGCTAATGTGCATTGTGCAGACACTGCAGTGCTACCCAGCAGCAAGAGTTCAAGGAAGAATGACAGAGTAACGCCTGACTTGTTTGATTTCGGCGACTCCCGCTGCCAGCTGAATGGAAAGTAAGGATCAGTGAGAAGCTTGCCCAGAGAGACCAGGTGTTTTCTTTAAGGAATGGGATGTAGGATGCGTGCAAGGAGCTGAGCACAATATCCGCTGCATGACGAAAGACCATTTCGGAGAGGTCTCGACGCCTGGCACCTGCTGACATAGATGATGTAGACGGCATCTGCAAGAGATGTTAGCTGCTGGTGTAATACAAGAATCCAGAAGCCCTTATGCTTCCCCATTGTGGTAGTGAGGAAAAAGAATGGAACAGTAAGGATGTGTGGATTATCGATCTTAAACGTGCGGACTATCCCTGATCAGTACACAATGCCCGCATTCAGGATGCTTTGGACTGCCTAAACGGGAGCAAGTGGTTCTCTGTGCTGGATCTCCGCAGTGGGTACTATCAGATCCCGATGGCCCCAGAGGACCGTGAAAAGACAGCCTTTATCTGTCCGCTTGGCTTCTATGAATTCTATGAGGATGCCTCAAGGGATTTCAGGTGCCCCAGCCACTTTTCAACGATTGATGGAGCGTGCAGTGGGGACATGAACTTACTAGAGTGCCTGGTATACCTAGATGATGTTTTGTGTTTGGCAGCTCACTGGAGGAACATGAGAGCAGATTATTTAAGGTATTGGACCGACTGGAGGACTTTGGCCTTAAACTGTCCATTGATAAGTGTCAATTTTTTCAAACATCAGTAAAGTATGTGGGACACATAGTATCCACCGAGGAATAGAGACCGAACCAAGTAAAGTTGAGGCCTTGACCACCTGGCCACAGCCCAAAAATCTAAATGAACTGCAAAGATTCCTGGGATTCTGTGGTTTATCGGCGCTCATCAAGGACTATTCAAGAGTGATCCGCCTTTACTTAACCTTACTCAAGGGTATCCCCAACCCACAAAATACCAAAGTCAGGCCCCTCAAGACTGAAAGAGTGTATTTTCATCCGAGTGAAGTATTTGGGGCCCGCTGGACTCCTGATTGTGAGACTGCTTTTCATGAGATCATATATCAACTTACCCATGCTCCAGTGCTGGCCTATCCCGATCCAAGAAAACCTTACGTCCTGCACACTGATGCTAGCTTGCAAGGGTTGGGGGCTGTGTTGTACCAAGAGCATGAGAATGGCCTGAGACCAGTGGCCTTTGCCAGTAGAAGCCTGACCCCATCCGAAAAGAACTATCCTGTACATAAGTTAGAGTTCCTAGCTTTGAAGTGGCTATTGTTGACCAATTCCATGAGTACTTGTATGGGGCTAAAATACTAGTAAAACTGACAATAATCCTTTGACCTATGTGCAGACCTCAGCTAAGTTGGATGCCACTGGCCATAGGTGGCTTTCTGCATTATCTACCAATGACTATGTCTCGAATACTAGCAGGTCTGAACCACATAGATGCTGATGCTCTCCCGGAGGCCTGTTCCCAGAATGATTGGGTCCGATTGGCAGAACCTGACATTCGGCACTCTGCCGAAGTTTGACAGGGAGGAACAAATGTCCACGGACGCAGTGGACTGCATGGTGGATTGCTTGGGAGCCTCTGAGAATTGCATACCTGCTGCTTATTGCCACTTTTCTGCAATAGACATTGGTGCACTGCCTCAGCTGGATAATGACAGTATTCGCGGCTCAACTCACGATCCCATGATCAAAGCAGCTTTAGAAGCCCTCTATGCAGGAAAGATGTGTCCAAATTACGCCCACTGATTTGAGAACTGCACTGTTATACAAAGAAGGTCCTAAGTTGAAACTGATCAATAAACTGTTATACAGAGAAACAGTAGACAGAGGGGACAAGTAGACAAACAACAACTAGTGCTGCCCACTGCCTTTCGAGACTCAGTACTGAGGTCCTTGCACAACCACATGGGGCACCTTGGTATAGACAGAACACTTGACTTGGTGAGATCCAGATTCTATTGGCCTAAGATGGGGGCTGATGTGGGAGCAACACATTCGAACTTGTAGTCGCTACTAGAGGAAAGCTTTGCCCAGAGGGCTGCCCCTTTGTTAACATCACCACCAGTGTACCCATGGAGTTGGTCTGTATTGATTTTCTAAGTTTGGAGTCAGATCAAAGAAATATCAGTAATGTTGGTGGTCACTGACCATTTCACGAGATATGCCCAAGCTTTCCCCACCAAAGACCAGAAAGCATCCACTGTGGCCAAAGTACTTGTAGAAAACTTTTTTGTTCACTATGGGGCTCCACAAAGAATCCATTCTGATCAAGGGAGAGACTTTGAGAGTCGTCTGATCAAAGAGATGCTTTCTCTGTGGGGAGTGCGAAAGTCCAGAACCACTCCTTACCACCCCCAGGGGACCCACAGCCTGAACGTTTCAACCGCATTTTGCTAGATATGCTAGGCACCCTGCACCCAAAGGACAAGCCTAGATGGAGCCAACAAATTAGCACCCTGGTACATGCTTATAACTGCACCAAAGTGATGCCACTGGATTCTCCCCTACCGCCTGATGTTTGGAAGAGAAGCTCGACTACCAGTAGATGTGTGTTTGGGGTCTCTCCTGATGGGGTTCAAGCTGACAACTATTTACAGTATGTGCAAAGTTAAAGGCCCAGCTAACTCATGCACTAACTGGCTCAAACCATGGCTGCCAAAAGAAATCTGGCCAACAAAGAAAGGTATGATAAAAAGGTGAAAGCACAGGAACTCCAGGAGGAGATCGGTATTGCTAAGAAATCTGGGATTGCATGGCAAGCACAAGATTGCTGACAGATGGCACCATCTTCCTCACATTGTAGTGGGCAAACTAGATGATCTGCCAGTGTACAAAGTAAGGCCTGAGAATAATTCAAAGATGTAAAACAATGCATAGAAATCATTTACTGCCCATTGGACAAATCTTAATTGAGTCTGAGCCCTAGAAGATGCCCCTCTGGACCAGTGACTAGAGCTGCTGCTAAGAAAAGATCAAGAAAGTCTGCACCTACAGAAGCAAAGTTAAAGTGTTCCCCTCCACAAGTCCCAGTTGAGCATGACTGTCAGTCCATATCGGAAGAAAGTGAGAGTGACTTTGAATACTATCCTTCTTACGAACTGAGTCAATTGTTTCGGGGCAATCCCCTAGTCAATACTGGAGACAAAGCTGGGCCTTCTGGACTGTCTAAGCCCCCAGCTTCATCCCTGGAGCCAATGCTCCCAGAAAGTGAAGTGCAAAGCATCAGATCAGATGAAATGGAATCATTGTGCATGGTTGAACTGTTTGAGCTTTCAGGGGAGGAAAATGATGGATTGGGTCAGACTGGTGATACACCAGAACAAGAAGAGTATTTTGAGTGCCCTGACAGTCCACTGCCAGTGTCCGAAAGCTCTCCATGCGAGCCAAATGTTGTGGACTCAGAAACTGTAACTCCTGGAGCTGAAAGTGCCCCAAGTTCTAGCCTCTCTACCCCCATGGAGACTCCCCTGACAAGTGAGGACAATGCTGAAAATGATGCTCAGAGTGCAGAGACTGTAACAGTTCCCCCTAGAAAGACTGGTCGAGCTGTAAAGCCTGTAGTGCACCTCAGTTATGATTCCCTGGGCCGGCCAGTGGATCTGCCTCGCAATGTTGTCCATAAAGGAGTGTATGTGTCCCCGAGCTCATTGCCCAAACTGAGCGTCAGTGCTAACTCCAAGTTACTTGTGTTGCCCTCTAAGTATGGTGCCCTTGCCCATCCAGCCCGGTAACTGATAGGAAGGGCCCTCTCTTCAGGTTTCATGTACAAGAGGTAATAACTTGAGTTATGGTACAATGTGTATGTAATACTGTGTAAAGAGTGACGACTGCAATGTTTCAGAAATGTGTTCTTGGTAAAATGATATATTGACTGATGATTACATGTGCGAGCCTAATGCAAATGTATATGGTTGCAGTTGAAACTTATGGGGTACTTGCTTGACGCGGACGTCAAGCTTTCCCAGGCCAGGAAGGTGTAACCCTGCAAATGGGGGTTCTCAAAAGATTCAGGAGCTTGCTTGAATGCTCCAAGCCTGAATGGTGTTTGCATTTAAGCCATTTATCAGTGAGTGTTTTTAGAACCTCTGGTACTGTCTCTTTAAGAGCTGTCTGCTTGCAGACATAATTAGTTGTATGGGGGACTGTGTGTTTCTTTGATTGAGTACCATCAAGCTGCTGCCAATTCACTTCATTTTGCAGTCACTAGAGTGCAAAGGAACCTATCTGAAAGATGTAACTGTTTGCCAGAAATTATTTAGAGTAATAATGAAATTACAGTTTGTCTAACCTGCTTTCTTTGCAGTCAGAACTGTGTCTGCTAGTTCCCCATTCTAGTTTTGAACTGCTGAACTGGACCAATCAGTGTGGGGTAAGCTAGCTCTAAAATGGTGCCTTGGACGAATCAGAACTTGGACTCATAATCTGAGCCAGCCACAAGAGGATTGTATGGGCAGTGACTCTGGGAGATGTAGTTTAGACTTCAGTGCCTTTTGGACCAACAGCAGCAGTCTATTGTGAGTGACAGCCAATCCAGTCAAGAACTGGGAGGAACTCAAAGAAGTGCCAGTTTTGTCGGTTGGAGTTTCAGTTGAGCTTTGGCAGTGAAGAAGGAAGGAGCCCTGTGCTTTTCAGTGTGCAGTTTTAGTCAAAAGCGTGTAAGGCCCAGAGTTCGGTCTGCAGCTTGTGTAACAGCTTGTTAGGACTGAACTGGCCCTGTGAAAAGAATCAAAGGATCTCTGAAGAGTAGAAACCAGGCTCACCCTGTAGAAGACTGGAAGAATTGCTGAAAATTGCACTCGGTCTGTCAGGAACTGAATCTGCTGTGTTCTCCGGGTATTGTGCAGTAATTGCGATCGGATACAGATGCAGCCTGCCTGGTATAGTGCTTTCTTTTATATGGATGTGTGAAGAGGTTTGTGTACCTCAAGTGAGCCCTGCTGACATTGAAGGACCCTATCTTATTTGGAGGTCGTAGTACTAATTCAGGGTTGCTCCTGTTGAATTGCCATATTAAATCCAAATGGAATTACTGTACTGCTGACTGTTTAATTCCTCCTTTTCTGTGTGAAAGGGCCCTACCAGCTGCCACGGTTTGGACTAGCCACTAGGGCTTGGGTACCCAGGGACAGTAACTGATAGGGATAGGCCTGTGCACAGAGCCATAGGTAGATTATTAGAGTGATAAGCTAATTAACCTGATTTCCCCGTCCTTGTTATATCCCCTAAATAAATCAGAGCTGCTTGTTTCAGCAAAGTTATACTGCCTGAGGTATTTGTCTATGTTAAAGTACTGTACTGTGATTGTTGCACTGTATCTCATTTCACAGGAAGTCCCAGTGCGGAACCAGACCTGGGGTAAGTGTATACTGTGAAGGTAATTCTGATATATTGTGTGGCCACTAGTGGGAAGAAAGGGGTTGCAGTGTCCCAGAGGGCTGTGACCAAGTTAGTTTAACTATTGCAAACCCTGACCTCTGGGTGGAGGCACCCGCCATTGGATCCAGGCCCCTCAACCTGTTAGTGGCAAATCAGGCAGGGGTAGTAGCCCCTGGGATAGCGCCATCTAGGGGTTACACGCAGAAGGAGCCCTACAAGGATCTGTGACTGTTTGCTGTTTATCTGCTCTAATAATAATATTGCAGTTTGTCTAACCTGCCTTCCTTTGCAGCATGGACATTTTTATATTGCACCACCATCTTGGTTCTGGACTGCCTATTGGGACCAATCAATACCTTTGGGGACCCTAAAATGGTGTCTGTCCCCTGGGGTCCTGTGGGAGCGAATTTCTGTAGGAATTGTAGTTTTACACTTTGGCACCTAAATGGACCTGGAGGGGGAGGTCTAGCTGTGACAGACAAATGGATCAGCCAACCGAACCTTTAGGATTTTCTAAGGAAGTCCCGCTGCTGCCTGCAGCAGAAGTCAGTCTAGAGTTGGAATTGAGAGAGTGAACAGCTTGAGTGATTCGAGCAGCTGCTTCTGCGTAGTTCACGCGGGAGATTGGTGGAAATGCTGAGTTTGGCCTATCTGCCTGCCAACCCTCAAGTAGGGAACCTTTGGAAGGCTTATTAGTTGGACTGCATCCAAATTTGAATGTGACAAAGCCACTGAAGAGTGACCAGATTTAAACCTGAAGAAGACCAAAGATTTGCAGTACGCAATCGGCCTGTCAGGACATCCAGTTGCCACAGAATTCCCGGTTTTGCTCAGAGACACTGATATTGCTGCCGAACTGCTAGCCGCATTGTGGTATGGTGATTGCTTTACTATAAATGTGCTGTATGCTGTTAGTGGGTCGCGATTTGGTTCCCCACTGTTTAATTATGTCACGCTTGCTGGAAGCTGCATCCAGCATAACCGGACTGAGATCCGAACTGTATTACCCGGCCTGGGCCTTGTCACACTGGCCCAGCCAGCTACTCATGTCACAGAGATCACCATCGACGAGAGACTCGCAGGGAGATCAGCCCCCTGCTCAACATCTCGAACAGAAACTACACATCAGTGCTTTGTGAGGGCCCTGCTTCTACTGGCAAACCTGCAAGTCTCCATTTCATCCATCCTGTGTCCCGTACTGCGTAGCATGAGTAAACAACAGGGTAGCTCACTGCAACAACAGCTCAATCAAAGTGTATCAGCCAATTTAGTTGTTTTATATAATCATCACAAACTGAGCCTCCTGACTCCGGATTACAAATTGTGGGTTATAGTGCATGACTTGTTTTTCCATCATAGGGCCCTGACCAGCTGCAATGCCGGCCTACCCTGGGCAACGCTTCAGGTTAGCCTACCTCACCAACTGGGTACCCAGAGTGTGTGTGACTGTGTTGAGGGACTCTAAAGTGCATCCCTTATAGCCAGATTGAATCAGTATTTCAACTAATCAACCTGATTACACCCCTTCCTTGTTCAAGTCCCCTAAATAAATCGGATCTAATTCTTTTTGCATTTAATCCGACTGTGGTTCCAGTTTGTACCGAAAGCACTGTACTGTTGTTATTTGCTGTGCCTAACCTTGTTTAAACTGGGGGTCTCCGGGGTCGAACTGGTGGAACCAGCCCTGGTGATAAGTGCAAACAGTGTGGGGATTTGTATGCTGAATAGGGGCTACTGTGAAAGTGTTGGTTGTGTATTGTTCAGACCACTAGAGGGGAAAGAGGAGGGTTACAGTGTCCCGGAGGGCTGTACCCGGGTTAGCTCAGTTACTAACAACCCTGTTCTTCAGGTGGAGGCACCTATTTCAGTACCCAGGCCCCTTAACCTGAAACTAGCCAAGCAGGCAGGGGTAGTACCCCTTGGGATAGCGCCACCTACAGGTTACACAAAGAGAGACTAAAAGAGCTTAATATGTATACTGTTGAGGAAAAGAGGGAGGGGGGGACATGATAGAAACTTTCAAGAACCTGAAGGGAGGAACCGCTTGGCCCACCTAGTCTGCCCATTTCCCTACCTACAGGATAAGCAGCAAATCCTAGTTAACCAACAGCCTATTTCTTCCTACCTCCTACAAGAATTGCCTTATGTCTGTCCCATGCATTCTTGAATTCTCCCACAGTTTTAGACCCCACAACCTCATCAGGAAGGCTGTTCCATGCATCCACCACCCTCTCTGTGAAAAAATACTTCCTCACATTGCCCCTGAGCCGTCCCCCCTCTATCTTCAAATTGTGTCCCCTTGTTCTTGCACATCTCTTTTTCTGAAAGATGCTACCCTCTTGGACTTTGTTGATTCCACTGAGGTACTGAAACGTTTCTATCATGTCCCTCCTCTCCCTCCTTTCCTCAAGGGTATACATATTAAGCTCCTTTAGTCTCTCCTCATGTGGCTTCTCTTGCAGACCCTGCACCATTTTAGCTGCCCTCCTCTGGACTGCCTCCATCCTGGCTATGTCCTTGTGGAGATGGGGTCTCCAGAACTGGACGCACTACTCCAGATGGGGTCTCACCAACTGTCTGTACAGAGGGACAACAACTTCCTGTTTTCTGCTGGTGATGTCTCTCCCTATACATCCCAGTATCCCCCAAGCCCTCCCTACTGCCTTCTCACATTGCTTGCCAAGCTTAAGGTTATCTGATACGATTACCCCCCCCAGTCCCTTTCCATTTTTGTTGTTGTTACTACCCCGCGTACTCTTCCCCTGGGTTTTTGTTTCCCAGGTGCATTATTTTGCACTTTGCATTGAATCAAGCTGCCATACTTGACCATTCCTCCAACTTTGCCAAGTCCCCTCTCATCCTTTCCACGCCTCCTTGTGTATCAACCCTGCTGCAGATTATTGTGTCATCTGCAAAGAGGCATACTTTTCCTTCCAGTCCCTCTGCAATGTCACTTATAAAAACATTAAAAAGGACTGGATCCAGTACTGAACCCTGCGGTACCCCACTTGTAACCCCCCTTTCTTCAGAGTGGACTCCGTTTACAATTACCTTCTGTGTCCTGTTGTCCAGCCAATGTTTTACCCAGGGTACCACCCTGGGACCCGCTCCCAGGCTGGTTAATTTGTTTATTAATCTTTTGTGTGGAACTGTGTCAAATGCCTTGCTAAAGTCTAGGTAGGCCATGTCCACAGCCCTTCCCTGGTCTACTACTTTGGTCACCCAGTCAAAGAAATCAATTAGATTCATCTGACATGACCTTCCTGCTGTGAACCCATGCTGCCTTGGGTCCTGTGCCCCACTGGCCTCTAGGTAGTCAACAATTCTTTCCTTCAGAAGCGATTCCATCACTTTCCCTACCACAGAGGTCAAACTCACAGGTCTGTAGTTTCCTGTCTCTGTCTTGCTCCCACCTTTGTGAAGAGGAATCACATCCACCTTCCTCCAGTCCTCAGGTACCAAACCATCCTCCCATGATTTGTTAAAAGGGTAGTCAGTGGTGTCACTAGCTCTCCCCTATATTCTTTTAGAATTCTGGGGTGAATCCCATCAGGCCCCATTGCTTTGTCCACCTTCAGTTTTAGGAGTTCTTTCAGAACCCTTTCTTCTGTGAAAGGACTGGGATCGACCCCCATCCAGAGTGCTTCTGTTAATTGGATTAGGTACCTCCCCCGCCTCCTCTTTTGTGAATACTGAGCAAAAGTATTCATTCAGTATCCCTGCTTTTTCACTGTCCCTCTCTGCCCACCCACCGTCCATTTTATTCAGCCTCACTATCCCTCCCTTTGTCTTTCTCCTTGATGTACCTATAAAAGGTTTTATCCCCCTTCTTAACTGAGTTGGCTATCTTTTCCTCAGGTTGGGCCTTTGCTATTCTCACTTCCCTCCCTGCTTCCTTCTGCCTTAACTGGTACAGTTCTCTGTCTTGCTCCTTCTGTATTTCCTTATACTTCCTAAATGCCATCTTTTTATCCCTAACCTCTACCACCACCTCTTGAGAACCACAGTGGCTTTTTCTTTCATTTTGATTTGTTTATTTGCTTCACACAAAGGCTTGTTGCCTCTGTGATGGCAGTTCTGATGTTTCTCCATTGTTGCTCCAACCCTTCTTCTTGCCTGTTTACTAGTGCTTTTCTAAGGCACTCTCCCATCTTGCCAAAGTCAGCCCTCCTGAAGTCCAGTACCCTCACTTTTGTAAGGCTTGACTCTGTAACTGAGTTTATCATGAACCACACTGTTTGGTGGTCACTTGTTCCCAGATGGCTACCCACTTCTAGATCTGAGATCCTCTCACTGTCCCCATTTAAGAGTATGAGGTCTAAGACTGCTCCCTCATGAGTGAGTTCCCAAACTAGCTGTCTGAGGCATGCCCCCTGTAGGACACTGAGAATGGCCTTGCTCTTGGATGTGGCTGCAGCAAAGGTGCTCCAGTTAACATCTGGCATATTCAGGTCCCCCATCAACAGTATCTCCCCTTTCTCTGCCATTCTAAGGATGCCTTCTATCATATCCTTATCCATTCCCTCCGCCTGACATGGGGGTCTGTATACAACCCCAGTGCAGACTGTGGTACCATTTCCAGTCTCTAAGGTGACCCACAGTGCCTCCTCTCCTCCCAGTTTAATCTTTTGTTCTGTTGCTTTTATCCCTTCCCTTACAGAGAGAGCTACTCCTCCCCTTCCCTTCCCCGTCTCTTCTGTAGGTTGTGCACCCTGGTATGTTAACATCCCAGTCATGGTTCTCTGTGTACCATGTTTCTCTGACTGCCACGATATCAAGGCATCCCTCTTCCATCATGGCCACCAGTTCAGCGAGCTTGTTGCCCAGACTATGGACATTGGTACTCATTACCCTCCATTTCTTGATGGCCTTACCCCTTTTTGCCCCATCCTTGTCCTTATTGCCTTTGCCGTTTTCTCCATTTACCCCTGCCCTTCTCCCTATTGATATCTCTATCTTGATGTTTACCTCATGATGTCTTGATGTTTACCTCACTTACTACCCTGATTTTTTAGGCGGGCTAGGATTTCCCTGTTCCTTTCCAGTGCCTCCCCTCTTTGGCTTGTTTAAATGCTTGCTAATTAAACATTTAAACTTATCACCTAGGATTGCGGTTCCCCTCCTGGACAGATGCAGACCATCGCACCAGTATAGGCCTGCATCACTCCAGGTGGACCCCCAGTCCCCAATGAAGCCAAACCCCTGAGCTCCGCACCAATATTTCAACCACTGACTGAATCCCATGGTGTGGAGCACCCTAGCCTCACCCATGCCATAGACAGGCAGCACCTCCGAGAAGCTTACTGTGCATGCTACTTGTCTAAGGCCCCTCCCAAACTCCACAAACTCTTCCTGCACTGCTCTGATCCCTTTCCCAGCCAGGTCATTTGTTCCTAGGTGGACAATGACATCCAGCTCCCTCCCCTGTTCAGCTGCTCCGGTGATCCTGAGGATTCACTCCCTGTCCCTCCAAGCTATGGAACGAGGCAGGCACCTTACCTCCTTCTCCCCTTCCTCATCCAGTTCTACCCATAACAATGGAGTCCCCCACCAGGAGTTGTTTCCTTCCCCTGTGGGGTCCCATGCCAGTCTCCTGTGGGTCTCCTTTGTGGAGGTTCCCAGCATCCTCCTTGGTCTCCACTGCAGGTGCCTCCATAGAGGAACCACACTTTTCCAGAATGGCATATGAATTGTGGAGAGGTACAACTGGAGGGATGCACCTATGTTCCACCACCCTCACCCTCCCTGAGCCCACTGTGGTCCAACCGCTCCTCTTTCTTGGCAACCTCTGAGGCAACGGCAGTGACCCTGGTGGTCCCTGGATGGGAGATGAGGTCCCCCACATCCTGGCCAATTCAGCAATAAGGGGCAAGCAGAGAAAGTGAGGGGAAAATGAAAGGGTAAAAGAGGTGGGAGAGGGTGTAGGAGAGGTGTGTGAGGGGGAGCACGAGGAGGGAGGGGAATACATGCACTAAGGTGATGCTGAAATCCTTTGCCCCAATAGCTAAGTAGGAGGAAAATGACCAGGATATGATAATGATGACGACTCTATCTCTGATCAAGAGGTGGTTAGTGGTCCCCGAGTTCAGGAGGCCCCCAGAATATCAGGGAGGACAATATGGCCTATCCTTAAACTGACTTATGACACCTCTGAAGTTCCTACAGACTTTCCCCTGTTTGTGATACACAAGGATGTGTACATTACTCCTAGGTCCCTACAGAAAGTGGTTACGTGCCCTGCTGATGCTAAACCCCCTAGATCAGAGAGAAAGGTGACTGGGGGGGAGAAGAGGGAGCTGAAAAGGGTAACAAATCCAAACCTTTTATGTTACTCCACACTGGAATTCACATTTCTTCATAAAAGGTTTGAGCATGCTATTTTGGATTTGTTTGAGTTTGGGGAGTTTGTGGTGCTCCTTCTTAGCATGCTCCCTTTAAAACACCTGTGTTATATCCTTGTTGGGAGCACAGTATAAAGTGAGTCAATTAGTAGCCACTGAGGCACTGGAAAGTTAAACGCCTGTGTAAAATCCTTGCTGGGAGCACAGAATAAAAGGAGTCAGTTAGTAGCCGTTGAGGCACTGGAAAGTCAGGGACTAAATCGAAGGGTCCCACCGTGACGTTGTCGATTTAGCTTACTCAAATTGGAATTTCAGTCTGAACTCTGAAACTAAGAGGACTCACTCCTCACATGGAGCTTGAAGTAAATATAGCCAACTTTGGCAGAAGAAAGTTTAAATATGTTATGCTATGCTATGGGGGGGAGGGGTGTGCGCTAGTATCTTTGGATTGTAGCTGAAAAGGGTACCTAGGAGGGCTGCGGGAAAAGTGTACTCTGTGGAGTTTCAGTATCCTATGGCTAATGGGTTGAACCTATGGGTGCCATTTCTCATGTGGCCAGGGGCTCATAATGGAAAGGAATCAGGTTGAAATGTATATAATGTTTCATTTGCATGCTTTCCTGTTTTGAACACTTGGTTACAACATAATAGATAGGATTCAGGTATATAGTCAGTAATGTTTGTTATGTGTTACTATAGTCAGTAATGTTTATGTGTTACTGTTAAACTTTAATACTTTGCCCTTAAGCTTGGCGTGGAAGCTAAGCATTCGAGGGGGGGGGGTAACCCCTTCTGGGGGCTTACCTGGATTGCCCCATGTGTTCCCCGGGTTTCTCTCGTTCCTCTGGTGTCCCAGTAGTGTTTAGCCCCAATGAGCTTAAAATCCATGGGCACGATCCACCGTGGTTAATTTTGCCTCGGAGCCCATGGGATTGCGCATGCACGGCTTGGTGCATTAATGTGCTGATCGCCGGATTGAGGTTGAACCAGGGAGTGTTTTTGGTCCCGGTGCCCCATCCTCAGCTAAATGAAGACTGGAGACCTCCAAGGGGTTGCAGAGAAGCCCGTGTGGTTCCACATAAAGGTTCACAATGGGGACACGCGCAAAGGCTCATGAATATTAATGAGGCACTTCTGCTGGCTTGGGGGGGGTAGAAGTTTTGGCAGCAGCGACAGCCAAACTACTGGTGCTAACTATATAATAATGGGCTCATTTGAAAGAGCATGAAAGGGGCTACACTCCAATGGGGGTCATTAACTGGACAAAGTAATTGGTTGAGCTGCACCAGACCTCAGAAAGTGAGAACTGTTTTGAACTGCCTTAGACAGACTGGAGGCTTGTCATGTTTGATGACACTATGATCCCAAACCACAGCCAATCGAATGCCTAGGTGCCTAAAACTGAATCAAAGGGACTCCTGGGAAAAGGAGGGGATGAATTTAGGCACTTAGATCATGCCCCAATAAGCCACCAGAGAATATTGATCACTATGGTTATAGATAAGTGATAGGCTCCATCAGCCAATCAGAACCTTGGCTTCTCGGCTGAAACTCAGTGGACTTTCTGGGATTGTTTCAGTCTGTTTCCGGGCTCTGGACGAGCCAGAGGTCTCCTGTGAGAGTGGATCTGGACTGGAGAGGCCTTTCCCAGACCGCTAGAGGAGATTACTGTGTTCAGGAAAGAATCAGCAGGGGAAAGAGAGTAAGAGACTGAACCGATACCTTGATTCCTCATGCACTGTGAACTGTTTGATTATTTTGGAGAAGATAAGAGCTGCAGAAACCCTGCATTGGTGAACTGAATTGAGCTGAGAGGACTGAGCTTCTCTATTTGAGTGCCACAGTTGCTGCTGAGAGTTCGTTTTACCTGTGTGGGATGGCGACTGTGGTTCTGGAGAGGCAAAGTGTCTCTGGACATTGGGGTGCTAGACAGGTGCTGTACATTTCCTGAGTGAACTGGTTGAAGTGGCTGAGAGCTGTGTCCCAGCTGCAGCTGAAGAAAAGGCTGTGGACATTTTCTGCCTGGAAGGTGCAGACTGATGTTCAGGGGACTGTGTTTGGATCCCCCTGTTGATTTAATCTATGCTTCACTGATATAAGGTTAACACCCACTGCTAACTGGCAAGCACTGGACTTTGCTTGAGCTATTGCCTGTGATTTCTGCATTTTTTTGAACTCAGTGCAGGGACTGCAGGAGGACCCCCACCATTTGGGAGTTCTCACCCAGAGCAAGGGAGTGAATCAGCTAACCCCTTCTAAGTTTAGTTTATTGTTCTAGGAATTACTACCTTTGAGCCAGAGGCTCTTTTACAAAGGTTCCACGTCAATTAGGTACAGTACAAAAGAGGTTACACAGATAACAAAACAATTTGTGCTGTGTCAAGAGCGAGAAAACATATACAAATACATATCAAATCATTTGTGCAAAAGGACATGAGATATCAATAGTCACATTATTATTACAAGAAAGAGGTCATGCCAGATTAGGAGAAACAAATAGGGAAAAAGTCCAGAACAGAGAGGGTAAGTGAAAGGTGTGGGGAGCAGACAATAGCAGGAGAAAAGGTTTCCCAAACATGTCTTTGTCAAATAACGGAACAGGGTGGGTAGTGAGAAAATAGGGGGTTAATCAGGGCAGACACAGGAGCTGGAGGTGGCAAGGTGAGAGAACAGCCTTGATTTGAAAATACCTAGAGAGGTGGAGGCAGTAATATGGGTGCTGAGGGCATTTAGCCAGCTGGGGGCACGATAGGCAAATGATCTTTGTCCCTGAGAAGTCCGGCATCGGGGGACTTGGAGAGGCTGGTGTTCTGATCTTCTGGTAAAATGGGTGCTAGCGCTCAGGCATAACAGGTCTTGGATACAAGGTGGAGTGAGGCCCAGAGTGGATTTTTACGCCATCAGGCAGGTAAGGTACTTTATCCGGTTTGAGAGTTGCAACCAACTTGAGTCAGCATAGAGTTCACATGTGTGGGTACATCGATATGCACCAGTGACCAGCCAACAGGCCTTATTTAGGGATGTTGTAATGCGACCAAGTGCTGTAGTAGTGGCAGATCCGTATATAACTAAGCCATAGTCAACGACTGAGATGATAGAGCATTGGATGGCAATCCTCAGTGCAGAATGGGTAAGGAGCTGTCGGTTCCAATACAGAATCCCAGTTCACTGATTAATAGTTTTTGCTGTACTATCAATGTGAGTTGCAAAGGTTAGGCCTTGATCAAAGTTGATTCCAAGATATTTGAAAATTGGCACTTGTTCAAGGGTATTTCCCAGGTATGTATTAATGGTGAGTGGGACTTGCCATTTCTTGTTTTTCGGGTTAGAGAAGAGCATGAATTTATTTTTTTTGTGGTTTAGAACCAGCTTATGTTCAAGGAACCACATCTCAACTTTGGAAAAAGCATGCTGAAGGTTGAGGCATAAGAGGTTCGGATCTTTATGAGTGGCAAGAATCACGGCATCGTCGGCAGAGAAGATTATTTGTTCAGGGCAGGATTTGGGGAGGTAGTTTAGGAAAAGGCTGAAAAGGAGGGGGCCCAGGATGGGACTCACTGTCTCAGAAGGTTACTGGCACTTGCTAGGTCACCTTTAATCCACTGTGGGGAGCTGGACTATGAAGCCACTCCCGGGTTTGGGCCTTCTGGGGCTGGTGTGGTTCTGCCACAGAGCTCTGCAATGGGCCAGAAGCAGCTGAAGGTGGCAAGCAGCCAGACCTTCAATCAAGGTGACAAGCTGCAGGATCCTCAAGCAAAATTCCATCTATCCATTGCAGCACAGAGCTTCGCATTCCTGGACAGCTGGAGGCAATCATCCCAAGTGTGGCTGAGTTCTGCAAAACCATGAGTACCCGGGACTTAATTCCCAGAGATCATGTAAAAGGGATTTAATTGCTTCCTCAAATAATTGTTCTGTTTCATCAGGGCCCCAACAGCTGGCCAACCCACGGTTCTTATACATTTTTATTTTGTTCCTTTTCTTTATAGTGAATAATAAGCTCCAAGTCTGATGGAGGAACATATTCTACTTGGATTAAAAACTTTTTTAGGAGCTAAATGAAAATTCAACAATAAGAGACTTTGTATTGAAGCAAGTTGTCTCTGCAATTTATGTATTCATATCCTGGGACGAAATATATTTTTTTCAAAGAGAGGAACTTCATGACTTTGTATTTAAATATTAAAATTAACAACATAATTGTGGTAGAGTGAGACTCATATTTTGAAATAGTTATCTATATCCTTTGAATAGTCTCACTCCCCTCATTGACTCACTAATTTACAAAAGACAAAAAGGAACCTTGAGAGACTTTACAGTGGATGTTTAATTGTTCGCTCTAACCATCTTTTTATTCACAACCATCCCTTGTCCTGGTATCCCTACCCTCAATAAAACTGATTTATCATTTGAAATTGCATGTGCAGGATTCTCAGGGTCTGTCAGATCATTACTGTTTACGGTGTTATTGAACGGTTGGGTATTCAGAGTGTGGGATGGTTGGTAGGGGAGGTGGGTAGGTGCAGCATCCCAGGGGGCTGTGCCAGCCAGTCACCTGACCCACTTGTAATTCTCTCTGGGTGGAGGCACCATGCTATTTTTATTATCTTTGGGACAGAACTCCTGAATATCACCGTTACAGGACCCTTAACCTGTTAAGAGGGCCAACAGGCAGGGGTAGTAGCCCATTGGCACATGGCACCTGGGCTACACAAAGATAGCATGTAACTTCATATTGCATTATACATGCACTACCTACTACTCTGTACTTATTTTATTGATTTTGTTTACCAGGTAAGTGCACTAGACAATAGAATTGTCAATTTTCAGGCACGACCCGAGAGAGTTACAGACAAAAAGAACAGTAATTACAGGTGATACTTCAATATAAAACATCAGCATTGGGTTGACATAAAACTGGAGTACCATAAAACAATGCACAGTACAAAGCAATTCAGAAGACATTTATAATAAGTGCATAATTGACATGTGGAAGAGAGATAAAGCCATGATAAGTATATGTATGCTAGATCAGTTACACGAGCACTAATCCGTGCACATGAGAAACTTTCTTCTTAAAAAACTGGTGAGTCTGAGAGAACCTTACAGAGATTGGAAGGGAGCGCCAGAGCTTGGCTTTTATCATTGGTTTACTCTATATCTAGCTCTGTTTTGTAACAAATGCACTCTGCTGCTGCTGTTCGGTCCTCACCACGATCCCCTTGTGCAATAGGTGTTACACCTACATGGGGCTATTCTGATGTGCAAAAATGCTAATAAATAGACTGATACAGAAATGGCAGCACTGCAGAGCCTCTTCCGCCAACCTCCACCTTTAGAGGGCTCACTCTACTGCATCTCTTCATACAGGTCAGGAGTTTTACAAAACTAAATGGGAGGTGGTCACTCCAAAACACCTGTCACTAGTCTGTTTCCCAATGCAGATCAGGAAGGAGTTTCAGAGAGCAGGGATGGACACTCCAAACCCTGTTAACCACACTTTAAACATAAACTTGGGACATGGAAAAGTCCCCACTGTCCAGAGTGAAGACTACTGTCTGGGCAGTGAGGGGTCAGAAAATCACAGAGGTAAGTCGGACTCTATCTGTTTACAGCCTTCAATGTCAGAATAAAAAATATAGCCGATTCTTTGTCTTATAGGCAGCCAGCTCAGTTCATGTAGCACCAAGGTGATATGCTCTGAATTTCAAATAGAAAACAATACACATGCTGGCATGACAAATCTGATCACAGAGTAGACCCCTTTGGAGCTCAGTACAGCAATCAAGTGTCAACGAGATGACTCTGGGAGGTGGGGTCATAAAGGGAGCCGGGATGTCACTTGGGGTGTAGTGGATGAAAGACAACTCAGGATAGTTTACTGGTGATAGCTGCTAGTTCATAGCACTGCCACACTGGAGAGACTAGGACTCATTCTCCATCCCATCTTCCACACTTCCAGACAGCAGGACTCTAGGCACACTGCAGAGGTTCCAGGGAGACACAGTTGCTGCTGCTTGCTCAACAGCACCTCCTGTTGACTGAATGGAGCTTGATGTTGTGGGTAAGCATGCAATGTCTGCTCCTCCCTCACAGCCAGGCGTAAGCATCCTTAGGTGGTGAGAGGGACTAAAAAAAAGTGAGAAACAACCACTGACATGGCCTAAAAGATGCGTAATCACTGACCTCTCCCTCACTCACCTCTCTCTCACTGGCATGAAGTCCGTAAATATACTTCCTTGGCTGTGTGTCCTGTCATGGGGCCCTGTCAGAGGGGATAACCTCCATAACTGTGTCTGCCATGGAGGGGCATGCTAGGTAGTTTGCAGCACAGATGGTGGTCCAACATGATAACACAAGGTCTGGTCTGAATAAGGCAGCAGCTCCAGCTGGTGCCAGGTAGGAATAAATGCAGAGTAAATTTAAAAGAAAGACCAGCCAAGTTGTTGGCAGCTGAGAGTGAGACCTAGGACTGCATTTTTTTGGGGCGCCCAGTGGGAGATATTTGGCAGCTGGGAAGGAGGCCTAGATATCCAGGTGTGAAGGTGTCAGCGTGGCTTAGTTGGTAGCACATCTGCCTGGGCCAGAAGGTTGTGGGTTCAAGTTCCACACTGGGATTGGGCTCATACCTAAAATGTTGGCACCCGAGTGCAGTATTAGAAGGGTGCTGTACTGTCGGGGTGTGCCGTCCTTCGAATGAGACGTTAAACTGAGGTCCCTTCTACTCATCCTGGTGCCATCCTGGTGGGTGTCCAGGTGGAAGTAAAAATAGTATCGACAGACATTTTCTTGAAACTGGGATCTAAATACACCCTGCTAATACAGGGAAGGTGGTCCCGATGGGCATATGCCTACTTCCACCTTTAACAACCGAGTATAACCCAAGGCCCTTGTCACAAAGATTAGGGGACTTTCACCAGTATCTTGGCCAATACTTCCATTCCCATAAAACTGGTTCGTGCAATTGTCCAAGGCTGTGTATGCGTGCTGATGTGCAAAACTGCTGCCACTACATGTTCCGTCATTGCACTACCAGTCTAGCATTACTTGTAAAGTGCTTCGGGATACAATGTGTATGAAAAGCACTATATAAATGCAGATTCTTCTTCCTCTTCCTATCCCTTGTAAGCAGGGGTTCAAAAGTAGGAGAGGAGTTTTGGCCACTGGGAAGAGGGACATGGGATGTCACTTGTGGGGGGCTAAAAGTCTGGGTGAAGTTTGACAGCCATGGGGGCCTTGACGTCTCTTGTGGTGATCAGGCACTAAAGTCATGACTGGTGTTGGGGAGGGGGCTTTCCTACTGTTTATTTAATTAGTTTTATTTATTTAGGTCTTTGGTTAGCGGGTAGGTGCACTTATCCAAGGGACCATTTTCAGGCACGACCCATGCCACAGAAGTGGCACAAAACAAATAATACAAGCATGATAGAGGTGTACAACACAGAGATGGCACGATCCAAGAAGTACAATCTTGAATAACACTGTTTACACAACACAGAGATGGCACAATGCAGTACAATCTTGAGTAACACTGTTTACACATTACGGTAGAGGGTCGGCAAGCAGACAAGGGGAAAAGGGTGCACATACACATTGAGTACAGTAATGGCTAATGCCAATGCCCCCCACCCCCAAAAGAACAAAGGGGTGAACCATTGCTCTCTAGTTGTCTGAAGCTGTTGTGGGGAACATTGTTGTGTACTGGCGCTCTCTTGTTGCCTGTAACTGGGGGGAAGGGGTAGGTTGGTCTGTGATACTGATACTCTCTGGTAACCTACAGCTGTGAAGATGGGACTGTGATAATGGTGTTCCAAGACTGCCTACAGCTAAGGAAGGAGATGCTGTGATCCTGGTGCTCCCAGGCTGCTTATTTTTTTGGGGCATGATACTGGTGCTACCTGGCTGCCTACAGCTGATGATGGGGGTGTCTGTAATACTGGTGCTCCCTGGTTGCCTACAACTGGTGAAAGGGTGTGTCGGGCTGTAGTGCTGGGGGGAGTGCACTGTGGGTGAATGCATGTGTGAGGATCTGGTCCTGTGAATGACTGTGGGGGCATGCTGACTGTGTGCACTTTCTTCTCAGTCACAACACATGTGTCACTAGGTCGCTGGTACGTCAGGCGATGACACCCCTCTGCTTCGAAGATTCAAAAAGGTTTAGGAGGCCTAGGTTGCTTACTCCTTGATGAATGGGGGGGGGGGTCATTAGTATCCTGATACTAGTAATGAGATGAATACGGAGCCTACACCCACAGAAATGACAGTGGGCCTGATTAAAAGTATGGTACCTCCACCTGGGATTCAGTACCAACCCACATTCCCACTTCAGGACACCTCCCATGACTGTACAGCACTAACACTCCGGCACGAGAGCACACCATGAACTCTAAATGCCGATTGGCTGAAATCACTCAAGTGATTTATCATTTTTTTTCAATCCTTTATTTTTCCCTGCTCTGCTATTTTGCCAGCAATATATACTGTCTCTGTGAGCCACTATGGAGATGGTAGGGAGTGTTTTTCTCCCGTCTACTCCCCAATTCCTTCCTCTAACTCCTGTTATGCGAGCCAGGCCTCCATTGGCCTCGATGTCATAGCATCCCCACAGCGAGGCAATCCTCCTGGCCCAGACATAGGGGTCACTGTTGTGCTGAAACTCAATGTCATCCTCACTCACTGAGGTGCACTGTTGAGTGGCAGCTGCCTCAGTCAGGTCTTTCCCCTGACGTGGCTACCCAGCTCCACTCCCACAACCAAGTACCTTGTGCCATTGGGGCACCAAACTGATGCTATTTCTTTTTACTCACTTTTCTCTCTCACAGCAAACTGGTCAGCAAGCATATGGATCGTATGACTCAGTCCTTCTCAGCTGCTCTCTAGTTCCCCTCTCCTGAAGCCCCCTGTACACAGCCCATCAAGATCTTTTACAGTTCCTGCCACTACTAGCCTCCTATTTGGTGATGAGGGTGGTCACTGACTTGGTACCCACTGGCAGGTCTGAATGTGACACTTCAGTGGCTAGTCCACTTCTCACTCGAGTCATCAAGGGATAGGCGTGAGTATGTAATTTATGTTTGGGGTGGTACCCACTGGACATAGTCAAGCTGACTGGCTGGGTACCGATCCAACCTGATAGGTTGAATCTCCATCTCTGATGTCTTGTGCTGAAGGCTGGCTGGGACCAGCGATTCAGCTTTTGTTGCAAATGGAAAAATTACTAATACCTGAGTGATGTATTAAAGCACTATAAGTTCTATGACTCTATGACCTTCTGAGGAGGTCATAGAGTCAAAAACAGTAGGAGAATTCAAGAATGCATGGGACAGACATAGGGCAATTCTAGTGGGGGGTAGGAGGAAATAGGCTGTTGGTTAACTAGGATCTGCAGCTTATCAGTTAGGTAGAGAAATGGGCAGACTAGGTGGGCCAAGCGGTCCTTATCTGCCATCAAATTCTCTGTTTCTATAAGCACTCGCTCAAAAGCATTAAAGTATCAGTTCAGTGATGTTAATACCGCCTGTGGCGTCCACACAGTACACACAGCTCAGTCGTGAGTTCCAAGTCGTAAGGGCTGCTGCACAGTAAGAGACATAGCTTTCATTGGAAGTCCCAATTGCCGGGGATATACTGATAAGCTCCCATGGGAAGGGTTACATTGTGAAGAGGGACTTACACGAGGTGCTGCCGAGTGGGCATTGGTCTGTGTGTACGTGGAATATATGGGTATTAATACACATGAGAGAGGATCTGCAATTGATGTGAGTACAATGTGAGCAGCAGACTGATCGACAGTGGTGTGAGTGCACTTCGTACAGGGTCTCCAGCAGAAGTATATATCCGAGTGAATGAGCATTTCGCCTTCTGATCTGGTGACATGTCAAATGTGTGTGTGTGTATTTATGTAATAAAGCATCTGAGAATGACTTACATGTGAGGTAATTGCACAGTATTTGTGCAACATGTGAGAAGTGTTCATAGTTTGTGTGTCTGCTGGATTTTATTTTTTTATTTATTTGAAATAAGTTAACTGGGTAGGACCAAAGAGCATTAAATATTCATTTTCAAGGGGGACCTGGAGATGTAAATAAAAGCAACAATACAGAATAAATATGCAAATACATCAGAGTACACTGTAATCGAATAACATCAGACAGTATTTTTAACACCATTTTAAGCCTGTGAATTGATGGACTGTAACGAAGCAGATAAATTATTCCAGAATGTACTGGCTTTATAAATAAAATAACATTTGGCCCAAGGAGGAATGGAGGAGTGGGGGTCTCATGAAAGGAACATCAGAGCCTTGGCCTGCTCTCCTGATGCAGGCAGTCGCAGGTGCAGCGCTCATCCCCACAAGGAACATCAGAGCCTTGGCCTGTTCTCTCAACGCAGGTAGATTTGGAAGCGCTCACTCCACCGGTGATCATTGTGCAGCACTGCAGATAGCACTAACCCACCCAACCCATCCACCCTCCTACCGATAGGTGACGCTCCCTTTGAAGGTCGCCAGAAGCTATCGTCCCCTTTTCCCACTCCAGGAAGTAAGAGTGGCCCCAACCAATCCCTGCCTCTTCGGCTAAATCGGGAGACCCCCTCCTCTCCTCTCTCTGTCTCCTCCACTTACCTAGTGTCCCCTTCTGGTGCTCTTGGGAATCAAACCCTGGTCTCCATACCTCATTGCCTCTCTTGGCAGCTGCTTATCCCTCTAAGCCACCATCCAGACAATTAATCAAGCTGCAATCCCTCCTAAATCCTCCTAGTTACTCTCGCCACTCTACTACCATCTAGTGTCATGCTCCAACTGACCTCCTGCTCTTTCTACACAACCCTGCATCTCTCTCACCTTCCAAATGTCTCCTCATCCACCCCTTTCACATATCATTCCATGTTATCCTCCTCTTTGCATCCTTCACTCCCTGCTACCACCCCGCCGAAACATTCCTACATCCATCAACCCCCCAACTCTCTCAATGCTCCCCTTTAGTTGGCCTCTCAACTCCCCCCCCACCCTCTCTGAACCTGCACTACATACACCCCCTCTCCTTCCATTACCCAATGCCCCTACACTCTTCCCCCTGACGGCTGCTGTAACCTCACTGCCAAGTCATCAGAATGCTCCTTCAACAACCTAAAAAAGAGGTGCTTCTCTAAGTTTCTAGTTCCCCACTTTCTCTTCCTACTTAAGGCTGGGGTTTGGTTCGATATCACCAGCCGTAACAACCCCTCCAGCTTCCCTAAAGAAAGTCTAGGAATCTACCACCTGAATGCCAGGAGCCTACTGCCCAAAATGGACCACCCAAGGGCCTGGGTGTCCCTGAACTCCCCTGATATCCTCTGCGTGTCCGAATCCTGGCTGTCTGCTAAGATCCCTAACTCCGCCATAGACCTTCCTGGCTACACCTTATTCAGGCAAGACAGAGGGAAAAGAGGTGGTGGTATAGTGGCCTGCATACTGGACTCCCTCCCCTCTTCTGTTATACTCCAGCAAGCCTCCCTCTCCTCCCATGAGCTACTGCTTTTCAGTTTGACTTTCCCATTGTCTGCCCCTAGCTTCATAGGTGTATGTTACTTCTCTCCCAAAGTCCAGCCTTCTGCTCTAATCTCCACCCTTGCTTCCCTAGTATCTATCACCCAAAAGGGTGAATTACTTCTGTTGGGGGACTATAATGTGAACTGGCTCTCAGTTTCAGACAGGCCCATCATTCAAGAGATCGAAGCCCTAAACCTGGTCTAACTCCTATCAGAACTGACAAGGCTAAACCCCCTTACTTCCAACCACTGATTAATAGACTGGATTCTAACTACCCACCTATCAAAATACTTCTTCGTCAGTACCCGCTGGGACGCCTTTAGTGACCACTGCATGACCCACTATTGCAGAGAGATTCCCACCATCCCCACTCCCCACTGAAGCATCTATGTTTTCACACTCTCAAATCCCTAAACACTAGGGACCTCCTATCCGACCTGCACCTGGCTGACTAGTCCGGTGTTTTCATTGCCCCTAATGTGGACTCTGCCCTCTCTTCCTTCACCTCCACCTTCCTCTGAATCTGGGATCAGTACATCCCTCTCAAAAGGCTACAGCTACACCAGAAGCATCTCCCCTGGATTTCCAACAAGTTAATCTCCCTTCTTAAATCCAGAGACATGGCTTGGTGCGCCTACAAGTCCTCATCTAGACCAGCTGACCTACAGCATTATAGAATGTTAGAATATGGCACCGGAAAATAACCGAATCTCATTGGTGAAAGCGTGGCAGTAGAGATTCATTGTTCAGCTTTCATTGGCAAATATTGGTCCTCCTCCCTACCTATCAGACCTCCTCTCCCCCTTTGGGCTATGACCTCAGGTCAAGGGATAGTCGTTCCTTTCTTCTCCCACTCCCTCACTCTCAAGCGGGCAAGGCAGCCTTTTCCTACAGACTCCAGTTCTGCGGAATCAACTCTCCCATTCCGTCCACCTTGCCCCGACTCAGTATGGACTAAAACAGCTGAAGTAACTCCCCCACCCCTTGCAGCTGCTCCCTCCTGCTCCTCCTTGATACTTCCCCCCCATGCACCCCCCACCTACCCCACACCTGTCCTGACTCAGTTTGCCTCTACGGCCACTGTCACCCCTTTCCTTCTCCACTATCCCTCCTCTACTGCATGTTTTCCCTAGTTTCATCAACTGGCACTGCCACTTTGGACATTGTGGTCCTGACTCAGTTGCTACATTATAGCTACTCCCGATGTTACCCCCATCCCACTTCTTTGCCCCTTTTCTTTGGCGCCAGCCTTAGCCTCATCAAATGGCACTGGCACTTGTACCTCACTTCCCGTTCATGACACCCCCATTTCCCCCTTCTGAATTGCACTATTTATATCTCATATTGTACTTATGCACTAAAGTTTATCTCATACTGTATAGTTGTATTCACGGTCCCTGTCTGGGACCTCCTACGTATGTCTCATTTTTGTACTACTGCAATTGTTTGCTAATTTACATGTATATACTGTGATTACCCCACTCCCCTTTTCCCTGGGTCACTCCTGGAAATGAGCCTCGGCTCTGTGTGCCTTTCCCGGTTATCGAAATTTTAAATAAATAAATAAATGAGTATGAGCACATCTAAAACTCCGGGAACCAGCATTAGTGCTAGCATCAGCCATAAACAAATATCAAATAGGACCTTTCAGGAACCATCTAAAACTGATGAGGGTTAAATAAGTAATGTGCAGATCAAAAGAATGTCCCCTAATGTGTTTGTAAAGATGGCAACGTTGAGAAAATCGGAGGCTGGAGGCAGCAAATCTGCATATGGAGTTTTACAGCATTTTAACTTTGCAAGTAAGTGACCTTAGCTGTGGCATAGACTGGAAGTCCATAGACCACTAATGACAGGAGTAGGGACTGAGCCAAGAATTTCTTAGATTAAGTGTACAAATAATTTTTTTGCCTATAAAGTTGACCAAGGTGAGTGTGTACTCACTTAACCAGTGTGGAGGTATGTTCTTTAAAAGATAGAGTCTGGTTTATAGTAAAACCAAGATACTTTGAAACTGTCCACTTTCTCCACAACGGTGCCACTTAAATCTTTAATTAGGTCAGCGGGGTAAAGCCTTTCATTTTTGTTTTGTTCCAGAGTGCATAAGACAGGTTTTACCAATATTCAGTAGAAGGCCATTTTGAAGAACCATTTTTATTTATTTATTGAAATGTTTCACCAGGAAGACGCCCTGAACAACAAGTCACTTATCTCCCGGTGCGATCTGGATGGAAGGGGTACAACTGGAATGAGACATTAAACATTCAAGTTACAAGATCAACATTAACATACAATCATAAGGCAGGTGTTACAAACAGTGTTACAACAGTATTGTGCACAACATGTAGAAAGAGTGGACAATAATAAGTGTTGGGTTAATAAGTAAACAAGTGCTTACGTGAAAGCAAAGGGAAAAGGGGGGAGGGGGAAGAGCCATGTCCCTGGAGACCCCTTCAGGATGCGAGGAACCCTGCAAGGGGACTGGGGGACCAGAGAGAAGGGGATAAAGCAGTGTGCCAGAGTGGCCCCTTTAAGATGATCGGGAAAGGAGCAGATGAGAGATGCAAGCCCCTTGGAGGGTAGGAGAGGGACCCATGGAGGGCATTCAGGATCCTTTATATTTTATGAGAGATCAAGGGAGGCCAGTAAGGGGGAGCAATTAGGGGGAAGGGGAGAAGGGCTAGAGATTTGGGGGGGGGGTATGCACAGTACTTATTCAAAGTCAGGCTTCAAATATTTGGTTATGTCACTGGCATTAGATACCCTTCTGCAAAGAGCAATATCATCCATGTACATGACAATTACAGGATTCAGAGCTATGCAACATATCAGCTAGATTGTTCAACAAAAGCTTTAAACAAGACAGGCCCTAGGACTGGACCCTGGGAGACTCCAGTAGTAACTTTGGAGAGTAGAGAAGAAATGGAATTCAAATAAACTGAGATCTGCCAGTCAGGTAATTCTAGAACCAGGATAAGGCAGATACAGATAAAACAAGGGTCCTAAGCTTGGCAAGCAGGCAACCATGGTGCAAGAGGTCAGATGCTTTGGAAAAATCCAAGAAAGATCCAGGAAGAGGGCACCAACCATTCCTCCATAGTCCAAGGCCCTGTGAAGATTATTAGGGACTTCAAGCACAGCTGTGAGCATGCTGGCGAGGTGTCATCAAATTGGCAGTATCCAGGAACTCCTTAAACTGATCAAAAACAATCCTCTCAACGACCTCAGACAGCAGGGCAAGTAGGGACACTGTTTGACAGGTTTTGGTCAGGGCGCATTCTCCAGATTTAAAAATGGGGACAATGGTCACCTGCTTCCACAACTACGGGACCTTGCAGTAGCTAACTAATATTTGTATAAAATGCACAAAGGAAGAGTCAATACATCAATAACAAATGAAATGAGTTTTAGATTAATATTGTTCAACCCCATTGTAGTTTTTAAGTTCATATTCATAAGACACTATAACATTTAATCTGCTGTTAGCTATCTAAATTTTAAAACCTGCATAAGAACCATCACAGCTAGTCCCAAATTGCTGAAGATCAGACAGCTCAACCATTGGAGCACCAGCTCCATAAGAAGTGGTACTGTGTTGTGGCAATTTTAATTGATCTATCAAATTACCTTGCTCAGTAGTCAGAAGTGGTACTGCTACAGAGATGGGGCCACATTTTCCAAAGGCCCAACATGACCCTTGGACTAAGTCCCTGTGCGCAGCTCCCTGGTGCAGGGAAAATTCCCTGTACCTGCAAAAAATGTTATTTTCAACATTTTGTGTACAGTGGTAAGCCTGGTAATAGCAGGTGTAGCATTTCTTCTACAGCTGCTCAAAAAAAGTGCAAGCTGCCGTACACTGCGAAAAGGTTGCAAAAGGCAACCTTGTCTGAACATTCAGCACATGTAAAAAAAAATTGCAGTTGCGCAAGGAAACCTTCCCTTGCATATTTTATTTCAGCCTGTGTACAATTTTTCTGCTTTTCAAAATCTGGCCCCTCGCCTTTCCCATGAGACTATTTGCCAATTTGCCTGCTTACCATTTGAAAACTGAAATTGGAAGTTTAAATAATATTCAATTTTTGTCTAACCAATTGTTTAAATGTATTCCTTAGTTTTTATTTATTTTATTTGTTTTTATATTCAAGCAATGTGGAATTTCTATGTTGTTTCCTGAAGGCTTTCCAGGCCTTCTCCCTCTCCTGCATCAACTGTACCAAACAAAGGGTGAGCTGTTCCGGACTTGTATTTCTAGTATGAAAATGACGGACAGGGGCAAAATGATTACAAAGCATGTTGAACAGACATTCATACAAACAGAGCAGTATGAAATTGTACTGGTAGGCAAAACATTAATGGCCTTACTTGTAAACGTATTAGCACTACGTGATAATAAAGCAAGAGCAAATTGTAATTAAAGGTAATCCATTTTAACAGGCAGTTGGACCGCAATGATGCCTCTGAGACCAGTACTAATCACTAAGCTAGGCTGTCCCTAGATAGGGAGTACACCAGCCCCTAAGAATGGTAGGACACAGGATTACAAATCATTTAAATTTTGTAAGGAGGCAGACTCCAGATAGGAGGTTTAGCACGGTCCCTAGTATGAGCTAGACAAATTGCCATCTTAGGTTACAAGAGTATGCATGTGTACAACAAAACACTTTGCAAGCATTAGAACAGGCAGGTATTTAAGATGTAGCCACCATACCTCTGCTAGTATTACTAGTAGTTACATGATTAGTCAACAGGGAACTGTGGAGGAGTCCAGAGTCCCAAAGCTTGTAGAGAATATGGGATGCAGTACAATAAGAATGGTAAACCGGTTCTGTGGTCACACACTAGTGGAGCAGGGCAGCGTGGCATGCAGATGGCAGATTCCACAGTTGCGCTCTGGGCCTCAGTGCAGAGAGCCACAATACAGCAGACAGCCTTTAGATGAAGCTTGCCCATGTCTCCTGGATGACGTTGCTTTCAACTGATTGCTAGTAGACCAAGTCTATGCAAGAGGGACCACCCAGTAGTCCTTGGTGCTGGCATTCGGTATGGCTGGAAAGTCTTCAGTGGGAGGGTACAAAGTGGAATCCCTCATGACCCCAGCTTGTGTTCCTTTTTGCATAAGGTCGAGTCAAAAACTCCCTTTCCAATTGCATGGAGGGATGGCTGCTGGGGAGTGAACATTCAGCTGCTACAGGTACAAAGGAGAAGCGTTCTTTTTTGGGAAATGGCAAATGACTCAGAAATGGGAACTTCGATCTCGCAAGATAAACTAAATCAAAAAGGAAATAAGTCTGTGAAGGAGGCTGGGATTGCAGTTAACAATACAGTTTCCACAGAAGTCTCTGCTGTACCCACCTCACACCTAGACAGACTGTCACTTAAAATGGTTTCTGTGCATTCACTGATGAAGGACTTGCTTACCTTTTTTAAGGAGTTGAAGAAGGATGTCAAAGAAAACAAGATAAAAATCTTGGATGCTGAAGCCAGGATATCCAGCCTCAAAGACAAATCAGCTAAAGATGCGAAAGAAATCATATACAATTCTCAGAGAATTTCTGTACTGAATGAAAGAATGGAGGACCAGAAGGCCAGGAATCGCAGGGATAATCTGAGAATTACAGGCATCCTGGAAGACTGGGAAGGATCTGATACAGTGGCATTCATCAACAAAATAGCGACTGATCTAGCCAGTCCCACCTCCTGGCAATGCCTACTACATCCTTGAGAGGGCTCACCGATCACTCAAACTGAAACCGATCAAAGGTGAAAAGCCTAGAAATGTCATTAAGATTACTAATTTCCAGCATAAAACTTTCTTCCAAAGATCTGTTAAAGATAATCCCTTCCTGGAATATGAAGTGGTCAAGATAAAATTCTTTAACAACCTGCCATATGAGCTTTTAAAGAAGAGGGAAGCCTTTTATTATATTAAAAGAAAACTCAGCGACTAAGGTCCTATATAGGCTTTTGCATGCAACCACTCTAAGGATCTGGATATTGGTGGACATCAATTCCTATCCAAGTTTCCAGGCAGCAAAGGACGGTCTGTAGAAGGACTTGCCTGATCTGTTTAAAAAGCCTGTCTTTTTAAGACTCTGAACTGTCATACACACAAGGTATTGCAGTAATTAGGGAGTCCCCCCTCTTCTTGCTTCCTTGGCTCCCTTTGTGAAATAGGCAGTCTGCCCTGTCATTTATTCTGTTTAGTAAGGTTCTATTTGAGCTTTTAATATGGGAGCCTGTTCTTTACATTGCCTCCTCCCTTCACATAATGCCTCGGGAGTTATGCCATTAGGTGGTTACAGCACTTTAGCCACGCTGCTTGTTTGCCTTAAGGTCTCTCAGGGGAAGAGTGGAAAGGGTCTGTGACTGAGACACTGTCCATGGAAATGGAGGACAACAGCTGCTCAGCCTGTCCACCGACAGGTGCCACGGTCACCGTTCCACTTATGCCTTGCCTCAGCCCTCATACAAAACTGTGATACTATAGGGATCGCTTACGTTGGCTATAGCTTAATATTAACATTCAAATAAAACAGTGGCAGTGTGGAGAACAACTGTCATGAATTTGTTTGTTTCTTAATTTACTAATTTATGGTGCCAATTGTTTCAGACTGTGACTGGTTAGTGATGGGATGTCTCGGGGTGTGAAGGCAGTGGGTTGGGACTCTTACATTTCTCAGCTGTAACATCTAAAATCTTATTGAAGCTCTCTGCCATAAATTCATGAAACATAGAATTTGACGGAAGATAAGGACTGCTTGGCCCACCCCAGTCTGCCCATTTCCCTACCTAATGGATAAGCTGCAGATCTTAGTTAACCAGCAGCCTACTTCTTTCTACCCCCACCCCCTAGAATCGTCTTATGACTGTCCCATGCATGCTTGAATTCCACCACTGTTTTTGACTCCACAACCTCCTCCGGAAGGCCGTTCCATGCATCCACAACCTTCTTTGTGAAAAAATACTTCCTTAAATTACCTCTGAGCCGCCCCCCCTCTATCTTCAAATTGTGCCCCCTTGTTCTTGCACACCTCTTTTTTTGAAACATACTACCCTCTTGGACTTTGTTGATTCCCTTGAGGTAAGTGAAAGTTTCTATCATGAACCCCCTCTCCCTCCTTTCCTCGAGGCTATACATATTAATCTCCTTTAGTCTCTCTTCATATGTCTTCCGGTGCAGACCCTGCACCATTTTAGCTGCCCTCCTCTGGACAGCTTCCATCCTGTCTATGTCCTTGCGGAGATTGGGTCTCCAGAACTGCACGCAGTGCTCCAGATGGGGTCTCACCTGCTGTCTGTACAGAGGGATAACAACTTCCTGTTTTCTACTGGTGATGCCTCTCCCTATGCATCCCAGTATCCCCCCATGACTGAATGTTATCTGCCCTCTGGTACAAACTGTTAATAAGAGTTAGCAATATGCTTCACTGGAGTGTTATCTAAACTTAAAGACCCATTCCGAAATCATTTCCTCCTTTTAAATTGTATGGCTCAGTGTTATGTAACATCCTAATAAAAACAGATGTATTTTATCACTCATTGTGAGCCAGGTCTTAGTTTAACTGGTTCTTTCAGAAATTTTCTCAGGTTACATAGCCTTACTCACCTGCTCATAGTGAATCAAAAATTTCAGTTTTTCACCATTTTCTTTTTTCCTGGTTCTTCTTTTACAGTTTGTATTTAAATTCCCTCAGGAGTTCTAATTAGCACTCGTGCACCAAATCTCGCGTTGTACATATGAACATACGAATGTGCCAGAAGAAACAGACCACCTGGCCTATCTAAGTCTGCTCGAGTGTGCAGCCAACAAACCTAGTTTGCAGCTACCCCACCCTTCCCCCTTTGTCATCCCCCTTTGCCACCTCCCACCTCCCCAACCTTCACTCTCCCCTGTTCCCTGTCCCATGCCCTTTTGAAGCTGCTCACAGATTTACATAATACCACTCATTCTGGTAGGGTGTTCCATTTTGCTACCACCCTCTCTGTGAAATAATGTCTCCTCATTTCCTTCCTAAATCTTCCCCCCCTCTATTCTTAGCCCATGCCCCCTGGCGACCCTCCCCCTCCTTAACTTAAAGACCCCATCTGCCCTATCCTTATTGATTCCCCTCAGATACTTGAATGTCTCTGTCATGTCCCCCCTGTCCCTTATATCCTCCGGGGTGTACATATGCAGGTCTCCCAGCCTGTCCCCTCCATTCCACATATCATCTTTGCTGCCCTCCTCTGCACCCCCTCCAGTAGCCTGATATCATGCTTTAGGTATGGCCTCCAATCTCGTGTTGTACAGAGCAGACCAGGTTTGGCTGAAGAGCCATCTCTTGACTGCTGGGAATGTCTATAGTGCACAGGTGCAACCTCTTAAGAGAGTGTGATCAACATGTCACCTTCACTGACATAAACTTACACTGCTGGGCCCATTTTTAAACAGGCACTTTTACTTTACCTCCTTGTATTCTTTACCTTGCATTTGTTTTTTCCATTACTTCAAAGTAGTAGTGTTATCAGGCATCAAGAGGTTCGCTGATTTAGCGCAACATAGCCACTCATAAAACTGATGGCTCTGCTTGGGTCTTCTCGGTAGATTGGGACTGGTTGACAATTTTGAGGTATTCACTGCTTTTCAATATCTGTGATTTTATTTGGGCCGTCCACATGATGTTGTAATAGTATGGCTCTGATTAGGAAAACACTGTTTGCAGCTCCACATACTTCCCTAGTTATATTGTGGTTATTATAATAATGGATAGTTTTTCTTTACCTTAAATGAAGTACGATAGTAATTTTCACTTAAAGAAAACAGAATACTCAAGCTAATTCATACACAAAATGTTCTGCTGTATAAGCTATTGTCATTAGCCATCCAATACTGCAAGCTGTTCTTTAACTTACATTGGTGAACTATACTGCTGAAGGCAACTGTAATATTTCTTACATCCGTTTAAGTTTTATGCTTACAAACTTATGAGGATATTAAACAGCTCCTTTACTTGTTTGAATATGGGGAAGGGGGATAGGTAGATTAAACGTTTTCCACTCTAGAATTTGGGTTTAGTCGAAGTGGCAGTTTACACCTGAAGTACGTTCCACTAGGGATGTCAGATTTTTAGAATTTCTTTATTAGTTTAATTTATGTTAAGGTCTTTACGTGTATCTTTCTTTCTCTTCCAGACTTTGTTTTACTGCTCCCTCTTCATCTTGCAAACTGGCACCTCTGTAGGCATTTACTGTCTCCTTACTGCGATCCACACAACTGCAGGATATCTGTCAAAACAGCCTTTTGCATTTGTGTAGGTATAACATTCGTCTGTCATATGAGTGTAACCCCTAGATGGCGCTATCCCAGGGGCTACTACCCCTGCCTGATTTGCCACTAACAGGTTGAGGGGCCTGGATCCAATGGCGGGTGCCTCCACCCAGAGGTCAGGGTTTGCAATAGTTAAACTAACTTGGTCACAGCCCTCTGGGACACTGCAACCCCCCTTTCTTCCCACTAGTGGCCCACACAATATATCAAATTACCTTCACAGTATACACTTACCCCCAGGTCTGGTTCTGGCACTGGGACCTCCTGTGAAATGAGATACAGTGCAACAATCACAGTACAGTACTTTAACATAGACAAATACCTCAGGCAGTATAACTTTGCTGAAACAAGCAGCTCTGATTTATTTAGGGGATATAACAAGGACAGGGGAAATCAGGTTAATTAGCTTATCACTCTAATAATCTATTTATGGCTCTGTGCACAGGCCTATCCCTATCAGTTACTGTCCCTGGGTACCCAAGCCCTAGTGGCTAGTCCAAACCGTGGCAGCTGGTAGGGCCCTTTCACACAGAGAAAAGGAGAATTAAACAGTCAGCAGTACAGTAATTCCATTTGGATTTAATGTGGCAATTCAACAGGAGCGACTCTGAATTAGTACTCATGACCTCCAAATAAGATAGGGTCCTTCAATGTCAGCAGGGCTCACTTGAGGTACACAAACATCTTCACACATCCATATAAAAGAAGCACTATACCAGGCAGGCTGCATCTGTATCCCGATCGCAATTACTGCACAATACCGGGAGAACACACAGCAGATTCAGTTCCTGACAGACCAAGTGCAATTTTCAGCAATTCCTCCAGTCTTCTACAGGGTGAGCCTGGTTTCTACTCTTCAGAGATCCTTTGATTCTTTTCACAGGACGGATTCAGTCCTAACAAGCTGTTACACAAGCTGCAGACCGGAACTCTGGGCCTTACACGTTTTTGACTAAAACTGCACACTGAAAAAGCACAGGGCTCCTTCCTTCTTCACTGCCAAAGCTCAACTCAAACTCCAACCGACAAACCGGGCACTTCCTTTGAGTTCTCCTCCCAGTTCTTGACTGGATTGGCTGTCACTCACAATAGACTGCTGCTGTTGGTCCAAAAAGGCACTGAAGTCTAAACTACATCTCCCAGAGTCACTGCCCATACAATCCTCTTGTGGCTGGCTCAGATTATGAGTCCAAGTTCTGATTCGTCCAAGGCACCATTTTAGAGCTAGCTTACCCCACACTGATTGGTCCAGTTCAGCAGTTCAAAACTAGAATGGGGAACTAGCAGACACAGTTCTGACTGCAAAGAAAGCAGGTTAGACAAACTGTAATTTCATTATTACTCTAAATACTGGCAAACAGTTACATCTTTCAGATAGGTTCCCTTTGCACTCCTAGTGACTGCAAAAATGAAGTGAATTGGCAGCAGCTCGAGTGGTACTCAGAGAAGCACACAGTCCCCCCATACAAACTAATTATGTCTGCAAGCAGACAGCTCTTAAAGAGACAGTACCAGAGGCTCTAAAAACACTCACTGATAAATGGCTTAAATGCCAAACACCATTCAGGCTTGGAGCATTCAAGCAAGCTCCTGGAAGTCTTTTGGGAACCCCCATTTGCAGGGGGGTTACATGAGAATATGTTCTTTGTACAGGAGGGACAACCAATTGTGTTGCCTGGAATGTTAGGGGCCTAAATGAGAAGGTAAAGAGGTGTAAAGTTATAAGACATCTCAAAAAGCTTAATGCTAATATAATTAATGGGCTTCACTTTTTCCCATAGGGAAACCGTGGCTTAATTTGCTGTTATAAAGGAGCATTTATAATGGCAAACACACTCATGGTTTTCCCCACTCTGCACATGCTCGAACTCTTCGATTGCTGTCTCCTTCCCAAACAGGAAACCCTTCCCCTACTGCAAACCCACCATGGAGAGAAACTGCCACAGACACTCGGCAGTTAGTAGCTGTAAAATTAACTGAAATGTTCCACATGGCTACCGGATCGAGCACCCTGACACTATTTGAAAAGGAAACTAAAATAAAAGTGAAAGCCGACCTTGCGTGCTGAGGTAATCGAACTGCGGTGGCACAGCAGCCTTTTTTTATTTTACATAGTTGCTGAGGCGAAAGAGAAACCCAACAATTATATAAAATAAAATATGGGTCTGGGTGTGTGTAAACTCGAATTTACACACACCCTCTGGGTTTGATGCTATACATAAAGCCCTCAAGTTTCGCTCTCAGGCTTTTTGTAACATCAAACCCCTTGGGTGTGTGTAAATTCTTGTTACACACCCGGACCCATACTTTATTCTATTTATAGCATTTTTGCAGGAGACTTGCCTTACACAGCAAGGCTTGGGTCTTATGAGAAGGGAATGGATGGGACAAGTTTGTGTGTAGGCAATAGTAATGAAAGAGCTGGTGTTATTCTGATCAACAAAAACACTCAGTTCATGATTGAGGAGACCACTGCAGATACAGAAGGACACTACTTAATTTTACACAGAGCCCCTAATGCATGTTTTTTTATTTATTTAAAATTTTGTTAAATCAGGAAAGGCACACTGAGCAGAGGCTCATTTCCAGGTACGACCTGGGGGAAGGGTAACAAGGGAATAGTTTACAGAACAAGACAAAATACAATTACTTCAATACACAATTAGAGCATAGTAAAATTTGATACAGACAACATTACAGGAATACATCACAGAATTTCAAAAAGAAAATTGCAGATATTGGGGTTTAGGTGGCCTAATGACCTACCCAGAAAATTGTACTGTACTACCGGTAGTAGGAGAGGCGGATATGTAGGCACATGAGTGGGGGCGTAAGTGCTTGATGGAGGGGAGGAAGGAAGGTTCTGAAGTTGGGGGCCTGGATGTTCCATAAAGCAGGGAGTTTGTAGGAGAAAGAAGCTTTGCCAGCAGACGATAAGGGGCGGAGAAGATGCAGGTGTCCCTGTCTCGTAGGATGTAGGTGGAGATTGCTACTGGGGAGAGCCTATCCGACAGGTAGGGTGGGAGTAGGCTGAACCAAAATTTGGCTAACAGTGAGAGAGAGTGGATGGTGCATCTATGAGAAAAGGGGCAAGAGGCCGAGGGAGGAGTAAAGGTGGAAATGATGAGTTCTTGGTGGGGAGTTCGAAGCGAATCAACAGAAAGAGCTTAGCAAGGTATCTAAACAGGAGAGTGAGGAGGATGGGGTCGCACTGTATACGATGTCAGCATAGTCAAAAATTGGGATTATTGTCTTTGAGACTAATTCATGACATGTCAAGAGAGGGAGGGAGTCTTTACTATGACACAGAATGCCGTGTTTTGGGTGTAGCTTAGCTGAAATGGCATTTATACGAGTTGAGAACTTAAGATGCGGATTAAGCCAGACCCTTAAGTATTTGTAAGCCAAGACAAAGTCAAGAGGTGAGCCTTCCAGGGTGGTGAAAGGTGAGTGGGGGGGGGGGTCAATCTTCGCTAGTTTTTTGATGAGCCAAAGATCATGGAAACTGTCTTGGAGGTGTTTATTTTTGACTGGTTTTTGAGGAACCAGGATTGCATTTTAAGAAGAGCCTTTTGGTAGTGGAGGGGTGGACACTGGATACAGTTGGCCCAGAGACGAACAGGATGGTGTCGTCTGCACACATATGTATTCAGGAGATGGAACATACTGAGGGAAGGTCATTTATGAAAGATGCGAACAGGATGGGGTCAAGGATAGAGCCATGTGGTACCCCTGCTAGAATGGGAAGAAGGAGGAATTACTCATCCTTACTAACTGCCGTCTGGTTTTGAGGTAGGACAAGAACGAGGCAACTGAGATGGGTGCTAGACATGCTGCACCTAGCTTACTGAGGAGGAGGGGGAGAGAGACCGAGTCGAAGGCTTTGGCCAGGTCCATGAAGACGGCACCTGTTAAGTGGCCTTAGCCCATGGCAGAGTAGATGTGTTCAGTGACTAGCAGTAGGGGCAAGATCATAGAGTGCTGCTTATGGAAGCAGGATTGGAATTAAGATAGGGAGCAAGTGGAAGTTAGATACTCTGACATTCTGGCATGTACTAATGATTCTTGCAGTTTGGCTAGGGCAGGGAGGAGGGAGATTGGGCAGTAATTGCCAGGTACCTTGGGTGACCACCTTTATGGAGTGGAATCACTGTAGCAGTTTTCCAGGCCTGGGGGACTGTTCCAGTTGAGAATGAGAGATTTAGGATATGCGCTAGCAGGGCAGCAATTTTGGGGGCACAAATATGAAGGAGTTTGGGGTGAATCCCATCTGGGAATGTAAAACTACTCTGGTAAATATCTATGGTCCAAATAAGAGTGCATCTTAAATGTATTGAAATATTAGAACAGATCAATAAGTTCCTTAACTCTAACATTTTGTAGTTTGAGAATTTAACTATATTCTTGATCCCATTCCAGACAGAACTAACAAAAATTACAGATGATCTACAGCAGATAAACACCATAAATTCTTTGTCAAAACACTAGGCCTAACTGGCGTGTAATCAATACTGACTCAAAGGAATATTGTTTTTGGTCCCCAGTGAATAAAGCAGGCTCTCAAATTGATCAGATTTTTATTTCCAAGAACTTGGTTTCTACAGTACATGAAGCAAAAATCCACCTCATAGTGCTGTCTGATCATGCACCTATATTTGTGTCCCTCTCTAGATTGGATAGAAACACTAGTCCCAATAGATGGTACCTTAACACTTCTTTACTTGAAGATAAGTCATTCATTAAAAAAAAATACCATTAACAGCTTAATCTGCCATGCCTGAAAATAGGCATTTCTATGTCTAGTGCACCTACCCAATTATCCAAAACAAAAAAAAATAATTCTGGTTCAATGTCTAGTCCTCATTTCCCACACAACAAAAACTATATAAATAAGTCCATCACAGATAAAATATCTAGGGACATTTCAAATGTTTTGGATCTGAATAGTAGCAGTAAGTTTATTGATTGACAAAACATTTTTGTCATTACAAAAATAAAAAGAAGAACATCCAACCATATCATTGTATACAAATACATACTTAAAATCGATACATAAATACCACATATAAAACAATTTACATCTTCACATATTGCAGCTTTATAATCAAGGGTGATTAGTTTCTCTTCAATGTCAAATTTTCCTCTGCTGTAACTTGTGTATTTCATTAAGCTTATAAAGTTTTGAAACCCTGTTCATACTGCCAATACGATTTCTCTTACGTAAATAATTATATTGGTAGTTTGATTCCATATCAAGTTTCGCTAACAAATCCCCCAGTAAATAATTTCTCTGTACTTTATACAAGGGACACAGTAATAATAAATGTTTAGGTGTTTCTTCATCTAAATCACAAGCACACATTTTGTTAGATACCAGCCCCATTTTCTGTTTTAAACTATTGCTTTCTATATACACAAATCTGAATTTGGTATATGCTCGTCTATTACTTGGGTTACTTATTTTCTTTAGATATTGATGTAAACCATACTGTCTCCCAGTGTTTGATGCCAACCATGAACTTATTTCACCTTGTTTTGATAATTCCACATCCTTTTGGATTTGGATATCCCTTATCCTTAGTTTGACAATCTCATTAATCACTTCAATCGGTGTTCTTAACATTTCTGGCAATACCTTCAAGTAGCCCATAGGGGAGTATTAGCTTTTCAAGAGTATGTGTGCTTGGGTATATGAAACCTTCTCCTTTCTGATTCAACATTTCCTCAATACACATTCTTGGGAACCTGTGCTAATGCATATTATATATATTTTGATCCAACAGATCACCATCCATTGCTCTATATTGTAATTCAATGCTAACTGACCTAATTTTAATCTAGATAGACAACTAGAAGCTCCACATGGGAGACCCAATAGTCTTTTGTAGAATTTGTTCATAATAATTTCTAATCCATTCTTATTCCCCATCCCCAAATTTCCGCCCATAAAGAATTTGTGAACATATCTTTGCATTGAATACTTTAAATTGCCCTATAATAGATTTTCCCCCATATTTGTAGTTGCATCTATCCAGAGCTGGGCTTACCCCTTTGATCTTCCTTATCACTCCTGCCATATGTTCCTTCCATTTAACATTGTACTTAAATACTGTCCCCAAATAACAAAACTTTGATATGTATTCTATCTCGTGACCTTTGCACTTCAAAGAGCACAGCCTGCCAGTTCTAATTAAGGAGCTACTGAATATCATATATTTGGTTTTGCTGAAATTTATCTCATTCCATATGAAATTTATCTATACTTCTCTTAATTCCTATATAACTGGTTGAAATCAGTATTATATCATCAGTGTATGCCAGGTAGGGGCACCCCCTTTTTCCCACCCTAGCCATGTGTAGCTCTAAATCCTCCATTTCCTCTAATACCCTATTCAAAAATAGGTTAAATAAAATAGAGAATAAAACACACCCCTGTCTAAAACCGATATTTGTTGGAAATTTGGTTGAGCAATCTCCCTCCATATTTTACCTTATGGAGGAGAGGTGGGTCTCAAAGAATTTTAATTATGTTTATCAGGGGTGTGTCTAAGCCATAATTATTGACGACCTCCCACAATATATCCCTGTTTACTCTATCAAACGCTGCCTTTAAAAAACAAAAGCTATTTTGTGTATTTGTAGATTGAATTACTGTATATTTATTAAATGTGCTAAAACAAAACACTGATCCAACGTTGAATGGTTGGCCATGAAGCCTGCCTGTGCTTCATTAAGTATTTTAGTTTGTCCTAACCAATCTATGAGTCTATTACTCAAAATTTGTGTAAAAAGTCAATAGACTAATTGGTCTATAATTGTTTGAATCTGCTCAGTTTCCTGTTTTATAAATAGGAACTATAATATTTTCCCACTACATCTGCGGGATTTCTCTTGTTTTCAGTATAGTATTATATAAATCTATTAATACAGGGATCCACAATGGGGGGTCATCAATATTTATGTCCACTGGTATCCCATCAGAGCCTGGTGCTTTATGTCTTTTCACCTGTTGTATTGCTAATATTATTTCTTTTTCTTTAATTTTCTCTCCATAGGGTAACCAATCAACTGTGTTTACTTCATAACTAGATGTTTGGTCATAGAATAATTTCCTGAAATGGTTCTCCCATGACAATGGGTCTATACAACTTTCCATACTATCATATACCTGGTCCCATCCTTTGGTGACTAGTTGCCAGAATTTTTTTTGTATTGTTCTCATTTATGTGTTTTTCGAGTTGACCCCACATCTTTATTCTGTAGGTTTTACTTTTTTCTTCCAGAATCTTTTTATAATTTCTTCTCAGGTTATTCAAACTTTTTTTTATTTTCTCTTGTTGGATTGTTATAAGTCAGTTTGGCCAGCATATTAATTTCTTTTTTCTTCCTTTTACATTCATCGTCAAACCATTTACTTCCTCTTGTTCTTTACTTATTGTTACTTTTACTAATATTGCCGCTATATTTGCCAATATTTCAGATAATTTTTTTTATAAAGTCTTCCTTGAGCCCCATTTGTGCTAAATTTGTTATTTCTTCCCTGAAGCCATAGTCAGATAATAATTGGATTGACCTGAAATTCTCTAATACTTCACATTTGATCTTTTTTTTAACCCTCACTATACCTACTTTCTGATTCATATTATTTTTTGACATGGAACACGGATCAAGTATGATTTCTAAAGGTCTATGTTCACTATCCATTTTGTTACCTATTCTAAGGCCAAGTAACTTTGTTATGGAGTTTATTGAAATCCAGCCTAAATCAACAGTCGAGACCCCTTTGGTTCCAGTATAAGCATAGTCTCCTTGTGCGTCATCTTTTGTATGCCCACTGATCAGTATCATTTCTAACTTATCCAGAGCTTCTGCCAATTTGATCCCTCTATCACACTTTTTACTATCCCTGCATCTTCTCATCAGAGCTGGAGGATTTAGAGCCACACAGGCCTCTGCAAGCTCTTCTCGTAATTCAAGGAAGTGTTCCACTCTGGCATTAAAGTCACCCAATATGATGATTCCATGATCAGGATCCTTTGTTAAACAATTTTCTATAAATTCACTTAATTTTCCCAGATCTTCATGGTCCACACAATTAGATTTTTGGGGGAACAGATATACATTTATTAAAATCAGCTTTTGTTTCTTTCCAACAGTTTGAACTGGCAGGATGTGATCCGAGTGCAAAGGCATCTCTATATGTTCTACTGCGTCACTTATTTTACACCAAGTCACCAGACCCCCAACCCCCGATGATCTACCATATCTTTTAGAACTTATTGCTGCCTTCTGGAAACCCTTTACACCATTTAATTTTAATTAATTGCTACTCCAAGTCTCTTGTAAGCAAATATAATTATATTGCATCAAGAAGTCTAAAAGCAGAATCAACCAATTTATCCCTGATCTCTGCAATATTCTATGAAATTATATTGTATGCATTTGCTACCTCTTTATTGTTAAATGTTCTTATTTGTGATGATTAATGTCAATCTTCCAAATTCTCCAAGGTCTGAAATCTGTTTTCTGTTTTCATTAGGTTTAACCAATATTCTTCTTGTTGCTTGTCATACATTCTATCTGTTTCATATGTCTCTCCCTGTAAATAAATTTCAACCTTGTCTAACAACTGAGACTTTGCTAAAATGTGTAAATAATCTTTTTTTTATTTTTCACCGAAATTGCTATTTGGCCATTGTTTTCCCATCTTTCTATTTTCTTTATCCTTTGAGATAGGCTGTTATCTTTGGTCAGATTTTGTAGCAGTTCCATTACATTAATTCTGATATTTTGATTTGTTTCTAAGATAAAATCATTTAAACCATACAATGAGATAACATATTCATTTTCAACAAGTGATGTATCATTTTTCATTGTGAAGAACTCCGGAAAGATTGACCTCAGTCCTACAACGCTATCTGTTTCTATTCCCAGTTCTCTCAGCTTGTCTTTATGTTTCTCTATAGCTTTTAGTACAGAGAACTGGTCTGATAACAATGGGACCAACTCCATATACACTATTGGTCTAATAACACTAAAATTCACCATTAGTCTGTCATCATTTTTATTGGTCTGAATGGCTGAGCCCAAGAATTGCTTCAAGTTATCATTCAATTTTGATTCAGTCTCATCCGGCATTACTGGTACTTTATAGAGTGGGAAGATGAAATCCGTCTCCAGAGTTCTGTCCAACAAATGCCTCAGATATGTTTGCCTGTCCCTTTCTCTTAATGTATCTCTCTTATCCTCAGGAATCCTATTCTTTACCTCTTCTCCTAAATTCAGATGGGTGTCTTCCTCTATCAGTTCTGTTCTAAATTTACAGTTGACTGTTCCTGTGTCTTTGTTATAATCTCTTTATTTTTATGTATTGTTTTATACTAATCCTGTTCGTTTTGGTGTTCTTGCTACTATTTGTTTTTTTTTTCTGCTATTATAGTTTGATTTCCCATACTTTTCCTTTGACTACTTTAGGTATTTCCCCTTATTCTGTTTGTAAAAATGCATTTCCAGTTTCTAATTTTTTGTCAGTGATATGAGGAGGACTTTCCCTGGTTTGTTCCTTCCCAATTTCCTTCTTACCCATCTCTTTCCTATTATTATTCCTTTTGAGCTCTTGATCTCTTTTCTTATCTTTGGCATTCTGCTTTAATCCTTTCTCCCATATTACTGTGTACCCCATCTTTAATTCCCCAATTAAGCTGTTGATCTGATCGTAATTGCTGGGTAACATTACCAGTTCTGACTCATGTTCATTATCAGTTTCCTGGTTAGTTATTATTTCCCCATGAATGTATTTTTCCTTATAAAACTCATCTGGTGTAATTGATCTCTCTGTTAGTACTGAGCTCTCTATATTTTTCCCCAAAAGTGGTCAATTAACCCAATTTTCTGCATTACTTTGTGTCATTTTATTATATATCCAATCAATTTTCTTTTTATTTTCAATGCATATTCCCTTTAGAAATGAGAGACTTTGATTTATGAACAATTAGTTCAAAATGCCCAATGTGCTAGCTGAAATTTGATCCTTCAATACATACGCACATCCCCTAGTGATGGTTTCTAGTGAGAGTGTGCTAAATTCTATTGGGCTCATGCAACTAGTGAAATCATTCCATCCCCTTGGATCCCTTGATCTCCTTGATGTTTCTGGGGATGTGTTAACTGATATCCTGGTTCTGGACAAATTACTTTGAGCTGCCATTTTGTAAATTGGTAAGCTGCATTTATCAAATAAATCCTTTTTCAGTTTGTTCATTCCCTTGAGTTCCTTTTCAATTTTGTAATTAAATGTTATTGTGTCTTTGATCTTCTCCACCATTCTACTCACCTCCTCATTTGCTAATTCAGTGGTTGTGGGTTCCTGACCCATAATCCCCGAAGTACTTCTTTTGCCCTCTGAAGATGTAATATTTATTTTTGTTAACTTATTAAGGACTAAATCCCCCAAGTGTACTGATTGTTCCTTACTTTTCCAAAGATCTAAAATGGAAGCCTGTTTCAGTTTAGGCATAGCCCCCCTACTTTGTTCATTGTCTTTATAATCAGATGATTTAAATTATTTATCTTCCCATTTACTCATATCAATGCTTTCTTGGTTTCTGGGGCGGTTTCCAACATTATAACCATTATTGCAATCAACAGCTTGGGGGTTCTCTTTCATATCCATTTCCGAGATCATTTTGTCTATTTCCTTCTTGATTCCCCCTTCCCCCCTTTCATTCCTATGCACCCCGCAGGCCCTCTTGCTTTCTCCTCCTGCATTCTGAGTGTTTGACGTGCTTGCAAGCTCCCTTGTGTTTTTATCTTTTTTCCCTTACTATGTGCCTCCTTCTTGTTTTTAAAATTATTTCCTTTTATATGTTTGCTTGATTGGGAGTTACCAATTAGTTTGTTTTTTGACCTCCTGATTTCAACTGGTATAATTTCAAAAATCAAACACACTGTAATTTGTGTATTCAGTATATTGTGATTATAATTACGAAAAAAATTATTCTATAAAGTGTGGGGCAGTAAATAACATAGATTAAGGGGAAGCAGAGAAAGAAAGCAGGGAGCCTGTTTCTACAGCTAATTAACTGTGAAATGGGGGATGTGACAAACAGACCTCCAAATGAGTCCTCAATTAAGTCCACACAAAGCTTCAACTTCAGCAAAACAGTTCGGAAGAACAAGTTTTGGCAAATTTCAGCAGAACAGTTCAAACAGACAAAAACGTCCGAAATGGCTTAGTTTTCCCAGGTCCAAAATCTCGAACAGCAGAATGACAAGACATCCTTTCCTTCACCTTTGCTGTTTAACAGGCGGATAACCAAGTACATGGGATGTTCTTGGGAACACTCCTTTCAATGAGACAAAAAGTCAGAGTGCAACAATAAAAAGCTCAAGGGTAAAAATAAATCCACAGAGCAGATGATTCCCAAAACGGCTCGAAGATCACAGTGTTTTATTTAACTCCAAAAATTGATTAGCGTGTTGCTCCTAAAAGTGCTAAAACATTGTAAAAATGCATAGCACTTGCCTCACTGCGTTTAACAAACATAACGCTTCTAGAAAACCTATATAAATACTTTCTGTACAGTTAGCATTGTCCCAAGGAAAAAACTACTAATCAATTATTTAAAACCCTGGGTCAGTATAAATAGTAACAATAAATTCTCCCAAATACAGACCAGGTAACAGGCTTTGCTTGCAAGACGACTTTGTATATCTCTTGTAGAGTTCTTCAAGTCAAACGGGCAAATCCCAAGGAAAAGGCTCTTTAAGCTTTGTTTCTTAGCACTGCTCAGCATTTCCACTGCTGTCTGTATTGTGTGTGCTTAAAAGAATGGTGCCTTCCTGGATCTGAATAATCCTAATGACATGTCCTGGGCATCTAACTGGGAAACTTTAAAATGTATACTTTGGAGGTGGGGGGAGGTTGGATGTGCCTCAAAAGAGAAACAAGAAAAGCTTACAGAAAAAAATGAATTTCCTCAAAAGTTTAAAAAGGGGCTACAAGCTGATAACTCAGAGAGCAACTGGAAGGACTGATCTAAAACTAAAAATGATAAGACGATCTCTTCAGATGCCATTTTTAGGGCTGCAGGTAGGTGGAGCCTGCAGCCCTCTTGAATTAGCTCTAAAAACAGCCTACCATGGAACTTCCTTTTTGGACTTTTGGAAGTATGCATCTATAACTGCAAAATAGTGCACTCCCCCCTCTGATTTTTGCTATCTGCTGCTCTGTCTTAAAGGCAGGGGGCATCTACTGTACTTCCCAACTTCTCAGGATATAAACAAAACAAAAAAAAATTAACTTTTGAACCTGGTGTCATTTAACCCTTGCAGGGCTGCAGAATGAGCATCTGTCCAGCTCAATCAAATAGATTCCTTCTAGTTCTTTCAGCAGCCTAGGGTTAATTATCTCCTTACTTTGATGGAATACTGACCCAGTAACACATGGCTAATTAGGCACATGTGTTATGTGGGGAGACAGAGCAATATGGGAGTGAACTGCTCACCCACTGTGACACAGGATGCTTTAAATATAAGAAAACAGCTTACGTAAGATGTAGATCCGGACCCCCCCCCCAAGAATCCTGACATATGCTAATTTCGTCAGCCTTGCTGGGAGTCATCAAGTAGGAATTTCTACTGTCCACTGCTGTCAACACTCCATGTCAAAGTTCTGTAGTTCAAACATAAATTAGAACTACAAAACCAGTCATACAGAGGGTTTAATGACTTAAACAGTTTTTTTTTTTGTTGTTTCTTTTTGTTTGTTTTCTATTACTGGTCCGAAATAAGTCTTTGTTTATAAGTGTATGAGCCCTGTTTGATAAATGAGGGCTCCGCCATGCAGCTCCAAATGTCAGTACTAGAACAATGTTATCAAGTCAGTCTCTTCTGTAACTAGTTATTCTTTTGGTAACAAGGTAAGTCCCACTAGGTCCAGGGCCTGTTTTCAGGGGCAACCCAAGGATACTAGGAAGGTTAAGTGACTTGCTCAGGATTACACAATATGAAAGAGGAGATTGTGGGTATCAAACCCTATTCTGCTGGATGTATAAAGCTCATTACTCTAATGGCTAGGCTGTTCTGGCAGCCCTATGCTGTGAATTAACACCCCTATACAGTCCTGCTACACAATGCAATGATACAATGACCAAGCAATAGAAAACAGCACACAGGAGTAAAACACAAACAAGGGATATGGAATAAGGTTTATTAGGGAAGGCAGGAACAAGGCTCTGGGGAAGGAAAGGAAGGGGTTAAAACATAAACAAATAATTGGCAATCCCTGCAATCCCCTCTCCACCTCCCCCCCCCAGCCCTGTCAGTCCCTCATAGTACCAGCTAACAGGCACAGCAATTATACTATCCCCATAGTCCCTAAGAGCTCCCTGTATTCTACTGGGTAACACAGTTGTTGAATCATCATCATAGGCTCAATGTTTGATGTAGATGTGGCTATTTAACCTGTACAGTTATTAAGTATAAAATTAAAGGGATCACTATTTGTAATCCAAAACAAGGCCAAATGGCCAAAATGCAAGTCTTTTACCTGGGCACTCCCAAAAGAGACAGTCCAGTCCTGCCTTAACTATCTAACTAAAAGGACTGGGACAAAGGTCTGATTCAGTACTCATGGTATGCAGATCAAATCTGACCCTGAAAGGTTTCAGATGTATAACGCTGGTCTCTCTGGTGTGCAATAGCTACAGGTTGCATGCTGTGGCTCTTTGCTGTATCACAGCGGACATAGTCACATGAGAGGCTTGTAGGCCTGTGATGATTCAACAACTGTGGCACCCAGCAGAATATAGGTGAGCTCTTAGGGACAAGGGAGAGGAGGAAAAAAAAGGATAGTGGTGGTGATTTACCCTTATGGCTGGGAGGGAATGGCCCCGCTGCAACCCCTCCCCCCGCTGGCAACACTGTCTGTTGGGGGCCCTGCCACGGAGGTTTCCATGGGGCCCCAGCAGGGCAAAAGCTTCCACTGGCTGGGGGGGGGGAAGAGACACACAGACAGAGACTGATCTGTTGTGTGCTTTGAAGAAATGTGTGTGTGTCTCTCTCTCTCTCTCTCTCTCTCTCTTTTCCCCAATAGCAGCACTGCTCGGGAAAGTCAGTGAAGTACTGCAAGCGGTGTCTGTATGGCTGTGGCTCGATCATCTACCTCAAGGTATGTGGGCCACATAAACACAGAAGGAGCTCCTGTGAGACACACAGACATATGCACCTCACACCGTATTGGCAAGTATGCAAAGTACATGTTGTATATGATGCTGCAAATTCAAGGGCCTTTCTACCTAATTCCCACTTCCTCCAGGTAATTGAGAAATATGGCCTTCTACTTTACTCGCTGCCACTGGACAAAGATTAAGACTGAATCATCAGCTGCGGGCCCAGATAAAATGTATTTAATTTGCTTATTAGTATTAGTATTATTATTTGCATATGCTTCCTATGATGCTTTGCATTATTGGGGTATATGCAATTTGTGTTTTCTTTACAATTTGGTTGTATGGGCAACATCCTCCAGGACGTCCCATGTCCCAGTGCATTTGCTCTGGGGTTCTTTTATGGTTCTCTTCTCTCTCTATTTTGGGCTGCCCATGACCCAAACAAATAAGATCCCCTATAGGCTGGCTCCCTCTCCCTGGGTTAAGATACAGATATGGCACACTGATGAGTCCAAATGAGGATGAAACACGTGTCTGTGTCTGCTGTTGCTGATTGTACTGTGAGGCCTTCTGGCACCATACAATTTTGCTAAAAGTTGAGCCAGTTCAAATTAATTCATGGGCATTTGCATATGCTTCTCTTTTTTTTTTTTACTCTTTCTTTATCCGTCCTACTTTCTGCTACTGATCACTCTCTCAGAGCTCCCCTCAAAGGTACCAAACTGCAGCCCCCCCCCCGAGTAGTCTGCCCCTAGAGTACTAACGCTGCCCACATAACTGCAGAGCCTCTGATTACCATCCAGGCAGGGTGGCGGAGATCCCCCATATCTCCCCCTGAACAACGACTGGGAGCGTGTACATTGGAGTCTGCACTCTTGGGTGCTGCCTCTGGACTGACGCTGAGGCTCATCGCCTAGATCAGGGCAGGATATTTTCCTGATGTTCTGGTGCGTCCCCCTAACGCAATGGGGACAAGGCTGCCGGCACACGTGAAAACACCGCGTCAAAACCCAGTCCCTGCCAGCGTCTGCCTTGGTGGGCGATCACCCTCATCTGCACCAACCACCTGAGGCTTCCCCCAGCAGGTGGCGATATAGCAGTGGGAAGTACGGTACCCCCTTCCTGGAGAAAGAGAGCTGCCATTGGGCACTCAATCCTTCTACCTCCCTGCCAACCCCGGACGACCCGAGTCCGCTCCTGAACCAGGATCGCCAGTGTGGTGCGAGGTGTGGCATCCAGCGCCTCAACCCTCAGCACTACCAAGCCAACACATATGCTTCTCATGATGCTTTGCATTATTGGGGATTGTGCAACCTGTGTTTTCTTTAACAGCATTTAGTCAATCAAATAATTACATGCACCCAGTCAACACATTTAACTGGTAGTATACAAGTATTGTCATACTGTATTATAAAGTCTCATCACTAAGGGTTAGGGAAATAGGCCACTGGCAACTTCTGTTTGGCTTTAAACCCATACATCTGGTTCAGCTTCCAGAATTCAGCAAAACTATTTAATCTACAAATACAGTAATTGTCATGGTGCAGGCTGACCACAAAAAGGGGGTAAGAAAGTCTTAAGGTCAGCAATAAATATGAATTATGATCGCCTACTAGTTGCAGATGGGGTTGGCATGCATCTGCTGTGGATTGCTGTTTGTGGTGTTGTGACAGAGCCTGCAAATCCCACCAAGACAGCCTCTGCCACTGTGTGAGCTACAGTAATAGTTACTATTCATCACGTGCCTCAAGACACACTGTATACTCCCATGTAGTCTCTGCTTTACATGCACGCCACTTTCTATATTTTTTCTGTGTCTGGCTACATTGATTTTTAAATTACATAACCTTACCCCCAAAAAAAAAAACAAGTTATGCATCAAAAATCCTAAAAGCTAAAAGATATTAAATGTAAGGCATTACACTGCATGTGTGGGGTCTTCATTAACTGATACCAACTCTGTGTGCTCTGTGTTCTCAGTGCCACCCCAGATCATAAGCAGCTTGTTGGTGATGACAATGTGAAAGTTACTAGCATTGTCATCAAAGGAAGGAGTTGCCCCTCTACTGCTGAGGTGGTATGCCAGACTATGGAGCCAGGGGTAAAGTCCAGATAGACATATGCCACTAGGAGATATAGGAGTGGGACTAATAGTAAATGTTTAAACAATAAGATATCACTGAGTGTTAGTCAGTGGAAAAGCTACCTGTCCTCCTGTTGTGGTGTGGCACGAGGTGCAGCCATGTGCCTTAAACCACATAGGAAATGGGTAAATCTCACAACAACCCTTGCCATGGAGTGCATTATTGTGATAATAAAATGGACCCAGTTGAGAAAAACACTAAAACACAAAATTAATCAATACATAGTGATGTGATGCATCCACCAGTCAATAAAATAGCCCTTAATTCAATTGTTTTGCGTAGCTGAAAGTAGATAGTTTGTGTCACGGAAGTTGATTTCTCCTTGTCTACCTGATTCCAATACATGTGCTTTTAAGAACTACATTAGCTATTTTTAAAGCACCTAGACTCTACCTTCCTTCCTTCCCCACCCAGTTTCTTTTTTTCTCTTTCTTTCACCCACCCCAACAGGTTTGCACCTTTGGCAAAGCCTGGCAATGACAGGCAGGGGAAGAGGTTTGGCAACTGGGCAGTCATGCACCAAGAGACATGGATTCCACACTGGGATGCCTGAGTCTAGTGGCAGCTAGCATCAGATTCTGGTGGTATGGGACTCAGTTTTTAGATTTACAGACTGGAAGATGCTCAGGCATTATCCAGAGACTGCTTGTTTTGTTGCCTGTCAGGTGGTAGGGCTGTGGATCTTACTTCAAATTGCTGGTGGGGATAGGGGGAAGAACTGGTAGCTGTTGTTCATATTGGGGAGCCTACAACACCCATTTACAAGGCTGCAGTAGCCGCAAAGATCAATATAGACCCTTTTCACTGAGAAAGCAAATACAAATTTGTTGCAGGCAGGAAGCCACTTTAATTATGGCATCAGAGGTAGCTGTAGCCCACCCCATGCTCTTAATATAACAGAGTTGTGCTCCTACACACATCTTTCCATGGCAGTTCATAGGGAGTAAAAAAACATGCCAGTATGTTTATAATTATTGAGCTCGACTCTACATAGTCATTTGTTTTAAAAAATGTCCAATGTTTCTTTCGAATAATACTTGTTAGATTATTTTCTTATTAATAATTCAGCGTCACATGTGACTATTCTTTCTTAGTTCCATAATTAACCGAATGGCTACTTTTTAGTTTTTGATACATTCTAATAACAATATGCTTGTGTCCATTGGTGAGCTCATTTATCTAGTCAGCATGCAGTAAACTACTTTAAGGCAGTACTTCTACATTTACTTCCACACATGCACGATAGACTCTGGTGCGGTGATAGCACGACAAGAGCGCAGAGTATTCTTTTACTCATTCTTGCCAGACTCCCCTCACTCTGAGCAGTTGTACTGGCTCTGACCAGAGCTTGTACATTTTTGTAAACATCCCTCTGCTGCCACATTTTCATGTTACTACCTTTTGTCTTGCACTTTAGTCCACCCATTCCAAAAATGTGTTACAATTGTGAACTGATTTACAAGACTCAATCCAAATCAAGATGCAAGGTATATTTGGGGTTTACAGTCCCACCATACTCCACCCTGTCATAGCTAACTAACCTTTGGTCGGGGCCTGGGCTGAGGGGGATTAATCTTGTATACCAAGGTGCCTCCAGCAAGAGAATGAATGGTAATAGGTTACATGGTAGCAGAGTACAACCCTCTGAGAAGCTGTCCCTATCCATTTCCCTCCCCAGCAATACCACACCAGCAGATAAACAGACATTGGTAATACAAGGTGAACAGGAACAAACACATCACCTTTCGGGCAGTAGCTGAATATCTGCTCTGTCCTTCTTCATGAGACAGGGTCATAACAAGGCTTTGTTAAAAAATTGGTGTACAAGTATTACCAAACAACAAATTCATGAGCCTACGTTACATTTGCTAATGCTAATGCAAGCTCGTAACTTTGGTAATTTTCAATATTTTTACACCAAATTCCTGACCTGTAGCCTTATCGGCTCTGGCCAGAGTTTGTCTGTGTTAGGAAAGCTAGGATTAAATATACTAAATCAGGCCCAAAAGCACAGAAACTGCTACCATTTGCCTAAGGAATTCTAATAATCCTATCAATATATGGAGTATCAGAGATTCCACTTCAGGGAAATTAATGACAGATACTAAGAGTATCAGTGCAGTGTTTGCTGACTTTTAAGCTAACCTATATAAAAGGCAAGACAGTGCTTCAGCAGATGAAACTTTCTCAGATTTTTTTCACTATCCTTCCTCTGCCTAAAGTAGACAAAGAAGCCAGGACTCTATTAGGTAAGCAAATAACTGAGCAAGACATTCGTGAAGCCATTAAATCCCAAAAAATAAATTTCCTGGCCCTGACAGTTTTCCCATTAATTTTTATCAAAAATTTGCTGATCGGCTGGCCCGCCGGCGCAGTGGTACGTTTACCGCTTGCGGCGCCACGACCCAGATTCAGAAATCGACTTGGGTAGCTGGAGGGCTGGCCGGGGGGAGATGGATCAAGCACCCATCGGCCGCTCTCCTTCTCCGGGAGGAGAAGGTTGCCTGTCCCGCTACTCTACTGCCACCTGGGTGACCACGGGTGGTGGTGCAGCGGGGACAACCAGTGGGAGGGGAGGACATAGGCTGGAGCGTCTGCATGTCATGACGTGCTCCACCCCTTGGCACCCCTTGCGTGCCTATGTCCTCGGGGATGGCACCAGAAAACAAGGAAAATGTACCCTTGGATGCCGGCGTAGTCAGGGGATCTAGCTCCCAGATACCGTAACCCAGCTCTCGTGGGGACCACTCAGACTGACTGACACACACTCTAATGGACTGGAGAGGGAAAGTCCCGGGATCCCCCTCCTCCCCGCCTGGCGGGGGGTAGGCCGAGGCAGCATGGGGCGGATCTGGCAGCTCCTGAGAAGTACCAGAGGAGGACAGAGTGAGCATAAGACCCCCCAGAAGACAGCGGTATCCAAGGTGAGAAGGAGGCAAAAAAAAAAATGTGCTGATCAAATTCTACCCATTTTGCATAAAATGTTTATAAACACCTGAATAAAAAACTTCCTTCATCTCTTGACAAAGGTTTAATCACAGTCTTACACAAAAAAAGATAAAGATCCTGAATTTTGTAAAAATTACAGACATATTCGCTCATTAATTCTGACACCAAGATTTTGGCAAGCATTATGTCGACTAGACCGAGTAAAGTAATTCAGCAGCTAATAGGTTCTCATAAAACCATTTTTTTAAAGGGAAGGTATGCCGATGACAACATCAGAAAAGTCCTTCGTATTTTAAAGATAGCTAAGAATAGTAAAACCCTTGGAGAGTTTGTCTCCCTAGATGTGGAGAAGGCATTTGATAGTTATTTGGTCTTACCTTGTTAAAGTTTTAAACCTCTACAACTTCTGAGAAAGCTTTATTTAATGGATCAGATTGTTATATACCTGCTGCCTATCAGCTGTTCTTAAAAAACGGATTAATTTCACCTTATTTTGACATACAAAAGGAGCAAAACAGGAATGACGCTCTCTCCCAGTCTTTTTATCCTCTCTCTCGAGCCTTTACTTCTGAAGCTTAAATATGAAAAGGAAATAGAGGAGATACTGTAGTTATAAAAGAGAAGCGCATTCCTTCAGCTTATGCTGAGGACACATTACTCAGTCTCTAACCCAGTTGATACAATACCAAAAATAGTGAAGGTCCTGCAGAATTTTGGAAGCTTCTCTAGTTACAAAACAGGGACACATTTTAAATATTGTCTCTCAATAATCTCTATACAAAAGAAGACTAAAAGTACTGGCTTAGGCTGGTCAAAAGATAATAATAATAATAAATTTATTTAATTAAGCGCCTTTCAAAATTCCAAAGCACTGTACAGTATTAGCACAGATAAAACATGTACAAATGCATACAATATAAAATCACGATAAAACTGGAAATGCCTTTCCCCATAAAAAGGTCTTAAGTGCCTGCTTAAAACTCCCCAACGTCCTGCACTCCCAAAGCTGACGGGGCGGAGAATTCCAGAGGGTAAGTGCCGCAAATCCAAAGGCACGTGCACCAGATGACTTCAAATTAACCCTCAGAATCTCCAGCAACCCCTCATCAGCCGAGTGGAGCTGTTGCAAAGGAGTGTAAGGGACCAGGATCTCTTTCAAGTAATTGGGACCCTGTCCATGTATGGCTTAGTAAGTCAGTAGACCTACTTTAAAGGTGATCCACCACTATATTGGCAGCCAGTGCAGAGTATGCAGCACAGGGGTGATATGAGATCTCCTAGATGCCCCAGTCAACAAACGTGCTGCCGTGTTCTGCACTAGCTGCAAGCAGCGGATATCAACCCCAGGAAGCCCTAGATAAAGGGAGTTGCATTAATCAAGGTGCAATGTCACAAAGGCATGGACCAAGACAGGCAGGTCACTGGGTGGAACAAGGTGCCTAATCCTGGCAATGTTCCCAAGATGGAAAAAGGCTAGCTTGACGACTGCCGACACCTGATGTCGAAGAGTCAGACCATCATCAAGCTTCACTCCCAGGTTACGCACCCGTTCAGAGGTGAGAATCTGAGCCTCCCCCAGAACTAAACCGGAAGGGAGCCCAGTCCTCAATCCCTCTACCCTATGACCCGGGTTCACAACCAAAACCTCAGTCTTTCCTGGGTTCAACTTTAGACCGCTGGAATTCATCCAATCTTGGACTTCTGCGAGGCAGTTGTTCAGTACCGAGATAGCACCAACCTGGTCGGGTGCAAAAGACAGGCAGAGCTGGGTATCATCAGCATAGCAGTGAAACCTCAGCTTATACCATCTTACAATGTCTCCGAGGGGTAGCATATATACTGCAAATAACATGGGTGACAGCACCGAACCCTGAGGTACTCCCACAAGGCAGAGAGAAAGCCCCGGATGAAAACAAACCCAAGACCACCCTCTGCGTTCTCCCAGCGAGGAAAGATGAAAACCATCTGAGGACTGTACCCGACAGCCCACAGATGAACCTCAGGCGTTCGAGCAGAACCCCATGATCCACAGTATCAAAAGCTGATGACAGATCCAGGACAACCAAAATAGAACGATGTCTCCAATCTCTCGCCATCAGGAGATCATTGAGCACCTGAACCAGAGCAGTCTCAGTACTATGCCTCTTGCGAAAACCAGACTGGAGAGGTTCGTATAAATTATGGATGGTTAAATGGTTGTCCAATTGAGTAGCCATAACTTTCTCAATAACCTTCCCCACAAAAGGGAGGTTAGAGATATGTCTGTAGTTTGCTAGGTTCTCCGGGTCTAAAGAAGTTTTTCTCAGAAGTGGGATCACCACCCCCTCCTTCAGGGAGCTGGGAACGCACCCATATCTAAAGAGCACTGGACAATCTGAGCTAAGACCAGGCCAATGATCTCACTACAACCCAAAATCAGGGAAGTAGGGCCAGGGTCTAAACTACAGCACATGGGACGCATCTCCTGGACAATCCTCATATCATCTACGAAATCCGGCAGGTCAAAGGTACTCCAGGAAACTCCAGGCTCTGCGACAGAGCACTGATCAACAGCAACTCCCTTAGAGTGAAGTTGGTAGCACTCCCTCCTGATGTCGTCGACCTTATTCACAAAGAAGCAAGCAATCTCATCACAATCAGTTTGTGTAAAACTTGATTGAGCTGCCGACAGGCTGGGTTGCACAGCCTAACAGTTCTGAAGAGTTGAGCCTGCCGGTTTCAGGACAGAAATTTCCTGGACAGGAATTCTGCCTTCTTATGGAAATTTCTGTTTGGTAGAGTTTATAATGCTCTAGCAAAATACGGTGGTCGGCATCAGCGCAGTCTTCTCCAATGACGCTCTAACCTCCGCTCCAATTTCCACAACTCTCTCAGAGCCCCATCAAACCACGGGGCTCCAGGGCAACGTGGAAGGGGGCGAACACAGACAGGAGCAATCTGATCTAGAGCTGAAGATATGGCCCCATTATAGGCCACTACCAACTGCTCAGGATCAGTGCAAGACTCATCAAACAATGAGAGGTCAATAACCGCCACCAGGTCTTCAGGGACCACATCCTGCAAAGGGCGGTACCTGACCAAATCCACAGGGGCCGACCTACCCAGGGGGGCCTCAAAATTGAACCCAACTGAGTAATGATCAGACCAACCGACTGGTTCTACCACTAAATTGGAGGCCTCAATCTCCAGGAGGAAGACCAGGTCAAGAGAGTGACCTCCCTTGTGTGTAGCTGAGGAAACAACCTGTGTAAAGCCCAGAGATGTCATCACCTGGAGGAAATGTTGACCAAAAAGTGAAGATTTGTCGTCAACCCAGACACTGAAGTCACCCAGAACCATCAGTCTGGGCGACTCCAATACCATGTCGGCAGCGAAATCTGCTATTTCCTGCAGGAATAGCTTCTCATCACCTGGTGGATGGTAGATGAGGGCAATCCTGCACCCGACACCAGCTACCACAGTACACTCAAATGACCTGGCCTCCTCAACAGGTACACCAGTTAGGCAAAATTCGGTCTTGAAACAGACCACAACCCCCCCCCCGCCCCCCGTGGTCCAATCTCGGGTGATGTATAACCGAGTACCCGGTGGGAACAGCAGCCTCTAAAAAAGGGGCCTCATTCCCATCCAACCAGTCTTGGTAATGCAAACCAGATCTGCCCTAGCAACAAAGTCTGAAATAAGACCTATCTTGTTGCAGACAGATCTGGCATTGCATAACAGCGCCTGAGTTGGACGAGTTTGGCAAGCTGTCCCAACTACTTGCCCTCCCAAACTGGAGGTGCCCTTGGGTATGGGAACCAGAATGGAATCACCACGTTCCTGGTACCATTTCGCCCCAGGGCATCTTCTGGACCTAACCAACCCTATTGGAGCGCCCCGTTCACTTGGCTGTCCGCAACCCCCACCCACCCCAACTCCCCCATACAGGCAATCCCCATGCTTGACAGGCGTTGACAGGTAAGAGGAGGCGGGGAGATGGGGGCGGAGATGAAATTCAAAAGTTAAGGGTTAAAATCTCCAAATCTTATAGAAGTTTTGCAAGGCATAGCCTTCTGCATGTAAAGCATGTTGTAGAGAATGACTTGAAAAAATGGCACAGGCTCCCTTTGACTCTATGGGGTAGAACTGATTCTATAAAAATGACTTTATTACCCAAAGATAACATAGAAACATAGCAATGTAGACAATGATGGCAAGAAACAAAAAGGCCAATGGTCCATCCAGTCTGCCAGAGTTCCCTTAAGCCTTGGAACCTATTGTTCCTCAAGGGTACTAACCTTCTCTCTCTCCCCCCCATTCTCCTCCTTGATTCTGCCACTCCAAGCAACCACTATACCCTTCATTCTATCCCAGCCCTGCTTGAATCACCTGGTTTTGCATTCACCATCTCGGCTGACAGACTGTTCCACAGTTCCACCATCCTTTTCATAAAGTAGTACTTCCTCAGATCCCTCCTGAACCTCCCTCCTGTTATTTTCCACTCATGTCGAGGAGATCACGAGTTAGTGTTCAGGCTAAATAGTTACCTACAGTTCACTTTGTTAATTTCTTTAAGGAACTTGAAGGTCTCGATCATATCTCCCCTTTCCCTTCTGGTCTCCAGTGTGTGCATGTTCAATGCCTCAAGGTGCTCTTCATAGGAACTTCCCTGCTGGCCCTGAATCATTTTTGGTACTCTGTGCTGCACCGTCTCCAGCCTACCTTACCCTTTCTGAGGTGAGGACTCCAGAACTGGGTGCAGTATTCCAGGTGAGGTCTCACCAGGGATCTATAGAGAAGAAGTATTACCTCTTTTCTTCTGCTATCAGTACTCCTCCCCATACATCCCAGCATCCTATTAGCTTTGTTATAAGCCTTGTTGCACTGGCTCAATTACTTCAGCAAGTTGCTGATCATAACTCCCAGATCCCATTCCTTAGCCGCAGTGCTCAGTCTCTTCCACCCATCCAGTACTCCATCTTGGGGTTCTTGTTCTCTAGATGCATTACTTTGCACTTTTTGGCACTGAATTTTAACTGCCATACCTTCGACTACCCCTCTAGCCTTTGTAAGTCTCTCAGCATTTCCCTTATTCCCTCATCACTATCCACCCTCCCACATTCTCAGCATTTCCCTTATTCCCTCATCATTATCCACCCTCCGATGCAGCTTCATGTCATCCGCAAAGAGACGCAACCTGCCCTGGAGTCCCTCTCCAATGACATTGATGAACATGTTGAGAGGACCGGACCCAGGACTGATCCCTGTGGAAGCCAGACGTAATCTCCCTCTCTTTTGGTTTAACTCTCTTGACCACAACCCTCTGCTGCCTTCCCTTTAGCCAGTTACCCACCCAGTTTATTATGAGTTGAGCTGCACCCAGGTCCTCCATCTTCTTCAGCAGTTGTTTGTGACGTACTGAGTCAAAAGCATTGCTGAAGTCAAAGTACAGCAAATCCACAGTGTGGCCCTTATCTAATTCCTTCATCACCCAGTCAAAGAAAATTATCAGGTTAGTCTAACAAGACCTTCCTGCCACAGATACAGTATGTGCCGTTTACTGTCCTGGATCCTGCTGCTCTCCAGTAGTCTACATGGTCCACTCTGACCAGTGACTCCATCATCTTCGAAATGACAGTTATGAGTAATCTAAGTTTTGTATTATCTAATGCTCATGACAAACTGCATTCCAAAAAAATGTTTTTTTGTGAATTCAAAATGCTTCTAATAAGTTCTTCTAGAGATTCAAAAGGCCTAGACAAGCCTACTATGAACTTAGTAGGTTAAAAGAAAATGGTGGTGCCGGCCCTGTGGCACTGAGGGTTGAGGTGCTGGATGCCACATCTTGTGCCATGCCGGCGACCCGAGTTCGGGAGTGAGCTTGGGTCACTGGAGGTTGGGTAGAGGGAGGGCCGGTAAGTTGACTGTAGCAGCTGATGGGCTGCTCTCAGCTCCTGGATCAGGGAGGATCAGTTCCTTGCTCTCAGCTGACACCCAGTGGAGGCCAGCTGTCAGAGCAGAGTTGTGGGCTGATGTAGGGAGGGTGGAGGAAGCACTGGCTTCCAGGAGTGCACACGTGCCTCCATGCATGCTTGCAAGCGCCAGTGCTTCAGGGGAAGAGGGAAGAAAAACTACAAAATGTAAGTCTCCCTGTGGCCATTTGTGATGGCCCCTCCCAAGGGGGGCCAATGAAGAAGCAGGTGGCCACAGGTAGCACATAGCTGTATGGAGAAAAAAAAAAAAGGAAAGAAAGAAAATGGTGGACTAAAGCTCCTGGATTTTTATCTATACTACTTAGCATGCAGGGGGGTACTGTAATACTGCAAATAAGTTGGAGCTCAAACTAACCTAGCCTATATCCTGGACAGGATAAATATGGAACGAGACATTTTAATGAAACATAACATCACTATAGATTCTGTTTTATTCTTTAATTCTAAACTTGGGAGAGTTCCAGTGAAAAATCAAATAATACTATATCGGATTCCATAAGGCAAATTAATCAAACTGTGGCCTTACTGGGACTAAATCTTCACAAGTCTTGAATGAAACTGTAAGCCCCCCAACTTTGTTGGGCTTATCATGTGTGGCTCCAATTTCTCCATGGTAACGCTATGTGCATCCTCACTGTATTACGGGGAGGTGGTCCACGCATGCGTGGTTTATACATTTTGTTTTCCTGCAGCTGCGGCAATCGAGGTGCCTCTCCGGTGTTTCCGACTCCTGTATTCAGCCAAAGGGGTCCTGATGCCTGGACGAGGTGGAAGAGGAGCCACAAAGAAATTTATTTAAAGAGTGCCAATGAGTGCTAGGCTTGGGTCAAAAATAATTAATGAGGGCATGAATATTAATGAGTCCAGCTCTGCCAGGGATGTTGAGTTTCAGCAGTAGCGACATGCTGCCATTGTAACAAAAATAAAGACTCTGCATGTGTGTAAGAGGGCAGGGGAACTACTAACTGTCTGTGGGGAAATAAATGTTACAACTGTTTATATGTGGCTGTGTTTGGAACTGTAGATTCAGCAGCCATGATGGTCACCTTCAACACCATTTCAGCCAATCCACAGCCAGTATTATGACTGAGGGCTCTTGGGACTGCCAAAAAGACTTATGGGAATAAAAACAGGGACTTTTCTTGGTGCCATTTCAAGGGACCAAGCAGGTGTCTAAGGAGATTAATGAATATTAATTTTTCAGAATGGCAAGTGTTTCAACCAACCAGGAGCAACAGAGAGCTCCCAAAACTGAGAGACTTTTGGTGCTGGGAGTCAGTTCATCGAGACCCCCTCCTAAGGAAGGGGGCTCCAGCCCCACTGCAGAAAAAATGTGGTTTCAGGGGGAAAAGGGCCTTCCTGGGGCTTGCCAATTATGTGTCCCCAGGGCCCAGGGAATCTTGTGAAACCTTCAGCTGTAAGAGAGCTGTGAAGCTCACTAACATCCATCTACGAGAGAGCTGCAAGTGACTGCAACCCCAGTGGTGAGAGCACTGTGGGGGGCTGTGACTTCAAAGGGTTTAAGGTTTCTGAAGTGGAAGAATTTTTGTGAATGTCAAGGAACGGAGGTTTTAAGTACTACCAATAGAGACTGTTGTCTGCCAAATGAGGTCTTTGGTGGGGGGAACCCAGCCAGGATTCAGAAGAGACAGTGCTTGGGGCTCGCTAGCCCTGAAGGTCTGTAGTCTTGCTCCTCAGTCTCGTTGGCCACAGCATAAGACAAGCAACACAGAGCCTCTGTGAAGTTGTTGCAAACCCACTGAGAGCTGCTGCTCAGAATATAACCTTTGCCAGTGAGAGAAGGAAGTTTGCTCTAATGAGAGAGCCAATCAGAATTGAACCTGTGGCTGAAGAGTGTTGTTGCAGTGAGGAATTTGCTACAGAGAGGGAGCCAGTGCCTGTGAGAGGCTCTGTGGAAACTGGTCCGTGTGGTGACAGTGACAATATCACCAATGCTGAAGTGTGAGATTTCTGAGATTGTCCAAAAGGAATTGGACTGTTCTGCCGTACAGAAAGTGATGTGCAAGAAATACAGTTGGACTTCAGAGACTGTATAGGTTGCTACCTAACATCCGCAGTGCTCTGCTGACTTAAAAAATCTGAGTTTTAGGGCGTTTCCCCTAGTTGGAGACAAATAAGTTGTTCCCGGACACAGAGAATTTGTACCCAGACAGGGAGAGAATCCTTCGAGAGAAGAAGTGGAGAGGCCTGCCAGGTGAACACTGCATACAAAGGCCCCCCCCCAAAAGGTTAAGATGGGAAAGGCTAGGCTGGTGAAGACCAAATTTTGTCATTGTTTCAGTCAGTGGCTTCATGTTGCCCCAACAGCTCCTAATATCAGCATGGTATTGTGACTTCAAGTATCTTCAAAACCCTTTGAGAACCAGCAGAACAGTAAGTATGCCGGGCTGTGGCTTTGGGGAAGTTTTTCCATCTAGTGTCTAAACAGAGAAACCAAGGGGGTGTATTTCTGGGCAGGACTGTACAAGATCAAAAGGGTGCCCAGTCCAAGGAGTTGCATTTGTTTAAAGTTATTTGGGCCCCAACAAAAGATCCCCTGCGTCTACATTGTGGTACCCGCCTAACGGACTTTAGAGACATTCTGGACACCTGTAGGTGGGAGGAGGGATTGTGTGGGGTAAAAGTGATGCAACAATTGATAAAGATGTCATGCTATTTTTTCATTTCATTTCCCCTTCCCCAAAATAAAACCTGTTAATTGTTAATGTTACATTCTGGTACAGTGACTTACTGCAAAAGGTGGAAATTGTTTTTCTGTGGGGAAGGTACAGTGGGGACAGCTACTATATTTTCCTGGGGGGTGTTAACCTGTAATTTATTTTCAGGTATTACCAATCACTACCTTAGATGGAGGCACCAAACGCACTTACTGTACTGTTCCAGTACCACTGGTACTCCAAAATCCTAGGCCGCCCCCCTCAAGGTGTGTCCAGGGAGGACCCGAGAGTCCCGTAAAAAAAACAGCTGTTACACAACCCTTTTGGGGCAACCTCAGAATTAGACTAGGGAAGCAAATGACTTCTAATGCCAACCTAGATGCACTAGTGATAATAAAAATCTCTGATCTTGAGAAAGATAACTGGATTTTCACTGATCAATTGAAAGGGAATTTTAACCTAACACAGGAGGACACTGAACTTACTGCAAAATGAATGCAGGCATTACAGAGATTGTCGAATAGAAATGAGACACTGGATCATATAAATGACACCAGAAATTGTCTCTTTATTTGCAAAACAAATCCATGTATCTCAGCTTTCTACACCCTCTTTATAAACATACTCAGAGGTAAAGTGGTTGAGTTAATAAATGTGTTGGGCGGAAATTACTAATGCAGAAGCTGTTAACTGGAAATGGGAAGATATCTGGGCTCTTTCTCATAAAACCTTCTTATTAATGAACCATAAGATTCTATAATGCACATTTTTAAATCCCTTATTCTTTACTCCAGTACAGATGAAGAAAACGGGTCTGCAACAGACAGACAATTGCATTAAATGCAATAATAAAGGAGCTAATTCAAAACATCAAATGTGGGACAAAGTGAGAGCACTCCAGTCCCAGATACATCATTCATTAAGAGGGCTGCCTACTGTCTATTCAGATTTCAACTTTACCTCTTGTATTGTGGGGCAGTTTTCAATTTCACATGGTACTTCCCGGTCAGATAAGTGTGGTATTTCTCAGATTTTTATCTCTGCAAAAAACTTTACTCGGCCAGCACCTTCATTAGCAGAATAGAACAAGCATTTGTCAATGCTGAGTGTTTGCTTGCTGGCATTGGCATTAGTAGTGCAGAAGTTACAGAGCTGCATAATAGGAATGGCAGTGAAGTAATAAACTGAAGCCAACCCCACCACCACCCTGCAGAGAGTGACAGGCATTGGGGTGTGCCTTTGGGTCGTCAGGCATAACAGCCACGCCATTTCACCACACCCTACCTTGCAGACACTGACAAGTGTCACGGTGTGCCTTGGGATCTTTTGCTTTTCATAAAGAACCTATTCCATCAGAAATATGGTGATGATGCAGTGTATAAAGGGTGAACCTTTGGGGTCAAGAGTTCAAGGCACACCTCGATGCCTCTCACTGGCTGCATAGTGTGGAATGGTATGAGCATTACAGGCAAGAATCCCAAGTCACACCCCTGATGCCTGTCATTCTCTACAGGGTAGGCGTTATGAGATTGGAAACCCCTAATAAACTCAGGCATTCGTTGGTATTTTCACCCAAATTTTCAACTTTTTTGAGACCCCCACCTCATGAACAGTGGCAATATCAGTTTGTTACAAAGCTGCTTATGCACAGCGACTACGGGCATTTAGCACCACAGGTGCAAAACACATTCGAACAGGATGTGAAAATGACAGCTGTACTGTTCATGGGGAGGTGGAAAATGGCAATGTTGCAAATCTGCAGTAAAAATATTAAAAACTGGTGAAGTCAATGAGCATGCATAGAAACTGTGCAACGCACATCCGTAATGTAATTAGTGTGGATTTTTACAGCAGATTGTCAACTCAGGCATTTTGGGACCTCCGATCATGAACAGTGTCACTGTGATTTTCTTTATCTGTCCCGAACAATGATTTCCCACAGCGACCCGATCTCTAAGCTGAAAGTGTAAACACATTTGGCCATGTTATGAAAAATGACAGCTGTACTGTTCATAAGGAAGTGTGGAAAAATGCAACTGGTGAAAATCTGGACTGAAAATATTACAAAGTCATGAACTTACAGGGTGCGTGGAAACTCGCGCAATGCTGACTCGTAACACAGTCATTTTGTGGACTTTTGTCACCAAATTTTCAACATAGCCATTTTAAGACCTCTGTTCATGAACAGTGTCACTGTGATTTTCTTAATCTGTCCCAAACATTGCTTTTGCACACCGACAGCACCATTGTGCGCTACATGTGCGGAAACACATTTTGGGTGACATGTGAAAAATGGCAGCTGTACTGTTCATAAGGAAGTGTAATAAAATGGCAATGTGGAAAATCTGGAGTGAAAATATAGAAAATTCGCAAACTTATAAGAGTTTGTAGGAACTGCGCAACGCACGCTCGCAAAACAGTCATTTTTAGGAATTTTTTCACCAAATTTTCAACATAGCCATTTTAAGACCTCTGCTCATGAACAGTGTCACTGTGATTTTCTTAATGTGTCCCATACATTGATTTCGTTCACCGACTGCGCCATTGTGCGCTACATGGGCGGAAACACGTTTTGGGCAAGATGTGAAAAATGACAGCTGTACTGCTCATAAGGAAGTGTAATAAAATAGTAATGTTGAAAATCTGGAATGAAAATATTGAAAATTCGCGAACTTATGAGCATGCGTGAGAACTACTGCAACACAGCTAAATAAAACAGTCATTTTAGGAATTTTCCACCAAAATTTCAACATAGGCTTTTGTGAGCCCACCTTATGAACAGTGGCAGTGTTGTTTACTTCCATCCCAAAAGGTGATTTGTGTAGTGACTATCAAAATCACCCTTCGGCCCAAATAACGCCTTGACAGTGCAATAATTCATGAGGAGGGGTCCCAAAACCCTATGTTGAAAATTTGGGGCCTAAAATTCCAAAAATGCCTGAGATATGCAAAAAGTTGAAAACCCTATCTATCCCATTATACAGCTTACCGGCATTTCCTCAGTTAGCAGTCAGCTTTGAAGAGTGCAGGCGTGTTACCGTCCACCGAAGATCGCGCGCCGGAGTCCGGAGGTAAGTATGGGGTGGGGGTGTGGGAAGGCAGGGTGCGCAGTGGGTGGAGCGCGGGTGGGGGCAGACACAGCGAGGACCGTTTTGAGTTTCAGGTTTGTTTTTATAATGAGACAGCAGGACATTGCCACGCTGGGGTGGGCTCCCAGCGTGGCAGAAGCAACTGGGTTGGGGTCAGTGGGCCCGACGGGGATTACGGCACCCCGTCTGCCATATCATCTGTTACCATGCTGGGGTGGGCTCCCAGCGTGGCACCCTATACTGGGGGAGACAGTGGAGCCGACAGGGGTTGGACACCCCTGTCGGCTATCTGAGTGTAGCCACGCTGGGGTGGCACCCAGCGGGCACATGGAACTGTGTTTCAGGGGTGCACAGCCGACGCCTGGGATTGCACCCCCGCCGGGCTATACAGTGTGTGCGTGGTCGCAGCACAGCATATGTGTGTGTGTGTGTGTGTGTGTGTGGGCGGGAGGCGGCATGAGCAGGTGATATCTTATCACTGCTCACTGAAGCGTAGCTCCCCCTTCCAACTGTACTCCACTGCATTTTGGAGCTGTCATAGACAGCTCCAGCAGGCACTGGAGAACTGCGGCCATGCTGCAAACACACTGACTGAATTGGAAGAAGGCTGACACACCTCCGAAAACTCGGATGATGGCACTATGTTTCCTGCACGTGCGTGCAAAAAGGAGATCATGGGGTATTAAAAGTAGAAAAGACTGTACACAGTTACAAAGATAAGGACTTCCAGAAGAAGTGGGTCTCTTTACTGAACCACTTTTTTTATATACAGATTTTTATCTCCTGATCACTTTTGACTCACCCCCTTCTGTCTGGTCCCTCCAAACCCGTTACCCAGCTTCCCTTGCACTGATATCCTCCACTTGCAGGATTATGGCAGATTTCAGTCACTGGTGCAGGGCCAGCGAGGTATCGGATGTCATCCTGTGGCTAGAGAGGGTTTTCTCCTTGGTTTCTTTCCCCAAAGCATGCACATATGCAATGACATAAAGGACAAGCTCCACCTCCGTGAAGATATCTTCAAATATTCATGCACGGCTATCTTTCTACATGCCCAACTGCACTACCCCTGGACACTGCCAGAAGGAAGACAACAGCAGGTCACAGAGACCCCCCCCTTCCCTGAGGGAAAAGAGCTGTCTGTGGACGCCCAATACTCCCTCCCACGGCCATCGCCTCTGGGAACTGCATCTGTTCCCGATCCCAGGTTGCCGGTGTGGCGGAAAGTTAAGGAGTAACCACGTCAGCCCTCCAAGCCACTGGGCCTGCTTACTGAACCACTTTTTAACTGCTTAAAACGACCTCTCTTTTCTTTTATTCTCTCCTCTCCTCTTTAATTTCTCTCCCTAAAACCTTTTATGCCAGACTTTCTTTTTCCCTTTTCTGTTTTTTTCTTTTCTTTGAATTTTGCAGGGGAACTGATGCATTTAGGTTATTATTACTAATAGAGTTAAATATTCTCCATTACTGTGATTTTGATGATATAAATATCTGTATCTATTAATGGTTTGCTTTTTTGTTAATAATTTATAGTGTATAGAAGAGCATGGTTCTATATAGAAATCCATCCTTTTCAAAATGCTGATGTACCACAGTTCAAAGGTCACAGAATGTGATTGTACCCTTCAGTGGCAGAACAGCATTCTAGAACCTCTAGAGACTGCACAAGTTGGTTTCATTGTGAAAGAGAAAAAACAAACAATGCACACATTTCACATAATACTATACACTATAAAAAATACAAGATGAGCAACTTTATACATAATCAGTATGTTCTGCCACCTTGGGGTTCTGATTCCCATGGACCTCTCGAGCTTCACTCTTGAGATCAGAAGGAATCAGAAACCCTCTGTGGCAGAACACACTGGTTGTGCATCGTTGCCCATCCAGTATTCTCTATGTGATTACATTTGTTATAACATTGAAAGCTTTTGTTTTGTTTTTGTATCATTTATTGAAATCAGTAAAGAGTTACGGGAAAAAAAGCAGCTCATACAAACTTTACAGAGTAGTACAATACTACAGGGAGTCGAACCCTGTACCAGCAAAAGCAGGTTGTATCATTTCACCAGTACTTTCTGCGACACAAAGTTCAAACTAATGATGCATGTCAATACCACGGCTGAGACCACTCTTACGGTTGTAACAGTGTTCTCATGCACACTCTTACAGTATGAGAGCCACAAACTGAATCTGAGTGGTTCTGATTCTCTTAGAATGTAAGTGAGCATGGGGTACAAGACCTGAGACAGCATGGTTTCACAAGGGGGAGGTCATGCCAAACAAATCTGATAGATTTCTTTGATTGGGTGACAAAGGATTTAGATCGGGGGAAGCGGTGGACGTGGCCTACCTAGATTTCAATAAGGCTTTTAGCACTGTTCCACACAGGAGACTAGTAACCAAGCTGGGCAGCTTAGGGGTGGGTCCAAAGGTGGTAAACTGGATAAGAAATTGGTTAAGGGAAAGGCAACAGGAGGGTAGTGACAAATGGAGTTCACTCTGAGCAAAGGAGGGTGACCAGTGGGGTGCCTCAGGGATCAGCGCTAGGATCAGTCCTCTTTAATGTCTGCATAAGTGATACTTCAGAAGAGGAGGAATGGAATATCTGTCTCTTTGCGGATGTCACCATAATCTGCAACAGGGTGGACACTCCAGGGAAGGGGGGGGGGAATGAAAGGATTAGCAGAGACCTGATAAGAGTTGCCAAGGATATGACTGCTTGGTTTCAATATGAAAAAGTGCAAAATAATGCACTTAAGGCACAGAAACCCAGGGGTGGAGTGATACTGATGACCACCAAGCAGGCAAGAGACTTGGGGTTAATCATATCAGATGACCTAAAGGTGGCAAGTCAGTGCTACAAGGCAGTAGGGAGGGCTATTGGGATGCTGGGGTGCATAGGGAGGAGTATCACCAGCAGAAAGAGGGAGGTGCTGTTGCCTCTGTATAGATTTTTGGTAAGACCCCACCTAGAGCACTGTGTCCAGTTCCAGAGACCACCATACGTCTCAACTGTCCCTGATTTTGCCTCAGAATTTTCCTCTGTCCCTTGTAAAATTTACATTTTTGTGACATAACAGTGGGGATTAAAATCACAAACTAATGTCAAACACTAAAGTTATAGACTAGTTCTTCTTCTTAACACACATCCTTTTATTCTATCACATTTTTTTTTTATTTAGTTGTTTAACCAGGTATAGCACATTTCTGAGTGAATAGTACCAATTTTGAATATGTGTCCCTGATTTGGGGTCTTTGTCTCTGATTTTTTTAAGCCTTGTCCCTGATTCATGAGGCAAGAGGTTGAGAGATATGGAGACCACATCTCAAGAAGGACAAAGAGTGTTGGAAGTCCACAGGATGGCACCCAAAAAGGTGTAGGTCTGTATCAAAAGCCCTATGAGGAGAGACTAAAGGTTAGTATGTACACCCTGGAACAGACAAGGGAGAGGAGGATATGATACAGACATTTAAATACCTCATGAGGGTAAATAAGGTATGGGGGGAGTATTTTTCAGAAGAAAAGGTGCTTAAGAACAAGGGGACGTGCTATGAAGCTGGAGGGGGTAAATTCAGGAGAGAAAGTACTTCTTCACAGAAAGAGCATTGGATTCCTGGAATAGCCTTCCAGAGAAGGCGATGGGGTTAAAAACAGTGATTGGGTTCAAAAATGCATGGGAAAAGCACAAGAGAATCACAGTGGAAAGGAAAGGGGGAGGACAAAGAGCTGTAGATCGGGCAAGGTCTGCGGTAATAGTGTAGGTAGGGAGAAATGGGCAGACTGGATGGGCCAAGCAGTCCTTATCTGCCTTCAGCTTCTATGTTTCTATGCTTCTGGAGAAGGAGCAACACTCCTGGAATGCTGGTTGGAGGGCCTCTCTATAAAGCATCTGGGTATACATTCGTATAGGGTGACCGCAAGGCCATCATCCAGCAATATGATGCAGCATTTCTGCCAGTTTTCTCCCTTGCCCTGCCACTCACTCACGCTGCAACTCACTGGCGGGAGGGGGACTTGACTGCATGTGCTCACCAACATGATTAGAGGCATCTCCACCATGCCGCTACAGAGCCATGTAGCGAGCATCTCTTCCCTGACACCCTCTGTTCCTAACATACAGGGCTCGGAGCATGAACCTTGGTAGGCAGCATGCCAGAGCAATCTTCCATAGCTTGGTGCCAGAGTTGGCTACTTTGTCAGCCATGAGGATAGGATCCTGCTGTTGGGTTGATGATGGGGTGGGGTCATTCGCCCCAGCAATTTATCCCTGGTGCCTGGTAAGAAGCCCAAATAACAAAGGACATGCCCTTTATACTTCATTAACATGCACCAGTGCAGAGTGCCAGATGCAGGTTTACAAGCTATTCCAATAGTGGGATGCGCCACATGCACATGCCAGCCCAACCACTGAAATGATGTGGGGGGGGGGGGTGCTAATGCTCACAAACTAAAATATCTTATGAAAAAGGGGGGTTATGTGCTGGTGTGTGAGCTGCAAATTATAAATCAAGGGCCCTATGTTTAACAATGAGCACTTGCTAACCAGAGCTTTGCAGCTGGATTAATGGGTGCTAACAGTTAGCACCAGATAATATCATGTGCAGCTGCATTAGCAAAAGCTCTGTGATAACGATGCTTGCACTTGCAAAGGTGTCTTCTAAACTGCTACTGAAGCTCCAACAGAACAGCTATATGTTTTCAAAGCTAATGCAAAGCTTAAAGGTTAAGCAGTTATAAAAACAGTTACTCACTGTAACAGATCTTCACGAGAATCTCCTCTATTGGGCCACGCCTTTGGAACTGCTAGCCATCTGTGTCTGGACCTCTTGGAAACTTTTGCTATGTGCTGTTCTGCACTCCTTCCTCAAACAAGAATTTGGACTCAAACCATAGTTAACTTTTTATTTGCCATGCTTAACATACAAGTGAAAAAGAGAACTTTGACCAGTCAGCTGTTCGCCAGTCAAGGCTCAGTCAGGAGACCTCCACCAATGTTTCATGCAAAAGTGCTTTTTCAAGAGATCCTTTACCATGGAGGTCATTAGTTCGCATTCATGTACCAGGAACTGGTACCTGCTTAGCCTGTTTGCCAAGATGCTTTAGACACCTGGGAGAAACACAGCCAATAGCTGAAGGCTGTGAGACATCGCCCACTGCCACACTCTCATCACTTAAAAGTGAGTGCCCCCTTGCTTGTTTACATAGTGCATGACACTGACAATGTGTGTCTGAATCAGTAAGGGACCAGGGCTGGGGTGCTCCTGGAAGGCCTGGAAACCAAGTAGAAAACCCCACATCTCCAGAACATTGATATGAAGATCCGAACATAGAACCAAGTCTAGATTAGTCCAGGACCCTTGGGTCTGAAAGGAACCAAAATGGGCACCCCAGCTGAACCATGAGACATCCGTTGTGAGGATCTGCACTGGAGTCGGGGAGGGAGAACAGAAATCACTGTAACAGGTGATGGCAGTCCATCTGCCATACTAGAGCATGATGGAGAGGGGTGTGACAAGGACCATTTCTTCCAGCTCATCTCAGCTGATCCCACTGTACCCTAGGACGCCAGTGCAACATGTGTATGTGGAAAAGGGCAAAAGGAACTGTTGCTATGGCAGCAGCCATCAGTCAAAAGAGATGTAACATCACCCAAACGAACACATCATGATTCCTGTATATCAGCCAAGACTGGGCAACAATAGCATCCACTCTATCTGCAAGCAGGAAGGCACTGCCACCACCGTGTCCAGTATCGCACCAAAATATTGGGAGGTGCCGACAAGGAAATAGTACGGATTTTGGCACATTTACCATAAAACCCAGTTCCTTAAACAACTGTCTCATTCTGAACAATGTATACAGAATCAATTCCCTGGATACGGCCTTTAGAAGCCAATAGTCTAGATATGGGAAGACATAAAGCCTTTCCCATTGAAGAGCTGCTGCCACAATTATTAAGCATCTGGTAAATACTTGCGTTGCCAAGGCTAAGTCAAAGGGCAAGACTCAGAACAGAAAACTGCTCTCCAGCATGAAGCAGAGGTACTGCCTGTGGCACTAGTAAATTTGATATGAAGTTATGCATCCTTCATGTCCAGGACAAAGAGCTAATCCCCTTTTTTGCAGCAGGGAATGGGTGCCTGAAGACATATCAATGGAAATCTTTTGTATTCGATTAACAGATTTAGGTCTCTGAGGTCCAAAAGAGGACACAAATCTCTTGTCCACCTAGGAACCAGGAAGTATCTGAAACAGAACCCTTTCTTTCTTGGGGAGAAATGGGTTTGACAGCATGCTTGTGAATAAGCAGCTGAACCTTCTCTAGCAGAAGGCCCTCTCTAAAACCCTGGAGAAAATCTTGGCCACCCAACTAACAGACTACCTCACTAAATATAGCATCCTGTGTCCTGAAAAACATGGCTTCTGCCAGAAACATAGCACCACCACTGCCCTCTTGGAATTTACTAACGCCCTCCATACATCCCTGGACACTGGCTACACTGCTGGCGCTGTCTTTATAGACCTCTCAAAGGCATTCGATACTGTGCACCACTCACTTCTCCTGGACTCCCTCACTCAGATAGGCCTCCCCATGAGACCATTGACTGGTTTGCCAGCTATCTGTCTGAGAGAACCCAGACAGTCCAGATTGCCCACTCCCTGTCATCCCCCCACCAAGTTAGGTCTGGGGTCCCTCAAGGCTCAATTCTTGGCCCACTTTTCTTCTCCCTATTCCTCAACACCCTACCCAATGCCTGCTCGGGAACAATTATATTACATGCAGATGATGCAGTCCTCTACAGCTCACACACTGATCCTGCGGCCCTCTACTCGGCACTCCAGAAATCCTTCTCTGAAGCTGAATCCTGGTTCATTCAGCATAGATTAGTACTAACTTACAAAAAAACTAAATCCATGATGTTTGCACACCCCCAAAATAAGAACCTAGGACAAGGCTTGATCATTCTGAAGTCACTGAAAGACCCCCTTGAGCAGGTTACCACTTTCAAATACCCTGGCATCACCCTAGACACTGGTCTTACTTTTCACATATCCGGATGCTTAGCAACGCCATCAATGCACGTATTGGTCTCCTTCACCACTATAAGCACTGCATCCCCCCTGAATCTCTCCACCTAGCCATCTCTGCATCTATTCTACAGTATCTCTGATTATGGAATCATCTATGGTGCAGCCGACACCACCCACCTACATAAGATTAGACTGGCCCTCAATAAGGCTTGCAGACTTGCTACAGGCTGTCCTAGACTTACACACACCTGCACCCTCTACGCCTCAGCAAACCGGCTCAACTTCGATGGGAGGCTAACGTACCAGGCCTGCCTCTTCGCTAAGAAAATCACCTCAGGATTATTCCCACCAGCCCTCTCCCCACTACTTCAGTCCCCACTGTCTACCCGCCTCACATGGCAATCAGCGACTGCCCACTTTAGGGTACCTCACTGCAAGACCACCTAAGGCCAAAGGACGTTTCGATATCTGGCCCCATCCTGGCTCAACTCACTCCCAAATTCCCTTCTCACTGAACCCAAACTTGGTCGGTTCAAGTCCCAACTAAGGGACCTTATCACCCAGGGATCAGTATGTGACTGCTCCTAAACCTGACCTTCCATTTCTACTATCCCACCTCCCCCTTGATCATGGACCTAACACTGGTCCACCACCCCTGGGCGTGCCTATACTGTGACAATGGACCCCAATGTCCTGCCTTAGCCAACGAAGAACCCCTGGGCATGGCTAGCGCCATCACCCTGAAATGTTATGCTTGTACCTGTAACCTTTTGCACTTTGTACCTTGTTAGCAGCTGTTACCATGTATTCCCTTATGCTATTTTGTATTTTCTGTATTCATTTGTAACCATTCTGTAACCATTGTCTTTAATTACTATGTTAGTTGTCACTTTTGTTATGGTTGTCTCTGTCTTATGTACGACGTGGAACTTTTGTAAAGGAGTCTTTGACTCAAAGGTGTTATCTTATATTTATCAATAAACAAGTGTCCCTGGGGATAATGAGAAGGAGGCACAGTATGAAGTGGAGGGGTAGACTGCAACTCCAGAGCATGCCCATTTTCCACAGTTTGCAGGACCCACTCATCTCCCTCTATTTTAGCAGGTGAAAGGAGATTCTGTCCTCCAACCACCTGGAGGTAACAGTGGAGAGGGAAGAAGAAGGGAGTCAGAAGGTACTGGGGTAGCAGTAGCGCCTCCTTGATTGATACAGCGTCTCTGGGACAACCCTGTGGAACTTGCTACCTCCTCTAGTCCAGGAGGCCCCCTCAACTGAGGTGTTCAAGTGGAGGCTGAAGGCCCACCTCTTTGTCCTGGCTTTTGCAGATTGCTGATTCCATCCTGTACTAGTCCCCTTTTGAGACAGTCCGAAAGCCCTTCATTATTTTAACTGCTGTACTTTATTATCATATCTATTCATGATGCTTTTATTTCTGTGTTCTTGTTTTAAATCTGTTAGGCACCCAGAGCCTCCGGGATTGGGTGCCCTACAAATAAAATTGCCTTGCCTTTGGGTGGTTTTGTATGGGCACCAGCAGGGAGGGGACATGGGCGGGGACCACCTCCATGGTTTTATGCATGGGGCTACTAACAGAAGACACAGCCACCATGGGATGCATGCCTGCGAAATGAACCCCTATAATGCTCCCTATCAGGATGAGAGGTCAGAGATTTGAATAACAGAACAGTTATGTACTTACTGTAACAGTAGACCTTCAAGAGAATCTCTTCCATCAGGCCACACCTATGGAACAATAGCTACCAAGTACTAGGACCTCGTGGAAACATTTTTCAAGCAGTCCACTTGGGGCCACCCACGACAACGTCCTACATCAGCACTCTCATATAAACGTGGGCGGCCCCTTCCCTCCTAGGTTCCCCACTGGAGATCATGTTCAGAGGACCTCCCTTTATGAAACCAGGAGAGAACTTATGGTTCTACCTACCAGGCAGAGCTAGAAACAGCAGGTAGACCATCCTGGAGAAAGAGACAGGAGTTACAGAGCTCCAAGTCCCAGGGTGACGGACGATGGGACAGCATGGCCTGATGAAAGAGATTCTCTCGAAGATCTACTGTTACGGTAAGTACGCAACTGTTCTATCTTCTTCAAGGATATCTCTTTCATCAGGCCACACCTATATGAAAATGCCAGCAGAAACGGGCCTCATGGTCTATTGAGTCTGCTTGTTTGTGCAGCTAGCTCCTCAACTTGCAGCTGCCCCACCCTCCACTCCCCAATAACAACCCCTCACTCTATCCCACCCCTCTTAAATCTGCCCACCGTTCTACAGGATATCACCTGCAGAGTATCCCACTTGTCCACCACCATTTCTGTGAAAAGGTCTCTCCTAATTTCCCTCCTGAATCTTCCCCCCTCCAATCTCATCTGATGTCCACTCATGTCCCTCCCCCTTCTGATCTGAAAAATCCCTTCTGTATTAGTCTTGTTTATTCCCTTTAATTATTTAAAGGTTTTGATCTTATCCCCCCATCCTTCCTCTCCTCCAGAGAATACATGTTCAGCTGTCCCAGCCTATCCTCACAGGATTTTTCCTCCAGTCCCTGGATTATCTCCGTTGCCCTACGCTGCACCCCCTCCAGCAATCTGATATCCTTCTTCAGGAATGGACACCAGTACTGCACGCAGTATTCCAGGTGTGACCTGACCAGTGACCTGAACAGGGGGAGGATCACCTCCCTGTTCCTGGAGGAGATTTCCCTTGCAATACAACCCAGCATCTTGTTGGCCTTTGCAGCAGCCTTCCTGCACTGAGCTGAGTGGTTCAATATTCCCTGTTATAAGCACCCTTATATCCTTTTCCTCCATGGTGCTTTCCAACTGTACCCCTCTCAGCTGATATTTCCTCCCCTGGTTCCTAGCTCCGAAGTGCAGGACCTTGCACTTCTTGGCGTTGAACCCCAACTGCCGTGTTTCTGACCACTCCTGTAGTTTGGTCGGGTCCTCCTGCAGCCCTCTCCATCTTTCTATGTCGTCTACCACTGCTCCCATCTTGGTATAGCCTGCGAACAGACTGATCTTACTCCGGATCCCGTGTGATATATCGGCTTTGATTATCCCAAACAGCATCAGTCCCAGTACCAATCCCTGTGGTATCCTGCTTGTTACGTCCCCTGGTGATAAGAGTCCTCCCCCACCACCACCCTTTGCTGCTTACCCCTCAGCCAGTTGGTGATTCAACTGACCATCTTTGTTCCCACCCAATATATGCCAGCTTTCCGCCCAGCCTCCCATGACTCCACTGAGTCAAAGACCTTGCTGTAATCTAAATACAGGATGTCCACTGCACGGCCCTTGTCCAGTTCCCTGGTTACCCAGTCATAGTACCCAACTAGGTTTGTCTGGCAGGATCTGCCTGAGACAAACCCATGCTGCTGACCATTCTGGAGACCAATGTCCTCCAAAAAGGTCACCAACCTCTCTTTTAGGATCATCTCCATGAGCTTCCCCACAATAGAAGTGAGGTTCACTGGTCTGTAGCTGCCGGGTTCATCCTTGGGGCCACTTTTGTAAATGGGCACCACATGACCATCCTCCAATCTTGTGACATGCATCCTGTGTCCAGTGATGTACAAAGAAACATAGACTTTGATGGCAGATAAGGACCGCTTGGCCCATCTAGTCTGCCCATTTCCCCACCTACAGGATGGGCCTCAGATCCTAGTTAACCAACAGCCTATTTCTTCCTACCCCCCACAAGAATTGCCTTATGTCTGTCCCATGCATTCTTGAATTCTTCCACAGTGTTAGACCCCACAACCTCCTCAGGAAGGCTGTTCCATGCATCCACTACCCTCTCTGTGTTCTTCCTCACATTGCCCCTGAACCGCCCCCCCCATCTTTAAATTGTGTCCCTTGTTCTTGCACGCTCTTCTTCTGAAAGATGCTACCCTCTTGGACTTTGTTGATTCAACTGAGGTACTTAAAAGTTTCTAGCATGTCCCTCCCCTTCTTTCCTCAAGGGTATACATATTAAGCTCCTTTAGTCTCTCCTCAAGGCTTCTCTTGCAGGCCCTGCACCATTTTAGTTGCCTCCTGGACTGCCTCTATCCTGTCTATGTCCTTGCGGAGATGGGGTCTCCAGAACTGGACACAGTACTCCAGATGGGGTCTCACCAACTGTCTGTACAGAGCGATAGCAACTTCCTGTTTTCTGCTGCTGATGCCTCTCCCTATACATCCCAGTATACCCCCAGCCCTCCCTACTGCCTTCTCACATTGCTTGCTAACCTTAAGGTCATCTGATATGATTACCGCCGGGTCCCTTTCTTTTTTTTGTTGTTACAACCCCCATTGTGTATTCTTCCCCTGGGTTCTTGTTTCCCAGGTGCATTATTTTGCACTTCTTTGCATTGAATCCTAGCTGCCATACTTCTGACCATTCCTCCAACCTTGCCAAGTCCCTTCTCAGCCTTTCCATGCCTCCTTGTGTATCAACCCTGTTGCAGATCTTTGTGTCATCTGCAAAGAGGCATACTTTTCCTTCCAGTCCCTCTGCAATGTCACTTATGAAAACATTAAAAAGGACTGGACCCAATACTGAACCCTGCGGTACCCCACTAGTAACCCCTCTTTATTCAGAGTGGACTCCATTTACAATTACCTTCTGTGTCCTGTTGTCCAGCCAATGTTTTACCCAGGTTACCACCCTGGGGCCCACTCCCAGGCTGGTTAATTTGACTATTAATCTTTTGTGTGGGACTGTGTCAAATGCCTTGCTAAAGTCTAGGTAGACCATGTCCACATCCCCTCCCTGGTCTACTACTTTTGTCACCCAGTCAAAGAAATCTATTAGATTCGTCTGACATGACCTTCCCGCTGTGAACCCATGCTGCCTTGGGTCCTGTGCCCCACTGGCCTCTAGGTACTCAACTATTCTTTCCTTCAGAAGTGACTCCAACACCTTCTCTACCACAGAGGTCAGACTGACAGGTCTGTAGTTTCTGCCTCTGTCTTGGTCCCACTTTTGTGAAGGGGAATCACATCCGCCTTCCTCCAGTCCTCAGGTACCACACCATCCTCCCATGAGTTATTAAAAAGAGTAGCTAGTGGTTTCACTAGTTCCCCCTTTAATTCTTTTAGAATTCTGGGGTTAATTCCATCAGGCCCCATTGCTTTGTCCACCTTCAGTTTTAGGAGTTCTTGCAGAACCCTTTCTTCTGTGAAAGGACTGGGATTGACCCCCCTATCAAGAGTGCTTCTGTTAATTGGATTAGGCACTTCCCCTGGCCCCTCCTCTTTTGTGAATACTGAGCGGACATATTCATTCAGTATCCCTGCTTTTTCACTATCCCCCTCTGCCCACCTACCGTTCATTCTATTCAGCCTCACTATCCCTCCCTTTGTCTTTCTACACTCGCTGATGTACCTATAAAAGGTTTTATCCCCCTTCTTAACTGAGTTGGCTATCTTTTCCTCAGTTTGGGCCTTTGCTATTCTGACTTCCCTCCCTGCTTCCTTCTGCCTTAACTGGTACAGCTCTCTGTCCTGCTCCTTCTGTGTTTCCTTTATACTCCGGATTTAGTAGTTGCCGTATGGTCTTGTAAGAATAGATTCAGAGTAATGATTTGATTTATTAACGACAATAGGTCAATAAAGAGCTGACCACCAGTCCTTCTCAGAAGTTGAGTTTGAAGGAGGACTGGTTGGTCCGAAAGCTAGAGCACTTTGTTCTTGTTGTTACATCTATGTTGGTCCATTAAAAGGTATCAAATCATTTGTTTCTGGATCTTATACTTCCGGAATGCTATCCTTTTCTTCCTGACTTTGACAGCCACCTCTTTTGAGAACCATAGAGGCTTTTTCTTTCGTTTTGATTTATTTGCTTCACACAAAGGCTTGCTGCCTCTGTGATGGCAGTTTTGATGATTTCCCATTGCTGCTAAACACCTCCTTCTAGCCTGTTTGCTAGTGCTTTTCTGAGGCACTCTCCCATCTTGCCAAAGTAAGCCCTCCTGAAGTCCAGTACCCCCACTTTTGTATGGCTCAACTCTGTAGCCGAGTTTAACGTGAACCACACTGTGCGATGGTCACTTGTTGCCAGATGGCAACCCACTTCTATATCCGAGATCCTCTCACTGCCCCCATTTGAGACTACGAGGTCTAAGATTGCTCCTTCACGAGTGGGTTCCGAAACTAGCTGTCTGAGGCCTGCCACCTGTAGGGCATCAAGAATGGCCCTGCTCTTGGATGTGGCTGCAGGAAATGTGCTCCAGTTAACATCTGGCATATTCAGGTCTCCATCAACAGTATCTCCCTTTCTCTGCCATTCTAAGAATGCCTTCTATCATATCTTTGTCCATTCCCTCCCGACATGGGGTCTGTACACAACCCGTGCGTGATTGTGGTGCCTTTCCAGTCTCAAGGTGACCCACAGTGCCTCCTCTCCTCCTGTTAACTCTTTTGTTCAGTTGTTTTATCCCTTCTTTTACATAGAGAGCTACTCATCCCCTCTCTCCCTGTAGGTTATGTACCCTGGTATGTTAACATCCCAGTCATGGTTCTCTGTGTACCATGTTTCTGTGACTGCTACGATATCCAGGCATCCCTCTTCCATCAGGGCCACCAGCTCAGGGAGCTTGTTGCCCAGACTATGGGCATTGGTACTCATTACCCTCCATTTCCTGAAGGCCTTACTCCTTTTTGCCCCATCCCTGTCCTTCTTGCCTTTGTCACTTTCTCCATTTACCCCAGCCCTTCTCTCTATCGATACCTCTATGTTGGTGTTTACCGCACTTACTACCGTGATTTTATTTTGGGGGGGGCTAGGATTTCCCTGCTCCTTTCCAGTTCCCCCCCTCTTGGCTAGTTTAAATGCTTGCCAATGAAGCATTTAAACCTATCACCTAGGATCCTGGTTCTCCTGGATAGATGCAACCCATCACGCCAGTATAGGCTTGCATCACCCAGGTGGACCCTCAGTCCCCAGTGAAGCTAACTTGAGCTCCACACCAGTTTTTCAACCACTGATTGAATCCCATGGTGCGGAACACCCTAGCCTCTCCCACGCCCATAGATGGGCAGCACCTCTGAGAAGGTTACCGTAGCAAGCTACTTGTCCAAGGCCCCTCCCCAATTCCACAAACTCTTCCTGCACTTCTCTAATCCCTTTCTTAGCCAGGTCATTTGTCCCTAGGTGGACAATGACATCCAGCTCCCTCCCCTGTGCAGCTGCTCCGGCAATCCTGAGGATTCGCTCCCTGTCCCTCCAAGCCATGGCGCCAGGCAGCTACCTTACCTCCCTCTCCCCTTCCTCCCCAACAATGGAGTCCCCCACCAGGAGTTGTTTCCTTCCAATGCGGGGTCCTCTGCCACCCTCCTGCGGGTCTCCTTTGTGGAGGTTCCCAGCATCCTCATTGGTCTCCACTGCGGGTGCCTCCATAGAGGAACCACACTTTGCCAGAATGGCATAGGAATTGTGGAGAGGTACAACTGGAGGGATGTGCCTCTGTTCCAACACCCTCACCCTCCCTGAGCCCACTGTGGTCCAACCATTCCTCTTTCTTGACAATGAGGCAACGGCAGTGGCACTGGTGGTCCCTGGATGGAAGAGGAGGTCCCACAAATCCTGGCCAACTCAGCCTGGAGATGAGCAACCTCCTCCCTCAGCCCAGAGAGGTGCCTGCAGATGGGACAACACCGCATCCTCCAAAACGTCTCCCGGAAGACTGCTGCTCCACAGCCACTGCACTGCACCACTCCCATCATGCCTTATTTCTGGCCCCTTAACTGTTTGCAATCCTTACTCTTTCCTTTGTTTTTTTTCTCTCTCTCTCCTTACTTTCTGCCTGTGTGCCCTTTAAGCTCCTGATTGTCCTGTTCTAAGACAAGAATATCCTATATTTCTCAGTAGCCTCCTTACTTGCTCAGAGGCAGACCTCCAGCAGCTAGAGGGGGCCAGAGAGCTACTCTTGCCCTTCAAGGATGGTGGGTCTTTGGTGGCTCAGTGATCACACACTTCCTGCTCCCAAACAGGAAGTTCTTGTTGTCAGTCAAATTCTGTGCCTACAAAAGTAGAACTAGCTTTGGGTGGGAAGAAGGGCAATATAGTCCCAGTAGAGAAGTCCAGTCACACAGCAGTCCTTTTTCCTGAGATTTCCACCTAGATAACTGTTCAGATAACCATTCAGTTCAGTTAACTCAGACAAACACACACTTTGTTTTTGTTTTGTTTGTTAGTTTTTTTTACCCTAAATTAAAGTTCCAAGTTCAAGAGCTCTATTTTTTTAGTCCCAGCAGAGAAGTCCAGTCACACAGCAGTCCTTTCTCCTGGTGTCTTCTGCCAAGCTACTAGCAGAATGTTTCTAAGGCAGTCTTTAAATGTAGCTTCCTTCTAGCTAAGCCACTCCCCCTACTTATTAGATCTTTCTACAAGTAATTTAAACCTCACAGCTATCAAGTCCTTTCAATCACCTGAGGTTTACACCTAGATAACTGTTCAGATAACCATTCAGTTCAGTTAACTCAGACAAACACACTTTTTTTTGTTTTGTTTGTTAGTTGTTTTTTTTTACCCTAAATTAAAGTTCCAAGTACAAGAGTTCTACTTCTTTAGCCCCAGCAGAGAAGTCCAGTCACACAGCAGTCATTTCTCCTGGTGTCTTCTGCCAAGCTACCGTACTGAACAGGTCTGCCAGTGGTCCTGCCAGGATCTCTGCTAGCTCCCCAAGTACCCCAGGGTGAATGCCGTCTGGTCCCGGGGTCTTGTCCACCCTCAGCGCCCTTAGTTCTTCCAATACCCTGTCCTCCGTAATCCCGATATCAGTCACCCCTTCCCCCCTGCCCACTTCACCCCTCCCCTGATGTATCTGCCCCCCCTTCTCTTTCATGAGCACAAAGCAGAAGCAATCATTCAGTGCCTCTGCCTGGTCCTCCCTCCTTCTCAGCCCACCTCCTGTCCTTCCAAATCCTCATAATCTGGTCTTTGTTTCTCCTTCTCTCTCCAATGTATCCGAAGAAGTCTTTTTCCCTGTCCTTAATTCCCTGTGCCAGTCTCAGCTTTCTGGAAGCCTTGGCAGCTCCGACTAGCCTGGTAACCTCCCTGGACTTCTTTGTGTACTCATGCTTGTCCCCTTGCCCTCCAGATTTTCTGAGTGTCTGTAATGCTTTTCTCTTGGCCCTCACCCCTTCCATGACCTCCTGAGTTAATCAACTGGGCTTCTTTGCCCTATCCCTCTTGCTCCGTGCCCTGGTACACATCTCAGTAGCCTCTGTTAACCCTTTTTTAATAATATCCCATTTCTGGCTAGCATCCATGCAGGTTTGAATTCCCACCAGATGCCTAACCAAAATTTCCCCCATCCTTTTAAAGACCATCCCCTTAAATTCAGTTACCCTGGTATCCATACCTCCTGTTTTCCTGCCCATATTGAGTGTGAACCACACTGAGTGATGGTCACTTCCAGACAGGGGGTCCTCCACTCCCAGATCCCTTACAGCCTCCCCGTTCATTAATACCAGGTCCAGAGTCCTTGCAACCCCAGTCAGCTCTCGGACTAATTGCACCAGGAAGCTGTCCTGAATTGCCTTTAATAATATCTGCTCCTTTGCACTCGTGATGGTTGGGGTGCTTCAGTCCACCCCAGGTAGGTTGAAGTCCCCCACCACCACTGTGTTCCCTTTCCTTAGGACCCTTCTAATCTGCTCAGCCAACTCCCTATCCAGGTCATTCCCCTGAGCTGGCGGCCTGTACACTATCCCCACCCCAGTGTCTAGCTTTTGGAGTCTTGAAACTGCATCCATAGGGCCTCTGTCCTGCCTTCCTTCCCCTCCTCCCTTATACATCTTATCCCCTCCTTCACGTAGATTGCCACACCCTCCCTTTCTCCTTAGTCCTGTCCTTCCTGAATATCCTGTACCCTGGGATCATCATATCCCATTCCTGGTACTGGGTGGCCCAAGTTTCTATGATGGTCGCAATGTCCACCCACCCCACTGCCAAGAGAGCCTGTAGCTCAACTGATTTGTTATCTAAGCTTCTAGCATTTAGTAAGACCACCCTCCAACCTGCCCCCCCAGTTCCCCCCCAACTCTCCTTGTGCCACTACCCCAACTCCCTCTCTGACAGCTTGGGGGGTAAGCTCGCTTGGCTCCCCTCTCTGGGATCCCTGCGTACCTACTGTCCTCACACCACTCTCCCACCTACCTTAAATCTACCCTTGATGCTATGTACCCCTCAAACCTTTGCTTTAATACCCCCTTCCCCACTGAAGTGCAGCCTGTCCCCTGCATACAGATCATTATTGCCCCAGCCCCCCACTATCCCGTACCCCATGGGCCGACACCATTCCCCCAGCCAAGTGTTGAACTCCCAATCCTCCCTTTTCTCATGCAGGGTACTGGCAGCACCTCTGAGAAAGCCACCAATACCCGCACTTTCTCATATAGCCTTTCTAGTTCCTAAAGCCTTTTCCTCACTACTTCCATAGTCTCCCCCACCAGGTCATTAGTGCCCACATGCACCATGACATGTGGTTTCTTCCTGCCTCTCCTTGTGCACTTAAGAATCACCTGCCCCGCCCTGTCTGCCGTTAGCCCAGGTATGGCCCCCACCCATATGCAACTATGCCTTTCCCCTGCACTGCCCCATCTGATCCCCTTTTAGTATGGAATCACCCAGCACTAGCATCCCCCCTCCTTCCTTATCCCCACCCTTTTCCCCAAGGTACCCATTACTACAGCATGCCACTGCTCTATCTCTACCCTTCCCTTCTGCTCCCCTCACCCCTGACCTGTCCCCACCCCTTCACTGCTCCCTCACTATACTCATATCCCTTCCTCCACTCAGGTCACCCCTCCTCCCGGGTCATCCTCCCCGCCAGCAGTGCTCCTCTTCCCTTCACCCCATCCCCCTCCTCTAACCAACTCCTGTCCCTTGTGGTTTCCCCTCCCCTCCCCTCTCCTGCTCCTTCCTAGAGATCGCCCACCCCCTCCTCCTCCACTAGTGTCACCAGCACAGCAAACCTATTTTCTCTCCCCTGTGCCTAACTGTGCTTCGGCTCCTTCTCCCCAATTTTAGCCTTCCCACCACTGCTGTGCCCCTTATTCCTTCTGCTCCTGCACTCCCTCCTCCACCACCCCTCCCTCAAACCGCTGTTTCTCCCATGCGGTGTTCTCATGTTATTCCCCAGATGAGACCTTCCTGCCTCCTGTTCTCCCCCCCATCCTGTCCAACTCTTAACCAAGTCACAGCACTTCCTCCTCCAGACTCCTCAACCTGTTACAGATTGGACACCCTTCTAGCCTCCACAATATGTTCATCCAAACCGCCGCCCCACAAACACTGCATCCCACAATTCTACACATGTTGGCTACCCTAGCATCTTGCTGCCCCCTGTGCCACCCCCTCCTGCGCTGTCCCCAACCGCCCCCACCAGAGCCCCCCACCCTCTAGTGTGACCTTCTTTAACCCGCTCCCCTTTGTCTTCTCCAATGTTGTTCTAACCCTAGAGATACACACACTGATTAGACATAACCCCTTACCTTCCTCTGATTCCTTAGATGTTGAAGTGAGCCCCCTCCTCTATAGAGTTCCTCAATTTTGATTTATAGGTTCCTTACTGCAGTGATAAACCCCTAAGAACTCACTTTCATAACTGCCCTTTGCTGCCCTCCAAACCTTCCCCCTCCCAGATGCAGTCTTAGCAATCAGACAGAGCAGAACCCCCTGGTTGCTGGATCCTCCTCCTCTCTCTATGTAGCCTATGCCACTAGGTGGCAAAGACCAGAACTGGAACAGTCCCAGTACCTTAACTCTGAATGCAGCTGAATCATAAGAAATGGAAGTCACAGTAGCTTTTTGTTAAAACTGGGCCCCTCCAGCTGGATGAGTTCTTCCTCCACTGCTCACCTTAAGGTCACTCTCTCCATCGAGCTCCTCCAGCTGCCCTCACTTGATAGCTACTCCTCCTCTTGCCATCCACCAATGCCCAATCCCCTCGGGTAGTGATCAGCTCTTTTTTGGTATATTTGTTATCCTCCCCCTCTTCCCACTAGAGGGCAGCGATCCTTCCTTAGCCTGTAAGTTCACCTTGGATCTGGCTCCTCCTCCCTTGGGTATTTAATAGAGGTCAGGACTGAATAGGGTGGGTGGGACAAAAAACACCTCTCCTCTGCTTTACTTTAGGGCCAGCTCCTGCCGACTCTCTCTGCAGCTCCCTCCAATGTGTGGCAACAGCTGCCTGGTCCCCTTGCTCCCTGGACCTTGCAGTCCCATGAAAAGAGTACCAAGCAGTACTGACAATAAAACCATCTAGGTGGCTGAAGCCGACAAGCCTAAGAAAGAAGGCCTTAAAGTACAGCTAGGTCAAAGCCTGCCCTTTTTTTGTGTGGCAATATCTAGACAATAATGTTTAGTGAAGGTGTGGACAGTACTCCAGGTGGTAGCAGCACAGATCTCTGCAGCAAACACATTTTTGAAACAGGCAACAGAAGTGGCCATGCCCCTTGTGGAATGTCCCTGAATAACTGCAGGAAGTTCCTTATCATACTTCCTATAACAAAAAGTAATACAATTTCCCAACCATTTGTACAGACATTATTTAGAAACAGGCACGCCCTTTTTCCCAGGGGCAAAGGGAACAAAAAGCTATGAGGACTTCCCGCAGTCCATGCGGCGTATATACAGTAGTACCTGAGTATTCTACGTATGCCTAAAGTATGGAGCAATGCTTCGCCTACAATGGCATGCTCAGGAAAATAAACTGGCAGGTGAATAATTTGATTTGAAGTAAACTTAGACACCAACTTGTGAAGAAACATAGGATTAATACATAAAGACACCCTGTCTTTGTAAAAAATCAAATAAGGAGGCTCGCACATTAGAGTCTGAAGCTCAGAAATCCTTCGAGCAGAAGTAAAACCAACTACAAATAACACTTTCCAAGACAGAAAGTATAAGCCACAAGTCATGGCAGACTCAAAAGGAGCAAAAGTAAACTTGTCTAGCAAAATTCAGGCCCCAAGCCAGGACTGGATTGCAGATAGGAGACTTCAGGTGCAGTATGTCTCTCAAAAACATACAGGCTACCTCCAACTGAGCAACCGTACAACCATCAAAAGGCACAAGAAAGGCTGAAATAGCTGCCAAGTGCACTTTGATAGAAGAGTATTGCAAACCTACATCTGACAAGGACAGCAAAAACTCTAGAACCTGATTTATCATAGGCTGGCCTGTCGGCACAGCGGTTAGATTTCTGCTTGCGATGCCGGCAACCCAGGTTCAGGAACAGACCTGGGTCGCTGGAGGACAGGCTGGGGAGAAGGATGGAGCATCCAGTGGATAGCTCTCCTTTTCGGGGGATGGGTTCCCATCCAGTGCTTGACAGACCCTGAGCGGAGGCCGGGGTACCACAAACTACTGGCACGCAACAGTTCCAGAGGGAGGCGGCGGACGCTGCACATCACTGCCGCCCACCCCTCATACAGGAAAACACACTTATGAAGTCTGCCACCTCCATGAAAGCCTCGCCTTCAGCTTCAATTAGCCTCCCGACCGCCCCCCAGATAGTTACATTGATCGCGGCACCTGGCCAGTGCCGCAACCCCACCCTCCGAGAGGCAATTTGGGGGTTTCGGGGGGAGCATGGCAGGAAAGGTGGAAGCATGAAGGCACCATGACTAGGCGGATATCAGCGGCAGACAAGTGGGGGACAAAAAGATAAAACTGAAGGAAAAAAAAAATAAAAAGAACCTGATTTACCAGACAGGTAAAAGGGATCCAACTAATGGGAGGTGGCCCACAAAGCAAGCCGCTTCCACTTCATGGAATAAGTGGCCACAGTGGAAGGTTTTCTAGCAGCCACCAGAACATCAGCCACCTTTTGAGGCACAGCATATCTAACAATGGTTATGTCTTGCACGGAGATGGAGTGACTTGAGGTCCGGTGGATCAGGGTTCCCCGTTCCTGGGACAGTAGGCCCTTGCACAGGGGCAGAGGCACCATTGGTCCCACCATCAGTTGCTGCAGTAAGGGAAACAGATCTGACAAGGCCAAAGAGGAGCAATGAGTATTAACATTGCTCCCTCCATTTGGAGCTTGATTAGCACTCAATAGATTAGAGGAAAGGCATAAAGGAACCTCCCCTTCCAAGAGAGGGGCAACACGTCTCACCCAAAAATGCCAAGCCCTGGAGTGAGCAAGCAGAAAAGCAGCAGTTTTGCACTGTGTGTGGATACAAAAAGGTTCAACTCTGGGCAACCTCACCTGTTGAACAGATCTTCTACTACCTAGGTGAACAGCTCTTACTCATACATTCTGGACTGCAACCTGCTTAACCTGTCTGCCAAGACATTTTGGATGCCTGGAACACAAACTGCCAGCAATTCTAGACTGTGTTCTAGAGCCCAATAACAAACCCTCATCACTTTCCTGCATAGGGAGTAGGAGTGAGTTCCCCACTGCGTGTTGATATAATGCATCACACTGATGCTGTGTGTACCAGCAGAGGCCCTGGGGACACATGGATCTGGAATGTTTGTAGGCCATACGGAACAGCCCTCATTTCTAGGACGTTTATGTGGAGGGCACTCACCACTCTGGTCCACATTCCCTGTGTCCTATGGGACCTCAAATGTGCTCCCCAGCCCATCCCAAAGGCATCTGTAGTGAGAATCTGATGGGAGGAGGGGATCAAGAAAGGAACCCCTTTCAACAAATGGTTGAGTTCCATCCACCACATCTGTGCCTTCCAGACAGCAGGGGTTACTAGAACCTTCTGTTCTACATTATCTGTGCATTGATCCCAATTTGAACCCTTAAGATCCACTGGGGAATCCTCATATGGAGTCTGGCCAGTGGTACCGTAACAATGGGCTGCTGTCATCAGGCCTAATAAGTCTCAGGAATGTCCTGGCTGTGACATACCCATTTTTGTATTCCGTCTGGGCCTGTGCAATCAGATGTTCTGCCCTGTCCTGGGGCAAGAAGGCTATGCCTTGGGCTGTATCCAAGACTGCCCCCATGTACTGTAGACATTGACAGGGGATCAAGATCAATTTCGGCACATTGACCATGATTCCCAGAGCATCAAACATCTGCCTTGTGTGTGCTACAGCCTGATAAAGTTGGTCCTTGGAGTTGGCTTTGAGCAGCCAATCATCCAGGTAGGGGAAGACATACAGCCCTTCTCTCAGGATGGCTGCTGCCACTGTTGCTAAGCATTTGGTAAAGACCTGCGGCGCAGATGATCAGTCAAAGGGCAATATCCTGAACTGATAGTGTTCCCCCTAGAAAAGTAACCTGAGGTATTTCCTGTGAGGAGGGCACATCCTGATATGCAGGTAAGCACCCTGCATGTCCAGGGAACAGATCCAGTCCCCTACTTGCAGTAGTGTGAGCAAGCCTTGTAGAGTGACCATTCTGAACTTCTTGTATTGGATAAAAAGGTTCAGATCTCTTAGATCTAGAATGGGCCTCAGATTTCTTGTGCACTTTGGTATCAGAAAGTGGTGAGACTAGAACCCCATGTTTCTTATTCACAAGGAACAGGTTTTATGGTCCTTTTCTGAATCAAGGCCTGGACTTCCTCTAGTAGCACCAGTATGTGTTCTGGAGAATAGGAAGAAGGTGTCAGTGAATAATTCCAGAAGTTCTAGAGCACGGCCCTGTTCTGCTATTTGCGGCACCCAAGCATCTGTAACCTTCCTCCACTGCTCCAGGTGGAGGGAAAAGCAACCACCTACAACCATCGCCAAAGGTATTGGTGGGTAGGGGTCTAGGAAGGAGTCATACAGATGCAGATCCTACAGCTGCAGCAGCACCTCCACCTCTAGGGGCTTCTGAGTGGGCACCTGGGGTGGGTCCCGGGGCAGGTAAAGCAGATCCTCCTCTGCTTTTACTTTGTTGACTGACCCCTGAACGGTGTATGTTGCTGGACAGATGAAATGGCACCCTCTACTTACTTCTTGGTTGTGTGCAGTAGAGGGAATGGACTGATTTTAGAGTCCTGCCCGAGGCCTATAGGTTTGAGAGAATATCCTGAATGTCTGCCCTGAACAGCCTGTATCCTCTAAATGGGGTATTTACAATGGATTGCTGCAAATCATTGGCACTTCCTGCCACCCTCAACCAAGAATGTCTTCTCAGACACAATGTAGAAGCTGCTGCTCTGGCAGAAGCATCAGAAATGTCATAGGTAAAACGTGGAAGGTGCTTACCTATATCTGCCCTGCCTGAAGGGCCTTTAATAGCTCCTGCTTAGGAATACCCTCTGGTAGGGCTTGGGTCACTGCCTTGGCCTTCCTCCAGAGGGTATTCTGGTATTTTACCTTATGGACCTGATAGATTGCAATCCTAAGACTCATGGTAGTAGAAGCAAAGGCCCTCTTCCCCAGAATATCTAGTCTCCTACACTCCTTGTCAGGAGGGTGAGAACTAAGATATTTAGGCACTTTGGACTGATCATGGGCTGCATTTATTACAACTAAATCAGCCTCAAGTTGACCTGCAAAAAAAGTGCTTACCTGAGGGAGTCTGATACATTTTATCTGCCTTCCTTGGTATGGCAGGTATCATATTTGGTCTATGTCAGGCAGCCAGGGTGGCATCCTCCAGGGCAGGCAGTAGTGGAGGAATAATAAGTGGTGGGGAGCCAGGTAGTTCTAGGAACTCCACCAAGTTTCTTTTGGTGATATCCTGTTCTTCAGATTCAAACCCCATGGCAGACTGGAGTTGCTGCATCATGGAGATGAAGGAAGGGTATTCAAGAGGAGACCTAGGAGTGTACACTGTAAAATCCTCACTCTGTGAGGAGAAGGTAGAGCTGGACCTTTCATAAGAGCTCTCCACAAACTCTTTTTCCCTCTTCTTCCTCGTGCATGATGAGGTCAGGGTTATATTCCTGATGCTTATCAATGGTATCTGTAGGCCTCAGAGAGGGAACAGAAGATGTCATCAATGCCCTGAATGCAACTGGCACATCATCAACTGGCTGACACTGGCAGGGGACTTGCCAAAGGTGCCCCATCAATGCCACTGCTGTCGCAGGAGGTAGCAGGCGTTGCGGCGTGTCTGCGAAGGATGGAATCACACCCTGCACATCAGCGCTTGCTTGAAATGCAGGCACACTCCTGTGGTATCAATGGAGAAGGCACCATCCCTGACGTTGATGGCATCTCACCAGCCATGATAGGTCTAGTGGTGCTCAAAGCCTGTCCAAACCTGGAGGGATCAACAGTCTGGGCGGCTGGTGGTGTCGATGCTGAGGTAGGTAATGGCTCAGAAATGGTCGCTCTGGGATGGAGGAGCAACCAAGAGTGTACCAGGGAGGTTTCCTTTTTGCTCCTGTCCCTCTCCTGGTGCTTATGCTTATGCTGCCTGAAAGATTTCTCCTAGGAATTTGATAAATGAGAGTCCAAGGGCAGGCCGGTGATGCAGCAGAGCTCTTTTCCTGGAGCTCTTCCTCCATCCTGGCCACCTGCTGTTTCAAAAGGTGAGTCTCCAAGGCATTCTTTCTGTGTTGCCAGGTAGCAGTGTTAAACTTAAAGCAGATTTGACAGGCCTTGACGTTATGCGCCGTGGCTAGGCAGCATACGTAGACATCATGAGAGTTGTCATAGTAAATCTTTTCATTGCATTTGCAGTATCTAAAGAGCTTGGTGGGTTCTTTAGATGACATACACGATGTTGGGTATCACTTATTAAAAGTGATAGCAAAGTAGGGAGAGAAAAACACTAACTACACTAAGTAGTGGTCAACTATTTATTATATTTTTGGATTAATACCTTTGTGTTGAAAGGCTTATTTACAAAGGTTCCAAGTCAGTAAGACATTTAAAACAATACAATGGCAACAGGTAAGGTTTCACAGTTACTGTTACAAAAGTGCATGTGGTAATAAGATTGCAGTGGCACTCCGTGAGTGCGGTTCAGCAGTTAGATAGTGGCACTTTAAAATTATTGTCAGAGGCAAAGTCCAAGACTATCAAGGGACAAGGGTCAGAAATATATGCAGCCAGAGGTAGCTTTGTCAAGGGAGCGGTAAAGAGGAAAAGTTTTGGGGGAAGGCAAGTGAGTACCAAGTTGCAGAGAGTGGCATTATCCACAACCATGGGAGGTGGTTGTCGGGGGACCGCAAAGGGGAATAACTAAGAGGGGGAAGGAGATATCAAGTTGCTGGGGGTAGAGATCTCAGAAGCCAGTGGAGGCTTTGTCAAAGGGGAGACAGCTGAGGGGATGGATTAGGAGGAGTGGAGGGAAGATGCAGGGTGGAGGGGGTGCAAGAAAAAATGGGTCCGGGGCAATACCATGGGAGAGAGGGAGTGAAGTCAGGGGTGTAACTAGATAGTCTGGGTTTATAAGGGGCAACAGCAGTCATTTACGTGGACTAGGTGGGAATGGAGCCCAGTTTTGAATTGGCCCAGCCTGCTGCAGTCAATAAGGGGGGGCAGGGAGGTCATTCAGCCATTTACATCCCAGGTAAGGTAGGGATTGTTATCCAAGCATGGTGCGTTTAAAGGGGACCAGTAGCCTCCCCCCACCCCTTGGTCGCACCCCTAGTGTTTTTGGTGGGTTGAACAAATAGATTATCGGTGGATTTAGATGTCAGTCCAAGTAGAGATATTTTCCCCAGCAGGCAGGCCGGTATTTTAGTCTAAGATGAAGAGGAAGCCACCCAGTCTCTTTATGGAGCGCACAGGTGTGGGTCAGGTGGTCCTCCCCCATGACCAGCCTACAAGCCTTATTGAGGAGGGTTTTGACTCTTTTCAGTGCAGTGTCCATGCCAGCTCCATAGATTACAAACACATAATTGATGGTAGACAGTACTGAGCTGTGCATAACCAATTTCAGGGCTTGAGGGGTCATTGCATACTTGTGGCAATAGAGGACACCCAGCTTACCACTGGCAGATTTAACTAGTTGGTCAATGTGCACAGTGAAGGTGAGGGTGTCATCTAGGTGAACACTCAGGTACTTAAATGTACCAACCTGCTCTAGTAGATCCCCTTTGTGGCTGTGGAGTAGAAGTGGACCGAACTTCTGTTTCTATGAGGCATAGTGAAAAGCATGCTTTTAGTTTTCTTATAATTGAGCAGGAGTTTATTCTGCGTCAACCACATTTCAAGCTTTTGAAAGTTGGCTTGTAGTTCCATCGTTAGTACTGTCACATCTCTGCCAGGTACTGAGATAACACCATCATCGGCATATAGCACCATGCGGGCTGGGCAGGCAGAAGGAAGGGAGTTTATGAAAAGGCTGAACAGCAAGGGGCAGAGTATCAATCCCTGAGGGACACCTAGGTACACCTGCCTAGGCTCGGAGAGTATTTCATTAATATGGACAGATTGTGATCTACGGGAGAGGTAGCTGTCAAACCAAGCTACCGCGTTAGGGGACAGACCAATGGATAGAAGGCAGTTTAGTAGGAGTTGGTGGTTACAGTGTCAGATGCTTTTGTGAGGTCTATGAAGACAGACCCCACCATCAGGCCACGATCCAACACGTCATACAGTTGTGTAGTGTAGTCAACCAATGCAGTCAGGGTACAGTGTTTTTTTTTTTTTTAATCTATGTTGCTCCAAACAGAGGAGACCGTACTTGTCCAAATATTCAGTCAATTGATCCGATACAATTCTTTCCAAGGCTTTAGATTGGGGGCGGGGGTAGTACTGAAATAGGCATGTAGTTGGAGAGGTTGGTTCGGTCACCACTTTTGAAGACTGAGGTAACGAGTGCTGATTTCCATTTGTCCGGGAACACTCCCAATCTCAGGGATGTATTAAACATGTTTTGTGAGCAGTACAGCCAGCTCATTAAGGGTGAGGGCTACCATCTTCATATCAATCAGGTCACTCTCCATCCTTGTCTAATCTAAAACCTGCTTGAAGTATTTAGTGGTTTCAGTTATGGTAACACGTCTGAAGTAAAACAGCGGTATGCCATTATGGCGTGAGAGTCTTCTGGGAGGGGCTGTCCTAGTGGAGGAGAGGTAGCTTGGGGATAGTACTGCACCCAGGTCGGTGAAGGCTAAGTTGAAGGTGTTTGCAATATCATTGTATTCAAGTAGGGTTCTGGAAGCAGTGACAATCGGGTCCGGTGGTGTCTTGGGAGCCATACCCATCAGGGATTTTACGACGCTCCAGAAGTCCCTACCACTGCCCCAGTTCCTACCCAGGAGTTCTTTATAGTAAGAGGCTTTGGCAATACTAATGAACTTTGTGCACTTATTCCTAGCTGCCTTGTAGGCAGTGAGGTCAGCCAAATTCCCAGTAGCTTTAGCCTTGTGCCAAAGGTCGTCTCTAAGGTGCATGAGCTCAATGAGTGAGCCAGAGAGCCAGGGGTTAGAGGTCCCTTTAACTTTTTTGAACTTACAGGGGGCAAAGTTATTGGACGCATTTGTGAAACTGTTACAGAAACAATGTTAAAGAACTATAACGGCGGCATCTCCGTGTACGGTCCAGCGAGTATGGTCGATGGCGGGAAAAGAACTGAGGGAAGGGGCTGCCCATATTTATGTGGGAGTGCTGACATAGGATGTCCTCGTGGGCAGCTCCTACTGGACTACTTGCAAAAATGTTTCCTTGTGGTACTAGTGCCTGGAAGCTATAGTTCCATAGGTGTGGCCTGATGAGAGAAATATCCTTGAAGAAGATCTTAGAGTTGTCCTGGGGGACAGAAGCTCAAGTACAGCATTTTCAACATCACTCCCAAACAGTCTGGAGCCTTTAAAAGGGGCATTCAGCACAGCCTGTTGTGCATCAGCAGCAAATCCAGCTACCCTAAGCCAAGAATATCTCCAAAGGCATATGCCAGGTGCAACAGCCCTATCAGAAGCATCATATGCAAAGCGTAACAGATGTCTTTTAGTGTCCACACCAGCTAAGGCTGTTTTAAGCAAGTCAGCCTTGGCCAGGCCATCAAGCAAAGCCTAAATAGTAGATATAGCATATTTCCACAGACCATTCTGATATTTGAGTATGCCTAGTAGTTCACAATTTGTAAACCTAAAGATGCAGAGGCATACTTCTTTTGCCCATAACATCCAGCCTCCTGAATTCTTTGTCAGAAGGCAAAGTGCTTATGTGTCTAGGAGACCTGGAGCAGTCACGAGCAGTCTTGATAACTACAGAATCAGTTTCAAGCTGGGTAGCATAATAAGGCTGAACAGACAGAGCAGGGTACTGTTTATCAGCCTTTCTAGGCACTGTACACAAGATATCAGGCCTATACCAGGCAGCAAATGTAGCATCCTCTAAGGCAGGATGCCCTATTTGCTAAAAGCTTGACCTCCTAATTTCTCCCCACCCAACTTCCTTTACTATTTTTAATTTAAAGATTATTTTCTAGATGGTTTTCTGCCTTGCTATTTCATACCCTACACTGCCACATTGTAAATCTACTGTTTATCTCAAACTAATTATAATGCTCATCGCACATTATCACTCTGTATTCTGATGTTATCCCTGTGGAAAATTGTAAGTCACTACTATGAATTGTGTATTATCGCATTATGTATTTTGTATCATATATGCAATTATCACTTTATCTTGTTTAACTCCTGATTCCCAATCTTCCCCCAGTCACACCTGGAAATGAGCCTCGGCTCAGTGTGCTTTTCACGGCTACCAATCTTTAAATAAATACAGGAGGAACTACAATGAAAGGTGCAATAGGAATCTTCAAAAATTCATTACATTTATCTTACTGATGTCCTCCTCAACACCAAATCCTATGATAGCTTGGATCTGTCTGAGTAGAGCCTGAGAAGAGGGATCTTCAAGAGGAGACCAGGGAGTATACACCAGAGTCCTCACTCATAGGAGAAGGTACTGCTGGAAGGCAAACCCCCTCATAGGGATCAATATCGCTTTCTTAATCCCTCAAAGCCTCCTCCATATCAAGAAGAGAAGGATTAAATTCCTCCTTGTCATCTGGAATGATGATGGGGGCCATCGACAGAGCCAGAGTCTGCGACAGAGAAATGAAAGGTGTGCTTCTGGATCTCATAGGTGACAATGGTGCCTACGGGGAGGCCCAGTCAACAGGATAGCAGTTATTGTCGGCAGAAGCAATGGCAACAGGCATCTAAATAGTTCAGAGAACAATGCCAGCACAACCAGGGAGTCGAAGGCACCTTGTAAAGGGTGAAGGACTACCAACATTGAAGGGGTAGAACCAGACAATGGGAGCTGCACAATGTCCATAGTAAGAGCCAGAGCCAGTTCTGACCTTGCTGTCTAATCAATGGTTGGGGGGGGCTATAGTGGTCACCATGAAGACTTACCCTCCTTCAATAGAGACCTCTACCTCACCAGTGAAACAGGAGCTTTATTCTGCTTGTGGTGATAGCAAGAAAATGTCAACTTCAGAGATGACTTGTCCTTCTCTTTGCCCTTAGTCCTCAATGACCATTACAGGGATAGCATCGCTGAATGCCATACGGTGCCCTTCACAGAGCTGGTCGAGCAAGAGGGAGAAGCTAGTTTGGAGCCTACAACCTTGGGGGCAGCTTCCGTGGCCTTGACAGCGATGCAGATTTCCAGAGCATACTCTTGCCGTGTCTCCTTGTAGCCTCATTAAATCCCTGGCAGATCTTGCAGGCCCTGATGTTGTAGGACAGGCCCAAACAGCAAACACAATAACTCAACTGGTATTAGCATATTATGTCTTAATTGGTTACGACTCTAACTTGTGTTAGCTCTTACTGTTATCCCTGTTTGTCTTAATTTGTTATGACCACTACTGCCGTCTTATTGTACCTACAGTGATCTTCATTATGTTCCTTCTGTTGTCGTTGGTGTACCTTACTGTAGTCAACGCTGTATACACAATTTGTACTCTCCCGGGTTGTGCCTGAAAATAGGCAGGTTTTCTTTGCCAAGTGCACTTACCCGGTTACCAAAAGCTAATAAATAAATAAGTGCAAGCATCATCCTTGCAGATCTTGTAGCCGCAGGTACGAAACCTAATCAAGGCTCTTTTGATAGCAGCATAAAAGGACAACATTGATTAGCTGAAGTAGAGTAGTGAAAAATAAAGTTGATGAAACAATACATTTTTGTACAAGGGAAACTATATGGTGAACCAATTACTTTTGGGAACATTTACACCCCTGCACAGCATGACCCTGTATTTTTTGACAAACTCTTGGCCTTGTTGCAGAAGTAACAATTTCCAAATTTGATCCTGGCAGGGGATTTTAACTGTACCCTTAATGCAACCCTTGATAAATCTTTGAGAGAAGGCAGGCAGGAGCCTAGAGTAAAGAGATGGAGACTAGGCCTAGCACAGTTGGACCTCATGGATGTGTGGCAGGAGGACAACTGCCGCTCAAGAGAATACACCTTCTTCTCAGGCCCTCATAAAATATGGCTGGGAATTGACTATTTGCCCCTAGAGCCCTGTATCATAGAGTTGTTTGGACAGAGATGACTGTCATTTTGGTATTAGACCATGCAAAGGAACTTTTGTCCCTGCGTGCCAAACATACCAAATAGGTTCAGAAAACTTCGCGATTTCAGGCCAACACTGCATCCCAGAAAGACTTTAGACTTTTTACAAGAACAATGGGGCATATATTTAGGGGCAAATCGGGCCACTGCACTATCTAAAACAATATTATGGGAGGCAGGGAAGGCCTACATGAGAGGGATGACAATTTCCTGTGTGGCTGCTAAGGCAAAATGTAAGCGGGAAAAGATACAGCAATTGGAGGATACAGTGAAGGGGTTGGAGAGGAAGTCATATGAGGATCAGTCTGAGGTCACCAAGAGGCAATTGAGAACTATCAGAGAAGCACTAAATTTAATTCTTACTGAAGGAGCCAGCACAGCTTTTTATTATGCCAAACAGAGAATTTATGAATAGGATAACAAACCTAGTCCATTATTTTCTAGACTGGCTAGAGGCAGGAGAACTTCAAATCTTACTGACACCCTAAAGGACGGGTCCGATGCTATACATAGCCCAGGACTGAATATTGGGAAACAGTCTGTAGCCTGCTACAGGGTAGTCTATGCAGCAGTTCCAAAGAAGTTGCTGCGAGACTCCCAGTGAGGGTCAGTGCTGTGAAGAGGGCAGCCAGTCCCATATGTACAGCAGTTCCAACATTCTGTAACAGCACTCACAGGTAACAGAAGCACAGGAATCCAAAACTCAAAACTCAATCCAGTTTATTAAATAGTGTAAGTTCGAACCGCAACCCAAAGCCCCAGTGCTTCGGCTTCACAGCAATCTTCAGGGGGCATGGCCAGGAGAGCAACCTCTATGTTGAAATAGCCTACAAGGTAATGACATCATGCACCAGGTAAAGAACATTTACAAAACATCCAAACACATATAGAGTAATTATACAAAATATCAAAAAGATATGCCAAGAGTTTCTAAATTTCAAAGATTAAAAATTACGTTTACCAACAGTAATACTTTATTAATTTTTTGAACAATATCTGACTCATTTCTGCATTCTTTCTAAACAAATTTTAAACATAATGTCAGACTAGCAAGCACTCAATTCAAATGTTCACTGTTTTGGGGGGATAGAAAAGGAAAATAGTCAATGCAAGGAGTTGTGAAGTGAATTGTGATTTTTGGATTTCTGTGCTTCGGTTACCTATGAGTGGTGTTATTTTAGAACTACTTTATGCAGTTGAAAGCACTCAGAGTGGGCATGAAGCAGACACATTCCTGCTGAGCTTAGATCTCCTTGCCCTCTCAGAGGCACAAAAAGAGAAGCTGGTGGACCAAATCACAGCTACCGTAAACATCCTTGAAGGGGGCCAAGCAGCCAGGCCAGATGGGCTGGGAGCTGAATACTATAAGGTGTTGAGAACCTCTGTACTTCAAGCCCTTAAAATGATGGCTGATGGCAGTGGAACAATGTGCTTGCCAGAGTCCTGCTATCAGGCAAGTATTACAGTTATCCCAAAGCACAGAAAAGATCCCACAACCTGTACAGTTTACAGGTCCATTTTATTAAACTATGACACAAAGAGTATAGCTAAGGTGTTGACCAAAAGACTGGAGAGGCTGCTCCCACAGGTGGTTTCACCTGATCAGACTGGGTTTGTGCAGGGAAGGTACTCTTAACATATGTTGACTGTTGAATGCAGTTCACTGGGGTTCTGGGCATCTAGGGGAGCCATCTGTGCCTTCCCTGGATGCCAAGAAAGCATTCAATAGAGTGGAGTGAGCCTACATGTACAAAGTTTTGGACAAATATAACATGGGAAGAACTGTTGGAAATACACACAGCTTTTTTATGCTGATCCCAGAGCCAGGATTTTGCTGAATGGGGGTTTATCAGAGGAGTTTACACTCTCATGGGACACCCAGCAGGGATACCCTCTGTCACCACTTATATTTGCTATGGTGATAGAGCCTGTAGCAGAATACATCAGGCAATGCCCATAAGTGATTGGGATAAGAGAGGAATGAGGACCACCATGTAAAATGTTATTATATGTGGATGATATCCTGTTCTTTTAACTAATCCAGAACAGTCCATCCCAGAAATCACTAGGATTATCGATACATTTTTGAGGTTCTCAGGATATAGAATAAACCTGGATAAGTTTGAGTAGATGCAGACTTATGACGGGGGGGGGCAGCAGGTTGCAATTTCCAACCCACTTTTTGGAGGGATCACTGGTTATCTCACTTACTTGGGTATTGAAGTGGCCCCCACCTTGACCAGTCTCTACAAGCTAAATTAAGAAGCTTTGCTTAAGGTTATCCACAATGATCTGGTTATTTACAATATCTGATGGAAGATACAAGCAATGAATGAATTTAAATTTATTACACCACACTAAACTCATGTGGAACTCACACATCAGCGCCTAATTCTCATCTGTAATCTCTATGGCCAAATTTCATTCTCATAGGCAATGAACCATCAGGGAAGGCATCCCTCAGGTTGCTTTATATACTAGCCATCAAGCCCCTATTGTAATGCACTGCTGATATCATGGATGGGGAGAATTAATCTCCTCAAGATGAACGTGCTTCACCACATACTCTACCCCATACAAATGCTCCCCTGGAGACTTAATAAAAAGGAGATCCAATTTGTTGAGACTAAATCTTCTGAATTCTTCTGGCAAGGAAAACATCCTAGAGCGGCACTGGCTCGACTAAATGGCCCTACCTCTAGAGGCGGACAGCAATTTCCTGCCCTGAAGCATTATCACTTAGCTGCTCAGCTTAGATTTATGCAGGAGTGGTTGGCAGAGGAAAGAGAGCGAGTTGGGTTACCATAGAACTAGATGTGACAGGTTCTCCCTCCCCTCTGCTATTTGGACAAAGGTAGTATAGTTAAGTATCATGAGAGGGGGCAAACAAACCCACTGGTAATCCACTTTTAGCTTGGGAGATAAGATTGTTGGTGGGTCACAAGAAAAGACCCTTCTGGAATCACTTTGGCAGAATCCAGAATTCCTGTCAGGAATGGAGAGGGGTAGCTTTATGCAGTGGCAGGAGGGAGGGACTGAATGCTTCAGGGACCTGTTTGGTCCAACCGGTTTGCAAGACCTAGTAGAGTTAGAACCAGGGTTAGGCTTACAAGGCCAATGTAGATTTTGCTACTTACAGGTCTCTGTGCTTGTGCGCAGTACAGACAGACTGAACCCAGGATAGGCAGGTTGGAAAAGGCAATCAGGACAGCAAAAACACACCCATGTGTGTAAATTCTCCCTAAGAACACACACACACACACACACACACACACAAGTAAATTTTCCTCAGGAGTCTCCCACATGTGCGGGAGGTGCAGGGCAGCCAGATGAATATACCTGCAACACTTTGCAACAATTCTGGCAAGAGGTCAAGGCACAGAAAGGACAAAGGATAGGCAGTGACATCCAAGATACATCATTACTTATGCTATTTGGGGTCGATGTATGGGGCGCAGACTGGGACCTACATCTCAGGGCCATTACGGACATGTCAGTTATTGTGAAAATGCATCCAAAACACATGGATCTGCCATCAACAACCTATTGTGGGACTGTGGCTAGAACTTCTCACAACAACCCTCCCACTGGAGAGAACCAAATATGAATTAAAAGATAAAGGAGAACTTTTTTCATAGGTCTGGAATAGGTTTATTGATTCCTTTCCCCATGGAAACCGCTCTGTTGCGTATAGGCTCAGGGGAATTCTAGCAGATCGTGTACCTAACTGAGTACTTGAAGTGACATTTACTGAAGCAAATGCTTAAACTATCTTAAAGATATGAATTGCAGAAAAGATGAGATGGTGTATGAGATACTGCTTATTGTCATCCATTGAAGATTTACTGTATGTTAATAATTGCTGTTTTGAGTAGACTCTAGTTAATATCTTAGAACACAGCCTTAAATTTTAAGTTACTGAAGGCACACATAAGTTGTATTCACTTGGAGAATCTGCTATGTAATTGCGTTACTTTGTTTGCATGTATGTATGTATGTATCTATGCATGCATGTATGAAATCTAATAAAAAGATGGTTTAAAAAAAATAAAAGCTGATGAAATTACGTTGTTGTTCTCATTTCATCATGGATGGCCCCCACCTAGCAAAAGTTTCTTTGTGGTTCTGACACCGAAGGCTTACTGTTCCTAAGATATGGCCCAATGTAGGGGATACAGCGCCCCCGAAGAGCTGCTGATGGCTTGAAATATGATTTTTGATATGTAATATCAAAAATCCCCAAAACAGTTTACCAGAAGAAGCAGACATGGTCATTTCTGCAGCTGTGAAATGGATTAGCTGTTGTCAAGTCTGATAAAACAAGAACTGAAACAGACAAACCACAGGAAATACATCCACACAAACAGCTAATATTAACCATCAAAAACTTTCAGATTCATATTCTGGTTCAGAAACTGGAAGTCAGCATTTAGTATTATTTTCATGTTTGTTTATTTTTATGCAGAACCAACAATACCACGCACAAAATAAAGCTTATAAAATGTACTTCAGAATCCTAGCAACTTCATTGGTCTAAACACATCGTCTGATCACTCTGCCTCTCTGGTATACACACAGTTTGTAATAACTAACCTACCTTCATCTACCTAGCAACAACCTACGTAAAAATAAAACCTTTTTCCATGAAAATAAAATGTTTTCCACATTTTAAACACAAAAAAAGCCACAACATGGCATAGGTTTCATCAAAATAAATGCACTTCTGGGGTTCATTCATAGGTACTCAGCCTCTGTTACCAAACTTACATACAGTATTAAACCTAGCAGCAACCTAACTAAAGGAAAATAAAAAAAATCATCCTTTTAAAGAAAAGCTTTTTCATTTTACAAGCACAATAACCCATGTCAGTGCATGGGTTTCATGAGACTTAATCCACTTCCTGGGTGCTTTCAAAAGCCATGTTTACACGGCAGCAGCACTTCAAAATTCCGACCGCAACAGTGTGGTCCTGGCCACCTGTGACGTGTGTTCTGCCAGTCTACATGGCCCCTCTCTGCACTGCTGTTATCTGTGCTGGTGAGGGGCCGTGCGTTGGGGGGCCAGATGGCTGCTTGCCAACATAAGCAGTAACACAAATGCGCATACTCTAAATCATGGTTATATATTTCAGCTGAAATGTTGACAGTGTTACAGCTCTTGGTTTTTCACAGCAGCTATTTTGCTGTGCTTAGGGGACTGTTTTCTTATGAGAAAACTATCTGCCTCACAGCATTCGCTGAAACAGAAACTCATTCACGCACAATTCTACGTCACCTCAGCAGTGCACACGCCAGAGCCACCATCTGCATTATGAGAGGCACAGGAAATGAATGGGTTGCTGCAGCACAGACAGTCCACGCTGCAGTTTAAGCTGCTGTAAGCCGCTCACTCCACTCATCCCCCGCTCGCTAGAGAATCTGGGAGTGTCTTAATGAGTGACTTACCCTGAGTAAGTGTCTACATGGAAGCCTTTGCACTGGAGCAATCCGAGCGCTCTGGTTACTCTAGTGCAAATGTGATCCTGTAAGCAGGGCTTTAGTCACTCAGCTGCTGGCCTTGTGTCTTCCAATTCACCCAAGATGTGCGATGCATGCTCTGTTGTGGGTTATTGCTTACTTATCACTGCACTGAACACTGACTAAAGATATTTGGACTTTTTACTCTTTTCCATAGGAGCCTAGCACAGTATATGGCCTCACTAACTTATGAGCCTTTCTTTTACTATGCTGTATGAAATGACACAGGCCAGAAACCAGACGCCTTCTCCAACAGGTATTCCTACACGCTACACTGTGCTGGAATGTTTGACTGAATTTGCTGGACTGTATGTTCAGTTTGACATTAAATACAGTACCTACGTTTCATAGTAAACCATGTTCTACTCCCTTTATTACTGTATAGATGCACTTATTTCCTTTAAATTTTCACCCTTGCATTTGTGAAGTGAACATATTGGTAGGATAGTAGATTTTGAGAGGTGTGTCACTGTCGGTCCCAGGCAGGGCAGTCTGTAAGAGGCTCGACAGTGTCAGACCTTGTCATCAGCCAGGATGAGCATGAAACTCTTCTGATCTTCCTGGGTGGAAACTATGTGTAGTTCAAAGAAAAGAGACACACGAATTACAGGGCTGCTCTTTCCTTTGATCTGCAGAACACTGCACAGCAAGCAGAGCTGATCAGCGTCATGATCAACCTGCTGTTGTCCTTCTGCCCTCAATGAAAAACAATCCCTCCCACCTTTTAACATACACTCATAACTTTGGTCATTTTCAATATTTTGACCCCAAATTTTCAAAATAACCATTTTTTCACACTACCTCATGAATGTGACAGCTGTCTTTTTTCAAATCCTGGCCAAAATGTGTTTTCACACTTGTGGCATAAAATGACATTTCGGACACTATTTTATAAATGACACCTGTCATGTTCAGAAGGAGTGGTCATAAAAAGACTATGTTAAAAATTTGAGGTCAACATGCGAAAACACCAAGTTATTAAAGAAACACTGAATTATATCAGCATTTACTCAAAACTTTATTTTTGCAGATTTTGGCCCGTAATGTTTAACATATCCCATGTGTCCCCCCGAACATGACAGATGTAATTTTTCAGCACCCCTCCAAAACTTGTTTTCACAGTCACACTGCAAAATCATGTTTCAGATGGGCTTTAAAAATTTCCACCTGTCTTGATCATAATGTCAGGTCATAAAAAGACTTGAAAATTTGGGTTCAAAATGTTGGAGCCCATTAAAAATTTGAAATTGCATCACAGCTGGCCTGTCTTGGGTAAATATATACAGTCTAACAATGTACAAAAGCAGGACATCACTGAAAATGAGATATTGCACCTAATCTGGTCTATTCTGGGTAAATATACAGTAAAAATGTGTACAAGCAAGATCTGGTACTACAGCAATGCATGCAGCTAATAATCGGCATTGACAAATGCGTGTTTTGTTTACAATTCTGCAATGTAAAAAATGAATGGAGACTTCCCTACCCATTCACCTTCCTGAATTCCTTGCAATGCTGGAATGAATTTAGAAACAGGGGGATGTTAACACAGGTGGTTGCAACACCCTGACTAACTGCCAGACTGAGAAACTGACTGGGCAAGTACTTAAGCAAAAGACTGTACCTTAAAGTAACAGTTCATATTAGTCAAAACCAAGACAACATTCACCGTCTCTGTTACCGACTCAGGCTTCTAGCCCCCTTGAATTAATCAGTGGTTTAAGAGAAAAAGACACCAAGCCAGCCCAGTGGTAGCACTACCGCTTGCTACGCCATGAAGCCGGGCTTGGGAATGAGACCAGGTCACTGAGAAACCAGCAGGGAGAGAAGGATTCAGCGCCTCAGAGGTAGCTCATTTGTTTTTTGGGGGGAGGGGGGTGGTACTGCTTCTGTAGGGAACCATGGAAGTGCAGCAAAGCTAGAGTAAGAAGGTGGACATCAGCTAGGCTACCGATGGTGCCCTATGTGTGCCCCAGCATGCCGATGTCAAAGGGGCAGGAGAAAAAACAACTGAAGGAAAATTACCCACCACTGCAGTCAAAGGACTCCCCAGTACATTCATTACCCACATAGCCTCCTGTCACGGCTCCTGATACAGCAAAAAAGGGGCCACCCTCCACTCTCTGTCCCTGCCTGAGGGGGAAGATATAACCATGGCTCAACTGAGCAGCAGCTGCAGGTAGTAGTGGTGGGGCTGGGTGGTTGCCTTGAGATTGGAGGTCTGCCATCCACTCTTCTTCCTCACCTGGGGGGGGTATAACTATGGTGTAATGAAGGAGGAGTGACCACAGGTAGGGGTGACAGGGCTGAATGAGGGAGATGTAGTGCTGATGGAGGAAGAGGGCTTACAGAAAGTTAAAAAAAAAATGATAGTTTGCCCTCCTCTCAATGCAATGTCCCCATCCCTCTGGTCGGGTCATCCCCCACGTCTCCAGCACTTACTTAGTTATACCCTGATCCCACAGCTTACCCCTCAGCCACAGCCAGGCAACATCCTTCACTATTCCTGTAAACATGGTGAGAGACACCCACAGAGGAGTCGGAGTGGCTGGCAGTGGAGGGTGAGACCTAGATGGGCTGGCTGTTATCCTGCTTCACTCCAAGGATTTTTTGGATCGGCTCTCCCACCACCCCACCATATAGCCAATGAGCACTCATAGCACAAACCTACAGGTTGGAAGCTGCCGATACTGCATGGTCACCCACAGCATCAAGGCAAATCATCTTTCCCACCTGTAAGTGGTGCTCGGAGATGGCATGCCCAGCAACCCCTCCCCCCCGGATGAATGCACAATGCTTCAATACCACAAAGGAAAGGGGAGGGGTGGAGGGGGGAACAGAGATAACAGATAGGGTCACCCAGGAGGATAGGGCTCTTAATGGCCTTAAAGTCTTGCGGGCGGACAAGGCACCAGGACTGGACAGTGTACATCCAAAAGTCCTGAAGCAACTGGCTTTCTTGAGATAGGGAGTGTGCCCAGGGACTGGAGGATGGCTCACATAGTGCCCCTCCACAAGAGTAGGCCCAAGGACGAATCAGGCAATAACAGACCAGTGAGCTTGACCTCTATAGTGGGGAAGTTGATGGAGACCATTCTGAAGGAGAGGTTGATAACCTTTCTGGATAGTAATGGACTACAGGATGAGAGACAGCATGGGTCCATCTCATGAAGATCTTGCCAGACTAACCTAATCAACTTCTTTGATTGGGTCACTAGGGCTGTTGGTGAAGGCCATGCTGTGGACATCCTGGATCTGGACTTCAACAAGGCTTTTGACTCTGTGCCGCACGGGAGGTTACTGAGCAAGCCGAGGGACCTGGGGATGGGGGGAGAAACTGGTGGGGTGGGTTGGGAGCTGGCCGAAGGGCAGACAGCAGAGGGTAGTTATAAGGGGGAGACATCCAAGCCAAGACCCATAACTAGTGGAGTGCCGCAGGGTTCAGTGCTGGGCCCATTTTGTTCAATGTCTTCACAGGGGACATTGCACAGGGGGTCAAGAGTAAAATCAGCCTGTTCGCTGATGACACAAAGATTTGTGCAAAAGTGGACAGTGAGGAAGGGAGACGGGCACTCAGGGAGGCTCTAACTAAACTCAAACACTGATCAGAGGAGTGGCAGTTGGAGTTTAATGCTAAGTGCAAGGTCATGCACCTCAGAGCCAGAAATCCCAAGACCAGCTACCGGCGGGAGAGAGTGCAGGTAGCAGCTTCAGAGGAGGAGAGGGACCTGGGGGTACTAGTCACAGGGGGATATGAAGGTATCGGTACAGTGTAGGAGGGCAGCAGCAAGGGCAAATTGGATGCTAGGGTGCATTGTCAGGGGTATCACCTCTAGAAAAGTGGAGGTCATCCTGCCCTTGTATAGATCACTGGTGAGGCTGCACTTGGAGTACTATGTGTAGTACTGGTTTCCATGCATCAAGAAAGATGTGAGCTTGCTGGAGGGGGTGCAGCGTAGGGCGACAAAAATGATCACGGGGGCAAGAAGGATGCCTTATAAAGAAAGGTTGAGAGAGCTCAACATGTACTCGGTGGAGGATAGAAGGGAAAGGGGGATGTGATAGAAATCTTTAAATATTTGAAAGGCATAAATAACGTCAGAACAGAAGGATTGTTCTGCTTAAAGGGGGGAAGGGTCACTAGGGGGCACAGTCTGAAGTTGGAAGGGGGGAGGTTCAAGAGGGAGATGAGGAGGCACTACTTCACACAGAGAGTGGTGGCTGGATGGAACACACTGCCAAATGAGCTAATCAAACTGAGGGCAGTGAATAGCTTTAAGAGGTGATGGGATAGAGTCAGGGACATGGGTGAGTACAGGCAAGAAAATAACTGGGGATAGTTCAGCAGAGGGGATGGAGGGAGGGGATTGGTTGGGGTGGGGGCAGCTGCAGTAGTATTAAACTGTGAGCTGCACACTTGGGCAGACTTGAAAGACCTGTGAGCCTTTTCTGCCAGCTATTTCGTATGTAACCCACAAGCTCGGGCGAAGAAGTCAGGACTGAGAATCCATCCCAGGTCTCCCACATAGTGGAGTAGTGCGCCATCAGCTGGTGCCACTGATCTGGGTGTGTTATGTCTTTAAATGTTGATTAATTACTGTGCCTTGGAAGTAAAAACCTTGAAAACATGGAAACATAGAAACTGTCAGAAAAAAGAACCACTTGGCGCACCTAGTCTGTCCATACCTCTCAACTGTACCACATTATGAGGAACGTTCCTCATTTTACTTCACAAAAGCTCCCTGTTCCACACTGTGAGGACTTGTCCCACATTCATTGTTAACATTTTAAAGCAAAAATATATAGTAAATGATGCAAAAAATATACTATTCAATTAATAACAGACTTTCTGAACATAAATGCAATCATTTTAACGGTGTTCTGAGCTTCTTGGGTAAAGATTTGATTAAGTGTTCCACATTGTGCTCATTTGTTCCACATTTTGAGAGGCAGTGTTCCACATTTGGGGGACAAAAGGTTGAGAGGTATGAGTCTGCCCAGATGATCCCTCCCTAGTCGGTCTCCGCAGGCCCTAGCTGGTCTCCAGCAACCCTCACCACTCCCTACCTATTTACTAATATTTCCCTCTGTTTATCCATGCTTGAAGCCCCCCCCACACTGTTTTCACCTCCACCATTTCTGCTGGCAGTCTGTTCCAGGCATCCACCACTCTTTCAGTGAAGCAGTACTTCCTCATATCCCTCTTAAACTCCCCCCTCCCTCCTATCTTCATCACATGCCTTCTGGTCCTGGTGCTCTCTCTAATTTGAAAGAAACTGCCTTCCTGCACCCTTTTTACCAGTATGAGGTACATGTAGATCTCTATGATGTCCCCTCTTGCTGTCCGCTCTTTCATGGTGTACATGCTGAGATACCTCAGTTTCTCCTCATAGGGCTTTTGGTGCAACTCTGCACTATTTTAGTTGTCCTGTTCTGTGTTGTCTCTACCTTGTCTATGTCCTTTTTTGAGGTGCAGCCTTCAGAACTGGACAAAATACCCAAGGTGGGGTCTCACCAGCAAGTGATATAGTGACACCACCACCTCCCTCCTCCTGCTGGAGATAACTTCTCCCTATGTATCCCAGCATCAAACTTGCTTTATTCACTGCTTTGTCACATTGCCCTGCCATTTTTAGGTCATCCGCTATGATAATCCTAAGGTCCCTTTCCTGCTTAGTGACTGTCTGCCCATCCTATATTCAGCTCCTGTATTCCAATGCCCTAGGTGTATAATTTGGCACTTTTTACCACTGAACCCCAACTGCCATGTTCTTGACCTCTCTTCAAGTTTCCCAAGATCCCTATGCATTTTTTCACCCCTCCTCAGTGTCTATTCTATTACAGATTTTGGTGTCATCTGCAAAAAAAAAAAAAAAAAAAAAACAGGTTACTCACCTGTAACAGTAGTTCTAGGAGTGGTATATGTTGTTCATCCACATTTTCTGGCAGGTGCTTTTCCCTTTAATTCTGTCCGGAACGTCTTCAAGCTGGCTCCTTCTACCCACCCGGGTGATAACTCCCTCAGCTCCACCCCATGACACCAGATCTTACCCGCTGGAAGCAGCTGTGTGCGCCAAAGCCAGGAGAGGCCAGGTGGGTCCGTGTGGATGAACATCATATACCACTCCTAGAAAGTACAGTTACGCAAGAACTTACCATAATAGTAGATCTTTTAGGGGTATCTCTTGCAGCAGGTAATACACTTGGGTTGTCAGCAGAGGTCGCTGAGGCACATGACAACTCTTCTGGCAGTCTTTTCCAGGGGCCGCGCATACATGACATCAATCTTCCCGTTTCCTATATAAGAGTGGGCGGTCCCTGGTATCTTCAGTTTCCCCGCCAGATTCAGCTCACTGAGGGAGATCAGAGGTACCATACATAACCCAACCCATAAATAATTGGAGCAGAAGTTGTTCACCTAGAGAAGGAGGGGGATGGTGGGAGGGATCGTACCTGCTGCAAGAGATACCCCTCAAAGATCTACTGTTACGGTAAGTTCTTACATAACTGTACTATCTTCCACGGGGTGCTCTCTTGCAGCAAGTAATACACTTGGGATGGATCCCAAGCAGTAAACCCAAGAAGGGTGGAATCATGACAGAAGGCCTTGTAGGACAGCTCGGCCACATGCCGTCCTACAGCGTGAAGCAACATATAAGTTGTAGTGCTCCGTGAAAGTAAACATTGTGGACCATGTAGCTGCATTGCAGATATCTGCAATAGAGGCTCCTTTGAAGCAGGCCACTATGGTGGCCATAGCTCTGGTAGAATGGGCATGGACAGGTCCAGGGAATGGTTTATTATATTTCTTGTGACAAAATGTAATACAGTGTGCTAGCCAATTGAAGAGGTCCGTTTAGTGACTGGGAGACCTTCCCTGTTTGAGGTGAAGGTAACAAAAAGTTGAGAGGTTTTTCTAATCAATTTAGTTCGATTAGTGTAATATCGTTATATACAGTGGACATCTAAGGTATGTATAACATATTCTCCTCGACTGGAGTGTTCAGGGTAATAGGCTGGCAACTCTATGGATTGGTTTAAGGTGTGTTCTGACACCATCTTAGGTAGGAAGGAAGGATTGGTGTAAAGTGCCACTCTGTCTTTGTGAAAGATTAAGTAAGGTTCTTTACACAGGAGGGCATGAAGCTTGGAGATATGCCGAGCAGGAGTGATGGCCACTAAAAGTAATGTCTTCCAAACAAGGAAACGGAGGTCACAAGTGGCCACAGATTCAAAAGGTTCAAGGGTTCATTTCTCTATAAGAAAACTGAGATCCCATAGAGGAGTGGGCCGTCTAATGGGTGGTTTAATATGTAAAATTACTCTTAGAAACATTTTGGCCAGATGATGTTGATACAGCAATCTGCCATCAAGAGGGTCATGGAAGGCCGAAATGGAGGCCAAATGGACTTTGATAGAGAAGCAGTACAATCCTGTCTCAGCAATCGAGGCCAGATAGTCCAACACTTGTCAGTGGACATGAATAAGGGTCCAATGACCGGGAAGCTGCCCAAACAGAAAAGTGTTTCCATTTGGCATTATAAGTTTCCCTTGTCACTGGTTTACGTGAGGCTAATGGAATATTGTCCACAGGGGAGGACACTTGGAGATGAGCTATGAAAGCATCCTCAGGAGCCAAGCATGAAGGTGCAGTGACTTCAGGTTGGGATGTAGAAGGGTCCCTTGATTCTGAGTCAACAGAACTGGTCTTGTTGGTAATGGAATGGGTTCCACCAGTGAGAACTGTTGAAGTATGGGAAACCACACCTGCTGAGGCCACAGAGAGGCTATGAGAATCATGGTGGCAGGCTCAAGTTGCAGTTTCAGTACAGTCCGTTGCAGGAATGGGACGGAGGGAAAGCACATAAGAGGAGCCCTGTCCATGGTTGGTACAGGGCATCTACAGACCATCCCTTTTTGCTCGGGATAATGGAATAGTATCTGGGGAGACGGTGATTAATGGGGGAGGCAAACAGGTCGAGTTGCGGTGTCCCCATTGAGTGAAAGATTCTCTGAAGAACTTCGTGATGAAGTGTCCATTCATGCGTGGAAGACTGGTGACTGAGAATATCAGCCAGGAGATTGTGGCTTCCCGGTAGATGGACAGCTGTTAAAAAGTGTAGCTGTATGGCTTCCTGCCAAACTGCTATCATCTCTCTGCATAGAGTATGGGACTTCGTACCTCGTTTGTTGAGGTAGTAAACCACTGAGGTGTTGTCTGATTGAATCAGCAATGGCCATGGGGATAAGTGGGGTTGAAAGGCCTGAAGGGCTGGGTGGACCGCCCTCATTTCCAGAAGATTTATGTGGGAATGAGTGAGGGAACAGGTCCACTTGACTTGTGTCCTGTAAGGACCCAGGTGAGCACCCCACCCTTCTAGAGAAACATCCGTGGTCAACGTCTGCTGGGTTGGGGGAGACTGGAAGGGCATGCCTTGAGATAGATTGGCACGTTGGGTTCACCAGTACAGGGCGGACCGCAGTGTGGGAATGATTCTGACTTTGTCTTTGAAGTCTCCAGTTTTTTGAGACCATTGGTTCTGGAAAACCCATCGGACTGGTCTCATCTGAAGACAGACAAGCACCACCATAGGGATGGTAGTGGCCATGTACCCTAGAAGACATAACATACGTCTGGCTGCGACTACTTTCTGAGCTTTTATCTGGGAAGCCAGAGATAGGAGCTTGTCTCGTCTGTCGGCCAGGAGGTAGGCCCTGGCAGAGATGGTATCCAGGACTGCTCCTATATATTGGAGCGACTGTGTAGGGGTCAAACTGGACTTTGGCCGGTTGACTGTAATCCCTAGGGAGTGAAACAGAGCAAGGGTTGCTTGAAGGGAGGAAAGCAGAGAGGTTTTGGACTCTACATTGATGAGCCAGTTGTCCAGATATGGGAAGACAATGTGCCCATCTCATCATAGGGCGGCTGCTACTAACACTAGGCACTTGGTAACTACGCCTGAGGTGGATGAGAGACCGAATGAGAGTGCCCGAAATTGGTAATGTTGTCCCAACAGGTGAAAGTGAAGAAACCTGTGGTGGGTGGGGTGGATGGGGATATGTAGGTAGGCATCCTTCATATCCAGGGCACATAGCCAATCCCCTTGTTTCAAAGTTGGCATGATAGAGGTTAGGGTGACCATCTGGAACCTTTTGTACTGGATATGTAAGTTCGATTGTCTGAGGTCTCGAGAGATCTCCAGTTCATTTGGGCACCAGGAAGAAATAGGAATAAAATCCCTTTTGTTGCTCTGAAGGAGGGACCAGATAAACGACCTTCTTGGTCAGAAGAGTCTGGAGTTCTTCCTGGAGAATAGGAATGTGATCGGGTTGGTAATGGATGGAGCGGAGGGGGGGGGATGAGAGAGAGGCAGGGAGGTGAGTTCCAGAGTGTGACCCCTCTGAATGATCTGAAGTACTCACTCGTCTGATGTGATAATTTGCCAGGCCTCTACATGGAGGGCAAAGCAACCGCCACGGCTTCCAAGGCCTGGTCGAGGAAGTGTGGACAATGCCCCAGTTGGTCACTGGGAAGTGGACTGACTATCCCCACCTGGAGGATGGGAACAGGAGCCCTTGGTGGAAGAGGTGGTGGTCCTGGAAGAAGGCTGGGAGCGAACCACAGGATCTGCCTCTGTATTCCCCACCTCTTTTTGAATAAAAGAAGGATTGGGGATGGTAAGATGGTTGTGAAGTATGGTACATGCCATGTACTGTACGCAGTGTCCGTCCTGAAGACTGGAGATCATCTAGAAATGTTTGGGTACCTGGGCCAAAAAGTTTAGATCCATTAAAGGGGACATTGACCACTCTATACTGTACATTTGGTGTAAAACCGGAGACGTGAAGCCAAGCATGGCGATGCAAGGTAATGCCAGTTGCTGACATGCAGGCTAAAGTATCGACCACATCATATCCCGAACGCAGTAAGTGTCAGGAGGTGGAATTGCCAGTAGATATTGTAGCCAATAATTGATCCTTCTCCTGAGAAGCAGGGAGTTTATTGACTAATTCTATAGCAGATGACCAGAGTGTCCGCTGGTACTTAACCACGTGTCCCATATAGTTTAGGATTCTGAGATTCATGGTACCTGCTTGGAATACCTTTTTCCCCCAGATAATCTATCCTACAGGAATCTTTATCAGGAGGCAAGGAGCTCATAAACTTTGGTCGTTTAGTACGATCATGAGCGGCAGCAATCACTACTGAATCTGCTTCAGGAGTAGTGGAGAGAAAGGGATGATCCAGAGTAGTCTGGTAAAGGTGATCTGCTTTGTGGAGAACAGCCGGAACAGTCGAAGGCTAGTTCCAGTCTGCAAGCATTTTGATAGGTTTGTATAAGTAGGGGTACCACTAATACTGGCTCTTCTGGTAGTTCTAAATAGTCTGCCATATCATTTCATTGTTTGTCATGTTTGGAAGTTGAAAATCCTATGACTTTTTGGATTTGGACCATCATCTCATGGAAAGATGGGTCATCGGGAGGAGAAGCAACCGTCTGGTGGGATAAGTCCTCATTTAAAGAAGAAATATCAGGAAGAAGGGACTGGGGTTGGAAGTCCAAGTCCGATAACTCCTCATCCTCCAAATCTCTGGTGAAATCTGCCGGAAATTCTACCTCGTCTGATGGGTAATCACCAATGTACGAGGGAGTGACCAGGGTGGAGAGGGTCCCTGTCACCTTGGAAACATTTCGGTGGAGGAGTAGGGAAACAGGATGGATTGCTCGGCTCCCCTAGATCGGGAGGCTGAGAATGCCTAATGGCCTGTAGAACCTGCTGTACCCATTGAGGCTAAGTCCACTGAAGAAGAGGGATAGGAAAAGGGGGTTTCTGAGAAACCAAGGGAATTGTAGAGGAAACTGGATGAGAGGTATGAGCAGGTCTTGTACCTGGGTAACAAAGCCCAGGGTCCCAATCCCTGTCTGCCTGGCCCCTAAGAGAGAATATTTGTGAGGGAGGAGGGTTGGAAAGAACTGCGAATGCAGTAGGCTTCCCCATAGGAATGCGACCCCTCGTCGACGGGGCCGTGAGGGAAGAGGCAGTACAGTACTTAAATGAAGTCGTCATCAATGGGAAATGACCTCCTATCAATGGGACATCAATGGAACCAACAAATGGTTCATCAGAAACTGCCATAAGGGTGCTGGAAAGCATGGTCGACAAGGAGGCAGTTTTTGAGGGCATCGTCGATGGTGGAGTACCTGTGATAGTGGTTGTCGACGAACGCTTGCCCCAAGAGGATGAGGAGGGATTCTCCTTCTCTTTTTTGTGCTTTTTATGAGAATCGGTGGATGGGGAGCTCTTGGGATAGGCCCCCCGATTCTCTAGTAGAGACAATTTCTGCTCCATAAGGTATGATTCGATCTCCTGCAGCCGTCGTCGATGGGTTGCCTGGTTGAAATCCTGGCAATGAATGCAGGAGGTGGTGTCATGTGTGGGACTCAGACACCTTACACAAGTGGTGTGATTGTCGAAATGGTAGATTTTATCCCGCAACGACAGGAACAAAATAGCACTGCCTTGCTTGTAGATTCTTTTGACATTCGTCGATGTAGGAAGTGAAACGGAAAAAATTCCACTTCTAGCTCAAGTTCTAATCAGTGACTGCTGCTCTCTGCACTAGCTGCTGCGTGCGAGCTGAAGACGCTGGGAAAATGAACTGAGGATACCAGGGACTGTCCACTCTTGTACAGGAAACAGGAAGATGATGTCATGTGTGGGTGGCCCCTGGAAAAGACTGCTAGAAGAGCTGCTGTGCGCCACAGCGACCTCTGGCGACAACCCAAGTATATTACCTGCCTCAAGAGATCACTCCATGAAAGGTCTACTGTTACAGGTGAGTAATCTGTTTTTACGGCTGTGGGCGGAGCCAACAGCCATTTTGCAATACACTGCTCTAAAATGGCCAACCGTGGCACACTTCCATTGGACTTTCGGAAGTATCCTTTCGAAAGTCTAACAGAGCTTGGAACAGTCCGCTACGGTCGGTCACTCCCTACAAAGCTACAGCCACACTATTTCGGCTGCTACTTCTGTATTACGGGATGAAAAGCGGCTGCCTCTCCAGTTATTTGGGGTGAATGAGATTGCCCCTTTCATTTATTTGGGTACTGCAGATGATCATTCTGTCATTGCGTAACAGACTTCAGTGCCTTCTTGCCTTTGAATCTGCCGTGGCCGCACCCCACCATAGTAAACAAAAGAAACAGCTGCCTGTGTTAAATGCCTCTCAGGCCCAGCAGAGTTGTAAAGTAGAGTCGTTATCTCATTACTGTTGCTGGCTGGCTTCATAATGACTCTACAACTCTGGAACTTTAACACTCCTTTTAATTTCAGCAGCCCAGCAGCCCTTAACATCTCTTGTCTCCTCTTTGTCTTGGGAGTCAGGACTTAGCACCTAGCTTAGCTAGCCACAACAGTTAAGTTGATATGTTCTGCCTCCAGCGCTGGCAACTCTACGTTAGACTGCATTAAGTTGGTAAAAACAACTGAAATTTTTTTTTTCCATTTGAATGTCCCGACTCCCGTGGAAGTTACAAACCCCAGAACGAAGCCAGGCTAGCAAGTCAAGGGAGGTAAAAAGGTATAAAGTTAGCCACACACCACCACACACATCCCATTTTCCTGACCTCTTCTTGCTAACCTTGCTTTGTGTGGTTGGGGTTGGGGTTGGGGTTGCTACTTGTGATAAGTTTCAGACGATTTTGTGCAGACTCCGACTCCATCCAGGGCTCCAGGCATCTGCACTGGGTGGTTTGATTTAAACATTTTTTTTTTATTTGATTAGATTTTGTTCATACAAAAAACAACTCTGTGTTAGTGAGTGCTGTCCTGTGATCCAACAGTCCCCAGGAGAGCCCTATAACTGTAAGCCACGCCCGCCTACCAGCCTCGCTCTCTCACTTGCTTGCCCTTGCCCAGGGAAGTCCAGTCCGTGCGTGTCTGAGGGACTGTAGGTCATAGTGGTCATACTGTAGCCTCCAACTCCCTTACATTTCCAGATCATTCATGGACGGTGTCAGTCAGACGGCCGGTCATGGGAAAACCGAAGAAGATTCCAAAATAGGCAAATCTGCATTCTGCTCTGCTGACTGTAGCAGCAGCTGGACCTGGTACTGCTATATAACAGGTTAAAAAAATTTATTTTTGTTGATGCACAGTAGTATGTTTTTAAATTTTTCTACAAAACAGCAAAAGCTCTGCCATCTAGTAATAATCTGGCCCTCGCTAGGCATCGGTTTCAAATCTAGGCAAATTTTAACTGCAGTGTCAGCCACAATACTTCCTCATCAAAAGTATCCCAAAAGTGACATGTTGTATTCTTACAATGTGGTGGTGCCTGTAATGTTCCAAATCAGCCCATCGCATGTCTGATGTCCTGCTTTTATGTACTGACGTAAAAAAAAAAAAGGGGGAGACATTTTGTTTTTAAAATGCACTTTTTTTTTCTTGTTCTGATTTTTGGTAATCCCTTAAATAATTAGGAACTGTTGCTGCTATCAATATAAATTCTTCTTATGGACTTATGCCCTTAGTTGCATCGTGAACATTTCCACCAGCTACTTCAAGCGAGCAACCCCTAATCTTTCTTGATCTTGCTTTTGCTCACTTCACATGCAAATATGCTAGAAGATAATAAATAAATGCCAAGGAAAAGACTGTTAATTCTTAGATGGAACCACTTATATCTTCCAAATATTTCCAGAAATATTTGTTTTGTTTATGATAATCTATAATGCTTGAATTAATATTTAGAAAGCTGCAACTTTTGAACTATTAGACTTAGTAAATTAAGTTTTCTTTTCAAATGAAAGCTTGACATTCAATCAAAATAACAGGATTTAAAACATTTTGTGAACCATTTTATGTTTTACCAAATAAATGGAAGTTGTAGCAATATTATATATTAATGCAGACTATATTAATCTTAGTTCAGTGAAAAACTGAATTTATTAAATATGGAGCTCTCAGCTTATCCCATTGCAGCACTTGATATGGCTCTCCAGCAGTGGAAGTAACTAGAGGGGCACTTCCCATAGGATAACACATAGGGAACATTTAGTCTGGGGTGCACTCCAGTACCAGGTGCAATCCCCAATTCAGGAAAGCAGCCCTTTGAACCAAACTCCCTGTACTGTTTCCCCTTGCTGGAATGCTTCCCATAGTGGCTGCCCCAGTGGCATTCTGGCAGAAAATGTGGGAGCATACAGTCAGCCCAATGGTGCAGAGGGCTGAGACACCTAGTGCCTTACCTCCGCCACAGTGGTGACCCGGTTTTCGAAACAGACGCAAGTTGTTATGGGGTTGTCTGGGGGAGGAAGGACTGAGCGTCTCAATGGACAACTATCCTTCCTCTGATGGGGGGGGGGGGGGAGAATACTGTGACCCATTGCTTGCCTGCCACCTGGAGGTGCCTAGGTGGCAGCACAGCTTGGACACACACACTAACCAATCACAGGAGTTTGAGGATGTCTCCACGGAGGTGGAGCTCGCTTACCATGCCACTGAACCTTGTGCAGTCATCGGGAGAGAAAACTAGGGAAAAAAAACCTATGACATCCCTGATGGCCCCTAGGACCTCCTGGGTTCTGCTCTAAATGGATTCACACTGGTGCAACAGCAGGAGGAGTAGCGTCAGGACTCGGAAACCGGGTGGATATGGGGCACAATGGCAGGTGAAAAGTGGCAATGGGCTGGGCAGATAGCTGTCTCAAAAAAAAAAAAAAAAAAAAAAAAAAAGATTTGGGAGCATTCCAGATCTGAGTGTACTGCAGGATTTAAGGGTTGCACATGAAAATACGAAAAGACCACAAACTATTTGCACAGCACAGAGACATATAAAAGTTCATCACGTGTGGAAAAAATGGTACGTACTACATAAGTTCATCTCTTGTAGGGCAAGTCATCTACAGAAACAGTTTTCCAGTGATCTGTACTACACCAGTTAAAAGCAAGCATTTTTCAATGCTGAATGTGCACTGCTGTTATGCCAGATCTTGCTCGTACACATTTTTACTGTACATTTACCAAGGACAGACCAGATGAGATGAAAATCTAATTTCCAGTGGTATCCTACTTTTATGCAATTTGAGACTGTATTTACCCAGGATAGGCCAGCTGAGAGGCAAGATGTAATTTTCAGTGGGCTCCCACATTTTTATCCAATTCTTTTTTTTTTTTTTTTTTTTTATGACCTGACGTTATGATCAACAGCTCGTTAATCCTCGACCCCCCCCATTTATTACTTTTAGACCTAACTGGGATACAGCACTTTACACTGCAGAATCCCCTACCCCTTTATTGTAGGAGGCAGTATAGTGCAGTGGGTTAGGGCTCTGAGCTGCAGATCTGGAGACCTGGGTTTGAATCCCACAGCCACCTAGGTGCATACTGTGTGATCCTGAGCAAGTCAACTTCCTTGTGTTCCCAGGTCACATCTGGAAACAAGATTCGGCTTAGTGTGCTACTCCTGGTTAAACAATGTTCTCTTTCCCTTTATTCTGTTTAATAGGACTATTAGATTAATCCATTTTGCCAGCTACAGGTAGCTTGGGAGAATGCCAACCATCTAAGGAAGGCTATGGCAGTTGGATGGTACTAATTATAGGCTTAAGCTTTACACCTCCTGCTGCCACTGGCCTTCCAATGGGGTGGGGGTGGGTGACTGTTACCTAAAACACCATACTGTAGTCCTTAGATTTTGCATTTAATCTAGCGGTTACAGCTTTGAAGTCTTGGTTTACTTTGCTCTACAAAAAAAAAAAAAAAAAGAAATCACTCAAAATGTTACAGTATTTCAGAAATCAAGAAAGTCTCCTGCATCTTTTAAGAACTCTGATAACAGCAAGGTATATAAGGTATACAACTTTTGTAAGAAATCAGCACACCAAAACCTCTGCTAGCCTTGTGAATGCAAGACACCTGACAAGTTGAATTATAAAATAGTTACTGGTCTTGCCTGTTTGTAACCAACAAAACAAAAGGTAGCATAAGAAGCAGGGCTACCCCTTCTTAGGCCCTGTCCACACTACAACGCTCTGACCCGGTAACGGTCACAAACCGTTACGGCTGGTGAGCAGTACAGTGTTTCCACACTGCGGCAGTGTCCTGTACGGGACCGTTACTGCCGGTCCACACTGTGGGTGCCAGGTGACAGTTACGGCGGCACCCAATCCCACAATGCAGCTCACGCTGCGCTACGGGCACTGCTGGGGACCGCGCTCATGTGTCCACACTACAATCAGTAACGATACAGCGGCGGATCTGGAACTGTAACCATTGTTGAAACCACCTCACGAGTGGTTTCAACAATGGTTACAGAACCGCCTCCTGTAACATTACAGGTGTAAACGCAAACCTTTGCGGTAACGGTTGGACCATCTGTAACGTTAAAGAGGGGTGGATCCGGTGTAGTGTGGACAGGGCCTCAAGGAGACACCAAACTTTTTGTTTTTAAATGAGAAACATCTATAACAGGCTTAGGAGTGTTCCATTAGATTCCAGTCAGCATATAAAAGATGTCGGAGGATGTTTTCTGTGTGAAAGTTGCAGGCCTGGGCAGTGATAATACTCAGTGGTTCTTTGACAGCATATATTTTTTTGACACAGTAGGACAGTCAATAGCCCTGTTTACATGGTCACATTTGCACTGGAGTAACACGAGTGCTCTGGTTGCTGCAGTGCAAATGTAACCATGTAGTCACACACTTGATCGTAATAAGCCACTCACTAACATGCTCCCAGATTCCCTTCAAGCTGGGAACGCCAAGCATAGCAAGCGGCTTAAAGCGGCTTCTATTGCTGTGTGGATTGTGTGCACCGCTGCAAGCCTGCAACCTGTTCAGTGGATCATGATTCATCGAGCTGCCACCTGGCCCCCTACAGCCATTTTGCAATCCTCAGCTCTAAAATGGCCGACCATGGCACGCTTCCATTTGACTTTCGGAAGTATCCTTTCAAAAGCCTAACAGAGCTGGGAACAGTCCACCATGGTTGGTCGCTCGCTATAGAGCAACATCCACATTATTTTGGCTGCTACTTCCGTCTTATGGGATGAGAAATGGACATGTGCACCTCATGCACATGCACAGTTCCACCAACATCACCTTCTTGGGAATGGCAGTATGCCATTCGAAGGAACTATGCATGCGCAAGTGCCACGCATGCGCAGTTCTGTTGCCGCTGCCATCTTGGAGATGGCACTCGGTGGCACCCCTTCTCTGGAGATTTTCAAGCTTGCCACAGCTGTTGGCTCTGGCTAGAGTTTGTTCTAGGGACGTGGCTATGATGTTCTCTCCCCACTTTCTGGCAGACTCCTAGCAGTTCCCCGGGAGGAGGGAGGCGAGATGCACACCCACTACTTGAGAAATAAGGATTGGAGAACTGAGGCCCCAAAACCAGTAGCCCGGCGTGACTCAAGGTCAATGTAGTAACGGGATATAAAGGTGTGTGCTGACCTCCAGGTAGCAGCCCTGCAGACTTCCTGGATAGGGACGTGCCAGGAAGCAGCAACTAAGGCAGCGATATGGCTGGTCGAATGAGCCCTAAGCCCTATGGGAGGCTCCCTACCCTCTAACCTGTAGCAGAGATCAATGCAGGATACAATCCACCTGCCAATCATCCGCTTGGCTGCTGGTCTGCCAGGTGAGGCTTCAGTGTAGGTGACAAACAGCTGGCGAACCTCTCCGAACTCAAGACGTGCACTCTTTATAATAAGCGAGTACTCACCTCAGGTTCAGAGTTTGGAGCCTGTGCTCAGCCTTCGAGGTGTTACTGGGGAAGTATACCAGGAGACTAATCAGCTGATTAAGGTGAAAATCTGACACAACAACCTTCGGGAGGAACTTTGGGTTGGGGCAAAGGACAAGTATGTCCCTGTGGAAGAGCAGGTAAGGAGAGTCCACCAAAAGTGCCTAGAGCTCACTAATCCTTCTGGCTGATGTGATAGCCACCAGGAAAGTGGTCTTCCACAACAAGTGAGACATGTCACACCTGTGCATTGGTTCGGATAGCTTGCACATGAGCTTTACCATAACCAGCAACAGATCCAAAGGTGGTGGTGGTTCACACACTGGAGGGGAAATGTGGTCAAGGCCTTTAAAAAAAGCAGCAGACCACCTTCTCCTGTGCCACCAACTGCTGACCAGCCCATGCCCAGTAAGCAGAGATGGCTGCCAGGTGAACCTTGAGGGTCATCGACTGAAGGCCCGACTGAAAGAGGGACCACAGCTAATCAAGGATGCTAGCCACTGGACAGGACAAAGGGTCCAACCCCTTGCCCTGACACCAAATGGAGAAACTCTTCCATTTGAAGGCATAGCATTTCCTGGTCAACTCCTTCTGAGATCATAGATGCCTCCACAGCCATGAGGACATCTTCAGAGAGACCCAAAGCCTGGAACTCTATCCGCTTAGGAACCAGGCTGTCAGGTGCAGGGATTGAAAGTCTGGATGGAGTACCTTCCCCTGATTGATGGAGAGCAGGTCCGGGCATAGAGGAAGACACCTCGGGAGCCTGCTGCTGAGACCAAGGAGATTCTGGTACCAGAACTGGCATGGCCAGTCTGAAGCCACCAGGATCACCTGTGCTTTGTCCCTCCTGGTCTTGGGCAACACTCTGTGAATCAAGGGAAGTGGAGGGAAGAGGCCCGGGGTCCAAGGCCTCAATACAGCCTCAGCTTTTTGTGTTCTCCTTGGAGGTGAACAGGTCCACCTGAGGGGTGCCCCACTGGGAGAATAGACTGCCTACTACCTCTGGGTGGAGAGACCACTGGTGAGATACCATGCCCACATAGTCGAGGCCGTTCGCCAGCTGGCTGGAGGGCCCGGCCACATGGATGGCTAGGAGACTGGCCTCCAGGCTACACATGAAGGTCCACACATGGACAGCTTCCTTGCACAGAGGCAGGGAGTGCATCCAGCCCTGTTTGTTGAGGTAGTACATGGTCGTGGTGTTGTCTGTCTGGACCTGATCACCTGACCCTGAATGTGAGGAGCAAATGCAGTCAGCACCAGGCGAACTGCTCAGAGCTCCAGCAGGCTGATGTGACATCAGGACTCCTTGGGGGTTCAGAGCCCATGGACTCTGTGTCCCCCCAGTTGAGCACCCCAACCCGTGAGAGAGGCATTGGTCATCTAGATGACTATCAGCTCTGGGCAGACAAATGGGATCCCTTCCTGCACATGCTCTGGGACTAACCACCACTGTAGGGCATCATATATCCACTGGGTCACAGTAATCAGCTGGTCGAAGTGACCCCTGCACTGAGACCACTAGCTAGCCAGCTCCCACTGCAGACAGCGCATTCTCCAGTGGGCCCAATGGACCATGCTGGTGCAGGCCACCATATAACCCAGCAGGTGCAAGAAGTCTCAGGCAGGGTGCAAGTTCCCAACCCGAAATGATTGGGAAAGGAGGCAAGAGCCTCTGCCTTGTCTGCCAGGAGCCGAGTTCTGGCTCTGCAAGAGTTGCGCTCCGCCCCCATGAAATGGATCACCTGCGAAGGCACGAGTTCCAACTAGGCCTCATTGACAAGAAGGTCAAGGGAGATGCAGGTTTGGAGGGCCAGGTCCCTGGACCGCTCCTGCACTCTGTGCTCAGAAGCGGAGGAATCTTCTGTGAGACGGATGGATCGGGACATTAAAGAATGTGTCCTGAAGATCCAGTCAGCAAAACCACATGTTTCACTCTAGAGATGGTATGATCCAAGACAGAGTTACCATTCTAAAGGTGTGCGACTTCAGAAACTTGCTCAGGTGGTGCAGATCTAAGATGGGGCACCAGCCCCCTGTCCGTTTTGGTACCAGGAGATACCTGGAGACAAATCCTGGGTGTTCCGGAGGATCCGCGACAGGAACCTCGACCTCCTAGCGTAGGAGCTGGGCAATGTCCCGAAGAGCCAACAGGATGTCTGTAGATACCAAGTCCTCCTGTGGGGTGCAGGCTCGGCAAGGAGGGTACTGCTCAAATTCCAAAGACAGACCCTGACCCACCAACTTGAGGACCCACCTGTTCATGGGGACTCATGCAGTAGCATGAATCAGTCAGTTTGAGAAGCATCATGAGATCATTCAGAGTAATTATCTCTTCTCTCATTAGGCCGGTTTCATTGCATGATTTGCACATGCACCAGTAACAACTGTCTGCTCAGATGCAGATGCATGCAGAGACTTGCACTATGAGATCTCAAACTTTCTTTTTTTATTGTATTTCTATTTATTGCCCTGCTGCAGCGTGTTACCGGCGAGGGCATCCAGTAGCCAGTTCTGCCTGCCCAGAGAGCAGCAGGCTCACTCGCATGATGGGATCTGACCCACCAGAGGGCCCCCCATGCCACTCCGCGCAGGGCCAGCCCTGAACCCCCCAGCGTGATTCCACGACAGTCCTATGGGCAGAGCAGAGCATGGCCATCAAGTTGCATGGTCGCACCCAGCCATTTTCCTCCCTTAGATCCCCTGGAGTATGGACATGCAAGGACATCCTGAGGCACGTCGTGCCGATATCTGCCACATTCCACACCTTGTTGCACCAGCCCTGTAGTGCCCCCCCCAGTCATCACCAGGGGCCGCTGCAGAGCGGTGGAAGCCCTCAGCCCTCCCCGGGATAGAAGAGCAGTCCTCTGGATGCTCGATCCTATCCCTCCCCTGCCGACCCCTAATGACCCGGGCACATTTCCAAACCCAGGTCGCCAGTGTGGTGCAAAGTATGGCATCTAGCGCCTCAACCCTCAGCACCACCGGGACAGCCTAGATCTCAGAATTTCTGATAGTGAAGGATATGGACAAGACTGAACAGTCAGAGATGTCTGATCTGGTCTCCTGCAGCAGAACGAAGAAACATACCCTGATAATTAGTGGTTGGAAATTCAGGGAAACATCAGGAGGCACTGTTTCTCCCAGACTGCAGTAAACCTGGAATAAGCAGCCTGCCAGTAGATACAGTGGACATGAAGAAAGTGATGGTCTTCAAAGTAAGCAATGGCAAACTTCTGCTTACCATGGGAACCACCAGGTACACTGGGTAGTAGAATGGTTAGCGAAACCCTATACCTTGTACAGTACATGTTTACACAGCAAACCTATTTCACCCCTGCTTATACAGTGTGTGGTGGGGCTATCATAATGGGCCTAGATTCATTTCTGACCTTAAATGATTCTGTTACTACGAGACTGATGCCTAAAATAAGAGGAGACGACTGCTCAGAGCAGTCACATGATGCTTCAGCTGTAACATAGAAGGTGACGGCAGATAAAGAATGTGTGGCTCACCTAGTCTGCCTCTTTTCCCTACCTAATGCAATACCGCAGACCCTAGTTGATCTGTAGCTTACCCTCTCTTCCCTATTCCGAGAGTACTCACGCCTATCCCATGCATTCTTGAATTCCTCTACCATTTTTGCTCCCACCACCTTCGCAGCAAAGCTGTTCCAAGCAATCACTACTCTTTCTGTGAAAAAATTACTTCCTCACGTTGCCCCTGAGCATACCCCCTCTAGCCTCATATCATGCTACCTTATTCTTGTACACCTTCTTTTCTGAAAGATGCTACCCTCCTGCACCTTGTTTATACTCCTGAGGTACTTGAACGACTCTATCATATCTCCCCTGTCGCTCCTCTCTTCCAGGGAATATATATTGAGGTCTTCTAGTCTTTCCTCATATGACTTTTGGTGCAGTACTTACACCATTTTTGTTGCCCTTCTTTGAACTGCCTCTATTTTGTCTATGTCCTTCCAGAGATGTGGCCTCCAGAACCAGACACAGTACTCCAGATAAAGACTCACTAGTGATCTGTACAGTGGAATAACCACCTCCCTTTTTCTGCAGGAAATACCTCTCCCTATGCACCCTTGCATCCCACTGGCTCTCCCCACAGCATTTTCACATTGTTTGGTTACCTTTAGGTCATCAGATATGATTACTCCCAGGTCTCTTTCTTGATTGGTGGCCGTCTCCCCATCTTGTATGCCTCCCTTAGATTTCTGCACCCAAAATGCATGATTTTGCACTTCTTTGCATTGAATCTTAGCTGCCACACTCTTGACCACTCCTCAAGCATATTTAGGTCCTTTCTTATTCCCTCCCACCGGGGGTGTCGACCCTGTTGCAGATTTTAGTGTCGTCTGCAAAGAGGTATACCTTCCCCTCTAGCCCCTCTGCAATGTTACTTATGAAGACATTAAGAGGACTGGCCTCAGCACAGATCCCTGTGGCACCCCGCTGGTCACCCCACTCTCCTTGGACTGAACACCACTTACCACCACCCTCTGTGTCCTGTCACTCAACCAGTTTCTGACTCAGTTTACAACCTTGGGGCCCACTCCTAGGCTGGCCAGCTTATTTATCAACCTCCTATGTGGGACGGTGTTGAAGGCCTTGCTGAAATCTAATTAGGCAACATCCACTGCCACTCCCTGATCTACCTCCTTGGTCACCCAGTCAAATAAATCTATCAGATTTGTTTGACAAAGACCTTCCTTTATTAAATTTCTTAAATTCATTCATATAAGTGACTTGTAATTAATGCATACAGTACAATTAGACATCATAACAACAGTAGGGCACTTAGTATTACTATAATTCTCCCTGCCCTTCCCCCCTCTTACAATGCCCCCCCCAAAATCTAAATCTATGATTGTTATACCTATATTTATATACATTTAGCAGTGTTATAAATGTAACAATGGAGGAATATTAGATTCTATTTCTCTCCATCTAGTACAAAATAAGTCATCCAAATCATCTAATTCACACATTAATTTATCAAATGATGTTTCATGAAGATTACTTCACCACTTAGCATATACAAAAGGTTCAGGATCCTTCTCCTTCCAATTCTGTAAAATTATAAGTTTCGTAGCCATAGAAGCCAATGTGACTATTTTCTGTTGGGTTGGTGACAATTCAAGTTTATGAAAAGAATTAAAAAGATAAAAATCTATCAAACAGGTAATATCTATTTGTAACCAGTCAGGTAAAACTGAGTTAATCTTTACCCACCAAGGCTGTATTTTTGGACAAGACCATAAACAATGAGTTAATGTTCCTTTTCGGAGACATCCATGCCAGTATAGTTCAGAGTACTGTGAATTTATTTTGTGAATTTGTGCAGGATTAAAATAGGCTCTTTCAGTTATCTTTCTTTGTATTGATTTATTTTTTTGCTGAAAAGTATAGTTTATTACTATCCAATCTTATCTGAGCCCATTGGTTATGGCTTAGAGCTATGGAAGTTTCTTTGTTCCATTTATTATTAATTTTATTGTAAAGGGAGATTTTAGGTTTTGAAATTTTAAAACAAAAATCGGCTAGAAGATTCTTTGGCTTTTGGTTTATTAAATGAGTGTGTTGCTGTATTATATTCTTTATTGATAAATGAGGGGTACAAAAGGTAGATTGTAATTTTTTAAATTTCTTTTTTAGTGTGAAATAATGAAGTATATTCCAGTTAGGCACTTTAGGTAGTCCCAGAAGCTGTTGGTAAGAGGGGAAATCATATTCTATTAGCAGATCTTTCCATTATATTAAATTATTGTTTATGAAGGGAGCAAAGTCCATCTTTCCTTCTGTCCCCCATATTCATTTCCCCTGAGAAATTTTAAAATACAGCCATGACAGTTCTAAGAAGATTTGATTTTTGATAGCCTTAGATATTAATGACAACTAAGAAGGTAAAAAATATATTTTATTTTTCCAATTTTTTTCCCCCAATTGTTTAACCAGGAGTAGCACACTAAGCTGAAAGCTTGTTTACAGGTGCGACCTGGGAGCAGAGAGAAGTTAAGTGACTTGCTCAGGGTCACACAGTATGCAAGTGGGGGCTGTGGAATTCAAACCCAGGTCTCCAGATTTGCAGCTCAGAACCTTAAACTACTGCACTATACTGCCTCCCATACTCTTGTATATTCCTGGGTTAAGAAAAAAAAATCAGAATGGAAGGAGAAGGACCCCATTAAATTGCCTTAAAATACTTTTTGGTCTAAATTATAATCTTCCAAGGATTCAAATGTCCAGGGGTAAATCATGGAGAGAATATTGGCTTTTACATAGTTAAGAGGATCAGGGCATCAAAGACCACTCAGTTTCCTGGGTACTATAACCATTTGCCAAGCAATCCTAGGGCAGCCACCCCTCCAAATGAACTTTTTAAATATTGTTTTCAGCTCTGCAAACCATTTTTCTGAGGGCACACCCAGAACATTCTATATAAACAAATATCATATGGGGCATTGCCATCATTTTTAAGATGTTCACTCTTCCCCAGGTGGGTACTGATAGGTTGTTTCCAGCTATCTAACATATGAACAATGTTATCTTTAGCTTTATTATACTTCATACTTATAATTTTTCCCTGGTTAGGCGTTTAGTATATTCCCAAGTATTTAATGGAGTCTTGTATTTTGAATTCTTGAACACATAAGGGTAATGGGGAAGAATTATTGTTGGAAATGTTCATTATGATAGATTTGCTTTTGTTTATTTCATAACCAGACACTCCGGAATATTCCTCAACAGTGTTTAGGAAGGGCCCTAAAGATTGTTGTATGTTTTTTTTTTGTTTGCTTTTTTTTGAAATCTCTTTTTTTCCTCCTGGTCGCCCTCGTCACTCTACTCCTTCGGGCTAGCTCAATGCCCTCCAGTCCCCACTGGGTCTGCCCCTAGAGTGCCTTTACCTGCCTCCTTCACCTTGCACAGCGGGGTCTGCCCGTGGCTGCAGATTGGGTGGCTGGAGCGGCCGTCATCCAGAGTGCCGCGGGTTGTTTTCCGTTTTTCTCCGTCCCTCCCTCCCTCCCACTGAGGATGCCAGGCTCGCGGAACGCTTACGACCAGCTAGGCGCCAAATGGCATCCTCCCCACTCCCCCAATGGAAGCCGCCATGTTCTCGAGAGCCGGTGTTTCCACCGCTCTCCCAGGCATTGGGTGTATTAAACACCCCGTGTCCCTCCCCGAAGGAGGAGCATTCCTGGGACGCCGATCCTCCTTCCTGCCGACTCTCCCGACGACCCGAGTCCGCTCCCAAACCCGGGTTGCCGGCGTGTCGTCCAGCGCCTCAGCCCTCAGCGCCACCGGGCCGGCTATTGTTGTATGTTTTTAATTATGAGCAATATCTCATCTGCGTACACACTTAGTTTAACCTGTTCAGCATTAATTTGGACTCCTATTAATGATTTGGCTCTAATACTGTTTAACAAAGGTTCAAGTGCTAAATAAAAAAAGAGTCGGGGAGAGAGAGGACAGCCTTGTCTTACACCATTGTAAATTCACCTGACAAATAACTGTTAATCTGGAAATTTGCTTTCATTTTTAAGTAGAGTTTAGTAATAATAGCAATTATTTCTGGGGGAATTCTCCATGCTGTTAAAACCTGGAAAATGAATTTCCTATTTAGTAAATCGAACGTCTTTGTTGCTTCTATAGCAACCATATAAAAAGTATCCTTTTTCTATATTGAGTTTGAATTTATTAAATGTATAATCGCTTGCATTTCTTTATTTTCCTGAAACATATTTCTTCCAGCAATAAATCCATATTGATTAGGGTGAATTACATTTTCTATCTGGTTTTGAATTCTGTTATTAATAATTTTAGTAATGAGTTTGTAGTGTGTATTTAAGATGGATATTGGACAACAGTTTTCTGGGTATTCTGAAGACTTGTCAGGTTTTAAAATCAAAACAATTTTTGCTTGTTGCATTGTTAAAGGGAATGTACATTCAGGTCTCTCTAGTACTTCAGTAATCATTCTTTCTATCCAAGGGTCTAACACTGAAGCACAGGCTACATAAAATTAATTCATCAGCCCATCTAGTCCAGGAGATTTGTTTCTAGGAAGTTTATTGATAGTGTTACTAATTTCAGCTTGTGAAATCTGAGAAAAAGGAAAATGGACAGGTTTTATTGTTAGATTCTTGAATCAAATTTTATTAATTCAAGATCTGGATTCAAATCTTTTTGATAGATTTCCATGAAGTAATTAATAAATATTTCAGATATTTGAAGAGCTGCTGTGTGAATCTAACCTTGGGAGTCCCTAATCCATGTAATTGTGTTCTTTTGTTTTTCTTGTCAGAGTAAACACACTAGTATTTTTCCAGATTTATCAGTATGATAATATCTGGTCTTCCTTATTGCTTTTATAAATGTCACTGTTTCTTGGTGTATCCGCTCTTGTTTTTTTAGTTTTATACTTTTCCCATTCTTGTAAATATAATTTTGGATTTTGGACTACTAGTTTATCCAATTGTCAGTTTTTTTTATCAATTTCTACAGAGTCTTGTTTTCTATCCCTGTTTTGTTTTATTTGGTAGGAGATTATATGGTTCCTATCTGAAGCTTTAAAAGCATCCCATATCTCCAAGGCTAATGTTTGTGCATGAAAATTAATTTGCCAAAATTCCAGAATCTTTTCTTTCATTAAAGTATCTTTAAGCAGATCATTGTTGAATCTCCATCTATGATGATTTTGTCTGTTAGGATTTGGTAAAATTAAGTCTATACTAATCAAGGCATGATCAGATAAGCAGATTGATTTAATTTCTGCATTCACTACATTTTTAACTAGGTTATTTGATGTTAAAATATAATCAATTCAAGAAAAAGTCAGGTTTTTTTTTTTTTTTAATCAAAATGGGTGTATTCCTTTTTTTTAATTTAGTAGTCTCCAGATATCAATGAGAGTCTCATTGTGTAAGAATTCAGTTAGTTTATTTGCTAAAGATATATTCCCATTGGAGGGTTTAGGGGACTTGTCAAAATACAGGTTAATCATAGCATTTAAATCTCCTGCTATTATAGCATCTTGTGCCTGGATATCTTGCAGTCCTTTCGCTATTTTGGCCAGAAAGGCAGAATAGTTGGTGAAAGGTGCATATAATGGTCCCACCGTAATGTTATGTGAATTCATTTCTAGTTTCAACACACAAATTCTCCCCTCATTTTTTTATTGAATTTTGTTGACCAAGTAAGCCCACTGAGCCTAGAAGTCCCTTTTTCAGGGGCAACCAGGGGGAGAAGGGATACAGATGGTAAGCAGCTGAAATTGAACCAGATTAAGCTGTTGGTGATATTTTTTTTAGTGAATTGTCATGAAAAGAATCCAGATTTTTAACATCTATGCTTTTTTTGTACAAGTATGGCAACACCTCTGCTCTTTTTAATCCCTGTGCTTGAAAAGTAGTGACTATACCAGTTTTTTTAATTTTAGTATCTTCTTTCAACTGCAAATGGGTTTCTTGTAAACAGATAATTTTGGCTTCTGATTTAACAACATAATTTAGTACTTTACTTCTTTTAATTGGATTATTTAACCCATTGACATTGAAAGAAGCCACTTTGATCAAAATCTGCTGCATTTTTTATCTAGAATCCTTAATTTATTTATCTTTACCTGAGCAAAACCTAACAACTCCATTGTGTTTACAATATTAAAACTATTTTCCAAAATTAAACCTTCTTGTATATTCTTACATGGCATTGAGAACCACTTCCTCCCCCAAAAGAGAAAATTGCATGCCATCATATGAGGAAGCATGACTCTAAACTTGTGTCTGCTGAGTTTGCCCCCAACATACATCCATAAAGATTATTAAGGGTGATACCTATTTCAACTGCACAACCCAAAAAAAAAAAAAAACCTCCCCATCAATCACATCATAGGATCAAACTTAGACTTTTCATGTTTCAGGTAGTAAGATCAGCTATTACTGCATATGATTCAGATCAGAGATCGCATCATCTACTGATTCTTAGACATATTTTATGTTATTCCAGACCACTTTAAGTTTAGCTGACATCAGCATAGTAGTTTTGGCCCCTTTAGCCAATAACTTGGATCTTAAGTTATCAAACTTTCTTCGCTGTTGCAAAATTTCGAAAGGCAGGTCATTGTAAACTGCCACTTGAGTCCCCAGGATATTCAAACGTTTTTTCCTGTATACTCCTTCCATTAAACGTTCTTTGTCCCAGGAGAACAAAAATTTGACAATAACTGGTCTGGGGGGGCGGGGCAGAGGGCGTTGTTTAAGGCTTCTGTGAATCCCATCAGTTTCAAAGTTCAAATCATCAGGTGTGCAGTCTAAAAAGTTAGCTGTGATTTGCTTAAAAGAGACCTCCAAAGATTTAGCATTGTCCCAAGATTCAGGTATTCCCAAACGTCATATTTTTTCTCCTAACCCTTAATTCGAAGTCTAAAATCTTTTTGTGCAAGGCTGTATGATTCTTTTGCATATTTTTTATTTTCTCCGGGAACCCTTCAACCTCCTGCTGAAGTACAGTTAGGGAATGTTTTGTAATCGAGATTTCCGCTTTCAATTCCGTATTTTCTTTAATTAGAGTCTGTGTTAGTGTATAATATTGTTCTAATTTTTCTTGAGATACCAATAAGTGATCCACATTTTGTGAAATTTGATTAATTTATTTAGTAAAGCCTGGGTCCAAGTCGGTATCTCCTCAATATCAGAGTCTGTTTCTTCCGAATCAGTAGTGCTGTACATAGGTCTATCACTACTTGGTAATGTAACTATATTGTCTGAGCCGTGTTGCAAATTTCTAACTGAAACAGTATTGCTAGCTTCAGAAGATGAAAGGAGGGTTTTTGTAAAAAAAGAAGGCCCTGGCTTTACAGAGTCAATAGGTTTTTGTATAGTTTCTGTTTGATTGCTTACCCTGATATTATGTGGAAGGTTGTCCTGCGGAATAGCACCTTGATTTTCTTGACTTGGTTCATGGTGGTTTTGCTGCTTCGAGGTAGTATCAGACATCTCCTGAACTGAAGTTTTTAGGTTCTCTGTCTACTCCAGATCAGTCAGTGATAGATTCAGTAGTGTCAGTGGTACTCCAGCACATTCTCCTTGCTTTTCTGGAGTTGAAAGCTGTGTTGTGAGCTGGACCTCCTCCTCTGCTTCACCAGACAGTGTTTTGTTACCTGAACTGGCTACCTGTTCCTCCAAATTGTGTGAGGCCTGGAAAACTGAGTACACCTTGGCGTCAAGTAAGTTCCCATCCTTAACAGAAAATAGGGGTTGCTCTGAAGGCAATTTTGCCAATAATGATTTAATTGAGGCTGTCAGTTATTTGTTGGTTACCGATGGAATGCATCTCTGTGTTCTGTTTTTACCAGTGCCGGTCGGTCTCAAATTCCTTTTTTGCAGACATTATAACAAAAAAGTTATTAGTTCATTGGTTCTTTGCTTCATGGAATAATCCAATGACTCATCAGGCGATGACATTTATAAAAAAAGAGCCGACTCTCCATACTAAATAAAGTGTCTCCGATGGTGTGTGTAAAAACAAAACGGGGGTGAAAGGCAAAGACCACTTAGCACTTCAGCATTGTGTGCTGGACGCCATGTTACATTCTCCCACCTTCTGGGCGCAGCTTCCTCTGAACAGGAAGAAAGTCAGTAAGGCCATTAATGTAATTTTGTTTGACAAGATCATCCCACTGTGAATCCATGCTGCCTCAGATCCCGTGCTCTACTGGATTCAAGAAATATCACAGTCCTTTCCTTTAGAAGTAACTCCATTAATTTCCCCACCACTGCGGGCAGGATTATTGGCCTGTAGTTGCCAGACTCCTCCCTTTTCCAGCTTCTGTGGAGAGGGACTACATTCACCCTCCTCCAGTTCCCTGGAACCACCCGTCTCTATCGATTTGTTGAATAGGGCTGTTAGTGGTGTTGCCAGCACCTAAGTTCTTTTAATATTCTGAGATGTATCCCATCCGGCCCCATAGTCCTGTCCCCTTTCAGATGTCGAGTTCTTTGAGGACTCTTTCCTCCTTAAATGGGCTGGTGTCCACCTCTCTCCCACTGGTGCTCCTATCACCCAGTAGTAGTCCTTCTCCTTCCCCTTCTTCTGTGAATACTGAGCAAAAATATTTGTTCAGGATTGTTGCTTTTTCTAGCTTCCCCTTTGCACACATCCTCCCTCACCTCATAACCCACCCCGTTCTTCTTTCTTTCATTGATGTACCTGAAAAAGGTCTTTGTCTCCTTTCTTAATTGCCTGTGCTATTTTTTCCTCTGTTTGTACCTTTGCACTCCTGACTGCTTTCCCCACGTCCCTCTGCTTTTCCAGATACAGTTCCTTGTCTTCCCTCTCTGTGTTTCCTTGTACCTCCTGAAAGCTCGCCTTTTCTCTTACCTTCCCGGACATGTCCTTTGAGAACCATGGTGTTTTTTTTCTTTCTCTTTGTTTTCCTTAGTTGCTCAACACAAATGCTTGTTGCCTCTGCTTTGGCTCCCTTAAGGTTAGCCCATTGTTTCTCTACATCCCCCTTTCTTCTTCTCCTGCCAGGGTTTCCCTGAGACATTCCCCCATTTTTGCAAAGTTGACCCGTCTGAAATCCAGGACCCTTGCTTTAGTGTGGTTTGACTCTTCCATTGTTTTCACACTGAACCACACCGTACAATGATCACTGGACCCCAGGTGGATACCCACCATTACATCAGTGACTCTGTCCCCATTGGTGAGTACCAGGTCTAATATTGCTTCTTCTCTGGTGGGCTCTGCCACAAGCTGCTTGAGGCATGCCCCCTGTAGGGTATCCAGGATGCCTCTGCTCCTCGCTGTGGCTGCAGCCTCGGTGCTCCAATCCACATCAGGCAAACTGAAGTCTCCCACCAGCAGCACTTCACCTTTGGCTGTCATTTTGTGGATGGCTTCCACTACTACTACCCCGTCCATCTCCTCCTCTTGTGCTGGAGGTCTGCAGATCATGCCAGTGCGAATGGCAGTGCCATTTCCTATCTCCAGGGTGAGCAACAGTGCTTCCGCTCCTTCCTGAATTCCCTGAACTTCAGTTGCTTTAATTCCCTCTCTGAAGTAGACAGCCATCCCTCCACCCTTTTTTCCCCACCCTGTCTTTTTTCTAAACAGAGTGTAACCTAGTATGGCTATATCCCATTCATGATTCCCCATATACCATGTCTCCGTATCAGCGACAATGTTCAGGTCTGTCTCTGCCATCAAGGCCACTAGGTCCGGGATTTTATTTCCCAGGCTGCGGGCATTCATGCATATGGCCTTCCAAGTTCTGTAACCTCCCCTTCTAGTAGCTCCTCTCCTATCCCTATGTCTTCCCCCCCTTCCTCGCCTGTTTTTACTCCCATTCTTCCATACCTCTGCCATTCTACCTATCTCAGTTTTAGGTTGTAGTGGACTTTCCAAACCTAGGGTCCTCCCTACTGACTGCTTCATCCTATGGGGGGGCAGTCAGCTTCTTCCTGTCTACTTTGGCCTCCCCCTTGGCTTGTTTAAATGCTTGCCAATCAAGCATTTAAACCTCTCACTGAGGATCTTGGTTCCCCCCGGATAGATGCAGTCTATCCCACTTGTACAGGCTTGCATCCCTCCAGGTGTGACCCCAGTCCCCAATGAAGCAGACACCCTCTGCTCTGCACCAGTCTTTCAACCATTCATAGATTCAGGTGATGCATAGTGCCCTGTCCTCCCCCTTGTCCTTGACTGGTAGCACATCCAAAAAGGTTACAGTGCATGCCACGTGTCTAAGACCCCTCCCCAGCTCCCTGAAGTCCTCCTGCACTACCCTAACCTCATCGCCAGCCAGATCATTTGTCCCCATGTGGACAATGATGTCTAGCTCTCGCTCCCATCCTGCTGCCCCAGCGATCCACTGGATGCACTTTCCACCCCTCCAAGCTGTGGCATCAGGTAGGCACTTAACCTCGCTCTCTCCCACTCCATCTGCCCCCAAGTATACCCCCCTAACAATAGAATTCTCCAGCAGGAGTTGCTTCCCCCTCCTCTGGGTACCTCTGCCTCGCCTCTAGTGTCTCCACCATAGAGGATCCCCATATCCTCCTTGGTCTCCACTACAGGTGCCTCTTTGGGACAATCCCACCCTGCCAGCACAGCACAGGAGTTGTGGAGTGGAACCACAGGAAAGATGTGCCTCTGCCCCACCATCCTCACCCTTCCCAAGCCCACTATAGTCCAGCCACTCCTCCGCCTAGGCAACCTTTGAGAAAGCAGGGGCGGACTCGGTGGTCCCTGGATGAAGGAGGAGGTCCTCTGAATCCTGGCCAACTTGGCCTGGAGATGAGTAACTCCCCCTTTAGCCCACAAAGCTGCCTATAAATGGGACAGCACCACATTCTCCAGAACGTCTCCTGGAAGACTACCACCCCACAGCCAATACACTGCACCACTCCCATCATGTCTTATTTGTGGTCACTCTCCTGTCACTTTGTATGTTTACTCTCTCCTCCTTCCTTTTTTGTTTCGTCCCTACTTTCCTACTGCATTTGTGCCTTTACAGCTCCCACCCTTCCTGTTCTGGGACAGGAAGTTCCGGTATTCCTTGGTAGTCTCCTTCTTTCTTGCTCAGAGTCAGACTTCCAGCTCCTGGAGGGGAAGGGACAGCTACTCTTTTTCTTCAAGGATGGTGAGTCTTATGTGTCTCGGTGGACCTCCCCCTTTCCTGCTCCCAAACAGGAAGTTCCTATTGTCAGTCAAATCCAGTCCTTCTAAAAGTGGAACTGGCGAAGAGTGGAGGGGAGAATGGGAGGGCAAAACCATTGTGTAACAGGCTCAGACTCTCGCTGTGTCACTAGTAACTGAAGGTCCCAATTTACCTTGCAGACCCTACACTTAATAAAGTATCTGTTTGCTTACCCCTAGTCAGAAGTGATCCTTGGTGATTTGAATTTAAACTGGCTATCTAATGCATCTGCACCATTGGTAACCTTTTGTGACACCTATGGCTTTACACAGCTAATTAAAGACCCAACCAGGGTTAACCTAAAAAATTCTAGCAACAGCTCACTCCTGGATATTATGTTGGTAAACAAGCCTCACTTATATACGCATGCAGGAGTACTACCGAATGATGTAGGTGACCATTGTCCCATAGCTGGCATAAGATCTTCACTCAAACCACCCAACCCTGCTGAATTTGTCCTCAAAGGTCAAAAAAAGTTCAACATACCAGGATACCTCCATGACCTGAGTAACACAATATATTGGCAAGATTTCTACCTTACAACCTCAGTGGAAACAGCTCTCCAGATCTTAAAGGACATTATCACTAATGCTCTCAATATTCATGCACCATTCACCAATATCAGAACTAAAGCAAGGTCCTGCCCTGGTTCACCACTGATGTTAAAACAGCCTTCTAGCCAGAGACAAACTGTGGAAAAAGGCAAGAAAACTAAGGATTCCAGAGACTGGCTAAATTTCAGAAAAGCAAGAAATTCATGTACAACACAAATAAGATCTGCCAAAGCTGCCTATTATAGAGCTGAATTGGATGCCTCCTATAATAACCCAACCAGGCTCTGGGAACTATAAAGGGTATCTTGGGCCAAAACTCTACTCCTGCCTTAACCTGCAAACTGCTACTAAATAACACAGAAATTACGGACAAACAAGAAATCCTAAATACCTTCAATGACCACTTCACCACAGCTGGACTAGCATTTGACTCTTCACCTGCAAATCTCCTGAGATCTTCCTTGAACCTTCAATCCACCGTGGGTCAAAAGGCTACATCAACCTTCTCCTTCAACCCAATATCCTTGAAAGAAGTGGAAGATCTCCTCCAATTTAGATACTTCAAAAAGTGCAGGTACAGACTCCTGGACCCCTACTTCCTCAAGATTGCATCTCAAGTCTTATCTGCCCCTCACTCATCTTTTTCAATCTTTCCTCACCACTGGATCCATTCCTCCACTTGGAAAATAGCTCAAGTAGTTCCTTTACTCAAATCAGTGATCCCATGGCCCTCAATAATTACAGGCCCATTTCATCCTATCAGTTCTATCCAAGATGCTCAAAAGTTAGTAAACTCACAATTAAGGACTACCTGGATAACAATAACCTCCTAAATACAGCACAATCAGGATTTAGATCAAGGCATAGCACCATTTCGGCCCTAGCCAAAGTAACCAATGACTGGCAGATTGCTATGGATAAGAAGAACAGTACCTGTGCTGTGTTCCTGGATTTGAGCAAAGCATTTGACACAGTGGATCATGAATCATTAATCACCTCCCTTGGCTCACTAGGGTTGGATTCCCTTCACTCAATTGGTTCAAGTGCTATCTATCAGATAGGTCACAACTGGTAAAAAATGGAAACTACCTATCCACCTTAAAACCACTGTTAAGAGGTGTACCGCAAGGCTCTATTCTTGGCCCCATCCTCTTTGCCATCTATATTAATAATATTGATGTTAACCTCACTCAATCCAACATCCATCTGTTTGCTGATGATACTGTATTATATGTTAGCAATCCTTTATTATCTAAAGCCTGTGAACTGCTACAATCTGAATTTTCCATCCTACAACACAACACAACCTACTGGATAAAACTACTTCTAAATGCCAAAAACAAAAGCTATGTTCTTTACCTCAAAGAGTTGCTCTGCCACTACCCCACCATCCACCACCCTACAACTAACCACCTTACTTGAGAGAAGCTGGAATTGCTGATAACTTCAAATACCTTGGAGTCTGGATTGATAACAAGCTTGACTATTCTGTCCATATTGAGGAGCTACTAAAGAAACTGAGACAAAGGCTTGGTTTATTTTTAGAATAAAGCACTACCTCAACAGAGACTCCAAAAAAGATTAATCCAGGCTTCATTCCTATCCCTCATTGACTATGCTGACTTTCTGTACGGACATTGTTCACCCTCTTAAATAAACTGGACACCCTATACCACAGGTCCATCAGATTCATTACTGACCTTCCCTTCAGCACCCATCATTGCTCCCTTTATAAGGCAGTTAACTGGACATCATTACAACACAGAAGAAATAGGAATGCTGCAGTTTGATATTCAAAGCCTTATCAGGCAAGCTACCTACCCATATCTCAAACTGTTTTACTCAAATTACTTCTAGGCCATACAACCTAAGGATCAGCAAAATTATCATTCTTAAGGTCCCCAATGTCTGCACCCAGTTTGGGAGGGCTGCTATCAGCTACTCACTAGCAATTGTTTGGAATTCACCCAAAACCATGAAGCTAAATAACCTCCTACCCTTAATATCCTTCAAAGATTATTCACCACCCTATTCCCAGAACTCTGCAACTGCTTCCACAAGGCTCAAACTCGGCCCTACCTACCCCCTTTTGTGCCCATTGCCTTCTGTCTCACAGATTAAAGGTTTTAATGTGCCTTGTACATATGTATATTGTTATATATTAGCACTTATGTCATTGTATTACTGTTTATGTTACCCCTGTCATTGTATTACTGTTTATGCTACCCTTGTCAATGTAATAACACTTGCACTTCTTGACCACTCAGGTCCATCTTGTAAATGAGCTATGCTTAATGATGTTCGCCTGATTAAATAAAGATTTTGATTGATTGATTGATTGAGAAGTGTTCTAGTAGTAAAGTTCTAGCTCCATTGTCAGCTGCCTCCTTGGCCTTGCTCTGATAGCAAGATTGCTCTCTGCACAGGAGAAAGTGTTAGTGTAATTGTCTGCCACCCACTATCTTTATTTATTTATTTGAAAACTGGTAACCAGGAGAAGCAAACTGAGCCAAGGCTCATTTCCAGGTGTGACCCAGGGTAAAAGGATGGTGAAAGCACAGTTACACAGAAAAACAAACCAAGCTATTAATAACAGCTCCAAAAACAGTGACATAAAGTGAATAAGTCAAAGAGTAGTACAGACAGCAATGTCCAAATTGCAATGGGTTGTCCAATAAACAGCGTGCAGAATCAACAACAAGTTTACAACTGAGTTAAGAATAACAGTGTGGTGGAACCCGGGTGATGAGATGCTGAGTCAGTACTCAGTACCGGGTAAGGAAGGGTTCAGGAACAGGGTATGCAGGAACAAGGTGGAGGCAGAAGATGTTTTAGTTGGCGCTTAAGTGAGGGAAGGGAGGGAGAGGAACACATGGAGGACAGTAGTTGATTCCATAGATAGGGGAGACAGTATGAGAAGGGAGATTTTCCAGCTGAAGAGTGTGGGTGGGGCATGGAGAAGTTGCAAGGATCCCTGGAGCACAAGGAGAAGGAGGAGGAGGGGATGGGGGAGATGAGATTAGAAAGGTAGGAGGGGATGGATCCAAACCAGAATTTAGATATGAGGGAGGCACAGTGGAGCTGGCAACATATGTCGAATGGGAGGATGGATAGGGAGGAGTAAAGGAAGCAGCGGTGTGTTCAAGAGGGAGAATTTGTGGCAAAGCGGCAGAAAGCATGGCAGAGGGTGTTCAGTCTGGTCTGGGAAGCAGATGGGTTGGTGCCACAGATCACATCTACAAGGTCGAAGACCAGGAGAACCATTTAGGTGACTAACTCCCAGTGGACCAGGAATCCTTACTGTGGTACAGGGCACCAAGTTTGGGGCAGAGTTTGGTGAGGATGACACTGTCATGAGCCGAGAAATTGGAACATGCCAGCTAACCACACACCAAGGTACCTGAAGATTGGGACAGCCTCAAATGGGGAGACATCTAGTATGGAGAAAATGGGAAGGGAGGTGAGTCATGCCAATTTCTGGCTGGAACCAAAGGTCAGAGACACTGTTTTTTTGTGTTGACCCTTAGCTGGTTGGCAACCAGCACAGAACATTGTGAAAGTCATGTTGAATACTTCCACTGAAGCTGTTGTCAGACCTGAGGAGTAGAGGACTGTGTCATCTGCATAAATATGAATACGTGACTTGGCACAGGCAGAGGGGAGGTCACTGAGACAGATCAACAATAGGACTGTACCTAGGATGTAGCCCTATGGGACCTCGGCCGGGATAGGGAGTGGTGAGGAAGAGTGTGCCTCCTACTTCCCCCTTCTCCCATGAAGCGTTCTTGCGTAAGTAGACTGAAGCAGTCTACCAGAACATTTCATAGGGGTTAGAGGAAGCACACACTCACATTAGCTGGCAAAGCACAGTGAAACTTTTTCTACCGAAAGCCCTTTTAAGGGCTTAAGGCATAAAAAAACAACAGTCCTGTTTTCATATAGATTTTTACATCATCTCGCTCTGTTGTTGCCCCTGGATATACCCTGTAATAAAAGATATACCTTGTTCAGGTGATTCCACCATCATTTGGATGGCAGGGGGGGATTTTCTTCATGGTTTTCTCTCCACCCCATGGCATGAGCAGTGCATCTATCAGACTTGTATGCACACAGCCCCCTTGCGACAACAGCAAGTCCCCTGCCCAGCCACAGGGGTTGCTGTGGTGCCAGAACCTGCCACCATCCCTCCATGACTTGAGCATGCTGCCAGGCAAAAGATACTTCAGCCTGGCTTGCCCTCCCAACGTAGTGACCCAAACTCGCTCCTGAACTTGGGTCTCCTGCGCTGCCTCTGCGCTATCAGGGCAGCCAACAACAGTTCTTTTAAGGGCTGTGGGTAGCACATTGTTTTACTTAAAATCCTGAAGGGTGCGCTGCACAGCAGTAGTGGTACTGCTTGCAGTACCAATGACCCACGTTCGGAAGCCAGCCTGTGCATCGGAGAGCCGGCTGGGAGGAGGAGGAATGAGCATCCCATGGACTGCTCTCCCCCTCCTGGGAGGGGAGGAGGGAGATGCTCCCGGTGCTTGTCTGACACCTGGTGGAGGTCAGAAGTCTGACAGCCAGCACAAGCAGTTCTTGGAGGCGGGATGGACATTGGCATGTGCGCCACTGACGTCATTGCACATCCCACCTCCTGGGGAGAAAACAGGGAAAAAAAAACAGGGCCAAGCAGGATGCTGCCCGCCTTGTGCTGCAGGTCCTGCACCACCAAACCATGGTACCCCCAGAGCCAAATACCATCTTCCAATGGGAGGACGGGTCCCTCCCGAAGGCCCCACCTTGGGAGGCAATCCAGGGCATAACTCCGGGAGGGTAAGTACCGGAGGGTGGATGATAGGGCAGGGTGCGGGGCAGGGCTGATGGGTGCCAGCCCCTGGAGAAGGAGGGGAAAAGTATTGCAAATTAAAATCCTAAAGGGTGGACAGCACAACTACTAAAATCCTGTCAAGGGATGGGGGCTTAAGTTAGGTCACTCAGCCCTGGAGCATAAATATGAGTCGAAATGTTCTATGCTTAACCTTATTCAAAATGGGCACCTGGGGCTGAGCGAATTTTAAAGGACTGAGCTGGGGCCACTTGGTGACCCCCAAGAAGTGCACTGCTTTTCCTTGTGAACAGCCAGATTTGTCAACAGTAGATTTGTATCCTCACAGCTGCCCAACAAAGCTCAGGAGTGTGTTGCCATGTGGGGGGGCTGATGTTGTCACCTTCTGTGGCAGTGACTTCAACTGATAGGCCAGGGAGTTTGCTTCTTTGAGATGGTATCAATGCACACCACTGTGCTGCCATAAGTAAGGCAGTCACGCTGGCCCTGCATGAGGCCAGGGAGGTGGGAGGGACTAAGGGTCACAGGCACACACTTTTATGAGCACATCATTAGAAAAATCCTCACGCAGTCTCCAAGATGGCAGACTGGCACTCTTGGGACCCAACGACCTAGCCTGCCTCCACACTGGATTCTGGGATACTGGGGGATGCGCTGGAGAATAAGAGGAAGGTTAGACTGCATGGGGTTGAGAAGTCATATTGGACAACCTACTAGAGCCACGCATAATTAAAACTAAAATAAAAAAGACCTAGAGCAGACAAAATTTAATTTCAAAGAACTACAAGAGATTGGGTCGCCGGGAGCTGGCCAGAGTGGGAGAGGATCGAGCATCCGGAGGACAGCTCTCCTCTCCCGGGGAGGGTGGGGAACACAGACCGGTGATTGCCTGACACCTAACAGAGGCTGAGTATTGGCACTCCTGGCTCAGTACAGTGGGGCACGGAGGTGGAGCAGCCGGCGGGCACGCTGTATGTGGATGTGTGCATGGCATGCCCACTATCAGCACTGCATGGTCTGCCGCCACAAAAAGAACACAGAAAAGGGCAGCCCGGGTCGGGCGGCTTGATGGCCATATGATACAAAGCACCATCTCGAGAAGGACACCACCTGTACTGGATCTGGCCCTGGTGGATGAGTTAGGGGGCTCCCCGTCACGGGGGGTAAGCCATGGGGGTAGCAAGATGGTGGCCTGAATTGGAGATGGGTGCAGGATGGATGGCGGCTGGAAGAGGAGGATGCCAGGACAGAAGGAGCCGACCAGGGGTCCAAGGGGGAGAAAAAAGTAAGCCAAAAAAAAAAAAACTATAAGAGATGAGATATTATGCTTATGAAAGTGCAAAGCTACTCTTTAAAAACCTTTCTGAAGGAAAGAGTCTTTAGAAGCTCCCATCCTCAAAGCTCATTTCTGATTAGGTTTTTCACAAAGAATCAATCATTTTTGTAACCATTACAACTTACTCAGTTTTATTTTTGCAAACTCATGATCATGCAGCATGGCAGGCGCTGAGTGGCGGCATCTCCTGTTACAGTGCAGCTTGTATGCTTTTCAGCACAAGTGAGCGTTGCGGAGCCGCACTGTAACAGAAGATGGCACAGCATCCACCATGGTACTTGATCATGGAGCCTGCAAAAATAAAATTGATTAAGTTCTAATGGTTACAAAAAAGATCTGTTCTTGTGAAAAGCCTAATGCGGAGATAAGGCTTTTTGGGGGGGAATATTTTCATTAAAAGACAGTTTTCTTTTATGGGCTGGGGGGCTACATACATTCCTGTAAAAAAACATGGGAAAAGAAAGTAAGGTTAAGACCATGTAGTATTTGTAAAACGTACAAGCCAAAGTGAGTAGGTAATTTTTTATTCTCTCTTCTCAGTCATCCTGGTCTCGGCAGCATCCCCCCAAGCCCCATCAATGACCCATTCTGTGGACTTAGCTGGTAAACCACCCCTTACCTAGACTCATATACTGACAGATGGCCTGCCACGTAGTGTCGTGTGGAACCTGCACGGGGATGCCGAGCTAGCCAGGGTGTTTTCCTCCCTTTTAGCCCCCCCCCCCCGGGACCTGCACCTGCATAATGACGCAAATGGCCTGCTTCATCACACCTCCCACCCACATCTGTGGGTCCTGCCATGCTGCTGCCCAGCCTCTGCTGGGTGACAGGGCAGTGGGACTCAAGAGTCCCCCTCCCAGGGAGGACAGCTGTCCTTTGGATGCTCAATCCTCTCACACCCGGCAGGTACCAGAGTGGCCCTGGTCCTTTCCCGAAGCTGGTTGTGGGTGGAAGTAAGGAGTCCAGCACCTCAGTCTTCCACGCTACAGGGCTGGCTTTTGAGCAGGTCATTTTTTAAATTAATTTCGTACCCTGTTGGTAAATAAAAATTGTAAACAAGAACTCTATTTGCAGACTCCAACTGTCAATATAGCCATATGTGTTGCCTGGGCCCCTTATACACCCCATGCCATACTTCAGAAAACTGCATAATAAGAGCACAAAATTACATTACTTAATTTTATGTATTTCACATTTGGTTTAATTGAAACAGAGAACAACAATTATAACACTAGTAGGGGGTGAGAATCAGGCAGTAGGAGCAACCAAAACCAGTGACCAGGGCCCACAGGTTGCCCCCACCACCTCCAAAACAACCTGTAAGCCATGGCTTACATTGCATACATGCATTCCTACATCCATGGCTGTAATACACCTACAAAGCAGTGCCCCATCTAAGCAAACAGGCTGTGCCGGCTCAAGTCCCAGAACTATACTTAAGTGATGGTACCTTCGGCACTTTTTTTTTTTTTAATGGAAGTTTTTCTCCCTGGCCACCTTCATTGTTCAGGGATACCTTGTTCTGTCCTGCATCCCCCAAACCCCTTCAGCCCCTAGTAACCCACCAGTTATCCCAAAGATTTTTCTTCGTGGCAGGGGCTCCAAGCCGAGGGCCATCCTCCCCCACCATGGCTCATATGGCCAAAATGCAAAATATAAAGGGACAAAAAAAAAACAAAAAAACAGAGCCAGTCTGGTAGTGCAGTTGTAGCGGGAGCAGTATGTTTAGCTTGGGAGTAATAGAAGCCTGAGTGCTTACTAAGGCCTCCTCCCCCCCGGGGCTACCTCTGTTAAGGAACTGGTGTAAATGGGCAGTGTTATTAATGTCAGGATGGGTTAGCATTTTAGTGTAGAATTAACTGTACTCGATTGTGTTGCTTCCTATCCCTGCCCCGTCCCCAACCCCATGAAATATATAGATTTGCCCACACCCTAGTAAGATCTTGCCAATTTCTGAAACATGAATACACTATTATAAATAATACATTGTCTTACTCTGAGAAAAGATAGGTTATTTCGCAAGCACTGTGCTGCTAAACACAACTGTGCAGCTAAACATAAGCCATTTTTTTACATTACACTTTACTTGAAGCATTGCCATCTTGAAATCAACTTGCTCCACTCCCCTCGCTGCCCTTTTCTTTTACACCCTGTGGCTCTGCAGCATTCCTGAGGGTCTTCTGGTGTTTTGGGGGCACTTACGGTGGAGGGATTCATGAACTGGAATGCACCGGTGCAGAAGCTTGCAAAAAAGCACCTGCACTGGTACACTCTGCTCCGCATTCCCAACAAACTAGGGAATGTATTTTGCCGCAACAGAGCAGCTTGTAATGCTCCAGCAGCTGTTTTCACTGCTGGATCTGCACCGGTGCAACTCATCTGCACCGGTGCAGATTTGGCATTGTAAACACCCCTACAGAGCTTCAACTGCTGCCTGAGATCAACTGCCAGTAACCAAAAAGTACTGCAAGGAAGGTTAGAAATTAAAACTGGCAATGGTGTCCTTACAGGGCAAAATGATTAGTAACACAAGTCAGAAGAGGAGGTGTGGTTCAGGTGCATACAGCCAAAAGGTGTTTGGGAGGTGCAGATAAGGTGTATATTGCTGAATGCTAAGTTCTTAAGGTGTAGTTGAGGTGCATGCTGCTGAATGTAAAGTTTATAAGGTACAGATAAGGTGTGTATCAGTAAAAGCACACAATTTGAAGGTGCAGTTGAGGTGTGCAGTGTATGTGAGGTGTGTATAAGGTGCAGCTGAGGTGCATTTAGTGTGTACACCTCAGACAAGGTATATACCTTAGTTCAGTCAGAAAGTAAACACCACAAGTATCAGAGCAGGGACAGCAATGCAGTACCAGATGGTGGTAAAAGACACTTACTGGATGAAATAACAGGTTGCAGTGAAAGTCACTTCCGAATGATTTCATAGAAACAACATACAGAGTGGTGGCCACAAATACAGGGTGGTGGCCCACTGTACTAATATAATGAAAGTGGAACACTGGATGTTACTACACTGGAATGCAAGTATAAACAAATAAAAAAACTCACAGCTCTCAGCTGCTATACATTTAGCATAGTGCTACACATTTTATTTACTTATTTTAACTGGGTGGGCCAACTTAGACATAAAAGTGCCTTTTTCAGGGGCGACCCGGAACTAATGACAAATACCAGTCAGGCATTACATAGTCAAGTTACATGAATTAGAGAAGCGATACATACCGCAAAGCATGGAATACCAGTGTATGACAACAGTATTAATAACAATCTTTGATTACACAAGGGAGGGCAAACAGAGCAGACTAGGATTATCAACATAATCCAGGCAGAGCAAACAAAGGCAGTTATAATAACCCACTACAACACCAGGAGCATGGCAAGGTCTGTCTTTGAACCTGGCTTCTGCTGTGCACTCAGCTGGGCAAATGGTCGTTTGCTATAAAGGCTTCAGAATTGGCTAAATGAACTGCCTGATACCCTGTTACATCTACCCAAGTGTAATCAATTTAAGAGACCCCCAAGGTCCACCCCTGCAGTCCAATGCAGTTGTAACCACCAGCTTTCAAACTTGGTTTCCCTTTCTACTTATAAAGTGATCCTGTTGTACAATGTCTGCCTTTGTTTGCACAATTTTTTGCACGTCATTTTGCTGCTGCCTTGTTTATTGTGTACCTGGCTTGACTACGTTCCCATGGAATTACTTACAGTACTTGCATCGTCTTATTTTTGTGCCTGTTCAATTCTGACATGGAACCTTTGTAAATGAGCACTGATGTACGTAATAAATAAATAAAATGTAAAATGTTTATGACGTCCCTTCGAGATCTACCCCCTGTTAGCGAGTTCTCGCCTGTCCCTATATTTGAGCTAATGGAGAAAAGTTCCTTGGTGTCGAGCTTATTTATCCCGTGCAGGTACTTGTATGTCTTGATCATATCACCCTTCTCCCTCCTTTTCTCATGGGTATACAAGCTCAAGTCCTGCAGCATCTTCTTGCATGCCTTGACCCTAGTATGTGGACCATCTTGGTTACTCTGCACTGTACTGCTTCCAGCTTGATGCAGTCTCTCTTCAGGAGTGGACTCCGGTACTCTGCGCAGTATTCCAAGTGTAGTCACACCAGAGACTTGTATAATGAGAAGATCTCCTCCTGACTTCTACAGCTTATTCCCCTCCCTAAGCAAGCCAGCATCCGGTTTGCCTTGACAACAGCTCTATTACAATGTGCTGTTGTTTTCATAGGTTATATGATGTCATGACCCCTAGGTCTTTTTCTTCCATGGTGCTTTTCAGCACTACTCCCCCCTCCGCCCCCATTTCACATTGCACTCTTGGGTCTATCTTCTCAATGTGCATCACTTTACATTTTTTAACACTGAAGCCCAGCTGCCAGATCTTTGACCAGCTCTCCAACCTGCCAAGGTCCTCACTCAGGTCCCTTATTCCTTCCTTGGTGTCCACCCTTGCGCAGATCTTTGTGTCACCTGGAAAGAGACAGATTTTTGCCCGTGATGCTTTCCCCTAGATCAGAAATGAACACACTGAAAAGGACCAGGACCAGTACTGCCCCTGATATACTCCACCTACTAGTTCCCTTACCCCCAAAATACTCCCCTTTACCTACTACCCTTTGTGTTCTTCCCTTCAGCCAGTTCTATACCCACGTTGCCAATTCTTCCCCCACCCCTAAGTCCCTTATCTTTTTGACCAGCCTCCTGTGGGGGATCGAGTCAAGGCCTTGCTGAAATCCAAGTAAACCACCATCTACTACCTGTCCCCTATCTGCTGCCCTAGTCGAAGAAGTCAACCAGATTTGTCTGGCAAGACCTTTCCCTTGTGAACCCATGTTGTTGGGGCCCTACAGCCCATTTCCCTCCAGGAAGTCCATCAGTTACCCCTTTAGTAAAGATTCCATATTTTTTCCAGCTGTAGATCTCTAGCTGGTTGTTCTACAATGCTACACATTTGGGCCATTTGCTCCGCACTTTAAAAGGACAATACTACAAATTTTAAATGCTGAGAGGTATGAACCCATGACAGGGTATAGGTTTCTTAAGAATTAATGCACGCCCTGAGTTGTAAGGCATGAGGTCAAACTGCTCCATTGCCACAGCTGGGTAGACTGCAGCACTGGGAGGTTGTGTGTGTGTTTCTCATGGTCACACAGTGCTTGTTTGGCTCCCATGTGGTCTGAACCTGTATATGCTTCTCAAGCCAATACTCTGACCACTAGACAACAGCAATCAGCAGTGTCATCAATGGCAATTTTTAAAAGAAAACAGGCCAGATTACGTAGATGGGGCCCAAGAGTGATGCAGTTCTTATGTTCACAGAAACATAGAAGTTGCCTGCAGATAGGACCTCTTGGCCCACCTAGCCTGCCCATAATTCCCTACCTACTTCAACATCGCAGACCCTACTCTGTCTCTGGTCTTCCCCCCCCCCACCCTTGCCTTACTTCTAATGTCCCCCTGTGTTTATCCCATACATGCTTGAATCCTGTTACCATTTTAGCACCCACCATCTCTGCTAGGAGGCTGTTCCAGGCATCCACCACCCTCTCTGTGAAGAAGTATTTCCTCACATCTCCCCTGAGACTTCCCCATCCAGCTTCATAGCATGACCCATTGACTTGGAGCATCTTCTTCTATGGAAAATGCTACCTTCCTGTACCTTATTAATACATGTGAGGTATTTGAACGTTTTTATCATAACCCCTCCTTTCCTCTAGAGAGTACATATTTAATTCCTTGAGTCCTTCCTCACAGAGTTTTTGATGCAGGCCCAGCACCATTTTGGTAGCCCTCCTTTGTACTGCCTCCACTCTATGTCCTTGCAGAGGTAGGGCTTCCAGAACTGTACATACCGGTAGAACTTGAGGTGGGGGTCTACCGGTGCTCTATACAGGGTTAATACTACCTCCCTCTTTCTGCTGGTGATGCCCCTCCCTGTGCACCGAGCATCCAGCTAGCCTTCTCCACTGCCTTGCCACACTGCTTAGCTACCTTCAGGTCATCAGAATTTATTACCCCTTAGGTCCCTTTCCTAACATACTAAAATGCCAGCAGAATAGGGCTAATGGTCTTTTGAGTCTGCTCGATTTTCAGCACCCGCAGTGAGGGCCGGTTTTGGTGTCTTCCCCCTCCCCCTTGGGTTATACTGTCCCCAGTTCCAGATGTTCCACCTGTACTGGGCTTGGTCAGATCTACCTTCCCCCTGTACCTGTCCTATCCCCTCTTAAACCCGTCCACAGTATCTGCCTCTGCCAGCTCCCTGGGCAGTGCATTCTATGGTTCCTCCACCCTTTCAGTGAAATAACACCTTCTCCTCTCCCATTTGAACCTGCCCCCTTCCAGCTTACACCCGTGATCTCTCGTTGCCCCCTTCCTTCCTTTGGAGCACCCTGACTGGGCCTCCCTTATTGATCTCTTTCATGTACTTAAAGACCTCTATCATGTCCCCCCCCCGTCCCTCCTCTCCTCCAGGGTGTACATTCGAGCTCCTTGAGCCTCTCCTCATAGGTCTTCCCCCCCCCCAGGCCTCACATCATTTTGGTTGCCCTCTTTAATGTGGTCTGCAAAACTGCAATTGTTTTGTGGTTGCTAATACCTCCCGCTCAATTGGTAAGTTGCCCCTGGGTTTCTGTGCCCCAAGTGCATGATGTTGCACTTTTTTTGCACTGAAAAGGCGTGCAATTCCCTTTACCATTTTCCATCTTTTTCAGATCAACCCTCATTCCTTCCACCCCCGCCCCCGGGTGTGTCCACTCTGTTGCAGATTTTTGTGTCATCCGCAAACAGGCATACTTTCCCTTTCAGCTCTTCTACAATGTCGCTAATAAAGACACTGAAGAAGACCAGGCCTAGTATTGACCCCTGTGGCACCCCACTGGTCACCCTACCTTCTCCAGAGTGAACCCCATTTACCACCACCCTCTGACTTCGATTGCTTAGCCAACGTCTTATCCATTTTACTACTTTTGGATGCACTCCTAGGTTGCCCAACTTGCTCACCAGTCTTCCATGTGGAACACTGTCGAAGGCTTTACTGAAATCCAGGTAGGCTATGTCTACCACTCCTCCCTGATCCACCTCCCTGGTCACCAGTCAAAGAACTCAATCAGATTTGTCTGGCAAGACCTCCCCCCATGAAACCATGTTGCCTCGGATCCTGTAATCCACTGGTTAGAAGGTTACAAGGTTTTTCAAAAGTGTTGCTCCTATTCTGTGCCTATGGCAAAAAAGCATTTACAAATTGAGCAACAGGAAGAAAAATCAGCTTAACTCTTCAGCTATAGCGTTTGAAATACTAAGTGTCAGGACAACATATGTGTGTGTTGATGGGGGCAGAACTGCAGGATTCTGTCCCCCATCTCTGCTAGGGGTCAATGCAAACCCCTTCACAGCTGACCAAGTCCTGAAGGTGCTAAACAGCCTGAAAGTAGATAAGGCCATGGGGCTGATGACATGCACCCCAGAATCCTAAAAGAACTAGGGAAGGAACTAGCGGCACCACTGGCAAATCTTTTCACCAAATCACTAGAGACAGGGGAGGTACCAATAGATTGGAGGATGGCAACAGTGGTCCCATTCCATAAGTGTGGTGGCAGGAAATTACCACCCAGTGAACCTCACTTCTGTGGTGGGAAAATTAATGGAATCATTACTCAAACAGAGGATCTTGGCATTCCTTGAAGCCAGCAAACCACAGGATCCCAAACAGCATGGGTGCACTATAGGGAGGTCCTGCCAAACAAACCTAATCAAATTCTCTGACTGGGTTACAAAGACAGCAGATAATGGGGGGTAGATGTAGTCTACCTGGACTTTAGCAAAGCCTTTGACTCTGTTCCACACAGAAGGCTGATAAAGCTAGACAACATGGGGGTGCAACCGAAAATGGTAGCAGGGGTGAAAAATTGGCTGCAAGGTAGAACACAGAGAGTGCAGGTAAATGGAACACTGTCAACAGAACAGAGGGTAACCACCGGGGTGCACCAGTGCTCCATACTAGGGCCTCTGCTTTTCAATATATTCATAGCAGACATAGCAGGAGAGCTTAAGGGGAAGGTGCATCTATTCGCAGATGACACCAAGACAAGCAATCTGGTAGACTCCCTGGTAGGACAAATGAACATAGAGGCAGACCTTAAGAAGCTGGAGGAGTGGTCCGCAGTGTGGCAGCTGAACTATGCACATAGGGAGGGGAAACCCAAATAAGGAGTACTTCTTGGGGGGAAAAGCTAGCAACAACCAGCCAAGAGCGTGACCCAGGAGTCATTATATCGGATGATTTAAAAGTGAGTAGACAATGCAAGAATGCAGCACTCAAGGCCAGTAGCATGCTGGGATGCACTGGGAGGGGAATCACTAGCAGAAAAAGGGAGGTTGCATTGCCACTGTACAGGGCACTGGTCTGCCCCCACCTGGAGTACTGTGTCCGGTTCTGGAGACCACATCTTAAAAGGGACATTGACAGAATAGGGACAGTACAAAGGAGGGCAACAAAAATGATCCAGGGAATGCACACAATTCCATAGGAGGACAGGCTGAAGACATTAAACATGTACTTTCTGGAACAAGGGAGAGAGACGGGGGACATGATCGAGACCTTCAAGTACATTAAGGGAATAAACAAGGTCCAGGTTCAAGAACTTTTCAAGGCCAATGAGGAAGGCAGAACATAGGGTCACAATCTTAAACTAAAAAGGGGGATATTCACGACCAACATTAGAAAATTCTTCTTCATAGAGAGGGTGGTGGACGCCTGGAACAGCCTACCAGCAAAGATCGTAAGGTTCAAGAATGCATGGGATAAGCAGAAAGCTGTAATATAAATGAGAGGGTAGCAGGGAAGGGGTAGTAAGTAAGTAAACACCATGGGCAGACTAGAGGGACCTCGAGGTCCCCTTCTACCATCACATTCTATGTTTCTGTTATATGCTGAAACATCAGCTGGAGTCAACCAGAACTGCATGTGTGCCACAAACAGGAAGCATGGCTCAAAGGTCTACACAAACGGCCATCTCTGCACTAATAATGTAAACTGCAAATTTAGTTTTTTTTCTGGTACAGGACAAAAGGATATGCTACTATGAAGCCTACTGGTATGGACTACAAACAGGCCCATACTACACAATCGCTAAATTACATTTTTATCTTTCATGTCCCCTAATACTAATGTCGTAAAAGAGTCTGTGCAAAGCATTGCAATCTAGTAGTGAGAACTGTGGATAACTGTCAAAGGCAGTGATGAGTAACAATAATACAGTCATCTAGTGGTGGTCCATCGGACAGCAAGCATAACAATCAAAGGCCGTGCTGGGTAACTGTAAAGCACCCAGTGCTGGCAACACCGCTAATAGTGCCTCAGTACCAAGGACAGTCCCCCAACCCCCTACACAGTCACTAAAGAACATGCGTGCCACAGAAGAGTCTAGAAATTCACAGAAGGGTGGACAAATGGTCTTAGCCCGTTTCTCTAACTGACACAAGTCTCAACATTGCCGGTAACAGCCCACTGAGGAGTCTACCACTTCAATCAATCAATATCAATATCAATCAATCAGTATCTTTATTTATCCAGGTAGGCACCATTGAGCAAGCTCATTTACAAGGTGGACCTGCGGTCCTACAGTAATAATACATAAAGACAAGTTACAATAGTACAAACAGTAAAAATAGCTGCTATTATAGTAAAAATGCACTTCTCACAAGATGAGATTATGTAGGATCAGCCGTACAGAGGACAGGTCAGCTGATAAAAGAAGGTAGCATCATTCACTGCAGATAGTTACTTTAGATACTGCTGAAAGTAGTACAACAGGTTCTTGATTGTTTCCATAGAATCTTTGGATTGCTGCTTTCTGGTCTCAGTTGAGGTATGTGGGGCCTCCCCAGGTAGACGAGTTGGATCACGGTTGTTAGGCCAGTTGGCCCACTGCTCTGCAACATTGTTGCACCCTCTGAAGTAGTGGTACTGCAATAACCTGGCACTCCATGTCTAAATCGGTCTCTTCAGCTGTGTAATACGAAATGACACCATCAGGTAATGAACTCGTAAACGTGCTGGAGAAGGTATCTGAAATTTGAGATTCACCTGGCAGAGAGCTCGGAGGCATGGACCATAGACTAGTCTTTCTGAAAAGACCAGTTGTGCGTAGTACTGATCGAAGTTAAGCACAACTGGCTCCACATCATTACCTGTTGCTTCCACGCTAAAGCTAAAATGTGCTCTTTAATCTTATAGCTCAAACACTGCAATACAGTAGAGAGACCTCTCTCCCGCTGCTGGCTTAGGGTTCAAGACACGGTGAAACCTTTCTATATTAAGCTGAAAGTCTGCAAGGAGAAACAGAGTTTCCTGGGTAGTTTTTCAATAAAATCTGAGCTATATGGGCCCTCCTCCCCTTCCGGCAGATCATACTGTATATCAACACATTAATGTGCAGTTTCGAATCACTGACTGTTATTCAAACACTCCAGTATTTGGGTCAAGTCGCTCTGCATGTCTTTCTGCTTGTTCTGAATTTGATCCACAACCCCATGGAACCCCTGCAGGGTTTTAAATAATTGATTAGCAGTTTTTTTTTCTTGGGACAATGCTAACTGTACAGAAAGTATTTATATAGGTTTTCTAGAACTGTTATGCTTGTTAAACACAGTGAGGCATGTGATATGCATTTTCACAATGTTTTAGCACTTTTATGAGCAAAACGCTAATCAATTTTTGGAGTTAAATAAATCCCTGCCCTGTATTGTGTCTCAGATCTCCATTCTGAAGGCTTTAATTTCAACTGTTTGCTGCTCCTTGGCGATGCTAGGAGTCACCGGCTAAGTCCTGGAGTGCTGTGAGGTCACCATGCTGGAATAAGATAAAAGAAGAGCTGGGGCCGGATATTCAAAAGGGTTGCACCATGCGCAATAGGGCTGCGCATGCGCAAGTCCAAAAATGCGCCATCCTGCCATATTCAGCGGGAAGTAGTTGCGCTACCGAACACATGCTGAGCAACAGCGCAATGCAAATGAGGGCATGCGCAACCGAAGGGGTGGATCCATGCATAAAGAGCGCAATGCGATATTGAAAGGCTTGTGTAATGTGCAACAGCGGATCAGCTGGAAGGTGCGCCATGGCAGAAATGAGCCAAAATAAAAAGGCTCAAGGAAGAGGCGCAAGAACGCTACAGGGAAGCCACATGAGGCAGGGAGACAGACAAGGCGACAGTGGCAAACAGTGCAGGCCAGGGAGTGCACAGGAGAGAAGACGGACAAGGGAGGGTGTGTGGGGCCACAGACTGCAGAGGCCAGTAGGTGTACCTGGTGCAGTGGAGGTAGCAGTCAGGACAGCGGGGGTAACAGAGCAACAACAGCCAGGGGGGAACACAAGCCAGGGACATGGACAGTGCCAGCTTCCTCGTGGAAGCTGTAATGAGGGGGGTAAGAAGGCATGCTGCAGGGGGACGTGGCCGTGGAAGGGCCCGTCCCGGTAAGCCGCCCAACAGAGCAGTACCCGTGCCAGTCAACACAGCTACACGGATGTAGAGATTGTGGGCCGGTACCGCCTGAACAGGGCAATACTGAGGCGGCTCTGTGAGCTGTGCAGTGATGTGATGGCAGGCACCCCACGACGGAGTCACGCCCGTCATTGGAGACAAAGGTAACAGCCTGCATGTGCCTGCTCGCCACGGGTACCTTCCAGAGGCCGACAGGGGACACCACAGGCATAACATAGTCGGCCACGTCACGCATCCTCACCCAATTCCTCAGCGCACTGCTGCCACATGCTGCGGAGTACATCCATTTCCCCAGCACCGCGGCAGAGCGTACAGCAAACATGCAGGAGTTCCACAGGGTAGCACGTATGCCTGGCGTGCTAGGGGCGATAGACTGCACCCATGTGGCTATTCGCACGCCACCTGGCCCCGATGGGGCAGCATACCAAAACCAGAAGGGTTTCTCGAGTGTCAACTGCCAGGCGGTGTGTGATGACAGTGGGCGCATCATCAATGTCTGTGCCACACACCCTGGCGGAGCACATGATGCCTTCATATGGTACCAATCTGCACTGTGCCATCGATTCGAGAGTGGGGACATCCCCACAGGACATCTAGTGGGTGAGTATGCATGTAGGAATTGCAAGGTTGGGGCAAGGGTGGGAAAGCCACAGGTGCCATGGTAGTGGCACACAGAGATATGGGCAATATGGACCTGAACATGATACTTATCTCCACACAGGTGACAGCGGATACCCACTCCGTCCCTGGCTGCTCACACCCTACTGGCGCCCCATGAGCCCATCGCAGCAACACTATAATGAGGCACATGCCGCCACACGCAACATCATCGAGCGGGTGTTTGGGATGCTTAAGGCACGCTTCCGATGCCTAGACACCTCCGGCGGTGCCCTACAGTACAGCCTCTCAAAGGCCTGTGGGTTATTCCTGGCCTGTTGTATCCTGCACAACATGGCCAAAGATTGTGGGATAGCCGTACAGGTCGAGGAGGGGGACAGCGATGGGGCCGCCGGTGATGCCGGTGATGATGGGGATGAGCAGCCCCCCCTTGGACGGCGGGACCCCCGACTGATCCGGCAGGCCCAACTGCACCGGGACACCATCACGGAGGAGCATTTTGCACGACACAGGTAAGTCAAAGGGCCATGTGCAACCAACACTGTCTAGGCGCAACCCACAGGCACACAGGATAACACACCTGGGGTGCATGACGGCAAGGGGAGTGGTAGGGTCCAGGCACACAAACACAACATCAGGGAGGGGTGAATAGTCATATGGACACACACACACACACACACACACCAGGCACAAAGCATACATGGGCAGGTGCACAGCAGAGCAGGAACAGACATGGCAAACACACGGATCAACGGACCACCCCCACCACCTGTACTGTCAAAGTACGTGTGTCAGATGCTGGGCACCCTTGCACCTTGGTGTACAGTACAATGCAGGCATCATCATGCACACGCACCTGTGAACAGCAGTCGGGTGGGTGTGCAGGTGGTCTGTGTGTTGGCGTGTTGGGAAGGGCACCCACCAGTGTACTGCCCACCATGACACACATTGCACACAGGGCAGCATCAGACAGGGCCCACACTGGGAGACAGGTCACTCAGGTGGCACTGTGCCACGGCCACCTCGGATGTGTGGGCGGCCCCGCCGTGTCCCAGCAGCACTGGCAGGCTGATCATGGGCCACATAGGGTGGCACCGATGGACCACCAGGGGTCCCACTGCACGATCGCGACCTTGTCCGCACAGGGGTGTGCAGCATGCCAAACATACCTGCACCAGGTGTGCTCGGGATGCCCACAGCAGAACCCGGCGTCGACAGTCTGGGTGTCGCACGACGCCGGGAATGGGGAGGTGGAGAGTTTACTGTGTGGGTGTGCGTACGGGCACCTGACTGAGTACCCAATGCGGCCACGACAGAGACCACTGCCTGGGTCAGCCTGTCAATGGCGGCGGTCACATCCGTCCGCAGTCTGACCATCTCTGCAAGGATCAATGCATTGTCCCTGCTGTTCCACTCCACAGCCACGCACAGTGCCTCCACGCACGCTGCAACCCGCATCTGCTGCTCTACTGATGCCCGCAGCAGGTGGGTGTGCTCATCCAATGGGTCCTGTGCCACATCGGCATTCTGTCCCCAGGGTATGGAAGGGCCTGATGCTCAACACCCTTGAGGGTGGGTGCTGTTCACCAGGACCAGGTGTGGGCAAGTCAACAGGCGGTGTGCATGTGCCACCGCTGGACCCTGTACCCCCAGATCTGGTGGGTGACTGCTGCTGCTGCTGCCCCTCCAACTGCTGTGCCCCAGGGACCACTCGTTCCACTGCTGTGGCCGCAACAGTGCCAGAGACCTGCACAGCCACCGGTGCTGCCCCACCGGTGCTGACAGGCACAGCCTGGGACTGTGCTGACATGCTGGCACACACGTTGGAACTAGCTAGGTCCAAGGGCACGTGCTGGCCTGCTGTGTGTCTGTTATGAGACACACACGTGTCACTGCCCATTGCAGTCCTTGCATCATCAATGGTGCAGGTTCGCAACCGCCACAGTCACAGCGTGCTGGCATGCTTGCATGCCAGACTACTGAGACACAGGCTGTGCACCCCCCACACCTGACTCACCGACAACAGAGGTGGCAGCCAGGCGTGCATGCTGGTGCAGTGCATGCCGGCTGGCAGCAGAGGTGGATGGACCCTCCACCAACACTGGCAGGTCTTCCACACTACATGGTCCCACCACCACCGTCCCCTGCAGATGAACAGGATCTGTAACAGAAAGTGAGAACATGTTAGTGCATGTGATCAACCTCCCCCAACACCACCACCATGTCATCCATGCAGTGATGGGCTTCCACCGGTCTGGAATCCACCTCCTGGTACGCCCTCTATAGCACTACGCTGCATTGATGCAGCCAGCGAGTCCTCTGCGGGGTCCGCTCTGCCACCTCTGGCTGGCCACCGCTTGTGGGCGGCGTGTCGCCCTGAGGGCTGCCACCTTCTCTTTGACCCGTCTCGGTCTGTCCCCATCTTTTTGCATTCCTGCACGGAGCGCTGGTGGCTTCCATGCAGGTTTACCGCATGGGCTACCCTCCCATGCAGCAGCACAGGCCTGAGGGGTGCCCCGTCCACTCAGTAGTGGCTCCTCTTCCAGGTAGGCCTGGAAGAGGCCCTGTCTCTGACTTGGTGAAGTTGGGCCTCCTCTTCGCCCACCATCTTCATCCTCACCTGGTCTTTGCTCGGTCATGTCGGTCTGTATGGGTGGAAGTGGACACCTGTCACTGTGCAGTCTACAGCGTTATCCCATGACCATTGCCCAGAACATCACACAGCTTGCAACTCACCTCTCACCTGCAGTACCCGAATCTGGTCAGTGCAGTCCACTGTCGCATATTTATAGCGCAATGCATGCAAATTAGGAGTGGAGCAACTGTAATGAGATGCAAATCGCGCCACTGCGCCTTTGAATGGCTGATCAGATGATTTGCATGTGTCAGCTGAATATCATGCCGTTGCGATTTGCACAATATGGTTGAGCCGGCTGAGCCAATGGTGCATTTCTGTGTCTGCGTAGTACACCGCATTGCGCATGCCCAGGTAGCTTACGCAGGCGTCTGCCGCGCTGATGACGTGCAGTGCACGATCAGCAATTCCGGACACGGCCACCATTGTGCCAGTGGCGCTACAGCGCTGGTCACCAAATGGTGCTGTGGCACAACTGTGCAATAGTCCACTGTGGCACTGGCACGCAGGTGACTGATCGCGCAGGACGTGTAGACGTCCGATGGCGCTGTGCATGGCCTTGCGCCACTGACCCATGACCTTGTGCCCGACCTTGCCCCCTGGCACTGCCGTCTGGCATGTATGCGGCTCTATCGCCGCTGTTCGTGACAGCGATGTGGACCGATGGCGCTTGTATGAACAGCGCTGCTGACACGGACTCATGGAGTTGTATTGCGCAACATTTCCACGGAATAATGCGCCATGAGCGCTTATATTGCCACTGTATAACTGTGGAATGGCACACAGGAGAGCTCGACGGTGGGGGCCTTGGAGCTGGCAAACCTGGTGGCTGTGGTGGAGCCTCACCATGGGACACTGTTTGAAGTGCCCTGCAGATGGCACGCCTTGTAATGTGGCAGCAGGTGGCAACTGCCCCAGAGCAAGCCACTGGGCGGAGGAGGACTCCTGAGCAGTGCAGGCACCACTATAGTGACCTGCAAAGGGAGGGAGCATGCTCTGCTGGAGCGCCTCAGGTCTCGTGGCCAGGAGGGGCATTGTGCCTAGGGCTGGGTGGGTGTGCTGTGTATGCACCTGTATTGTCCGCATGGGTGACACTGTGTAATGTGACCTGCATGAGGGTGGGTTGGGCTATGGTTTGCTGTGAAGTTGTTTGCAGGTGTGTGCTGTTTGGGTCTGGTTGTGTGGGCAGGCACACTCAATGGGGCAAGGGGCTGTCTGCTTTGGGATCTCACTGATGTGTTTCTCTTCATTTGTCTCCCACAGATGGAGGAGCGGAGGCAGGCCCAGGCTGAGGCATGGGATGGCGGTGCCGGGGTGGCTAGCAGAGGTGGTGTGCCACAGCCGCAGCAGCCACAGCCACAGCAGCAGCAGCCGCAGCCGCAGCCGCAGCAGCAGCTTGATGAGGGTGAGTGTCATTACATCATGGATGCTATTGCATGCTTGGGGGGGGGGGCACGGCCACCGTCCATGGACTACACTACCATGCACACAACATGTGACAGTCATCACTGTCCAGTGGCACTGCATGTGTGTGTGTGTGTGCGTCACTGGTGGTCCATGCATGCACTGGGCACATAGCTGTGGCACTAGCATCCCACCACGTAGCCACGTCACTGGGCAGCCTTGGTTGTGCTGTGATGGACATGGGCGTGTGTGAGTGCAGTGGTACACATGGCTGTTGCTGCCTGGTTGGGCATGTCTTGTGCACGGTCACTGTGGGTGAGTGCAGTCCATCACAGGAGCGGGGCACTTGGCTGTATGCCATGCATGATGGTGGGATTCAGGGATGTGGACAGTCACAGCCATTTACTCTGATCCCTTGTCCTAGGTATCCAGATCCTGCATTGCATCGAGCGAGCACTGCGGAGGCTCACACAGGTGGCCATGGATTCGCACGCCATCCTTCTGGACATGCAGCGGCATGGGATACGGCGCCGGAGGAGGCCCCGGGCACAGCACCAGGCGGAAGGAGGGCAGGCTGCCGGCCCGTAGCTGCCCATCACCACACCCCACCTTCCTCTCCCAGGCTTCACCCTGCCCTTACCCACCCCTACCTTATACCCATACCCCTCACCCCTGCTTTGTATATATGTACAGTTGCTTTGTTGTTCTTGTTATTTTCTTCATTACATTTATATTTTGATATGAATACTGTGGTGGTCTCTGATTTGCAGCTAGCTATAGGTGCTCAGTTGCAGTGGTGTGCATGGCATCTGGGGTGGTATGGTCATGGGTATGTGTGTGTGGGGTGGTGTCTCTGGTGTGGGTGTGGCTTCCACTCAGTATTGCCGTGTGCTGCCACCCACTGCTGGGTGCTCATGGTGGGTTTGGCTTGTATAGTTCTGTGGTTCACGAGGTTGCAGTGTGCCAGGGGAGGGCCTGGGATTCCTGCAGTGCTGGTCACTGCACATGGGTAGTGTCTTGGGGTCACAGTGCTGGGTGTGCTGTGCAGCCAGGAGGCTGCTGGACACTGGGGTGGTCCGCCCCTGTGTAGCACTCTCAGCTTGCCAGTGGGTGCTGCGATATTACGGCCGGGATGCTTTCTTTGCTTGTCCCATGGTCCGATGGTTGTTCTATCCTCCCCAGTTATGCTGTGCTTGGGGTGTGGGGTCATTGTTGGTTCTGCAGTGTGTCCCTGTGCCCATCTGTGGCATGGGTGGTGGGCCCTGCCTACCTCCCTGGTTGTGCAGTTCCATTGCTCTGCTGCTGGGGTCTCTTTGTTTCGCTTATGGCGCCTCTGGACTGCTCAGCTGGGCTGCCTTTGTTGCGCTATGGCGCATCATCTCTGCTCAGCTTCCGCTTCCTGGTTGCGCTGTGGTGCAGGTTGTGCGATATTCCGACATTGGCTGGTTGCGCAATTTGTCTTGCTCCATGTTTGAATATCACGTGTACTGCGCTTGTGCACAATTGACTTGTGCTTGCTCCTGCTGTTGCACACTTTTTGGGCGCAGTTTGAATATCCGGCCCCTGGAGTCCGTATTGCATAAAGTACCTAATTCTACAAAGGCCAAATATCATGTCTGCTTTATTTGCTTGTTTTGGGTTTTTTTTGTCTCCCATACTCTTCTTAAACCTTGCCATGCCCAGCTGGTACGTTTGAATCAAGAATCACCCAGTCTGTGCTGTTTTTATTTTGCTTGGAGATGGAGCTTAGCCTATACATGCTATATTTGCAAGTGACAGCACCGGAAGTCCTCCACCAATTTATTTATTTATTTTTTTTACTTACTGTGATTTTTCTTCCGACAGCTTATCCCCCGTCAGCCGCCCTAACCCCGCCAATGGACCCTGCTTCTCCTGAGTGCAGTGCCCCCTGGATTGCCACCCTGTGTGGAGCTTCAGAGTCATTTCAGTGCAAATTCGCTGGTGCTCATTAACGGATGCGCTGGGGGACCCAAAGTCTGGTATGGGGCAGGAGGCATCACTCAACACATCGGAGGCATTTTCCTTTTTGTAAGGGGGGGTGTCAATGTGGACACATCCGACACGCCCCCGGGAGCACCGGACCAGAATCATAAACTACCCCTCTCCCCACACAATGGTGGAGAGTATGCTATGGCTGCTTAATCCACTCCCAGCCGGCCCTTGAGCATCCTGAGTCTGTTCCTGAACCTGGTTCACCCGCATCACAGCGGTAAATCTTTCCGTTGTGCCGACGGGCTGACCTCAGTTTTCTTTTTACAGGGTTTTGGTGGCTTGTGCCTCCATAACAATAGCACCCCTGGATCCCATATAGATCATTTACTTTTGCTTGTATGTTCTTTAAGTAAAGTGACACCACTGGAAAAGCTTTGAAAAATGTAAGATTTAGACACAATCCCGTTTATGCTTCATACAGTTTCTGTAATTCTTTTTTTTTTTTTTTTTATAAACGGCTTTTCCTTGCCTTTCCTCCCATCAGCCAGGGATATGCCCTGTTCAAGGCTTTAGCCATCAATCTGATGGGAGGTTTTTTTTTTTTTTTTGCTTCCCTACTTTTCTCCCATACACTCCCTGTGGTGTGTGTGGGCAGTGCCTCTATCAGCCTTGCATGCCCACACTGCCCCTACAGTGACAGCAAGCTCCCTAGCTCGTTGCAGGGGTCACTGTGGCACAGGAATTCCCTGCTAAGCCTCCTCAAACTGATGCATGTAGGTGTGTGGCACCTACCTCAGCCTGGCCTGCCTCCTGACATGGCAACCTGAGCTCACTCCTGAACTCAGGTCGACTGCATGGCAGCATGCTGCCCTGTAACTAGGCCACTGGGGCTGCCATCTTCTGTAATTCATTCCCACTGTTGAAGACAACAGCATAAACACGGGATCACTGTCCCCTACACTTCAACTGCTCTGGGTACTTGTCTACTACTGACAACATTATCCTGCTTCTGACATCATAATCATCACCAAACAACAGACTGTGATGTCAAACAGAGGATTTGGAGAACAGGTGTAGACAAGCTGCAAGAGCAGATGGAGTCAAAAGTTTTCATGCAAGTCTCCTTAGTGCTCAAGCACCAATGATTCTGAACCTCTCCTTCTCCCTCAGTGCTGTCCCTCTAGCCTGGAAGGGCGCAAAGGTTCTGCCTCTGCAAAAAGGGGGAGACACCCTCTTCCCCTGGCAACTTCTGGCTGATCTCTTTCCTCCCCATCTCACAAAGCTTCAGATGACCATTGTCTACTCTAGGCTTGCCACCTCCTTTACTCCTCCGATTTCCTCTCCCTCTTCCAGTCTGGTTTTAGGAAACACCACTCCACTCCAACATCTCCTCCTTGCTGCAAGTAACTGACTCTATTGTCACTGGGATGGATCATGGATATATTACTGCAGCTATATTCATTGATCTAGCCAAATCCTTTGATTCAGCGTCCCAACCTCTGCTCCTCAACAAGCAGAGCTCTGCTGGCCTCTCACAGTCTGCAGCTGACCGGTTCCGTTTATACCTTATGGGCTGTCAGTCAGTACAGGTGGGAGGAATCCTGTCCCCCCCCCCCCAATCCTAGCAGGGGTCTCACAGGGCACCACCCTGGGTCCCATCCTGTCCTCTATTTTCCTAAATGACCTCTCCTCTGCCTGTGTCTCTTCACATATCCACATGTATGCAGATGACACGGTCATTTACACCTCTGGCCCTTTGGTTTCAGCTATGTAAGGTGTACTCCAGCATGGCTTCCACAATGCAGTGCACTGGTTACATGCCAACCAACCCAAGGTCAACACCAAGAAGACTATCAGTGACCTTCAGCACCAGTCAGAAACTGGCCAGGCTATCGCCCTTCCCTGTTTTGTTTTGTTTTTTTCCCCCACACTGGACGGCACCCTTCTGGAAGTTGTCCCTGCCTCCAAGTACGTTGGTTTGTGGCTTGATAGCAAGCTGGACTTCTTAGCCCACATCAATGCCATCCATTCCAGATCACACCCTAAACTCAGAGCCCTATACTGTGTAACCCCCTGTGGGGGCTTACCTGCTTGCCCTGATGCTCCCGGATTCTTCTGTCTCCCTGATACTGGCCCATGTCCCCATTTGCCTGTTTCAAATCTCCGTCTGGCCCCCTTCTAATTCTTGCTGCTCAACTCAGGGCCAGAGGAGGTGAATAGCGGCACCAATGACCTGCTGTTGCACTTTGGTGCGGTCGGGCACCGACGCATGCGTGGCAGTGTTTTGGGTCTGGGACGTTTCTAAGGCTGAAAGGATGCCATTTGGGTGCCCTGGTCCCCTCTTCCAGCTAATAAGGGAAGCAGTTCTAAACAGCGCATATAAGTGCTGAAGAATCGACACCCCTTTTAATATTCATTAGGGGGCGTATGAATAGAATTGAACCCAGTCACTGCTCCAGGGGGACCTCTGAGAATACAGCTAGCGATAGGCAGCAGGGGGATTTAAAAATAGTAATTGCGCAGTTGCTTGGTAAGGGACAAGGACTGCTTCAAGACACTGGAGCAAACATATTGAAAGACTGTATATTTTGGCTGCAGGGACACTTGGAAGCTAGGGACTCTATGGAACTACAAGGGACACTGAATGGGAGCAGCCATGCTAAGATACTTTGACCCCTAAAGGACAGCCAATCAGGTAAACTAGGCACCCAAAATTGTCTGAAAGGGTTTATGGGAGAAGGTATGTACTATTTTCTGGCACCAAGAGACTTTACCAATAGATAATTACAGAGGGCTAAGGACTGTGATTGATGGAAATGAACCAATTAGAGTGCAGGATTCTGTGGAGAAATCACAGGGACTTTGAGCAGTTGAGTCGGTCTGTTCTGGCCTCTGATCGAGTCAAGAGGGCTCAGCGCTGTTTGAGTATAACTAAGGCCTTGCACAGGACTTATTTCGAAGTTTGTCAGAGGAATAAAGGAGAAGAGTTCTTGCTGTTCAGAGGAGCTGTGCATCTGGGCTGATCATTTCAGATATATGCTTGGAGCTTGCTGTTAGAGGAGACTCCTGATGCAGTCATCCTGCACCAGTTTTGGGACAGAGAGAAAAAACCTCGTGCTGGGAAAGGGACTTGCTAGAAACTGTGTGAAAGCTGGAGAAAAGGTGGATGCCATTTTGAATCTGAGACTGTAAGAAAGAAAAGGTGAGCAGGTGCCCAAAGCTTCAGGGACCTGTGGCTGCTTTTGAAATCCAACTGAGGAAAGACACTGATGTTGTGGAACTGGCGTTTGAATTTGTTGCCCAAGGGCACTGGAAAGTGAATAAGCAGGAAAGTTGGAGGAACTGTTCTAGCTGCACAGAGGAGCTGCTTTCTGTGAGAGGAAAGAGAACCCAAAAGATTTCCAGTTTAATTCTGAGCCAGGTGGAGAACTTGCAAACCCCTACCAAGTGGGGTTTGCTGGTTACAGGGGGCCACCAGTGCATGCTGGGGGAGCTAGGACACCCGTGATGTGTGAGGGGGCCAGGCTGTACAGCCACTCCTATGTCTGGGTCATCTGTGGTTTGGTGGACCTAATGTGGGAACTCTGCAGAAGGCCTGAATAGGCTGAAGGTGACAAGCTGCAAGATCTTCAATCAGAGGGACAAGTGGCTAGACCTTCAATCAAGCTTGAATCTTCATAATACTTACTGCTTCCCATTTGTTCTGCCCTTCCTGAAATGAAATCCCCAGAGACTAAACTGGTGGAAGCCCTCTGCATCAGGAATATCCTAGATCTCCAGGACTGTGAGTATCCAGGGCTTGCTCTGGCAATCAAGGAGAGTAACTGCTTAATTCTTATCATTCAGTTGAATTGTTTCTAGGGCCAGAACGCCAGCTAACCTGTGGCACTGCGCAGGCCTGCAAACTCCTGGGTAACCAGAAAGGACAGAGGGAAATCACTGGTACCAGTGGGGGTGGGCATCTGGGGTGGTTTGACCTATGGGCCCCATTGTTTTTAATTGTTTCAAACCTCCTCTAACCAATTTTTACATCCACAGCTAGTCCTTCTCCATGTAATCCTACCCTAGCCCTTCCCCATAATAAAAGATGTGTTTCGTTGTTTGAAATTGCTGTGTGAAGGGTGCTTGGTGAAAACAAATTGTTAAGTGTATGTCGTATATAGTACAGTGGAGCTCACTTTTAAAAACATAGGATAAAAGAACATCCCATTTATAAGAACACTGTTTGGATGTCCCAATTTTTGTCCATTACTGGCAGTAAAGCCCATTTATAAAAACAGTCAGTCCGTTTATAAGAACATTTGTTTCTCACAGGTAGTGGTAGATGGTCATTATCACCTCTGATTGTGCTAAGCCTGGATTGAATCATCATTTAGTATCCTCATTAACAGTCACTTAAGCAGTAAATGGATGTTTGAAAGATGCCCCATGAAGAAAGTAGCACATATTCCTTCATAGTTTGGTGAGACACTGAATGAATTTTACATTACACTACTTACTTGAGAAAGAGTTCTTTTAAAAAAAACTATGTTATACTACTTTTAATAACGAAATCTCTAAATTTTACATGGATTTTCACTGTTTTCAATGAAGCTCTCTTATAAGAACATCCCGGTTATAAGAACATTTTTGCTTGGCATTTAGGGTGTGCTTATAACAGGGTTCCACTGTATTGGGAAATGGTTTGGCATCCAGTATGTGGGGTGGTTAGAAGGGGAGGTTGGTAGGTATAGCCTCCCAGGGGGTTGTACCAGTCATACACCTGGCCTTCTGCAGTTCACTCTGGGTGGAGGCACCGCACTACTTTACCTTTTTCTTTGGGATAGAATCCCCAAGTACCACCATAGCAGGACCCAGAACCCTTAAACTGGGTTAAGGTCAACAGGCAGGGGCAGTAGCCCCCTGGCACATGGTGTCTGGGCTACAACTGCAATAAGGACTGCCTCTCCCACCAAACCTTCTGGCAACTGGTAACCAAAATGGTTCTTTCAGCCTTCAACTATGTGGATATGGTCTATGACATGGCCCCCTTCTCCTCCTTTGCCAGACTGGACACCCTCCACAACACCTTCTGTTGTTTCACTACCAACTTTCCCTCCGTACTCATCACTGCTTGCTCTATTCTTCCCTCTCCATCCCTCTCTCTCTCTCTCTCTCATCTTGTCTCCACTCCCACTATGCCTTCTTTATTGCAAAATACTGGTTTGGGTCCCTCCCCACCTACCTTTCCTCACTTGTATCCCCCGTCCCCTCTTCTTACTTTCTCTACTCCAAGGATTCCTGTACCCTTTCCATTGCTCATCCTCACTCCTCTGCTGGACAAGCAGCTTTCTCCTTCTGCTTCCCTTCCCTCTGGAACCTGCTCCCCTCTGCTTCTCCCCTTCACTCCCTGCCTTTAAACATCAGCTAAGACATCTTTCTGTACCCTCCTGTCCCTGTCAAACCCCCTCTTGATCTTACATCCTTTCTCTTTTGCCCCTTCCCCTTAATCGAGGCTACTTGTGACCCTGTCCGAGGTATGTTCTGGACCCTACGAGCACTGTCAACTATCTCGACCGGCACTTTGCACTTTATGTTATCCTCTCACATTTGTCTACATATTGCATTAATCCATGCTAGTAATATTTACCATTAATCACATTGTTCCTGCATTCTGTAATGCTGCTATGTTTTGTAATTTTACTCTCTCTGTACTCCCTTCCCCTTCCCCACTCCCCAGGGTCACACCTGGAAACGAGTCCTGCCACAGTGTGCCTTTCCTGGTTACCAATTTTTTATTTTATTTAGCTTTTGTTGACCAGGTAAGTGCACTAGACAAATCCTGCCTATTTTCAGACACGACCTGGGGGAGGGGAATACAGATGAATGCCAACTGACCTTGAACCAGATTAGGCTGTTGGTGGTATTTTTAGTGAATGAGGGAAATTTGGCCAGGACACCGGGGAAATTCCCCCTTCTCTTTTCGATAAGTGCCATGGGATCTTTAACATCCACCTGAACTACCACCAATCCAAGCAGATGGGACCTCGGTTTAACGTCTCATCGGAAAGACGGATAAATAAATAATACTAAAGGTGCCAAATAAGCTCTGTAAAATGTGAAATAATTATGCAATAATATATAATACACTGTACCTGGATTCAAACCACTGATCCTTTGCCTGCTTACTGAAAACACATTCAGAGTGCCACTCAGCTGCAGGTAAGGGAACTACAGTTCATGTGATGCATATGTTAAGTCACAATCTGTAAAAACAGGCAACTGGACATCTAATCCCAGCAAACGATATACGTTCACTAATGATTGTTCTTAGCTAAATGTACTTATATATTATTCCAACTCCTCACCGTCATGAATCACCACTAAAGTGAGCTTCTATCTTACAAGAAATGTTTAAGTCCCTGCCAGGATTTGAGCCCCTGATGCTTTGCCTGCTAAGCAAACACACATTCAGTGTGCTACTGAGCTACATGTAAAGAGAGTTGCAGTTCCTATTGTCTAGAGGTATGTCACAACCTGCAAAACAGGCGACTGGGGATTTAATCCCAGCAGGCAAAATACCTTCATAAATGGCTGTTCTTAGCTAAATGTACTTCTCATATAATTGGCTATTCCAGCTCCACACCATCCTGAATCACCACTCAAGTAAGTTTCCAGTTTACAAAAAACAATTGAAACAAATGTTAATGTTCCTGCCAGGAACACACATGCAGTGTGCCAATGAGCTACAGGTAAGCAGGCTGCAGTTGCTATGGTGTATAAATTATGTCACAACCTACAAAACTGGCAACTGGGAATCTAATCCCAGCAGAAGATTTACCTTCACAAATTGTTGCACTTAGCTAAATTTACTTCTCATATAATTTACTATTCCAATTCTACACCACCATGAATCACCACTCCAGTGAGTTTCCATCTTACAAAAAAATCTGAAAAATATTCAAGTCCCTGTCTGGATTTTAACTGTGTCTACATGTATTGAACCACTGATTCTTTGCCTGCTAAGCATACACACACATTCAGTGTGCCACTGAGCTATAGGTCAATAAGTAATAGTTCCTATGATGCAGAGGTTATGTCACATCCTATACAACAGGTGACTGGGGATCCAATTCAGCTGACAATTTGCCTTCACAAATTGTTCTTCTTATCTAAATTTACTTCAGATATAATTTGCTATTCCACCCCACACCACCATGAATTGCTACTCAAGTGAGTTTCCATCTTAAAAAAAATAAATCCTTAATTATCTGTTCAGATTTGAACCACTGATACTTTGCCATTTAAGCAAATTCAAATTCAGTGTACCACTGAGCTGTAGGCAAAGAAGTTGCATTTCCTGTGGTGTAGAGGTTATGCTACAACCTGTAAAACAGGTGACTAGGGATCTAATCCTAGCAGGCGATTTACTTTCAAAAATTGTTTTTAGCCACATTAACTTCTCATATACTGTAATTCATTATTCCAACTCCACACCACCATGAATCACCACTCCAGCGAGTTCCCATCTTACAAAGAAAGTTTGAGCCCCTGCTAGGTGCGACAGGGAGCTCCTGCCACTCTTGAGGACTGACCTTTTCTTAAATCTGTTGCAACAGTTATTCTATTTCTTAGCCTAATGTATCCTTTACAATTTCTAGTCCATAAGGTTGGCCACCTATGGGCACCCCCTTCCCTTTCTTGACTATGCTCATAGTGTCCTGTCTAATTTTCTTTTTCCCCTCTCAGGTCCTCGTACAGGGAGGTTATTGTGGTGACCGCCAAGTGTATGTAAAACAGGTTGTATTTATCGTTGTTGGATTTAATATGTAATAGCACTATGTCATAAAATACCTTGATGTATGTTTCTTATGTTTATGAAACTTGTAAATGTTGAAAATACCAAGGCACTAGGTGCTTTTGATAATGGTAAAAAGTACTAGGTGACTATTATAGAAATTAAGTTAGTTGTGCTATCCAAAATGCATATAAATTGCTGTAAGTTGAACAAGTCTGAAATGCCATGGTGATTTGCATATATCCCATGATGCTTTACATTATGGAAGTATGTATGATGATGCATTTCTTTGAAACTTGATTTGTTGCCAATGCCCTTTGGTGTAATCCTTTTTTCAGTGATTCTGCATCGAGATTCTTTGTCTATAGCTTGTTTTTTTTTCTTTTTTGAGCCCCCACTACCCAAGCAAACAAGGCCCACGTAGGAATGAAGGGTTTTAACTAAAAAGTTGTTAGATCAGGGATAAGTGTCAGTAAGTGCTGGCTAAGTGCAGAGAAAGGACATACATTGTCTGTTGCTGTAAACTGAAGTACTAAAGAAGGAATATGCCATTGCTCAAGGTTATTTCTTGTGTTTTGAATAAACATCACACAGAGATTGTATGTTGAACTTGAAGTTCGGTGTCTTGTCCATCTGTTATCCCACAACCCCTCCACACTAGGATCTGAACCACTTATCCTTTGCTTGCTAGACAAAGACACATTCAGGGTCCCACTAAGTGACTTGCAGTTCTTATGGTGGAGAGGTTATATTAAAAACCTGCAAACAGGGAATTTGAATTGTATTCAAACCTAGACAAGCCTCAGCCGGGACTAATTTTATTGATTACAACATATTTAGCTCTGCTGAAACCCTTCGCCACATCCACAATGACATTTCTCTTATACAACAAAAGTTGTAATGCGAAGGAAAAAATGTGCAATCAGGGGAAACACTCCAGGCTTGTGTAGTCTGAAACGCTATACCTAGACTTAAAAGCCCTATCACTGACATCATTAATGACATCATGCAGCCAATCCGTTCACTGAATGTAACCGTAAACTTGACTAACTGCACAAACGGGTATGCATGACCACAATAGGTGCTAACCGATATGCTGGTGCCACTTAAAAAGAAGAGTTAGAATTACAGGAAAAATATAAATCTAAGCTTTATTGTGTCTAAGTATTACATGTTTTCAAATTTTTCCTTATCTAGCCAGGGGCTCTTTAAGCATGGAGCTTCTTACCGTTTCTGCTTTGAAGGCTTCCTGTGGCACTCTCCCCCACATTCCTATTACCCAAACCAGTCAGTGACAAAAAACATTCGGCAGAGTCTCTTGAGAAGAGAAACAACAATACTGTATCTTCTTGAGAGGCTGCTTGTCTGTTCATCTGAAGCAGCTTTTGTGCTTAGCCACTATTAATCCTATTGGATACTGTGATCCAAAGGTAATATAAGCCTGGTAGTGTTGCACACTCAAGTACTTGACTGTGAATCTCCTCAGTTTTCTTGGCACAATTCTAGAAAACAGATGGGATGAAAAGTATAAGTTTAGGGGTATTAAAATAACACCGAGAAGCTAGGCTCAAACAAGCATTTTTGAGACCCAGAAAAAGAACTAGGGGATGTAGGTTAAAGCTTAGATAGGCTTTAAGTTAGAACAAAATTAGTAAGGGGACTTTGTATTTATATAGTGTTTGTCATATACTCACTGTATCCCAAGGGTTTTACTAGCAATGTTATGAATAGTAACATCTTCCTTGGCCAATCAGGATTTTTGTTATTTCTAAACGTTGCAAGTACGAGCTTTCCCATGAGATGTTGCCGTATGCAAACAGTTCTAACAGTCTATAGTTCTAAGTTCATTTAGCAAAGTCCTTTTCATCACATGGGTTTCTTTAATTCCCTAAAAAGTTTTATTTTAAATTAACACAGAAGTTGATGGCAGATAAGGACCGGAAGGCCCATCCAGTCTGCTCATTTTTTCCACCTTATGAATGTGCCATAGGCCTTTACTCTGTTAATGGACTATTTATTCATACTCATCTTATATTTCTTTAAAAAAACAGTATTCTTAAACAGCACTTTTTCTTCTCTTTTATAATTCACCCCCTAGAAACATACAAGTAACCTTACCTAGTTTCAAGTCTACTGCTGTATGAGTTTTTTTTTGAAACTCATCTTTATTCAACTATAAAGTATACAATTTGACAGCAGTCACGACCAGAACTACATGTCCACAATACAATACTTTGTAAAAAAAAAAAATCAGCAATGCTTGAATACATGAATACATTCCTTCTAGTTGGTTCTAAGACAGTTTAAAACTGCTAATTCTGTCTTATTCACCAAATAGTAACAACTCAATTTATAAAACTATCATTATTTTGTATTAAACCCTTAAACAACTTCATAGGGTGTTAAAAAAAAAAAGTTAGCTCACAAACCATATAAACAAGCCTGGATTTCTTACAGGGTTAAAAACAGAGAAAAATGAAGTTCTTGAACAGGCCATCATGTGTTTAACCTTAATTTTACATGGGGGCAACATTTCATTATTCCCTTTTTATTTAATATTATTTTAAAAACTCTTAATGAGAGTGGTAGAGAAGGGCCTGGCCTGGACCCTTATATAATAGCCATTAGTTAAGCTGTTATCTGTCTACCCCAAAGACAAGGGGTAAGCCTATAAGTGAAGCTCTGAGATATAGGTTATCCTGATTATTTGTTCTCCCAGATAATTATCTGAGGTGGAATAAGGAGCTATTTTACAGAGTTAATTACTGGTACTACTTAGCCCTCTGCTCTCTATCCACCTGAGCCATGGGTCCCACACCACCATGTATTTCTCTTCTCTCAGGTATATTCTGGCAGTCAGTAGCTCCATATCACAAATACATGACATCTTATTTTGCCACTTTTTAAGGGTGTGGGGGGGGGACTGCACTTAGCCAGTGTGATGTAATACTCTTCAGGGCCACCACCAGAAAGGCAAGGGCCAAGTTTCTCTGTGAAGCAGGAAGCCCCAAAACAGTAGGGGTGTCAACAACCCAATCAGAAAAGTCATCTGGGATATTAACTTGTATAATCTGCCGCACTGCTTCTTTCACCGATGACCAAAACCCCCTGATTATTGGGCAGGACCAGAAGATTTGATAGTGGAATCCAACATCACCACAAGTCCGCCAACACTGGGTGGTATAGGTGGTGTGAAAACGGTAGGTTACTGTGGGGGTATGGAAGAATCTGACTAGGATTTTCTAACAGTATCCCTTCCACCCAGGGGAGGATGTGACTCTCCATCCCACTTGCAACCGTTTGTTCCAGTCTTTTCTGGGGATTATGCCATGGACTCTTCTTTCCCATGCCTCCTTTATCTTTCCCAGAGGATCAGGACCCAGTTTGTCCAGCATGTTGTATAGCTCAGATATGCACCTCACCTTTCTCTTCAGAGTAACTATACCATAGATGAAATCTTCCCTGGAGGATCTAGGCCTACTCAATAGGGTCTCATGGTTCACACTTTTAATAAAGTGTCAGACCTGCAAAAATCTAAAGAAGTCAGTTTTGTGCAACTGGAATTTAGCTTTCACCTGTTGGAAAGACATACATGTACCATTTTCCAGGAGTTGAGCAAAGTGTATGAGGCCCTTGGACTCCCAGTGGATATCCCTGGTCTAACCTAGGGGGGAGAAAGTCCGAGTGATACCGGATCAGGGACAGTGGGCCCAGAGAGGAAACTGAAGCTAGTTTATGCCTTACCTGGGCCAAAGTTTTTAGACAGCGTTTCACCCAAGGATTAGCTATCACCCCGCGCAGGGATCCTGTTAGGTCTGTGCAGGCCAGAGTAAAAAGTGGCTGGGAAATCCCACCCCCCATCTTCAATCTCATACCACCCTGAGGCTCAACGTTGTTTAGCCCAGGTGCAGACTGGTACTATCTGGTCTGCCAGATAGTAATTTTGTAGGTCTGGCATGCCTAGGCCACCACCTGACTTAGGTCTCTGCAACACTTTCATTGCTATGCGAGGTCTGTATCCTCCCCACACAAACTTATTTACCCCCGCTTTAACTTTGGACCAGTAACTGGGTGATATGGGTAGTGGCAAAGTGGAAAATAAAAACAAGAAGCGGGGAAGTAACTTCATTTTGACAGAGTTAATCCTACCTACTAGTGACAGTGGCATCAAGGTCCACCTAGCCATGTCCTTCTACATCTCTTTCCAAAGTTTACCATAATTGAAGTCAAATAGTCTGGCCTGTGTCATGAAAATCTGGACTCCCAAGTACCTAATTTGGTTATGTTTGGTCCATGAGAAAGGAAAAGAGGACTTAAACCCTGGGGGGCCAGGATCCACTGAGCACCAAGGCTTCTGATTTGTCAAAATTGATTTTATAACCGAATGCCTTCCCAAACTGTTCTAGTGTGTGTAACAGCCTGGGCAGGGAAGTCTCCAGGTGCCTCAAGAAGAAGATGGAGTCATCAGCATATAGGGTTACCTTCTGCTCAAGTCCCCTCGCCATCACTCCCTTGATAAGTTGATCCCGACAGACCGCTACAGCCAATGGTTCCAGAAAAATCGCAAAAAGCAGGGGAAACGGGGGCATCCCTGTTGAGGCCCTCTTCCAATTGGGAATCTCCCAGAATTGAGCCCATTCACTTTGACCTGGGCCTGGGGTGAGGAGAAGAGATCTGAAACTACATTTAAAAATTTTGGAGCCGAATTTCATTGTCTCTGTGGACTTCTGTAAGAATTGCCAATTCACCCCATCAAAAGCCTTTTTGGCATCCATGGAGATGGCTAACTGGGATACCCCCTCTCCCCACTATGCCGAAATGATATTCAATAATCGTCTTATATTGTCCTGGATGTATCTTCCATAAACTAATCCTGTTTGATTGGGGTATATTAACTTGGGGACTATTCCTTGGAGGTGATCCACCAGGATTCCCGTAAAAATTTTCAGGTCAACATTAAGAAGCAATGTTGGGTGGTATGAACCACACTGTGTAGGATTCTTCCCCTCCTTATGCAAGATTGAGATCTGGGCATACCGCCAGGAATCTGGGATCCCCCCCCCCAGATGTGGTGGAAGCAATCCTTTAGTGGTATAATTAATTCTTTGTGAAAGGCTTTATAAAATTCAGAGGGCAAGCTATCTAGGCTCAGAGACTTCCCAGTCTTCAGCTGTTTAATTTTATTTAGGATTTCTTGCCTTGAGATCAGACTTTCAAGAAAGTTTCTGTCCTCCTGGGTTGAATGTGGCAGGACCAGTGGGGACAAAAACCTCTCAGTCAAGACGTTGTCTGAGTCCATAGGATCTTGGCTATATAGTTGCTTATAATATTTTGTCAACACCTGTGAAATTGAGGGTGGATCTGACATCAGAGCATCTCCCTTTTCCCAATCACACACCCAAAGAACTGTCCTGCTACATAGCTGTTTTCTTAAGGCAAAAGCCAGTAGCCTCCCTGCCCTGTTACCGTGCTTATAAAACTTTTGGTTGGTTCTTCGCATGGCTCCCTCCACTTGTGATGTTAATAGATGCTCCAGGGCAACCTATTTGGCCTGCCACATTTCTTTATCGGGGGGTCTAGGGTCAATTTATGCCTGAAGCCTGCCTCTTGCAAGTCCTCCTCTAAATGCGTCTAGGTTTCTAACCTTTCCCTTTTAAGCTTGGAACCGTGGGAAATTATCAGCCCTCTACTGCTATACGAATTTTAATTAATTGCTGCTGGTATTTAGGGAGGGATCAGATTCTATTTTGGCTCTGTGGAGCTGACAGCCCAATCCCTTCTACTTCCCTGTTCAGAGACACCTCCCCCATGCTAGCACATTTTATGATGTAGGTATAGGGAGAGCACAAGGGTGCCTTCCATAGAGTACAATAGAGATTTATTTTTTCTCAAAGGAGTAGTACAGTCAGAATTTACAAAAATTAGCCTGCTAGTTTTTCAGTAGTTTTATGACCCCTGGAGATCTCCATCTTAGCACTTGTCAGAATTTGCAGTGCACTTATCGCTGCTGTGTCTCTCTTGTTGTCTGTCACTCACTGACTCTTGCAAACTGTAGCATTGGGAACAGAGCACAGAAGCAAGGTTGTGGTCAGTGACATCACTCTGACTGACAAAAAGGAATACAGTACGGCTGCCGTGTTGGGGGAGTGGGAACAGACCAAGGAATAGGACGACTTGCCATGCACAATACAGGAACTCAGAAGCAACTGGTTGCAATACTGGGAGAACACAGCTCACTGTGGCTGGGGGGGGGGAGACAACTTCTGCCCAAAGAAGACAGGGAGCAGCACAACATGGTGCTGCAACACCTATCATCTGGCTCACCTTGCCATGCTTGCTGCCTCTGTTGGGAACGCTGAGAGCCACAGCTGACAACTGCTACACCAGAATGATGAACAAACACAATTTTGACAGCTGGGCTCTCCCGCTTCACCACATGGTTTTATGGCTACCGCTTTGCTTTGCCTTTCCCAACCAGGGAACAAATGTCAATGGCACTTTCCCAGAGTCCCTCTGCAGAATCGTGCATTAAAAAGGGAATTTAATGCATGGCCACACAGAGGGACTCCACTGGCGTTTTTCGGTACCCATGTTTATAAATCACTATATTGATCAGTATGCACCAAAGTCTATTTGGGCCTGGAGATTTTAACAGATTGCAGGTTTGAAACTTTCTTCATAACTGCTAAATTAGTACTGTATAGTTCATTTTGGAGGCTGATTTATTGCAAAGAGGAAACAAATACATTTTATTGCTCCTACTTTTAGCAGGTAATGTTGAATCAAGCCATGATCTCCTTGCTGACAGGCATGAAGAAAACACTGACATCTAAACATGCCCAGTCTATTTGTCCATTTAAACATTAGAAACTTATCAGCAAAACTAGATGAACTTAGGACATGGATGCAGGTGTACAACTCTGATTTTCTTACAATGTCAGATACATGCCTATCTAAAAAAATACTAGATACAGAAAATAAAATTCCAAATCATAGTCTTTTAAGGCAAGACAGACTAAGGAGTGGGGGCAGAGTTAATTTACTATAAATCTTGTTTTTCAATGCTTGTTAATAATTTGAACTACCCATATTGCAATTTTCTATCTATTCTGTTAGGCTAAGTGGGGTGCTAAGCACTTATCATTGAGCACCTTCTATTTTCTTCCCAGCTCTTCTAAGAATGGTAATTGAAACTTAGAATTTGTCAACAGACAAGGATCGCTTGGCCCACCTAGTCTGACCCTTTTTCCTCCCTTTGCCCATACCTTCACAGCAGACCCTATGTGATCTCCAGCTACCCCCCTTTCCCAATCAAGATTCCTTTGTTGCATATCCTGCATGCTTGAAGCCCACCACTGTTGTCAACCCCATCTTCACCATTGACTGTTGCAGACTGCATATAAGTACTTCCTCACATCCTCCTAAATTCCCCCTTCCAGTTTCATTGCATGTCCCCTTGTTCTCACGCACCTTCTCTTCTGAAAAATACTCCCCTCCTGTATCAAAGACCCCCTTGATTTGATGGGACTCTCAGGGAGCTGAAGATGAGGGGTAAAAAGTTGGAGCGGTGCTGGCAGAGATCCTGATCTGATGGGGATAAGCTTATTTTGATGCCTCACTATAGAGACTATCAATCAGCAATCTCCTGTAAGACGGCAGAGTTCCTGTCCAAGGAGATTGCTTCAGTAGTCAACAGACTAGCTCAGCTCTTCCAAACTGTTGACAGGCTATGTAATCCGGCCTGTCTTTGGTGGGTTGGAGTTTTTTCACAATCTAAGTGTGGTGAGTATGCTCTGTTTTTTGCTGATAAGAAAACCTCTATCAGATCAGGGATCCAGTCAGTGCCCTCTATTGGGGTATGTAATGATGATTCGGGGTCATAGGCATTCCATCTGTCTGGTCCGACTTTAACTAGCTGATGGTCATGGATGTCGTGAAGGTCATCCAGGAGTTGAGGCCTACCTACTGTAGTTTGGATCCCGGTCCAACGCACCTTCTGGTAGGGAGCGTTGATTCCATCGGTCCGGTCCTAGCTGGGATAGTCTGGTGTTCTTTAGTGAGAGAGGTCTTCCCTGAGCCCTTGAAGGAGGCGGTGGTGAGACCATTTTTGAAGAAATCGTCACTAGGCCCGGACTGCCTAGCAAACTACAAACCTATCTCTAACCTTCCCTTTGTGAGGACAGTGGTGGCTCTTCAACTGGAGGCCTTTTATCAACTCACAATATCTAAGACCCTCTCCAGCTGGGTTTTAGGAAAAGGCACAGTACTGAGACTGCCCTGGTTCAGGTGCTTAATGATTTCCTGGTGGCGAGGGATGAAGGTAAGTGTTCCACTCTTGTCTTCCTCGATCTGTCAGCTGCATTCGACACCATGGACCTTGGGGTGCTGTCGGAGTACCTGTGGGTTTGTTGTGGGCTGGCTGGTACAGTCCTTAACTGGTCCCATTCTTTCCTCACTGGCAGGATGCAGAGGGTGGTGCTGGGGACTTTTTCCTCTACACCACTGCCCCTGCCATGTGGGGTCCCGCAGGGCTCCATTTTGTCCCCCATGTTGTTTGCGGTGTACAGGATACCACTAGTGGACACTGTAAGATGGTATGGGCCGAGTTTTCATTGCTATGCTGGATACTCAGCTAGACCTGTCTTCTGCACCTGCCAACAGGATGCAGTCTTGATTCTATAATCAGTGCCTTGCTGAAATCCAAGACTGGATGAGTGCCAACTGGTTGAAGTTAAATCCAGATAAGACAGAAGTACTGGTGGTGGAATCTGGTCGCCAGAAGGCTGGCATGCAACCTGATCGAGTCTCATGACTTAGGCTCTGAAACTCCCAGCTACTCACCTCTGTCAAGGTGAAGCATCTTGGCATTGTACTGGACTGCAGCCTAACATTTAAATCTCAGGTGTTGGCCATGGTCCAGAATGCTTTTTAGAAACATCACCAGGATTAAACACCTGATTTCCCCCGGGTGATCTGCCATCACTAGTCCATGCTTTTGTGACATCATGGCTTGATTACTGCAATACCCTCTACCTGGGGCTATTGGGATTGATCTTTGCCACCTACAGCAGAATACGGCAGCCAGGTTGTTGACTGGCCTTTGGAGGTCTTGTCACATTACACCTGTGCTGCGCGCTCTGCACTGGCTTCCTGTTAGGTGGCAGATCACCTTCAAGGTCAGTTTGCTGACCTATAAGGCCCTGCATGGACTGGGGCCCGGTTACCTGTAAGACCTCCTATAGCCTTACCACCCATCTCATCCCCCTGGTCAGCCGATGAGGGCTTCTTGGTGATTCCCAGGGTTTATTTGAAGTCATCAGGTGCCTGGGAATTTTGTTTTTTGTCACGGACCCTGTGGAATTCACTGCCTCATTTGCTCAGAGAGGTCCCATTGGTTAGTGCCTTCAAAAGGGAGCTAAAGACATTTTTAGAGAAACTCCCTCCAGTTGATTTATGATTTAAATTTTTTTAATTTAATACTGTATTTGTTTGTATTTTAATAGTTTACATAGAATTTGTTTACTTGTACATCACCTTGAGTCACAATGAAATAGAGCACTCTATTAAATGAATAAAGTATCTTGTTCAACCCCTTGAGGTTTTTATAGGTCTCTATCATGTTCCTCCTCTCCCGCCTCTCTTCCAGGATGTACATATTGAGATCCCCCAGCCTCTTCTCATTGGACTTCTCATGTAACCCCTGCACCATTTTAGCTGCCTTCCTCTGGATAGCCTCCACTCTGTCTATGTCCTTCTTGAGATGTGATCTCCAGAATTGGACACAATACTCCAAGTGGGGTCTCACCAACAATCTATACAGTGGCAATGCCCCTTCCCTTGTTCTACTGCTGATACCACTCCCTATGCACTCCAGCATTCCATTGGCCCTACCTACTGCCTTGTTGCACTGCCTTACCACCTTCAGGTTAGCAGATAGGAAAGAGACGTGGGAGTAATCATGTTTGTAAACCATCAATACTGCTTCCCTCATATTATACTCTGATTCTAGATTTCTATGCCCTAGGTGCATGATTTTGCACTTTTTCACACTGAAACCCTCTGACTGCTCCTTGAGTCTTCAAAGGTCTCTCTGCACATTCTCTACCCCCTCAGGGATGTCCACCCTGTTGCAGATTTTGGTGTCATCTGCAGAGAGGCAAACCTTCCCTCCCAGATGCTCTGTAATGTCACTTATAAAGACATTAAAGAGGACTGGTCCCAGTACTGAGCCCTGAGGTACCCTGCAGATCACTGTTCCTCCACCCCCCTGGGTGAATTCCATTTACCACCATCCTCTGTCTCCTATCCATCAACCAATTTCGAATCCAATTTACCACCTTAGACCCCACCTTCAAACTGTCCAGTTTCCTAATAAGCCTCCTATGTGGTATGGTGTCAAAGGCCTTGCTGATGTCTACGTAGGCCATATCCACCGCCCCACCCTGATCTAGTTCCCTGGTCACCAAGTCGAAAAAATCGGTCAGGTTTGTCTGACATGACGACCCCCCCCCCTCCTCAAACAGTGAATCCATGCTGCCTTGGGTCTTGTAACCCACTGGATTCAAGATACTCCACAATACTCTAAAGTGACTCCACCATTCCCCCCCAACTAATGTCTGACTGACAGATGTATTGATGCTACCACTTTTATGAAGCGGGACTACATCTGCCCTTCTCCAGTACTCTGGAACCACTCCTGATTCCAGTGAGTTGTTGAATAGGGCTGTCAAAGGTGCAGCCAGTACCTCCCCAAGTTCCCTCAACACCCTTGGGTGTACCCAGTCTGAATATAGTTTTGTCCACTTTCAGATTTGCAAATACTTTAAATACCCTCTCCTCTATGAATGGACTTGTGTCTACCTCCCTCTCCAATGCTTCTTCTGCTTTTATGTATCCATCCTCTTCCCCTGTGAAGGCCAGACAGAAACATCTGTTTAGGATATCTGCACATCCTCCCCCCAGCCCTTTTTAATCCCACAATCCCTCTATTTGTCTTCCTCTTTTTACTTGCGTACCTAAAAAAAACGTCTTGCCCCCTTTAGCTACCACTCTGACTGTTCTTTCTTCAGTTTGAGCCTTTGCACTCCTCACTGCTTTCCTTGTTTGCTTTCCTATCCTCCTCCCTCTGCGTCTTTTTGTACCTTACAAATGCTACCCATTTTAGATTTAACCTTTTCAGCCACTTCCATTGAGAACCATAGCAGCCTCTTTTTTCCCTTTGGTTTTGCTCACTTCTTTTGTGCACAGGTTTGTTGTCTTCACTATGCTCTCTCCCTTAATTTGGCCCACTGATCCTCCACCCAACCATGACTATTTTCCCCTACTAAGTCAACTGTGAGGTATTCACTTCATTTTTAATTTTTTTTTTTTAAATGAAGTCCCGGACCCTTGTCCTTGTGTGGTTTACTTCTGCTGCCATTCTTATGCTGAACCGCACTGCACAGTGATCACTGGTCCCCAGGTGGTCTCCAACCTTGACATCATCAATACTGTACCTGTTAGTGTGCACCAGGTCCAATACTACCCCATCAAGAGTGGGTTCCCTGACTAGTTGCCTGAGAAATGCCCACCGCAAGGAGTCTAGGATGTTCTTGCTTCTAGCAGAGCCTGTGGCTGGGAGGCTCCAACCTATACCTAGCAAATTAAAGTCCCACACCACTAGTAGCATCTCCCCTTTTCCTGCCATTGTGAATGGCTTCCACCAGTGCCTTGTCCAGTCCCCCCGAGTTGGAGGTCTGCAGATCACCCCAGTATGAACAAAGGCACTCCGGCTCCTATTTCCAAGGTGACCCACAGTACTTCCAACCCCTCTCCCACCCCCCAGTTTCCCTGTATGTATGTCTGTCACCTTGATGCTCTTTCTTGCCTACAACAGCACCCCTCCTCCCTTCCTCCCCACCCTATCCTTCCTGAACCAAGTATCACCTGGTATGGCCATGTCCCAGTCATGGTTCCCTGTGCACCAAGACTCAGCAATGGCCACAATATCCAGGTCAGCCTCTGCCATGATGGTCTCCAGGTCTGGAATTTTGTTTCCAAGACTTGCATTTGTACACATTGCCTTCCACACCTTTTTCATATTTTACCTACAGCCCCCCTTCTTTCCCTTTTACCCCCATCTCCTTCCTCCCTCTCTTTACCATAACTTTTGTTCCCATCCCCTTTGCCCACTACCCCTGCACTGTTTTCTTTAACCTGCTCCCTTCTTTCTGTTTTAATCTATGGATGGGGAGAGTTTATGACTCCATTTTTACTTCTGCCTTCCCCCTTTGCTAGCTTAAATGTTCATCAAAGTAATATTTAAACCATCCACTGAGGTCTGTGGTTCCCCTACCAGATAGATGCAGGCCATCACCTCTGTATATGCCCTTGTACCTCCACAATGGTCCCCAGTTCCCAATGTAGCTGAACCCCTCTTCTCTACACCATTCCTGCAACCATGAGTTGATGTTCCTGGCGCAGAGACCCTGTCTTCCCCCAGGTTATAGACGAGCAACACCTCGGCAAAATCCACCGTGCCTGCCACCTGCCTTAGACGCTTCCCCAGCTCCCTGAAGTCCCCTCACACAATCCCGGCCCCATCCCTAGCCAGGTCATTAGTTCTCCGGTGGACAATGACATCCACCTCCCCCTCCTGCCTCACAGCCCTAGCAATCCTCAGGATCTGCTTTCCATCCTTCTGAGACAAGGCACCAGGTAGGTATTTTACCTCCCTTCCTGTTCCCAAATCTACCCCCCAACCAACAATGATCCCCCACTGGAAGTTACTTCCTCCTCTGGAGGGGTCCTACACCTCTTACTTTAGGGCCTCCCCTATTGAAGATCTCCACACCCTCCCTTGCTACTACCACGTGTGCCTCATCCCAACAGTCTCATCTTGCAGGAGTGGCAAATGAATTATGTAGTGGCACAGGCTGAGGACTGTGCCACTGACCTGCCACCCCCACTCTCCCTGAGCCCACCACAGTCCATCCAGCCCTCCTTCTTCTAGGCACCCTCTAGGGCAACAGTGGCAGACTAGATAGCACCTGGGTGGGGAAAGAGGTCCTCCAGATCCTAGCCAGCTTGGCCTGGAGTCCAGCGACCTTTTCCCTCAACCCAGAGAGGCACATGCTAATGGGGCAGCACCTTTGTCACCAGAAGGTCTCTCTGAGAACTACAACTCCACAATCACTATACTGCAACATTTTCAGCCACAGACAAATAAACCATCCTCCAACTCTGTATCAAAAGACCAATGCCACCCTTCAGCACCCACAATTTATTTTATTTAAACCACCAATAGATGACTGGCTCAACACGCTTGCCTCCACAGCCGACTGCCATCTTACTTAATATACAGCACTCATTTGCACTTAAACTGTAATTTATGTCCCCTGCCCCCTGACATAGCACCACCCTACTCCCACCCAGCAGCCACTAATTCTATTAGAAGTGAAGTCATGGAGTTAAGAAGGTGACAGGCTCAACCCGCCCTCCTCAACAGCTGGCCGCTTCTTATGAATGAAAGCACTCATGCACTTGCTATATTAAAACAGCTGATTCTAACAGGTGTAAGCTGCAGGGGTGGGAGTAGCATGGAGCTCTGCGGGGGGGGGACATATAAATTAAATTTTTTAGTGCAAGCAGCACTGATACATTAAATAAGATGGCAGCCAGCCATGGAGGTGAGCAGGTCACCCATTGGGTACTTTACAATAAATAAAAATTGTGTGTGCTGGGGGGAGATGACCTTATTTCTTTTGATAGAGGGTGGAGGATGAGGTTTATATTTTGCTTGGTTTTGGGATGGGGATGAGGGAGGGGGGCTGTTTCTTTTGTATTTTGTAGGTGGCTGAATACTCTTTCCTGAATACGAACAGTGCTCTATTCGGGAAGGACTCCTGAATATTCGGGAGCTCTATGATTCATCTTATTTGAGCATTACTATTCAGCCCCTGCATTAAACAAAGTACATAAAATCATTCACAATGTTAGTTTTCTAGGTGTTAAGAGCCACTCTGGACCCTTACCTGCTTGGCGCCCACTCCGATTTGGCCCTCACTCAGATTTAACAAAATCTGGTCAGAACCACTACGGCTGCTAATACATTAACTTGATAAGTGTGTTTCATGGCCTTAAACATCAAGATGAATTGTTGTAGTCAACTCTGTGTGTAAATTTCATTTCTGGTAAAGGTAGATTGATTATCTGGTTGATCCTGTGTTTCCCATGTGTTTAAATGTGAGTGGTGAGTGTGTGCTGTACTATACAGAAACATAGACTTTGACGGCAGATAAGGACCACTTGGCCCACCCAGTCTGCCCATTTCCCTACCTATTGGTTAAGCTGCAGATCCTAGTCAACCAACAGCCTACTTCCTCCTAGCCCCCACTAGAATTGTTTTATGTCTGTGTCATGCGTTCTTGAATTCCCCCACTGTTTTGAACCCACAACCTCCTCAGGAAGGCTGTTCCATGCATACACCACCCTCTTCATGAGAAAATACTTCCTCACATTGCCCCTGAACCGTTCCCCCATCTTCAAATTGTGCCCCTTTGTTCTTGCACATCTCTTTTTCTGAAAGATAGTAAAAATGTGGAAGAAGAGGGAGCTCTGCACCAAGGCCTTCAAGTAACGGTAGAAGGAATGGTGCAGGGAAGAGAGGCATGTCTACACTGGGGACTGTGGGCCAAGCTAGAAGGATAAGAACCTATACTGAGGTGGTGGCCTGCTATCATCCAGGAGGCAACCACAATCCTCAGTGGATGATTCAAATGTTATCTGATAGACATTTAAAATAGCAGAGAGGGGGTGATGGAAGAAACAGGGGAGACAGAAAGTGGGCCACTACACGCCGAGATAGAGAGTAGGGAGATCCCAAGGGGAGCGAGTCCCACCAGGGTGCAAGTTATTCAAGGAAGAAGAGGGGAAAAGGAGCAGTCAGAGAAGAAAGGTATGGAAGGGGGAACAAGCGGAAAAAGGAGGAAGCAGCAAGAAGAGAGGTGAGGGCTGTCAAAATGGTGCAATGTCTGCATCAGAAGCCCTATAAAGAGAAACTGAAAAAGTTCAATATATACACCCTAGAGGAGAGAAGGGAGAGTGGGGATGTTATGGAGACCTTTAAATACTGTACCTCTTGGGAGTTAATAAGGCACAGGAGGGAGATATGTTTCAGAGAAAAAGGTGCTGTAGAACAAGGGGTCATGATATGAAGCTAGAAGAAGGTAGATTCAGGAGAGATGTGAGGAAGTAGTTCTTCACAGAAAGGGTGGTGGATTCCTGAAACAGCCTTCTGTGGGAGTAAAACCAGTGCAGGGTTTCAAAAATACCTGGGACAGGCACAAAGGAATCCTAGGAGGAAGAAAGGGCGTGACAGTACAGTAGGGCAAGTTGGGTCTGCAGCAAAAGTGATCATAACTATAAATGGGCAGACTAGATGGGCCCAGCGGTCATTATCTGCCATCAGTTTCTATGTTTATGTAACCCCCTCTTTGGGAGATTGCGAGTCTATTCGCCCCTCCCTGGGTTTTTTGTGGCCTAATTTAGCCCAGTAGGGAAAATAGTTCATTCTCAACGCTCAGGTGGAGCCTCCTGTGGGTCGGGAGGTCACCCACAGGTGTGTGGTGGGATAAAGCCCAGCAGTTTAGGCAGAAGGGGGAGTTCCAATTGAAGGAGTGAGTGGTGAGGGAGCGAGAGTGAGTAAGGGCCAGATGGGGGCGATTGCCTGCTCTGGCACTTTGAAGGACACAGACGAAGAAATGGGAGCCCACAGCCACAAGCTGCACAGTATCTTGAAGGGCAGCTAAAGTCAAGAAGGAAGCCAGCAGCCGCAAGTCAGAGTGCTCTGGCAGCCTACGCCGATTTGCGTAGAGATCCAGTGGGCAAGAATGCAGCAGGGAGTGTAGTGTCCAGAGTGCGAGTTGCCTTGGAGCTCCACGGGATGTGTCCCCCTTTCTCAATTGGTGGCAGTTGCTGCCAGTTCTGGGAAAGGATGCAGGGGTCATGAGGGAACCTGCAACTCCCCAAGCCGCAAGGACTGCATGTTCTGAGAGAGACCCAGTGAGCCAGTTTCGGAGAGAGATGGGTAAATGCTCCTGATTAAAAACACCAGGGCTAGAAATAATTTTTTCGAGATGCCTGTCCGAGGGACAGGTGGAATGTAAATGTTGCCTGTCCGGACAAAGTTTTACCTGTCCACATTTTTGTGAGGTGAATTTTAAACTTAAAACATAAAATGGACTGTAAAGTGGAAATAGAGAAAACTGTTGCTTTTTGGGGGGTTATTTTTCAAGGTAAAACATGACTGAGTCTAGTCTATTTCTGAATCAGAACTTGAATCTAGTCTGTAGCCATATGGTCTCACATGAGGTCTTCTCTTTTGTTTTCCAGATTTGAACCATAGTGTTATGGCATCCTGCAGGTCGAATGTAGCAACGCTAGCATCTGACAGCTTGACACGCATTAGTTCAGATGTAGTCGTAGGAGACAGACAGGACCACCAGTCAGACTTCACTGCCCATCAAGCTGAATCCTCTCTCAACTACTGCAGTTTGGGTTGGGATCAGAAGAGCTACTGTGACTAAGACCAGAATATCAGGGAATCGCTGTTCATGTGCATCATTATGGAGGATATTTTGCCAGAAATCCAAATAGTGAAATTTCGGAGACAGCTCATTCAGTGATTTTTTCATAAGTGGTTTAAGCTCTAACCATTGCGCTTCAATCACGTTTACATTATGATTGTGTTTCTTCAGTATGTCACTGTAGTACTCTGTGAGGGTTCTGACTTCCTCATTGCCATAAAGGGCTAGCTGGTGGTCACTATCTGGTAACTGTAATGGGTTAAATATACTGAATGACCGTAGGACTTTGTCCGTTTTAAAATTGGAAAATCGTGAGTTAATACTTTCAATTGTTGATGAAAGAAGGCTTGTAACATCACGCAACACTGCCTGTTTGGTTCTATCTATAGAATATCCCCTTTCTAAGTTAAGGAAGATATCCGATCCACGGTACTGAACCTGAGTACTGGCTGAGCCTGTCAGTCGACTTGTGCTAGTGTCACTGTCAGCTGTGTCAGAGTCAGGAGCAAGAGCAATTCTCACAGACTTTGTCAAGTTTATCCTGCACAGGGTAGTTCTCTAGCCAGAGAACTGTGCCCAACCTTACTGACTATTGTTTCACTGTTGAGCTGTCTCTGTAGAGTTAGACTGAAGGCCATCATGACAGAAAGGTATTCAGCCAGAAACTGAGAAAAGAGGACAAATCTCACAGTACTTGTTGTTTTGAACAACCCACTGGCCTGATCTTTTGTTTGCCCTGGTGTGGAAGCAATGTGCTGTAAATGTACAACTAAGGCCTTGTAGCTGGACAGAACAACAGACAGAGCCCTTTCTCTGTGTGCAACCCACCGGTCCCTGACACGTTAACTGGTTTGTGAATGGTGTAGCTCATATTACTGGCTAACTCTTTGAGACCGGCCCAGTTTTTGGGAGACTTATGGTATATTTTATAGATACCCATTAAGACTTCATCTGTTGTTTTCATGTATGGAATAGATGTTGCTGATTGCTTTATAGCAAGCTCCAACTTGTGGCACTGCACTGAATCTCAACAAATGAGGTACGCTCTTCAAAATCCTGCCAAACACCCCAGTCACTTTACTCCAACATGACGGGTGCCCCATCAGATCCAAAAGCAACAATTTTTCTTTCCAGTCTTTACAGTCCAAGGTGAATTCTAAGGCATCACCTATTGAGTTATAAATGCTTTCACCATTTGGAATAGAGACTGGCTGAAGGGAAACAAATTTGTTAACTGGACGGAAATTTTCCATTGTCCTAATATAGACTGCCTCCTCTTCTATTACTGAGGCATCAGTGCTCGAGTCACATAAGACAGAGATAAGTGTTACTATTAACCAGTTTTGCATCTTTTATCCTTATTGATTCTGAAATAAAATGTGTGAACGTTGCTGCCTGTTTGTCACTTCTATAACTGACTCCGACATTTGTACCATTTACATGTTGTAATTCTAAGATGCCAGGGAAATCTGTGAATGGGCGTTCTGAATTAATCAAATAAAGAGTTGTTCTAAACAAATATTCTACTTGTGTCGTCTCATTTTTTTCCACTTGTATTATTCCTCATTCTATTGCTAAGTTGGAAGGTTCAGTGTTAAGACACAATATTTTTTTCATTGGCTAATTTATGAGGTTTAGAGAGTTCATGAGCTCGTACATTTTCAAGTCTCATGCTTTTACAGCCACTCATGAAAGTGTTTGTCTCCCTTAAGTATTTTTTGCAGTATGAGCAGGTCATGCCCACATCAGGCTCGTATAGTAGCCACTCCCTATTTTTCTTCCAGGTCTCCTGGAATCCCCCTTTTTCTTTTTGTCCCACTTTCAACAGTAGTCAGAGTTGCTGGCATATCAGCACTGGCAGTGGCACTACAAGTTGTCACATCTGTGGCCACAATGGTGGGGTGAGTAGTTGGTGCTACTGAGTCTATCAGTAATGGAGAAGCAGTACACATAGAAGAACCCGAGCTTTCTCCACCCTCTTGGCTTGAAAGTGAAGGCTTTCCTGTAATTTTTTTAAAGCCAAACTTTAACAAAGACATTTTTTTCCCCTTTTGGTTTACTTAGCTAGTACGAATTTAAAGTACAGTAAGCACTCTGGAAGACAGTGGACACTACAGTGAAGTGATGATCAGAGATATCAGAAGACGTGAACAGTCTGTTTAGTTTTCTTTCCCTCCCTGTAAAACCCCGGACAAATGAGTTTAATATTTATATTTTCCTCCCACTCAGATTTCACAACTAAAACCTGAGAGGTATCCTGCTGTCAACCTGTTTTATAATTTAATCCCCTCCTCTCCCTTTGACAGTGCCTTGATCACTCACACTCACTCAGTATTTTTTTTTAAACCCCTTCCCCCCACCTGCAATCCTTTTTTTTTTTCCCCACGCACAAGCAGCCTGCTATGATATTGTTGTTACTTCTTTTTGGTTTGGTTTAATATTCTTTAATCTGGGTCACGGTGACTCAATTCAACCCCCCTCCTCTCCCTTTGACAGTGCCTTCTTGTCACAGTCACTCAATTTTACTTTTATTCAGTTAGTCTAGTGGCAGAGCACAACAGCAGGCTGACAGGGGCTAATTTAAGTTAGTACAGTCAGTCTGTCAGTATCTGTCTTCAAGGTTCAAGCTCTGGAGGGCTTTACACAGGCTGAGTGAACAATAAGCTTTAATAGAGCCTTGCCTTCACCTCTCGCACACTCAAGATATATTTTTTATTCAGAGTCAGAGATGAGACTTGCAGATCACAAGGTCTCTTTGGCTTTGAGAGAGTTTTATTCAGGTGTACAGTGCCTGACTGCTTTCTTTTCACTCCTCTCCCTCCTGAACTCAGACAACTACCCACACCACCAGAAGTTCAGTCAACACACAGTCAACACACAGACTCTAGGCAAGCGTTTAGTTCTCACCTCACCACAATACCCCTAGTTTTACTCTTAGTATTTTTTAAATTGTTTGCTTTTGTTTTTCTGGTTGTTTCCCAATATTTTCCTCCTCCCTTATACTTTTTTTGCAGACTGCAGTGCACAGAAATACAGTGGATTATTTGATGACTGAGTGATCAACAAAAAGCATGTACTGCAACACAGCACAGAGCTCAGCTGCACAGACCCCTCAAGGCAGAAATCTTTTTTTTTTCACTCTGAGACTGGCAGTGGCTTCAGTTTAAACTAAAGAATCCCCCTCATTTAAAAATCTCCCCTCTCCTCCTCCAAGTACCATCCACACAAATTGTAAAAATATCCCCCTCCTCTGTCCTCCACAACGTTTATCTCCCCTCCCCTCCAACTCCCACACAGCAGCAGACCCTCAGTGTTGTATGTTTATATTGGAATTTGACAAAATGTTGAAGCAGGAGTTTCAGTCACACAAAATCAGCCCCAAAATGAGATAGCCCTGAAAAGGGCTTTTAAGAATTTGCTCCAGCTCTCCTCACGACCTCCTCACCAGTCAAGCGCTAGCTAGGAAATGCAGCGAGCGAGTTTGGGCACAGCAACCGTGCATGCTCAGTGACAATGGGCATGCGAAGTAGCGTTAGTTCACTCGCTGCTGCTGCTGCTGCGCTACACGTCTCTTCCCGCTCCCGCTTGCCGCCGCATCGGACTACTGAAGGTCAGGTGACATCCACTAGGAGCAGTCACCTGACCAAACCAGCACACAGCCACAGCGGCAATAGAAATGCGGGCGGACGTCTTCCCACTGTGTCCTAGCATCAGACAGTGTTAAGTCTGAACTGCCTGTCCAAGGGACAGGCAAACTGATGGAAATGGCTGTCCCATGTGAAAAACGGCTGTCTGGGACAGGAGGACAGCCGGTTATTTCGAGCCCTGAAAAACACTAATCCCAATATTATCTGTGCATGTACCTCAGATTCCTCTTTAACTGAAACTGTGCCCGCACTCAGTTCATGTACAAAGTGCAGTACTGTCCTATCCTCTTGTGCGTGATGTTCTCCGAGTAATATATTGGCAATCATTTTTAAAATACATATTTTTTAATTTTTATGATAATAATACCTTTAACATGACATTCCTCCTTCTCCAAATCTAGTTGTTCCACTTTGTGACTCCCCAAATCCGGTCATTCTGCTATGTTACATAGGTTGTGTGATCAGGTGGTCTCTTACAGGCACGCCATTACAGACTCATCATTAACTATTTACGCACCCTCATATCTGTACTGGAATATATATATCCAAGCACATAGACATACTAATGTCTCTTCTCTGGTGCTAGGACTCCATTATTTAAAGGAATCTTGTTAAAAGTATAGAAGATTTTTTGGGGGGTCCTTATTTTCCATAATCCTCTTGTGACTTGTCTCAAACCTGTGTAACAGATATGAGCTCCCATTTAGTCAAATATTGTTACAGTATTAAAATGCTCTGCTTCCAGCATCTAAAAACCATATGGTAGCATGCTGGCTGTCTGGCTTAAAGTATTCCTGGCTCTGCTGTCAGTAGTTATGACACTTCCGTGTCTTCCTTACAGTTGCTTTACAGCTCATATAAACAAGCACTTGTCAATGCCAAATGTTTGTTTGCTTGTATTTGCTGTGTAGTTGTTGGGCATGGATAACACAGAGGCAAAAATTAACAAAAAAATAAGTGTTTAATTATCTACATTTTTTTTTTTACAGACGTTGCTTTTTTGTGATTGTGAAATTATATCCCCATTCATGCAGGTCCCTTTAGAAATCGAATAAATAGAATAGTGCAGATATTTCAAGGGTCATTTTTCATGCCATGTCACTTCTGATGCAGTACGTGGCCCTGCCATGCCATGCCATGACATGCACATTGACCTTTGTGAAGGAAGGTTCTCCAGGGCATCACAAGGGGTCGGCTGTGTCAGACAACACTGCACAATACCTTCCAGCTTGGAGCGGTGGCATATGAAAGTGCTGGGCCCCCCCCATCCTTGTGTTGTCCAGATGGTTCCCTGACCTCCTCCAAGAACTCAAGTCAAAGTTACAGGAACACAACCAGCTACCCACTGGGTTAACGGCCGACCCACGAATCTACACTTGTTGATAAATTGTTTTTTTTTTTTTTTACGTTTTGACCCCATCTTTTCAACATAGTCCTTTTTTGACCCCCTGCCCCACCCCCTTCTGAACATGACTGGTGTAATTTATTAAATACTGTATTAAACGCATTTTGTATCAGAAATGTGTGTGTGGAGGGGGGGGGGACTTAGCTGGAATTTTAATTTTAAAAATGGAAACAGTCCCATTTCTGAAGTAGTGTGAAAAAATGGCTATGTTGAATTCTATACCCTTGGACCGCAGTGGCAGTTGTGGGAAGAAGATGGAGTCTCCAGCTCCTGCCCCATCTTAGAACTACCACTGCCATCCATTGCTACTATGGTTATTGAAGTAGTGCATTGTCGCCCAGTAGCGCAGGACTTCACACTGTCTGTCTGTCTGTGGGGACATGATGCCCCAGTAACGCCCCAGAGAATGAAGCTATAATAATGCCCCAGAGGGAAAAAAAGCAGGTGTGTGCCCAAGTGGTGCACCTCACCGGTAGCGGTAGTTGTCTGCCAGTACATATTCCAGAGTGAAATTCTGGCAATATTCATGGTTACAAGGCCCTGCCTGCCCAAGGCCAGTGTTAACGTGCAATCCCAGCCATGAGCTTTCCTTACTTCTTGGACTCGGAGCCACCAAAGGGGCTGATGGAGAACCAGGTGAAAACTAGTGGAAAGTAAAACAAAAGTGCCACAAAACACAAACCTCACATTGTAGAGTCATCCAACTCACAATTGCTGCCATAATCAATTCCCTACCGAATGAAAGCAGGCCACCCCATGCCCCACTCCCTGACCTCTGGCACACACCCATAAGCACTGCTCGATCCACGACGTACACCACATGTCCTGCTTCACCTGCTCATCTTTTCTTCTCAAGATATGGACACAAGCCGTCATGTCTAAGCGCAGAAGAAGATGAGTAACATGTTCACAAAACAATTACCATTGCCAAGGATACACTGACTAAATACCAGGGCAAAACATGCTTGCCTGAAGTCTGCTGTACGTGTTGTGTTGCCAATAATCCCCCACCCCAAATGATATCCTTAATTTATTTATGACATTCTGCAATTTACTGTTTGTGAGACAATGGTAGGGACCTAGGGAGATCAACACCAGGATGAGACTGCCTTCAAATACAGAAGATTCGAGGAGCATACAGTACACTGGATGAAATATTTACAACTGCAAGGTCATCTAAAGAAGGCAAGGCAAGACACCATAAAACATACAAGAGAAAAATCTGCCTGCATTTTATTTATACAGTTTCATTTGTTTCTTAAACACTATCTAGCCATGGCCCAAGGCCCTTGTGTAATGACTTCAATCCAATCTATTTTCCTTAATTTCCAGGCAGTTTTAAAAAATAAATAGAAGCAAAATGCAAGAGCATTGAGGAAATGTGTGGGGATGGGGGTCAGGAACAGTCTTGAGGACTGAGGAGGAGCTCATTTGGTTGAGGTTCTGCACATTGACCACACTGAGGTGCTAAAAACAGAAAAATGCTGCAGCCCCAATGCCGCCATAAGTTGCCTCACTGAGTCTGCTCAAAGGTTTGATTCTCATTAGGTACAGGACAGCAGGACATGACAGCTTATGCATTGCTTGGCCCACACTGACTGTCCTAGTGCAGTGATGCAATATAGTAAAAGCTGATGGGCACAGCTTCATTGCAACAATTTGTTCCAACCAACTATTAACTGTGCTTTCTACTCCTTATGTCCCTGATCAGCCCACATTGGTCCTGCCCACACACCCAGCCCTGTCACCTGCCATTTACCTGTGCTTCACATGTTTCCCCACAGATAACCCCCTTGTCAGCTTCTGTGTTTGTGGGAAGGGCTGCCAGAGGCCGATCATTTAACCCCAGCAGAGTTTAAGCCTTGGTGAGTGAGGTGGAGAGCCCAGTTGGTAGCATGGGGCCTGATACAGGTGGTGGATGGCATCCTGCATCAGTGGAGGGAGTCTTCCCATTTTTCTATTCCCCCCCCCCAATGATGTCATGTGGGCCTGACGCAAGTGCCATGCTCTCTACATCTCCCTTCCTCAGTCCATGGCTCCATCCTTGCACCTCCACCTGTGGTCACCCTGGTGGCGGTTTTGCAGTGGAGGCCATTCACCCTCCCTCCCCAGAGGAGGTGAGCATTCCTGGAATGCTCAACCACCTATCCTCGGCCTGCCAGTCGATGACACAGGCTCATTCTTGAACGTAGGTTGTTGGCATCACAAGCAGTAGAGTGGGACCAGGGTCCACTAACTGTAACCACAGGTCTAGTAAAGTGCAAGATCAAGCCCGCAGACTTATTTGCCAGCCAGTGCCCTAGCCCTAATGGCCCTCCTGCCTGACTCCTTCCCCCCAATCTTGTGCAGTGCTGAAAAAAACCCTTGTAACTCCCTTTCCTCACATCTCACTGCTCAATGAATGACTTGCTTGAGTCTGCACCTGGCCCCCAACCAAGGGCAGAAGGGTCCCCTCCCCATGTCAGTATGTCCCTAGTATATACTGGATAAGTGCAATGTAGAGAAGACCGAGTCAGACAGTGCTAAGTCTGCACTGCCTAAACCAGACCATTCCTTTTTTATGTTCGCTGTGCACCCTAGCGCAAGTCTAACATTTTGCTATGTACGGTGTTTTGAGTGGTGTGTCACGGTGGTCCAATGCAGGAGACCCTACAAGGGGCTTGACCAATAATCAGCAAGCCTGATCATGACACTGTTCAGGCATGAAAATGCATGGACTTCAAAGCAATGTGCCGACAGACACATTCATAAATCAGCTCTTTCAGCAAGCACAGCTGATCTCATCATGTGCTTTTAGCCTGCCTGCTCCCCTTCCTCCTCAACATTACAGCAATGGAAACTGAAACAGCTTGTTGAATATTGGTTGCCTATTAAACTGGAGATTAGTTTACCCCCTTCAAAATGCAACAACTTGCACATTTTAATACATAGCATTTAAACGTGTTCTTGCTGCTAGCTTCAGTTGGGCAGGTATTCTCTTTCACGAAAGATTCATACCTCATAAATGTCACCCTTTCCCAGCAAGGAATCTCCTAAAAAGATTACACTGTTTTTTAACCTCTTAAGACACTATCTGATAAGAACCGTCTCAGACATAGTTTACTGTAGCAGAAGATAGCTGTAAAGAACTTATCTTTTGTTACTAATTTTACTATGCTTTTTGGGGGAAAAAAATCTTATATTGGGCTTTAGATGGCAAACGCATTAAGAAACTTTTAGCCCTGAAAACAGCCACCTTTTCTGGTTTCAAATCTAAGTGCATAGCACAACCAGTAGTCTAGAATGCATGTTGGTATAGCAGAAGACAGCTGCTACTTTAACCTCTAAGACAAGTAAGGAATGGTATCATTTGTTACTCCTTTTACTATGCTTTTTTGGGGAAAAAATATTTATATTGAGCTACAGCAAGCACACACACACACACACACACACACACACACACTGTACACACCATCCTCATGGGAACAACATTCGAAATAAATACTGCAATCTAATAGGCTATAAAACAATAAAGAAACTGTTCATGTCAGTCTTGGTTATGTGGAATACAGTGAAGTTCAGTTTATAGTACATTTTCTTTAAAAATTTCTTATCCTGTATTTTGTATCCTGGCTAGCACAGGGGAGATGCTACATCTCATTCTCATAGGGATCTTCATTTTACACAGTATTTACTCAGAATGTCCCAGATTAGATGCAATATCTCGTTTTCAGTGGGGTCATGATTTTGCCAGTTTTATAATGTATTTATTCAGGGTAGCTTAGTCCAGATGTAAAATATTGTTTTTAGTCTTTTATGATTTTACACAATGCAGCATAATAATGTATAGATGCAGAGTCCCACTGAAAATAAGATGCCACGTCTTCTGTGAACTATCCAGGCTAAATACATAGCAATCAGCAGGCATATTCTAGGAAAACTCATTGTAAAAATGTATAAAAGGAAGACCACATCGAAAGTGCCTCTCAGCAGACTTGCACATGCAAATTCATTAGAAATAACGGGATAAAAGCATGACCACACTGTAAGTGATATTACATAGAAACATAGAATTTGATGGCCGATAAGGACCGCTTGGCCCACCCAGTCTGCCCATTTCCCTACCTGATGGATAAGCTGCAGATCCTAGTTAACCAGCAGCCTACTTCTTCCTACCCCCACCCCCTAGAATTGCCTTATGACGGTCCCATGCAGGCTTGAATTCCACAACTGTTTTTGACTCCGCAACCTCCTCTGGAAGGCTGTTCCATACATCCACAACCCTCTCTGTGAAAAAATACTTCCTTAAATTACCTCTGAGCCGCCCCCTTCTATCTTCAAATTGTGCCCCCTTGTTCTTGCACACCTCTTTTTGAAAGATGCTACCTCTTGGACTTTGTTGATTCTCTTGAGGTACTTGAAAGTTTCTATCATGTCCCCCTCCTCCTTTCCTCGAGGCTATACATATTAAGCTCCTTAAGTCTCTCTTCATATGTCTTCCGTGCAGACCCTGCACCATTTTAGTTGCCCTCCTCTGGACGGCCTCCATCCTGTCTATGTCTTTGGAGATTGGGTCTCCAGAACTGCACGCAGTACTCAGATGGGGTCTCACTAGCTGTCTGTACAGAGGATAATAACTTCCTGTTTTCTACTGGGTGATGCCTCCCTATGCATCCCAGTATCCCCCAGCCTCCTTGCTGCCCTCTCACATTGCTTGCCCACCTTTAGGTCATCTGATATGACTACCCCAGGTCCCTTTCCATTTTTGTTGTTGTTAGTATCTCACCCCCATTGTGTACTCTTCTCCTGGGTTTTTGTTTCCCAGGTACATTACCTTGCACTTCTTAGCATTGAATCTAAGCTGCCATATATTTGACCATTCCTCTAACCTTGCCAAGTCCCTTCTCATCCTTTCCACTCCACCTTGTGCATCAACTCTTTTGCAGATCTTTGTGTCATCTGCAAAGAGACATACTTTTCCTTCCAGTCCCTCTGCAATGTCGCTTATAAAGACATTGAAGAGGACCGGTCCCAATACTGAACCATGCGGTACCCCACTACTAACCCCCCTTTTTTCAGAGTGGACTCCATTTACTATTACTCTCTGTGTCCTATTCTCCAGCCAATTCTTTACCCAGGCTGTCATCTTGGGACCCACTCCCAGGCTGGCTAACTTGTATATTAATCTTTGTGTGGGACTGTCAAATGCCTTGCTAAAGTCTAGGTAGCCCATGTCCACAGCCCTCCCTGATCAACTACTTTGGTCACCCAGTCAAAAAATCATCAGATTTGTCTGGCATGACCTTCCCGCTGTGAATCCATGCTGCCTTGGGTCCTGTGCCCCTCTGGCCTCTAGATATTCAACAATTCTTTCCTTCAGAAGTGATTCCATCATTTTCCCTACCACTGAGGTTAAACTAACAGGTCTGTAGTTTCCTGCTTCTGCCTTGCTCCCACTTTTGTGAAGGGGAATCACATCTGCCCTCCTCCAGTCATTGGGTACCACCCCATCCTCCCATGATTTGTTAAAGAGGGTAGTCAGTGGTGTCACTAGTTCTACCCTTAGTTATTTTAGAATTCTGGGATGAATCCCATCAGGCCCCATTGCTTTGTCCACCTTCAGTTTTAAGAGTTCTTTCAGAACCCTTTCTTCTGTAAATGGGCTGGTATCAACTTCTGTATCCAGAGTGTTTCTACTGTTGTTTTAGGTACCTCCCCCTCTTCCTTTGTAAATACTGAGCAAAAATATTTGTTTAGTATCTCTGCCTTTTCACAGTCACACTGTGCCGACCCTCCCTTTTATTAAGCCTCACTATCCCTCCCTTGGTCTTCCTTCACTCCCTGATGTACCTATAAAAGGTTTTATCCCCCTTCTTGACTGAGTTGGCTATCTTTTCCTCGGTTTGGGGCTTTGCTGTTCTGACTGCCTTCCCAGCTTCCTTTTGCTTTAACTGATACAGTTCTCTGTCCTGTTCCTTCTGTGATTGCTTGTACTTCCTGAATGCTTTCTTTTTCTCTTGAACCTTCACTGCCACTTCCTTTGAGAACCATAGTGGTTTCTTACCTCATTTCATTTTGTTTATTTGCTTTACACAAAGGCTTGTTACCTCTGTGATGGCAGTTTTATTATTCCCATTGTTCTTCCACCCTCCTTCCTGCCCATTTGCTAGTGTATTCCTTAGGCATCACCCATTTTGACAAAGTCAGCCTCCTAAAATCTAGTACCTTTGTCTTTGTATGGCTTGACTCTATTGCTGTGTTTATTGTGAACCATACTGTTCGATGGTCGCTAGTTCCCAGATGGCTACCCACTTCTACATCTGTGATCTCTCTTCATCTCCATTTGAGAGAACCAGGTCTAAGATTGTCCCTCAGTGGGCTCCAATACTAGTTGTCTAAGGCATGCCCCCTGTAGGGCATCTAGAATAACCCCATTCTTAGAAGTGGCTGCTGCAACTGCACTCCAGTTAATATGTGGCATATTCAGATCACCCATCAGCAATAGCTCCCCTTTTTCTGCCATTCTAAGTATACTTTCTATCATTTCCTTGTCCATTTCCTCCCCCTGAGAAGGGGGTCTGTACACAACCCCTGTGCGGATTGTGGTGCCATTGCCGGTCTCCAAATTTACCCACAGTGCTTCTTCTCCTCCCTGTTTACCCTTTTGTTCTGTTGCTTTGATTCCTTCCCTTATGTAAAGAGCTACTCCTCCTCCTCTTTACCCTCCCTGTCCCTCCTGTAGATAGTGTATCCTGGTATGTTTACGTCCCAGTCATGGTTTTGTGTGTACCATGTTTCTGTGACTGCCACGATATCCAGATGTTCCTCCTCCATCAAGGCCACTAATTCAGGAAGCTTGTTACTCAGACTACGGGAATTGGTACTCATTGCTCTCCATTTTTTGATGGCTTCACCTTCTGTTGCAGCATCCCCCACTGACCTTTCTACCTTGGTCTTTTTCTCATTTAGTACCCTGTTTTGTAGGGAGAGGCTGGGATTTTCCTGCTGCTTATCAGTGCCTCCCCCCTTGACTAGTTTAAAAGCTTGCCAATGAAGCATTTAAACCGATACTCAAAAGACTTGTTCCCTTCCTGGACAGATGCAGACCATCCTGCCAGTATAGGCTGGTGTCCCTCCAGGTGGAACCCCAGTCCCCAATGAACCAAACCCCTGTGGTCCACACCATTTTTCAACCATTCATTAAACTGCATGGTGCAAAGTACCCTCACCTCACTCATGCCATTGACAGGCAGCACCTCTGAGAAGGATACTGTGTGTGCTACTTGTCTTAGGCCCCTCCTCAATTCTACAAAGTCCTTCTGCACTGCTCTAATCTCATGATGAGCCAAGTCATTTGTCCCTAGGTGGACAATGACGTCCAGCTCAGACTCCCGTGCAGCTGTTCTCGTGATCCTGAGGATGCACTTCCTGTCCCTCCAAGCCATGGCACCAGGCAGGCACCTTACTTCAGTTTTCCCTGCTCCCCCAGTTCTATCCCCTAATAATTGGAGTCCCCCACCAGGGCTGCTTCCTTTCCTTGTGGTGTCCTCTGTCTCCTTCCTGAGGGCCTCCCTTCGACAGCTGTCCTCAGCCTCCTTAGGCTCCTTCTGTGGTGTGCATCCATAGGGGAGCTATGCTCCCCCAGAATGGTGTATGGATTGTGGAGTGGAACAACTGACTGGGTGTGCCTCTGTTCCACCATCCTCACCCTTCCTGAGCCCACTGTGGTCCAACTGCTGTGTTTTCTTCGCAACCTCTGAGGTAGTGGTGGTGGCTCTGGTGCTCCCTTGATGGGGGAGGTTCCCTTCCTACCGTCCAGTGTGGCCTGGGGGAAGGTTCCCTTACTACTGTCTAGTATTAAGGGAACTCAATACTACTATATTATACAGGATATGGCAGTTGAGATTCGATATATCATATATCGAATCTCAGCTGGCATACCCTATAAAAATTCAATATTTAAAATGGTTTAAATGCTTTACTCAGATGAAATAAATATTTTAAATTACCGACTTGGCTAGTCTTTCCTCATAGGTCTTATCCCATATGCCCTGTGCCATTGTAGTTGCCCTCCACTGCACCACCTCCACCTTGTCTATGTTTTTTCTTAGATGGGACCTCCAGAACTGGATGCAGTATTCCAGGAGCAATCTCATGAGTGTCTTAGACAGGGGCAAGATGACCTTCCTCTTTATACTCCTCATAAGGGAAAGGGGAAATTGTTTAACCAGGAAAGGCACACTAAGCGGAAGCTTGTTTCCAGTGTGACCTGGGAGCACAAGGAAGTTAAGCGACTTGCTCAGGATCACACAGTATGCAAGTGGGGGCAGTGAGACTCAAACCCAGGTCTCCGGGTTTGCAGCTCAGAGCCTTAAACCACCGCATTATACTGCACCCCTGCTTATGCATCCAAGCATCTGGCTAGCCTTTCCAGCCACCTTTTCACACTGCCTAGTTTCTCTTTGGTCCTGCGAGATGATAACTCCCAAGTCCCTTTCCTGCTTTGTGACTGTCAGTACCTCCCCACATAGTTTGTACTTTGCCCCTGGGTTCTTGTGCCCTATCTGCATGATCCTGCACTTCTATGTATTGACTCCCAGCTGCCATTCTTCAGACCATTTCTCCAGTTTTTTTTTTTTTTATTGTTTTTACGCCCATTTTTCCCCCCATTTTCGCCCGACTCCCCGTGCTGCAGCTGTGCATGTGCCTATGGAGGTATGCGCATGCTGTTGTTCTGCAGTGCCCTACCTCTGTTTGCCACCTGCCTGCCTGTGCTACCCTCAGGCCCCATCTGGGGGCAGTTGGACTGTGGGGGGTGACAGGTCCCTCCCCAGGAGAGGAGAGCTACCTTGTGGCTGCTCAATCCTGCTCCCTTCCCCCTTAGCTGCCCTTCGATGACTCAGGCTCACTCCCAAACCCGGGTCACTGGCGTAGCATGAGGTGTGGCATCCAGTGGCTCAACCCTCAGCACCACCGGGCTGGCTCTCCAGTTTTGTAAGGTCTTCTATCATTATTTCAACACCCCCTGGCATGTCCACCCTATTGCATACCTCTGTACCCTCTGTGAAGAGAAATGCCTTCTCCTCCAGTACCTCTGCAAAATCCCTAACAAAGACATTGAAGAGGACCGGCCCCAACACCAACCCCTGGAGCACCCTGCTCATCACCTCTCCCTCTCCAGCGTAATCACCGTTTACCACAACCCTCTGACTCCTGCCATTCAGCCAGTTCTCCACTCACAGAACTATTTTAGGATGCACCCCTAGGCTGTGCAGTTTGTTAATCAGCCTTCTATGGGGGACAGTGTCAAAGGCCTTTCTGAAGTCCAGATAGACCACATCCACCACACCTCCCTGGTCCTACCTTAGTTACCCAGTCATGCAGTAGATTAGTACAATGAGTTAGTGCAAACACAGTGCTTATCCAAAATACAGTAAAAGCTAGGCTTAGATGTATAAGTGAATAAATGCCATATAATGGCTCCACCAAGCCACAGTGACGGAAATTTCACCACAATCCTTCACATCGATGCAATCCCGCTGACATCGCTGATGCATCCCAACAACCACCTGCAACACGCTGACACTGACCGTCACATTTAACTGTATCAATGCGGCGGGGGCTGTATCCCCGTATCCCCCCTACTTCGAATATCTAACTCCACATCACACAGACAGTGGGAGTTAGGTGCCTACCGTTGATGAAAAATCTCCTGCTGACACAAAGTCCGCCAGCCGCCAGGTTTCATGTCAGGAGTCATGTCGAAATTTTGATGTTCGAATGGTATACCCCACATAAGGCAGTGTGTGTGAATGCTCTATGTGTGTAGACAGTGCACTGCTATGTTATACTGTAATATATATGCACATATGTGTATTTGTATTAGTCAGCGTGTGTGTATCACAATTAGAAAGTGAAGTTAGGCGAGTCTTTGGTTAGTGCAAAAAGTGCTAGTCTACATTTCCCCGCTGTCTAGATCAGTTTCAGCCTTCTGCATATCATTGCTTATTTAACTGAGGTGTCTAGTGGCAACTCCCCACCCTCTGATGTCCCTCAGAGCCTGGAAAAAAGGTCCCTTGATGTCTTTTCTTTTCATCTGTAAACGTGTGTAGATGGTGCACTGCTGTGTTATACTCACTGGAATATATGTGTGCATATATGTATTAGTCAGCGTGTGTGTATCACAGCAATTAGAAAGCGAAGTTAAGTGGTTAGTGCAAAAATTGCTAGTCTGCATTCCCCTACTATCTAGATCAGTTTCAGCCTTATGCATGTCATTTCTGATTTAAATGAGAGTCTGCTGCTGCCCCGCCATAACTGCCCCCCCCCAAGCCCATCCCATCCCAAACCCAGTCTATATTTGTCTTCTGGCACAGGGATCTGCTCCTAGACCTAGTACAACACCAATACCAGCTGTGAACATCTGGCATTGACAAATGCTTGTTTGTGTGTGTGTTGCGGGCAGACTGATTTTGAACATATACCCTGTTGCACTGAAATGTGGTTGGGGGCTTGCAGACTGTTGCCTTGCCCATAATGGGTGGTCGGGTGCTGTGGAGAGTTATACAACAAATTCAGGGCAGCAGAAAACTTTTTGTGTTTTGTTTTAGCACAGCAGAAACTGTGCCTGCAGTCTGTCAAGTGTCTGAGAAAGGAATGGGGAGAACCACGGTCTGGTGGACAGGTAAAGTTTCTCTTTTCCCTTGTACCAGTAACATGGTCAGTGAAACAGGCAGGGATCCCCTGATTAGTCCATTTACCAAAAATGCAGAAAGTTTCTCTCTCTGTGCTCTGCATGGCTATAATAGCAACGGCAGCAGAGTGAACACAGTTGTCCTCGAGTGAACTGGAGAAGAGCTGGGCCACTGATGGCAGCAGACACAGAACTAGTAGGAAACTTTTTGGAGTTCTGTGACAGAGACCACATGTTCAGGTGAAAATTGGGAAGTGGGAGTGTGTGTGTGTGTGTGTGTGTGTGTGTGGTGGGGGGCAGGGTCCCAGCACTCCAGGAAGAAAATCAGGAAAAATGGCTCTCACACAAAGCCACAGTATCTTCAGGAGGAAAAATGAACCACACAGGTACTTATGATTTTACTGTTTTATTTATTTTATTATTTAGTTTTTGTTGACCAGGTAAGTGCACTAGACAAATCCTGCCTATTTTTAGGCACGACCCAGGGGAAGGGGATACAGATGAATGCCAACTGACCTTGAACCACATTAAGCTGTTGATGGTATTTTTAGTGAATAAAGGAAATTTGGCCAGGACACTGGGGAATTTCCCCTACTCTTTTCGATAAGTGCCATGGGATCTTTAACATCCACCTGAACTACCACCAATCCAGGCAGATGTGACCTCGGTTTAACATCTCATCTGAAAGACAGCACATCAGAAGTGCAGCACCCCTCTCATGCTGCACTACAGTGTTAGCACTGGGATATTAACCCAAGTGCCAGATATGGGAACTGAACCCACAGCCCTCCGATCTCCCGGCCTCCGAGGCGAGTGTGCTACCTACTGAGCCACTGACACTGCAACAGTAACAGTTTTCAGTAACAGATGAAATATGATTATTTCTAGACCATTTTTATAGATAGATTGTATGTGTATTTATCTGTCCTTTTTATTATGGATTTGTATTGTTTTATATGGAACACTGTTGTTGTCTATGTCATCAAACAGGTGCGCCTTGAAAAGAGGGCCTTATTGGTCCTAATGGCATTTTGTGAAATTGTATTATTCACTTATTCCTGTATAAATAAATCTTCTACTACTACTACTACTACTGCTACTACTACTACTACCACTACCACCACTACTACTACTACTACCACTACTACTACTTCAGTTAAAAGTAGTATATTTAGTTGCCAGAATCAATGCCCCCTTTTTCCTGCTGCAATAAAAAAATGCAAAATAATCACACACACACACACGCACACTGCAGTTATCAGAATAGCAGGTGAGAAAAATCTTTCTACAGTTATTTTAAAGATTTAATTTGACTTGTACTACTCAGATGAACACATCCCAAAAAAGGGATTATTTTTAATAATTTCAGAAAAAAGCATCAGTAGTTAAAAGATGCAAGAGATTTGTGGGGTTTTGTGTTTTGATTATTTATTTAGGTTTATTTCAACAGTCATATATATACTGTAGAATTCCAACAATCAGCTGTTGCAACTTGATGCATCTGTGCTGAAGGCTGAAGCCTGGGCTCAATAGAGCTGGGCATGGTGTCATGTTTTTTGTTTCCTGAAAATTTGTGTTTCTTCCACAAATTAACATTTCTTTACCTGCACTGCATCAACTGAGAACAGTCACACTGTTTCTGCCTCACAGAGTCAGTCAAGTCAGTCGAGGAATGGAATGAAGTTATTGGAGCAAGCTGGCTGTTTCCCAGTCTGAGTCCTGGTGGATCCCTGGATCACAATCAGAGCAAACTGTAGAGTTAACTGTTTACTGTCCAAGGTTTTCACTAAGGCAGTCTCTGGTCTGTGTTGAGGTAGATCAATCTCAATAATTCCCATCATGTTAAAACAGACTATTTGTGTTTTTAAATACCAAATTTAAGTGGTTGAATGTGCTTCTCTGGAGATCGTTCGTTAGCTTGTCCGTATCACAACTGACACGAGTTTCTGATTCAAAACACAGATTTTTAATTTTTTTCATATATATCTAATACATTTTTTTAATCGATCTAACATATATAGGTTTTCTTACATATAGAAATTTATTATTTTATAATGTAGTTTCTATTAGCCGGCCTGGTGGCACTGAGGGTTGAGGCACTGGACGCCACACTTCGCATCACGCCAGTGACCCGGGTTCGGAAGTGAGCCCAGGGCACCAGGGGTCAGCAGGGGAGGGAAGAGACTGAGCGTCCAGTGGACTGCTCTCTCTTCCTGGGGAAGGATGGGAAGAACAATTGCTTGAGGAGCGACCTCTGGCAGTGGCTGGAGGTAGCCTAATGCAGTGTCGTGGCATATGCCTGGGGGGGGGTGGAGCCTCGGCAGTACGTTGCCTTGTCAAGCCAGGCTCCACAGGGGATCTAAACAAGTTAAATACCTCCCTCCTCCCACCGATGGGTGATGGCACCTCCCACCCAACAGGACCACACTCCCAGCAGTCGGGCACAGCTCTCTCCTCGATCACCTCCTCCCCAGCCCGGTGCTCAACCCTATAAGAAAGAGTGCCCTGGGTGGGGGCGGCCCTTCCCCGGAGGGTAGACCCGGGGGATGCCTGGTGTCGGGGAAGGGGGGAAGAGGAGATGAGTCGAGTCATGTCACGCAGAGAGGTAGAGTCCAAAGGACTGGGCGGTCGCTGGAGAGAGTTCGGCAGGATCAAGAAGGGAAGGAAAAAATAGAATTTGAAAAAATATATATATAATGTAGTTTCTATAAATATGTTATTGTGAGAACAATTTACTATATGTCACTCACAGATCCTTCTGTCTCACTCACACACACACACTTCCATCAAAATCGTGACCACTGAGAACAAACTAGAGGCGCGGATCCCACATGGCAGCAGAGTATACCACAGTAAAGCTGAGCTAAATGAAAGTCTGCTTTGACTTCTACTGCAAATTTGCCTTCTCATGTCTAATTCTTCCACAAATTACTGTGCATGATGGAGGTACGACAGACTCACAATTTTGGTGCACAGTGTAATGTAAAATGCAACAGATGCGGTCTGCTTCATAATTTGCAAGTGGATACCAGTGTACGAGCGCGGTTTAGAACTACTACATTACAGTTAAGTACATGGGGTGGGGGGGACTGCCAAACACAAAGTAAACAATGCCAAACACAAGCAAAATGGATTGTTTTATAAGATAAGAGCCACGGAAAACTTCTTATAGACTTTGTGGTCACTTCAGTTAAAACTAGGCATCCGCTAACAAGTTCTTCTTCGTGGCTTTTTTTATTTCAACCATTGATAACATTCAGTCACTCGTACCTTAAACATTTGTACAAGGCAGTTCAGACAGTCCTGGCATCAGTAAAATGCAACAGCATGGACCCTCACCTGCTTGGCACTGTACTGTCTTTATTAACTGACTCTAAGCAAGCCAAACGTGACGCAAAGTAAATTCTCCTGCTGGGTGATGTGAATATCAGCTGGACACTAAAAGGCAGGTACCGAGTCCCTAAGTGACTAGTTGCCACCTCCAGACCAGATCCATACCTCTCAACCTCTTTACTCGTAAATCAGGGACAAAGCTTAAAAAAATCAGGGACAAAGACCCAAAATCAGGGACACATCTTAAAAATTGGCACTATTCACTTAGAAAGCTGATGGAATAAGTGGATTAGAGTAAGATGCATTTTCTGAAGAAAAACAAGTCTGTAACTTTAATGTTTGACATTATTTTGTACTTTTAAACCCCAGTGTTCTGTCACAAAAACACAAATTTTACGAGGGACAGAGGAAAATTCTGAGTCAAAATCAGGGACATCCCTGAAAATCAGGGACAGTTGAGAGGTATGACCAGATCATATTGTTCAGGCTTATCCATTAGCCGATAGTTTAAAGGGGAAAGTCTACTTGATAATTTGCAAGTGCAACCAGTATACAATCGTGGTTTAGAAGTATTGCATTACAATTAAGTAGACACGGAAAAACCTGCCAAAAACAAAATAAATAATGTCAAAAGCAAGCAAAATGGACTGCTTTATAAGACAGGAGCCATGGAAAACTTCTTAAAGACTTAGTGGTCACTTCAGTTAAAACAAGAAATAGTGTGCCCGTCGCGGACTGTTTCGGAGTTTCAGAAGGATCATTCCAAAACTCCAAAACTGAAGCATTCCAGGGTCTGAACCCGGTAGCTAATTTTTTCAACTACTGCAAAACGACTGCAGGCTCCGCCCACGCAGTCGTAAAAAGCACACTCAAACACAACCAGAGCTTTTTAAAGGTCCTCCCAGCTTCATGAATGTCCCCCAATGCTCACTGTCTGTCAAGTGACCTTGCCACCCTACCTCCAACCCCCAACCTGGACTTCCTGCTCAGTAAACAAGAAAATACAGAAAATCACTCACAAGTTTAATTTTAGAAACATAGAAACATAGAAGCTGACGGCAGATAGGGACCGCAAGGCCCATCCAGTCTGCCCATTTCTTTTTCTGCCTTATAAATGTGTCATCGTCCTTTGCTGTCAGTGGCCTATCTATTCATACTCATCTGCATTGCTCCCTTATGCCTATCCCATGCCTGTTTGAAGCCCTGCACTGTATTCATAGCCACCACTTCCTGAGGTAGGCTGTTCCATGTATCCACCACTCTTTCTGTGAAAAAGAACTTCCTCACATTACCCCCAATCAGCCTCCTTCTAATCTCATGCTGTGTCCTCTTGTCCTGCTATTTTTCTTATATTGAAACATGCTAGACTCTTTCACCTTGTTAATGCCCTTAAGGTGTTTGAATGTTTCAATCATATCACCTCTCTCCCTCCTTTGCTCTAGGGTATACATATTGAGCTCCGTTAATCTGTTCTCGTATGTCTTCTGATGCAGTCCCTGCACCATTTTGGTTGCCCTTCTCTGGACTGCCTCAATTTGGTTAATGTCCTTGTGAAGGTATGGCCTCCAGTACTCCAGATGGGGCCTAACCAGTGTCTTGTAAAGAGGGAGAATTACCTCCCTCCCTCTTCCGAATTGTGATAGCCCTACTAATACACCCTAGCATCCCCCTAGCCTTACCTACTGCTTTAGAGATCTGCTTGGATGATTTCAGGTCATCGGTAATGATGATGCCCAAGTCTCTTTCTTCCTTTGTGACTGCCAGCAACTCCCTCCCATCCTATAGGTGGCTTCAGGTTTTTCTTTCCTATGTGCATGATCTTGCATTTCTTTGCATTAAATCCCAGTTGCCACTCTTCCGACCATTTTGCTAGTTTATCCGATCTCTTCATTCTGCCCACCCCATCTGGATCATCTACTCTGTTGCAGATCTTGATGTCATCTGCAAACAGACAAGCCTTACCCTCTAGTCCATCTGCAATGTCACTGATGAAGATATTGAAGAGGACTGGCCCCAGGACTGATCCCTGAGGTACCCCACTTGTGACTTGTATCTCTTCTGACTGCATACCATTTACCACTACTCTCTGTTTTCTGCCCATCAACCAGTTTGCCACCCAGTTGACCAACTTCTGACCCACCCCGAGCCTACCCAGCATATCAATCTTCTATGTGGAATAGTGTCGAAAGCTTTGCTGAAGACAAGGTAGGCAACATCAACTGTTCCCCCTTGGTCCACCACTCTGGTTACCCAGTCAAAGAAATCTATGAGATTAGTCTGACAGGACCTTCCTTTTGTAAACCCATGCTGTCTTGGATCCTGTGCCCCTATGGATTCCAGGTGTTGCACTATCCTTTCCTTAAGGAGTGCCTCCATAAACTTGCCCACTACTGAAGTAAGACTGACTGGTCTGTAGTTCCCTGCCTCCTCCCTGCTGCCACTCTTGTGGAGCGGGATCACATGAGCCCTTCTCCAGTCTTCTGGGACCTCTCCTGTGCTCAGAGACTCATTAAACAGTTCTGCTAATGGCTCTGCTAGTTCCACCCTTAGCTCCTTTAGTACCCTGGGATGTATGCCATCAGGTCCCATTGCCTTGTCCACCCTGAGCTTAGCAAGCTCTTGTAGGAACCTTTCTTTTGCGAAGGGAGTAGTGCTCACCTCCTTCCCCCCTGTGTCCATGGTGCTGAGCTGTGGGCCCTGTCCTACCTTCTCTTCAGTAAATACTGAGCAAAAGCATCTATTTAGGATAGATGTTTTTACATGGTCCTCCTCCTCACATGCCCCCTTTTCTCCTTTGAGCTTAGCAATACCCCCTCTGGACTTTCTCCTTTCACTAATATATCTATAGAAAGTCTTGTCACCTTCTTTTACTGTTTGTGCTAGTGTTTCCTCAGTTTGGGACTTTGCCTGCCTTAATGCCTTCCCTGCTTCCCTTAGGGCAGTTTGGTATGCCTCCCTATCTTCATCCCGCTGTGTTCCTTTATATTTCCTGAAGGCCAGCCTTTTGGCTCTGACCTTTTCTGCTATTGTATTTGAGAACCAAAGTGGTTTCCTTCTTCTTTTGCACTTCCTTTTCTGTCTAACACAATGGGATGTTGCTTCAAGTATTGCATCCTTAATGCTTGCCCACTTTGCCTGTACCCCCTCACCTGTGTTTCTTTTTGCCAGGGCTAGCTTAACTCTATTGGCCATCTTATCAAGGTCAGCTCCTCTGAAGTCCCATATTTTGCCTTGGAATGGGATGATTTAGTTGTAGTGGCCAAATTGAACCATACCATGTGATGGTCACTGGCCCCCAGGTGACCTTCTACCTGGAGATCTGTGATTCCTTCCCTGTTAGTACTAGATCTAGGATAACCCTGTCTCTTGTGGGTTGTTGTACCAGTTGTTTGAGGCCTTCCCCCTGCAGGGAATCCACCATGCGTCTAGTTCTGGCAGATGTTCCTACTGGTATTGACCAATCCGTATCCAGCATGTTGAAGTCTCCTATTATCAGAACCTCCCCTTTAGCTGTCATGTTTTGTATAAATTCTAACAGTAATGTGTCTGTGACCTCCCCCTGGTCTGGGGGCCTGTAGACAACCCCAGTTCTTATGGCTGTCCCATTTCCTGTTTCCAGGGTGACTCACAGTTCTTCTGGCTCCTTATGTGTATTCTGAATTTCTGTAGCTTTGATATTTTCATTGACATACAGGGCCACTCCACTCCCTCTTTTTGCACCTCGGTCTCTTCTGAACAGTACATAGCCGGGTACTGAAGTCTCCCAAGTGTGGTTATTGGTAAACCACTTCTCACGAATTGCTACTATGTCCAGTGTAACCCCCCTGCAAATGGGGGTTCCCAAAAGACTTCCAGGAGCTTGCTTGAATGCTCCAAGCCTGAATGGTGTTTGGCATTTAAGCCATTTATCAGTGAGTGTTTTTAGAGCCTCTGGTACTGTCTCTTTAAGAGCTGTCTGCTTGCAGACATAATTAGTTTGTATGGGGGGACTGTGTGCTTCTCTGAGTACCACTCGAGCTGCTGCCAATTCACTTAATTTTTGCAGTCACTAGGAGTGCAAAGGGAACCTATCTGAAAGATGTAACTGTTTACCAGAAATTATTTAGAGTAATAATGAAATTACAGTTTGTCTAACCTGCTTTCTTTGCAGTCAGAACTGTGTCTGCTAGTTCCCCATTCTAGTTTTGAACTGCTGAACTGGACCAATCAGTGTGGGGTAAGCTAGCTCTAAAATGGTGCCTTGGACGAATCAGAACTTGGACTCATAATCTGAGCCAGCCACAAGAGGATTGTATGGGCAGTGACTCTGGGAGATGTAGTTTAGACTTCAGTGCCTTTTGGACCAACAGCAGCAGTCTATTGTGAGTGACAGCCAATCCAGTCAAGAACTGGGAGGAACTCAAAGGAAGTGCCCGTTTTTGTCGGTTGGAGTTCAGTTGAGCTTTGGCAGTGAAGAAGGAAGGAGCCCTGTGCTTTTTCAGTGTGCAGTTTTAGTCAAAAAACGTGTGTAAGGCCCAGAGTTCCGGTCTGCAGCTTGTGTAACAGCTTGTTAGGACTGAATCTGTCCTGTGAAAAGAATCAAAGGATCTCTGAAGAGTAGAAACCAGGCTCACCCTGTAGAAGACTGGAAGAATTGCTGAAAATTGCACTCGGTCTGTCAGGAACTGAATCTGCTGTGTGTTCTCCGGGTATTGTGCAGTAATTGCGATCGGATACAGATGCAGCCTGCCTGGTATAGTACTTCTTTTATATGGATGTGTGAAGAGGTTTGTGTACCTCAAGTGAGCCCTGCTGACATTGAAGGACCCTATCTTATTTGGAGGTCGTGAGTACTAATTCAGGGTTGCTCCCTGTTGAATTGCCACATTAAATCCAAATGGAATTACTGTACTGCTGACTGTTTAATTCTCCTTTTCTCTGTGTGAAAGGGCCCTACCAGCTGCCACGGTTTGACTAGCCACTAGGCTTGGGTACCCAGGGACAGTAACTGATAGGGATAGGCCTGTGCACAGAGCCATAGGTAGATTATTAGAGTGATAAGCTAATTAACCTGATTTCCCCTGTCCTTGTTATATCCCCTAAATAAATCAGAGCTGCTTGTTTCAGCAAAGTTATACTGCCTGAGGTATTTGTCTATGTTAAAGTACTGTACTGTGATTGTTGCACTGTATCTCATTTCACAGGAGGTCCCAGTGCGGAACCAGACCTGGGGGAAGTGTATACTGTGAAGGTAATTCTGATATATTGTGTGGGCCACTAGTGGGAAGAAAGGGGGGTTGCAGTGTCCCAGAGGGCTGTGACCAAGTTAGTTTAACTATTGCAAACCCTGACCTCTGGGTGGAGGCACCCGCCATTGGATCCAGGCCCCTCAACCTGTTAGTGGCAAATCAGGCAGGGGTAGTAGCCCCTGGGATAGCGCCATCTAGGGGTTACATCCAGTTTAGCCTCTGACATTATTGCCTGCAGGTCTGGGATCTTATTTCCCAGGCTGTGAGCATTTGTGTACATGATTTTCCATTGGCCAGATTTCAGTGTGTTAGTTGTTGAGTGAGGTCTGGCATTTCTCCTGTGCGTCGTATGGGGAGACCGACCTTTTCTCTTACCTGGTGATGCAAATAAACTGCAAACATGCTGAATCCCTGTTTGACCACTAGCTGAGGGGGGAGGGGTGTTCTTCCCATTTGTAGTATGGGGTGCTGCACCCCTCTCCCCATTTGCTAGTTTAAATATTCTGCAAAGACGTCAAACTTCTGCCCCAATGCACTGACTCCCTCCTTAGTCAGATGCAGTCCATCAAATTTAAAGAACTTTCGCTCCCAAAACGGTTGCCAGTTCCCTACGAATCTATGTCCTTTTTCCAGGCACCAGCCTTTGAGACACATATTTAGCTCCCCTATCTCCCCTTCTCTGACCTTCCGTCCATCTGCCCCCTCTCCCAGACTGGCAGGATCTCAGAGAAGGAGATGCCAGACGCAATGGATGATAGTTTGTCACCCAGCCTGGTCAGGTGTTCCTTGGTCTCCACAACTGACCGGCTGGTGAGATCATTAGTCCCTATGTGTACCAGGACGTCAATGTTTTCTCCTGCTTCCTGAACAATTTTAGCAATGCGGTCAGTGTCTCTCCACGCTGATGTACCTGGGAGACATCTGACCATTACCCCTGGCTAGGGATAGGTATCAACTCCCTGAATCATGGAGTCTCCTATGATCAGAAGTTTTGGGGATTTCCTTTTTGTTTTTTTTGTTTTGGTTCCTGATTTGGGTGAGTTTTGTTGTGCTAGATCCTGTGCTGCAGTGTCCTGCTCCCGAGTGTCCTCTGCCCCTTTGTTTGATTTTGGAGATAGAGGCAGATACCCATTTGTAGTGTTTATATGGTTTTTGGAGGTAATATGTTGGAGAGCACCGAGTGAAGGGGCACCCAATTTTCCCCACCTAACCACCTGCCAACCTCCCAGACCAACTACCCTCTGCGGTCGAGGTTCTTCTGTTGGATGTTGGGGAAATGGTGGGTGGTTCTTATAATGTATTTCCTCTTGAATATGAAATTTGAGGCACGCAATCTCTGCCCATGCTGCCCGGAGCTGAGCCCTAAGATCTCCAGTGGTCCAGCATGTAGGACAGTGTCCTAAATCCTGTAAGACTGTCCTTTTGAAAAGTGTTCCATAGTATCTGCAGTTAATGATATCCATTCCAGATAAGTTGCTGGGTTTATAACCTGGTCAGAGTAATTAGAAGGAAGAAAATGCAAGTAATGGTTTGATTTTGTGTTTTGTTTTTGTATAACTTGTTATAACAACAAGTTAAATTACTAGTGCTTCTGTAAATGAGCTCACATTGTGGATGCCCCAAAGATCCACCCCTTCCAGCTTTGCCACAGGAAATGTCACGACTGTGGTACCCTATAAAAGGAGTGTAGTGTGGGGTGGTTGGGGATGGGGGTGGATGGCTGGGCCCTTCCCCTGCCGAAAAAGAAGAACCATGGACAAAAGAACAAGGAGGTAAGAGCAGAAACAGTCAACAACAAATGCAGTAACCCTGAAAGCTTATCCTAATGTTAGATAAAACTGTAAAACCTGTAAAGCACCACCTGTAATAATTTCAGAGACGATATACCCTGTAAGAAACACTTTGCTACAGAGAAAAATAAAGCAGTAACAGAAGGTGTAAGAGTCACCCTGAACCTTTACCTGCTTGGCACTGGCTCCAATTTGAAAAGCACACCCAAACACAATAACTGGAGCTTTTTAAAAGTCCTCTTGGCTTCCTGTATGTCTCAGTTGGTCTACATCTGTCACATGACCCTGCCACCCTTCCTCCAACCCTGACCCAGACTTGCTTCTCTGTAAACAAGAAAGTACAGACAATCACTCGCAAGGTTAGTTTTCTAGGTCTAAGAGTCACCCTGGACCCCTTCCTGCTTGGTGCTGGCTCCGATTTAAAAAGCACACTCAAACACAACTGGAGCTTTTTTAAAGTCCTCCTGGCTTTCTGAATGTCCCCAATTGGTCATAGTCTGTCAAGTGACCTTGCTGCCCTTCCTCCAACCCCCAACCTGGACATGCTGCTCTGTAAACAAGAAAACACAGAAAATCGTGCACAAGTTTAGTTTTCTAGGTGTAAGAGTCACCCTGACTGTTTACCTGCTTGATGCCGGCTCTGATTTTAAAAGTACACCTAAACAAAACAACTGGAGCTTCTTCCTCACCCCGATGCTGCGTGTCCCTGACATGATGCATGAGCACATCATGCCCTATGGGACGCCCCACCCTACCAGTTGCTCCATTACCACCTGCCACCGGACCTCCATCCAGTGATGGCGGGACTATGGACGGGCAACCTACCCGGGAGAGGAGAGCCAGCGCTCGATCTTGCTCCTACCCCCCCCCCGTTGCCGGCACCCCGATGACCAGAGTCCATTCCAGAACCTGGGTTGCCGGTGTGGCACAAGATGTGGCGTCCAGTGCCTCAACCCTCAGTACCACCGGGCCGGCAACTGGAGCTTTTTCAAAGTCCTCTCAGCTTCCTGAATGCCATCAATAGGTCACATGACCCTGTCACCCTTACTTCAACCCCCAATACGGACTTGCTTCTCTGTGGACAAGAAAGTACAGAAAATCGCTCACAAGGTTAGTTTTCTAGTTGTAAGAGTCACCCTGGACCCTTACCTGCTTGGCGCTGTACTTTCTTTATTGACTGACTAAGCAAGCCAAACATGACGCAAAGAAAATTCTCCTGCTGGGTGATGTGAATATCAACTGGACACTAAAAGGCAGGTACTGAGTCCCTAACTGACTGGTTGTCACCTCCAGATCAGATCATGGTGTAACCCCCCCTGCAAATGGGGGTTCCCAGAAGTCTTCCAGGCGCTTGCTTGAATGCTCCAAATCTGGAGGTGTTCAGCGTTTAAGCCGCTTGAGTGTGAGTGCTTTTAGAGCCTCTGGTACTGTCTCTTTAAGAGCTGCCTGCTTGTGACCATAATTAATTGAGATGGGAGGACTGTGTGTTCTAATGCCCGAATCCCGCCCGGGCTGCTGCCAATTCACTCCGTTTTTGCAGTCGCTAAGAGTGCAAAGGGAGCCCATCTGAAAGCTGTAACTGTTTGCCTGTAATCATTTAGCAGCATTTGTGAGATTGCAGTTTATCTAACCTGTTTTATTGCAGCTGGGACTCTGTGTGTGTTTCCTGTTGGAAATTGAACTGCCGAATCCTGACCAATCAGCGTGGGGAACCTTTAAATTGGTGCCTGCTGCTGGCAAATCAGAACTTGGACTCTTAAGTTGAGCCAGCCACAATGGGATTGTATGGCAGATGGCTCTGGGAATTGTAGTTTGGACTTCGGCGCCTTTTTGCACCAACAGGGGGAGTCTGATTGTGAGTGACAGCCAAACCAGACAACTGAACTGGGAGGAACTCAAAGGAAATGCCCGGCTCTGTCTACTGGAAAGATCAGATGAGTTGAGATCAGTTTGGGCAGTAAAGAGACAAGGAGCTGTGTGCTTCTTCGGTGTGTAGTTTTAGCTCGGGAATCGCATGTAAGGCCCTAAGTTTTGGTCTGCAGCTTGTGTAAGTGCCTGTTCAGACTGAATCCAACCTGTGAAGAGAATCAAGGAGATCTGAAGTGTGGAAACCAGGCTCACCCTGTAGAAGACTGGAGAAATTGCTGAATCGCGCTCTGTCTGTCAGGAACTGAATCTGCTGTGTGTTCTCCCGGGTATTGTGCAGTAATTGTGATTGGGACAGAGAAGCAGCCTGCCTGGTATAGTACTTTCCTTTTACATATAAATGTGTGTAGTGCTTGTGGGGAATCCCCTGTACAGGGAATTGAGTGCATGAAGCTGGAAGTAAACCCCAGCTTAATCCAGACTACATCCATTTGCTCTAAACTGCAGTGGGGTCCAGTCATAAGGACCTTGTCCACAGGGTCTGCTCCTCCTGGCAATCCAGGACAATCTGCCTTCCATCCAGTTCCCAGCATTGAGTTTGTGAGTACAAAGCACGGTAGCTCCCTGCCATCTGTTTATCAAATTGCAAGTGTGTCATCTAATTGTTGTTGTTGTTTTTTCATTTCTTCACGAACTGAGCCAACCGGCTCCGGATTACAATTTGGGTATTGTGCCAGTGTTTTTCCATCACAGGGCCCCAACCAGCTGCACCGATCCTGGCTAGCCCCCCCCCCCTCCATCCTGGGTACCCAGTGAAAGTGACAATTTGGGACTCTGACTATACGCACAGTACTGTGATTATTAATGTGTTTAACCTAATTAACCTGATTTCCCCCTTCCTTGTTACAGCTCCTTAAATAAATCAGATCTGTTTGTTTCAGCAAAGTTACACTGTCTGAGGTATTTGTTTATGTTAAAGTATTGTACTGTGGCTTTTGCATTGTATCATCTTGTTTTACAGGGGGTCCCCGGGGTCCAGTCGACAGAGCCAGTCCTGGGGGTAAGTGTACATTGTGAAGATATTCCTGATGCATTGTGTGGGCCACTAGTGGGAAGAAAGGGGGGGTTACAGTGTCCCAGAGGGCTGTGACCAAGTTAGTTTACCTACTGCAAACCCTGACCTCTGGGCGGAGGCATTCGCCATTGGACCCAGGCCCCTCAACCTGTCAGTAGTCAGTCAGGCAGGGGTAGTAGCCCTTGGGATAGCGCCACCTGGGGGTTACAATATTATCCAGGCTTATCCATTAGCTGATAGTGAACTAACAGCTTCACACCCAAGGTGGTCTGATCCCTGTTTACTGCTGGTGTGCAAAAGCATTTTTTTTTTTAACTTACCATTAATTGTAGTAGAGTGTATCAGATTAACATTGCTTACTTCCAGGTTCACATTTTCTATAACTACATATCCCAGAATCCCCTGCACATGACATCAGAGTAGGACTGCAGCAGTGGGAGATTCGACAGCCTGCAGTGCATGTTAGAATTTATAGAAGCACTGATCTTTTGTTTGCCTGTCCCACTGTCCTCCTCGGGCTATGTACTTAGCCCCAAGAGAACCTTGGGACCACCAAACATCTGATCAGAGCATAGTCTCTAACATTCACTGCAGGCTACTAAATCTCCAAATGCTGCAGTCCTGCCCTGATGTCAGCTGCAGGGGATTCTGGGATTTGTAGTTACAGAAAATATCACCCTAAAAGTAAGCAAAATTAGTCTGATGCAATCTACTATACTACAGTAAACAGTAAGTATAAAAAAATATTTCTTCTGCACACAAAGTGCAAACTGAACCAGCCCCACACTTGGGTATGGGGCTCTTACTGATGACTACTCCCCTTTAAGTGACCATTCCACGTCATCTGTCATTGGCGTGCACGTACACCTCACCCAACACATAACTATGCGACTACCTGACCCATCTGTAGTCGGAATGTTAATGAATTTAGGAATGCAGTTGCTCAAGTTGACTGGCCCCTCCTGTATGCCATCCCCTCTGTGGAATTAATGCTCAGTTACATCGTGTATGAATTTAACGCAGTTTGTAATTATTTTTGCTCTTATGCGGCATCTACACTTAAACAAATGCCAAGAATGGATCACACCTTGTTTGATCCGGATGATGCAGGAGAGAGACAGAGCCTGGAGGGCATACAGAAAACAACATACAAAAAACTCTGAGTACCAAAAAATAAGAAATAAATGTAAGCAAATGGTGTGAAAGACCACATCTGATTATTATTTGAACTCTCAATTTCAGTCTTCAAACAATCAGCAGGTAAACTGTCAAACAACAAGTAACCTCCTGGGCAAATCTAGTTCTGTAACGATTCCGCTCCTACCAACTGAGCATGGCAACTTTATGGATTCCACTGACTTTGCCACAGAATTTAATTCCTTTTCCTATGATGCTGCCAACGTTGCTCAGTTGGCTGATCTTTCTAATGCTGAGCTGCCTGGGACCAGCTGTGGAGATACTGATACTGGATTTAACTTCAGAACTTTATCTGTCCAAGAAATCCTTGGATACCTTAGGAAAATGAACGTAAAGACCCGAATGGGGTCAGATAATATTGACTGGAGTATTTTTTTCTGTTGCCAATGATTTGATGGCCCACCCTTTCTGTATTTTATATAACTGCTCCTTAGTCTCCGGTGAGATCCTGAGGTTATGGAGTCACGTGGCTGTGCTGCCAATTTTTTTTTTTTTAGTTACTATTTTTCTCCCCCTCAACATCCTCTGCTGCCCCTCTGACGTCCCCCCCACACAGACACCAGGTATGACGTCCCTTCCCCTGAGCTCCACGACTTACCCTTCGTGGCAGGGGGTGGGGAGCGACTCAACCCACCGGACCAGATGAGTATTCGGGGAGGTGCCTTCCCGGGCCTGTTGCAGTGGGGGACTATCGTCATCCTTGCAGAGGACTCCCATTTTCTTGTTTTTCTGGTTCTTCCCCAGAGATGCCATGGCGTGCAATGGTGACAGCAGCATCAGCGCGCATGCTCCCATGCGCATCCTCGCCAAGCACCTGCCTCAGTCTCCTCCTCACGTTCTTTAGAGCTGACGTGCCACCTGCCAGCCTCCGCTAGGGGGCAGGCAATTGTCAGGCCCTACTAACCCCCCTCCCCGGAGAAGAAGAGCAGTCCTGGGGACGCTCAATCCTTCTCCTCCCTGCCAACCTCTGGAGACCCATGTCCATTCCCGATCATGGGTCGCCGGCGCGATGCAAGGTAAGGCGTCCAGCGCCTCAGCCCTCAGCACCACCGGGCCGAGTGCTGCCAATTTTTAAATCAGGAGAGCACACCTTGACCAAAAACCATCTCTCAGTATCTCTACTCGCCCCACTGTCCAAGGCACTGGAGAGGATTATTTTTTGACCATTTTAAAAGGGACACTGTCAACCCCTTAGGTTTCAAAGTTTCTCTAGTTTAAAAAATACATTTAATGATTAGTCAAATTCTATAAGGATTGCTTATGTAGCTGGTAGTTTGATTCTGACTCCCCTTTCCTTCATGAAAGTGAAAAGCAGACAGCCCTCCATATTAGTGTTACCACATAAAACTGTATTTGTTTACATTCCTTGATTAACTCCCACTACATTTTACCTGGACATGGGGACACCCTCAACACAGTCCAGCCACTCATGATGCAGTGTGAGAACAGGACACTATAGGAACATAGGAAAGTGACGGCAGAAAAGGCCCACCTAGTTTGCCCATTTTGCCTAGCATTCTTCAAGCTCACACAGAATCCCCCAAAGCCCCTTATGCTTGTCCCAGGCTTTCTTGAATCCCCCACTGTGTTCTTCCCACCACCTCCTGAGGCAGCCCATTCCAGGTGTCCACCACCCTCTCTGTAAAGAAATATTTCATGTTACCCCTAAACTCCTCCGCCCTCCTACTTTGGAGATCATCATAAGTGGTTGCACTGTTTGGGGTGTTCTTAATGTTCAGGAAGTATGCAATAAGAGTAGATTGTGGATTTGAAACAAAACAAGACTGGATATAATTACACCATTTGCATGCATTTCAGGTATACTTAGAAAGGAAGCAGCTAAAACAACCAGCAACATGAATGAATTTTAGAGAAGGTAAGCAATCATACAATGTGGGTTTTACACTAGATATAATACGGTGCAAAAAGGGTTGACAGTGTCCCTTTAAAAAGTATCTGAACGTAGCAATTTATTCTTTGCCAGCACAGATTTAGAGATAATCAAAGGTAGGTAGGTAAAATGTATTTATATGGCGCCCAATCCCAGAGGCTCTGCTCGCCTCACAAAATCAAAAAACAGGCAGGGTAAACAGTAGACATAAATAAATAAAGCTGTAAAGGGTTATACAGATTAAAAATTCAAGCGTAAATAAACATTTATAAATAATTAATAAATATACACTTAAAAAACAACTGTAGGGTGCATGGCTTAGCAGCAGATAGGAGCAGACTCATCTGAATAGAGCTCCCAGGGAAAGAGCCTAATTTACTACAAAAACAGTATTTTTCCTTGCTACTGGGACATTTATTTGCATCTATCCGCAGTGGTGGTCTATACTGAACTAAAAATGGGGAAAATCAAAGAACAACACAAATCCTTCAGACTTCCTCGAGCCGAAACAAACTCAGCCACAAAACAGCAGGCCACAAACACAAGCTGAAGCCTCAGGTGGAGGTGATAATGGAAGGGAGGAGGTCTCCTTCACTACAGTAAATGCAACTTTGGCACAGTTGGTTAAGACTATAAGGAACACGGATAAAAAACTTGACACCCTGACTCCGCGGGTCAGTGCTCTTGAAACCCGGGAGGACAGTGTAGAGCAGTCTGTTCAGAGAATAGAAACTTCCTTTATCAAGCCAGGAGATGCAACCGCTAAGTCAATCAGTGAAAACTTCCTGTTGCACCAGAGACTTGAAACGGTGGAAAACCAAGTAAGGGAGTGAAATATTTGTATAAATCGGGCTCCCGGAAGAAGCAGAGGGTGCTGACCCTCTGGTCTTTGTCCAGACTATGTTGCCACAAATTCTGGATTTGTCCGAGGATGACCCGGCTTTGGCCTTAGAAAAAGCATATCATGTCATGCCCCGTAGAGCAGTTTCGGAACAGGGCCCCGAACTTTACTGGTCATCTGTAATGGAGTTGGGATACAGGACATAATTCTTTTCATAGCCAGAAGAAAGAGCCACTTACAGTATGAGGAATCAGAGATCTCATTGTTTCCTGATCTATCCTACTCCACGAGGCAACAGAGGAAGACCTTTGATAAAGTCCGCTCATCCCTGCGCAGTCTTGAGATCCCTCATCAGCTCCTCGTTCCGGCATGGTTAAAGGTTGTTTGGAATGGGCACAGCTACCTTTTTTAATGATCCTAAGGATGCGATCAAGCTACAGCAAAGGACTGAGGAAGAAATGGCTGGTTCAGAGGGAGAGTGGTGAGAAGAGGAGACCGGAGGAGGCGACTGACTGTAAGGCGGGTAAATAACTCTCTCCCTGTTTATGACCGAGGTTCATGCTGAGAGTCTCAGATCTCATTGGGGCTCTTTAAAACTGCTGGATTTTTACATGGTCGGTGTGTGCCTCCACCAGTCTTTGACTTTATCTGTTTTGTGAAGCTCCTGCTGTTAATGAGTTCTCCTGCACTGTATTAGTTTTAAGGCTGCTTGTCAGCCATACGTTGACTTGGCTGTGGAATACTTTACCAACTCTCTGCACTCCTTGCAGTCCAAGCACATTCCTTCCCATCAGATGCAGGGTACGGGGCCTGCCTACCAAATGGTTAACTAGCCCTCTTCTATGTATGCTTAAAGCACGATAGGACAAACTCTGCACCAGATGGAAAACCTCCTCCCTTTTCTCTGATGTCACCACATATTGCTCCCTTTGTAACTCTTGTAAGAAAGCGCTATGGACTGGCAAAAACAATTACAACAGAGGTGTTCTTCACGCCACCTCTAGTAACCCGAAAAGGTACTGGGCACAAATAAACCACATAATGGGACGCACCACATCCCAAACCTTTCCATGGCTTTCTAATAAATAACGTCTCCAGTAATAACCCTAATACCATAGCTAATGCTTTCAACTCACTCTTTACCACCCTTCCTAGCTTTGATGCTGGCAGTCCCCCGCCTGCCACCCCCCCGACCTCCCCCCATCCCATCCTTCCCTGATTCTCCACCCGGTCTCCAGGCTGGATGACCTACAAGCTCTTAACATGATGTTTCCCCATGGCAGCGCATGCTCTGATGGACTGGAACCCAGAATTCTCAAATTAGGTGCATCTCTTCTTGCCACCCTCACCATGCGATTGTTCACCCTCTCTATTAGCTCGGGGTACTGTGCCCCTCTCCTGAAAAAATGCCAGGGTTATCCCAGTGTTCAAAAAGGGTGATCCAAAAAAGACTAACAAACTACCATCCTATTGCGCTCCTGCCGGCCCTCAGTAAACTTCTGGAGAAGCTTATCCATCGCCAGGTGTCTAACTTCATTGCCAACTTTAACCTGCAATCTCTTGCTCAGCATGGCTTTAGGCCAAACCACAGCACCACAACGGCCCTAGTGCAATTCACCTGTGACATCAAATCTGCTATGGACCAAGGCCAGCTTACTGGGGCTATTTTTATTGACATGTCAAAAGGCGTTTGACTCTGTTAACCACAACCTGCTCCTGCATCAACCAGGCTCTATAGGTGCCTCCCAATCCACACTTGCCTGGTTTTCCAGCTATCTGTGGAGCCGCTCCCAGTCTGTCTCCTGTCATAAAGTTCTCTCTGCCCCTGCCCTGCTTTGTTCGTGCATCCCACAAGGTTCCATACTTGGACCCCTGCTCTTTTCTTTGTTCGTCAATAACCTACCTTTTGTGCCCTCCCATAGTCTCTCCTTACTCTATGCCGCTGACTTGGTTCTCTAGGTCTCCTCCAGCTCTATTCATGAAATTAACTCCCACCCCTCCTCTGATCTTCATTGTATCAAAACTTGACTTGTGTCCCACTGCCTGGTGCTAAATGCTGCCAAGACCCAGGCTGTGCTCCTTGGGTCACAAAGGAAATCAGTCACTTCAACTCACTCTCTCTAGGTTTCTTGTCTGGATGGCTCCCTTGTGGAAGTAACTCAGTCCTTCAAAATACCTAGGGGTCATGCTGGATCCATCTCTTAACTTCTCTCTGAATGCCAAAGCTGTCTGCAAATCAGGCAATGCTAAAACTGGACTGGCTTACCAAGTCCATCAGTTCCTGATCCCTACCACCAGGATCTCTGTTGCCCAAGGCCTTCTCCTCCCTGGACTCTGCTACGCTCTGCATATCTTCGCTATGGCACAGGCAAACATCTTGCAAATGTGGGACATTGCCTACAGCAATGTCTGTAGATTTGCACTATCTGCTCCTCATCTTAAGCACCACTGTACTCTCTACTCTGACCTCCACTGGTTGTCTCCTTCCTCTCACCGGGCTTTTTCATTAGGTTATCTGACTGACAACATTATTCGTTCTTTTATCCCCTCCACATTCGCTGCTATGCTCACCCCCATTAACTGCCCTTGTTCCCTCCGTTCCATGTCTTTAGCTCGGCTATCTGTCCCAAAATGCTCTACCAGGATAGGTGAACTTACCTTCTCCTTCTTTGCCCCCAAATTTTGGAACTCCCTCCCATTTGATCTTAGGTACTCCAAATTCCACCCCACTTTCAAGAAAGGCCTCTCCAATTACCTCGCCTCCACTGACATTTGCAAATGTCCCTAGCTTCACGAGTCGTGCAAATCTACCATTGGACATCTTGCACTTAAATTTCCCTGTGGCCTCTTGATTCCTCCCTTACCCACTCTTCCTTAGCTACAGCTACTCACTTTGTTCCCTGTCTCTGCCTGGGAATTGCCTCCCTGCTGACTTATCAACAGCACTGTCATGTTTTGTACATTGTTAACCCTAAATTGTGCCTTTTTGCCTGTTTTGTTCCAATTATACTGTGTGATATGTACCTCTCCTATGTACTATGTAACTTACACCTCTGTATAACTGTTTGGAACTCCTACTGTACAACATTGTATATGTATTTGTTTTTACCTGTTCCTTGATTTGTACTCTCCCGGGTCGTGCCTGAAAATAGGCAGTTCTGTCTAGTGCATTTATCTGTTACCAAAAGCAAATAAATAAATAAATACATTTGGTTATTGCTATGGAGGATTATATTTGACGCTATACCGACACTAGACTGGTGTACTTGCTGTGCATTTGAGTAGGTTTGCTCTCCCCGGGACTGAATAATATTACTAATCTATGCATATTCTTTGTTATCTGTTACTGTATGTTTTGAGGGGAGTGATCCTCATATTACTTAGGATGAAGACCTCGTTGCTGTGTTCTTTTCTCTTTGATTTTGTTTCAGATTCACCCTTGGGATGGAAGATCTCCACCTCCTAACTACTTTTACTAAATGTGGGACACTCTCAGGCATTATGCCTCTATGGAAAGATGGCATCACTTTTACTTTCTTTTAATATAACTGTGTCCTTATTGTTGCTCTATTGCTGCAGTAAGCCTGGGGTTTCACTGTACTTCGATGCTCAGGGTTTTAAATAATTGATTAGCAGTTTTTTTCTTGGGACAATACTAACTGTACAGAAAGTATTTATACAGGTTTTCTAAAAGTGACATGTTTGTTAAACACAGTGAGGCAGGTCCTATGCATTTTCACAATGTTTTAGCACTTTTATGAGCAAAACACTAATCAATTTTTAGAGTTAAATAAAACCTTGATGCTATGTGGGTACTTCCCCCAATGTTGTAACTCTTGAGAGGGTGTCTCCTCTAACCTTTGTAAGTGGACTGTACTGTATGACCAGTTAATATATCCCTCTGGGTGTCATTTTATTGTAAGTTTTTATATTGAAACTTATAAATAAAAAATACAAAAAAGAAAAAACTGTAGTTAGTCCGGAAAAGCCTGTTTAAAAAGATGAGTCTTCAAACCCCTCTTGAAAGCCTCCATCGACTCCCTTACAGAGCTGGGAAGTGAGTTCCAGAGGGCTGGGCTGGCCACCTCGAATGCCAGATCTCTGTAGATTTTCAGCCTGGCCCTTGGAACCACAAGGAGACCCTTGGTGCAGGAGCAGAGGTAGCAGACCGGAATGGCAAGGGTAAGGAGATCTTTCAGGTAGCCTGGGCCTGATCTGTATGGGGCCTTATAGGTGAGCAAGCCCACACTGAAGATGATCCTCCACCTGACACAGGCAGCCAGTGCAGCTCTCGCAGAACTGGGGTCACATGACATAGCCTGGGCAGGCCTGTCAGTAACGACCAGCTGCAACCGGTGAAGGGTCCATCCACAGACCCCGAAGTACAGGGCATTACAGTAGTCAAGCCTGGATGTAACAAAGGCATGTACTAGTGATGGCAGGTCCTCGGGCGTGAGGCTGGGAGGGAGGTACGCAAAAGGGGAGGGGTGAGCAGACTGGATGGGCCAGAAGGGTCTTTTTCTGCTGTCAAGCTTCTGTGATTCTGTGAACTAGGGGTTTAATCCGGGTGACATTCCTTAAATGGTGAAAAAACACTTTGGACAACAGATGACACCTGAACATCACGTGTCATCCTGTCATCCTAGAAGACTCCCATTTCTCACCCTAGAGGAAGCCATCAATGGGGTGACCATCAAAGCATTCTTACTACAGTGCTTGAAGTCTTTAACGATCTCCCAAGGGCTTTGGACAGTGGAGATATAGTTGGTGTGCTCTTCCTGAATCTTTCTAAAGTTTCTGATCTGGCTGACCATGGCTGTCTGCTTGCCTAGCTCTGGGTACTTGGTTGTTGGATTCAGTAGTTCTATGGTTTCAGAACTATCTTTCTGTCAGTCTCTCTGAATTCCATCTCGTATACCCTAATCCAAACTGTTCATGGAGTCCACCACCTTCCCCCGGGTCCATCCTTGGGCCTATTTCATTCAGTGTCCAAGATTTGAATTCTCATATAATCACATACGCAATGCTATCCTTTATAATAGGGCCTGAGATGTAAATGATATTTCCAGATACTTGCAATCAGGTTTTGCTTTGGTCCAGAAAGGACTACTAAAAATGCTCTGTAATTGAATGTCAGTAAGACAAAGTATATGCATTTTGGTACAAAACAAAACTAAAATCCTTACCATCATTTGAACAAATCCAATATTTAAATGGAACTATTTGCTGAGAGAGTTGATAGCTTTAAATATCTAGGGCCTGATTTTCAAAAGATTGAGACTGGCACAAGGAACCTGCATCAAGGAGAAATGGCGCAACAGGCTCCTTGTGCCACACTTTGTGCCATTCCCAGTTTTTGAAGAAGCCTGTGCCACTTGCACACCTGTCTGCACCAATCAGGCTTGCACCATCCTTGCGACGGCCGCACCAGTGCACCATGATGGAAGGGGGATTGTGCCACAGTGGGACTGCCATATCGCCTTCTTTGAGATTTTGGAAGGCCCCCACAAATAAGTGCACAGACCCTGCCATTAGACCATCCCGTTACCAGTCTAACCATCCCTGTTCCACTGCTGGAGCCCTGGCATACGGTAAAAATATCGCGGTTGAAATAGGCACAGTTAGCTCTGAGAGGTCTCAGTGGTCGAAAAGACATGCCATCGCTGGATTTGTGGTCGCGGACATTTCATCCTATATTACTTCGATTATCCTGCAACGACATTTCAATAGTTCTCATAAATAAATGAATAAATACCTTCAGACATTTCACGATCTGAGTCTCTGAATAGCCAGGTAAATAAGACAATGTACTATCCACACATCTCCCTACAAACCAAGATCCCTGAACCACAGGATGATGTGGCAGAGCTCACTGACCTTGCAGAAAACCTTTCTCTACAACTACGTTGCTGAGCCGCACGACTGGATGAAGTGCTACACTGAGTGAAACAGGTATACGGCATGAGTAAAGATGACGATATGAAGTTTTTAGCAGTTAAACACAGTTAAGTACCATCTAAGCTGTTTGTTCTGTGACACAACAGATTGCTTGCTATCAGCCCCAGCCTGACAGAGCCTGCAATGTGACTTTCTTACCTCTGTTTGTTTACTCTGAATATGCCAACTAGAATTCAACATCTCCTGTTCAGGATTATGTACATGCTTAAGGTAACACAAAGGGGAAGTGGCTTTTGTGGGATATGAATCTGGATATACAGTAATGGTTCACAGTTCTGTGCTCTAATGACAAGGCTGAATTTCCTCACAGTCAGACAAAGGAAAAGGGCGATGTAAATGCACGACTATTTGTCCGCTTTTCAACAATTTACATTCGCCCTTTCTTGGTTGTGACCGCATTCAATCTCGGTAATTTGTCTGGGTTCATTCAGTCTTCATGACCATTTTTCCGTTCCGTGTTGTCCGCAACAATTTGTGCGACGGCAATATATCTGCTCACGGGAGCCCTCGCTGGGGACTACGTGCTCCCCTGGGGAAGGCATCCATTCAGCCCCTGACACCTGCCAGTCCACCACTGGAGTGGCCAGTGGTCAGTGGCAGGTCAGAGTCCACAATTCCTCCCCCCATGGTGGCGCTGGTGTGTCCACCCCCCTTACACACACACACACACAGACTCGCACTGTCGCTACAGTTGCCCAGTAGGGGGCAGTTGTCATCCCCCAGCCTGACCCGTCCCACTCTCCCCCCGCAAGTCAGGGCATGCCCTCGACAGCCTGCCAGCCACCAGGGTGACCATCCAATGGATTGCCATCGCTGACCGTTGCTGCCATAAGACCGCCCTGCAACTCGCGGCATTCCCCTACAGTGCACTATTTCATCAGTGCAGCTGTCAGCTTGTAGCAAACCACGGGAGTTTGGCGACAGGACCTCGATTTCTCTAAAATGGAGCGCAGAGTCCCTGTTGATGTGTGTTTGTCGCAGGCGGCAGTTCAGTGCAGCATGCACCAATCTAACAGTGGCTTATAACATTGAGCCTCTTGGGGATTTCTTGTAATATAATTTTTATTAAAATTTTCCACACAACACATACAGAACAGGTCAAATAGAGGAGATACAAGTGCTATAGATTCACAAAACACTTTGGTGTAGCACAGAGAGACGTAATTAGATGGCGCTACTATAAGAAGGCTGATGGGCAACAAACTGTCCAATGTCCATTCTTACGCCCACATGGCAGCTTGATGTTTAGGGACTGCAGTTTCGTTCATATGGAGTTTTGTGGGCCTCCATGTTATGCCAGCCATGCAGGCCCCTCAGTCTCTACTATGAAGGTAAAATAGAATACACTCATTTAAACATAGAAACATAGACTTTGATGGCAGATAAGGACTGTTTGGCCCACCCAGTCTGCCCATTTCCCTATCTACTGGATAAGGATAGGGAGGCAGTATAGCACAGTGGTTTGAGGCTCTGAGCTGCAAATTTGGTGACATCCAGCAGACCAGACCTGGGTTTGAATCCCACAACTTCCACGTACATACTGAGCAAGTCACTTAACTTCCCTTTGCTCCCAGGATGCACCTGTAAAAAAAGCTTTCAGCTTAGTGTGCTACTCCTGGTTAAACAACTAAGGGAAAAAAAAAAAGGCTGCAGATCCTAGTTAACTAACAGCCTACTTCTTCCTACCCCCCCCATCAGATTTGCCTTATGTCTGTCCCATGCATTCTTGAATTCCTCCACTGTTTTTGACCCCACAACCTCCTCAGGAAGGCCATTCCATGCTTCTACTACCCTCTCCGTGAAAACAATACTCCTTCACGTTGCCCCTGAGCCATCCCCTCTCTATAAAATACTTCATCACGTTGCGTCTGAGCTGTCCCCCCTTTATCTTCAAATTGGGCCCCCTTGTTCTTACACATCTGTTTTTCTGAAAGATGCTACCCTCCTGGACTTTGTTGATTCCCTTGAGGTACTTGAAAGTTTCTATCATGTTCCCCCCCACACACACACACTTTTCTTGAGGGTATACATATTAAGCTCCTTTAGTCTCTCTCTGAATGGCTTCTGCTGCAGACCCTGCACCATTTTAGTTGCCTTCCCCTGGACTGCCTCCATCCTGTCTATGTCCTTTCTGAAATGCGGTCTCCAGAACTGCATGCAGTACTCCAGATGGGGTCTCACCAACTGTCTGTACAGAGGGGACTGCAACTTCCTGTTTTCTACTGGTGATGCCTCCTTCTATACATCCCAGTATCCCCCAGCCCTCCTTACTGCCTTCTCACATTGCTTGCTTACCTTTAGGTTATCTGATATGACTACCCCCAGGTCCCTTTCCATTTTTGTTGTTGTTAGTACCCCAATTGTGTATTCTTCCCCTGGGTTTTTGTTTCCCAGGTGCATTACTTTGCACTTCTTAGCATTGAATCTAAGCTGCCATATGTTTGACCATTTCTTCAACTTTGCCAAGTCCTTTCTCATCCTTTCCACCCCCCGTGTATCAACCCTGTTGCAGATCTTTGTATCGTCTGCAAAGAGGCACATTTTTCCTTCCAGTCCCTCCACAATGTCACTTATAAAGACATTAAAAAAGACCGGACTCAGTACTGAACCCTGTGGTACCCCACTAGTAACACCCCTTTCTTCATTGTGGACTCCGTTTACTATTACCCTCTATGTCTTGTTGTCCAGCCAATTTTTTACCCAGGCTACCACCCTGGGACCCACTCCCAGGCTGGCTAATTTGTTCATTAACCTTTTGTGTGGGACTGTGTCAAATGCCTTGCTAAAGTCTAGGTAGGCCATGTCCACAGCCCCTCCCTGGTCTTCTACTTTGGTCACCCAGTCAAAGAAATAGATTAGATTCATCTGACATGACCTTCCCATTGTGAATCCATGCTGCCTTGGTTTCTGAGTCTCGCTGGCCTCTTGGTACTCAACAATTCTTTCTTTCAGAAGCAATTCCATCATTTTGCCTACCACTAAGGTCAAACTAACAGGTCTATAGTTTCCTGCCTCTGCTTTGCTCCCACTTTTGTGAAGGGGAATCACATCTGACCTCCTCCCGTCCTTAGGTACCACACCATCCTCCCATGATTTGTTAAAAAGGGTAGTAAGTGGTGTCACTAGTTCTCCTCTTAGTTCTTTTAGAATTCTGTGGTGAATCCCATCAGGGTCCATTGCTTTGTCCACCTTCAGTTTCAGGAGTTCTTTCAGAACCCTTTCTTCTGTGAATGGACTGGTATCGACCCCTCCTATCCAAAGGGGTTCTACTGACTGGATTTGGTATCTCCCCCTCCTCCTCTGTTATGAATACTGAGCAAAAGTATTTGTTCAGTATATCTGCCTTTTCACTGCCACCCTCCACTTTATTAAGCCTCACTATCCCTCCCTTGGTCTTTCTTCACCTCCTAATGTACCTATAAAAGGTTTTTCCACCTTCTTAACCGAGTTGGTTCTCTTTTCCTCGGTTTGGGCCTTTGCTATTCTGACTGCCTTCCCCGCTTCCTTCTGATTTAACTGGTACAGTTCTCTGTCCTGCTCCTTTTGTGTTTCCTTATACTTCCTGAATGCCATCTTTTTCTCCCTAACCTTCCCTGCCACCTCTTTTGAGAACCACAGTGTTTTTTTCCTTCATTTTGATTTGCTTCCCACAAAGGCTTGTTGCCTCTGTGATGGCAGTCTTGATGTTTCCCCATTGTTCCTCCACCCCTCCTTTTTGCCCGTTTGCTAGTGCTTTTCTGAGACACTCTCCCATTTTGACAAAGTCACCCCTCCTAAAGTCCAGTACTCTCACTTTTGTATGGCTTGAATCTACTGCTGCGTTTATCGTGAGCTACAGTTTGGTGGTCACTTGTTCCTAGATGGCTACCCACTTCTAAACAACAAGGGTCTAGACCAAACGATTCTTCATTCATGCTTTCTGAAGAGAATATGTGCACTGGTTTCTCAGAGCTTTGCCCAGAGGCAGCAACTATTTGAACAAGAACCAGGAAATGGAAAAAAAAAAGATATTGAAGATAAGATCAAAATCAGTGAGACATACTGTAGAAGGAGTAAACAAGCATTTGTCAATGCCGAATGTTTGCTTGCTGGCATCGGAAGTGTAGGAGTTACAGAGCTGCATAATAGGAATGGCAGTGAAGTACTGAACTGAAGCCAACCCCACCACCACCACCCTGCAGAGACTGACAGGCATTGGGGTGTGCCTTTGGGTCATCAGGCATAATGGCCACCCCATTTCACCACACCCTACCCTGCAGACACTGACAAATGTCACGGTGTCCCTTGGGGTCTTTGGTCCTTATGCGCACCCCATTCCATCAGGAAATACAGTGAGATGGGTGCTGTATAGGAGAATGGGGTGAACTTTGGGGCCGAAGAGTCCAAAGCACACCTCGATGCCTCTCACTGGCTGCAGGGTGTGGAATGGTATGAGCATTACAGGCAACAATCCCAAGTCACGCCCCTGATGCCTGTCATTCTCTACAGGGTGGGGTGCTATGGTTGGAAACCCTAATGCCTCAGGCATTCATTAGTATTTTCACTCCAAATTTTCAACATGGTTTTTTGTGCCCCCCCCACCTCATGAACAGTGGCAATATCAGTTTGTTAGCCGAAAGCTGCTTTTGCACAGCGACTACAGCATTTAGCACCACAGGTGCAAAAACACATTCCAAATAGGATGTGAAAAATGACAGCTGTACTGTTCATGGGGAGGTGTAAAAAATGGCAATGTTGAAAATCTGGAGTGAAAATATTAAAAAAACTGGTGAAGTCACGAGTGTGTAGAAACTGTGCAACGCACACCCGTAATGTAATTAGTTTGGGGATTTTTTACAGCAGATTGTCAACACAGGCATTTTGGGACCTCTGCTCATGAACAGTGTCACTGGGATTTTCTTTATCTGTCCCGAACAATGATTTCCCACAGCGATCACGCATTTCTGCGGTGAAAGTGTGAAATCACATTTCGGCCATGTTGTGAAAAATGACAGCTGTACTGTTCATAAGGAAGTGTGGAAAAAATGCCACTGGTGAAAATCTGGACTGAAAATATTACAAATTCATGAACTTACAAGGGTGCGTGGAAACTGCGTAATGCTCACTCGTAACACAGTCATTTTATGGACTTTTGTCACCAAATTTTCAACATAGCAATTTTAAGACCTCTGCTCATGAACAGTGTCACTGTGATTTTCTTAATTTGTCCCAAACATTGCTTTCACACACCAACTGCACTATTGTGCGCTACATGTGCGGACACACATTTTGGGCGAGATGTGAAAAATGGCAGCTGTACTGTTCATAAGGAAGTGTAATAAAATGGCAATGTTGAAAATCTGGCATGCAAATATTAAAAATTTGCAAACTTACGAGCGTGCATGGGAACTGCGCAACGTGCTCTCCTAAAACAGTCACTTTTGGGAATTTGTTCACCAAATTTTCAACATAGCCATTTTAAGACCTCTGTTCATGAACAGTGTCACTGTGATTTTCTTAATTTGTCCCAAACATTGATTGCACACACCAACTGCGCCATTGTGTGCTACATGTGCGGACACACATTTTGGGCGAGATGTGAAAAATGGCAGCTGTACTGTTCATAAGGAAGTGTAATAAAATGGCAATGTTGAAAATCTGGCATGCAAATATTAAAAATTTGCAAACTTGCGAGCGTGCATGGGAACTGCGCAACGTGCTCTCCTAAAACAGTCACTTTTGGGAATTTGTTCATCAAATTTTCAACATAGCCATTTTAAGACCTCTGTTAATGAACAGTGTCACTGTGATTTTCTTAATCTGTCCCAAACATTGATTGCACACACCGACTGCGCCATTGTGTGCTACATGCAGGGAAACACATTTTGGGTGACATGTGAAAAATGACAGCTCTACTGCTCATAAGGAAGTATGGTAAAATGACAATGTTGAAAATCTGGAGTACAAATATAAAAAATTCATCGAACTTATGAGCGCGGTAGGAACTGCGCCTAACGACGCAGAAACAGTCATTTTAGGAATTTTTCACCAAATTTACAACATAGGCTTTTTGAGAGCCCACCTTATGAACACTGGCACTGTCGTTTCATTAATCAGTCCTGAAAGGTGATTTCATGCAATGACTGCAAAATTGCCTTTCGGGCCCAATTAATGTCATGACAGTTCAAGAATTCATGAGGAGGGGTCCCAAAAACCCCATGTTGAAAATTTGGAGCCAAAATTCCAAAAAATGCCTGAGATGCATTAAAGTTGAAAAAACCCTATTTATTGCATTATACAGCTTACCGGCATTTTCTCAGATCACGGTCGGCTTTGAAGAGTGCAGATGTGTTCCCGGTCCACGGAAGATCGTCGCGCCGAGCTCGGGAGGTAAGTATGGGGTGGGGGTGTGTGGGGAGACAGGGCGCGCAGTGGTTGGGCAGGGAGACCGCCGAGGGAACATTTTTTTGTTTACAGGTTTTTTAGGAAGACGACGGGACGCTTTTGCCACACTGGGGTCGGCTCCCAGCGTGGTAACTGGAAGGCTGTTTGGGGGCTGGAGCCGGCGGGATTGGGCACCCGTCGGCCATATGGACTTATTACTGCAGCTGGAAGGCTGTTTGGGGGGGCCTGGACCCGATGGGATTAGGCACCCCATATTCACATAAGTGTTTGCCACGCTGGTGTGGGCTCCCAGCGTGGCACCTTGAACTTTTTTTGGGGGCATGGAGCCGACGGGAATTGGGCACCCCATCGGCCATGCCAGTATGTGCGGGGGATGCGAGAACGCAATATGCAGAAGGGGAAACGCTGCTCACTGAAGCGGAGCCTCCTTTCAACTGTACGGCACTGCATTTTCAACTGCTGTCATAGACAGCTGCAGCGTTCATTGGAGAACTGCGGCCGCGCCTGCAAACACACTGACTGAATTGGAAGACGGGTACCACACCTCCAAAAACTCTGATGGCACTATGTTTCTTGCACATGCGTGCAAGCAAACATAAAAATATATCTATCTTTGGTGACCGGCTACGTACACTAGCAATAGAAGCCTTTTCAGGCACAACCTGGGTACAGTTGCACAGGCAACAGCAGGGATACATAATGCAGTAGATGTAGCAATATTTAGAGTATTAATTTACAAAATGCAATGGATGTAGTAATATTTACAGTATACATTTACACTGTAAGGTATATACAAAGGTGTTCAATACACATTGCATAGTGGTCACAAAGATGAGTCAGTTATCATAGGTAAGTTGAGTAGAAATGTACAGTAGCTATCAACCGGGGGGGGGAGTAGAGAGTAAAACAAGAGTAAAGAGTGAGCGGACAACACTCTCACAGAAGGGAAAGCAAAGTAAGAGTGGGTTGGGTTGGGTGAGGGAGGTTAGCGAAGCACCGACATACGACAGATGAGTAGTAGTGGGATTTCAGAAGTTTTGTAAAGGTAGGGACAGTGGGGGGTTTCCTAATGGGAGGGGGTAATCAAGTTCCATATAGAGGCAGCACAGAAACAAAAGAAACATTGGCTCATGCTGGCACAAAAGAGCAGGAAAACAATATTGTTGCAGGAGGTAGAGCAGGAGGTAGGGAGATGGAGGAGAGGGGATCTGCCTAGTTGGGTAAAGAAGGGTACCAGTATGCAGAGTTTTGTTAATAAGGGAGGCAAGGGCAAGATTGGCTCAGAATTCCAGGGGTAGCCAATTAAAGGAGAACTACTGGCTTAAGTGAAGCCCCGACTGCTTCACAGATTGGGGCTTCCCTGTACAGATACCCCCTGCAGTCACCATATAAAATTACTAATTTAGTTAGCTCACCACTCGTAAAATTCTGGGAAGCTGTCAGTGCAGCTAGCATTTGCAAACATGACGCCCCAGTCCCATCGTGATCTCGTTAGTGATAACGTGAGATAATGATGCGCCACAGCCCCTACCTTATCATTGTCCCTATCTACGGAAAAATAATCCATGCTCCATATCAAATGCCCAACACTATTCACCTAAATGACATGTGTATGGCTGGCATACTCATGGTATTTAGGCGAATTGTGTAAAACTACAGATGGGCATTTGATATGGAGCACTGATTATTTTTCCATATATACAGACAATGATAAGGCAGGGGCTGTGGCGCGCCATCATCTCGCATTATCACTAGCGAGATTGCAACAAGGCTGGGGCACCATGATTGAAAATGCTGGCTGCACTGGAGGATTCCCGGAATTTTACAAGCAGTGAGGTAACTAAAATAGTAATTTTATAGGGTGATTGCAGGGGGGAATCTGTACAGTGAAGCCCCGATCTATGAAGTGGTCTGGGCTTCACTTACTCCAGTACAACTCCTTTAAGATTAACCAGCACTGCACAGTGATGGGAAATTGCAGTTACGTAAGAACTTACCGTAACAGTAGATCTTCGAGACAGGTTCCTGCAGTAGGTCTTCACATATAGGACTGCACCCCCTGGTGTCACGTACCCACGGCAAACTTGTAGATAGCAATCATCAGCGGGGACCACCCCCCTGGCATCAGATGACATGACGCCAGCCCGACTATAAAAGTGGCGGTCCCGCACCCGCCCTCCAGTTCTTTTCCACCGGAGACCTAGATAAAGGTAAGTAGAAAAAACAGGAGTGAAGTCTCCTGGAACCATGCTTCCTCTCTAGACCCAAGGGCTAGGCAGGATGAAAATTAAGAAAACGTTCCAAGAGTAGGGAGAAAGTGAGCGGGAAACTAGACCTACTGCAGGAACCTCTCTCGAAGAGCTACTGTTATGGTAAGTTCTTACGTAACTGCAGTATCTTACTTTGAGAATGTTCATGCAAGTAGGTCTTCACATATACTGTAGGACTGAATACCAAGCAGTCCCAAAGAAATAAAACAGAGGTACATCCGGGAGGAGGAGGAGAAGTCACCAACTGATAGTTATGAAAGGAGGCCTTGCAAAACCGAAGCCAGTTCTGCGCCTAGAGGCAATGTCCCGACTGCAATGCTTAGTGAAGGTGTGGACAGATGACCACGTGGTCACTGCACAAATTTCTGCAGTGGACATATTCCTAAAAAAAGGTGGTAGAAGTAGCGACACTCCTAGTGGAATGACCCTTAAAAGCCCCGGAAGGGATTTTCCATGCTTTTGGTAGGTGAAGTGGATGCAGTTAGCCAACCACCATGAAAGGTTCTGTTTGGAAATGGCCTTGCCCTGGCACTGGGGAGCAAAGGCCATGAAGAGTTGATTTGTCTTATGGACCTCTTTAGTCCAGTTAGTGTAATATCTCGAATCCTGTGCACATCAAGAGGGTGCAGAAGGTATTCCCCCCTGTTGGAATGCTGTGGATAATATACCGGCAGTTAGACACTCTGGTTGAGAGTTTCTGAGACTACCTTAGGGAGAAACGAAGAGGTTGTCCAAAGGACTACTCTGTCCTTATGGAAAAATTAGATAGGGTTCCTTACAGATTAACGCCTGAAGTTCCAAGACCCTTCGGGCGGAAGTGACTGCAACTAAAAACAGAGTCTTCCAGAAAAGGAAGCGCAAGTCACAGCTAGAGGCTGGTTCAAAAGGAGGCAAGGTCAGTTTTTCCAACATAAAATTCAGGTCCCAGGGGGGACATGGATTCCAAATCGTCGGTTTCAAGTGGAGGATGCCTTTTAAAAAAGTCTTAGCGACCTCCAGTTGAGCCAAAGGTTTTTCCTCCACTGGGAGGTAGTAGGCCGACACCGCAGAGAGATGGACCTTAATGGAAGAATAGCTAAGGCCCGACTCTGATAAATGTGTGAGGTACTCCAACACCTGGGCAGCCAAACACGAAAAGGGATCCCAGCTCCTGGCTAGGTCCCAGATCGAAAATCTTTTCCACTTCATGGCGTAGGTGGATCTAGTACAAGGTTTTCTGTCTTCCACCAGGATATGGGCAACCTGTGTAGAAACCGCATAGCGGAAGGCCGCTATGTCCACAGGTGCCATGCCTGAAGGTGAAGAGACCAAAGGCTCGAGTGCACCAGGGTGCCCTACTCATGAGTCAGAAGGTTGTGGGGTAATGGCAGGGGAACTGGAGGTTCTAGCGCCAGATGTTGAAAAAAGAGAGAACCAAATCTGGTGAGGCCAGAGAGAGGCGATCAGAATCATATGTGCCCCTTCCTCCTGAAGTTTCACCAGAACCTTCTGAATGAGAGGAAAGGGAGGAAAAGCGTAAAGAAACCTCCCTAAGAGAGATGCAGTGCGTCTTGGCAAAAAGCACCATGCCCGGGAAAGAGAACAAAAGTTAGGTAGTTTTGCACTGAATAGGGAAGTGAACAGATCTATCTCTGGTCAACCCCATCGAAGAAGGAGATCTTCGTCTACCTCTAGCTTGAATTCCGACTAGTGAGCCCTGGCTACTGATTGACTAAGACTGTCCGCCGGGACGTTGCTTACACCTGGAACGTAGACTGCTGTCAGGAAAAGACTGTGCTGAATCTCCCAGTACCAAACCTTCATGGCTTCTCTGCAGAGAGGGTACGAGCGAGTTCCTCCCTGTTTGTTAATGTACCAGACAGTGGACAAGTTGTCCGTCTGAACCAGAAGTGATTCCAGTAATAGAAGGGACTGGAATGCCTGGAGGGCATAAAGAACTGCTCTGGTCTCCAGAACGTTGATATGGAGCAGAAGCTCCTGGTTTGACCAAGACCCTTGAGACTTGTGAGCCCCCAGATGGGCTCCCCAGCCCAGGTCTGAGGCATCCGTGGATAGGGGAATGGAAAGGGGCTCCCTGTGAAAGGCTGGAGAGATCTTGCCACCAGCAAAGATCTCTCTGTAGGCTGTTGGAGATCATGACCATCTGAGTCATGTCATCTGTCCTCTGATCCCATTGGACTTGAAGAGACCACTGGGTGACCGTCATGTGAAGTCTGGCCAAGGGGACTGTGGGAATGGCCGCTGCCATCAGTCCCAAAAGATGAAGCACCGCATGTGCTGGGATCCACCGAGCCTGGGCCACGAGAGTGGCTTGAGAAACTAGGGTCTCGGCTTGGTCCGATGGCAGAAAAGCCTTGCTCTGTACTGTGTCTAGTACTGCTCCAATAAATTGGAGCCACTGAGATGGTACTAGCTGGGACTTGGGCAAATTGACCGTGATACCCAGAAGAGTGAACAAGATCAGAGTGAAAGAAAGAGATTCTTTCAGGCTGGTCGAAGAGGGTGCTGTGAGGAGCCAGTCCAGGTACGGGAACACATAAATGCCCTGGCGGCGAAGAAAAGCCGCAACCACCGCTAAACATTTGGTGAGCACCCGAGGGGCCGAGGAAAGGCCAAAGGGGAGTGCTCGGAACTGAAAATGGTTCTCCTGAAAAGTAAAATGCAGGAAGTGGGCCAGGAGGATAGGGATATGCAGGTAGGCATCCTGCATGTCCAGGGAGCACAGCCAAGAATTTGTTTGGAGCAGGGGGAGAAGTCCCTGAATGGTCAGCATGCGAAACTTCTTGTACTCGACGAAGAGGCTGAGCATGCTGAGGTCCAGGATCAGTCTCAGATCACAATCTTCTTTGGAACTAGGAAGAAGTGGGAGTAAAATCCCCTGCCTAGCTGGTTTTGAGGGACGGGTTCTATGGCCGCTTTTGACAGGAGGGCCTGTATCTCCTGGAAGACTATGGGTATCTGATCCCTTGGATAAAAAGACGGTCCCAGAGGATGAGGCACAGGGATCTCTGAAAACGCTATCAAGTGACCTCGCTGGATAAGTTGAAGCACCCATGCTTCTGTAGTAATGAACGTCCACCCCTTCAGGTGGAGGCCGAACCTCCCTCCTACTGGTTCCTCAGAGATTGCTGGAGGCAGTGGAAGGAGGGGAAAGGAGTCAGGACGCCAAGGGAAGGGGAGTTTTGGCCCCTGAGGCTGGCTTGGGGAACTTGACCTGGGGTGTTTGGGCTCCCGAACCAGGGGATCATCATTTGCCCTGATGCTTACCCTGGTTTTTGTTCCATCTCCTTTGGTGACGAAAAGGCTGCTGCTTCTTCTGCCCCATCCGGTACGTTGAACGTATGTCCCGAAGGGAGCGTCCACTCTCCTGCAGCCCAGTAATAATATCTTTGGCGTTGCCACTGAAAAGGATGGAACCCCTAAAAGGGGCATCCAGAAGGGAGGACTGGAAGTCTGGTGCCAAACCTGCAATCCAAAGCCAGGAAAGGCGACGGATGCAGATCCCCATGGCTGCTGCCCTGGCCACTGAGTCTACGGAATCATACATTGCACGCAAAGCATGATGACAGGAAGACTTTCCCATTCCCACTCAAAAGGTTGGTTTGATAACCTTTAAAGCCCTACATGATCAGGGACCCAGTTACCTGCAAGACCTCCTGATACCCTACTGCCCCTCCCATCCTCTCCAATCCACCGACGAGGGATTGCTAGAGATTACCAAGGTACGATTAAAAACATCAGGTGCTCATGCCTTTGCTTTTTCGGCTCCAACCCTGTGGAATTCTCTGCCTCGCCAGTTAAGAGAATGCCTGACCGTTGACAGATTTAAGATTGAGCTAAAAACATATTTATTTAATCTGGCCTTCCCTAATGAATAATGTATTTTATCTTCCTGTTTTAATGTTATATCTGTATTTGGTTTTATGTACAATGCCTTGGCTTTGAAAGGCGCTATAGAAATAAAGTTTGATTTGATTTGGTTCTGACTTTGTCCAGCAATTTATTATGGAGCGACTCATCCTGGACTTCCTGAAGATCCCTCTCCATCTCGGAGAGAGAGAGGCCTTCTAAAATGCCATCATGTGCGAGACATAGTTGAGGGACCAGATGGCACAAGAGGAAGAAGAGTAAACCTTCTGGCCGAACTGGTCCAGCTGCCGAGAGTATCTTGGCTTTATTGTTCACTAGCCTCTCTCATTCCAAGAAAATATATCCAAACCTGGTAAGATCTGTGAACGTCTGCCATGGCCAACTCTATAGACTCAAAAACAGTCTACTGAATCGAAGAAAGTCATGGCCCAGTTCTCCCTTCTGTTTCTAGTATATTATTGTCTCCCTCTATATGCCACTGCAAACAAAACTTCTACACAGAGAGTAAAGGTTTTACATAAAATGATACATAGATTTGCTGCCTCAAGTCCAAAATCTACTCATCACTGTGCACTTTTTTAAAAACTTGTTTGGCCTTCTTTTGACTTCCACATACTGTATGTTGAAAATTTGGTGACAAAAGTGCATAAAATGACTGTGTTACAAGCGTGCATTGCGTAGTTTCCACGCACCCTCGTAAGTTCACAAATTTGTAATATTTTCAGTCCAGATTTTCAACACTGGCATTTTTCCACACTTCCTTCCGAACAGTACAGCTGGTATTTTTCACACCCTGGCTGAAATGTGTTTTCGCACTTCCAGTGCAGAAATGCGTGGTCGCTCTGGGAAATCAGTGTTCAGGACAGATTAAGAAAATCCCAGTGACACTGTTCATGAGCAGAGGTCCCAAAATGCCTGTGTTGACAATCTGCTGTAAAAAATTCCCCAAACTAATTACATTACAGGTGTGCTTTGCGCAGTTTCTATGCACGCTCGTGACTTCACCAGTTTTTTAATATTTTCACTCCAGATTTTCAACATTGCCATTTTTTTACACCTCCCCATAAACAGTACAGCTGTCATTTTTCACATCCTGTTTGAAATGTGTTTTCGCACCTGTGGTGCCAAATGGCGTAGTCACTGTGCAAAATCAGCTTTCGGCTAACAAACTGATGCTGCCACTGTTCATGAGGTGGGGGTCATAAAAAACCCATGTTAAAAATTTGGAATGAAAATGCCAAGTAATGCCTGGGACGTTAGGGTTTCCGACCATAACGCTCCACCCTGTAGAGGCCGAAAGACATCAGGGATGTGACTTGGGATTGTCGCCTGTAATGCTTATGCCATTCCACCCCCACCCACACCCTGCAGCCAGTGACAGGCATCAAGGTGTGCCTTGGACTCTTCTACCCCAAAGTTCACCCCATTCTGCTATACTACACCCATCTTACCATATTTCCTTATGTAATGGGGTTAGCATAAGGCCCAAAGACCCCAAGGCACACCATAACACTTGTCGGTGTCTGCAGGGTAGGGTGTGGTGAAATGACATGGCCGTTATGCCTGACGACCCAAAGGCACACCCCAATGCCTGTCAGTCTCTGCAGGGTGGGGTGGGGTTGGTTTCAGTTAAATACTTCACTGCCATTCCTAATATGCATCTCTCTGACTCATACACTACCAAATGCCAATGCCAGCAAGCAAACATTCAACATTGATGAATACTTGTTTAAATTAGGGACACTTTCGAGACCTAACAGGGTTGACAGTGTCCCTTTAATCACTTACATGCAGTATCACAGGACCTGTAATTGTCTCTGATTCGCTGTTCCATTGTACTGTCTTGTCTCTGGGTCCCCAGTGAAAACGGGCATCTAATGCTCTTGAGGGACTACCCAGTGAACAAATTTTAAATAAAAATGAAACAGTCACAAGTAAGGCAATATGTTGGCTGGCACCCCACACTTTCAAGTCAACATGAATTAAGAAGGAACCTCCCCTTCTTCAGACCACAGCCTCAATTTCCATTCAGTCTTGAGCATTCTCTGCTATCAATATGGCAAACTACACTTCATGATGTGGATATGTTACTGAACAAACCAAATTTGTTTTCCAAATGTGGGGCCTCTTCTGAATTTTAAATGGAAATAATCTGTTTAGCGCTGGGAATTTTCTTAATAGTTGCATTGTTGTTATTTACAATTTTAGTTCAACGCTCAAATTTTATATACACACAGGAATATGTTTCATTTTTCTGCTTAGTTTTAACTTGGTAAGTCGTAATTGTAGATTTAGTGCTGACATCAAAATCCATTACATTTTAGACAGGAATAAGATTAAATTCATGATGATTTACTTTGCTATGTTGTGCTTACAGATTTAGTTTGCGATTATAATCTTGTATTGAGAAATCTTTTTTTTTTTTTTTATATATATTTATCGTACTTTTGGCCCCCCTCCGCATCCGTCAAAGCTCTGTCCTGGTCACGGTGCCCCCGAGACTCCACTGCCTAATAAGCCCCTCGCTCCCCCGTTCACTCCCGGTTTACGCCCCAGGAGGCAGGGCATGGCACCATGGCAGGAACCGATACCATGGAGCCATATCTAGTTGGAGGAGCCCTCGGCCAGGCGGCTGATTGAGTTCGGGGGCAGAGCATCATAGAGACATCTAGCAGAGAGGGATTTTATCCCTATAGGCTGGGGCAGAGAAGTGCAATGACACCTGCGTCTGTCCCACCCCAGTGCCCCTTGACTATGCATCGGTGCTAGGGAGATACCCCCAGCTTCCGCTAGGTGTCACACCTGCACAGAGTGCAGGAACCCCTCCCAACCCCCCGGAGAAGGACAGCAGTCCTAGGGACGCCCGATCCTTCTCCACCCGGCCGGCCCTCCGATGACCCGAGCTCATTCCTGAACCCAGCTCACAAAGGCTACAAGCAGAAATCCAACCGTTGCGCCCGTGGGCCAGCCCGAGAAATCTTTTTTTATTATATATAGCATCTCCTATATGATTATTGAATTATACACATCAGTAATATTCAAAAAGAATACTGGAAAAAAAAGATGTGGATTGCTGTCCACAGTCATGATCAGAAACTGGTGCACAAGTATCTGGAAGTGAATAGCTGTTGTTATTTCTACCACAGACCTCTAAAATGCACAGATTCAACAGATTCATAGGAAACAAAGATGGTAGAGGCTATTCAACCGTAACCCATCCTCACCACCACCAAACGGAGCAGCTGTTTCATAATCTACAGTAGTCAAAAGGCCCCGGGGTTATCAGCTATAAGACTCTCTAGCTTATGAAAACTTCTGGTCTCTGACAACACAGTTAACAGGCACACCTGGCAAGTACATTAAACACACATCCGTTAAATGTGGATAACAAACACAGTGGGTTTTAATACTGAAACACTACTCGAGAAAATAAGAGATCAAGTCTTTCCTACCACTCTCTTTCCAGTGCATAGCAGTTTCTTGTTGATTCATACAATTAACTTCCAATCCAGTACCCTGGCTCTATGCAACTCTTCCATTGCAAATTCACCTGCTATACCATTGTCTAGGCTTTTTTTTTTTTTTTTTTATACAGATAAAAGCTTTGAAATGAGACTATAGCTTTTTTCTTTTTTGCCTGTTGTTCTGTTGCTAAGAGACATTCATTTTCCAGATCTCACTGCCTGGATTATAAGATGCATTTATCTTCAGAAAACCTCTCATTCTCTGACCACCCTCATCATCTGCTGATGAATATCAACAAGGCTGTCTTTTAATAAATACAACATCACGTATCTGGAGTAGCTGGAGTGGGCACCTAGAGAACAGAACCAGTTAAATATAGTACACTAAGGGATCAAAGCCCCAAATCATTGTTTTGTAGGCTCCTGCTAAACAAAGCCAGGAAACCAGCCTTTTTATGCAACCCATACGTTTTATATTTGTGGAGCTAGTAGTATTGTTTCTGTGAAGTAACCCTTTAGCAGTGTGTAATCTCGGCACCATCTGAGCCAGTTATTTCCACAATGCCCATCTGTTTCATGAATAACAGTCTTTCACCAAAAGCCTTAAAGAGCAACCATCTAGGTACCTGGCCCAAAAAGCATAACTAAACCTTACCTGGGCAGAAGTCCTATGATGCCCATATATTTTATTATAGTCGCCCCCTTTTCAGAAGGGAAGGATTCATATTTTGGCTCTGTGGAGCCGAGCCACGCTGATCCCTTCCACTTCCTGACAGCATTTCAGTCGTCGATCTGCCCAGGTAAGGTTTAGTTATGCTTTTTGGGGCCACTCATAAAAAAGATCGAGAAAGTTGCTCTTTAAAAAGCCACCGATGCCTCAAGACGAACTTTCAAAACATAATATACTAGGACACAAAGCAACTTATATTTCTCATTAGCTCTGTATATTTTCAGCCCCATTATTTATGATTACTGTCATATGCATGAAAACAAGACAGTTGTTCCTTGAGGGTTCATCAGCTCCTATTGCTTCTTCCCAACCTGCTGTCATGATGCTTGTGACAGCAAAATAATTCCCATGGCAACAGTCTGTGATGTAACAACAGACCAGTATCATTTCAAGTAGGGTATAAGTCACAGAGGTAGATGAATTGTAAGGGATGAAGATCTTGTTTATGTGAAAATTTCTTCAGCAATAAATAAAAGAGAGGAAACAATCTATAAGAAATACATAAAGTACAAGTTGAATTATGTCTAAATGTTGTTTTCCAAAGGTTTCCTAAAGGCGTCAGCTGCTCTTTAAAAACGGAAAAAGGGATAGTGAGAGGGCAGGGATGAGGTGGCCATCCTTTTCTTTGCAGTAAATAAACATATTGCAATAAAACTCAAAATGTGATGGAAATCCTTGAATCGTGGGTCTCATTACTTAACAAAAAAAAGACAAACTTAAATACTTCTGTTAACCTTATAGAAAGAGTCCTAGGACCACTTTCTTTTTCAGACTTTTACGTAATACCATGGATGGAAGTGAGCTGAGGTCCACTGGTCCCAACCCCTACACCACCCCACACATGCATGCACAGACCTCATAAGCAGAGACAAAAAAAAGTACTGTACTGCAAGCATACTGTGTGCTAATTTACTGGGATTCCCCACCAACCCTACTATACCTAGGGTACCTTACTAGTCCCTTGGTAAGCAGAGATTTGTCCAGGCTTACTATGTAGGACTATCCGGTCTTACCAGTCACTGCCTTTGGTGGTAGGCTGTTCCATGGGTTCACTTCCTTCTGGGAGAAGAATTTTTTCCTAATGTTACTGTCGTGGTTTGTGGGTGTACTGATGGACACTGACACAGAGATGTAAGGTGTTGGAAAGGCAATTGCCAGACCAGAAATTTATTGCAGACAAAAAAAGAACTTAAAAAGCCGTCAAAATCAACTGCATTTCGGCAAATAAAATAAAAAATGAACAAAAACAACATCAAATAGTATTCAACTCCTGCTTTCTTGAGGTACAGGCAGCAATAGTCACCTCATCAGCACACAGAGCTGGCTACAGGTCTGGAAAGGAGCAGACCTAAACAGAAAGGGTCAGTAACTGGCTGATCCCAAGATGAATCTGAGGTCTCCTGAAAGGATACCTCATTCATAGTAAAGCATAAACATGTGACTATTGCTGACTCCTCCCTCAAACCAACTATTACAGCAAAAAGCCCACAGTCATTTTATTATTTTGATACCATGAGCTCAACTGAATGAATTACCTTTATACATGTTTGCTAATATTAAAGTTCATAAAACAAAACAATATAACAGAAAAACAGCATTGCAGCAGGAACAGGTGGCTCCTCCTCTTCCCCCTACTATAATTAAGTGAAGGAAAGGGCCGGCTGTCTCCTAAGGAGACAGCAGAAACAACAGCCTCAGTGAGAGCACCACACCCAGACCCTGTGTTTTCAGGTAGGAGTGAACTTCAGGTTCTAATAGTGTGAAAGGCTGTTTGTTTACAATGAGAGCAACCCCAAAATAAAAAGGGCTAAACTATCTTATGCTAACTTAACCAAAACCACAGACAACTTGAACTTTGGGGATAATATTGCAGACTGCCACACACAGTGTCTCAGAGTGTGTAATAGTTAGCAGTCTCACAGCACGGAGCACACAGCTTCTGAATTCTAACTGCCCAGTAAGGTGCTTCGTGCTGTAAACTTCATGCTCTAAACTCTAAAAAGTGTGTTTTATTTGATAGGCTGGGAGCAGGGCTTTTTAAACAAACGCAAAACATATTAAGACCAGCAGCTACACCCATGGTCTCATGCGCAGGTTCGAGTGGCTCCAGCCCAAGTTCCTGTGCTTAAGCTATGATTTTGAAACGCATTATACCTCAGTGAATGAGACAAGGGAAGGCTGGTATTTGTTCCTATGCATAGCAGAAAGGAAAAAATAAAAGCACTAGACCGCTAGAAAAAGAATACAGTAAAGAAGCACCCATTTTGTGCTCAGGTGGCCAACCTGAAAATAGGGCACTACAGAAAGAGAAAAAGCAGAGAAAAGACAGATATGCTAATGCAATAGACTTTTTTTAGAAAAAAGTGAGCATATGAACACAAATACTAGGCACCCTTCCACAGTTACCTCTAAATTTATCAATTCTGAGCTTTAGAGCATGTCCTCGTGTCCTGCTGGAGCACGACAGATCATAAGTCTTCGTCTGTTCGGCCCATCAATAACTGAGTTTGCAGAAAATTGAGATCAAGTCACATCTCAACCTATTTTTCTTCCAGAAAAACATGTTAAGGACTTCCAGTATTTCCTCATAGCTTTTGTCCTCCATACATCTTTTGGAGGCCCTGTGTTGCACACCCTAGACTGACCCATCTCCTTTTTTTGTATTGGGGAACTCGGACCTTCACTTAGTATTTAAGGTGGTCCTGATTAGGGCCTTGCAAAGTAGCAGAATTACTTCCTCCGCACTTCTGGTCACTTCAGTTTTGATGCACCCCAACATTCTTCAAGTTCCTTGTCCATTACGACCACCAGGTCATTTTCCTCCTCTCTCCTCAAGAGGAGTCCTGCACACTGTGTAAGTTCCACCACTGTTCTTTTTCTCACGTGTAGCATCTTGCTTTTGCTTACATTGAGTCTAAGATGCCAGGAGTCAGAGGAGACACCCAGCTTGTTCAGGTCCTGCTGAAATTTGCCCCATCCTCAAGGGAGTCTACCGCTCTGGCCAGTTTTGTGGTATTTGACTCCTCAACAAAAAGAACATGGACTAAAGTCATGCACCACGCTGTTCACTGTTCATCCTAACTTTTCTAATTTGTTATGCATGCAAGCATTTTCATACTGATAAGGGATCTTGCCAGAGGGGACACCTTAAAATATCACATGAGGTGTATCAAAATCTACAGAGGGGGGCCCAGACTCTTCAAACGAATTATTCACCGACATGAAACTATAGCAAGAGTTAGGTATTGGGGGCTAAAAGGTTATAAAGGCACTGGGCACTGTAGATCAAGACTGAGGCCAAAGGCACATAAATGCTGCAAGGTATGTTGTTATCAAAACAGCAGTCAGTGCCTTTAGACTGCACTACAATGGCAACAGCAGGGTCAAATTCTGGGTAGCAGAGGGGAGTATAGGTAATGATGGTGTAGCATCAGTTTGGTTTGGAACATCTATTAACTTAAGTTATAACATTTTCATCAGAAAATTAGGCAGTATGCATTACTCAGCTAATGCGGGGGGGGAGGGGAGGCTGCTGCACAGCCACTAATGATGTTTAAAAAGTCCTTCCCTTTAAAATGATTTCCTGTTTATAACTCACTAGGGTTGCCAAACGATAAGCATTTTCTGGGAGGAAAAAAAAAAGTTAGAGGCAAATAAGGGGAGTGCCCAAGTACACTACGTGCTTTCTTTGTGATCGCTCCTTGTTCAATCTGCAAGTGGTGCACAAACTGAGTAGTCTGTGCCCTCCATCCTCAACAGCCAGAGTCATTTGCTCTTTTGTATTTACATTTTATTGATGTCAAATGTATGCTGTGCTCTAAACATGCTGGCCATCCAGACATTTAAAAACAACAAGATAAACCACAGTTTTCCATTCTTATTTTCAAGTTATGTGGTGACACTTAATGTTTAATGCTGGGGTGGGGGTTAAACTGTAAGGTGCCAGATTATTTTTTTTATAAATAAACCAGGGTCGGACTGGGGCATGGGGGCCCATCTGGAAAGTTAATACAACAGTCCACCTGGAAATATCAATAAGGGAGAGCCCAGGGATATTCACTCACAGCAGTACTCCACTTAAATCTGATATACTAGCTATGTCTTTGCATCTTACAGTCACTTGCAGTGCCCAATATATAGTCCATTTAATTAAGAAAACAGATATAAATGCAAAGATTTTCAGAGTTTAGAGGGTGGCCAGGTACCCACTGGGGGGTGGTGGGGTGCTTGGAAGTTTCCAGGTATCCTGCTGGGCCACTTGGACTCTAAAAAGCACACATTTTGTAACATTGATATGAATGTACACTCCAAAAAAGACAGTATAAGTCATGCTGCTTAGTTTGTTTATTTATTCATCTATTTTTCCCAATCCTTTGTTTCTCTCCCTTTTTGGCTGCCCAACCACCCTCATCTGACCAACCGCCCCCCCAATCCACTCTCCCAGCTTCTCCAGTGCTTGCCTCACTCCTACTTATCCTCAGAGGTGCCTGGCCACTGGTGTGAAGCCGGGGGGGGGGGCATTATCCATCAGCTGGGACTTTGACTTTTTAACCCCTGGGACCACCGTGGGTGCCACGTACGTGATGTGCATATGCTACTTCCATGGAGACCCCTGTCCCCGCTTCCTGCATGTGGTCTCTCCCTCTGTGTGACTGCACTGTGCTGCCACATGAGCAGCAAGATGCTGTAACCCCCCCCCCAGAGGGAGGACAGCTGTCCTGGGGACCCTCAATCCTCCCTCCACCAGCCAGCCCCCCCGACTGATCCACGTCTGTTTCCGAACCTGGGTCACTGGCATGGCAAAAGGTGAGGCACCCAATGCCGCAGCCCTTCATGCTACTGGGCCGACTGCTTGGTTAATTTTTTTTCAACCATGTTAACAATAAAGGGAAAATTATTAAAATGTTTGGACACTCCACTTCTACCAAAATTCCAAAAAGAGAGTGGAATGTTTTATGGTTTTGTGTATAAACCAGTATAAATCCCATGTCATACACATAAAAAGCTTGTGTATTACATGTAGATGTGGTAGTAAATCTATCAATAGTATTAAATATAGAGGTTGCTATACTGTTTTTGAATAGATCTGCTTTTACAGTGGCAGCTTCAGGACAAAACTACCTTAAAATAAATAAATAAATAAATAAAACATACCAGAAGACCATTCAAAAAATACATATAGAACACCAAAGATGTCAACATAAAAGAACCAGAGCTATGCAAGACAGACAGATATGTACTGTATGTAATGTGTCTTAAAAGAAGCCAACGGACATTATTGCATGAGTTTATTACCTGTCATCCAATTTAGATCCTTGACTGCACATTTATTATAATTTGATTTTGTTTTTGATAACTGGGTAAAACACTCTAGGCCGTGGGCCTATTTTCAGGTGTGACCCAGGCACACAAAGTACAAACATCTACGAGTACACAATAATCACAACATGCATTACACACATACCATAAGGGGATCAATCATTAAACTAACAATAGTTTATTTAATTAGTTAGTTATTTCAGAAGTTTTACCAGGAAAGACATACTGAGCTGCTAACAGCTTATTTCCAGATGCATCTTGGGGGTAAGGGGACGTGGTAAGTAAAATACAGCAAATACAATATATCAAAGGAGCATAATCAAAAAACTGAAGGCAAACCGGTATAACAGATCTGTTTAGTAGACAGAATTGAGATAAGTTAGGTAAGGGAAATGAAGTACAGAACAGTGAAACAGAGGGAAATAAGACTGCCATGGCAAAACTAATTGGGGGGGGGGAAGGTGAAGAGGGTCATGAACAGGTGCAGGTATGAGAAGAAAACTTACGAAGAAAAGTCTTTAAGGAGAAAGCAGAAGAGGCAGAGCGAATTGATGGGAAGGGAGGACCAGAGTTTAGGAAAGCAGTATGAGAAAGACTGACCAACAGTAGATTTTCTAAAAGGAATAGAAACTGCATGGGAAGTATTATTGAGAAGAGGATAGTAGGGAGATGAGGGAGAGGATAAGAGGGATGTGAGGTAGGAGTGAAGGGAACCAAACCAAAGGCACCAAGAACCAAGAGGGGGGAGAGAAAGGGCAGAGTGAGCAATGGTGGGTACGAGGGGGACAATCTAAAGCAAAACAACAAAAACAGTGGGGGGGGGGGTGAGTCTGGCAAGGAAGGGTTTGGGAGCTCCACCATAGACTATGGCACCGTAATAAAAAAATAGAAACATCTTTTAAAGAATCTCTCGGTGGACAGGAAGTGGGATACTCACTTTGTTCCTGCACAATGCACCAAGCTTGGGGAGGAGCTTTCGGTGTATGGCATCAGTACGAAGCAAGAAATCAAGATGACAGTCATGCCAGACCCTGAGGTACTTAAAAGAGGATACATTCTCAATCATAGCACCATCAAGGATGTAAAACAGAGGGAGAGAGCCTGAAAAGCCTCTGACGGGTACCAAAAGTCATGGAAACTGTATTCTGACATTGAAGGATAGTTGGTTAGACCGGAATCAGAGCTGAATGTTGTCAAAATCCAGCTGAAGCTGTGAGGTGAGATCATGGGAAGAGAAGCCAGATGCAAAAAGAATTGTATCATCAGCGTACATACGAATGGACACAGACAAACAGACAGAGGAGAGGTCACTCAAGATATGGAAAAGAGAATAGGACCCAGGACAGATGCTTGAGGGACACCTGAGCAGTAGGGAGTGGTGATGAAATAGAACCTCCTATCTGGACAGCTGAGACCTTCCCTCAAGGTAAGAACTAAACCAGCTGACTGCAGAGTCAGAAAGACACGCTGGTTTAAGCTTGTCCAGAAGGAGGGGATGGGCCACTGTGTCAAAAGCTCTAGCAAGATCAACAAAAATGGCAGATGTGATCAGCACCCGATCCATACCTGAGAGGATGGAGTCAGTGAGCCACAGTTTCACCGATACATTCATTTATTTGTTGCATTATAAATCACTTATGTGATTTCAGCCAATCAGCACACAGAGACACTACACTTTTTATTCTGCATACAGTGGCCTCTCATGCAATAATGCTATGAGTGGAGAGTTTCACTTCACAGCCAGTGGGAGGGCCGCTTCCTTTAACTTTGGAAATTAAAAAAAAAAACAATTGGCACTAAGAAATGCACTTACCATCTGCTGTTAAGCACTGTATGCAGAATAAAGCCATTTCCAAACCAGATATCAAGGAATGTCTTTTATTAAAAGCACAGGTTTATCGCTAAAAAATAGACAGCCAGGAGATGACCTCCACTCCCAACATTTTGCATGTCACCCTGCATGCTTTTTATGTTTGCTTGCACGCATGTGCAAGAAACATAGTGCGACGATCCAAAATGCAGTGCCGTACAGTTGAAAGGGAGAGCAGCGCTCCCCTCCACACACACACACACACACACATTGCATGCTCATGCGCTCCTACCTCCCCCACGCACACACTGTATGGATGATGGGGGTGCCCAATCCCCCGTCAGCTCTACTGTTTCCCCCCGCAGTCTGTATGGCCAACGGGGGTGCCCAATTCCCCATCGGCTCTACTGTCCCCCACCCCAGACTATCGGGTGCCACGCTGGCAAAGGTCCTGTGGCAGATGGGGTGCCCAATCACTCGGCTCACTGCCCCAACAGCCTTCCAGCTGCCATGTTAGGAGCCCACCGCAGCGGGCAAACGCCCCACGTAGTCAAATAAAAAATAAAAAACCTGAAAGAAAAACCTTCCTCGCTGCTGTCTTCACCCTCTCCCAATTCGCGTTCACTCATCAAGACCTTACTTCCTCCCCCACACCCTCACCCTCACCCCTATACTTACCTCTGGAGCTCGGCGCCACGATCTTCGTGGACCAGGAAATACGTCTGCACTCTTCAAAGTCGACTGCGAACTGAGGAAATGCCGTAAGCTGTATAATGTAATGAATAGGGTTTTTCCAACTTTGCTGCATATCTCAGGCATTTTTGAATTTTGGCACCAAATTTTCAACATGGGGTTTTGGGACCCTCCTCATGAATTCTGTCACTGTCATGGCGTTAATCGGATTTGAAGGATGATTTGGTCCTGTAATCTGCTGGGTTTGCTTAATGAAATGACGGTGCCAGTTTCATAAAGTGGGCTTCAAAAACCTATGTTGAAAATGTGGTAAAAAATTCTAAAATGACTGTTTTACGAGCGCAAGCGCTATGCCTGTTCCTATTCTGCTCGTAGGTTCGCAAATGTTCAATATTTTCATCTCGGATTTTCAATATTGCCATTTGGCCACCTCCTTATGAGAGTAGTATAGCTGTCATTTTCGGCATCTCATCCAAAATGCGCTCTCACAGCATGTAGCTTACAATGGTGCAGTTGGTGCGCGAATCAATGTTCGGGACATATTAAGAAAATCACAGTGACACTGTTCATGAGCAGAGTTGTTAAAATGGCTATGTTAAAATTTGGTGAAAAATTCCCAAAATGACTATTTTCGAGCATGCGTTACACTGATCCTACGCACGCTCGTAAGTTCACAAATTTTCAATATTTTGACTCCAGATTTTCAACATTACCATTTTACCACACCTCCTTATGAGCAGTACAGCTGCCATTTTTCACATCTTGCCCAAAACATATTTCCGCCCATGTAGCACACAATGGCGCAGTCGGTGTGCGAAATCAATGTATGGGACACATTAAGAAAATCACAGTGACACTGTTCATGAGCAGAAGTCTTAAAATGGCCATTTTGAAAATCTGGTGAAAAAAATTCCTAAAAATGACTGTTACAAGTGAGCATTGCGCAATTTCCACGCACCTTCGTAAGTTCATGAATTTGTAATGTTTTTAGTCCAGATTTTCACCAGTGGCATTTTTCCACACTTCCTTATGAACAGTACAGCTGTCATTTTTCACAACATGGCCGAAATGTGTTTTCACACTTTCAGCATAGAAATGCATGGTTGCTGTGGGAAATCGTTCGGGACAGATAAAGAAAATCACAGTGACACTGTTCATGATCGGAGGTCCCAAAATGCCAGTGTTGACAATCTGCTGTAAACAATTCCCAAACTAATTACATTATGGGTGCACGTTGCACAGTTTCTACGCATGCTCGTGACTTCACCAGTTTTTTAAATATTTTCACTGCAGATTTTCAACATTGCCATTTTTTACACTTCCCCATGAACAGTACAGCTGTCATTTTTCACATCCTTTTCAGAATGTGTTTTTGCACCTATGGTGATAAATGCCATAGTCGCTGTGCAAAAGCAGCTCTCGGCTAACAAACGGATACTGCCACTGTTCATGAGGTGGGGGTCACAAAAAAAATGTTGAAAATTTGGAATGAAAATACCAACTAATGCCTGAGGCGTTAGGGTTTCCGACCATAACACCCCACCCCGTAGAGAATGACAGGCATCAGGGCTGTGACTTGGGATTGTCACCTGCAATGCTCATACCATTCCATCCCCACCCACACCCTGCAGCCAGTGAGAGGCATCGAGGTATGTCTTGGACTCTTCGGACCTAAAGTTCACCCCATTCTCCTATACCCTTTATCTACAATATTTCCTGATAGAATGGGGTGTGCATAAGGGCAAAAGACCCATAGGCACTGTGACACTTGTCAGTGTCTGCAGGGTAGGGTGTGGTGAAATGGCATGGCCGTTATGCCTGACAACCCAAAGGCACACCCCAATGCCTGTCACTATCTGCAGGATGGTGATGGGGTTGGCTTCAGTTCAATACTTCACTGCCATTCCTATTATGCAGCTCTGTAACTCCTACACTACCAATGCCAATGCCAGCAAGCAAACATTTGGCATTGACAAATGCTTGTTTTAAGGTACCTTGAAACTTCTGCTTTTAATAAAAAGACATTCCTTAATTCTGAACAGTGCTTAACAGCAGAGGGGTAAGTGCACGGTTTCCATCTTAAACTTAAAACTTATTATAAATCACTGTAGCTAACTTGAGTGATTTATAATAAGTTAATGTGGCCTCAGTCCACTGTCTCTTGTGGTATAAGAGACTTTTTTTTTTTTTTTAAATATAGATTTTTATAGGCTTTTTAGGTTCTCTTGCTGTGTTCCCCCAGGGCCCCAGCACACGGCTGTATGTGCACGTGGAGGCATGCACACACACCAGATGCCAGCTCAGCCCCTTCTGTCCACCTGCACTGCCGCCCCCACCCACCTATGTTACCCCACTGGACCTCCGCCCGGTTGGGACAGAAGTACGGGAGGGGCAACAACCCCTGGGAGAAGAGAGCAGCCAGCTTGCTCAATCCCACTCCTCCCTCCCCCCATGCCAGCATACAGACGACCAGAGGTCATTCCCGAACCCGAGTCACCGGCGCAGTGCAAGGTAAGGCATCCAGTGCCTCAACCCTCAGCACCACCGGGCTGGAGGAAGAGACTCTACTTCTGCAGTTTGGGGCAGCCAGAGTCACTCAGCTTCACTTTGCGGTCCTTTCGCCTAAACCTCACTCTTGGAGTCTTTTATACCATAAGAGACTTGCCCAAGAGGCCCTATTAACTGCCTTGGAAACATTTATGAATACGTCAGAAAATGTGAATCTGAAACACCATGGAATGTTTTAAAATATTCCAAAATGGCACTCAGTGCTCAAAGAGAGTTGCTAGTTCCATCTCATGCTGCTTAGAACAGAATGTGACATTTATACAGTATGTTTTAAACACAAAGTACAGGTGTGCCTTTGCAAAGTAATGAGCTAGATGCTTGTAGTGAAGTGGCTGTACAAAGGCGAGCAAGACTGTGACTACAATACGTGCTCAGCATCATACCGCAGACAGTCTAGGATTATTGAATATGAACCTTTAAAGCAGCAGTACTAGTTAAATCGACCCCGTTTTTTTTCCACATTACGTAGATGGCCAGCTCCTTATTATGACTGACCTGACTATTTTTTCTTCAGCAAACCACGTTTTCCTCACAAAACATGAGGTTTTTGTAGTGTGTTTGTTTACATCTCTGCCGTAATATCCCACGGGTCACTATCGCAGAGCTGTTCCACAGCACACTTGCTAGCGTGACAGTATTAAAGGTCTCTCCCCTTCCTGTTGTGGTGTGCAGTCACAGTAAGTGAGGAGTGAAAACAGCAGTACTGAATAATAAGGAATTGTTTTTCAATTTTCAAATTTCTGGCTGTACTTTTGCAGCCTCAATTCCAGTTTCCACATCTGGAAAATGAGCCACAGTTTTGTATATATTTAATAAATAAAACATTTCAGTGGAAGAGCAGGAACACTCGGGACAGAGTAAGAAGGAAGTAAACAAGCATTTGTCAATGCCGAATATTTGCTTACTGGTATTGATACAGTATTGGTATTGCAAGAGTCAGAGAGCTGCATAATTGGAATGGCAGTGAAATACTGAACTAATGCCAACCTCCACCCCCACCTTGTAGAGACTGACAGATGTTGGGGGGGTGTGGCTTTGGGTCATCAGGCATAAAGCTCACACCATTCCACCTCACCTCACCCCACCCACCCTGAAGACATAGACAGGTGTCATAGTGTGCTTTTGGGGTCTTCAGCCCTTACGCTCACCCCATTCCATAAGGAAATAAGCTGAGATTGGTGCAGTATAGGAGAATGGAGTGAACATTAGGGCCGAAGACCCCAAGGCACACCTCGATGCCGGTCACTGGCTGCAGGGTGGGGGTGGTGGGGCAATGGCATGAGCATTACAGCCGTCAACCCCAAGTCACACCTCTGATGCCTGTCAGTCTCTACAGGGTGGGGCATTATGGTTAAAAACTCTAATGCCCTGAGTGTTTGTTGAAATTTTCACTACAAATTTTCAACATGGGCTTTTTGGGACCACACCTCATGAATAGCGGCACTATGATTTCGCACAGCGACTGTGTCATTCAACACAACAGGTGTGAAAACGCATTTCGGGTAGGATCTGAAAAAAAAAACAAAAAACTGTACTGATCATGAGGAGGTGTGAAAAAAAATGGCAATGTTGAAAACCTGGAGTGAAAATATGAAAAATTGGTGAAGTTACGAGCATGCTTAGAATCTGCATAATGCACACTCGTAACACAGTCATTTTTTGGAATTTGTTTACCAATTTTTCAACATGGCCTTTTTGGGATGTTCCTTCATGAACAGAGGCTCTGTGATTTTGTTACTCGGTCCCAAAAGTTGATTTCACACAGTGACTGCGCCATTCTGCACCACAGGTGCGAAAACACATTTTGGGCAGGATGCAAAAAATGACAGTTGTACTGTTCATAAAGAGGTGTGGAAAATGGCAATGTTGGAAATTTGGAGTGAAAATATTGAAAATTGGCAAAGTTACAAGTGTACATAGAAAGTGCACAATGCATGCTCATAATGCATTTTGGGAGTTTTTCCACCAGATCAGCAACATGGCCTTTTCGGGACCCCATCCCATGAACAGTGGCACTGTTCTTTCGTTAATCGGTTCCCGAAAGGCGATTCCACACAGCAACTGCGAAATCACCTTTAGGACCAAGAAACAAAATGACAATTCAAGCATTCACAAGGTGGTATCGAGAACCCCATGGTGAAACTCTGGGGTCAAAACTCCAAAAATGGCTGAGATATCAACTATGTTGAACACTCCGATGCCATTATAAAGCTCACTATAATTTCTTCATTTTTTGCGCTGGCGTTGAGAGTTCAGACATGTTCCCGCTCCACAGATAATGGCAGTGCCGGACCTCTGGAGGGAAGTATGGGGTGAGATGGGGTGGGGGTGCAGAAGGAGGGTGGGAAGGGGGTCTCGGGAAGACAACAAGGGACCATTTTTTTTCAGGTTTACAGGATAAAAAAAAAAAGGTTTGGCACACTGGGGTTTACTCCCCGTTTGCCAGAACAGTAGTGGTGGGGTATGCCAACTCATGGATTAGGTACCCTTATGTCGGCAAAGGGTGTTGACAGGCTGGGGGGGGGGTGCACATCCAGCACTGGGAGTGAGCATCCTAGTGTCCAAAAAGAAAGGAGAAATTGTTTAACCAAGAAAGACACACCGGGGGAGGAGGGGATGCCGACGTGGGGATTGGGCTCCCCATGTCACTTAAGGGGACTGTGTGGCGGGTGGCAGGAGCCGCCATATTTTGGCACACTGGGATAGGCTCCCAGTGTGCCATCTGATGTGGGGAGGGATATGCAGACACGGGACTGGTCACCCTGATATTGGATTTCGCCGAGAGTATGTGGCTGGTGGCAGGAAATGCCAATTTAAATAATGAAATCTGTTTTACCAGGAAAGGCACATTAGGGTCAGAGGCACAGGGCAGCAGCTGACAAGAAGAAAACTGCGCTCATACACATTACTGTGCACTGTAATGCGCATGGATGGACAGTCTTGTCGGCTGCCTCTGTGTTCCTGGTTGCGAGGGAGGGGGAGCTGCCGCTGCAATCAGGGATGGCGAAACTGTCCCTGATTGGAGTGACACATTTCTTTTAAGTCCGGTGTTCTCTTTAAAACTGCCATCATCGGTTGATTGTTAGCCGAGGGACGGGCCTCTGAAAGCGTGGGCTGCACTGGCCACACACTGCAATGCTCTACTCACCTCACTATGTTTCTTATGCGCTGTGCTCGCAAGCAAACATAATAAAGGATGCCCTGCAATGTGAAGGGGGACTGTGGCTGTAAATATGGCACCAGCCACATTGCCTGTGGATCCACAACAATAATATTTATTAAATATATAAATTATATAAAAATATAAATATATAAATTAGAGAGTACCTGGAGTCACAGAAACTACTAAATCCTGCACAAGCTGGATTTAAAGCCAAACACAGTACATTTACTGCCCTTGCAAAAGTAACCACTGACTGGCAAATTGCCCTAGACACTAAGAAGTATGTGTATGCCCTCTTCCTTGACCTAAGTAAGGCATCTGACACCAAGGACCATGATACCATGCTTACTGCACTGTGCAATATTGGCCTTGATACGACTGCCATTAAATGGTTCACCTGTTAACATACCAACAGGTTAAAGCATCAGGTGAGTTCTCCCCATTAAAAACACTTCTACGAGGTGTCCCTCAAGGAACCATACTGGGTCCGATCCTGTTTGCAATTTATATTAATAATCTTGATGCCCAACTGTCCACAGCTAATGTGCACATATTTGCAGATGATACTGTCCTGTACACTTCTAGCCCATCCCTGGATTCAGCCTTTGAGGACCTACAGCAAGATTTCATCTCTCTCTCCAGCATAACCTTATCAATTATAAGCTCCTACTCAATGCAAAGAAAGACAAAGCCATGATCCTCTCACCTAAGGCAGCACCGGGACCTACACATAAGCATGTGATTCTAACGATACTGGATGAACCCCTTGAAATATAGATACCTTCAAATACCTAGGGTTCTGGCTGGATAACAAGCTCAACATCCTGTGCCACCTAAATGAGGTTTCAAAAAAATTAAGGCAGCAACTAGGCGTGTTCAACCGTATTAAGCACCTACTTACCAAAGAAGCTAGAAAGAGATTAGTGCAATCTACATTTTTACCCTTACTAGACTATGCTGACTTTCTCTACATCCATTGCCCCTCTGCTGTGCTCAGTAAACTCGACACGCTGTACCACCAGGCCATAAAGTTTATCCTAAACTTGCCCTCTTGCACTCACCACTGCATACTGTACCAAGAGTTGGGATGGTCATCCCTCTCTACAATGAGGAAAAGGAATGCCCTTCTTTGGTTCTCCAGAGCCTTGTCCTACAAACTCCCTTCTTACATTTCAAACTTCTTTGAGCATGCCAAGGGATCTTATGGACTGAGATGCTTTTCCTTACTCTGCTATCAGATACCCAGAGTAAAAACAACCCATGGTGTGGCTGCAATCAGTTTTTCCCTCCCGTCCTTATGGAACGCCATGCAAAGTACATTTAAATTCTCAACCCTTCCCGGTCCATTCACTCTTAAAGCTCTATTAGCTAAATACCTTAAGGAAACCTGTTGCTGCTTTAAGTGACCAGGCACCTGCAGCCCCTTGTATCATTCCCATATGTGGCATCACTTCTACCACCCCATTTATCCCCATGTTTGGGGGCGCCTAGCACTTCTTAATCTCTCTCCCCTTTCCTCTGCCCTCCCCCTCCCAGTCTGTATACATATTCCTATTTTACCACCAGTATTGCCTACGACTCCAGTATCACTGTAACCCACCCTAGGCCATCTCCCCTCAAAGGAGTATCTAGCACTTATTAGTCTCTCTCCCCTTCCCCCTGTCCCTCCTCTGCCCCCTTACATTCTCCCCTCCGCTCCCTCCCCCTTGCATATTTTGCTTCTTATTGTTATAACTGATTGTTACTGATGACTATCTATGCATTATATGTTGCCTCTTGAAATCTCATTAAATAGAGAATAATGGATGGGGAAGGGTTTGATATGATAATTTAATACACACCCGAGTTGTGGGATGCTACATAAATCCCGAGGACGAAGCCCAAGGGGTTTATCAAAGCATCCCACAACGAGGGTGTGCATTAAATTCTCATATGAAAAACCCTCCCCATCTTTTATTTTTTTATAATAACAGGCCAGCAATTTTTCTCCAGCAGTCTGTGAGACTGTTTGGCCCTGCCCACATACAGAATGTTGGCCAATGAGGCAGCAGCATAGTTTGACTGGCATGGCTCATGAATGTCATAACAACCAGCCGGTTGTTATGGAAAATATCAACCTGGTCAGTACATTGAGAGAAACTGCTGACCAGTTATTATGACTTGATATTGATGTTAGTTATGTATGTATTGGCATACTAGTTTACGACCTTGCATTTATGTATCCTATGCGAGTTACATATGTATAGGCCTGAATACTCCTCCAAATGTATTATGTCTTTTCCCAGTCTACCCTTTTTGTTGCCCTTGTTCTGTATTTATGTCCAGGACCACTTTGAAAATGAGCTTGCTCAATGGTGTCTACGCCTGGTTAAATAAAGTTTGATTTGATTGATATAAAAAATACAGCTTATTTTAACAAAACATTAGCAGATCTGGAAACCCGAATTAAGGCTGTACAAGTATAGGCAAAAAGTAGAATTTTGAAAATAACTTCCTGGTTCTCCAGTACTACTGCTTTAAAGAGCACCAGTTTTACTCAGTTTTCAAAGTGGCAGAACTTGCCATGCCTGCATGTCAGGTAACATGTCAAACACTCTAATTTAGGAAAGCACATAATTTGATAAGGAAGAAATCCTGATGTGTTTCTATAGAGCCTGCAGCCCAATCTCTTTCAGTTGTTGAGTCCTTGCAGACAGAAGGCCCCACCCCTGTCACTGGAGAATGTGCAGGCAATGGAGGTGGCTTTTCATCTGTTTTTTTTTTTTTTTTTTTATTTTGACTTGATTTAATTTATTTAATTACTGGATAATCCATGGGCTTTAAAGCCCGTTTTCATAGATGACCAGGTACATATACAAAAGTATATACAGACATAAAAAAAAATAAAGCAATACAATCTGAATCATGTAGAATTACATACAGTATTTGACAGAAGACAATGACAAAACATATTAGGGTATGTACGCATGTGACTGAATGGGAAAAAGAGGTGTAACATTTTGGAACTCTCTACAAAAGGAAAGTTCACTTTTGGTAGTATTCATTTTAGGAGTTGCAAAAGAATTGTGAGATGCTGATCTGGTTGAGACAGCTGAGCTCTGCTGCTTACAGATATCAATACTGGCTAGTCCCCAGGAAACTTTATTGCCAAAATACCAATATGAAAGGAGCACCTTTCAAAGGAAAAGCAGCTTAAGTGGTAAAATAAACTGCAGTGGTGGGTGTAGAAAGGGAGCTGAGAAGCAAACCTGGCACTTTTATTGTATAGGGTCCTCACTCTTGCTAATTTTGATTGTCATTTGATTCAAATCAGAGCCGCCTCTTCAATGACACAACTCTTGTACATTGAGTGCTGCCTCTGACATAAAACAAACAAGCACTCAAAAGTAGTAAAAATTATATATTGATGAAAAGAGGCCCCTATTGATTACTGTCCAAACAGTGACATCAAGTGAAGTCGACTTGGCACACTGGGGCGGAGTTCGCTATCTGGAAGGACTCGGAAAGTGGAAGGAAGACATCTGGTTGCAGGCTCCGCAAAGCCAAATGACGATTCCTTTGCTACCAAAATTGGTGCTATATAAACAAAGGCTTCGACCTGCTGTCTTACGTACAGGTAAGGGAAGTTATACTGCTTTGGGAGGCTTTCTGTTTTTAGTTAAGCATGACTGGTGCTCTTCATGAGGGAGACTGTAGGCTATAAGACACAACATTTATTCCTACTCTGTTCAATTAGTGCTCTATGATGGTTTATGTCTGCCTTAACAACTGCCAGAAATGAGAGTGGACATCAGTTCCACACCTCATCTAAAGGACAGCATCTCCAACAGAACAGTACCCCATTGTACTGCACTATAGTGTCAATAGTGGGCATATGCCCAAACCCCAGTATGAGACCTAGTTAAGCAAGGATTTGCACTCTCAAAAAGGCTAATAAAACACAAAATTACGCGACTGCCTGTCTCAGTGTGTATTTTTTTTTTTTTTGTTAGTTGTCTAACCAGGAGTAGCATACTAAGCTGAAAGCTTTTTTACAGGTGCGACCTGGGAGCAAAGGGAAGTTAAGTGACTTGCTCAGGGTCACACGGTCTGCAAGTGGAAGCTGTGGGATTCAAACCCAGGTCTGGTCTGCTGGATGTTGCCAGCTTCTACTACCAGCTGCTACTAGATTCTGTGCTTTGTACATATGTAACCCCCCCACCCCACCTTTAGTGGGGTATACCTGTGCTAACAGTAGAGTTTTTTATGCTGTAGACTGCTAGTGATGCTCCTCACAACCTCCAAGGACTGTGGACAGCTGTGGTGGAGATGGAAGACTGAGTAATTAGTGCTATTTCTTTTTTGTTTAACATAGAGCTTTTTTTTTTTAATCCCTCCTGAGAGCCCTGGCAGGTGGCTACAGTCTCTCCTTGCAGAGAGAGAGACTCGCTCTTTGGCTTCCCTGCATCCCTGTATCCCCAGCCCGGTTAGTCCCCTGTGGATTACCCCTCGCGGCAGGGCCAGGAGGGAGGGCACTGGCACCCCTCGCCCGGAGACCCAATCCAGATATACCAGGCCGACCCCCGCAGATGCAGGAGCCATCATGGAACCTGCCAGGCTCCATTTTCTCCCATCCCCACTCCCTACCAAGGTGATGATGTCAGCATTCCCTCCCCCGACTCATACTGCCCTCCAGCCACCGGCGAAGAGGGCAGTCAATGAGCGGACGATAATCTCCTCCCCAAGAGAGGGAGCAGTTCTCCTGACGCTCAATCCTCTCACCCCTGCTGAGCCCCGGAGGCCAGAGCTCGTTCTTGAACCCAGGTCACCGGTGTGGCATCCAGCGCCTCAACCCTCAGCGCTACTGGGCCGGCTGAGGAGTGCTCTTTCTTAGGCACCCTCTGAGCCTGGGCTTGACACTTTATCACTATACCTAACAGTTGTTGCCTGTCACCAACGCTCACTACAAGTGGGGCCTTTCCCCAAGTCTGCAGCCCTAATAAACCAGGTACTAGTGCATTCTTGGGCAGAACATCTGCTGGTTCATAAAGGGACAAGCAGTGCATTTACTGTACTTCGACTGCAGTAAGGCATTTGACTTGGTGCCACACAGAAGGTTGCCGAAGAAGCTAGGGAATCTACATGCAGCAAAGAACATAGTTAGATGGGTGGATAGTTGGTTAACGGGAAGACAGCAGATGGGTAGTGGTAAACAGAGATAAATCTGGGGGGGAAAGCGAGAGATCACAAGCAGGGTGCCACAGGGATCAGTTCTGGGTCCAGTCCTTTTCAATATGTTCATCAGCAACACAGAAGGAGGAATTCAGGGCAAGATGAGAATTTTTTTTTTTTTTTTTTACAGATGACATTAAGCTCTGTGTATAGAGTAGACAGCAATCAGGGGGTAAGGGAGTTACTAGCTGTTGCTAGCCTTGCTTGTAGAGCAGAAAGCAGCCAACTAAAAGAAGCTACATTTTCTTATTAATTTAACACTTATATCTTAGCAGAAGTCAGTGTCTGTTGAGATTAAGCAAACAGATACTTTATTAGAAGTAGAAGGGGTCTTATTTAGGGTTTGTTTTTTTTAAAAGAAAGAAAAGAAAGAAAGTCAGTGTGTGTTCTGTGCTGGGAAAGGTTCTGTATCAGTTTACTTTGCTAAACCAGTAGGAGGAGAGAGAGCTTAATGTTCGTAAGAAAGTCAGTGTGTGTTCTGTGCTGGGAAGGATTCTGCATCAGTTTACTTTGCTAAACCAGTAGGAGGAGAGAGAGCTTAATTGGGGGTGTGGCTTAGACACTATAAAAGCAGGTGACTCAAATTACAACTTCCTGTTGCTAGCCATTTTTTGTTACTAATTAACCCTCCATCCCACCCCTCCACCCAACCACCCTAAGCCAGTTCTACTTTTATAGCCACTGGATTTGACTGTTAACAGGAACTTCCTGTTTGGCAGTAGGAAGGGAAGGATCATAGAGAAACACTGGTTTTGTTAACCCTAAAGGAAAAAAGTAGCTCACTCCCCCCAGTTGCTGGTGGTCTGACACTGAGCAAGGAAGAAGGAGGCTGCTGAAGAATATAGAAAGTTACTGTCCCAGAACAGGAAGGATGTGAGTTGTAAGGAGAGGAGAGAGTAAGCATACAGAGAAACAGGAGAGGGGACACAAAATAAGACAAGATAGGAGTGGTGCAGTGCAATGGCTGTGGGGCGGCAGTGTTCCAGGAGACATTCTGGAGGCTGTGATGCTGCTCTATTTGCAGGCACCTCTCTGGTCTGAGGGAGGAGGTTGCCCGTCTCAGACTGACCTGGCTAGGATCTGGGAAACCTCCTCCCACCCAGGGACCACCAGGGCCAATGCCACTACCTCAGAGGTTGCCAAGAAAGAGGAGAGGCTGGATCAGGGGTGGCCCAGGGAGAGGTGGTGGAACAGAGTTGCATCCCTCCAGCTGTACCTCTCCACAATTCATCTGGCCCTCTGGTGGATAGTGGTTCCTCCATGGAGGCACCTGCAGTGGAGACCAAGGAGGATGCTGGGAACCTTCACAAAGGAGACCCACAGGAGGGTGGTATGAGACTCACAGGGAAGGAAACAACTCCTGGTGGGGACTCAATCATTAGGGTGGTAGAAATGGGGAGGAAGGAGAGGGCGGCAGGCCTGCCTGGCGCCACGGCTTGGAGGGACAGGAGTTAATCCTCAGGATCATGGAGCAGCTGCACGAGGAGGGAGCTGGATGTCATTATCCACCTAGGGACAAATGACCTGGCTAGGAATGGGATCAGAGCGGTGCAAGAGGAGTTTGTAGAGTTGGGAAGGGGCCTTAGACAAGTAGCGCATACAGTAACCTTCTCGGAGGTGCTGCCTGTCTATAGCAAGGGTGATGTTAGGGTACTCCTCACCAGGGAATTCAATGAATAGTTGAAAAACTGGTATGGAGCTCAGGGTTTTGGCTTCATTGGGGACTGGGGAGCCACCTGGAGGGATGCAGACCTATACCGGTGTGATGGTCTGCATCTGTCCGGGGGGGGGGCCAGGATCCTAGGTGAGAGGTTTAAATGCTTCATTGGCAAGCATTTAAACTAGCCAAAGGGGAGGCACTGAAAGGAGTAGGAACTCAGCCTCCCACAAAACAACAGTAATTAGTAAGGTAAATACCAAGGTAGAGAAGTCATCAGGGAGCAGGACAGAAGTAAATGTAAAAAAGGCAAAGGTAGTAAGGAAAGGAATAGGGCTAAAAGGGGTAAGGCCATCAAGAAGTGGAGGGTGATGAGTACCAATGCCCATAGTCTGTGTAACAAACTCCCTGAACTAGTGGCCTTGATGGAAGAAGGTTGCCTGGATATTGTGGCAGTCACAGAAACATGGTACACAGAGAATCACGACTGGGATGTCAACATACCAGGATACACAATCTGCAGGAGGGACAGGGAGGGTAAAAGAGGAGGAGGAGTAGCTCTTTATGTAAAGGAAGGGATCAAAGCAACAGAACTAAAGAGTAAACAGGGAGCAGATGAGACACTCTGGGTCACCCTGGAGACAGGAAATGGCACCACAATCCGCATGGGGGTTGTATACAGACCTCCATCTCAGGGGGAGGGAATGGACAAGGAAATGATAGAAGGCTTCCTTAGAATGGCAGAAAAAGGGGAGATATTGTTGATGGGGGGACCTGAATATGCCAGATGTTAACTGGAGCACCTTTGCTGCAAGCACATCCAACAGCAGGGTCATTCTTGATGCCCTACAGGGGGCATGCCTCAGACAGCTAGTATTGGAACCCACTCGGGAAGAAGCAATCTTAGACCTGGTACTCTCAAACAGGGACGGAGAAATAATCTCAGATTTAGAAATGGGTAGCCATCTGGGAACAAGCGACCACCAAACAGTGTGGTTCACAATAAACACAGCCATACAATCAAGCCATACAAAAGCAAGAGTATTGGACTTTAGGAGGGCTGACTTTGGGAAAATGGGAGAGTGCCTCAGAAAAGCAGTAGCAAAAAGGCAAGAAGGAGGGGTGGAGGAACAATGGGGAGTAATCAAAACAGTCATCACAGAAGCAACAAGCCTTTGTGTAAAGCAAATCAACAAAACACAACGAAGAAAAAAACCTGCTATGGCTCTCAAAAGAGGTGGCAGGGAAGGTTAAGGAGAAAAGGATAGCATTCAGGAAATATAAGGAAACACAGAAGGAGAAGGACAGAGAACTTTATCAGTTACAGCAGAAAGAGACTGGGAAGGCAGTCAGAACAGCAAAGGCCCAAACCGAGGAAAGGATAGCCAACTCTGTTAAGAAGGGGGATAAGACCTTCTATAGGTACATTAGGGAGCGAAGAAAGACCAAAGGAGGGATACTGAGGCTTAATAAAGGGGAGGGAATGTGGGTAGAGGGTGACAATAAAAAAGCAGGGATACTGAACGAATATTTCTACTCAGTATTCAAAGGAAGAGGAGGGGGAGGTACCTAAACCAAACAAGAGAAACACTCTGAAGATGGGGGTCGATACCGGTCCATTTACAGAAGAAAGAGTTCTGAAAGAACTAATAAAATTGAAGGTGGACAAAGCAATGGGGCCTGATGGGATTCACCCAAGAATTATAAAAGAACTAAGGGTAGAACTAATGACACCGCTGACTACTCTAACAAATCATGGGAGGATGGGGGTGGTACCTGAGGACTGGTGGAGAGTGGATGTGATTCCTCTTCACAAAAGTGGGAGCAGGACAGAGGCAGGAAACTGCAGACCAGTTAATCTGACCTCAGTGGAAGGTAAAATGATGGAATCACTTCTGAAGGAAAGAATTGTTGAGTACCTAGAGGCCAGTGGGGCACAGGACCCAAGGCAGCATGGATTCACGATGGGAAGGTCGTGTCAGATGAATCTAATAGATTTCTTTGACTGGGTGACCAAAGTAGTAGACCAGGGAGGGGCTGTGGACATGGCTTACCTAGATTTTAGCAAGGCATTTGATACAGTCCCACACAAAAGATTAATACACAAGTTAGCCAGCCTTGGAGTGGGTCCCAAGGTGGTAGCCTGGATAAAAAATTGGTTAGACAACAGGAAGCAAAGGGTAGTAGTAAATGGAGTCCACAGTGAAGAAAGGAGGGTTACTAGTGGGCTACCGCAGGGTTCTGTACTGGGACCGGTCGTTTTTAATGTCTTTATAAGTGACATTGCAGAGGAACTAGAAGGAAAAGTATGTCTCTTTGCAGATGACACAAAGATCTGCAACAGGGTTGATACACCAGATGGAGTGGAAAGGATGAGAAGGGACTTGGCAAGGTTGGAGGACTGGTCAAATGTATGGCAGCTCAGATTCAATGCAAAGAAGTGCAAGGTAATGCACCTGGGAAACAAAAACCCAGGGCAAGAGTACACAATAGGGGGTGAGATACTGACAACAGTAAAAATGGAAACGGACCTGGGGGTAATTATATCAGATGACCGAACGGTGGGCAAGCAATGTGAGAAGGCAGTAAGGAAGGCTGGGGGGATACTGGGATGCATAGGGAGAGGCATCAATAGTAGAAAACAGGAAGTTGTTATCCCTCTGTATGGACAGTTGGTGAGACCCCATCTGGGGTACTGTATGCAGTTCTGGAGACCCCAACTCCACAAAGACATAGACAGAGTGGAGGCTGTCCAGAGGAGGGCAACCAAAATGGTGCAGGGTCTGCACCAGAAGACATACGAAGAAAGACTAAAGGAACTTAATATGTATACCCTTGAGGAAAGGAGGGAGAGAGGGGACATGACAGAAACTTTTAAGTACCTCAAGGGAATCAACAAAGTCCAAGAGGGTGGCATCTTTCAGAAAAGAGATGTGCAAGAACAAGGGGGCACAATTTGAAGATGGGGGGATGGCTCAGAGGTAATGTGAGGAAGTATTTTTTCACAGAGAGGGTTGTGGATGCATGGAACAGCCTCCCTGAGGAGGTTGTGGAGTCAAGAACAGTGGGGGAATTCAAGAATGCATGGGACAGATGTAAGGCAGTCCTAGTGGGGGGTAGGAGAAAATAAGCTGTTGGTTAATTAGGATCTGCAGCTTATCTGTTAAGTAGGAAAATGGGCAGACTAGGTGGGCCAAGTGGTCCTTATCTGTCGTCAAATTCTATGTTTCTATGTTACAGAGGGACCTGCAAAGGATTGAGATGTGGTCCAAGGTTTGATAATTTAAGTGCAATGCCAAAAAGTGCAAGGTGATGCACACTGGGAACAAGAACCCCAGGATGGAATATTGGATAGGAGGGATTACACTGGACACTACAACTGAGGAAAGGGACCTAGGAGTCGTCATATGAGACTCCCTTAAACAATCTATCCAGTGTTACAAGGCTGACTGTAAGGCAACTAGTATGCTGGGGTGTACTGGTAAAGGATTTCATAACAGGACAAGGGAGGCATTATTACCTCTTAGCAGATCACTGGTAAGGCCATATCTAGAGTATTGTACCCAGTTCTGGAGCCCTTACTTAAGCAAAGACAGGGACAGGCTAGAGACAGTGCAGCGTAAAGTAACAAAAATGATTCAAGGCCTGCAGGACAGAGCCTATGAGGATCGACTTAGGGCACTGAACATGTATCTGCTGGAGGCCAGAAGGACAGATGCAATATCATAGAGAACTTCAAGTTCCTGAAAGGAATGAATAAAGTAAACTGTGAGGAACTATTCAACAGGAATGGTGACTCTACAACACAAGGGACATGACTGGTAGCTGGCAAAAAGGAGATTTCTGAGGGACATGAAGAAGTTCTTTTCTATGGAGACTGTGGCTGGGCCATGGAACAGCCTGCTGGCTAGGTTTGGGGGGCAGAGTTAAGGGCTTAATAGCCTCCCGGGGGGGTAGCAGCAAGGCAGGAAATATGGGAGCAGGTAGTGTGGACATGTACCCCAAGCAGACCCTAGGTCTTGGTAGGTAGGACAGGGTATTACAGGTAGACTAAATGATTAATGGTCTTTTTCTGTCATCAACTTGTATGTTTCTATGTACATTTCAAGACACAAATCTCTCTCTTAAAAATGACATCTGAAGGTTGTGCATTTAGAACTGAAGGCCACTGCCTTCTTCTACACCTCAGACCCCATTTCAGCATGGCAATATGGGTCAAAGGGCAGCAGGCACTCAATTCAGAGCCATCAGAAGACCCCATTAATTCATCCAGGTTCAAGGGACCCAATCAGCTATTGAGAAGCCACCAGACAGAAACTTCCCTCTGACTGACAAAAAAACGTATCCTGTAGGGAGGATGTTGGTTCGGTTTTCAACTCAGGCTGTTCCCAGCTTAGTCAGTGCATTCTTGTCTATCTGAGGAGGCAAACCTACTGTCTATGAGTGTGGGTCTGCATTGCACAGATACTGAAGGAGAAGTAGGCTTCTACAGCCGCCGAAGAAGCAGCTGCTTCATGCAGAATATCTGTGATTACTCTGCCAACTCAGCTGCACTATCAGTCTGTGATGGAGCTGTCTCACGGCTGAGACTATCGCAGACAGAGAGAAAGGAGAAAAGAGACTATTTCACCCAGGCTTGAAGGGCCTGCAGAGCAACTACTCCAGCTTGACCTGGGAGCCACCGTGCCTCATCTCAGCCTGATGATGCTCTGCAGTCGGTGCTGCCAGAAAGGGGACTACAGGTGAGCTCACCCACCTTGCATCCACCTGACCATCCTGACAGACACCAGCTGAAGGAACAGCCCATCAATCAATGGAAGCATTGGAGGGGACACCTGAGGAGAGCCAAGGCATTGGGCATGTGATCCCATCTGCAGAGATAGAGACTGTAAATCCAGTTAGGACTGTGGAGACCGTGAGGTGGCTGCTGCTGTATGATCAAGGATAAATGTGAGTAACTCAACAGGGACCAAATGTCCTGTGGTACACATCTGTCCAAAGTTATATAAGGCCACAATTTGGTTACAAAAATTATGGGGCTTGGCCATCCAGCCATGATTACAATTTGGCAGGCTGCTACAAATAACTTGCTGAATTTAAGTGCGCTAATTCCGTCCAACCACGAGCAACTGTTGTTAGGTTTACAACATGCAACACCTGAGTACCCGGGATTCATGAACTCCCTAGGACTAGGGCCATTACACTGGTATCAGCTGAGCATGGGCAGCACCCAACGGTATTCGTACAGGGGCACTGTGTTTGCTGTGGGGGTGTCTGCACTGGAAGTATGGTTAGCAACTGCTGGGACATGGACGGCATTTGTATATGTTCTCTGCCTCAACTCTTCCCTTTCCTTCTGCCAGGACCTCATTCCTGATCTCCCAATGAAGCCCTTTGACTCTTGTTTGAATTTCTGACATCACAAGCATATTTTTCATTGAGTGTTAAGCTACTACATTTTGGTTAAACTGATTCTGCACTGTGTGGGAATTAGGTGGGCTTTACGAGGGAGGACCACAGTGGGTTGCACTAGCATATGACCTAGCCCACATAACTTTCCCTGGGTAGAGGCATCAAGCAACTTAAAGCAGCAGTACAATGAAAAAAGTTATTCCAAAAAGTTAATTTTCTGCTGTGGTTATAAAAAATATTGGCAGAACTGTTGATATGGGTTTCTGGATGCTTCCTATGCTGTGTACTGTATATTTGTCTGGATTTTTACCCTCCTCAGATCTTCAGTATTATATCTATGCAAAAACAAGCATTTGTCAATGCCGAATGTTTGTTTGTTGGCATTAGTAGTGCAAGCTCAGGAGTTAGACAGATGCAGTATAGGAATGGCAGTGAAGTGCTGAACTGACACCAACTCCACTCCCACCCTGCAGAGATGGACAGGCATTGGGGTGTGGCTTTGGGTCGTCACCCGTGACGGTCACGTCATTTCACCTCACCCTACCCTGCAGACACTGACAAGTCTCGAGGTGTGCCTTGGGTTGTTTGGGCTTTACATTCACCTCATTCCATAAGGAAACATGCTGAAATGAGTGCAGTATAGGAGAATGGGGTGAACTGTGGGGCCAAAGGGTCCAAGGTGCACCTCGATGCCTGTCACTGGCTGCAGGGTGGGTGTGGGGGTGGAATGGCATGAGCATTTTTTTATTTTATTTTTTTATTTTATTTATTACAGCTAGGATTACAAATACCTTTAAGCCAGGCTCTTTTACAAAGGTTCCGTATCAGAGAACAAACACAATAAAAGTTACAAGAACACGAACAAAAAAAAAAAAAAAAAAAAAAAAGCAATAAATAGGTTACAATGGACAGTTCATTAAATTGCTAAGATAATTTGAATGTATACTTGTGAAACACCAAGTAACAGAGGGGTAAGTGGGGGGGTGGGTGGAAGGTGAAGTTAAGAATGAGGAACGAGGTGGGGAGGCAAAAATAGCAGCCAAAGAGCATGTCATCAAATTGGGAGTAGGCTGAAATTAGTTAACAGAAAGGAAACGATCATAGAGGGATCAGAGGAGATGGGGGGTGAAGGGAGGAGAGTCAGGAGTGTTGAGAAGAAAGAAGAATTAAAAGAGTAACAACAGAGGAAAAGGAAGGGGGGTGATGTAGTAGGTGATAGAATGAGGTGGCAAAATGAGGGGGGCTAAGGAGGTTATATGTGGCACTCACAGGTGCTGGAGTTGGTAAGGTGGGAGTGGAGTTTATGTTTGAAGGAGCCAATGGTGGTAGTGGAGGAGATGTCAGGATCGAGCACATTTAACCAGCTAGATGCTCTGAAAGCAAAGGATCTTTGGCCCTGTGAGGTGCGACGTCAGGGAAACTGAAGGAGCTGGTAATCGGAGCCCCTAGTGTTACGTGGCCTTAGCCTAGAACTAAGTAGTGCTTGGACTCCCGTCGGAGCGAGGCCGATGGTTACTTTCTTTGCCATAATGCAGGTTTGCTATTTTATGCGATTTGAAAGTTGAAGCCAGCCAGATCGGGCATACAGGTCGTGTGTATGAGTGAGACGATGAGCACCAGTGATGAGCCTGCAGGCTTTGTTAAGTGAAGTTGAGATTCGTTTCAGGGCAGTGGCAGAGGCAGAGCCATATATCAGAAGACAATAGTCAATGATGGAGACCACCAAGCTTTGGATGGCAATCTTCAGTGCTTCTGCAGTAAGATGTCTGTGCCGTAAAGTAGGCCTAGGTGCATATTAGCTGATTTGGCAACACTGCCTATGTGTGCCCCATAGGAGAGATTTGAGTCCAGGGATAACCCTAGGTATCTGAACAACTGTACTTGCTCAAGGGTGTTGCCATTGCTGGTAGAGATAGATAGGAGGTGAGATCTATGCCTGTTTTGAGAGCTGTGAAAGAGCATTACTTTTTTTTTTTATGATTGAGGACAAGTTTATGATGAATGAACCAGTTTTCCACGGCGGCAAAACCTTGCTGAAGATTGGTCTGCAGGAGCACAGGGTCCTTCTGGGAGGAGAAGATAACAGAGTCATCAGCATAGAGAATAATCTGTTCAGTGCAGGATTTCAGGATCGTGTTGACAAAGAGGCTGAAGAGTAACGGGCCCAGGATGGACCCCTGAGGGACACTAGATTGGACCGGTCTTAAGTCTGAGAGTGTTCCAGCAATTTTGACTTGTTGGGATCTGTTCTGAAGATAACTGTTGAACCACGAGACAGTGTCACGAGAGAGACCTAAAAGCTGGAGTTGCTGGATCAGCAGCTGATGGTGGACTGTATCAAAGGCCTTGGTTAGATCTACAAATACTGCCCCGGTTAAGTGAACCATGTCCAATGTGCCGTGCAGTGCTCCAGTGAACTCCAGTAGTGCAGAGGAGGTGCTATGACCTTTTCTGAAGCCGTGTTGTTGTGGGCATAAGAGACTGAGATTGTCAAGGTAGTCCGTCAGTTGGTTGGATACTATGCGTTTGAGTGCCTTGGAGAGTGGTGGTAGTATAGAAATCAGTCGATAGTAGGCATGGCAGGTCTTATCCCCGCTTTTGTGGAATGGAGTAACAGTAGCCGCCTTCCATTTGTCAGGGAACTGACCAGTGCTAAGGGAGAGATTTAAAATGTGTGCGAGTGGGACTAGAACCTCATCCATAGTGAGGGTTAGGAGTTTTAGATCCAGCGAGTCCCCACTAGATCTTGACTTAAAAATTGCTTTGGTGATGTGTGTTCGGGCATTGCGGAGTTAATTTCTTTGAAGTGGAAGGGCGGGAGAGTTGTAGGAGAATCATCGGGGATTGTGTGGGTAGTGTCAAGGAAGAAATCTGGGGGGAGGACACTGCTGAGATCAGTAAATGCATCATTGAAGGTGTTTGCGATGATCAGAGGATTTAGGGTGATGACCTCATCAACCTTTAGCATGGTAGGGGAGGATTTAGTTGGTTTTCCTGTAACTTCTTTGATATTCTTCCAGAAGTCTGACCCATTTCCCCAGGAGTTGGAGAGAGCTTCTTTGTAGTAGGCACTTTTCAGTAGTCGTATGGATTTAGTGCAGTTATTGTGGGCACATTTGTAGTTCTGTGTGTCATGCTGTGCGCCAGATTTTCGAACTAGTGCCCAAAGGTGGTCCCAAGCCTTTTACTGGGCAAGTAGCTCCCCAGTTAGCCATGGGTTGCAGAGCACTTTGACTTTTCATTTTTTAAGCGGGACGTAGGTGTCACAAGCCATGTTGAAGGAGGAGATAAAGAGGTCAAGAGCTGTATTAACATCTGTTGAGAGGAAAACGGGAGACCAATCAATCCGACTGAGGTAGGATTTAAGGTGTCTTAGCTGGCCACGTGGGAGCACTCTGCTAGTGATGACTTTAGATGGAGGCTTATGGAATTTATTTGACCATTCATATATAATGGGTGATTGGTCACTTAGTGAGTCAGGAAGGACAGAGGTGCTGGCATTATGAGACGGATGACTGGTAAGGACCTAGTCCAGTAAGGTAGCAGTGCCTGTTTTATAGTTCTTTCTGGTGGTGGAGAGAACCCAAGTCACACCCCTGACACCTATCAGTCCCTACAGGGTGGGGAATTATGGTCGAAAACCCTAATGCCCTGGTCGTTTCTTAGTATTTTTACTCCAAGTTTTCAACATGGGCTTTTGTGACCCCACCACATGAACAATGACACTATCAGTTCATTAGCCGAAGGTGATTTTGCACAGCGATCTGCGCATTAGGAAGCAACACGGCAAAAACACATTTTAAACAGGATGTGAAAATGACAGCTGTACTGTTCATGAAGAGGTATAAAAATGGTAATGTTGAAAATCTGGAATGAAAATATAAAAAAAACTGGAAGTCACGCGGCGTAGAAACCGCGCAACGACACCTGTTAATGCAATTAGTTTGGGGATTTTTACAGTAGATTTTCAACACAGGCATTTTGGGACCTCCGCTCATGAACAGTGTCACTGTGATTTTCTTAGTGTCCTAAACACGGATTTCCCACAGTGACCGCACTATTCTGCACCGGAAGTGCGAAAACGCATTTCGGCCAGGGTGTGAAAAATGACAGCTGCACTGTTCATAAGGAGGTGTGAAAAATGCCAATGTTTAAAGTCTGGAATGAAATTATTACAAATTTGTGAACTTACAAGTGTGCGTGGAAACTGTGCAATGCACACTCGTAACACAGTCATTTTATGGACTTTTGACACCAAATTTTCAACATAGCCATTTTAAGACCTCTGCTCATGAACAGTGTCACTGTGATTTTCTTAATCTGTCTCAAACATTGATTTTGCACTCCAACCGCTCCATTGTGCACTGCAGATGCGAAAACACATTTTGGGCGAGATGTGAACAATAACAGCTGTACTGTTCATAAGAAGGTGTAGTAAAATGGCAATATTGAAAATCTGGGGTGAAAATATTAAATATTCTCAAAGTTACGAACGTGCGTAGGAACTGCGCAATGCAGGCTCGTAAAACAGTCATTTTGGGGAACTGTTTCACCAAATTTACAACATAGGGTTTTTGGGGGCCTACCTCATTAACTGTGACACTGTCTTTTTGTTAATTTGTCCCGAAAGGTGGTTTCGCACAGTGACCACGAAATCACCTTTTGGGACTAAATAACCAGATGACAGTGACTGAACTCATGAGATGGGGTCCCAATAACCCCATGTTGAAAATGTGGCGCAAAAATTCAAAAAAATTACCGAGATATGAACCAAAGTTGAAAAACCCTATTTATACCATTATAATAGCTTGGCAGAAGACACCAGGAGAAAGGACTGCTGTGTGACTGAACTTCTCTGCTGGGACTAAAGTATAAGAACTTTTGTATTTGACTTTTAATTTAGGGTAAAAAAACTAACATACAAAAAAAAAAAAAAAGTGTGTGTTTGGGTTAACTGAACTGAATGGGTATCTGAAGAGTTATCTAGGTGTAAAATCTCAGGTGACTGAAAGGACTTAATATTGCCCCCGCGAAAGCTAGTTCTATTTTTATAGGCACAGAATTTGATCATAACAGGAACTCCTGTTTAGGGGCAGGAAGTGAGTGATCACAGAACCACCAAGGACCCACCATCCTAGAAGAGCAAGAGTAGCCTCCGCCCCTCTAGCTGCTGGAGGTCTGCCTCTGAGCAAGTAAGGGTCTACCATGAAATATAGGATATTCTTGTCTCAGAACAGGACAATCAGGAGCTTAAAGGGCACACAGGCAGAAAGTAAGGAGAGAGAAAAAAACAGAGGAAAGAGTAAGGATTGCAAACAGTTAAGGGCCAGAAATAAGACATGATTGGAGTGGTGAGTGCAGTGGCTGTGAGCAGCAGTCTTCCGGGAGATGGTCTGGAGGATGCGGTGTTGTCCCATCTGCAGGCACCTCTCTGGGCTGAGGGAGGAGGTTGCTCATCTCCAGGCTGAGTTGGCCAGGATTTGTGGGACCTCCTCTTCCATCCAGGGACCACCAGTGCCACTGCCGCTGCCTCAGAGGTTGCCAAGAAAGAGGAGCGTTGGACCACAGTGGGCTCAGGAGGTGAGGGTGGTGGAACAGAGGCACATCCTCCCATTGTACCTCTCCACATCCTATGCCATTCTGGCAAAGTGTGGTTCCTCTATGGAGGCACCCACAGTGGAGACCAAGGAGGATGCTGGGAACCTCCACAAGGAGACCCACAGGAGGGTGGCAGGGGCCCTGCAGGAAGGAAACAACTCCTGGTGGGGACTCCATTGTTAGGAAGGTAGAACTGGGGAGGAAGGGAGAGGAGGTGAGGTGCCTGCCTGGCACCATGGCTTGCAGGGACAGAAGCGAATCCTCAGGATTGCCGGAGCAGCTTCACAGGGAGGGAGCTGGATGTCATTGTCCACCTAGGGACAAATGACCTGGCTAAGAAAGGGATTAGAGAAGGCAGGAAGAGTCTGTGGAATTGAGGAGGGGCCTTAGTCATAGCAGCACGCACGGTAACCCTTCCCTCGGAGGTGCCACCCATCTATGGCATAGGAGAGGCTAGGGTGTCTGCGACCTCATGGGATTGAACTCAGTGGTTGAAAACTGGTGTGGAGCTCAGGATTTGGCTTCATTGGGGACTGGGAGTCCACCTGGAGTGATGCAAGTCTATACTGGCATGATGGGCTGCATCTGTCCGGGAGGGAACCAGGATCCTAGGTGATAGGTTTAAATGCTTCATTGGCAAGCTTTTAAACTAGCCAAGGGGGAGGCACTGAAAGGAGCAGGAAAATCCTAGCCCCCCAAATAATAACGGTAGGTGCGCAAACACCAACATAGAGGTGTCGCTAGGGAGAAGGGCAGGGTAAATGAAGAAAGTGACAAAGGCAAGAAGGACAGGGATGGGGCAAAGGGAGTAAGGCCATCAGGAAATGGAGGGTAATGAGTACCAATGCCCGTAGTCTGGGCAATAAGCTCCTGAGCTGATGGCCTTAATGGAAGAGGGATGCCTGGATATCGAAGCAGTCACAGAAACATGGTACACAGAGAACCATGACTGGGATGTTAACATACCAGGTACATAACCTACAGGAGAGACACAGGCAGGGAGAAGAGGGGAGGAGTAGTTTCTATGTAAAGGAAGGGATAAAAGCAACTGAACAAAAGAGTAAACAGGGAGGAGAGGAGGCACTGTGGGTCACCTTGGAGCTGGAAGGGCACCACAATCCGCACAGGGGTTGTGTACAGACCCCATGTCAGGGGAAGGAATGGACAAGGATATGATAGAAGGCATTCTTAGAATGGCAGAGAAAGGGAGATACTGTTGATGGGAGACCTGAATATGCCAGATGTTAACTGGAGCACATTTGCTGCAGCCACATCCAAGAGCAGGGCATTCTTGATGCCCCACAGGTGGCAGGCATTAGACAGCTAGTTTCAGAACCCACTCATGAGGGAGCAATCTTAGACCCCTTTACTCTCAAACGGGGGCAGTGAGAGGATCTCAGATCTAGAAGTGGGTTACCATCTGGGGACAAGTGACCATCAAACAGTGTGGTTCACGTTAAACTCAGCTACAGAGTCAAGCCACACAAAGTGAGGGTACTGGACCTTAGGAGGGCTGACTTTGGCAAGATGGAGAGTGCCTCAGAAAAGCACTAGCAAACAGGCTAGAAGGAGGTGTGGAGCAACAATGGGAATTATCAAAACTGCCATCACAGAGGCAACAAGCCTTTGTGTGAAGCAAATGAACAAATCAAACGAAAGAAAAAGCCACTATGGTTCTCAAAAGAGGTGGCTGTGAAAGTCAGGAAGAAAAGATAGCATTCCTGAAGTATAAGGAAACACAGAAGGAGCAGGACAGAGAGCTGTACCCAGTTAAGGCAGAAGGAAGCAGGAGGAAGTCAGAATAGCAAAGGCCCAAACTGAGGAAAAGATAGCCAACCCAGTTAAGAAGGGATAAAACCTTTTATAGGTACATCAGCAAGCGAAAGACAAAGGGAGGGATAGTGAGGCTGAACAGAATGAACAGGGTGGGCAGAGGGGACAGTGAAAAGCAGGAATACTGAACGAATATTTCTGCTCAGTATTCACAAAAGAGGAGGGGAAGTGCCTAATCCAATTAACAGAAGCACTCTTGATAGGGGGTCAATCCCAGTCCTTTCACGGAAGAAAGGGTTCTGCAAGAACTCCTAAAACTGAAGGTGGACAAAGCAATGGGTCCTGATGGAATTCACCCCAGAATTCTAAAAGAATTAAGGAGGAACTAGTGAAACCACTGGCTACTCTTTTAATAAATCATGGGAGGATGGTGTGGTACCGAGGACTGGAGGAAGGCGGATGTGATTCCCTTCACAAAGTGGGTCCAAGACAGAGGCAGGAAACTACAGACCCGTCAGTCTGACCTCTGTGGTAGGGAAAGTGATGGAGTCACTTCTGAAGGAAAGAATAGTCCCAGTACCTAGAGGCCAGTGGAGCACAGGACCCAAGGGAGCATGGATTCTGGCCGGGAAGGTCATGTCAGAGCAATCTAATAGATTTCTTTGACTGGGTGACCAAAGTAGTAGACCAGGGAGGGGCTGTGGACATGGCCTACCTAGACTTTAGCAAGGCATTTGACACAGTCCCACACAAAGATTAATAGTCAAATTAACCAGCCTGGGAGTGGACCCGGGTGGTAGCCTGTAAAACATTGGCTGGACAACAGGACACAGAAGGTAATTGTAAATGGAGTCCATTCTGAAGAAAGGGGTTACTAGTGGGTACCGCAGGGTTCAGATTGGGTCCAGTCCTTTTAATGTCTTCACTCAGTGACATTGCAGAGGGACTGGAAGGAAAGTATGCCTTTTGCAGATGACACAAAAATCTGCAACAGGGTTGATACACAGGAGTGCGGAAAGGATGAAAAGGACTTGGCAAGGTTGGAGGAATGGCTGAAGTATGGCAGCTAGGATTCAATGCAAAGAAGTGCAAAATAATGCACCTGGGAAACAAGAACCCAGGGAAGAATACACAATGGGTGAGGAGGTAGTAACAACAACAAAACAGGAAAGGACCTGGGGTAATCATATCAGATGACCTTAAGGTTAGCAAGCAATGTGAGAAAGCAGTAGGGAGGGCTGGGGGTATACTGGGATGTATAGGAGAGGCATCAGCAGCAGAAACAGGAAGTTGTTATCCCTTTGTACAGACAGTTGGTGAGACCCCATCTGAGTTACTGTGTCCAGTTCTGAGACCCCATCTCCGCAAGGACATAGACAGGATAGAGGCAGTCCAGAGGAGGGCAACTAAAATGGTGCAGGTCTGCAGAGAAGCTGATGGAGGAGAGACTAAAGGAGCTTAATATGTATACCTTGAGGAAAGAAGGGGAGTGGAGACATGATAGAAACTTTTAAGTACCTCAGTGGAATCAACAAAGTCCAAGAGGGTAGCATTTTTCAGAAAAGAGACTTGCAAGAACAAGGGACACAATTTAAAGATAGAAGGAGGGCGGTTCAGGGGCAATGTGAGGAAGTATTATTTCACAGAGAGGGTAGTGGATGGATGGAACAGCCTTCCTGAGGAGGTCGTGGGGTTCTAAAACTGTGGAAGAATTCAAGAATGCATGGGACAGACATAAGGCAATTTTTGTGGGGTAGGAAGAAATAGGCTGTTGGTTAACTAGGATCTGCGGCCTATCCTGTAGGTAGGGAAATGGGCAGACTAGATGGGCCTAGCGGTCCTTATCTGCCGTCAAAGTCTATGTTTCTATGTTTCTATATAGCTTACCAGCATTTCTTCAGTTTGCAGTCGGCTTTGAAGAGTGCAGACGTGTTCCCGGTCCACTGAAGATCATTGCGCTGGGCCCGGAGGTAAGTATGGGTGGGGTGGGGAGGTGGGTGCCTCAGAGGGTGGGCACGGGTTGGGGGGCAAGAGAGTCAACGAGGGATCATTTCTTTTGTTATAGGTTTTTTTTTTTTTTAAAAGACAACGCGGGACTTTGCCACGCTGGGTGGGCTTCCAGCCGCACCTGGAAGTTTGTTTGGGGGCAATGGAGTCAACAGGGAATCAGGCACCCCTGGCTATACAGTGTGCAGGGGAGCACATGACGATGCAGGACTTTGTCACGCTGGAGTGGGCTTCCAGTGTGGCACCTGAAGTTTGCTTTTTGGGACACTGGAGCCGATGAGGATTGGGCACACCTGGGACACACAGTGCTGGGGGAGTGTAGTGCTTAAGGGGGATTGGAGCACCCTTCAGCACACAAAATGGGCAGGGTGCATCAGGGCCAGGAGATGGGTGGTAACAGCTGAAAGACAACGACTGCTAAGGTGATGACGCTTAGGCAATTTACATACTGCTGATGGCATGGCAGTGTGCAAACTGCCTACACGTTACCACTGTTGATTGTAGCGGTCTTTCTCTTTCAACTGTACACGACTGCATCTGAACTGCTGTCATAGACAGCTCGGACATTCATTGGTGCCCTGCTGCCGTGCCTGCAAGAATGATCAGGGCATTGCAAGCAGGGGTACCACACCTACGAAAACTCATATGGTAGCACTGTTTCTTACACATGTGTGCAAGCAAACATAATGAGGTGGCCATCTTTTTTTCTTGAGAAAAATTATTTTAAAACTTTCATAAAATTCTTAAATAACGGAAAGTGAAAATTTCACCACCAAAATAAACTGGAAGACATCTGGCATCGATTAGGAAGAAAAAAAGGTGGGATCAAATTTTAGCCCATTTTTGTTGCACTGCTGCTTTAATTTCAACATAACAGCTTTGGTAATGAATCTCCACAGGAGTTAATGACCCAGGACATCAACCTTATTTAAGCACATAAGGCAGGAGTAGTGCGCTGTTTATCTACAGCAACCCAGCAAGCACACACATGTTGCATTTAGACTTGTATACTTGTTTGCTATACCCAGCATGACAAGTGTCTGACTGTGGTAAAAAGAACCACACCTGGAAAGCTCATACTTTGGCCCATCCTGGAAAATCAATAGAGCAGAGGCCCAAGGGTGATAGACTCATATCAGCATTTCACTTAGTTTTAAATAGTGGCTCTGTGTCTGCATTTTACATTTACTTACAGTGATCAGAAAACTCCATTTAATTAGAAACTAGATAATATATGCAAGGATTTTCAGGGTTTGGAAGGTGGAGATGAGCCCAACTAACCTGGAAATTTCCATGTGTCCCGGTGGGCCAGTCAGACTTTGGCCATGGCTAAAAAATGAGCTTGCCTTAGTCCACTGACCTGGACAAACAAATAGATATCCAAACTAGGGTCTTGGATGTTATACCGAGAAATAACCCCAATGTTTTGGTTTTTTTTGCTTCCTCCCCGCACCAGCCAGTCTCTCCTATGGGTCTCACAGGGACTTTATCAAACTTGGCTACTACCCACCACTCACCACCCATAACGCAAAGCCTACCCCAGGGTAACCCGATGTATCCCTTGCATCAGGCAGGTCCCCTCACTGTGGAGGGAATTAACCTTACTAGCCTGCTTCATTGGCCCTGGGTGCTGCTGGGGTGGCTATCAGTGGTCCGGGAGCTCCGGTGGCGAGGGTCCAGAAGGCAGTCATCTGACCAGCCAGTAGTCCCCTTTTTCCTCCTTTTTCTCCTGTGGGAGCATAACAATCCAGATATTAGGGCATATGCCGATGTCCGTCCCGCTCCCTAGGTACCAAGGCCCAATGCGTTGCTGTTCTCCCAGCCTCTGCCAGGAGTCAGCAAGAGCACGGCCTCCTCCTTTCCCTCCTCCCGAGAGAAGGTGAGCAGTCAGATGCTCAAGCCTTCTCTCCCTGGCCGGCCCTCAGATGCCTGAGTCTGTTCCCAAACTCTGGTCGCCGCGCTGCAACAGTGAATCTTTCTGCTGGCAATCATGGCCTGCCCCAATGTTTTAAGAATTTTGATTTAACAAGACGTGGACTACCTAGCTGACAGTCACTTTGCCACCTAGCAGACTATAGTTCTCCTGTAATTCCAGAATCCCATGCTGGAGCTGGCTCGGGATCAGGAACAGAGGTGAGGTACCCAACTTGGGGGGGGGGGGGTGGAAACGCAGGGTTGGGACTGCCTGGTATTTTTAATTTTTTGTTTGGCTCCTACACTGTAGTGGCCCTTTTTCCATAGGAACATACGGAATTGGCAGCAGAAAAAGGCTCACAGGTCTACCAAGTCTGCCCGATTGTACAGCTCTTGGTTTCATATCACTACAGTGGCCCCACCCCCACCCAAACTTCTTCCTTTCCTCTCCTTTCCTTCCCCCCTCTGTGTTCTTGTCTGTACTAACCCTGAACTTGACTCAATCCCAACCCCGCTTAAAGCTATCCACTGTCTTTTGAGAATTTAACTCCTCCAGCAGTGCGTTCCAACCTGCCACCACTCTCTCTGTGAAGTAGTGCCTCCTCATCTCCCTCCTAAACCTTCCCCCTTCAAGCTTCAGACCCTTCCCCCCCCCTTTAAGCAGAACACTCCTCCTTCCCTAACTTTGTTTATGCCTTTGAAATACTTAAGGTCTCTATCATGTCCCCTCTTTCCCTTCTCTCTTCCACAGTGTACATATTGAGCTTCTTCAACAGTTCCTCATACGGCAACTCCCCAAGTCCCATGATCATTTTTGTAGCCCTACACTGCACTCCCTTCAGTAATCTCCCATCCTTTTTAAGGTATGGGCACCAGTACTGTACACAGTACTCTAAGTGGGGCCTCACCAGTGATCTATACAGTGGCAATGCACCCCAGCATCCTATTTGCCCTTGTTGCCGCCTTCCTAAACTGTGTTGACACCTTCATGCCCCCTGTAACTATTACCCTCAGGTCCCTTTCCTCCTCTGAAACTGTTACCTGCACTCCCCCCAGCCAGTAGCTGTTCCTGGGATTTCTGGCTCAGAGGTGCATGACCTTGCACTTCTTAGCATTAAACCCCGACAGCCACGCCCTAGACCGGTGTTCGAGTTTAGCTAGATCCCCTCAGAGTGCCTGCCTCCCTTCCTCATTGTCCACTTTTGCACAAATCTTAGTATCCCCTGCAAACAGGCTGATCTTACTCTTGACACCCTTTGCAATGTCTCCAGTAAAGACATTGAACAAAACTGGGCCCGGCACTGAACCATGTGGTACCCCACTAGTTACTGGCCTCGGCTTGGATGTCTCCCCTCTTACAACTACCCTCAGTTGTCTGCCCTTCAGCCAGCTCTCCACCCACCCCACCAATTTTTCCCCAACCCCCCATGTCCCTCAGCTTGCTCATTAAACTCCTGTGCAGCACCGAGTTGAAAGTCTTGCTGAAGTCCAGATACAGGACATCCACAGCATGGCCTTTGTCAACCGCCCTAGTAACCCAGTCGAAGACATCAAGAAAGGTTATCAGTCTCTCTTTCAGAATGGTCTCCATCAACTTCCTCACTATGGAAGTCAAGTTCACCACTCTGTAGTTGCCTGGTTGGTCCTTGGGTCCACTCTTGTGAAGGGGCATCACGTGAGCCGTCCTTGTATACATTCCCCATCTCCAAGGAGGTGTTGAACGGATCCATCAGAGGGCCTGACAAAACCTCTGCCAGTTCCTTCTGGACCCTTGGGTGTACACCATCTGGTCCTGGTGCTTTGTCCACCCGCAAAGCTTTAAGGCCCTTCAGAACTCTATCCTCTTGGATAACCCCATCTGTCATCTCTGTTCCCCTCCACCCTTGCTCCCTTTCTCCTTCATTATTGGGCAATCCCTTTCCATGTAAGCTCCCAGCCTTGTAATTGCCTTCTCTACCACTTAGCTTACCTTTTACCCTGTACTTGCTCCTCCAAGGTAGACTCAGCAATAAGCCACCTACCAAAGCTCCCCTGCTGGTCTGCACAGTTCTGGGAGAAGGTAGGTATTCTGTTTTCTGGGGCCCAACAGTGCCTCCTTCATTACTGCGGCACCATAGGATTTTCCTGTGCTGCTTTCTACCCTGCCCGCAGGACTCTGACTGCAGGGGACTCAAGGTGCTTGCACAATCACCCAGGTGCATGCCCAATGCATGCTGGAGCCTGTCTGTGCCTCCCACCCCACTTATCAGCTCCAGCTTGCAACACCAACAGTGGACACCAAGGTGGAGAAGGAGTGCATCCTATGAAACGCAAGATCCTTCGCCCCCCCTGCTAGCACTCAGACAGCTTGGGCATGCTGCCAAACTTGGGGTCACTGACATTGGACCATTTGGTATTTGGGCACCCTCTTGTGGCCAATCAAGAAGTGGCACTGGTGTCAACTATGAAGTCAACTCCTAACCTGCCCCCTCTCCCCCCAGAAGAAGGGTTTGGCCCTGGGGACCTCATCATCGTAGTGGGGGATGATAAGATTGGGAAAAGGAGAGAAAGGAATAACATGAAAAATAAGTTTAAAGCAACAGTATTTGTTAGTTGGCAAAAAAAATGATTCCTGAGTTCCTTAGATTCCTCATCAGTGTACTTTTAATTACCTCAAATATTTTAAAACAGCTTTTGTAACTAATTTTGTAATTAATGACCCAAGTCATTAAAGATGGCTGCCACTCGCAACTTTAAAACATCTCTTCTGTTAAGGTTACATTTAGAGGCTGCCCCGATGGCCCTTGTACTACCATGCAGGTCAGCCAAGTTCTGAAGCGCTCTCGGGTAGCCGCATTGGGAGGCAGACCAGGCAGCGGTAGCTGCCACATGGGTGCGTGCCTCAGTCAGGCAGGGCTGGTGTAGGGTTCTGGCGCCACAGTGACCCCTGTGACTGGGCACTACTGTATTACCTCACAGAGAATACTGGATGGACAACCATGCACAGCAACCCTGTGCTGCAAAAAGTTAACAAGGTGAAGGAGTTAGGACATGATATTGAGGTGAATGATTGGATGAACTCATGGGCAATGCTTATCACTAGTGCAGGGAAGAATCATTCAGTTTAAGATTTTTCACCATTATTATTATTATTATTATTCTCAAAGACTTGAGGCCATTCATTTTCTCCCTGGGGGTGCCTGCAAGGAACTGCATGCTGATCTTCTTCAGAGAAGGATTAGTTAATTCTACTTGCAGTGGACAGGGTTTTTCTAAGTTTTGCTATTGCTTTTTTTTTTTTCATTTAGCTTAAAGGTTTCTGTGGCTCTGTTTTTGGAATTTAGCTTAAAGGTTTCTGTGGCTGGAAGGACTGAACAAGACCTGCCCACCCACAAAGTCTTTAAATTCTGACACAGCCATCAAATTGCAGGAGAGAAGGATTAGTTATTTCTACTTGCTGTGGGGAGAGTTAGTGTGGAGAGAATTTTTGTCAGTTTTGCTATTGCCTTTTTTTTAATTTAGCTTAAAGGTTTCTTTGGCTGGAGGGATTGTAAAAGCCACCCCACCTGCTCCAGCAGCCTTTTTTAAATACTGAAAAGCCACAGAGGGTTGCGTTTGAAGGCTGTGAGAGAGGAGCTTGAGGAGCTGCACGCTGACCTGAGCCCTCAGGGCAGGTCAGGAGGAAGGAAACAAAGAACAACCATATGAGCCAATTCTTAAAAGATATATATAACTTGTGAGTAAGACTGTGGTGTACAGTTAGTACTGTAAATCTTATGAGTAGGATTGTGGTTTCCAGTTAGTGTGGAGAGGATTTTGTAAGTTTTGCTTTTTTTTTTTTTTTTTTTTTTAAATTAGCTTCAAAGGTTTCTGTGTGGCTGTGTTTTGAATTAAGCTCAATATGGGGCTATGACCCCACTTAAAACAGAGGAGGGACCTAAATAGGACCCAGAACTAACGTCTAATTTCTGGATTGTACGTTTTATGAGACTTGGGAGACGCTATTGGTAGGTTTTGTAATTGTGTTAAGCCAAACAACTTTGCAATCTAAGTATAGAGACTGTATTTCACTGTCCTGTATAGGTGGTGTGAACCATGGGTACCATTGTGGGGTGCAATGGTTGTGGGGCAGCAGTGTGGATGAACATACTGCGGAGTCTGGGAGGGTGCCCATTATGCCACAGGCTAAGGAGGCTCGAGGAAGAGGTTCAGTGGCTTGGAAGGGAGCTGGGGAGGTTTGGGGGACGGGAGGGTTGCGTTGGTAGAAGGGCTGACATCCGAGTATCGGGGGGGGCACCACAGAGAAAGAACAGTGGGTCAAGGAAGGGGGCAAACTAGACAGGAAGCCAGCTGATGAAAAGTGGACTCAAGAAGGGCCTAGCAGAAGAGAAGCAGTAGGCAGGAGGGAGGAGAAAACACATAGTAATGCAAATAGGGTAGGGAACATGTTTGCAGTACTAGCGATACATGGGGAAGAGGAGGACGCCGGAGGAGATTGCACAAGGGATGGTACTCATGAAGAGGAGGGAATGCTGGGACATTACTAGTGGAGAGATTCAGCATGGCATGGCAGAGGAAGGGGATAATACTCAGAAAGGTGAGGAGGAAGAGGGAGGTTGGCAGTCAAACAGGAGGAGGGGGAGGGGTCTCAATTGAGAGGGGCAGGGGAGAAGATACTGGGGCAAATGGTAAAAGCACCATCTTGTGTGGCTCCAGGAATGAGAACCTGGGTTCGGGGGGTGGCAACACGGAAAAAAGGAAAGAGGAGAGGAATGTACTGGTGTTGGGGGGTCTCCATACTCAAGAGGATCAGATGGGCCAGTAAGGGAGAGAGGCACAGTTGGATATGGGTGGAGTCCACACTGGAATTAGAGGCAGACAAGGCAGGACAGGCAATCCTAAGGTGCACAAGGAGGGTAGGAGGAAACCGTACATTGTGGTACATGTGGGTACAAACGACCTAATGGAGGAAGTAGCAAGGGAGAGGTCTGAGGAAGTGGTTGTGCGAGGAGACTAGGGAATCTGTGGCCTTCTCAGAGGTGCTCCCAGTACCCTGCACTAGCACAAGTGAGAAAGGAGAGGATTGGGGTGTTGAACGTATGGTTGGTAGAATGGTGTCAAACTAAGGCGTACGGGGTTGTGGGTGGCTGGGGCAATATCTGGGATAACAACAATCTGTTTGCACAGGATAGGCTGCACCTGGGCAGGAAAGGAGTTATTAAAGCAAATACTTGGGAGGTATATTATGACAAAGGTGGATTTAAACTAGTTGGGGGGCAAGTGGACAGCAGGTAGGCAAGGATCCGGTAGAGTGGAGTCACAGCCAACCCCCCCAGGCTAGCAGGGAAGGATTTGAGGGAGTAGAAGGGAGGAGATGGATGATGATGAACTGAAGGGGGCAGGATGGAGGGTGGTCTCTCTGAACACGAGAATCTTAGGCAGCAAATCAGTTGAGTTACGGACACTCTCGGCAGTGTGGAGGGTGAATATTGTGGCTGTCATGGAAATGTGGGCAATCTAGCACCAGGACTTGGATCTGGTAATCCGGGTACAAATTATACAGGAAGGACCGTTGGGGGTGGGGGGTTGGGTGGCAGTCTGTGTATGAGGGATGGGATCAAATGCACAAGGGAGGAGGGGAGGAAAAGAGAACAGAGGCAATCTGGCTGTAGCTCCTAGACTCAAGGGGTACGAAACTGAGGTTTGGGGTGGTATACGGGCCGCTGTCCCAGTCTGAGGAGCTTGACAGGGAATTAGTGGGACAAATCAGAAAGGTATGTAGAAAAGGGAAGGTGGTCATCGTGGGGGATTTCAACTTGACTTGAGCACTCTGGTCACCTCCAGTGCTAGGGAGCAAGTGCTCCTGGACGTGATCCAGGAGGGTCTCCTGATGCAGTTGGTCAGTGGACCTACTAAGCTAAAGAACACTTTAGATCTAGCATTGTTGAATGGGGAGGCAGTAAGGGAAATAAGGGTGGAAGACCCACTAGCCAACAGCGATCATCAAATGGTGTGGTTTAATATCATGATGCGCAGGAAGCCAGAGAACTCAGCAACCCAGGTGGTAAACTTCAGGGGGGTGGACTTTGGGAGGATGCAGGAAGTACTGAAAGGGAAACTGGAGGGCATATGGCAGGAGATGGACATGGAGCAGAAATGGGATATTATGAAATGGAGGATTACAGAGGCAATGGAAGCCTGCACCAAGACACAGAGTAAGAGGAGCAGAACAAGGAAACCATGCTGGTTGAACAGTCAGGTAGTGGAGGTGGTGAGGGCAAAGCGAGAGGCACACCAGAGGTACAGGATGACGGAGAAGGAAGGAGACAGGGAGGAGTATGCAAGCTGGTCCAGGGAGGTGACCATAAAAGTGAGTAAAACCAAGGCCCAGAGGGAGCGGAGATTAGCGCAGGGAATAAAAGGGGTGGAGAAAGACTTTTTCAGATACATCAGGCAGAAAAGGAAGTGCGAGGAAATAATAGTGAGGATAAAAAAGGGTGGGGAGTGGATGGAAAAGGGGGAGGAACAGGCAGAAACACTGAATGAATACTTTTGATCAATGTTCACGGAAGAAAATGGGTGACCGCTATCACCATAGAAGCATAGAATTTGACGGCAGATAAGAACCGCTTGGCCCACTTAGTCTTCCCATTTCCCTACCTAATGGATAAGCTGCAGATCCTAGTTAACCAGCAGCCTACTTCTTTCTACCCCAACCCCCTAGAATTGCCTTATGGCTGTCCCATGCATGCTTGAATTCAACCACGGTTTGACTCCACAACCTCCTCCGGATGGCTGTTCCATGCATCCACAACCCTCTCTGTGAAAAAAATACTTCCTTACATTACCTCTGAGCTGCCCCCATCTTCAAATTGTGCCCCTTGTTCTTGCACACTCTTTTTTGAAAGATGCTACCTTCTTGGACTTTGTTGATTCCTTGAGGTGCTTAAAAGTTTCTATCATGTCCCCCCTCCCTCCTTTCCTTGAGGCTTTACATATTAAGCTCCTTTAGTCTCTTCATATGTCTTCCGGTGCAGACCCTGCACCATTTTAGTTGCCCTCCTCTGGACAGCTTCCATCTTGTCTATGTCCTTGCGGAGATTGGGTCTCCAGAACTGCACACAGTATTCCAGATGGGGTCTCACCAGCTGTCTGTACAGAGGGATAACAACTTCCTGTTCTCTAGTGGTGATGCCTCTCCCTATGCATCCCAGTATCCCCCCAGCCCTCCTTACTGCCCTCTCACATTGCTTGCCCACCTTTAAGTCATCTGATATGACTACCCCCAGATCCCTTTCCATTTTTGTTGTTGTTAGTATCTCACCCCCCATTGTGTACTCTTCCCCTGGGATTTTGTTCTGGGACTGGAAGGAGAAGTATGTCTCTTTGCAGATGACCATGGGCTGAGAGGGTAGGAATGGGGGGGGGGGAGAGAAGGCGACAAATGGAAGGATTGAGGGAGGCAGAGTCCTAGAGGGACTGAGGGTAGACAAGGCACCAGGGCCGGATGGTAACCACCCCAGGGTGCTGAGGGAGATGGTGGAGTCATTGGCAGAGCCACTGGTGGATCTGTACAGCACCTCACTGGAGTCAGGATGTGTGCTACTGGACTGGAGCATGGCACATGTAGTAACCATTACACAAGAGCTGGCCAAGGGATGAACTGGGTAATTATTGTTCAGCAAGTCTCACCTCTATAGTGTGCAAACCTATGGAAACGATACCAAAGGAAAGGCTGGTGTCGTACCTGGAGGACAACAGCCTCCAGGATGTGAGGCACCATGGGTTTGTTTCAGGGAAGTCCTGTCAAACCAACCTGATACAATATTATGACTGGGTGACAGGTGTGCTGGACAAGAGTCATGCGGTGGATGTTTTTTACTTGGACTTCAGCAAGGCCTTTGATTCAGTACTTCATGGGCAGCCTGGGGGGAAGCTAACTGGTATAGGGGTAGGGCCAAAAAATGACAAACTGGATTACAAGCTGGCTGAGTGGGAGGCTGCAACGGGTGGTGGTGGGAGAGCAGCTCACAACTCCGAAGCCGGTGATGAGTGGGGTGCCACAGGGCTCTGTACTGGGAACCAGTATTATTTGGGCTCTTCACATCATACATTGTGCATGGGGTGGTGAGCAAGGTAAGTCTGTTCGCAGACAACACCAAAATGGGAGCAATGGTGGATGGAGAGGAGGATGGAAGCAGCTGCAGATGGACCTAAGCAAGCTACAGGAGTGGTCAGAGAGGCAGCAGCTGGGGTTCAATGCAAAGAAGTGTAAGGCTATGGACTTCAGGGCGAAGAACCCAAGGAGAGAATACTGGCTTGGGAAGGGGGGAAGCTGGGGATCACTGAGGAGGAGAAGGCCCTAGGGGTAATGGTAACAGGGACAATGAACAATATTGCCCAGTGCAGGAGAGCGGCTGTGAAAGTGAACAAAATGCTGGGGTGCATAGCAAGAGGGTTTTCATCCAGATGAAGAGAGGTGATCTTGCCCCTCTACAGGTCGCTGGTAAGGCTGCACTTGGAGTACTGTGTGCAGTTTTGGAGGATATACCTGAAGCATGATATCAGGCTACTAGAGGGGGTGCAGAGGAGGGCAACAAAGGTGATATGTGGAATGGAGGGGAGAGACTAAGAGCAGGCTGGGAGATCTGAATATGCACACCCTGGAGGATAGGAGGGACAGGGGAGACATGACAGAGACATTCAAGTATCTGAGGGGAATCAATAAGGATGGGGCAGATGGGGTCTTTATGCTAATGAGGGGAAGGGACACCAGGGAGCACGGGCTAAGAATAGAGGAGGGAATATTTAGGAGGGAATTGAGGAGACAGTATTCACGGAGAGGCTGGTAGCAAAATGGAACATACTACCACAACGGGTGGTATCATAAATCTATGAACAGCTTTAATAGGGCATGGGACAGGGAGCAGGGGAGAGTAAGGGTGGGGGTGGAAGTGGGATGACAAAGAGGGGGTGCAGCTGCAAACTAGGGATGCTAGCTGCACACTCTAGCAAACGTAGATAGACCAAGTGGTTTATTTCTGCTGGTACATTCTTACATATATGTTATGGGGCTGTCCTACCATAGCGTAAGCATGGAGGAAAGTACATCGTTTTTGTGACTATTTAATATATAGTAAGATATCTTTCTCTCCAGAAATTTTCATTCAGGTTTGAACTCATTTTTAAGGCCCCTGGCCAGAAATCAAACTAAACCTCCCTCCTTCCCTCCCTTGCAAACCTCCAGGAATCCCTAGTTTATTCCAGGGTCTCCTATTTCCTCAACGTCACCAACACATTCTCCCTGCTCCAAGCTGGTTTTACGAGGACTCACTCTACCATGTCCTCCTAATTGCATGTCACAGATGCCATTCTCTCAGGAATAGATCTGGATCACATCACTGCCGCCATCTTCATTGACCTAGCAAAAGCGTTTGACTCAGTGTCCCACCCACTCCTGCTCCATAAGCTCCACTCAGTTGGTTTAGCGACACCAGTAGTAAACTGGCTCAGTTCCTACCTCATGAACAGGAGGCAGTCAGTCAAGGTGGGCTCCGCCCTGCCTTCTCCCCTCCCAGTCCTTGCTGGGGTCCCTCAAGGCTTCATCCTAGGCCCCGTCCTGTTCTCCCTATTTATAAACAACCTCCCCTCAGCTTGCTTACATGCACAATACACATGTATGTGGATGATACGATCATCTATACTACTGATCCCTCTACCCTTGATGTTGAGGCCCCCTCCAACGTGATTTCAACAGCATGCTTAACTGGTTCCAGGCCAACAACTTGAGAGTGAATATGAAGAAAACAGTCTCTGTGACCTTTGGGTCAAGACATAAACTCTCAACACTCCTGTCACCCCCATCTTTTCCACCCTTGATGGTTCCCCCCTTAAAGCTGTCTCTGCATACAAATACCTTGAGGTATGGCTGGACAATAAACTGAATTTACTCAGTCCATATTGACACCTTGCACTCTAAGCTCAGCCCCAAACTAGGTGTAATGTACTACATTAAGGACTGCCTCTGCTTTTCTGTGCATCGTGAACTGGTCACAAAAACCATTCTCCCCGTGCTCGACTATGCAGGCATTGTTTAGAGCACCACATCCACCCATTTCCTTGCCAGTTTCGACACCCTCCTAAATTCCTTTTGCCATTTTGCAACAAACTCCCCCTTCTGCACCTACCACTGTTCTTTCTTCTCGTTCCTTCCTATCCCTTCCCTCGCCCACTGTTGCCAGACACACTCCTTAGCATTTATTGCCAAATACTGGTTTGGACTTCTTTCCTCTTATCTCCTATTTCTAGCCAGGCCCTCTCCCTACCCACTCCACTCGAGGGTGTCCCGATCTTTCTCTCTTTCCCACTGACACTATACGGCAAGTCAGTCAGCTTTCTCCTTCCATCTTCCCTCTCTCTGGAACCAACTTTCACTTATGCTCCAGCATGCCGTTTCGCTCCCAGACTGCTCCATGTCTCTGCCCCAGCCTCTCCCCATACTAGCGCTGATTACTCTGCACTGCCTCTCATTCTCTTTTTTATGCCTATTTCAGTTGTTTATATACAAACATATTTATTAACTGCATTTCTGAATATGTATCTGCCTGTATTTCATGTATTCACTTTTGTCATTTTTCTTTTTGTATATTGTCTTTATTATACCTTGTACCCCAGGTCGCACCTGGAAATGAGCCCTGGCTCAGTGTGCCTTTCCCAGTTACCAAAAGTTTAAGTAAACAAATAAACAATAAATAAACAGTCATTAGCCGCATCTCTTGTGCTCATATGCCTGATTTTCCTACACCACTCTGCCCCTGCCACTGCCTCCTTACCAAGTCTCTCCTTCTCTCTGGCCTCTGTTCCATCATCTTGGAAGCATGCTACTGTCATCCCCCATAAAGGTGGTGACTCCTCCGCTTCTGGGAACTTGAGACCTATCTCCCTCCTCCCTACCCTCTCCAAAATTCAAGAATACATACTGCTATCCCAACTCTTTCCTTGACTCCTCTTCCTTTTTCACCCCTTTCCAGTCTGGCTTTTGAAAATTCCATTCCACCTCCTCCGACTAACAGATTCTATCCATACAGCTGTGGACCAGGGTCTTCTCACTGCTACCAATTTCACTTGATTTAGCAAAAGCTTTCGACACCATCTCTCACGCACTCCTACTCCACGAACTCAGTTCAGCTGGTCTTTCAGTCCTCACCACCCACTGATTCAACTCCTACCTCACAGGGAGATCTCAATCTGTGAGGCTAGGAGGAGCCATATCTCCACCCCCCATTGCCACCGGAGTCCCTCAAGGCTCCATACTTGGTCCACTTTTATTCTCCATATTTCTAAATGACCTTCCCTCTGCCTGCTCATTTGTGTCCATACACATGTACACAGACGACACTACCCTATTTGTCTCTGGTTCTTCACCAGCTGGCTAATATCCAAACTCCAACCTGATTTCAACTCAGTTCAAAAATGGTTTCAGTCAAATCAGTTATCTCTAAATGCCAAAAAGACGGTCTGTGTGTGCTTTGGCACTAGACCAAGGCTCTCTAAATTCCCGTCCCTCCATTCCTTCCATACCCTAGATGGTATCCTAATTGATGATGTACCTGCCTTCAAATACCTTGATGTCTGGCTTGACTGTCAGCTTCATTTCTCCAGACACATAGATGCCATTCATAAAAAGCTCCACCCTAAACTGGCTGCCTTCTTTAGGCACAAAAGCTGTATCCCCATCCCTGCTCACAGAGACATCCTTACCAAAATGATTCTCCCAATCCTTGACTATGGCGATATTGTCTATGGTGCTGTCCCTAAATCCACCATGGCCAGACTACATCCTCTCTTCCACTCCTGCTGCTTTGCTCTTATCTGCCCTACCTGCAACCCACCACTGTACTCTCTACTCTGCTCTTTCCCTCCCTTCCCTGGAGGACTGCCGTCTGCCCCACTGTGCCTCCTTTACTTTCAAACTCTGTCTATCCTCCCTACCCCCCATCTCGACTCCTACTCTCTCCATCCACCCCCTTCTCCTACTCCCTCCAAAACTCTGGGTATTGCTCCCTCAGTTTCCTTTCCTGTAAAACTTCTCTGGTCAATCAGCCTTCTCTTTCTGCTTTCCTAAACTCTGGAATGCTCTCCCCTTAAATATTCACTTAGCCTCTTCAAAACCCTCATTAATCTCTTCTCCGATCCCACACCTCTCCCTCCTGTCACTGTCCTTAAGTGTGTACACTAACCCTCCCTCCGTTCCCCCTGGGTCCAAACTACTGTGACTGTATTTTGCACTTATTGTATTCACCTACTTGAACATTGTATGAACTCAGGTTCCCCAACTGCTACCACTGTATATTCCACTTACTGTATATACTCATGTATTTCTGTTACATTCTGTATATTTAATCCACCTCCGTACTCATTATATTTCTCTGTATGTCAGCCGGTGCAATTGCATATATCTTTTAAGAATGTTCTTATGCTTTCCCCTCTACTCTTTCCCCCAGGACAAATCTGGAAACAAGCTATGTTGTGCTCTGCATGTTTTTTCCTAGTGAAACTCTTCAATAAATAAAAATAAAAATGTTATTTACCTGGGAGACCCCCGGAACCTCCTCATTTGAGGAGTGGAATAACAATTTAGCTACAGTAGCAAACAATGAAAGAATGTGTTATCTAAGATAAGCTTGAATCTTTCAATGCAGTTTAGTCTCCCTTCCTGGATTATTCTCGGTGACTTAGAGTGTGACACTGTATATGTCTGGTGTGAACTGTTGCCAGGATTTCCCTTGTAACACATAGTATTGATGTGATGGTTAAATACCTCCCTCAAGGCTCCCATAGAGAACCTGTACTTATTTCTATTCTCTGTATTATTCACCCACAATCCAAGTGGATGACATATGTAACATCTCTGTACGAAACAAAAACACACATCTGTATATTCGTGAACTTTTATAATTGTTCTAACATCACTTTTTATTTAGTGATTCTCCACTGTTATTACTCTGTATGTTCAAAAAAAGAAAGAGTTAATAAAATTTATTGAGAAAAGCCTGTGCTGTCATAGAAGGGTTCTGATTTTTATCACGGACCAGAGAAGCTCAAGAGGTCTGATATACATCAGGACCATGAGGGGGGCAGTGACAGCACTGGAGGGTTTAAAACATGGGCCAAATTGGACCCACTGGTGTAAGAAATGTGGGTCTAAAGAGGACCTACTGGGTCAAATCATAATCAGTGGCAGATTTTGAACACTTAACGTTTAGTTCCTTTAGATATTGTTATAGAGTAGGTGCATCAATTTGAACCCACTGGCAAAGGAAAGAGGGGTCAGTTTTGGAAAGGATGCAGCTTTTGCCCTTTTGGTGCATGTTAGCACTGTTACTGGAAGGGGGCAGCACAGGCTTGTTGTGTCAACGTTTGTCCATCCACAATTTTTTTTTTTTTATAGTGTATAGTTATTACTTTTTTTTTTTTTTAAGTGGACATGTAGCGGTCCAGTGGCAGCAGAAAAATCACCAGTTTCCATTCAGAACTTCAACCGATTGTTTTTTCTGTAGAGCTTTTTTTTCTGGTTTTCTTCCCCCTACTCCTGAGGCCCCAGAACATGGTCGTACATGCCCGTGGAGGCGAGCATACACCCCGTGGCTCCAGTGATGGCCCCTTCCCCCCACCCGGCCTAATGCTGAATCTCCCACTGGGCTTGGCACTACCACCAAGCCTCCACTCAGTGGCAGGCAAGAGCCCAGGAGACTTCAGATCCCTCCCCGTGAGAGGAGAACTGCCTCTCAGCAGCTCAATCAAACTCTGTGCCATCCCCCTCAGCTGACACACAGCAACCCAAGCTCACTCCTGAACCCGGGTCACTGGTGTGCTGCGAGGTGTGGCATCCAGCAACTCAACCCTCTGCACCACCGGGCCATCTTCAATGAACTGTTGTGCACATGGCAGCACACTGTAAACAAAAGAACAAAAAAAAAAAAAGTGGTACAATGTTTTCCAATCAGCTTGAAAGGTGCTGTACCACAGAAGGGTACAACGACATTACTTAACCTTTCAACTGTGGGATAACAACATTTTAGCCAAGTTGGAAATCCATACAGAACAAGGGCTAGCTATATAATAGATTACTGTAACCCCCCCCCCCGAAATGGTGTGCTTATTTTGGGTCATCTCCCTGGGCACTGCATTGCCCTCTGCCTGGAAAAGGTCCGGCTTGGAGTTCTGCCTTTGAACCTGGCTAGTGTCCAGGGATGAAAGTGAAAGTACACATCCAAATGTAAAGTACTGCTGTGGGCATAGCCTCCACGAGAGTGTGCAAATTAATGCCGTTGCGCTATACCTTTAAAAGGTTCAGCCCTGTGTATACAGTGCATGGCCTATGCTGGGTCTGAGGGAAACAAAGCTTGTGACCAACCAGGCAGCACTCTGTAACTACCCACTGTACAGTTGTTTACTAGTGCAGATGAAACTCTGTTGTTGAATGCTGTAAACATTTATTACTAAATCTGAACTGTTACGTTTAAAATGTACTTTAACATTTGGGACTGTTTACATTTTACTCTGCCAGCGGCCACGTTGATACTTTGACACTGCTGTTGAGCCAATCGGAACTCTAGGGGTCCTAATGGGTCCTTTTACTATGGCTGCTGGGAGAAACTGCAAACTATATGCTTGCCACCCATTTTAACCAATCAGGACACTACAACTGTGACTGATAGCCTGGGCAGCCAACCGGAAATACTGGATTCCTTGTTCAGTCAGTTGAAAGAGGTTCTTGAACAGTCAGTCTGGCTCAAGCTTCCAGACAGAAAGAAGGATCTGTACTCGGCTCGGAGAATTTGGGGAGAGGCCTGTTTACCTCTCCTCAGCCTGAAATCCTGAGTGGACTGTCAAACTGTCAAGTACAGCAGATAACGTTCAAAGTCCCCAGAAGGGAGAGGAATGAAGTGATTGCTGCTGAGCTGAAATTCCAGCCTGAAGGTGTGTCAGTGCATCTGAAGATCACCAAGCTGTATTTCAGTGAGAGACTTGTTTGCCTCAGAGATTGCTGTCTGACATTGCCGCCTGGGGCTATCGGAATTGTCTCCTGCCAGTTTGTCAAAGGGGAAGACCTGGACTGCATTACCGCCAGTTTACATGCCAGACTGCAAATTGCCAGAGAGTAAGCTGAATGGCCTAGCCAGAACTGTGCCAGAATTTAAACCGGTGATGCCAAACAACTTTTACAAAAGACTGTTGCTGCTTGTGAGAAAAGAGCTGCTAGAAGACCAGTTTGGGGAGTCAGCTCTTGCAATGAATATCTTTGTGGGTTGTGACCACCCTTGGGAGGGAAGCTGTGATGTGGGGGTGAGTCGTGTTAGCCCTGGTCCCTCTATGTTGGCTCTTGTCAAGATGGTTGAAACCTGCAGCCAAGAACCAGAGAGCCGAATCTGGTTTCAAGGGGAATCAACCTGGCAACCATCCCAGATCCTGGAGTCCTGGTTCTGAGAGTACCAACAGGGCTTCTCCCCGCAACATACAGTGGCGTGAAAAAGTATTTGCCCCCTTCCTGATTTTCTCTGTTATTGCATATTTGTCACACTGGATGTTTTCAGGTCTTTAGACAAAATGTAATATTAGATAAAGGGAACCTGAGTGAACAAATAACACTTTTTTTTTTTTTTTTTAACTTATTTCATTTATTTAATGAAACAGTTAACCAACACCAACTGGCACTGTGTGAAAAAGTAATTGCCCCCTTACACTTAATAACTGGTTACACCACCTTTAGCTGCAATGACTACGACCAAACGCTTCCTATAATTTAATATCAGTCTTTCACATCGCTGTGGAGGAATTTTAGCCCACTCTTCCTCACAGAACTGCTTTAATTCAGTGTAACCCCCCTGCAAATGGGGGTTCCCAAAAGACTTCCAGGAGCTTGCTTGAATGCTCCAAGCCTGAATGGTGTTTGGCGTTTAAGCCATTTATCAGTGAGTGTTTTAGAGCCTCTGGTACTGTCTTTAAGAGCTGTCTGCTTGCAGACATAATTAGTTTGTATGGGGGGACTGTGTGCTTCTGTTTGAGTACCACTGAGCTGCTGCCAATTCACTCCATTTTTGCAGTCACTAGGAGTGCAAAGGAACCTATCTGAAAGATGTAACTGTTTGCCAGAAATCATTTAGAGTAATAATGAAAATACAGTTTGTCTAACCTTTTCTTTGCAGTCAGAACTGTGTCTGCCTAGTTCCCCATTCTGGTTTTGAACTGCTGAACTGGACCAATCAGTGTGGGGTAAGCTAGCTCTAAAATGGTGCCTTGGACGAATCAGAACTTGGACTCATAATCTGAGCCAGCCACAAAGGATTGTGTGGGCAGTGACTCTGGGAGATGTAGTTTAGACTTGCGCCTTTTTGGACCAACAGCAGCAGTCTATTGTGAGTGACAGCCAATCCAGTCAAGAACTGGGAGGAACTCAAAGGAAGTGCCCGGTTTTGTCTGTTGGAGTTTCAGTTTAGCTCTGGCAGTGAAGGGGAAAGGAACCCTGTGCTCCTTCAGTGCACAGTTTTAGTCAAAAAACATGTGTAAGGTCCAGAGTTCCGGTCTGCAGCTTGTTAGGACTGAATCCGTCCTGTGAAGAGAATCAAAGGATATCTGAAGAGAAGAAACCAGGCTCACCCTGTAGAAGACTGGAGAAATTGCTGATTTGCACTCGGTCTGTCAGGAACTGAATCTGCTGTGTGTTCTCCCGGGTATTGTGCAGTAATTGCGATCGGGATACAGATGCAGCCTGCCTGGTATAGTGCTTTCTTTTTACCATATAAATGTGTGAAGAGGTTTGTGTACCTCAAGTGAATCCTGCTGCCATTAAGTGACTTTTGCCTGTGACTGTTTACCATATAAATGTGTGAGGAGTCTCTTGGAGCTCAAGAGTAGCCCTGCTGACATTGAAGGACCCTATCTTGTTTGGAGGTCGTGAGTACTAATTCAGAGTCGCTCCCTGTTGAATTGCCACATTAAATCCAAATGGAATTACTGTACTGCTGACTGTTTAACTAATTTTTCTTTTCTCTGTGTGAAAGGGCCCCTACCAGCTGCCACGGTTTGGACTAGCCACTAGGGCTTGGGTACCCAGGGACAGTAACTGATAGGGATAGGCCTGTGCACACAGCCATAGGTAGATGAGTAGAGTGATAAGCTAATTAACCTGATTTCCCCCTGTCCTTGTTATATCCCCCTAAATAAATCAGAGCTGCTTGTTTCAGCAAAGTTATACTGCCTGAGGTAATTGTCTATGTTAAAGTACTGTACTGTGATTGTTGCACTGTATCTTATTTCACAGGAGGTCCCAGTGCCGGAATCAGTCCTGGGGGTAAGTGTATACTGTGAAGGTAATTCTGATATATTGTGTGGGCCACTAGTGGGAAGAAAGGGGGGTTGCAGTGTCCCAGAGGGCTGTGACCAAGTTAGTTTAACTATTGCAAACCCTGACCTCTGGGTGGAGGCACCCGCCATTGGATCCAGGCCCCTCAACCTGTTAGTGGCAAATCAGGCAGGGGTAGTAGCCCCTGGGATAGCACCATCTAGGGGTTACATCAGTAACACTGGTAGGTTTTCGAGCATGAACAGCTCGTTTCAGGTCCTGCCACTGCATCTCTATTGGGTTTAGGTCTGGACTTTGACTAGGCCATGCCAAAACTTTAATTTTACTTCTTTTCAGCCACGCTGATGCGGACTTGCTTTTGTGTTTTGGATCACTGTCTTGCTGCATGACCCAACTACGCTTCAGCTGACGGACGGATGACCGGACATTCTCCTTAAGAATTTTCTGGTACAGAGCAGAATTCATGGTTCCTTCAATTATGGCAAGTCGTCCAGGTCCTGAGGCAGCAAAGCATCCCCACACCATCACACTACCACCACCATGTTTGACTGTTGGTATGATGTTCTTACTGTGGAATGCTGTGTTTGCTTTACGCCAGACATAATGGGATCCATGTCATCCAAAAAGTTCCACTTTGGACTCATCTGTCCATAGAACATTTTCCCAAAAGGCTTGTGGATCATCCAGGTGTTTCTTGGCAAATGAGAGACTAGCATTTATGTTCTTCTTGGTTAGCAGTGGTTTCCGCCTTGCTACTCTCCCATGAAGCCCATTTTTGCCCAGTCTCTTTCTGATTGTGGAGTCATGAACACTGACCTTAGCTGAGGCAAGAAAAGCCTGCAGTTCTTTGGATGTTGTTTTAGGATCCTTTGAGACATCCTGGATGATTTTACGCTACGCCCTTGGAGTAATTTTGGCAGGCCGCCCACTCCTGGGAAGAATCACTACTGTTCCAAATGTTCTCCATTTGGAGATTATAGCTCTCACTGTGGTTTGATGGAGTCCAGAGCCTTAGAAATAGCTGTAACCTTCCAGACTGATAGATAGCAACAGCTTTTTTCATCTTTCAGGAACTTCCTTTGATCGTGACATAATGTGCTTGTTGAATCTTTGTGCTGGCAACGTGACTCTGATGGTAAGGGTCAAAATAAGTGAGGTTTATATTGAGCAGGGCTGGCTGTAATCAAGCCTGGCTGTGTTCAATCAGCTGACTCTAATTATCCCTTTAATTGGGTTGATTTAACTAGGGGGCAATTACTTTATCACACAGTGCCAGTTGGTGTTGGTTAACGTTTTTCATTAAATAAATGAAATAAGCAAAAAAAAAAAAACAAGTTTTATTTGTTCACTCAGGTTCCCTTTATCTAATATTACATTTTGTCTAAAGACCTGAAAACATCCAGTGTGACAAATATGCAATAATAGACAAAATCAGGAAGGGGCCAAATACTTTTTCACGCCACTGTAAAATTAAAAGGATCTTTGCCATCTGATTTTTTTCTTCTACGTTCACGTTGGTGTTTAGACTGTTTTGCAGGCCATCGAGCCTGAAGATTACAATTTTCTGTGTGTTCAAAAGTTTCTGTTTATGTTGCTACAGAAAAGGGAAAAACAATAAAAAATTATTTAAAGGCCCCAACCAGCTGCAATGTCCCACGCCTGCAACTGATCAATCACTGGGGACCCAGTAGTAATAACTGGGTACCCAGTAGTAATAACTGGACTGTCCGGGGGTCAAGTGTGCTGTTTGAATGTTTCTTTAAAACAAAAGCATGTCCTTAAATTTAACCTTGATCTTCATCCCTCCCCTCGTTCAATTTCCCCAAATAAAATCAATTTTGTTGTTTAAATGTTACACAGGTCCAGGACCATCTTATTACTAAGTGCTGGGTCATTGAGGAAAACTAAAACATGCATTGTCATAGCTGAAAATCATTATTTACAGGTGCATAGGGTGTGTCCCAGAAGTCCAGACTCTGTTGGTAAATGCAATTCCTGTGAGCAAATTATTAGCACTCACCATTAATTGTACCACTGAATGCCAAGTAAAGTTTTTTGTGCAAATCCATGTGTGGGACCTCTGGCTGGGGCAGTGGGTAGGTACAACATCCTAGAGGGCTGTGCTAGCTTCTCATCAAACCCACTTAAAAGTCACTCTGGGTGGAGGCACCTCACAAATAGTTCTATTGTTGGTACTCAGCCCCTTTATCCATCCAAATCAGAACCCAGGCCCCTTAACCTGCATTCTGGGCACCAGGCAGGGATAGCAGCCCATTGGGAGGTGGCACCCGAGTTGCATTACTGTCTTAACACACATTCTTTTTTTAAAGGAAGCAGCACCTGTGGACAAGAAGATACTGTAATGAACCTGGCTGATCATAACCCGTACTCTTAATAGCTATGTTGGGGAAGCTGCTTCTTTAGCATACTGATGAGATTTGGCCCTTCACAAATTTTAGCCCTGCAGGCAGGGATCAAATCTAGCCAGGGGAAAATGTATAATTTGAAATATAAAACACAGTTACCTCACTTTCCCACTGTTTTCCAAAAGTCGTTCTTAACAACTACATATTAAGAAAGACTTTTTAGCAAAGTTTTAAAATCAGTTGAACCAAAATGTTAAGACAGAGCAATCAGTCATCTTAACTTGAGGGAATCTCCCCCATTAGGCCACACCTTTGGAACTATAAGCTGTTGGCATCAGGACCACTTGGAAACTTTTGCCTGCTGGGGGACACCCATTTTGACATACAACATCAGCACCTATAAAACATAGGTGGCCCCCTTGCTCCATAGAACCAACCCCGCCAGAGACAAGCTCAGAGGCCCTCTTACCATGAGGAACCAGGAGATCAGACCAGTACCAGGCAGGCATATGATATATTTTTTCTGTATTGTCATATGGATGATTTATTTGTATGTATGTATGTACTTATTATATGTTTAATAAAAATTTTAATACAAAAAAAATAACAGCACCTGGACACAAGGAGAAGCATGGGACTAGAAATACAGCATACACAAGGCATTTATGGAAACCTTCAGATAAGGCAGTGGATAAAACCTGCCAGCATATACCTCAGAGGGAGGGAGAAGAGGGGGTGCACTGTAGCCCAAGGAAGGAGATTCTCTCAAAGATCTACTATTATGGTGAACAACTGTTCTATCTTCATCGAGGACATCTCCTCCATTGGGCCACACATTTGGATTGATTTCCAAGCAGTACAAAATACCCAGGGTCCGGGAGGAACAGCAAGACTAAAGCCAGCATGCCTGCATGAGACGACATCTGAACTGTAGTGCTTTGTTAAAGTATGTACTGTGTTCCATGTGGCAGAAGCACAAATGTCAGCTGCAGAAACATTCAGAAAACAGGCAAGAGAAGTGACCATATCACATGTACAGTGACCATGTACAGTACCAGGAAGTTCCTTACTGTACTTCCTATAATGAAATGGAGTGCAGTGAGCCATCCATTTGGACAAGCACTGCTCAGAGACAGGCACAGTACACTCTCTCTCTCCCAGGGGCAAATGAGACAAAAAGCCGAGGGGACTTTCAGCACTCCTTAGTATGACTGAGATAGAAATGTAGTGCCTAAGTACATCAAGTGTATGCAGCAATGCCTCACCCTTGTTGGCATGCTTAGGATATACACTGGTAGGTTTATGGTCTGATTCAAGGTGAAGTCAGAAACCAATCTGGGTAAGAAATGTGAAACAGTATGCAAGGCCACCCTGTCCTTGTGAAAAATCAGGTAAGAGGGCTCATGCATGAGCACCTGAAGTTGTGAAACCCTATGGGCAGCAGTTAGAGCAATCAGAAAAAGAGCCTTCCAAGAGTGGAAGTGCATCGCGCAAACTGCAATGAGCTCACAAGGAGATAAAGTCAATTGCTAAAGACCAAAGTTAAGGTATTAAGGCGCAGCCAGTTGACAAATCAAGGCATGCATGTGCAAAATACACTTAAGAAATGCACAGGACACTTCCAGTTGTATCTCTGTGCATCCTTCAATAGGTGCATGAAAAGACAAAAATGGCACCTAAGTGTACCTTAGTGGATGAGTACTGTAGACCAGAGTATGATAAAGACTGGAGGTAGGCCAGAACAGTATTAACAGAACACATAAATTGATCCTTGGAACATGAAGCATCCCATATAGAGAAATGCTTCCATTTTAGCAAATAGGTGAGATTTGTGGAAGGGTTTTCTAGCCACCAGTAAGACATCAGCCACTTGGGGCGGGGGAGATCCCAAAATGTGCAATAGCTACATCCTTAGAAATCATGCATGTAGATTCAGGGACCACAGGTCCAGGTGGGACCAGGCACCCCCTGTCCTGGGACAGCAGACTCTGACACAGGGACAACTGAACAGAAGGTTCCACTGCCAGATGCTGCAGTACTGTAAAACATATCTGGTGAGGCCAGAGGGGGTGCTACCAGTATCAAGGTGGTCTGTTCTGTTTGTAGCTTGAGTACAACCCTCTGAATGAGAGGGACTGGAGGGAACACATAAAGGAACCTTCCTCTTCAAGAGAGGGACAACGTGTCTCGCCCAAAAATTCCAGGCCCTGGAGCGAGTGAGCAGAAATGCAGTAGTTTTGCGTTGTGGAGAAGATGTAAAATGTTCAACTCTGGATGACCACATCCCATACCTCTCAACCTCCTGCTTCATAAATCAGGGACAAGGCTTAAAAAAATCAGGGACAAAGGACCCAAATCAGGGACACATCTTCAAAATTAAAGATATCCACCCAGAAAGCTGGTAGAATATGGGGCTTAGCGCAAAATGCATTTTCTAAAGAAGAGCAAGTCTATAACTTTAATGCTTGACATTGTTTTGTGCTTACAGTCCTCATTGTTTAGCCACAAAAACACAAATTTTAGGAGGGACAGAGTAAAATTTTGGGACAAAATCAGGGACATCCCTGAAAATCAGGGACACTTGAGAGGTATGCCACATCCAGCAAAGAGGTAATTTACCATGAAGGTAACTGACTTTGCCTGTCAGTCAAGATGTTTTGGAATCGTGGGAGAAAAATGGCTGTCAAATGAAGGCTGTTGAGACCGTGCCAAGTGCCACACTTTTAATGCTTCCCTGCACAGAGGGTACAAGTGAGTGCCTGTGAAGAGTGGGATACCAAGTAGGACGCTTACTCGACTTTGTTGCAGGTTTCCAAAAAAAAAATATTTTTATTATTAACAGAGTTAAGCCAGACACTTAAACTGGTCAGCGAAAGAAAAAAAAAAAACAATACAAGCAAAATGCATTAAAATAAAATTAACAACACCAGAATAGCTAGTGAAGTTCTTCCTGGAGGTCAGCATGCATCTGAACCTCACAAACATCTGATCATTTAGAGCTAAGCTCACTGAATATATACATGTTGAAGATCATGTGATGGTCAAACTCCTCCCCTATACTTTTACCAACAAACATTTTCATTGTTTTACAAGTTATTTTATAACTTTTACAACATTATGACATCTCATACAAAAATAATCTTTACATCCATGTTAGTTCATGTTTTAAGGAATCTGGAATAAACTAATAATTATTTTAGTTCATGGGAAGCACCTCCCCTGATATGACCCTATAAATATCTTTAGGGAATGGCCGGCCGGCTCCTAAGAAAGAGCTGCAGGCAAAACGGGACAGCTAACAACGGTAAGACTGCAGTACCACTCCTTTAGTTCGTTTTATCTTCCACCACAAATTTTTATTTTCACAGAATTCTACATCCGACGTTGTCTAGAGTCCCAACATACATTTAATTTAGAAGAGGACTCGGTTTTAAAGTTTTACGGAGTGCAAACGACTTCACAATCGTGCGTACCTGCGAGAAGGCACTTAAAGGTATACAAGCGTACGCGCGGTCGTGAACATATTAAATTCATAGTATTCAGCAATAAACTGATTATACTATTCACATAGTTACACCAGCTGTTGGAGAGGTTTTTGTTTTCTTTCAGCCGAGTAACCAAACACTGGAGACACAGAAGTGCTTTTTATTCATTATATTCCCCATGCTTGCGCAAACAGGTAAAACAAAACCCCGGTAACTCCTTTGGAGCAATCCCTAGCTTGGGAGGACTTTTACAAAATATGAATTTTCCTTTCATTTTTAGCTGGACAAACAACAGTCGCACTGGTTGCCTGGAATGGAAACCCAGACCATTCGGTTTTACACAAGATCACAATTCCTTTGCCAGTTACACAAACCTGATATTCCTATCCATTCAGACGTCTTTCATTTATTCTTTTTATCGTTATTAAATCAAATTGTGTTCAAGATTGAGGTTTGAATATCCTGGGGACCAACCAAAACAAATAAAACCTATCAGAGTAATACCAGAAGAAACGAGAGCAACACAAAATAAAAGATTATTATTTCTGCAGGTGGCCAGCCTGAGAACATTATTAAAATAAACTTGCAAGATGGAGGATAGAGTGAGCGCTGTTGCAACAGACTGATACCAATAGAGAGAATAGGTTAGAGCAGGATATCACAAAAAGGAGAGAGAAAAAATAAAAAAAAAAAATTTATAGTGGACTCTGATATTTATTTATTTATTTATTTTTGATTAGAAGGTTTGTCTTTTACATTCCTCCCCCATCAAGAGGAAACCAAATCTTCATAATTTTGTTTACAATTGGTTTCCTAATAACTTGGGAAAAAAAATAATTCCAGATTTCCATAGTGACTGGAAATGGAGCTTCAGCCCACCCTCTCCCAAAGCTCCACTCCGGAGTCCCAAAACAAACGTAATTTATTTTTCTTTTACCATTCCAAGTTAATGCGGAATGTTACATATTCTTTTCGTTTACTCCGGAGTCTGGTTCAGCATTTATTTCAGCTCCATAACGGGATAAATAATCGGCATTAGCATGCATTTTGCCTGATCTATGTTGGATGTCAAATTTATATGGTTGAAGGGCTAAATACCACCGCATAATGCGAGGGTTTTTGTCCTTCATTGTATTTATCCAACACAGTGGGTTATGGTCTGTCAAGATTAAGAATGGTCTGCCCCATAAATAAAATTTTAGAGCATTTATTGCCCAATGAATGGCTAGGCATTCTTTCTCAATCGTTGAATATTTAGTCTCTCTGAGATGCAACTTCCTACTAATAAATATTACTGGGTGTTCTTCTTCCCCATACATTTGTGATAGGACAGCCCCAATTCCATTATTAGATGCATCTGTATGTACTAAAAACGGCTTTTGGAAATTAGGACTGTAAAGTACTGGATATGAACAAAGTTTAGCCTTGATATTTCTAAAAGCTTTTTCACATTGTTCATTCCAGTAAACCTTTTCGGGCCTAGTCTTTTTTGTCAATTCAATTAATGGACTAGCAATTTCTGCAAAGTTAGCTATAAAGCGTCTATAGTAACTAGCTAATCCTAAGAAGGACCGGACTTGTTTTTTTGTTTGAGGCTGAGGACATTTAGCAATTGCCTCAATTTGGTCTTTTTCAGGTTTCACTTCACCTTGTCCTATTATAAAGCCTAAATATCTAGTTTCCCGCATACCTATTGAACATTTTCCTGGGTTTATTGTCAACCCTGCCTTAGCTATTTCTGTTAATACTTGTTGCAAATGTTTCACATGATCTTCCCAGGTTGCACTAAAAATAATTACATCATCTAGGTATGCAGCGCTATACGCTGTATGTGACTGTAATAATTTATCCATGCATCTTGAAATGTCGCTGGGCTCCATGTAATCCAAATGGCATTTTAGTAAACTGAAATAATCCAGCTGGAGTACTAAATGCTGTTTTGTCTTGGGATTCTGCATCCAGGGGTATTTGCCAATATCCTTTTGAAAGATCTAAAGTACTGATACACTGGGCATTACCTAACCTGTCTATAATATCATCGATTCTGGGCATAGGATACCCATCGAATCTAGATATATTATTTAATTTCCGGAAATCTAGACATACTCTTACTCCACCTTCTTTTTTGTTAACGACAACCATAGGGGAAACTCCATGAACTTTGTGATGGAATAATAACTCCCAATTCCTGCATTTTTCTCAATTCTTTTATCACTTCCTCTCTTAAGCTTTCAGGTATCCGATAGGGTTTATGTCTAATAGGTGCCTTATTAGTTATGTCTATATGATGTTCAGTTCCTTTTACTACCCCAGGGGTTGTTGTAAAAGTCGTTTGGAATTGGAGTATTAAGTTTTTTATGTCTTGTTTTTGTTCATCATTTAGTTTATCGTTAACAAGTATATGTTCTATATTATCTTGTTTTTCCAAACGTTCATAAGCAAGGTCAAGCTCGTTTTTATTCATGTCAGGGTATACAAATAGTGAGGGGGTATTTCTTTCATGCCATAATTTTAGTAAGTTTGCATGATATCTTTTCAATTTCTGTTTCTTTTCAGGGCATATAATCTCATAGTTCACAGGACCCACCTGTCTGTGGACACTATAAGGTCCTTGCCACTTCATTAGTAATTTATTCTCCGAGCAAGGTAATAACAATAAAACCCTGTCACCAGGTTGAAACATCTTTGCTCCTACCCCCTGATCATAATACCGTTTCTGTGTTTGTTGGTGCTGTTTACTGCTTTCTTGAGCCAATTTAGCATATTTTGTTAATCTTTGGCGCATTGTATTTATGTATTCTAATGTGGAAATGGGAATTGTCTCTGCCTTATTCCCTTCCCAGCCCTCTTTAATGATGTCTAATACTCCTCGTGGGTTTTTCCCAAAAAGAAGTTAGAAAGGGGAGAATCCCGTAGAAGCTTGGGGAACCTCACGGTAGGCAAACATTAAATATGGAAGGAATTTATCCCAATGTTTACCTTCATCAGAGACAAATGTTTTTAACATTTGCTTGAGGGTTTTGTTAAAGCGTTCTACTAGTCCATCACATTGTGGGTGATAGGGGGATGTAAATATAGAATGTACTCCCAGGGCCTGATAAAGTCATTGTAAAAGTTGAGAACAGAAGTTACTACCTCTGTCTGTTAATATTTCTTTAGGTATACCCATTCTGGAGAATACTTTAATCAATTCTTCTGCCACTTTCTCTGCTGTTACTGTCCGCATTGGTATTGCTTCTGGGTATTTTGAGAAATAATCACAAATGATCAAAATAAAACGGTTTCCCTTGGCACTTTTAGGGAGTGGACCCACTACATCCATGGCAATCCGAGTAAACGGGGTGTCTACTAAAGGCAATGGCTGTAGGGGTACTTTGTCCTTGCTATGTATAGGTCTTACCTTCTGGCATTGTGCACACGACTGACAGTACTCTGTCACTTGGTCATGTATACCTGGCCAAAAGAACCTGTACAATAATTTTTTTAAAGTGCGTTCTTTTCCTTGATGACCAGCTGAGGTATGTCATGTGCCAGCATTAGTAGTTGTTCTCTATAAGCAGTAGGTACCAGTAACTGAAAAACAATTTCCCCAGTTTTCATGTTTACACATCTTCTATACAATAAACCATTCTCAATTACAAATTTCTGGTGAGTGTTTTGTGCATTTCCAACCTGTAAAAAATAAGGTTTTAAGGACTCATCTTGCATTTGTAAGACCCTAAAGTCAGTTTGTAAATCTATGTTTTTACAGTCCACAGTGTTTGTACAGTTTTTTTTTTTGCTGTTGCCACACTTGTTTTTCCTGTCTTCTCTGGCATTTCGTTTTTCTTGTTTTTCCTGGAAACTCAAATAAGCTATCTTCAAATGGGAAGAAGCGATGTAGCTCAGTGTTTTTAGTTTGTGCCCTGGTAGTGACTGCATTTAATTTATTAGCATTAGCAAGTAATTGGGAAAAATCAGGGTGGTCGTGTCCTAATATAACTGACACTGGTAGTTGAGGAACTACTCCAACTTCCATGGTTCGAGTGTTTGATTGGACCTGCATTTCTACCTGTTGAACTGGATACATATGGGTATCACCATGTATACAAGTTACTTCAGTTTGTGTGGTTCCAGGTACCGTAGGTATCATACAGGCTTTTACTAATGTCTGTCGACTACCAGAGTCTAAGAGTCCAATCATTTCTTTACCATTTACTGTAACTGGTATAAAGTACTGTCCCCAATTGGCTAGTGCAAGGTGTGTTGAACCAGCTTTCTTTTTTGGGCAAAACCTTGCAATATGTCCTTTACCTTGACAGTAATGGCAAATTACTTCATTAGAGGGAGTTTTTAAAGTACTGGTAGTTTTGACAGGACCACTAGACAAGGGTATAGTAGTTGAAGAAGTTCTTACCGTCAGATGCGATGTACCACCACCAGGATGACTTTTAGGACGATTAGGCCTGGCAGTTAAATAATCTTCAGCTAATTGTACTGCCTTCTTGGCTGTCTCAGGGCAGTGTTCCCTTACCCAGATCTGAACATCTTGGGGTAGAATTCGTATAAATTGTTCCAAAACTCGGCCTCCAACATCTGCTCTTTTGTGTTAGTCTGAGGCTGTAGCCATTTGGTACATAAGTCATTCAGTCTGGTGAATGCTTCCTGTGGAGTATCTGAAAGTTGAAATCTCAATGCTCAAAATCTCTGTCTGTGGTTTCTAAACAGATATCATATCTTTTCAATATCGCCTCCTTGACAGCATCGTAGATTGTCCTCATGGCTCTCCACTCTACCATAGGCCAATTGAGCTTTCCCTGTCGAGATCACAGACAGAGGATTACCCACTGATCCCTAGGCCATTGACAAGCCCTTGCTATCCGTTCAAATTTGGTTAAATATGTCTCAATGTCATCTGTTTCACTCAATTTGGTTAGTTTTATGTCCTTAGGGATATCCCCGTGGGTAGAAGGGACCTACTAGAGTCCAACTGCCTGGATGGCCCTAAAGTGTCAGTCCATCTTGCTTCATACTTCCCATTTCCCGTTCCTTTGTTTCTCCATCATTATCTGTTGCATACACAGCCATTGTAACAGCTCCTGAGAATCACCAGTGGGGTCCTTTCTCCATCTCTTCTAGTTCCCCATCCGAAACATCACCATCTTCTTTCGGTTTCACCAATTTACGTCTGACATCAGGGAGTCCAGCCTGTAGAGGTAAGCCTGACTTCTCTGCCATGGTTCTGGTCAGTACTCCGATGGGCACCTCCTGGGACATCCACGAAATTACGACCTCCTCAGACACATATAGCAGTGTCCTTTGGTCCAACAATCCCACTTCTGACACCAGATGTGAAGAGTGGGATACCAAGGAGGACGCTTACTCGACTTTGTTGCAGGTTTCCAAAAAAAAAATATTTTTATTATTAACAGAGTTAAGCCGGACACTTAAACTGGTCATCGAAAGAAAAAAAAAAACAATACAAGCAAAATGCATTAAAATAAAATTAACAACACCAGAATAGCTAATGAAGTTCTTTCCTGGAGGTCAGCATGCATCTGAACCTCACAAACATCTGATCATTTAGAGCTAAGCTCACTGAATATATACATGTTGAAGATCATGTGATGGTCAAACTCCTCCCCTATACTTTTACCAACAAACATTTTCATTGTTTTACAAGTTATTTTATAACTTTTACAACATTATGACATCTCATACAAAAATAATCTTTACATCCATGTTAGTTCATGTTTTAAGGAATCTGGAATAAACAAATAATTATTTTAGTTCATGGGAAGCACCTCCCAATGATATGACCCTATAAATATCTTCAGGGAATGGCCGGCCGGCTCCTAAGAAAGAGCTGCAGGCAAAACGGGACAGCTACCTACGGTAAGACTGCAGTACCACTCCTTTAGTTCGTTTTATCTTCCACCACAAATTTTTATTATTTTCACAGAATTCTACATCCGACGTTGTCTAGAGTCCCAACATACATTTAATTTAGAAGAGGACTCGGTTTTAAAGTTTTACGGAGTGCAAGCGACTTCACGATCGTCGTACCTTGAGAGAGCATAAAGGCAACATAAGCGTCTGCAGCGGTTATGAACATATTAAATTCATAGTATTCAGCAATAAACTGATTATACTATTCACATAGTTACACCAGCTGTTGGAGAGGTTTTTGTTTTCTTTCAGCCGAGTAACCAAACACTGGAGACACAGAAGTGCTTTTTATTCATTATATTCCCCATGCTTGCGCAAACAGGTAAAACAAAACCCCGGTAACTCCTTTGGAGCAATCCCTAGCTTGCGAGGGACTTTTACAACATATGCACTTTTATTTCCTTTTTAGCTGGACAAGTTGTACGTCGCACTGGTTGCCTGGAATGGAAACCCAGACCATTCGGGTTTTACACAAGATCACAATTCCTTTGCCAGTTACACAAACCCGATATTCCTATCCATTCAGACGTCTTTCATTTATTCTTTTTATCGTTATTAAATCAAATTGTGTTGAGATTGAGGTTTGAATATCCTCGGGGGGGGGGGGGACCAACCAAAAACAAATAAAACCTATCAGAGTAATACCAAAAGAAACGGAGAACAACAAAATAAAAAAAAAATTATTATTTCTGCAGGTGGCCAGCCTGAGAACATTATTAAAATAAATTTGCAAGATGGAGGATAGAGTGAGCGCTGTTGCAACAGACTGATACCAATAGAGAGAATAGGTTAGAGCAGGATATCACAAAAAGGAGAGAGAAAAAAATAATAAAAAAAAAAAAATTTATAGTGGACTCTGATATTTATTTATTTATTTATTTTTGATTAGAAGGTTTGTCTTTTACAGTGCCTACCCCCAAATTGATGTTATCTGTTCTTATCATTCCGCCAGAGGCCAGACAAGTGCACAGTCTGCACCCCTCCTCCCGGAGAGAGGCTGTCCTCGGACGCTCAACTTCCTCTCCCTGCCGACTCTCCAACGGCCCGGCTCGCTTCCCAAACCTGGTCGCCAGTGTGGCGTGAGGTGTGGCATCCAGTGCCTCAACCATCAGTGCCACTGGGCCAGCCCTCCTTCCCCTTTTTCTAACACACCACTATGTTTATCCCATGCATGCTTCATGCCTCCTACCATTTTAGCTTCCACCACTTCTCCTGGCAGTCTATTCAAGGCGTCTACCACCCTTTCAGTAAAGAAATATTTCTTCACATCTATCCTGAACTCTCCCCTTCCCCCAGCTTCACTGTATGTCCCTTGGTTTGGGTGCTCATCCTCATTTGAAGAAACTCTCCAACTGTACGGTTTACCCTATGAGGTACTTTGTAGGTCTTGATCATGTCACCTCTCGTCCTCCTCTCTTCCAGAGTGTACATGTTGAGATTCTTCAGCCTTTCCTTGTAGGGATTCCTGTGAAAATCCTGAACCATTTTAGTTGCCCTCCTCTGGAAAATCTCCACCTTATGTCCTTTCTGAAGTATGGACTCCAAAACTGGACACAGTACTCCAGCTGGGGGTATACCAGGGAGTGAAACAATGGCAGCACAACATCCTTCCTCCTCCTACTGGAGATGCCACTCCTTATGCACCCCAGAATCCAAATTGCCCTGCCCATAGTCTTGTCACACTGTATTACCACCTTGAGGTCCTCAGATATAATAACCTCAAGGACCCTTTCATGTCTAATGAGTATCAGTACCTCCTCTCATCCTATACTCAGCATCGGGGTTCCTATGCCGTAGGTACATGATTTTACATTTGTTGGCATTGAACCCCAATCAAGTAAGAAAATAGAATTGATTTGAATGAATTGCAGGCTTTTAAGCAGCTTTTCGGAGTGTGTGTATGTGTGGGGGTTATGCTACTATAACTATTAGCTTTTGATTTTGGCCACAAATCAGGTGAACTCCTGTAAACAGATAAAACATGTTTAAGAAAGACTCATAAGAAATGTGATAAAGTCTTTGTACATTAGCCTGGGCTGAGCTTGCAGACAGGAGAGATAAAAACAGAGACTTTGACAGCAGATAGGGACTGCTTGGCCCACCTAGTCTGCCCATTTCCCTACATACAGGATAAGCTGCAGATCCTAGTTAACCAACAGCCTACTTCTTTCTACCCCTCATAAGAATTGCCTTATGTCTGTCCCATGCATTCTCCCAGGTTTAGAGCCCACAACTTCCTCAGGAAGGCTGTTCCATGCATCCATCACCCTCTCTGTGAAAAAAATACTTCCTCACATTGCCTCTAAGCTGTCCCCCCTCTATCTTCAAATTGTGTCCCCTTGTTTTTGCACATCTCTTTTTCTGAAAGGTGCTACCCTCTTGGACTTTGTTGAATCCATTGAGGTACTTAAAAGCTTCTATCATGTCCCCTCTCTCCCTCCTTTCCTCGAGGGTGTACATATTAAGCTCCTTTAGTCTCTTGCAGACCCTGCATCATTTTAGTTGCCCTCCTCTGGACTGCCTCCATCCTGTCTATGTCCTTGTGGAGACGGGGTCTCCAAAACTGGATGCAATACTCCAGATGGGGTATCACAGACGGTCTGTACAGAGGGATAACAAGTTCCTGTTTTCTGCTGGTGATGCCGCTCCCTCTACATCCCAGTATCCCCCAGCCCTTCCTACTGCCTTCTCACTAGGGTTGTCATGGTATGATAGTGTCACGGTATACCGCAGTGTCAGAAGTCATGGTATTGATACCATAGACTAATTCTGATACCGCAATAACTATGATTCACGGTATACAGTGGTATTGAGACCTTTCAGCTAGGTTTGCATTTTTAGGGACAACTGTTCCTTACACGCCAATTCTCCCTGATGCAAGAGTTTGAGGAGGCTTCTTTTTAATGCAAAAATTGTTTTGTGGATGCGACGTCCGCTGTCTGCTGCAGTGCTGTACAGATTAGTAAGGTTGGGTTTAGGTGTCCTCACGTGTCCAATCCATAAGTAGACTGATGATGTCAGTTGAGAGACCTTCAACAAAAGTTAAGTCAGTCTTTTGACTTCTTCCTTCCATTTTTCAATTTTCGATGTTCAATTTCAGGACACAGTTGTTTTTAGTCATCATGTAATCTGTGTGTGTCACACGGAGTGCCACACAAGGCACACAGAGGCTAAGTGAGTATTAAGCCATCAGTGATATACAAGTAATAACTGCTTCCTTAATGGCAAATGGCGAGAACAGACTGTGCAACAGCACACACAAGTCAGTGTGCTGTGTGAGTGCGACTGTATTACTCACACAGAGCACACTTACTGCTCAGTAGGTAGCACACTCGCCTCTGAGGCCGGGAGATCAGAGGGCTGTGGGTTCAGTTCCCACATCTGGCACTTGGGTTAATATCCCAGTACTGACACTGTAGTGCAGCATGAGAGGGGTGCTGCACTTCTGAGGTGCCGTCTTTTGGATGAGACGTTAAACCGAGGTCCCATCTGCCTGGATTGGTGGTAGTTCAGGTGGATGTTAAAGATCCCATGGCACTTATCGAAAAAAGAGTGAGAATTTCCCGGTGTCTAATGAAATTTCCCTCATTCTAAAAATACCACCAACAGCTTAATCTGGTTCAAGGTCAGTTGGCATTCATCTGTATCCCCTTCCCCCGGGTCGTGCCTGAAAATAGGCAGGATTTGTCTAGTGCACTTACCCGGTCAACAAAAACTAAATAAATAAAAATAAAAAGTACATAAGAAGTGCAAAACACTGCTTGCACAAAAAGCCACACTGTAAATGCACAATGCGCATCATTATTGTCCTATCCTCTGCTGTTCGTTTGGAACAGAAGCAGAAAATGATGTATTGGTTTCAAAATGAGTGACATCCCTCCAGAAAAGCTGAACAACAGAACACATTTGTTGAGGGTTACATCCTCCCCGCGACAATTCCACAGCACCCGACACTACAGCGACAACAGCACCAGGTCGCTGTAGTGTGGTGTACCCTCCACTGCATTTGGGGTGTTGCACCCCTCCCCAAAACCACTCAGACTCTGAGCTGGTTATTAGGAGGCCGTATAGTGCAGTGATTAAGACTATGAGCTGCAGATCTGGAGACCTGGGTTTGAATCCCACAGCCGCCTAGGTACATACTGTGTGATCCTGAGCAAGTCACTTAACTTCCTTGTGCTCCCAGGTCGCATCTGGAAACAAGCTTCGGCTTTTAGTGTGCTACTCCTGGTTAAACAATGTCCCCTGGTTAAACAATGTCCCCTATTTAAGTAGCAGGGGGTGGGAGGGACATATGGGTGTCAACCAGCCATCCTAAATATGTTTGTTGATTAGGCTTGAGCAATGGGCATGGAATGGGGGGTGAGGGAGGGATTAGCAGCAGTAACCAGGCCCAGCATCAAAATCTGTTATTTTGTTAACAGTAACGCTGTGTAACATGTCGTTTGTCATGTCATGTAACGATCATCATGTTAAGTTTTCTTATCTTTATGGATAACAGTTTTATCAAACTGTCTGTGGTTGGTTGTCACTGTGTGTACAGCCTCAGACTGCAGACTGGTCAGCCACCTCATCGGCAGGGCCAGCGAGTGACAGATAAGATCGCAGTGATCATTCATTCACATTACTGTTAACTGTTGTGCTGCTGGTGCTCTGTCTCAAGTGGTCATGCGTGTTCATGTTCATTCATTGTAAGTCTGAACTATAGAGAGTAGACAGTCTTGTTAGTCTGTCAGAGGCACAAAACTGTCACGCTTAGTCAGGCAGAGAATGAGATACACACCAAGAATATTTTCATGTTCATTTTTTATTGTTAAATAATAACACAAAAACTGCCATGATGCATTTGCAAATTGCAGTTTTGCATTACATTTACACTCCATGTTTTTCAGTTTCAGTGATAAGAACTGACAGTAGTAGTCTGTGTGTTCCTTCAGTTTTCATTCCCGGTTGTTCCCCACCCCTCCTTCTATCTGATTCTGCAGCACCAAGTCACTGCTGCCCAGCACACTTGCAGTGTGGCCAATTGGCGCCCGTAACCGTGCCCATATCTGGGTGTACTCTGCTCGGCTAATCCAAATTCTCCTGACATCTGCTGCTGTTATTGCTTCCAGACTCCGAGTCAGAGTCCTCTCTCCCTGTCCTACTAATGTGATTTGTGATATTTTATACTTGGCATTGGTTATTCAGCTGAGCTAACATATTTAGTGAAGTTGCTGTCTTGTCTCATCTGTCTGCTTGATGCACCCAAAGTCCCTCCAGTCCAGTTCCACTGTGGACCACTTCATGTCTCTCCCTCTGTCTGCTCGCCTGATGCCCCCACTAGAGTGGTCCCTAGGACACAGTGAGTCCTACTCCTGTCGAGTCCTCTCTTGACTGACTCATGTCATCTGTGTCACAAAACTTTGGTTGGCTGGCTCAGCTGAACTCTTGGCTGACTGTGGTTGGGGGCTACCTAACACAAAACCAATCAGAGAAATTACTTTAATTGCGTAATTACCCTTAGCCTAGCTGCTAGCTTAACAATTACAGTCACTCGACTCTGCAGCCACCAACCATGGCACTGAGGATATATAGGTTAATTAATTTAATGCTATACAGGACTCCAGTCCTCCTGAGTCACTCATCATATCTCAAGATTTGTCTCACGAGTCCCGAGTCCGAGCTGGCAACAAGATGACTTGGAGTCAATTTGGGGGGGGGGGCTACCTAAAACAAAACCCAATGGAAAAAGTAATTTAAATTCATACATTTCTTAATTACCTAAACAGCTACTAGCTTAAAATACAACAAAAAAAAAAGCAGAGAAAGGACTGCCTGCCACTGCCACGGCACTGAGGATACATAAGCGGATTCCTTTAATGCCAGACTGCACTCATGTCACAGTCACATGACTCGACTCACAACAGCACGACTCACTCAACCAAAGCAAGTCAAGCAAGCAACTCACATTGGCTCACTGCCTCAGCTGGCGGCTACTGTAGTTAAATAGCTATTACCTACCTTAAAAAAAGAAAAAAAAGCAGCCAGCGAGTACCTGTCACTGCCATGGCATTGAGGATATATAAGCGGATTCCTTTACTGTCAGACTTGACTCATGTCACAGTCACACGACTCGACTTGAGTCGCAGCATAGCATGACTGACTCGACCTAAGAAAGTCAAGCAAGCAACTCACATTGGTTCACTGCCTCAGCTGGAGGCTACTGTAGCTAAATACCTATTATATTAAAAAAGGAAAAAGGCAGCCAGGCAGCCAGCATGGCATTTGGGATATACAGGCCAATTCCTCTAAATGCCACCATCTCTCACAGTTGGCTTAGCTCTGCTGATTGGCTCTGGCTGTTGGCTTGAACTCAGAGTCTTGGACACAGTGAGTGGTCAGTGCAGGCACGAGTTGTGTTGTGGTTGTGGTGGTAGGGTACTACACTGAGAAAGTAAATACGAAGAACACAGATCTCTCCAAATTTATATGCACTACTTACTATCACTTTTACTAACTTACCTTGAGGGGACTGGGGGGACTTGGTCTTGGAGGGAGCCCCAGGCTGTGAGGTGAGGATGATGGAGGGACACTCAGCCTAGTCATAGCCAGACAGTGAGCCTTGATTTTCCAATCAGAACTGTTCTGATTCTAAGTAGTGCTCTTGCAGTGCCTGCTTCTAAAGTTAGTAGCACACAACTTCAGTGAAGTGCAACTCTGTCTGCATCTGTAACTCTAGTCTGCACCACCACCAGGAGTGGAGTGACTGGACATTCCTTTCGTATTCATCAGCTCATCTTTAAGTTATTGACAATTTAACATAATAATGAAAATCAAACAACTTACTACTCGTACTCCCTGTGCCATTTTTGTATAGACCTTTTGGTATTGGTAGCATTTTGTGCTGTAAGCTAAGAGTACAATAAAACACTTTACTTATAATGGTATGTCACTCACATTTCTGACTGCAATGAAATTACATTTTTTTATATAAATCTATTTGTAGTGCTCGAAGCTCCATGCTTACCATCAGGACAGGAGGAATCTGACTAAGTCAATAAAAAATATATTTCTCTTGCACATACTTGACTCATCTTTATTTTCTCATTAAATTCATAATGTGTAATTTACTAGTATTTTAACTGCTGTTACGTGTAACATTTGGTTAAAAAGTTAATTATTTTTTAATATTTTAGGTTTTCCCATTGGAATGCATTATACCGCAGTATCACACACCTCGGTTATCATACCGTCAAATTTTCAACCCTACTTTTCACATTGCTTTCTAACCTTAAGGTCATCTGATATGATTACCCCCCGATCCCTTTCCATTTTTGCTGTTGTTACTACCCCCTCATTGTGTAATCTTCCCCTGGGTTTTTGTTTCCCAGGTGCATTATTCTGCACTTCTTTGCACTGAATCTAAGCTTCCATACTTCTGACCATTCCTCCAACCTTGCCAAGTCCCTTCTCATCCTTTCCATGCCTCCTTGTGTATCAACCCTGCTGCAGATCTTTGTGTCATCTGCAAAGACGCATACTTTTCTTCGTGTCCCTCTGCAATGTCATTTATAAACACATGAAGAAGGAGATGCGGTCTGTTGCTAATTAATGAGCTTCTCACTGGTCACCTGTGAGCCTCTTATGAGCCAGAGCTTACTACACAAGCATTTGTCAATGCTGAATGGTTGCTTGCTGGTATTAGCAGTGGAAGTGCAAGAGTTAGACAGATGGGGCCCCGATTCTCAAAGCCATGTGTCGGACGCAAGGTGCCTGCGGTGAACAGATATGGTCCAAGGTTCACCTTGCGTTCATGATTGCCCTCCATGCAATTCACAAAGGTGGCCTGCGTTGACCACAGTCCACCTGCCCCAAACAGGGCTTGCACCTGCAATGCACTGAGGCACGGTGGTAGGGGGACTGCGGCCGATGTAAGCTGCATCCTGCGATTCACAGACATCGCCTGGCGGGAGACATTCTAAGTGTCCTTAGACCAGACAGGGCAGCCATAAGGGGACTTAGACATTCTCCCCTTGGTGACATGCCTGTGTGCAGCACACCATGGGTGATGGTCCACCCACCATACATCCCAGAGTGTGGCCCCTGTCCTAGTGGTCCAATAGCACCCCTAACAGCTCCACGATGCCACCTATGTACCATGTTGGTACCCCGTCCTGATGCGGCTCTCCCGATCCCCAATACCTGCCTCATTGGTGCTACTGCAGCACCAACTTATGATGGTACAGTGCCTACCCATGCCCCAGCAGGTGGTGCCCAAACCCCCGTACACCAGTCCAGACTGCTCCCCAGTGCCCAGGACATCCCACCTCTCACCTCCGTGGCCAAGCACCAATTTCACCAAAAATGGTGAAGGGACATTGACCCAACAGGTTGGGTCCACATGCCCATTTCCTAGTGGGACAGGGATCCTGTGTTAGTCTCTGGTGGTCTACGGTGGACCTGTGCAGTGTGCCAGGGGTTTGCCGCAGGGTTCCGGTCAGTGCTAGCATGGGGACTTAGCTGCTGGGACCCCTCCTGTACCTGAATCAGGTGCAGGGTCCCTGGTGCACCAGGCATTGGTACAAGGTGCTGCTTGCCGCAGCTTGTGCCAGACGCAGGCCCCTATGAGAATCGGGCCCATGCAGTATAGGAATGGCAGTGAAGTGCTGAATTGATGCCAACCCCACCCCCACCCTGCAGAGATGGGCAGGCACTGGGGTGTGCCTCTGGGTTGTTGCCCATAATGGTCACAACAACATTTCCCCTCACCGTAGCCTGCAGACACTGACAAGTGTCGAGGTGTACCTAGGGTGTTCGGGCTTTACTCATCTCATTCCATAAGGAAATATGCTGAAATGGGTGCAGTATAGGAGAATGGGATGGATTCTGGGGCCAAAGAGTCCAAGGCGCACCTCAAATCCTGTCACTGTCTGCAGGGTGCGGGTGGGGGTGGAATGGCATGAGTATTATTGTCGACAATCCCAAGTCACATCCCTGACGCCTGTCAGTCCCTACAGGGTAGGGCATTATGGTCGAAAACCCTAACACCCTGGACATTTCTTGGTATTTTTACTCCAAGTTTTCAACATGGGCTTTTTGTGATCCCACCGCATTAACAGAGACACTATCAGTTTATTAGCGGAAAGGTGATTTTGCACAGCGACTGCAGCATTTAGCGCCACAGGTGCAAAAACACATTTCGAACAGGATGAGAAAAATGACAGCTGTACTGTTCATGAGGAGGTGTAAAAAATGGCAATGTTAAAAATCTGGAATGAAAATATTAAAAAACTGGTGAAGTCACAAGTGTGCGTAGAAACTGCGCAAAGCACACCTGTAATGCAATTAGTTTGGGAATTTTTTACAGCACAGTTTCAACACAGGCATTTTGGGACCTCCGCTCATGAACAGTGTCACTGTGATTTTCTTAATCTATCCCGAACACTGATTTCCCACAGCGACCGTGCTATTCTGCGCCGGAAATGCAAAAACACATTTCAGCCAGGGTGTGAAAAATGACAGCTGTACTGTTCATAAGGAGGTGTGGAAAAATGCCAATGTTGAAAATCTGGACTGAAAATATTACAAATTTGTGAACGTATGAGGGTGTGTGGAAATTGCACAATGTACTCTCATAACAGTCATTTTATGGACTTTTGTCATCAAATTTTCAACATAGCCAGTTTAAGACCTCTGCTGATGAACAGTGTCATTGTGTTTTTCTTAATCTGTCCCAAACATTGATGTTGCACACCGACCACGCCATTGTACGCTACATGTCTGAAAACACATTTCAGATGAAATGTGAACAATTACAGTTGTACTGTTCATAAAGAGGTGTGGTAAAATGGCAATGCTGAAAATCTGGAGTGAAAGTATTAACAATGCTTGACATTACGAGCGTGCGTAGGAACTGCTCAATGCATGCTCGTAAAACAGTCATTTGAGGGAATTTGTTCAGATTTTCAACATAGGGTTTTTGGGGGCCTACCTCATGAACAGTGTCACTGTGATATTCTTAATCTGTCCTGAACATTGATTTAGCACACCGACTGTGCCATTGTGCGCTACATGTGCGAAAACACATTTCAGGTGAGATGTGACAAATGACAGCTGTACTGTTCATAAGGAGATGTGGTAAAATGACAATGTTGAAAATCTGGAGTGAAAATATTAAAAATGCTCGAACTTACGAGCGTGCGTAGGAACTGCGCAACGCACGCTCATAAAACAGCCATTTAGGGAATTTATTCACTAAATTTTCAATATAGGATTTTGGAGGGCCTACCTCATGAACTGTGACACTGTTGTTTCATTAAATCAGTCCTGGAAGGTGGTTCTACGCAATGACCGTGAAATCACCTTTCGGGACAGAACAAGATGACAGTGACTAAATTCATGATGTGTGGTCCCAAGAACCCCATGTTGAAAATTTGGTGAAAAAATTCCCAAAAATGGTCAAGATATGCACCGAAGTTGAAAAAAAAACAAAAAAAACAACCTTTTATGCCATTATACAGCTTACCGGCTTTTCTTCAGTTCGTGGTTGGCTTTGAAGAGTGCAGATGTGTTCCCGGTATACCGAATATAGTTGCCCGGAGAGCAAGTATGGGGTGTAAGTGGGGAGTGAGGGGTACGCAGAGGGTGGGCGCAGGGACCACCAGAATCGATGAAACAACCATTTCTACTTTACAAGTTTAAAAAAAAAAAAAAATTGTGGGAAGGTTTTTTTTTTTCTAAGGGACAATGTGTTTGGGCACGCTGGGGTGGGCAGTGGGCTCTAGCCACAAATGGTTACAGGAACTGCTTGGGGCACAACCGATGGCAGCCAGGGCACTGATTTATTGTTATTATGGGGAAGATCTGCAACGTATGGGGCACAGCATTTTTTTTTTACGGGCACGTGCTCCTGGCGGGCCTGGTGTGGGAAACCGCCACTGGGGGTGGGCTCCCAACGCCACCACCTGAGTGTTGGGGAGGCTGTAGCCAGCGAGGTATTGGGCACCCCGTCGGCACCTACTCAGTGTTTGGGGGACAGTAGTATATTTATGCCTAGACAACATAGTTTCAGAAAAAAACATGATACGGATACTGCCCTAGTCTGTCTCACCAAGCACATCTTTACAGCTCTCAACAAAGGCCAATCCACTGGGTCAGTCTTCATAGACCTAACCAAGGCTTTCAACTTGGTGGACCATCAGCTGCTCCTAGCGAAATGCAAGCTCATAGGCCTAGACAGTCTGGCAGTTCAGTGGTTTACCAACTACCTTCAAGGGAGATCCCAGTTCATCAGATGGCAAGGTGTACAATTAGAAAACCTCAAAATTCTCAATGGGGTCACCCAGGGATCCATTCTGAGGCCCCTACTATTTTCAATTTTTACAAACGACATGCCTAAACACTGTGGTGATGCATACATAATCCTATATGCTGATGATGCCATGCTCTAAAGGGCCTCCAAGGACCTGAGCTCTCTAAGCAATGCACTGACTAGTGACTTGCAACTCCTTGAGGGTTGGCTGGCTAGCAACAGACTTGTGCTCAATGGTAAAAAAAAAAACTAAGGCCATTCTATTTTGGCCCTACAAGCCTGGGACCAGTCAGAACCTAGATTCTAACCCCGAGCCTATCCAATGGCACAAGAATTGACGGTAGTAGACACAATAAAGTACTTAGGCATCATGTTGGACCAGAATTGCACTTATAAGGCACATACCGAACTACTGACCAAGTCAATGCATCAGAAACTGGGGCTGCTATTCTGCCTTAGCCCGTTCCTCACTCAGGACTCTCTGCTAAGGTTTGCAACTGGAACCCTATTGCCCACCCTACTGTACAGTTCACCAGTGCTATTCACAGTAAAAGGTGGGGAAATGCAAAAACTTACTACCCTGTGTCACAGGGTGTGCCGGTTCGCCATGGGGGCTAAACCAAGGGAGCACCACTGCCAGGTGCTCCAAGCCCTGGCCTGGCCACCACTGAAAGGGCATCTCGAGTACCCTTCCTTATGCCTAGCCTACACAAGGGTAGAAATAAGGTTTTGCCAATGGGGAGCCATGAATAGCTCCTGCTCATTAGCAATTTTTGGTGAACCAGAAGCTACTCAGGCCATTTCTAGGCAATAGCTCCTGGTCGAAGTAAAATAGGTCCATATGATAAAAATGTCAGTAATTTATGGTTTTTTTTGTTTGTTTTTTGCCTTGGCAGGAATAAACACATAATAGTACTAGACAGAGCAAGAACATAGTACCAAGAGGAAGAGAGAACAGAGAAAACAGAAGACAAGATTTGGGATATGACAGACAGAGACAGAGTAGAAGGCAAGCGAGCAAAGGAACAGAGTTAGAAAACCTGCTTGGAAGATTATAACTTCACAAGGAGACATACTCTCATTAAATAAAGAATATAGTTCTTGGTTGTGTGGTGTATGTTTTGGTTTTTTTGCATATTTATCGTACACAATTTTGTCATTCAAGATTGTGTAATGCAATTCAAGGTTAGGGGGAGTATAAATACAGTAGTTTAAAACCATGTGAGCATCACAAGCTGCTAATTCCCCACAAATTATAAGTCGGTCTTCATCTGAATTTTGTTCGAAATGATGATGAGGTCCTCCTCATTCTCACTTTCACTAGAAGATGTGATCTGAACTTCTTCCAGTATTGGGACTTTGCTTTGGCCTGCGGACTTGTGAGGTTTTGCTCCCAACCTATGTTTTGTTTTTATGAACCACTCTTTTACTGATGGTGTGCTACAAAAATCTTGTGGTTCAGGGCCCTCCATGGAGATTAAAAGTAAGTCAGCTATTGTGCTGGTCTTCAGGTTAGCTCTCCAGTCAGAAAACATTATTTTCATAGCTGAAAATGCCCTTTCTAGTGTAGCATTAGATATTGGATATACTAGTACTATAGCTATGAGAATGTTTCTGAAGTATAGAGATTTTCTCTGGAAGATTACACGCCATACCGCAAGGAATGAGAGCTGCTTGTGATACTTGCTAATATTCTGTTTCAACAGTTTTCATTCTGTCATTGCAGTATACACATCGCATCCATTCTGTAGCAAGACAGGAGAGAAGTGGTCAGTAAGAAACTGGATCTCGTCATTTCCAAATTCAGAAAGCTCATTAGAATTGTCAGGCCAATTTGCAGGGTCAATGACAGTGCCATTCATTAACAGCGGGTCTTCTGGAACGCCCAAGAAGCGCTGGTGGAGACAGTCCATTACACTGTTTACAATCACTTCACGTTCCTTGACAAGGGCTAAAAGAGCATCTCCTATTGCCCCTTGGAGCCCAATTTCTTCAAACACTGCTGTCCTTTCCTCACTGATAACCACTTCTCTCCTGAACTTGGCTAGTGTGGTTCTATCCTCTGCCATTAGATTTTCTATTTCTGACAGTACTGTACTTACAGTGTACATTACAATGGGAAGGGATATATGGGCATCCTGAAATGCACGGGAGATTGTTGAAAGACCTGTGAGTATGTCGAAATAGAAGTGTGAGAGTAGCAGAAATTTAACATTGCATATCTGTTTTCTAAACCCCTTAACTTTCGCCTTGTCTTCTGGTGAATATCCCGTCTGGTGTCAGACAAGCTCATCCCAATGACCCAATATGCTGCTGAAATTATGAAGCACAGCATGGAGAGAATCCTTTTTATGTGAGAGCTATCATGTTCCTTGTGATTTTTTAAACGTGATGCAGCTGGTTTGATTGGCTTCAGCCTCTCTTTAACTCTCTATAACGTTTTGGGGGAGTTCTCATAAAAATAGAATATTGAGATCAACACGTTGTCAATGGTCTGGGAAAAATAGGTGTTTTTAAAAGCATCTTTAGTTGCTAATTCAAGCCTGTGCGAAATGCAATGAATGGCAAGAAGCCATGGGCACTCTTTTCAATATTGCCATCAAACCCTTATTACGTCCAAAATTGACGGACGCACCGTCTGCTCCTGCGCCAATGCAGGATAACTGTTTTAGGTCAACCATGTCCTGACCCAACAATGGAGAGTATGAGGTAGTCATTGCAGACCTCAAACCACTTGCATCAGCAGACTTGACATCAGTTAATCCAATGAACTTCATAGTAGGTTGCCCATCCTCGAGAATTTTGGCATAAACTATCTCATTCTCCATGGTGGTCCTGTCAATTGTCCCATCTATAAAGACTGAATGATATCTGTATGGAGTTGCTTCTCCTGTGAAATGACTCACAACTGGTTTTCTTAAGTGATCAACAATAGCTGTGACGAATATAGCGCACGCTTTCTCATTGGCATAAGCATCACCAAGGTCGACACCATGTCTCTTTTCCAGTGATATTAGTCCGTTGAATTTCAGGAAGGGGTCCTCCTCCTTGGCCAGGTAGTAGGCAATATCAAAAAGTTTCTCTAATTTGTATAGAGATTTTTTATTCCTTTTTAAAATACATTTCTCTGTTTCACCACCTGAGGGCATATTAGTAGCTAAAGCAGCAGCCATTGCTTGTTTATGGCCTTCTGATACAGCGTGCCTCTCAGTTTTTTGGGTTTTTTTTCCAACACTGTTAGTTTCACTGATGTACAAATCCACATTACTCATTTTACCTGCTCTGGTTGGCCACTTTTTGAATACATCTGGTTTCTCTCTACAAAACTTACACCAAATCTTGGGTGCAGTACCATCTTTTGCTTCAAACTGAAGCCATGTCAAATTTCGATTTTCCTTTTGGCACTGCCATGAGCGCACTGTGGATACATGACAAGAATGGGCCTGTTTTTTCTTTTCCTTAGTTGTGGTAGCAGTCTCACTGACAGTACTATCTGGTGTTATGGTCACTGGCATCAAAGAGGAGGATGGTTGTCATGTTTCATCCGGTCCAGGCTGCTTGCGTTTACGTGAATCGCTGAATCTGAAACTTAGAAGTGATGTGATTACCACCACGGGAAGGAGATAGGTTGGGCCTTGATGTAATTAATTCAGAAATGTTAAGTACAACCGTTGATTGTGATGAATTGAGATGTGTTGTAGAGGAAGGACAGAGGGTATAATAAAATGAAGAAAATTACTTCACTGGCTCGGTCTCTTTTTTTGTTAAACTACAATGCAGGGATTTTTTTTTTTTTATCTGGTATATAACATTACCAAGCTGACCTCAAGGCTAATGAACCTTGTAATTAGTCGTGCTAATGCTCAGGGTCCTGGGACCACTAACTAAGCTTGATAACTGTTGTAACCTTGATTTTAAAAAATTAACAAGCACTGGTCACAAGGCTAAAATGAATTTTGTAACAAGTCGTGTTGATGCTCACAGGTCCAGAGACCAGTTAGCAAAGCTAATTTTATATTTTTAATCAAGGTACAACAGTTAACAAGCACTGACCACAAGGCTAAAAATGAACCTTGTAATAAGTTGTGCTGATGCTCACAGGTCCAGGGACCAACTGTTAGCAAAGCTTGATTTTATTTTATTTTTTTTAAATCAGGTTCAACAGTTAACAAGCACCGACCACAAGGCTAAAATGAACCTTGTAATTTAGTTGTGCTAATGTTCACAGGGTCCTGGGACCACTAACTAAGCATGATAATTTTTTTTAATCAAGGTAGGTTACAACAAGTTAACAAGCAGACACAAGGCTAAACTACCTTGTAAGGTAGTCGTGCTAATGTTCAGGGGGTCCTGGGACCACTAATCAAGGCTAGATATTTTTTTTTTAATCACACTGAAAAGTAATCCGAGTATTTATTTTAGCTAAGCCAACAGTGTTCAATTATTAAGGACAGAATTTCAGCAGCACAAAAGTGGCTTAGTGTGTCAAATGGAAATAAAATAAAATAAAATAGTGTAATGATTACTTGAAAGGGTTCTTAAATTAAGTCAGTTTTTTGTGCCAAACACTGCTTATCTGATCTCTCTCCCCCTCCTCCCAAATAATAAACTTTAGCTGCTTTGCTTCCAGAAAAACAAGGAAAAATGTGCCAATTATGTGATCAAATAAAGAAGTTTAGACGCTGCTTACTTCCCATCCCCCAAAGCAGTAACTAATAATTTGTTTCCACAAAGCAAAGGGAAAATTTCAAATCTACAAAGGCCGGTTTGCTTTAGCACTAATGAGTGCCTTAATTCAGTAATATAAAGTCACTCGATTTCTCCATGAAGCTACAGTTTGATCTCATATACAATATAGAACTAGTCTATCCGATGATTTTCTCTCTCAACTACACGAGGCAAGTAGCTGCCTCTTAACACACACACCACACATTGTTCAACCCTCTGAGCACATTGGCTAAAAGATAATGTGCGACAAGGCTGTCAGCCAGTGAACTGCCACACACTATCTATAACTTGTTAAATTGCCACCCGATTGGCCTGCACTATATGCCATCATGTGATGCCAGGATTGTTCGGAGTCATGGCCTGCCAGTCAAGTGAGGTATGGGCAGGTCCCAAACGGCAGAACCTACACGCCCCCGCCCTGATAGATTGAACTGCTGCTGCTCACGATATACAGAGAGGAGTGTCAGGTGACAACAGACAGACACTCGTTCACCTGAATTAGGGAGAATGTTTTTTTAAATCAACAATTACAGCCTGAATATGTGCTCTGGTCTGAGGCTGCATGGGCAATGCATCTTGGTGTCACTATGTGTCTTGCTACCACTGTATCTCTGTATGGCTCAGGTGCCTGGGACTCCGGATCGCCACACAGCTGTATTCATCAATAAATAAATAAGCAGTGGCAGTGCACGCCAGTAGGAACAACTGCACTCCGTATGTTCACAACTACCTGTTGCTCTATGTCTACCACTTGCTTCTCGCTCTCTTCCTTTGTGCTCTGGTGCTCACTCTCTACTCCCTGTCATGGCATACATGACATTGTTCTGACGGCCATGCGGGGGCTGGGGGTCGGGGTAGGGAACAGGATCGTAGCCACCTCCTCTGATACAACTCGGGCTACTGAGAAAACAATGGTTTCTCCTCGGTGGTAGCAGTGCATGACAAGGAGATTACTGTATGGACACACCTTGCTGCTCACTTCAGGCATCAGCTCTAATCTGCGGTAAGGATGGGGGCACAACTGTATAACACTGAACGGCATGGGGGAACCATGACCATCACATTGGGACAGTTAAGGACAGAGAGAGGTATGTGTCTCGAGGGGGGAGCACTGTATTGCTCTGCCTCTCGTGTCTGCTCTCACTGTGTTTGCTGAAACTTGCCATGGGACTGTCACCGCCGGCTGATGTACACTGAACGCATACTGACACCAAGATGCTACAGCACAGATGTGGCAGGCAGCATCACGGAAACGCCATGCTGGAGTCAGCCTGGAGCCAAGACACAATCCCACAAGACTCGCTCCATAAACACTGTTCCCCCATCTGTTTTTTTGTTTTTTTTTTAAATCACGACTAGTATGCTTATAATGGCTCCAAGTCACTCCTCCGAATCCACAGAACACCCTCCAGCGCTAAAACCTGACCACACACAGAGACCGGCAGCCTGCTGTAGCCACTCCCCCTATCCCACGGCCAATCACTGTGCAGCTCTATGTGAATGGCAGCTGGTTTCAACCCCCCTTCAGAGATCACGCTGAAATAAATATTTAAAGAGATTGCACTGAATGACAGCGCCTTTGCCAAGACTCCCCTCTGATCTGGCTTGCAGAGCGCCCCTGCTTTGCACTGACAGCAAGAAGCAGGCGCAGACCTTCACATTTGTAGCACTATTTAGTGCTCGGTGCCCCCTTATTTCGATCCTTGCCTACAAGCTACGGTCAGACAATGCACCATCAAGCCCTGCCAAAACATTATCCGCTAAACATAACAGCTGGCCCCTTAGATCCTCTAGCTGTCAGCTCCTCACTGTGCCTAAAGTTAGGTCTTTCCAGGGACAGAGGTCGTTCTCAGCCAGCATCCCACCTCTCTGGAATACTCTCCCAGAAAATGTGCAGACATGTAATTCCCTTGGGGGATTCAAAATGGGGCTTAATGCACATCTGCTAGAGCTTAACCAATGCACTTGTGACCATTGAAAACCGAATCCTCTCCTGCAATCAAATATTTCCCTACTGGTATTTTTTTTTTTTTATCTGTAACCACAAATATCACCTAGTTATCTACCTTGTTGAGTGCTGATAGTGAGAGTTGTAATTTGTGGCAAAATGAATGTTAATTATAATCTGAATGATAAGCATTGCAATGTGTGATGAACACCAATCTATGTTTTTGTACCACTGTTGGAATACTGTGTACTGTTGCTAACTCACAAAATGTCAACCTGTAATTTGTATAATAAATTTATGGAATGTTTAACTGTGATCAATCAATCCTGGGTCACCCCTGAAAAAGGGACTGTCATGGTCTCAGTGGGTTTACCCAGTTACCAAAATGTAAATAAATAACTAAAATACCCTATTCCATTCTTTGGGAGGGATGGGTGTGACTGCCTTCTTCAGAAGTAAGGACTGCACTTCTCTCAGTATGGACAAGTGGCCAGAGGATAATAAGGAGGAAGCGTAGGATGCACTCGCAGGTTGGACAGAAGTTCCAGTGCATATCTTTTCTGTACTATTTCCAGGGCCCACTCATCTGTGGTGATCTCTGACCATTTTGGCAGATGAAGGGAGAACCTGACCCCATTTGTCAGAAGGTGCTGGGGAAGGTAGTGCCAGAGCCAGAACCTTTGGTCACCTTGGAATGGTCACCAGTGGCGGCAGTACCTGTAGGAGGACCACATCCTGTAGGAGGATCGCCTCCTCTACCAACACTGATTTACAGTTTTTACCAGAAAATCCAGTAAAATTCTGGAATTTGATCTTTTTTGTATGCTGGTAAGATCAAAGCATTTCATGGAATTTGCCATTTTATTTACCAGATCAGTGAATCTTCAGAAATTGTATTTCTATATTTTCTATAAATTCTTTCCTGTACTCTTTTCATTTTACTTTATCTGATGTACACTTGGCCTTCTTTTATTCTGAATATGTGTACACATACCAAAAGGGTACAAGGATAGAACACTGGTAAAAACAGATTTGGGCATTGCAGACACCAGTGACAATACATTTTTTTCCCCATCTGCAAAATGGAATTTGCCCTTTATCAATCATGGTAAACCAGTGTCCCTGACAATACTGTAGACAGCAGCCAAGGCCTCCACAGTCAGTGGGTCTCCGAAAAGCACCTCTACCCCATCCTCTGCTATTCTGTAGGGTCAAGGACTTTACAGACCTCAGTCTCATTGGGAGTGACTGCAGGTCTATTACTGCATTTTCCACATCAGATCAAAATAACTTGGCACCCCTGAAAGGGGCATTCAGTACAGGCTGCTGCATATCATCCACAGAGCCTGCTACCTGGAACCAGAAATATCTCCATAGGCTCTGGCAGCAACAGCATTTGACGCCTCGTATGCTGACCGTTACAGATGCTGATCAGTATCAAGACCAGTTCATGTGACGTTAATAATTTCTACTTTTGCAGGACTATCAGACAGAGTCTGAACAGTAGTCATGGCAGACATCCAGAGCCTACTTTGATACTTAATCATGTAGACTTGGTAATTTGCATAATGAAGCCCCAAAGTGACAAAGGTGTAGGTTCGCTAACACATAACATCCAGTCTCTTGGATTCTTTGTCTGGAGGCAAAGTACTCATGACTCTAGGGGCTCTAGAGGGATTATGAGTAGCCAAGATAACCATGGAGTCAGTTTCTGGCTGGGAGCATAACAGTCCATCTTCTAAATCCTCCTCCATATCCAGGAGGTCAGGAATGTATTCTACCTCATCTTCATCCTGAATAGTGGTGGGAGCAATATGGAGATGGTCAAGAATTGCCCTTTACGAGATGTTAGCTCTGAAGGCCTAATGGCGGTACTTGACCTATCAATTATTCCTGTGGCAAACAGTGACTCAAAGGACCTCGTGGTGGCCTATAATACGGCCATTTTGGTGGCCCTGGATGTCATTGCTCCTGTCCGTGTTCATCCTCTCTCCCTTCGCCCTTGGTCCCCATGGTTTGATGGGACTTTGAGGGAGATGCAGCAATTAGGACGAAGGCTGGAGCGTTGCTGGCGGAGATCTGCCCTTGATGCCGACCACTCTAGATTGATAGATCATTATCAAGCCTATCAATCTGCAATCAGCCATAAGAAGGCTGAGTTCCTGTCTGGGGAGATTGCGGCCACTCAGAATCGACCAGCTCAGCTTTTCTGAACTGTGGACAGACTGTGCAACTCAGCCTGTCTACAAGTCCGGAAAGCTTTTTTGCAAATAGAGTGCGATGAACTTGCTCGATTCTTTGTGACTAAGGTGGCTGATATCAGGACGGCCCTCCAACCGTCACACACTATGGGCGTTGCTCCTGATCAGCGCTTGGCCACTAGCCCCCCATTTTCCTGGAATACCTTCAACCGCCCAGAGTTCACAGATGTCATGAGTATTGTCCAAGGTGCGCGCCCTACATACTGTAGTTTGGATCTAGGACCAACTTCCCTGATTTTGTGTCATATTGATTCCATCGGTCCGGTCCTTGCACGGACAGTTTGGTGCTCCTTGGAAACAGATGAGTTTCCTAGCTCCCTGAAGGAGGCAGTGGTAATACCCCTCCTGAAGAAAGCTTCTTTGGACCTAAACTGCCATGCAAACTACAGACCAATCTCTAACCTCCCCTTTTTATGGAAGGTGGTTGAGAAGGTAGTGGCCGTACAACTGGAGAACCATTTGACAGTCCAAGACATCTATGAACCTCTCCAGTCCGGTTTCTGAAAGAGGCATAGCACTGTGACAGCACTGGTTCGGGTGCTCAATGATCTCCAGATGGCTAGAGATCAGAAGAACCATTCCATCTTGGTTCTTCTAGATCTCTCATCAGCATTTTGACACTGTGGACCATGGGGTTCTGCTCGGTCGTCTGAGATTCATCTGTGGCCTGTTGGGTACAGTCCTCAGGTGATTTACATCTTTCCTTACCTGAAGAACTCAGAGGGTGGTGTCCGGGATCTATTCCTCTGATCCAATCCCTCTGTCATGTTAAGTTCCTCAGGGATCGATGTTGTCCCCCATGTTGTTCGCAGTGTATATGCTGCCCCTCGGAGATATTGTAAGAAGGTATGGGCTGAGGTTTCACTGCTATGCTAATGATACCCAGCTCTACCTTTCTTTTGCACCTGACCAGGATGGAGCCCTCTCAGTCTTTAACAACTGCCTCACAGAAATCCAGGACTGGATAGATTCAAGCTGGTTGAAGTTGAACTCAGAAAAGACCGAGGTGCTGGTTGTGGACTCGAGGTATCGGATAGAGAGGCCGGGGGTAGGTTTGTCCTCGGGCCTTTTTCTTGGGGGCTTATCACTCCCGGCCTCTGAATGGGTGAGAAACCTGGGGGCAATTTTTGATGAAGGGCTGACGCTGCATTCGCAGGTGTCTGCAGTCATCAAGACCTCTTTTTACCATATGAGGAATATCTCCAGGACTAAGCACCTTGTTCCGTTTGGTGATCTTCCCATGTTGATCCATGCCTTTTTGTCCTCATGCTTGGATTACTGCAACTCCCTGCACCTAGAGCTACCTGGGGTGAAAATCCGCTGCTTGCAGCTAGTGCAAAACGAAGCCGCCCGGCTTTTGACAGGAACCTCATGGTCCTGCCATATTTCTCCGGTGCTAAGGGGTCTGCACTGGCTGCCGGTATAGGGGCAGATTACCTTTAAAGTAGGTCTTCTGACTTAGAAAGCACTACACAGACAGGGTCCAGACTACCTGAAAGAGCTTCTGGTACCTTACTGCCCCGAGCGTTCGCTCTGCTCAGCTGACGAGGGGCTGCTGGAGATTCCAAGGGTGTGTTTAAAATCTTCTGTGGCTCGGGCATTTATGCATGCAGCCCCATCCCTTTGGAATTCTCTACCCGGCCAGTTATGTGAGTGCGCAACAGTGAAGGGATTTAAGTGAGCTTTGAAAACCCATATCTGGCACCAAGCATTTGGTGACTGATTTATTTATTTTGTCTTATTTATCTAAGCTGCTGTGAAATTTGATATGTTTTTAATTTTTTGTTAGGCATCTTGGTTTTGGAAAGGCGCCATAAAAATAAAGTTTTATTATTATTATCATTTTTAATAGGGCCGGCGATGGAGGTGGTGGCTGTGATGGAGGACCAACAGACATGCTTTTAGGTCCTGTCTATGCCAACAGCACTGATGGGGAGGTCCTATCAACGGGACTGTCACTGATGCTGTCAGTGCCAAGAACAGGTGAATTAACATTTCTGAAAATGATGCCAGCATAACCTAGGAGCCAACAATGCCCAGTTGTAGGTTTGTGACTGCTGTTGTTGCTGGGACAGAAACCGATGATGAACCATCTGTAGAAGGTATGTTAGTATCGGAGCCATACCCCAACCTCAATGTCTCAGTAACAGTTTTTTTTTTTTTTGATGGGGAGGCTGTAGTTGACACCACTGGAGCAGACAACAACAACAAAGACTTACACTCCTTCAATGAAAACCTCAGAGCCAAAGCATGTTTGTCTCTATGCTTACAGTGGCTGGAGGAGGAGGAGGAGGAGGGTTTCAATATCGATTTTCCTCCTCTTCAGATTTTTCCATCATCCTCGCCAACCTCAGTAGCAACAGGGCCACAGACTGTCTGGGTGTTTCCTTCCCTATGGTGGATGGGCGTGAGAGAGAAACTGACTTGAAGCCCCCGGTCTTTGCCTGTGAAGGAAGCAAAGCAAGAGAGAGGCACTTCACACGGTCATAATGTCATCGCTTAATAAGCGTGTGGCATTATGTAAAACTCTCGGACTTATAAGCTCTCTGGTCGGACCCCAGAGTTGGAATCTTTGGTGGGGGGTCCGGAGGAGACCTGATCTAGCAGGGGGGAGCTGTGGGGAGAGGCAAGAACCCCCACAGAACAATAGATAACAAGAAATCGCGCAACGCGATTGTGCCGCACGGCATTCTGCCATGCGACATAATGACCCCATGCCGAGACACTTTGGATTACCCTCGGGGCTGGAGAGAAGGCCCCAATCCAGATCAGAGTTATCTACAAACTCCCATCTCAGGAAGATAATATAGATAAAGAGCTCATGGAGACCACCTTGATGATGGCAGACGGGAGAGTTGCTGCTGGTAGGGGACTTCAATCTGCCAGATGTGGACTAGTCCTCATACACAGCATCCTCCAAATGAAGCAAAGATTTCCTGTTTGCACTGCAAGGAGCAGGTTTAAAACAGCTGGTGAATTCCCCCACCAGAGACAAAGCAATACTAGACTTGGTGCTCACAAACAGCACAAAAAAGTCTCAAGTGTGCAAGCAGGGGTCAATCTGGGGACCAGTGACCACAGGACAATCCAGCTAACTGTGAACAAGGTAGAAATACCAGTCACACTAAAACCAAGTTTCTAGATTTCAGGAGAACTAACTTTCCTGAAATGAAATGTATAGTCACATCCATGCTAGATGGCAGAAACTCAGAAGATGTAGAAAACTGTTGGGAGGCCTTAAAAACTGCTTTAAATACAGCTACAGCTACATGCACTAGGCAGATCACCAAATCCAAAAGAATGAAAAATCCACTCTGGTCCACCAAGGAAGTTGCAACCAAAATCAAGAGGGAAAAAAAGGGCTTTTGCTAAATATAAACAAACTAAAAGTGAATTAGATAGAGAAGAATACAAAAACAAGCTGAGAGAGGCAGGAAAGGCAATTGAGAGATCAAAAGCGCAGACGGAGGGGAACACAGCACAGGGGGTCAAGAAGGGAGCCACAACCTTCTTCAGAAATATAAGGGACAAAAGAAGGAGTAAGGGGAGGAATAGTCAGGTTAGCAACAAAAGAAGGCAAGATGGCAGAGACAAAGACAAAGCAGTTACTAAATTATTTATTTTGCTGTGTCTTCACCATAGAAGACAGTGGGAAGGGTCCTACACTAAGTAGGTCACACAGGTAAGCAACACCACACCACAGGAGCAGACACAAGACCCTTCACATAATACCTCAGGACTGGAAAAGGGCAACAGTAGTACCTCTACCTCTACACAAGAGCGATAGCAGGAAGGAGGCACGAAACTACCGACCGGTCAGTTTGCCCTCGGTGGTAGGAAAAATTATGGATTCATTGCTAAAGGAGAGGAGAGGATAGTTAAGTACCTGGAGGATAGCAGAAATATTGACCTCAGGCAACATGGCTTCACAGTAGGATGCTCTTGTCAAACCAATATGATTGAATTTTTTGACTGCGTCACCAGAGCAGTTGACCAGGGAGGAGCAGTGGACATTGTGTACCTGGACTTCAGCAAAACCTTTGACACAGTCCCCCACAGAAGACTAGCTAACAAATTAGAGCATACAGGAGTCAGTCATAAGATATTAAACTGGATCACAAACTGGCTGCAAGATAGTACAGAGAGAGAGAGAGAGAGAGAGAGAGAGTGCTTGTCAATGGATCATTATCAAGGAAAGGCAAAGTGACCAGTGGTGTTCCATAGGTGTCTGACCTATCCTCTATAACACACTCATTGGGGATATTGCAAACGACTTGAAGGGGAAGGTTTGCCTGTTTGCAGATGACACAAAACTCTGCAACAGAGAAGACATGCAGGAGGGAGCGACAGATATGGAAGCAGACCTGAACAATCCCAAGGAACGGTCCAGGGATTGGCAGTTAAAGTTGAATGCCAAGAAGTGCAGGCTTATACACATAGGAAAAAGAAACCCAGGGATAAAGTACACACTGGGAGGGCATCAGTTAGAGGAGAAAAAGACAGATAGCGATCGCGGATGAATTAAAGGTTGGAAAATGGTGTGAAAAGGCAGCACAGAGGAAGAGTGGCATCCTTGGCTGCACTGGTAAGGGAATTACAAGTAGAAACGTAAGGTTATCACTCCTCTCTACAGGTCCTATGTGAGGACGCATTTAGAGTACTGTGGTCAGTTTTGGATGCCCCATCTCAAAAAAAGACATAGACCACCTGGAGATGGTACAGAGAAGCGCTACAAAGATGGTGCATGGACTGCATCGTGAGTCATATGAGGCAAGACTCAGGAAACTAAATCTGTACACCCTTGAGCAGAAAAGAAACAGAGAGGACATGACAGAAACATTTAAGTATGTTAAGTGAATCAACACAACGCAAACAGGAAATCTTTTTCAGCAAAACAGGGATGTGCAGGCTCAGGAAGTACTTCTTTACAGAAAGGGTCACAGACCCATGGAACAGCTTACCTCAGGAGGTGGTGGAATCCAAGACAGTAGGCGAATTCAAACCCGCATGGGACAGACACTGTAGACACATTAGGGTGCGGTCTAAATAGGGAGGTGGGCAGAAACAAGGGCAGATTAGATAGATCATGCGGTCCCCATCTGCTGACACAATTCCTATATTCCTATGTTTGTGTGATTTCATGGTCTTAATGGTGATGAAGGTTTCTAAAGCCTTCTTACAGCATCTCCTTGTGGCCTGGTTAAACATAGAACTTTGACAGCAGATAAGGACCACTTGGCACACCTAGTCTGCCCATTTCCCTACCTACTGGATAAGCTGCAGATCCTAGTTAACCAACAGTCTACTTGGCCCCTTCCAAGTTCCAACAATGCAGCACCCCCCCTCCCCAATATTGTATCGCACTGTCAGAGGCAAAAAGCCAAACCATCAGTGTGGGACTCAATCCCATCACCTTCTAGCATAAAGGCAAGTGGATTACCAAATCGGTCACACTGATACATTATAAAGTTATTATAGAATCTTACAACCTTGCAGCAAGGCAGAGGACATGGGGACTATCAGCTGGCACTTGTGTAATTTAATTACAGTTTAAAGGCAATTAAAACAGAAACTCTAGAGTAAAACTGCACTAGAGAGTGTTCTCAGCCAGATATGGAGAGGGCATGAGGTTGGCATTAATGGAAAGGGTTACTGCAAAGCTCCGGAAAGCTGATCCTGCTTCAGGTCGAAGATCACCTTTCTATTCTGATCTGTGGCTCTATTAAAGTTATCCTACTCTGAAGAAAAAAAAAGGCAGCTTACTGCTGAGACATGAAGACAGAGAGGTGCTCAACAGAGGATACATATGTATAGATTTCTGGGCAGGGAAGATCAGCCCATCAAGTTTCCTCCCTCCCTCCTACAAACCCAGTGGAACCACCTACTTACCCCTTTTGCCTTAACTTACTGTACTCATCAGGTCTGAGGTTCAAGGTTATTACATTAGCAGCTGATAAAGCATGCTCTGGCAGCCTTATCCAAGTGTTCACAACTCATTCTGTGAAGTAGTTCTTCATGATAATTTCCTTGATTGACTTTTCCTCCTTTCAGTAACATTGAGGAGTATCCCCTTTTCTATCTCAAAAAGCTGCATCTGGTCTGACTGTGTTATCCCTTTTAGATACCTAAACAGTGTAACATGTTTTCCCAGAGTTTTCCCCTTTCCATGGAAATCAGTCCTGGTTCTGCTAGATGGTCCTTATAGCCCATGTTTTCCAAGAGGTCAACCATATTGGTCGATCTCCTTTGCACTTATAGGATTGCAAAAGTTAGACTAGCAGGCTTTTCAGAATAGATAAGGAACACAACAGCGGCACACAAAATAGCTTCAAACACCATGTGTAAATGCTTCAAAAGATTTATTCTCCTTGTGGTGCAAAGTAGCATGAGAGCAGGGAGCAGAAAGGTACCCCAGTGTATCGCCTCTACATATCTGAGGCTTCGTCAGGGAGCATGGAGATGCAATAGATTTCCACTTAAATACTATCTTACAACAAGGGTGGAGTGTTCTATAGCAAAATAGTGAAGTACACTCCTCCCACATTCCATTTAAACCTCCAGTGCAAATAACCTGAAATAGTAAATGGACTAACACACTTAAAAAGTATCTGAATGGCCTGGTGGTGCCAAGGGTGGAGGTGCTGGAAGCTACACCTTGTACCACACAGACAACCCAGTTCAGATGCGGACTCAGGTCATCAGGGGTCAGCCGGGTGGGAGAGTATTAAACGTCCAGAGAACTGCTCTCCTCAGTTGGTGTGAGGTAGGGTTACTGTGCCCAGCACTTGCCTGGCCCCTAGTGTTGGCTGGGGGAAAGGCAGCTGGGACTATCCAAGACAGGTGGAGTGGTGGCTGCTGACATCTCACGTTTGGAAGTGTATGAAGAAATGTCTGGGTGGCAAGGCATGCTCACTCCTTGGGGGGCCAAGAAAAAATGGAAAAAGGAGGTCTCCTGAGCAGCCAATGAGATCCAGCCACCCGGCAGTTGTGCACCCCGTGAACACCCAGGCCACGCTGCTTTGTGCAAAGGTAAGCCCTAAAGGAAATCAGGGGGACATGGCTGCGATGGCTGGTATCTGCTAACCAGGGGGAGAAATAGCACTAACGGCAAAAAACAAAATGTATCTAAACAAGAGGGCATCTACTTGTCAGTCTGCTGAAACATCTACACCATCTGTATGTATGTATATTTATACAATGGGGTAAAGGGATAACACTATGAATAAATGGTGTTATTTTCACAGCCGTTGTATAACCACTGTGTGGTTATTTTCACAGCCATTGTATGACCACTGTGATGACATCACCACTGTGGATTTATTGCCTGATAAACCCACAGCGTCTACATCACCAGCAAATATACTCACAATGGTAATGTCACTTGAGTGAGACTATCTACACTGCAGCCTGCATTTAATAGCTTCACAGTTTCTCTCTTTCTCACTGAATCCTGCAACTAACTCAATTAGCATTGTAAAAGACAATCACCTGTGTCTCATAGTTATTCTGACAATCCTAGCCCATTACTGTGCTGCTGTAATCTTCAAACCAGCCTCCTTCACAAACCAGTTTCTCTTTTTGAGTGCTGACTGCAACAGTTTCTCTGTCTCAGTGAAGCCTGCAACTTACCAGAAGAGGAAGGGATCAGATCAGTTCCAGTATTGTAGTTTCTTCTTGTTGGTTTTACATTGTTTCTTGTGGATTTTACTTGGTAGAAGGTTATTTATTTTCTTTCTTACTACTTCTAAGGGGCTAGCAGGGTATTGTTTTGTGGCTGTTGGAATTTTGAAACCTGGTTTGGTGGCTATAAGTGGGCTCATTTGTTTGAGGTTTCACTGTATAGCAGGCTGTGTTTGTGGAGGCCTATTTATTCTGATTTAAAACCTATTTGGTATGATTTAATTGGGGCTGTTTCTTTGAATTGGAGACCTATATCTTCTAATTTCAAGCCTATTTTGTTGTGTTGTGAGTGAAGCTGTTTGAATTGGAGACCTGTTTCTTTGGGTAGCAAACCTATTTTTGGGGCTTTGAGTAGAATTGTGATTCCTTTTTGCTGGCTTCACTAGCTGCAAAGTTTAGTGCATAGTGGGGGAAGAGTGCTAATGGTCTGACCAGGGACCTCAGCTACCTGATTGCTTCTGGAAGACTTTGGCCACAGTTTAAAAAACAATATTGCCAGAGCTGCCCGATGGACCAGTGGCTATTGCATCATGCTCCCATTCTAGCCACCCCAGTTCAGTAATAGACTCGAGAGTCACCAGGGCGGTGGGGGTGAGGCTAGGAAGGTGCTGCTACATGGGAATGCTACCAGCCAAGTACAGAAGGCATAAGGTTCTGCTAAACTAGCAACTCCTGTGGTGGACCAAGGAGCTTGCCTGTTATGTATAGGCATGCTACGTGCCAATGAGGGCTGCCTGGAACCGTGCTAGTGGTGATGAGGAGGAAGTGGGGTACAAGGGTGAAAAACTGAAAAAAAAAAAAAACTATGCACATTTTATGCCAAATATGACAGCGCTGGCACTCTCGGGTCTCATCCTATGTGAATCCCCACTGCGGTGACAGCAAGAGCAGGGAAGATGGGACTGGGAGACCAGAGAATGCTTGACGTCAGGCAGTAGCCGTGGGCAGGGCCAAAAAGCTATATATAAAACCCAAAAAAAATTGCCATTTTAAAAGGGCAAAATAAAATTACTTGTTCACTGGACATACTGTTTTATAAAAAGCACAACATTTATAAGCCTTGACTGAAATATCAAAATGCCCATGCCCTGCTTTCTTCAGACTAGTAGTACTGTCAAGTTTATGCCCCGGGGTGACTTTCCCCAGGCTGCAAGCCACCACTCTCAAAACTATCCAGCCTCCATCTTCCCCCGATGGGTCACCTTTCTGCCGTGCCTCGGGATGAAAAATCATGCACAACACACAGCATGTCCTTGCATTCTACAGCACCTTTTCTGCAAGCTCCAGATTATCATTATCTTTATTTTTTTTTTTTATCCCCACCCCAACAACATTATTGAATCCCCAGTCCATATATCCATCACATCAACACACAAGCCTTCTGCTGTCCATGCAGATTTTGACTATGACACCAGGCAGCAATACCCAGTGTGCAGCCTCCACCCCCATGTCAATCCCCAAAGTCCTACACAATAGGGGAGAGCAGTCCCTTAACTCCTCGTAGGCACAAATCAAACAGTTGCACTCGAGGACTAGAAAAACTGATCTAAGACTACTAGATTATTGGTTGCAGGAGTTACTCCTCTTGTGAAGTACATAACAAAGCTGTTCAATGGTAGTGGTCATGAACGTGGCTTGCAAATGAACTTGGACCCATCTCAGTGCTCCAACACTTTCATGGGAACTTTCTCAGCTGGGGTCTTATACTGCACAACTTACATGTGGATACTCTTGCTGATTTCCCAGTATCGTAGGATAGTTTCGATCTCTCCTCTCACATGACTGGGTCCAGAGTGGCCACATATCGTAACTTCTGTCTCATTTCTCAACCAAGTTGCATGCTACTGTTTTGCTGTTTGCACAACCACATGAGCGGACAAGAGAATTTATACCCCCATTGTTCACAAATGCACCCGACTCCTCCTGATCGGCTTGACACAGCTTCATGAGCAACCACTGACCTCAGCCAGGCAACAGCCAGTCCTCTAGATCTTCAGGAGTGCAAATGCCCTCCCCACCATAGTTTTGTGGTAGGAGGGTGGGGCTTCAATGGCGAGTGGGCCGGGGCAAACCCCCCCAGGTGGTATACGGGTTCTCACTTGTCTCCTCTTTGTACATGCTGGCAGGCAATGCAACTTCCCTCCCTTAGGGAGGGAGAAGAAAATATACTTAGCACTTCTCAAAAACACTGTATCCCAAAGCACGTTACAAGCAATGAGAGACTGGTAGTGAACTGACTGTATCGGCAGCCATTTCGCAGCGACATTTATGCCCACACAAAGCCTTGGACAACTGCATGAACCAGTTTTATTGGAAGGGGAATGTTGGCCAGGATACCCGGATAAAATCACCTGCTCTTACAAAAAGTGCCTTGTGTTCATTTTCTTCTACCTGGACACCCACCAGTATATCACCAGAGAGAGGCAGAAGGGACCTGGGTTTAACTTCTCATCCTAAGGACTGCACACCCTGACAGTACAGCACTTGTACTCAGGTGCCAGCTTTTATGGTAGAAGCCCAATCCCAGTGTGGGTCTAGAACCCAAAACCTTCTGGCCCAGAGGCGGGTGTGCTACCAACTGAGCCACGCTGACACCTATAGGGGGGTGGCTTCTGTCACGGTGTTCCTACCACTGTGTTACTGAACATAGGTAGTCATGTGGGCAGGAATTCACAGCTCACGGTAAGACATGTGACATGAAGGCAATTCATGTCCTGTCATGTGTCAGCAACACAGAGAAGCTAGTCCACAGGATGGACGGGTGTGCTCCCAGACTGTCTTTGGCCTCTTAGGCTTCCTAGCTGCTACACTTGAGGGAGAGGATATAAGAAGGAATACAAGGAGGGCTCCAGGCAGATGATGTCCCACTTTCCCCCATGTCACTCAACGGTCCTCTCAGAACCCCACCTGCCTCCAAACATCTGGCCTGGTCCATTCCCTCCCCCTTCAGCAAGTTAAGGCTTCTCTGGGTTGTCTGGAGGCCCAAAGTGCTCTCCAGAGCAGGGGGCAAGATGCAGTCTGTGAGCTGTCTGCTGTGAAAGGTGCCTGGATTGGGAAGATAAGGTGGTGGGACAAGGAGACTTCCTCAGTAGGAGTGGACTAATGGAAATGGTTACTGTAGTTATTGTGCACACCAAAGTCAACTAACAGAGTCTATGATGCCTATGGGAGAGCTTTGAAAATTATGCACCGTTCTAGCTGTGTTTTTTATATTTCTTATTTCCATCTTCCCCTTATTTTCTGTTACTAAGAAAATGTGAAGGGAAACAGGATTTTTGTCCTTTGGAGTTCATCAGTTTCTGTGGTCTGTCTACAAAAGATGTCATAATCTACAGCGTGTGACATCACTATCAAGTACATGGCAATGAATTGCGATTCACAGACAGGATTATGACATCCTATGTCGACAAGCAGTGGGAGTAGATGAAGTCTGTGGGAAAAGGATCTTTCTTACTTCCAAGCAGCTCTCCTTAGTTATTAAAAAGAGAAAAAGAAAACTATAGAAAATGCATAGCAGAGTTGTGTGTAAATATTACTATTATGAACATACGAAATTTGCCAGCAGATAAAGGCCTAGAGGTCTATCAAGTCTGCTCGAATGTGCAGCTAGCACCCCTTAATTCTTAATATCACACATTTTTTTTAAATTCATACCTCTCTACCTTTCACTGCCCAAATTTGTGACAAGATGTGTGACAAATGGGCAAAATGCATGACATATCATCAGACATGATACTGCAAGCTCAGAACACTGTCCATATCAGTGCAATGTGTTCATTATGTTTGCTGACAACCGATCGATTCTCATGAATTTCTGCTTTAAGGTCTCAGTTGGCAAGGAGGAATATCACCCTGTCCATGTGAGTCAAAGGTTTCTGAAAGGTAAATGAGTGATGTACCTCACAAAGCTTGGGGAGGGCTGGAATGTGCTCTCAGCCAGGGACTGCAGGTACTAAGTCCTGCTGCTGTAGCTACCCCCTTCAGTGGGCCGTGGCACCTGCTCCTCCACAGGAAGGATGCTGCGTGTGTGCAAGACCTGTCGGGGCACTGGTTGGTGTCTCAGGGGAGTTGGACGATCGGAAGATGAACTGAGACGAAAAGCCGACCCCCCCACCTCCACTACTGACAGAATGATGAATGATGGTCAGTGGTACATCCAGACTCCCCTATTTGGCTCTCCACTGGTGTGATGTTGGAAGAAGTGGTTGAGAGAGTTGCATGGTAGGTGGGGCATGGAGAAAAAAAAAAAAAAAAGCTGAGTGAAATGTTAAAACACACTGTGTAACTGTTATATAACTTCCTCAAACTGATGCCTTGATCCCACCGAGGCTCCACACTGTGAAATTTGTACTGGAGGAGGTGCTGCCCAGACAGTCCCACCATGGAGAGATACAGATTCGTACCTCGGGTAATGGAACTGGGAGGTGGCTGAAGGCAGGTGAGGGGTGGTTTCATATGAGACAACAACTAAATAACAAAAAGAAAATATACAATGTACAGGCAGGCACTTGGCTCAGAGGCAGACAGCAGGAATGAAATAGGCAGCCAAAAGGAGCTTAAAAAACAAAAATATACAGTGTCCAGGAGGCACTATGTTCAAGAGGCACTGTATGAAGTACAGTTACCATAAACTATAATCAGAACGTGATCCATGACCGCAGTCTTGCAGTTATTTTTGCACCACTTCAGCAGGAAATACAAGATAAGACAAAGCAACCAACTTCCTGCACACTGAAAAACATTCCCCAACTATCAATGTCACAGGCTCACGTAGTACGGCTGGGCTAAAGATACAGCAGCAGTGAATGGTGCTACCACACGTGAGGCCAGGGGCTTGTAAGCAGGTCCCAGAATCCCACACTGGGGTTGGTAGGGCACGCTGCAGAGATCAGGTGCATAGATCATGGGGGAGGGGTACATGTCACCTAACTTTAGCGCATCCTCCTGACAGCTGACCAAAGAGCTGCACTGGCATCAGCCATGAGTGCGGCCACTTTTCTGCCATCCCAGCCAAGAGATGTGTGCAGCTGTGGTGACATTGATCACTAAGGTGAGGGATGGGTAACTAAGAGGGGAAAAAACAGGTTTTTTTTTTGTTTGTTTTTTTTTTTACTATTTTTCCTTCCGACAGCCTAGTTTTCCCACAGCTTTGGTGAACACTCAGCGCAGTCATCTGATTTAGATGCCAGAGGACCCTGCTGACCTGCTCCAGTGTGGGTTATAATCCCATGGTAGGGCAGGTGGGGGAGGCTAATCTCCCATGATCGAAATCCACACAGTTCGTGGCAGTGGGGCTGTTTCATGCTGGGTGGGTGGTGTGGGGCCAGAAAATGATGATGTCATCCTGCCACGCTGCGAGGGATTTTCTGCCGGAGTTGTCTGTTCCCAAGATTCTGAGGCATGAAAGTACAGTCAAGCACGCAGCAGGCGTGTGCTCAGCTTTCATTGTTTGGGCATATCCAAGTGTGCTCCAGCAGCGGAGAACAGTTTGCCACCCACCCAGAAAGCATCGTCTTAGATGCAGGATCCTCCACCCCACCCCACCCATGGCTAGTCCCCAATAACTCAAGTTCGTTCCCACACCAGAGTTCCCGACATCACGAGCGGCAGCCCTACCATTGCACCAATGTGCCAGCTAATAAATTATACATCTAATTAATTATTCATGAGCCTAGTGAGGCTCCTGATTGGCTATTGGATTGGTCATTAACATCTTAGAAAGGACTGATCCAGCTGCAGCCTGACGCTGTGTTGCACGCGTAGCTCGTGCCACAAAGTAAAAATCTAACTAAAAAAAAGAAGGTTGTTATTGCAATTAGATTTATAATCACAATAATAATCTCAAAGCCAGTCATCTCCTTGGATTAACGACTGGCTGGAGGAAGGTGGCCCGAGGCTGTGCCTTGGGCTACCCATCCCCCCAACTGGTCATTAATCCCTCAGAAATTACCAGCTTCTTGGTTGTTATTGCTTAAAAGAAGAATTTAAAAAGCTGTTCTGACACAGAGGTTAAACAAACCCGGGCACTGACCAACCCAGCCCAAAATTGCTCATGGAGATCAGTAAAGAAAGCATATATTGCAATGCAAATCGGACTTCTAGGCTTTGCCTTAAAGGTCACGGACCATTTACTCAGTGCAAGCTTTCTTTTCATATTTCATTTTGCCTTAAAATAGGATGCAGTGCTCCAGATAAGGTGAGTACTAGCCTGTTTCACTCACCGATTTTTAAGAAATACTCATTATATTAATTTATGATGAGTACTGATACTCATCCCAACCCTTGGAAATTGTTCATAAAAACTTCAGAAACAGCTGTTTTTCCAAGTTTAAATCAGCACTTTTACTCATTAAAATTACACTTTACTCTCCTACTGTCAAAAAATGGTGAGTACATTTGCTCTTGAATGCCAGGGTTATCTGGAGCTTTGACAGGAAGTGTATGTAACTGATGTGAAGAGAGTTAATGATAACAGAGTGCAATGCTGCATTATCCTCCTATGAAGGCTTCCACCTCCCTCGCTGCAGTGCCTATCATGTTCTCCAAACATGTTAACAAAAAGAATGCTGATACACAGGAGAAAGTTGAAGCACCTTTTTAGTTATTTACCAGATAGCAAATAGCAGCTGCATGTGGTCTGTACTTTCTTTTGAGACAGCCCTGTAGCTACAGTGTGCTATTCAAGACCTTTGCCCCCACACACACAAATTTTCACACACACACTCCAAACTGGAAAGTGTCCAACCAAGCCAGTAATATACACAAGGACTGTGCGAGTAATACATTTTAATTCCCAAATACCGCGAATAATGGACTAGTCATCATTCAGGTTTTGAATATCCAGTTATCAGCCTATACAAAGTATCCACAGTTGGGAATTAAACAAGCATTTGTCAATGCCGAATGTTTGCTTGCTGGCACTGGCATTGGTAGTGTAGAAGTTACAGAGCTGCATAACAGGAATGGCAGCGAAGTATTGAACTGAAGCCAACCCCACCACCACCCTGCAGAGAGTGGCAGGCATTGGGGTGTGCCTTTGGGTCGTCAGGCATAACGACCATGCCATTTCACCACACCCTACCCTGCAGACACTGACAAGTGTCACCGGTGTGCCTTGGGGTCTTTGGCCCTTGTCGCACCCCATTCCATCAGGAAATACGGTAAGATGGGTGCGGTATAGGAGAATGGGGTGAAGTTTGGGCCAAAGAGTCCGAGGCACACTTTGATGCCTCTCACTGGCTGCAGGGTGTGTGGTGGGGTGGAATGGTATAAGCATGACAGGCAAGAATGCCAAGTCACACCCCTGATGCCCGTCATATCTTACAGGTATGCTATGGTCGGAAACCCTAACCCATAGGTATTCGTTATATTTTCACCCAAATTTTCAACATTTTTTTTGTGACCCCCACCTCATGAACAGTGGCAATATCAGTTTGTTAGCTGAAAACTGCTTTTGCACAGCGACTATGGCATTTGGCACCACAGGTGCAAAAACACATTCTGAACAGGATGTGAAAAATGACAGCGGTACTGTTCATGGGGAGGTGTAAAAAAATGGCAATGTTGAAAATCTGCTATGAAAATCTTAAAAAAACTGGTGAAGTCACGAGTGTGTGTAGAAACTGTGCAACGCACACCCGTAATGTAACTAGTTTGGGGATTTTTTTACAGTAGGTTGCTAACACAGGCATTTTGGGACCTCCGATCATGAACAGTGTCAGTGTGATTTTCTTTATCTGTCCCAAGCAATGATTTCCCACAGTGACCACGCATCTCTGCACTGAAAGTGTGAAAACACATTTCGGCCATGTTGTGGAAAATGACAGCTGTACTGTTCATAAGGAGGTGTGGAAAAATGCCACTGGTGAAAATCTGGACTGAAAATATTACAAATTCATGAACCTACGAGGGTGCGTGGAAACTGCGCAATGCTCACTCTTAACACAGTCATTTTATGGAGTTTTGTCACCAAATTTTCAACATAGCCATTTTAAGACCTCTGCTCATGACCAGTGTCACTGTGATTTTCTTAATCTGTCCCAAACATTGTTTTCGCACACCGACTGTACCATTGTGCGCTACATGTGCAGAAACACATTTTGGGCGAGATGTGAAAAATGGTAGCTGCACTGCTCATAAGGAAGTGTGGTAAAATGGCACTGTTGAAAATCTGGTGTACAAATATTACAGATTCGCAAACTTGCCAGCGTGCGTAGGAACTGCTCAACGTGCACTCCTAAAACAGTCATTTTTGGGAATTTTTTCATCAAATTTTCAACATAGCCATTTTAACACCTCTGCTCATGACCAGTGTCACTGTGATTTTCTTAACGTGTCCCATACATTGATTTCGCACACCGACTGCGCCATTGTGCGCTACATGGGCAGAAACACATTGTGGGAGAGATGTGAAAAATGACAACTGTACTGCTCATAAGGAGGTGTGGTAAAATGGCAATGTTGAAAATCTGGAGTGAAAATTTTGAAAATTTGCGAACTTACGAGCGTGCATAGGAACTCTGCAACGTACGCTCGTAAAACTGTAATTTTAAGGAATTTTTCCACCAAATTTTCAAAATAGGCTTTTTGAGAGCCCACCTTATGAACACTGTCAGTGTTGTTTCGTTAATCATTCCAGAAAGGTGATTTTGTGCAGTGGCTGCGAAATCACCCTTCGGGCCCGAGTAACGCCATGACAGTACAAGAATTCATGAGGAGGGGTCCCAAAAACCCCATGTTGAAAATTTGGTGCAAAAATTCCCAAAATGCCTGAGATATGCAACAAAGTTGAAAAACCCCTATCTATCCCATTATACAGCTTACCGACATTTCCTCAGTTCGCAGTCGGCTTTGAAGAGTGCAAGGCGTGTTCAGTCCACGAAGATCGTCGGCGCCCGGACTCGGAAGTAAGTATGGGGTGAGGGGTGTGTGGGGAGGCAAGTGCGCAGTGGGTGGGTGCGGGTTGTGGGGGGCAGGGAGACTGCGAGGGACCGTTTTTCTTTACAGGTTTTTTGTTGAAAAAGATGGCCGGGGCGTTTTCCACGCTGGGTGTGCTCCCAGCATGGCAGAAAGATGGCTGGGGGCGTGGGCCCGGCGAGATTGGACACCCGTCGGCCATGGCATCTGTTGCCATGCTGGGGTGGTCCTGGCATGGCACCTGTACTCGGGGGAGACAGTGGAGCCGGCGGGGATTGGGCACCCCGTTGGCGACAGAATGGGGAAGAGACAGTGGAGCCGGCGGAGTTGGGCACCCGTCGGCCATTACATCATTTGCCACGCTGGGGTGGGCTCCCAGCGTGGCACCTGGCATCTTTTGGGGCGTGGAGCTGACGGGGATTGCCACCCCATCGGCTGTACAGTGTGGGAGGGGAGGGAGATGCATGAGCACGCAGTGTGCGTGCGTGCGTGTGTTTGTGTGGGGGGGGAGAGCTCTGCTCACTCAAGCGGAGCTCTCCCTTTCAACTGTATGCCACTGCATTTTCAGCTGTCAGACAGCTGGAGCAGTGACTGGTGCTCTGCGACCGCGCCTGCAAATACACTGACTATATTGGAAGAGGCTGACACACCTCTGGAAAACTCATATGATGGCACTATGTTTCTTGCACATGCGTGCAAGCAAACATAAAAATACAACAACTCTGTCCCTATACTGGTGACCATTGCTAGTCATACAACCACTTGACCTCTGTTACAATCTGCCTAGTATCACTCAATGATGTTGGGTAGATTATGCCCCCTCAAGTGCTGACGCTGTCAGCTTGTACTTTTAGTGAGGTGCATGCAATGGGGTTGGTTGGGGAGGACAACTAAGCATCGGGGCATACTTGCCCGTTTGCCCCCCATCATGGCTTGGGAGCAGGGAGTAGGCACTTGATTAGTTTGGCCTTTGGAGCAGAAGATTAGGTTGGGGAGGGGTTCTAATAAAAGATGGTGCTAGGCATGGGAAGGGGCTGATAAGATGTTAGCATTTGTAGAAGACTAACATTAAGTATATCCAAATAAAAGCTGATGCATCACTTTGCTTTTCTTGCCTTTGTCCAAACTGAAATGTTTCTCCTCCCAGTGCCTGTATTCATGTATAATGTCACACTGTATAATGCTGTACTGCTATTTATTCTGACTGTAGTGTATATGTTGCTATGGTTGCATGAATGTTTAATTTACTGCTACCTTATTCTTCCTATTTCTCCTCCCTCCCTCTCTCCCTACCCCTATTCCTATCCACAGATCACATCTCTAAATGACACTTGTGGCCAGTTCCGTGGCACTGAGTGAAGCATGTTCACTTGGCATTCTGGAGACCCAGGTTCACGTCCTGAGCCTGAACATCCAAAGCAGAATTCCACAGGGAAGGAGCTGAGAGCATCCTTCAGATGCTTCCTTCCAGGGGGTGGGCAGGTCCTGGACTGCTGTTTGTCAGCTCCTGGTTGGCATCCATGGCGGCGTGTGGCCTCAATGCATCACTGAACAACCCCCACCCCAGGATGCTGCCGCAGCCGGACCTTTCTGAGGGTGGTGGGTGGGTCAGGAGAAAACCAGAAAATTAGCCGCTCAGCTGACCAGATGACAGAGGCCGGTCCCCATTCACCACCATAGCACCGTGCCTGGGATATGCAGAATGCTTACGGACGACTCTTCGAGTTGTCCCCATGGGGAAGGGATCCCCTCCCGACAAAAGGACACATTGGGTTACCTGGGTAGTGGCACTTACGGGTCCAGCAGATGACAAAGGGATGTGATGGTAGGCCTAGGTGGCCCAAAGGAGGAGTGGCCAGCCGGTGGCTCAGGGGAGCATAAATAAATAAGACAAAAAAAAAAAAATTGAGACTTGTATGATTATCTGTACTGCTTACCTCGTAAAATAATTTCAATAAATATGTGATAGATGACTAAGGGATAACTGAGGCGGAGGGGCTACGCGTGGTTAAGAGATTAGCCCTGACCACCAAAGAGAGGGCAAAAGCTTTTAAAAGCCATTTTTTAACCTTTTTGGAGGGCTGATCATAAACAGCAATTCATTTGGGGTTCTGAATAACAGCCAAAATGTATATGCACACCCCAAGGTGAGGGGTAGCAGGGGATGCAGCTGGAACAGTTGCCACAGGGGTATGCCCCCAAAGACTGGGTGGAAGAGGACAAAAACTCTTAGATATATATATCTCCCTCTCTCTCTCTATATATATATATATATATATATATATATATATATATATATATATATATATATATATATATATATATATATATATATATATATATATATATATATATATATATTATACATACATATACATATATATATACACATATATACATACACACATATACACACAGCCCCATAAATGCAATAGATAACCCACTCTTAGGTGTGTGGTTGCGGCTTTGATATCACACGCCTTGGTATGCATCAACCATCCAAGGTAGTGTATGTATATCAGAGCGCAACCGCACAATCAGAGAGTGGGTTTACCCATCTTATAAAATGGCAAAATTTTTTTTAGGGCGGTAAAAGTGCTGATGTGCGGTCGCGCTCTGATATACACAGAGTCATGTGGTGTGTTTTATACAATCAGAACACTTGATTTAGAGAATATCATCATCTCCATTTTATAAATACACACACACACACATATACATACGCACGCACATACACACACACATATATATGTATGTATACGCATATATACACACACACACACACACACACACAATACCTGACTGGTAGGGCAGGGATAGTTAAGGTTGCATGGCCACTTTTATGTTAAATCCAAAACGGTGCACTTTAATAGCTTTGCAATCGTTTGTCCAATTTGCCTGAAATTTGGCATGCGCGTTGTCATACCATAGTTCTCTGGATCTGGAAATTTTTGTTCTGGTCAGATTTGTGGTTGTGAAGCTGCGGAGTGTCAAAAAGTATGGAAAATCCTTAACTTTTGCAAATTCTTTGCTCCTCTCCACGGCCCAAACAGTTTGTCCGTCTGGTCTGACATTTTCAGGGTATATGGAGACTGGGTCAGGTAAGTGCCTTTTGAAGGTCTGGTGAAAAAATATTCATCCATTCAGAACTTATTATAGTTTAAAGTTTCCCATTATATCCTACGGGGAAACAACATATGTTCCATGGACAGTGACAGATTCATCCACGGCAGCATGTTTTACTGTCGCATATACCCTCTGTACTGTCGTGCCACTGCCATCTTGTTTTCAGTTAGCAATGGAGAAAAAACATTGTAGTTTAAAAACTACTGCCCCTCGGTAAACACCAACTGTTGTGTTTACCTAAATGGGGTCCTAGGAACAGCATCCACGCATCAGAATTTTTTTTAAAACAACACAGAAATATGTTCATTTTGATCTTGCCACTTGTACTGTTGCAATTTGCGACAGTACAAGCACAAAACTTTCACAAATTTGTGAAAGTGTCACACTGTACTTTCACAATTTGCAGCATGCTTTCGCAATCTGTGACAGTACAATCCCCCAAGTCATAGTTTCTTTGTCACCTCACTGCCACTACAAGGTTTGGACTTTTTGGCTGCAATTTGCTGGGTGGCAAGTCCTTGCACCACAGATGTGTCTTTTGGTGGTCTAGTGAAAACAATTTACATTGATTCCATAGTTACAGTACTCTGAAGTAGTGACTTTTTCCCATAGGAGAACACTGTGGTGTCCGCAAAAGCGACAGTTTCTTTGCCACCTCACTGCCACTACACAGTTTGGATTTTTGAACTGAAATTTGCAGGGTGGCAAGCCCTTGCATGACAGATGTGCCTTTTTCTGGTTTGGTGCAAACATTTACACTGGGTCCAGAGTTACAGCACTCTGAATTTGCTAATTTTCTAATAGGATAACACTGTGGCAGCCATGGCACCTTTCTGTGCCAATATCTTGAAAACGGTTCATGATACAGACTTTTCACTAAGCACAGCTTAGTACACCTTTGTACTAAGCACGCATGGAGGTCATAAGTACAACTGCAAAATAATTTTTTCCACAGTTTCTATGGTTACTGAGATATTGCCAAATAAGCGTTACAAAGGTTACTTGGAATGCCTCTAGTCTTCTGCTATGTGTTTGTACTTGTGGGTAGGTGGGAGCGCATGGCCCTGAAGGGCCTGCACTCCCACCTATGTGTACTATTTATGCTAAACTGGGAGCACTGGGCCCTCCCACCCTATGCCTCTACACTCATGGGTGGGTGGGAGCGAAGAGCCCAGAGGGCCTGCACTCCCACCTATGGATATGATTTTACAAAACTAAAAGCACGGGGCCCTCCTGCACAATGTCTCTATACTTATAGGCAGGTGAGAATGCAGGGTCCAGAGGGCCTGCGTTCCCACCCATGGATACCACCTTGCAATACTGGGAGCACAGGGCCCTCAGGCGCTATGTCTCTACACTTATGGGTGGATGGGAGTGCAGGGACCAGAGGGACCATGCTAACAAATATGCATCCCATTATGCAAAACTGGGAGCATAGGGTCCTCCTGCGCTATGTCTCTACACTGATGGGTGGATGGGAATGCAGGGCCCGGAGGGCCCACGCTCCTACCGATGGATACATTTCACTTTCTCAAAAAGAAGGGAAGTTCATTGCAAAAAATGTTGATAGTGCATCAGTTAAGCTTGATTCCACACCAACAAAAGTCTGAAATTGATTTTGAAGATTCTGAACCCCTACCCCCATACACCCCCACCACCCATAGACTAACAGGCACGGGGTGTGCCTTGGGGTCATCAGGCCTAATTCTCACCCCATTCTCCTATACTGCACCATCTCAGCTTGTTTACACATGGAATGGGGTGAGAGTTAGGCCCGACGATCCCAAGGCACCCCCTGGCACCTACTGGTCTGTGGATGGTGAGCAGGGGTAGGGTTAGTAACCCTAACATCGAATTTCCAGACTTTTGTTGGTGTGGAATCAACCCTAACTGATGCATTAATGGAGTTTTTTTTGCAATTAATATATATTATATATCTATATCTACATGGGATATGCCATGCCCCATACAGAAATATCTGTGATATTTCTCCCGAGTGTACTTTAACTTTATGACATCATGAGTGGTGATGCCATGAGTGATGTCACATGTCAAAGTACCTGAGGGAGAAATGTCACAGATATTTAGATATTTCTATATGAGGCATGGCTTATTTAATTTATCTAACACTTGTTCTTCTTTTTGAGTTGTTTTCTTTTGTTTTTCTGAAGTTATTTGTTATATTGGAAGCATTTCGGATACCGAGCAGTAATTCAGGATAACCGAGCAGTTGTTTTTAGAGTCTGACGCACTGACTCCATTATGTACGTCAGTGTGTCATGTTGGGAGTTGAAGGTGTGTGGCGCTGAATAAGGAGTCTGATCTGTCGTTGTGAGAGGGTGCAGGAGTGGCCTGTTACTATGCAGATCATGGGAGACTGCTTGGCAGTGAGAAGTCATGGAGAGTGCCAGTGGTGATGTGCAGGGCAGCAGATGGGAGACAGAGGGAGGTTTCCCAGTACTGAAAGTGATTATGTTGGAAACTGGTAGCCGATATGTGGCTGGTTTTAAAACCGGGAAAAATGTGTTTAAAAATGCTTTACAGTGATTTTCATTGCTTTTCAAAGAAATCTGGGAAACTGAAAGCACTAGTCGGCAGGCAGAAGAGAAATTAAACAAAGTTCTAAATCAGGAACTGTGGAGCTCATGCAGTGGATATTTTCCTCATGTGGAGCAACAGTAAGAATATTTTGATAGTTTTATGACCTCTGGACCCAGAGTGAGACTATCATTGATACGTGCCAGGAAATATCCTCACAAGTGCTGGGTAAAAAAATATATATTTATATGTGTGTATATGGCTGGCTGGCTGGCTAGATAAGAGAGATAGATAGATGGATAGATAGATAGATAGATAGATGGATAGATGGATAGATGGATAGATACACACTGTACAGAGAGAGAGAGAGAGAGAGAGAATGAATAAATGATGACTAAGTGTGGTATACAAGGAAGTCAATCAATCAAAATCTTTATTTATCCAGGCAAACATCGTTGAGCAAGCTCATTTACAAGATGGACCTGGTTAGCTCTGGGTCAAATGGTACAATGCATACAGAGATATTTACAATAGAGCCAAATAACACAAGAACAATTAATGCAATTAATGCAAGTAAATACTCAGTGTTACATCGGTCATTTCAGTTCAGAATGCTTCTGTAATATTTAAGGAGGACATAAGATGAGGCTTAGTAGGAACTTCAGTAGGGAGAAGTGATCTGCCGCTCGTCGTGTAGGGAGCAGATGCAAGCACAGAATTTCAAAAGTAGTGTAATCACACAGTATCTCTAAATGCAACATTCTAAACAGAAGGATAAGGGTCTTAACAGTCCAGGAGAAAAGTAATTACAGTTATTTTGGCAAATTTCGGCATGGAAATCAGATTTATGCTTGATTTAGAACAGGCACAGAAGCAGACTGCAGGAACCAGTTGAAAGCCAATGCCGAGGAGTGCTCACGTTCCGACTGGATGGCTGCTAATGCCGTGCTTTGCTAATGGAGAGTCCGAGCTTAGGTTCTCAGGCAGCGGTAGAGGCAGCGCTGGTGTTCAGGTTTCCCACACCTATGGGCAGGGAGCCTGTGGAGAGCATATCCTTGGCAGAGGATGGAAGAAAGGGTCGGTATTAAGTACTAGGCCATGGACAATGGAACATCTGAACCAGCAGGAGGACCAAAACAGCAGGACAACAGAATTGGGTATTCCTTGATGCCTAAAGACTGGCCCAACCACAGAAATTCAGAAAGGAGTGTAACCAAACAGAGTCATAACTCTTGACACTCTAAACAGGAAAAAATAGAGGTCATAACTGTTAGGCAATAAGTGCAGCTCTTTTTTGTGCAAGTTTTAGACAGAAAACCAGACTTTAGCTTAGTATTGAGGAAGACACAGGATCAAACTGCAGAAGCCAATCAGACACCAGAGCAGAAAAGCGCTCACGTTCTGATTGGATATCGGCAATGCCACACCTCGCTAGTGAGGAGTTCGGTCTAGGTGTCTCAGGCGGCAGCTATAGAAGTGCCAACCTCCCGGTATCCGCATTTCTCCCACCTGAGGGGCAGGGAGCCCCTAAAGGGCTAGTCTACAGCAGGGAAGAGAGTTAGGGGACAGAGAAAAGAGATAGTAAGAGTGGAATGCAGTGGAAAGGGAATACGAAGATGAAATAGGGCAGTTAAATGGTACAGGATAGGGGAATTACAGCCACAGAATAAGCAATATGTAAAGACAGCAGGGTGAGTAAGGTGCAGTGGCCGCGAAAGTCATGACGAGATTATAACCCTACGGATATTTCTAGAGGGGAAAAACATTTAAGGCCTAAAACGCTCACAGAGTTATGGTCACCAAAGGTTACAAGTGATCATAAATTCAACTATGCTCAGAGGGCAGTAGCCTGATGCTTCAGACTAAAATTAGGGGCTGAGGTTGCAATTGCAAGGCTCACACACATACTGAGCATATAGAGACTTGAAGGCATTCATACTGCAGAGGCAACTTAATTTCACTAATGGCCACTCTGCCATAGAGAGAGGAAGCCTTGGGGATACATAATGTGATGTAGGAATGCTCTTAGGGCATACGTTCCTGGCTCACTTAGTGGGAGACAGTCTATTACATATTGTGGAAGCTGCTTCAAGAAGAATCTATAAGTCCAAAGGACTGCGTTTCTATTCCATCTAAACATAAGAGAGGACCACCCTACGGCTTTGTACAAGGAGCAACGATGGGGAGACCAGTAATAAACCAGATGGCCCTGCGCTAAAACGTATCCAACTTCGCAAGCACGTCTTTCGGACACTGACTATAAAGGAAATCTGCATAATCGTTCAGCGAAAGAAAATTAGTTTGGACAAGGCGCACTTTTGTATCTCTAGTAAGAAACTGGTTAATTCTAAAGAATAGCCCCAGCCTCTGCCTTAACTTCTTTACAAGGTCCTCGACATGCTCAGTGAATGATAGATTATGGTCTAACCACACAGCTAGATACTTAAACTTCGAGACAAACTCCAGTTTCTCTCCAAGAATTGTGGTAATCTGAGGTAGTGCTCCAGAGCTGGCCGGATTCATCACACGGCTATAGGGTGAGAACAACATTGCTTTTGTTTTGTTTTTTAGCATTTAGAAGAAGTTTTTTTTATGGAGGAGCTGTTTCTCCAGCTGGTTCTTTCCTCCTGGAGGTCAGCACAAGTGGCTTCAGGTATCGGACGACTTATATATACAACCGTGTCATCAGCAAACAGGTGTATGTTCACCTTGTTAATACTCTCATCAATGTTATTAACATAGATAGCGAATAGTAAGGGATCAACTATGAATCCTTATGGTACTCCCCTCAGTAGAGGTTTGAGTGGGGATAGCTCACCCTCAGCCTTAATTTGTTGACGCCGTCCTACAAGGTACTCAGTAAACCAATGCAAAGAAACTGAGTCCAGGCCTATACTCTTCAGAGGAGAGAGAAGCAGGCTATGATCCAATGTATCAAAAGCCTTGCTAAGGTCTAGAAATACAGCACAGACAAAGTTTCTGTTGTCCAGTTCTTGGTACCCATCATTTGTTACTTTGGCAAGGGCCGAAATAGTGCTGTATTTGGTTCTAAAGCCAGATTGCATAGGGTTTAGTAGGTTATTGGATTAGAGATAATCCCTTAGTTGGTTGACGACAATCTTTTCCAGAAGTTTCGACAAAGTTGGGAGGAGCGAAATTGGTCTATAATTGTTAAGGTCGCAGGGATCACATGAGCAATTTTCCAGATCTGGGGAATAAGCCCTTGGGACAGTGATAAGTTAAGTAAGTGGGTGATAGGAACAGCTAAGACATGATAGGAGATTTTAAGAAAATAAGGATCCAAAGAACCAGCACCAGCACTTTTCTTAATATCCAATTGGAGCATGAGGTCTTCAACCTTTCAGACAGACCGGGTGGAACAAGAAGCCAGGTACCGGGGCAGGAGAGTCTGAGCACGGGACACTTAATTGGGAGTGGACCAGAGATGCAGGAGAACTGTCGAAAGCCAGACCAGCTGTGCCAAAATGATTGTTAAATGCATCTAGGATTCCCAGTTTATCATTGATAGTAGTACTCCCAGTTGTAATCTTAGGAGGCAAGGAATTACCAGGTGTATATTCGGACATGTCCTTGATTGTCCTCCAGAATTTGGAGGAGCACTTTGCTGCAGAATCCAATTCGATAAGATAAAATGCAGCCTTAGCATCCCTGACCATTTTCGTACAAGCATTGCATGCCCTTCTGAATTGACACCAGTCTGAGTCAAGCTTAGTCTGGCGAGCTTTTTTCCACAACTTATCCCTACCGAGCAATGCAGCTTTCAGCTCGGCACAGAACCGACATGTTTTGTTTTTTGCACAAACTTTTACCATAGGGGCATACATATTTAGGGCCCCAACAAGTATATCATGGAAAATATCATATGCCGAGTTAACCGTGTTAGCTAAGTAGACATCTTGCCAACATGGTGAGTGTTCCAACTCATAGACACAGGCAGCCACATCAAAGTTACAACGGGAACTTTTTATAAGAAATTCAGCTGTAGGTCCTGTATGATGCTGTGATCTGACCGCAGCAATGAAGCAATGGTCACTGACATCAGCAAAGAAGGTTCCAGCATGTGAGAAGAGATGAGTCTTATCAACTAAAATAACATCCAGTAGTGTGCTGTTGCTCATGTTCTTTTCATTTGGACGTGTGTGTTCGTGAATTAGTTGCACCAACCCACGGAAATCACAGAAAGTGTTTAAGGGTAAAGCAGTCTTCGATAACCAGTCGAAATTAAGGTCCCCTAGAACGATAGTTTCAAGGTTCTCTTTCTCCATAATAGAACCAATAAGTGTAAAGTAGTGTACCAGCAAATGGGGGTCTATAGCAACCAATCACTCTGAGGGCAAGGGAAGTAGATAAATCCATCTTCAGGGTCAAACATTCAAATTCATTTCTGACAGAAGTAGAATCCAGGCAGGACGTTGTAAACCTTTCCTTAATGTACACCATCACACTACCTCCCCTAGTAGGCTTGTCCATTCTGAATAACTGGCAGGAAGGAATACTAATCTCCCTGTCCTGAGAGGCTGGCCTAAGCAATGATTCGGAGATTACCAGAACATCTGGCTGAGTATGGCCGACCCACGCCTGAATCATGGAGAACTTTTAAGGAGGCTGCAGACATTAACATGCCAGAAACTCGTGCCTTTAAGACAAGCAGCATCCGAAGGGGATGTAATGGTAGCGATAGGACCAGGGTTTAGCTCAATGTTGTCCAAATATAACAGTAACAGAAGTAATATCTTTGATAGGGCGGTGATAGTTTAAGAATCCTGGTCCTAGTACATCTATAAGGCTTGCCAAGTTGGGTAAGCCAATCACCACCCCTGAAGGTGTACTGCCAGTGAGCCAGTTTTGAGAAAGGGAACAAGTGAACATACACCACCCTATCATGGTTCTTCGGGTATTGCCAGCCATCCCCAGAGGAGAATGGGGGAGTATAGACAAGCTCAGTTGGAAGGTTACCAGAGTGGGTGTAGATAAGGTCAATCCTGTAGCCTAGAGGAAGGGAGGGGTATCTAGCTCCAGGCAGGAAAAACAGTGGAAGCAGGGAGCAAGAGAGAATGAGACGAAGAGGCAGAAGGGCAGAGCCATAGTGCTTAGAGGATGTGTAGAGAATAACCAAGAGGGTCAGTAGGGCAAGAGCAAGCCCGTGAAGGTGAAGCAAGGAGAGGGAGAGGGAGCGGCGGGGGGTCCCAAGTAAGTGAGCCCAATGAGGTTCAAGCAGGGTGGATACCATGGTCGAGTGGGTGGAGCCAAAACCTATTTAATAAAGGTAGGAGGTGGGGGTGCAGGGACAAGTGCAAATTTTCGGCAAAAGTCAATGCAAAGCAGTGGGCACCAAAGCCCAGAGACTGAAAATCCAACAGAGAAAAGGCAGGGCCAATTAGTGGCCCAGCAGAGAGCAGCGGTCCAATTAGAGGAAGGTGGCAGCCTATCAGAGCCACCCAGCGCTACCCTGGAGCAGCCGGGACTCTTAACCGGCTTTGAAGGTGTCCTGGTCATCCGGAGGTTGGAGGTGTAGGCAGCTGGCAGGATTAGCCGCGGTCACTCTTTGGGAGCCTGATCAGGGGCAGTGGATCTAGTTTAAGATATAAAACGCATTTTAGCTAGGGTAGGGGGTACCAAGGCAAGCTGAAGATTATTGGGGCTATATTGAGGGTAGCAAGGGAGGAAGCTCAGGCATGGAACTGTAAAGTAGATAGACAAGCAGATGGCAAAAATAGGAAGATGTCTTTAAAGGGAGGACAGGACAAGTGTTAGGCCTAATAGATGCACTCTGTATCCTTAAGTAGAGTTGCAATATTAGTGAGAGGGGAGGATGAAGATTGCCTAGGGGCAGTGCCGAGGGGTGGAGGAAGAGTATTTAATAAAGGCTGGAGGTGGAGGATGGGAGGGAGCACAAAAATTTAAGCAGGAAGGAAAAAGAAGCAGAGAAAGCGAAAGAGAAATTGGATTATTTGCAGGGCAAAGCTTACAACTGTGACCTAAATGGAATCTGGTCTAAACAGACAAAACTGTATCACTTTAAACTTAGTTTCTGATCCAGGATAGATTACCACTGTAACGTAAAACAAAGAGCTGTAATACTTTAAAATCTACAAACCTGCAGCCTAAAAGAACTTGCACTTCAAATTACCCTTGGAGTGCAACATTGCTGTAAACAGGCGTAGGTTCACATTTAAATTGGGATTCACAGGACAATTTGGAGAGACTTAACCAGTACCACAATCAGTCTGTAACAGCTTAAAATCCAGAAGGAACAGCAGTAGCAAAGAATTTAAAGAACTGCAGCAGCCCATCAGTAGGCAGAGACGATGGTTCTGGCCAGTCAAGCTTCAACAGCGTACCTTCGGTCTGATGATCGGCGGGCAGTACAGTGAGGAAGGCAGCCAGCAGACAGAATTGGCCCACCCAGCTGCTTGCAGCAGCATAATGCCATCAAGGGGTCGAACAAGCCATAAGGCCACCAGCCTGAAGGACAAGTGGCCTTATAGAGCTTGTTCCACCCTAAGAAAGTATTATCTCATGAGTATGCCGAACTTTGACATCTTTTATTTTATATAATGCATTTGGTTGGACACTTTTTGCTGTGTTGTATGTTTTGACATAGTGTAGTTACTGTCGGTAATGTAGTGGTTTGTGTCAGTGTATTTTGGTAGTTTAGTGATTTTCTATTGTGTAGTGGTATGTACCTTTAGGTACTATGGACCAAATTTTAAAAGCCTGAAATTTGGTACAAGGTGCCTGCGCCAAAAGGATTTGACGCAAGTGGCACCTTGCACCAAAGTCTGCAGCAATCCCAATTTTCAAACACAGGCTAAGTCAAAACTGGGATGCCTTGCATCGAAGCCACCCTGTGCCAGAAGTGTTGGTGCAGGCCACAAGGGAGAATCACACCACAGCGGGTCTGCAGCGTCCCCTTATTTGGGATTTTGGAAGCCCGATCATGGACACAATGCGGCGTTGAGGTTAGACCAGCCATGAGCTAGTCTAACAGCCCTTGCAGTGGGTGGGTGGGTGGCATAAGCCACGTTGGGGGGGGGAGAGACAGGCTGCGTGGCACAGAGCAGCAGGACCAGTGGGGGTGCCAATGCTGGGCGGAATGGACATGGCGGGGTGTGGAAAGGAATATTGGTGGCACTGAGGCAGGCATGCCCTGTACAGTGACACACAGCCAAGGAGTGACCATGGGTAGTATGCTGCCATTGATCAGGTCCCAGAAACCTGATTCTGCCCCCCCACCAGCTGACCCACAGTGTGCACATGCCCGGACATACTGCCAAACCTAGAGATGGCATCTGCCGCTTGTGGTGCCCATCCCATCTTCCATCACTCTTCCAGCAGCTGTGGCTGTGCATCGAGACAGGTGGCTCTGCCCAGGGTACATTCACCGCCATGTGCACTCCCTCATCTTGTGCTGCCATAGTTAGTCGAGGTGGTGGAACCATGCTGGTGACTGGCAAGGGCTGGTGACATCAGGTGTCCAGGACATGGTCTATGGCAACATACTGCCCACTGCACTCCCCTGGACAGGCAACACAGCTGTACATGCCTGCCCCAGGTGCCAGAGTACCCTCCCACAGCCCGTTATGCCCCTGCCACCCACTACGAGCATCCCCACTGGTCCAGCTGCTGTGTACCATGCAGCATGTTTCTCTCCCCCCCCCCCAACATCGTGGCTCTGGACGGGGTTGCACCAGGCTGGGGGGACTTGATGGGACCTTCTGTCAAACCCCTCTGGTGTGCCAAACGTTTGATGCAAGACTGAGACTGTGGCACCTCCCAGGACTTTGGCGCAGGGACCCCTTTTTCCTAGAACAGGGCGCAGGATCCCTGATGCACTCAGAGGTTACCACAGCCGTGTTCCATTTTATAAATCTGAATCATTAAATCATGCCATTTATGTAGTGTCAGAGAAGCCAAGGAAAGCCAATTCTTAGAGAGAGCATTCTTCGCTGTAAGGGTACATTTTGTAAAAAGTTTTCTGGAATTTGGATCTCTACAGTTTTTTGGTTATGAGGAAAACAGGAACATATGGGGTGTGAGGTGGGGCAAATCTGTAAATATCTCTGATATGGCCCCAAAGAAGTCTGCTAATAATGGCTGTAGCTTTGGACAGTGCCAGAATACATGTCCATGTGTATTCAGAGAGTTACCACATCCCCTCCAGCAGGAGGCATCTCCTTGTTCAGAGTGTTTCTCCTGAATGGCGGGAGTTTTAAAACAATCTAATTGTAAGTTTCCAGAAAAATTCCTTCCAAGTCAGGGATGCCACCCCAGAATGAAGGAACTTCAAGTGGGATCCTCACAGTTCTTCATGAAATACTGTACCCAAATCCGCTTCCCAGATCATCTTGACCTTCTGCAGAGTCACCTCTGTAGGCTATTATTGCCAGGTATAGGTATGTAATTACATGTACTAATGGAACTCTGCCCTCCAGAGTATACGTCAAAAGTTCTAAAATGTGGTTGAGGGAGTCCTTCCTTACATGAGAGTTATGTACCTGCATCACTCTGAAGCAATCTGCTCTCACGGCCATATTTAGCTCCGAGTTCCTCAAAGGAGAACAGACTGTATTTTTTTTTTTTTAACCTGCAAAATGAAACCGGTCCCTCGTTGTCTCGCTTAGTCCCCCTCCCTCATCCCCACCTCCAACTGAGCAACCCCCTTACCCCATACTTACCTCCAGAGGTCAGCACTGTCATCTTCTCCAGATTAGGACACGGTGCACTCTTCAAAGCTGACCTGCAAACTGAAGAATTAAAGGTAAGCGCAGTATAATGGCAGTCAATGGGGGGTTTCAACTTATGTTGCTATCTTTGCCATTTTTAGGAATTCTGGTTCCTAATTTTCAACATTGGGTTCTTGGGACCTCATCTCATGAACAGTGTCACTGTCACTTCGTTACTCGGTTCTGAAAGGCGATTTCGCGTCGCTGTGCATAATTCCCATTCTGGACAGAGTAACGAAACGATAGTACCACTGCTCATGCGTTGGGGTCCCCAAAAAGCCCACGTAACAAATTTGGTGAAAAAATTCCCAAAAAATGACTGCATTATGACCATGCATTGCGCAGTTTCTATGCACGCTGGTATCTTGACCAGTTTTTAATATTTTCACTCCAGATTTTCCAGTGTAGCAGAATGGCACAGTCTCTGTGCGAAATCAACTGTCAGGATGGATGAATGAAATCACAGTGTCACTGTTCATGAGGTGGGTTCCAAAAGGGCCATGTTGAAAATTTGGTACAAAAATATCCCAAAATGCCAGAGTTGCATGCAGTCGTTGAAATTCGCTATGCATGCGTGCAACGCTAGCAAATTTTTATATTTTCACTCCAAATATTCAACATTGGCAGTTTTTCACACCACCTTATGAACAGTACAGCTGTCATTTTTCATGCCTTCCCTGAAATGTGTCTTTGCACCTGTAGCACCAAATAACACAGTCGCTGCTTGAAATCACCTTTCTGGATTGAGTAACAAAATGATAGTACCACTGTTCATGAGGTGGGTACCAAAAGCCCATGTTGAAAATTTGGAGTGAAAATACCAACAAAACCCAGGGCGTTAGGGTTTCCAACCGTAACACCCCCCCACTTTATAGAGACTGGCAGGCGTTGGGGGTTGACTTGGGTTCATCGGCTATAATGCTCATGCCATTCCACCCCATCCTGCAGACAATAACTGGCATCGAGGTGTGCCTTGGGGTCTTCAGCCATAATGTTCACCCCATTCTCCTATACTGCACCAATCTCATTTCCTTATGGAATGGGGTGAGTGTAAGGGCCAAAGGCCCCAAGGCACACTGCGATAGAAACATAGAAGTTGACGGCAGATGAGAACCGTATGGCCCATCCAGTCTGCCAATTTCTTTTTCTACCTTATGAATGTGCCATCAGCCTTTGCTCTGTCAATGGCCTATCTATTCATATTCATCAGTATTGCTCCCTTATTCCTATCCCATCCCTGTTTGAAGCCCTGCACTATATTCATATCCACCACTTCCTGAGGTAGGCCATTCCATGCATCCACCAACCTTTCTTTGAAAAAAGAACTTCCTCGCATTCCCCCTTAATCAGCCTCCCTCTAATCTCATGCTGTGTCCACTTGTAATGCTAGTTTTCTTATATTGAAACATGTTAGACTCTTTCACCTTGTTAATACCCTTAAGACGTTTGAATGTTTCTATCATATCACCTCTCTCCCTCCTTTGCTCAAGGGTATACATATTGAGCTCTGTTAATCTGTCCTCATATGTTTTCTGATGAAGCCCCTGCACCATTCCGGTTGCCCTTCTCTCGAGTGCCTCAATTTGGTTAATGTCCTTGTGAAAGTGCGGCCTCCAGTACTGCATGCAGTACTGCAGATGGGGCCTAACCAGTGTCTTGTAAAGAGGGATTATTACCTCCCTCTTCAGACATGTGATACCCCTACTAATGCACCCCAATATCCCTCTAGCCTTATCTACTGCTTTAGTGGTCTGATGATGCCCAAGTCTCTTTCTTCCCCTGTGACTGCCAGCAGCTCCTCTCCCAGCCTATAGGTGGCTTCAGGGTTTCTTTTCCCCATGTGCATGATCTTGCACTTCTTTGTGTTAAACCCCAGTTACCACTCTTCCGACCATTTTGCTAGTTTATCCAGATCTCTTCTCATTCTGCCCTCCCCATCTAGATCATCTACTCTGTTGCAGATCTTGGTGTCATCTGCAAACAGACAAACCTTACCCTCCAGTCCAGCTGCAACGTCACTGTTGAAGATATTGAAGAGGACTGGCCCCAGGACTAATCCCTGAGGTACCCCACTTGTGACTTGCATCTCTTCTGTCTGTATACCATTTACCACTACTCTCTGTTTTCTGCCAGTCAACCAGTTTCCCACCCAGTTGACCAACTTTTGACCCACTTCGAGCCTACCCAGCTTATTAGTCAATCTTCTATGTGGAACAGTATCGAAAGCTTTGCTGAAGGCAAGGTAGGTGATAGCAACTGCTCCCCCTTGGTCCACCACTCTGGTTATCCAGTCAAAGAAATCTATGAGATTAGTTTGACAGGACCTTCCTTTTGTAAACCCATGTTGTCTTGGATCCTGTGCTCCTATAGATTCCAGGTGTTGCACTATCTTTTCCTTAAGGAGTTTCTCCATAATCTTGCCCACCACTGAGGTAAGACTGACTGGTCTGTAGTTCCCTGCCTCCTCCCTGCTACCACTCTCGTGGAGCGGGATCATATGAGCCCTTCTCCAGTCTTCTGGGACCTCTCCTGTGCTCAGAGACTCAATAAAACAGTTCTAATAATGGCTCTGCTAGTTCCACCCTTAGCTCCTTTAGTACCCTGGGATGTATGCCATCAGGTCCCATTGCCTTGTCCACCCTAAGCTTATTGAGCTCTAGTAGGACCCTTTCTTTTGTGAAGGGACTAGTGCACACCTCCCTCCACCCTGTGTCCATGGTGCTGAGCTGTGGGCCCTGCCCTACCTTCTCTTCAGTAAATTCGAAGCAGAAGTATCTATTTAGCATAAATGCTTTTACATGGTCATCCTCCTCACGTGCCCCCTTATCCCCTATGATCTTAGCAATAACCCCTCTAGACTTTCTCTTTTCACTAATGTATCTATAGAAAGTCTTGTCACCTTCTTTTACTGTTTGTGCTAGTGTTTCCTCAGTTTGGGCCTTTGCCTGCTGTACTGCCTTCCCTGCTTCCCTTAGGGAAGTCTGGTATGCCTCCCTATCTTCAGCCTGCTGCATTCCCTTATATTTCCTGAAGGCCAGCCTTTTGGCTCTGACCTTTTCTGCTACTCTATGTGAGAACCAAAGTGGTTTCCTTACTCTTTTGCACTTCCTTTTCTCTGTAACACAATGGGATGTTACTTCTAGTATTGCATCCTTAATACTTGCCCACTTTGCCTGTATACCTTCACCTGTATTTCTTTTGGACAGGGCTAGCTTAACTCTGTTGGCCATCTTATCAAAGTCAGCTCCTCTGAAGTCCCATATTTTTGCCTTGGAACTCAGTGTCTGCAGGGTGGAGTGAGGTGGAATGGTGTGAGCATTGTGGCCAATGACCCAAAGGCACACCCCCAATGTCTGCCAGTCTCTGCAGGGTGGGGGTGGGGGCTGGCATTATGGTTGGAAACCCTAATGCCTCAGCAAGGTAGTTAATCAGGGAGGGGCGGTGGACATCGCCTACCTTGATTTCAGGAAAGCCTTCAACAATGACCAGCATACAAGGCTGATTAACAAGATGGGTAGTCTGGCCACAGGGAATAAACTGGGTTAGAAACTGGTTGATGGACAGGAGGCAAAGGGTGGTGGTAATGGGATCCAATCTGGGAAGAGGGCAGTGACCAGCAGGGTACCTCAGAGATAAGTCCTGGGACCAGTCCTGTTCAATGTCTTCATTACAGACATTGCAGAAGGGCTAGAAGGAAAGGTCCGTCTGCCTGTTTGCAGATGACACCAACATCTGTAACAGAGTGAATACTCCAGAAGGGGTGGGGAAAATGAGCAGGGACATGGAGAGGCTTGAAAAATGGTCTGAGGAGTGGCAACTGATGTTCAATGCAAAGAAGTGCAAATAATGCACCTGGGAAGAGGGAAACCTTGGGAGAGTTACAGGGTGGGGGGAGGTGCTGACGCTCACCAAGGAAGAAAGGGACCTAGGAGTTATCAGTTCTGATGACCTAAAGGTGTCAAAAACAGAACACAAATGTAAGGAGGGCCAGTGGCATGCTGGGGTGCAGAGGTATCACTAGCAGAAGGCTTGAGGTGGTGATAACATTTTATGATACACTAGTAAGGCCTCACCTACAGTAGTGTGTGCAATTCTGGAGGCTGCAACTGTGCAAGGACATTGACAGGGTGGAGGTGGTGCACATAAAGACAACCAAGATGGTACATGGCTTGCAACACAGAACATATCAGGAGAGATTAAAGGACCTCAATATATACTCAAGGAGGGAGTGAGGGAACATGAGAGACATGTTCAAGTACCTCAGGGGCATAGACAAGGTGCATGGGCGGACATCTTCCAATGCAGCAAGCGTTTGGCATTGACAAATGCTTATCTAACTTTCACTGGCAATCGGTTCTGCCTCTTTTTTTTTTTTTTACAGCCCTTCATACCACACCCATAGCATTATGTTGTTGATCCATAAGAACAGACAACAAGCCCAGATTCAGAGCTAGCTTCTGCATGATCAAGTGGTGAGACTTGCATACAGACAGCACTTTGCAAATGTGCATCTCCTCATGGAGAAACCACTCCGATATCAGAACTGGTGAAACCCTGCCTCGCTTTCATACAAGAAAAAGAAAAAAAAAAGTCAAGCACAGAATTACCGAAGCTAGCAGTAAATGCTAGAGCACAGCTAACATGTTTCTGGGTTTACAATTTATGTTGATTAGTAACATTACATTCACTAAACAAGAAGTTACGTCATTGTTTGCAACTGGCTTTGGAGCTTAGCCATCCGGCTTACGTAGATGTAAACGTGTACATCCAGGTGGAAGAACAAAAGGAACAACATCCTCCACCAAGATTATGCATAATTACCAAGGGTAAATACCGTTAGCTTCTGAAACCTACCTGCTGGGTATGACACTAAATAGCAAACTGCCAAAAAAACCTGAATGCAGGTTGCCAGCTGTAAGCAAATATGCAAATTATCATAACCCCTAGCAATCCTATTATAATAACGCCCTCCAGCTAGCTAGGACCAAGTGAAGACCTCTAGCACACTATACAATTAACAAGCAGCGCTCCCGTCACAGACATGGCCATCTGTTGTTTTTCAAGTCAAAACTGGAGATAAGGCACCAACAAGCATTGTTTTTACCTTTAAATCTTTCACTACTCTTTATCATTATTTTAATATACAGATTCACAGCACAGTAGAGCAAAACCAGTACACTGAGCTCCCACCTAGGAGACTGGAGCTCTCAAGAAGCCCCACACCGGGGTCGACTGGGAGCAGAGCATATCACAGAGGGCAGAAGTTGGGCTCCGGAGGGGGGCATAGGAAAAACATTCATACACTCCCTACTGGCTGATTACAGTGCCACTAGGACAGCCACTCTCACACCCACCCACTCAGAGACAGGAAGGGGCTATGGTCAGTGACTGACTATTTCAAGCTTAGTTTATTAGGGAAAATGTCACTAAGCAAATGGTCATTCACAATGATGCCCCTACATACAGTCATATGCTATACACTCATCACAATGATGCCAATACATACAGTCATATGCTATACACTCCTACATACAGTCATATGCTACACACTCATCACAGTGACGCCCCAACATACAGTTACATGCTACACACTCATCACAGTGACGCCCCTACATAGTCATATGCTACACACTCATCAGTGACACCCCTACACAGTCATATGCTACACACATCACAATGATGCCCCTACATAGTCATATGCTACACACTCATCACAATGATGCCCCTACAGTGATATGCTACACACTCATCACAATAATGCCCCTACAGTCATATGCTATACACTCATCATAATGACACCCCTACATACAGTCACATGCTACACACTCATCACAATGACACCCCTACATACAGTCACATGCTACACACTCATTACAGTGATGTCCCTACATACAGTCATATGCTATACACTCATCACAATAAAAGTTATTTGCATTGTACAAACATGAGCTGGTGGGCCCTTAACAGCACACAATTATCAAATACACAGAAAACATATACTTTAGATACTTCAATTATTATAATAATATATGCAGAATCATTCTATAACTGTGGAAAACATTGACAAGAAAGTTTTATAAAGTACATTTCTGATGGGGGGCGCGGGAGTTACATTTTCCCTCCCTGCATTTGCCACAACTTGGTGAGAGAGTCATAATCCATGATTTGTTTTCCATCCACTGTTTATTCTCCTCAGCCAGGACAGGCTGGGCTCCCCTCAGCTCTGCTCTGCCAAACCCCACTGTTCTACACCACCCCGGTACTCAACTAGAAGCCTGGTACACCCACGGACTGCCCCCTGTGGTGGGGTCAGGAGGGGGAGAACTGTCTCCCACCCCACCCTCCCTACCAAGTCACATATCCAGTCGCCGGCCTCCAAGGTTCCAGTGGTGTGGTGGTCAGGATCAGTGAGCAGGTGCCATTTATGCCTGTCATGCCATCAGTTTCCTCTGTAATTTAGTTCCCTTTTCCATGCTGGAAAGCGCTTGTGTGTGCGCATGGAGGCATGCACATGCCATGGAGCCCCGCAACCCTCCCTTCTTCTGCCCTCCTCAACCCACACTGCCACTTGACCTCCACCAAGCGGCAGTCATTTGGCGGAGTATGCAGATCCCCACCCCACCCCAGCCCTCCCCGGGAGAGGAGCAGCTGTCGGGCGCCTGATCATCTCCCACCCTTGCTGACCCTCAGCAAACCGTGCTCATTGCTGAACATGGGTCACCAATGTGGCAGGAGGCAAGGTACTCACGGTGCCTCAGTACTCCACTCCACTGGGCTGGACCATAATCCATGAGTTTATTTGTTTTGCCATGGGCTGTTTTTTCTCTTGGAGTCTAAAATTTGTCAGTAGAAAATTCCACGCTTTCGGGTCACAGTCATACTCTCAACAGTCTCTGACTGTCAGGGAATTCTTCGATTCTGCCTCAAAAATTTCCCTAGTCCCTCCTAAACTTTATCACTAAAAAGTAGGGATTTGAGGTGTACATTACTTCAGACATTATTGCTGCAATCCAGTTCTCTTTCAGAAAATGGTTTTCACATCAATCCACACAATATAACAGGCTTTTTGAGCTGGTATTTCTTTTAGCAAGATGTGTCCCTAATTTTAGTAATCTGCCCCCGATTATTTTATGCACTGTCCTTGATTTGCATGACACGAGGTTGACAGGTATGGTCCCAGTGACTAAACAGTATGTAGCTCTTACTGTATTCATCCTAAGCGTTACAAACTCCAAAAGACCAGCATTTCTTAGGGACCCGTGTCTCTCTCGGATAACTAACCCTCTCCAATAAATAATCTGGCACTTTCCCCTTCATACATTTGCGTGAGTATAACTTTTTTTGTGCAATTTATGCCTATCAGTTAGGCAGGTCCAACCCAAATGGTTGTACCCATCTATGTGTGTCATAGGGACAATTCAAGACAATTCTTGCCATCGTGTTGCACAGAAAGTCCAGTTTATTTATTCTGTCCTTAGTACAGTTTTCACAAACAAGATCAGCATAATCAATAATTAGGAATAACTGGGTTTGTACCTGGAATTATTACGTGGGGTCAGGTTAGATGATATAACAGGGGAAAATGGGAGACAAAACATATTCCTCCACTTGCGCTACAACTTGCAAACACTAAGGAACTATAATATAATAAAATGTCATAAACATTATACAAGTATCAATTTTCACATTACAACATGCGAACACATCTTAAAACCTGCACCTTCTAAGCACTGCTTTGCCTTCAAGAGGAAGGACACAGCTGGCTCCCTGGCAGTTTCAGATAACATGAGGCCGTCTGGCAGAAGCAGTAGCTGGCAAACGGGCACAGCATATTGCCACTCGAGCAACACCTTTGGTTAGGATTGTGGTGGTGCCACTGGGGGTATGGGTGACCACACAACCTGGAACCCACTGCCCACGGCACTGCTGCAGGTGGTGTCAAGAAGCAATGTTGGGAGGTGAATGGGGGGGGGGAAGAGGTCTAAAAACTGGCCTCACTGGTGGACAGGCCATCAATCACCACCCACAGTCACTTGTCTCATCAGACTGTTTGGCTCCTCCCTCCACCCCCCTCATGCTGGAACTGGAGCTCCTCTGAATACACCATGGATAGCTGAATGTAGAAGAAGAAGAATCAGCATTTATATAGCGCTTTTCATACACAGTATCCCAAAGCACTTTACAAGCAATGCTAGACTGGTAGTGAAGTGACTGAATGTGTGGTGGCGGCCATATCGCACATCATCACCCACACACAGCCTGGATAATTGCATGAACCGGTTTATGGGAAGGGAAATGTTGGCCAGGACACCGGGAATGTTCCCTGCTCTTTGCGAAGAGTGCCCTGGGTTCTTTACTACCACCTGGACACCCACCAGGATGGGCAGAAGGGACCTCGGTTTAACGTCTCATACGAAGGATGGCACACCCCAGCAGTACAGCACCCCCTAATACTGCACTCAGATGCCAGCGATTTTTAGGTGCAAGTCCAATCCCAGTGTGGGACGAGAACCCACGACCTTCTGGTCCAGAGGCGGATGTGCTACCAACTGAGCCACGTTGACATGTAGCAGAGGCTGGAGAACACTTTGTGATATGGGGGAGTGGAAAAATGAAGCCTACGAAAGAGAACCCCTGGAGCAGTACCAGGTCATGGGTGGGCATATTCAGCAATATGGCTGACCTGATGAAAAGTCACCAGAGCATGGCTCAGTTGGTAGCACATCCGCCTCTGGACCAGAAGGTCGTGGGTTCTTGTCCCACACTGGGACTGGACTTGCACCTAAAAATCGCTGGCATCCGAGTGCAGTATTGGGGGGTGCTGTACTGCTGGGGTGTGCCGTCCTTCAGATGAGACGTTAAACCGAGGTCCCTTCTGCCCATCTTGGTGTTGTCCTGGTGCGTGTCCAGGTGGAAGTAAAAGAACCCAGGGCACTCTTCTCAAAGAGTAGGGAACATTCCTGGTGTCCTGGCCAACATTCCCCTTCCCATAAACCGGTTCATGCAATTATCCAGGCTGTGTGTGGGTGATGATGTGCGATATGGTCTCCATCTCCTCCTCCTCCTCCTTCTTCTTCTTCTAAACAAGAACAAGATTTGGCTTGTGCTAACAAAGCTAGTGTTGCCTTTTTACATGTTATCTTGGCCTTACTGTCTTATCAGTCTCACTGTTAAAATCATAGTTATGAGGACCACATTCATGTCAGTCTTATAGATTCTTCTGTAGACAGTGCAAACATGCAGGGCTTTAACACAATGGCACTGCTTTTTAGTAATGCTTCCTACACCATACACAGTGGTTCAAGACCACCCAACACCAGGCTATTAGTTTCACCCCCCAGCACCAAATTCACTTATAGTCCCCTCCATATCACCGATTACTTTTTTACTCTCTGCTGGTTTGGGTTCAACACTAGACCCATCAGTTAGTTGGGGGAGAGGGCCAAATCCCCCCCCCTTACTGACCAAGTGGAGCCTGTCAGGCAGTTTGGGTGAAGGAGACCTATTCTGTTTTTATTCCCCGACAAGTCACAGTGGGCTTGGGATTCATCAGATTGATGAGGGAAGGGGTACAGGTTTTTTTTAATTCTCTAATCGTCCAGGTTAGGCCCTACACTTTAAGGAAGCAGTATAGCGCAGTGGTTTAAGGCTCTGAGCTGCAAATCTGGTGACATCCAGCAGACCAGACATGGGTTTGAATCCCACAGCTTCCACTTGCATACTGTGTGACCCTGAGCAAGTCACTTAACTTCCCTGTGCTCCCAGGTTGCACCTGTAAAAAAGCTTTCAGCTTAGTGTGTGTCTCACCTGGTTAAATAACTAATTAAAAAAAAAAAAAAAAAATGTAGTTGGGCGAAGGGACAGATTTTTTTTTTTTATTATTATTATTCCCTGATCAGCCAGTTTGGGCACTGGACCCATTAGATAGCTTGCAGGAGGACAGAGTTTTTTTTATTCCCTGACAAGTCAGGTTAGGCACTCAACTGTTTTCGTGCATAGCACACTGGGTTTGAGTGACTTCAGAGCTGAGACTGAGCACTGAGAGAAGGAGAATGCAAGAAAGGGAGAGTTGGGTGGTGGAGCTGGGATTACTGGCACCTGGGTCCCTTCCTCTATGTTATTGAGCTACAGGCCAAAAGGGCAGCAGCTGGTAGCTGCAGTAGTACAGCAGCAGCCCCAAACCTCCCGGGCGGTGTTTGAGCCCCTCACTGTGACCTAAATGGATGGGCTTCTTTGGAAAAGCAGTGTTTCAGTACCCCACCTATTTCACCTTCCATTCACCGCTTCACTGCTGCTTCTCCTCATGTCTGTTTAGCTTAATACACGGGGCTAAGTAGGGCACAGGATCCATCAGGTAGTTGGAGGGAAAGGGACACATTTTTGGTATTCCCTGGCGAGCCAGTATATGCAAAAGACTAGTAAGATAATTTGGGTGGGGGGGGGTAATGGAGGGTTTTTTTTTCAGTTTCCTGCCTGGTGGGGTTGGGCATCAGACTTTGTCAGGTTACTGGGGTAGGGTCTTTTTTTTTTTTTTTTTTATTCCCTGATGGGCAGTGTTAAACACCAGACCTGTCAGGTTGTTTGGGTATGGGAGCAGTTTTTTAATTCCCTGAAGGGTTGGCCGGTAGATTGAGTGAGGGGGACGGATTTATTTTGTTCCTTGACAGGCTGCATGGGGACTAGACCCATCAGGTTGTTGTTTGGAGAGGGGGATATATATATATATTATATATATATTTTTTTTTTATTTCCTAAAAGGCTATGTTGCTTTCCAGACCCATCAGCTATTTTGGGAGAGGACATATATATTGTTTTATTCCCTGATTGGGCAGGGTTGGGTAGCAGACCACTACAGTCATAGGAACCTTCTGACCTCTTCCAATTCCCACTGAAGAGGAAAGAGGGGAGCTGAGCCAAATCACATTTACAAACAGCTAGAGGGCAGAGAAAAAACTTGCTAACACAGAAACACAAATACAGAAAGCAAACACAAAACTGCATATTTTGAAGCAGGAACACTCAGAGCTTTGGTACCCAAGTCCAACCTGAGGAAAGGGTATTTTTTTATCATATAATATTTTATTAAACTTTCTATTTCTTTTTAAAATACACATTTTCATTTAGTTTTACACAAAAACAAAAACAAAAAAAAAAACATTCTTAAAAAAGAATATCTCAAATCCAACTCAGTCCAACTCGGGGGTATCCAACATGTAAAACAAAAGTGCACATAGCTACTGTGGTGAGCAAATCTGAGGTAAAAACCACCTCTTATAACCATTATGTATCAAATCCCCCATATATCACATAGCATAACTCATCTATAGAGTTTAAACAAAAAACTTTAACTAAACGGTACTACTAAGTACAAATTAGAAAAGAAAACATTCAATTAAACCCCAAATCCCTCCACAGCATCCACAACTGCTGACAATTCCAACTCTGAAGTTGTAAGTGACTCCGAACCCTCTCCAGACTCTTTATATTGACCCCTTATAAATTCGTCCAGCTAGTCAATTTCAAAGAAAACATATGTTTTTCCCTTATGTCGAATTCGCACCTTGGCAGGTGTGAAGTTGAAATTCAGCTCCTAGCTCTAGCACTTCTTGCCTGAACAAAAGAAATGTTCATTGTCTCTGCTGTGTAGAATAAGCACAATCAGGGAAAATGTTGAATTTAAATCCCTTGTACAAGAGTGTTCTTTTTATGCGTTATAGTTTAATAATGTGGTCACGATCTGATTCAAACGCAAGTGAAAGAAAAATGGTGGCTTTATTGTCAGTTTCCCTTCCACTCGTGCCTTCTTAACGCCCTAAAAGCCTTGGTCACAAATGGAAGGTTGTCTTGGGGCAGTTCATAAACGCTGAGGAATAGGGTATTAAAGGAAAGCCGTCCTTTATCTAGCTACCCCAAAGCTGCACCCCCGATTAGGCTTTTTGGCTGCAATAATTTTTTTTTATTTCACTGGGAACTTACTGTATTTTATTTTTAAAGTTGGTGATCTCCAAACATGGCGGACACTGCGCAGGTCCATTTCCTACAAAAGTGCATCATCGCACCACTCACCTCAATGCAAATGTATTGAGGTGAGCGGTGCAGCACCGCACTTTCATAGGAAATGGACCTACACAGCGTCCGCCATGTTTGGAGATCATGGACTTTAAAAAAATAAAATACAGTAAGTTGCCAGTGAAAACATTTTTTATTGTAGCCAAAAAGCCTAATCAGGGAGTACAGCTTTGGGGTTGGGAAGTTGCTAAACGACAAGAAGCTTTCCTTTAATGCCCGAAACCCTTGTGGTGCATGGGACAAACTAAGGTTCTGAGTGGTTTAATAAACCTGACATTATTAACAATATAAATCTGGACTAGTGGTCAATATTTTCCTATTACTAGAGGTAGAGGAAAACCTTATTTTGAATATTCGGCCAAGCAGTCATATTCGGGGCTCCAAATAGTTAGGAATTCAGCATTCATATTCTTTATTCGTGTGTCTGTGGGGGGGGGGTAAACAAATAGGCCCCCACCCTGCTCCCCAGCCCAGTAAGAAAAAATACTCACCGCAATAATCTTTCTTCCAAGGGGTCCTTTAGCATCAGTAACTTTTTTGCACTTAGCTGGCTAGGTGCAACTGCCCCGGAGGTGTGACTTTAAGAGATATTTAAATGAGCGTAGGGCCAAGCCAATCAAAAGACAGGAGGGGGTGTGAGCTGAGTGAGAGCTGTTGAATGCTTCAGAATTTTTTCAAGGAAAACGAGGGTAAATGCCCTGAAAAAGAATCAACAGGATTCAAAAAACATGCAAATGTCCACAAAAGTGGAACTGGAAACAACGACAACACGAGCTAAAAACTCATCAATAAGAAAATCCAAATTTGGTAAAAGGTGACATAAGAGCCCTTCTCTGACAGGTGAACCAGGGAGGAAGGGTGGGAACTTACTGATGCTAAAGGACCCCTTGGAAGAAAGAAGATTACTGTGAGGAGTAATTTTTTCTTCTTACCCCAGGAGTCCTTTAGCATCAGTAACTTTTTTGCAGACTACCCAGCAGTACCAAGTGGGAGGCGGGCAGATAACTTACTTAGGAAAGAGGCTCTGTAGAACCGCCTTGCCAAATTTGGCATCAGATCTGGTCTGCACATTCAAACTGTAGTGTTTCACAAAGGTGTGCACAGATTTCCAGGTAGCTGCTTTGCAGACATCCAGTAGGAGAATGTCCCTTGCTGCTGCAGTGCCCCTGGTGGAATGGGCCCTGAGCCCCACTGGAGGTTGTTTACCAGCTTTCTCATAGCAGAATCTAATACAAGAGACCAACCAATGAGAAATAGTTCTCTTGGTAGTTGGTCTTCTTCTGCCTACATCCCCGTAGGTGAGGAACAACTGAGTGGAAGAGCCTCTGGATGGTCTAGACTGCTCTAGGTAGTGAAAGATGGCTCTTTTGACATCCAGGCTGTGGAGCTTTTGCTCACCAGGAGTGGATGGCTCAGTAAAGAAGACAGGCAGAGTAATGGACTGGTTGAAGTGAAACTCTGAAACCACCTTTGGCAGAAATTTCCTATTTGTCCTGAGCTCAACTTTATCATTGTGAGGGATGATGTAATTCGGGTCAGTGCACAGGGCCTGTAGCTCTGAAATCCTCCTGGCAGACGTAATGGCTACCTTGAAGACATTCTTCCAAGTTACAAACTTGATGTGGGCCATGGACATAGGCTCGAAAGGTGGATTCATAAGCCCATCTATGCAAAGGTTCAGGCTCCAAGGAGGAACAGGTTCCCTGGTTGGAGGCAGGAGGTGGAAGATGTCTTTGAAAAACTGTTTAAAAACGTAGTGGGAAAACAATGATTTCTTCTTTCCCACTGAGAGGTCAGCTGAAATTGCCGCCAGGTGTAGCTTGAGTGAAGATGGTTTCAAGCCAGACACCTGTAGGTGCACCAGCTAGTCTAGCACCTGAAGGTCTGAAGCTGATAGGGGTTCAACCTTTTCACTCTTACACCAGAGGGAAAACCTTTTCCATTTGGCTGCATAAGCCTTCTTAGTGTTCGTTTTTTTTAGCCATCCTCAGTATCTTAAGGACATGTTCAGGAGTACTGTGAGGATAGAAACTAACTCCTCAAGAACCAGGCCTTGAGGTGAAGACAGGATGTCTGGGTACTGCACTCCCGTCTGAGGAAGGGTTAGCAGGGAGCGAGTCAGAGGCAGGTGAATGGGCCGGTTGCAGGACACTGAGAGAAGGAGAGGGTACCAGACTTGCCTGGGCCAGTCCGTAGCCACTAGGATCATCGATGCAGGCTGCTGTCTGAGTTTCAGCAAAACCCTGAATATCAGGGGAAAGACAGCAATGCGTATAGGAACCTCCCTGACCAGTCCAGGATCAGGGCATCCAGAGGAAGTGTTCCCGGAACTGGGGGCCTGCAACAGTACTGAGGAAGCTGAAAATTGAGAGGAGAGGCAAACAGATCCATGTCTGGTGTGCACCACTGCCTGAACACTGTGGCTAGTACTTGCTGGTTCAGTGTCCATTTGCTCTGACCTTGACTGATGCAGCTTAGGGCATCCGCCAGAGTATTGAGTTTGCCTGGGAGGTGAATAGCTGAGAGGCTGATTCCCAGGGAGAATGCTAGAGACCAGAGCTTCAGAACTTCCAAACAGAGTATTCCTGATCTGGTACCACCCTGCTTGTTTGTGTAGAACATTGCAGGGTGGTGTCTGTTCGAATCTGAAATGCCTGCCCTTCTATGCTGGGAGCGAAAGCTTTGACAGCTAGTAAGACTGCTCTGAGTTCCAAAAGATTTATGTGCAGCTGTGACTCTTCGAGAGTCCAGCTGCCTCTTACTGAGGCACTGTCTAAATGAGCTCCCCAGCCCAAAAGGGAGGCATCTGTGGTGATCACCTCTGTGGGAAGAAGAGCTTGAAAGGGAAGCCCTGCCTGCAAATTTGCATGGTTCTTCCACCACAGCAAGTTTTGGAGGAACTGCTCTGACACAGGCATCAACTTTGAAAATGTGTTGCTTCTCTGAGACCAGTGAGCTCTGAGGTAGGCTTGCAGGAGTCTCATCCTGTACCTAACCCCTGGGACTACTGCAGTCATAGAGGCCATATAGCCCAGAAGTTTGAGAAAATGTCTGGCTGGTCTTGGCTGTCCTTGGGTGAAAGAATCTGCCACTGAAAGGAAACTCTGAATTCTTTCCTGCGGGAGGAAAGCATATCTCTTCTGAGTGTCCAGCTGGGCCCCATTGAAGGTGAGCAGCTGGGTGGGTTCCGCGTGAGATTTTTTTTAGATTTACCAGGAAACCCAGAGACTCCAGAGTGCATTCTCTGAGGGAAAGAGATTCCTTGACCTGGCAAGGAGACTTTGCTACTATGAGCCAGTCATCCAGATAGGGGTAGAGAGCGACACCCAGTCTCCTGAGATGTGCTGCTACCACTGCAAGACACTTGGTAAAGACTCTTGGGGCCAAGGACAGAACAAAGGGCATTGCAGTGAATTGATAGTGACTTGAAGGAAGTTTGAACCTGAGAAACTTCCTGTGAGATCTCCTTATGGCTATGTGGAAGTAGGCGTCCTTTAAGTCAAGGGAGACTAGCCAGTCTCCCTGCTGTAAGGACCGTATGACCAGTGACAGAGTGACCATTTTGAATTTGTTTTTTTTTTTCAGATGTTTACTTAAATATCTGAGATCTAAGATAGGTCGCCACTCCCCAGTTTTCTTTTGTGCCAGAAAATACCTGGAGTAGAGGCCCTTGCCCTTTTCGTGGGTGGGGACCCTCTCCACTGCTCATAAAGCCAGAAGGTTTTGTACCTCCATTTCCAACAGCAGTATATGTGTTGGGGACAGAGGTCTTGACACCTGGGTATGCTTGAGGTCTGGCAGCTGCTTGAACTGGAATGACAGACCCTTCTCCACTATCTCCAGCACCCACTTGTCCGATGTGATGAAGGACCAGTGCTGAAGATAGTGAGAGAGCCTGCCTCCAACCGGAACCGGGGAGGCGACCTGGACACTCGCATCAGGACTTAGACTGAGAGGCAGATGGCTGGGTAGAGGTGGCTCTTCTTTGGCCCCTTCTGCCCCTGCCTCTGAAAGACCCCCTGTACTAGCTAAAGTCAGATTGGGGACAGGGACTATAAGGCCTGGGAACAAAACTTCTGCCCTCACCACCCCTGGGACAGGATCTCTGAGGGGTGGTGGGTTTTGGCTTGGATGAGTGGCTCTGCCAGGAGGCCGTGTACTCAGACTTTTTTTCACGTAGTCAGTGGTTCTGTAATCAAACACCATATTTTGATCACAGGTAAAATCCATGGCCTTGTTCTGAATGTCTGTGGTCAGACTGGCTGTTCTGAGCCAGGCGAAGTGTCTCAGAGAGATGGCATGAGCCATCACCCTAGAAGCTGCATCATTGTTGTCATCTGCCATGTGGAATTGGTACATAGTAGCTTCCAGGGCAGTTTTTGACGTATCCACCAGCTCCTGCACCATAGAATCTGATCCGTTGTGGGTGATAGCCTGGACAAATTTTCCAAAGGGCTTTCTGATATTTGGTTGTGAATGCCATGTGAGAAGAAAGCCTGAGAAGCAGGGAAGCTGTGGCATACATTTTCTTTGCTATAAAGTCAATTTTCTTGGAATCCTTGTCAGGGGAAGAGGGCGACAAGGAGACTCAGCTTTCTCACAAGCTGCCTTCTGCACTAGACTTTCGTGGCTAGGATGTGCAGACAGGAACTCAGTACCATTTTTAGACAATTTATATTTTCTCTCAAGCCGCTTATCAACCCGATACTGAAATGGGGTGTTGAAGCACCTTCATGGTATCTTATCTAAATGCATTGTAGATAGGGACAACCAGGGTCTTTGAGGATGAAAGACTCTTCATCTCACTATAATCTTCATCTTCATCGACATCCTGGTTGGGCTCCTGCGTAGGGAGGTCCAGGATATCCAGCATATTTTGTATAAATGTAAACTTAGAGGATGGGTCCTCGTGGTCACCCGGGGGATTCCCAAGGTGAGGGTCCGGGGACTCCTGGGGCTCAAGGCCCTCAAAATCCAGGTCAAGGGCATCATAAAACTGATCATCATCTGCGTCATCCCCACAGTCTACAGAAGAGAGAACTGTGGAAGAGTGCTTGCCAGCCTCAGTAAATCGAGGACCCATCTTTTGAAGGGTCTGAAACAGCTGTCATGCTTTTTCCATATCTTGCACTGACAGAAGAACCTGCACAGTTTGTAAGTGGTTTTTTTTGTTGTTTTTTTTTTGTATGCTTTAAGCTGCCTGTTGTCTCACAATTGGCTTTCCCAGGAGCAACTGGAGCATATCTGTCTTGACAGAGTTTCTTTTTAGCCACTTCATCAGAGGCTTGATCAAGCTTCATTTTTTTGTCACTCTTATTATTTTTCAATTTGTGAGGAACTTCATCTTTGGAAGCTTTATTTTTTGCCTGGGTTCCTCGGCACCTCTGCTTTTGGTATTAGTACTTTTAAATGGCCCCTTGTTGGAAGCCTTTGATTTATCCTCAGCCATAATAATCAAAGGTTTGTCTGCTATGTTTGCCAATTTAAGCAAAGCAAACCAGTTCTGGACCTACGAACTGAGTGCAGGTTTCTGTGAAAATGCCACCGGCCAGTTCTGCCCCAATTACTAGTGCCTTTTTTTGGTTGTAAAACTGGGATCTATACCAGTGCCAATCTTAATAGAAACCCAATAATACTCAACTGCACACACATGGCTGCTGGACCCTTATAGACAGTCCTGACACAGAAGATACCAAGGTCCAGTAATAGAATAAAAAAGGTTTCCTCGTAATTGCCAGTCTAGTAGGAAAACCTCCAGGCATAATTTCAGTTTCAAATCTGCTGCAGGTGCCTCGCGGTAAACCCTACGAGGTCTGAGGTAAAAACCAAGGCAACTGTCCCTAATTTGATGGTTCCTACAAGAATTCACCCCACAAATTAAGGAAACCATAGAAAATAAGCACCCACAATAAAATTAGGCTTTAAACTAAAAAGTCGCAGTAAAAATAAAGCCAAAATAGCTTCGTCGCACTAAAAATAAAAAATTTGCACAGCACTAATGAAATAGTAAAACTTTCACTCAGCACACTAGAGGAAATAATTTATGAGGAAAACTTTACTAGGAGGCTGTCAAAAAGGAAAGTTGGGAGATACCTCAGAGGCAATATTGCTCAGTCCAGCGGAGAAAAAATTCTCTCAGCTCACACCCCCTCCTGTCTTTTGATTGGCTTGCCCTATGCTCATTTAAGTATCTCTTAAAGGCACACCTCTGGGGCAGTTGCACCTAGCCAGCTAAGTGCAAAATAAGTTACTGATCCTAAAGGACTCCTGGGGCAAGAATCTTAAAACTGCAACCCTCCAGCCTCCCACCCGCTGCAACAAAGTCTAGTCCCACCCTGTTCCCCCTCACCCAGCACCCACAATTTAAGGTTTATGATGTCGGTTTCATAAAAAACTAAGTCACATAACAGGTGACCAGCACAACCCACCTACCACCACAGCTAGCCACCGCCTCCAGTCCTCATGCTTTTTCTTGAAAAGAAAAAAAAAAACAAAAAACATCCATCCCCCACCCCAGCAGCAGCTCCCAACTCCCACCTTCCTCCCCCCACACCCAGATTTAATAGGATGCCACCCAGGTGCGGTAAAGGCAACCGGCACAACCCACCCTCCTCCACAGCCAGCATTCTAAATGGAAGCTTCCCCCACTTGCTTGCGCAGCAAAACAGCTGATCATGTAATCTGCTCACTATGTGAGCAAGTGCGGGAGCACTTTCATTCAGGAGAAGACAGACGACCATAGAGGAGGGTGGGCTTCAAGTCTAGCGGGGCTTCCTGTTATTAAATTTGGGGGAATAGGGGAAATGGGGGAGGGGGCCCTGTCAGGGTGGGGAAGTGAGGGGATAATTTGCTTTTACAAGAAAAAAGCGTGAGGACTGGAGATGGTAGCTGGCCGTGGTGGCAGCAGGGCTGTGCTGTCCGCCCATCGTGAGACTCAGTTTTAATAACCCAACAGCAATAAATCTGGGTGCTAAGGGAAGGGGCAGGATTAGGCTTTGTTGCAGAGGTTGGGGGGAATTGGGGGTTATAGTTTAAGATGATCTAGCTGGGAAGGAGGGTGTGGGGGGGCAGATTTTAATTTTTACTGTTTCCTGAATACCAATAGGCACAAATAGTGCCAATATTCATTATTCGTATCCAAATAATGCAAGTGCATTATTCTTTTTATATAAATATCTTTATTAAATATTTTCCTTTAATACAGCATACAATGCAGAGTAGGAAATAAAATAATTTACAAGTTGCAGGCATTGTGTAATCCATCTGTTATATATGGATAGAGGCGGTCAGAACTGCAGTTTAGTTTTTTCTTCCCATCCAAGTTTACAGCATATACCAACAAGAGTACCAGCAGATTTGACTGTCACACCCACTGTTGAAGATGAACAGACTGAGAATGAAGGTGTCAGAAATGTGTCTAATTTATACAATGTCCATTTTCGCCATTATTTCCTCAAAGACTGGTATATGATGGATGTAGTAAATGGTTTGCTTTTGAATCCGTGACCTTTATCCAGTGCTGAATAGTGGGTGGGTGAGGCTTTAGCCAGAGCAGTGTTATCTTTTTTGCCCCACCATTGATAACAATAGTAGCTTTAATGGTCTTCCATGTATTTGGCTTCTGTCTAGGGAGACAGCCATCAAGACCAGGGTTGCAGAAAGGAAGCTGGGATATCAGTGGGTGTTTAGTATATTTTACATGTCTGACCAGTAAGGCCTAGGATAAGACAACTCCAAAATATGTGAACCTGATCTGCTTTAATCCCTTCGCCCCGCTTCTCCAGCAATGCCCTTATCGGGGCCCCATGTATTTACTAGGAATCACTGGGTGGGATTCGAAAGTAGCAAGTTATGCATTTCAGTGCAAACTCCTTCATATGAGGGGCCATGCTAAGTCTGTAATTGGGGATGGTGTATTTATTCCACTGTTCGGGGGTACAGCTAATTTGGAGCTCCTCATTCCATTTATGTAATACCGTTAAGGTAGAAGCTAATGAGAGGTCTCTTAGGGTGGCATAGCGCTGCCCCACCAAATGTGAGCATTCACTGCCTAGTTGATTATGCTGTAGCTAGGAGCACCAAGTAGGGCAGGAAATCTGCATAAGTGCTCAGGCAATATATTGATGTATGCCCTAATCCGGAGATACCTAAAGTGGTCAGCCATTGAAAGGGTAGCACCCCCTTGTCATCTAAGAATTGATTTAATATAGTGTGGCAAGAATTCTGCTGCTGCAAAAAAAAATGCACAGCGAAAACAGCATCGAGAAAAACAGTGAAAACAACGTCTAGATGTTATTGGGCCCACCCCAGACTGTCACCCTCCCTGGGTTACTAACAGTAAACTGCCCAACCCCCACTGGATTTTGTAACAGTAACCCCCCCGACTTTCTCCCCCTGCCCAGAGTTTGTAATAGTATATTCCCCAAACAACTTCTCCCTCCCCACCGAGTTTGGCTCTCCCCCAGAGTTTCTAATAATAAATCCCTGCACTGAATTTCTCCCCCTTGAGTTCTGCCCCCCCAGACATGTGGTCATCATACGCCGCTGTACTGCCAACGTGCAGTTTTTGCACTCGCCATTCTGTCTGCAAGATTATTGACTGCACATTTTTGCTCCCACTATATTGACCTAGACCTGCCTTTGGCTCATTGCCTAAGAAAGGGATCAGTTGCGTTCAGTGTGTTGTCCCTATCCTGGCTTGGCACCAGAAGGAGAGATCCATATCCTCTGAACAAATCTCACTGGGACAGGTCCTGCCAGGTCTTTAAAACTATGCCTGTGTGTGAGGGCCAAACTGCGCGAAGGGGAAGATACCCCAGCTGTACAGAATTGCTTCTATGGCGTGCAGGTCATTTAGTATAAATTCAGTATTTTTCCAATGTGCTGTGAATGTTGGGATAGTCCACATACATATAAGTCTTAGTTGGGTTGCCTGTGCATAAAGTTTAAGGTTTGGAAAATTAATTCCCCATTGGCAACTGAGAGCCAAAGTAGAGACAAGTGCACCCAAGGTCGGGACCCATTCTAGAGGAATTTAATCAGGAGCTTGTCCTAGTGTTGAAAGAAACTGCAATATGAACAGTGTATCACTCATGTTATTTGGGAAATACATAGTAATAGTAAGGTTTATTTTATATAAGACTTAAGTTTACACACCATTAAGACTATAAATACCCTATTTACAAGGTGGTCCTGTTTAGATGTTGCATTAAGATTTCAAAATTGCACATTAAAGAAGTAAGATACATACAAGAAATTAAGAACAACCAAGGGGAATTTTAAAAACACAAGCAACTATAGTACTTTTATACACATACACACACACACACACACACACACTTCTAATGAAAGCGGTTCACTTGTTACATTCACATCTACAGCTCAATTCATGTTGCACTGCAGTATTAAAAAGCTTGGAAGAGTTTTCTATCATTCGAAAATTTGAATGAATCCCATTCCAGGTTCTCGCAGCCTTATATTGGAAAGTCATTTTTCCATACTGATTTTTTTATTTTTATGAATGACCAGTTCCCTAGCACCCCTTGTTTCCCAAATGAAAGTTATGGTTTGGTTTAACTAATTTATCCAGTAAGTAGAGGGTATATTATTGTTTAAAAGTCTATGTACTAGAGTTATCCAATTCCCTTTTCTCCTCCTTTCCGAGGGCATCCACCCCAACCGTTGGTACATCTCGCAGTGGTGGGTGTTATAGTCACACTGGAGGACAAATCTAGTCAGTCTATTGCAGCTTACATCTATCCTGTGTAGTCGATTCATATTTGCATGGCCATAGACAGGATTCCCATAGTCTATGACTGGTAGAATTAATTGGTTGACCAAAGACTGCCGTGCACTCCTTGTAAGGCAGAAGGATACTCGTTGTAAAGCTCCTATTTTAACATTTATTTTCCCTTGTTAAATCTTTAATGTGCGAATCAAAAGACAAGTGTTGGTCAATTGTTACTCCCAAGTATTTGTAATTTGAGACTTGTGTTAGACCATCTAAAGTTTTTACTTCCAATTTGGTGGCTTTCTTCCTTTCTCTAACCGAGACAGGACTGAAAAACATTGTTTGCATTTTCTTTGCATTTATTATTAGTTTTGAGTTGAGAAACCACTCCTGCATCACAGAAAAATCTAACTGCAGTCTGTGCTCTACCTCCTTATAGTCACTTTCCCAGCCACTAAGACAGTATCGTCGGCATAAGATCTTATGGTAGTTTGATTAATGTAGTTTGGTAAGTCACTCAAATAAATAAGAAATAAAAACGGACCTAATATGGACCCCTATGGTACACCACACACTAGAGGATATGTCTGATAACTTCCCACTTGCAGTGACCATCTGGGACTGGTTTGCAAGATAAGAATGGAACCATTTACAAGTGTGAGTGTAACCCCTTTGCCACTTTTCCTTGGGGGCTGGCACCCCCCAAAAGAACCAGTGCCTAAATACATGGCACGCAATTTACTCTTGGCAGAATTACTCAAATGGTACCACCCATAGCTTTTGAGTATATACCAGGCTGATTATCTAACAGACGGGGGTGGAGTACTGAAAAATGAACCTTTGAATTTACAACCAGGTTCAGAGGACAGGATGCTAGGCGTATGCTAGACCTAACTGCTGAGGGGCCCCAATAATGTTCACACAGAAGCAATAAGCTGAATGTCCAAAGCAGTAACTGGGATTGTGCAGTATGGCTTTATTCACAGACGTTACTAAAGCATAAGTAAATCCCCCAATGGTTGGTCATTGCAAAACAGGCACACTCTTCTTCCAGTAACATATTTGCTAGGCAGTACAGTCTTCCACAGAAACATCTCTATCCATTTTTCAAAGTGCTTGTGCCCTGAACCACAACTTGAGCTACTTTCAAACATTTTCAAAGTGGATGCTTGTGGCTTGAACCACATACTTGAGCCATTTTCAAAAAACATTTCCATTTCCAAAGTGTAAACCAGTGATCTGAGCCACATACTTAAATTTCATCCTGGGCGCTGGCCTTTGCCCAGGGAACCTTGGTGCCCATCAGTGAACCAGTTAGCCTTGCGCTGAAACTCCAGATGGCGTTCCTCCCACCCTCTGCCCCAAATACAGTCTCTGCCATTCCTTCAGAGTTACACCAAAAAAAGCCTTCAGTTCCCACTGAATTGCTACAGACTCTGAAATTTTACTTTAAATTAGAACCCAGAGGTGAAAAAGGTTCCTGGCCAGTGTGATCTAGCCTTATCTTGTGCACATACAACCCAGACAACCTCCCAATGAGAACATATCACCATTTCTGTACTCACAGACTAGTTGCTCCTTCCTTCCAGTCCTGGAAAGAACAACAGAAAAGTACCCTCCCTCTTTGGTAGCTTGTCAGATTCCATTCACAATCCTTCTCTAAGGCAGCTGAACCCTTGAAGACCTTCAGGGGATTGCCCCTTGGATCCACAGACACTGCAGTCCCTCTCACCCCCCCCCGAGTGAAACTAAGAGTCCTGCTGGTGAACAGTTTCCACCACTTCACAGGCAAACTGAGGATTTTACCAAACTAGGGTGAGAAATGACCAGGGCTCCCTTTTCATAGCCTCACTGGCAGACCTCCTGCCACTCTGATACTCTAACTCAGACGAACTGAACATTCTAAACTTCCCCTGAGCAGCTGACTCAAAAATGGTTAAGCTGCTGCGAGAGTTCTAAATGACAATCATCCTTCTCTCAAGCTAGCTGAGTAAACAATGATGTCATTATGCAGAAAGCTCCTAATAAGCTCCCTACCAGCTGCCTTTTCCTACCTGCCTAATACTAGTACTAATGGGATTCTAGTAACCCCAGGGGACTGGCTGGTTATAAATGCTTCTGTTAAACCTATTTTGCCCAATCTATCCATAAGAATCTTGTGGTCAACAAGATGGAATGCTTTTGATAAGTCCACAAACACCATGCCCACGGCCCTTGCTCCATCAAGTGGGGTAGCTATTTGATCCAGGAAATCCATGAGCGCAGTGCCCGTGGACAAGCCTTTCCTGAAGCCTGAATTCTTCAGGTACATCAAGGAGAAAAGGAGTTGTTGGGGCAAAATAGTAAGGATTAAGAGGGATGAGGGGGTGGGTGGAAACAGGGGCAGAGCAGGCAGAAGCACTTAATGAATACTTGCGCTCGGTGTTTACTAAGGAAGAAGGAGGGGTGCTACCAAGGGAGGAGATGACAGATGGAGAAAATCACAAAGGGCAGGGTACTGGAGGGCCTGAGGGCACTGTGGGTGGACAAGGTGCCAGGGCTGGATGGCATTCACCCCAGGGTACTGAGAGAGCTGGCAGAAATCCTGGTGGGGCTCTTGGCAGACCTGTCCAATGCCTCCCTGGTCTCAGGAAGTGTACCTCAGGAATGGAGGATGGCTCAAGTGGTACCCCTCCATAAGAGTGGACACAAAGATAAACTGGAAAACTACAGGCCGGTAAACTTCACATCCATCGTGGGAAAACTGATGGCGAAGTCCTAAAGGAGAGGCTGGTGTCCCTTCTGGAGACCAAAGGGCTGCAGGATGTTAGGCAGCATGGGTTTGTCATGGGCAGATCATGTCAGGCCAACCTGATGGATTACTATGACTGGATAACTAGACAGTTGGACAAGGGCCATGCAGTGGATGTCCTGTTACTGGACTTCAGTAAGGCATTTGTCTCGGTCCCGCATGGGAGTCTGGGTAGTAAGCTGGCAAGTACAGGTACAGGGGTGGGATGGGTAGTAAACTGGTTACAGGGAAGGCAGCAGAGGGTGGTGGTGGGAGGGGAGAGCTCTCATCTCCAAGGGCAGTGACAAGCGGAGTACCACAGGGCTCAGTGCTGGGAACGGTGTTGTTTGGGTTGTTCATAACAGACATCTTAATGGGCATTAAGAGCAAGATCAGTTTGTTTGCAGATGACACCAAGATGGGAGCAGTAGTGGATAACCTGGGAGGGTGGCATGGGTTGCAGGATGATCTGTCAAAATTGGAGACCTGGTCGGACACGTGGCAGTTGGGGTTCAATGCCAAAAACTGCAAGGTGCTACATTTCAGGGGGGAAAAACCCAAGAAGGAGATACCAGATTTGGGGGGGGGGGTCAGCTAGCCATGACAGAGGAGGAGGAGAAGGATCTGGTGGTGATTATAACAAGCTCAATGAACAACTCAGCACAATGCAGGAAGGCAGCTGCAAAGGCCAACAAAATGCTGGGTTGTATTGCCTGGGGTATATCTTCAAGGAGAAGGGGAGCTGATCCTGCCGTTGTATAGGTCACTGGTTGGGCCACACCTGGAGTACTGCATGTAAGTACTGGCACCCATACCTGAAGAGGGACATTAAGTTACTGGAGGGGGTGCAGCGCAGGACAACAAAGATGATCCAGGGACTAGGAGACATACCCTACATGAGCAGGCTGAGGGAGCTGAACAATGTAATCATTGGAGGAGGAGAGGAGAGACGGGAGGAATATGACTGAAACCTTCAAGTACATGAAGGGAATAAACAAGACAGGCATGGAGGAACTATTCAAGTTAAGGGGGGGAGGTAGGGACACTCGTGGTCCCAATCTCAGATTGGAGGGGAGAAGGTTCAGGAGGGAAATGAGAAGAAACCTTCTTACAGAGAGAGTGGCGTCTAGGTGGAACACATTGCCTTTGGAAGTGGTATGCTGTAGAACAGTGGACTGCTTCAAAAGGGGATGGGATAGGGTAAGAGGGAGGGTGAGGGGAAGGAGGGGCAGCTGCAGTATAAGGGTTGCTAGCTGCACACTCTAGCAGACTTGATACACCATAAGGCCTTTATGTGCTGGCAAATTCACATGTTCGTATGCAAAGCTGTTCATTATATTTTTCTAGATAATCATATAACTGGACATGTATTAGTCTTTCCAGTATTTGTGAGATCACTGGGAGTTATGCCATTGGTCGATAATTAGATGGATTACTTGGTTCCTTCCTTTAAATACTGGGATGACTTTAGCCACTTTCCAATATTGTGGAAATATACCTTCTGTTATGCTTCAGTGAAAAATATCGGTCAAGATTGGGGCAATTTCAACAGCAGAGTCCTTTAGGAACCTAGTTTCTATAAAGTCCTGTCCACTTGCTTTATTTAATTGTAATATGTTTATTTCTTTAAAAGATCATTGACAATGATAATTTTTCATTCACATGTATTCTATCTGTTTTGGGGTTTAACAAATAAAGACCCATGTATACCACCCTGTGATGTGTATTGTGCTTATTTTGTTCAGAACTCTAGTTTCAGGCAGCTGTCAGTGATATGTAGGTCACTGAAAAAGACTCAGAGCCAGATACTCAAAACTTTGCACCGAGCGCAAACTGTTTGCGCAGGTTTAGCACGGGATTAGCACGGATTTGCTATATTCAGAAGGTTAAATAGTGTGCATAAACTGCATTAGCGCTGGGCAAAATCATAATGTATGCAAGGGGCACACTGAGGGTGTGTGTACATGAATACGCGACACTTAGCGTGGTGCACATTACTGCCCTAGAAAAGGTAGTCTTAACCCTGGGCAATCAGCTTTGCACGACATTTTGGCTTTCCGCGGCGTCTGCGCACCCCTAACAAATAAATATGACACAGACAAAGCCAGACATAGAGAAAACATGCTGTTCACTGATGGCATCACAATGATGCCATCATCTGCCACCAGTCCCAGCCATGCCAGGCTATAAGTGGTAACTCTGCCACCAGTTGATAACAAGGCAGTGTGGCCATACAGCACACACCTGCAGACCACTCTTCTGTGGACACCAATAGATGCCAGCACACACATGCAGCACTGTGGGCATGGAGGATGTTAAGGGGGAGAGTGTACGGGTGGCCAGGCTGTGCCACAGACCAAGTGTGGTCACAAGGCTGGGACACATCACGCAGTGCACATGGGCCAGTATTGGGAATACCCCAACACCAGTGTGCCTTTCTGATAATATATGCCCCCCCGGTCACATACCGCACAGCTGCACAACTGTCACATATACAAAGCTGCACATGTATATGTCACTGTGAGCATTTCATGCCAGAGGTGCAGCATCTGTGGGTCACACAACAGCATAACAGTAATGTCCACTGTCAGTAAATGCCTGCATGTTGGGCCTGTCACTGTGTATAGTGCAGGCATCAGCACTGCCCTACACACCACAGGCAGTGCTGTGTCCACACACTACTGGCCCCCCCTTGCTACTGTAGTGTCTGTTGTGCACTGTAGCATGACATACAACGTGACAGTTGCATGCAGCACCACCACCATCTGTGCCTATGCTGTGTTGTCCCCTGGGGTACAATATTCTATGCTATGCTGTACTGTTTACATGTAGCTTACAGCTATCATGCACTGCTAGACTGACCTAAAGGTGGAGCTGCGGTCAGACCTGGCCAGCCCCTGTACTTCCAGACTGACCTACAGGTGGAGCTGTGGGATCCTGCAGTAACACTGGGCAAACTGCATGCAAATCAGGGCATAATGAGATGCTAATCTGGATATTTGCCCAGAGACTACCCCAGTAGGCTCATTTGCATGTCACTTTTGAATATGGCAAAGTTTAGCGCCGGGTTAATGGTTTAGCTCCGCGCTAAACCCACGCAAACGAGTTAGCACGCTGCAAACAGTTCAGGGAATATTATACAGTTCTGAACACTGTACTTTCACATGCGCTGCTGCCTGCAGCTGTACTGGGTCCACACATTTGCGGGCACACACATTGGCCACATAGTTCACCTCTACCTACCTTCACATCGCTGTGCACTGTGTTGCTGTTGTGGTTTGCAATTCCTGGTTGCTATATTCAGAGCCGTCTTATTCCAGGGCTAAGTTTGCCCTGTTCTCCCAGCCCAGTTTGCCCGGCCTCATTCCCCTGCTATATTCAGAAGCTGTTTGCCCCGGGCTATTCCTTTTGACTATAGCTTGCTTAGTGCTCCAGGCTAAGTTTGCCCGCCAGGCAGTGTAAATTTAGCCCCGGGGCAAAGTTTTGAATATCTGGCCCTCAGTTGTTTCCCTGATCTCGACTAAGCGCAGTTTGCCATCGACGTTATTCAAGGACTGATGTCAATGACTGAAGTGTGACACACCTCCTTGCAGGACAGCTACTCTGCTGTCCCGAGAGTGTCAAACATTTTTTTCCCCTGGCAAAAAACAAAATAAGCCTAGACTTTTGCATTTTCACTGATGTTGCCGATTTTAAAAAAGCTCAAACAAGTTTTAAAAAAAACTAAGTATCTTCACCATTCAGAAATCTCTGCACTGATGTAGACAATTCAGTGGTCTTGATCGATTTTGATAAAGAGTGCTTAGTGTCAAAATTTCTGGACCAGTCACCAGTTGCAATCCACTCACAGGCCAAAACTGAATGCAGCAGCTCCAAAAGTTAAAGTGAACAAGTCCAGGACTATACATCCACATTCTTGCTAATATGGTCCATTACTTGCATTTTTGTTTAAATTTCAGCTTACAACTTGCAGCTGCTAACAAACACACAGACTGTTGACTTTGCCTGGATAAGGCACACCATGCAGATGTATATTCCTGGACTTGTTTGTTTTAACTTTTGAAGCTGCTGCATTATGGAATAAATGATAAAATTCAGGCTGAATTTTGCCCACTGGTGAAGTGTCACTGTGGTAAGCTGATTATAAGTTTTAATCTAAACCATTTAAAGAGGGGTTAACCTGCCCGCTACGGAGATTCTGCGTTTGAAGTACTTGGTATGTGCACTCTACATGCTATGACCTAGAGAGTCACCACATCTGTGATACTTTTGTGACAATAAGCCAAAACATTGTAATTTATGTGGATGTTGCCGATTTTAACTAAGCTCAAAAAAAGTTTTAAAAACAAAGATCTTCACCATTCAGATGCCTGCCAGCTGCATGGCTCCATTGCCTTTTTTAAAGCCAACAGCTCACTTTTCATTTATTAGCAGGTACCTGTAGCTGTGGAAATTTGCCATGTTTTATTTGATACCACCCAGTACGACCTTACAATTAATTTGCCCCTTGAATTATTGGCGTGAGCAGATCGAGACTGATAACTCACTGATTTAAATTTTGGCCAGTGAGTGGAGCGTGATCATGATCGGTGACTTGTCCAGAAATACTGACACTGGAAGAATTGATAAAAGGGCCAACTCAGAAGTCAGAGTCAGAGGAACACCCAGTAATTTTTCTATCTGTAATAAGACCTGTTCCCAAAATGTAGCCAGCTTTGGACAGTACCAAAAGATATGTCTGTGGCTTGCAGGATTGGCCCCACAATGCCTCCAACAAGACCCATAGATCTCCAAAATGTATTTTACTAAAACAGCTTAAGTCCAAATGAATCTATATCTGTTCTTCCATGCAAACTCCTGCCATTGCTCAGAAGAGGTAATTTTAATGAAAGTAGAGCATATTTGATCCAGTAAGTATAATCTAGCTGAGTGTTAAGTGCTTTATTCCAGTTGTCAAGTACAGATTGTGTTGAGTCCCCCAGGGACTACTGAAGGGTTTTATAGAGGTTGCCTATGAGGTGACTCCAGAGAGACCCTCTCTACACATCCAAAATCACTGCCATGATCTCAGGTAATGGCTGCAGTAATTTAGTATAGGACTTGTGTTTATGAATTAAGTATGTCCTGACCTGCAACTAACAGTAGTGTTCTCTACCTGTTAGCCCATACTCTGTCTGCAATGTTTCAAAGGGAATAACCCAATGGGTATCCAAAAACTGATATATATATATTATGTATATTATATATATATATAATACACACACACACACACACACACACACACACACACATACAGTCCAAGCAGATGCCAATGATCAAACACCAAGTCCATTTGGGAGGGAAGGAGTTTTCCTCTGCCTCTGAAAGTCTACAATAGTGAAAAACCTGTTGGATGGCCATTTGTTGCTTCAAAAAATACCATACTTTGATGCTGTTCCAAGGAAAAACAGCAAAATGCAACGACGTGATGTTATACTTACATGTGGCAAAAAGAATTGGCTGATATCATAAAGATTGTTTAAATGGAACTCGATTCGTCTCCATAAGGTATTATGTTCAGGCGATATCCAATTCAATACTTTGTGGAGATGAGCAGCTCTTGCATAATTCAGCAGATGAGGAAGATTTACCCCACCCATGGCGTGTGAGAGTTGTAGAATCGAGAGACGAATTCTAGGATATTGCCCTGCCCAAATAAATCTTGATACAAGTTTATCCCCCTTCTGGATTTCTGAGAATTGGGGGAGTCTCAAATTCTTAAAAATATGTGTGCAATTTGCCAGGATCCAGAGGGGGAGCAGCAGTATACAGAGACTGGTAGTAGTTTGAAAAATGAATAATTTTGATGATTCATCACAAATAAGATGTTTTGTTACAGGGTCTTGGAGTTTCAATACACAAGCGGTATTTGGTCAAGCTCTACACTTGCGAGCCTGATTCCTGGACCCTCTAGAACTGCCCTCATATGTAAAGTCAGCTGCCACTGCACCTTAGAATCTATCATCTCTTGCAACTGCTGCTTTGTTTCTTTAATCTTTTCCTGAACCGCTTTGTCATTACATTAGCGGTATATAATGCTTGATAGGCTGATAGCTGCTCCACAACTGTATGGTATCTTTTATCCCTTTCTCTCCTTTTTTTCTAGCTGCATATGCGATGATCTCCCCCAATGACTGTTTTAATGGTGTCCTATAAAATAGGAGCAGAGACTGGGTTTAGAGTTCTCCTGTATTACTTCTGGTATTCTTTGTGAAATCACATTACAAAACTGCTTATCTTTCAAAAGAGAAAGATTTAGTCTCCACAGGGAGTGTTTTTGTGGTTTGCCCAATTGTACTTTTAAGAGAAGTGAGTTATGATCAGAAAAAAAGCTAGGCCCATAGGATAAATCCTGAACCATATGAAAAATGTTTAGATATGTAGTTTTGAAAGGCCAGTTTGTGATATTTTCTAAAACATCTCTCGATAACAAAATGCTATTTGGATTTTATTTTTATTTTAACAATATTACAGTGTACTACATTGTGATTCTCCAAATTAGGTGGCTTAACTCCTGGGTCTAGATACCAGGAAAAGTGCAAGAGCAGATAACCTAGAACCTTTCTTCATAAAGGTGGGTTGCCATGTCTTGACTGCACCCCTTGCCCATTTACTCTGGAAAGTGGCACATGTAGACCCATTATTCAAGTTTTAGGGACCCAAATGACCCGAACAATTACAGGCCTATATCCTTACTGCCCATCTTTCCAAACTACTAGAAAAAGTAATGAACACTCAGATTAGAAATTACCTAGCCTCAATCCAGCTGCTAAACCCTATCCAATCAGAGTTCAGAAAAAATCATAGCACAATATCCGCTTTAGCCAAGGTAACCAATGGTTGGCATCTGGCACGTGATACTAAACATTACATCAGCACATTATTTCTCGACCTAAGTAAGGCCTTCAACACAGTCGACCACAGTCTGCTGTTGTCCATATTTCAAGGTACTGGCTTTGATGCTATAGCTGTTAACTGGTTTACATGCTGCCTAAAGGGCAGAAAACAACAAATCATGGTGCAAGGGGATCTGTCACCACTTAAAAACACTCCCTAGAGGTGTCCCCCAAGGCTCTATTTTAGGACCCCTGTTATTCACGCTATATATTAAACAGTACTGATGCAGACATCAGTCAAGCAAGTGTAGACTTGTTCGCCGATGATACAGTCGCACCGCTTATAATGGGCACATCTGTCCAACCCACATTTGCCCATTATAAAGAATGGACGGTTTATCGCTTGTTGAAAAAAAAATAAAACAAGACAGACAATATTGCAGTGAATCAGTGCTTTACTGCTGTGCTCAATGTTATTTTAACTAAATTTAAGTGCCTAATCCTAAAAGCACCTGAAAATTACTCATGGCTTCGGCACTGGAATGTGGAGTGGGAGCAGATAAGCAGAACCATGGCATAAATGTAAGTTAAAGTACAATGTACATTACAGTGCAGATAGCTGGGTGCTGCTCCATGGCATGGAAGAAAGTAAACGGTGCTGTCCTGACATTCGAGGGTGTAACTTTTGTGTCCTCTTGTCTGTCGGCATTTTCAGGCTCCTATTCATCCTCTTCCAGCTCCTCGGGATGCAGTCGTCACAGTCATCCAGTTGTGGCTTGGCTTCTTCCTCATCACCTAGGTGACAACCTTCATCAAACTGCATCCTATACCTGTTTTAACAGCAGCACGGACAGCACACAGAAGGGAAATTTTGTTAGGTGACCACTTAAAAGCACTCCTGTGCCCCTAATAAACCTATTAGCACTTCAGCATTTTAGTGAGCGGCAGCTTAGGCCACAAAAGCAATAAGCAGGTGCTAATCACCACTTGCCGCGACCCGCTAAGTGCCTGCCGAGACCTTAATTGGCTGGCTGAACTGCCCGGATCAGGCGGCGGTCTTTGATCGCTATAAGCGGCAGCATTTGTATTAAGGGAATTGAAAAGGGCAAATGGTTTTGCGGTTTTGTCCACTATACCAGACTGTCCACATTAAGCGTGGGCGATATAAGTGGTGCCCACTGTACTGTTATTTTTGTTGCCGAGCCTACTCTTGAACTTGCTTGCAGTATGCTGCAGCATGAATTTAACCTCCTACAGCATAATCTCCTGAACCTAAAACTTTTACTGAACACAAAGAAAACAAAAGCCATTATTCTCCCACTCAAACTAAATTCAGACAATCCCTTATCCCTGGGAGCTCCACCACAAATAACGTCCCTCTTTGGGGAGCCCATTGAAGTTGTAGATCAATTCAAATATCTTGGCTTTTGAATAAATCATAAACTTTCCTATATGTTCCACATTGAGGAATTGGGCAACAAGCTGAAACAAAGCTTAGGACTGTTTTTCAGAATTAGACACCTTCTAACACAGGAAGCCAAGCTAAGACTTGTACAGTCTACATTTCTACCCTTGTTGGATTACACAGCCATTTTGTACCATCACGGCCCTAGCTCAGCTCTGGCAAAGCTTGACATACTGTATAATAGGGCCTTAAGATTAATTACCGGTGCTCCATTCAGCACTCACCACTGTGCACTATATGCCATGTTGGGTTGGCAGTCACTAAAAACTAGAAGATTCAAATGCGGCTACCTATAAACCTACAGAGCCATTATTGCTAAGCTGCCGATTTACATTTCTAGCCTACTAACTTATTCCACACTGGAACTTACTCACTTAGGAGCTATTCTTACCTATCCCTTGACATTCCCAGATGTAGAACCCGCTTCAGGGCCTCTTCCATAAGCCATGCCTTACCACCTCTTTGGAATAATCTATAGAAATCTCTGAAGTTTTCCTCCCTGATTAAAGAGACTCTCCAAGTTAACTGAGTCGACCCCTGCACAATACCCATCTGTGCCTTCCTGCCAGAGGACCCCCAAGGAAGTTAATATGTCCCACAATTTTAAATCTGTTAAAAAGTTATGACCCTCGTAAAACTATACAAACTGGGTCCCAAGTATTTCCCGGCTGCTTGCTGCCGCCCCAGCTCCACCCCCATGCTCACTAGCATGACGACAAGATGCCAGCAAGAGCACGGGGGCACGCTCCATTATATATATTGGGTGGCTGTTTTTCTATTGATTTTAAACGATATAGTAGTGACCTGGCAATGAAACGTGTGCACCGGTCAAGTAACAAGACCCTTGTTAGTTGAACTGTGCCCATGTTTCATTGCCAGATAGCCACTATATCATTTAAAATCAATAGAAAAGCTGCCACCCATTACATATTGAGTGCTACCACCTCCACTGGCATCTCGCCATCATGCTAGTGAGCTGCATGGAGCTGGTGCAGCAGAAAAAACAGGAAGTCTTTGGGACCCTGTTTTGTGTATTTTTACAAGGACAGAACATTTTAACGGGTTAAAATTTGGGACATATTAACTTCCTTGAGGTCTTCTGGCGGCAAGGCACCAATGTGCATGGTGCAGGGCAGTATCTTAGTGAGTCTCTTTAAAATGCCCATCTTCAAAATACTATTAAGACGGCACTTTACTGACTCTCGCAATTGCTACTCCTAGTTCTCATTTTCTCTCAGCAACAGGGGCCATGTTGCTGGGCCCCGCCCAAGTACTTCACCTTGTAAAAGCCACCACCCGTTCTGGCTCCCTACAATCTAATTTTCACATATTCTCATATTATACTCATTCTTCCATCCCTTCCTTCTCCCCCTCCCCTCTCCAGGTCCCTATCCCCACCTCTCTCATTTCCTTACATCCTTCCCCCATCTGAAGTGAGTTTTCCTTTACATCAGCATCCTGCTAAATGTCATCTCCTTTTTGTAGTCTTACAATACAATTAACCATAGGCATTTAAAAATGTTGCTTGCTTATTCTTCATTGCACCAAAATCCTAGTGTCATGGACCCATGTATATATTGTAAATATATTTCTGTATTTATACTGCCATTTACCCTGTAAATACCCCCCCCTTTTTTTGTAGTAACTATACTAGTAGGTCTTCATGTACTGTAATGTATTTTCTTTGACTCTGTTTACCTATGTTTGTATGATTAGCATTGTATTGCTGTCCAGGCCCACTTTGTAAATGAGTTTTCCTCAATGGTGTTCCACCTGGTTAAATAAAGATTATTCATTGATTAACACTTTTATTGAATACCACCAAATCTGGAGATACAGAAATGAGGTCCAGAATACTGCCTGCACTGGTTAGTTTTCCTTTTCTGGTCAGAGCTTCTATAATCTGCACTAAATTGAGGCTTTGTAAGGAGTCTTCCAGTTTTAATCCCCTTGGGCATCCCCTAGCTGTATTAAAGTCACCAGTAAGTATAACATTTCTATTTGCTGTACGTTCCAACACTACCTGAGCCAGCATGTCAAAGATCACTTTAGGTGGGGAGTAAACCACTCCTATGATCAAATCAAGATATTGCAGGTCAACTAGCAAGCATTCAATGATTCTATTTTACCTGAGTAAAGAACATTTGTGTGGCCAAGGGAGTGTTTCACATATATTACTCCCCCCCCACCCCCCGTGTTCCTCTATCTAGCCTGTAACTATATAAGTCATTCAGTTAATTTTCACTTGACTATCTTTTTGCTCAGCCATGTCTCTGTTAAGGTGATTACGTCAGGGGATTCTATGTTCACCCAAATCTGGAACAGATCCATTTTATTCACAAGGCTCCTAACATAATCATGCATAATCTTATGGACCTGTTCTCTGGGCCACGGTTTGATTTAGGTCTCCACTTAGTACCAATGACAACCAAAGCACATAGATGGTTGATTTCCTAAATTCTGGTCTAATTTTTAATTGTGTTGGTTCCAAATGTAACTTAGTTTTATTGAAGTGATTCCTCCTTTTACTCAATCCAGTTTCCTTTTGGCTAACTGTTTTATTTGAGTATATGACTTGAGATAGTTAAGCGCTCAGTGAGGAGAAAGCATTCCTGCCCTGGTGGTCGCGAGGGCCCCGAGGAGCTGCCCTCCCCCGAATTCAGCTTCAGAAAGCATTCCTGCCCTGGTGGTCACGAGGGCCCCGAGAAGCTGCCCTCCCCCGAATTCAGCTTCAGAAAGCATTCCTGCCCTGGTGGTCACGAGTGCCCCGAGGAGCTGCCCTCCTGCGAATTCAGCTTCAGAAAGCATTCCTGCCCTGGTGGTCATGAGGGCTCCGAGGAGTTGCCCTCCCCCGAATTCAGTTTCAGAAAGGTACATCAGCTCGGCTTACTGGGACGGCGTTGTGTGCCGTGGATGGCTCGCTGTGCTCACGGAAGCATCTCTGGCACCAAACTTTATTTTCAAATTCTGGAATTCCACCTCTGCCTAAATGTACTGGCCTTGCTAAATCTACTTGCCTTGTATTAATTAATTAATTAATTGTCACCATAGGTCTACAGATAGTTTTAATCCCAACAATATTTTACATTTTTCACTGTTTTTCTGGCTGAGTTTCAGGTTACCTTAAGGGATTCTGCATTGTAATACTGTTGTAACAAAGGACCTTAAGGGATCAGCATTTTAAAATTCTAGTTAAAGGTAACAACTGCATAGCACACAGTTAGCCTTAAGTATTTACAGCCAGTATAAACTGTTTGTACCTTGCTATGGGCGTATTTCGGCTGGGAATCCACCGTTAATGTTTAACCCAACAGGCAAGGTAGATCCTGCCTATTGCTCCTATTTTAAATTGTTAGTCCTCTGCTGTGCTGCCATTTGTGTTAGCCCCCCCCTTGTTTGCTTAGCCCCCCCTCTTCCCTTACCTGCTGTCTTCTGTCTCTCCTTAGCATTCCTGCCCTGGTGCTCACGAGGGCCCCGAGGAGCTGCCCTCCCCCGAATTCATTTTCAGAAAGGTACGTCAGCTTAGCTTACTGGGACAGCGTTGTGTGCCGTGGGTGGCTCACTGTGCTCATGGAAGCCCCATCGCCCCCCACCACCACCCTTGGTGAACCACTCCTTATATAGTGAAGTGTAGTGCAGACCACATGCGCAAATTAACCTATCAGTCGATTCTCCCATTAGCAAGCTATATCTTTCCACCGCTAGAGGTCACCAACATATAATCCTTATTAGCTGTTTTACTCCCTTAACTTTCGCCATGCTGCCTCTTCTCAACACACTACTAGTTTCACTATTACCTGTTGCCTCACTGTCTCCCTTTACCCATCAATGGAGACAGACAAATTGGTGCCTCACGTCGAGGCAGTGGGTACAGCAGCACTGACTACCCTACACACTGTAACACACCCCTTGTCTCTACCCTGCACCTGGTGGATCAGCCACTCAGTACTACCACCCTCCTTTCACATTGGGCTCTTAGCTCTGAACTCAACCATTCAAAGTCTACCTCAGTTGAGACCCTGCCTTTGTCCACTTCATGTAAGCCCCTGAGCTCCATCCCTTTAGCCAAACTCTTGGTAACCTTGCTCCTTCTACTTGCCAGGGACATTGAACCTAATCCAGGGCACACCAACACCCCACTGGTACTCCCCCGGGGGCTCACACTAATGCACCTAAATATCTGTAGCCTTCTGCACAAAATAACTTCACTGCAGCAAACTGTCTCTTCCCTGAGGCCTGACATTCTGATTATTTCTGAAACCCGGCTCAAGCCTCACAACAACAACAACTCCGAATTCTCCATCCCTGGCTACTCCATTATCCACCATAACCGCCCAGGCAGAAAAAAGGGCGGTGGCTTAGCAATGTACATCTCGTCCTCCCTCCAGTACACCCAAGTCAGTATACCTAAGACACCGCAGTCAATTGATGGTGTGATGATTAAGCTCTCCTTCCCCAACTCCATTCCCATCTTCATAGCCGGATCCTACTGCCCCCCGACTCCTCCTTGCAAACCATCCTGGACTTTTTGGGCACCCTGAAATCCCTCGCCACAGGGGGTGAGATTCATGTACTGGGGGATTTCAATTTGAACTGGCTTGCCAGAGGCACCACAAAGCTTCGGAATCAGGTAGCTGCCCTTAACATGGCACAGCTGGTCTCTGAACCCACAAGGCTAAACCTTAAATCGTTGAACCGCTCCCTCCTCGACTGGTCCCCTACCTCCCACCAGCACCGTATTATAGCCTCGGGCATCTTGCCTGACTCACTCAGTGACCACCACATGATCTACTCTGTCCATAAAATCTTCAGGCCTAACGCTCCCCCCCCCCGAACTATTCTCACACGATCATACAAATCCCTGGACATAGCTTCGCTCCTAACAACCACTGACTGGTCCTTTATTCCCACGGCAACCTCTATCGATGCAGCTTGGGACTATTTGAAGCTCAGATTCTTAGCTACATGGGATCACCATGCTCCACTCAGACGTACACGGGTGAGGGGTGCTCACTGGCCCTGGATCTCCTCCAACATCCTGTCCCTTACTAAAGCCAAAGACCAGGCGTGGAAGTCATTCAAAGCCTCTGGTTCCCCTGTTCACCACAATACATACCGCACCTTATGAAACAGCTGCACTATCAAATCCAGCTAGCTAAAGCAAACTACTTCAAAGCCTCCTTCCAGGCTAACAAATTGCCCATCAGAATTCTGGAAGGTGGTTAAATCCCTTTTTTCCCCAATCTCCCAACCTGGTGCTAAATATAGGTGGGTCTGTCATAACTGACCCTCACGCAGTTGTCTCTGAATTCAATTCCTCATTTACGAGCTGCACCCCTTCCAGCCCAACCCCTCCCCTTTTGGCCTCCCTGCCCATCCTCCTCCTTCTACTGCTCCCTCTTTCTTCTTTCAGCAGGTCACCTCTCCAGAAGTCTATCATGCCTTGCTCTCTCTAAATCCAAACAAAGGCAAATGCCTTTCTGGACTGGACTCTAAGATGCTCCACCTGGCTGCCCCTGCTATCGCCACCCACCCCCTGCTGACCTTCCAAACCTCTTATTCTCCTTAGGATCCATCCCCAAGGACTGGAAGCACACAACAGTTATCCCACTCCATAAGGGTGGTGATACCTCAGTCCCTGGTAACTACCGGCCTATTTCCCTCCAACCTATTATGGCTAAGCTACAGCAGCATATAGTCCTCTCTCAACTCTCTCCCTTTCTGAACTCCTTCCCCTTCTTCTCACCCTACCAGTCTGGGTTCAGGAACTCTCACTCCACTGCCACCTCGCTCCTCCAGCTCACTGACACCACCCTCGATGATATGGACAAGGGCCTTATCACCGCAACCATTTTCGTCGATCTGGCAAAGGCATTCGATACGGTCTCCCATGTCCTCCTACTTGATAAACTCTCCTGGGCTGGGCTCTCTACCTTGGTCAACAGCTGGTTCTGTTCCTACCTGGTCAGCTGTTCCCAGGCGGTTAGAATTGGAAGTTCCATCTCACCACCCCTCCCAGTAACCTCAGGGGTCCCTCGAGGCTCTGTCCTTGGACCGCTCCTATTCTCCATATTCCTAAATGATCTGCCTTCCGCCTGCCCTCACACATCCATTCATATGTATGCAGATGATACAGTGTTGTATACATCTGGCCCATCAACAGCTGATGTTGTGACCAGACTACAGCAGGACTTCAATGATGTTCAGCTCTGGTTCCGTGCAAACCAGCTTTTTCTCAATGTCAAAAAGTCAGTCTCCTTGACCTTCGGCACAAGGCAGAGACTCTCTAGGCTCCCAGCTATCCCTTCCTTCCACACCCTGGACGGGATTACTCTGGAGACCTGCACCTCCTTCAGATACCTTGGGGTATGGCTTGACCAGCATCTCGACTTTTCTATACGTGTTGATGCCATCCATAAAAAAGCTCCACCCTAAACTAGGTGTCCTCTATCAGAGTCATGGTTGCATCCCGCCACCAGCTCGCCGTGCACTCGTACAGAAAATGATTCTCCCTATTTTTGACTATGGAGACGTAGTCTACAGTGCCCCTCCCAAGTCCATCCTAGCCAGACTGGATCCTCTCTTCCACTCTTTCTGCTGCTTTGCACTGGATAGCCCCCCCTCCACTCATCACTGTGTGCTCTACCAGTCTTTCTTCTTTCCCTCACTCCATGACTGCTGTTTGACCCACTGCACCAAACTCACTGCCAAATACTGGTCCCACACCTTGCCCCCCATGTCTCCTCGGTGATGGCTATCCTTACCTCTCCTGTGCACTCCCTTAGGAACTATGACACGCGCACCTTGGTCATCCCGTGGGTGTCCTCCTCTAGTGGTCAAGCATCCTTCAGATACCGGACGCCCAAACTATGGAACTCCCTCCCTTCTGTCATCAGGCATATGCCCCAGGCTATGCAATTCAGCTCTCTCGTCAATTCGCATTTCATGTTGTCATGTGCCTGTGGGTAATCTGTGACAAATTTAAACATATCGGTACAGGAAATCTATTATAGGGCTCATAGCCTCCCATGCAGTGATTTTTGACCCTACCGCATTATCGTATATGCCTGCAGTTTTTATTTTCACTGCTCCTGTATGGTCATGAACTTCTCCTCATTCTACTGGATGCTCGTTGATGGTGTTAAACTGCTCTGTATATACTGCTGTCTGTATACTTGTATATCCTGCTATATCATGAACAATATTACCGTGTGTTTATTGCAAGTATTGTTTGTTCTTTTGCCCAATGTATGTACTGTTATTTCTGCCCCCTTCCCCCAGGACGCACCTGGAATAGAGCACTAGTGCTCAGTGTGTCTTCATGGTAAAACTTTAAAAAAATAAATAAATAAATATTTGACCAAGTTGGCAAAAACATTTGCAACAGGCAGATTACACCAACCACTAACCCCACTATGTTAATAAATGCTATACCAGACATTTTATATAGATATTTGTACTGGTTGTGATCTGAATAAAAAAATAAAGTCAGTTTTGCAGCAAAACCTGGGTTTGGTAAATTCAAAATAGCAATTTCAGACCCTCAGAACCCTAAAAAACCGACAGTAAAATCTATCTAAATACAAATCACTCTAAAACTTGAGACCATGCACAGTAGTTGCTTTGTTGGGTATGCATTAGCTTACACTATTTTAGTCATTACTCATTATTCTATTATATTCTAGTCATTACTCTCACACACACACCTACACCTACACCTACCCATTACTGCAGTGTTCACTGAACCTGACAGGAACATATAGTTCCCTGATCTTGTACTCCTTGCTCACAGTACCGTGAGAGGATCTGGTTCCCTTTGGGTATCAGACAAGTCAGGTAGTTTGGGGGTGACAATTTTTTGTGTTATTATAATTCCCCAATTCAGGTTTGGCACTGGATCTGTCAGGTTAAGGGAGGGGGACAGATTTGTTTTATTTCGTGATGGGTTGGGCACTGGACCAGTCCAGTAGTTAGGTGAGGGTGACGTTTTTTTTTTTTGTTTTTTTTTTTTTAATTCCCTGATAAGCCAGGCTGTTCACCAGACTCATCTGAGAGTTGGAAGAGGGGCACAGATTTTTAATTTTTTATTTCCTTTTATTTATTCCTTTAGACCAGGTTGGGCACCAGAAATTCTATTCTATTCTATATCCCCTACCCTACCAGTATGGACCTGCTATGCCTTGCAAAACACGTTGGGATACAGAGTGTATGAAAGTCGTTACATAAAACCAAATTCTGTTATATTCTACAGCCCCAGAACTACCAGAATCTAACACCTGTGCTTTGTATAGCACCGGACCTATCAACGTTGAAGGAATAGTGACAGATTTGTTTATCCCTGACAGGCTGGGCACCCAATCCATCACGCCGCTGGGAGGGAGGGGGACAGAGTTTTGTTATGCCCTGGGAGGTAAGGATGGTAAATTGATGATGCCCACACCTACTATTTATTCCAAAAGACTGCTTCTGTTGGGTGCTGTTAGTGAACAGGGGCTGCCCAGAGGTAGGTGCACCACTGCTCAGCATTCTGGGTTGAAGCGTGCATGACAATTAGAACCCTGTGTGTGTTAGGAAGAGTGCAGACCTGGGATTGAATACTGAGTGAGGGAAAGACAGCAAGAGAGGGACAGACAGGAGGTGGAGTCAGGATCACATGCACATAGGATTATAGCCTCGGAATTATGTGCTGTCAGTCCCCCAGCCCAACCCCAACCCAGGTCTCCCATGTTAGTGCGCTGCATGCTGAAAGTGATGGAGATCCTAAAACACACTAGAAACAACAGCAGAGGGGGACATATTCTTTTAATTCCCCAGCAGGCTGGGTTAGGTACTGGACCCATCAAGTAGCTTGGGAAAGTGGTACAGATTTAGTTAGTTATTTAAAAGCAATAGTGGTAAAAATGTTGTTCTAAGGGAGATCAGAAAGAGATAACCCAGTTTAGCAGAAGCTCATTTTCATTGGGGTCCCATTGTACAAAAATAGCAATTCCGCAGTAAAATTTACAGAACGTACAGTGCAAATACAGCAAAAACGCACATTTAACAATAAATAACAAACATAGCTCAGCCACAGCAAGTATTCGGAGATTTAGTAGTATCAATAAACCAAGATCTCATGGCATTCCAAGATGAGATACTATTACTTTGCCTCAAATGACCTGGCAGACTATTCCAGAGCCTCAGGCCCGTACGCACACAACCAGTTACCCCTCACAGTTTTTACTATTGGCACGGTGTACTCTGTTGCCCCTGATGCATGTAAACCCTCTCTACATTTCCGTTTCTTAATTAAATCTAGCATATAGTTGAGCATTTTTTTGTATTTGACAGCAATACATCAAATGTAGTATATGTCACTTTCGTCGTTCTGTCAGTGCTATCCAATCCAGGGCTCTATCAAGGGAACAGTGGTGTGCGTGCCAGGGCGCATTCAGAACATAACACATGAATCTATTATAAAAGCACATCAAGCCAGTGTAGAACACCTCCGGCTGTGCCCCCAAACCCCCCCACCCCCAATAGTCAAACACAGGAATTACCAAGGAGTTTAGTATTTTTAATCTGATATCTGGAGGGATGCAGTTTTTATATTTATACAAGGCTCCTAATTTTTTTTTATTTTTTATTTAGTTTCCTAGTCAGTAGGTCAATGTGTGTATCCCATTTACACTGAGAGTCTATCCAGACTCCCAGATATTTACAGGAATCAACAAGGTTTAGACTACTATCATCAAGAGTTTTTATATTTAAAGTTGATTGATTTTGTAATTGTTTATTTGAAAAAAGCATAACTTGTGACTTTGAAGAATTTAAAACTAAGCTAAGATCCTGGAAGTAGTTCTGCAATTTATTAAAGTCTTTTTGCAATTTTTCCTGTATTTGACTAACAGACACCTTCTATATAGAAAACTGTGTCATTCACACACAAATGGTGCTGGACGCCACTCAGTAGGTGTCCGGCACCATTCGTATACATGTTGAGCAGTACAGGTCCTAATACCGACCTTTGGGGTACCCCGATTTGATGTTCAAGTATTTAGATTTATAATCATTATTCAGCATAACTTGCTACTGTCTCCCAGTCAGATAGCCTTGGAACCAAACAAGTGCATCCTGGTTGAGGCCGACAGATCTTAAATTTTCAAGCATCCTATCATGATTCAGGGTGTCGAAAGCTTTCGATAGGTCTATAGATAAAACCCCAACTGGGAGGTTACTGTCCATGGCTATATGAATATCTAACATGACTTTGATTAATGCTGTAGTGATGCTGTGCTGTGCCCTAAATCCTGATTGATAACTGTTATAAATATTCTGGGTTTCCAAGTAACTATTTAATTGCAATGCTACCATTTTTTTGGAAAAATCTTAGAAATAACTGGAAGCAACGATATGGGCCTATAATTCCCCATATCACTCTTCTGGCCATCCTTAAACATTGGTATTACTTTGGCCTGTTTCCATGCTAGTGGATAAGTGCCTGTTTCCAGGGAGAGGTTAAGAAGGTCGGTTAATAAAGGGGCAATGGGGGGCACTGTTGAGCACTCTCACCAACTGGACATGTGCAGTGACAGCTCTTCAACTAAGGCTATTTTAATTGCCAAAAAAAAAAAAAAATTGTGAAAAAACGAGCGATCTCTTATTAAAAACTGGATTCTCCAAAGCAAGTGGCACAAACCAATACCAAATTCGACTATAGGCCAAACAAAGGACCTGGAACCAGTTCGAAAAACCAACCAACACAGACAGGGCCGGGAGAGCCCGCGTTGAGCCTCTCGTCGGAGCAAGAACCACCGTGGAGCGCAGTGCAGAAGTCCATCCAGGCGATCGATACTAAGATCGAATCTTCCTTACTAAAACTGAGGAGCAGGATGTGAAAATAAATGCAACTAGTAAAAACAGCTACATCAGCCGAATCTATGGCAATGAAAGCCCTGGCATCAACCAGCAAGATTATCCAAGAAAACGCTCAACTTAAATATAGGCTTGAGGCTCTAGAAAACTCTCAGAGGGCCTCAAACGTCCGAATTGTAGGGCTGTCTGAAAATAAAGGAGACAGTTTACTCTATTTTCTGAGGGAATGGATCATAGGAGCCCTACAACTTACAGCCTCTCTTGTCCCGGGAGATCTTATACGGGCTTACTGGATTTCATCCAGAACAGCCAGGATTGGGAATGATTTGCCCAGAACAATCCTAATGGTGACATCGAATCCTGCAACTAGAGACATCATTCAAGTGGCAAGGAGTGCTGAGCGGCTAAATTTCCAAGGATCCACGGTACAGCTATTTCCAGATCTATCGTTTGCCACGAGGAAGAAGAGGTTAGATTGTGTGCAGGCCAAACTACGCGGTTTGGGAGTAACTCATTCACTCCTGATGCCTGCTCGACTACGGATCCAGTATGGATTTACCAGTTTTCAGACCCTGAAGAAGCTAGTAAAAAAGCAGAGGCTCCTTCTTTAGAATCTGAATGGGCAAGATGCTTGGAGGGATCCGATTCTGAGACCGAGACATGGATGTTTTCAGGTTACCCTTTGTACTCTGATTAAAAAATGACTACAGGGGAATTTTTATTTCCCATACTTATTACTGTATAAAGTTGTGGGGGAACCAAAGTTTATCTGTTGGGAGAACTTTTCACTGCAAAACGTAGTCCTAATGCATACCTCTTGAATTTAATTTTGGTTTCCAGATAACTATTGAACTCTGGGATAGCATAAAGGGGAGATCGCTGAATGCTCAATTAAAAGTGGGGCTGACTTAATTTCTCTCTCCTTGGTAAATGGCATAATTGTATTTACTTCTGTACATACTAAAAGTGGTCTGGGTTGTAGTTACTCACTGCTTACTACCAATGGCGGGAAATTCATGTTCGGAGGAGGGTCATAACACCAGTTGTTGTATTACAGCTGTTATGGAATCTGCTTATCTAGAAATGACGGCTCAAAAGTCCTGTGGGGTGCAGCTTATTTAAGGACAATGATACAGACTTTTAAATGTAGATTTACCCCCATATTAGAAATCCAGAATGCCTTGATTATCTAGATCTATTACACTGAATGTATGTGATGTAATGTTTTGTGACATCTGGCATAAGCTACTTGTATGCAATTATTTTTACATATGAAAAACAATAAAATAGAAGTAAAAAAATAAAGGGGCAACTACAGGGGCTGCAATTTTAATCCCATCCACACCTTGTGCTTTATTAATATTTATTTTTATTAATTCCTTAAAGACCTGATTTACAGTTATATTTTTAAAGGAAAACTGGGGCTTATTTTCATCTCTTGACTCCCAATCAAATCCTGGTTTCTGCACCCCTGGGACAGATGTTACACCATGACGAAGAGAGCCTACGTCTATGTACATCTTATTAAACATAGTGGCCAAATTATTCAAGATGCTTAAGTTTCTTTAAAAGTTTGATAACTGGGAAAAGAACACTGAGCCAAGACTCATTTCCAGGTGCCACCCATAAATATATTTATTCACTGATGGGTCAGGCACTGGATCAGTCAGATTGTTGGGAGATGAGTGACAGATTTTTTGTTATTCCCTAACAAGCTAGGTTGTGCCCTGGACTCATCAGGTGACATTTCATTGCTATTTTTCTTTCTGATAAGAAAAAAAAGTCTCTGGATGAGGCCAGCTCATGACTTCTTGCGCTGGAAGCTTTCATTGTAATAGCAGTGTCAGCATGCATGACATCTGATAGAAGAAGATATTATTTTTTATGCTAAGTAAGAATGTTAAAATGATTTAAATTGTGTTTATTCTGGCTGCGGTTTTTTTGCAAATTGTCTCTCCCTGGCCCCCTTTCTCCAGCAACTGATCTCCCCCTCTTTGTTTTCCTAGTCCCTGGCCAGGCTACTTGGACTGACTGGAAACTCAGCTTTTTCACCCACTATCAAAACGACAGATCATTCCCATTTCTTACAAGCAACAAATGACTGTATAGACTGACAGTTTATTAGAACTTCCTCTGTGTGCAGGGACCAATGGTGACTTCAGCACTGGGAAAGCGGGGTTGAATCACAGAGCTCCCCAGACAGACTGCCTAATGCTGAAGGCCATGACCAAGATTAAAACCCTTGATGCAAAATGCAGTGACCTGGAGGGTCGCTCGAACCACAGAAATGTGAAACTTCATGGATTCTGTGAAAAGGCAGAGGGGTTCGGACAGCATTACATTTCTAAAGACTTTATTTAAAACTAAAGTAGACCTCCCATCGGATTAACCTTTGGGGATCAAGCGGGCTGAACCCACACTCACCCCCCACCAGACAACAACCAGCAACATCCCTGCTCCATCATACTCTAATTTCAAAGTTATACAACCAAGCAGAAATCCTCCTGACACTGTGGCAACTTAAGGCGTTTTATGAAGGGACTTGGATTTAAGCAGACCATGACTACTCACCCCATGTCATGGATCAGCAAAAGAAATATGTCTAGTTCTTGTGGCTCTCAGAGCCAAGAATCTCAGATTCCAAGCTCAATTTCCAGCCAAACACAGTGTCTCCTACCCATAGGGTCCTGTCTTGTATGACTGGGTACCTGTAGCCACTGAAGACCTGCAAGCTAGAGGAATTTTCATTTCATTTATTTCACTAGGAAAAGGCTCCATTGAGCAAGCTCATTTTCAGGGAGGTCCTGGGTAGGACACTGTGTATAAGTTAGGAAACTATGATTGTGGAACAGGGTAATACATAAGTATTAAGCACTAACACAGAGAAACATAGTCAGGGAGTCAACCTGGTGGTGCCGAGGGTTGAGGCGCCGGACGCCACCCCTCGTGCTATGCCAGCAACCCGGGTTTGGGAATGACCTCAGGTCGTCAGGGTGCCGGCATTGGGGGGGGGCAGAGCAGGACTGAGCATGCTGATGGACAGCTCTCCTCTCCCAAGGGTGGCTTGGTGCCCCCCCCCGTAGTTCTGCTCCCACCAGGTGGAGGTCCGGTGGGTAGTGTAGACAGAGAGGGCGGCAAATAGCTATGGGAGGTCGAAGGGGCTGAGCTAGTGCAACGGAGTATGTATCATGCCTCCACACACTTGCACAGCTGTATGCCAGGGCCTCGGGGGGGGGGGCCAGGGGAGAAAACCAGTAAAACCACCTATGTGTCCCCGTCACCAGTTGGGGGAGGAGGCGATGGGGACCAAACAGCTGGAATAAAAAAATAAAAACAGTCGGGGAAAAATGACATACAATAAAACAAATATAAGAATGAATACACAAAATATAATAAGTAATGCACAAAATTCAGTAGCTTTCAGATATACTCTAGTATTGTCACACGAGCCGAGACAGATAGAAGAGGACAAGAAAAGAAGTCTGTCATGGTTTATCCACATGTGCAGGTCTCGGTACATAGTTTCCAGTAAGGGTCTTAAAGGTACTGACAGTGACTAGAGAATTACATTTCAATATGGACAGCAACAACATTTCTGTAATGAAACCCCAGTGTCCTCCCTCCCAGTTCTACCAGCTTAGCCCAGCTGCACCTGGACCAATGAACTACTTCACAGAGACAAAAGGCACAATCTGCTGTGACCCTAAAAAAGACATACAATACCTGCTCCACCCTTTTCAGAAAATTCTGGAACTAGTGCTATCTGACTGTACCCAGTTATGGCACTCAGTCTGTTCTACAGCGGTGTTCTGACTGAGCACAGTTTAACATGGTCAGGGCTCTTTGCCTTCGAGATACGGTAGAGAATCACCATGAAGACTGTTCACTCTATTCCTGTGTTACATCCTATATGCAATTTATTATATCCATGTTATAGTTGCAAAGTGCAGGCAGGAACCTTAATGTCCATTAGCTAGCCAGACTGGGTTATCAGGGGGAAGTGTAGGGAGGCGACTCCTACTGATGTGGGACATAAAACAGGGTTCCCCTATCAGTTTCCGGTAGAGTGCCTTGCTGTGGCGAGTGGAGACACTTTTGTTTGTTCCCCCTCAGAAGGACACAGCCGAGTTTTGCTTTTCCTTCCAGAGGTCAGCAGTGGTTTCATTTAGCAACAATGGATGCGTCAACTTGTGGGCAGAGAGGCTGCCAGACTGGGCCGAGCATTTTGGGGTCCGCGGGGATGCCAATCCACCTGGGGTCAGACATGCCCTTCTTATGAAATGATGCTTGGGCATCTTGCACAGTAGCTTCACTGACTGGTATGGAAAACTTAATAGCAGGGCCTCGTGTGCAGACATTTGAAACCAAACCTAGCCCACTCCCCACAGTACCTCACCCCCTTTTTGTCCATAAAATGATGTTGCTCTCTGCATTCCCCCGGTGCCTGCTACAACATACGGCTGATGCCGATTAATTATAAATGGAGATCCCCACCACTGACAGGCCTGAGCTCCCATCTATTGCTCTATATTTTATCCTAGAGCTACCCCAAGCTACGGGCTATTACCTCATTACTGCCAGGTGACAGAGAAGGGACACCAGGCACTGTCTGAGATCTGTGCCCTCCTTTCTCTAGCATCTGCCCTCCTTTGCTCATCTCTCTCCTACTTTCCTGACCCACTCTGGTGCCACCCTTCTTGAAACACTGTGGGGGCCTGCAGTGTCCTCGGCCCTCATCCTTCTTCCACCCTGCCTCAACAGCCCCCTTTAAAGGGCTGCCACTGTGGGACTGTAGAGAGCGAGATGAAGAGCTCTTCTGCCTTGGAAGTACACTATTTTTTGTCATTCACTCCTGGATTTCCTGCTGAGTGCATTTGTGGTTGCACAGGTTTGTTTCTTCTTTATTACCTGTTCTTGGTAATTTCCCCAGGTTCTTTATCAAATTAATTTACTCAATATTTCTTACTACTGTTACATGGTAGAGTAAGGAATTACAGCTGTAACACTTTATTTTTCAGACTACTGAGAGTATATTATATATCAGTTTGATATTAATATGTCTGCCCCATCACTTTATCCCAGGGGCCCGGACACCTGTTCATCTCTCACCTCTCGGGCCATCAGCCTCCCCCCAACCCCCAAATTCTTATGGCTGAGGCCCATACTGCTGTTCACTCCCAGAACATAAATGGACTCAGTAGTCCAATTAAAGAGGACAGGAAATCATATCTACCTGGCAGCTGTTTATAAAGCTCTTCTTTTCAGAAATGTTCATTCCCCAAAATTCACCACATTTAACTTTACTTGAATAAAAAGTGTGATGAAAAACTGTATTTTGCACGGTTTGGTTTTTATGGGTAGCGTTCTGTTACAGTTCTCGTCATGGTACATGTGATCTGGAGTTTTAACTAGGTCATGGTTTGAGCACAGAACTCTGAGCAAGGTTCTGAAAAGGTCAACACTGTGTACACAAACCATGACATAATAAAAACTCCAAACTACCAGTTCCATGAAGAGAACTGTGCAGAATGTTGTTCATAAAAAGAAAACAACTGGGGAAACAGATTTTAAAATCAGTGTTTATTCAGGTACAGTTAAAATATGGATCATCTGGAGGTATGAATTTCATTGCTGTAAACATACAGAAATAGATTAGTTGCCATACTGGTCCTTGTGTACAAGTCTCCGAGGAAAGACTTGGTTGTTCCCAAAACTTAGACATCGTTTTCTTTTTGTAACATCTACGCTGGTCCAATAAAAAGGTATCAAACCAATTGCTGTAAACATGAACATTAATTGCTGCTAATTAGCACTAATTTCCTGTCCCCTTCAAGAAGTCTCAGGCCCTGTCAGCTATAAAAAAACTCCGACTTTTGTTCTGCTGCAGAAGACACATCTCTACTGAGCAGGAACACAAGCGGTCTGGTATTGGAATAATATTGGCAAAAGCGGAATGCAAAGGTTTGCACTGCACTTGACCATGCCCATGACTCCGAGGATGCTATATTCTGTTAGACAGCGCACAGGTGCTATCGGACTGAATATACGGGCATGTCAGTGCAGCGCAACATTGAGTAGCACTGCCCTGACAGGGATCTGGGCTGTATGCAGCCCATAAGGATGGGCAGAGAAGAGCACCTCCAGACCTGATAGCACCAGGAGCCCTCAATGTGATAGTCAGCTGTCAACATGCAAATGAGCTCACTGGCCATGCACAGTGCCCAGGGGACGATGTTCATGCCCATTATGGGCTCATTTGCATGGGAAGCGATGGAAGCTTGTGCATCTACAGAAGCCACCCACCATGCAGGCAGGGTGGCGAGTGGCCCACAGACACACCCCAAATGCCTGTCCCCATAAGTTACACAAACTCCCTGCTGTCTAATGACACCCTCTGCCCTTCGATCTCCATCGCTGTAACTGCACAGTTATTCCCTGGTGTCTAGTGGCACTCCCCGCCCTATGATCCCCATCCCATAACTGAATAGTTATTACCTACCTGGTGTCAAGTGGCACCCACCACCCTCCAATCCCCATTCCCATAACTGAATAGTTATTCCCTGGCATCTAGCAGCCCCCCCACACTACTTGCACCAAGCAAACCCCCCCCCCCCGCCACCCCCTTCCCTCTGTTGTCGCCAATGCCGCGCAGATCTGATACAGTGACTGGCACAGTCCTCCTTGCACAACCTTGGCCAGCCACCGTATGGAGTGACAGGAAGTGCACATTCTGACTACAGTATGTAAACAGTATGCGTGCTCCCTGTCATTCCTTATGGCGGCCCGCAAAGGTGATGACAGGAGGACTGTGTAAGTCTGGTAAGGGGGGTTGGTAAGGTGGTTTGCTCAGTGCAGAGGGGGCGCTATACACCAGGGAATACCCATTCTATTACTGGGATGGAGATGAGGGGGTGCCACTAGACACCAGGGAATAATTATACAATTATGGGGATCAGAGAGTGTGGGGGTGCCACTAAACACCAAGGAATAACTACACAATTAAGGGGATGGGGGTCTGAGAGTGGGGGGTGCCACTAGACATCAGGGAATAACTATATGATTAAGGGGCCGGGGCTCGGAGGGAGGGGAGTGCCACAAGACACCAGGGAATAACTATACGATTACAGGGACGGGGATTAGAGGATGAAGGGGTGCCAAGAGAGAAGTTTTTTTTTTTTCTATTTTCTGGTCCCTGTCCCCAGGATGCCAACACTGAGCTCAAGTATGCACACACATGCTAATGCATGTCAGCATATGTCACAGCTCATCGGCATCCTCCCTCCGTGGGTGCTGCAGAATGATGTCCATCCCCCCCCCCGTCACAGTCCACGTACCACCAACTAAGGCACTCACGCCAAACCTCTCTGTAATTCTATCAGGCAGGGAAGGGTACATCATTAGTGGCAGTGTCCTGGTGGTAAGCCAGGGGAGGATCACGTGGTAAGGTAACAAGTCTCGGAGAAGGAGAGTGACAGGGCTGGGTATGAGGCAGGATCAAAGAAGGGACGGCTGGGGAAATAAGAAGAGATTAAACCACAATAATTGAAAAAAATATATATATAGAAATCCTTCCTGAACGTGCCTGTGTCTAGGATAGCTGTGTGCAATAAATTCTGTACAGAATAAGAGGCCCTCACACATTGGGGAAAGAAGCACTCTGAGTGATCGAAAGCACTCCCACATTCTATAATCCTGTTTACAGTTGTGTGCATATGCACATTGTTGGACTATTTCATCTTCCACCACTGAACGGGGGAGATTTGAATAATTTGATAAATTAGTATTAAATAAAACCTTTCATTCCTAGAAATACAGACAATGACAGCAGAAAAAGACCAATGGTCCATCCATTCTGCACGTGATACCTTATCTCACCCTGGGACCTACTGTCCATCCAGGGTTCTAGCCTTCCCCACCCACCTCAGACCATTAATAGTTTTAGCACCCACTACCTTGGCTGGTAGACTGTCCCACAGTTCTGCCACCCTTTCTGTAAAATAATACTTCCTCATGTCCCTTCTGAACCTACTATCCGTCAGTTTCCACTCGTGCCCTCAAACTGTTACTCATGCTAAATAAATCCCCGCAGTCCACCTTGTTTATTGCTTTCAGGAACTTGAAAACCTGCCCTGTTGGCCCTGAATCATCTTTAAAAGGGGTAGAATTACCTACTTCCTGCTGCTGTTGATACCCCCCTCCACGACATACTCTAGCATTCGGTTTGCCTTACTATAGGCCTTGTTGCACTGGCTTGGTTGTTTGAGGGTTTCACTGATGATAACTTCTAAGTCCCGTTCTTCAGCCATAGTACTGAGTCTTATCCCACCCATCCCATACTCGGTCCGGGAGTTCTTCTTCCCAAGGAGCATCCCTTGCACTTTTTGGTATTAAATTTCAACTGCCAAACCTTAGACCATGTCTCTGGCCTGTGCATTTCCCTCATTGCTATTCACCCTCCCAAAGGGCTTCATGTCGTCTGCGAAGGGACACAACCTTCCCCGGATTCCCTCTCCGATATTGCTGATGAACATGTTGAAGAGGACTGGGCCCAGGACATATCTCTGTGGTGTCCCAGTCATGACCTCCCTCTCTACTGACCTGACCCCATTTACCACAACCTCTGATGTCTCGAGCTTTAGCCAGTTACCTACCCATCTTACTATATCCCTAGCCACGCCCCGATCCTCCATCTTCTTCAGCAGTTGACTGTGAAGCATTGAGTCGAAAGTACAGTAAATCCACAACATGATCCCTATGCAATGCCCTCATCACCCAGTCAAAGAAGACTACCAGGTTAGTTTGTCAAGCCCTCCCTGCCATGAACCCATGCTGTTTCCTATCCTGGAGACCGCTGTTCTCCAGGTAGTCCAAGTGGTTCTCTCTGACAAATGACTTCGTCAGTGCCCTACAACTGATGCAAGACTAACAGGTCTATAGTTCCCTTCCTGTTCCTTGCCCCCCCCGCCATTATGGAGCGGAACTACGTTAGTCACCCTCCAGTTCTTTGGTACTACCCCCGTATGTAATGAGCTATTCTTCAGTTTAAAATGTGTTTGTTTCTTTTCATATTAATCAGTGATTTAGAATAACCTAATAGGGTCACTGAGATGCATCTCTTGGAGTATAACAGTATCATCTTACACAGGGTTGGGCAGTTAGAAGTGCTCCTCATACCCAAATGTGCACAAGCCCATACTCATACTATACAAGACACATCTAAGTGGCCCCATTTACCTGTAACAAAAGTACTGTGTAACGTTACCTGGTATATTCCAGCCCAGTAGCAGGATGGTAGAGCACTGCCAGCTACCCTAGTGTCTCGAGTTCAGGCACAGACTCTGGTCTCTCAGGGGCAAAGTGGGGAAGGAGAGTTGAGTGTCCCTAAGTCAGCTCCCCTCCCTAGGTGAGGTGGGTACATGCATCCCGCTGGTTGGCTGACACCTGGAGGAATCTAGGTGGCATTACAGCAGGACTGCTTGGGAAAGGACTCTACACCTGGACGTTGGAGTGGCTGGCTATGCATGCACACTGTGTAACCATACACGTGTGGACTCAGGGAGAACATGGAGGAATAATGCCTCTGACTGCAGTGGGATGATGGCCTGGTCTCCCGCAGACCCTGCCCCAACAAGTGGGCACTTCCGACTGGGTCCTGTGGTGGTGAGGACACTGAAGTAAAGGAAATCCTAGGGATGTGTCCGGTGATGGGGATGGGAGGACCAGTTCAGATGGGGGCAGGTTGGTGGAGACCAAGGAGAGAAACAATAGATGGGGGAAAAAAAATTTGTCTGGTATTGCTTACATCATTAGGTTTGTTTTGAGCAGTTTTAATGGTAGCTGACCTTTTGGCGCAGTGGCAGGCTGCCGCTGGGTTCACGTCCCAAGCCTAGATCGGTAGGCTGGCAGTTCAAGAAGGACGGAGCATCGAGAGAGAGGATTGTGCATACCACTGCACTACTGCCACCTGAACCATTGGTAGCACTGCAGTTTCGGAAGCCAGTAGTGTGCACTGGTCAGGGAGATGGCACAGGCATCAGTGTGTCAGGCATGCCTGTGCCCGATTATGGATGGCACAGTCACAGTGGAGAGGGGCCCAAAAATGGGGGGGGGGGTAAACAGACACCAATTGGGCAGATAAAGCTCTGCCCACACCACGCATCCATTTGGGCTCTTACCTTTGGACCCCTAGGGTGGCCTCAGAAGGACCTCTGCCGTGTGTGGCTGGATCTTGTAGAAGAAGTTGCCATGCAGGACCTCTGCTCATGGGGCAAACTGAGGAGGGCAATGCAGCAGTGAGATATGGATGCCCCAAGGGAGCTCTGACATGGAGGGCCACAGGAACAAGAAGTTGGCCCTGGTGGTAGCCGGCGAGGACCTGGCTGGTGGGGCTCAATAGAACAAACAACAAAAAAAAAAAAGCTGTCAAATGGAGAAGCCCTCTAAACTCAAGAGCTTACAGAAACATAGAAACAGACAGCAAATAAGGACCACTGTGCCCATCCAGTCTGCCCATTTTCCTTACCTAGTGCAAAAGCAGCAGACCCCACTTGATCTCCGGTATTACCTTCTCATTCCTATCGCTAGGGTTCCCCTATACCCGGTCACATGCATTTTTGAATTCCCTCCCAGTGTTTGCCCCCACCACCGGAGTCTATTCCATACATCCATCACCCTTTCTGTGAAGAAATAATTCTTCACATTACCCCTTAGTCTAGCCCCTTCCAACCTCATGTCATACCCCCTCGTTCCTGAACATCTCCTTTTCTGAAAAATGCTACCCTCCAGTACCCTATTTATGCCCTTTAGATATTTGTAAGTTTCTATTATATTTCCCCGTCTCTCCTCCGGGGTATACCTATTGAGGTCTTCCAGTCTCTCCTCATATGACTTTTGTTGCAGGCCCTGTACCATCTTTGTTGCCCTTCTTTGAACTGCCTCCACCCTGTACATGTTCTTTCGGAGATGCAACCTCCAGAACTGGACACAGTACTCCAAATGAGGCATCACCAATGATCTGTACAGTGGCATCACCACCTCTTTTATTCTGCTGGTGATACCTCTCCCTATGCACCCCAGCCTCCCACTGGCTCTCCCCCCACAGCCTTGGTGAATTGTTTGGCTGCCTTTGGATCAGCAGCTACGATTACCCCAAATCCCTTTCCCGTTTGATGATCATCAGTATCCCCCCCATCATGTAATCCTACCCAGGATTCTTGGGCCCCAAATGCACGATTTTGCACTTTTTCACATTGAATCTCAGCTGTCACACTCTAAACATTCCTCCAATTTGCCTAGGGCCCTCCTCATTTTTTTTCCACCCCTCCTGGAGTGCCCACCCTGTTGCAGATCTTGGTGTCATCTGCACTGAATTATTAACGAGTCTGCTAATCAACTTATTGAAACAAATTAAAGCCTTGACATACCCCAGCATTTATGGTCCATAGTTTTCAAGATTTTGCCCATAATATGAGCTTCTTTCAGAAGAGTGTAACTTGACCCTCATTTCTACTTGTAAAATCTCAGAAATGAGTAGCATATACAGAAATGTTTCTAGAGTGTTTTGTCCAAGTCCTCTGGGTAAGCTGGGGTAAACCCTAGTATCTCCAATTCTAAGTTTATGGATATGAAATCTAAGCAGGAACTGAGTTTTCAAGCTGTCGTTAAAATAACAAAAGGATAGTAACGCAGTATTGTGGTTATGAAAAGGACTTGGGATCTATCTTGTCTACCTACTGCAAGGCAGTGACAATACTCAGTGCAAGTACGGACATTTTTCCATGCTTATTGGTTGGAATCCTTCCCCTCTTCATGCTGTGTAACTCTAACTGAATTGCAGTTGCTGTACTACTTGGCGAAATGTAAAGACGTGTTGTTGCACAGCTTAAAATTATTTACTTAAACAGTGCTGACCAGGAACAGTACATAAAGCCTGTGCCCACTTGCAGGTGTCACGGGGTGTTATCAAGGCATAAATTAGTTTCAGAAAGTTGATTAACTACAGTAGTCACTAATCAAACTTAGCAGCTTTGAAAAGCAATTTCTCAAAAATGGGTACTGCAAAATACAGCCCAGAGAATGCAATTACGAAAAAGGGCCATGTTTAAGTGTGAGCAAAATTACTGCAATTCAGTGCCTTTTTCTGCAATTGTAGGAAAATTACTGCAGTAAAATCAACCGATTAGCAACTGCTGCTAATCAAGGCTGCATCTGACACACAAATCATGTTTTGCTGTGTCACAAACTGTGATACAAACCTGCTTATAGAACACCTTGCAGTGTCACATTAGGTTTGTATAAAGATTCAGAGATGAAAATGAAGGTGATTTCCACATTTTTGCAACCTATCACAACCTGCATGATGCATTTTAATTTTATGTGGATTTCTTTGAAATACATTTTCTAGAGGGGTGCTCATTCCCTCTGTAAGTGTCAGTGGGAAACAGAACTGCAGAGGAAATCTGGAGCTCTGAGTAAACTCGAAAAACTGCAAAGTGTTCTGGAGGATCTTTACCAAGCATCAATGAAGAATAAATCTTGTATCATGAAAACGCAGGCGGATACCTGTTCGCCGCACTGGCGAGTTTTTCTGTGTGCCAAGTACTGTTGCCTGAAGCCTAAGGGAAACGTGAAAGAATATACAACTATGAAGGCAACCTTTTGTCTGGATTTCACTGACATAGTTTGGGGCTAGTACATTACAGGTTTCTCCAAAAAAAGAAAATGGTAAAACTGTACAAAATGACTGCCTGCGCAACAGTAACAACTGTGGAATTTCACCAAATTTGGCATTTATAACAGATCTCTGCATCTAGATTACTATGTGACGTATCTTTGGAACATCCTACCAGCACACAACTCAGCTGTGTTTCCATCTTTAAGAGTTCTGATGATATCCAGGTTTCTCGATGGAAACACAGCCTGTTTGTGCATGATTGCCCATGCATTATTCTCAATATGTGTATTACTATGAACACCACTGAGCCGCTGCTGGAGACCTGGTGCCTGAGGTAAAAATTCAATCATGCAGCAAAAGAGAAAAACCTTAGCACTCACCGCCAGATGACAAAACCAAGTCTCACACCTTGTCATGCAAACAAATGGATGGCTTTTATTCAGTGAAGAAAACGCAGCAGGTGAAAAATGTCCCAGAGCACTGACACAACATTTCACTCTCAGAGCTTTTTCAAGGGGTGAGTGCCCCCTGCAGACCTTGCATTATTTATACGGGTAACAATTAAAGTTCAATCAACTTTTAAAGTGACCATGCCAAAACTATGTGCAAGTGAGGGGAAACAAGCATTTAAAAGGCATTGCATTGCTGAGCCATTATTTCAAAGTGCAAAAAAATGCTATGTAATTCATATTTGTACAGTAGTTAAGTATGCCTAAACTATCAATGACGGAGAGGCAAATCCATGTGGAATGGAATCTAAACAGACTGCATCATCAGAAGAGGCAGGGGTGGAATTTGCAGGGAATGGGGGATGTTGTAAAAGAAGGGTGGTGGGGCAGGACAGGGAAAAGAAGGAGTGGGAGTTGGGGGGGTTGCTGGGGTTCAGCGCAGAGGGAAGGGAGGAAGGGAGTTGTGTAGCACCCTAGTTAGGGTGGTGAGTGAGGAGAGGGAAAAGCAGGAGTGGGAGTTGGGGGTTGCTGGAGTTCAGTGCAGAGGGAAGGGAGGAAGGGGGTTGTGTAGCACCCTAGTTTATCTGAACCCACATCTTACACTGTGCAATAAAAGAAACAGAAAATAATAATAAAAAAAGGATTATACAGAATGCCCAAAAGAATGGAATTATAGCCATACTAAGTACCAACTACATTAAATAATGTTATATGCTAATAAAAAAAAAAAAAGAGGTGGGTCATTAAACGACTGGCTTCAAGACTAGAGGTGCAAATGCCTGGGATGCAATGACCAATTTGATCGTGTTCCCTTCTTGGAAAAATAAACACATTAATTTGGACATTGGCTATGGCTACAGGTACTGTACATGATGTTCCTCTATGTATGAAAAATGTTCCTGATATAGTTTCATGATTCTACAGTCAATAATGTTATTTCATCAGAGGACCACACTATCACAAAGTCCCCCTTGCTCAACAAATGCTGTAGGACAGAATCTGCTGCAAATTGTGATACTTTTACTTTCTTTTAAACTTCATCTTTTTACTGAACTTACACATAATAATATACATACTGTAGGTCTGATACATACAATATCTCACTGACATTTCTATATAACACCAGATAATGCATGTTACTCATATAGGATTTAGATAAATCCTATTTACTTTCTCTACTGTATTTTTTCTAGGACATTCGTACATGCTTCAAAATTCTACTTAATATTGAAGGCCCCCATATTTTCATTTTGATGTTTCACGTCTGTCAGTCACTAGTCGCTTGTTACCCTTTGAGTGAATAATGCAGTTTATTATAAAATGGGTTCGTGAAACTAAGTCTGCAGCAACTGTGGGGAATGGCTCAATCTTTTATGTGAACCTACCAAAGGTCAACACAATCTTTGATAATACTCGGAGTGTGGGTTCTGAAGGCTGTCAAAATGATCTTGTGCTTAAGAGTCCTTTGGATTCCATGGCCCAGATATTCAGACTGCGCCGGGCAGTGGCGCAAGCCTGGGCACAATGCAACTGGGATGCGCCGGGGCCAGGACCAGGTGATATTCAATGGTGATGTGCCATGGTGCAGCACTGTAGAATATGGCAAGGTCAGTGCACATACTGTGCATGGCGCAGTGGCACTGCGCTGGCGCAAGCCACAGATAGGGAGCACGGAGATGCGCCAGTGCAAGTGCAGTTATGCTAGGTGCATCACCTGCGATATTCAGCCGGAGGTATGCAAATGAGACCATAATATATGCAAGGCGCAAATGAGGCCATTTGCATGTTATTATGGCCTCATTTGCATGCCTTGCGCAGGGCAGCCAGGAGACTTGTGCCTGGCACCCTGCACAACATGGCAGGGGGCAGTGGGGATCCCGAATCCCACCACCCGTAGCATGATCACGGTATTAGTTAAGGCATATCCTAGTAGTCTAGTGCCCCGCTCCCGATTCTCCAGAAATAACAGCCACGACCATCCCTGGTGATCTAGTAGCCCCGCCTGGTGCCGCGATCATGGTAAAACCCAATAATGAAATGCACTGGTGATCCAGTGGCAGCCCCCCTCCCACCCATACAGAGCCCTTGCCCCCGCCATCGGTGGGCGGGCTTATCCGCCCAGCCGCCCGCCGAATAACAGGTACAGTATGGGCTTGCAGGGCATACTGTACTAGACAGTCCCAAATCTGTGAATGCATTCACAGATTTAGGACTGTCTAGTACAGTAAGCCCTACAAGCTCGTGATCCACAATGGGGACCAATGGGCTTCACAGCCACTACTGTACCTGTCACTTTCTGACAATGGCCGGAGGCGGTATCTGGCGCCCGCCGATGACCGGGGGGTGTGGGGGCTAGTGGCTCTGTGTGGGTGGGAGGGGTGCCACTGGATCACGAGGGAGTTTCAATACGGGCTTTACCACGATCGCGGCAACAGGCGGGGGAGCACTAGACCACCAGGGACAGCCATAATGACATTGATCGGGGACTCGGGTGGGGGAGACCACTAGACCACCAGGGATGGTCATGGCTGTTATTTCTGGAGAATCGGGGACACGGGGGGGCCACCAGACTACCAAAGACATATGTCTTAACATATACCAGGCGATCACCAGCTGGGGTGGGGCGGTTCCACTAGACCACCAGGGTTGTGTGTGCTTGGGGACAGTGTTCTGGGTGGGCGGCCGCTGTGTTGTGCCTTGCAATACAGCAGCCCGCCTGTGGGTGGCCCGGATTTGTTCCTACTTTTCCGGGGCTCAACTTTGAGCCCCCCATGCAGCACAATGCAGGGTTGCACCAGCATATGCGCCACACATCCTGGGCTGAATATCGGGCTGTGCCACATATGCATGATCATGCCCCCTGTTATCTGCGCTGCATACAATTACATTATGCCATGGCGCATCGGGATTTGCGCTGCACTGGGCAGCCCTTTCAATATCCCGCTGGGACGCAATGCAGGGTTGCACCAGGTGCAACCCCTTTGAATATCCTGGCCCATGTGTACTGAAAGGATGACAGAAAATCACCTACGTTTGGCCTCTATGCAGATTCTGCCTGATACTCCATTTAAGGCCTATATCAGCTATTCATGGCGTTTGCCCCAAAGAGCTCTCTTCCATACATATGGAGTCCAAATGACCCTTAAGTATGAACTAAAAAAACAGAAAGCATTAAAGCAAGCAGACCAAAGTATCAAGGAACTGCTAGAAAGATTTAAGGTACTAAATCCCCCTGAGAAAGCCCATTACTGACAGGTGAAATGTTGGAGTAAATGAAGAAATAATAAATCAACAGAAGTTGAAGAAATGTGACTTCATCATTTTGAGAGCCTTCAGAACTCACATCCCAGATATTAATAAAAGTATATGAAACCAAACACGTGGCTGGTCAGATATGATCACATGAGCATGTCACAGGTCAGAAATACTTAATGTTCTTAACCTCTTTTTTTTTTTTTTTTTTTTTAAGTACGAACATAGGAAAATTGCCAGCAGCAAAAAGCCATCATGATCTATCTAGGCTGCTCGTGAATGTAGCTAGCTCCCATTTCGGCAGCTGCCCAACCCCCAAATATAGAGCTGTTTCTCTTCCCACTGTTCCGCTCAACAGCACCTTCTCCCCTGCCCCATCACCGACCTTCTCATGGACTTAACTGGTTATCCACCACTTACCCGGGACCCCTTACTGGTGGGTGGCCTGCACTGCTGGTCATGCGAGAGTCTGCAAGGGTAGCCAGCAGAGAGCAAAACAGGCATTTTTTCCTTACTCAATTTTTCTCCCCTGGCTGCAGCATGCCAAGAGTCTTGTCACTACTCCTCCTGTTTCTGGTGCTCCCACCTCTGCTTCTACCTGGTAGCAGTCATGCAGCAGCAGCAGCCCCCGCCCAGGAAGAAGAGCAGTGCTCGGGATGCTAAATCCTCCCTCCACACAGCTGGCCTCAATGGCCTGCACTTGTTCCTGAATGTGGGTCTCCAGTTTCACGAGTGTTAGTGCTTCTGCTGTGCTGACAGGCTGGCTTATGTTCTGAACCTCATTACTCAAGAGTTAAAAATAAGGTTGTACATAATTGTTGGATAATGACACTTTCCATGTGCACAAGATACTCAGCACTGCCTCGTGCATCACTTTCCAAGGTGTGCCATTATCCCACAATGGGGAAAGGGGACATTTTTAACCAGGAAAGGCACACTAAGCTGAAGCTTGTTTCCAGGTGCAGCCTGGGAGCACAAGGAAGTTAAGTCCCTTGTTCAGGGTCACATAGTATGCAAGTAGGGGCTGTGGGATTCAAACCCAGGTCTCCAAGTTTGCAGTTCAGAGCCCTAAACCACTGTGCTATACTGCCTCCAAGGATGTGCATTATGTCATGACTCATGCTGTATTACATTACTAAAGCGGAACTGATATTGCACAGAGCTGTTAGGGCATACAATTGTTTAGACCACACAACACATGCAGGTCTCTACTCTGAAAGAGGCTGCAGTGGAAATCATAGGGGCCTCCGCCGCAGCCCTTAAATGGCACCCCAGAGTACAGAACATGGCAAAGCTACTGTAGCAATAATGCCTCTGATTTTAAAGCACTGCCCCTGCATACCCTTCTCACACAAAAGTGCATCAGCAGTTGAAACTGGCTGGAGACCCCAAATAGGTGAGCCTCTAAATAAAACTGGCAGTTCCTTTCCCTTCCCTTCAGTTTCTCATGTTATAACCTGATGCTTGCTGTGTTACACCTGAATAAGACTATTCTGATACAGCGATCTAAACAGTGCTGGGCTTTAAGCATGCATGGGATAGGCACAAGGGAATCTTAGCTGGAAAGGGGGTAGCTGGAGATTAGGTGGGGTCCGCAGTGACACTATAGGCAGGGATAAATGGTCAGACTGGGTGGGCCAAGCGGTCCCAATCTGCCAACAAATTCTGTGTTTCCAGGTTTCAGAAATAAAGCTTTTGCCAACAGAGTCGATCTTCAAACCTACAATGGTGAAGTCTTGAAATATTTGTTTGTTTTATACAGTAAACAGCAGAAATTTATAGATTGTTTTTCAAGTTTAACACAGAAAGCGAATGTCAATCTATCATCTCACTGAGGGGAACAAACACATTTGTAACATGGCAGAAAAAGTTATACAGGATTCTAGGAAATACACTGGCGGAAACACATCGCATGGTATATTGTGAAGCGGGGATTAATTCTCCGGTAATGCCCACTTCGCAATGTACCAGGGATTGCACGTAGAATGGGAGCGGGCAACAGGAACAATGGAAGCAGTGATCGCGCTGGAGAAATCTTGACTGCACTTGGCGGCTGACCCAAACAAACCCATGAGCACTGCAGGCTACAGGGAGGTCTTCTGCCGCTGACGAGTGTGTTGTCCTGTCCAAGGAATCGTGAGCCATGTAAGTTGCATGCCGTGGTGTACAAGGACCCGAAGAAGCATGCTGTCCGTATTCCTGCTCTCCGTGAATGGCAATCACAGTAAGCGGTGATCATTTCGTACTGAGTAGTGCATGGTGGGAATATAATGAACATTTGCATACCGAGCCATCCACAGCAAAGTGAAATGCCAGATATGCAAATAGTCATATCCCCAGAATGCATGGGTGAACCAGAAATACAAACAAATGGATCAAGTAAAAACAGCCACGTAGATAGGCAAAAAAGCAAAGTTTTTTTCCATCGGATGTCTTTCGTAGGTATTTATAAGCATCACTTGCAAATATACATAAAAGAGCCATCACTATGTAAATAGGTACTGATTTGTGACTGTGCATGCACATGTTGGAAAGCTACATGTATTCAAAAGTAAAGAATAAAACAGTTAATATCATACTAAAGAATATTATATGTTGCTGTTCACCTATACGTCATATAGCACTCAGTTCTAACATAACATGCCATGTTACAAGCACATTAACCCTCGGTGGCATCTAATGGGTAATTAATAATGTATGGTTGGGCTGTTGTAGGCACTGCGGCCTTGACCTCGAGCCACAACTTGATCCCAACCATGCATTAATAACGATAAGCCACCACGTAAGTGGCATCTAACTGTTCGCTATGCCTGACAATGGCCCAACCATGCATTAATTTCATTAGATGCCACCTTTGGAGTGGCTTAATGCGCTTGTAACATGGCACGTTATGTTAGGTCTGAGTGCTATGTGACATATCAATGAACAGCAACTTATAATATTCTTTAGTACAATATTAGCTGCTGTTCTTCTCTTTACTTTTGAATACTGTAGCTTTCCAACGTGCACGTGCACAGTGACAATTATCTATTTACATTGTGATGGCTCTTTTATGTATATTTGCAAATGATGCTTACAAATACCTGCGAGAGACATCCGATGGAAAAACTTCACTTTTTTGCCTATCTACACAGCTGTTTTTACTCTACGAAAGTTCTTTAAATTTGATGGACTGCATCTGACTAAGGAGGGAGTCAGTGCATTGAGGCAGAAGTTTGACGTCTTTGCAGAATATTTAAACTAGCAAATGGGGAGAGGGGTGCAGCACCCCATACGTCGAATGGGAAGAACACCCTTCCCCCCTCAGCTAGTGGTCAAGCAGGGAGTCAGCATGTTTGCAGTTCATTTGCATCACCAGGTAAGAAAAAAGGTTTGTCTCACCATACGACCAGGGTAATGCCAAACCTCACCTAACAACTAACACACCAAAGCTGGCCAATGGAAAATCATAGACACAATGCTCACAGCCTGGGAAATAAGATCCCAGACCTGCAAGCAATAATGTCAGAGGCTAAACTGGACATAGTAGCAATTAGTGAGACGTGGTTTACCAGTAACCACACTTGGGAGACTTCAGTACCTGGCTATGTATTGTTCAGAAGAGACCGAGGTGCAAAAAGGGGGGGGGGAGGAGTGGCCCTGTATGTCAATGAAAATACCAAAGCTACAGAAATTCAGAATATACATAGGAAGCCAGAAGAACTGTGGGTCACCCTGGAAACAGGAAATGGGACAGCCATAAGAACTGGGATTGTCTACAGGCCCCCAGACCAGGGGGAGGACATAGACACATTACTGTTAGAAGATATACAAAACATGACAGCTAAAGGGGAGGTTCTGATAATGGGAGATTTCAACATGCCGGACACAGACTGGTCAATACCAGCAGGAACATCTGCCAGAACTAGACACATAGTGGATTCCCTGCAGGGGGAGGGCCTCAAACAACTGGCACAACAACCCACAAGAGACAGGGCTATCCTAGATCTAGTACTGACTAACAGGGAAGGGATCACAGATCTCCAGGTAGAAGGTTACTTGGGGGCCAGTGACCATCACATGGTATGGTTCAGTTTGGCCACTACAACTAAATTATCCCATTCCAAGGCAAAAATATGGGACTTCAGAGGAGCTGACTTTGATAAGATGGCCAACAGAATTAAGCTAGCCCTGGCAAAAAGAAACACAGGTGAGGGGGTACAGGCAAAGTGATCAAGCATTAAGGATGCAATACTTGAAGCAACATCCCATTGTGTTAGACAGAAAAGGAAGTGCAAAAGAAGAAGGAAACCACTTTGGTTCTCAAATACAGTAGCAGAAAAGGTCAGAGCCAAAAGGCTGGCCTTCAGGAAATATAAGGGAACACAGCGGGATGAAGATAGGGAGGCATACCAAACTGCCCTAAGGGAAGCAGGGAAGGCAGTAAGGCAGGCAAAGTCCCAAACTGAGGAAACACTAGCGAACAGTAAAAGAAGGTGACAAGACTTTCTATAGATACATTAGTGAAAGGAGAAAGTCCAGAGAGGGTATTGCTAAGCTTAATGGAGAAAAGGGAGCATGTGAGGAGGAGGACCATGTAAAAGCATCTATCCTAAATAGATACTTTTGCTCAGTATTTACTGAAGAGAAGGTAGGGCAGGGCCCACAGCTCAGCACCATGGACACAGGGGGAGGGAGGTGAGCACTACTCCCTTCACAGAAGAAAGGGTCCTACAAGAGCTTGCTAAGCTCAGGGTGGATAAGGCAATGGGACCTGACGGCATACATCTCAGGGTACCTATGGACCTAAAGGTGGAACTAGCAGAGCCATTAGCAGAACTGTTTAGTGAGTCTCTGAGCACAGGAGAGGTCCCAGAAGACTGGAGAAGGGCTCATGTGATCTCGCTCCACAAAAGCGGTAGCAGGGAGGAGGCAGGGAACTACAGACCAGTCAGTCTTACCTCAGTAGTGGGCAAGATTATGGAGGCACTCCTTAAGGAAAGGATAGTACAACACCTGGAATCCATAGGGGCACAAGATCCAAGACAGCATGGGTTTACAAAGGAAGGTCCTGTCAAACTAATCTCATAGATTTCTTTGACTGGGTAACCAAAGTGGTGGACCAAGGGCAGCTGATGTCGCCTACCTTGACTTCAGCAAAGCTTTTGACACTGTTCCACATAGAAGATTGATAAATAAGCTGGGTAGGCTCGGGTGGGTCAGAAGTTGGTCAACTGGGTGGCAAACTGGTTGTGGGCAGAAAACAGAGAGTGGTGGTAAATGGTATACAGTCAGAAGAGATGCAAGTCACAAGTGGGGTACCTCAGGGATCAGTCCTGGGGCCAGTCCTCTTCAACATCTTCATTAGTGACCTTGCAGATGGACTAGAGGGTAAGGCTTGTCTGTTTGCAGATGACACCAAGATCTGCAACAGAGTAGATGATCCAGATGGAGTGGGCAGAATGAGAAGAGATCTGGATAAACTAGCAAAATGGTCAGAAGAGTGGCAACTGGGATTTAATGCAAAGAAGTGCAAGATCATGCACATAGGGAAGAGAAACCCTGAAGCCACCTATAGGCTGGGAGGGGAGTTGCTAGCAGTCACAAAGGAAGAAAGAGGCTTGGGCATCATCATCACTGATGACCTGAAATCATCCAAGCAGACCTCTAAAGCAGTAGGTAAGGCTAGGGGGGTGTTAGGGTGTATTAGTAGGGGTATCACAGTCGTAGAAAAGGGAGGTAATAATCCTCTTTACAAGACACTGGTTAGGCCCCATCTGAGTACTGCGTGCAGTATTGGAGGCCACACCTTCACAAGGACATTAACCAAATTGAGGCAGTCCAGAGAAGGGCAACCAAAATGGTGCAGGGACTGCATCAGAAGACATATGAGGACAGATTAACAGAGCTCAATATGTATACCCTTGAGCAAAGGAGGGAGAGAGGTGATATGATTGAGGCATTCAAACATCTTAAGGGCATTAACAAGGTGGAAGAGTCTAACATGTTTAAATATAAGAAAAATAGCAGGACAAGAGGACACAGCATGAGATTAGAGGGGGGCTGATTAAGGGGGAATGTGAGGAAATTCTTTTTCACAGAAAGGGTAGTGGATGCATGGAATGGCCTACCTCAAGAAGTGGTGGCTATGAATACAGTGCAGGGCTTCAAACAGGCATGGGATAGGCATAAGGGAGCAATACAAATGAGTATGAATAGATAGGCCACTGACAGAGCAAAGGCCGATGGCACATTTATAAGGTAGAAAAAGAAATGGGCAGACTGGATGGGCCTTGCGGTCCTTATCTGCCGTCAACTTCTATGTTTCTATCCATTCGTTTGTATTTCTGGTTCACCCATGCATTCTGGGGATACGACTGTTTGCATATCTGGCATTTCACTTTGTTGTGGATGGCCGGGCATGCAAATATTCATTATATTCCCACCATGCACTACTCAGTACGAAATGATCACCGCTTACTGTGATCACTGTTCACAGAGAGAAGGAATACTGACAGCATGCTTCTTCAGGTCCTTGTACACCACAGCATGCAACTTACATGGCTTGCGATTCCTCGGACAGGACAACGCACTCATCAGCGGCGGAAGACCTCCCTGTAGCCTGCGTTGCCTATGGGTTTGTTCGGGTCAGCCACCAAGCGTGGTCAAGATTTCTCTGGTGCGTCTCCAGCTTGACCACGGCTTCCATTGTTCCTGTTGCTCGCTCCCGTTCTGTGTGCAATCCCTGACACACTGTGAAGCGGGCATTACTGGAGAATTAATCCCCATTTCACAATATACCATGTAATGTGTTTCTGCCAATGTATTTCCTAGAATCCTGTATAACTTTTTCTGCCATGTTACAATTCCCCATTAGATGCTACCTTTGTCGTGGCTTAAAGCTTACTTAATTTTTTAAAGCTCTGGCAAGAAATCAGGGAACCTCACCTATAAGCAGGAGCTGGAAAATGTAACATTTGCCTAATGACCAAGGGGCAACCATTCAGGTAAACATTTTAGTGTACAGATATCATGCTGGTAGCATTTACACATTTCTAGTCTACACTGTGTGTGCCATTTCTAATTATACAACGGCAAGAAAATTTCCTGGACTCTGAATATAGGCCTATCTTGACCATCACCTGTACAATGTCTTCGCATTGATTACCGCATCTATGACTATGCATTGTATTGTACTAATGTCCAGGACCACTTTGAAAATGAGCTTGCTCAATGGTGTTTGTGCCTGGTTAAATAAAGCTGATTGATTGATTGGTCAGTGTGTGCCTGAGACAGTGATGTTATTACACAATAACATCACTGTATGGATTTGGCAGATCTTGATCTCTTATACTTTTCAGAAACAAAGATATATTGCCACACTAAAAATCTACTAAAACGTTTTTAAAATAATTTTATTTTGTATAACATCGAGCCATTGTATAATTGCAATAAGGCACTCCAAGGTGTGTGTTATTGTGTAATAACGTCACTCCTGGGGTGGTGGAAGCACTGTGCTTCACCTTGTGCTTCAACCCACCCCAGGAGTGACATTATTACACGATAACACACACCTTGTCATGCCTTATTGCTTAAACATACAATATGGAATATTCTTTAAGGAAACATTGCCTAGCATGAAACACACAACACTTATTTCTGATTTTGTTTTTTTGAGACTATGCTACGTAACATTAAGAGGTTTTGTTCTGCATTTCTGAAGAATTAAGCTACACATTTTATAGGGCCTCGGAGGAATGTCTTTTATGGTATAAGAGACTGAGCGTGAGGGCTGGGCATGAGGACCGCGAAGTGAAGCAGAGTGATCTGTCTCTCTAAACCTCAGGTGAGAAGTCTCTTATACCATGACAGACATCCCTTGGAGGCCCTATTAACTTATTATAAATCACTCAAGTTTAGTTTGAGTGATAAGTTTAGTCATAAAGCATTTTGTTATGGTACAGGGCTTTGAGAGGTGTGTCGCAGTGATCCAATGCAGAAGAGTCTACAAGGGGCTTGACCAATAATCAGTAAGGAGGGATTAACCCGACAGAAGTATGGGTTTACTAAGCATTAATCCACGCGGGGGATGGAATCACGAGCCGCGGGCCGAATGATTTCAACCACCCAGCTTCAGTAAACCCATACCCGGGAATGGGTTAATAATTTTTATAACAGGAGCCACATTAAATTAGAGGTTTATATAAAGGAATATTAAAATATATGTATTGGAACATAGATTTCTACTAAAATAATCCTTCCACCTAATGAATAATGAGTATATAGGATGCTGTCCTTGTAGTTGTCCACTAGGTAGATTTGTTGTTACGAGGATGCAGAATCCACCTTTGAAGGCGGAATCCGCCTTCTTTTTTTCAATGTGTCTATAGTGGAGTGATTTCTCTAAGTCAGTTTACATTGCTGTCAATCAAGATATTGTGGACCAGCAAGGCAACTGTAGGTATATCAGGGATTAATCAATGGTCAGGTGGTGTGTTCAGACCAATGAAATGATTGTATTTCAGACAGCCATGTTATAAGACTGATTATGACACTCTCAGGCATTCAAAACATTGTGCTGACAGACACATTCATAAACCAGCTCTTTCTCTGTGTCAGAGCAGGGAAAGGTTAATGTCTATGTTTGAAGCACGCTATTTGGAATGCACTAAGTCTGCTGTAATGTGGACTACACATGGGAAAGGCTATAAATCTGTTTGGGGAGACTTCTGCCAGATTAACTATAGAAGCAGTTCATTGAGACAGTTGATGTAACCCTTTCACCAACAATACGAAACCAGCTGCCTCTCTCAGTCGAGGGCTTCACTAGTGCATTTCTGTCACCAAAATACATTGCAAGTGCCGCACAGCCCTAATTCAATAAAAAAACAAAAATGGCTTATCTTTTACCAAGCACATTCTTTTCATTAAGTTCCAGACTTTTTCCAGCTAGGCTACTGCTGTCCTGAATTCAAGCACTGCAGGCTTTTTAGAATCAGGATTTTAAACATATAAACTCTTTACAAAGTACCCTCTGCGCTTTATTTATATCAACAGTCAGCAAACCTGCTTGGCACTTTATGATTGCTAAAGCATTATAAGCACTTTTTCTTATTCATATGCATAGCATTTTATTTTATTTATTTATTTATTTAAACAGCAGTTTGGAAAACCTTTGAGCCATAGGCTCATTTACAAAGGTACCTTGTCACAGTAAGACAAACCAAAATACACAGTATAGCAATATAACACATAAGTATAACAGTAAAATTAAGACATAGATACAAACAAGCTGGTACAGGTAGGATGGATGCAAACAATACCAGAGTTATGTTGTCCTTAGCAGCTTAGTAATAAGCTTTGTCATAAGTATTGAGTACGGCTTTGACTAGTGGCAGTTACAGCATCATGTTAATAAGGTGGTTACGTATGCTCTGAAGCACGATATAGTTGGAGCCTGGAGATGGAGGGGGCAGTGTGTTGAACCAGGAGGGGGCCCTAAAGCTGAAGGCTCTTTGGCCATGAGAGGTCCTAGCTCTAGGGATAACAAGAGGTTTTCCCAGAGGTCCGAGTATGAACTAATGGGACAGAGTGCAGATGGTGGTGGTCAATCCTGGTGGGAAAGCCCAAGGAGGGTCTTTTTGTAAGGGTACAGGTAAGATATTTGAGGCGCCTCCGAGATCAAGTACCAGCGCCTTTAGCATACAGTAGACAGGTGTGTGTCATCCTAGGTGCTCCAGTAATTAACCTGCAGGCCTTATTCAGAGTAGTGCGAATTTTATGGAGTGCGGTCTGATCAGCAGCACCATACACCGGCAGTCCATAGTCCACTAGGGACAGGATAGAGGAGGTGACTGCGAGTCGAAGAGCCTCCGGGGGGAGGCAGTGTTTATACCGATGTAAGATGCCCAATCGGATATTAGTGGCAGTGGCTAGGGCAGTGATGTGTCCATGGAAGGAGAGGGAGGGGTCAAAATGGATCCCTAGGTATTTATAGGAGCAAACTTGTTCGAGTGGGAATGAGGACCCAGAGTGAATGAGGAGTTTGAAGTTGCAGGACTTGTTTTGGGATGAGTGAAGAACATGGTTTTTGTTTTTTTAAGATTTATCACCAATCTATGTTCCTTGAACCAGCCCTCGGCTTCAGTGAAGGACTTCTGCAGCGAGTCCTGGAGGGCAGTAGGGTTACGACTTGAGGCAAAGATGACTGCATCATCAGCGTACAATAGAATGTTCCCCGAGCAAGAGTGTGGAAGGGTGTTAAGGTAAAGGGAGAATAGTAAGGGGCCCAGAATGGAGCCCTGGGGAACCCCAGAAAAGATGGGACAGATGTCTGAGTAGGTCCCATTAATTTTTACACGCTGTGAGCGGTCAGACAATCAAGCATTCAAGCATTTTATTCAGAATTGCAGGCACGTTAGCACAACATAAGGACAGAAAAGAAAAGAAAAAAAATGTAAGAGAAAGAATAGTGAGAGGGGACACTACCTAGGTAGGTGGTCAATGTACCGAGGCATAAAATAGGAAATAAATAGGATAGGAAAATGGCACTGCTGCAGCAGACTAAGAAAGAAAAGGGGAGAGGTTAGAAAAATATGTCCCTGAGTGCTCCAGTTATTCCTAACACACAGCACAGCTCTACCATAGCCCGCAGTTCAGTTTTATGTGTTCTCACACCAGACTGGTGGGAATAGAAGCCACATTCCTTTCTGAAGTCACCCACGTACACTACACTACAGCAGCACTGCTGCAGAGGAACATCTACGTTGAGAGCCCAGCCCCCACTCCAAGCAGAGAATGGTGAACTGTATTTTTTTATTCTTTCAAATTCCCTCCAGTTTGTCAGTTGTTGACCCAACATAACTGCCACCCCCTCCCAAAAAAAGCCTTAGTCTTCCGGCACAGCCCGGGATCTTCACCTTGACCCCATACAACATTAATACCAGCGGCAAACATCTGGCATTGACAAATGCTTGTTTTCTTTTTTGTTTGTTTTTTTTAATTGTGCTGTCCCCGAAATGAAGGGAGCACCCTTCCTAGCACTCCCACAAGAGAGCCCACTGTACACTGAATAAGAAGTACAGTAGCTCTGCGTGCTGATTGAATGAACTGACATTAGTGATTTATAATAGTGCTGATCAGTATAATGGGATGCTCACTGCTCATACAGACATTAGGAAGCCTATATAAGACCCTTCTTTCTGGGGATAGTGTACTTAGTCAAATACATACCGACCATAACTCCCAACCTTCCTTCTTCCTGATAAAGAACACTGACCCTCAAAATCTGGGGGCACTGCTTCTGAAAATGTACAGACCTACTGTAGATCTTCAAGTGAGACCTGGAAAATCACCCAAATTACCCATGTTTAAAAGCAGGTGATCCCAGACTCATGGACAACTATTGCCACATAGCAATTCTTTTGGTACTCTCCAAAGTCCTGGAAAGGATTGTAGCAGCGCAGTTAAAGGAAAACTGCACCCTCTTATCTTTTAAATGTCATTTACTTCCATGTCAGCAGACAACTCTTTACATGTAGCTTTTTTAAGATGTATGCAACTGCTTCATTTGGTTTTCACACTTCATACTAGGCTCTGTCACTCTCATTTCATGGCTGTTGAAATTTCATTGTTCCTGAGAGCTGCATTAGCATATGAGAATGTGATGCATAATCAACCTTTAAACTCCCCAGTATGCCTGCTTGCATTAGTAGTTTTAAAAGAACAAAGCTGCAAGAAGGTGTGAAATACCACATTTACCTTCAGTGAGTTTTACAAGCTCTCTGAGTTGTAATGCAGGTTTTTTCTCCTTTAAACTCCATTCGGTTTATAAGTTTCCAGAGAGTTTTTGCAGGGTATTTGTTATTTTAGCATAGAGATACATGATCTAAATGGTTGATCTGACATCACATCCTCATATGCTAATGCAGCTCTTAGGGACAATGAGATTTCAACAACCACAAAATGGACCCTCCCAGGAGAATGACAGGGCCTAGTACGAAGTGTGAAAACTAACTGAAGCAGATGCATACGACTTTAACAGTTACATTAAAAGAGTTGTCTGTTGACGTGGAAACAAATAACATTTAGAAGATATGAGGGTGAACTTTTCCTTTAAGTGACCACATATCCAAATACAATCTCGTCCCCTGCACAACATGGCTTCAGGAAAAACCACAGCACATCCACAGGTCTGACCACACTGACAAATGACGATCAGCTTACCTATGGACGCTGTACCCCCAACTGGTGCAGTGTCTGCTGACCTCACAAAGGCATCTGATCTGGCCAATCACTTGTTCCTCAAAATCAAACTTATCTCCCTTGGTGTCTCCCCAACTGCAAATTCCTAGTTCTCAAACTATCTGTCTGGCAGGAAGTAGCAAGTTCTTCTCCACTCAGTCTCCTCCAACCTTGCGGACATCACAGTCAGTGTCCCCCAGGGCTCAATCCTACGTCCACTCCTTTTTTCTGTCTTCATCAATGACCTCCCGGATGTTGTCTCTGGCTGCCACTCATTGCTGTATGTGGATGATCTCGTCCTGTACTACAGTGTCCAAACTATTCCTACCATCCAAAATGTTCGAAATCACTCAGTCTTGGCTATCTGCAAACAAACTCATCCTAAACAGTAAAAAAAGACTAGGTCCATGCTCTTTGGTTTCAAGCCGAAACTCCGAGCTGCCCCCACAAAACACTAAACTGCATGTAAAGATGGATCCCCACTTGAGGCTGTCAGCAGTTTCAAACACCTAGGAGTATGGCTTCACCCCTCACTTGATTCCTTGGCTCGCTTGCTCTTTCTGCTGCAGGTGTCATGGTGGACACCTTGCAGCGGAAGTGGTAAGGCAGATGAGAATCTCGTGCTGCTCAACAGTACCGTTCGAGATTACTCGTGCGCCACACGGATTCCCACATACTAAATTAAACTATAAGGATGAGAGGCAGAGTATGCCAGACTGGCTGTGCTTATTTGGCATAGTGGGTAGGGCAGTGGACTGTAAGGCAAGTAGTTAGGATAAGGACAGGGGTTCGATTCTCACAGCCCTCCACTTTCAGCAGGTCTGAATAAACCAAAATCTTCACAGTTGCAAATACAGAGTGAATGCCTGCTTGAGATATTTTTCCCAATATTGTGCGACCTCGGAATAGATTATATTTATTTACCTATTGGGGTGGGCGTGGGGGATGCATCCCCCCCAAAAAAAAAAAACCCACTAAAATGTGAATTGTTGCTAAACTTTTGTGAGGGGCATAAAAAAATAAATAAAGGTCTGAATTGTTGGTAAAGTTTTGTGAGGGACATGAATACCATAAAAGTCTGAATTGTTGTGTGACAAAACACAAAAAGTAAATGCCTGCATTGTTGGTACTGAGGGACATACAGTTATGGCACAGACAGTGTTCCCATTCGCGACGGTATTCCCATCAGCCAAACTGCTTCCTGTCCACCATGACACCTGCAGCATAAACTACAACCGCTCCGATTCCTCCCCTCATGTTTTCTCAGTCTGCAAATTTGTCAACATTAAATTGGTCATGGCTTTTAGGGTCAAGCACTACCTGCCCCCAGCTGCCCGACAGTCCATAGTTCAAGATGTACTCCTGCAAGGCCTTACATATGGCCTTTCAGCATACCTGAACGTGAACAAAACTGTACTGTCTAGATGAGAAACAACATACTATAATGCGTGTCGTGTTGCCCTTGCCTCTCCAAAGCACAGGCACCGCTGCCTCGTCTACGCTGGGCTGGCCTCCCCCTACTGGCCAGTGATCCCTTGCTCTGGGTCATTTTAATTTGTGGACAAACTCCTTTGGACAGGCTCCCCATCTTCCCTAGCAAAATACCTGCAGCATGCATCCCCCACATACTTGCTAAGATATGTGGTCTCCTAGCTGCTCATTGAACGTCTGTGTGCCACTGGCCTAGGGGAAACTGGCTTTTGCACTCTATACCCCTACCTTCTGGAACTCCCTTACCCCAGAATTGTACCTCTATCCCAGCCACCCAATCTTTTGTAATCCCTAAAGGACAGTCGTCCCTTCCCTTGTTTATGCAAGTAACCTCTGGACCAGCTGCCCCAGCACTATTTGCACTTTCTGTTCCGGTTATCTAAAGTGTATTTATCCTGTATGCTAATCGTTGCTGCAGGCTGCATCTTTGTACCTTCTGCATGTACGTATACTTATTGTGTACAACTTCCTAATTCATGATGTCTATTCTGTTGCAAGCCTCTGCTTGATGTTGCTGTACATTTTGTTACTGTTAGTCTGTAATGCTCCCAGGTCATGCCTGCAAATAGGCATATGTATGCCTAGTGTTATCTTACCTAGTATCTAAAAACTAAATAAATAATATCACAGAAATACAAACTCAAGATTCCCCTTGAACACCAAAAAGCACGGTTTTGGTATCCATGAAGTTTATGGAGCGCTAGTACCACAGACCAATGTGATTTGCTAAGTTAACAGTGATTTTGATACCTGTATGCCTTGGACTGGATTTCTTTGCATGCAACTCTGTATCTGAACTTGCTGTAAGTGCCTTTGTAAATCTGCCTGGCTCAATGGCTTTCCGATTTGCTCCGAATAAACTTAATGAAAGAATGAAAATCTGAACTGCTGCTTCAAAGTATCAATATACGCTGTATATATATATATATATATATATATATATATATATATAAGTGTGTGTGTGTGTGGGGGGGTTAGTGGGTGATGCACAGGGGGGGGTCGTCGAAACCTATGACTGACACTGACAAGTCCCAACAACCCTCTCATTTGACTAGACATCATTAAAAAAATTAAAAAACATTTAAGCCGTATATATTGCGCCCGGAAAGAGGATTCGTAAATTGGGTGCATCCCTATTGACAGCTGGCAGGAGGCTTTACAGCTAGCTGTCCCTCACTTTGAATAAATAACCTCTCGGCAAAAGGCTTTAGCCCCTTGCTATCGAAAAGCGCGATATGTACTCGAACTGCTGCTTTTCCTGTCACCGCCAGCCCCCTTCAGCACACAACAATCTGCAGGCAATTCCAATAAGGAGCCCTCGGCCACCGACTCTGCCAACCCTGCCGCACCGTCCGGCTCCTTGCAGGGCAGCTTACTGGCGCTTCCCAATCCTGCCGTCCAAACCTGCAACCAGACCGCTCTCTCTCTCTCTCTTACCTGAATTCATTGCAGCTCCTCTCTCATAGCGACACCGACAGGCTCCCCGGCTCCATCGCACCGCCTCTACCCCGCGCGCGGAACGCGTAGACTCACCCCGCCCATCGCAAGCATTCGGTGATGTCACCCTAGCAGCCGCCCCCAACAGTAAGATCTGCCTACAGGTTTTTATTTATATATTTCGAAAGTTTACTAGGGTGATGTACTGTCGCTCATTGCAGGATTCGCCTGTGGGAAGGGATATGGAAAACAAGGGGAAAAAGAGTATTTAACAGTAGGTTTTGCGATCTCTGTGAGCCTATGTTTAAACAAAGGATGCTGGAACTTGCAGTCCATTTCACAGGAGCTTAGAATTTGACGGCTGATAAGCACCGCTTGGCCGATCCAGTCTGCCCATTTATCCGTCCCCTTTACCTTTATTTATTTATGCAATTGATTCACCAGGAAAGGCACACTGAGCAAAACGATGCTCGTCTCCCGGTGCGACCTGGGGGAAGGGTACATGGGGAGGATAACACGCAGGTTATCACATGACAACAAACAGTTATGCAGAAGAGAATGGAATACTTGATTACCACATAGGTAACAGTCAACTAAAGCATTTACCAGAGGAACACATACATCCATACATACATATAATTTAGAGTACAGATTATATATAAGGCAGCTTTCAGGGATAGGAAATTTGGGGCGGGGGGACATAATTTATTGAGTGCAGGCACAGTTTACCATGAGGTAGTTAGCCAAGCGCAGTTGATAGGGACTGGGTAGTAGAAGAGTGACAAATTTGAGGAGGGAAAGCATTCCAGAGTTTTCGGAATCGGTGCAAGAAGGCTGTTTGTCCGGCAGAGATCGTTCGTCTGGGAATATTTAGTAGCCGGGTGTCAAGGGACCGGAGGGGGGGAGCCGACAACAGTAGGGAGGAGAGGTAGTAGGGAAGGGCGCTGAGACAGAATTTAGAGACAAACTTGGAGCAGTGCAGTTGTCGGCGATTTTCGGGTATGGGAAGCGAGGGCGGGTAGAGGTCACAGTGGTGGAGTGGGGTGGGCATCAAGGCGAAGCAGCAGAAAGCGCTGAAAAGGGGTCTAGTTTAGATAAGATGGATTTTGGTGCCGCAGTAGACTATGTGTAACCCCTGTTACCGGGTTACTAGAATCCCAGTAAGATCTAGTGGTAGGCAGGGAAGGCAGCTTGTGAAACTCTAGTTAAATGGATTTCACACTGTCTCACTCTGTTCTCAGTCTCAGCTGAGACTGAGGGATGACATCACCATAGAACTCTCGCAGCTGCATGAGCCACGCTGGAATGCTGCAGTTGGAAGTTAGGACAGAATGTTGGGGATTTTATGAACAGAGTCTGTGTGCAGTCTTGGTGAGAGACAGTAGTACAGCTGTCTGGGTGCAGGCTCTCAGAGCTTTAAGCTCTGTTTTAGAGCTACTGTTAAGAAGGTGTGTGTTTCCACCATAAGAGGTACACAGAAACTGATTGCTGAAGTGGTGGAGACCGCTGTCACTGGTCCAAGTGCCCCCTCCCTGAGGGGATGGGGGGGGAGTTTTGCCTGTCTTCCAGGGGCAACCCTCCTGGTTACTGCTAAGGGAAGAAGCTGCCTATTTCAAGTTGCAAGACCCTAGCATGTTCAAGGCTCCTGCGGTAGGATCGGGTGCTGCGGCACCAGAAGCTCTGAGAGAGAAACTACTGTGGAGGAATCGCCTATGGGGCACCTGCAACCAAAGGGTGAGTTTGTTCTGACAGAGGGCCAGTGTTTTTCACCTGAACTGTTGGAACGTGGGGATTGGACTGTTTAATCTGAGGAGGTCTAGTGTAATAGACATTGCCAGTTAACTCAAGTAGGTTGAAGTCCAGCACCAAAAAGTGAAGTAAAGTGGGGATTGGACTGCTTAATCAGTGGGGGGCCTTGAGCAATGGGCTGTGCCAATTAAAAGTATGTTCAAGTCCAGCACAAAGGGAAAGCAAGACAAGTAGAGGAAATGTGACATACTTTTAGCCTTAATCTACATTGCCAAGCTTTACAATATGAGGTGTTTACTGTCCAGAGAAATGGCCGGGTATGAATTGTAGAAGCAAGAGGTGGGAGACCCCCATCAGTAGTAACCAAATTCACCTCTACGGATTTGCTCTGTGGCAACTTTACTTTCTCTCAGGTACTTGGCCAGTGCCTGAGGAAAGTACCAGACGTGAGATTAAAAGGAAAATTCCTGATAGAGCTGAGGGTGCTCTTAGGTGGTTTAGGAGCCACCAGTAAATGTTTCCATGACATATGGAAGGTGTCCAGTGGCCAGCAGGGGCCGAGCCAGGAAAATCCAGAACAGTGTACAAGTTCGGGCTGTGTACCCAAAGTAGCGTGCAAGTCCGGGCTGTATGTCCGGTGGGTTCAGAGCCTGAGGGCTAAAAGTGTTGAGGAAGTGTTCTTGATTCTTTTAATCTGCATTACCAGAAGTGTAGCCCCGTGGGGGTCCATCTATGCTTTGTTTGTTCTGCTTGGATGTGAATAAAGCCACACTTTAGAATCCCATTCCTGGTATTGGACATTACAGTTATTGCTTCCTGTGTTCGGAGTTATTTGGGTGCCCCTGTGCAGAGTAGCCAAACCTAGCCTTTGTGCCGAGTGACCTATTCCTCCCTGAACCCAGTCCCCACCTGGTACTGCTGTCAGATTCAAAGAGCATACCACCTGTCGTTTGCAAAATGATGGGGGTAGGGGTCTTACATATGTCACAGCAGTCAAAGGAAGGGAGGATCATCTTCTGCACTAGTTCATGCCTAGCCGAAAGGGGAAGGCTAGAGCGGTTCCTGTAAAGAGCGCCTAGCTTGGGGCATAGTTTTTTTTAAGATTGCGTCAATGTGGTCCAAGAAGGTGAGGTGTCGGTCGAGCCATACCCCTAGATACCAGAAGGAAGCGACGTCCACCAGGGTTGTCCCGTCCAGAGTGTGGAAGGAGGGGAGGGAGGGGAGTCGGGCTAGTCGCTGTCTTGAGCCGAAGGACATGGTGCCAGTTTTGTTAGCATTGAGAGAGAGAGCTGGTGTGACCTGAACCAGAGCTTAATTTTATTGAAGTCTGGAGGTTGGATGCTACTTCTTCCGGAGAGGTGCCGGTGGCGAATAGGACGGTGTCATCCGCATACATGTGAACAGATGAAGCTGTGCAGATTTGAGGCAGGTTGTTGAGGAAAATGGAGAACAGGATGGGGCCAAGTACAGACCCTTGGGGGACACCAGTAGTCACGAGGAGGGGGGAGGAAGTGGCATCTGCAATTTTTACTGATTGTATTCTTCCTGAGAGGTAGGCACTGAACCAGTTAGTGGCTGAGATAGTGAGGCCTGCATCTGAGAGCCTTGTTAACAGCAAGGGGTGAGAGACAGTGTCAAAAGCTTTTGCCAGGTCGACAAATATTGCTGAGGAGATCTGCCCTCTATCCATTCCAGAGAGGATAGCGTCAGTGAGTCTTAACAAGGAGGATGCAGTGCAGTGGCCCTTTCTGAACCCAAACTGAAATGGCGTGAAGAAGTTAGAGTCAGAGAGAAAGGAGGTAAGTTGGGCAAGTACCAGATGTTCTTGTAGTTTAGCAAGGACTGGGAGGAGAGAGATCGGGCGGTAGTTTGAAGTGGAGGTGGGGGGGCCCCTTTAGGGAGGGGGATAACCACTGCATGCTTCCAGGCCTGTGGGACAGCAGCAGTGGTAAAGGAGAGGTTTAGGAGATTGGCAAGAGGTGTTGCTATGGCTGGTGCAGAGAGGCGAAGGAGTTTAGTGTCCAGCCCGTCAGGGGAAGTACCTTTAGATGGGTTTAGAGCCGGCAGGGCCTCGAGGGCTTCAGCTTGTGTGATAGGTTGGAAGGAGAAAGTGCAAGACCCTAGCGTGTTCAAGGCTCCTGCGGTAGGATCGGGTGGAGCAGTGGGGGGCAGGGAGAAGAGGAGAGGAGAGTTGAGGCACAAGATGTAAAGTATGTGTTGAACTCAGCAGCCACTGCCCCTGGGTCAGAGAGGAGTGAGTTGTTTACTTTTAGGAGCGGTGTTGGATTTGCAGCTGGAGGGGAGAAGAGAGAGTGGATGACCTTCCAGAACTTGGAGGGACTATTTAGATTTGACTGGAGGGAGGAGTTGAAGTATTCCGCTTTAGCGAGCCGAGTTGCTGTGGTGCACTTGTTACACAGCACACAGTACTTGGTGAAGTCTTGTGGGAGGCGTGAAGATTTATGCAATAGCCATGCTTTGTTGCGGGCATTTTGGCAGGCTATTAGTTCTTGAGTGATACAAGGTAAGTGGTTTCTGCGTACCCTAGAGCGACGCAGTGGGGCATGCATATTCCAGATATTGAGGAACGTGTCATGGAAGTGTGGGAGGGCAACGTCAATGGAACAGAGTGACGTGGGAGTGGTCCAGTTTGCAAGGGCTAGGTCTTCGAGCACAGAGGCAAGGTTGAGGGATTTATAGGACCGTTGGATTAGAAACCTAGGGGCAGATCTGGGTCGGTGAATTTTCCTGATCAGGTAAATAATGTGCTGGTCACTCAGGGAATCAGGGAGCAGACCAGCTTGGATGACCCGGTGGGGTTGGGTGGTGAGTGCCCAGTCTATAAGTGAGTGGTGTTCAGACTTGGGGTTTAGGCGGGTGGACTCAGTGATGGATTGCGACAGGTTTAGTGCCGAGATGGCAGTATGGGTTTTGTTGAGAGAATGAGATAACCAGTTGTGGTTAAAATCCCCCATAATATACAGTTCCCCCTTCGAGGTTAGGGAGGAGAGTTGCGTGAGTAGGTCGGTGACAGAAGATACAGGAGTGCCCGGCCGGCAGTGTACACCGGCTATATAAATAGGGAATGAGAAGGGTAGATCCAGTTGAACCAGTAGAAGTTCACACTGTTACGTCAGATCATGCCCGATCCACAGCTCTCTCCCCTCCCCCTTTCCACTATGATTCCTTTGTGCTTATTCCATTCCATGTATTCTTGAACCTCACCACTGTTTTCGCCCCCACCGCCTCCGCAGGAAGGCTGTTCCAGGAATCCACCACTGTTCTGTGAAGACATTTCCTCACTTCTCTCATGAATCTACTCCCTCCAGCTTCATGGCATGTCTTGTTCTTGAGCACCTTTTCTTCCTGAAAAATACTTCCTTCCTGTGCCTTATTTACCCCCCCCCCCCGTATTCTAGGGTGTACATATTGAGGTGCAGCCAGTATTTCTCTGAGCTCCCTGAATAGAAACAGAGGATGATGGCAGAAAAAGACCAGAGGTTCATCTAGGGTTACCACCTGTCCTGGTTTTCGCAGGATAGTCCTGATTTGAGCAGCTGTGTCCTGCAAAAAAACATGAAAAATACCAAATGTCCTGATTTTATAGTAGAAAAATATTTTCTAACTTTCCACTAAATGTTGCAGAAAACTACAATACCTTAATTGAAATACCTTAAAATGCTAAGAAACAATACAAGCAACTAAGAAACTACAATACTTAGACTTAATTCTGATTATATAGAGAAAACAAGTCTGTCGCATCGGTCAAGGTTTTTTTATTTATTAGAGTCTAGGATTACAATTACCTTTAGGTTACGTACTGTCTTGCGAAAAATGATGTTTCAGTAAGAAATGTCCCACTTCGGGCTTCTTAATAAGTGGTAACTAGGTTCATCCAGTCAGCCCAAGTTTCCTATAATCCCTAGAACCTACTGTTCCTTCAGGGTAACCCTCCCTGTCCTCTCTCTGTTCTCCTCCTTGGTCCTTTCGCCCCCGGTAACCACTATTCCCTTCATTATGTCCCAGCCCTGCTTGAATCACCTGTTTTCACACCCACCACTTCAGCCGACAAACTGTACCCTTTCCATAAAGTACTAAGTAGAACTTCCTCACATCTCTCCTGACCCTACCTCCTGTTAATTTCCATTCATGTCCACGTGACTGTGAATTGGTATTCAGGCTAAATAGTTCCCCACGGTTCACTTTGTTAATTCCGTTAATGAATTTGAAGGTCTCTATCACATCTTCTGTCTCCCTTCTGGTCTCCAGTGAGTACATATTTAGTGCCTTGAGGCGCTCCTCATAGTATCTGCCCTGCTGTCCCTGAATCATTTTTGTTACTCTGCGCTGCACTATCTCCAACTTGTCCTTATCCTTTGTGCACTCCATCTGGCCCCTTGTTCTGTTCACCTTCAGATTAGTAAGTCCCTTCAGGACTCTTGCCTCCAAAAAAGGACTAGTGTCCACCTCCTTCACTTCAAAGTTTTTGTTACTCTTTTGTGGCCCTTCTTCCTCTGTGAACACTGAACAAAAGTATTCGTTCAGGATGTCTGCCTTTTCCTGGTCCTCCCTTACACAGTGCCTCCCCCCCCTTCCCTTTACAATCCCACCCCTGGTCTTCCTCTTTTCACCTGCATACGTAACAAATGTCCCCTTTCATTACCTCCTGGACTATTTTCTCTTCCGTTTGCACCTTTGCACTCCTTACTGCTTTCCCTACTTCCCTCTATTTCCCTGATACACCTCCCCATCCTCCTTCCTTTGTGTATCCTTATTCCTTCTGAAAGCTACCCTTGTTGGCCTTTATCTTTTCAGCCACCTCTTTCAAGAACCATGGTGGTCTTTTTATCTCTTGCTTTTGCTAACTTGTTTGATGCAGAGATTTGTTACTGTGCTCCCTTTTATCTTCACCCACCCAGGTCATCTCCCCCCTCCCGCCCTGCTTAGTCATCCATGAGGCAGTCACTGATCTTTTAAAAAACTCTCTCCATCTTACTCCTATTCCCTTTCCAATAGGGTCCAATACTCAAAAGTTTGTGCTGGCGCAAACAGGTGTTTGCCTATGCAAACTGGGTTTAGCACTGGAGTGCAATATTCAAAAGGAGCAGTTGCAGGGGCAAACAGGTTTAGTGCCCATACAAAACATAATGTATATGGGTAGGCAAACGAAGGGGCAGAGACAGGAATATCTGCGCAACCCCACACTCAGCACATTTGCACTGTGGGGAAGGGGTTAGTGCTGTCCTTATGCGCAGCACAAATACTGCCAAACAAACTCAGGCTTACTCCTGGCAACATTAGCAGCTGCCAGAGGTACTGCAGCCAACAACCAAGATGGCCGGTGGTGAGCATACCTGCCCCCCAATGGTCCATGCTTCCCCCTTGCAATCACCATTATGGTACCGACATAGAGAAGCCCTGATGCCTAGTGGTCCCCTCCCCGCAACTGATCGCTGGCCCATATAGTAAGTTAATCGTCCCTTGTGCCTAGTGGCCCCCCCCCCGATCGCTAACCTGTATAGTAAATAATCCCCAGTACCTACTGGTCCCCCCCAACTGATCTTCAGCCCTTATAGTCATTGAACAATCCCTGGTGCCTAGTGGTACCCCCTCCCTCTGAGTGCTAGCCTGTATAGTAAGTTAATAATCCCTGGTGCCTAGCAATCCCTCTTGGTACCCGATCCCCAGCCCATAAAATAAACTGGCTCCCTGGTGGCCAGTGGCCCCCCCACTCCTCCGATCGCTATCCCATTTGGGGTAAGAGATGTCCCTGGCATCCAGTGGTCCCTCCTGGACCCTAATCCCGAGCACTATCATGTACAATATATTTCCTGGCGTCCAGTGGTCCCCCCTCCCCTTCTCCCAGTTTCTGGTCCCCACCCCATAACAAAGACCAACATCCTATCCTGTGTATCTGGGAACTGAGTAGAATGCAAGTTGCAGTGCAAAAAAAACAACCCAACATATTGCCTGGTGTCCCATGGTACCCCCTTGATCACCATCCCCCCCAAGTCACACAGGCAGTCCCTGGCATCTAGCAGCCCCCCCCACAGTACCGACCACCCACCCTGCCGCCCCCCTTACCTGAATTGTCGGCGCTGCAGGAGTTCATACAGTGACCGGTACCCACACTCTCTGCATTTGCATACAGCAGCTGGCCGAGGAGGTGTGAGGAGGGCATGAACTCCCACGGCACCGCCGATTCAGGTAAGGTGGGGGGTGGCAGGATGGGTGGTCAGTGCCGCATTGGGGGAGGCTGCTACATGCCATGGAGTACCAGTGGGACATGGGAGGAATGGCGATTGGGGAGGGGGGTCCATGGGACACCAGGGAATATGTTGGATTGTTTTTTGTACTGCCATTTGCATTCTACTCACAGTTCTAAGATACACAGGACAGAGTGTTGTCTTTGGTACGGGGTTGGGATCAGAGACCACGGTAGGGGAAGGGGGGACCACTGAATGCCAGGGAATGTGTTGCATATAACAGGGCCAGGGATTGGGGACCAGGAGGGTTCACTGGATGCCAGAGACATCTCTTACCCTGAACAGGATGGTCATCGAAGGGTGGGGGAAACCACTGGCCACCAGGGAGCATGTTTATTTTACAGCCAGGGATGGGGGAAAAAGGGAGGGGACCGCTAGGCACCAGGGATTATTAACTTACTATACGGGCTGGTGATCATAGGGAGGAGGGACCACTAGGCACCAGAGGTTATCCAGTTACTTTGTGAAGGGGATCACTAGGTACCAGGGATTATTCAATTAGGTACTGGGTCATAATCTCGCATGCTTAATAGCGTATGACATTATGGCTTACCCGGTACAGCGCTGTACCAGGAAGCGAATGGTGCAATACCATGCATACTGTTGTATGTGGTATTGCACCATTCTCACTCTTCCAGGCAGAGGATAAGACCTCTGCTGGGAGTGGGTTCTGCTGACCAGCTGCCATGGCTCAACGAACTGAACCACAGCAGCAGAGAACCCAGGCAGTGCTTTTGGGACCAGGTTTGATTCCCGGTCCCAGAAACTTTTATTTTTTCAATCTTTGTACGGCTCCCTGACTTGAACCCCGGTTGAGAATCTATAGTGGGGGGTTAGGGGGGCACAGCCCCTCCATACCAGTGGGTGTGGGGCAGAGCCCCCACAGAAAAAAAAGATATGTTGCATAGCAAGACTCACGCTGTATTGCCAGCATGATCTTGCCATGCAGAATAATGTAGTGCGACATTATGACCCCGTGCCATTCAGTTACTATGTGGGCTGGTGATTGGGGGGGGACTACTAGGTACCAGAAATGTCCTTCACTCCATGGGACTGGGCAACAAGGTGGGGGCAGCGCCACACAAACCTGCTGCCACTTTTCATGCAAATGAGCCCATATTTGGCATGCAAGTGGCCCTTTAGTACCTTGCATGCCCGATGTGCTCATTTGTATGGTTCCCTCCGAATATTGCACCTACCACTCTGGTGCTATCGGGTTTGATGGCACTATTCCATGCACAGCAGGCATCCATGTCAGGGCAGCACTACTTGGCTTAGCGCTGTGCAGACATGCTGATGCCGGTGTGCTATCCGACTGAATACAGCATTCTCAGACTCCTGGGCAGGGGTGAAACGCAGTGCAGAACTTTGTGTGCCGCTTTGCCCATTTTTGAATATTGGGCCTCAGAACTCTTCACATGCCTTGAACAGAGGGGGAAGTGGGAGAGGGTGGTATGGCACGTAGGCATCCCCACTGTACCTACATAAGCCTTTCAAATCTGATTTGAGCATGCCCACACTTTGTTTTTCCCCAGCTTCAACAACCCCTTACCCTTTGTGACTCTCAATCATTTTGTCACCCAAAAATGAGACACTATGTGGGGAAAAGAGACCAAAAGTAAGACAAACCATCTTACACCTGTAGATGCAAGTTTGGAGTACTGTGAAATATATACAAACAGTGAGAACAGGCGAAATGGTGTAGGTATAGTATCTGCCTCTGTTTGTATTTACCAGGTAAGTGCACTAGACAAACAGATGCCTGTTTTCAGGCACAACCTGGAAGATTACAGCAGGGATGCTGTAACAAAAAATAATGACATCAAATTAACTACATACATGCGTGAGGCATAAGCGAGGGCATAGGTGCAGAGTACGATACAAAAGTATGAATGTAGGGAAAAAATGGAAAACATTTGTCAAGCAATAGCACAGTGTTCACATAACAATTACAGTGAGCCTGGGGAAAACAAGAAAAATGTAGTCAAAGCATTCCTCATCTACTGTATCTGATCTAGTAGATTGCGCTTGAGTGGAATGTACCCCCTGCACCACCTTTGAAATTTTTCTGTTTGCAACATCCAGCCTGTTCTCGAACCTTTGATCACTTGATTGATCCTACTTAGACACCATAATGGATGTTAACCCAGCCCTTGGCTTCTTCAGTACCGCTTTCCACAATTCATTAACAAATAGGCCCCATTTACACTGACCAAGATGTTAAGTACTGGTGTGGCTCACATCGTTGTCTATTGGCACGCAGTCATTTATAAAGCCAGTGGTGTACACTGCTTAAGGACATCGGCTTCCACACCGGTGTCACACTGGTGTCTGGGAAACTGCATTGTGGGACCCATCCTACAAGCAGTTCCCTGTGTGTTGTGATGCTAAATTATCCTCCAGCAGTGATGTTTTAAGTGGCTACCATTTACACAGCACCTGAAGCCACCTACACCAGTTCATCTCCTGTCTGGGAAAGGAAGCAGGAAAAGACCAATACCAGTTTGATGCCTGTGAAGCTTACACCTGCTAATATACACCAGTGTAGAAATAGGCAGTGTAAACGGTGCCAGAGATGGGTCAAAAGTGGCAATACCTGCTAGATTCCCAAAGAAATACTTGGTAAAATTAATCAAAGGCAAATTGTAGTCTGCCTAAAAATCCCATAATTCAGGCTCTTCTTGGTGTTACCCCTATAGAACAATTCTCTAAGCAAGTAACTACTGTAGGTGTTTTTATCCACCCCTCTATGACCTTTTCTGAACACATTGCATTCATTGGTAAATGAATAAATCAGAAATAAAGCATCAGCTATGGCCTCTAAAATGTTATGACCAGAGAAGTCTGCCTAGCTGTTGCTGGGGGTATGCTACTACCCTGCTTGCCTGCTGTTCCCCCATTTTTGCTCAGACTCTACCAGTAATATAACTTGGCTGAACACATTTTACAACAGTATCTGTAGGTCTGATTTACTGGCTCCTTTTAGTTCCCACTTTAGTGAATGATTTCCAGATGTCCGGATTCTTTTCCTAGGTTACCTGTGTTGACTGGCTGTTAAGCAAATTGAACAGCCTATTTAAACAAATACAATTTGGTCAGTTTTTATCTCCCCAGTCTCACAGTTCTCAAGGTGCTGCTCTAACCACTAACAGACAATTCTGATATGGAACAAGAATGCAAGGAAGGAACGTGCAGCTTTTAGAAACAGAAACAAATGATTTAATACCTTTTACTGGACCAACATGGATGTTACAGAAAAGAACAAATTATTCTAGCTTTTGAACCAACCAGGTCCTTCTTCAGAAGCTTTATGGCAGTTATTTTGAAAATCCCATACTATTAACACCGGATAATGTTGAAAAAAAAACAGAAATATTTCTCATTGGTTTAACATATACATTTAAACCATAACAGAAGATTACGTCATAGAAGCTAAATAACACCAGTATGCTTTTAACTGAGAAGCCTCAGAAGGGCAAAGGTTATCAAGAATTCTCAACAACCAGAGAGTTAATCTCACACACATTTTAAAATGTCTCAATATGCTAAGAAAGCATTCTAGTGATAAAAAACCTTGGGATAGTATTCTTTCTAATACATGTAAGATGAGCTTACAACTTACATTCCAAGTGTCCTGGTGTATTAAAGAACAGATAACGAGAGACAGAATCCTGAAATTAGGTATAACTGCAAGTTGAAAACAAGCCCTAAATTAAACATACACATGTATACATGATGTATGATAGTATCACTTGTAAGTATAAGTACCAAATAAAAATACATGTCAAGGACCCCCAAGAAAACGAGACCATGAGCCTAAGTGCAGATTTCAACACAGAGTCTGTGTATAACAAAAATGCACAGAATCAGTCTAAGGAATCTAAAAAAAAACTTCCAAGGATGATATCCTCCAGGTCCCCTTCTTTTTTTTCCCCTTTTCTCTCCCTCTCTCTCCTTGGGAAAGATACTGTAACTAGTAGGAACGAGATACACTGTATGTACAAGAGTCATAATACAGCATCATTCACACCAATATTAATCTTTACCCAAAGGAATTACACCTTTTATGAACCCCCAAGTAAATGAGATATGCATCTTTATATGAGCAGATTTAAAAATGTGACGGTAGAAGGAAGTAAATGTACACTATATGCGGAAACTACAGTAAGTGTCCTAGCCACATATCAGTTGCCCCATGCCACACTCCCCCCACAGATACGTGTATACATACAACACACCACACCACACACACACACCTCTGCACACCCCATACAACCACAACACACAACAAATATAACAAACACAACCCACACGCACCATACCCACAACCCACAAAAACAACACATGCAAAACACACACATACATACATACCTCAATACACACACACACACACTCACCACAGTGTTAAGGTGAGGAGTCAACATGTAGATAACCATAAACTTACAAAATCAAAGGCCCGCTGAAGGACTAAAGTATTTATGTCCATCTTTTAAAGTAAAGGTCTGTGTAAGTTTAAGTGGAATAATGTGTCATATAACCAACATCAATGTTCATTCCATCTGCCACCATATTGAGAAGTAACATAAGTCTAATTTCAGAAGTCAGTCTCTGTTGTGTACTGTTGAAATGTCCTTTTAAGACCATCACAGACATATCTGAGATTGAGTGGCCATCCTGGGAGAAGTGCTGAGCTACTGGTTTCTCAGTCTTCTTGTTAATAGAATGTCTGTGTGAATTAATTCTAGTGCGGAGTTGTTGGCTTGTCTCCTCCACATAACCTGTGCGAGGACATTTCTTGCATTGGATAAAACAGACCACATTACTTGATGTACATGTATAATTCCCCTGTATCCTGAATAGTCTGTTTTGTGATGTAACCACACAGTCTGAAGTGGAAATGAGGTTACACGTCTTACATTTGCATTGATGACAGGGTCGTGTACCATATGATGTCATGGTATTCTGTTCCGGTTCAAGTTGACTCCTAATAATCAGGTTGGCTAAATTAGGTGGTTGTTTAAAAGATAGTAGTGGTAGTTCTTGAAAAATACAATTAAGGGTTTCATCCTCACTAATTATTGGATGGAGAGCCTTAATAATCTTACGTAGAAGTTCAAGGTCAGGATGGTGTGTGACTCTAAGGGTATTCTGTTGGTAGTCATCCATTCCTTATATTGCAGTAGTTGTTCTTTTGGGACCTGTGTTGCACGTTCCACTGCTCTGTCAATTTCTCTGGACGAGTGTCCCTGCTCAATAAAGGTGTTTTTCAACATTGCCAGATGTGTGTCTCTGTCTTCCTCATTTGAACAGAGGTGGTGATACCAAAGTGCTTGACTATATATGACAGATCTCTTTCTGTGGCTCGGGTGATTACTTTTCTTGTGTAAGTATCTCTGTCTGTCTGTTGGTTTCCTGTAAAGACAGGTAGTGACAGTGGTATCCAGAAAATGTACACTGGTGGCAGAACATTCCAGGGAAAGCTTTATAGTTGGGTGGAGGTTATTAAGTTCCCGATGAAAATCTTTAAGTGTGTCAGTGCCCTCTGTCCAAATTATAAACAAATCATCAATGTAACGGAAATAAGCGAGTGGTTTATGTGTACAGTGCCTTAGAAAATCCTCCTCCAAATTCACCATAAAAAGATTAGTATACTGTGGAGCCATCCTGGTTCCCATTGCTGTTCCCATAGTTTGAACATAATGTTTACCATTGAAGCTGAAGTTGTTATAGACTTTGACGGCAGATAAGGACCGCTTGGCCCATCTAGTCTGCCCATTTCCCTACCTACAGGATAGGCCGCAGATCCTAGTTAACCAACAGCCTATTTCTTCCTACCCCCCACAAGAATTGCCTTATGTCTGTCCCATGCAATCTTGAATTCTCCCACCATTTTAGACCCCACAACCTCCTCAGGAAGGCTGTTCCATGCATCCACTACCCTCTCTATGAAATAATACTTCCTCACATTGCCCCTGAACCGCCCCCCCATCTTTAAATTGTGTCCCCTTGTTCTTGCACATCTCTTTTTCTGAAAGATGCTACCCTCTTGGACTTTGTTGATTCCACTGAGGTACTTAAACGTTTCTATCATGTCCCCTCTCCTTCTTTTCTCAAGGGTATACATATTAAGCTCCTTTAGTCTCTCCTCATCGGCTTCTCTTGCAGACCCTGCACCATTTTAGTTGCCCTCCTCTGGACTGCCTCTATCCTGTCTATGTCCTTGCAGAGATGGGGTCTCCAGAACTGGATGCAGTACTCAGATGGGGTCTCACCAACTGTCTGTACAGAGGGATAACAACTTCCTGTTTTCTGCTGCTGATGCCTCTCCTATGCATCCCAGTATACCCCCAGCCCTCCCTACTGCCTTCTCACCATTGCTTGCTAACCTTAAGGTCATCTGATATGATTACCCCAGGTCTCTTTTCCTTTTTGTTGTTGTTACTACCTCCCCACCCATTGTATATTCTTCCCTGGGTTCTTGTTTCCCAGGTGCATTATTTTGCACTTCTTTGCATTGAATCCTAGCTGCCATACTTCTGACCATTCCTCCAACCTTGCCAAATCCCTTCTCATCCTTTCCACGCCTCCTTGTATAGCAACCCTATTACAGATCTTTGTGTCACCTGCAAAGAGGCATACTTTTCCTTCCAGTCCCTCTGCAATGTCACTTATGAAGACATTAAAAAGGACTGGACACCAATACTGAACCCTGCGGTACCCCACTAGTAACCCCTCTTTCTTCGGAGTGGACTTAGTTTACAGTTACCTTCTGTGTCCTGTTGTTCAGCCAATGTTTTACCCAGGCTACCACCCAGGGACCTACTCCCAGGCTGGTTAATTTGACTATTAATCTTTTGTGTGGGACTGTGTCAAATGCCTTGCTAAAGTCTAGGTAGGCCATGTCTGCAGCCCCTCCCTGGTCTACTACTTTGGTCACCCAGTCAAAGAAATCTATTAGATTCGTCTGACATGACCTTCCCACTGTGAACCCATGCTGCCTTGGGTCCTATGCCCCACTGGCCTCTAGGTACTCAACTATTCTTTCTTTCAGAGTGACTCCATCACTTTCCTTACCACAGAGGTCAAACTGACAGGTCTGTAGTTTCCTGCCTCTGTCTTGGTCCCACTTTTATGAAGGGGAATCACATCCGCCTTCCTCCAGTCCTCGGGTACCACACCATCCTCCCATGATTTATTAAAAAAGAGTAGCCAGTGGTTTCACTAGTTCCTCCCTTAATTCTTTTAGAATTCAGGGGTGAATTCCATCAGGCTGCATTGCTTTGTCCACGTTTAGCTTTAGGAGTTCTTGCAGAACCCTTTCTTCTGTGAAAGGACTGGGATCAACCCCCCCCCCCCCATCAAGAGTGCTTCTGTTAATTGGATTAGGCACTTCCCCCTCCTCTTTTGTGAATACTGAGCAGAAATATTCGTTCAGTATCCCTGCTTTTTCACTGTCCCCCTCTGCCCACCCACTGTTCATTCTATTCAGCCTCACTGTCCCTCCCTTTGTCTACGCTCACTGATGTACCTTGAAAAGGTTTTATCCTCCTTCTTAACCGAATTGGCTATCTTTTCCTCAGTTTGGGCCTTTGCTATTCTGACTTCCCTCCCCTGCTTCCTTCTGCCTTAACTGGTACAGCTCTCTGTCCTACTTCTTCTGTGTCAGAATGAATTCAGTGAGTTTACCCACAACTCCAGGGTCAATGTTGGGGTCCAATTCTTTGTCATGCAGGTATTTGAGGCAGGCTGAAATGCCATCTGTGTGTGGAATATTAGTGTAGAGTAGAGGGATGTTGCATCCATTGTGGCTAAAAGGGTATCTGGTGGTAAGTCCTTAAAACCAGAAAGTTTATGCAGGAAGTGAGTAGTGTCCTTGATGTAAATAAACCAGCAGTTTGAAAATAGCTTCTACAAACCCTGATTTCCCCTTTGTCAGGGTACCATTACCAGAGACTATGAGTCTACCAGGATTACCAGGATTATGTATTTTAGGAAGCATGTAGAATGTCTCTGGCTTAGGTTCACTGGGGATGAGGGCCTTTAATTTGTCTTGGACATGCTCTGGAAATGTTTTAATTAACTTCTGTAGTTCTCTTTTATATTCTGTAGTTGGGTCACTTCCCAGTACTTTGTAGTAAGTAAGGTCACTTAGCTGCCTGTTGGCTTCCTTAATGTAATCTTCCCAATTCAATATCACCACTGCAGAGCCTTTTTTATGACAATGTTATGGTTCATTTTTAGTGTTTGTATAGCCCTCCGTTCTAGTGGAGAGAGGTTGTAACGGGACTGTTTCTGCCTATTAATAATCTCACCAGTAACTCTCTGGTGAAGGCAATGAATGTATTTATTCCTACTAGTTACAGTATCTTTCTCAAGGAGAGAGAGAGGGAGAGAAATGGGGGGAAGAAAAAAGAAGAGGGCATGGATGATTTCATCCTTGGAAGTTTTCATTTAGATTTCTTAGACTGATTCTGTGCATTTTTGTTATACACTGACTCTGTGTTGAAAGCTGCACTTATCAGGCTCATGGTCTCATTTTCTTGGGGGTCCTTGACATGTATTTTTATTTGGCACTTATACTAACAAGTGATACCATCATACATCATGTATACATGTGTATGTTTAATTTAGGGCTTGTTTTCAACTTGCAGTTATACCTAATTTCAGGATTTTGTCTCTCGTTATCTGTTCTTTAATACACCAGGACACTTGGAATGTAAGTTGTATGCTCATGTTACATGTATTAGAGAGAATGCTATCCCAAGGTTTTTTTTATCACTAGAATGCTTTCTTAGCATACTGAGACATTTTAAAATTTATGTGAGAAGAACTCTCTGGTTGTTCAGAATTCTTGATAACCTTTGCCCTTCTGAGGCTTCTCAGTTAAAAGCATACTGGTGTTAATTAGCTTCTCTGATGTAGTCTTCTGTTATGTTTTCAAGTTCAAGTTCAAGTTTATTGCAGGAAAACTCCATTGAGCAAGCTCATTCACAAGGAGGTCCTGTGACATGTACACTTATAACGAACATACATAAATAAATCATTGATAAACAATAATATACATGAATGCATGTGATCATATAATACAAGCAGATATTACATACAAGGACACCACATCGGATGACAATAGGTGGTAAGCAAACAAGTGGTACAAGAGATGAACATTTCTACACAGTATACTAACGATTGATGACATGGTAGCTGGTATTTGCAATACATACATTTTAGCAAATTGATCAGCAACAGAAAATATAGGGTAGGGGACGTATTCATGGCTTGGTAGGGTGAGCAGTAGGTATATATGTGAGCGAGGCCAGGAGTAGGAAGGAAGGATAGCAGGAATGGGATTGCTGCAGCGAAGGTAGCAGATATAAGTCAGGGCAGGAGAATGAAATAGTGTCTTGGATTAAAATGATAGGTGCGACAATAAGTAGTTAACATACAAGGCAATTAAGATCTTACACGAAATGAGCATAGCACAATAGGGATAAGAAGGGGCTTAATGACAGTTGCAGATATCTTTTATCTTGGCTGAGCTTAGCACTTTATAGAAGTTAATTGAAACAGCGCTAGTTAGTTTCAGCATGGTTTGTAATTGGTTCCAAATAGATGGAAGGGCATGCGCAAAGGCACGTTTACCAAAGGAGGTCCGTGTCCTAGGTATGTCAAGCAGAATGTAATCAGATTTCCTTAAAGAGTATGCACTATACAAAATACTAATGAGAGATGAAAGATAGCTCGGTAGTTTGTGCAGGAGCAGCTTAAGGGTCCATAGACCAGCGTGGAGCAGACGTCTAGTAGTGAGAGATGTCCATCCAACAGTTGCATATAGGTCACAGTGGTGCGAACAGTACGGGGAGTTAGTAATGAACCGTAACACACGGTGATAAAGGATGTCCAATTTACTTAGGTTTGCGAGAGTAGTAGAGGAGTAGATTACATCGCCATAGTCAAGAAGGGGGAGAAAAGTGGCCTGGACAAGCTTAATTCGAGTTTCAAGGGGGAAGAGGGGCCTATTTCTAAAGAAGAAACCTAATCTGGCTTTAAGCCTTCTGGAGACGTCCTCAATATGGTCATTGAAGGAGAGTTTGTTGTCAATCCAGATGCCCAGATATTTGAATTTGGTGACGACTTCCAGTGGTTCGTTTAACGTGGTAACAATAAAGTCTTTGGGCGGGGTATTGGAGGTACCAATGGCGGCACTACGAGAGAATATCATAGCTCTGGTCTTCTTTGCATTAAGCAGGAGCTTTGTGTAACCCCTTTGTTACCCGGGGTTACTAGAATCCCAGTAAGACCTAGTGGTAGGCAGGGATGGCAGCTTGTGAAACTCCAGTTAAATGGGTTTCACACTGTCTCACTCTGTCCTCAGTCACAGCTGAGACTTGAGAGATGACATCATAATAGAACTGTCGCAGCTGCATGAGCCACATTTGGAATCTTCAGCTCAGAGTAAGTTTAGAATCTTGGGAATTCAAAGTCAGTCTTCAGTTTGTCCTTAAGCAAACAAGAAGGACACCAGTAGTTGTCTGTTTACTACCCCCTCTGGGGAGTTCTTATGGGTTCAGGGCAATCCCTTCTCCCATCCTGGGAAGAAAGCTGCCTGTTTTAATTTAAGTTCAGTCTGTTCATGTATAACAGCAAAGGTTACAGTACTTCGCCTGTGGGGCACCTACAGCGAATGGGTGAGTGTTTGGCTCCATTGGAAGGGGCAAACAACTTCTTTTCTTCAGTTGGATTTCAAGTAAATGTGGACTGCTATTTGGGAGGACTATGTCAACTAGGACAAACAAATAGAGCAGTCATCTGTTAAAGTGTTAATGGATTTAAAGTTCACTGTAGAGGGTGCTTCAGGTCATCCACCGTTCAATCTACATTTTAAAGTCTAAAGTTTTCTGTGTGTCCAGAGAAATGGCCGGGTATGGGCTGTGGGAGCTGGAGGTGGGAAAACCCCCATCTTTAGTAACCAAGTCACCTCTCACAGATTTCTTCTGTGTTTTTGCTACTTGTCTCATGCGCCGCAGTGATGGGGTGGGTACCAGGCGTGAGTGCCAACTTGAAAATCTCTCTAGGAGTCGCAGACTTCAAGTGGGTAGGAGCCACAGTTTGGGAGCCTCCTTGTTTGATGGGATGTCTTTCAAGTAAAGTTTGGGTTCATTCACCAAGTGGACCGTCAGTCGAGTGGCCAGCAGGGCCGGGCCAGTCGGGCTATGTATCAATCGCGAGCAAAGTCCGGGCTGAGTGCCTGGTGGGTCCAAAGCCAGACATCTGTTGTAATGTGTTCATTCCTCAAATGGACCGCTGTGTTTAACCTCTAATCTGCATTACAGTTACGTAGCCTTTGGGGACCATGCAGTGCTTTGTTTATGTTCAGTGAGTTAATAAATAAAGCCACACTGAAAAATCCCAATTCTGGTTCTGGACATTACAGTTATTGCTTCCTGTAGTTGGATTTACTTGGGTGCCCCTTTGCAGAGTAGCCAAACCTAGGTCTCTTGTGCCAGGTAACCTCATCCTTCCCCGAACCCATAGATACATATGTATACCCATGTTTCAAAAATGGAGACATATGGTTACATTTGCCTTTATTAAATTATGTTCAAGTTGGGCAAAGTCCTCTTGAAGCACTTTCTTAACTTCGGATAGCGTTGAGCCAGAAGTATACAGCACAGTGTCATCCACGAAGAAATGCAGATTGGACACGGATATATTGGAATCAAGATCATTAATGTATAATGAAAACAAGATAGGGCCTAGGATGGATCCTTGGGGGATACCTCTAACAACTGGCAGGAAGCAGAGAAAAGCCATCTGCTTTTACTTTCTGGGATCTCCCAGTTAGGTAACTAGAAGAGAACCACTGGGTAGTATGGTGCGTGGTGCCCATATTAGCGAGGCAATTGACTAATAGGTTGTGATCAACAGTATCAAAAGCTTTGCTAAGATCCAAAAAGACTGCTCCAGTTACCGTCTTTGCATCTATAGCAGAAATCCAGTCATTGGTTACTTTTGCTAAAGCAAAGATTGTGCTGTGATTTGCCCGGAAGTCAGACTGAGCTGGGTTAATGAGAGAGAAGGTTTCCAAATGAGATTTTAACTGATTGTGGATCAGTTTTTCAAAAACTTTAGAAAGGATAGGCAAGATGGAGATAGGCCTGTAGTTATTTACATAACATGGGTCACCAGATTTGAACAGAGGAGGATGTGCTGATTTCCAGCAGATAAGCACAGTAGCAGATGTAATGGAGAGATTGAAGATATGAAGAATTGGGGCAGCGAGGTGGGCATATCCTAACCTTAGGTAGAAGGGTTCCAAGCCATCATCCCCTGCACTTTTTTTGATATCTAGATTAAGGAGAGAATCTTCTATTTCTTTAAAATTTATCTCACACAGTTGAAAAGGGCTAGGTGCAGGGCTAGCTATTGGGGGGGGATAAGTTTGGCTCATCGCAGAACCAGCATAAGGTGAAGAGTCAAAAACTAGTCCAGCCGTGGCAAAGTGAGAGTTAAATTCTTCAAGGATTAAGGACTTGTTTTCCACTGTCTTGCCATTTGCAATTATCTTTGTTGGAATGGAAGGGGCAGTAGGCCGCCCTTCTATAGATTTAATTGTCCTCCAAATTTTGTATGGGTTACCTTTCGCTTGTTCAAGGGTAGAGATGTAGTAGTTAGCTTTAGCAGAACGGATACTTTTCACACAGGTATTCCTGGCTGTTCTAAAAGCCTGCCAATCCGAAGATTTCTTGGAATGCCTAGCTTTTGCCCAGAGCTTGTCTCGGGCTGTGAGGGCTGACTTAAGATCTGGGGTGAACCAGAGGTTAAAGTTGTTTCGTACTCTAACTTTGATAAAGGGGGCATGCTTATTTACCAATCTAGTGAGCTTGGCATTAAGGGTGTAAGCAGCCTCATTGACATCTTTGGCTAGGTAAAGGTCTTGCCAACTGATCATGCCCAGATCAGAAAGGAAGTTTGCTGCACTGAACTACGTGAAGGACCATTTTGTTATAAAGATGGGCTGTGATCGGGCCTTAATTTGAGATCTTATGCAAACAACAATCCTTGGTCGCTCATATCGTTGTGAAACACAGCTGAGTGCGATATTTTATGTGGGTGAGTGGATAATACCACATCTAGGATAGAGCTGTTGGCAGTATTTAGGACATTGTTCCTTGTAGGTTACGTTAACTATTTGCCCAAGACCTAGCTCGTCGCAGAGGGATTTAAGGCAATGAGATTTAGGGGTTAGCCAATCCATATTTAGATCCCCTAAAAATATTGTTTCTGTTTTCGCATCTGCGAATAAAGATTTTAGAAGATTAAGGACTTCATTGCCACCAGACAGAGGCCTATAACCACCTATGATAGTAATGCATTCTGAAGAAGGGAGATGAAGCTTCAATGAGACAATCTCAAATTCCTTAGCTAAAGATTTGCAGCTAATATTAGTGACCGAATACTTGGATTTGGTGTAGATGACCACACCCCCGCCTCTAAGGGCCCTGTCCACTCTAAATTGTTTGTATCCCTGAAGGTAGATTTGTTGATCAGTATTAATCTTTTTAACCAAGACTCAGTAATTATGATAAGGTTAGGTTGGTATCGCAGCCCAGGCTTACAATTATTTTTAAGTTTTTAGGCAGGCTTAGAATATTGTAGTATCATCTTTGTCCCATAAGCCTCTGCAAAATCTGTGGCGAGGTAAGTTGCATGGGGGGCAGGGTTAGCTCCACATTACCTGAGCAGAGAAGAAGCAGTAATAAAATTTTCTTTAAGGAGCTTATAAGGATGGAGACGGCTTTTTTTCTTTGAGACCGCCCATAACCTGTAGCACAGGAGGTAGTACCACTTTAGTAACAGTTTAAAGTGATCAGTGTAAGTGCTCGTATGGTCATTGGCGAGGGCAGCAGCAAGGGGAGGGTGGTATACCTGGGGAAATAGGCTAGAAGGGGGAGGTGGATGAAGTAATGGTTGTACAGCGGGCCGTTACGACATAAGGTGTTGAAATAGTGTATTGCAGAACTGGATTATATTGAAGTACTTCAAGGTGCACTGTATTGTTAGGTACGCTGTACACTAGGAACGATAGTAGCACAGTGAGGAAAGCCATAATACCAGGGTGTGTGGTCTTAAGATTGGTATTGGTAAAGTGTTTTCCTGAGCAAGTAATAGACAAACCTAAATACACTCTCAAATCCCAAAGTGAGATTTCGATCAGAGGGGGAAAAAAGAACAGAGCAGATCAGTTTGGTGGCTAAAAGCTCAGATAATGTTTGCACAAGGGACAGGCTTATTGGCCCCACTCAACTAACAATCAAAGGTTGACAGCAAACAGTTATAAGCCAATGGAGCAGCAAAAGAGTTAGAGAAGGCAGAGCATAACTGTATTTAAAGGAGGCTTGGGAGGGGGTGGTGGAGGCGGGAGAAAAATTTGAGTTACAACTAGAGCTCAGTAGCAGAGAGTCAGAGCAGGGAACACTGGAAAGTCTGTGGGGAAAGCGCACCAATCAGAGCGAAGCTGGCAAGCGGGCGGACCAATCACTGTCCCCCTAAGTCAGCGCCGCACCAATCGTAGGCGCCCAGGCGTGCTGGCTCTCGAAAGAAGCTTAGCGGATATACCTTAAGATGTTTTAAATGTATATGTTAAACCAATGAGAATTATTTCTGTTTTTTCAACATAATCTGGTGTTAATAATATGGGATTTTCAAAATAACTGCCATAAAGCTTCTGAAGAAGGACTTGGTTGGTTTGAAAGCTAGAGCACTTTGTTCTTTTCTGTAACATCCATGTTGGTCAAATAAAATATATTAAATCATTTGTTTCTAGATCTGTTCTTAAAAGGACCAATATGGCACCTACGACATTTTTTTGCAGCTTTTAGAAATGCACTCTCTAAACGTCTTTTGCCATGTCTTGTGAAGCTGTGGCTCTCTTTAGGATAGTAGTAGGCATGTGTCATATGCCACAGTTCTGTCTTGTATGTCCTCTGGCATGCAATCAGAAAGTCTGAAACCACAGTAAATGAATCTTACTTTCATCACCACAAAGTCAAGCTGCTCAGAAAATCAAGATATTCCAAAGCACAAACTTAGAAAAAACTGTCACCAATGTTTTCAACGTGGCTGTAACTGTAACTGTGCACATAACATCCAGCAATCCTTGCACATGTCTTTTGTGAAACTGAAAAAATAGTGTGCTTCTCCAGAAAATACATACACACTCTCCACAGCAGCCCAACAGATTGCTCAGATGTCACTCTGAATGCAAATCAAGGTCCAAGTCTAGGATAATATGCACACACAACTCCTGTATATGATACACATGATGTGGGTCCTTCAGTACCTGACTAGGTACTTGTCCGATATTTTGCACAGTTGTACAGGGGTACTTTTTGCAGATCTTGTTTACATGCGAGGGGCGGGGGCACCAGGGTACAGCAGCCCTGACTGTGGGAAATGGTGCACAGTGTGCAGTAGCCCCAGCTCCACCTGTTTGGAGCAATGGAAGTGGGCTGCAGGGTGCAGCAAGAGCCCCAACTCTGAAAAGAGGAGGTAGCAGAGTGCAGAAACCCTGCCTGTTAGTGACAGGGCAGAAGGATGCAGCAAAAGCCCTAACTCTGGTAGCATGGTGCAGCAGCCCCAAATGTGGAGGCAAGGGACTCTAGGGAGCAGTAGGGCACTGCAGTCCTGACTGGGGAGACAGGAACAAGGGCAACGGGGAACAGCTGCCCTTACTGTGGGGGTGGAAGACAGAGAGCAGCAGGGTGCAGCAACCCTGACTGTTTGGGCAGGGTGAAGCAGCCTGATTGACCTATAATGCCGTACACTGATGGGAACTTTAGTACTTGCGAGATCTTCTTTGCCCCTATCGCTTACTCCACTCCTCCGACAAGGGATTGCTAGAGGTTCCCAGGGTTTGACTTAAGACCTCAGGAGCCCGTTCTTTTGCTTTTATGGCCTCCACCCTGTGGAACTCTCTATCTCGGGTTAGAGAGTGCCTGACCATCGAGAGCTTCAGATCTGCTCTCAAAACTCATTTGTTTGGAATGGCTTTTTCTGATTTTGTTAATTGGTCTCTGTCTTAATAATTGTAGGATTTTAACTGTAATCTGTCTGTATTTTATTACTGTTTTTATGGATTATTTATTTGTACAAGCACTTTGATCTTACTGGAATTGCGCTTTTTAAAAAATAAACGATTGATTGATTGTTCAGACAGGGTGCAGCAGCCCCGACTGAGGAGGAGAAGACAGTGGGCAGCAGGATGCAGCGGCCTTGAATGTGGACATGAGACAGGTGGCATCAGAATGCAGCAGCCCTGAATGTGGGGCAGGGGATATCAAAGTGCAGACACGTTGACTGTGGGCAGGAGATGAGGGGCATCAGAACACCGTATGAATTAGGGCTGTGCGAACCTCTAAAGGTTCTACCTTGCGAACTTTCTGAGTAGAACCCAAAAATGTTCTACCTGGTTCTACCTAGTTCTACCAGGTAGAACCCAGTAGAATCGAGTTCTACCAGGTAAGTTCTACCATTTACAATCACGTTCTACCAAGTAAAACCAGGTTTTACCAAGTAGAACTAGGTTCTACCAAATAAAACTAGTTTTACTATGTAAAAAAACAAATTCTACTAAGTAAAACCAGGTTCTACATGGTATAACAAAGTTCTGTAATATATAACTCAAAAAAAAAAACAGTTTACATGGTTCTACTTAATTAAGAAATCCACATAAGTATGTTTTTTGTTTGGGAAAGTACATGTAGTACTAAGAATGGTATAAATTCAATTAAGTATTGCAAAGCTTTGATGCATAGGATTCTGTCTCGGTGTTCGAAAGCTTTGCAAAACTTACCGTTCTTAAAGTTAGAATCTTAGTATTACATGTATATTCCCAAACATGCAAAATAAAATATGTGGATTTTTTTTTTATAGTTAAGTAGAAGCAGGTGGAATGTGCTTACTGCTTATATATTATAGAACCACCTAGTTACCAAGCAGATGCTTAAAAATACTAGTGTTAAAACAGATTTAACAAGCGGTAAAGGTCAGGGATGATATATGACTCGTATAATATCCCTGACAACTTTAGCTTTTTAAATCTGGTTACAGGCAGCCGAAAGGGTTAACCCCCTGAGCTACACCCTGTTACAATAATTTTAAATCTTCCACCACTGTTAGACTCAGGTACTAATAGAGCTCAGTTCAAAATAACTGGCCCTTGTACCTGTAGCTTCAGCTGCTTTAGTACCAGATAAGTACATGGGCAGAAGTTTACAGTACAAAATGTATTTAATCCACATAGTGTGGTAAAGCAAAACGCCACACTGCCTCAAGCGTTTCTGTACCTTACCTTCCTCAGTGCCCCGAGGAAGGCATGGTGCTGACAGCTGGGCTGGGCAGTGTCGTGTTTCTCTTACCACATTGTATGGATTAAATTATGTTTCTGCTTTTAAACTTTGTCTGTGTAGTTATTACTTTGGGGCTTTCTGTTATTTTGAGTAACTGTCATTGTTAGTAACACATTACCCACCATCATTTTCTCTTTTCCTTCTAGTGCACTGTCCTGCCCTGATCCCTATACCTCCCATAGGTAACTATGTCAATATTACTTCATTTGTCCCACCCTCCCAAACATTTGCCCCTTCCTCATCTGTACTCAGAATAATTGAAAAGCACATAACAGTATATCATCTGCAAATTGTGTTTATGATGCCAGGTCACGTGCATGTTTTGGTGTCTAACAATGGAGGGCGAATTGTATTTGTAAGAGGGAGTGTCCCAGGAGGTTTGGAGGGCTTGGAGTTTTGGATGGGGGCTAGGGTAAGATCAGTGATTTTTTTTTTTTTATTATTGTCATGATAGTTAGTGCAGTATGTGAGAACATCATTTTGTAAAATCTATTTTTTTTTATTTTCATTTTACAGGTTATGATGAAAACAGTTTCTATCTGGTGAATGGTTGCTTCATAGATACATAGATACATAGACAGTGTCGGCAGATAAGAGCCTATGGCCCACCCAGTCTGCCCATTTGAGCTTGTAAGTTCAGTTTGTTTTCCTAGAAGTCTGTTGCCCCTTACCCCTGACCTCCAGAATTCCTTTATGTCTATCCCATGCATTCTTAAATCCCGTGATTGTTTCAGCCCCCACCACTTCCTCTGGCAGGGTGTTCCACTTGTCCACCACCCGCTCTGTGAAGAAATTCTTTCTCATGTTTCCTCTGAATCGTCCTCCTCCAACTTCATCCCATGCCCTCTTGTCCTGGAACATCTTTTCGCTTAAAATAGTGTTTTCCTGCACCCTGTTCCTCCCTGTAAGATACTTGTATGTCTCTATCATATCCCGTCTCTCCTCCTCTCCTCCAGGGAGTACATGTTCAGTTCCTTCAACCTGTCTTCATAGGACTTGTGATGCAATCCATGCACCATCTTTGTTGCTCTCTCTGAACCTTCTCTACCCTGTCTATGTCCTTACGTAGGTATGGTCTCCAGAACTGTACACTGTACTCCAGGTGGGGCCTCACTAGTGTCTTGTATAATGGAATTATGACCTCCCTTTTCCTGCTGGTGATGCCCTGCCTATACATCCCTGCATCCTATTTGCTTTACCTGCTGCCTTGTCACACTGTTTCCCTACCTTGAGGTCATCAGAGATGACAACCCCAAGATCCCTTTCCTGCTTGGTGCATGCTATATCCTCACCCCCAACTGATATATTGTGCCAGGGTTTTTGCCCCATATGCATTATCTTGCACTTTTGCATTGAATTTCAACTGCCAAACCCCTGACCATTCTTCAAGTTTCTGCAGGTCGCTTCTCATTCTGTCTACATCCTCTGGTGTGTCTACTCTGTTACAGAGCTTTGTGTCATCAGCGAATAGTGAAATTCTGCCTTCTAGGTCCTGCGAATGTCACGATGTAGATGTTGAATAGGACCGGTCCCAGCACTGATCCCTGTGGTACTCCACTGGTCACTCTTCCTCTCTGTGGAGTGACAGCCATTTACCACCACCCTCTGTGTCCTGCCACCCAGCCAGTTACCCACCCACCACACTGCTGTCCTGCCCACACCCATATTCCCCAGTTTGTGTAATAGTCTTCTATGTGGCACAGTGTCAAAGGCCTTGCTGAAGTCCAGATAGGCCATGTCCACTGCCCCCCTGATCCACCTCCCTAGTCACCCAGTCAAAAATTCAACGAGGTTGGTCTGACATGACCTCCCCTGGTGAAACCATGCTGCCTTGGGTCCTGTAGTACATTGACAACCAGATGTTCCACCAATCTCTCCTTCAGTAGTGCTTCCATGATCTTCCCACTCACTGAGGTGAGGCTGACTGGTCTGTAGTTCCCTGCTTCCTCTTTGTTCCCACTCTTTTGTATAAGGGGACTACATCTGCTGTCCTCCAGTCTTTGGGTACCTCCCCTGTTTCCAGTGATCAGCTAAACAGGATAGCCAGAGGTTCAGCCACCACCTCTCTCTAGTTCTTCAGGACCTGGGTGCACCCATCTGGCCCCATTAACTTTATCATCTTATTACTTCCAGTTCCTTCAGACCCTTTCTCGTGTAAAGGGACTTGTGTCCATTTCTGCACCATTCTCACCCTTGTACTCCTTCGACCCATTACCCTCCTCTTCCTCAGTAAAGACTGAGCAGAAATACCTGTTCAATATGTCAGCTTTTACTGTTGTCATCCTCACGGCCCCATCCTCCCCTTCAGTCTCACTATCCTCCCTTTGTCTTTTCTTTTTTCACTTATGTACCTGTAAAAGGTTTTGTCCCTCTACCCACTGATTTTGCAATGTGTTCTTCTGTCTGAGCTTTGGCTTCCTTACTGACCTCCCGCCTCCCTTTGCTTCTCCTGGTACTTCTCCCTATCCCCTTCTGCCTGTGTCTTTTGTATTGCCTGAATGCAATCTTTTTGGCTTTCACTTTCTTTCTTACCTCTTTGGAAAACCATAATGGTCTCCTCTTCCTTTGCCTCTTGCTAACCTGTCTAATGCATAATTCTGTTGTTCTTGTAATCCCCATTTTAAATACTGCCCACTGTTCCTCAACCCCTGATTCCTGTCCTATTCTTAATGCCTCTTTCAAGTATCTCCCCATTTTCCCAAAGTCTGCCCCCTAAAATCCAGGATACGTGTTTTTGTGTGGTTTGGTTCTGCTCTTTCTGTGATTTCAAACCACAATGACTGGTGGTCACTGTTTCTCAGGTGCTCCCCACTGTTACCCCCATCACACTGTCCCTGTTTGTGAGCACAAGGTCCAGTATTGCCTTCTGTCGAGTTGGTTCCATGACCAGTTGCTTGAGGAAGGCACCCTGAAGGAGTCCAGGATATATCTGCTCTAGTTGATGCTGCTGCTGGGATGCTCCAGTCCACGTCTGGAATATTGAAGTCTCCAACCAGTACTACCTCACCCTTGTCTGCCATCCTTTGGATGGCTAGCATCAACTCCCTATCTGTTTCTTCCTCCTGGGCTGGTGGTCTATAGACCACACCTGTGTGGATGGCTGTCCCATTTTCCTTTCCAGCTTAACCCACAGTATCTCTCCCCATTTTGTTCCTCCTGGATCTCTGTGGCCCTTATGTCATTTTTCACATACAGTGCCACCTCCTCCCTTCCTGCCTGCTCTGTCTCTTCTGAATATGTTGTAGCCAGGTATGGCCATCTCCCAGTCAGTGGTTATCATTACACCAGGTTTCAGTGATGGCTACAATGTCCAGGGTCTGACTGTGCCATGACAGCCTCCAGATCTTCCATCTTGTTGCTAAGGCTCCTGGCATTTGCACACATGGCTTTCTCCATGATTTGACCTCCTAGACTGTTTCACTGTTCTACTCCAGCCCTTCCTTGGTTGTAATTTATCCTGGTTCTCCTTGCTGTCTGCCCTTCTGCTGAATTTTGCCCTTTTCTGCTTATCCACCTCTTGGGCACTAATCTCCATCTTTGCACACTGCTTTGCAGAGCCACTCCTCTGGTTCACTGGTTCCACTGCTGGCTATGGGGGGTGAGCAAGTAGGTACCTCCTTGCTGGCCTGCCACTCCCTTTGCTAGTTTAAATGCTTGTCAATGTAGCATTTAAACTTATCATTGAGTGCTTAGTCCCCTCCAGGATGGATGCAGGCTGTCAGGCTTGAACAAACCTCCATCCCTCCAGGTGGGTCCCCAGTCACCAATGAATCCAAACCCTTCCTCACAGCACCAGTTCTTCAACCATGAGTTAAAGTTCCTGGTGCATGCACTCCTATGCTCTCCCTTGCCTCTCACAGGTAGTACTTCTGAGAAAGTGACAGAAGTAGCTACTTGCTTGAGACCCCTTCCCAGTTTCCTAAACTCTTCCTGAACTTCCTTTGGCTCTCCATTTGCCAGGTCATTAGTACCATTCAGATCAAAATATTGGATATCATTGGGTTCAACACTGAAATTGGGAATGTATTGTAAAGTTGACATTTTACAGCAAAAAAAAAAATATTTTTTAAATTAAATTCCCATCTGGAATTGAAACAGAAGAACAGTTATTTATTATTTATTTATTCTATTACTGTTTTTGTTTAACAGCCAGTAGTAAGTATTCATTGAGTGTGTATTTTGTAATAAAAATCCAATAAAACAAGTGAAGAGCTGTGTGACAATGTGTAGTCATTTCTGGTTATTTTAGCTGAACTGCCATATGCAGTGGTCCTTCAGTTTCTGGTGCTAGTCAGATTGAGCCTTAGTGGCACATGAGAACCAGCAGTGGATGTTTGTTTCTGAAAGTAATGGAACTTGAGGAAGAGGAGGAGACGGGGGACCCACCAGTGGAGGAAAGACAGCTGGAAAGGCTAGTGGCTACAGAATCCTTCACCATCATCATCGTCGTTGTCATCAGCGTGGCATGATGCCACCTCTGTGCTGTCAACCTGCATACATTTGGGACAGTATATGTTTTTGAATTGAGGCAGGTTCATTTTTAAAAAAGTGAACCTCTCTAGATTCTTCGTGGAAAGACATGTTCTTTTGTCATTCACTATTGCCCCAATAGCACAAAAAATTCTCTCTGAATATGTGCTGGCAGGTGAGAAATTGAGGTATTCAATTGCAATCTCAGTTAAAGAAGGCCAGATCATTTTTTTCTGTTGCCAATAAAGCAATGGTTCATCACCTGCAGTGAGATGTACAGTCTCCTCCATATAATCCTTAACTATTTTTGCAGAAGGGACTTCTGGTACCACTATTGCCAGCTAAGCCTTCCCAGATGTCTTTATTAGACCAAAGTCTGACAGCATGTCCCACAGTGATTTGTCCTCTTGTGGTGTAGAAGCAGTTCTGGTTTGTGTTTGATGAGCCAAAACATCAGTAGTGGTAGCAGCAGCAGCAACAGCAGATTGTGCTTCCTCCTTCTCCACCAGATTTTGTTCAGAATTTGAATGTTGCCAAAAGGGCACTGATGATGTACTACTTTTCTCAACTATACGTGCTGACACTTTCTCAATTAACAGTTCACGATAGTGTTCCAGGTCTTTAAAGTCATGTGGTTTGAAGAATGTCTCAATTGTATCCTTAAACCAAGGGTCCAGAAGTGTGGCCAAAATGTAATGTTCTGCTTTGCACATATTTACAATGCACTCATCAGCTAGGAAGGTTTGTATCATTTTTCTAACAAGTGATGCAGCATTGATGTCATCATTGTCAGAGAACTGTGACTTGAGACACTTTAGTCTCATCCTGATGAGTGAAATTAAGGGTAGGATCTGACTGAGTCCAGCACCATCAGAGCTCACCACTTGGATAGCCTCCTCAAAGGGTTTAAGGATACAACAAAGATTCTTTATCAGATGCCACTGATTGGGGCTGATATTCACATCTCCTTTCCCAATGCCATGTTGGACTGCATATTGATGAATGGCTTTCTGTTATTCAAGCATTCTCTGCATCATATATTTTTATATAAGGATTTTGACTACTCTAATATGATTGCACTGAACATGTACATGTGTAACTTCTACTATTACTGTATCCTGGCTATCCCTATTCCCCCAGGTCGCATCTGGAATTGAGTGGTACACTGCTCAGTATGCCTTCCTGGTAAAACTCTTAAATAAATAAATAAATATAGTAAGTGAAATTGCAGCGGGTTGGAACTTCCTGTAACATCTAGTGGAGAGGGAGGCTGTTTTCAATCAGAATCTGCAGCAACAACTTTCAGGCTTTTAGACAGAATGGCTAAAGTGGGTGCACACAATGCGGGCAGCTGCAATCAAGTTCTGCACATTTCGGTCCTCACTGATAAAGTCTTTTACCACCAGATTAATAGTGTGCAAAGCAGTACATGTGTAAACCTACCAAGTCTTACTGCTTTCACAATATTTGAAGCATTGTCAGACACTATAAACCTAGTTGCAATGACTTTGGAGTCAGCCACTCCAGCAAGCTTTCCTTCAAGGCCCTGCAGAAGATGTTCGCTTTGTGGTCTTTCTCAAAACCATAAATACATAAAGCTGCCTGCCTTCGAACTTGAAAGTCCCTTGCTTCTTGCTGCTGCTGCCGCCGCCAGTGCCACTACATGATGATGAGGATGATGATGATGATGAAGAAAAGTTTACCCAATGACTAGTCACAGCCATATAGTCAGTCGTCTGACCACTGGTCCACATATCTGTCCTGATATGAACCTTTTTACCCACTGAACCATTCAGGGCATCAGACACGCTTTTACGAACAGCATCACACAAGTCTGGAATGGCAACACTGGAGAAATATGTCTGGCTCCCCGGGGACCTGATACTTTGGCACAGCGATTTCCATGAGTGCTTTAAAACCTGGGTTAACCACAAATGAGAATGGGACAAGTCAGTGGCCATCATCTCCCAATTGCCTTTGTCAATCCACCTTGCCTCAGGCCTGTTGGGCTTATATTTCTGTGACCGCTCAAAGCAGTCTTTTAAAAAAATTTGATCCTTGCTGCTATCACCTGATTTTCTGGGCTGCTTCCCTTGACCTTTACCACCATGAGGGGTGGATGTTGTGGCCATGGATGGTATATGACTCCAGTTGGGCTGTTGTGGTGGATTCAGAGGGGTAAAGAAACACGAAATTGAGGATGCTGTGCTTTGACTGGAAGTAAGACTTTCATCGTCCTCCACCTCCGCATCAGTTACTTCATCACCTTGGTAAACATCCATTATCTCATCCTCCTCAGCTGAGTGCAGAAGTGCAACAACTTGTGTGTGCTCCTTTTGTGCTTTTTGATACTGATAAATGTGAGACTTGTTCATATGTCTTATCATTGTTGATGCTCCCAGTCAAGTACCCACTTTACCATGACTTAATTTTGTTTTGCTTAATTTGCAAACCATATGGCTGCCAGATAATTTATCTTGTGTGAAAAATTCCCACACAATGGATTTCACAGATTTTGTTGCACTGCTGCTTATAGGGAAAATAGGTTCATTACTACCACTGCCACCACCACAGCCACTACTACTTCCACTATCTCTTTGAGGTCATTCGATGGCCATCTGCATGTAATTTTGAAGATGCACAACCTCTCTGACTGGTTGAACTGCATCTCTTTCTTCCCCTCATGAAGCCTGTCCATCTTCTGTCCTCTGCATGTGTGGGTGTCTGACACTTCAAGTTATGCCCCACTATCATTAATGTTTTTTTAGCACCACAGCCATCCTTCCGAGAACTCATTTTTGTTCTTTTTCTGCCTCTGTATTCCTCCTCTTCATCCCACTCCCCAGAGCTACTGCTACTTGACACACTGACTGCTGCCTTACCTACTACAAACTCAGGATCTGTTCCACTGATTCCCCCTCACTCTCATTGGTCTTCTCCTCCTCCTCGCATCATCATCATCCATCACTCTGCTTACTAAAACTGGCTGTCACACTATTATGGCCCTTGTGCTCATCCTCTGAGTACCACGACGGGTTACTCCTGCAACATCCTGAATTTTCTGTACTGTTGTTAATGTTACCTGGACTGCCTGAGAAGTGCTGCTGTTTTTTTTACCACTCATAGCTGTGTCAAGTCAAGTACTTTTAGTAAGACACAGGGAAATTTACTCCCAAACAGGTAAATACAGCACTGCTTGCTGCATCGAGTCAAGTACTTTAAGTGGGAAGACACAGGGATATTTTCTCCCTAACAGGTAAATACAGCACTGCTTGCCGCATCGAGTCAAGTACTTTAAGTGGTAAGACATAGGGATATGTTCTCCCAAACAAGTAAATACAGCACTGCTTGCTGCATCGAGTCAAGTATTTTAAGTGTTAAGACACAGATATTTTCTCCCTAACAGGTAAATACAGCACTGCTTGCTGCGTCGAGTCAAGTACTTTAAGTGGTAAGACACAGTAATATTTTCTCCCTAATAGGTAAATACAGCACTGCTTGCTGCGTTGAGTCAAGTACTTTAAGTGGTAAGACACAGGGATATTTTCTCCCTAACAGGTAAATACAGCACTACTTGCTGTGTCCAGCCAAGTAATTTAAGTTGTAAGACACAGGGATATTTTCTCCCTAACAGATAAATACAGCACTGCTGGCTGCGTCGAGTCAAGTACTTTCAGTGGTAGGACACAGGGATATTTTCTCCCTAACAGGTAAACAAACAGCACTGCTGCCTGCGTCAAGTCAAGTACTTTAAGTAGTAAGACACAGGGAGATTATTTCCAAAACAGGTAAAGGCAGCACTTTAGGCTGTGTCGATGTCGAGTCAGATACTTTAAGCTTAAGCAGTAAACAGACAAGGAGTATAGTACAGCACTACTGTCAGTGTCTACATGGAGTCAGTTATAGTAGTAGTACTGAAAAAAATGCAGGGAGCTGGACTTGTTATGATATTATTAATTGTTCCTAACAGGTCACTGTCACTGACTAGACTAGACTAGACTACTAAACTACTTGTCTCCCCAGATCATACCATGCACAAACAGAATCAGCAGCAGAGCAAATGAGTTACACAAGTCAAAAACTCTGTCTCTCTCTGACACTACCTTTCTGTGTACTTTTTTAGTTTACACTAGTTTTAAATTTCTCCTTCCCTGTGGTTTGTAATTCTTCAGTCAAATGAAAAATAAATCATCAGTTTCATCACTAGTACAGATTGGATTTAAAACTACAACCATGTGAACTGATTTGATTTTGAACTGATCCCCCAAGTTGGGCTTGACAGCAGCACAGCAAATTGCTCTCCTGAACTCATGGCACTGGTGGAGTAAAGGTAATTTTTTGAACTCTTTCTTTTCCGCCTGCCTTTTATATAGTTCAACTTCTTGACTCTAGTCTCAGCACAAGGAGAGGACCAGAAGTACCCCAACCAGTATCCTATTCCTTTCCTATCCACCCCACGTCAAAAACGGAGAAAATACAAACATGCATTTTTTTTGGGGGGGGGGGCTACAGCTGAAGTCAGGGCAAAAAAAAAGCAATGAAACAATGTCGTCTGTCATGACGACGATTCAGTAGTAACCACTCTCTCACTCTCAGTGCTCTCATCTCGTTGCCACCTCTCACTCTGTCTCTGTCTCTCACACACTGAAGAAACTGCATGGTGTAGTTGTAGTCTCAGTTATCAGTTTCCCCACCCACATGTTTTCTGACTTGCTCCACCAATTGCCACTGCTGTTGCTCCCAGTTCTGCAAGGGAGAGGCGGAGACTCCGGAGAGATTGAATATGGACAAATCTTTAAAGTCCTTATTGGCTGACTGACATGCAAGTCTCCTGACTCTTCGTATCATGCACCACATGATGTTACTGGGGGCTGCCACAACTCAGCATGTGTGACTGAAAGGTATATGGGGGAAAAAAACTTAACTGCGGCGAACTGGCGAACCAAAGTTTGCGTTTTTCTATAAAATGTTACTTAATCACGTGGACAAGCCTTGGCATGAGGGGTTCGATCTTTTTTAGTGCATGAGCGAAGCGAACCTGCAGCCCTAATATGAATGTGTTTCTAGTTATACAGATACATGATGTATTTTCATACAGAAAAAATCAAAGCACTGAAATTTATGAGTTCATACAGTACATGTGTCTGAAATAGCAAAGTCTGGAAGGTACCTGTCTATCTGATATAAAAAAAATTTAGGTGAACCTTTTTGTGGAGGCTATGTCAAAGAAACTACTTCTGTAAAAAAAAAAAATAGATTCATTTCACATTTGTTAAATAAACAATCCAGTGTTATATAGATAAAAACAGTGTTTTGATGAGAAAGAACTGAAAACCGTGATACAGACAAGCTATGATTGCTCAAAGAGACACATTCATGCCACTTCAGTTCAGCACTAAAACTCAAATGACAACTTTTTACAGGAATGCAATGATAGATTTTAAACTACAGTATAATAGCAGGAAAAGCAGAATGCTAGAAATGAGGAGGGATGGGAATGAAGGCAGAGGGGATAAGAAGAGTAGACAAAAGAGAAAAAGAGGGACTGGCAAGAAGGGTGATAGAAGAATTTGGAAGGCCATGTGCACAAATGCTGAAGTCTGGGAAATAAAATCCCGGACCTTGTGGCCATTATGGCAGAGGTTGACCTGGACATTGTCACCATCACCGAGTCATGGTGCAGTAATAACCATGATTGGGATAGAGCCGTACTAGGCAATATTCTGTTCAGGAAGGATAGAGAGGGTAAGCAAGGGGAAGGAATGGATCTTTATGTAAGGGATAGCATAAAAGCTACAGACACACAGGGAGGGGTGGAGGCACTGTGGATTACCATAGAGACAGGGAAAGGACCCTCTATTCACACTGGTGTAATCTACAGACTTCCAGCATGGGGGGGAATGGAGATGGATAAGACAAAACACACAACTACAGAGTTGTACAGGGGACCCACCTGGAAAGTTGACAAAGGGGCCCACCTGGAAAATCATTAGGAGAGGGTCCAGAGTGACTCATTCATATCAGCATTCAACGTACATTTGATACACTAGCTCTGTGTTTGCATCTTACATTTACTTGCAGTGTGCAAAATACCCATTTATTTAGAAAAAGAGATAATAAAACCAATGCTTTTCAGAGTTGAGAAGGCGGCTTGGTACCCAGCAGAGGTGGCCCACCTAGAAATTTCCAGGTGTCGCCACCAGCCTGGTGGTGCTTGGGGTTGAGGCTCTGAATGCTTTATTTCGTACTATGTCAGTGATCCGGGTTCTGGAATGACCTCAAGTCATCAGAGAACCATCATTGGGGGGGGCGAGGGAGGGAGCAGGATTAAGCAGCGGAAAGCCAGCCTCCCTCTCTCCAGGTTGTCGTCACCCCCCCATAGTTCTGCTCCCACCAGATGGAGGTCTGGTGGGTAGTATAGGTGGAAGGGGGTGGCAGTGTAGTGGGAGGGTGCCCTGCAGTGTGGCGTGCAAGTGCCTCCGCATGCAGGTGCATGCCAGGGGGGACGTGGAGAAAATGAGGAAAAAGCCAATAAAAATCTATAGAGAAGAAAAAAAAATTTCCAGGTATCCTGGTGGGCCAGTCTGACTCTGCACAACCACACACTGCACAACAGCTGGAAGCCATAGGTATGCAGCTGTACTATAGGGCAAAATCCAAACAAATACTGAAAAAACAGTGCTCACCATGCCAGAGATAATGCTTCAGAATTTACTGAAAAGCCATTCACCAGCAAGAGTTACCCTGGCGCTTCATGGATGCACTGCCTCTTCAAAAGGGGAGATGGATAAGGTACTGGTGAAAGTTCTCCAAAAGATGGTGGCCAGGGAAGAGGTGCTGCTGATGGGGGACTTCAGTCTGCCTGATGTGGATTGGAGCATGCCAGCTGCAGATTCAGCTAGGAGCAGCGACATCCTGGACTCCCTGCAGGTGGCATTCCTCAGGCAACTAGTAAAGGAGCCCACTCATGAGGGAGCAGTGTTGGACCTGGTAATCACCAATAGGGACAGCATTGCAGACGTTGTGGTGGGTGACAACCTGCGGACCAGTGATCACCGTATGGTGTGGTTCAATATAACTACTAAACCAGAATCTATCCACACTAAGGCAAGGGTCCTGGACTTCGGGAGGGATGACTTTACAAAGATGGAACACCTTAGGGATGTCCTGGCAGGGAGCGAGGACATCGGTGGTGTGGAGGAACAGTGAGCAAAACTAAAAGGGGCCATAGGGAAGGCAGCAAACCTCTGCATGAGGCAAGTAAGCAAAAGCAAGATGAAAAAGAGACTGCTATGGTTCTCAAAAGAGGTGGCTGGGAATGTAAGAGCAAAAAAGTTAGCATTCAGGAGGTATAAGGAGACACAGAGGGAGGAGGATAGGGAGGTGTATCATGAGATGCAGAGGGAGGCAGGGAAAGCAATCAAGAGTGCAAAGGCACAAATGGAGGAGAAAATAGCACCGGCAGTAAAGAAAGTGTATAAGCCATTTTCAGATTTGTAAGCAGAAGGAGAAAAATAGGGAAGGATTGTAAGGCTAAGGAGGGACAGGGAGGTGTGTGTGTGTGAAGGGGGACCAGGAAAGGTTCCATGTGATAAAATTAAAAAAATAACAGCTACAGTAATAACAGCGACTACAAAACACTGACTACAAATACAGTGACTGTAACACTACATCAACCAACACAAACAATGAAAACTACTGCTGAATTTTTTATGAGGGGCTTTGCCCCCTTCAATTATAATCAATTCTAAGTTGTGCAATTCTAAGTTGTACTCCCTGGAGGAGAGGAGAGGAGGGAGATAGGGGGTATGATAGAGACATACAAGTATCTTACAGGGAGGAACAGGGTGCAGGAATACACTATTTTTAAGTGAAAAAGATGTTCCAGGACTAGAGGGCATAGGATGAAGTCGGAGGGAAGACGATTCAGAGGAAACGTGAGGAAGAATTTCTTCACCGAACGGGTGGTGGACAAGTGGAACACCCTGCCAGAGGAAGTGGTGGGGGCTGAAACAATCACAGGATTTAAGAATGCATGGGATAGACATAAAAGAATTCTGGAGGTCAGGGGTAAGGGGCAACAGACTTCTAGGAAAACGTAAACTGAACTTACAGACTCAAATGGGCAGACTGGGTGGGCCATAGGCCCTTATTTGCCGACACTGTCTATGTATCTATGTATTAAAACTCCAACAAGGAGGAAATTCGGGGGGGTTCATGGGGGAGGCACTGCGGGATGGGGGAGTATGGGAGAGGAAGGGGCCAACTGCTATCTAAAAATCCAGGGGGGTTACAAACTGGTGTGGGGGTGAACTATGCACAGCATAGCCAACACATAACAACAAGAAAAAAAACAGTCGGAGGCACCTGGCCTAAAACCCTGCTTGAGAGCAACACACATGCGCCCGCACACACACACACACACACACACACACACAGGTGACAACTCTAACCACTACTGTACAGCGGCAGCTCGACAGGTCACAACAGAACAGGATATTTCACTTTCTCAGCGCACTACCTTCCGGTAACACCTCGCTACACATCTCGCTAATAAAACATACTTCCTATAATATCTTTTTTTTATAATTTCTTTTTATTATGTCTTAAATTATACCATTCAACAGTACAGTGCCCATTTATGCTGATACAATACATTTTTGTGCAATCCGTGATATAGTTTACAGTGGGTCTCATCATACATAGGACATTCCCTTATCTGTTATATTCCTAAACCTTCTAGTCTTAATTTAATTCTGGTTCTCTCGTTTCTTTACCGGTATCTACCATGGTCCTATGGCCTACTTCATATTATTATTAATAGGACTCCTCAGCTGCTATTTCTAACATTCATCTGTACTTCTTATGGAACTACCTCATCATCTTGCTGCACTATATACATTATCCATGCTTGCCATTTTTGTCTAAATGTTTCTTATGTATCATTAAAGTATGCAGTAATTCTTTCCACACTGTACTGTATATATCATTAACAATATTTTGACAGTCTTTTCTTTTAGGAGATTGAGTCTGTTTCCATTTTTTTCTTATAACTTTCTTCGCAGCTAGAATTAAACCTGGAGCCATGGACCTGGGTGTTAGCCTGGCACCTCCCTGGGTAATATTAAGAAGTATCATTGTCGGAGTTAAAAACCCAGGGTCTACCCTGACTTGCAGCATCTGTGTCTCCAGATCACACCAATATGCTTGCAGACCCAGACAATAAAATATATGTGCCTGATCTGCTTATAATTCCCTACATCCCCTCCAGTGGGTTCCCATATTATGTTGGAAAAGCCGAGCCAATTTTGCTGGAGTATAAAAAAAATCTCATAGAACACTTCCAGGCAAATTCATGTCATGTATTTGAAGATGTCATTTTTAATGACCTGTCCATGTATTTGTACCAAGCATCCCCAGAGATGGTTACCAGAAAATCTGTATTCCATCTATCCAGCACTGAATTGGTGTGTCAGATATTCCATCAAACCTGCATATAAATAGCTAATAAGCTTCTCTCAACTTCTTCCCATCTGCACATCTGTCAATAGTTGCAATATTAGCAGGTGGGTTCTGGTAATTTAGTCCTGTGTTTGGACTTATGTGAAATATATGTTCTCACCTGTAAGTATCTAAAATGTTCTCTGCCCACTAGGCCATATTTTGCCTACAAAGTTTTAACAGGGACAACTCCATGTTTATCCAAAAATTGATAAATGTGGGTAAGTCCTGACAGGTGCCACCTAGAAAAGGTCAGGTCAATGTGGGGTGGAAAAAAGTCAGGAGCAGTAGATAGCACCTTTAAAAAGTAAAATGGGAAGCTAGTTTGTATTTTGAAATAAAGATTTCCAAAATCACAGTGTCCCTGCTGTGTATTGGCCAAAGTCCTCCTTTGTAATTGGCTTGGTGAGAATATTAAATAAAAAGTATCCCGCATCATGCAAGTCATATAATACAAGCTCAGTGTGCTTCCAATGGGTATCCACTGTTGGATTCAGCCAGTGAAATATCAGTCTCAACTGAGCTGCCCTAGCATAATTACATAAGTCTGGTAACCTGTCCCTCCATGTTTTTGCGGCAGTTGTAGGAGATTGTATCTAATTCTGGGTTTATGCCCGTCCCATATGAAACAAGAAATAGTTTTATCCCATTGTATAAAATATATCTCACTTGGGAAAGGGGGTACAGTTTGAAATAAATATAATAGCCTCGGAAGTATGTTGAATCTGATTATTTTTATACAAGAGAAAAATGTAAGTGGCAGCAGGGTCCAAGCTGCCAGGTCCCTCTTTATTGTTTGCATCAGCGGCTCCTAATTTAATAATTCCAGATGTTGTAATTGTTTTGGGATAGTAACCCCTAAGTATTTCAGTTTTGTCCCTTAACATTTAAAGGGAAATCTATCTTAAATATCCTTAGGTGGTTATAATTATAGGTTAGAACTTCTGTTTTAGTTAGATTTAATGAAAAACCTGATACTAAGCCATATTCCTGGATCAATGCCCATACCATTGGAATGGATTCTGTTGGGTTTATTAATGTAAGGAGGATGTCCGCAAATAAGGCAATTTTAAACTTCATACTTTCTATGGGTATTCCTTCTGTTCTGGTACATCGTCTAATAGCAATAGCTAGGGGCTCATTATATAGGGCAAATAACAAAGGAGAGCGGGGGCAGCCCTGCCTAGTCCCTCACTGTAAGAATATCAATGGTGTTAGCATGCCATTTACCCTAATATATGCCCTAGGACTGGCGTAAAGACTTCTCAAAATATCACAGAAGGCCTGGGGGAAACCAAAAACTTGCACTGTGTTCCAAAGAAGTGGCCAGGCCACTTTGTTGAAGGCCTTCTCAGTGTCACAACTCAGTGTTACTAGGGAGTGTGACAGTGCATCCCTGCCACTGTAGGAGGACCCCTTCAGTATATTAGGTTGCAACCTCTCTCTATATATATATTCTTATCTAGTAAGGCTATCCCTTTTTATTTTCCGTCTGGAGGCAGGCCACCTCCAGACAACCCATTGTGCTTCTCTTTAACTTTCTTTTCTCTTCCTTCCATGGGTCCATATGTATGGAGGTCAACTGCCAGTGACCTCTCGCTCCCAGACAGAATGGGACAATAAAATAGAAAATCTATAGCTCTATAGAATGGCTGGCTATTTTAGCTAGAATAAAGATATGTATTGTATACAGTAAAGCACCCTAATCAAAAGGGATACAGCGGCTATTTAGTGTGTGGGCAGAGAAAAACCTACACGACTAGCCTGTACATAGGAACATAGGAAAGATTCAGGAACTTAGCCAAAGGCCTTTATCGTCCTGCACTATTAGTAACCTCAAATCGTATAGATAACTTTTTTTATGATTGTCTAGAGCAATTTTAAATTTGTTTGTAGTTACACTAGACACCACCTGACTAGGCAAATTATTCCATTGATCCACAGTTCGTTGGGAAAACCATGATCCCTGCTGATTCCCATTGTAAAACTCTCCCTTTAATTGGTACTGATGCCCCTGATTTGTGGTTTAACTAGATCTTTCTATCAAGCCCAAACATTCCCACAAGTCAGGTGATCTGGTTGCCTTATGAATCAAACACATATCTCCACAATATCTCCTGTATTGTAAAGAATACAAGCCCAGCTCCCTCAGTCTGTCCCCATAAGGCAACCTCTCCAAAGCGGACACTTTCCTTGTCATCCGATGCTGTACCCCCTCCAACCTTCGCACTTCCTTCACTAATCTGGGGGACCATACACTGCCAGCATACTCCAAATGAGGTCTCACAAGATCCCTATAAAGTGGCACAATAACCTCTCTGTCTCTACTCTCTATATCTTTCATTATTAAAGCTAGCACTCTATATGACTTTTTGGTTATTTCATTAACCTGATAATCAAACTCAAGATTTGTATTTATCCATACTCCCAAGTCCTTTTCTACTTCAGTTTCCATCAACTGGGCTCCATTTATAAAATATTCAAATTTGGGATTGTTTCTTCCCAAGTGCATGACTTTATGGTTGGATACATTAAATTTTAATTTCTTCTCCACTGCCGTCTTATAAATTAAATCAATATTTTTCTGAAACTTCAGAGCTTCCTGTCTGTTAGTCACAATTGAGCCAAGTTTAATATCATCGGCAAATTTGACCATCCATATTTTATCAACACAGTTTATGGACGAGACCAGTATTTTGAACAAGAGGGGGCCCAAGACGGAACCCTGAGGAACTCCACTTGGCACCCCCATCCAATCCGACTTCTCACCCTTTACACAAACCCGTTGCTTTCTATTAATTAACCAAGCATAAATCCATCTAACTATATAGGAACCCACTCCCAATTTCTCCAGGAGACACAGTAGTTCACTGTGAGACACAGAGTCAAATGCCTTTTCAAAGTTGATGTAGAGTACATCCACTGTTAATCCACTATCCAAGGCAGCACTAACTGACTCAAAAAAAGCTAATAAATTAGTCCCACACAATGTTCCCTATGTGAATCATGCTGAGTAATATCTACATCGCCCTTTTCCCTTAGCAGATTTTCAATATGCTCCTTAATAATAGACTCCATAGCCTTGCTCAGTATACTGGTTAGACTTATAGGAGGATAATTGGAACAATCGGTTTTAGAACCCTTCTTGTGAACTGGAATCACATTTGCCATCTTCCAGTCCTCTGGGACCTCTCCACAATCAAAGGAGGACTGGAAAATGGCCTGAAGAAAAGATTAGTATTTATTGTAAAGTGGCAAACCCCTTTCCCTTTTTTTTCTGTAACCCTGTTGCTGCTATGGAAATGTTAGAACCTGTACTGAATGCTGCAGTTTGTCTATTGGATGCATTATGCTGCTGTTAAACTGTAGTTGCATAGGTAGAAATTAGAAGGAACCGTGTTGTAGTTATGCCATATTAGGTTCTGGAGCCTAATTGTGAGAAGCAGTGCTCACCTTTTGCTTAGCAAAGCACTTTACTTAGCTGCACCAGAGATAAACAAAGAGGGTGCAGAGAGAGTATTAGGCATGCTCTCTAACAGAGAGAGAGAGAGAGATACAGAAAACATGTAGAAACCTATGCGGAGGAAAGTGAGAGGCGTCGGCTTGACATTTCAGCCGAAAGTACATTGTCTTGCCCCAAATTAGGAGAAAATGCTCTGAAACACATGGCTATCTTTGGGTTACACGAGCAAGAGATATAGGATAAAGGGTTTTCGTGCTACCTTAGGATAAATATGAAAGGCTAAGGGATATTGTACTGCATAATAAAGATTACAGCATGGGAAACTCTAGCATAAAACCTGGCATAAACATAACAAGTGAAAACCTGCAGACTAGAATACTGAAAGGGGGTAAAGTAAACACAAACCTTCTTCTGGCAACACAATATGCTTTAAAGAAATGTACTTCTTGAAGGAGAAGGAGTAAATTAAGCCTGTCCTTACCTGAAGCAGGGGAAAGAATGAAATATCATATATAGGGGAACGGGGCCCCTTGTGGCCCCTTTTTATAGTAAGCTGTCTGTCACTCAAGTCCCAGTGGAAAGTTTTCCACCTTTAATAAGGGGGAAATGCTTCTGGGAAAGTCCCTTCAGGTTATCTAAAACTGCTCCTCATTATAGAAGGGAAACTACAAATGCAAAATATTAGTGCACCTTATATTCCGCGCTGCAAGTCATACACACTTATCCGCGTCAGCTTATATTAGCGTAAATTTGGTAGCAACAAAATGTCCTCCAAATAGAAACACACAAAAATACCTTATTTTAACAACAAATTTATGGAAATTCACTGCCCTTCACTTGCCCCAAAATGTGCCACTGCTCATTTTCAAGCACATGCAACATACGTCCTGAGAGTCATACAAGGATGCTGTAGGTGATGAGGGAGAGGGGTGAGTCACAATGGTAGTCGCAGTGGTAGCCAGAATTGAGAGCCATGACAGCGGCTTATTTGAGCACTGCGAGTCGCTGATTACAACAGGGAAATTACGAGTGAATGTGGGGGCTTATTACAATAAGGAGACAGGTAAAACAAGGATGTGGTACACGATGGGGGGGGGGAGTCGCAATGGTAGTCACAATGGTAGCTGGAATTGAGAACCATGACAGTGGCTTAATTTGAGCACTCTGAGTCACTGATTAGAATGGAGAAACTATGAGTGAAGGTGGGGGCTTATTACAATGAGGAGACAGATAAAACAAGGATGTGGTACACGATGAGGGAGGGGGGAGTCACAATGGTAGCCGGAACTGAGAACCATGACAGCGGCTTAAAGCTAGATCAGTGGACAGGAGGTCTTAGAGTAGCGGAGGTGGTATGTGGATTGACGCACTCACTCCCGATCATCTAATTAACAGAGGGAAATTATTAGGGGTAAAAATTACGGCAGTCGGTGCATCATCCTAAGCTTCCTCCAGCTGCAGGCTGATGAGCTTTAACTTGGAAGGGTCTTTCAGCTCTACAACAAGTCTTTATATCTTATGCTGATTTAAACATGATCTCAATGTAAAACAGAGTTTATTCTGAGGGGTCATATGGGGAGGCGGAGGCCTCCCTAGGCTTGGGGGACACTGACCTGCGATAGCGGTTTCGTTCATTCCAATGGGCTGCGGTTGTGCCCTTGAAGGGGGAGTGGGGGTATGCATTGGAAGCCACAGAGAGACCCCCAAGACAGGGGCCAATGCATTAGATACCCACATTTAACAGGAGTGTTGCCCTGAAACCATGCAACTTATACTCTGAACACTAGGAGGGCTTATAGAGGCCCACCATGTCAGGGGCAGAAGCAGTAAGGCATAATTATCCTGAGAGGGTGGGGGGGCGATATTAGATGCAGCATTTAAACCATCCCTCCTAGACAAGTCTTCTGACAACACCTTTAGCCTAAAGAAAAGGCATGATTGGGCTCCAAAGCATATTATTAATATCCTCCTCTAGGAGGTAAAGTTGTAAGGGGTGAAGCAAAGAAGACCAGATACGGACCCCCCTGCTTATGGGTTCAGGTTGAGACCCTCCCTAGTGATCCGGGAGATCGCCTCTGGTATTGACCCACATGGTGGCCATTTCGGGAGTCGGGGGCAACTGATGCCAGAGTGGAGGGAGCCCTTCCCTCCCCCCCACCTCTTGAAGGAGCTCATGGCGTGTCCCTTGGCCTCTGGGGGAGATGGAGGTTTAATATGAAGATAGGCCAGAAAGAGCCCCTATCTCTCCCTTCCTTGGGTCATTGGGTGGCCCTAGCGGATCCTTTGTGGGTGGATCCCCACCCCATAGCAATAGTTCTTCAGTTTTCAAATAAGTTGCTGTCGGAACTATCGGTGGACACCCAGTAGCAATAGTTATTCAGTTTTAAAATAAGTTGTTGTCGGAACTATTGGTAGATAGCCCAACAGTCACTCAGGTGACTGAGTCATCCAGTCAGGATCCCACAGATTAACACGGTGGGGTGATCCGTGACGGGGAGACCAAAATATTTTGGTCTCCTACCACACTTCATAGAGAATTCCTGAGGTGTGGAGTTGGGAATAAAGATATCTTGAAGCCATCTAAATGCCTTTTCCCTTTGTGAGAAGCTCTGTAAATAAGTTAAGGTGGTTTGACAAGTTAATGACCTATGTTTCTTTTCTATATGGTTACTGCAGGCTCCTGGATACTGGAATCAGAGATGGTTTTCCTTTTCTTTTGCATATTACTTTAAATGGCGGATCTTAAATTGATTTCTTGGAATGTCCAAGGCATAAGCAGTCCGGTCAAAAGGGCTAGAAGAGGTAAGGCTAGGGGAGTGTTAGGGTGTATTAGTAGGGGTATCACAAGTCGTAAGAGGGAGGTATTAATCCCTCTGTACAAGACACTGGTTAGGCCCCATCTGGAGTATTGCGTGCAGTATTGGAGGCCACACCTTCACAAGGACATTAACCAAATTGAGGCAGTCCAGAGAAGGGCAACCAAAATGGTGCAGGGACTGCATCAGAAGACATATGAGGACAGATTAATGGAGCTCAATATGTATACCCCTGAGCAAAGGAGGAGAGGTGATATGATCGAGGCATTCAAACACCTTAAGGGCATAAACAAGGTGAAAGAGTCTAACATGTTTAAATATAAGAAAAATAGCAGGACAAGAGGACACAGCATGAGATTAGAGGAGGCCGATTAAGAGGAATGTGAGAAATTCTTTTTCACAGAAAGGTGGTGGATGCATGGAATGGCTTACCACAAGAAGTGGTGGCTATGAATACAGTGCAGGGCTTCAAACAGGCATGGGATAGGCATAAGGGAGCAATACAAATGACTATGAATAGATAGGCCACTGACAGAGCAAAGGCCGATGGCACATTTATAAGGTAGAAAAAGAAATGGGCAGACTGGATGGGCCTTGCGGTCCTTATCTGCCGTCAACTTCTATGTTTCTATGTTTCTATTCTGAAAGAGTTACAGAGACAGGGAGTTAACATAGCCTTTTTACAAGAGACCCATTTGAGCCAGACCGAGCATAGAAAATTACGGAGAGGCTGGGTGGGCGAGGTGTATGCGTCCGAATGTACTCAACAAACAAACAAGAGAGGCATTGCAATTTTGGTCAGAAGGGATACCCCTTGTACCATTTCTCAAGTGTACACCGACCCAGAGGGTAGGTTTGTGAAGATAGAGGGGGAACTCAAGGGCCAAAAATGCACCTTCCTGAATATATATGCCCCAAATGATGAACAAAAAAGGGTGACCTTTTTGACCAAAGTTCTAACAGAGACGATTCTGGACCCAGACAAGTTCATCTTTATCGGTGGAGATTTCAATACAGTGACAGATTTAGGCCTTGACAGAGTAGGCTCCCACTCTACAGGTCCTGCAAGGTCTAGTAGGACCCTCACGAGATTATGTGCAGAACTTTCGCTAGTAGATGCGTGGAGATTCACCCATCCCAATGATAAAGACTACACATATTACTCCCCCAAATATAGGATGTATTCCCGCATTGACCGTTGGTTGATCTCAGCAAATGCACTACCCTCTATGTTCAGAGCTGGGATAGGGTCCATTTCAATCTCAGATCTTGTGCCAGTTTCACTGGAGATGTCTCTGGCCCAAAAACCTCCAGAATCTATTTGGCATATGAATGTCAGTTTGTTAAACCTTACAGAGTTTAAACAATTAATACAACAATCAATAAATGAATATTTAGAGATAAACTGGAGGGAAGATACAGAGGCAGGAATCAGATGGAATGCCTTAAAATGCTACTTAAGGGGAATAATAATTGCTTATGCATCGAAACACAAGAAAGCGCTGATCAGGGAATGCGTAGAACTAGAAACAAAGATATCCCAGTTAGAAAGGGCCTACAAAGATACTCTGGACCAGAAATGCGAGGAAGAATTATTTAAGACCCGAACCAAACTAAATAAAATCTTAGACCTTCAGACAGAAAAGCTTTTAGCCTATGCCAGACAGAGGTTCTATGAACACGGAAACAAGGCTGGGAAAATCCTAGCCTGGCAGTTGCGAAAGGAGAGAGTCTCTAGGGCAGTCCCCAAGCTCAAAGCACTGGGGACGAACAATACAATTTGGTCCCCCCCCTTAGTTACTGCTCAATTTCAGAAATTTTACTCCACCCTTTACAGCACAGACAAAAGACCTAGAAGCCCCCATATCTGCAGCAGAAGTAACTCAAAAAATTAAAAATCTTAAAAATGGAAGAGCCCCGGGGATGGATGGCTACGTGTCAGAATTTTATAAAACCTGTTTAGATCCTCTTTTACCTGTGTTACTAGACACATATAACGAGTTGTGGAGGGGAGAGGGGGCAACCCTAGATCTTGGAACCTGGCTCAGATCTCCGTGATTTTGAAGCCAGATAAGGACCCGGAGGATTGCAAATCCTACCAACCTATCTGACTGTTGCCAGTGGATCTAAAAGTTTTTACTGGTATTTTGGCCTACCGTCTCCAGAAAGTAATAGGCTTTTTAGTGCATAAAGATCAAACTGGCTTTATCTCAGGAAGATTTCTTCAAGATAACATCTGGCGCCTGTTGAACATGATTTTAGCACATAAAAACACTAAACAACTTCAACTGGCTATTAGTATGGATGCTGAGAAAGCGTTCGACAGGGTTGATTGGGTGTTTCTGAGTGAAACTCTAAAGAGATTTGGCCTGGGGGAGAAGTTTGTTAATGTTATCAACAACTTATGTAGGGCTCCGGAGGCCAGAGTTAAGGTCAATGGACATCTTTCAGAAAGATTCCCCCTCACGAGGGGTACAAGACAGGGTTGCCCCCTCTCCCCACTCCTTTTTGCTCTGTCACTCGAACCTCTCACTATAGAAATCAGAGCTAACCCCTTGATTCAAGGTGTAGAAGTAGAGGGCCACACCCAAAAAATAGCACTGTATGCAGATGACTCTCTCTTGTTTTTGTCGCATCCGGAAACCTTAGTCTCTGCCCTAATTCACACCCTGGAGGAATATGGTGCATTGGCAGGTTATAAAATTACCCTTTTAAAATCCAAAACATTGATCCTGAGTGGTACCCCCTCGGGGGCCTTCAAAGAATCCTTCCCTTTTGCTTGGGCCAAGAGAAATACAGTTAAATACCTAGGCATATATATCTCAAGTGATCTTTAAATCCGATATAAAAACAACTATATTAAACTATTTCAAACTTTACAGGCTGACATAGCCAGGTGGCGACTCCTTCCCCTGTCTCTATATGGTAGATCACAAACTCTCAAAATGAACGCCCTTCCTAGACTTTTATTCTTATTTCAAACCCTCCCAATTCATCCCCCTAGACAATTCTGGGCTAACCTACAGAAAGAGATCCAAGACTTTATTTGGAACAGGAAAAAAACAAGGTTGGCCAGGAAGTTATTGCAAACCCCAGGGGCAAGGGGGGTTTAGCTCTCTCAAACTTTTATTTTTACTTTTTGGCAGCACAAGGTGCACAGATGTGTTCCTGGATAAAACGCCGGGTTGACTCCGGTTGGTATCACCTAGAGGAAGCAGCAATCGGAAAATGGGCCTTGTGGGCTGTTCCTACTAGCAATATGCCTCTATCCATGATCAGAGAGATCACCAACCCATGGATCCTTCACTCACTCTGGATTCTTAAAAAGTTGAGGAGGGTCACTGGCACCCCAGATGGACCTGGTTCGCTCTCTTTAATTAGATTTGAAGCCTCATTTATCCCCCCGAGAGGGGACCCAGGCTATCAATATTGGTCTGCACATCAACTCTCCACCTTCTCTCAATGTGTTGAGAGGAACAATTATTACTCTTTACCCAGTTAAGAGACAAATTTCACCTCCTACGTGAGGACCACTTTAGATATTTACAAGTCCGACATTATATTACTTCTGAAAACAGGCTACAAAAATAATTAGAGGAAAGACTCTTTAGTAGAGTTTTCTACTATAACAGTGTGATCAAGGATGTCTCACATTCTCTCCCAGCTGTATGATATTTTAATTAATCTAAATAATCCAGGCCTAGAAATAATCAAACAGAGATGGAAGAAGAGCTAGGTATTTCAGATCCCAAATAAATTTGGGACAGTAGACTGAACAGGGTTGGCAAGTGACAAACTCCCTTCCTGGTGAGAATTTCATTGGAAGGTCCTTCTTAGATACTTTCTTACACCCTCTAAGACAAAACATTTTAAAGTGGGAAGTTCAGATGTCTGCTGGAGATGTGATAAAGCCAAGGGGTCCCAAACACATATATTTTGGGAATGTTCCAGAATTACCCCGTTTTGGAAAGAGGTCCACTCATACATACAGAGAGTAACTGGCCTACAGATCCCATTTAGAGGGTAGGAGATGGTGCTGGGGCTTCCCTACTTGTTCACAGGACCTAGACAAGAAAGGCTACTACCACAGATTATGAGAGTGGCAGCATTGAAATCCATCACATCCAGATGGCTTCCCCCAACCCCCCAACGATAGAAGAATGGAAGGTTAGAATGAGACAATTGGAATCCATGGAACAAATTACTTATAATCCAAGACAGAGTGGAGAGAGGTTCAGCACCATCTGGTCCTCTTGGCAAGTTTTTGACCGTGATTAGGGAAGCCTTGGACGTTCCATCGTAAGTTTCATTGTATTTCCTTTAGAAAAGAAAGTGATGCCTAGAAGATCTGTTCTTTTTAGATATTAAGAACTTTTAAGGAGCCGATGTATTAAAGCTAGCTATAACCTGAATGAAACACCAGGTTGCCGAAGTTGAGTTATACTATGTTAGATTAGTTATCTATATGTAAAATCCATTTGTCAGCATAGTTCTGAACTTTGCTAACTATACAAGTCTGCCCGGATTAGGGGCGACAGGTAAAGCCCCCTGTCTGGGAAGAAGATAAGGGACAATTAAGTTAAAGATAAGGTAAATGGAGAAGATGAAGGACAATTAAGATTCATGTCTTGGTAAAATTGTTGTAAGATTGATAGAAATTTTTTAATCTGTGTAGCATCTCCCCGATGGATTTATTGACATGGTTGCTTTACCAAGTATGGAGACAACCTATTAAGAAAATTCCCTTCAATGGAACTATGTAATGTTGTATAAAGTGATATAATGGATATTCAATAAAATCTGAAGTTGAAAAAAAAATGACAGCGGCTTAATTTGAGCACTGCGAGTCGATGATTAGAACGGGGAAACTACAAGTGAAGGTGGGGGCTTATTACAATGAGGAGGCAGATCAAACAAATATGCGGTTCATGACGAGGGACAACCAATGGAGAATGGTTGATGTTTTGCATTACTGTACTAAGGTGACAGAAGGAATTTAACACATTCGTTTTGCATGCCATTATAACTGCAACACGCTATATTTCACGTTCAAACAATATTAGTTGTGAAAGTAATTCCGTGGTAAAATAGCGATCGGCGGATATAGCGAATATTTTTTTTTCAGCAAAAAAAAGGGGTTATACAGTATGTCCTTTAGCCTGTTATTTAATTAGATGAAAGGCCATGATGATGCTTGGTCACCTGACCCAGGTGGGTGGGTATAAATAGTACTGCCTGAGCAAACAGATGTTAGATTGGGTCAGTGTCTTCTGACTGAGTGTAGATGAAGGACTAGCAGAGTCCCATGCTGCACTGAGAAGAAAATTGTGAAAAGTATTTACAAGTCATTACTTTTTAATCATTTTGGTTGTTTTGTTTTTACTTTATATGGTGCAAAGCTGTTGTGTTTATGATTACAAAATAAACATCCTGCTTAGAAAAAGTGGGTTGCACCAAAAATCTTGTGTTTGTGTCCGTCTGTATTTCCCACACCTTTACAGGGAGATTTTTGCTACGTATCGCATGGTCAATCAGTAGAAGGGTTATTTTAATATTATCTGAAGTTTGTCTTTTTTGAACAAAGCCCGATTGATCTTTATGTATTAATTCAGGGAGCAGACCTTCTAATCAATGGGACCAAATGGCCTAAATTGGTCTGTAAGAAGATACTACCCTGGGATCCTTCCTTGGTTTTAATATGGCTGAAACAGTGACATAATGCCAGGTGACCGTGGGGGGAAGGGGGTTCCTTCCCCTATAGCCAGGAAGACCTTCTGTAGTAGTAGGATGAGATCCTTTTGGAAGGCCTTATACCACTCTGCAGAGTACCCATCTGGACCAGGACATTTCTGTGTTTTTAAATCAATTATGGTTTACAGATTTCATCCGTTGTGGTAGGTCATTCCAAATATTCCATCTGTTGTGTTGTTAATTTGGGCAACTGTAATGTGGACAAGAATGCCCTCTGGACATCTTCCATGGGTGGCAATCATTGCCTATATAAGATTTGATAATATTGCTGGAAGATTGCCAAAATTTCTGATGTTTTAGTAGTGCAACTGCCTTTATCAGGGTCTTTTATTGTCACTACTGTAACCATCTTTTTATCTTGCCTAATATGCCTTGCCAAGTGTCTTGTTCCACGAGCACCAAGTGTAATGCCACAGAAAGGCTTTCTGCTGGACTTGCTGCTCATCCATGCATTATATTTCTTGTTTTACTTATCGAATCTGGAGATTTATTTCTCTGACTCCTGCCTTTAAGAACATTTGTAATGACTCCAGTTGTTGGCGTAGGTACCTATACTGTAGTTGGCCTCTTTTTATTTTTGTGAACTTTATTTCTACTCCACTACCCTGGAGAACTCTCTCCAACATCCTCGGGGATTCCTGGTCTCTACCTCCAACCGAGACCTCTAGACCTCTCCCTCGTGCCACCCGACATAATCTCCGGATCTGAACCTCCCAGAGGAAGGGCCATCCTATCTTCCCAGGGTGCTCTATCTGCAAGTGTAGAGTGCCGGGCTGCACGAGTGGCCCTGTGGAGAGGAAGTTGGTCCAGTTCTAGGAATGTGGACCCGGAAGCCGAGGTGCCATCGCCTATACCCAGGAGTGGGGATTTTTTTAACAGCTTGTTGTTTTCCTGTCCCCATGGAGTGCGGCTACGCAAGGCATCACTATGCTGCAACTCCGCCCCCTGCATATGTAGCATTGCCACTCTGGGTGCCTCAGACTACTGCCAGAGGCCGCTTCTGAGCAGTTGCTTCCAGGAACCCTCACCAGGAATAGAGAGCAGTCCTCCGGACGCTCAGTCTCTTCCTTCCCCTGCCAAATCCAGACGGCCCGGGCTCGTTCCTGAACCTGAGTTGCCGGTGTGGCATGAGGTGTGGCATCCAGCGCTTCAACCCTCAGTGCTACCGGGCCAGTGTTGTACAGTATTTGGCCTCTTGCTCTTTCTTTTTCCTCAGTGTGTACTTCATTATGGAGCCCTGCAAAACCATTTTGATAATATCCCACAGTAAGGTAGGCATCACCCCCGATCCCTCATTATCTAGCCATATTTGCTGCAGTCTTTCTGCATGAAATTTCTTAAATTCCGCATCTCATAAAAGAGTTACATTAAACCTCCAAAGGTTTTTCTTAAATTGCTTGCACAAGTTAAGTTTCAAACTTATTGGTGTATGGTCTGAAAGGACCCATGGTGCCTGCGGCATATTCTGTATTAGACCAAAATGCTCATAAGTGGTGATAAAGTAACCAAGCTGGAAATATGTACCGAATCTGGAGGAAAAGAAAATATACTGAGGGCTTGTAGGAAATAATGTGCACCACACATCTAAACTGCTCATTTGGGCAAGGTTTCTTTTAAAAAAACTTCTGTGCAGGTGTATACCTACTACACTGAGGGTTAGTAGTGTCTATATCTGGCGTTAACAACATATTTAAATCCCCTCCTACTATAAGCTGCTCTTGCATGTTATCTACCAAGTTATTACAAATTGTCTGATCACTGGTACAGTAGTCTGCGAGGTAAATATAGACTGATCAGGGTAACTTCCTGGTCATATAACCTACCAGTACTATAACACCCTTACGTATCTGCATAACTGTTCTGGAACTGAAATGGTGTATTCCCTGGTATCAGTATAACTGTTCCCTTTCTTTTCACATTAGGGTAAGCGAACCCTGGCCCAGCTCCCTCAAACCCTCCTACAGGGTCACCCGGGCTCTGCATTGCGTCTATGAATATACGCAGCCTGATGAAAAAATTAGACTCCCTCCAATGTTGGATCACCTCACATAGGCCTGATGTCATCGCGGTGGTGGAAACCTGGCTTTCAAAATCCACGCCAGACTCGTTTGTCACTATTCCTGGGTACTCCCTCCACAGGGAGGATCGTGTAGGCAGAAGGGGGGGGGTTGTGCGATATACACCAGGGATTCTCTCACTGGACTGACACTCCCTGCTGTTCTAGCCCATGGGCGCAGGCCCTAACCCTCAAGCTGACTCCCGACCCCTCTAGGGTCCCCTGTATCTCACTGCTGCTTACATTCCCCAAAAACCAAACTGTGGCACTGGCCTGCTAACTGATTATCTTTCAACCTACCTCACACAGCTGACCAAGTCCTTGTAGGTGACCTGAATGTTAACTGGCTCAGCTCATCCATCAACTCCACCCGTGACTCTTTCGCAGCCATTGACATGTCCCAACTGGTGTCCCAACCCACTAGAATTAACACAAAGAAAGGTACCAGCACACTGCTAGACGTGGTCATCACAAACCGCCCTCTACAAATCCATGATACCCAGGTCCTTCCAGACTCTATTAGTGACCACTCTCCTATCATTTTCCACTGGGCCACCCCCACTCCCAAACCCACGGCTCATCCCACTCTTCGTCGGCGCCTCAGACCAGGTGGGCTAAAAGGCCTTAAGCTACATCTTGCCCAAATTAACTGGTCTCCCATACACCATGCCTCTGATGTTGACACGGCCCTTACCTTCTTCACCCAAACCTTCAACAATGCCTGTGATGTTTTCGCTCCCATGACAGCAGTCCGGACCAAAGTCTGCAATGCCCCCTGGATTACCCCGTCCCTGCTGCAACTACTAAAACACAGGGATAACCTGTGGCACCTGGCCACTGAAACAGGCCGTGCTGCGGACAGACAGGCCTACAATGCCGCTAGAAACAAATGCACATGGGCCATCAGGAAAGCAAAAGCCGATCACTATCAGGCGGCGCTTACCTCCTCCTGGGGGAACGGCAGTAAGTTTTGGGACAACATTAAGCAACTAAATGGGAGCACGCGCTCTCCTCCCCCTCCCAGGTCACCATCGAAGGCTCTGTCTCCACTGACCCTGCCCAAATAGCCAACTTCCTCAACACATCATTCACAGACCTCAGTTCGGTCCTCCCCAGAGACTTCTTTGACCCTCCTTCAACCCTACCCGCCCCTGACTTCCAATATCCTAGCTTCCACTTACGCTGGGTGACCCCCCAGGAAGCTAGGCCACACCTGCTTCAAGCTCTTAAGAGCAATTATATTGTAGCGACTCCCTGGACCCCAGTATCCTCCGCTCGGGTCTTGGATCAGGTCCTTTCCCCTTACTACCCTGCTCAACAAGTCCTCTGCCTGGGTCCAATTCCCTCAGGCTGGAAAACAGCCTCAGTCTTATGCATACACAAAGGAGGTGACAGGTCCTCAGCCGGGAACTACCGCCTATCTCCATCCTTCCACCCCTCTCCAAAGCCCTTGAAAAACTGGTGGCAACCCAAATCACAGATTATCTGACCAAATACAACATCCTCTGCCATGAACAACACTGGTTCCGTGCAGGTCACAACACCAACACTGCCCTTATTGAGTTCTCAAATTTTCTGCATTCCTCCCTTGACTCGGGCTCACTAGCAGGGGCAGTGTTTATTGACCTCTCAAAGGCTTTCGACACTGTCTCCCACCCCCTACTGTTGGATGCCCTCTATCGCATCGGCTTTGCTGCCGGCCCAGTCTCCTGGTGCTCCAGCTACTTGTCGGACCGCTCTCAGCGTGTTAGAATTAATGGGACCCTCTCCAATACATGTCCCATCTGATCCGGAGTCCCCCAGGGTTCCATCCTAGGCCCACTTCTCTTCTCTCTATACCTCAATACCATGCCCAGAGCTTGCACGGGAAAAATCCTGCTGTACGCAGATGATGCCGTTATCTTCGCCACCCACCGAAACCCCATCTCTCTTCAAGATACCTTGCAACTAGCTTTCAATGATGCTGAAGCCTGGTTCAAAAAGCACAGACTTGTAGTTAATCTAAAAAAAAACAAATCCATGCTCTTTGCCCATCCCCAAAACAAACTCAGTAATTTCCCACTCCGTATCCTCCCTGGCTCTAATCTTCCTCTCGAGCAAGTCCGCCTGTACAAGTACCTTGGGGTCTCCTTTGACTCTGCACTCACTTTCCACGACCACATTGATACTCTAGCCTCCACTGCAAATACACGGCTAGGTATCCTTTATCTCTACAAGCACTGCCTCCCCGAGGCCCTCCGACTAGCAGTCACCTCCTCAATCCTGTCCCTTGTGGACTATGGCCTGCCTGTCTATGGTGCCGCGGATATGACTGCCCTCAATAAACTTCGACACACTTTGAACAAGGCCTGTAGGTTAATCACGGGAGCCACCAGATTAACCCATACCTGCCAGCTATATGACTTCGCAAAGCTGCTCAACCTGGATGAACGGCTCAGATATCAAACCTGCCTCCTAAGAAAAAAGCTCCTTGACTATCCCTCCGGTCTGACAGCCTCTATTCACCTAGCTCAACCCTTAGTCCAAACTCGTAGCTCCTCCAGGGCCACCCTGTCTATCCAAGAACCAGGACCACACATGGTCAACAGTCCTTCTACTACAGAGCCCCTACCTGGTACAATATTCTCCCCAGTTCCATCACCGATATCCATTCAATCTCCAGTTTTAAAACCGCACTTAGAAGTCAGCTATTTAACATGCGTAGCTGTGCTTGTCCCCGGCCGTAGGTGTTCAAGCTCATTGTACCTGACAAAACTCTCTGAGTAGCTTCTCAATCAACAACTGACAAAACTCCTAGAGTGGCATGCCCCCCCCAACTATCACCTACCCTGTCCCAAAGCCACCTGTTCTTACTAACCTAGCAGTCCCAGCTCAAGACTAATTTGTCTGCTCAACCAATGTTTGCTTTCCTCTCAATCTTATCCGAATAACTGTTATACCTGTCAATACCTAACCTGTTACACTGTTATTGTAAACAAAGTAATTTACAGCATATATCTGCCTTACTGTTGCCTGCTATGATGTAAAAAAAAAAAAATGATGTTACCTACAATGATGTAATGAAATGTTGTGCTTTGTATTGTCCTCTCTGTGACGAGGTACCTTTGGAAACGAGCCGTTGGCTCAAAGGTTGTAAACTGATGTATAAATAAATAAATAAATAAACTGACTCATATACCTGGTATCCCCATTTGTTAACTTAGCATGCTTTGCACTGGTTAAATGGGTTTCTTGTAAATAAATGACATCCGCAGGGTGCCTATGTAGGTACTGGAATAATCTGGATCTTTTAATGGGATTATTTATACCATTGACACTTGCTATAATATCCATGTTATCTAGGGAAAAGACATAGGGCTCCACTGCTCTCTAAACATGTCACCCGAGATGTGGACCACAGCCAGCTACCCATGCTGTCCCAGACTGGGTAGAGTAAAAGAGCCCTGTACCCTGCTCCCCAGCAGAGGAGTGCTCCTGGCAATGCTCTACATACTGTCCCTCCTATGGATGGACATGATTTTATGCCGAGGAGACCCCGACATCAGGGGACCTCAGGACTATGACATCCCTCCCATGGACCTACACTACACCAAGTCCCACCCTAGCATGCAAACCCTACTGATAGCCCATGAGCTACTAAGAAGGGGCGTATGCTAGGAGTCACTCTACTTTACAAGTAGGAGACTCAGAAGTAACCTAATCCCATCTGCCAACCCAAAGTTACTAGACCTGCTGGCGGCACTGCTTCTCCTAGCAGGTGACATTCAGCCTAACCCAGGCCCTCCTATGGCCAGTATCTTAATATCTTCCCCACAGGACCCTCATTGGGAGTCCTCCAAGGGTCTGAAGATTGCACACATGAATGTCTGCAGCCTCAGACCAAAAATTCAAGAGGTACAAGCCTGGCTTGACCTCTACAAGCCAGATATTCTTGCCATATCAGAGACCTAGCTCAAGGCCCACATTCCTTGCCCATGAGATCATGGCCCAAGGATACAACTCCTTTCGCAAGGACAGGGGGAGCAAAAGAGGGAGTGGTGTGATAATCTATGCGAAGGACTGCCTAATGGTGTCAAATCTAACCCTGAAACAGGACTCCTCCACAGAAAGTGAATCTATATTTATACGGGTTACCCTTGGCCAATCCAAACAACTCATTATAGGCTGTGTCTACAACCTCCCAAAGACGGCTCTCCAATCCCTTGAGACTATCACCAGAACCACGGCCAAAGACGTCTCAACGGAGCTCCTCATTCTGGGGTACTTCAAACTAAATTGGGCCCATGATCCCAACAAAGACCTCATGTCCCTGACACAAGAGGCACATCTGGTACAGGTTATCTCAAAACCCACCAGACTGAACTATAAGACATGGAACCACACCAACATGGACTGGGCTCTGGTGACAAACCCCACCAACATCCAGAAAGCTGGACTAATGGCCGATGCCCTGAGTGACCACTCCCCAATATTCTGCATCTGGAGGAACAGGGCACCTAAGGTCCAGCCCAGAATACTAACTACCGGTGACTACTCAAACTTCATGGTGGCACAGTACAATTACTACCTCAGCAACCTGGACTGGAGCCCTATCAGACTTCTCCCCTCCTTGGATGAGGCACTGGAATACTTCCAGAACTCACTGACTAAGGCAGCCAACCTCTTTGCCCAGCTAAAAAAGCTTAGAGCAAAAGACAGCTGCTACAAGTGGATATCTCCAGCCCTAAAAGCCCTGATGATCAGCCGAGACAAGGCCTGGAAGATATTTAAGAACTCCTCTCTCCCGGCCGACCTTGTGGCATACAAAGTCCTGCAAAACAAATGCAAGCGCGCCACTAAACTGGCAAAAAGGGAGTATGTCACCCGCCTTCAAAAAAACAGCTTAGGTAGCCTTAAACTATTTTGGTCCCATATCAACAAGCTGATCAGAGGAAACACCAAGGCTGAACCTGGCCCCATGGAGGTCAATGGTAAGCTAGTGAGTGATTGCTCACAAATTGCCGCAGCCCTCAACCTCCACTTCACCAACCTCGATGCATACAAGGCTGGACTACCCCCTTCCACCCCAGCACCAACCAAGACTGAGCCCCCAAACCTACATCGACCACTGTTTCACCTAAGGCTGGTCAGTACTAAAGAGGTACAGACTCTCCTGAGGGCCCTGTAAACAAAGGGCCCAGGAGGACCTGACAGAATTAATCCCAGGCTACTCAAGGATGGAGCCCAATCTCTCTCCAGACTCTTGACCTGGCTTATAGACAGATTCCTACTGGAAGGAACTGTTTCACACCAGTGGAAACAAGTAAACGTGTTTCCCATCCACAAGGGCAGCTCCAGGGAGCACACAAGCAACTACAGGCCGATCTCCCTGCTCTGTTTGCTTGCTAAACTGCAGGAAAGGCTCATATACAGCCAACTCTGAGACTACCTGGAGTCTCACCAACTACTAGCCCCCTCTCAGCATGGGTTTCGAACTAACCATGGGACAGACACTGCCCTCACGAACCTCACAATAGATGTACTCAGAGACACGGACAAGGGGATTACCTCCGGAGCGGTATTTATTGATCTGTCCAAGGCCTTTGACCTTGTTGACCACAACCTCCTGCTAGTCAAACTGAACAATATAGGCCTAGACCCACTGGCTCTCAAGTGGTTCGAGAGCTATTTATCTGGCCGCACCCAGAGAGTCATCCCGAAGGGAGCACTATCAGACCCGCTACCCCTAAAAGAGGGAGTAAAAATTGGAGAGCAATGAGTACCAATGCCCGTAGTCTGGGTAACAAGCTTCCTGAATTAGTGGCCTTGATGGAGGAGGAACATCTGGATATCGTGGCAGTCACAGAAACATGGTACACACAGAACCATGACTGGGATGTAAACATACCAGGATACACTATCTACAGGAGGGACAGGGAGGGTAAAAGAGGAGGAGGAGGAGTAGCTCTCTACATAAGGGAAGGAATCAAAGCAACAGAACAAAAGGGTAAACAGGGAGGAGAAGAAGCACTGTGGGTCAATTTGGAGGCAGGCAATGGCACCACAATCTGCAGGGGTTGTATACAGACCCCCTCTCAGGGGAGGAAATAGACAAGAAATGATAGAAAGTATACTTAGAATGGCAGATAAAGGGGAGATATTGCTGATGGGTGATCCGAATATGCCAGATGTTAAGTGGAGTGCAGTTGCAGCAGCCACTTCTAAGAGTAGGGTTATTCTAGATGCCCTACAGGGGGCATGCCTTAGACAACTAGTAATGGAACCCACTCGAGAGGGAGCAATCTTAGACCTGGTTCTCTCAAATGGAGATGGAGAGAGGATCACAGATGTAGAAGTGGGTAGCCATCTGGGAACTAGTGACCATCGAACAGTATGGTTCACAATAAACACAGCAATAGAGTCAAGCCATACAAAGGCAAAAGTACTGGACTTCAGGAGGGCTGACTTTGCCAAAATGGGTGAGTGCCTAAGGAATGCACTAGCAAATGGGCAGGAAGTAGGGGTGGAAGAACAACGGGGAATAATAAAAACTGCCATCACAGAGGTAACAAGCCTTTGTGTGAAGCAAATAAACAAAACAAAATGATCTAAGAAACCACTATGGTTTTCAAAGGAGGTGGCAGTGAAGGTTCAAGAGAAAAAGAAAGCATTCCGAAAGTACAAGGAATCACAGAAGGAGCAGGACAGAGAATTGTATCAGTTAAAGCAAAGGAAGCTGGGAAGGCAGTCAGAACAGCAAAGGCCGAACTAAGGAAAGATAGCCAACTCAGTTAAGAAGGAAAAACCTTTTTAGGTACATCAGAAGCGAAGGAAGACTAAGGAAAGTGAGGCTTAATTAAGGGAGGGGGTGGGCAGAGGTGACTGTGAAAAGGCAGAGATACTAAACAAATATTTTGCTCAGTATTTACAAATGAAGAGGGGGAGGTACCTAAAACAAACAATAGAAACACTCTGGATACAGAAGTTGATACCAGCCCATTTACAGAAGAAAGGGGTCTGAAAGAACTCTTAAAACTGAAGGACAAAGCAATGGGGCCTGATGGGATTCATCCCAGAATTCTAAAAGAACTAAGGGTAGAACTAGTGACACCACTGACTACCCTCTTTAACAAATCATGGGAGGATGGGGTGGTACCTGAAGACTGGAGGAGGGCAGATGTGATTCCCCTTCACAAAAGTGGGAGCAGGCCAGAGGCAGGAAACTACACACCTGTTAGTTTAACCTCAGTGATAGGGAAAATGATGGAATCACTTCTGAAGGAAAGAATTGTCGAGTACCTAGAGGCCAGAGGGGCACAGGACCCAAGGCAGCATGGATTCCAGCAGGAAGGTCATGCGGACGAATCTAATAGATTTCTTTGACTGGGTGACCAAAGTAGTAGATCAGGGAGGGGCTGTGGGACGTGGCCTACCTAGACTTTAGCAAGGCATTTGACTCAGTCCCACAAAGATTAATATACAAGTTAGCCAGCCTGGGAGTGGGTCCCAAGATGATAGCCTGGGTAAACAATTGGCTGGAGAATAGGACACAGAGGGTAATAGTAAATGGAGTCCAATCTGAAGAAAGGGGGGTTACTAGTGGGGTACTGCAGGGTTCAGTATTAGGACCGGTCCTCTTCAATGTCTTTATAAGTGACATTGCAGAAGGACTGGAAGGAAAAGTATGTCTCTTTGCAGATGACACAAAGATCTGCAACAGAGCTGATGCACAAGGTGGGGTGGAAAGGATGAGAAGGGACTTGGCAAGGTTAGAGGAATGGTCAAATGTATGTGAGCTTAGATTCAATGCTAAGAAATGCAAGGTAATGCACCTGGGAAACAAAAACCCAGGGGAAGAGTACACAATGGGGGTGAGATACTAACAACAACAAAAATGGAAAGGGACCTGGGGGTAGTCATATCAGATGACTTAAAGTTGGGCAAGCAATGTGAGAGGGCAGTAAGAAGGTCTGGGTGGATACTGGGATGCATAGGGCGAGGCATCACCAGTAGAAAACAGGAAGTTGTTATCCCTCTGTACAGACAGCTGGTGAGACTCCATCTGGAGTACTGTGTGCAGTTCTGGAGACCCAATCTCCGCAAGGACATAGACAAGATGGAAGCTGTCCAGAGGAGGGCGACTACAATGGTGCAGGGTCTGCACCAGAAGCCATATGAAGAGAGACTAAAGGAGCTTAATATGTATAGCCTTGAGGAAAAGAGGGAGGGGGGGGACATGATATAAAACTTTCAAGTACCTCTAGGGAATCAGCAAAGTCCAAGAAGTTTGCATCTTTCAAAAAAAGAGTTGTGCAAGAACAAGGGGGCACAATTTGAAGATAATGGGGAGGGTGGCTCAGAGGTAATGTAAGGAAGTATTTTTTCACAGAGAGGGTTGTAGATGCATGGGACGGCCTTCCAGAGGAGGTTGAGTCAAAAACAGTGATTGAATTCAAGCATGCATGGGACAGTCATAAGGCAATTCTAGGGGGTGGGGGTAGAAAGAAGTAGGCTGCTGGTTAACTAGGATCTGCAGCTTATCCATTAGGTAGGGAAATGGGCAGACTGGGCGGGCTAAGCGGTCCTTATCTTCCATCAAATTCTGTGTTTCTATGAGTACCTCAGGGCTCAATCCTTGGTCAACTACTATTCTCATTGTTCACGATTGACCAAAACCTCCACTGCGGGGGTAGCTCAGTCGTACAATATGCGGATGACACAGTCATTTACCGCTCCTCCGACAACCTGAAGGATCTTGGCCCCTTACTCCAGGCTGACCTAACATCACTGGAGGACTGGCTAAAAATGAACAGAATGGTCTTGAACGCAGGCAAAACAAAAGCCATGCTATTCGGGCCCAGATCCTGAGGGCAAGACAGGACCAACTCCCTACAGCTTTATTCACTTGCAGGGACCAGCATCAAAGTTGTGGCCTCCCTAAAATACTTAGGGCTCACACCTGACCAAGGTCTCACCTACAAGAACCATGTGGAACAGGTGACCAAGACCATCTATGGGAAACTAGGCATTCTGTGTCGGATTTAAGACCAGCTTATACCAGAAGCTAGGATTGCCATTGCCTCCAGTGTCCTGCTCCCCACACTGACCTACGCTGCCCCGGTAATACAGGGTATGGCCAAGCAGGAGGTCCACCGGCTGCAGATCCTATACAACAAAGTAGCATGGTTCACTACCCAAGATCACTCCAGAAGTTACCACTGTTATACTTTAGCCAAATTACAGTGGCCTTCTTTTGAAGCATGTCTCCAGTACCCCTCCTTTGCCTAGCATTTAGGTTACTCAGCATGGCGACTCCGCCAAGCCTCACAGCTACCATTGCCTCCAAGCACAACCCTCAGACCCTGAGGACTTCAGGGCGGACTCTGCTAGAAACCCCCAGGGTCAGGACCTACGCGGGTGGCAAGTCATTCTCCTTCATAGCCCCCTATCTGTGGAACAAACTTCCACCAGTGGTATAGGAAGCCGCCTCTCTCTTGAACTTCCGTACCAGGCTCAAGGTACACCTGCTTGAGGCCAGTACTTGCCGATGTCAGGTCACCTGACAGTTCCCCCCACCAACTTTTGCTAACCACCTTACTTGTACAAGCTTGGCACAGAACTGTCCCTTATCTCAGTAACTCACCAATGCTCATGGGTCATGCCATACAATTATGGATGGAATACCATTATTGCTCTGCATCTATGACAAAAACTGTAACTATTAATGAATCTGTATGTACTCTGTAACCTTCTCACTGCCTGCACTTTTCCATGTAATGTCTGTCCTGGTCACCCCTGAAAAAGGGACCTTTGGGGCTCAGTGGGCCTACCCAGTCATGTCAAACAAATCTGAAAGATTTCTTTGACTGGGTGACTAGGGAAGTAGATAAGGGTGGAGCAGTGGATGTGGCCTACCTATATTTCAGTAAGGTCTTCGACACCGTTTCACATAGGAGACTAGTAAACAAGCTGGGCAGCCTGGGAATGGTTCCAAAAGTACTAAACTGGATAAGAAATTGGTTGGGGGATAGGTGTCAGAGGGTGGTGGTAAACAGAGTTCACTCTGAGAAAGGCAGGGTGCCACAAGGATCAGTACTGTGACCAGTCTTCTTTAATATATTTATTAGTGACATTACAGATGGACTAGAAGTGAAGGTGTGCCTTTTTGCAGATGACACTAAAATCTGCAATAGGGTAGACACTCCAGGTGTGGAAAAAATAAATAGGGATCTAAGAAAGCTTGAGGAGTGGTCAAGAGTGTGGCAACTAAGTTTCAATGTGAAGAGGTGCAAAACCATGCACTTAAGGCATAGAAATCCAGGGGTGGAGTACGGGTTGGGGTAGTGGTACTCATGTCTACCAAACAGGAAAGAGACCTGGGAGTAATCATCTCTGATGACCTATGGTGATTAAACAGTGTGACAATGCTGTGGGGAGAGCCAGTGGGATGCTAGGTGGTATAGGGAGTGGTATCATCATCAGAAAGAGGGACATGGTGATACCACTGTGTAAATCATTGGTGAGACCTCACCTGGAGTACTGTGTCCAGTTCTGGAGACCACACCCCAAGAAAGTCCCAGAGTAGGGCAACTAAGATGGTGCAAGGTCTGCATCAGAGACCAATATGAGGAGAGGCTAAAAGACCTCAATAAGTATTCCCTTGAGGAAAGAAGTGAACGAGGTGATATGATAGAGACTTTCAAATACCTCATGGGTATAAATAAGTACAAGAGGGAAGCATTTTTCAGAACAAAAGATGCTCAGGAACAAGAAGCCATGCTATGAAGCTGGAGGGGGTAGACTCCGGGGAAATGTAAGGAAGTTCTTCTTCACAGAGAGAGTGCTGAATGCCTGGAACAGCCTTCCAGTGGAGGAGGTGGTGGGGGCAAAAGCTGTGGGAGGATTCATGAATGCATGGGATAGGCATAAGGGAACCTTAGTTGTTAGGGAATGGAGGGCTAAGACGGAGATCAAGTAGAGTCTACAGTATTACAGTAAGTAGGGAAAATGAACAAGTGCACCTTATCTGCCTGCAGATTATGTGTTTCTATGTTAAACTCAAACCAGAGACTGTGTTAGTAAAAACTCTGGATAGCAAACAGTTAACTGTAAAGACTGCTCTGATTCTTATCAGTGAAGTGAAACAACTGTTCATTCAAGAAGGCACCTAGACTAGGGGAAGCAGCCAGCTGCTCCAATATAACCTCATCCTCTATCAGTCAGAGGGACAGAAATAGCATGACTTTTTAGTTACTGCAGAGCAAGTAAACAAATGCTGATTTTTAATGTCCGTTTCCATCATGCTATGCATGTTGGGTCCCTGTATTCATGTTTTGCTTTCTCTAATGAAGCACATGAAAAAAGAAAATGGGTGTGTTGGGTGAGGGTTTGCAAAAATGAGCAGATAGCTAGAGGCCTATCATGATACTGCTCAGCTGGCTGCTGGGCGGTGATGAAAGGACAGAGCCGCTGTGGACTGGAGCAGTGCTTTCCTTTCAACTACAAGAAGCTTTCACCCAACAAGCCAAGAATGAACGGCCTCACTGAACATTGGACTACCACTGTCAAGGCCATGGGCTCTCACTGTCAAGCCCATTGCAGCCTGAGCTATATCGGGCTGGACGGTGACACACCTCTTAAATGCCAATATTATAACAAAATGTTCACTTTGCACTGTGCGCACAAGCAAACATAAAAATGTCAGAGGATTTTAGCTGAATATGAGGGGAATGCAAACCCAAACAGAAAAGGGAAAAGAGAGGTGAAATATTCCTCTGCTGATGATGACCTGTTGTTCTGGCTCAAGAACACTGTGTCATCATCAGACATCCCTCTGTCTAGTCCACTACTGCAGTGTAAGGCAAAAAAGCTTGCATAGTACATGGGCAGAAAAACAACTTGCCAGTCCCACTCCTGAAACATCATTTCTTGGAGGACAGGAGGGCATCATTTCTTGGAGCACAGGACCTTACATGTTTCAGGAGTGTGACTGGCAAGTTGTTTTTTAGTTGTAAATCAGGGTCAAGCACAGCTCTTCAGATGCACCGAGTCCTGCATCACTGAGCGCTGTGTTCTTTTCAGTTGTTTAGAGTCCATGAGCAGACTGGAGTTCAAACCTAGCAACAGTTGTCTCTGCTGTTTTAAGGCAAGGCACAACATTGTTTTTAATAAGAGCCCACAGTAAAACTAAAGATGCCTTCGACTGATGACTGGGTCTATACAGTGCTCCCCCAATCCCTGCAGACTTTCCCCCAGAGAATGTCTATAGTGTAGATGAAACTGGAATTTTTTGCAGAGCAGTGTCATTGAGGCACAGGTCAGGAACCATAGGAAAAACCAGGAGCAGTTGTAGAATTCACAAAAAGTGTTTATTAGTACTAGCAGTAACATGAAAAAAATACAATTGTTCAGAATAACTATTTACAAAGGTAGAATAAATAGAGAAGATACATCTGAGTTTTCCTTCAATCTACATGACTCCAAAACATTGCAGCTCTCTCTCTCTCTTAACCCCCCTCCTTAACAAGCATTCTGTTTTTTTCCTAAAATGTTCTTGTATCTTTCAGGCAGGTGCAGCAAGAACACAACGTCCCAGAATTGAGGCCCCTTCTCAACAGCTTCTGAAAAAGGGCTTAAAAACTGCTTTCAGGTTAACCCCTTGAGTTCCCAATAGCTTTCTTCAATCATCTCAAACTATAGTTATATACATTTCAGCCGTAACACTAGATACTTTCTAAACAAAGGGATCGCGATATCAGTTACATTTCCACATAATGATTTGCATATATTTTTATACCAGCAGATATGCAAGGGTGGAAAAAAGACAGAAACAGCAAGGGAAGACTGAAATACAGTGAGAGGCAAATAGTTGTGAGACTGTCGGAGTGATTAAATCCTAGGTCTCACAGGAAATCTGGTTGGGCAATCAGACAGACAAGAGACAGGAAAGGAAAGAACAGAAAAGACCCCTGCACTCAAACTCGTCATAACAACTGAGACAGGGTCCTATTCAACCCTGTCACATACACCCCCCATTCTTAAGAGGGAACCTGTTTTGTCAAACAGGTTTCCAAAACTTTCTATTAATTTTCTAACATTAGCTTCCAACTTTCAGAAATTAAGCACATGTGCAGTATCCTTTTTTCTATAACAGTACAGCAAACAGTAAAGTTTAAACTCATACATTTGTTTTTCAGTCTTCAGAATCCTCAATTCCTGATCCATATCTTGACAGAATATCAGCATTGCTATTCTCTTTCCAGATTTCTGTATCACCTTGAATTTAAAATGGCTGCAGTGCCAGGTACCCCCTTATGATTCTGGAATTTTTTATCTTTCATTTGGTTAAGCCAACAGAGAGGATTATAATCTGTTATAAGTACAAAGTCAGTTCCTAGCAAATAAAACATAAGGGACTCCATGGCCCACTTTGCTGCTAAACATTCCTTTTCAATGGTGGAGTAAGTTTTCTCTCTGTCATGCAACTTCCTACTTATGTACAAAATAGGATGTTCTGTCCCATCTATATTTTGACTCAGGACTGCACCTAGGCCTACTTCTGATGCATCTGTTTGTAACAAAAATGGTTTCTCAAAGTCTGGGCTTCTTAAAACAGGCTGAACATAATGCAGCCTTAATGGCTTGAAAAGCTTCATCACACTCTGGGGTCCATTTCACATTATTTGGGTACCGTTTTTACGTGAGTTCTGTGAGGCGAGTAGCTAACTCTGTAAACTTGGGAACAAATCTCCGATAATAACCAGCTAGCCCTAAAAATGACCTGACATGTTTCTTTGTTTTAGGGACAGGGCTGTTAGCTATAGCTTCTATTTTAGAAATTTCTGGCTTAACTTCTCCATTTCCCAACACATAGCCTAAATATCTGGTTTCCTGCATGCCCAATTCACACTTGGTAGGATTGTCAGACCTGCCTTTTTTGATTGATTGGATAACTGCTCGTAGGTGTTCCAGGTGGTTTTTCCAGTCTGGACTATACACCATGACATCATCCAGGTATGCAGCACAATAACCAGTGTGAGATGATAAAATTACATCCATGTACTGCTGGAATGCAGCTGGCGCACCATGTAACCAAATGACATGGTGGTGAACTAATAGAATCCAACAGGAGTGGCAAATGCAGTTTTGTCTCTTGATTCTTTAGCTAAAGGGATTTGCCAGTAACCCTTGGTGAGATCAAGGGTACTGATATACTTTGCACTCCCCAGTCTGTTCACCAAATCATCTATTCTGGGCATAGGATAACTGTTAGATTCTGACACTTGATTAAGTTTCCTAAAATCAAGGCATAGTCTTACACACCCTTCTTTTTTGTTTACAGTCACCATTGGAGATGACCAAGCATGCTTCGACTCTTCTATGATACCCAGTTCTTTTATTGTTTGTATTTCCTTAACCACGTCAGCTCTTAACCACTCTAGTAACCTGTATGTCTTTTGTCTAATAGGGCAAGCATTCCTTGGCACTGTTATGTGCTCGACCTGGTACTGTGGTAAAAATACTGTTAATAGGCAGAATTTGTCTAGTGCACTTACCTGGGCAACAAAAACTAAATAAATAAATAAATGTCTTTAGCACATTACAAATTTCTGCAGTTTGTTCTGAGGTTAAGGAAACATTCACCTTTACAGCATCAGCAGTTACAGCATCAGCAGTTACAGTTTGTTCTAGCCTATCATAAGCTACATCAATATCTTCTTTATCAGTTTCTGGTAAAACTAGCAAAGCAGCTTTTGGTATTTTTTCCAACCCATTTCTTGAGGAGGTTAATATGGTATATCTTAGTAGGATTTTTCCTGTCAGGGGTCTTAATCTCATAGTTAACGGTGCCAGTACTCTAAGCATGTTACAAGGCCCTTTCCACTTCATTAACAGTTTATTTTCTGTTGTGGGGAACAGTAGCAAAACCTTTTCACCTGGCTCAAAAACATTTTCTTTTACCCCATGGTCATAATATACCTTCTGCTGGTTTGGGGCATCTTCCAGATTACTATGAACAATCTCAACATATTTTGCCAGCTTCTTTCCTAAGGCACACATATAAGATGTTATAGATTGCTTCTGAGTGGGGTTATCTTCCCATGTTTCTGTTATCACTTCCAGTGGCCCTCTTGGCTGCCTATCATACAGCATTTCAAATGGTGAAAACCCCATTGATGCCTGTAAGCAAAAAGTGGATAAGGCAAGTATTGGTCCCAGTCTTTCCCTTCCAGTTTTACAAACCTTTTTAACATGTGTTTTAGGGTTTGGTTAAAACACTCAACAAGACCATCTGTCTGAGAGTGATGGGGGAGGTTCTTATGGCAGTGATACCTAGTAGTCTGTACAGCTCCTTTAATAATGCAACACCAAAATTACTACCCTGATCAGTAATAATTTCTTTAAGTATGCCCACTCTGCTGAAAATTTTTGCAAGCTCTGCTACCACTTTTGAAGCTGTGACAGTACACATTGAAACTGCTTCTGGGTATCGAGTAGCATAGTCGCATACTACCAGAATAAATCTATTACCCTTTTTACTTTTGTCTAAAGGATCAACCACATCCATTGCAATTCTCTCAAAAGGCATATCTATCAAGGGTAGGGCACCAGGGGCACCTTGTCTTTTTTGGTCACTGGGGCTACTTTCTGATACTCAGTACAAGAACTACAATAGGTAGCAACATCTTCATGAATTCCAGGCCAGTAAAATCTGTGCAGCAATCTAGCAAAGGTGCAATCCCTCCCTGAGTGACCAGCCATAGGACTATCATGTGCTATCTGCAACAACTCTGCTCTATACTTCTGTGGTATAACCAATTGTTCTACCTGGTCCTGTGTCTGAGGTTTAACCCAAACTCTGTACAGTGTCCCATTACATTTTTTAAACATTGGTTCACCCTGTTTTAGTTTCACCTCCAGCTACTTAAAATAACCCTGGAGAGAAACATCATTAGCTTGTTCTGAAAGAAAATCACAATCAGTGATCAGTTTAGTTTCATTATTTTCATATGTTAACCTCTTATGTCCATCAGTCATTTGTTGCCACAGTTTCTTCAGGCATCGTCTTTCTTTCCTGGATTTCCACATCTTGGAGCTGTGCTCAAACAAGTCTGAATCAAAAGCAGCAAAAGGAAAACAGTCCCCATCATCTGAGATTTTCTTTGCCTGAGCTCTTGTCACCACAGCTGCTGAAACATCAGGATTTACTCCCTCTTTGATTACCTCAGTAAATCCTGGAAAGTCATTTCCAATAATCACAGGTACAGATGATTTAGGTACTATCCCTACTTTCATTTGGTGCAACACCCCATTAATAGTCAGATTCACTTGGCTGGTGCGATAATATCAGGTGTCCCCATGGATGCAGATGACACCAGTACCTGGTCCTTTTTGACATTGTTTTCCTAGCACCTCAATATGTACTAGGGTCTGTCTGCTTCCCAAATCTATAAGTCCCTTTACAGTTTTATCCCCCACCTTCACATTGGTTAAGCACTTGATCCAATTTACTAAGGACAAATCTGCTCCAGTGTCACCCTTCTTATGGCAATTTCTTGCAGTATGACCTGGTTTATTACAGGTATGGCAAATAACGTCTTTGGGCATGGATTTGTTACCCTCATCAGAGTTCTTACCAGACTTGGAGTTTAAATGGGAAAAAGAGTGTCTTACCAGTGCTTGGCTGTTACCTCACTGCTGTGGCATCTGTCTGGTCATTTGGTAGTCTTCGTCCAAAGAAACAGCCTTTTCCCCACTTTCTGGTCTTTCTGCTGCAGAATCCATACCTTTCTCCATGCTTCCCTGGTACTAGATCCAGTACCAATGCACAAAACTCCTGGATTAGAGTATGCACAGTGTAAATCCCACTTAGGCTGACACCATCTGTCATCGAGGCACAGGTCAGGAAGTACAGAAAAAACCAGGAGCACTTGTAGAATTCTCAAAAAGTGTTTATTAGTACTAGCAGTAACATAAAAAAATAAAATTGTTCAGAATAACTATTTACAAAGCAGAAGATACATCTAAGTTTTCCTTCAATCTCTGTGACTCCAAAACATTGCAGCTCTCTCTCTTATAAGTCTTTGCACCCTTCCAAACAAGCATCCTGTTTTTTTTTCTAAAATGTTCTTGTATGTTTCAGGCAGGTGCAGCAAGAACACAATGTTCCAGAACTGAGGCCCTTTCTCAACAGCTTCTGAAAAAGGGCTTAAAAACTGCTCTCAGGTTAACCCTTTGAGTTCCCAATAGCTTTTTGCATTCATCTCAAACTATAATTATATACATTTCAACCGTAACACTATATAATTTCTAAACAAAGGGATCTCAATATCAGTTACATTTCCACATAATGATTTGCATATATTTTTATACCAGCAGATATGCAAGGGAGAAAAAAAGACAGAAACAGCAAGGGAAGACTGAGAAACAGTGAGAGGCAAAGAATTGCGAGACTGTTGGGGTGATTAAATCCTAGGTCTCACAGGAAAATTTGGTTGTGCAACCAGACAGACAAGAGACAAGAAGGGAAAGAACAGAACGGATCCTTGCATTCAAACTCTCCATAACCACTAGGACAGGGTCCTATTCAACCCTGTTACAAGCAGCTCCTGATGGCACACTTTCATTTAAAAAAGGAGTTCATTTCTGGAAGTATTTTGTAATAGTTTTGTACTGAACAATAAAGAACTTGAACTTTGAACCATTTCAGACAGTAAGAAAATGAAAGACAGACTTAGCGTCCTCACCTGTGCCAGAATGACACGATCCAACAAAAGGAAACTAAGGGTGACTGGCAAAAGGCAAAAAACACACTGCTTCTGCAATATTGGTTAGATTGTTAGCCCTCGATCTTGCATATCATCTAACTGTCCTGGATATCATACATCTCAAACAGTAAGCATGGTTGAAAGCAAAGCCAGTTTTCACTGAAAATTGTTACCGCCCATGGACATGGTATTGCAAGGTACAGGTAATGGATATCAGTGAGCTATCACTCTCAGACTATGCCCAGGTTTTTGCTCTGATGAGGTGGTGGTGAGAAGACAGTAGATCCATAGTGGCCTGGAGATTTCCCACAGATCTGCTTACCTTGGAGGAGTTCCAAGACTATGTGACCTCCCAGTGGGACCTGTACACCTCCACCAACAAGACAACTGCACCATCAGCTGGGGAACTTCAGGAAGCAGGAAAGGGGATACCTGTGTGGACTGCTATTATCCTATGCCATGGCCAGTCATAAAGCCCATAGAGAATGGCAACAGGAGTTGGAGGCATAGCTGAAAGCACTAGAGAGCAAGGGTCAACCTTAACTTTTTTTTGCACTAGCCAGCTGGGCTAGTGAACCAGAGATTGCACTGTCCCGTAGAAGTTTGCAGTAGCCCACGATCAGTATGGTTAACAGTGATTTGTTAAACAAAAGGCAAATAAAATCGCATTTGTCCTGCCAACCGTCTGGACACCTACCAACTGATTTTGCACTGTGCCTTTAACTGCGAACCGCATATACACTATCTCAGCTTCTGTGACTGAAGAGTCAGTGGTTCTGTCACTGATGACTGAAATTAACTTTGTTCCCAATAATTTTTTCTCGTAGCACCATGTCTTCAACCCCGGCTTCATAGTGGATAAAGTTGCAGGCATATTTTTCCTTCTGATACGCTGAACTGCTATCTAGCCTTTTCATATCATCAAGGCTGCACATCCACACAAAGTCTGTGAAAGGATGTCCTTTCTTAGCAATTGCATGACATGTGTGAAACAATTTATCCAGACGGTTAAGCATTGCTTCTTTCATGTTCTTCAGCATTCCCTCCACGATACTTTTCCCTGGAGTAGCAGTGCTGACATCCTCCTTTTCCTTTTCCCTAGCACAAGCTCACTGATATTATGGGATGAGACAGTCTCAAGCCGGAAGTTATCTGTGCCGAAATGAAAATTATTGTTATTGCCCACCTTACCCAACTGTATTTCATGTTTGATACACAAATGGCAGATCATCAGATCTTTTGTACCATCATACCCCAACCAGTCATATTGTTCTAGCTACCATTGCTGGAACCGACGACTTCATTTGTCTTTTCATTCTCATGATCTTTTATTTGTTTGTCTTCGTCAACATGCTTTCTATTAATGTCAGCTGGGTTACTGACTTCTTTAATATATTTTCACATTTTCAGATTTGTAGTTAATAAAGTTGTGTCGTGAAAAGTGTGTGTGTCTTTTTCTTCCCTTTTCGCACCCTGGCCATAGATCCCACAAATGCTTTATCGTCCCAGTTCTATTAAAAAATGGTCACCTCAAAAAAAATGTAAGGATAAATTCAACAGCATCAACCCATACTGTTATTTATTTTTATTCTTTGGCAACCAGGTAACTCCCATTGGGCACAAGACCCATTTACAGGGGTGGTCCAAGAACACAGGGTGGTTAAGTGACTTGCTTAGGGTCTTGCAGCATGCAAGTGGAGGTTGTGGGAATTAAAACCAAGATCTGCTGGATGTACAAAGCCCATTCGCAACCTGTTGCTGTCTTTGTTAAACACTCTCCAGTTTTCCTTTCCATGACAGCAATGTATTCTGGTATGCTTTGACCACCCTTTTGATAAATGAACTATCAGTACTTGTGGTATCCTCAATACTACATTGTGCTCCCTTTACCTCATCAGCTACTGCTGTTTCTTTTTAAATGTCTAAGACGTCACATACCACAATTTCAGACACACCATTTCATGCTATTTATTCCAATGGCCTGTACAGGTGTAGCTAATATCATGGAATGTTCAGGTTGGTAGTATAAAAATTAAGAGCAGCAGCCGCTGAGGACTTGGGAGAGAAATAATCAGCACAGTGACAAAGGCAATAAAATGTGAAAACTAATTTGAAAAAGTGGGTCTAAAACATATCAGAATACAGGAAAAACAAAAAGGAACCCATTACAGCATATGAAGGTGAAAAACCTGTTTCCTATCACGGCAGTAAATGACCATACTTAAAATTTGGAGTTGAAAAGATTAGGTTCATTTACTGCTAATGGTCTTAATGGCCATACTTTACACCTCCTAGACAGGCTGGTTTTACAAACAAAGGCCTGTAACCAGTGACATCAGAACTTTTTTTGTAACCTGGACATGCATGCAACAGTGAATGATTTGATACAATCAGGTTTAATACTATCTGAGCACTCAAAATGGCCCAAAAACTTGACTACATGTAATCAAAACTGGATGACTAGATAAGGACCATGAAAACTGGATTATCCGGTCTACAACTGGACAGGTGGCAACCCTAGAACTGTGCTGCTCCTGGCCACAGTCACAAATCTGCCTGCCATGAGTACTGCGCTAAACATGGAAAGGAAAAGGAGAAAGGATCTTTACCAGCAAAAAATAAAAGCAGTAGTTAGTATAAAATGAAACAGTTTGTAAATGCACTACACACAGACATCTATTTTTTTTCATTTTACTAATGCTAAGGCAGCACATAGTTAAACCTCCATGAAAAGGACCTGGCTTTAAATTAAATAAGTTGTATTTATGTATTTATTTGTTTATTTATTTGATAGCCAGGTTGGGAATAGAACTGCAGCTTTCCACAGGAAGAATTTCACTAGCCCAGCCGGGCAAGTAACAGAGATTCTGCACTAGCCTGCGGCAATCTGTACTAGTACGTGGGCTAGTAAATGAAAGTTAAGGTTGACTCCTGCTAGAGAGGCAGTCCTACATAGATAAATCCCCTGACTACCTGCAGAAACTAGCCACAGCTAGAGAATTTTTTTAAATTTACTACCAACAGAAGGGGGAAGGTTCTCATTGTTCTTTATGAAGCAGAGATTCTTTGAGTGGGGAAATAAGCTCAGCACTCTGTTGCCAAGAATGGCTAGAGAGAAGAGGAGTCATAACATTGTCTCAATAATTAGAGCTGGCAATGGGATGTTGGCCAATAAGGCACAAGACATTGGTAGTACCTTTGCAGAATATTATAAAGCTCTAATATGGAGGAACTTTAGAGATGGTAGAGCAATTTCTGGGCAGAATCCCCATTCTGCAGATCAGACAAGAGTAGGCTATGGCACTGGGGAAGGAAAGCACCCGGGGGGAAGTTAGCAGAGCCATGCAGTCCCTGCAGAAGGGTAGACCTGAGGCCCAGATGGCTACACAGGAGTTTTTCAAACTGCTCAGTGGTCCTTTGGGGAATGTTTGGTTGGGGTATATACTGAAGTGCAGCAGGAAGGGACACTGCCCAGCTCCAGTAGCGACACCATGAGTTGTGTACTCCCTATGCCAGTAAGGACCTCTTAAACTGCAGATCCTATTACCTGATTTTGCTCTTGAATTATGACAACAAAATTTACACAAAGGTGCAAGCTACGAGACCAGCCAAGGTGCTAGGGTCTGTGATACACCCAAATCAGATAGGGTTTTTCTGGGGTTGTCTCTCCTACCATAATGTGAGATGGTTGTTGAATGCAATACGTGTTGGGGCTTAGCATTCAGAGGAGTTATTCGTGCTCTCCTTGGATGCCGAGAAAACATTTGACAGAATAGAATGGGAATACCTATTTGAGGTGCTGGGGAGAGTTGACCATGGGTGCCCTTCACTGACATGACTAAAATACTGTATCAAAACCCTATCACATATGGCAAAATATAGATTATAGAAATGAATGTCATACCCCGTTTCTTATTTTTGTTTCAGACTTCCCATACCCATCACAGGGCACTACTGGAATTAACTACAGAAATCCCTACTCAAGTTTATTTTGGGGGGAACAACTGAGAATTGCAGAGGGTGTCTTGAGGGCTCAGAGAGATGGGCGGTCTAAGTCTCTCCTGTTTCTGAAGTTATTACCTGACTGCCAAGGGGGGTATCTCTATGCACATGAGCCCAACAGAGGACAACCTCAGACTGGTACCTCATGGAGGAGGATATGCTCCCAGGCAAGGCATTGTAGGCCCTGTTAACTGCAGCAGTACCCCAGGATATCTGTCAACAGGTCCATAATCCATGGACTAAGCATACCCTTCTCAAATATTGGTATAATATTTCAGAACCCCCACAATAACAAAACATTTCCATACTAGTCATTCAGACCATTGTTGGTGTCAGCATGGGGGATAGGTACGCACCATCATATTTTTTGGTCTTGCCCTAAATTAACTTAGTTTTGGTCAGACATTCATAAATATATAGTCAACAAATTATGGTGAGGGATGTACCTAAATCCTTTACTGATTTTGTGTTGGGTTTCCCCATGCTAATTAAAGGCAGCAGGCAAAGTTGTAAATTGTGTCACATCCTCTGAGTGGCAGCACTAAAATGCGTGACAGTCGGTTGGCTATTGACCCATCCCCTCACAGTAGAACAGTGGAGAGGTAAAGTGAGTGAGAAAGAGAGAATGGAGAAAATCACTAGTGACTTGAAAGGGGGGGGCGAATTTATAGATCTCTGGTCTCCATGACACAGATTTAACACTCTGGAGGAAGGTGACCACAGTAGCCATAGATTCTGAAAGAGCCAGTGAAGTATGACGGCTAGCCTGGTAGGAAATAAAAATGAAACCTAAGCAGCTCCTAAGAATGTGGGCTCCAACCCCAGTCCCCAAATTACACTGGGTAGGGGGAAGAGGGAGCTTGACCGTCCATTAGAGGGGAACACTACATTTGGCTAAGGCCTTGCATTAACTATTTTTTTTTTGTATGTTGTAAAGACCAGGCATCAAAAAAAGCTGTGGCCTCTTTCCTGGGGGTGGAAGTGCCATGCTTTTGAAGAATATGCGCACAAGAACATTTACCTTTAATATGAACTCAAAGATGGAGTCTTGTCTGTTATGCACCATGATTGATGGGACTAGTTATTGTTTATCATGGTTTAAGAGACACAGGTGCACTTAGGCCAGTGATTTTTTTGTGGGGGATGAAGACATTCTAAAGCCAAGGGTGTGTAGTTTTATGTTTTGGTTGAAGGTTTCAACATTTTATGTTGGGGTTATGAGTCATCTGTAACAACTGGTAGCAATGTAATTTTGTAATCTAACTGCAGTTAATGTGAACCAGAGCTATTGCTGTATCAATTGTGACATATCTTTTACTCAAACAGTTTTGAAGTAAAAAAAAAAAAAAACTACTGCATTCTTACTCTAGGAGTCCTTTAGCATCAGTACCTTTAGCAGTTTGCTGGCTAGGTGCAACTGCCCCAGAGGTATGCCTTTAAGAGAATTCCATTTAAATGAGCTTTGGGCAATAGCCAGTCAAAAACAGGAGAGGGAGTGTGCTGAGTTAGAGCAGCCTGAAGGCTTCAGAATTTTTTCTCCACTGGACTGAGCAACATTGCCCCTGAGGTGCCTCTCAACTTTCCTTGTTAACAGCCTCCTCAGTCTTATCTGGGTAAAGTTTTCCTCATAAAATCATTTTTATTGTGTGCTGAGTAAAAGTTTTTAAGTTTTGGTTAGTGCCGCCCTAATTTTATGTTTTTAGCGCAATCGCACTATTTTGACTTTAATTTTACTGCGACTGTTCAGTTGTGGTGCTATTTTTACCACGGGTGCTTAATTTCGATGGTTCCTCCCATTTTAAACTTAATTCATGAAGGAACCATCAATTTTGTGTCATTTGCCTTGTTTTTTTTACCTCAGACCTCGCGGGCTTTACCGCAAGGCACCAACTGGGAGTTCAGTCTTTGACAGTTGCCTGGGGGTTCTCTGAGGATTGACAATTACAGAGAAACCCATATACAGTACAAAACTGGACCTAAGCTGTCTCTATCACAGGACTGGCTGGTGGCATTTCAATAGAAACCTGTGTGCAGTTGACCAGTATTTCTGGGCTTTCTATTAAGATTGGCACTGGTCCGGTGCAGCGGTTGGATTTCCGCTTGCAACGCCAGCGACCCTGGTTTGGGAATGGATCCAGATCATCAGAGGGCAGGCCGTGAAGAGAAGGATTGAGCGTCCCTAAGACTGCTGTCCTTCTCCGGGGGGAGGGGGGCTATGCACTCGGCACAGGAGTGACACCTGGTGGAGGCTGTGTTTGTCGCCCTGGACTGACACAAGGTTGAGTATCTCTGGGCCGGGACAGACACTGGTGTCATTCCACATCTCTGCTCCAGCTTACAGGGGACAAAATCCTCCATGCCTGCCACATAGTTGAAGCCCTATCTCTGGGCTTCGATTAGCCTCCTGGCCCCAAGCTCTCCCAATAGATACTGGTATCATGGTGCTGGTGCCCTCTACGGTGCCGTGACCCTGCCCCCTGAGGGTAAGCCAGGGGTAACTGGGGGAGCACAGGGGGGCTTAGTAGGAGGTGGAAGCCACAGGGACGTCGTGACTAGGGCAGAAATACTGGCAGCAGGTGAGGGGCAAAAAGTAGAATAAATATAAAAAAAGAAAAAAAAAAAGATTGGCACTGGTATAGGTCAACGTACTAAAAAAAAAAGGCTCTTTTAAATTAGACAGAGTTATTTTACTGGGGCAGGCCTGGTCGGTGGCATTTCACAGAAACCTGCACTCAGTTTGTGAGGTCCAGAACTTGGCTTGCTTTGTTTAAACTGACACATAGCAAAGAAACCTTGATTATTATGGCTGAGGATAAATCAAAGGTACCCGATGAGGGGCTGTCTAAAAGTACTAACAATAAAAATGTAAGCAGAGATGCTGAGGAACCCTCCCCAGATCCCAGCCAAAAAATAAAGCTTCCACAGATGAAGTTCCTCACAAATTAAAAAATAATAAAAGTGATGAAAAAAGGAAGCTTGATCAAGCCGCTGATGAAATGGCTAAAAAGAAACTGTCAAGAAAAAAATGCTCCTGTTGCTTCTGGGAAAGCCAACAGAGAGACAACAGGCAGCTTAAAGCATAAAGAAAAAACATAACACATACAACCGCAGTGCACAGGATCTTCCCTCTGTGCAAGACATGGCAAAAGCATGGCAACTGTTTCAGACCTTACAAAAGATGGGTCCTATATTTACTGGGGCTGGCAAGTACTCTTCCACAGTTCTCTCCTCCGTAGACTGTGAGGGTGATGCAGATGATGAAGAACATTTTTATGATGCCCCTGACGTGGATTTTGAGGGCTTTGAACCCCATGAGTCCCCGGACCCTCTATTCGGGGACCCCCCGGGTGACCAGGATGACCCCTCCTCTATGTTTACATTTTTATAAAATATGCTAGACACTTTGGACCTCCCTATGCAAGAGTCCAATGAAGATTAAAATTATAGGGCGATGAGAGGTCTTTCAACCCTGAAGACCCTGGTCATCCCTATCTATAATGCATTCAGAAGAAATACCATGAAAGTGCTTCAGACCCCCACTTTGGTGTCAGGGGTTGACAAGCAGATTGAGAAAAAATACAGATTGTCTAGAACTGATACCGAGTTCATGTCTGCACACCCTAGCCATGAGAGTATAGTGCAACAGGCAGCCTGCGAGAAAGCTGGGGTCTCCTTGTCCTCCTTACCTCCAGACAAGGACTCCAAGAAAATTGACTTTATAGCAAAGAAAATGTATGCCACAGCCTCCCTGCTTCTCAGACTTTCTTTGTACATGGCGTTTACCGCCAAATATCAGTGCCCTGTGGAAGTCTGTCCTGGCCATTGCCCGCAGTGGGTCAGATTCTGTGGTGCAGGAGCTGATGGATACGACAAAAACTGCTTTGGAAGCTACCAAATACAAATTCCACATGGCAGATGACAACAATGATGCCGCCTTTAGGGCAATGGCCCATGCCATGTCTCTGAGATGCTTCAGCTGGCTTAGAACTACCAGTCTAACCACAGGCACCCAGACCAAGGCCATGGATGTTCCCTGTGATCAAAACATGTTGTTTGATTACAGAACCACTGACTACATGAAAAAGGTTGACAAGTATGAGGCCTCCTGGCAGAGTCACTCATCTAAACCTAAGATTAACGCCCATCAGAGATCCCGTCCCAGGGGCGGTAGGGGCAGAAGTTTTTTTCCCAGGCCTACAATCCTTACCCCCAATCTGACTTCGGTCAGTACAGGGGGTCTTTCAGAGGCAGGGGCAGAAGGGGCCAAAGAAGGGCCACCTCTACCCAGCTGTCTGTTCACAGTCTGAGTCCTGATGTGAGTGTCCAGGTTACCTCCCTGCTTCCAGTGGGAGGCAGCCTCTCCCACTATCTCTAGATCTGGTCCCTCATTACATCAGACAAGTGGCTGCTGGAGATAGTGGAGAAGGAACTGGTCCCTCATTACATCAGACAAGTGGCTGCTGGAGACAGTGGAGAAGGATCTGGTCCCTCACTACATCAGACAAGTGGCTGCTGGAGACAGTGGAGAAGGATCTGGTCCCTCACTACATCAGACAAGTGGCTGCTGGAGATAGTGGAGAAGGAACTGGTCCCTCACTACATCAGACAAGTGGCTGCTGGAGACAGTGGAGAAGGATCTGGTCCCTCACTACATCAGACAAGTGGCTGCTGGAGATAGTGGAGAAGGATCTGGTCCCTCACTACATCAGACAAGTGGCTGCTGGAGATAGTGGAGAAGGAACTGGTCCCTCATTACATCAGACAAGTGGCTGCTGGAGACAGTGGAGAAGGATCTGGTCCCTCACTACATCAGACAAGTGGCTGCTGGAGATAGTGGAGAAGGAACTGGTCCCTCATTACATCAGACAAGTGGCTGCTGGAGATAGTGGAGAAGGAACTGGTCCCTCATTACATCAGACAAGTGGCTGCTGGAGACAGTGGAGAAGGAACTGTTCCCTCATTACATCAGACAAGTGGCTGCTGGAGACAGTGGAGAAGGATCTGCCACTACAGTTCAAGCAGATGCCAGACCTCAAGCGTACTCAGGTGTCAAGACCTCTATCTCCATCACAGATTCCACTGTTGGAAATGGAGGTACAAAACCTTCTAGCTCTATGAGCAGTGGAGACGATCAAGGCCCATGACAGGGTCAAGGGCCTCTATTCCAAGTACTTTCTGACACAAAAGAAAACTGGGGAGTGGTGACCTATCTTAGATCTCAGATATTTAAACAAACATCTGAAAAAACCCAAATTCAGAATGGTAACTCTGTCACTGGTCATACAGCAATGAGACTGGCTAGCCTCCCTGGACTTACAGAACGTGGGTCAGACTAGGTGGGCCAAGCGGTCCTTATCTGACGTCAAAGTCTATGTTTCTATGTTTACTTCACATACCCATGAGGAGGCCTCACAGAAGTTTCTCAGATTCAAACTTCCTTCAGCCACTATCAGTTTGCCGCACTGCCCTTTGGCCTGTCCTTGGCCCCAAGAGTCTTTACCAAGTGCCTCGCAGCAGTAGCAGCACACCTCGGGAGACTGGGTGTCGCTCTCTATCCCGATCTGGATGATTGGTTCATAGTAACAAAGTCTCCTTGCCAGGTCAAGGAGTCCCTTTCCCTTACAGAACGTACTCTGGAGTCCCTGGGTTTCCTGGTAAATCTAAAAAAATCTCACCCGGAACCCTCCCAGCTGCTCACCTTCATAGGGGCCCAGCTGGGCACTCAGGAAGGATATACTTTCTTCCCACAGGAAAGAATTCAGAGTTCCCTTGCAGTGGCAGATTCTTTCACCCGGGGACAGCCAAGACCAGCCAGACATTTTCTAAAACTCCTGGGGCACATGGCTTCAATGACTGCAGTGGTCCCAGGAGTCAGGTACAGGATGCAACTCCTGCAAGCCTACCTCAGAGCCTGCTGGTCTCAGAGAAGCAACAATTGTTCAAAGCTGATACCTGTGACGGAGCAGTTCCTCCAAAATCTGCTGTGGTGGAAGAACCCTGTAAATTTACAAGCAGGGGTACCATTCCAAGCTCCACTACCCAAAAGGGTGATCACCACTGATGCCTCCCTCTTGGGGTGGGGAGCACATCTGGACAGTGCTTCAGTAAGTGGCACCTGGACTCTTGAAGAGTCACAGTTACACATAAATCTCTTGGAACTCAGAACAGTCTTTCTAGCTCTCAAAGCTTTCGCTCCCAGTATAAAAGGGCAGGTGGTTCAAATTTGAACAGACAACACCACTGCAATGTTTTACATAAACAAGCAGCGTAGCACCAGATCAGGAATGCTCTGTTTGGAAGCTCTTAGTTGTGGTCTCTAGCCTTCTCCCTGGGAGTCAGCCTCTCAGCTATTCGCTTCCAGGCAAACACAATACCTTGGCAGATGCTCTGAATTGCATCAGTCAAGGCCAGAGCGAATGGACCCTGAACAAGCAAGTACGAAACACAGTGTTCAGGTGGTGGGGCACAGCAGAAGTGGATCTGTTTGACTCGCCCCTCAATTTTCAGCTTCCGCAGTACTGTTGCAGTCCCCCAGTCCTGGGAACCCTTCCCCTGGATGCCTTGATCTTGCACTGGTCAGGGAGGTTCTTATACGCATTCCTTCCCTTTCCCTTGATACTCAGGGTATTGCTGAAACTCAGACAATAACCTGCTTTGATGATCCTAGTGGCTCCAGATTGGCCCAGGCAAGCCTGGTACCCTCTCCTTCTCTCAATGTCCTGCAGCAGGCCCATTCATCTGCCTCCAACTCACTCCCTGCAGACCCTTCCTCAGACAGGAGTGCAGTATCCCGACATACACTCTCTTCACCTTAAGGCCTGGTTCTTGAGGAGTTAGTGTTTCCATCCTCGCAGTACTCTGAGCAGGTCCTTAAGATACTGAGGATGGCTAAAAAAACAAACACTAAGAAGACTCATGCAGCCAAATGGTAAAGGTTTTCCTTCTAGTGCAAGAGCAAAAAGGTCGATCCCCTTTTAGCTTCAGACTCTCGGCTGCTGGATTACCTGGTGCACTTGCAGGCGTCAGGCTTGAAACCATCTTCCCTCAAGCTGCACCTAACAGCAATTTTGGCCTACCTTTCGGTGGGAAAGAAAAAGACAATTTTTTCCCATGCCATATTTAAACAGTTTTTCAAAGGCCTCTTGCACCTTCAGCCTCCAGTCAGGGAGCCGATTCCTCCTTGGAGCCTGAGCCTTTGCATAGACAGGCTAATGAATCCACCCTTTGAGCCTATGTCCACTACTCATATCAAGTTCATGACTTGGAAGACAGTCTTCCTGGTGGCCATTACCTCTGCCAGGAGGATTTCAGACTTACAGGCCCTGTGCACTGAGCCAAATTACATCATCCCTCACAATGATAAAGCTGAACTCAGGACAAATAGGAAATTTCTGCCAAAGGTGGATTCAGAGTTCCACTTAAATCAATCCATTACTCTGCCTGTCTTCTTTACTAAGCAGTCCACTCCTGGTGAGCAAATGCTCCACAGCTTGGATGTCAAAAGAGCCATCTTTCACTACCTAGAGCATACTAGACAGTCCAGAGGCTCTTCTACTTAGTTGTTCCTCACCTACCGGGATGCAGGCAGAGGAAGACCAGCTACTAAGAGAACAATTTCCCGCTGGTTGGTCTCTTGTATCAGATTCTGTTATGAAAAAGCTGGTCACCAATCTCCAGTGGGGTTTAGGGCCCACTCCACCAGGGGCACTGCAGCTTCACTGGCAGCTGCAAGAGACATTCTCCTTCTGGATGTCTGCAAAGCAGCTACCTGGAAATCTGTGTACACCTTTGTGAAACACTACAGTTTGGATTTGCAGACTAGATCTGATGCCAAATTTGGCAGGGTGGTTCTGCAGAGCCTCTTTTCTAAGTAGGTTCTCTGCTCACCGCCCACTGGCTACTGCTCGGTAGTCTGCTAAAGTTACTGATGCTAAAGGACTCCTGGGTAAGAAGAAAAAATTACCCACCTCAGTAATCTTCTTTCTTCCAAGGGGTCCTTTAGCATCAGTAAGCTCCCACCCTTTCTTACCTGTCGGGAGAAGGGCTCTGTTATCACATCTCCTACCAGATTTGTACTTTTTATTGAAGAGTTTCTAACTCATGTTTTTGTTGTTTTCTATTCCCACTTTTGTGGACATTTGCATGTTTTTTGAATCCCATTGATTCATTTTCAGGGCATATGCCCTCATTTTCCTTCGAAAAATTCTGAAGCCTTCAGGCTGCTCTCACTCAGCTCACTCCCTCTCCTGTTTTTGATTGGCTATTGCTAAAAGCTCATTTAAATAAAATTCTCTTAAAGGCATACCTCCGGGGAAGTTGCACCTAGCCAGCTAATTGCTAAAGGACCCCTTGGAAGAAAGAAGATTACTGCGGTGAGTAATTTTTTCTTTATGTTGGTGAATGGTGGCATATTGGAGACATTCCACTTGTTCAGAGGCACCAGACAGGAGTGCCCCCACCCACCTCTACTTTTCACCCTGGCAGTAGAACTCCTTGCAATCAGTATAAAAGGGAACCCAGACATTCAGAGTTTAGCATTTCAGTCTGATAGAGCACACAGAATAACCCTTTATGCAGACGATATTTTGATGAATCTAAGCAAGCCCAGTGCAGCACTGCTGAACATTTTGATGGACTTCTCTCTCTTTTCTGGTTATAAAATTAATATACGAAAGTCATGCATGATGGGGGTAGGAGCCATATGGGGTCAGGTGGAAACACTTCAGACACCTTTTCCATGTACTGACTGCCATATCACCTACCTGGGGCTGAAAGTAGGACCAGCAATTGAGGGGTTATATGTGATGAACTACACATTGCTCCAGACAGTTCTTCTGACAGACTTGGAGAGATGGCGTGATCTGACCCTGTCCTGGATGGGGTGCCTCAGTTTGATAAAGATGAACATGCTGCCTAAGATACTCTACCCCATACATGTGTTATTCATGGGCCTCACAAGGGCTGACAGACACAGGCTGAAGGCAGCATGTTCCAGGTTTCTATGGGCAGGGCACAGGCCTAGGGTAAGCCTGAATAGACAGAAATGGGATGACTCACAGGGAGGCCTTAAATTCCCCGAAGTACACCAATATTACTTAGTGGCCCACATGGAACTAGTGCAGGATTGGGTGGCCCAGTCCGACAGGGCACATTGGTTCAACTTAGAATGCGATGGGGCCCCATAACCCCCTCACACTTGTATCACAGTAAATGGGCTTAAGGCCTACAGGGGACTTAGGAAGAGGAAACCCCTCATGGGGTGGACTTTGATTGCCTGGCAAGCCCTATGCGGGGTTAAACAGGAAAGGGGTGAGCAAACTATGCAGGTTCCCCTGGCAGATAACCCGAGACTTCTCCCATTTTGGCGGGGGAAGTGTCAGCAAGGAATGGCAGTACAGAGGAATACATTGTTAGGGGGATATAATGTCTGGGGAGGGGATATGTGCCTTTGAAGATATCAAGCAACAATGGGGGTCCTCAGCACCCATTTTGTTTTCCATCTGCAGCTGAGACATTATATTGGGGGGCTTTACAGGATGGAGACAATGTCTGCAAATATAGGCTCACTAGAGCAGGTTATCCTCAGTAAGTGCCATAACCTGAAGAAGATGATTTCAGCTGTGGTCAAGCAGAGCTGCACACTAGGTCTGGACCCCGCGGTCAAGACCCAGCTGAGATAGGAGGTAGATTTGGTGTCCCTCATTGCAGAGGAGGCCTGGCAGATGATTTACTCCTCCCACATGGATCTTTTTATATGTAACAAGTATAAAGAAGCACAGTGTAAGTTTATCAGCTGGTTGTACCGACCTCCCCAAATAGTTCAAAAATGTCACTGTGAAATCTCTTCTATGTGTGTGAGGTGTACCAAAGAAATAGGCACATACTTTCAGTATTCTTGGGGATGTGAGATGCTACAGCCCTTCTGGAGGGAAGTGGCAGACATAATGAGGCAGCTTCACAGGTGTAATGTCCCTGTCACTCCAACAGTTATGCTGCTTGGAATTGAAGACCAAGAGGAGGACAACTGGTTGTTATAACAGACAAACTCTGGCCAGAGCCGATAGGGCTGTGAAGCGCTACCAAGTGATGAAAGTTACACATGTGCGTAGAAATTATTCAACGCCCAGGTGTAACTTGGCCATATTTTGGAGGTGTTGCACCAAATTTTTAACATGGCCTTTTTTGGACCCTTCCTCATGAACAGTGCCAGTGTCATTTTGTTCAATTGTCCCGAAAGGTGATTGCGCAGACCAAACGTACTATTCTGCACCACAGGTACGAAAACACATTTCGGGCAGGTTGTGGAAAATGACAGCTGTACAGCTGAAAAGGAGATGAATAAAATTGGCTATGCTGAAAATGTGAAGTGAAAATATTAAAAATTAATGACATTAGGAGCATGCGTAGAAACTTTGCAACGCAAGCTCGTAATGCAGTCATTTTTTGGAATGTTTTCACCAAATTTTCAACATGGCCTTTTTTGGACCCCTCCTCATGAACAGTGCCAGTCTCATTTTGTTTAATTTTCCTAAAAGGTGATCGCACAGAGCAAACACGCTATTCTGTGCCACAGGTGCAAAAACACATTTTGGGCAGGTTGTGGAAAATGACAGCTGTACTGTTGTAAAGGAGGTGTGCAAAAATGGCAATGTTAAAAATGTGGAGTGAAAATATTAAAAATTAGCAACTTAAGGAGCATGCGTAGAAACTGTGCAATGCACGCTCGTAATGCAGGCATTTGTTGGACTTTTTTCACCAAATTTGCAACATGGGCTTCTTGGGACCCCACCTCATGAATAGTGGCACTGTCATTTTGTGACTCTGTCCCGAAAGGTGATTCCATGCAGTGACTGCAAAATCAACTTTTGGAACAGAGTACCAAAATGACAGTGACAGTTTTCATGAGGTAAGGTCCCAAGAACCCCATGTTGAAAATTTGGTGCAAAAATTCCAAAAAATGGCTGCGATATGAACATAAGTTGCAAATCTCCTTGAATGGCTGTATAGCATGCTTACCTTTAATTCTTCAGTTCGCGGTTGGGCTTTGAAGAGTGCAGAGCGCGTCCCGGTCAGAAGATGAAAGCACCAAGCTCCGGAGGTAGGTATGGGGTAAGGGTGTGTGTGGGGAGGTGAGTGCTCAGTGGGAGGGTGGGGAAGGGGACCGCAGTGACGACGAGGGACCATTTTCAGTTTTACAGGTAAAACAAACCGACAATGGGGGACCATTTTCTAATTTACAGGAAAACTAAACATTTAGGCACACTGGGGTGGGCTCCCAGTGTGCCACATGAATGCCGACATGAAGATTGGGCACCCTGATGTCGGGTATGGCATGGGCAGGGGACACCAGGACAAAAGAAACGCAACGAGGGACCGTTTTCTGTTTTACAGAGAAAAACAAATTTTGCATACTGGAGTGGGCCTCCAGTGTTGTGATATAACATCTGGGAAGACTTAGGGAGGGGGGAACAAAATAGTGAATGGCATTGTGCCATTCGCAACATGCTGGCACCGCAGCACTGTGCATGCGCGTGACTCTGCGCATGCACGCAACTCGTGCGCATGCGCAGTGCACGCATCGGAATATGGAAATAACAGCCAAAATAGTGTGGTTGTTATTCTATTTGCCAATCATGGTGGAGGGGCTTCAGATATGTTGGGCTTTCGGAGGGATACTTCCAAAAGTCCAACGGAAGAGGTTCTGAGATCGGACGTTTTCAGAGCTACAGAACTCTCGCAAAATGGCTGTAGGCTCCACCCACAGCCCTAAAAAGTAAGGCTCTTGCTGGTACTGGGTAGGCACTGTATCCAAAATACGAGGATCTCCATTCAAATCCCCACTCTCTCTCTCTCTATAAGGGAGGACCTCATTCTCAAAGTGCCTCCCTTGGAATGCCTGACTTACTCCTTCAGAGATAGAGGTGACATTTTTGGCAGGATATGGGGCCAATATTTGGACTCAGTCCTACCACAATGTACAGCGCTGATTTGAGCTGGGATATGCAGAAGGAGGTGCTTCAGCCCCCATCATGAGGGCACCTCAGGAGTGCAACATGAGGGGGGTGCTGCCCTCCTGAGGTGCTGTCTTTTGGATGAGATGTTAAACCGAGGTCCCATCTGCCTGTTCTGGTGGTAGTTCAAGGGGATATTAAAAAACCCATGGCACTTCTCGAAAAGAGTAGGGGAAGTTTTTATTTAGAACTAAAAACAATCTACATTTCACCGTAAACAGTACCAAACAACCAGAGAAAGAAAAAAAAGGAAACAGATAAAAATAATAAATATTTACAAATATTTACATTACTGTATTTCCAGTTAGTTTATATCCAGTTAACTAATACACTCTAAATTTCTCCATAACCAAATAACTTGTTTCTCTCCATATAATTGAGTCTCTTTTTAGTATATATCATCTAACTCTGCTTGAATCTTAAAATACAAATCATCTACTATCAATTTTTTATTATGAATTAACCTCTGACACCTCATTTGTCAAATGGCCCACTTTATGACTGCAAAAACTACAAATAATGTGCTCTTATCCCACTTATTCCATTCTTCTGACAGTTGCCCATATATTAATATGTCAGAAGTAATTTCTTCAAATGCTTTAGTGCCCCACATACTTGCTAAAATATTTCAAAAGGGTTTAATATATTCACACTCAAAGTATAAATGTCTCATTGTCTACTCTTCATTAATACATTCACTTTCCAAACATATTCTTTCCTCTGTTTTTATGTTTAAGATTCCCTTTAGTATTTAGCTTCCCATGACTACATAACCAAATAGTTTCTCTCATTTTATGTGGTATTCGTTTCTCTAATGTGGCTCCTAAAATTAATTTCTCATCTATTCCATGCATTACCTTAAAAATTGGTGATTCATAGTAATTTGTCTGCATAACCTCTTTGTACAATTGCTTTCTATTTTTTGTTAAAAGCATATCTACTGTTATTTTCCAACTATCCAGATATTTCCTTACTGTATCAACATATTCTGGTAGCTTTCCTACCTCTTTTTCCCCCACCTTTCCAGCATTTCATCTTTCCATCCATACACCAAAGGATCCCATATATTATGTTTACCTTGCAACACAGACTCTATATTTGCATAAATAAATATGTTTATAAAAAACACTACAGGGTTTAACATATTTAGCCCCCCCTCCGCTATAGATCAATATGTATGATTCCTCTTAATAGGATTTAATCTATTCCCCCATAAGAGTTGAAAAAATAATCCTAGTATTTTTGTCTGACCTCTAAGAGGGATAGGGAAAATGTATGCTATATATAAAAAAATAGGAACTATGAAGGTCTTCATCATATAAATCCTTTTTTGCTTAGTCATGTTCCAGTTCTTCCATCTCTTGATTTTCCTCTGAGCTACGTTAAATTTCTTCTCCCAGTTTTCTTGTATTGGGTCTAGCCCCCCAAATGTTACCCCTAAGATTTCTGTGCTACCTTGCACAATTCCTATGCTTCCCCCTTTAATCTCTACATCTTCCCCTATCATTAAAATTGTACTTTTCCTTTTATTCACTTTTATTTCTGTAATATTTTGATTTTCATCAAACAGTTCTAACATTCTTTCCCCTAAGTATTGATCCTTCAGAAAAAAAATACAATCATCAGCGTAAGCTAGTGTTTTATAAATATTTCCCTTATCATATTCAATGGCTTTAATACTCTCATCTGTCTCTATTCTTCTTATTAATGGGTCCAGACATAATACATACAGAAGGGGACTCAAAGGGCACCCCTGACGCACCCCATTATAAATATACATCGGAATACCCATGTGCCCATTTATCATGGGTCAAACTTGAGCTTCATAATATAAACTTTTTACCAAACCTATAAATTCTTCAGGAAGACCATATTACTCTAGTACTTGCCAAATATAGTCATGTTTGACCGAATCAAATGCTGTTTCTTGATCTATTGTATATAATAGCCCATTTAGATCACCTTCTTGTCCCTTATTTAAGACTTCCCTTATATATATCAAGTTATGCCTTATATCATGCCCTGATACTGCAGATGTCTGTGTTGGAAGTATTAAAGCTTGTGCATGCTCCATCGATCTTCTAGTCATAACTTTTACCAGCATCTTATAATCTATAGTCAACAGACTAATGGGCCTCCAGTTTTTAATTTCTTCTTTGTTACCTTTTTTATAAAGAAATATGGTCACTCCTTGCTTCATACTTTCTGACAATTTATTTTTTTTAAAAATATACTTATATAGGATACCCAACATAGGGGTAAGCTGTTCTTCTAATTTCTTATAAAAACAGTTTGGTATGCCATCCACCCAGGGGCTGTATTATTTGTAAGGGAGGCAATTGCTTCTTTAATTTCAACTTCTTTAATGTGTTCTTTAAAATATTCTTTTTCCTGCCTACTAATTCTTGGAACCTTAATTCGACCCCATAACATGTTTATCCACTTTAATTTTCCTTCTGGAATTTATTTTTTAAGAAGTCTTGGGCTATCTTTTTCATGTTACCCATATCAGTATACTGAGTTCCTTTTGAGGCCTTAATACTCTACATTATCCTATTCTCCAGTCTCTCTATATTGCTTTCGAAAGGTTTAGTGTGAGCTTTTGTTCCTTGTGTTCCACATTTTTGTTCCATTTGTGACGATTTTCTCTGTTATATATTAATATTCCCACATTTGAGATTTTAAATTTATTATGTTTTCAGTGCGATCTCGTCCAGTTTAATTTTGATTTATTTATTTATATAATTTTGCTGTAAGACTAAGATAATTGTGATATTTTGTCTTCCCCCTGTTATGAGATTCTAGGATCATTTGTTTGATATCTCCTTCTGTGCTTTCCCACCACTCTAAAATGTCCTCATATAGATCTAACACTGAAATTCTTGCTGCTAACAGATCTTTTATGCACTCTAACACAGCTTCATCTTGTAAAATCTCCGTGTTCATCCTCCAATAACCCCCTCCGAAGAAGGGACTCTCTTTTAAGTTTATTTTTAATTAAATAGCCATATGATCGAATGTTTCTAGCGGTATCACTATAACATCCTTCATTTTCATTCTTTTTTGCACAAACCAAAAATCTATTCTGGTTAATAGTTTCCTTTTATAGAAAGGGTGTACTGGTGCTTTATTGAATATTTTATAAACATCCTCTAATAAGGTTCCCATCAATATTTTGTTTAAGCAGTTAGTGTCACAGAAAAGTTTAGCAGATTTTCTTCCTCAATCTTTTTGTGAAAGGCCGCAATTAAAATCCCCCCCCCCATAATGTTAATTTAGACGTGTGTAAAAAAGGTTCTATTTGGCTCATTATATTACATCTAGAGGCTTTACTTTGCGGATTATAAATATTTATTAACCTGACATTTGTTCCTTTTATTGCTGCATCAACTATCAATACCCTACCTGGCACCAAATATATTAACTTAAATATGTTAACCACTGATGATGCAAACCCAATTCCAATCCCAGAACATATCTCTTCCCCTATGCACCAAAGTGAAGGCCTCCACCTCCAGTCTATTTATTCCTGATTTAATTAAATTAGAATGTGTAACCTGGTGTCTTGGAAAAAATATATATCCCCTTTTAAATCACTCAAAGAGGAAAAGGTAACCATCCATTCTCTATGTTCTTAATGATGTTTACATTACTAGTGATGCAATTTAAAACATTCATTTATGCAATGTTAGGTAAGATTTAAATCATCCCCTTTTTCCTTTTCCCTCAGGGAGCCTTTTTCCTTCTTTTCGAAGCTTGTGTATCTGTTGTCTCGCAATCCGATGTGTCTTCCCTCTCGGAGTGCTCTGATATTGTTGAGTCTGAGTCTTCTTCAACAGTAGCCCATTCCTTATCTTGTAAAGTTGTGTATTTATTAGTTAATATTATTGTCTCTTTGTCTTTCCCTCCAGGGTTTTTTTTTGTGTGGAAAGTTACCGCTGTTCTTGGGCCTTGTGACCACTGTATAACCATCTTCTGTTGGCTCTTTTTTTTTTCTCTTTTCCTTTAGAAATTGTTGCTTGATTAAAATTTTCAGATTCCTTCTGGCTTCTTGGCTTCATGTTAACCACTGGGTGTTTTATTACATTTCCATTTGCTATTGTAGTTCCATTTTTTCCTGAGTTCAAGCTTCCCATTTCCGCAGTTTCTGTGATAATTTTCTCTTTTTTTGCTTTTTCTTTCTGAGCTTGTGCAAGATAAACATCCTGCTCTGCTTTCTCCAGAGGGTCCATGCTATTATGTGTAGCCCATGGACAATTGTTAAAGTTATGCCCCGCTTCTTCACAAAGACTACATTTAATGGGATTTCTACAAATAGCCTCATGATGTCCTAGTTGTCCACATAATCCACATTTGATCTTTTTACAGGCATTACTTAGGTGACCTTTTTCCCCATAGTTATAACTTGCCCGAGGCTGATCAGCATAAAAAACAATACCCCATCCCTTCCTAAAAAAAAAAAAAACAATTTGGGAGATGTTGCATTTCCCCATCTTTTTGGTTTAGTGTTATTTTAAATTTTCCATCCACCAGTCCATAAACTTTCTTCATCTAGAATTGGTTCAGGAGGCCCATTTAAAGTACATCTTTGTTTGAGCCAATAAGAGATGTCCTCAACATTAACCCCTTCATTTTTAAAAAGTGTAGTCACCACTCTGTTTTCTGGTTTAGTTAAGGGGATGACAAGGAAATCTTTCTACAAAGGCGTGGTTTTAATCTGATGGTGCAACTTCCAAAATCTATCTAGACCTGATGGATGCTTAAAACTTACATCATATGTTGTTTCCTCTGGAGAGTGAATCAACACATATATTTTGCATGCATAATATTTCATACTGGCTTTCAAGAGTTGTTGTCCCACAAATAGCCTATTGGGGCATCATCAGCTGGGCCTCGAAATTTTAGTCTTACTGTGTTTCTTCTTTTGGCTGGTTCTGTTAATCTATTCATGGTTTCAGGGAACAATTTCTCTTTTACATTTTCACTCCATACAGTTGTTTTCTCCTTTTCTTTAATTCCCTCCTCTTTCCCTTGTATACTTTCAAGGGAATCAGGTTTCCCTTCCACTTCCATTGATGTATTTAAATCCTCCTCAATTGTTAGGCCCTCAATTTCTTTTGTGTTATTCCCTTCCTCTGTGCTCTCTTGTCCCACTTCATTTAAAACTACCACTTCAGGCTGCTTTTCACCATTTGATTTTCATGTTTGTTCATTCCCTGTATTCACCCCCTCTGGGATAGGGGTTTCAGGGGCTGTCAACCCATTTGGCCTGTTCGGGTCCCAACCCTTTCCATCTTCTGATTTTTTCCACCCTGCCTCTAATGAGGCCTTTGCAACCCAGTCCAGGGTGTCTCTTAAATCTATTTTACCCGTATTGTCACTTCCAGATTCTGATTTATTCTCCATATTCTTTTTATGTTCAGCCTTTAATAAAAGCTGCTCAGCCCCATTTTCATTTTGCTCTGCTTGACTTTTTTCTTTCTCTGTTTCCTCAGCTTTTCTGCTAGCATTCCCTTCAACAGAAGCCTTTCTTAGGCCGAGCTATTTTCGACTCTTTGTGGCCATCCTTATTGGGGCTTCTTTTTCATTTGCTTTTTTTGTAGGTATTTCTTTAAAACTGCCTTTTTCCCCTTCAAGCGCAGCTTCCTTTGATACTTCTGCATCAGCTGACAGTGGCTGACTCTGAGAGTCCATCAGTTTACTGTCAGTTTGCCCACCTCGTCTATTCTGTTCCGCTCTACTTCTAGCAGTCAATCTCCCTTTATATTTCTTTAAAACCTTCTTTTTACCACATGATACTTTTAAATGTCCTCTCTTACCTGCACTCTCTGACTCCTCAGAAGGTGTACTGCTTACTTCAGGTTTTTTCTCTAGTGCCACAACTCCAGGCTTTTTTTGTGCATCGCACTCTTTTTCCACTTCCATTTCCATACCATCTCCTTCTGCACCTGACATCTTGCCAGATCCTTTCAGAGACATCCTAAAGCAATACTGGGATGGGTCAGACCAGACCCCTGTCTCCAAGACATTCTTTCTCCAGCAACTCCACAGCAACCTGACAAAGCTCAAGACTGCAGCATGTGTCCCCCTACTGTCGAGTAGGGGAATTTCACCGGTGCCCTGGCCAAATTTCCACCCCTTCACTAAAATACCACCAACAGCTTAATCTGGCTCAAAGTCAGTTGGCATTCATCTGTATCCCCTTCCCCTGGGTCGTGCCTGAAAATACACAGAATTTGTCTATTGCACTTACCCGGTCAACAAAAGCTAAATAAATAAATCACTAAGAACCCCGCCCCATATGCAGACTACTTGAATTAGGTGTGTGCACTCCTCAGTGTTAACTGCACAGTGAACGGATCCACTTACAACAGCTGTGATGTATTACATGAGTTAAAGTGCTTAAGTTCTTTTGGGCACAATTTAGTGCATGTTAATGTTTTTGTATGTCCCAGAGTTTTCCTATCTGTATGTCAAACTCAGGGTATTACTTTTAACACAATGCATATTGTAATCAATATATGTATCTGAGAAGCTCTGTTTTACAAGCATGGCACATACTGACTTAATGTCTGTAGTATGTTTTCTATAATAACTGAACAACTCTTTAAACATACTTTAAAAATATGTTTTCTACAAAGCCCGCTTTCATTCCAATAGTGTGATGAGTAACATTCACTTTGAGCTCAATAGCATGCCTGCACTACATGATACGGAAGAGACTTTTGATCAGTTTATGTTGTCCAATGACAGTACAGTATGCTATAGAGATTTGTCCGATTTGGAGATGGCAGCCACACTGATAGTATCTCAGGATTTGGAGGACACTCCAGAGGACGATGAAAATCAGGATGAGGCAGTGGAACCATCAGCAAACTCCAGAGAAGTACAGACCTGCTTGCACAGAATACATTGCTTCCTCGAACAAAATATGACTACAAGCTGTTCTATGAATTACAGGACATATGCCTTAGGGCCTCCCTTGAAAACTGCTGACAGATGAAGATCACTGAATTGTCTATAAAGTTAGAGCATGCTAATGAAATTAGCACATAATGAGTGGGTATTTATAACTGGAGAAACATACATAGAAACATAGACTTTGATGGCAGATAAGGACTGCTTGGCCCATCTAGTCTGTCCATTTCCCTACCTACAGGATATGCAGCAGATCCTAGTTAACCAACAGCCTATTTCTTCCTACCCCCCCACAAGAATTGCCTTATGTCTGTCCCATGCATTCTTGAATTCACCCACAGTTTTAGACCCCACAACCTCCTCAGGAAGGCTGTTCCATGCATCCACTACCCTCTCTGTGAAATAATACTTCTAGGGACATGGATATGTTGTTCATCCACACATTGGCAGGTTCCTTGCCGCTTTAAATCTTGCGGAAGGTCTTCAAGCTGGCTCCTCCCACCCACCAGGTGGTAAAACTCGGCCCGCCTGACACCAGATCTTCCTTAACGCTTGGAAGCTCAGGTTCCCTCCTTAGCGCTCTGCGTTTTCGACTGGTTCCTGGAATTTTCGGTCTTCGAAATCAATTGGAAGTTTTTCTGAAACTTCATTCTTTTTCTTCTTCGCTGCGGCAATGGCTCATTCGTTTTCCGGCTCTCGGAGGCACCCGGCTAATTCCTCCAGGAAAGACCCGCACTCCACGTGTGTTTACTGTCTTGACTTGGATCATGATCCTCAACTTTGCAATTGTTGCTGTGCCCTTTCGGCCAGCTCTCTGGAGGATCGTGTGGCCCGTTCGGGGCTCGGTCGACCAGAAATTTTTCCCACTCGGGAAAACTCCTCAGAGACTTGTCGGGCAGTGCCCGCGTTGGTTGTCTCGGTTGAGCAGCTCGATCTCCTTCCTCCAGGGAGGGGGCGGCCACCCCTCCCTCTTCCTCGGTCGTGGCGCTCATCCCGCTCTCCTTGAATTCTCCTCATGCAGCCTCGTTCAAAGAGTTTCACCAGTCCCTTTCCTCGAAAGGAAAGGGACATTCGGGACCTGCCTCCCGGCCCAAGTCCAAGGAGTCACAGGCTGGTCCCTTCGTCGGCACTGGAGGGGAGAGGAGTTCCCCTCCCTGCCGGCCGACGTTCGATTTCGGTCAAGGGTGCGGCTCTTGCCACTGGCTTCATGGTGTCCCTGTCAGGTCAGCTGGCCAGGACTCCCATTGATGTTGTCGAGTCTCTCGAACCGTCATTTGGGCTGTCTTCTGCTAGAGCCGCCATCCCTTCGCCGGTTGCCCCGGTGGAGGCTGAGGTTCTGCCTGCACCTTTGGGTCCACAGACCTCGGCCCTTTCTTTCGAGCCGAGGGAGGTGCGGGCATGCCCCACTCCTTCCCAGGCCCGCCCTCGGGTGCCCTGAGGATTCGGGTCTCAGTCCTCCTCTCGGTCTAGCCACTCACGCTGACCTCGGCGTTCTCGGTCGGGGCACCGAGTTAAGTGGCATTGCCGTTCTTCCTCGTCTTCCTCCTTGGATGAGGAGTAGCCTCGATGCTGATGGCGTCGACGTTACGAGGAGTTCATGTGGCAGCAGCTGTTGTTGTCCGGGAATCAATCAACCCCGATTCATTCCCCGGCTAGCAAGCAGCTGCCGCCCGATCGGCCGACTCAACCGCTCACGGCAGTTGAGGTGCCCTCTCCGAGGCCGGTTGCTCATCCGATCTCTGATGCCCCACCATCCTTGGTGGAACCCCGGCCGGGTCATGACCTGTCCCGCAGGTTATCTGTCCCCCTCACTCCTGCCCGCCCTTGGCAGATGAAGAGTGACTCAGGCCTGAGGCAGCTTTTTGCAGACCCCTCGGAGTCCGAAGTCGACTCCTCTATGTTCCCTAGTTGGGAAGACCCAGGGTCCTTTCTGGAACGTTCTGTGGATGACAGCCCATCATCCTTTATGGGTCTGCTTCAGCTCATCTTGGAATTCACCGGGATGCAGCTCGAGCCTGTGTCCAAACGGGCCCCTTACCCTCTTACGGAGATTCTAGACCGAGGGGATTCACCCTCAGAGGCCTTCCCGGTGGCTGAGGCAATTGTTGGCCCTGCCTTGGAGCTCTGGTGGTGGCCTACTTCCTGCCCTGTGCCCTCGGCCAGGATGGCCAGGAAGTACTCTGTCCCTGTCGGTTCTTTGCTCGGTTTCTCGGAGCACCCCTCGGCTGAGGGGTTAGTTACCGACAATGTTTTCTAGTGTTCTGGAAATGCTAGGGATGTGGATAGGCCTCCTGACAAAGAGTCCAAAAGGATGGACTGTGTCGGGCGCAAGGTTTACGCTGCGTCCTCCCTAGGCCTCCAACAGGCCAGCTCGGCTGCACTGATGGCACATTTCTCCCACGCCCTTTTGGGCTCCCTGGATGAGGTGCTCCCTCATCTCCCGGCCAATCTGCGGACTACGGTCCGGCGGGTGTGGGACCAGGGTAGGGCGGTGGCGAAGCAGCAGCTCCAGATGGCTCTGGATTTGGGTGACTCCTGTGCCAGATCGGTGGTGTCCGCAGTGGCCATGCGCTGCAGGGCGTGGCTGAGGTTATCCTCCTTCTCTTTGGAAACCCAGCACGAGTTGGCAGACATCCCCTTCTTGGGGACTGACCTTTTCGGCCCTGGAGTGGAGGGACACCTCCAGGGGTCCGAGAAGTCCGATGCCACTACGGACTCGGTCACTCCCGCCCGGAGGGACAAGGGCAACTGGCAGCTTTTGCGTAAGCCCCTTTGCCCCCCGGTCCCTGCGGCTTGACTGGCCCAGCACGAGGGCCAGCAGGCATGCGCTGGGTGGCCTGTCTCCAAACCAGCATCTTCCTCTAAAAGGAAGCAGGGAGGGAAAGGTCTGAGAGCTCCCTTGGCCTCTTCCTCCCCCAAGCCTGCTCAGTGACGGGCTAAGGGGCGCTGTCTCCGGCCCCGTCACCTCTACCCGGATTCCCCCATGGGGGGACGGCTCTGCACCTCCTCCACTTGGTCCGCTTTCCCGGACCTCTAGGGGTTGGAGGTGCTAAGGGAAGGCCCTGTCTCGGGTTTGTGAGCAGGTTCTACCCTTTCGAGCCGTTGCCCCACAGGGATCTTGTGGTCCACAGCCTCTTCATTGGCCCGCTGAGCCGACTTGCCTGGCCCTCTAAATAGAGGTGATCAGGAAGGTTGCGGATCCTCCTTCTGACCCTGGGTTCATGTCCAGGTATCCCTGGTCTCAAACGGACGGGGGGGCTTGCGCCTCATTCTTCCGCACGCCTGGATGGTCTCTCTGACTTAGGTATCCCATCCTCAGAACAGGCGTGTGGCTTCGCTCCTGGGCCTCCAGGATGTACTTAGTCCTCGTTCCATCCATTTCCTGGGAGACTCCTCCCTTTCCTAACAGGGGATCTCCTTACAAGTTCCAGGCCAGGCCCTTCGGTCTCTGCCCAGCAGCTTTCTGCGGCATCAAGGGGCCCAGGCATAACCCCACCCGGATGGCGGCCTGACTACAACCCTTCTAGGTGGAAGGGGTCGATCCAGAGTTCTGGATCTCAGGCTGGTCTCCTGTTATCAGAGCCACGTTGGAACTCGTGCCTTAGCGGGTGATCCTTCTTCGGGACCAGGCTCGACTCCTGAGTCCAAGCTCGGCTCCCGGTGGACAGGGCTGAGGTTCTTCCTCCCTTACCTGGTCAGGTCTGACTGGGCAATTGCGCCCTGCCGGGATCTCCTGCTCCTCCTGGGCCACACGGTGACTGGCTCCAGCGTGGTCTGTTGGACCCGCTGGTTCATGCATTCCCCTTGTGGGGACTGGCCAAGCAGCAGTCACAGTGCTGCGTTCCTTCGGACCAGTTCGTGACTACAGCTCAGGAGTTAGGGAACGCTCTCCTTCAGACAGTTCCAGCTGTTGCAGGAGAACATCCTGTTCATCCACCCTGAGTCGACGGTCTGCTCCAACCGATGCTTCTCGGATGGGTTGGGGTGCCCATCAAGGGGAATACAGAGTGTTCCGCCTCTGGTCCTCTCTGGAGTCCCGATGTCTTTCCTACCCGCTGGAGCTCCTGGCGGTCCGCTTTGCTTGCACCGCTCGCTCCGTTTGTGCGGGGTCTAGTGGTTTAAGTCCAGGCGGACAATACCACGACCATGTGCTACCTACCTGCCAGGTTCGGATGAGCCCCTTGCATCTCGTAAGGAGGTTCTCCATATTGGGTCTTTCGCGCAGCTGAGAGGCGGTTTCCTAGCCATTCGATGGCAGGAGCCTCCAGCACCCTGGCTGATGCCCCAAGCTGGACATAGGCTGCGCCCCACGAGTGGTCTTCCCTGCCGGAGGTAGCACAGGATCTTCTCCCTCCTTCCCTCCAGGGAGAATACGAGGCCGAGACTGTCTCATGCCTGCCCCCTCAGCAAGGTTTGCTGTAGGGGATGCCGTTGAGGTCATGGACCCCGGGCCTCTTCTACGCCTCTCCCCCATTTCCCTTGACCCACAGGCAAGGTGAGGAGGGACTAGGCGCAGGCGATGCTGATAGCCCCAGACTGGTTGGCCAGCTCTAGTATCTAGCTCTCCTCAGTCTCAGCCCCAGGCTCCCGAGGCGGCTTCCAGCCCGCCTGATCCTGATCTCTGTTTTCAGGGGAAGGTTTTCCATCTGGACCTTCAATCTCTACACCTAAAGGCCTGGTCCCTGTGCGGCTAGGGGCCAGGCCTGGGGCCTTTTGACAAGGTCCTCGACGTTTTTGAGGCGTCCTGCCGGGAGTCAGCCTAACATGCTCGCCTTCAAATGGTAGAGTTCTCCATTTGATGTTGGGACAGGGCCGGGGCCCCCTCTCCCGTCCCTCGGCGAGCATTCCGGACCATCTGCGGTCCGTTCTTTTGAACCAGGGCTTCGGCCGACAACCCTCTGGGTGCTTCTGTTGGTCACCCCTGTCTTCCAGGCACGGGCCGGAAGGCAGTTGGTGGCGCAGAAAAGGTGGTCTGGCGCTTTTCTAGGCCTCGATCACACCTCCCCTTCGTGGAGAGTATCCCCATTTCTGTGGGATCTTCGCTGGTATGGGCTTAGCTCATGGGCAAGCCATTCGAACCTTTGCACAGGAGCGAGTTTCCCCACCTGTTGTGGAAGAGCACTTTCTTGGGGCTACTCTGCCATCCAGAAGGAGGGGAGAGTTCCAGGTGCTCCTTTTAATCTCCCTATCTGGTCTTCCACAAGGACAAGGTTGTCCTGCACCCCACCCAAAGTTCCTTCCATTGACGGTGGCGGAGTTTTTCCCTATTCGGGTATTGCCTCTGCCGGGGTTCTTCCCCATTCACGCCTTGGAGGCCGTATATAGGCTCCTTTGGGACCCTATTTAAACGCTTGCCTACCCAGGGAGCATAGGGCTGAAGTTCGGGAGAGGTTTGCCAACTGTTTATCATCTACGCTGAAGCCGCACCTGGCAGACCTGCAGCCAAATGGACGACGAGTGGGTGGGTCACCTTCTGCATAGGTCTCCGCTATAGGTGGGTGGGCATGGAGCCTCCCAGAGGGATAAGTACTCATTTTACCCACCGTTCCATTGCATCGGTGGCTGCTTCCGAGGATACTCTGGTCCAGGATATCCGTAGGGCTTCTACCTGGAAGCAGGCCTTACCATTTTCCCCTTCCACATTGACCTTGGGTCACGCCGGGATGTTGGTGGGGCCTCGGTTCTCAGTCTTTCTACCTAAGTAGGGGGTGTGCGCTTGCCTCCTCCTCCGCCAGAACTGCTAGGAGTCTGCCAATAAGTGTGGATGAACAACATATCCATGTCCTAGAAATACAGGTTACTCACCTGTAACAGGAGTTCTAGGAATGGTATATGTTGTTCATCCCATTTCCACCGACCTCCCCGGCTTCGACGCACAACCTGGCTTCCAGCGGGCTAGATGTGGCATCATGGGGTGGAGCCGAGAGTTTTACCACCTGGGTGGGTGGGAGGAGCCAGCTTGTAGACCGTCCGGCAAGATTTAAAGCGGCAAGGAACCTGCCAATAAGTGTGGATGAACAACTTATACCATTCCTAGAACTCCTGTTACAGGTGAGTAACCTGTATTTCCTCACATTGCCCCTGAACCGCTCCCCCTCTATCTTTAAATTGTGTCCCCTTGTTCTTACACGTCTCTTTTTCTGAAAGATGCTACCCTCTTGGACTTTGTTGATTCCACTGAGGTACTTAAAAGTTTCTATCATGTCCCCCCTCTCCCTTCTTTCCTCAAGAGTATACATATTAAGCTCCTTTAGTCTCTCCTCATACGGCTTCTCTTGCAGACCCTGCACCATTTTAGTTGCCCTCCTCTGGACTGCCTCTATCCGGTCTATGTCCTTGCGGAGATGGGGTCTCCAAAACTGGACACAGTACTCCAGATGGGTCTCACCAATTGTCTGTACAGAGGGATAACAACTTCCTGTTTTCTGCTGCTGATGCCTCTCCTATACATCCCAGTATACCCCCAGCCCTCCCTGCCTTCTCACATTGCTTGCTAACCTTAAGGTCATCTGATATGATTACCCCAGGTCCCTTTCCTTTTTTTGTTGTTATTTTCTCCCCCCATTGTGTGTATTCTTCCCTGGTTCTTGTTTCCCAAGTGCATTATTTTGCACTTCTTTGCATGAATCCTAGCTGCCATACTTCTGACCATTCCTCCAACCTTGCCAAGACCCTCTCATCCTTTCCACACCTCCTTGTGTATCAACCCTGTTGCAGATCTTTGTGTCATCTGCAAAGAGCATACTTTTCCTTCCAGTCCCTCTGCAATGTCATGTAGAGACATTAAAAGGACTGGACCCAATCACTGAACCTCTGGGGACCCCACTAGTAACCCCTCTTTCTTCAGGTGGACTCCATTTACAATTACCTTCTGTGTCCTGTTGTCCAGCTAATGTTTTACCCAGGCTACCACCCTGGGACCCACTCCCAGGCTGGTTAATTTGACTATTAATCTTTTGTGTGGGACTGTGTCAAATGCCTTGCTAAAGTCTAGGTAGACCATGTCACAGCCCTCCCTGGTCTACTACTTTGGTCACCCAGTCAAGAAATCTATTAGATTCGTCTGACATGACCTTCCTGCTTGAACCCATGCTGCCTTGGGTCCTGTGCCCCACTGGCCTCTAGGTATTCAACTATTCTTTCCTTCAGAAGTGACTCCATCACTTTCCCTACCACAGAGGTCAGACTGACAGGTCTGTAGTTTCCTGCCTCTGTCTTGGCCCCACTTTGTGAAGGAGAATCACATCCGCCTTCTTCCAGTCCTCGGGTACCACACCATCCTCCCATGATTTATTAAAAGAGTAGCCAGTGGTTTCACTAGTTCCCCATTAATTCTTTAGAATTCTGGGTGAATTCCATCAGGCCCCATTGCTTTGTCCACCTTCAGTTTTAGGAGTTCTTGCAGAACCCTTTCTTCTGTGAAAGGACTGGGATCGACCCCCCTATCAAGAGTGCTTCTGTTAATTGGATTAGACACTTCCCCCTCCTCTTTTGTGAATACTGAGCAGAAATATTTGTTCAGTATCCCTGCTTTTTCACTGTCCCCCTCTGCCCACCCACCATTCATTCTATTCAGCCTCACTATCCCTCCCTTTGTCTTTCTACGCTCGCTGATGTATCTATAAAAGGTTTTATCCCCCTTCTTAACTGAGTTGGCTATCTTTTCCTCAGTTTGGGCCTTTGCTATTCTGACTTCCCTCCCTGCTTGCTTCTGCCTTAACTGGTACAGCTCTCTGTCCTGCTCCTTCTGTGTTTCCTTATACTTCCGGAATGCTATCTTTTTCTTCCTGACTTTCACAGCCACCTCTTTTGAGAACCATAGTGGCTTTTTCTTTCATTTTGATTTGTTTATTTGCTTCACACAAAGGCTTGTTGCCTCTGTGGTAGCAGTTTTGATGATTCCCCATTGTTGCTCCACACCTCCTTCTAGCCTGTTTGCCAGTGCTTTTCTGAGGCACTCTCCCATCTTGCCAAAGTCAGCCCTCCTGAAGTCCAGTACCCTCACTTTTGTATGGCTTGACTCCGTAGCTGAGTTTAATGTGAACCACACTGTTTGATGGTCATTTGTTCCTGGATGGCAACCCACTTCTAGATCTGAGATCCTCTCACTGCCCCCGTTTGAGAGTATGAGGTCTAAGATTGCTCCCTCACGAGTGGGTTCCGAAACTAGCTGTCTGAGGCCTGCCACCTGTAGGGCATCAAGAATGGCCCTGCTCTTGGATGTGGCTGCAGCAAATGTGCTACAGTTAACATCTGGCATATTCAGGTCTCCCATCAACAGTATCTCCCCTTTCTCTGCCATTCTAAGAATGCCTTCTATCATATCCTTGTCCATTGGAGAGTGCAAAAACACATTTTATTCCATTATACATTATTAAAATGATTAAAATTAAAGTTACAAATGGAATATCAGGCCTATTTTTTCCAATTGAAATAGCGAATAAGCTGCCTAAGTGAATACATTTTCCAGGGAACAGGGTATCCACTTAAGAGGGCTATGCTGTACCAGAATTTTGCTGAATTTCATTTAGTAGCAGTTGAAAAATAAAGGTAAAATGGATTAATTTCATTGGATATACAAAGCATGTATTATAAAAGTAGAAAGTCTTTCAGTAACATGTTAAAATGCAATTAATAAAATAGTCAGTTGCCTATTTAGTAGAAGTGAACACTTGCTCTTTAAGCACAGAAAGTCTTCCCATAACATTGCTTCCTCTCTCAACCTAACCTATCATAGCAGCTGCCTTGTTTTAAGTTATGGCTGCTTTACATGACGAATATCACTGGACTGCTAAGACACAGGTAGAGGTAAGCAAAATACCTATTTGAAAGAACTTTTCATGGTCTCTCAAGCATCAAGAGGTTGTGCAAACTTTAATTCCCCATTAATGCACACCCTGTCATATGTTACTGCTTCATTACAACACTCTGTGGTGCACAACTTTTATTTGGAAATGGGGTCTATAGCTGACAGGCCACAGGATATTTACCAATGCTTGGTGTTTGCCTTTAAGACTGCCAGAGCATCTTCATATTATCCAGTTCCCCCATTGCATTAATAAATGTCCCAATCGCACTTCTTACACTATCATCTGTTTGATAAACTTCCTGTGAAGAAAACGTATTTTTTTTAAAAAGGGAACTTTTTTGTGCATTGTGTGAAGTGAACTAATTAACTGGAATTCATTTCTTATCTTAGTTTTTTTTTTGTTCCAGTTGACAATATAATAAACCAACCATCAACAAAATGCACAAGGTAACAGCTGAAAAGTAACTGTTTGTCCAGTTGAAATCTTTGCTGCTTTGCCATGCCCCATCCCATTCAAGCGCCTTCTCCCTGCCTGGTCTATTGCAGTGACTGCTGTATCCTCTTGTCCACCCCCTCCCTCACCCCTAAGTGACTTTCCATTATTCTCCCATTCCCCCTTCTTCCTCTCTCCTTCCTCTCTCCATGTTACACTACCATCACCACACAATCTACCCCTAGTCTGTATCCCACACTATCGTCACTCAACAGTCCCTGCCCTTATCTACAGCTATCCTTTCTTTACCTTCTATCTCTACCTCCTCTCCCTGCCACCTCTATAGTACCCTTGCCCCAGCCAACATAGCCACCCTGTTATATTTATTTTTCCCACCCCCTCCACCTTGTTGTCTGCCCCATCCTACCTCCGTCCTACCATCCTCTGCTCCTCCTTCCCTCTGACCTTATCCCTCCCCGCCTGTGCCACTATCCTTACTTTCCTTGCTGGCCTTGTAATTCTACTTCCCTCATGAGGTACTATCTTGTTACCCAGAGCTAACCATTTATTTAACTCCTAGCTTTAGTGCACCTATGTATCTATGATGTAAATACTATTGTCTTATTTTCTTCTCATGGATTGTGTGTTTAATGCATATTACTTTGAATATGCTCGTGTAATGTCCCTGTTGTTAATCAGGACCTCCTTGTAAATGAGCCTGCTCAACGGAGTTTTTTTCCTGCCAATAAACTTGAACTTGAAGTTTACCACAGCTACAGTTTAGCATTGAGATGGCTCACAGCTCTATGTTGTTTCGGGTGATAGCAGTTAAATGAACTATGATAAACTGAAATGTCACAAATAACATGTGCTGGAGCGGAATCCCTGCATCTCATGGGTACATGAGGTGTGGAAGGAAATCACTACTCATTTCGGCCTGTCCCTTTTTCTGATCTTAGCGTGCCTAACGGCAGAACTTCACCCTGGCCAGGCTAGTCCATGGTTACCAGGACTGGAGAAGGAAAAACCTTATATATTTAACTTAATTCTGTATCGGGGATACTACTAGATATTTTGAGGGAAATGCAACAGCAATATGCCCTGGACAGAATAGAGTTCTACCATTATCTCCAGAGATTTCTATGATTATCTCCAAGTACACCATTTCCTTACATCACAGCCCCCAAAATAAGACCACATCAAGGCTTCTCCCAGTACTGCAGCTTTATTAACACACATTAAAACACACAGTATACCAGACACCATATTTCATTTAAATTGTGAAGCCATTCACGAAACACAGCAGCATAACACCTTTACAATTGCTGTAAAATCGTGTGTGAGCGTGTGTTTGTGGGGGTGGGGGTGAGCTAAACTGAGTACCTGAGAGGGAAGACTGAGAAAAGGGGCTGCTATGAGGCAATCAGAGTATCTTCCTCACACATCTGGTGAGCATACTCATGGAAAAACATTGTACAGTTTTCTAGGACTCTGGTAATTACAGCCAGATACGTGATGGGAGACGGTGTGGGAGTGCAGCCTGTTGGTGACAGTGGTGCAAAGCATATGCATATTATGTGGGCCTGCCCAGCAATATCGACATTTTTAGCAGAACTGGAAAAGACCATTTCAGAAGTTTTGCATCAGTTAACCCACTTCTTATGGGAGATGTATCTCTTTTATCAATATCTCAGAAATTGTAAGGACAGGCATATTAAATACATGTTGGGGATCATGAGCTCAGCAGCTAAAAATGTATTACTAAAAAATAGTTAACCACACAACCGCTGGGGATAGGGAACTGGAGAGAAACAATTAATTATATATATATACTGGGAAAAAAATACCTTTGGTTTTAATGATAGGTCTGAAGTATTTTCCTCAGGATGAAACTTGTGGGTGATATATGTGATGCAATATGACACCGGCTTTGTATCCTGAGTTGCAGTAGGTGCTAAGGGGTATAGGAGTGGCCAGGAGAGGTAGAAACACACTTGGCCTAGAATTAAGCGACTGACTACAGGTGCCTCCACTCCTCCTTGCCCTAACCTACAAAGACAAAGTGTATTTATTGGGAGTATATATTTGTGTAATACCCACCTCCGACCCCAATGCTGTACCTGTCTGCTCTGTGCAGTCTCCTGTATCCTGTCTTATCATAGTTACCCTGTGTACTGAATCTGTAATGTGGCACATATATAACAATAACAATATATTTACAAAACAAAACCCCAAACAAACAGCATGTGCTTTTGTTTGTGTCACTGGTGGTAGGTTTAAATTGGCTGAGGTGACATCACCAGGTTCTTCAGCCTGAAGTGTGGAAGCCCAAACATGCAGTAGAGTCAGCCAATGGCAGAAAGAAATGCACCTTAAGAAGAAGGAGGGACTGTTCCCCAATATGATACAGTTACCACCACCCTGAGTAACAGACCAAAAAAAGGGGCCAAGACTTACTAAGATCAACCAATCAGGACACATAATTCTTAAGAATAAGTTAAACTTTACTGAATAAAGCAAAGTATAACAACACATGACAGTTGGATTAATAACAGTTGTAAACAGAATAATGGGAGGGGGTGCAAATATCAGTTCAATAAATTACTGGTACCTGGCTGCAAATAACCCCCAGCTGTTTTCATAGGGCCACCCAGCCTGGGCTCTGCCCCTCCTAACCTCACTCCCCTGCCACTGGCCAACCTGCCAACTGATTCCTTAGGGAGCTGGAAAGGCTCTGCTAGAGCTGCTCACTGGTAGTGGTCCCACCTGCTGATTGCTAGAGTCAACTGCCTTGCTTGACCACCCAACTCAGCAAGCCTCTTCAAGAGCTGCCATGTAGGAATCCCCCTGCAGCAGATCTTCCTCAGACACCCACTGTCTCTCCCTCAATGGCTTCTTCTCCTCTGGGGCTCTTCAGGTCTTTCTTCTGGGGCCTCTTGGCTAGGGCTTTGCTCTTCTACTGCCAGCTGAGCCTCCTAGAAGCCTGTAGGGCATGGGGGGGTTGGCTGCCTGGTAGCAACAGCCCCCTCTGCTGGCTGCCTGAGTCCACTGTCCCATCTAGCACTATAGCTATATAAGCCCTTTCAAGGTCATCATGGTCAAAGGGCAGGACTCCCACCGCCTGAAGTGCTCCCCCCAGCTGCCAGCTGCAGTTCCTTTTGGCCACTCGACTTCTGGAGCTATTCTGGCTTTCTTTTTTTCTGGCCAACTGACCTTGAACTTTACTGGAATCCTTCTTTTATGCTTCTAGGAGGGGCATGGTTACCATGAGGGGGCTTCCTGGTTGGCCTAGGAAAGGAGTGACACTAATTGGTTATGAAAATCAGGACTTAAAAAGCATAACTAATCAGTGTCGAGACCTGCTAGTCAGGCCTTGTGCCATCTACTCTGCATCAGCTTTTGCTAATGCTTCTAACAGCCATCCCCCTTTTTAAAAGGCAGCATGTTCCTCTGAAGTCCTGCCATGGGAACCGCTGGTTTAGTTTTGCCATGGTAGGGATATTTTAGAAGGGACAGATTTTCCCAATAGTTGGGGTTTGGGAAGATGCAGAATTCTTCCCCTGACACTTCCACACAAGCATGCACACATTTTTAAACTAAAAATAAAAGATGCATCTGCTGCCATTGACTGAGATTTTGTCAAAGAAGGAAAGAGCACTGACAGAAGCCCCTGCTCTGTGGTGTACCCCAGGGGTCAGTTCTCTCTCCCATGTTGTTCACAGTGTACATGCTACTCATGGGATGGATCAAAAGGTGATACAGTTTTCCACTTTTATGCAGATGATATCTATCTGTACCTGTCTTTTGCACCTAGTATGCCTGATGTGGTCAAGGTACTTAATCTGTGTTTGGCTGAGATCCAGGATTGTCTTCTAGCTGGCTAAGACTTAACCCAGACAAGACAGAGGTATTGATGATTGTGCTAGGTCAGAGGAGGGGTGTGGAGGCAGCTGAAGAAGTGGAAGAGTTTATGCTTGGGTCCTGTAGGCTTGTAGCCTCCATTAAGGTGAAAAAACCTGGGGATCATTTTGTCTGAGAAGCTGAAATTGGAGGCTTAGATGTCACTAGTAGGTTTGAGTGGCTTTTACCATCTCAGGAACATCACCCGGATTAAATCCCTGGTCCCCTCTGAAGACCTACTATCACTAGTGCATGCGTTTGTGATGTCTTCTGGGAGGGTGAGGGTGGTGGAACAGAGGCATAGCCCCCGAATTGTACCTCTACACAAATCATATGTCAGTCTGGCAAATCAAGGTTCCTCTATGAAGACACGCTCAGTGGAGACCAAGAAGAATGCTAGGGACATCCACAAGGGAGACCCGCAAAAGAGTGGCAAGGGACACCACAGGGGAAAGAAACAGCTTCTGATCGGGGACTCAATTGTTAGAGGTGTAGACCTGGGGAAGGGAGAGGAGAGGGAAGTAAGGTGCCTGCCTGGTGCCATGGCTTGGAGGGACAGGAAGCAAATCCTCAGGATTGCAGAAGCAGCATCACAGGAGAGGGAACTAGATATCATTGTCCACCTCAGGACAAATGACCTAGCTAGGCATGAGATCAGTGCAGTGCAGGATGAATTTGTGGAGTTGGGGAGGGGCCTCAGACAGGTAGCAAGCATGGTAGCCTTCTCAGAGGTGCTGCCAGTCTATGGCAGTGGTGAGGCTAGGGTACTGCACACCATGCGGTTTAATGAATGGTTGAAAAACTGTTGCAAAGCACAGGACTTTGGCTTCGTTGAGGACTGGGGGACCACCTGGAGAGATGAAGGTCTATACTGGCATGATGGTCTGCATCTGTCCAGGAAGGGAAACAAGCTCATAGGTGACAGGTTTAAAGGCTTCCTTGGCAAGCTTTTAAACTAGCCAAGGGGGAAGGTGCTGATAGGAAACAGGAACGTTCAAGCCTCGCCCCACAAAACATGGCAGGTAGTAGGGTAAACACTGAGGTGCAGAGGGCAGGACAGGGGTAAATGGAAAAATAGACAAGGGCAATAAGAGCAGGGATGGGGTAAAAAAGGATAAAGCCAACATTAAATGGAGGGCAATGAGTACCAATGCCCGTAGTCTTGGAAACAAGCTTCCAGAGCTAGTAGCCCTGATGGAAGAGGAACATTTGGATATTGTGGCAGTCACAGAAACATGGTACATGGAGAACCATGACTGGGATGTCAACATACCAGGTACACAATCTACAGAAGGGACAGGGAGGGTAAAGAGAGGTGGAGTAGTTCTCTACATAAGGGAAGGGATCAACGCTACAGAACTAAAAAGTAAAGGGGGAGGACAAGAGGCACTCTGGGTCACCTTGGAGACAGGGAATGGCATCGCAATCCGTACAGGGGTTGTATACAAACCCCCATCTCAAGGGGAGGAAATGGACAAGAAAATGATAGAGGGCATTCTCAAAATGGCTGAAAAAGGGGAGATACTGTTGATGGGGGACTTGAATATGCCAGATGTTAATTGGATGACATGGACTGCAGCCACATCCAAGAGCAGGGTCATTCTCGATGCCCTACAGGGGGCATGCCTTAGACAGCTAGTGGTGGAACCCACTCGGGTGGGAGCAATATTTGACCTGGTACTCTCAAATGAAGAAATGATCACAAATTTAGAAGTCAGTAGGCATCTGGGAACAAGCGACCACTGCACAGTGTGCTTCACAATAAACACAACCATGGAGACAAGCCATACAAAGACAAGGATACTGGACTTTAGAAGGGCTGACTTTGGCATAATGGGTGAATACCTAAGGAATGCATTAGCAAATGGCCAGAAAGGAGGGGTGGAAGAACAATGGAGAAAAATCAAAATTGCCATCATGGAGGCAACAAGCCTTTGTGTGAAACAAATAAAGAAAACAAAACAGAATAAAAAACCACTATGGTTCTCAAAAGAGGTGTCAGGGAAGGTTGAGAAAAATGCTGTATTCAAAAAGTATAAGGAATCACAGAAGGTGCATGACAGGGAACTGTATCAATTAAAGCAGAAAGAAGTGGGGAAGGCAGTCAGAAAAGCAAAGGCCCAAACCGAGGAAAAGATAGCCAACTCAGTTAAGAAGGGGGATAAAACCTTTTATAGGTACATTAGGGAGCATAGAAAGGTTAAGGGAGGAATAGTGAAGATTAATAAAGGAGAGGGGAGGTGGGCAGAGGGAGACAGTGAAAAGGCAGAGATACTGAATGAATACTTTTGCTCAGTATTCACAAAAGAAGAAGAGGAGGAGTTACCTAAACCAAACAATAGAAGCACTCTGGGTAGTGGGGTTGACGCCAGTCCATTTACAGAAGAAATAGTCCTGAAAGAACTCCTAAAACTCAAGGTGGACAAAGCAATGGGGCCTGATGGGATTCACCCTAGAATCCTAAAAGAGCTAAGGAGGACCTAGTGACGCCACTAACCACACTTTTAACAAATCATGGGAAGATGGGGTGGTACCTGAGGACTGGAGGAGGCAGATGTGATTCCCTTCACAAAGTGGGAACAAGGCAGAAGCGGAAACTACAGACCTGTTAGTTTGACCTCAGTGGTGGGAAAATGATGGAATCACTTCTGAAAGAAAGAATTGTTCAGTACCTAGAGGCCAGGGGCACAGGACCCAAAGCAGCATGGATTCACAGCAGGAAGGTCATGTCAGATGAATCTAATCAATTTATTTGACTGGGTGACCAAGTAATAGACCAGGGAGGGGCTGTGGATATGGCCTACCTAGACTTTAGCAGCATTTGACACAGTCCTGCACAAAGATTAATAATCAAGTTAGCCAGCCTGGGAGTGGGTCCCAGGGTGGTAGCCTGAGTAACAAACTGGCTGCACAACAGGACACAGAAGGTAATAGTGAATGGAACACATTCTGAAGAAGGGGTTACTAGTGGAGTACCTCAGGGCTCAGTACTGGGTCCAGTCCTCTTTAACGTCTTTATAGGTGACATTGCAGAGGGTCTGGATGGAAAGGTATGCCTCTTTGCAGATGACACAAAGATCTGTAACAGAGTTGATACACAAGGGGGTAGAAAGGATGAGAGGGACTTGGCAAGGTTGGAGGAATGGTCAGACATATGGCAACTTAGATTCAATGCAAAGAAGTGCAAAAGTAATGCACCTGGGAAATAAAATCCAGGAGAAGAGTACACAATAGCAGGGAGGTAACAACAACAATAATGGAAAGGGATCTGGGTGTAGTCATATCAGATGACCTAAAGGTGGGTAAGCAATGTGAGAAGTCAGTAAGGAGAGCCAGGGGGATACTGGGATGCATAGGGAGGGGCATCACAAGTAGAAAAAGGGAAGTGGTTATCCCTCTGTACAGACAGTTGGTGAGACCCCATCTGGAGTACTGTGTGCAGTTTTGGAGACCTCATCTATGCAAGGACATAGACAGGATGGAAGCAGTCCAGAGGAGGGCAACTAAAATGGTGCAGGGTCTACATCAGAAACCATATGAAGAGAGACTGAGAGAGCTTAATATGTATACCCTTGATGAAAGGAGGGACAGAGGGACATGATAGAAACTTTAAGTACCTCCAGGAATCAACAAAGTCCAGGAGGTAGCATCTTTCAGAAAAGAGATGTGTAAGAACAAGGGGGCACAATTTAAAGTTAGAGGGGGGATGGCTCAGGGGTAATGTGAGGAAATTCTTTTTCATGGAGAGAGTGGTGGATGCATGGAACCACCTTCCTGGAGAGGTTGTGGGGTCTAAAACAGTGGGGGAATTCAAACATGCATGGGACAGACATAAGGCATTTATAGTGGGGGGTTGCCGGAAGTAGGCTGTTGGTTACCTAGAATCTGCAGCTTATCCAATAGGTAGGGAAATGGGCAGACTGGGTGGGCCAAGTGGTCCTTATCTGCCATCAAAGTCTATGTTTCTATGTCCAGGCTTGATTACTGTAATATCCTTTACTTCAGGGTCAATGGAGTCATCCTACGGTGCTTGCAGCTGGTGCAGAACACATTGGCTGGGTTACTAACAGTCCTTCCTAGGTCCTGTCACATGACTCCAGTCCTGCATGAACTGCACTGGCAGCCGGTACAGTGGAGTATTACCTTCAGGGTCAACTTGCTGATCTATAAGGCCCTATATGCGTGTGGACCACGTTACCAGAGGAAGTGGTAAATGCCCCACACTTGGTACGTTTAAAGTAAGGTTGGATATATATATATATATATATATGTATATGGGGGATAGGGTCAGGGATTTCTACCACTGATTTAGTGGCAAGTCTATTATGGCTCTTGTAGCCATTGGACTTGTATCCAAACCTATGACCTATGACCTATATGGACTGGGGCCTGGTTAACTGTTGGAACTCCTGACTCTTCATCATCCCTTCTGCCCCCTACACTCCTCCAAGATGGGCATCCTAGTGATTCCCAGGGCTAGGCTTAAATCTTCGAGGGACTGGGCATTCCAGATTGCCAATCCAGTCCTATGGAACTTGTTGCCCAGATTCCTGAAGGAGGCCCCTTCAATGGAGGCCTTCAAGAGGGGCCTGAAGGCCTTCTAATTTAATAAGGCCTATGATCATATTTAGGTGCCTCTTACTTCAGTGGTTGATGCTGTTTGTTTTTACTATGATTTATTTATTTATGGAAATTGATTATTGATTATTTCTTATTGTATGTATGTACAGTAGTTTGTACCTCTATGTAAGGTGCTCGAGCTCCTGGGAAAAGGCGCATTATAAAAAAATAAACTACTACTAATACTATTACATCCAGGCTTGGTTAATCCATGCCTTGTTATTACGAATACCTGATTACCTGAGCAGGGAACCTCTGAAAATGATTTTGTTCCATGTTAATTATCTCTTTAATATGGAAACCTCTGTTTCTGAATCTGAATCCTGTGTTCAGAATACTGAGATCATTATCCCATTCATTTCAACCTGGATAATCCAGTACAGATGATAATGACTGTGTTAATGAGAGTCTTCTTACTCCCTCCTAATCCCCCTCTGATGTGTTAAAGAATGCTGCCTGCCGAAAATGCTGTACCTGCCTGATCACATTAATAGAGGCCAATAAAAGTCTGAATGTAATCATCTTCTATCTGGAGCAAAACCCCTCAGTGGAAACACAGAAACTTCTGGACTGTGTTCTTGATATAAAAAATATGCACATGTAAAAGGGGCAGAAACATCTAAGCAAAAAAAATGATGAGTTATGTAAATTAAACTAAGGATAAACTAAACATTAATAAATGATTAAGAAAGTAACATGAAATTTTAGAAACTGCACAGTATTGTATTTCAAATTTGTAATTTTCTAATTATCTAGTAATGTAAATGAAAAAAATACATCCTCTGGTCATTGTCTGATTACTACATATATTTTAATTCTGTAACAAAATGGGTATAAATGTGTATGGATTAACCAGGTCTGACTGTACTAAAAAAAACAGCCACTGAAATGGCTGTTGCAGTACAATAAATACTGGTTTGGGTTGATTACAACCCGAAATTCAGCATTAGACTTTTCCATGATACACACCCATCTATAATGAGTTATGTATAATGGTGAGCATACACTGCAACATCAGCTGATGAAAAACACTTTTACATTCATCTAACAGGGGAGCACATGGCCTCCAAAACACATTGTTTAAATTCATTTTTTTTTACATACCTTTAGTGTGTGCAAAAATAGCCCATAGTAGGACTGATACTTTTATGGCATTGTCGAGGGAGTCAGTAGTTCTGTCTCTTTGATTTCTTGGTATGGTGAGATCTGCTTGATATGGTGAGGTCTGCATATTGTGGGCTGAAAGTTGTAGTTCTGCAGTACACCGAGCCCCGTTTTCTTACCACTTCCACACTCACTTTCTCTTTTCCCCTTCCCTGTCATTTTCTTATATAACTCTATGCATTTTCATCCTCCCTCTGTACACATCTACCTCACCAGCAAGACTTCCATAATCAACCCCCATTTTTTTGCCTGATGTATTTCTCTGTCTCCTGTGCCCACCAGCACCCCATTCCTTCAGACCTCCTGCTACCCACCAGACTTACCCCTCACTGCCATGAGGAGACTTCTGGACCTTCAGCTGCTGCATCCTGGGGCCAGCTTGTCCCTGATGTGGACCTCAGCTGGCCACTGTGGAGGTGTGTGCGTGCTGCTCCTTGATGTCCTTTGTAGTTGCCGGTTTGTCCCTGCTAGAGTCTCCCCATGACCTAGAGGAGGAAATACACTGCTGGGATGTTTGTAAAAGTTAAAAAAAAACAACCCAAACAGTCCAGTTTGTTTATTTCTATGGTCCAGACCAGGCGATGGGGCTGAATGGTGACCAACAGCTGAGGGGGGGGGGGGCAAAGCATGGGTAATTGAAAAAAAATGTAATTAAGAATAATGAGTCTCTGGAGACCCAGGTTCACACTCTGAGTCCGGGACATTGGGAGCGGAAGCCAGTAGAGAGCATTGGGAGCAGAGGCCAGCAGAGAGTGTTCAGTGCGTCCCTTGTACCGTCTACTCCTGGGGGGGATGCTCACAGCATTGCTCTGTAGTGGCTCCTCATGGTGGTATGGCGAAGGTGCCTCTGATGGGGTAGGTGACCATGCACCATCAGGCACACCCCATAAGGTCAGCAGCAGCATGCACAAGTCAGTGGGAGGATGAGGAGAAAATGTGGACATGCTGTACCCATATGTGGTATAATGGCCTTGTGGTCCCCCCCCACACCAATGGATCCCCTGGCACATGACAGAGAAGGCCCCTAGGGTGTAATTACAGCCTGTGCCCCCTGGTATTTTTTTTTTTTGTTCACACTTTTTATAGCCTGCTTCCTCTGGACCTCTCTCAGGTGATCTCTACTCACCGCCAACCACACTACCTCACACCTGAAGTCCACCCCACCAGGAAATCGGGGACAGACACTCCCTTACCTACCTAGTTCATTGACTGACCCCATCTTTACTGGAACCAAGGCAGATGAGGGGATTGGGAGAGCCAGTGGAGGGAATCTGGCATTGGGAGTGTGGCGGTGGGGCACCGGAGGACGCCGTCATCTATCCAGGGAGCGGGGATTTTACTACTGTATGCTGGTGGTGCTAGGGTACAGATGTGCTATGGTATCCTGCTCATGCCAGGCACACTTCCGCTCCTAAGCGAAAGATGCCCGTTGCTGCCCAACCCCTTTTTATGTGCCCATGCAGACTGCAGCACTCCCCAGGATCCCAGGGGTCACCAGTGCTGCGTGAAGTGGAACCCACCCACCCCAGGAAAGGAGGGGAGAGCAGGCCTCTAAACACTAAATACTGTTTCTCCCCTGCTGACCCCCGATGACCCGAGTCCACTCCCGAACCCGAGTCACCAGCCTGGCACAAGATGTGGCATCCAGTGCCTCAACCCTCAGTGCCACCAGGCCAGCTGTGCCCCCTAGTATTGTAAGCCTCATCCCTACAATCTAAGCTTTGTGATGCTAAATTCTAAGTTTAATGATGTCATAAGCTCTGGCTCCCTGGTAATGCAATTCATCAATAGCGGGTCACCCAATATTCTCCTCCTTTCCAAGGGGAACAGTTTCAAACTCTTCAGTCTTTCCTTGTAGCAGATATTTTCTAGCTTTTTTAACATTTTGGAAACTTTCTTCTGAATACTCACAATACGCACAATAGTGTTCCTATGCAAGGGGGGCCCAGAACTGCGCACAATAGTCATGAGTGGTCGGACATATTCAGAAACATTCAATGAACTCTTAAGTATAGAAGTGGTGCAGTATCATGGTATCATAATATGGAAAATGTATACCTAACTGGGGTGTCACACAGCTACATGGATGCACTGGGCCATCTGCTTTGTTTGGTATTTTGTTTACTATTTAGAATGTAATGGAGTGACGGTTTGGATTTTTTAACTACTAAATGATATGGAGAAAAAGACACAGTTATACCAATAATGGGGTGTCTGCAACAGAAGCACATCATGACCATAAGAGACACACTCTTACAACAGGTGGCAAGATTCAAGTTTAACAACAGCGTGTAAACTATAGTTTCAGAAACGTGATTTACTGCATGGGTGGGAAAAAGTGATTGGCTTGTGTATTTCCAAAAAGGTCACATACCTTTTACTTCAGCATGAGGCACAAAAGAAAATGCCTGACGATTGGATTAACTTTTGCCAATTTAAACTAAGCACTGAAAACTACAGTTCTGCTTTTAAAACACTGACAATAAAATCCTCCCTTTTTAAGATAAGATGTTGCTTGGTAGCAGATTCTTTTTAATGATTTACTAAAAGGAGAAGTCAGTGTAAGGCACACATTTGTTTTTTTTACTATTTCTTTGCACAGAATAGCCCCATTTAAAATATAACATCTTATTTGCAGTGGAGTCCTATTTTAAGCCACAGTGACAGCTGGGTGCCTTAAAGCACAGGGAGATCAAAAAAGTTGCTCATGGTTGCATGATAAGTAAATGGGACCGATGGGATGTAAACCCGTACCTCCTGGATCACCCATTTAATAGATGGCAAATGAACACATGAATATTGTTTCTTAGAAAAATAACACTCTGTTTTTGATTGCTAATATATAATACTACAGTATAGTGTACAAATGGAGAACTAAAGTCCATCCTACAAAAGGCAGCTCTAAAGCAGTTAATCCAAGAACCCACTAGGCAAAATACAAAAACAGGCAACCACACCACTTTGGATTGGAACTTGGTGTCTAAACCAGATAGATTTACGTTAGCCGGAACCTTTGTTGACTCATTGAGTGACCACTCTCCCACGTACGGACTATGGAAGAACAACTTTCCAACCCCGCCCCACAAGAATTTTCTGGGCCCGGGATTACTCCAACTTTGACATAGGTACATTTCTTAAAGCATTATCAGACGTGGACTGGCCCTAATTACACAACGCCCCTAGCCTAGACCTAGCATTAGATTTCTTGTCAACAATTTTCTGTCAGCAGCAAATAAACACCCCCCATTAAAACGGCTCAGAGTGAAAGGACAAGAATCTAGGTGGCTATCTCATTGTCTAAAAAAAACTCATGAGGAAGAGAGACAGGGCATGGGGTATGTTCAAATCATCTAATCAGAATAAGAACTGGCAGAGATTTAGGGAGCTCAGAAATAAATGTAAAAAGGAACTTAAGCTGGCTAAAAAACATTATCTCAGGGACCTACAGAAAAAGAATCTCTCTGACCGGAAAAAGTTCAGGCCATAAATCAATGCCCTTCTTAAGGTAAGTTAAACCAAGGACGAATGTGACATAATAGCCAAAGGCGTTCGTCACAAGAACCCAGAGAATGCCGCTAAAGCTATAAACTCGTTTTTTACTAATCCTGATAAATTTAAAACCCACAAATTGGGACACCCTCCTCTGCACACACTACTAAAGCTACCCCTCCTCCCAATTTCCACTTCAAGATGATATCCAAAAAAGAGGTGTTAAAACTTCTAAAAAATATAAAAACTTCTGGGTCTGCAGGGTATGACAAACTGGAGCCCAAACTACTTAATATTGTAGCTCCTATTATAGTCTCCCCTATTACTGTACCTGGCTCTACAATAGATCCTTCCTCAAGGGGAAAGTTCCTGCGCTATGGAAAGTGGCACTGGTCATGCCTATCCACAAAGGGGGTTCATGGGAGCAGGTCAAAAACTATAGGTCCATCTCAATACTAAGCATCCGCAGCAAAGTCCTAAAAAGGATAATTTACAACCAGTTAATTAGCTATATTGAGCAGCACAAGATACTAACTAATTGGCAACATGGTTTCAGGAAAAAACATGGAACCAATATTGCCCTGGTCAGCTCATCACAGACATATACTCAGCCTCAAATAACGGCCTCAAAACTGGTGCAGTCTTTATTGACCTCACCAAGGCCTTTGACATGGTGGACCACCAACTGCTCATTATGAAGTTGAAAGACCTAGGCCTTGGTAGCCTGATGGTACAATGGTTCTCAGACTACCTCCAGGGACGATCACAGCTAGTTAGGTGGCAAGGCTCCATTTATGAGAAATGTCCGATACTTGATGGAGTACCCCAAGGGTCTATCCTGGGATCTTTGTTATTCTCCCTATTTATAAATGACATGTTGAACCACTGTGGTGATGCAAACCTGACCTTGTACATGGATGATGCAATATTGTACAGGGCCTCCCAAGACACTGCCCAATTGAATTGCTCTTTGAGGCATTACCTATTACTCCTTGAGGGTTGACTGGAGAGCAATAAACTTGTTTTGAATGGAAAAAAGACAAAGGCCGTACTATTTGGCCCCAAAAACTTGGGACCTGATGGATTGCAATTGCTAACACCTATTCTCACTAATGGTTCAAGGGTTGAAGTGGTTGATACCATTAAGTATTTAGGGGTAATCCTAGATCAAGACTGCACCTACAAGGCACATATTGATCAGTTAAACAAGACCTTGAGCCAGAAGCTAGGGCTACTTTATTGCCTCAGTTCTTTTCTAACAATGCATTTGTGACTAAAGGTTGCAACTAGGACCCTTCTACCTTCCCTGACATATGGTACACCGGCCTTATATTCAGTTAAAGGCACAGAGATACAGAAACTAAGAACCTTACACCATAGAATAAGCTGGTTTGCCACAGGGATCCCACCTGTGGAGCATCACTGCCAAGTCCTCCAAACCTTAAACTGACCATCCTTAGAAGAAAGACTAGAATATTCATCTCTATGCCTGGCCTACAAACTCAGGCTTGAAAATCCCCTTCCCCCAGCCTAGCTGGCACATTAAAGGACAAACATAACAGTAGGAGTCTCAGGTCATTCAACCTCCAGCTCCTCCAAGTTCCAAAAGTAAGATCCTTCCAAGGAAAATGATCCTTTTCTGCCTATATACCTCACCTTTGGAACTTTATGCCAGGAAAGCTCCAAGAATGAAACTCATTAGGGGAATTTAAGAGAGGGCTCAAGGCTCACCTGTTGGAGCACAGTCTCTGCACTTGCTACCGCTAATTCTCCATAATAGTTCTCGTAGTGCTCAGGGTAGAGGGCGACTGCATGTCTTCTCTGCTATAACCACCACGTTAGCCAAGAATTTCAGAATGGAACAACCCCAATGAACATTGCCTTGAATAATGGGTTTGTGGGTCAGAGACGTGGTCTATATATTAATGTGAACTTATGTTACATTGTGATTTAATTTGTTTGTCTACCAAAATCTACTGCCAGAACTCACAACTGTCTTGATTGTATTAACTAATTGTTCTTGACTATTGCTTGTTATAATGTGAGCTATTTTCCCTTTTCCCACCCTGTAAAATGTCTTTGTAACCTTACCTGTAATTAATTCCAGGTCACCCCTGAAAAAGGGACTGTAATGGTTCTAGTGGGCCTACCCGGCAACCAAAATTTAAATAAATAAATAAATATTTTGAAACATAAGCTTAATTGCAGCAACATAGTAACCTGCAGTTTATTTATTGTTTGTACTTTTTTCCCCTCTGGTGCAGCTCTACCTCCAGGTCCAACAGCCCCTCTTGCCCCACACCCGCAGCCCTGTCTCTCGGTTTCTCAGGGGCTTAGCTCTATCCCAGTGTTTTCCTCCAAGGTTTACCCCCCCATGGTGGGGTTCAATGGGAACTCCTCCTGTAATATCCCCCAAACCACTTTGGTGCCCCAAAATCCCCAGTACCTCCCAATAAGGTGCCCCAGCCCAGGTGCCCCTGGCAAAATGGAATAGAGTGGCAGTAATGGAGGGATGCAGACAGTGGCAGTGAACTGCTGCGTACAGTTTAAATTTTTTTTCTCTCAGACCTCCCCTGCAGCAGTTTCCTGCCCCAGCCAAATGGCATGATCCAGTGCCAGATTCAAATGTCCAGCTTGCACTGGGCCGTTGATCACCCGCATTGCCAGGAATTTGGTGTCCAAAATATTGGTGGGGGGGGGGCATAAAGGTTCCAGTGCAGTGGGAACCATTGTTGTACTGTGTTTGGGGAGTCCAGTAGTTGTCAAGTGGTCAGGCAGCACTCTTAGGCACTGAAGAGAAGTGCGGTCAGTCCAAGGACTGCAAGAAGAGCAACCTGTGGAGGAAGAAGAGGAAGGAGACCTTACCTCTGTGTTCCCCTCCAGTCAGTAGCAGTCCGGTCAAAGTGCCTGAGGTCCTCTCAGCAGTTGGAAGCAGCAGTCAACAGTTCCAGAGTTGGTCAACCACAGTGTGGTTTTTGTTCAGCCCTGTTTATTATTTTATTGACTTTAACAAAAATATTAATTCCAGTACCTCGGTGGCAGCATCAAGAAGTGGGGCTACGGTGGTGAGAAGGAGCACCACGAGGAGGAGCCATTAGCCACGTCCCAACAAAACCACCCACAGCGAGGCCCCCTGAGAGCAACACCATCAGTGCCAGCAGCCATTCACCCTAACCTCTTTAACAGCTTCACCCTGGGTGGAGGTGCTGAGTCAGCGGCAGCACCAAAGGGCAGGTGCTGACCTTCAGAACAACTGTTGTTTTAAAAAAGGGGAAATTGTTGGGCTAGTCTGGTGGCACTGAGGGCTAAGGTGTTGGCAGGGCTCGCCTTAAGGATAGGCAAAGTAGGCGGATGCCTAGGGTGTCATGCAATAGGGGGCACCTTGAAACAGAGATCCGTTTTTTATGTTTCATTTCTTTTTTTTAAGGAGAGTCACCTGGACAATGAAAGTTGTATGGCCAAATTCTGTCTTTTGGGGTTGGGGGTTGAACTTGAAAACTTGTCCACTGCTGACCACCACCTTCATTACCACAGCTCCACCTATATAATCATCCGTCGGCCACCCACTGCACCCGCCACCCTCATCCATTAGTGCATGCACAGTGGTAGAGCGGTTGATCAGTTTTGGTGGGCGGCAGCAAGGGACTGAGCCGAGAGACAGGTAGCAGAGCATTAGTGAGCCAGGTATTTGAGAATGGAGTCGGAAAGAGCCAAGCCAAGGTAGACAGTTTTGCTGGGTCATGGGTGTTGAGGGAAGAAGGCAAAAAAAAAAAGACAGCAAAAGTGAGCAAAATTAAAGTGGTGAGATGCGAGAGGATCAGAGGAATAAAGAGCAGCAGCTGACAGGTTGTGTCTATCTTCCCGTGGCATGGGTGTATGGCTTGGGGTCAGGTGAATCTCTGATACTGATACCATTAGTGCTGGTGTGGGGATGGGGCCGGGGGAGCAGAAGCAGCATGCGGCAGCAAAGGCAACAAAACAATGGGAGGAGTGCAAAAGAAGGGATGGTTGGGAGGACGAGTTTTGTGCTCCATCGAGAGAGATGGTTGTGTTGTTTAAGGAGGGGAATATTTGCATTCATTTTTAGTTCTTTGATGTGTTGGGAAGTGTTTGTGTACATTTTTGGGGGAATTGCTGAGCAATTGGTGTGCAGGAAAGAAGGTGCATTTGTGGCAGCAGCAAACATGTTGTCTTTTCTTTCACTTTCATATTCCCTCATGTCAGACTCAGAGAGAGATGGCATCGGTGTGAGAGAGAGAGAAGGGAAAAAGGGAGAGAAGCCAGCAAGTGGGGGAGAAGTTGCAAAACGAGTAATGATAGTTATCCCCCGGGTGGTGTGGCGTCCCTTCTCTCTGCCCACAGCTTCTTGCTGGCAAACTTTTTATCTGTCTTCTCAAGTGTTTGCTGTTAATTGGTAAAGTTTGCAAACTTTGGGCTCATCACCCATTCAGACAATATAAGAGGGGAAGGGCAGGATTTGGGTAGGAGGGGGCAGAATTTGGGCACACATAGGGAGGGGGCAGAAATGTAGAAGGGTGGGGTCTGAGGAATGGGGTGGAAAGACAGAAAGTGGAGCACAAATGAGGTTGCGGCAGGGTACAGATGGGGAGACTGAGTGATATAAATGAAAAAGCTGCAGAAACTGGGGAGGGAGATAGAAATGGGGGTGTTTAAACTGTAGGAGTTATGTAGGTAGGGATGGAGTTATGGAGTCCTAAATAAGAAACACAGTGCTCCTAGATTGATTTGATATTTTTCCTGTAGATTGCATTAATTTTCCTGGATATCAGTGCAGGGCTATGGGACCAGATTTCCTGTATATACTGTAGCTTAATTTCCCTGTAAAATACAGAAATTTGTAGATCTGGGAGCTCTGGAAACATAGTGACAGGGATGAAGGCTTTTAACAACAGAGTTATGGATATTTACTGTGGGAATGTGCAGAGGGTGGACTTGAGTTGGTGCAGTATAGGACTGGAGGGGGGAGGTGAAGTGTGTGGTAGGTGGCAATGGTCATTTTACACTCTGAAGGGAAGAAAGAAAAATGGAGAACCCCCCACAGTGCTATGTCTAAATGAGTCATGTAATCACTGTTGGGCCTTGCTTCACATGGACCTCACCAGAGAATGTCGAAGAAAAGCAGATGACAAGTTTGTGAGGTAGCCCGGATAATCCTGATGTGAAGCCCAGGCAGACTGGTACTGGTGGATAAAAAGCTTGATAGGAGGAAGCACAGCTGTGAATCTGGAGACCCAGCAGACTCAGGTTTGAATCCCTCAACGGCCACTTGCATACTGTGTGATCTTGAGCAAATTACTTAACCTTCTTGTGCCTAACTTCTCTTAACGGGTCACAGCTGGAAACAAGCTTCTGCTCATTGTGCCTGTACAGACCAAAAGTTCTAAATGTATAGAATAATGTATGGGCAACCATGCACAATAAGGCTGTGTTTCCATCAAGGGGATGTGATGACATGATAGGGACGTCTAAAGCGAAACTCGAGAGGTTCTTGCTGTCATCAGAGATGGAAACCTGGCCGAGTTTGTCTGGTTGACCATATATTATTTATCTGTAAAATATTTTACCAGGTAAGCAGAGTTCGGATGGGTTTGTTTCCAGCTACGACCTGAGGAGGAGAGGATTGAGAACAGCAAGGAGACACAGTACAGGCATTCCAATGGGGGCAAAATAAATTAATGAATACAGAAATAGCATATAAAGTCCTCTATACTTTAAATAAGGAATAGTGTATGGGTGATTATACACAGTGAGCCAGTGTTTTCATCAAGGGGTTGAGATAACGGCATATTGACCTTGAACACGGGGGTGGGGGTGGGGACAACATTGTGTGTGTGAGTCGGCAGAACGGAGAAACTGAAAGTTGCAGGAGTGACCATGAGGGGGGAAACACAACTCGGTTAATAATAAAACGTGCACATAATATCTTTAGAATGTGCACTACAATGTTTTTGAAGGGGCTGCTTTTCATACACAATAAGCCCTGCCTATATACTGTAACTGTATTTTAAGTTACTCCGCCCCCCCCCGCCACCTGATTGAGTAAACACAGTACACAAACTCATACTGTCCGTGGTGTTGTTTTGGTGTCACAGAGCAATTTTACTGGGCATGCTTGGCTCTATGACATAGCTACTGGGGTACAGCAGAAAGTCATTGTACCACATTAGTTACATCACTACTATGATACAACAGGATTTTGAGTGGTAAGAATTTCCATGCACATCAATTCCTGACCATACACTATATTTCTTAAGACACTACACTGAGACAAAGCCTTTTTCTAGATAGTCTCAAGAGCACAAGGAGGTTTAAGTGATACTGTCAACCCCCTTGGGTCTCAGAGTGCCTCTAGTTTAAAAAACTCATTTTTATGATTGGTCACATTCTGTAGAGATTGCTGATGTAGCTGGTGGTTTGATTCTGATTCCTTTTTTTCTTTTTAAAAATGAAAAACCTGGTATTACCATAGAGAAGCATTTGGTTACTGTCTTTGATCAACTCTCACGGTATCTTTCTTGGACTTGGGAACAACCCCAACAGAGTCTAGCCACTCGCAATGCAGTGGGAGGAGAGAAAATTGTTGCAGAATGAGTGGCTGCACTATATGGGGGTGTTCCTACTGTTCAGGAAGTGTGCAGCACCGATCAAGGATTTGAAACCAAACAAGGTTGAGTATTATTCCACCATTAGCATGTTTCTCAGTTCTACTAAAGAGGAAATGGATAAAAAAAACTGCAAAATCAATGTAATTTAGAGAAGGTAAGCAATCATAAAATGTGTTTTTAACTAGAAATAATATAGGATGCAAAAGGGGTTGGCAGTGTCCCTTTAAGTGACTTGTTCGGGGTTGTACAGTATGCAAGTGACAGTTGTGGGGTTCAAACCCAAGTTAACTGGATCTCCAGGTTCACAGCTTGGTGCTCTAACCTATAGGTTATACTGCCTCTCACTGATATAAAATGAGGGATGTCAAGCAAGTATGTTACTTTCTTCCTGCTCTTTTGACATACTGCCACTGGACTGGACTATGGCGGATGGATGAAAGGAACGAAAGACTCAGAAATTATTCTATTTCTCAGTCTTCAATCAATCAATCAATGCTTTATTTATAAAGCGGCTTTCGAAGTCAAGGCGTGGGACAGACATAGGTCACAGTATATAAAAACAAATAGCAATATAAGTTATTTAAAATCAGTCTGAAAAAGCCTGAGAAAATAGAAAAGTTTTTAACATGGTTTTAAAACTACTGATGGCCAGGCATTCTCTTAACCAATGAGGTAGAGAATTCCACAGGGTTGGTGCTGCAAATGAAAAAGCGCAAGCTCCAGAAGTTTTTAAACGAACCCTGGGAATCTCTAGCAATCCCTTGTCGGCGGATCGGAGAGGATGACTGGGGGAGTAGGGAGTCAGGAGATCTTTCAGGTAGTTGGGTCCCTGTTCCCTTATTATTAGAGCTGTCACTGTCAGGGGTTCTTGTTGGAATGCTACCCATTAGACCCTAGTCAACATGGTTAGGCTGCATGGGGTGAAATTAGTTTATTTTCATTCTGTGTTTTCTCTCTTTTTTCTGGTGTACAATGTGATATTTAACCAATAAGGCCTACTACAGAGGGCCTTACCCATCCTATAATGCCTCTGTTAGGTATAGACGTGCCCAAGGTGAATCCCACCCAGGGCATTATTGGACTATTAAGCCTGATGCAGAGGGCCTTATTGTTACAGTATTAACAACTTACCAATTTTTATAATTAAAATAAAGATACAAAAGAACAAATTTAATGTAAAAAAAAGTTGTATTCTAGGGACATGGATATGTTGTTCATCCACACTGTCTGGCAGGTATCCTTGCCGCTTTAAATCTTGCCGGAAGGTCTTCAAACTGGCTTCTCCCACCCAACCGGGTGGTAAAACTCTTGGCTCCACCCATGACGTCAGATCTTCCTTACTGCTTGAAGCTCAGGTTCCCTCCTTAACGCTCTGCGTATAAGACTGGTTCTAATTCTTGGTTTCCAATTTAAAAGTTTTTGCTTAATAGACTTGATTCTTCTCCCTCCTTGACTGCGATGGACCGTCGACTCGGTTTTCGGCGGTGCCCTTGCGGGCAGAAGATGTCTCGGATGGATCCGCACTACATGTGTGTACTGTTTAGGCCTTGAGCACGACCCACAGGCTTGCGACCTGTGCTCTTCCTTCTCAGCCTACGTCCTCTAAGACCGTGCTGCCCGTTTACAACTGGGGCGCCCCGAGAAACATTTTCCTCCAGTAAAGTCTAAAGAGGCCCGGTCGGTGGTTTCCGCGGGCGGAGGCTCAGCGGATCAGCTAGAGCAGATGATCGCCCTCGAAGAGGAGGCGGCGTGGGCCGCATCTTCCTCGACCACGGCATTTATCCCGCTCTCCCTGGGTTCCTCTTACACAGCTTCCTTTAAGGAGCTTTGTCTGTCCCTCTCCACTAGGGGAGAGGGACCAATGTCTGCTGGACCTTCTTCTCGGTCCAAGAAGAAAGACAAGGGTAAGTCTCTTCGTCGACGCTCTTGGGAGCGGGAAAGGTCCCTCTCCCCGAGTTGTCGGCCATCGACTTCGGTCGATCGTTCGGCTTCGGCCACTGGTCTCACGGTGTCCCCGTCAGGTCAGTTGACCGAGACTCCCGATCGACACAGTCGAGATCTTTCTCGACCCGTTGGACGGGTTGTCGACCAGCGAAGCCGAAAATCCCCTCTCCCCGGTTCCCCCGGTGGGAGTTGAGGATCCCGTGGGCTTGCCAGTGCCTCCGGTTCTGGAGCCTTTGGGAGTTCCCTCTGAGCCGAGGGAGGAGCCAGTTCCACCCATCCCTTCCCCGCACCATCCTCGGAAAAGCCGAGGTTCTCGGTCTCAGACTTCTTCGCGGTCCAGCTGATCCCGCCGTCATAGGCGGTCTCGGTCTCGGCACCGCAGTAAGCGGCGCCACCGCTCATCCTCGTCCTCCTCCTCGGATGAGGGGAGGCTTCGACGTAAGTTGCATTGGCGTCGAGGACCTCTGTGGCATAGCTCCTTCTGACCGGGGGAACAGGCCGGCGCGTCGCCCCGGCCATTAAGTGGCTGTCACGGGCGGCGAAACAACCCCATTTACCCGAAGCCTGTTATCAGGCGGTTGTTCGACCAAAACCAGCTGCCCACGATTCGGTGGAACCTCCGCCTCCACAGCCGCGGTTTGGGGATCCGACCAGAACTCTTGGTGGCTCGAAATCTGCCCACAGGCTGTCGGTCACCCCCACTCCCGATCGCCCTCGGCAGGTGGAGGGTGGCTCAGGCCTGAGGCAGCTCTTTGCGGACTCTTCTGAGTCCGACGACGATTCCTCCTTTTTCTCCAAGCGAGTGGACTTGGAGTCTTCTGGAGGTCAGTCGCTGGATGACAGCCCTTCGTCCTTCCTGGGTTTGCTCAGACTCATCTCAGAATCCACCGGGATGCAGCTCGAGCCCGTATCCAAGCGGGCCAAGTATCCCCTCACAGAGATATTGGACTGAGGGGATTCCCCTACGGAGGCCTTCCCTGTAGCTAAGGCCATTGTGGGCCTGGCCTTGGAGCTCTGGCAGCGCTCTGCTTCCTGCCCTGTGCCTTTGGCCAGGATGGCCAGGAAGTATGCGGTCCCTACCAGTTCCCTGTCCGGTTTATCGGAACATCCCTCGGCCGAGGGGTTAGTTACTGACAGCATTTTCCGGCGTGCCGGAAATGCTAGGGACGTGGACAAACCTCCCGACAAGGAGTCCAAGAAATTGGACTATGCTGGGCGGAAAGTCTACACTGCATCCTCCCTTGGCCTTCATCAGGCCAGCTCGGCCATACTGATGGCACATTTTTCTCACGCCCTGTTGGGCTCCCTGGACGAGGTGGTCCCTCATCTCCCGGCTGACCTGCAGACCACGGTTAAGCAGGTGGGACCAGGGCAGGAGCAGTGGCCAAGCAGCACTTCAGACTGCTTTGGACATCGGTGATTCATGCGCCAGGTCAGTAGCGGCCGCAGTGGCTATGCGCCATCGGGCATGGCTGAGGATATCCACCTTCACAGCAGATACCCAGCACAAATTGGCGGATGTCCCCTTCCTGGGGACCGACCTCTTCGGCCCTGGAGTGGAAGGCCACCTCCAGAGGATCGAAAAGTCCAATGTCACCTTGGACTCGGCCTCATCCGCTCAGAGGGACAAGGGCTGCAGACCACAACCCAAGCCCTTTCGTCCATCTGCGCCCCCGGCACATCCGGCCTAGCAACACCAGGGCCAGCAGGCTCACGCATGGCATCCCAAACCCAAGCCTGTGGCTTCCTCCTCCAGGAAGCAGGGAGGTAAAGGCCCAGGTGGTCCCTCGGCGGTTCCTCCTCCAAGCCTGCACAGTGACGGGTTGAGGTGTGGCTCCCACCCGTCCACCTGCCAGGTTCCCCGTGGGGCAGCTCCCGTACTTCCTTTCCACCTGGTCTGCTATTACCACAGACAGGTGGGTGTTGGAGGTGGTAGGAAAGGGCCTGCCTCTGGAGTTCGAGCAGGCCCCACCCTTCAGAGCCGTCGCACCTCCGGGGGCCTCGGAGTCTGAAGCCTCGCTGTCAGCTCGCAGAGCCGACATCGCTCTCCTCCTCGAGAAGGAGGTGATAAGAGGTGGCGGACCCTCCCTCAAACCCGGGGTTCGTGTCCAGGTACTTCCTGGTTCCGAAACGGACGGGGGGCTGGCGCCCCATTCTCGACCTACACGACCTGAACAAGTTCCTAAGGTCTCGAACCTTCAGGATGGTCACTCTGGCTCAGATAATCCCATCCTTGGAACACAGCGTGTGGTTCTGCTCTCTGGACCTGCAGGATGCGTTCTTTCACGTCCCTATCCGTCCGTCCCATCAAAGGTTCCTTCGCTTTCGAGCAGAGGGTTCCCTTTTCGAGTTCCAAGCCATGCCCTTCGGCTTATCTCCAGCTCCCAGGGTCTTCACCAAATGCATGGCAGTGGTGACAGCATTCCTGCGGCAGCTGAGGGTTCTGGGTTTACCCTTACCTGGATGATTGGCTGATAGCAGCCTCCAGACTGGAGGTGGAGGCGGTCCAGAGATCTGGCCCTCCAGGTTTGCTCTCAGGTTGGCCTCCTCATCAAAGAGGCCAAGTCGGAACTCAAGCGGAAGCAGGTGATTCTTTTCATCGGGGCAGAGCTCGACTCTCTTCGAGCCAGATCATGGCTCCAAGTGGACAGGGCCGAGGTTCTTTCCTCCTTTGCCCAATCATTTCTGGTTGGGCAATTGCGCCCTGCCCGGGACTTCCTGCACCTCCTGGGTCTCATGGCGGCCTGTACCAGCGTGGTCTGTTGGGCCGCTGGAACATGCGCCCTCTTCAGTGGGGGCTGGCCAGCCAGTGGTCCCAATGCTGCGATCCATTGGACCAGCTAGTGACGGTGACTCAGGGGATGTGGAATGCTCTCCAGTGGTGGACCATTCCAGTTCATCTGCAGGAGGGCATCCTGTTTGTCCGCCTCGAGCCGACGGTCTCTCTATCGACCGATGCCTCTCTGATGGGTTGGGGTGCCCATCTGGGGGAACACCGAGCGCATGGCCTCTGGTCCCGGCAGGAGTCTCGATGCCACATCAACCTGCTGGAGCTCAAGCAGTCCGCCTAGCTCTCACCGCCTTTGCTCCGTTCTTGGGGTCAAGTGGTCCGGGTCAGATGGACAATACCCACGACCATGTACTATCTAAACCGCCAGGCGGGCGCACTCCATGCTTCTATGCAGAAGCTCTCCGCATCTGGTCACTTGTGCAGCCTGGGCGGATCTCCTAGCCATTCATGTGGCAGGAGCCTCCAACACCCTGGCCCGATGCCCTAAGCCGGATGGGGCTGCGTCCCACAGTGGTCTCTCCTGCGGAGGTAGTACAAGATCTATTCTCCCATTGGGCACACCTCAGGTGGACCTGTTTGCCTCCAGGGAGAATCTGAAGCTGAGCTGTTCCATGCCCACCCCTCAGCAGGGCTCTCTGCGAGGATGCCTTCTCGAGGCCATGGACCCGGGCCTCTTCTCGCCTTTCCCATTCCCTTGATGCACAAGGTGCTGCTCAAAGCAAGGAGGGACAAGGCGCAGGTGATTCTGATAGCCTGAGACTGGCCCCGCTAGTACCGGTACCCAGATCTCCTCAGCCTCAGCTCCAGGCTTCCGAGGCAGCTTCCAGCTCGCCCGGACCTGCTCTCAGTCAATCAGGGGAAGGTATTCCATCTGGACCTTCAATCCCTGCACCTGACAGCCTGGTTCCTGAGTGGCTAGAGTTCCAGGCCTTGGGTCTTTCCGACGAGGTTCTCAACATAGTTGAGGCGTCCCGTAAGGAGTCGACCAGAAAATGCTACACCTTCAAATGGAAAAGATTTTCCATTTGGTGTCAGGGCAAGGGCCTGGACCCTTCCTCCTGTTCCTTGGCGGGCATATTGGACTGCCTGTGGTCCCTTTCTCAGCAAGGGCTTGGGTCAACGACCCTTGGGTGCACCCTGGCAGCCATCTCTGCTTACCGGGCAGGCCGAAGCAGTCGTGGCACTAGAGAGGAGGGGTCTGGGCTTTTCAAAGGCATTGATCACATTTCCCCTCCAGTCCGAGAACCTCCACCTCCGTGGGATCTACTGCTGGTACTGGCAAAGCTCATGGGCAAGCCATTCAGAACCAATGCACAGATGTGAACTCTCTCACCTGTCATGGAAGACTGCCTTCTTGGTGGCTATCACGTCAGCCAGAAGGATGGGAAAGCTCCAGGTGCTCTGCATCGAGTCTCCTTACCTGGTCTTCCACAGGGACAAAGGTTGTCCTCTTCACCGAAATTCCTTCGAAGGTGGTGTGCCAGTTTCACCTTACCAAGGTGTTGACTCTGCAGTGTTCTACCCCAATCACACCTCAGAGGCTGAATATAGGCTCCATACTCTGGACCCTAGAAGGCGCTACTTGGGAGAGCGCCTGAGGTCTGGGAGGTTGTAGCTGTTTATCACCTACGCTGAAGCCGCACCTGGCAGATCTGCAGCCAAGCGGACGATAGGCAGATGGGTCACCTCCTGCATAGATCTCTGCTATAAGTTGGTGGGCATGGAGCCTCCCAGAGGATAAGAGCTCATTCTACCCGCCATACTGCTGCATCGGTGGCTGCTTCCAGGGACGTCCCTATCCAGGAAATCTGCAGGGCTGCTACCTGGAAGTCAGCACACCTTCATCACCCATTACCACATCGACCTTGAGTCACCCGGGATGCTGGTTTTGGGGCCTCCGGTTCTCAGTCTCTCTTTCTCAAGTAAGTATCAGGGGTGTGCGCCTTGCCTCCCTCCTCCTGGAGAACTGCTAGGAGTCTGCAAGACAGTGTGGATGAACAACATATCCATGTCCCTAGAAATACAGGTTACTCACCTGTAACAGGAGTTCTAGGAATGGTATATGTTGTTCATCCTAAGACTTCCTGACCTCCCGGCCGGCACAGCCACAGGCTTCCAGCCGGGCAGATCTGGCGTCATGGGGCAGAGCAGGAGTTTTACCACCTGGGTGGGTGGGAGGAGCCAGCTTGAAGACCTTCCGGCAAGATTTAAAGCAGCAAGGATACCTGCCAGACAGTGTGGATGAACAACATATACCATTCCTAGAACTCCTGTTACAGGTGAGTAACCTGTATTTGCTGCACCTGTGCAGTGGATCCTGCATCCTGTTCATACCAGCAGCCCATTATCAGTAGAATAAGCACCACTAGTGGACCGATCAGAATGTATGATTTCTTGCTGAACATTCCATGAGGTTGATAATCCTGCATATACTTGCTCTGCTCGTGTTTTATGATCAGGTGTATACATTTTGAGAATATTACCTATTTAACATATATCTGTGACCCAGTTTTGTGCAGTGGAATAGGTAACAACTTACTGAAAATGTTGTGTATATTCTTCCTGAGGACACAATACCAAGTGAGGCCCAGCACACTAGAGAAAAGGTTCAGAGTGTTTGGAGCTCTGAGCATATGGTTATTCCTGCTTATCTGTCTTGTATTGAGAAGGGGAACCTGCCAGCTGGGCTGGTTGGTTCGGTTGTCCTGAGGGCACTGTGAGTATGTACATAAGAGAGGGCAAATGAGAAATAAATAGGGGATATGTAATGGCTTGACTCAAAATATACATTTTATCTTCAAGTGTGTAGAGACAAAACCATAACTTACAAAGGCAGAGCCATGGATAAATTATGAAAGTCCTGTCCACTTACAAGTGATAAGCTTGCAGCAGGTCAAAATCAGTGGTAATATCTCAGAACCCAGTGAGGTCACAGTAGGAGTTCCCCAGGGTTCAGTATTGGGGCCCCTCCTGTTCAGCTTCTTCGTGAACAACCTTCCTGATGTGTGCCCATCAGCCAAAGTCCTGCTCTATGCAGACGACACTGTGCTACTCTCCCAAGACCACAGCCAGAATATTCTCACCAGCAACCTGCAGAATAGCTTTAACCACCTCCAGAAATGGTTTAAAAGTAATCGACTCGAGCTCAATAGGAAAAAAACTAAAATGATGCTCTTCGTTGGTCGCCAAAAGAGGAAGGCCACCCTCTTGCTAACAATAACAAACTCTTAAGGCACTGTGCTGGAGCAGGGGAACTCCTTCTGCTACTTAGGGGTCATGATCAATGAGTCCCTATCATTTGAAGAACACATTGCCAACCTTTCTCAGGTTGCAAGTAGGAAATTAGGAACCCTCTATAGGCTTCGGTTTTGCCTCACTCGGGAGGCCAGGCTATTGGCTGTTAATGGCATAATCCTCCCAATACTCCACTACAGGATTGTTGTCTATGGAGCAGCCTCAGATACCACCTTGCACCATGTCCAGACACTCAACAAGGAATGTAGGTTTGTGCTTGACACTGATCATCTCACGCATACCTGCACTCTATACTACCGGACCAAGTGGCTTCCACTCCACGACCAAATCAAATTCCAAAGCTGCTTATTAGGGAAGAAAGCCCTGCTTGGGCTAGCACCCCCCTCACTACAGGCCCTATTTCAGCCTACCCCATCTCTTCATTCCACCAGAAGTGTCTCCAAGCAGGCCCTGGTGGTGCCATTCAGGAGGACAACCCTTAGCAGGTGAGTCTTCGTGGTAAGGGCCCCTACCTGGCTAAATTAACTACCTTATGCCATCACAAGCCTTGCATGCATTGGCCAGTTCAAAGCAGCACTGCTGAACTCCCTCACCCCACCTGAACGCTTCAGCTGTCTGACTTGACCGCTACCTCACCCCACCAGTACACCGCCACTGTCTGACCCGACTGCAACTTCCTCCTTTACCATCCCTGGCTGACTTCAGACCCCTCCTCCCCTTACATCAGCACAAGTGTTTCATTACTATACCTAGCTGATCTGTCTAAACCCCGCTGACTGATACATATTACCACCAGCCTGTCAGCTGTCCCTCACTTTGCAATTGTCAGTTCTGCTTCCCCTCAGCTATTAATTCACTCATGCCTATCTTACCCCTTCTTCCTCTTCCTCCCCACCAACCTCCTCTACACAGCTTCTGCATATCTTGTCCTAAGCAAATTGACAGACTCCTACTTCCTACAGTCTGGTATCTGCTTCCACTCTTTCCTCTCCCCAGAGACCACTAACCAGCTGCTTTAACTACCCCACAGTAAGGCCTCCCCACAGGTGCCTCTGGCATCCCAGTTCTACAACTGCTGTTCCTAACTACTGCTGTAAGTGTAACTGTTTGCTGACTGCTTTCTGCCAATGGTATACCCCCTGCTACCATTTTGGGTTAGTGGGCATGAGTTTGTCTGTACTATCAATGCAACTTAGACAAAGTTGGTAGCTGCAACTTAGTTGTTCTGTTAATGGAAATGTGAGAGTCTGTTATTACCCTTGTTAATAGACAGTGCGTGTTCAGCTGCATCTGTTCCCCTCTCTTTGAAACTGCTATTATGTGTTCCTGCGCTCCATTATTGTTGTTCCTGTGCTACATTATTGTCCGATGAGGATCCTTTGTAAATGAGCTTTTAGCTCAAATGATTAATTCCAAGAATTCAATAAATAAATAAAAATAAATAAGCTGCATATCTTGAGTCAAGCAATTGCTTATTTAGTTTATACATCACCTTACTAGTTAGTTTGGACTGTTTCTGTATTATTGGTGACTTGGGATCTGAGATGCTCTATAATTAGGTGATAATGCTTTAAGCTTTTAAGCAGAAAGTTACCTGGTTCTGCACAGTACCTGTTGTACTAGACCCAATTGAGGAGCAGGTGTCTGGAGCCTCCTAGCCTGTTTGAGTGTGTTACCACATTGGGAGCACTAAGTTCTGTGTACCAGGAGTTGGAACTCTGGTTGTTTCATTTGGAATTGCTGTATCTGACAAATAAAGGGTGCAAAATTAGAGAAAAATAGCCAGAGAAGGGCTGAATCTTGTTAGATGGAACTTGGCCGGACTTCAAGCAAAACCTAATGATAATGACTTGGTAAAAATGTATTAGAAAATTTGACATAATGGTCTTTCAAGGAACATGGCTACCAAATAATGATAATTTGACATATATTTATTTAAAATTTGGTAACCGGGAAAGGCACACTGAGCAGAAGCTCGTTTCCAGGTGCAACCCAGGGACAGGGGGTACAAATGCAACAAAGGGATTACAAAATTCAGATACAGTATAATACAATGAGCAAATAGATTTTTCATTATAAGATTGGATATATAGAATAATGCATGGGGAAGTGTGGTTATCGAGGATTTTATGCAAACATGAGGTGTGCGATGCCCGAAAAACTCAAGGCATTGCACACCGGGGATGTGCATAAAATCCTCATTTAAACACACTTCCTTATGTTTTATTTTTTATATTTACTGTTTTGCACTCCTCTTGACTGTTCTGTTCATGCAGTGTGAAGTTTGAGCCAGCATTTGTGCACCATCGCAGCTCACAGGTTTTTTATTTAAAAGGAAAAAAACACACACACAGAAAAACACAGTCATGGCAATTGACTAACTGCCAACAAGCGCCAGATAGGAAACACATCCCTTTACCCTTCACACCACAGTGCAGCCAGAAAATAAACAGGAACTGGAAGCACAATTCACATCAGGGGAGACTGTCACTCGCTCTGGCGGCTTTCTGTAACGAGTGTGAGTGAATGGCCAGCACCAGGACAGTGTCTTAAACAGGTACTCTGAGGGCTATTTTTAGAACCATGGTTTACGGACCTCTGTAATTCACACATATGAATTACAGAGTTTGTGAGGGTCTGCCAGCAGTGGTTTATTGACCCTAACCAGTAAATATTATAGAATATTGTGCAGGAGATAAAAAGATAAGCAGGGTCAGACAACAAGAGCAAAACATGTAGTCGCTAATTAATACAGGAAGTGGAAGAGAGGGAGGAGGACAGGAGTATAGTTGTGGATTAGGACAGTGGACAGCTACAGGATGTAGCAGGGGATGGCCTGAGGAGGCGCATAAGTGCAGGAAAGGAGGGGGTAGGCGGGTTTGGGGGGAGCGGTTATTCCAGAGGGAAGGGAGTCTATAAGAGAATGCTAGTTTCCCAGCAGACGTGCGGGCTCTTGGGAGGGCAAAGGAGTGGAGGCAATTCATACGTGCATTATAGAGGGAGGGAGTAGCAGGATTTAGGAGAGAGAGAGGAGAGGTAGGAAGGAAGAGTTCCAAACCAGTATTTGGAGATGAAAGTGGAGCAGTGGAACAAGCGTCTCTGCAATAGGGATTGGAGAAATAGGGAGGAGTAGAGATCGCTGGGGTGTGTTGGGGGGAATTTGAGGCAAAATGACAGAAGGCATTGAAGAGGGTATCAAGTTTGGTGAGGGAGGTGGCTGGGCTGCGCTGAAGATGATGTTGGCTGGTCGAAAGTTGGAAGAATCCATTTGACCAGCAGGTTGCGTCTGAATGGGTAGTGTAACCCCAGTTTGGGAAGCAGTTTGGAGTGAAGGGCATTAAAGTGGGAAAAGAAGTCTAGTGAGGAATCAAGCCACATTCCAAGGTATTTGTAGGCCAGAACATTGTCGAGAGGAGTGTTGGCTGGGGTAGAGAAGGCAGGGAGGGCAGGGAGCCTGGCAGGATTCTGTTTGGAGCCAAAGGACATCTCTATGGTCTTTCTCGCATTTATTTTTAGACAGTTATTATTGAACCAGTTTGTTACTGCGGTAAAGTCATGTTGAAGAGGAGTTTGGATGGCTGGGGCAGAGGGACCAGATGGGAATAGGATGGTGTCATCCACATACATATGGATCTCGGTGTGGGTGCATACAGAAGAGAGGTCATTAATCAATAAGGAAAACAGAACTGGTTTGAGGATCGATCCCTGGGGATGACTGCAAGGATAGGGAGAGAAGGAGACAGGACATTACTGATTATTAGTGACTGGGACCGACCAGTTAAATAGGAGCTAAACCAGGAGACAGAAGCTGGGGAAAGGCCGGTGGTGCTTAGCTTGTTTAGAAGGAGAGGGTGAAAGATGGAATCAAAGGCCTTTGCAAGGTCAATGAAAATAGCTGAGGTGATCTGCTCTTGATCCATTGCAGAGTCAATGAAAATAGCTGAGGTGATCTGCTCTTGATCCATTGCAGAGTGAATGGCATCTATAAAGTGAAGAAGGGAGGAGGTGGTTGAGTGAAATTTCCTAAATCCTGATTGGTCCAGGGAGAGAGTGTTGGAGGCAGAGAGGAAGTCATTTAGCATTGAGAGGACAAGGGATTCTTGGACCTTGGCAAATGAGGGGAGAAGTGATATGGAGCAATAGTTACCAGGAACAGTGAGATCACCCCCTTTATAAAGGGGGAGGAATGTAGTGGACTTCCAGGCTGGGAGGATGATAGAGGAGGAGAGAGATAGATTGGGGAGGTAGGTTAGAGGGGCCAAAATGGAGGGTGCAGATATTTTGAGTAGTCTAGGGTGTAAGCCATCAGGGATGGATTCAGTGGGATTTAGGGAGCCTAGAGCTCTAACAACTTCTGTGGGGGATATCAGAGGCAGTTGAAAGTCAGAGGGCTGCATGAGAGAGGGGCAGGAGAGGAAGGTGGGAGGTCTCATGGGAGGGCACAGGTCCTAAAGAACTTATTTAGGGCATCTGTGACTGAGGTGGAGTCCAAGACTAGGGAACCTGCCATGCAAAGAGTGGGTGGGGGTTCAGAGGAGGGATGTAGGAGTGAACTGAGATCATTCCAGAAGAAGGATGGGGAGTTGTTGGAGGTGTGCAGTCATGTTTTGAAATAATCAGATTTTGCCTGTCGAATTCACTTAGCACAGCCATTTTGGAGGGTTTGGTGGTTTTGCAGGTTGGCTAGGTTGCATGAGGTTTTGAAGTGGAGGCTGCGGGTTTTGCACATGGACAGGATTTCTGTGGAGATCCAGGGATTGTGGTGACATTTTACTCTAACTGATTTCAGTGGAGCATGGACATCCCAGATTTTTAGGAAGGTTGTTGTGAAATGGGTGAGGGCAGCATCAACAGAGGGAGTGGAGAGGACTGGTGACCAATTTGCCATGGCCAAGTGAAGAAGTAATTACTTGAGTCAAGCATTTGAGAAGTTGATACTGGACATATTTGGGGGGGTTTGGTGGGGGACGTATCTTCCTGATGCAAAAGATGGGGCAGTGATCACTGAGCACATCAGGAAGTACGCCTGCAGAGCTGATACCATGTGAGTGGGTTGATAGCACCCAGTCAAGCAGGGTATGGGACTGGGAGCGATGGCTGAGGTGGGTTAGCTCTTTGATCATCTAGGTCAGGTTTAGTGCTTCAATCTGGAGGCATGAGTTTTGAGATGAGGGGCAGTGCCAGTCTAGATTGAAGTCATCAAGAAGGATCAGTTCATCTGCAGAAGCAAGGATGGTAGTGGAGGTGACACAGGGGACAAGGGAGGAGGGAGGAAGTTTGGGGAAGGCATACAGAACTCCAAAAAAAAAGCGGTGTTGAGGACAGAGAAGTGAGCTTGGCTTGGAGGAGTTCATGAGAGGAATTGCTTCATGGGTGATAGTGCAAGGAATGGAGTTGTGGGAGTAAATTGCAACCCCTCCTCCCCTTTTTCCATTATCTTGCCAGTGGAGGTTATAGTCAGGAAGGGCAGACTGGTTGCCTGGGATACATGAGGACAGCCACGTTTCCATGATGCATAGAATGTCAGGGGAGTGCTGAGTGACCAGACTTTTAAATCATCCAGTTTATGAAGGAGGCTGCGGGTATTTATATGGAAGAACCTCAAGCCCTTAGGAAGGTCCTGCAGTGGTGGGGCAAGCACAAGCCCACAGTGTGGAGGAAGCTAAGTGCAATACCTGCTTGAGGGTGCAGGTAGAGGTCATCATGCTGCTGTTTTGGCTTGCTGGGGGGTGGGGGTGGGGGAGAGTGATCTGAGCTGCACTGCTCTCGACTGTGGACAGCCTGAGGAGAAAAGAGACAGTAAAGTATTTGTATGCTTGGGCTGTTCAGAAAGGTCAGATACCACATGAAGGAATAGGGACAGACAAAGGCTGAGATCAATGCGGGAAACGATATGGAGTAGGAGGGGGGAGGGGGGACTGGAGAGACTGGAGAGAGAGGAGAAACATAGAATACTGCAAACAACTATGCATGCTCCTGGTCTATATTAGCTGTAATGGTGGAGTCTGCAGTCTGCAGGAACCCCTATAAAACACATGGCGAACACATAGCAGAGTATGAGTCTTAACTCATCTTTTCCACAGAAGCTCTTTAAGAGTTCTACCACCTGTGTCCTGTATGCTCTTAACACTGCATCCTGGGCCTTTCCAAGCAAAATCAAGCCATAATCAGAATGCCACAAACAAATGCGAATACCTCATGAACTGTGAGTGCTACACACAAAGTACAAGTGACTGAATTGTTCAGCACAAAATTACCTTTCCAATGGTGCTATGCAATTAATTATAAGCAATTTCTCTTTTTTTCTATACTAGTTGAAATAAAAAAAAGTGTTTTTTTGCAATAAGAAAGCAACGTACACCCCATTTGGTAGGAAAATATGTAACATATCAACACCAAATTAAGCATTCATACATTAAATGTAGGTTCAAAAGTAATTTTGTATTAAAAAGCAATTTTTCTAAAATAAAATGAGTATTTTTCCCAATTTATTCAAGGCGCTAAGATGAGGCTTGAGGGACAAATGTCAGCCATACTCACCATACCATAAACAAATGCAAATAACTCCTAAAGTATACGTAACACACACAAAGTATCAGCAGCAAAGTTGTTCAGTACAAAATTGCCTTTCTAATGGTGCTACGCAGTCAATTCTAATCAATTCATTTCGCAGATAATATAGAGAAATAGTGTTGACGACCCGAGAAGTGTTCAGGGTAAACAGGAAGTCTTTGGCTGCCGACTTGAAGTCATTGTGGGAGACAAAGGGGATGATTTAGCTGCCACCTACAGGAGTTTCCTGGAGGTAATGCAGAACCCCTAGAACACAGTAAAATCACTTACCAAAATACTCTCTGCCATAAAGTAAACAGTTCAATTCATACAATTCAGTACAGTACAGAGTACAAAATGCCCAATAATAATCAATCAGTTAGGGCCCTCCGACAGTTAATTCACAAGTCCACAGTGTGGAGGAGGCTGAATGCAATACTCGCTTGAGGGTGCAGGTACAAGGCAGCAGTTTGTTGTTTTGGCTTGCTGGGGGGTTGGGGGGAGAGTGATCTGAGCCGCTCTGCTCTTGACCCTGTACAGCCTGCTTGAGGGTGCAGGTACAGGGCAAAAGGTTGTTGTTCAGCTTGCTGGGGTGGGGGAGTGATCTGAGCCACGCTGCTCTCAATTCTGGACAGCCTGCTTGAGGGTGCATGTACAGGGTGCCTGGTTGTTGTTTTGGCTTGCTGGGGTTGGGGGGAGAGTGATCTGAGCTGCGCTGCTCTCGACCCTGGACATTAGAAGGATACCAATGCTGGGAAACAAAAGTAGTAAAAACATCCACATTTGGCAGACCAAATAGGAGATCTCTATACCTTGGAGTCCAATTCCACTAAATAATTTATTGACTGTAAAAAACTTGACCTGGGGAATCTCAATATTCTTTATATAATAGTTTATGTACAACAAAAATTGGAATGCAATTGTAATAAAGTTATATATATTTTGCCATTCCACATTGCTGGCTACACAGAGGATGCCCTAAATATTCTCACTAAGATGTTTATTTTTTATAAAAGCCAGATTTCAAAACCTCACTATAATTTTAGCAGGGGATGCAGAAGCACAGATGGGTTCCTCTTTGCAGCAAAAAAAAAAACAAATACAAATAATTGTAATTTAGATGACATATCAGGAAGTCCTTTAAAGAAATCCAAATGTAACCCCTAGGTGGTGCTATCCCAAGAGCTACTACCCCTGCCTACTTGTCTAGTAGCAGGTTAAGGGGCCTGAGTTCTGAAGCAGGTGCCTCCACCTAGAGTCAGGTTAATGATGGTCAGCTAACCTGGGCACAGCCCTCCGGGACACTGTAACCCCCTCTTTTTCCTTACTAGTGGAGAAGCAATACACATTAATCACTTTCACAATACCCCTGATACACCACATAAGTACCCACACTGTTTGTACTTACCACCAGGGCTTTCCTCTGGCCTGGTCCTGGGGACGCCCTGTAAAATAAGGTTATAAACAGCAAATAACAGCAGTACAGTACTCTTGCACAAACTGGAACCACAGCCAGGGTAAATGCAAAACAATGTTAGATCTGATTTATTTAAGGGGCTTGAACAAGGGAGGGGCGTAATCAGGTTAATTTGCTTAATGGCTCTATCAATCAGTTATGCATGCACTTCAGGGTCCATAAACAGTCACACACTCTGGGTACCCAGATGGAGAATGGTGGGCTAGGCAGGAACGTTGCAGCTGGTTGGGGCCCTGTGGTGGAAGAACATCACAACACACACACTATTTGTAGTCCGGAGCCGGAGGGCTCAGTTCATGAAAAGAAAACAACAAGACAATCAGATGACACACTTTTAGATTAGGCTGTTGTTGCAAGGAGCTACCCTGATGATTACTCACGATACCCAAGACTGGACATAGGCTGGACGAAAATCAAGACAGCAGGTGGTTAATCTGGAGTGCCAGGAGAAGCAGGGCCCCCACAATTCACCGAGGCGTCGTTCCTGTTCAGGTGTGGAGCAGGGGGCTGATCCCCAGACATGTCTCTTGTCAGTGGATTTCTCTGTGCAGTGGGGTAGTCTGGCAGGGCCAGCGTGGCACGGCCCAGGCCGAATGGAGATGAACGTAGATTCAGTCCGATTAGGCTGGATAAAGCTTCCAGCAAGCAGAACACAGTTCACACAGTGGGAAAACAAATCACGATCCACTTTCAATACACAACACATTTACATGTAAAGGATTCTACAGTACCAGCAAGCAGAACACAGTTCACACAGTGGGGAACCAAATCACGACCCACTTTCAATACATAGCCATTTACATGTAAGGAAATTCTAATGTACCAGGCAAATTGCTCTCCGATCACGATCGCAAAATCTCTGCACAAACCAGGGATTCAAAAGCAGCTGGAAATCCTGACAGGCTGATCGCATTCAGCAAATCTTCGGTCTTCTTCAGGTTAAAGCCTGGTCACAGTCCAGTGGCTTAAATAGTTCTCACAACTTGGATTCAGTCCGAATAAACTCTATTTTCCCTCTCAGGGACAGCAGGCAGACAGGCAGGCCAAAACTCTGCTCTTTCACAGTTCTCCCATGCAAAACTACACAGAACTGCTGCTCAAAATCACTTGAGCTGTTACTTCTTCACTTCTCAGCTCAAAACTGAGACTAGCTGCAGCAGCCTGGGAATTTCTCCAAGATCCAAAAGGCTCGGTTGGCTGATCCTCCTGTCAGTCACAACAAAGGCTCTCCCTTCAGGTGCAAAAAGGTGCAAAAAGACCCAAACTACAATTCCTACAGATTTTGACTCCTGACTGCTCCTGTAGTCTGGCTCCATTTTAGGTCCCACCAGTACTGATTAGTCCAATTCGCAGTCCAGGACCAAGACAGTGGAGATAAACAAAACAGTCTTTGCTGCAAAGAAGGCAGGTTAGACAAACTACATTATCATTATCACTCTAAATGATTTTCAGCAAATAGTTACATCTTTCAAAAGAGCTCCCTCTCAGATTACTCATGACAGCAATCCAGGTAGCTCTTAAAGAGACAGTTCACAGAGGCTGTACAGGCACTCTCTGGCAATCACATTTAAATGGAAAACGCAGGACACCAGCCTGGCAGTGAGCATTTAGGCAAGCTCGAGGAAGACTTTTTGGGAACCCCCATTTGTAGAGGGTTACACAAAGATTAAAAAATAATGTTGAGAAGAAATAAGCTACTGGATATATCAGATGAGTTTATGTTTAGGCTGTTTAATGACATTACTAATGGAGGTTTGGCTAGTGGTAATATTACTTATCGAACAGAGGCAAGGGGAAGAGTACTAGCCAGTTGCATTGTAGACACTGTTTTTTCAATGTAATTTATTTGGCTGAAATAGATTTTTGGGAAAGGAACCACCGACTGCATTTGCATGAATTTAGAAAATATTTATTATACCATCGAAAGAAAGCAGAGAAGATGGAAATGCAGATAATAATCTTTGTATAACAAATTCTAAAAAGATTAGATGAACACGGTTTACTCATAAGGAGCTCTCAAATATTTTGAGAAAGTGTCTGTTAACTTACTGGAGAAACATCTTCTCTGCCCCAAGGGTTGCATGCCATTTCTCACTCCTCCACCCCTCAGGTAAATCACTCAGTATGTTTTTTTTCTAAGGAAGTTAACTGTCATTAGGAATATCATGTTTCTTTGGGGCAGGAGGGTAAGATTTACAAAAGCAAATTCAAGGAGGGGGGAGAACCGTTGGCAAGTTCGCTTAGGGGCATCACATACTGTACCCTAAGGCCGGTCCTGGGTGCTGGACATCACACCTCGTGCCATGCTGGTGATCCGAGCTTGGGAGCAAACTCTCACTGCCAGGGGTTGGCAGGAGGAGGGCTGGGAGATGATTGTAGCGGCCACTGGGCTGCTCTCATCTCCCAGATTGGGGAAGTGAATCACCTCACTCTCAGTTGACACTCGGTGGAGGCTGGGTGTCAGAGTTGAGGTTAGGGGGATTGACGTTATGTTGAAAGGGTGGAGGGAGTTGTGGTTCTGGGGACGCGTGTGTGCCTCAACGCACGTGCAACTGACGTGTGTGCCACAGCTCCGGGTCTGGAGAAAATATAGAAAAGTCTGTCTCTTCATTGCTGTGTGTGGCAGCTCCCAACATCCTCAGATCCTGCTTCTTGTGGATCCCCACCAGAAAGACAGTGGGGGAAGAGGCAAACAGGGTTGGGGGCTGAGGGGGCCCGATGACAGGCATAGGTGTCACCGGACAGTAAACATCTCTATGGAAAAAATTGGGGAAATTGTTTAAAGAACCAGATGGCACAACAGATATGGTGGTGGCATGAGGGGGGTTCAGAGAAAAGCCCCAGGACAAGTAATGCCCAGAGGGCAGGCCAAGTAGGCAGGAGACCTAGAGTTTAAAAAATTAAGCACCCAAGGGGGTTGAGAAAGTGGGTGAGAGGCCCTAGTTTAATTAAAAGAATCTCCTGATAGAAGGAGTAGAGGACAGGGCAGGCCCTATTCTAAATGTGAAAGCAGCTCTAGCAAATGAGCAGGGCAGGGCAAAGTCCCAATTTAAATAAAGGCAACCTTAGAAGTGCAGAGAAAGGACAAGCAAGCCCATATTGTTTTCCTGTGTGTAAGCACCCTCTGGGAGCTTACTAGTTAATTTTAGATTGCTAGGGGTAGTTAGGCAGAGAGAAGGAGCTAGTGGTGCCACTGAGACTGGGATGTGCTGCTGCCTGCTGACTGTAGGTGGGGCCCATCCCCAAAGGATATAAAAGGGAAGTTTTAGCACCAAGGGAGAGGACCCGGGGGGGGGGACCAGAGGAGAGGAGCCGGGTTGGCTCCCAGAATTTGGCCAAGGGGCCGTGGCAGGGCTGGAGGGTCTGCTTGCTGCCCTGGCCCTCCACCCTCGAAGACCCATGATGTGTTCAGGTTGAAATAAAGGGGAGCAATGGAGCAAAGCAAAAGGGGCCTGTCAGTACAAAGGAGAAGTGGAGCCTGGGGTAGAAGAAACAAAAATGGAGGCCCAAGTGAAATTTGGCACCTTGGTAGGGTAAGCACTGAGAGGGACATAGGCCCAAGGAAAGAATGCCGGTGGTAAGTTCAGCTGTGGGTCGGATGGTATACTGTGGGCGGGCCTGCTATGGCAGTAGAGCCTGGGGTGTGACTTGGAAGTGGCAGCCCTTGTAGTTGAGGGTGTAATGATGGCAGAGTTACCCCTATTCCCCAGGCTGGAGGCTGCTGCAGAGTTGGGACCTCACTTTGTGAGCCACCTGTGGGGACGGGGAAGGTTCATTTGAGGGAGGATGTTTGGGACCCCAACGGGGTGGCAGTCCATTGGCTGAGCCAGTGTGGCACTGGCAGAAATCCCTCTGATGAATTAGTTCAGAGGTTGGAATCATTGCATGAGTGGAAGTACTGTTGATTTCCGGGGCCCAAATAGACATGGGGGAAACCATTCTAGGCACAAGGCATTAGCGACTGGATGTCTGAAAGGGTTCTGGTGGTTCGGTTCTTGCTTTTGAACATTAAAGGAAAAGTACGGAATTAAGACCGCAAAGTACAAGAAGTTTATGCCTCTTTAAGTATTAGCCCCCTGGTGTAGAGAAGGTGTAAGACCAGACAGAAAGGGAACAAACTGAAGAGAGTATACAGGTTTGGGAGAGTAGAAACATCCTGTGCTGTCATAAGCCCAGAGTAAAAGTGTAGGAATGGAACTGCAAAAAAAAACAGTCTAAAGGAAAAGAAATGTAAATGTTGCAGAGAGAAAGCAAGGAATGAGATATGAGTTAGTAGAGTGTGTCAGTACCAAGCTACCTCAAGCGGAGGACTCTTTCAGCTCCAAAACTACTGCCAGGAAATTAGCCTTCATGGCTTAATGGAGGTCTGCATGAAATGAAAGTCTGATGCCCAGTGAGTTGAGGTTTTGTTTCAGGTCTTCAGCTCTTCAGAGATTCTCTCAAGGGTGACAGCCTGGAGGTGTTTCAGATCTGCAGTTTGTTCAGTTCTTTAGATCTCTTCTTGGGGTCAGTGGTGAAGACTTGGAGGTGTTCCAAATCTAGTTTCTTCAGTTCTTTAGATCTCTTCCTGGGGTCAGTGGTGACAGCCCAGAAGCTCTTCAGTTTGCTGCAAGTGCTTGTGAATACAAATGTTCTGTTCTTTCCCAGAGTCTGTTGTGAGGGCCCGGTGATCCCCTGTGGAATACAACTGTGTTGGATATATCTCTGGGTTTTGTTGACAGTCAGTGGCCAAATTTCTTGTCCTTCATCTGCTCTTCAAGGCACTATGTACTGTGCCCAATGGATACATATGTACTCTGGGGTAAAATTGTACAAATTACAGTCATAGAAAATTTTGCAGTAGTGCACAGTATGATTTACAGTAATAGTGACTTTAGTAGTTATAGCTATAGCAGTGACCTTAAGCAGTTTAGTAGCAACAGTAGAGTGAAACATAAAATTTGACAGCAGATAAGGACCGCTTGGCCCATGCAGTGTGCCCATTTCTAAGTACCTGCACAATTACCAGCACAGGCCATACCCAATCTACATCCCTTTCTCCCTCCCCCATTCCTTTCCTCAATGATTTCCTTGTGCTTATCCCATACATTCTTGAACCCCACCACTGTTTTTGCTGGAAGGCTGTTCGAGGAATCCACCACTCTTTCTCTGAAGATGTTCTTCCTCACATCTCTCCTGAATCTACCCATCCAGCTTCATAGCATGTCTCCTTGTTCTTGAGCACCTTTTCTTTGGAAAAATACTCTCCTCCAACCTTATTTATGGTTCCATGCCATAATAATGATCGCAAAACAGCAATTGCTATTATGGAGCATGTATATCGCTAAAAAGCAAATCAGCGATATACGTATGCCAGCGAAAAGACATCAGGTAAGGAGTCTGAGTGTTTATGCAGGGGGACTGCACCCCCTCCCCTGTGCCCCCGGATTTGCCCCCCATACCCCTCTACTAAAGGATTCTCAGCTCCAGAGGGGTACATGTTGGGGAGGGGTCGACACTCCAGATTCAAACAAAAAAAAAAACACTGCGGTGACCAGTGGCAAAATTCCTCCCCGGACCCAGACCCAAACCCATTACATGCTATGCTGCAGCTAGCCACTCTCACCACCACACCACATGGCTAGCTTGGCTGCAGCAGGTACACTACCCCCTCACAAACCCTCTTCCCTATCCCTCCCCTTCCCCTCGCTATCCTCTTCCTCCATTCGCCCTTCCCTATTGTCGCTTTCACGTAGGGTTGCTACCCTTGCAGGGTTGCCCATGAGGAAAGCGCTGAATATGAGTTGCCATTTTGACAGTCACTCATATTTAGTCGCCATCCCCACTGGATACCCTTATTTACTCCTGTGAGATATTTATAGGTCTCTATCATATTTCCCCCCTCCCTCCCCTCTTCCAGGGTGTACATATTGAGGTCTTTTAGTCTCTCCTTGTAGGGCTTTTGATGCAGACCCTGCACCACTTTAGTTGCCTTCCTCTGGACCACCTCCACTCTGTGTTCTTCCAGAGATGTGGTCTCCAGAAATTGGCGCAGTACTCCAGGTGGAGTCTTACCAGCAAGCTATATAGAGCCAACACCACCTCCCTCTTTCTGCTGGTGATACCCCTCCCTATGCATCCCAGCATTCCACTTGCCCTCCCTACTGCCTTGTCACACTGTCTGGCCATCTTTAGGTCATCCAGTATGATTACCCCCAAGTCTCATTCCTGCTTGGTGGTCCTCAGTACCACTCCACCCATTTTGTACTCCACCCCTGGGTTTCTGTGCCCCAAGTGCATTATTTTGCACTTTTTTGCATTGAAACCCAGCTGCAATACCCTTGACCACTTCTCTAGTTTTCTCAGGTCTCTGCTCATCCTTTCTATCCTCCCTGGAGTGTCCACCCTATTGCAGATTTTGGTTTTATCAGCAAAGAGGCAGACCTTCCCTTCCAGCTCCTCTGCAATGTCACTTATAGAGACATTTAAGAGGACTGGTCCTAGCACTGATCCAGTGGTTTAGAAGTGGAAAAAATGTTGTTGATCACCCCTCTCCCTGTTCTATTTTTTGTGGTTCAGCTGCTCAGTAAACTGGTTCTTTTTGTGAGTTGTGTCTCCTGCCTCTCCATTTTGGTGAAACATCCACCATGTAGCCAAATAGTCAAAGAACCGCCTTTCCCTAAACCACAGGTTCCAAGAACTCTCTTCCATATTTGGTGAACACTTCACCTGGTGTAGTTGGAAGGATACTTTAACTGGAACCAAAGCAGGAAACAAACCAGCAGAAGTGGAACACAGAAGGCAAGGAACTGTGGAAGGAGGAACTGGAGAAGGTGCATGACTGAATCCAATTACCATGCCTTACTACTTTGAAGCACCCTGATTGCCACGCTTCTTGGGAGATCCTATAGTTGTATCCACTATGAATTTGGGAGAATTCAGAAGTAAAATGCAATCTATGTTCTGACTCTGAAATTCCCGAGTGACAGCAAGTAGAAATCCTGATTGAATAACTCATCGGTGTGGCCCACTGTGAAGTTAATGCTTGGCCACAGTGTGAAAAGGCACAGGTGGAACAGATTTTCAGTACACTCCGCAGAATGTTCGATACCTGCCCACTCTCAGATCTGAAGATGATATTCTTCTCCAGGGTGCAGGGAGTTAATAAAACCCTTCAGGAATATGCTTTCAGCTTGCAAGAGGCCCTCAAGGCAACTGAAAGGTTGGATCCCATGTTCTCCATGACCCTGACAAACTGTTAAAAGACCAGTTCACAGAGGGAGTGAGGAGTGATACCGTCTGTCGAGAACTAAGATTGCTGTCTGAACACGATCCTGAAATTCAATTCTTGAACATCAAGGAAGAAGCCATTAAACTTCTGGGGCCAGAACAGCCAGGTGACAGACCAAGTCTCCACCAGTGCTGCAGGATAGTAATGGAGAGATGCTGGACAGGGCATCCTGTCTGCTGCTAGACTTCAGTTACAATTGACTAGTCAGACTGAATGTCAAAAGAAGCCCAGATACAGGAAACCACAGGAAGAACCCAGGAGTCCCACATTCATTAACAAAGGAGAGAGTGAGAAATACAGGTGATCCTGCACCAAGGAGTCCCAATAATGATTCAAATTGAGAGGGATAGAGACCCTCAGAGGCTGAGCTGCCAGCACACATGTGGCAAGACATGAAAAAGTTACTCCAGAATATCAAGGAAGACAAGAGATGGGAAGTGAGAGATCAAATGTCCAGAGGACCCAGATGGCACCCACCAAGGCCTCTGATAACCAGAAACACTGGAAGAAGGCCATCTGAACTGTTCAATCTGAATGGGAACCACATATGTCAAATGTGCGGAGTCAGCAGTCATACTGAAAGTTGGCACACCCAGGATGTAAATCCACCAGTTGTGGCTTTAAACAGGGAGTCCCCAGGGTGGCGGACTGAACCTTGGGACAGTCAGTAATTGGGCCCCCAAGAGATCTAACTTGAGCCAGATTCATTGGAAATTGCCCAACCACAACCATAAAGATGAACAGAATTGAAATGGAAGCCCTACTTGACCCTGGCTCACAAGTAATGACACTACAAGGAAAATCCTCCTTCGAACACTGGACAAGGAATAAATTGGCACAGACCCCTAAGAAATGGATGAATCTCATTGCTGGAAATAGCCTGAACATTCCCATCACATGCTACATGGAAGCAAATATCAAACTGAGAAAAAACAAACATCAGAACTAGGGGGTCTTGATCAGCAATCTCTGTGATGACAATTTACCACCCGTGGTCTTGGGCATGAACTACTCCAGCACTGCCAAGATGATCTAATACAAGCTGTCAGGGAACAGACTAGTCCACTCCTGTGGAAAGAGAAATGGGCCTGGCAAGGGACAATCAGGGTTCTTTAGTACCATCAGTGCTTTACAAATGAAAAAGGGAGAAATTGGAATGGTCCGGGTGATGGATGAACAGCCAGCTCAGATAGAACCTGGGGCTGAGATGATCCTGATGTGCAGAACCAAGGTGGGATTTTGAGGCAAGGACTACGCAGTCCTAGTGGAGCCAGAGTGGGTCAGAGAGGAAGGCCTAGTTATGGTGGATTGGTGTCTGGTCATGGTGAAGGATGCCAAAGTCCATATTAGTCTACTCAACTATGGCACCCATCGGGTGATGGTATACAAGTGACAAGCAGTTAGACGGCTGATGAAAGTCAATTGGGAGGATGCCTAAACCCCAGAGGATGAGGAAAAAAGTGAGGCCTGCTTGGTCAGTATCACTATGGCACCACAAGAGGGTACCAGTGACAGTGTGGACCCAGATGCCTGGATATGGGAGATCAACATAGGAAACCCAAGACGATGGGAGAAGAAATAGCAAAACTGCTGGAATTAATCAAGAGACACCCAGATACCTTCTCACACCATGCAGTGGATTTCGGATGTACGACAGATGTAAGGCACAACTTTCCTGTGGGAAATCACTCACTCATTTCGGAATGGTTCTAACCTATACTACCTGCTCTGTACCAGCCGATCAAGCAACCACTGAAGAAAATGCTGGAAGCAAAAGTTATAAAAGAAATTCACAGTCCCTGGGTGGCATCAACTGTTCTGTTTAGGGAGAAAGATGGACAAATCCGATTTTGTGTGAATTACTGTAAACTCAATCAAGTCACCCACTGGGATGCTTATCCCTTGCCCCACATCGAGGATGCCCTCACAGCTCTGAAATCAGCAGCCTTCTTCTCCACCATGACTTAGATAGTGACTACTGTAAGTAGCCATGGCACTAGAGGACCAAGAAAAGACTGCTTTTGTAGCCCCAGTGGAACTGTATCAGTTTTCATGGATGCCCTTTGGTCTTTGTAATGCACCAGGAACATTTCAGCACTTGGTGGAACAATGCCTGGGCAGTGAGAACTTTGACAGGGTACTGCTGTACCTGGATGACATCATAGGGCTGGCAGTATAGCCTAGAGGTTAGAGTAATGAGCTGTGAACGAGCTTGGTACATCAGGCTGACTAGACCTTGGTTTGATTCTCACAACCTCCACTTACATACTGTGTAACTCTGAGCAGGTCACTTAACTGCCAAATACTCCCACATACCCCCCCTGAAAACAGGCATTTGTGCCTAGTGGGCCTTACCCGGTTACCAAAGACTAAAATAAAATTTAAAAAAGATAAAAAAATAGTATATTCAAGAACATAAGAGGAACATGTAAAGCACATGGCACTATTCTTTGAGTGTCCAAAAAAGTATGTCCTAAAGATCAAACCCTCAAAATGTCATTTCTTTAAAGAACAAGTGAATTACCTTGGACACGTATCCTCCAAAGGAATAGCTCCAGATTCTAAGAAAGTCAGAGTGGTGAAGGAATGGCCTCATCCTGTCACCGTCACACATGTGTGACGATTCCTAGGATTTGTCAGCTATTATAGCAGATTCATGAAGGACTTTTCAAAACAAACAGCTCCTTTTCATGAACTGTTTTGCAACTCAAAAGGGTGTAAAGTTGTCAAGCACAACAAAGTAAACTGGACACTGGAATGTCAAACTGTATTTTATCACCTCAAGTTAGCACTCACCACAGTACCAGGTGTTAGCCTATCCTGACTATCAAAAGCCTTTCCGCCTCTACAAAGATGCCAACAACAGAGGCCTGGGAGCAATACTTGCACAGGAACAAGAAGGAAAAGAGCAAGTGATCACCTATGCTGGTGGACTTCAGGGTTCTGGAAGAAATGATGAATGATACTGTTCTTTCAAGCTTGAGTTCCTAGCACTTGTTTGGGTCATAACAGAAAAATCTGACACTGCCTAACCGCCACCCCATGCACAGTGTATATGGACAATAACCCCTTGGCACATCTCAACATTTAAACTTGAAGTGTTAGAGCAGCGATGGGCCTCCAGGTTGGAAAAGTTCAACTTCACAATTAAGTGTCATTTAGGAAGATCGAAAGGCAATGTGGGTGCTCTGTCTAGATTGCCAGATCAGGATGAAGAGGAGATAGTTGAGAGTGAACGGGAATATTTGGAAATACACCATTCATCAGAATCCCAGCAGAGGTAGTTCAGCTGTGGTGCCAGTGTAACCCCCCTGCAAATGGGGGTTCCCAAAAGACTTCCAGGAGCTTGCTTGAATGCTCCAAGCCTGAATGGTGTTTGGCATTTAAGCCATTTATCAGTGAGTGTTTTTAGAGCCTCTGGTACTGTCTCTTTAAGAGCTGTCTGCTTGCAGACATAATTAGTTTGTATGGGGGGACTGTGTGCTTCTCTGTTTGAGTACCACTCGAGCTGCTGCCAATTCACTCCATTTTGCAGTCACTAGGAGTGCAAAGGGAACCTATCTGAAAGATGTAACTGTTTGCCAGAAATCATTTAGAGTAATAATGAAATACAGTTTGTCTAACCTGCTTTCTTTGCACTCAGAACTGTGTCTGCCTAGTTCCCATTCTGGTTTTGAACTGCTGAACTGGACCAATCAGTGTGGAGTAAGCTAGCTCTAAAATGGTGCCTTGGACGAATCAGAACTTGGACTCATAATCTGAGCCAGCCACAAGAGGATTGTATGGGCAGTGACTCTGGGAGATGTAGTTTAGACTTGGCGCCTTTTGGACCAACAGCAGCAGTCTATTGTGAGTGACAGCCAATCCAGTCAAGAACTGGGAGGAACTCAAAGGAAGTGCCCGGTTTTGTCTGTTGGAGTTTCAGTTTAGCTCTGGCAGTGAAGGAAAGGAACCCTGTGCTTCTTCAGTGCACAGTTTTAGTCAAAAACGTATAAGGTCCAGAGTTCCGGTCTGCAGCTTGTGTAACTGCTTGTTAGGACTGAATCAGTCCTGTAGAGAGAATCAAAAGGATATCTGAAGAATAGAAACCAGGCTCACCCTGTAGAAGACTGGAGAAATTAAGAATTGCACTCAGTCTGTCAGGAACTGAATCTGCTGTGTGTTCTCCGGTATTGTGCAGTAATTGCGATTGGATAGAGAAGCAGCCTGCCTGGTATAGTACTTTCTGTTTTACCATATAAATGTGTGAAGAGGCTTGTGTACCTCAAGTGAATCCTGCCCTTAAAGGACTTTGTCACTACACCAATTATATAAATGTGAGGAGTCTCGTGGAGCTCACAGAGTAGCCCTGCTGACATTGAAGGACCCTATCTTGTTTGGAGGTCGTGAGTACTAATTCAGAGTGCCCCTGTTGAATTGCCACATTAAATTCAAATGGAATTACTGTACTGCTGACTGTTTAACTAATTTTCTTTTCTCTGTGTGAAAGGGCCCCACCAGCTGCCACGGTTTGGACTAGCCACTAGGGCTTGGGTACCCAGGGACAGTAACTGATAGGGATAGGCCTGTGCACAGAGCCATAGGTGATGAGTAGGTGATAAGCTAATTAACCTGATTTCCCCCTGTCCTTGTTATATCCCCCTAAATAAATCAGAGCTGCTTGTTTCAGCAAAGTTATACTGCCTGAGGTAATTGTCTATGTTAAAGTACTGTACTGTGATTGTTGCACTGTATCTTATTTCACAGGAGGTCCCAGTGCCGGAATCAGTCCTGGGGGTAAGTGTATACTGTGAAGGTAATTCTGATATATTGTGTGGGCCACTAGTGGGAAGAAAGGGGGGTTGCAGTGTCCCAGAGGGCTGTAACCAAGTTAGTTTAACTATTGCAAACCCTGACCTCTGGGTGGAGGCACCCGCCATTGGATCCAGGCCCCTCAACCTGTTAGTGGCAAATCAGGCAGGGTAGTAGCCCCTGGGATAGCGCCATCTAGGGGTTACATCTTGGAGGCTCACCGCTGGGATTGTGTGTCCTCTAGTGGCCATATTCTGAACCACTGTTAAAAAAAAAAAAATGGTGCCCGGCAAGTGGCTGTGCACCGGCTGGTGGAGTGGTGTACTGGGAGGAGATTGACTCCAAAATGCTATGCTTATCCTGGACATCCCTGGGTATCAATACGGACACTGTACAGGAGGACTCTTCCAAGGTGGAAGGTTTACAAACCCTGTGGTGGTGGGGTCGGCATGCTAATCTGGTCACCCACACTTTCCTGGCCCTAGTAGAGTTTAAGGATCCCATAGATAGCTCCAAAGTGCCACAGACCATTACCCCAGAGGGAGCCCTCACTGCTTGGAGAGTGATAACTAAGGACAGTAAAGACCCGGGGAATGAGCCCCACCACTATCTGAAACTTTTGAGGAGAAATTTGCCAAATGGTTGCTGGGGAAGGAAAACTGTGGAGGACTTGAAGAACTGTTCTTGCCACCTGGGGTGTTCTCCCCAACACCTCTCCACTCCAGTACCCGTAATGGTGGCTGAACCAATGCAGACTCCTATTTCTGCACCTGCCATTAGTCACGACTCTTACAAGGTTGAGGATCTTCTCTGGCACCCTCCCACCCCCAAGGGAGGATGACTGGGAGACCTGGATAGCTATGTTGCCCCAAGTGCTAGAATGGCAATGCTCGGGAAAAGCGAAAGAGGGTTAGTGAGAGCCTCCGAGGTCCTGCCCTGGCTACCATCCGTGCTAAACGGGCCAGTAATCCTGAAGTGACTGCACAGGCCTATCTTGAGGCCTTGGAGAATGTGTATGGAGCCCAGATTCTGATGAGGATCTATGGTGAAGAGTAAGAAATGCACAACAGTACCAAGGAGTTGTTGTCTGTATGTATCTCGCTGGAAAAATTGTTGCAAGAATGCCTCAGAAAGGGTAGTTTGCCAGCGATTGAACTGGACCGAACCAGGCTGGACAGGATCCTTAAGTCTGCCCCTAGCAGAACTGCTGTTGCTTCAGTTACGCCTGGCAAACGACTGGAATCCCCACCCTCCCATGATGAGCTAATGAGAGAAATTCAAGGAGTTGAGAAAAGGCGCATCCGGAGGGACCTGCACCGATAGCTGCTACACACCGAGTGACTGGGGTGGCCCATCAAGTGAAGTTCAGGGCAGAGGTTGGCAGTCAATGAGTGCTCTGACAAGGAAAAGATATGCCACAATGGGGCGAACTGTTGAGAGAGATCCAGAATTCAAAACAGTCCCTTTATGAAGGCCACGCCTGCAAGTATGGGCCCCAACCTATATCCGACTGCATCTGCTATGGGGTGGGTACCACCCATGTATCTCCTGCTGATAACAGCTCCAAACTCAATTCCTTGACCATGGAAGTGGAGAAACTGGCCGAGATGTCTCCAAATGCTTATCAGACAGAGACAGAGTGGCACCAAGGTTTCCAGTTAGTAATACCCCGCCCCTGGCTCCCAGTGTGGCGCCTCGGGCCAGCTCAAACTCCAGAAAATATGTTTTGCTATAATTGTGGGAAGGATGTACATGAAAAGAGAATGCCGGTCCCAAAAGACACTGACAAAGTTGCATATAAGCTACAAGGAGAGCTTGGAGAACAAATCAGTGGTTAAGAGGTACTTAAATGATCCCAGTGAGGGCACCAAAAATGCTAATTCACGCCCTTTGTGGCAAGGTCGATTGCCAGGCCCCACTACCGCCTCTCCAGACTGGTCCAGAATAGTGGGTCCCTCCATGGAGACCACTGTAAAGGTGAATGGAGTGTCTACAAGAGCTATGATTAGACAGTGGCTCCCAAGTGACAATTATGTTCCAGGATTGGTATCAGAAGCATTTGTCAGACGTGCCACTTACAACCATTAGAAGGACTGCATGTATGGGGGTTAAGTGAGAAGGCTCAACCCTATTCTGGGTATATCCGATTTGGCTGTCTTTCCCCACCTTCGTGGCTGGAGTGGCCGAACAAGTAGAGACCCTAGCCTTAGTGTGTCCCCCACTGGACTGTATGATGGTGTCCCTTTGTTGATTGGAACAAATGCTCATATGTTCGGATGGCTGGCACAGTTGTATTATGAAAAACAGGGGTCAAAGACTAGTAGAGCTTTAAGAGTTCCAGCTTTAATTAAGAAGGCCTATGAGGCACAGAGATGCTGAAAAAATAGAACCAGAGGAACCAGTTGGAATTATATGGAAGAAGGATCCTGAGTCTCTGATCCTGGTGCCAAATGCCCAGTGTACCTTACAGGGAGAGGTCCGTATCAGAAAGGATGTTAAGAATAAAATATTAATGTTGGATGCACCAGCGATGGAAAATTGCCAGAGGACTGCTGGTCAAGCCTAGTATTTTGCCCGCTAGAGCCCATGCTTATGCCAGAAGGGTAATGGTCCAAGTTCATAATGTCTGAAAGAGACATTGAGTAAATAGAGGTTGCATCCCGGCTGTGTGCATTGTGCAGATACTGCAGTGCTACCCAGCAGCAAGAGTTCGAGGAAGAATGCAGTAACGCCTGACTTGTTTGATTTCGAGACTCCCGTTGCCAGCTGAATGGAAAGTGAGGATCAGTGAGAAGCTTGCCCAGAGAGACCAGGTGTTTTCTTTAAAGGAATGGACGAAGGATGCATGTAAGAAGCTGAGCACAATATCCCGGCTGCATGACGAAGACCATTTCGTGAGAGGTCTCGACGCCTGGCACCTGCTGATATAGATGATGGGACTGGCATCTGCAAGAGATGTTAGCTGCTGGTGTAATACAAGAATCCAGAAGCCTTATGCTTCCCCATTGTGGTAGTGAGGAAAAAGAATGGGACAGTAAGGATGTGTGTGGATTATCGCACCTTAAACCGGAGGCTATCCTGATCAGTACACAATGCCCGCATTCAGGATGCTGGACTGCCTAAACGGGAGCAAGTGGTTCTCTGTGCTGGATCTCCGCAGTGGGTACTACCAGATCCCGATGGCCCCAGAGGACCGTGAGAAGACAGCCTTTATCTGTCCACTTGGCTTCTATGAATTCATGAGGATGCCTCAAGGGATTTCAGGTGCCCCAGCCACTTTTCAACGATTGATGGAGCGTGCAGTGGGGGACATGAACTTACTAGAGTGCCTGGTATACCAAGATGATGTTATTGTGTTTGGCAGCTCACTGGAGGAACATGAGAGCAGATTATTTAAGGTATTGGACCGACTGGAGGACTTTGGCCTTAAACTGTGCATTGATAAGTGTCAATTCTTTCAAACATCAGTAAAGTATGTGGACACATAGTATCCACCGAGGAATAGAGACCGATCAAGTAAAGTTGAGGCCTTGACCACCTGGCCACAGCCCAAAAATCTAAAAGAACTGCAAAGATTCCGGGATTCTGTGGTTATTATCGGCGTTTCATCAAGGACTATTCAAGTGATCCGCCCTTTACTTAACCTTACTCAAAGGTATCCCCAACCCAAAAAAACCAAAAGTCAGCGTCCCTCAAGACTGAAGAGTGTATTTTCATCAGGTAGAAGTATTTGGGGTTCACTGGACTCCTGATTGTGAGACTGCTTTTCATTAGATCATATATCAACACCCATGCTCCAGTGCTGGCCTCATGCCGATCCAAGAAAACCTTACGTCCTGCACACTGATGCTAGCTTGCAAGGGTTGGGGGCTGTGTTGTACCAAGAGCACGAGAATGGCCTGAGACCAGTGGCCTTTGCCAGTAGAAGCCTGACCCCATCCGAAAGAACTATTACCTGTACATAAGTTAGAGTTCCTAGCTTTGAAGTGGGCTATTGTTGACCAATTCCATGAATACTTGTATGGGGCTAAAATACTAGTAAAACTGACAATAATCCTTTGACCTATGTGCAGACCTCAGCTAAGTTGGATGCCACTGGCCATAGGTGGCTTTCTGCATTATCTACATATGACTGTGCTCTGAATACCGGCAGGTCTGAACCATAGATGCTGATGCTCTCTCCGGGCCTGTTCCCAGAATGATTGGGTCCGATTAGCAGAACCTGACATTCGGGCACTCTGCCAAAGTTTGACAGGGAGGAACAAATGTCCACGGGCGCAGTGGACTGCATGGTGGATTGCTTAGGACCCTCTGAGAATTGCATACCTGCTGCTTATTGCCACTTTCTGCAATAGACATTGGTGCACTGCCTCAGCTGGACAATGACAGTATTCGGCGGGCTCAATCCCGCGATCCCATGATCAAAGCAGCTTTAGAAGCCCTCTATGCAGGAAAAGATGTGTCCAAATTACGCTCCACGGATTTGAGAACTGCACTATTATACAAAGAAGGTCCTAAGTTGAAACTGATCAATAAACTGTTATACAGAGAAACAGTAGACAGAGGGGACAAGTAGACAAACAACAACTAGTGCTGCCCACTGCCTTCGAGACTCAGTACTGATGTCCTTGCACAACCACATGGGGCACCTTGGTATAGACAGAACACTTGACTTGGTGAGATCCAGATTCTATTGGCCTAAGATGGGGGCTGATGTGGAGCAACACATTCGAACTTGTAGTCGCTGCTTACAGAGGAAAGCTTTGCCCCAGAGGGCTGCCCCCTGTTAACATCACCACCAGTGCACCCATGGAGCTGGTCTGTATTGATTTTCTGAGTTTGGAGTCAGATCAAAGAAATATCAGTAATGTGCTGGTGGTCACTGACCATTTCACGAGATATGCCAGCTTTCCCACCAAAGACCAGAAAGCATCCACTGTGGCCAAAGTACTTGTAGAAAACTTTTTTGTTCACTATGGGGCTCCACAAAGAATCCATTCTGATCAAGGGAGAGACTTTGAGAGTCGTCTGATTAAAGAGATGCTTTCTCTGTGGAGAGTGCGAAAGTCCAGAACCACTCCTTACCACCCCAAGGGGGACCCTCAGCCTGAACGTTTCAACCGCACTTTGCTAGATATGCTAGGCACCCTGCACCCAAAGGACAAGCCTAGATGGAGCCAACAAATTAGCACCCTGGTACATGCTTATAACTGCACCAAAAGTGATGCCACTAGGTTCTCCCCTACCGCCTGATGTTTGGAAGAGAAGCTCGACTACGGTAGATGTGTGTGTTTGGGGTCTCTCCTGATGGGGTTCAAGCGACAACTATTTACATATGTGCAAAGTTAAAGGCCCAGCTAACTCATGCGTACCAACTGGCTCAAACCATGGCTGCCAAAAGAAATCTGGCCAACAAAGAAAGGTGTGATAAAAAGGTGAAAGCACAGGAACTCCAGGAGGGAGATCGGGTATTGCTAAGAAATCTGGGACTGCATGGCAAACACAAGATTGCTGACAGATGGCACCATCTCCCTCACATTGTAGTGGTCAAACTAGATGATCTGCCAGTGTACAAAGTAAGGCCTGAGAATAATTCAAAAGATGTAAAAACAATGCATAGAAATCATTTACTACCCATTGGACAAATCTTGATTGAGTCAGAGCCCCCAGAAGATGCCCCCTCTGGACCAGTGACTAGAGCTGCTGCTAAGAAAAGATCAAGAAAGTCTGTACCTACAGAAGCAGAGTTAAAGTCTTCCCCTCCACAAGTCCCAGTTGAGCATGACTGTCAGTCCATATCAGAAGAAAGTGAGAGTGATTTGAATACTATCCTTCTTACGAACTGAGTCAATTGTTTCGGGGCAATCCCCTAGTCAATACTGGAGATGAAGCTGGGCCTTCTGGACTGTCTAAGTCCCCAGCTTCATCCCTGGAGCCAATGCTCCCAGAAAGTGACGTGCAAAGCATCACATCAGAGGAAATGGAATCATTGTGCATGGTTGAACTGTTTGAGCTTTCAGGGAAGGAAAATGATGGAGTGGGTCAGACTGGTGATACACCAGAACAAGAAGAGTATTTTGAGTGCCCTGACAGTCCACTGCAAGTGTCCGAAAGCTCTCCATGTGAGCCAAATGTTGTGGACTCAGAAACTGTAACTCCTGGAGCTGAAAGTGCCCCAAGTACTAGCCTCTCTACCCCCATGGAGACCCCCGACAAGTGAGGACAATGCTGAAAATGAGGCTCAGAGTGCAGAGACTGTAACAGTTCCCCTAGAAAGACTGGTCGAGCTGTAAAGCCTGTGGTGCACCTCAGTTATGATTCACTTGGGAGGCCTGTGGACTTGCCTCTCAATGTTGTCCATAAAAGTGTATGTGTCCCCGAGCTCATTGCCCAAACTGAGCATCAGTGCTAACTCAAGTTACTTGTGTTGCCTCTAAGTATGGTGCCTTGCCCCATCCAGCCCCAAAGGTAACTGATAGGAAGGCCCCTCTTCAGGTTTCATGTACAAGAGGTAATAACTTGAGTTATGGTACAATGTGTGTATATCTATGTAAAGAGTGACGTACTGCAATGTTTCAGAAATGTGTTCTTGGTAAAATGATATACTGACTGCGATTACATGTGTAGGCCTAATGCAAATGTATATAGTTTGCAGTTAAAACTTATGGGGAGTACCTTGCTTGACGGACGTCAAACTTTCCAAACCAGGAAAGGTGTAACCCCTGCAAATGGGGTTCCCAAAAGACTTCCAGGAGCTTGCTTAGAATGCTCCAAGCCTGAATGGTGTTCGCGCTAAGCCATTTATCAGTGAGTGTTTTAGAGCCTCTGATACTGTCTCTTTAAGAGCTGTCTGCTTGCAGACATAATTAGTTTGTATGGGGACTGTGTGCTCTCTGTTTGAGTACCACTCGAGCTGCTGCCAATTCACTCCATTTTGCAGTCACTAGGAGTGCAAAGGAACCTATCTGAAAGATGTAACTGTTTGCCAGAAATCATTTAGAGTAATAATGAAATTACAGTTTGTCTAACCTGCTTTCTTTGCAGTCAGAACTGTGTCTGCCTAGTTCCCATTCTGGTTTTGAACTGCTGAACTGGACCAATCAGTGTGGGTAAGCTAGCTCTAAAATGGTGCCTTGACGAATCAGAACTTGGACTCATAATCTGAGCCAGCCACAAGAGGATTGTATGGGCAGTGACTCTGGGAGATGTAGTTTAGACTTTGGCCTTTTGGACCAACAGGAGCAGTCTATTGTGAGTGACAGCCAATCCAGTCAAGAACTGGGAGGAACTCAAAGGAAGTGCTCGGTTTTGTCTGTTGGAGTTTCAGTTTAGCTCTGGCAGTGAAGAGGAACCCTGTGCTCTTCAGTGCACAGTTTTAGTCAAAAACATGTGTAAGGTCCAGAGTTCGGTCTGCAGCTTGTGTAACTGCTTGTTAGGACTGAATCCGTCCTGAGAAGAGAATCAAAGGATATCTGAAGAGTAGAAACCAGGCTCACCCTGTAGAAGACTGGAGAAATTACTGAATTGCACTCGGTCTGTCAGGAACTGAATCTGCTGTGTGTTCTCCTGGGTATTGTGCAGTAATTGCGATCGGGATAGAGAAGCAGCCTGCCTGGTATAGTACTTTCTGTTTTACCATATAAATGTGTGAAGAGGCTTGTGTACCTCAAGTGAATCCTGCTGCCCTTAAAGGACTTTTGCCTATTACTGTTCACCATATAAATGTGTGAGGAGTCTCGTGGAGCTCAAGAGTAGCCCTGCTGACATTGAAGGACCCTATCTTGTTTGGAGGTCGTGAGTACTAATTCAGAGTCGCTCCCTGTTGAATTGCCACATTAAATTCAAATGGAATTACTGTACTGCTGACTGTTTAACTAATTTCTTTTCTCTGTGTGAAAGGGCCCTATTAGCTGCCACCGTTTGGACTAGCCACTGGGGCTTGGGTACCCAGGGACAGTAACTGATAGGGATAGGCCTGCACAGAGCCATAGGTAGATGAGTAGAGTGATAAGCTAATTAACCTGATTTCCCTGTCCTTGTTATATCCCCTAAATAAATCAGAGCTGCTTGTTTCAGCAAAGTTGTACTGCCTGAGGTAATTGTCTATGTTAAAGTACTGTACTGTGATTGTTGCACTGTATCTTATTTCACAGGAGGTCCCAGTGCCGGAATCAGTCCTGGGGGTAAGTGTATACTGTGAAGGTAATTCTGATATATTGTGTGGGCCACTAGTGGGAAGAAAGGGGGGTTGCAGTGTCCCAGAGGGCTGTGACCAAGTTAGTTTAACTATTGCAAACCCTGACCTCTGGGTGGAGGCACCCGCCATTGGATCCAGGCCCCTCAACCTGTTAGTGGCAAATCAGGCAGGGGTAGTAGCCCCTGGGATAGCGCCATCTAGGGGTTACACCAGTAACCACAGAGAATCAACCCAAACCCAGGTGTAGAACCCATACTGTTGGCAGATGAAAGAATAGACTTGTGGACTTAGTTACAGGACCAGAGCCCTTTGATCTGTGAACTAAATGAGATTCTTAGGACCTAAAAGGCCATAAGTGCTCAGGAATGAAAGACTCTGTCCCCAGAAATGACCACATTACTAAGACAACGAGAATACCTCAGTCTGGAGAGGAAAAGAATTGTGCAGAAACATGAGTTTCAAGACCTGAGGGGAGATCACCCAGGTCCTCATCCTGCAAGCAGAGGCCAATACCATGCTTAAGCCTATCACACTAGATTAGATCACTTTGGACACCAGAAAACAGAGAGAACAATCAGACAAAGGTTCTATTGGGTCAGCAGTAGAGACGATATCAGTCAATGGTACAAGAATTCTGCAGCCTGCAACTTAAAAAGAGGAACAGAAAGTAAATAGAGAGCACCCCTGCACCCTATCATAACTCAAACTCCACTAGAGATTGTTGCTTTGGATCATTTAAATGTAGAGAACTATACCAGTGGACTTCAGTATGTTAATGATCATTAACCACTACACAGAATTTATGGTGACAGTACCCATAAAAGACTTGTCAGCACAGACCACAGCTGAAGCCTTTTGGAGACACTTTGTTCACCCATATGGGTATCCATCACAAATATTAACTGATCAAGGTGCTTTTTAATCAACACTTTTCAAAGAACTGTGTTCCAAGTATGGCAGCAGGAAGTCGAGAACAGCCCCCTGTCACAAACTCGCTCAGCCGGTCAGTCCTCTACTCCCAAAGTGCCAACCTCTGTGCGTATGATTTGTGGACAGTGAACAAAACAAGGTAACCCTCTTTTCTGTTTTGTGGGTTCAAGTCAACTTAGTCTCAAGTTCTGAAGGGATTCAAACTGATAACCTCTTGTTAGCGTACCCAATTATCAGGCTCAGATAATTCTGTCTTGGGGGCCAGATATCTTTGCCTACATGCACCCAACCAGGTCTTTCAAATGAACCCTTAGAACTCTATGCAAGACTTTAGAGAATTCTATCCATTTCCCAGTTTGGTATATCAATAAGCCCATACACAGTGTTAACTGTAATCTTTTAAAAGCTTCACTTAAATAAAAAGAAATGTCAAGGCACTCCAGGCAGTTTCCTTTGTAAAATATATCTTTACTTTAAAATATCAAAACAGAACAATAAATACAGAACAAATATCCCAAACACATACAATCTTAAAAACAAAACAGGTTTTTAAAGTACAAACTAAGCTCTCTTATCCACATAATACTTATCTCCTACAGTGCTGATGTTGTCCTTCTCTCAGTCAGAAATAAAATAAAATGTGTCTCTCTAAGGCTTGCTCAGTTGGGTAAAAGCAGTCCTGAGCTGGCCTCCTCTCTGAGGTCATTAGACTCCACCTTGGAGTATTAAAAGTTATATTTTACAGCACAGGATATCCCAACAAGATTAAAAAAAATAAGTGACATACTCAATTTCTTCTCCTCAGCTTAAGTGGTTAGAACTGTTTTTTGTTCTGCCACACACACACACACGTATAAACAGTTTCTGTGATATCCTTCCAAAACATCCTGGGAATGTGTATTGGACCTTCCAAATGCGTCGGGATCCTTGTTATTTACATATCAAAGGTCTTTCTGATGTAATTCAAGGGCTCCCTGTGACACCCCTCCCAACACAGGTTCTTCCTGGCAACTATTGCAAGTTAAAGGATCTCAATGAGGGCATTGGTTCCTGCCTTCAAAGAAAATTTAACAAAGGAATTACATTTTAAATAGCTGCAGATTCAGCTATGTCTTATTCTTTGAACTTATCCCTGTTTTTTTTTTGGATGTGACAGTTCAGCAAGACTGGGGGTCTTCTGACTGCCCTTCCCTTACATAAATTATATGTAATACAAAAAAAATTTGATACATGGATCAGAATCAGTGGTCCAAGTGTGACAATTCCTCCCCACCTAGACTGAATTTGGGGGGATCTATCCCCTATATGGGATGATCTTCCCAAATCAGTTAATTCCCCATATACACGGGACAAACCATCTGAGTTCTGATTCTTGGCTCTGGCCCTAGGTACGATTTTCAAATCATACCCTTGTAAATCAAGACTCCATCTGAGCAGTCTGCCATTGTTTTTCCCCATCTGTGTCAGCCAAACCAGGGGATTGTGGTTAGTCTGCACCACAAAAGGCTGCCCATACAAGTATGGCCCCAACTTCTTTAGGGCCCTCACTATGGCAAGACACTCCTTTTCCACAGTGGAGTACGCTTGCTCCCTGGGAAGCAGTTTTTTACTCAGGTAGGCAATGGGTGGTCCCTCCCTTCACTGAATGTCTGGCTTAGTACTGCCCCAATACCCATGTCTGAGGCGTCCATCTGAACTATTAAAGTTTTGCTATAGTCCAGACTTGTCAAAACAGGAGCACTGCATAGTGCCTCCTTCAGTTTGGTAAAGGCTTCCTCACAGGCTGGGCCCCAGGTGATTTTCCTTGGCATTTTTTTCTTTGTCAGGTCAGATAGGGGAGCAGCCAGGGCTGTAATGAGGTACAAACTTTCTGTAGTACCCTGGTTGTCCCTAGAAAGCTCCTGACCTGCTTCTGGGTTTCTGGTCTGGGCCACACCTGGATCACCTCTATATATGGCTAGGACGGAGCTGTCCTTGGCCTACCACATGCCTGAGGTATGCCACTTCTCCCATGGCAACCTGGCATTTCTCAGCTTCGACAGTGAGCCCGGCCCTCTGTATTCTGTCCAGCAATTCCCTAAGGTGTGAAAGGTGTTCCTCCCGGCTGGTACTAAAGATGGCAATGTCATCCAGGTACGCCACGGCGTACTCCTCAGCACCATTTAACACCTGGTTCACCAACCTTTGGAAAGTGGCCGGGGCATTCTTCATTCCAAAAGGCATTACTTTGAACTCAAATAAGCCTATCGGAGTGATGAATGCCGACCTCTCCCTAGCTCTGTCCGTCTACTCTACCTGCCAATACTCCTTTGTCAGGTCAGTGGTCGTAAGGTAGGTCACCCCCCCAACTTGTCCAGGAGTTCGTCCGTCCAGGGCATCGGGTGGGCGTCTGACTTCGTGACTGCATTCAGTCTATGACAGTCTACACAGAAACAAGTTGAGCCATCTGGCTTGGGTACAAGGACTACGGGTGAGGCCCAGGGACTGTGGGATCTCTGGATTACCCCTAAATGCAGCATCTCCTCCACTTCCCTCCTAATGTCCTTTTGGACAGCCTCTGACACCCGATACGCTGTCCGCCGTATGGGGTCCTGTGTCCCTGTCTCCACATCGTATGTTGCTAAGGGGGTTAGTCCAGGCTTGGTGCTAAACAAGGGGGCAAAGTCTGCTAAAACCTGCCTCACTTTCTGGATCTGGTCCAGGTTCAGCTGGGGAGACAATGTTACTACCTCCACAGAGGACTCCCGCTTACTCTCTTCCAGCAAGTCCAGAAGGGGGTCTCCTTTGTCCGTCTCCTCCCCAGGACTACACACTTTGAACACCATGTCAGCCCTATTTTTATATGGCTTCATCATGTTGACATGGTATATCCTTTCTGTCTGTCTATGGTTTGGTAACTCCACAATGTGGTTTACGTCATTTACCTTCCTAACCACTTTGTGCAGTCCTGCCCACTCAGCTTGCAGCTTGTCTTTCTGGACCGGAATAAGGACCATGACTTCCTGACCCACCATGTACGAGCAAGTTCTGGCTTTGTGGTCATATCATACTTTTTGTTTCTGTTGGACAGCTGCCAGGTTGCTCTGGGCTGTCCCCATAAGCTTCTTCAGCCTTTCCCTAAACCGTAGGATGTACTCCACAATGGGAGTTCCCTGGGTGGCGTGCTTGCCTACCCAGTCCTCCCGGATCAAGTCTAGGGGCCCACGTACCCGGCGTCCATACAAGAGCTCAAAGGGGGAAAATCCTGTCGACTCTTGGGGCACCTCCCTGTATGCGAACAACAGGTGGGGAAGGTATTTCTCCCAGTCCCTCCCATGCTGTTCAGCAAATGCCCGGAGCATTGATTTTGGGTACCATTGAATCATTCCAAAAGTCCATTGACTTGTGGGTGATATAGTGTCGTGCATCTCTGCACCACCCCACACTTCTTCCATAGACATTTCATTAGGACTGACATGAAGGAACCCTCTTGATCGGTGATTACGGCCTGCAGAAACCCAACATGGGAGAAAATCCCAAGTAAGGCATTGGTCACTTTGTCTGTCCTCAGTGAGGATAGGGTGACTGCTTCGGGGTACCGGGTGGCATAATCTACCACAGTCGGGATGAATATTTTCCATGAGGAGTTGGGGGTATTTAAAGGCCCCACAATATCCATTCCCACCCTCTGGAATGGCTCCTCCACTACGGGTAATGGAATCAGGGTGGCTTGGGTTTTCTTGCCCGCCTTCCCTATTTCTTGGCACCGGTGACAAGACCTGCAATATTCCTTCACCTGCTGGGTGAAGTTAGGCCAGTAGAAATTCTGGGCCAACCGCTGTGTTGTGCACGTGATTCCCAGATGACCAGACAAGGGAATATCATTGGCAGTCTTGAGCAACTGCTCACGATATCCCTGGGGAACGACAAGCTGCCTGCCTAGCATCCTCCCTTGGTCTGTACTGCCTGGGTATACATAAGTCCATCTTCCCAATAAACCTTATGTCTGCCATCACCTCTCTGTGCACCATCCCAGTCTGCCCAAGCCCTCAGCTTCTCTAAACTAGGATCACTCCTCTAAGCAGCTGCAAACCCCTCACACCTTCCCAAGGCATGGGACAGGTCCCCTTCAGTCGCTAAACTAGGGTCCCTAGCACTAGCATCAGAGCCCTCAGAATCACTGTCAATCCCAATCCTCTGACAAGAGGTCACCCCTCCCTCTTCAGAGTAACCCTCTGTAGCTATGTGGTTACATGCTACTGGGGAAATTTCTACCCTCTTTTTATCAGTCTCCCCCTCTGGAGACACTGGCTGGGGAACCAGCCTCTCATTATCTTTCCCAATGGCTTCTGGGGGCCTTAGGGAACTACAATTTTCCCTGACTGCTTGGCTACGGGTAACTGCACATATCACCCCCTGCTGGAGATTGTTACCCAGGATCACATCCACTGTTAATGTGTTGGCTACAGCCACCTGTTGCACAGTTCCCCCTGTTTCACCCCAGTCAAGGAGAACACTAGCGAGTGGCAATGTTTTCTCTTCACCAGTAAACCCTTGTACAGTTATGTATTTATTGAGTATTAGCTGACCAGGCTGTACCAGATCCCCCTTTACCAATGTCAGAGATGCCCCTGTGTCCCTTAACCCCTGCATCTGTACGCCATTTACCATGACTGGGTGCATGTGTTCCCTCATGTTCACTGGCATGCTTCCAGGGACACACAAACAACCCACTTCCTTTCTGGTACTACGTTGCGTATTATTGCTTGCCCTTCTTGAACACTGTCTGGCAATGTGCCTAGTTTCTTTACACAACCAACAAACATTTCTTACTTCAGATAAATCTTTTCTTTGAAACCTGGAGCTAACTGGTTTTGGTGGAGGCAGTGAGGGTTTTAGTTGCCCTGAAGGCACGTTTTTCCCTTTCTGCGCTGCCACACTCACCCCATTCGCTCTCAGAGCAGGTCTGCTCTTGGCATAGTGGTCCAAGAGTTCAGCAGCCTCTTGCACTGTTTTTGGATCTCAGTCCTCTAGCCAGGTTTTTAACTCTGCTGGGCATGCCCAATAAAACTGTTCTAACAAAATTACATTTTCAATTTTATCAACAGAGGTTGCCTCAATTCCTTCCTACCAACGTTTTAAAAACTGATGTTGTTTCGTGGCTAGCTCCTCATAGCTCGTATCAGGGCTTCTCATGAGCTCATGGAATTTAGCTCTGTATGATTCAGCAGTTAATTCAAACTTTTTAACAGTGCAGCTTTTAACTTGCTGTAATCATCACTGCCTTCATTGTTTATTTAACCCAATGCATCCCGAGCTTTTCCGGTAAGTAGCGGGGATAGTTGGAAGCTCCAGGACTTCTAGAAATTTTAGCCTGAATACAAACTTTTTCAAAAGAATTTAAAAAGGCGTCCATGTCCTCCCCTTCCTTAAACTCGGCTATTAATTTGGAGTTCAATTTATAACCCAGTCCTGCAGTCCCAGTTAAACCCAAGCCACTTACCTGCCCTGGTGCCGCTGGTTGGAGTTGTAGCTTCTCCAGTTCGTGTTGCCACTGGTGCTCCTCTCTCCTCTCCTCTCCTCTGCCTCTCTGTGTTCTCCTTCTCTCTTCTCCCCTGCAGCTCGCTGGCGCTCATGCTCCTCATGGTCTGCCTCTCGCTGTTCCCTTTCTCTCCTCTCCTCTCCTGGGACTCCAGCTCCATCCTGCGCAACTCAAGTTGCAACCTGAGAATATCCAGATTCAGGATACTGGTGACTTGTCCCTGCTGCTGTGGCCCTTCACTGACAGTGGCCCTGCTGTCCGCCTCATCAGCTCGGGACCCCTCACTGGCCACTAGTCCTTCCACACTTGAGGTTTGGTCCCTTTCAGTCAGGGTCTGTGACTCGCTGCTCTAGGTATCTGCTACATCAGGACCTCTATGAGGTTCTGCCTACTGGCTTTCACCCCAAACGGGACTCCCCTGTCCCCGCACAATTGCTTTAAGAAATCTACCATGTGCCTGCTGTAGTCGGAAGCCATTTTGTTCTTCCCTCACTACTAATATTATTCTGACTGGTACTTCTGAGAAAAAAAAATAAAATGGGTGGGAACTTAACTGTAAATGAAGGGATATAGTTCTGTTTCCTTTTGAAATAAAACACTGCCTTTCTTTTTTTTTTCAAGTGAACTAAATGCTCTCAAGCTGACACATTGAACAATGAAGCTTATACCACCAAACTTTTTTATGTCACAAACATGCTCAGCTAATCGGCTCTCTACTCCGAAAGTGCCAACCTCTGAGCGTATGATTTGTGGACAGTGAACAGAACAAGGTAACCCTCTTTTCTGTTTTGTGGGTACAATTCACCTTAGTCTCAAGTTCTGGAGGGATTCAAACTGATAACCTCTTGTTAGCATACCCAATTATCAGGCTCAGATAATTCTGTCTTCAGGGGACCAGATATCTTTGCCTACGGGCACCCAACCAGGTCTTTCAAATGAACTCTTAGAACTCTATGCAAGACTTTAGAGAACTCTATCTGTTTCCCAGTTTGGTATATCAATAAGCCCATGCACAGTGTTAACTGTAACCTTTTAAAAGCTCCACTTAAATAAAAAGAAATGTCAAGGCACTCCAGGCAGTTTCCGTTGTAAAATATATCTTTACTTTAAAATATCAAAACAGAACAATAAATACAGAACAAATATCCAAAACACATACAATCTTAAAAACAAAACAGGTTTTTAAAGTACAAACTAAGCTCTCTTATCCACATAATACTTATCTCTTACAGTTCTGATGTTGTCCTTCTTCTCTCAGTCATAAATAAAATAAAATGTGTCTCTCTAAGGCTTGCTCAGTTGGATAAGAGCAGTCCTGAGCCGGCCTTCTCTCTGAGGTCATTAGACTCCACTTTGGAGTATTAAAAGTTATATTTTACAGCACAGGATGTCCCAACAAGATTAAAAAAAAATGATAAGTGACATACTCAATTTCCTCTTCTCAGGTTAACTGGTCAGAACTGGTTTTTGTTCTGCCACACACACACACACACATATAAACAGTTTCTGTGATGTCCTTCCAAAGCATCCTGGGAATGTGCATTGGACCTTCTAAATTTGTCTGGATCCTTGTTATCTACACATCAAAGGTCTTTCTGATGTAATTCAAGGGCTCCCTGTGACAACCCTCCCAACACAGGTTCTTCCTGGCAACTATTGCAAGTCAAAGGATCTCCCTGAGGGCATTATAAAGTGGATACTTTGGTTCCTGCCTTCAAAGAAAATTTAACAAAGGAATTGCATTTTAAATAGCTGCAGATTTAGCTATGTCCTGTTCTTTGAACTTATCCCTGTTTTTTTTTTTTTGGATGTGTCAGTTCAGCAAGACTGTGGGCCTTCTGACTGCCCTTCCCTTACATAAATTATATGTAATACAAAAAAAAAATAATACATGTATCAGAATCAGTGGTCCAAGTGTGACACCCCCTGCCACCCACAAACAAATGCCTTATGTGAACGAGTGAACCACACGCTGCTGGAAATGTTGAGAGCTATGCTTGAGCACAAAAAGGGGAAATAACCAGAATTGCTTCCTGAATTTTGCTAGCTTTACAATAACACTGTCTACTGCTCAGCAGGGTGCACACCCTATAACTTAATGTTCTGTAGGCATGGGAACTTTCTGATGGACATGATCCTGGATGTACAACACAAATCCAGAAATGTGGGAGACCCAACCACAGAATGGGTGGAAGACCGCCAATGTCAGTTCAAGAGGCAGATGACAGCAACATTAGTAACATGAGATGCAGAAAAGGCATTTGACCAGGTGGAAAGGCCGTATTTGTTTAACATCCATAGAAAATATAGCATTCCCCTGGTCTTCATTAAGATGGTACAATTACTCTACCAGAACCTCAAAGCATCTGTGTTAATAAATGGGCTTAAATCAAAACCCTTCACTTTATCCACGGCACATGGCAGTGATACTTCCTGTCAACAGCCCTCTTCAACCTGCCACTTGAACAACTATTACCGAAAACACACTGCAACAAGAAAACAACAGGAATTAACTATAACAAAAACCGGCATAAACTTACAGCATATGCAGATGTAATCCCATCAGTCATGAAACCAAGAGAAGCAGTAGAAAGATTATTAATGGTGCTGCAGGAATTTGATTGGCTGTCAGGTTGCAAACTAAATGTGGGAAAATTGGAGCTACTACCAATCAATCTCCTCTGCAACAGAAGGGACGTGGATGATCTGGGCCTAAAATGGTGCCCAAAACACATCACATATTTGGGAATCGAGCTATGCCCTATAGCGAAAGAAACAGTTTTACTTTGAGCACTCAAGAACTTCTTCAAAACCTCAAAAATGACATGGACAGGTGAAACAAATAGCCGTAATAGATCCAAAACAGCAGTCACGACCAGTCCAATGTGCTCAGTGCTCACCAAACAAGCAGCCAGCTCGTTTTCAGAACTACAACCAACAAACCAAAGTATGGTGTCACTCGAGTGCTTCAATAAGGCTGCAATGAGTCCAAGTTGTCCAACATATAACAATTAGGTTTATTGAAGATCAAAACACAACCATGCTTCTCTAACCACCCAGCCCTTCAACTCCTCACGAGTCTTCCTCAGGGGTCAAATAGCCAGTAGGCATGGGTAAGAGAATACATTCAATCAAAATGAAGCTGCTTCTGTGGATGTTGTTTCTAATGAGCACGCTGTATGCAGCGATCCCAAATGAGAGACCTAAAGAACTTCAGAAGCTAATAAGCAACTTCATCTGGGCTGGTAAGATGTAAACTACAGAGACTAGCCAGGTTTGTTGAAAATGGTGGCCTTAAAGTCACAAACATAAAAATATACAACTATGCTGTGCAGCTGTGTATTGTAAATAAATGGCTAATACAAAAGAATGACCATATACCAGAAACATATAGACATTCTTGGGTAGAGATAGAGAGAGATATCTACAGAACATCCAACTTGGAAATGGAAGCACTGGTTCATGGCACGTTGCCCCCAGCAAGGAAAAAATGGCCTCTACACTATGCTCATGGAACATTCTGCAAAATTCGGAATGAAACTTCTTCTACTTTCCAATATGAACTAGCTCAGCCCTTATGGGGCAACACTAATCTGAAAATAAATAATCAAACATTGAGAAATGTTACCTGGAAGGAACACGGAACTAGGTCAGTGACACAACTAGTAGCAAATGCCAAATTCGCCACATTTAGGGAACTACAGAACGTTTTTGATCTTAGGCCAATAGAAGCATATTTTTTATTGCAAGTTCAGCACACTATATAGAATCACAGGGGAAAGAGGAACCTAGTAGAATCCACAGATACATGATCTGAGGAAATAAACAATAATGTACCAGAAGACTGTCCGGTGTCACAGTGGTATGCAAGTTTGGTTACTAAGCTGTATAGGAAAGCAGAGGAAACAATAGTACGGTGGAGCAACACACTAAACAATAATACAGTACAGTGGAAATGGAAAGAAATTTGGCAGTTTTCGAGGAGGGCAACCTCAATAGAAGACCTAAAAATTCAACAACTCGAAGTCATTAATAACCTCTACTATACCCCACAAAAACGGTTCCAAATAAAGAAAATACCATCCCCGACATGTTATAAATGCAGCAAAGAAGTAGGCACTCTGATGCATGTACTACAGGATTGTTCAGAGATAAGAACCTTTTGTGATGAAATAAAAGTAAACTTATCCTGTCATTGGGATTGCAGGACCTGTTTACCCAGAAATCTGCATTCTATGTAAGGTAACAGACAGGGATACTGTGGAAAGTAGAAGACACTGCATCTATCTGATAGCAAGTATCACTAAAAGAGAAATGCTCAGACTGTGGTTGGGTAAAAGAAAACTTATGTTTTGGTTAAAGGAAATGGGGAAATTGTTTAACCAGGAAAGGCACATTAAGCCAGAACTTGTTTCCAGGTGCAACCTGGGAGCACAAGGAAGTCAAGTGACTTGCTCAGAGTTACACAGTATGCAAATAGGGGCTGTGGGATTCAAACCCGGATCTCCAGGTTTGCAGCTCAGTGCCCTAAACCACTGTGCTATACTGTGTCCTTACAAGACGTTACCTTACAGGTTACAAGATGCCCTGGAAACACAAAGACTTGAAAAAAATAGCGCACAGCTTAAGAAATGCAAACAATGTATACATAAGGAAATTTGGTCAGATAGATGCACTAACTGCTATCCCTAATGAGGTACAAGTCACACATATCACTCCAGTATGTAAATGTCCATCATCTTGTTTAGCACCACCGGGTATGTTCTTATGTGAGAACCAACTCATACAGCGAAGCTGTATGTGAGTCCTTTCCCGATAGATACCGCCAAGGTGTAAATGAACAGAAGAATAACAAATACCCTAAGTACTAGATCTTTGTTTTTTTCTGCAGGAAAAGTGATATAAAAGAATAACATCACAGCAGAATTTAGGAACCAAAACAGAACTTTAAAAGAACTAGAGAAGTTACACCACACAATGTAATTCTTACAGGTTTTTATTGTTAGTTGGTAGATATATTGTTATTTTATAACAAGCAAGTACATGCAAGAGACCACCACCAATGCTAAAGTTAACCAAAGGTGACAAATAATCTGAAAGATAATAAAATGAAAATCTTCTAATTGTGAATCTGTTTGTGTAGTACATAAGAGCTGACAAACTGAACATGAGAAAATGTTATTGAAACATAGAACTTAATGGCAGATAAGGACCACTTGGCCCACTCAGTCTGCCCTTTTTTCCCTACCTACATTGTTACTGAAGACCATCCTGGATCTGCCACTCTTTCTCCTTCCCCTTCCTTTCCTTTCCACTATGATTCTCTTGTGCCTGTCCAATGCATTCTTGAACCCCACCACTGTCTTTACCCCCCACCACCTCCTCTGGAAGATTGCTTCAGGAATCCACCACTCTTTCTGTGAAGAGGTACTTAAATATAGAAACAGAGAAATTGACGGCAGATAAAGACCACTAGGCCCATCCAGTCTGCCCATTTTCCCTGCCTACTGTAAAAGCCGCAGACCCTACTTGATCTCTGGCTTTACCTCCTAATTTCTATTGCAAGGGTTCCCCTATGCCTGTCCCATGCATGTTTGAATCCCCCACTGTGTTTGCCCCCACCACCTCTGCTGGGAGTCTATTCATTGCATCCACCACCCTTTCCATGAAGAAATATTTCCTCATGCTACCGCTTAGTCTACCCCCTTCCAACCTCATGTCATGCCCCCTCTTTCCTGGACATCTCCTTTTCTGAAAGATGCTACCCTCTGGTACCCCTATTTATGCCTTTTAGATATTTGTAGGTTTCTGTCATATCTCCCCCGTCTCTTCCCTTCTACAGGGTATACACAGTGAGGTGTCCCAATCTCTCCTCATATGACTTTTGGTGCAGGCCCTGTACCATCTTCATTGCCCTTCTCTGAACTGCCTCCACCCTGTCTATGTCCTTATGGAGATGCAACCTCCAGAACCAGACACAGTATTCCAAATGAGGCCTCACCAATGATCTGTACAGTGGCATCACCACCTCCTTTCTTCTGCTGATGATAGCGCTCCCTGTGCACCTCAGCATCCCACTGGCTTTCCCCACAGCCTTGTCACATTGTTTGGCCACCTTTAGATAATCAGATATGATTACTCCCAAATCCCTTTCCTGTTTGGTGACCATCAGTATCTCTCCCACCCCCACATGTTATCCTCCCCTTGGTTCTTGTACCCTAAATGCATGATTTTGCACTTTTTTGCATTTAATCTCAGCTGCCATGCTCTAGACCATTCCTCCAGTTTACTTAGGTCCCTCCTCATTTTTTCCACCACTCCCAGTGTTTCCACCCTGTTGCAGATCTATGTCATCGGCAAAGAGGCACACCTTCCCTTCCAGCCCCTCCTCAATGTCACTTATGAAGACATTAAACAGGACTGGCCCCAGAACTGATCCCTGTGGCACCCCATTGGTCACTCTTCTTTCCTCAGATTGAGCTCCATTTACCATGACTCGCTGTCTTCTATCACTCAGCCAGTTCCTAACCAAGTTTACCACCTTGTGACCCACTCCCAGGCTGCCCAGTTTGTTCACCAGTCTTCTATGTGGAACAGAATTGATGACCTTACTGAAATCTAGGTAGGCTACATCCACCGCTCCCCCCGATCCACAACCCTAGTCACCCAGTCAAAGAAATCAATTTTAGATTTGTTTGACTTGACCTTCTTGCTGTGAATCCATGCTGCCTCGCATCCTGTGCTCCACTGGATTCAAGGTGTTCCACAATCCTTTCTTTAAGTAGTGATTCCATCATTTCTCCCACTCTTTAGGTGAGGCTGACTGACTTATAATTTCCAGCCTCCTCCCTACTCCCACTTTTGTGAAGAGGGCCTACATCTGCCCTCCTCCAGTCTTCTGGAACCACTCCCGTATCGAATGACTCATTGAACAGGGCTGCCTAACATCTCTCCTGAATCTACCCCCTCCTCCACTTTCATAGCATGTCCCCTTGTTTTTCAGCATCTTTTCTTCTGAAAAATACTTCCCTCCTGTACCTTATTTACCCCTGTGAGGTATGTAAAGGTCTCTTTTATATCCCCCCTCTCCGTCCTCTCTTCCAGGGTGTACATATTGAAGTCCTTCAGTCTTTTCTTGAGAGTCTTTTGAAGAAGACCCTGCACCATTTTAGCTGCTCTCCTTTAGACAGCCGTCACTCTGTCTATGTCTTTCTGGAGATGTGGTCTCTAGAACCGGACACAGCACTCTAGGTGGGGTCTTACCAGAGAGCTGCACAGAGGTAACACCATCTCCTTCTTTCTGCTGGTGATACCCCTCTCTATGCACCCCAGCATCCCACTAGTTCTCTCAACTGCCTTGTCACACTGCCTTGAGAACTTTAGGTCATCAGATACAATTACCCCCAAGTCTCTTTTCTGTTTGGTGGTTGTCAGTACCACTCCACCTATTTTGTACTCTTCCCCTGGATTTCTGAGCCCTAAGTGCATTATTTTGCACTTTTTCGCATTGAAATCCAGTTGCCATACCCTTGACCACTCCTCTAGTTTTCTCAGGTCTCTGCTCATCTTTTCCATTTTCCCTAGAGTATCCATCCTATTGCAGATTTTGGTGTCATCTGCAAAGAGGCAGATCTTCCCTTCCAGCTCCTCTGTAGTGTTACTTATAAAAACATTAAAGAGAACCGGTCCCTAGCTGGCCCGGTGATGCTGAGGGTTGAGGTGCTGGACGCCACACCTCACGCCACGCTTGCGACCCAGATTCAGGAACAGGCCAGGGTCATTGGAGTCAGCTGGGAGGGAGGGAAGGAGCTGGATTGGGCAGCCAGAAGGCATGTCTCTTCTCCCAGGAGGGTTCCTGTTGCTCCTGCTGCACAGCCGCCACCAAGTGAAGGTGGCACAGGATGGGAGGGTGTCAGGGGTCTGCAGCGTGTGCATGCCTCCACACAAGCAAGCGTGGCTGCGACTGGGGATGGGGGAGAAAAGCAGGTGGAAGATGGTGCCAACTGGCAGGATGATGCCAGTCCTCCTGCAGGCTCCACACTCAGTCAGCTGGGTGCCTCCATGCTGTCGAGGTAAGTCCTGGTGGATGCTGAGGTGATGGGGCTGAGGGGACTGATAGAAGGGGGCTGGTCAGCACAGGATGGAAAAAATGTAAAAAAATTTAAAAAAGAGAACCGGTCCCAGCACTGATCCCTGAGGCACTCTGCTGGTTACTCTCCCTTCCTTGGAGTAAACTCCATTTACCACCACCCCCTGTCACATATCCCCTAACCAATTTCTTACCCAGTTTACTACATTTGGACCCTCTCCTAAGCTATTCCCCTTGCTTACTAGTCTCTCATGTGGAACAGTGTCGAAAGCCTTACTGAAATCTAAGTAGGCCATGTCCACCACTCTGCCCTGATCTAACTCCTTTGTTACCCAGTCAAATAAAGCTTTCAGACTCATTTGACATGCCCTCCCACTGTGGAACCATGCTGCCATGGGTCTTGTAACCCACTGGATTCAAAATATTCCACAATCCTTTCCTTCAGCAACAATTCCATTAATATTCTCACCACCAGTGTCAGACTGACTGGCATATAATTGCCAGCCTTCTCCCTGCAACCAGTTTTGTGTAGTGGGATTACATCTGCCATCCTCCAGTCTTCCAGAACCACTCTTGTTTCCAATAAGCTGTTAAACAGGACTGTCAGAGGTGTAACTAGTATTTCTCTGAGCTCCCTCAATACCCTTGGATGCACCCCATGTGGTCACATTGCTTTGTCCACCTTCAGATTAGTGAATCCCTTCAGGACTCTCTCACCCAAAAAGGACTAGTGTCCACCTCCCTCTCTCCAAACCTTCTGTTAGTTTTTTGTGACCCCTCCCCTTCCCCTTCCACTATGAACACTAAATAAAAATATTTGTTCAGGATGTCTGCCTTTTTCTGGTCCCCCTCTGCACAGTCCCCCCTTCCCCTCCCTTTTTAACCTTAAAATCCCAACCGTGGTCTTCCTTGTTTCACTTATGTAACCCCTCTGCAAATGGGGGTCCCTAAAAAGCCTGCCTTGGCTTACCTGTCAAGCTATGGCTCTGTCTCCTCCTGCTCTTCCCAGGATTCTTCCGATCTGCCAAGAAATTTGTTTCTCTTCCCCCAGGTCTTGTTTTGTCTCTGGTGCCCCAGCAATGCAGCCCAAGTCTAATCCAACCCCTTGGGGCTCGAAAATATCCACTGCGTTCTCCCGCTGTAGCATCTACCCTGGGGTAACAGGAATCACATAGGCTCGAGCGGTGTCTTTGATCTGTGACCAGTTCATTTTGCAGTCATTTCTGGGAGTGTTCCGGTAATCCCAGGATCTTTTTCGCCTAACTGGGACCCAGTGACTCCAGACAGGACACTGAGAGGTCACTCCCCTAAAATCTAATTTCACAGAGGTGTTCTATTGGGGTTCATTTAAATATGCATGAGCTGAGCCCTGATCAGGTTTGAATATTCATTGGTGCCTGTCTGTTCCCAGGGCAGCTGTTCTCAGCTGCGGCCGAGAAAAGGGAAAAGGAAATATTTTATTAAATTATAACCTTTTGCTGCATGTGGGAAATTTACTGTGCAAAGGGGGAAGTGTTTAAATAGATAAATGCTTTGCTCCCTGTCTGCAACCAGACTATTTTGGGATTCAAAGTGTCAGCCTGTCTGCTGCTACAAGGTGTCCTTAAACATTGGCAGCAGCGACAGGAAAACAGACTGAGCAATTCAGCCACTCTGTGCAGCAATAGCAGGTACTGTACCTGGGCTAAAGAACTGTGGGGCACTGGGGCAAATATCTCTTTATCTCTGGCTGCACCAGAACTTTTATCCAGGACTGTATCTAATCTGCTGAAGGGACTGTGGATTAAGCAGACATTGCCAGCAGTAACAGCCAATCGGCAAGCCAGGAAAACAAAGCCAGGACTTGTGGGATTTTCACAAAATCTCACGGGTAAAATGCCATCTGCTCATGGGGACTTACAGGGACTTAATTTTAGGTGCCAAAACACTAGATCAACAATGCATCGAGTAAGGTCCGTGCATTATTCATTTCTGTGATTGACAGGTCCTCCAGCCAATTGGAGACCCATCATCCCATCTCTACAGCCAATCAGAAGCCTTGTGAAAACCCTATAAGAGACAGTGTTTGCTAGTATTTTGCCAGACTGAGACAGATTCAAGGAGATTCCAGCTGCAGGGAGCCCCCCACAGGGGTGGGGGCTCAGGCCCCTGTCATGCTTCTGGGCCTGGGCAAGCCATCTAAGCCCTTCTATCCAGGAGGGGTTGTTGTTGTTTTATTTAAGTTAAACTAATTTAGCTAAGTTTGCAACTGCTAGTGTGCAGGTTGACAGATTGTCCTCCAGGTGCTAGCCCTCCCTCCCATGTCTGGGAAAGATGTGGACCGAAGACCAGAAGACATCATGCAGCAGTGAGTGCACTGACCAGATCCTCAGTCATGAGAGGACTGAAGATGCCAGGATGCCTTCTGCAGTGGATGACCACCCATGGAGGGCCTGCGTGAGTACCCTTGTACCCCCTCGGTGCAGGGAAAAATATCTTGCAAGTTAATCTGTGGGTCTGTCAGCCCTTGTAGTTGTTCTGTGTCAAGAAAGAGAAATTACGTAACATTGGGGCCAACATACCACCTATCTTCTGGAGTAACATAGAAACATAGAATTTATTTTTATTTATTTATTAAATTTTGATAACCGGGTAAGCACGCTGGGCCCCGAAGGTCCCTTTTTAAGGGGCAACCCGGGGAATTACATGGAATAATACATGGGGTAGCATACAGCACAGGTACATTACACTAGACAGAGAGGGTTGTGGATGCATGGAATGGCCTTCCGGAGGAGGATGTGGAGTCAAAAACAGTGGTGGAATTCAAGCATGCATGGGACAGTCATAAGGCAATTCTAGGGGTTGGGGGTAGGAAGAAGTAGGCTGCTGGTTAACTAGGATCTGCAGCTTATCCAATAGGTAGGGAAATGGGCAGACTGGGTGGGCCAAGCAGTCCTTATCTGCCGTCAAAATCTATGTTTCTATGTAGACAGCGAGGGACATAATACACAGTAGTTTTGTCAGCAGTTACATTTAAGAGGTAAGACATAGTAGCTTTTTAGCAGTTAACTTGATGGCAGATAAGGACTGCCTGGCCCACCTAGTCTGCCTGTGGATAAACTGCAGATTTTAGTTAATCAACAGCTTACTTCCTCCTACCCCCCACTAGAATTACCTTATGTCTGTCCCATGCATTCTTGAATTCTCCCACTGTTCCTGACTCCACAACCTCCTCAGGAAGGCTGTTCCATGCATCCACAACCCTCTCTGTGAAAAAATACTTTCTAACATTACCTCTGAGCATCCCCTATCTTCAAATTGTGCCCCCTTGTTCTTGCACATTTCTTCTTCTGAAAGATGCTACCCTCTTGTACTTTGTTAATTCCCTTGAGATATTTGAAAGTTTCTATCACATCCCCCCTTTCCCTCCTTTCCTCAAGGGTATACATAGTAAGCTGCTTTAGTCTCTCCTTGTATATCTTCTGGTGCAGACCCTGCATCATTTTGGTTGCCCTCCTCTGAACAGCCTCCACTCTGTCTACGTCTTTGCGGAGATAGGGTCTCCAGAATTGCATGCAGTACTCCAGATGGGGTCTCACTAACTGTACAGAGGGATAACAACTTCCTGTTTTCTATTGTTGATGCCTCACCCTATGCATCCCAGTATCCCCCCAGCCCTCCTTACTGCCTTCTCATATTGCTTGCCCACCTTTAGGTCGTCTGATATAATTACTCCTAGGTCTCTTTTGATTTTTGTTGTTGTTATTAACTCACCCCCCATTGTGTACTTTTCCCCTGGGTTTTTGTTTCCCAGATGCATTACCTTGCAATTCTTTGCACTTAATCTGAGTGAGCATTACTCCAACCTTGCCAAGTCCTTTTCATCCTTTCCACCCCACCTTCTGTATCAACCCAGTTGCAGATCTTTGTGCCATCTGCAAAGAGATACCTTTCCTTCCAAGTGCTCTCCAATGTCACAAAGATGTCATAAAGATATTAAAGAGGACCGGTCTCAATACTGAACCCTGCAGTACCCCACTAGTTACCCTCCTTTTTTCACTGTGGACTCCGTTTACTATTACCCTTTACGTCCTGTTGTTCAGCCAGTTTTTTATCCAGGCTACCACCTTGGAACCCACTCCAAGGCCGGCTAACTTGTATATTAATCTTTTGTGTGAGACTGTGTCAAATGCCTTGCTAAAATCTAGGTAGGAGTGAGAGAGACTGTAAAAGTAATTAGTCTGGGCCGCTTTTCCCCTCAAGAGACTGTGTAGTCTAGAAGTTGTTCTGTTGCACCTTGCCTGCTGCACAGCTGGCAAGGTGCCATTGTATTTACAGATTGTGTAGTGCGGACTGCAGCTGTCAATTCCTTCTGTCAGTTTGCTCTGGATGCACCTCCCCTTACCCACCACTGTCACTTGTACCGAGCTTTAGCCTTTCCTTCCCTTCCCTGACAAACAGGTGACTACATCACTGCGCAAATTTCATCTCTAAGTACTGGCTTGGTACACTCCCTCCCTATCGAAACTCCCTAATCTCCCCCACCACCTCCCTCTCGACCTCTAAAGTCTCATGACCACAGAACTCTGACTGTTCCCTGGAGATCCACCTCTAGTGGACAGGCCTCCCCCTCCTATTGTCTCCCTAAATTGTGTAATGCTCTTCCTACTCAAATCCGATCTTCTTCCTTGCCTGGCTCATTAAATCAAGCTTTACACAACTTCCTCCCTGTAAATTGCACTTGCCCCTAGCTCCCCCCCCTTTGCTTGTCTCACACCCTGCCCGTTGCCCTGGTTGCCAAACCACAACCAAATCTATGCACTTATAGTCAGAGCTAATCCTGGCCCCTATTATGTACGCCAGCTTCGATTCAGTTCTCGCTCTCTCTCTCTCTCTCTCTATATATATATATATATATATATATATATATATATATATATATATATATATATATATATATATATATATATATATATATATATATATATATATATACTGGTCTACCTCCTGAACCGGCTGACCTAGCCCTAGGCTCTGACTCGCTTCTCTACCACTTTGTTATCTCACCACCACTTGTCTGCTCTGTGGTACTTTTGTCTGAAGTGAGTTAGTCCTTTGGTCCCACTTGCTGTTATGTTACCGCTGAGTATGTCACTCCAAGAGGGTGCAACTATAGGATTTTACTCTACTCTACCCTGCACTTATTTGTTCTGCTTGCCAATGTTTTCTATGCTATTGTGTAATTTGTGCGTGTTCATTGTTACTATGTAACTCCCTTCACCCTTTCCCCCAGGTCGTACCGGGAGACGAGCAACTTGTTGTTCAGTGTACCTTACCTGGTGAAACTTTTCAATAAATAAATAAAATAAAAACAATGAGCTAGGTAGTGCAGGGAACCACACCGGTTCTCAGATAGGGACCCGATACCCATTGGGTTGCTTTGTTTCAGGTCCTCAGCTCTTCAGAGATTCTCCCAAGGGATACAGTCTAGAGGTGTTCCTATCTCTTCCTGGGCCAGTGATGATGGCCCGGAGGTGTTCCAGATCTTCATTTGCTTCAGTTCTTTATATCTCTTACCGGGGTCAGTGATGACAGCCTGGAGGTGTTCCAGAGCTTCAGTTTCTCCAGTTCTTCAGATCTCTTCCTTGGGTTAGTGGTAGTGGCCTGGAAGCTCTTCAGTTTGCTACATGTTCTTGGAAATACAAGTGTTCTGTTTTTAACCGGAGTCCATTGTGACGGCCTGATGATCCTCTGTTGAATATAAGTGTTCTGTTCTTTACCGGAGTCCATTGTGATGGCCCGATGATCACCTGTGGAATATAAGTGTGTTGTCCCTATCTCTGGGTTTTGTCAACAGCCAGTGGCCAAATGCCTTGTCCTTCATCTGCTCTTCAAGCCGGCCAACAGAAAGTACCTGCTTAGAGGTTTCTCAGCTCGCATTCCTCTGCAATGTGCTAGCTACAGTGCTCAATGGTTTCATAATGACTCTGGGGTAAAACTGTACAAATTACAGTCATAGAAAATTTTGCAATAGTGCACAGTATGGTTTACAGTAATAGTGATTTTAGTAGTTTTAGCTACAGCAGTGACCTCAAGCAGTTTAGTAGCAACAATGGAGTGGTTTAGAAGTGAAAACAAAATTTATTGTTCACCCCTCTCCTTGTTCTGATTTGTGTGGTTCAGCTGCTCAGTATTTTGTGAGTTGGGTCTCCTGCCTTTCCATTTTGGTGAAACTTCCACCATGTAGCCAAACAGTCAAAGAACTGCCTTTCCATAAGACAGGTTCCACAAACTTTCCTCCACCTTCAGTGCACACTTCACTCCTACCACCAATGAATGGATCACATTTTGTTAGTAGAGGGCACTGTCAACAGTGTGGGGCCTACCAATGGTGGACCCCTCATGCTGTTCGGCCCAGCCTTTCCCATTTCTGTAGCTCATCCCCCATCGTGGACCACAAACTGCATGATGATCAAGCCTGCACATGCAAGTGGACAGGGTGTATCACCATCTTGCATCCTTTCCCTACAGTAAGCAACCTTGTGCACACGGCCACCTGTGGATACCCAGGTGGCAGCATTGCCCCCTCTCTGGACTATGTCCTCTCTCCGTGGAGGAGGAGATCATTATCTGGGACAGTTGGTCACCCTGCCCCTGGTCAGAGCCCAATGACCCAGGCTTGTTCCCGACCCGGGGTCACTGGTATCGAGAGTGGTAGCTCTACTGTTGCATTGACGGGCTGGCCCTCAATGTGTTGTTTTAATCCTATGAAGTTGTAAACTGTTTGTATGTATTATCATATGCGAATGTAGTATTTATTAGAATTTATACAGTCAGCACTCATTTATCCACCTCTTGCTTATCCATCACACCCATTTTCCGTCCACATGGCTGAGCTACCATTTGCTATGTTTGTCATAGAATCCACACTCTGAAAACCATTACACTTAGATAGCCATCTATGACTATGGGAACAGATTGGGTCCAATATCTGAGTGCTGGCTGTATTTCAAAATCAATAAAATACCGATTGCAAAAAAATATTATTTTCTTCTATGCTGTGCAACAGGCAGTGAGAAAGCAAAAAAAAAAATACCACGTTGCATGGTGGGGGGATAAGCAGCAGTGGGCGAGAGGTGATCCTGCCACTTTACAGGTCACTGGTGTGGCCACACCTGGAATACTGCACAGGGTACTGGAGCCCATGCCTGAGGAAGGTCTGCAACTAGGTGGAGGTAGTACAGCATAGAGCAACTAAGATGGTCCATGGTTTGGGGAATAGGAAGTAGCAGGAGAGGCTGCAGGACATAAACATGTACTCCCTTGGAAAAGGAAAGAAAGGGGTGACATGACTGGGACATACAAACACCTACATAGGATGAATAGGGTAGACACCAAGGAATTATTCTCTTTGAGTTCAAACACAGGGGTGAGAGAGAATTCACTGAAGTTGGTGGGGGAGATTCAAAATGGATGTCCAGAAGTACTGCTTCACAGAAAGGGCGGTGGATAAATGGAAACAGCTACCAGAGGAAGTGGTACAGGCTAAACAAAACTCAATAAATAAACTGATCATCAGCTTCAAGCAGGGATGCGAGAGACTGGTGGGTTTAGTTAGAGAAACAGGGAACAGTTGGGAAGGAGAAGATTTCCAAGGATAAGGCAGAATGGTTAGATAGGGTGGGCAGACTGCAGGCCAATAGGCTTGTTCTGCAATCAACTTCACTGTATCTATGATTTGAAAATATATCTTTGTGACCTTGCTTTTTAAGTTTGTTTGCCTCTGGGAAGTATCTCTGTTTCAGTTTAGCAGAAATGGGGCTTGACTGAGACAGCCATTCAGGGAGCTCCATTTGGCGGATTGGTGCTCCTCAACCAGTCAGCTTGGGGACAGTCAAGTGTGCTGCTTTATCACTACTAGTCAGTCTCTGATGAATAACAGAGCAAGTTGTTCCTTGTTCATTACATGTGTGGTGGAAGGGCAATATATGTCCTGACATGTCAATAAATGGCTTTTGCAAGCAGTTATGTGTGGTAACAATTTTTTATCCCTCGTAATTCTTGTATGTGTGCATAACAACCCCCTCCTGGCAGCAGGGGAAGGGGACTGATTACTAGAATGCCAGGCCAGAGTCCACTGATTGGTAGAACCTCTGCCAGGGAGACCAGCGAGTGCTGCCTGGAATGATGGTTGTGGCAGTTGCTGTGTGTAAGACGGCAGAATAAGAGGAGAAGTTTAGGTGTGCTGTTGGGGCTCCCATTTCCTCAGGTCATTTGGAAGGCTGTCTGAGGAGGCAAGAGCCCCTCACAGCAGCAGCTGTTTATGGATCCAGTAAAAGAGAACAAAAGAACTCGGTCCAGTCACTTGGTAGCTTCCAGGAAAGGGCACCATGACAGTAATGACTATAGGGGGTTTGGAGTTTGAAGTGTAGATCGCCATTAATTCTGAGGAGTAGTTAAAGGAGACACCAGGAGGGTATGGGAACCCTAAGGTACTCTCTTTGGAGGAAAATTCCTGGCGACCGTGCAGCACAGAGACTGTACCACCATATACAGGTGTTCAACTTTTTTGGGGGTGCGATAATAGTCCTGTTCCCGAGTGATGTAGCCAGCTGAGCTGATGATGGTGAGAGACCTGGTGAAACAGATCAAGCTGCTGACTGAGATAGGAGATAAGTCTGCTATTTGTGAAGGAAAATCCTGAGCTGGTATAGACATCAAAGACACTGCCTCAGGCAGAGAGACTGGAGCAACTGCCAGCTACTGTTAGAAGGCAGGCTGGAGTACAGGGGTGCAACCCATAAAAAGTGACCCTATAATTTTTTAATTTTTTTATTTATAGTTTCTTCACACCAGCTTAGCTGACCTCATCCAGTCAGGCCCAGCCCCACAGCACCGCATCTCCAGCACATACCACGGGGATTTCAACTTCACAGGTTCATCCCCATGGTGGGGCCAGCAATGCTGGTTCCAACCTTTGGCTCCCTCCTATGAATGGATGCAGCTGTTCTGAGGGGGGGTTCTCACAAGCATCCAGTAACAGTGGTCAGGGCCTGAGAGTGCCAGGATCATCAAGCCCAGTGTGGGCCTCTTTCTCACTCAGTCCTGCCCCTTAAGATGCCAGCAGGCAAAAGGGATACCAATTGGAGGCATGCAAGTGTTTCTCACACAGACTGAGTGGCATCTTAACTCCCACATGCGTTGCTGACTGCATTACCATCTGTGGTCACCAAGGGGGTAGTAAAGCAGTGGCAAGTGTAGGCCTCCCTCCCTCCCTCCCTGGAAGAAGAGATCATCCTCTAGAATGCTCAATCTTCCTCCCTCGGCAACCTTGGATGACCTGAATTCATTCCCAAGCCTGGGCTGCCAACGTTGCCAGCATCATCAGTGGTAATACTACCACTGTGTCAATGGGCCAGCAACACTACAGGTTTTGACTTGAGTCCAGAGTCAGGATCAAACCTGTCTGTAAAGTGCCAACAAGGCTAGTGTTTGGGGATTGAGATTCTCATTGTATGTTCTGTAATTTAGCGACTCTTCAGTAATGAGTGACAACTGCTTAAACACCTTGCAGTCTGGTACTGTTTCTGCCCAGATGGGTTTAAACTAAGTGCACTGCATGGTTGATAGAGAGATGAAAGGCTGTTTTGATATTGTGGAGAACCCTCTGGTAAGCATACCATCTTACTCCTAGACATAGAGGGTATGCCTGGTCTATGCCTGACCCTGCTGACACTAAATAAGGGTTATTATATAGTGCCAGCCTCCACTAAAGTATTGTACAGCAGCAACTGAGTTGGTTGCAGGACTCAAGAACACCTGGTCTAGGGGCTGCATGTGTGCAGCAGGTGGCAACAGGTGGCAGAATGCTCATTGTTGGCTGCTGCTAGTTTTCACATAAATCCCATTTTTATGGGCTGAGTACATTAGAAGTCAGAGTTCAGTAAAAAAATGATCTGCATTTCTGCTGCTTCAAGCCAGTGAGAGGGCTTGCTGCTCATGCTGCAGCAAGCACATATTTTATTTATGTACGTATGTATTTATTTAGTTCATTTTTGTTTACCAGTTGGGTGCACTAGGCAAACAAATGCCTATTTTCAGGCATGACCCGGGAGATTACAATATACAGAAACATTACAGAGAAGTAATTCAAGTCAATGACAATTCTGACAAGTCAAGTCATTATTACAGTAACTCAGTATATGGAGAACAGTGTAAAATAAAGGTGATAAGTAACCAACTGCTTCTGCTTTCCCCCTCGCTGAATCCCCTTCACAACTCCTATCTATCAGCTTCTACCACCAGTCTGGGTTCATTTTTTTTCAGTCTGCACCTAGTGTACTATTTTGAATTGTATGAATGCCTCACCCACTGTCTGTAACAATTCACACTATGTATGTTTTTTTCTTCTATACTACTGTACCATTGTCTGTAACAATTTCACACTATGTATTATTTGTTTCGTCTGTACTACTGTACCATTGTAACCCCCTACCCCCAGGGCACATCTGGAATCGAGCGGTACTCCGCTCAGCATGCTATCCTGGTAAATCTCTTAAATAAATAAATAAATAAAGGGAGATATACAATAACAGTAGATACAAATAACAATAGATATGCATCCAGGTTAAAAACTAGACAGAGAAATAGCTATAATAAGTATCAACAATCATAAAAGAAATGGGTTAGGGGCACGAGCACTTAGCAACACTGAGTAGTTCGCCTCAACTATGGGAAGTTGGAGGCAGAAGTAAGGGTGGATATTGGGTGGTGGAATCTCCTCCCGCTGGGGGTGGCTGGACAGGTGTCCATGGTCAAGATGACTATCCTCCCTAGGTACTTGTTCCTGTTTCAGGCATTACCGGTAAAAATCCCAGAAGGTTTTTGGAGGAAGCTGCAGGAGACCATCCTCTCGTTCATTTGGGATAGCCACCGCCCCCGAATTAGGAAGCGCTTACTGACTCTCCCTAGAGAGAGAAGGGGGCTGGCGCTCCCAGGTATGTGCATTTACTATGTGGCAGCCCAACTCTCACTGGTGGTGACATGAGTCAAGCAGAATGCTGACTCAGGGTGGCTGTACCTGGAGGCAGGCTCCAGAACCTCAGTCCCCTTGTTTATGCTCCCCCATGCACACATCACGCCACAGTTGCTGACTACCATAAGAAATCCCCTCACAAGACACACTCTCTATATGCTCCTAAAAGCTAGGCAGATTTCAGGAACCCCTAATGAAACTGAACAATAGACCACCATTATAGGGGATCCAGAGTTCACCCTCCCCTTGTTGAGGATGCAGGATTTAGGTGGTGGAATCAAAAATCCTTAACACTATTTGGGCAATTTTTGCACAATGGGGTATGCCTTTCCTTCATGGACATGCAACAGAAGTTTGACCTGATGTGGCAGGACATTTTTCAGTTCCTGCAGATCCGACATTACATACAAACTCGGGGGAGTAGTGCCCTACTTGATAGGGATCTCACTAGACTCGAGCAATTCCTCTATAGGGTGGTTAAGCTGGTGGGCAGGAGGGTCAACATTGCCACAGCCTACAAAGTGCTGCAGGGCACAGACCATCCGAGTTCCAGCAGTGCAGGAGGCCTGGAAGTGAGGGGCATAAATCACAATAAATGAAGAAGAGTGGGATTACATGTGGAGGATTGGTTAGTGTACCGCATCCTCGCCCACTTGGTGAAAATTCCACTGGAAATGCCTCATTAGGTATTTTCATACCCCCATGGTTACCAAACATTTTCAGCCTGGGAATTCAGAGTTGTGCTGGCGTGACTGCAGGCTCATAGATTCACTTTACCACATCTTCTGAGGGTAACCGCATCTGCAGGTTTATTGATCCCAGATACATTGGGCACTGAAAGGCATTTGGGGAATGTCAATTCCTTACACTTTTAAACACCTAATCCTGGGCAAAAGGATCCCAGGGTTGGGTTGGATGCCCCAGCAAATGCTATTTAGGACTTTTTGTTTGGTGGTGACAAAGGGGATCACAACACATTGGCTTACAGAGAAGACACCGACACTCACAGAGTGGCATGCTAGGGTGAGGGAATTCGATATGATGGAGCACATTACTGCAGCTCTACACCTCACTCTAGAGAAGTTTAGGGGCTGTGGTGGGTTTGGGAGGCATATGAGATGGGGGTGCAAGAAACTTCAGGTGGCACAGACCAGCAAGGCATAGACCCAGCCCTGGTAGAGGCCCCCCCCCAGCAGGACATTAGCCAGGGGTCTCGTAGAAGGCAAAACAGCTAACAGGAGGGGGGGAGGTGCAGAGCGACTCCCAAGGTTCTCTCTCAGAAGGTGGCAAGGGGCCCTAGCCTGGAAGGAGCCAGGCCGGTTATTTACCTCCCTTCTTTTTAGTTTTCTTTTTTTTCTAACTTGTAAGTTTTATTGAGATAAACAAGCAGGGTGATACAAAGTCTCACACCAGTAATTTTTATGTCATTGCAAAAATGCAGTAACATAGGCTAAGAAATAAAACCATGAATTACTTGTCATGTTACTAGTACATCCTGTATCCTATTGTCTATTCAAGGGATCCTGCCAAAGCAAGATCCTGCCATTTGTTGGTGTTTCATAGAAACATAGAAGTTGATGGCAGAAGGAGACCGCTAGGTCCATCTAGTTTGCCCCTTTGTTTTAGACCTATTTTGATACTCTAGTTGCCCTTTGTAGTCAGGGCTCCCTTGTGTCTATCCCATGCATTCTTGAATCCCCCCACAGTGTTGACTCTCACAACCTCTTGGGGCAGGCTGTTCCAGACATTCACCACTCTTTCTGTGACTAAAAACTTCCTGGTGTTGGTAGAGAACCTCTCTCCTTGCAGCCTGAGATCATGTCCCCTAGTTCTGGAGCCCTTCTTGAAGTGAAAAAGTTTCTGTGCCTGTACCTTATTAATGCCTTTTATGTACTTGAATGTTTCAATCATGTCCCCTCTCTCTTCTCTGCTCCATGGAGTACATATTCAGTTCCCTAAGTCTTTCCTTGTAGGACTTGTGCTACAGACCCTGAATCATTTTTGTTGCCTTTCTCTGTACTGTTTCCACCCAGTCAATGTCCCTACTGAGATGAGGCCTCCAGAACTGGACAACGTATTCTAGGTGAGACCTGACCAGCGATCTATACAGTGGTAGGGGGGTCGATCCCAGTCCTTTCACAGAAGAAAGGGTTCGCCAAGAACTCCTAAAACTGAAGGTGGACAAAGCAATGGGACCTGATGGAATTCACCCCAGAATTCTAAAAGAATTAAGGGGGGAACTAGTGAAACCACTGGCAACTCTTTTCAATAAATCATGGGAGGAAGGTGTGGTACCTGAGGACTGGAGGAAGGTGGATGTGATTCCCCTTCACAAAAGTGGGTCCAAGGCAGAGGCAGGAAACTACAGACCTGTCAGTCTAACCTCTGTGGTAGGGAAAGTGATGGAGTCACTTCTGAAGGAAAGAATAGTTGAGTATCTAGAGGCCACTGGGGCACAGGACCCAAGGCAGCATGGGTTCACAGTGGGAAGGTCATGTCAGACGAATCTAATAGATTTCTTTGACTGGGTGACCAAAGTAGTAGACCAGAGAGGGGCTGTGGACATGGCCTACCTAGACTTTAGCAAGGCATTTGACACAGTCCCACACAAAAGATTAATAGTCAAATTAACCAGCCTGGGAGTGGGTCCCAGGGTGGTAGCCTAAGTAAAACATTGGCTGGAAAACAGGACACAGAAGGTAATTGTAAATGGAGTCCACTCTGAAGAAAGAGGGTACTGCAGGGTTCAGTATTGGTCCAGTCCTTTTAATGTCTTCATAAGTGACATTGCAGAGGAACTGGAAGGAAAAGTATGCCTCTTTGCAGATGACACAAAGATCTGCAACAGGGTTGATACACAAGGCGTGGAAAGGATGAGAAGGGACTTGGCAAGGTTGGAGGAATGGTCAGAAATATGGCAGCTAGGATTCAATGCAAAGAAGTGCAAAATAATGCACCTGGGAAACAAGAACCCAGGGAAGAATACACAATGGGGGTAGTAACAACAACAAAAAGGAAGGGACCTGGGGGTAATCATATCAGATGACCTTAGGTTAGCAAGCAATGTGAGAAGGCAGTAGGGAGGGCTTGGGGTATACTGGGATGCATAGGGAGAGGCATCAGCAGCAGAAAATAGGAAGTGTTATCTCTCTGTACAGACAGTTAGTGAGACCCCATCTGGAGTACTGTGTCCAGTTCTGGAGATCCCATCTCCCCAAGGACATAGACAGGATAGAGGCTGTCCAGAGGAAGGCAACTAAAATGGTGCAGGGTCTGCAAGAGAAGCCGTACGAGGAGACACTAAAGGAGCTTAATATGTATACCCTTGAGGAAAGAAGGAGAGGGGGACATGATAGAAACGTTTAAGTACCTCAATGGAATCAACAAAGTACAAGAGGGTTTCATCTTTCAGAAAAAGAGACGTGCAAGAACAAGAGGACACAATTTAAAGATGGGGGAGGGGCGGTTCAGGGGCAATGTTAGGAAGTATTATTCCACAGAGAGGGTAGTGGATGCTTGGAACAGCCTTCCTGAGGAGGTTGTGGTGTCTAAAACTGTGGGAGAATTCAAGAATGCATGGGGCAGACATAAGGCAATTCTTGTGGGGGTAGGAAGAAATAGGCTGTTGGTTAACTAGGATCTGCGGCCTATCCTGTAGGTAGGGAAATGGGCAGACTAGATGGGCCAAGCGGTCCTTATCTGCCATCAAAGTCTATGTTTCTGTGTTTCTATTGGTAGTACCACCTATCTCCTCCTGCTCGTGATTTCCCTCCCAATGCAGCCCAGCATTCTGTTGGCTTTCAATGTTGCCTTCTCACACTTCCAACCGAAGTGAACAGTCAGTTATGGACATCAGCTAAGACTTGATATATTGTCCATAGTATGTCACACTGAAATGCTTTGATAAGAATAAAATAATGATAAGATAAAAATGAGTGTTGTGACGAGTTTCAGACACCCTGCAATAATAAAATTGTAATGAGCTCAGATAAGCTGAACAAATAACCACTCATTAACAATAAAATAAAACCATCTAATAAAAAACATTAATCAAACATGTGCTTTCTGCTGTCTGCGTTGTCCATAGTTGCTATATTAGCAAAAGGGAAGAGTTGAAATGCGGGGATCTATGACACCGGTGCGACAACAAATACAGCAACATCCTCGACGATGCCAGGGAACCTCTCGACACCCACAATCCCGGCGCATCCCAGATATCAACATCAGTGATGCTCAATGCAGGGGGCCAGCCCCATACACACCCATGCAGGGGTTGTGCCCCTGCACTTATATTATAGATATCTAACTCCACGCGCACAGACAGTGGAGTGGAGTTAGATATTTACCCCCCATCACCGAACAGTCGATTGATGTGAAACCCCCATCACTGCTGATATAGGTGTGGTGGGGGTTTTGCTGTCAGGGTTTCAGTGTGCTGGCGTCGCTGTAGCGACAGTATACTGAAATGTGGGTGGGCTATAAACCTCCCCAAATCTACCTACACCAGGTGGATGTAACTAACAGAGCATTTGTTCTAGAACAAAGATCCCCTCTGTATCTTCCCTTTAATGGTAGTAGGGCAGCCATCTTTAATCGTATTTATCTAGCTGCAAGCGTAGTCTAACTGTTATAGCTTCCATAGATTGGATATGAAGAATGTTTTGGGATCATTGCACGTGGGTGTTTTTGTTCTTTCTTGTTAGTTTTCTTATTAGATTACCATTGTATGATGGTTACCTAATGGAGTCCACAGGGGACGGGCAGTCATTCAATTGTGTTCCTGGGTTCAACAGTTTTTTTCTTGTTAAGGCTGTTTCATAAATACCTGTAATGACTCAAGGCAATTATAGCGACATTAAGGTTGTTTTATTTTTCTTTTAGCCTGAAATGAGTCTTGAAGATGTCATATAAAGTATGTACCAATGTATTAGTGCTAGGAAGAGACAGTGTAATGCTCTAGCCATGTCTTTTGCTGAATTCTTAGAAATAGCTCAAGCAATGTAATGTGACCATCATATAATGTATGGCTGTACTGAACATTACTTTTCAATAAAGCTGAGTTTCAAAAAAAAAAAACAACATTGAGTAGGTAGTCATGATACATTTTATGGAATGAGGATGCCTAGCAGCTTTGTCTAATCTCTGTAGGAATAGAATTCCATAAGGATGGGGCAAATATCTAAAAGGGGATTCCCCTGTCCTAGTTCTACGTTTCGGGGTTTCTAACAGGGCACTGATTCCAGACCTCAGGGGATAAGTGTTGTGAGCTGAGTTGAGGAGGGAGACAAGGGTCAGAGGCATGCGATTTTGTAAGATGTTATAGGTGACACCCCCTAGTGTGAGATCACAAGCATGGGATAGGGGAAGCCAGCTAAGCCTTTCAAGTGGTGAGCCTGTTTATCAGATGCCGGGGCAAATCGACAAATATTATTACATGCAACATTCCATTTGGAGAGGGTAGTTTTGGGGGCTGATATGAAGACTGAAGCACCATAAAGGAGTTAACATAAGAGCATACCTTCTTTGTGTAAGCCCCCCTCATTTGGGTGGGCTTATTGCTAACCTTTAGGCATCCCCCTCAGTATTAAGGATTGTTTTAGTGCACTGGAGGGTGCATTTTCTGCTTGCTGCCATCTGGGGGTAGCAGATTGGGCTTCTATATAAAGGGGAGGCATAGCAGAGGTTGGGAGAGAGATCGATGGGCTGGCATCAGGGCAGTTTGAGGGGGGCCCCCCCTTAGGTAGGTCAACAGCTTCAGCGGCAATGCACTGGGTCCCTGGGTGGGGCATCCAAGGGAGGTGAGCAGCAAGGCAGTTTGTGGTCATCTGGCTCCTGGGTTCTTTGGGACTGGGTGGTGAGTGCATCCAGGTCATGTTTGGAGGGCAGGTAGTGAAGGACCCCTTGGGGGACACTGGGCCCAGTTTCTGGAGTGGTTTTCTCGAGCTGTCGAGGCTGCAGAGGTTGTGGCAGGACCTCTGCAGGAGGTTGAGGGATGGTGGCAGCATTCTCTGATCCTGTTCCCCGCATGGCATGGCAACTCATGGGCTAGCAGCTGGGAGCTGGTGGCAGCCTCTACTTGCATGGGGCTGCATGGAAAGGACGGCCTTGAGGCCTTGGGTTAGAGCCCCAGGGTGGGTCCTCCAGCTTTGGGTTGGAGTCCCATGTTTACTCATTCAACTTTATTTATAAGTGCATTTCCAGATTTGAACAATGTGCCGCTGTTGTACCAAACAAGAAATCCATAAAATTGATAATAAAATAAAGATCAGAATTAAAAACATATTCATGAGTAACAATGGCAGTATATTAAATGTTCGAATCAGGAAATGCCAGACAGAATAGATGTGTCTTCAAAGCAACTTTAAAGTTTTTGATGGTCGGGCACTTTCTGATCCTATGAGGTAGAGAATTCCACAGGGTAGGGGCCATAAAAGAGCGGGCCCCAGAGGTCTTTAATCCCACCCTGGGAACCGCTAGCAATCCCTCGTCAGAGGAACGGAGTGAGTGGAGGGGGCAATAGGGGCAAAGAAGCTCTTGCAAGTAGCATGGTCCCTACTTCTGCAGGGCTTTATGGTTCACTAAACCGACCTTGAAGGTGATCCACCAATGGACAATCAGCCAGTGCAGATCGTGGAGCACAGGTGTGATGTGGCACAATCTAGATAAACCACAGCCTTTTAGGCCATGGCTCAGCTTGGGTTAGAGAAATAGTAAAATAATGGAGCCACTGTGACTGCTGTTTGGGAGGCTCAGCTCTGGGAAAGAGAGAAAGAGAGAGAGAAGAGAGAGAGGAGAGAGAGAGAGAGGTTTTTTGGGCTGAAGCAGTGAGAGGTCTGAAAAAGAGTTCAGTTTTGAAGAGAAGCTCCATCAGAAGTGAGCTAGCAATCACATTCTTAGGTACTTACCAGTACCAGAGAATTATGGGAGCTTCACGCTTCTGGTCATTTCTCATGCATTCCATATATAAAGTTTTTAGCCCCATGGAGCTGTGCATTTTATCTTTCTTAAGCAATTGGGACCCCTGAGCCCTGTTAATCATTTAGGGGCTCAGGAGAATAAACCTGATTAGTTTGGGAGAAATCAGAGCTCAGTGTGATTAATCTTTTAAAGGATGTTAAATGAAATAACCAGTCCTTTAGTTTTAGGGGTCTTCCGTGGCCTCCTGTGGGGTCTCTAAGCAGTCCAGATGTTTCTGCGCCCTCTCACTCTGAAACTGGTGGGTGGACATCCTGTAAGGCTGAAGAATGAATTGTCTGGGTCTGCACTCCTGAAAGAAGAGATGAGATCCAGCGTAGGGGTTCCAGGACAGTCATTCAGAAGATGTCTCGAGGTAAGAGAAATTTTCTCCATGTTTTATTGATGCCAAAGAAAGGTTGATCTGAGGTTCTATTGTCTGGGGCCCCCTTCCCTGGAACACCTGGCCTCTAGATGTTTGGGAAGAGGGGGGTTACATTTGGTAACAGCCAATCTGGCCTGTGGGGTAAGGTTTTGACTGACTTTATAGGAGACCCCAAGCATAGGGTTAACAAATCTGCAGGTACTTGTGATGTGCAACAAGAAGTCTAGAGAGGGGTCAAGGATGCTGGGGTGCATAGCGAGCGGGCTCTCCTCCAGGCACAGAGAAGTGATCCTACCCCTGTACAGGTCACTGGTCAGGCTGCACCTGGAATACTGTGTGTAGTACTGGCATCCATTCCTGAGGAGAGATATCAGATTGCTGGAGTGGGTGCAGTGTAGGGCAACGAAGATGATAGGGGGACTTGAGGGAAAATCCTATGAGGAGAGGCTGGGAGAGCTGCAAATGTATTCCCTGGAAGAGAGGAGGGATGGGGGATATGAGTGAAACCTTTAAGTACCTAAAGGGTATTAACAGGATTAATTCAGAAGGGATTCTTCAGATCAGAGGGAGGAGGGACACGAGAGGGCATTGGCTGAGATTGGAGGGTGGGGAGATTCAGGGAGGAATCAGGCAACATTTTTTCATGAAAAGAGTAGTAGATAAATGGAACACTCTGCCCGAGGAGGTGGTATCATGTAGAACAGTGGGAGGATTTAAGAGAGGGTGGGACAGAGTAGGGGGGTGGTTATGAGGAGGGGAAGGGAGGGTGGGGCAGCTGCAAGTTGAGGAGCTAGCAGCACACTCAAGCAGGCTCAACAGATCATGAGGCCTGTTTCTGATGGCATTTTGTATGTTCGTATGTAAAGATAATGCCTAAGCAGGTGAAAGAGGTGACTGCAGGGACTGGAGTTCCATCATGGAGGTCAACAGTTAGTCACTGCAGAGCCCAACAACTGCTTCAAGCTATTGACAGATCTTGCTGCTAATGCTGTAGCATACCCATTGGTCTGTCAGGCTGTCAATCACTTTGACTGCAGAGCCCAAAAGGCAGAGATAGTGGTGGAAATGGTGGGGGGGGAGACTCAGTCTTGGTTCCAAAAGTTAAATTAAGACCTTAACTTATTTCTACATCCAGGTACAGAATGGGAAAGGACTGTAACATATACCCACTAAATGACATAAACCGGAATAATTAACATGTTAACATGCAACATATAATGCGGAAAGGGTCTCCAGATCCCTGTCAGGTGTGTTTGATCCCACCTGAAAGGTGGTGGGTTCTGCAAGTGAATTTTTTCTCATTTCAAACACATCTGGCACTTTCACCCTTCCACCCTCATCCTCTGCCAATGACCAGCCCTGCCAATTTCAACTTAAAGGGACACTCTCAGTTTTTTTGGTGCATCTCATCACATATTTTACAGGAATACTGTAGCAGCATGACTCAAGCTGGGGCCTCATCTGACTGGGAACACTCACAGACTGACCATTATACAGGCTTCAGAGTGCCAAACAAAGCTGGCTTTATTCATAAAATAACAGATAGGGCCTTTTTCTCAGTACATTAAACATAAAGCAAATAAAAGCTAAAATCAGCTAAAATCACTCCATCAATAAATAACAAACCAGTTTTGCATGTCTTTTCCCTGTCAGAAACTTAGTTTTCCACCCCTCAGGTGATGTGTGACAGGGTTGAATAGGGACATGTCCCAGTTGTTCTGGAGAAAGAATTTAAATGCAAGGTTCTGTTCTGTTCTCTCCTTTTCTGTCTCTTGTCTCTCTGGTTGTGCAACCAAGTTTTCTCATGAGACATAGGACTTGATCACCATGTTGGTCTTGCATTTCTCTGCCTCTCGCTATCTCTCTACCCTCACTTGTTGTTCTGTCTTTTCTCTCCCCTTGCATATCTGCTGGTATAACAATATATGTGAATCATTATGTGGAAATGTAACTAATACTGGGATCCCTTTGTTTAGAAATTAATATAGTTTTACTGTTGAAATGTATATAACTATACTGTTGAAATGATTGCAAAAAGTTGTTTGGGACTCAAGGGGTTAACCTGTTTGCAAACTCTCTGAAAAGCTGTAAGCAAGAGGTCAGTTCTGTGCCACAATGTTCTTTTTGCTGCGCTTGTTGAAACTTATAGGAACACTATGTGAGAAGCATGCTGTTTTCTTAATGAGCAGAGGTTACACAGACTTATGAAAACAGAGCTGCAATTTCTTGCAGGAGAAAAAAAAAACATAGAGACTGAGATTGGAAATTGAGAAGAAATCCAGATGGACTTTCTCTGTTCATACTGCCTTTGTAAATAGTTATACTGAACAATTTTATTTTTTTATTTTACTGTATTAATAATAAATGACTTGTGAATTTTACAACTGCTTCTGGTTTTCCTATGCATCCTGATCTGTGCGTTGATGACAGATGGATTTAGAAGTGGGATTTATGCTGTGCATATTCTAAGCCAGGAGTTTTGTGTGTGGGTACTAGACCTGGTACCAGGGAGGCATAGAAGAAAAGTATAGATTCTGCAGCACCAAGCCCAGGCCTGGTTACCAGGAGAATGGCAGCCAAACTAGCAGAGACAGAAGTCCAAGCTGAGACTGTACAGCTTGCACCAGTTATAGAAAAAAAAACAGGCAGTGACAGAACCTGAAAGCCTGACTGCCTTTTTCAAATGGTGGACTATACAACAAAAAGAGATGGAGAAACAGAGAAGAGAGGAGATGCAGCAGAGAGAACAAGAAATTCAACGTTTAGAAGCACAGAGAAAAGAAGAAATGCAACAACTCGAGCAGCAGAGAAGAGATGCAGCGACAGGTGGTTGGATGCCCTGCAGGCTATCAAAGGCAGAGGATTGGGTAGAGATCCAGACCACACCTTTCTTCCTAAGAGACCATCAAAGAATGGTGCTTTAGCCAGGTCAGAGAATGGCATTTTAGCCAGTATAAACCATTTCAAGAAACTGAGAAATAATCGCAGGAAATGAATGACGCATTTAAAACAATAAGTGACAATATAATAAAGAGGACAGGAACCAGAATATAATGGTGATGAGAAGGTTATGAGAAAATATAAAATAATCATCAAAAGAAAAAACAAGGTATGTTTGACTACAACTAATTGAACACAGATTTAGTGACTACATAAGGGAAAATACTTTTATAAAGAAGCCTAGATATCAGAATCAGCACTGCTGTATGTTGTTGGCCTGAAGAAGTGGTATTTAGCTATGAAACTGTTGCCAGCTGGAATCTTGGTGTGAATTAAAGAACACTAAAGCATTATAAAGGACTTTATGGACTATGGACTTCAGCCTTACACCTTTTATCTTTTCTAGAGATCCAGATGAGCAACAGGACACAGGCAACATGAAATACATTAAACTTACAAAGTTGTGTCCCTCCGATGAAATCAAAGCAAACCTGACAACTTTTGAAAGGGTTGCCACAGCCTGCCAGTGGCTAAAGCAGCAATGGGCAATCAGACTGGTACGTTACCTCACAGGTAAAGCCCAACTTGCCTACAACAATATGGACACTGCACAGTCAGAAAACTATGACCTGGTGAAAAGTGAAATCCTGAAAAGATTCGACATTTCAGGAGAGACCTACAGGCAGAGATTTCAGTCTCAATCCTCGAGAAGCCTTAATCCATTTCAGAGAACTCCTGATAAAATGGCTCCAACCAGAGAACAAAACGGTCCCACAGATCATCGACACATTTGCAATGGAGCAATTCATCAACATCCTGCCTACAGATGTGCAGCTTTGGGTAAAGAAATACCGACCAGAAAGTGGGGAAAAGGCTGTTTCTTTGGCTGAAGACTACCAAATGGCTAGACAAATGCCTCAGCAGCGATGTAACAGCCAAGCACTGGTAAGACACTGTTTTTCCCATTTAAACTCCAAGTCTGATAAGAACTCTGGTGGGGATAAAAAATCTGCTCCCAAAGACTTTATTTGCTATAACTGTAATAAGCCAGGTCATATTGCAAGAAATTACCATAGTTAGAAGAGTAACACTGGAGCAGATTTCTCCTTAGTAAATTGGGTCAAGTACTTAACAGATGTGAAGGTGGGAGATAAGACTGTGAAGAGACTTATAGATTCAGGAAGCAGACAGACCCTAGTACATATTGAAGTGCTGGGAAAACAGTGTCCAAAAGAACCTAGTACTGGTGTCATCTGCATCCACGGGGACACTCGATACTACCCCACCAGCCAAGTGACTCACTATTAATGGGGTGTCACACCAAATGAAAGTGGGGTAGTACCTAAGTTACCTGTACCTGTGATTTTTGGAAATGACTTTGCAGGATTTACTGAGTTAATCAAAAAGGGAGTAAATCCTGATGTTTCAGTAGCAGTGGTAACAAGAGCTCGGGCAAAGAAAATCTCAGATGGTGGGGACTCTTTTCTTTTCGCTGATTTTGATTCAGACTTGTTTGAGCACAGCTCCAAGATCCAGAAGTCCAGGAAAGAAAGATGACACCTGAAGAAACAGTGGCAACAAAAGACTGATGGACATAAAAGTATAACATATGAAAATGCTGGAACTAAACTGATAACTGATTGTGATTTTCTTTTAGGACAAGCTAATGATGTTTCACTCAAGGGTTATTTTAAGCAGCTGGGGATGAAACCAAAATAGGGTGAACCTATGTTTGAAAAATGTAATGGGCTACTGTACAGAGTTTGGGTTAAACCTCAGACACAGGACCTGATAGAACAATTGGTTATACCTCAAAAGTATAGATCTGAGTTGTTACAGATAGCACATGATAGTCCTATGGCTGGTCACTCGGGGTGGGATTGCACCCTTGCCAGATTGCTGTACAGATTTTACTGGCCTGGAATTCATGAAGATGTTGCTACCTATTGCAGTTCTTGTGCTGAGTGTCAGAAAGTAGCCTCAGTGACTAAAAAAGACAAGGTGCCCCTGGTGCCCCCACCCTTAACAGATGTGCCTTTTGAGAGAATTGCAATGGATGTGGTTGGCCCCTTAGACAAAAGTAAAAAGGGTAATAGATTTATTCTGGTAGTATGTGACTATGCTACTGGATACCCAGAGGCAGTTCCAATGTATACTGTCACAGCCCCAATAGTGGCAGCAGAGCTTGCCAAAATTTTCAGCAGGGCGGGCATACCAAAAGAGATTATTACTGATCAGGGTAATAATTTTGGTGCTGCACTACTGAAGGAGCTGTACCGACTACTAGGTATCACTGCCATAAGAACCTCCCCTTATCACCCTCAGACTGACGGTTTTGTTGAGCGTTTTAATCAAACCCTAAAATGAAAGTTAAAAAGGTTTGTAAAAGGGGGAGGGAAAGACTGGGACTAATACTTACCTTACCTGCTTTTTGCTTAGAGAGAAGTGTGTAACAGGGAGCTCCTGCCACTCTTGAGAACCGACCTTTTCTGAAATCTGTTGCAACAGTTCTTCTATTTCTTAGCCTAATCTATTCTTTACAATTTCTAGTCCATAAAGTTGGCCACCAATGGGCACCCCCTTTCCTTTCTTGACTATGCTATAGTGTCCTCTTTAAATTTTCCTTTTCCTCTCAGGTCCTCGTACAGGGAGGTTATTGTGGTGATCTCTGAGCTGATATAAAGCAACAGCCTGTGTTCCTCGTTGGATTTAGTATGCAATGACACTATGTCATAAAATACTTTAATGTATATACCTTATGTGTATAAAACCTGTAAATGTTTTTATTTATTTATTAATTGTAGGATTAAACACCTTTGAACAGGTCATTTACAAAGGTTCCAAGTCAAAATGTCAGTAGACAAACATGGTGAACATCATTACAAAAAATTATACAGAAGTTACACAGAGGTAGAGAACATACAAGGGTGAACATCATTATTCATTATACGAGACTACACAGGTAAGGTAGGAGTAGAGCTGAAGCCAGTGATAGATGTGGGGAGACTGGCTCAGACTGAGAACTAAGCAGTGCTTCGGTAGAGTAGATGTGATGGCATTAGAGGGGAAGAACTGCAGGAAGGGTAACCCCAGAGGAGTGGGCAGGCTAGAAGGCCATTGTCAAGGAGGAAGGGGGGGATTGTGAAGTGCTAATTTGGGTAGGGGTAGGTGACAGGGATGCTATAAGTGCTGGTGTTGGCGGTGATGGGGGTGGGAGTAGCGGGGGGTAGCGGAGGAGAATGAAAGGTGGACTAGATAGCAGAAATTGATTGGAAAGGAGCAGGAAAGTCTGGAGTACTAAGGGAGGTGGAGCTCTAAGTGAAACAATCGCAGCTACTAGAAGAGGTGAGGTGTACCCAGAGCAGTCGTTTGAAGGGGCCAATTTTGGGAGTAGTCAGGATATCCTGCTTGAGAGCATTATACCAGTGTGGAGTCCTGTAGGCAAACAATCTCTGTCCCATTGAGGTCCGACATCTGAGAACCAGGAAGGTTTGATTGTTGGTGTTATGGGTACACTGAGTGGTACGGTGCGTGTTTAGGAGCTTTTCGACACCTGGTGGCATGAGGCCTAGGAGTACCTTTTTTGTTAACAGGCAGGTCTGATACTGGATCCTAGTCTGTTGCTACAAACAGATGTACTGAAGAAGGGATATGCCAATTCTGAAGGTTATCTTCTGCATTTTGAATAAACATCACACAGAGATTGTGTGTTGAACTTGAAGTTCAGTGTCTGGTCCATCTGTTATCCCACAACCCCTCCACAGACTGCCACAGACATCAATAGGTTTTTCACCATTTGAAATGCTGTATGGTAGACAACCTAGAGGGCCACTAGATGTAATAAAAGAAACATGGAAAGATAACCTCCATCAGAAACAATCTATTACAACTTATATGTGTGCCCTGAGAAATAAGCTGGCAAAATATGTTGAAATTGCCCATAGTAATCAGGAATAGGACCAAAACGAGCAGAAGGTGTATTATGACCATGGGGTAAAAGAAAAAGTTTTTGAGCCAGGTGAAAAAGTCTTGTTACTGTTACACACTACAGAAAATAAACGTAATGAAGTGGTGAGGATCTTATAAGATTCTTAGACATCCTGGCACAGTTAACTATCAGATTCATACCCCTGACAGGAAAAATCCTACTAAGATATATCATGCTAACCTCCTCAAGAAATGGGTTGAAAAAACATCAAAAGCTGTTTTGCTAGTTTTACCAGAAACTGATTAAGAAGATTTTTTTATTCTATTTTGCTCCAGTCACGGCTCGTGGGACCTTCTCTTGAGCATCCGGTCCTTTATCCTACCCACCTATGGATCCCTTGGTCTGTGCCTCCTCTCTCCCCCCCCCTGCAGCCAACACCCTCAGTTTCACCCACTCGGGGAGGGTAGCCCTCGCCTCTTGTGCTCTCTTGTAAGTCAGACTCTGGCTGCAGGTAGGACCCAGAGGGAGGAACTGGAAGGCCAGCCAAGGAGAACCCGGCAGAGGGCATGGGGGACAGGTGCCTTTGCCTGTCCCATGAAGCCAGTCTTTTCCTTGTTCTGCGCTGGCCTCCCCCACCCCTGCATGGGCACGCCCCGACACTCTGGTGCACGGCAACCCTGCCAGTGTTGGCCATGCTGATCTCGTGATGCCCGGCTTGCTGAGCCATCCCTGGGTCTCCACCGGGGGGATCCGGCACACTGAACCGACCCAACCCATTCTCCTGGGGAGGAGAGCACCACAAGGGCACTCCATCCTCAACCTGCCCCCACTGACCCACCAGCACCTGAGCTCACTCCCGAACCTGGGACACCAGCGTAGTGCGAGATGTGGCATCCAGTGCCTCAATCCTCAGTACCACCAGGCCAGCCGATAACGAAGATATTGATGTAGCTTATGATAGATTGGAGCAAACTGTTACTGCTGATGCTACAAAGGTGAATGTTTCCTTAACCTCTGAACAAACCGCAGAAACTAATGACTTGCTAAAGACATTTAACAGTACTTTTACCACTGTGCCAGGCCGAGCTAAAGGTGTCGAGCACATAATAGCTACAAAGAATGCTCGCCCTATTAGGCAAAAGGCATACAAATTACCAGAGCGGTTAAGAGCAGACGTGGTTAAGGAAATACAAAAAATGAAAGAATTGGGTATCATAGAAGAGTTGAGAAGTGCGTGATCATCACCATTGGTGACTGTAAACAAAAAAGAAGGGGGTGTAAGAATATGCCTTGAGTTTAGAAAACTTAATCAAGTGTCAGAATTTGACAGTTATCCTATGCCCAGAATTGATGATTTGGTGTACAGACTGGGGAGTGCCAAGTATATCAGTACTCTTGATCTCTCCAAGGATTACTGGCAAATACCCCTAGCTAATGAATCCAGAGACAAAACTGCATTTGCCACTCCTATAGGATTCTATCAGTTCACCACCATGCCATTTGGTTTATATGGTGCACCCGCTGCATTACAGCGGTACATGGATGTAATTTTATCCCCTCACACTGGTTATTGTGCTGCATACCTGGATGATGTCATGGTGTACAGTCCAGACTGGAAAAGCCACCTGTAACACCTACGAGCAGTTATTCAATCAATCAAAAAAGCAGGCCTGACAATTAGTCCTACCAAGTGTGCATTGGGCATGCAGGAAACCAGATATTTGGGCTATGTTTTGGGAAACGGAAAAGTCAAACCAGATGTTTCCAAGATAGAAGCTGTAGCTAACAGCCCTGTCCCTAAAACAAAGAAGCATGTCAGGTCATTTTTGGGGCTGACTGGTTATTATTGGAGATTTGTTTCCAACTTTGCAGAGTTAGCTACTCCCCTCCCTTCCCTGAACTCACAAAGAAACGGTTACTGAATAATGTGAAATGGACCCCAGAGTGTGATGAGGCTTTTCGAGTTAGTAAGGCTGCATTATGCTCTGCCCCTGTTTTAAGAAGCCCAGACTTTGAGAAACCATTTTTGTTACAAACAGATGCATCAGAGGAAAGCCTAGGTGCAGTCTTGAGGTCAGCATATAAATGGGAAAGAACATCCAAAGAACACTTCAGCCTGACTTTGAGGAAGTTCAACAATCGCTAAGCTCCCATCAGCTTTTCCTCAATGCCAAGAAAACAGTCTCCATGACCTACAGCACTAGGCAGAGACTCTCTAGGCTAGCTAAATTGCACACCATTGATGGTTCTACTCCAGAGGACACCTCCTCTCAGGGTCTGGCTAGACCAGCACCTAAACTTCACTGGATACATAGACTCCATCCTGAAAAAGCTGCACCCCAAATTAGGTGCCCTTTACAGGTACCAAAGCTGCCTACCTCTACAGGCCAGGCGAGAGATTGTCCAGAAAATGATACTACCCATCTTTGACTACTGCAACGTAGTCTACGTTGCCACACCAAAGTCATCCTTAACCAGATTGGACACCTTTTCCTTTTTTTGCATCATATGTTTATTCAAGTTTTCAAATACATGAACAAACAGGCCAGACTGACCTGTCAGGACAACAACTCAGACAAACAAATACTGTACATCCAATACTTAACTTATGTACAAAGAGATCCAATTTCATGATGGTAAAAAGCATCGTACAAACACAATATAATGCACTTAAAAGGGTGAAAAAGAAGATTAATAAAGGTAGATTTCCTTTATAAATATTATTAGGGTGATGGCTAAAATAAGTTCTCACACACTTCCACACAGACTTAGCACTCTTCGCTATCCCTCCCCCTTCCACTATACCCATCCCTCTCCCAAAGTCAGGCACTCAGCTGGTGTTAGAGCATTCAGGTATGGTTGCCATGTGTTATAAAACTGTTCTCCCCTATCCTGTAATACATAGATGAGTCTTTCTAGAGTAAGAGCTTGTAATATCAGTGCTTTCCACTGTTGTATAGTAGGCTTAATTGCTGACACCCAGGTATTCAGGATACAATGTCTGGCTATCACCAGTACGACCCTGAGCCACCTGGGCAATGGGGCACAGTCTTCCCCATCCACTTCTTCCACACCAAACAGCATCACCAGAGGTGACTGTGGAAGACCTCTACCTGTCACCACCTGAACTTCCCTCAGTACCTCCCTCCAAAATTCTTGTAAGGTGGGGCAGGACCAAAAATAACAGTAATAGGAGGCCAGCCCTGCATTACAGCGGAGACATGTCAGAGAGACCAGGGGGTTAAATTTACTGACATTCAAGGGTGACCAATATAATCTGTGGCAAAACTTGTAAAAAGACTCTTTATATTTACTACAGATCAATATCCCCTGGTGCAGCTGAGTCATCACCCTCCATGTGTCCTCCGTGATACAAACTTCCATATCCAGCCAGCCCGGTGGCACTGAGGGCTGAGGCGCTGGTGCCTTACCTTGAGCTACGTCGGCGACCCATGTTTGGGAATGAGCAAGAGCCATCGGGGTCGGCAGTGGAGGAGAAGGATTGAGCGTCCGATGGACTGCTCTCCTTCTCAAGGGAAGGGGTTCTTGGTGGTCGGCGCTTGCTTGCCCCCTGGTGGAGGCTGGAGGACAGGGCACCACACCACAAGTAGGGAGGAGTTGGGCCAGACGTCTGGAGGGAGCGCGTGCAGATGCGTGCGCGCTCCACTCCGCTGACGTCATGGCACGGTCCCGACTCCTGGGAGAACAGGAGAAAAAAGGATACTGCCTTGCAGGATGGCAGAGGGTGCCTCACAGGCTCCGCCCCCGGCTAGCCACGGCACTGGCCACCTAATCCGGTCCTCGGTGGGGGAGTTCTACCCCTCGCCGACCCCGCCAGGGGGGTAAGCCCTGGGGCTAGGTCAGCGTCGGCTGGTGGACGCCGGGGGACGGGGCTGGGGACGCCCTCCTGATATAGCCGGCAGTAGGTGGAAAAAAAAGCAATAACTGCAAAAAAATGAAAAAAACTTCCATATCCCTTTCCCAAATTTGCCTAGTTTTCTGCGACATATCCAGAAGTAGTTGCCTGCCCGCTCTGGCCACTCTGTGTATGGTGCCTTTAGGATTGAATCTCCCTTCCTGTATCAAATGTTCAAGAGGCTCCCATACCATGCCCATACCCTCCTTCTTCCCCAGGGACTTACAGTATGTTCGTAACTTAAGGTATCAGTAAAAGTGGTTCTGTCCCAGCCCTGTTTTTTCCCATATGTGGTCAAATGTATCTAACCCTTCTCTAACATACAGGTCCCTTATGCACATTATCCCTTTCTGCTCCCATTCCTTAAAACCTGGATCTGCCAGCCCTGGGACAAAGAAAGGATTCCCAGCAATTGGAAGAAGAAGAGTCTCCCCCTGATCTGTCCCCCCACATTTAACCAAGTACCCCCAACATTCCAACACTGTTCTAGCCAGGGGATTTTGTTTGGACAGGTTCATGTATGCCTTATGACCTTTTCCTGATAAATAGGCAGTTATCCGACCCGGGCATCCCCTCTCCTCCAGGTCTAACCAGCCTGCTTCCTGTGGTCGAGACACCCAGTCCTGTAACTATTGACACTATATGGCGAGATAGTAATTTTTAAGGTCCAGAAACTGCAAACCTCCCTTATCAAGTGGTGACTTTAGACGTGCAAGGCTTGTACATGGTCATTTGCCCTGCCACAGAAAATCCGAGAATGCTCTCTCCAAGTGCTTCACGTCCACTCAAGTGAGCCCCACATGAAGCATCTGTATATCATACAACAACCGTGGTAGTATATTCATCTTAAGTAGATTTATTCTGCCTAACCACGTTAGAGGTAGCTTAGCCCACCTTCCAAAGTCAGCCATGATTGTGCGCAACAGAGGGGGTATAATTTAATTCATACAGTGCTTTTATATTTTTCCCAATCTTGATACCCAAATATACAAATGAGTTGTGGACCTTCCAGAATCCCCGGTCCCTAGTCCCCACCTCTTCCTCAACCCCTTCCTCACCTATTCTAAGTTCCCCTGACTTACTTATGTAACCTTCCCCTACAAGTGGGGGTTCCTAAAAGCTTCCTTGGAACTTGGGTACATGCTCCGTGCCTGGTCGGTGTTCGGCGTTAGAGCCACTCAAATGTGTTACCAGTGAGCGCTTTTGAAGCCTCCATCTGCTGTCTCTTTAAGGGCTGCCTGTTGCAGCCGAAATTAACTGACAGAGAAAGAGGCTGTGTGGTTGTATGCCCAAGTCCCGCCCGGGCCACTGGAAAATGGCTCTTTTCCTGCCACCGCTAGTGGTGCAGGGGGAGCTCCGCTAAAGGATATGATTGTTTGCTGGAAATAACGTAAAGTACTAATGATGATGCAGCTGTTCTAACCTGCCTTCCTTTGCAGCAAAGACTGTGTCGACTGTCTCTTCCATGTTGGTCCAGAACTGCTGAATGGGACCAATCAGTGCCTTGGAACCTGACAGGGCTGACTGACCAATGGGAAACCCGCTTGTAATTTGGGAAAAGGCATTATGGACTATGGCGCTTTTTTGCACCACTGAGAGCAGAAGAAGCTGATTGGCAGGTGCCGCCAGCCAATAGGAGCGGGTAGCGCTCAAACTGACAGAAGAGCTCCTGGCTGTTGGGGGTAGATGCGTTGTGGCTTAGGAGAGGAGAGGAGCTCTGTGCTTCTGCGCTGGAGTAGTGTTCGCGCAGGAAGCGCATGAAGGCCTGCGGTGTCCGTTTTCCCTGCCTATGAAAATTTGGACTAAATCCGCCGGCGTGCGGTCGGAGGAGGCTGGTGCCAGCCCAGCTACCTACCAGGCTCGACCTGAGAGGACTGGAGAGGATTGCTGAAGTGCGCTCGGTCCATCCGGGATGTTGAAACTGCAGTTGGCTGCCTGAGTTTTCTGCACGTTGGTAAAAGTCTAAAAGCAGCTGCCTGGTATGGTACCCCTCTGTTGTTTGCCATATAATTGTGTGAGGAGGCTGGTGAAATGCAGGCTCAGTCCTGTCAGGGTGACAAAATCGTTATTTACTGGAGTAGTGAGTACTGAATCAGGGTAGCTCCCTGCCAAGTGTGCAACAATGTTTTTAATTGTATGAATCTATCTCTAACTGCAAAATTAAACCCCCTGCCTATTCTGATTTCTCAGGATCGTAACTGTTATCTGTGTCAAGGGCCCCAACCGGCTGCCACGTGTGAACTAGCCGTTAGGGCTTGGGTACCCAGGGATGGTAAAGACTAGGTTCAGGCCTGTGCACAGAGCCCTAGGTAGATAAGTATAGTGATAAGCAAATCAACTTGATTCCCCCTGTCCTTGTTATTTCTCCCCTGAATAAATCAGATTGTTTTGTGCAACTACACCCTGGCTATTGTGTACATTACTGGTGAACTGCTGTCTGGTGACTGCAATATAACTGTGCCTTATTTTACAGGGGGACTCCGGAGGGAGTGGAGAGATATTAGCTGGGGAGTGAGTGTATTGGTGAAAAGTGTTATTTGTACCCAGTGTGAGCCACTAGTGGGATGAACGAGGGGTTGCAGTAACCCAGAGGGCTGTAACCGAGGCAATCCCGACCATATTGACCCCGACCTCTGGGTGGAGGCACCCATCAACGGATCTGGGCCCCTTACCCTGTCTCTGTGGGGGCAGGCAGGGGTAGTAGCCTTAGGGATAGCGCCCCCTGGGGGTTACAAACTGGAGGCACCGCTGGGATCAGTGTCCCCTAGTGGCCAAGTGAGGAAGCACATAAGAAATGGAAAAAATGGAAGGGGATATGTTGGAAAAAATTAAACTGGGACCCATCAAGACCATGGTACACAGACTGATGGGTTGGGGTGAAGCCGAAGAGCTAGACTCTCAGAAGATTGTGTTATTGTTAGATGTGCCTTTGGGAACCCCAACTGCTGACATCATTTCTGCTGCAGAGCGAGTAAAATGTTTGGGTAAAGTGGAAGTAAAAGGGCGTATGGCTGATTTGCTTGACCAGACGCTGCAGGTGTTACTTCTATGCAGTGTGGCTATTGACCCCGAGAAGGTACCTCCTGTGATTTATCCGGAGGGCGCTTCACAGTGATGGAGGCTAATCCATATTAGAAGTGGGTCAGTCACTTCTGGGGGGTCTCCTAAAATGAACAGTTTTAAGGATAAACTGCTTAAGTTGTTGGCCGTGGAGGGGAGAACTACCCAGGAGCTGTTACAAGCCTTAGATTTATCCAGTGATGCTACCCCTCAGGACTCCCCTGGCACCTCCCCTTGCCCACCCAAGAGTTCTGTGCTGGCTCCCCTGCCCCTGGTGGTCCCACCCATACAGCTCGATTCCTACCGTAAGTTAAAACTTTTCTCTGGTACGGTGCCAGTGCCTCCAGGGGAGGATGACCTGGAGGCTTGGATGGACTATGTTACCCTGTTAGTTCAGGAATGGCAATGCTCTGAGGGGGAGAAAAGGAAGAGGCTGATGGAGAGCTTGCAGGGTCCTGCTTTAGAAGCCATTAGATTCTTCCGGGCCACCAGTCCGGAAGCCACCGCTGCAGAGTATCTCTCTGCTTTAGAAGGGGTTTTCGGGAGTACAGAGACTGGTGAAGACTTATGGAAATTCAGGTCTGCTAAGCAGTGGAGAAATGAAAAACTGTCCGCTTTTGTCACTAGAGTGGAGCGGGCCTTGCAGAAGGCCTATAGAAAAGGGAGAATCACTGCTGCAGCCCTGAATCAGGTTCGGTTAGAACATGTTTTAAAATCTGCCAGATTTTCTAGTGTAATACTGCTGAAACTTAAGTTACATGATCGGCGGGCCACCCCGCCTGAATATTGTCAATTAATGAGTGAAATTAGGGAGGTGGAGACTGATGAAGAGGGGTGGGAGCCCTGTGTGGGGGCAGTAAACCCTAGTGGGACCCCTGAGTCTAACACCCCTGAGGAGACTGGCCTGTCTGGAGGGTCCGAGGGATCCCCAGAGTTTCCAGGTACTGTGGGAATGCGAGTTGCTTCCTCCGACCCCCACATAGAGAGTGAGTTAAGGGCAGAGATCAGGAATTTATGAGAACTGGTGAGGGACTTGAAGCAGTCTACTATGTACCCTACTAGGCCCGGGGCCCCTGAGTCATGCAGAAACCTGAACCCCGGCCAAAGAGAGCCTTCTCACCCCTCTCAGAGCTCCCCGTAAATAGTGACCCCCCGGGATCCCAAGTTCTGTTATCATTGTGGGGAAGATGGGCATTTCCAACCCGAGTGCCATAGGCCGGAGAATTTAAGGAAAGTCAACAACAGACTGATCGCCCGACACCGCCAGGCCCAGTCTCGGGCCCCCAAGAAAAGTTTTGTGACTCAGGCCCATGCCCAGCCGGCTATCAATGCTGCGGCCACCAACTGGTCTGATGTGGTCGGGCCGTCCATGGAGACCCGGGTGCGGGTAAATGGAATTCCCACTCGAGCTGTATTAGGCAGTGGCTCTCAGGTAACCATCATGTTTCAGGACTGGTACCAGGCACACTTACCTGAGGTGCCCCTGCAACCTCTGACTGGTCTACATGTATGGAGGTTGAGTGACAAGGCCTATCCGTATTTGGGATACATCCGAGTCTGGTTATCTTTCTCTGCAACTGTGGATGGAATAGATGAGCAGGTGGAAACCCTAGTTTTAGTTTGCCCACCCACTGGACTGGATGATGGGGTGCCTTTGTTGATTGGGACGAATGCGCACATGTTCGGACGATTGGCCCAATTGTGCTCAGAGAAACGAGCATTCCAGACCGGGCAAGCTTTGAGCATACCTGCTGTGATTCAAAAGGCAAGGGCCACTCAGGAGAAGGGTAGTCCGGTGGAACCTGAAGGCCCAGCGGGGGTGATGTGGAAAAAGGACCTGGCCCCAGTGATACTTGCCCCAAATGCCCAATGTGTCTTGCATGGAGAAGTACAACTAAAAATGGATGTTAAGAATAAGTTGTTGATGTTGGATGCACCTGTGGAGGGAAGATTACCTGAGGGACTGTTGGTCAAACCCAGCATCTTGCCGGCTAGAGCTCATGCTTATGTTAAGAGGGTGATGGTTCAAGTGCATAATGTGTCCAACAGAGAGATTCGAATAAGAAGGGGGTTACACTTAAGTTTAATTTATATCCTGAGAATTTAGAGAATTGGTCTATTAGGCGAATAAGTGGCGGCATAGATTGATCTGGTTTGGTGACATACAAAAGCATGTCATCAGCATACAAAGAAAGTTTGTATGCTCTTCCCGATTGTCCCAGTACGCCTGAAATCTCAGGGTGTTCTCTTATTGCAATGGCCAGAGGTTCTAGAGCCAGAGCAAAGAGAAGGGGTGACAAAGGGCACCCTTGTCTAGTTCCCCTGTGCAACTCAAACCTGTCCGTGAGGGTACCATTGACCAGTACCCTTGCCGTGGGTGCACTATATATCAAACAAATCAGCCCCACAAACACATCACCCAGACCAAACCGGGTCAGAACCTCCAATAGGTATTGCCACTCAACTTGGTCAAATGCTTTTTCAGCATCCATAGATAATATACAGACCGGTCCATACCCACTCAAGGCTCCCCAAATTACATTCACTAGGGTTCTCATATTGTGATACGAGTACCTGTCCTGTATGAACCCAGTCTGGTCTGGGTGAATCAATTCCGGTATTAGTTTATCCAGACAGTTAGCCAGTACCTTAGCAAAGATCTTAGAGTCACAGTTCAACAAGGATATTGGTCTAAAGGATGCACAATCAAGCAGGTCCTTGCCTTCTTCTGGGATCAGACAAATGACCGCCTCATTCCAGGTTTGGGTTAGGGACCCTTCCCCCTCTCTAGCCTCATTGAGTAACATCCCTACATGTTTAACCATGTGTGCTTTCATAGCCTTGTAATATTCTGTGGAGAAGCCATCCAGGCCACTAGCTTTGCCCCTCTTTAAACCTGTGATGGCCTTATTTATTTCCTCCTCTGTGATTTTAGCGCTTAACCAGTTTTGCTGTGTAGTAGATAATTTGGGCAATTTTACCCCATCTAAAAATAAGTGCATACTGTTCCACACTTCCTCAGGCTGCTTCTGGTAGAGTTCCTCATAAAAATGTTTAAATCTATCCCTTATAAACTTCTTATCCATCCCAAGTCAACCATCCGGACCCTTAACCGCCGTAATCAAATGGGTGCTCCGTTTCCCCCTAATAAGATTAGCCAGCATAGTGCTGAGTTTATTCCCCCACTCATAAAAGTGCTTACGCACAAACAGGCATGCTTTCTGCGCTTCCCCCAATAGTAGATTGTTTAAAGCTTCCCTAGTGACTGTCAAGGGCCTGGGTGCAGCGTCCCCTCCCTTTCCTCTTGCCACCCACCTCTCCAGCGCTCCAAGATGCTGCTCGAGGTTTTCCATTTTTTCCCGGAGCTTGCATTTGTGATGTGCCACATGCTAATAACAGATCCCCTCATGTATTCTTTTCCAGCATCCCAGAACACAGCTCGCAAGGGAGCCGTTTCAAGATTATTCTTAACATATTGTTTCCACTGATCTCATAGATAATCCTTAAATGTCTTATTAGCTAACAAATAATTGGGAAATCTCCATGCTGGAGGGTCGACTCCTGTATCACACAATGACAGGGACACAAGCACCATAGCATGATCAGATATGTGTATGGGGCCGTGTTTTGCCTGAAGAAGCCTAAAATACCAGACCCTCAGAATATAAATATAATCCAGCCTCGACCACATCTTGTGGGGGTGCGAGAAAAACGTGTATTCCCGTGCACTGGGATTGGCTGTTCTCCAAACATCAACAAGATCTAAATCAGCCATCCCTGCCATGCAGGTCTGCACAGTACCCCTACAGACTCCTTTCCCTTCCGAGTGGTCTAGCATAGGGTTCATCAGGCACTTTAGATCCCTGCCCAGAATCAGTCCTGGGAACTGTTCCACCATTAACAGTGCTGCAAGAGATTGATAGAACATGGGGTCATGCACTGCAGGTGCATATACACTCCCAAATGTCAGTTTTCCCCCATAGCTCCCCCACTACAAAGACATACTGGCCATGCTCAGGGTCAGCCACTACCCTGTGTACCTGAAATGGTAACCGCTTGTGAAGGAGTATCTCCACTTCACGTTTATGGGACGAAAAAGATGCGGCCCAACATTCCCCCACCCAGCTCTTTTTTAATTTAGTGTGTTCTTTAATAGTAAGGTAGGTCTGCTGCAGCAGCTCAACATTTACATTCTGATGCTTAAGAGCAGTCAGCAACATGGTGTGTTTAACAGGGGTGGAGATGCCCCTAACATTCAACCCTGTGGGGTTAGCCATGGTGTATGTGCCATCTTCCCTCCAGCAGTCGCTTATCCCACTTCCAAGTCCCCTTCAACATATCAGCATGTGCATCAAACCTTCTGTATTCATGTTTGGATCTGAAGAGTACTATCAAACAGTATAACATACAACACACAGAAACTATATACATTACAACCCCCCCCCCGGAAACTTTTATAACAACAGATAATCCCCCCCTTTTCTAACCAGAATTGCTTATAGCAAGAATTTTACACTCCCTCCCCATTATTGTTGTAAGAATGCATCCCCCAACCAAGAACCTTATCTTACCCTTGCTTTTGGCTATATGAATATATATGAAGTGACCCTGAGGAGTATAGCTCCTCTAAAACCTCCCTGCCCCTTCTTTTAAGATTCCGCTGGGCACAGCTCGCCAGTGTGCTCATTCCCCTCGATCCTATGGCCTCCCTCCCTTTTTAATTCAGCCTACCTCTTGTTTTAGGTCCGGAATGTCCTAAAAACTTATGCCCGGAATATTCACAAAATACAAAGTAAGGCCTACACCTCGACAATTGGGCATCATTACACTCCCTGCTAGCACCAGACCCCCTATTCTCAGACCCTCATAAAAAGAAAGAAAATTCCAATTTACATATCCCAAAGCATATAAAGATTCCAGCAGGAGGGAGTTCCTAATTGACACACGGAGCAGGAGGATCTCCTCAAAACCAGTGTGCTTGAAGTTTATCATCGTGAGGAGGTAAGAGAAGGAAACAACATAATGAGGTAAGGCGATGGGAACGCTCCACTCTGGCGCCATGTTTCCAGTGCGGCAAACGAATCCGCCAAGCCACATATGCATGCGTGAGCTAGGTTAGTCTCTCATTCCAACATAAAAGAGTTCCAAAGATAAAACAAGGTCTTTAAAAGCAATTCACAATTGCTTCTCCTCGCCCGTCTGCAACTGTAGGCCCATCAGACAAAACCAAGACAGTACCTTAAAACTCCAGTGCAGTGTGGGGTTCGGTTCCAGACATGAGTCAAGATCTTCTGTCCTGAACAACAAGCCATACGTTCTGCCAAAACTCAATTTTCCGCACCCCATTTTCTTCTTGAGATCCTTTACAAAGGCCTCCGCCTTCTGCACCTCCCAAAAAGAATAAGTGGCCCCTTCATGTTTGATCTTGAGGATTGCAGGATACAGCATGAAACACTCAACATGGGCCTCTCATAGCTGTGCTAGCGCCGAATTAAAGCTCAGCGCTTCTTCAGTAGGTGGTTAGAGTAGTCTTGAAACAGGATCAGCTTATGTCCTTTGTATTGTAGAGTAGACATATTTGTATAGGCTTTCAACACCAGCTCTCTATCTTGAAAGTTATGGAATCGCATCACTATCTGTCGTGGCGGTTGGTCTGGTGGGGGTCTGGGGGATACCGCCCGATGTGCCCTCTCAAGCTTTATTTTACCATTTTTGGGAGAAAGACCCAGTATCTCGGGCAAAGTCCGTGCACAAAATTCTAAGACATCTGTGCCCTCGAGCCCCTCTGGCAAGCCCTGAGGTCATAGATTCAAATGCCTCTGGTAGTTCTCTTGATAAGCAAACTGTTCTTTGAAACCCGCTAATTCTCTTTGTAGGGCAGCAATTTGCTCAGGGACCGGAGCCGTGGCATCCTCGACATCAAATATTCTTTGCTCCATTTCGGTTAGTCTTGTTGCATGTGATGCATGCAGATCTACAAGTTCCTGGAGTTTACGGTCAAAATTAGAAGCCAGGCTAGTGAGACAAGGCTCCAGGGCCGCCAAGACCTGTTGTGTTACTTTGCAGCCCACAGCACAGACCTCTGCCGCGGAGAGTGAGTTAGGCCCTGCATTTTCCACTAGTGTCACTGGCGGTTGCTTTCACTGATTTTTTCCTGCAGCACTAGAGTTTTTAGATGATCCGAGAGTTAAATACTCATCCATGATCTTTCCCCATATGTGGAGTCACTTTTCTTATGTTTTAAAGCGAGGCAAAAGTAGTTTTTAATATTAAATTATCTTGGTGGTTTGCAGAGTGAGGGAGAAAGCATCCTTACTCGATCGTGAATATTAGCGCACCCGGTTGGACACCCTTTTCAATGCTTTCTATCATTTCTGTCTGGATGCCCCTTCCTTTACCCACCACTGCGATCTATATCACTCTCTAGCTTTTCCTTCCCTGGAAAACTGCCGTTTAGACCACTGCATAAAATTTGTCTCTAAATTCTGGTTTGATATGCTCCTCCTTACCTTACCTTGCCTCCTCACTGTCCTAGCGCCCAACTGCCCCACTCTCCCTCAGATCCAGTGACTCCGGTACCCTAGCTATACCATGACATACCACCTCTGTAGGCCAATCATCATTCTCCTATAGGATTCTTAAGCTCTGGAACTCAATGCCTCATTAAATCAGGCACTCCTCCTCCCTGTGGTCCATCTCGACCTCCCTCCTCAACTTCCTCTCTCCATCCTGCAGCTGTTTCTAGTTTCCCCTCTGGCTCCTCACTCCTCCTAATTTTCCCTCTGGCTTCCCCATCTCCTTTCCCAGCCTAGCACTTAACGTGAGGAGAAATCAATGTACTTTATTGCACTTCCTTGTCCTCATTGTATGTATTAGTCTGCCGTGCTGTTAATTTGCTCCTCTCACATCAAATCCCAATGTTTATCTAATGCTACTGATGCATTGTTTTTTCACTGTGTTGCTTCTCTGTTTTATATTACCTTTGGAAATGTGTTGTTGAGTATTGTATATATACTTTCTATAATACTGCATGGAAATGTGCTTTTGATTACTGCATTCTCATGTTCCCCTTCCCCCAGGATGCTCTGTGAGATGAGCAATATTATATTGTTCAGTGTGCCTTTCTTGCTAAAACTTTTCAATAAATAAATAAAAATAAAATCATATTCTCTACATACAGTAAGTAGGAAATTGCATGACAGAAAAAGTACTCCACCATTGAAAAGGAATGTCTTGCAGCAAAGTGGCTATGGAGTCCCTTAAGTTTTATTTACTAAGAGCTGACTTTGTACTTGTAACAGATCACAATCCTCTCTGTTGGCTTAACCAAATGAAGGATAAAAATTCCAGAATCACACGGTGGCACCTGGCAATACAGCCATTTAAATTTAAAATGATGCACAAATCTGGAAAGAGAATGTCAATGCTGATTTTCTGTCTAGATATGGATCTGGAATTGAGAAATCTGAAGGCTGAAAAAACAAATGTGTGAGTTTAAACTTCACTATTTGCTGTACTGTTGTTATGGAAAAAAGGATACTGCATAAGCACAGAACTGTAAAGGTTATATACTTATGTTAGATTAGAATTACTAGAAAGTTTTGGAAACCTGTTTTGTAAAACAGGTTTCCTCTTAAGGAGTGGGTGTATGTGACAAGGTTGAATAGGAGCCTGTCCCACTTGTTCTGGAGAAAGAGTTTAAAGGCAAGGATCTGTTCTAGTCACTCCTTTTCTGTCTCTTGTCTGTCTGGTTGTGCAACCATTTTCTTGTGAGACCTAGGACTTGATCACCCCAACGGTCTTGCAACTCTCTGCCTCTCACAGTCTCTCTACCCTCACTTGCTGTTCTGTCTTTTCTTCCCCCCTTGCATATCTGCTGGTATAAAAATATATGTGAATCATTATGTGGAAATGTAACTGATACTGGGATCCCTTTGTTTAGAAATGTAGTTTTACTGTTGAAATATATATAGTTATATTGTTGAAATGATTGCAAAAAGCTGTTTGGAACTCTAGGGATTAACCTGTTTGCAAACTCTCTGAGAAGCTGTAAGCAAGAGGTCAGTTCTGGGTCACAGTGTTCTTTTTGCTACACTTGTTGAAACTTACAAGAACACTGTGTGAGAAGCATGCTGGTTTCTTAATGAGCAGGGATTGCAAAGACTTATAAAAACAAAGCTGCAATTTCTTGCAGGAAGAAAGAAAAAACACAGAGACTGAGATTGGAAATTGAGAAGAAACCCAGATTGACTTTCTCTGTTTATACTGCCTTTGTAAATAGTTATACTAAACAATTTTATTTTTTTATTTTACTGTTATTAATAATAAATCACTTGTTGCAAATTTTACAACTGCTTCTGGTTTTCCTATGCTTTCTGACCTGTGCCTCAACAACATTGTGTTTCACTTCAGTAGTGCAGTACCTCCTCCCATACTGCACAGTGTCCATCATTGGTTTACCCCAAGGATCTAGTGTGGGCCTAGAACCCAATATTTTTGGATTTTCCAGCCCCCAAGGTGAGCTTTCTACATACTGACCACTGCCACTGATGCACATCCAGTCCGAGTGATATTTGTCAGATAGACTGATTAACTGACGGATTGCTTTGTTTTCAGACAAATGGAAAAACTGCCATAAGGCACCATGGCTGGACTTTTTTCCTGTTAATATTGGATTTGGAAGGCCTGCTGCTAATACCTGTTTCAACAGAAATGTGTCTCACAGAGACAGATTTAATCAATGAAGTCTTGAATGATCTGAGGAATATTTACAGACTGGAATACTGTAAAATACCAGGAAAACAATTCAGCAACTGGTGGAAAAATGTAGTATGGGTGTCTTGATGGCTTTGAGACTGAACAAGTCTCACCTTGCAGTATATGAATGTTCACACTACTGAGAATGTTAAACAAAGGGGTGCAATTTTATGATTACTGGGGTTGGAGCGGTTTCTGTTTCACAGTCCGTATGCTATTATTTGATTTGTTGTGATTTGTTGTTGATGCTTTACAATAAAATTCCCCCCACTGAGGGGCGGAGCTTGCAGCCATGGGGTGCAGACATGATTCACATGAGCTCCTGCATACAATTGCTGAAAAAACGCTAAAAACGTGAGTTAAATTTATCAGAAGTTCAGACTTCCGAATGTTGTTGAAATACAGATCCGGAGGGTACTCTGCAGGTCGGAGTTGGATCCAGACATGGGAAAGCCCTGAAATGCACTGGTTAGCTCCCAAGATTTCTTCAAGCCAAAGCCAATGTCAAAACACCTGGAGAAACCAGCAGAGGACTCTTTATAGGCCAAATGAGCTATCACCCTGCAAGCCTTACACCTCACTATGGAAAAAAAAGCAAATCTGTGGGACTCCCGAACTCCATGTTTGACTCTTTTAATCAGTGTATCCAGGCTGTTGAGCAGTGGGTTGTCTCAAAGGGTGCAAAGGTCGCAGAGGTGGAAAGTGCAGCAGGGAAAGTACTTGCTGCAACAACAGGCCTGGCTGAAGAAAATTACACCTTGTGATCCAGACTTGAACGTTAGGAGAATTTGCTCTGTGAACAAAACCTTCACATAAATGACCTCCCGATGGGATCAATCTGACTGTAGCTGTTTTGAAGTGGCTGAAAGAGGCATTGGCATTGGAAGAGGATGACATTCCTAGAGACATACACAAATGCTACTGAGTGACTCCCAGAAAAGCTATCAACACATGCATACCTTGGACTTTGCTAATTAAACTAGGGTCAGTGCTGCAAAGGGACATGCTCCTTCCCAAGGCCTGTTTGATTAAGGACTTGGAGGTAGATGGGCAAAAAGAACAGCTGTTTCTAGACTTTAACTTCAGTACAAGGCAGCGGCAAAAAAGTTTTGAGGGTGGTAAAAGGAAGCTAAGAGAATTCAATGTACCATTTAAGTTTGTACATCCAGCTAACTCTGGGTTTAATATGAAGGGAAGACATACAGTACATATACAGTGATCCAAAGGAGCAGGACAAACTCATGACTAAAACTGAGTAGGCGATTCCCTGACATATGGAGGTAGAGTCAGATTTGGATCCCTGAGCTTCGGGCTCTCGGTTGCTGGACCATTAAGGAAGCAGTTGGACTGTGATGTGACATACATTTGCATTAACAAACTCATTTTGGAACTTCAAATGTTCTGGGCCACTGTTCCTTCTAAAGTGTTTACCAATATGATATGTTATATTTATTAGTTTGTTAGGGACATGCCTCTGTTCTGAGCTTTTCTTTTTTGTAAATACGTCACCTGCTGTCTAATAGGTGTTCTGCAGGATTACATCTAAAATGACTGCGGTCCCATGTGGCATGGTAAATGCTCTAACATGCCACTGGACTACTGTGAGATTGTTCCTTTGCAGAAGGAACTGTTTGATGAGTCCTACTTCTTACCTGGCTTTGGACTAAAAATCTGCAAGTGTTTTTGTTTCTAGAAACATGGATATAGTTCACACCCACACAATGGTAGTTCTTCCTTAAGAGCTAATTCACCAGAACGTCTTTAAGCAAAGCTCCTCCCACCATCCGGGTGGTATATCTCTCAGCTCAACCCTGTGATGTCAGATCTTCCTTCCCACTGGAAGAGTTCAGTCTCCTCCTTCACAGCTCTGCATGTTGTAGGGCCTATTAAGTGCGCCATTGGCAAACTTAGTAACTTTTTTCTCTCTCTTTTCAAGCCAAAGTATTTTCCTCAGTCCTGATCAAAATATTGAACACGAGACCTGCTCCTGACATCAAACAGTGCATGATGTGCCAGCAGAAGATATTGCTGTCAGACCCACATGTGTCGTGCTAATACTGGCTTGGAATGACACATGATCTCACAGGTTGTGGCCATTGCCAAACGATGCTACCATCATCACTTGAACACCATAAGGGACAGCCAGATGATCAAGACCCCAAACTGTGGACTATAGGTTTTCACAAGATAACCTCTGCTGTGGTGGGGTCCACGGCCCAACTTGCAGCCACAGAAAAGGCGGCAGTGGTGAAGGCTGCGGTGGGCACCTCATAGGCCTCAGTGCTGCTTCTGGCTGGGGCCAGCGCATGAGCGTGTTTCACTGAAAAGTTTTGTGAAACGTGTCGGGCCCTCTGGACCTTTGGGGAAAGTCCTGCCCACCATGGTAAGTAGCATAAAAGACAGAAACACTACTGTCAGTCGTGGGACTGGGAGAGATTGCACTCCTTCCACTCTCTCTACTCCCCTGACTGCTCGATGACTGTAGAGCGCTCAGCTTCAGCTGAGCTACAATTGGTTGAGGGGTGGGTCACTAGCTCGACAGTACCCCTGGTGGGGTTGCTGACCCTGACACCTTGTCGATCTCCTCAACCCTGTCAACCAGTTGTCAGATGAGGTCTATGACAAGTTGATCTCCAAGACCCTGGTCATCCCAGTCCTCAGTTAGCAGGATGTGGAGCAGTTGGTATCCCTGGCCATTACCACTTGGGATAAGCCTCCACCTGAGGTCATGCATTCAAAACCAGTGCAAGTAGTGTATACCACACCTCTGCCTGTGTCTCCTCAACATTGGCTTATGGGTCAATGGTTGAGGTCAAGATTCAGGTCGAGGTCGAGGGGATCCTTGAGTTCTCAATCCTGCTTGAGCAGAAGATGTCGCTATTGATGCTCCTGGTCCTCTTCATCCTTGGATGACAAAAAGATCTGCCAGTGGATGCGACGGTGCTAAGAGGAGCTCCTCTGGCAGCAATGGGCCTTGGTGGGGCAAGGTAGAGCTCCACCCCTGACCCCTATGGTCATCGGTCAAACCCATGCCAGTTCATCCAAGACAACTGTCGCTGACAGGTGTCTCTCCACCCTTGCTGGTGGAATCGCCTCCACAGCAGCGTCTGTGGGAAGCACCTTCTAAGGATTTCTATCTGGTGACCAGTTTGCTGGGCCAGTTATTCATGGAAGTTACCCACTCGGATGACTCCAGGGTGGGAAAAGTCGAGGGCTGTCTTCGACAATTCCTCTGACAATTCCTATGGGTCATTCCATGCAATCCTCAAGGATGTATATGTTTGACTGGGAATTGGTCAAAGAACTGACCACCAACCATGGGCCAGTGTTTTTTAGGGCACTCCTTCAACTCATGTTGGTGTCCATAAATGTTTCTTTGGAGTCAGTTCAAAAAAGGGCTAATATTCTTTCACTGACAACCTGGATCATGATGAATGCCCAGAGGTCACCTTCCCCGAGGCTGAGGCCATTATGGGACCAGCTCTGGATCTTTGGCAGCATCTAGCATCCTGCCCTGCACCCTCAGTCTATATGGTCTGCAAATGTGCAGTCTCTATCGACTCTTTGTCCAGATTCTCTGACCACCCCTCTGCAGAGGGTCTGGTCTCTGACTTGGTCTTCCAGAAATCCAGTAATACTGGGGACGTGGACAAGCCCGCTGACAAGTATTTGAAAAAACTTGACCATGAGGCTAAGAAGGTCTATTCTGTGTTGTCTATTGGACTCTGCCAGGCAAGCTGCACCCTGATGATGGCTTACTTTGGTCACTCCTTGGTGGGAGTGCTCAATAACATCCTCCCTTACCTACCTGCCAAGAAGCAGCTCCAGGTAAAGGTCATCAGAGACAAAGGTCAAGCGCTGGCTAAACATCAGCTCCAGATGCCCTTGGACATTAGCAATTCTTGCGCGCTTGTCCTGGCAGCGGCTGTCATGATGTGTTGCAGGGCCTGGCTGAGGATCTCCACCTTCACAGTGAACACTCAGCACAAAAGTTGGCTGATGTCTCTTTCCTGGGCACCAACCTCTTTAGCTCAGTGGTCGATGGGCATCTCACTAGAATTGAGAAATAGAATGCCACATCCCAGAAGGACCCAAAAGGTCAAAAGAAAAAGGCCTTTCAATTTCAGCTTTTCTAATTATTTTAGTCTTTGGTAACCAGGTAAGGTCCACTAGGCACAAGTGCCTGTTTTCAAGGGTGACCTGGGAGCACTGGGGTGATTAAGTGACTTGCTCAGAGTCACACAGTATGCAAGTGGAGGTTGTGGGAATCAAACCCAGATCTGCTGGACGTACCAAGCTTATTTACAGCTCGTAACTCTAACCTCTAGGCTATACTGCCAGCCCCAACAACCACAGCAGATGATCTGAGCCAGTTTCTCAGGAAAAGCAAGTTCAGGATGGCCAGGCTGAATCAAATCATGCTATCTCTGGAGCAGGGCATGTTATTCTGCTCCTTGGACCTCCAGAACATGTTCTTCCACATCTCAGTCCATCTGTCTCACTGGCAGTACCTCCAGTTCTGAGCAGAAGTGGTGCTCTATCAGTTCAAGCTCATGTTATTTGGCCTATTGGTGGCAGTCTTCCTGCAGTGCAAGGGCATCAGGGTTTATCCCTGCCTAACTAGCTGAAAGCTGGGCTGTCCAAAGAGGCAGTAGAGTGGTCCAGGGTTCTGGCCCTCCAGACCTGCAGAGACTTGGGCCTCTTGATCAACCCAACCAAGCCCGAACTGATCCCCTCACAGATGATTCATTTAATTGGGGCAGAGCTAGACTCCCAGTGGGCCAAGGCCCGCCTCCCTGCAGAACTGGTACTGGATCTTACCTCCTTTTCCCAATCATATCAGGTTGGGCGCTCACACTCTGCCTAGTACTTCTGAGGCTGCTGGGGTACATGTTATTTTGCAGCTGCAGTGGGAGCTGGGCTGTCAGTGGTCCCAATGCCTAGGACACCTGAACCAACCGGTCATGGTGACATAGCCAATGTGGGATGTTATCCAGAGTTGGCTGATTCCAGACCATATGGAGGAAGATGTCCCATTCGTCTGCCCAGAACTGACCATCACTCTCACAACGGATATGTTTCTGGTGGGGTGGGAAGTGCACCTGAGGGACTACAAGACCCATGGGTTCTGGTCACCCAAAGAGTCCAGTCACCACATCAGCCTGCTGGAGAGTCATGCGGTGTGGCTAGCTCTGATGAAATTTGCTACTCTAGTCAGGGGTCAGGTTGTGCAAGTCCACACAGACAACACCACAACCACGTTCTACCTGAACAGGCAGTGTGGCACTCAATCTGTTAATTTGTGTTGGGAGGCCCTCCAATCTTGAACCCTAGTGCACAGCATGGGTGCAGATCTCCTGGCAGTCCATTTTGCAAGAGCAGACAATCAGCTGGCAGTTGCTGGCAGCCAGGTGGGTGAGATGTTGCATGAGTGGTCCCTACATCAGAAGGTGGCGAGCCTCCTGTCCTCCCTGTGGAGCACAACTCTTGTGGATTTGTTTGCCCCCTGGGAGAACACAAAACTCAGGCTGTTCTGTGCCTGCCCCCTACAGTCCAGACACTGATGGGGGATGCCTTTGCGAGGCCCTGGACCCAAGGCCTCCAGTATGCTTCTCCTCCTTGTCCCCTGATCCACAAGGTGGTGGTCAAGCTACAGAAGGACAAGATGCAGATGATCCTTATAGCTCCAGACTGGCCTTGCCAGTTCTGGTACCCAGATCTCCTCAGCAGCAGACTCCCATGGCAGTTGCCACTTTGCCTGGATCTGTTGACCCAACAACACTGGGAAGGTCCTGCACCCGGACCTTCAGTCCCTGCACCTCGTAGCCTAGTTCCTGAGCAGCTAGAATTCCAGGGTTTGGGTCTTTCGGAGAATGTACTACAGGTTGTGGAGGCCTCTCAAAAAGAGTTGACTCACCAGTGTTATGCCTTTAAATGGAAAAGGTTTTCCAGTTGGTGTCAGGGCAGTAGCCTGGTCCCCTTGCCTGTCCTGTAGCAAGCATCTTGGAATACCTTTGGCACCTATCCCAGCTGGGACTGCGATCAACGACCTTTAAGGTGCACCTGGCAGCCATCTCTGCATATGGGGTGTGGGCTGATATGCCGACGGTGGCACAGAAGAAACTGGTAGGGCATTTTTTTAAGTGCCTTGACCCACCGATGAGTGAACCTCCTCCACTTTGAGACTTGTTGCTGGTTCTGGAAATGCTCCTGGGAAATCCTTTTGAGCCTGTGCATGGAAGATGGCCTTCCTAGTGGCCACAACATTAGGCAGGTGGAGTAGTGGGCTCTAGGTGCTCTCAATGGAGCCTCCTTATCTGATCTTCCATAGGGACAAGGTAGTTCTTTGCCCCCACCCAAAGTTCTTCCAGAAAGATTGCCTTGGAGTTTCACCTTAACCAGGTGCTGAACCTCCCAGTCTATTTTAGGAACCCATCATCACAGGCCCAATGCAGGCTCCATTCCTTGGACCTGCAGCAGGTGCTCTCCTTCATGTGGAGCAGATGGCTGGAGGCTGGGGTGAAGCTCACCAGCTCTTTGTTACATATGCTGAAGCCACGCTTGGCAGATTGGCAGCTAAGAGAAAAATTGGCACCAGCCCAGTGGCACTGAGGGTCGAGGCTCTGGATGCCACACCTCACACCACGCCGGCGACCTGGGTTCGGGAACAGACTCAGGACACCGGGGGTTGGCAGGGGCAGGAGAGGATTGAGCATCTGGAGGACTGCTCTCCTCTCCTCTCCTGGGGTGGGTTTCTGGGTTTGCATCACTCTGTAGTGGCCTCCGGTGGAGATTGGGGGCACCACAAGGAACACTGCCATAGAAGGGGTGGAACGGCGGCAGATGTTAGCAATACATGCTCAGACGTTATTGCACATCCAAATCCCATGGGAGTAACTCTACATGAAAAACCCTCTGGGCCACAAGTATGACGCCTTTTGATGGGATACCTCTCCATCACCTCCAAACAAAGCCCAATTCGAGGGACGGGGGCTTAAGGCTGATGCGGTCTCCCTCCCATTCCCCACCAGGAAGGCCCCTCCGTGGGGGGTAAGCCACGGTCCTCCCCACTTCAGCTGGATTGTGGCAGAGGCTGGTAGGTGCTAGGAATGTTGAGATCCTGTGTACAAGGTTGATTGGGGTAAGTTCCCCATGGCAAGGAGAGAATAAATAGAATGTACAAAAAAAAAAGGAAAATTGGCAAGTGGAAAATGTCCTATGTCAACCTCTGCTATAGGATGCCTGGTAAGGAGCCTCCCATAGAGATCAGGGCTCATTCCACCAGACATACTGCTGCCTTGGTTGCTGTTTCACGGACATCCCTATCCAGGAGATTTGCAGGGCTGCCACCTAGAAGTCAGCCCTCACCTTCATCTCCCATTACTGCATTGACGTTGAGTCTTGATGGGATGCTGCACTGAGGACCTCAGTTCTCCAGTCTCTGTCTGCCAAATTGGGGTGTGTATCTTGCCCCCTCCTCCCAGAGAACTGCTGGAAGTCTGTTATCATGGGGATAAGTGAACCCTTATCCATGCTTCTAGAAAAATAGGTTACTCACATCCACATCACTCACCTGACCTCTCCTGGCAAGTGGCACACAGTTTCCAGCTTTCAGCATGTAAGGTCTGATGTCAAAGAGCACAACCAAGGAATATACCACCTGGGTGGTGGAAGCAGCTTTACTTAAAGATGTTCCTGTGAATCAGCTCTTAAGGAAGAACTGCCATCATGTGGATGCGATCTGTATACCATTCCTAGAACTACTATTACAGGTGAGTAACCTATTTTTGCTCTTCTGCATAGCTCTGTAAAATGTTTCACTGTAGTTTGTTTCTGTTTCAGATAGTTTCTTTGGCAGGGCATGTGCAGCACTACTGTTCAAGGACAGTTGTACGTGGGTTATTTTGCTTTATTTGGGGGTTGGATTTCAATGTTTCTTTTCTATGATCTAGGAATCTATGTTCAACTTGAACTTCTTGTAACTATTTGTATTTAGGGGGAATGGAATGGCACAGTTGACATATAAAATGCTTGCATTTTTTGCAAGAATGGGAGGAACCACGTGGCTATAGAAGTCGTAGAATGTGATTATATTTTTGTTTAATGCTCATGACAGATCTTAGCCACTGGCTGCCTATCAGCTCTTTCTATGTGTTACAGCTGAACTCAGGTATCCCTCCAAGGCTTTAAAAAAGGGAGATAATTAAAAATGTCTGCTGTAGCTCTCCTTGTCTTTTCTGTCTTTATTAACTCTCTGCATTTTTTCTTTGCACAATTAAGTGCAAAATACAAATGCACATTTTAGAAGTAATAATAACTAATAAAATCCCCCTAATCTTCTTTGATAAATGCCATGGGATATTTAACTTCCACCAGGACAGTGAGCAGAGATGGGCAGAAGGGACCTCGGTTTGATGCCTCATCCAAAGGATAACATGTCAGCAGTGCAGTGCCCCTCTTGTACAGCACTACAGGGTCAGTCATTATACAGTGTATCTCTTTCTTCTATCTAATTGTTTCTGCTAATGGCTCAGCTGAAAAAGCAGGCAATAGTAGAGACAATGGGCCCTACTACCCAGTGAATCTCTCAGTAGGAAATGTGGTAGTGAGATATCCATTAGCTTTTACACTAACTTTCAGAGCTGTGTAGAGACCCTGTATCCTTGAGCGGAAAGTGTCACCAAACCTGAATGTCTTCAAAGTCGTAAATAACAAGCATTTGTCAATGCTGAATGTTTGCTTGCTGGCATTGGCATTGGTAATGCAGGAGTTAGAGAGATGCATAATAGGAATGGCAGTGGAGTATCGAAGTAATGCCAACTCCCACCCTGCAGAGGCTGGCAGGCGTTGGGGGTGTGCCTTTCGGTCATCAGCCATAACACTCATGCTATTCCACCTCACCCCACTGACACTGACAGGTGTTGCAGTATGCCTTGAGGTCTTTGGCCCTCACGCTCACCCCATTCCACAAGGAAATAAGCTGAGATGGGTGCAGTATAGGAAAATGGGGTGAACATTAGGGCCGAAGACCCCAAGGTACACCTCGATGCCTGTCAGTGACTGCAGGGTGGGGGTGGAATGGCGTGAGCATTACGAATGACGACCCCAAGTCACCCTCTGATGTCTCTCAGTTTGCACAGGGTGGGTATTATGGTTGGAAACCCTAACACCTCAGGTGTTTGTTGGTATTTTTGCTCCAAATTTTCAACATGGGCTTTTTGGAACCCCGCCTCATGAACAGTGGCAGTATAGTTTCGTTGCTCAATCCCAAAAGGTGATTTTGCACAGCAAATGTGCCATTCGGCGCCACAGGGGTGAAAACACATTTTGGGCAGGATGTGAAAAATGACAGCTGTACTGTTCATGAGGAGGTATGAAGAAATGGCAATGTTGAAAATCTGGAGTGAAAATAAGAAAAGGTGGCAAAGTTACGGGTGTGCGTAGAAACTGTGCGACGCATGCTCGTAATGCAGTTACTTTTTGGAATGTTTAAACCAAATTTTCAACATAGTCTTTTTGGGACCTCCCCTCATGAACAGTGGCACTGTGATTTTATTAATCTGTCCCAAAAGTTGATTTCGCACAGTGACCGTGCCATTCTGCGCCACAGGTGCAAAAACATATTTCAGGAAGGGTGCAAATAAATGACAGCTGTACAGTTCATACGGGGGGAGGGGGTAAAACAATGGCAATGTTGGAAATTTACAGTGAAAATATTAAAAATTGGTGAAGTTACGAGCGTGCGTAGAAAATGCTCAACAGACGCTCGTAATGCAGTCATGTTTTGGAGTTTTTTCATCAAATTTGCAACAAGAGCTTTTTGGCACCCTTCATGAACAGTCACACTGTCATTTTGTTAATTGGTCCCAAAAGGTGATTCCATGCAGCGACCGTGAAATCACCTTTTGGGACCGATAATAGAAATGGCAGTGCTAGTGTTCATGAGGTGGGGTCTCAAGAACCCCATGTTGAAAATGTGGGACCAAAACTCCAAAAAGTGGCTGAGATATCAATCTAAGTTGAAAACCCCCCACTGACATTGGTCTTTGAAGAGTGCAGATGTGTTCCTGGTCCACAGAAGATCGCTGCTCCAGACCTCTGGAGTAAGTATGGGTGATGGGGGGTGCGGGGAGGTGGGGTGCGTAGAGGGAGGGCACAGGTTGCAGGAGGGTTGTCGGCAGGAATGACAAGGGACAGTTTTCTTATTTTTTCAGGTTAAAAAAACACATAGTGGGACTGTTTTCTTTTCTACAGGTGAAATATTAACAAAATTGATTTTGGCACAATTGGGTGGGCTCCCAGTGTGCCAGAGTACTGGAGGGGGGGTCAATGCTGACCCAGGGATTGGGCACCCCAAGGTCAGCTGAGAACATGTGGGTGTGGGGGTGCAGCACATTCGACACTGGGAGTGGGAATCCTGGTGTTGGAAACATCAAAGAAGTACAGTATTTTTTGGCACACTGGGGTGGGCTCCCAGTGTGCCACATTAATGGGGGGAGGGGGTACATGCTGACACAGGATATTGAGCACCCCTATGTTGGCAAGGGATGGAGAACAATAGGTGTGGGGTGGGCAGCAGCAGTGGGAGGGAGCTAACATTTAAATTTGTTATCCTGCTGTGTGCCTGGCTGGGAGTGAGTGAGGGGGGTCTGCCGCTGCAATGACAAAACTGCCCCGATTGCAGTGGCTAGTAGCAGATCTAGGGGCTTTTAGAGGGTGCAGGTGCACCCCCCCATTGTAACTTGCTTGCTGCTGCTGCATTTCACAGGGGAGAGAATGTGGGCAGAGGGTGACAGTGAAAAAGCAGGGATACTGAACAAATATTTCTGCTCAGTATTCACAAAGAAAGAGGAGGGGGAGGTACTTAAACCAAACAAGAGAAACACTCTGGAGGTGGAGGTCAATACCAGTCCATTTACACAAGAAAGGGTTCTGAAAGAACAAATAAAATTGAAGGTGGACAAAGCAATGGGGCCTGATGGGATTCACCCAAGAATTCTAAAAGAACTAAGGGTAGAACAAGTGACACCGCTGACTACTCTCTTTAACAAATCATGGGAGGATGGGGTGGTACCTGAGGAATGGAGAAGGGAAGATGTGATTCCTCTTCACAAAAGTGGGAGCAGGGCAGAGGCAGGAAACTACAGACCAGTTAGTTTGACCTCAGTGGTAGGGCAAATGATGCAATCACTTCTGAAGGAAAGAATTGTTGAGTACCTAGAGGCCACTGAGGCACAGGACCTAAGGCAGCATGGATTCACAGCGGGACAGTTGTGTCAGATGAATCTAATAGATTTCTTTGACTGGGTGACCAAAGTAATAGACCAGGGAGGGGCTATGGACATGGCCTACCTAGATTTTAGCAAGGCATTTGATACAGTCCCACAAAAAAGATTAATAAACAAGTTAGCCAGCCTTGGAGTGGGTCCCAAGGTGGTAGCCTGGATAAAAAAATTGGCTGGACAACAGGACACAAAGGGTAGTAGTAAATGGAGTCCACAGTGAAGAAAGGAGGGTTACTAGCGGGGTACCGCAGGGTTCAGTATTGGGACCAGTCCTTTTTAATGCCTTTATAAGTCACACTGCAGAGGAACTGGAAGGAAAAGTATGTCTCTTTGCAGACGACACAAAGATCTGCAACAGAGTTGATACTCAAGATGGAGTGGAAAGGATGAGAAGGGATTTTGCAAGTTTGGAGGAATGGTCAAATGTATGGCAGCTTAGATTCAATGCAAAGAAGTGCAAGGTAATGCACCTGGGAAACAAAAACCTAGGGGAAGAGTACACAATGGGGGGGTGAGATACTGACAACAATAAAAATGGAAAGGGACCTGGGTGTAATTATATCAGATGACCTAAAGGTGGGCAAGCAATGTGAGAAGGCAGTAAGGAAGGCTGGAGGGATACTGGGATGCATAGGGAGAGGCATCAACAGTAGAAAACAGGAAGTTGTTATCCCTCTGTACAGACAGTTGGTGAGACCCCATCTGGAGAACTGTGTACAGTTCTGGAGACCCCATCTCCGCAAAGACATAGACAGAGTGGAGGCTGTCCAGAGGAGGGCAACCAAAATGGTGCAGGGTCTGCACCAGAAGACATATGAAGAAAGACTAAAGGAGCTTAAGTTGTATAGCCTTGAGGAAAGGAGGGAGAGAGGGGACATAATAGAAACTTTCAAGTACCTCAAGGGAATAAACAAAGTCCAAGAGGGTAGCATCTTTCAGAAAAAGAGATGTGCAAGAACAAGGGGGCACAATCTGAAGATAGAGGGGGGACAGCTCAGAGGTAATGTGAGGAAGTATTTTTTCACGGAGAGGGTTGTGGATGCATGGAACCGCCTTCCTGAGGAGGTTGTGGAGTCAAGAACAGTGGGGGAATTCAAGAATGCATGGGACAGACATAAGGCAGTCCTAGTGGGCGCTAGGAGGAAGTAGGCTGTTGGTTAACTAGGATCTATAGCTAATCTGTTAGGTAGGACAATGGGCAGACTAGGTGGGCCAAGTGGTCCTTATCTGCAGTCAAATTCTATGTTTCTATGTAAGTCTAATATATTGATTGTAAGAAAATATACATTCAAAACTATAGATTATGTTTATATTTTCAGTCACAAATGTAATGAAAAGGATAGTATAAAGGATTAGAAAAAAATATAGAAATTTGCATATCAAGTAGGCACACCATCACAGCACATCCCATTGTAAAATCCTGGATCCACCACTGGCAGCGGCAGATTTCTTTTAAGTGCGGTGCTCGCTTTGAAACTGCTGTCATTGGCAGCTTCAGCATTAACTGGTGGCAGAGGGACGTGCCCAGTAAAGCGTCCGCTGCATTGGCCACAACACTGCCACACCTCTGCAATGCTCTACTATCTCAATATGTTTCTTGTGCGCTGCACACGCAAGCAAACATAAACAGCACCAGGTTTAACCCATCCGATGCCTTTTCAGTATATACTGTTATTTCTGTAGTTGTCTCTACTAATTTTACTACTTCCAGTGATAGTAAGCAACTTTCTAATAGAATTTCTTAAATGTCTCCCTGGTATAAAACTAGTTTGATATATACACTTTGCTACTATCTTGTTTAGTCTGGTTGCTGATATTTTTGTCTAGAGTTGGACATGAAGTCAGTCTGTAAGACTCCCATGCTGTAACGTCTTTTCCAGATTTGGGAATTACAGTAATCATGGCTTCACACCAGGTTCTGAGCATCTCTTGATCTTGTGTACAATGCACTACTAACAATTTAAAAAATTCTCCCACAAACCCATTCAGTCCTGGGGTTTTACGATTTTTAAGAGATTTAGGTGCCTCCTTCAACTCCCCTGTAGTAATTGTTTTTTCCAAATCTGTATTATCTTCATCTGACACTTTTGGTAGGTTAAGTTGCCTAAGAAATTGATCTGTGAGGACATCTAAATTATCACAATTTTCTCCTTTACAAAGTTCTGTATAAAAGTCTGTGAACAACTTCAAAATACTCTTCCGGTGAGTTGTTAACCTGTCTGTCCCATCGTTCATTTTTAGTTTGGAGATACATCTGTCAGCTTTCTTTCTCAGCCTAAGTGCAAGCAGTCTACTTGCCCTATTCACAGTCTTGTAATATCTCTGATTTGTAAACCTGAGATTTCCTTCTACTTTGGTATTCAAGGGTTCCAATTATTATTTTTTATCCTTCATTAACTATGTTTATACCTGTGTTGCTGGGGTTGAACATCTAACACCCTAAATACAGTAAGAAAAAGATGGTTAAACAATATAGCAACTCCCGAGCATGCCTCAGTACCAAGGGAAAAGTAAGAAATACTGGAAATCCAGAGTTCTTATTTTTTCAGGTTAAAAAAAAACACATAGTGGGACTGTTTCCTTTTTTACAGGTGAAATATTAACAAAATTGATTTTGGCACATTGGGGTGGGCTCCCAGTGTGCCAGAGTACTGGAGGGGGGGTCAATGCTGACCCAGGGATTGGGCACCCAAGGTCAGCTGAGAACATGTGGGTGTGGGGGTGCAGCACATCCGACACTGGGAGTGGGAATCCTGGTGTTGGAAACATCAAAGAAGTACAGTATTTTTTGGCACACTGGGGTGGGCTCCCAGTGTGCCACATTAATGGGGGGAGGGGGTACCTGCTGACACAGGATATTGAGCACCCCGATGTTGGCAAGGGATGGAGAACAATAGGTGTGGGGTGGGCAGCAGCAGTGGGAGGGAGCTAACATTTAAATTTGTTATCCTGCTGTGTGCCTGGTTGGGAGTGAGTGAGGGGGGACTGCCGCTGCAATGATGAAACTGCCCCTAATTGCAGTGGCTAGTAGCAGATCTAGGGGCTTTTAGAGGGTGCAGGTGCACCCCCCCATTGTAACTTGCTTGCTGCTGCTGCATTTCACAGGGGAGAGAATGTGGGCAGAGGGTGACAGTGAAAAAGCAGGGATACTGAACAAATATTTCTGCTCAGTATTCACAAAGAAAGAGGAGGGGGAGGTACTTAAACCAAACAAGAGAAACACTCTGGAGGTGGAGGTCAATACCAGTCCATTTACACAAGAAAGGGTTCTGAAAGAACAAATAAAATTGAAGGTGGACAAAGCAATGGGGCCTGATGGGATTCACCCAAGAATTCTAAAAGAACTAAGGGTAGAACTAGTGACACAGCTGACTACTCTCTTTAACAAATCATGGGAGGATGGGGTGGTACCTGAGGAATGGAGAAGGGAAGATGTGATTCCTCTTCACAAAAGTGGGAGCAGGGCAGAGGCAGGAAACTACAGACCAGTTAGTTTGACCTCAGTGGTAGGGAAAATGATGGAATCACTTCTGAAGGAAAGAATTGTTGAGTACCTAGAGGCCAGTGAGGCACAGGACCTAAGGCAGCATGGATTCACAGCGGGACAGTTGTGTCAGATGAATCTAATAGATTTCTTTGACTGGGTGACCAAAGTAGTAGACCAGGGAGGGGCTGTGGACATGGTCTACCTAGATTTTAGCAAGGCATTTGATACAGTCCCACAAAAAAAGATTAATAAACAAGCTAGCCAGCCTTGGAGTGGGTCCCAAGGTGGTAGCCTGGATAAAAAATTGGCTGGACAACAGGACACAAAGGGTAGTAGTAAATGGAGTCCACAGTGAAGAAAGGAGGGTTACTAGTGGGGTACCGCAGGGTTCAGTATTGGGACCAGTCCTTTTTAATGCCTTTATAAGTCACACTGCAGAGGAACTGGAAGGAAAAGTATGTCTCTTTGCAGACGACACAAAGATCTGCAACAGAGTTGATACTCAAGATGGAGTGGAAAGGATGAGAAGGGATTTTGCAAGTTTGGAGGAATGGTCAAATGTATGGCAGCTTAGATTCAGTGCAAAGAAGTGCAAGGTAATGCACCTGGGAAACAAAAACCTAGGGGAAGAGTACACAATGGGGGGTGAGATACTGACAACAATAAAATGGAAAGGGACTGGTGTAATTATATCAGATGACCTAAAAGGTGGGCAAGCAATGTGAGAAGGCAGTAAGGAAGGCTGGAGGGATACTGGGATGCATAGGGAGAGGCATCAACAGTAGAAAACAGGAAGTTGTTATCCCTCTGTACAGACAGTTGATGAGACCCCATCTGGAGGAGACCCCATCTCCGCAAAGACATAGACAGAGTGGAGGCTGTCCAGAGGAGGGCAACCAAAATGGTGCAGGGTCTGCACCAGAAGACATATGAAGAAAGACTAAAGGAGCTTAAGTTGTATAGCCTTGAGGAAAGGAGGGAGAGAGGGGACATAATAGAAACTTTCAAGTACCTCAAGGGAATAAACAAAGTCCAAGAGGGTAGCATCTTTCAGAAAAAGAGATGTGCAAGAACAAGGGGCACAATCTGAAGATAGAGGGGGGACAGCTCAGAGGTAATGTGAGGAAGTATTTTTTCACGGAGAGGGTTGTGGATGCATGGAACCGCCTTCCTGAGGAGGTTGTGGAGTCAAGAACAGTGGGGGAATTCAAGAATGCATGGGACAGACATAAGGCAGTCCTAGTGGGGGCTAGGAGGATGTAGGCTGTTGGTTAACTAGGATCTATAGCTAATCTGTTAGGTAGGACAATGGGCAGACTAGGTGGGCCAAGTGGTCCTTATCTGCAGTCAAATTCTATGTTTCTATGTAAGTCTAATATATTGATTGTAATAAAATATACATTCAAAACTATAGATTATGTTTATATTTTCAGTCACAAATGTAATGAAAAGGATAGTATAAAGGATTAGAAAAAAATATAGAAATTTGCATATCAAGTAGGCACACCATCACAGCACACCCCATTGTAAAATCCTGGATCCACCACTGGCAGCGGCAGATTTCTTTTAAGTGCGGTGCTCGCTTTGAAACTGCTGTCATTGGCAGCTTCAGCATTAACTGGTGGCAGAGGGACGTGCCCAGTAAAGCGTCCGCTGCATTGGCACAACACTGCCACACCTCTGCAATGCTCTACTATCTCAATATGTTTCTTGATCGCTGCACACGCAAGCAAACATAAACAGCACCAGGTTTAACCCATCCGATGCCTTTTCAGTATATACTGTAATTTCTGTAGTTGTCTCTTCTAATTTTACTTCCAGTGATAGTAAGCAACTTTCTAATAGAATTTCTTAAATGTCTCCCTGGTATAAAACTAGTTTGATATATACACTTTGCTACTATCTTGTTTAGTCTGGTTGCTGATATTTTTGTCTAGAGTTGGACATGAAGTCAGTCTATAAGACTCCCATGCTGTAACGTCTTTTCCAGATTTTGGAATTACAGTAATCATGGCTTCACACCAGGTTCTGAGCATCTCTTGATCTTGTGTACAATGCACTACTAACAATTTAAAAAATTCACCCACAAACCCATTCAGTCCTGGGGTTTTACGATTTTTAAGAGATTTAGGTGCCTCCTTCAACTCCCCTGTAGTAATTTTTTTTCCAAATCTGTATTATCTTCATCTGACACTTTTGGTAGGTTAAGTTGCCTAAGAAATTGATCTGTGAGGACATCTAAATTATCACAGTTTTCTCCTTTACAAAGTTCTGTATAAAAGTCTGTGAACAACTTCAAAATACTCTTCCGGTGAGTTGTTAACCTGTCTGTCCCATCGTTCATTTTTAGTTTGGAGATACATCTGTCAGCTTTCTTTCTCAGCCTAAGTGCAAGCAGTCTACTTGCCCTATTCACAGTCTTGTAATATCTCTGATTTGTAAACCTGAGATTTCCTTCTACTTTGGTATTCAAGGGTTCCAATTATTATTTTTTATCCTTCATTAACTATGTTTATACCTGTGTTGCTGGGGTTTTTAATGTGATTTCTCTAAATCACTACTTTGGTCCAGAAGTTGCAATTGCCAACTTTCTCAGTTTTTTTCTTATTTTCCCACAAATCACGGATATGAGCCCATTCCAGTCATGCTTCATCTGCATTTCAATATGCTTGTGAATCTCCCAGCATTCTGTTGTTTTTTCTTGCCTTTTTTCTTTAAATATTGTGTCATTCAATAGTGCCGTATTAAATACCCATATTGGCTTTCTCTCAGGGGTATTCCATTTAACTCCATTGTGACAGGGGAATGATCTGACTCAGTCATAGAATGGATTCATGGATCTGAGAAATAATGTAAAAAAAAATTCTGCACTAACAAAAAAAATCATTTCTCAAATATATTCTATGTGGATTTGGATAAAATGTGCAATCTCACTTCATTTCATGATAAAACATCCATAATTGTGGATATTCATTCTCTACCAAAACATTTTTCAAGGTCAGTGTCATTTAATGGTTAGTGTGACTATCACCAGTAGATATATAACATTTTCTGTTAATTATACAGTTTAAATCCCCCGCTATAATAGAACTCCTTTGCTATCCGAAATGTCCAAGGACAAAACCTTGAATAGGTGGAGACCTTCAAATACCTTGGAGTAACTCAGGATGACACTTTATCTTTTGCACCCCATGTTGACAATCTGGTGGCCATACAGTAGTTAACAGAAGACTGGGTGTCTTGTACCATAACTGGAACAATTTCACTGAGGATGCCAGATGCCTTATCATGGCCAGCTCCATTCTGTCACTTATAGATTATGGGTTTACTCTCTATGCTGTTGCCTGTGACATGGTGCCAGAGTAAAGCTGATCTGTAATAAGACATGCTGCTTTGTTCTTGGTGCAGATAACTGCACTCATAGTTCTACCCTTTACACACTCACTAATTGGCTACCTTGTCAGTGTCAGTGGCTCAGCAGGTTGCACACTTGCCTCTAAGGCTGGAAGAGCAGAAGGTTGTGGGTTCAAGCCCCACACCAGGCACTTAGGGTAAAATCCCAATACTGACACTGTAGTGCATCATAAGGGGGATGCTGCACTCCTGAGGTGCTGTCCTTTGGATGAGATGTTAAATCGAGTTCCCGTCTGCCTGTTCTGGTCGTTGTTCAGGGGACATTAAAGATCCCATGGCACTTCTTGAAAAGAGATGAGGAATTGTTTATTGAAAGAAACAAGTAATACTGGTACAAGTCTACAAATAAAAATACATATGGAATTATTCAAAGGAAGAAAAAGAAGTCAGCATCTGACAAAATCCAAAGTAAAATAAAAAAAGAAAAACAAAACATCAGACTAAAAGGCAATGAACCAAAACGAGAGGGAAGGGAAATTCACAGAAATAAATAAAAAAAAAAACAAGCATTTGTCAATGCTGAATGTTTGCTTGCTGGCATTGGCAGTGGTAGCGTAGAAGTTACAGAGCTGCGTAATAGGAATGGCAGTGAAGTATTGAACTGAAGACAACCCCACCACCACCCTGCAGAGAGTGACAGGCATTGGGGAAGGCTATCATCAGGCAACGGCCATGCCATTTCACCTCACTCCACCCCTGCAGACACTGACAAGTGTCACGGTGTTCCTTGGGGTCTTTGGCCCTTATGCAAACCCCATTTCATTTGGAAATATGGTGAGATGGGTGCGATATAGGAGAATGGGGTGAAGTTTGGGGCTGAAGAGTCCAAGGCACACCTCGATGCCTCTCACTGACTGCAGGGTGTGGAATGGTATGAGCATCACAGGCAAGAATCCCAAGTCACACCCTGATGCCTGTCATTCTCACAGGGTTGGCGTTAGATTGGAAACCCTAATACCTCAGGCATTCATTGGTATTTTCACTCCAAATTTTCAACATGTTTTTTTGTGACCCCACCTCATGAACAGGGGAATATCACTTTGTTAGCCAAAAGCTGCTTATGCACAGTGACTATGGCATTTAGCACCACAGGTGCAAAAACATTCGAACAGGATGTAAAAATGACAGCTGTACTGTTCATGGGGAGGTGTAAAATGGCAATATTGCAAATCTGTACTAAAATATTTAAAAATGGTGAAGTCACGAGCGACATAGAAACTGTCAACGCAGACCCGTAATTATAATTAGGTTGGGGATTTTTTACAGCAGATTGTCAACTCAGGCATTTTGGTGCCTCCGATCATGAACAGTGTCACTGTGTTTTCTTTATCTGTGCCGAACAATGATTTCCCACAGCGACCACGCATTTCTGCTCTGAAACTGTGAAACACACTTCAGCCATGTTGTGAAAAATGACAGCTGTACTGTTCATAAGGAAGTGTGGAAAAATGTCACTGGTGAAAATCTGGACTGAAAATATTACAAAGTCATGAAGTAACGAGGTGCGTGGAACCGCGCAATGCTCACTTGTATCACAGTCATTTTATGGACTTTGTCACTCACCAAATTTTAAACATAGCCATTTTAAGACCTCTGCTCATGAACAGTGTAACTGTGATTTTCTTAATCTGTCCTAAACATTGCTTCGACACCAACAGCACCATTGTGCGCCATATGTGCGAAACACATTTTGGGCGCATATATGAAAAATTGCAGCTGTACTGTTCATAAGGAAGTGTAATAAATGGCAATGTTGAAAATCTGGAGGAAAATATTGAAATTCACGAACTTACGTTTAGCCAGTAGGAACTGTACAATGCACGCCATAAACAGTCATTTTTTCACCAAATTTTCAACATAGCCATATTTTAAGACCTTTGCTCATGAACAGTGTCACTGTGATTTTCTTAATTTATCCCAGACATTGATTTCTCAGACACCGACTGTGCCATTGTGCGCCACGTATGGAAACATGTTTTGATGAGATGTGAAAAATGACAGCTGTACTACTCATAAGAAGGTGTGGTAAAATGGCAATGTTGAAAATCTGGAGTGAAAATATTGAAAATTGCCATTCACGAGTGTGCATAGGAACTGCTGAGCTTATGCTCATAAAACAGTCATTTTTAGGAATTTTACACCAAATTTTCAACATAGCCATTTTAAGACCTCTGCTCATGAACAGTGTCACTGTGATTTTCTTAATTTGTCCCATACATTGATTTCGCATACCGACTGTGCCATTGTGCGCTACATGGGTGGAAACACATTTTGGGTGAGATTTGAAAAATGACAGCCATACTACTCATAAGAAGGTGTGGTAAAAATGCAATGTTGAAAATCTGGAGTGAAAATATTGAAAATTCGCGAACTTACAAGCGTGCGTAGGAACTGTACATCGCACGCTCGTAAAACAGTCATTTTTTGGAATTTTTTCACCAAATTTTCAACATAGCCATTTTAAGACCTTTGCTCATGAACAGTGTTACTGTGATTTTTAATTTATCCCAAGACATTGATTTCAAGATAACCGACCAAGCGCCCATTGTGCGACATGGACGGAAACACGATTTGGGTGAGATGTGAAAAATGACAGCTATACTGCTCATAAGAAGGTGTGGCAAAATGGCAATGTTGGAAATCTGGAGTGAAAATATTGAAAATTCACGAACTTATAAGTGTGCATAGGAACTGTACAATGCACGCTCATAAAACAGTCATTTTTTGGAATTTTTCCACCAAATTTTCAACATAGCCATTTTAACACCTCACCTCATGAACAGTGTCACTGTGATTTTCTTAATTTGTCCCATACATTGATCTCACACACCGACTGCGCCATTGTGCGCTACATGGGCGGAAACACGTTTTGGGTGAGATGTGAAAAATGGCAGCTGTACTACTCATAAGAAGGTGTGGTAAAATGGCAATGTTGAAAATCTGGAGTGAAAATATTGAAAATTCGCGACCACGAAAGGCAGTATAGGAACTATGCAACGCCTGCTAGTAAAATAGTCATTTTGAGGAATTTTTCACCAAATTTTCAACATAGCCATTTTAAGACCTCTGCTCATGAACAGTGTCACTGTGATTTTCTTAATTTGTCCCATACATTGAATTCAAGACAATCGATCGCGCCATTGTGCGCGTACATGGGCGGAAACACATTTTGGGTGAGATGTGAAAATGACAACTGTATTTTCAAATCACCCTTCGGCCTGAATAATGCCATGACAGTGACATCAATCATGAGAAGGGGTCCCAAAACCCCATGTTGAAAATTTGGTGCAAAATTCCCAAAATGCCTGAGATATGCAACAAAGTTGAAACCCCTATCTAGCCCATTATGCAGCTTACGGCATTTCCTCAGTTCGCAGTCGGCTTTGAAGAGTGCAGATGTGTTCCCGGTCCATCAAGATCGCCGCCCAGCCCGGAGGTAAGTGGCGGGGTGGGGGTGGGAGGGTGGGTGCGCAGGTGGGTGCGGGTTGTGGAGGGGCGAGATTGATGCGGGACCGTTTTTATTTACAGGAAAAATAAAAAACGGATGATGTGGGATGTTTGCCACGCTGGGGTAGAGCTCCCAGCGTGGGCACAAGAACGGTTGGGGGGTGCGCTCAGCCGACGGGGTTGGGCACCCCCATCGGCTTGATTGCTTGCCACACTGGGGTGGGCTCCCAGCATGTGCACAAGGATGGTTGGGGTAAGTTTCAGCCGACGGGATTGGCACCCCATCGCCCAAGGATTACTTTATTTCAGAAGGGTTTGGTGGGAGGCGGGGAACGCAGCACAGCCGACGTGGGACACAATTGGCTGCCAAACAGTGCGTAGCGGGGCGCAGACGCCTGCGTGGACTTCTGTCTGGGGAGCTGCACCGTGAGCAGCCTTATCTTATCACTGCTCACCGCGTAGCTCCCCTTTCAACTGTATGCCATTGCATTTTGAGCAGTCATGACAGCTCCAGAATGCATTGGCTTACAGGGGCCGTGCCTGCCAACACACTGACTGAATTGGAGAAGGGGGTGACACACCTCCGAAATCTCCGATGATGGCACTATGTTTCTTGCACATGCGTGCAAGCAAACATAAAAAGGCCATATGGCAGGGAAAGTCCTGAGAAGTACTCAAAAAGGAGCACAGGGGCAGTGCTTCAGTTGGTGAATCTATGTGGCCTGAGGGAGTTTGTTATGCTTGACAGCACACTGCTTTCAAAGGTCAGATTCCACCATCTGTAAAAGTGCCACGTGATCCAAAACCAGTTGTTGTAAGACAAATTTACAGTGGACTCTCCAAATCATTACCTTCAGGCTAAAAAGAATAAGAAGAAACATGGAAGGATCTTGTTTAGAGGACAACCACTGATGATCCCATAAATAATGATGTCATAGGTGAGGGTGAGCAAAAAGGGATTGGTCCAAGAGGTGCTCAAGAAAGGCCAAAATGGTTAGATAAAGAGGCAGTCAAAATATAAGTGGTGAATGGTTTCTAACATATTCTGGCAACTGCCCCTCAGACAAAATCTTTCCATGATGCTTTTGTGTTTATTATTGCATTTAACACTCAGTTTCCTGTGGCAACAAAGCCATGCCACATCCCAATAATGGGGTGGAAAATGCATATCATTCAAATACAATAAAGCCTACCACCTGACTACTAGGAACACCCCTGGCACCCCTGGCAGAATATCAACCTCAATGGGGAGTAATGCCTTATAAAAGGCTTTCCTATGCTGGGTGCAAATAAGGTCCTAAGGCAAGTGGCAACGTTTAATAAAAGACAAAAAGGTCTCAAAAATACAAGAAAAACATTAGCTCGCCAAAACAGAGGTTTGAGCTTCTGCCATTCCAATTGAAGGGGTGCCAATCGAAATGCCGCCCAATCTTTCCAAACAGAAGGAGGTCCTGTAATCCAGGGAATAATGATATAGTGGAAGAAAATACTATGAAAAAAATCACAGGATTCACCATATGCAAACCCCCAAGAGCATATGGAAGATAAAAAAGTTATACAACAGGCTTCAAAGTGAAGCCGGAGGGGTAGATAGAACTTAAATAAAGAAAAATAGGAATAAAAGAGTTTTAACCACACCCACCAGTTTCTTTTTCGACAATTGCCAAAATTTTCATGTCGCCACTCATTAAACTCCGAGGTCTAAAGTCCAGCTCCAGTTCAGATCCAGCAAATCAGTACTACTAAAAAGAATACAAAGATTTCTGACAGGTTTCACAATTACAGAAATGTCACCAATGGAGGGAGGAATTGACTCATGAACCCCTATGGGAACAATACAGCATTTGGAATAATTAATACTAACCCCTGTCTGTGCAAACATATCAGAAATAAGCTGGATGGCATTCTCACCAGAGGGAATGTCTTGAACAAATAAACAAACATTGCCTACATAGGCTGAAACTTTCACCTCTGATGAAGAAAGGGGATGAGGAATACACACAATCTGGGGAGCTGCACTAATCCTCCGCAACAAGGGATCTAAGGTCAATATGTAAAGGATAGGGCTCAAAAGGCAGCCTTGACGTACACCTCAAAGTAACCAAATGCGAGAACTGTGCCAACCATTACCAGTGGGTATAATTGTGGAACAAAAATACAGAAGCCAAAGCCAGTGAACAAAGGTAGCCGAAAATCCATATTTGTGAAGCACTAAAAATAAAGTCATGGGGAATTTTATCAAAGCCTTTGGCCTGATCCAAAACTATCAAGCTATGTCCAACTTGGTGAGAATAACAAGAAGCAATCAACCCCATAATTAGCAATAAATGATCCTGAATTCTGTGGCCAGGAATGGAACAGGACTGGTGGGGTGAATAATTTTAGAAAAAAATCAGAGCTGATCTCACACAAAATATTTTGTCTAAAACCTTTGCGTCCCTGTTAAGGAGGCATATAGGTCTCCAGTTCAAGAGGTTCTGCTGTTCACCAGATTTATATAAAAACATTTGGAATGCCTCAGTAATAGAACCAGAAAGAGACATACGTGCCAAAATGGAATTAAAAACAAAAGTGAGAACGTGTGCAATAAGGGAAGAAAATGACTGGTAAAATTCAGATGTTAGACCATCTGTTCTGGGAGAAATATGGGTAAGTAATAATCAGATTGCCAAAAGAACCTCTCCCTCAGTGACCGGTTGGGTACGGAGAATATTATCGGAGAGCAACACCTGCAGTAAGCCTAAGGAGTCCAAAAACTGTGCAGCTGGAACCTCAGTTGGAAAACTGGTGCCCACAGTGTCCTGCAAAATGTCCTGAACCACCCTTAGCAGCCCATCATGGGTTATGTGTTCTGCCCCATCTGATCCAATTAAAGAATCCATTTTTCATTGCTTAACCCTTTGAAAACAACTCTAGAAAATATCCTCTGTCAAATGTTTACTCTGGGTGCCATAAAAGTCTGTTCAAATGAAAGAGATTTCACCCTCTCTTATTGAAAGGACTTAACATGTTCCGTAATAGACTGAATCTGGGCCTGTAAAGGCAGCCCATTCTTAGACTGTAGAGAGAGCAGTTTGAACAGGGAGTAACGTAAATCAAGATAAGTCAGGTATGCCAATCTGCCAACTGATATAGAGCATCGTCTAGCTAAAGTGCCAGTGGCAATCTTGGTGTGATCCCACCACAGGGATGTATCGGTGTAAAAATCATGGACAGTCGTTCATGCCCAGAAAAGGGTTCTAAGGGCACTCTGGAAAGAAGACTCCAACAGGATGGTGTTATTCAACCTCCAGCAAGACTTACCAGGCAGAAGGATCGAAGTGACCAATATTGTGCAATGCAATTAAAAATGGTTAGCGGTTTCCACCGGACAGGTAGATGCTGCCAACATGGAACACTGTTGGGGAACAAAATAATAATCAATTCAGATGACGACATGCACCCAGTGGTATGTAAAACCACCTGTGAGGTGGAGAGCACAAAAGGCGTCAACCAGGTGGGACAGTTTACAAATCTCTTGTAAACACAGTGAGTCGCAAAACAATTTTGTCTTCTTAGCACCTCTATCACAGAGCCTAAGGGGACAATTAAAATCACCCCCAAATAGAATAATTCTGGATGTATATAAGTAAGGTTGCAGCAATCAAAACACCGGGACCCTCTCAAACATGGGTTAGGGGGGCATAAATAACTATCAAATGATATGCAGCCTGTTCGATGGTACAATCAAGTAATAAAGCCCATCCTGGTTGAACATCTAACACCCTAAATACAGTAAGAAAAAGATGGTTAAACAATATAGCAACTCCCGAGCATGCCTCAGTACCAAGGGAAAAGTAAGAAATACTGGAAATCCAGAGTTGTTAGGTAGTAGTCTTCCACTCTTCCAGCCTTAGTACATAGTCTGGTATCCTGTAAAAATATTACGTCAGCACGGGAATCTTGTAGGACTTGAAGAGTAACTTTCCTATGGAGAAGATTGTGAATGCTATTAACATTCAGTAAAGAAATCCTCATGCTGAGATGATAGAGTGGGACAAGTCCTCACCAAAGAACAGGTCAACTGCCCTGGCTCACAGCCACTGAGTATGTTTTCTCTTAAACTTGACTTTAAGTCCAAGAGTAGGGCCATCCTTCCATTTCTGAGGTGTCACCAATCTTGAGACATCTTCTTCCATGTCCAAAGATCCAGCGGGACCAGTCGACATTGTATAGGAAGCATCAGAGTAAATATTGGAATCAGTATCTCCCCGATTCCTGGAAGAGGCAATTGGGCCATTTCTATTCTTGAGAGGAAGAGAGCTGGTGGAAGCTGGATGGAGAAGATCATGGGGAGGTTTGTTCCTTGGAGAGCGTCTACGAGGCACCTCAATAAATGAAGGAGGAGGCACTGAGGAAGTATCAGAAAGTGTTGAAGATGCCTTTGCATTAAAGATCTGTGAAGTAGATGCTGAAGGTGTGCGTAACTGAGCAGAAACACCAGGCGCATCCTCCAGAGATGATAGAATTGGAGCAGGAACAGAAGTAGTCGATGCAGGCTGGTCAGAGGGAGGCAGGGTAGTGGACAAGGTGTCCAAAGATGTTGATGGCTGACCCTCCGAAATCAAACTATCACTGGGAACTTGAGCTGCACTCAGCTGATCTTCTCGTCGGGGTTCCGGCAGCATGTTGTGACCTTCCCAGGGACAAGTGCGGAAGGAATGACCTTATAGTTGACACAAATTATATTTCACCCTATTTGGGCAGTGAGCCACAATGTGACCATGTTCCAGACAGAGGCTACACAGCCTCTGTTTACACATATTACTAAGATGGAAAAGGGAGCTGCACTTGAAACGAGCCTTAGGCTGACCTGAATAAAGGCATACACCACTATCACGGCCAAGGAAGAAGATATTGGGGAGATGAGCGAGACCAGAATCCAAGGTCTGGAGTTGCACTTTGTATTTCCAACCACCCATCCAGATCCCATATTTATCCAAAATCGTTTCTGGGCGACCAAGTACCTCACATCATTATTGTAGCCAGCATGTCATGTTGGTGATATCTACCTCCTTCATTATGAAACATTACCATCACTGTGTAGGTGGTAGGTTTCGTAAGGGGTACCACCTGGAAAGGCAACCAGTGTTCTGAGTACTTCAAGGAATTGTATTTTGTCCAAAAGTGATCCAAAGAAGAATGGAGTTGAAAGCTCACATCATATAAGGTAGAACCAGACACATAAATGATGGCAAAAATATCTATATCTATCTATATATTTTTTTCTTTGTAAAAAACTTTGTTAATGCATCAGTTAGGTAACTTAATGCCACAAAATTAGGGAAATGCGGTGTTAGGATTTCCAACCTTAACTCCCCACCCCCAACCCCCAAGCAGCAAAAGGAAAAAACATTAGGGTTTTGGGTCTCCGGAGTCTTGGTGGATCAGTGGTGAGGTCTTCCTTGGGGTTGTTAACCCTAATGACTACCCCATTCCATGAGCAAACAATGTCACACATGATCTCCTTTCTTCATGCAGGGCCCTGTAAGGTACAACAAACCGTGGTGAGACATACTGTCTACCTTTGAAGAGTGTATCATTATGAGGCAGTGGCTTGGAGCTGTACCTTGTGCTTGGAGGCTATGGGCTGGAGGGAGGGGTGAGCATTAGGGCTGACAACCCCAAGGAAGGCCCCACCACTGATTCGCCCTGACTCCAGAAACACAAAGCCCTAATGTTTTTTTTCCTTTTGCTGCTACTTTTTCCCTACTTTTGCGGCATTAGCAGTCTGCCCAAAGATTTCTCCCCCTCACAGAGACTGTCAGCACGTTCCAGCATAGCCTGCTAAGTCCTGCAAAGAGACTGTCCTGCACTTACGATGAACCCTGGTGTCCCAACTGCTTTGAACAATACTATCAGGGCTGGCCTTAGGATATGTGGTACCCCTAGGTGAACTTGCCAATGCGCCCCCTTGCATTTTTTATAACTCTTCACCCCCTCCCCAAGGAAACATGACATTCTTAACAGCAGTTAACTTCCTTAGAAAAAAAATTCTGAATGATTTACCTGAGGGGTGGGGGTGAGAAACGGTATGAAATCCCTTGGGGCAGAGAAGATGTTTCTCTAGTAAGTTAGCAGATACCTTTTCAAAATATTTGAGAGGAACTCCTGAGTAAACAGTGCTCATCTAATCTTCCTAGAATTTATTATACAAAGATTATCTACATTTACGTCTTCTCTGCTTTCTTTCGAATTGATATTGCATTTTGTATGCTGATATGCTTATTTTGTATTAACTAAAGGTATGCCACCATTGCCTGGGATTGGGGGTCACAGTATTCTCAGTGGGATAAAATGTATCTGCATTCAGTGGAGTGTTTATTCTTTTTATTTTACAGGTGTGTTTACAGGTATTTGGAGAATGAAGAACCACAGTGGAGGAAAACATGAATGCAGAGAGATTGGGAAACTGGGTGAGGTCCTATTTGGAGATTTGGACTCCTGGACCAAAAGGGAGGAGTTAAGTTTGATTGGGCTCTATCCGTGGTGGCCCCCCTTGCTAATTCTTACAAAGACGCTGTTTCAGTGACCAGTGGAAGCTGGTTGTGGGGTAATTCCCTTTAAGAGGTATTGCTTTTTACTTTTTTTTAGTTGGTGGCTTAATACCCAGACTAATCAGTGAACTAAGAGCACTGGGTTTAAATGCTTCTGCACTGTTTCAATGACTTTTACCATGGAACTTGAAGTCTCATTATGGAGTCTGAACTCTTGATATATGTATTAACACCTTTTAAAGTTTTAATAGCCGTTTTTTTCTTGCGGTGATTCCAGTGACAAATTTTACAAAGACGCTGTTCCAGTGAATAATGGAGTTTGACCATGGGGAAAAACTCCCCTAAGAGGTATTGCTTTTTCTCTATGGAGCCTGAATTTCTGTTAAATGCACTCTTTTGCGTCGGTAAGAACTTACTTTAGTTTACTGCTTGAAGTGCCTTAAAGCAGACGCTCTAGTATGATTCTTTAACATGAATTTGAATTGATAAATTGCTGATACAAAAGCTATCATGTTTGGTGAAGCGTCTTTCTATGTATTTTAAGGAATGTGGGGTAATTTATGGTGGAGAGTTTAAATTTGATATTTTGAATCTACCGAACTATTCCCTATATTTAAAATGGGGCTGAACATTTTATTTCTTATATAATCTTTATGCTTATGATGTATTACGCTGGAAGACATCATATATGATTGATGTGTATTCTTAAGCTACTTGTTGCTTGTTGTGTGTCATAATAGTGCATTGTTTTATTTAGGAGACACTATTTAAATTGTTTAGAGTGCACGTGGTGATGCCTCAGGATGCATGAATCTGCTATACTAAGTATTAATTTAGCAGGTGTTAAACGTGTTTGCAGTACCTGAGATAATCCTTACAAATTTTATTTTCTAACATGTTCTTACTACCACTGGATTTCATGAAATCAAGGGCATAACATAATTATAACTTGGGCGAATGAGAAAGTAGCCATTAATGGAAGTATGGTAGAAAAATATTTTAATGTTCTCAGGCTAAAATAATTATGTGCCTCAGAATACTTAGACCACTAGGAAATGATATTATATGGAATATTTATTTATTTTATTTAATGCAGTCCTAGTGGGACTATTTTATATATAGTCTGCAGACAGCACAGAGAGTGCAGTTTAAGGAAATATATTAGAATTTTATAGTAAAGGGAAAAAAATTACTCGAATCACACTTATGCCATACTGAAATTATTTTTTTCCTTACATTAACTTGATTAATACGAACAGATTAATTGGGATATATATAATCCAATTGCTGCTTGATAAACATCGTTATGCTTGCTGTAATGTACTATTCATATTGTTATTCTCAGTCTTTTATATGTGTTTTCTTCTTTCTTCTTGCTAAATTGTAATGACCTAAAGGTTGAACAATAAACTTGAAACTTGAATTAACAGCAAACACTCAAGAAGGCAGCTAAAGGTTTGTCTGCAAGAAGCTGTGGGCAGAGATGAGGGACGCCACACCACCTGGGGAGTAACTAGCATTACTAGTCTCATAACCCCTCCTCTGGTCACGGCTTCACTCTTTCTCTCTCTTTCTTTTTCCCTTCTCTCTCTCTCTCTCTCTCTCTTTCATGCCATATCTCTCTCTCTCTTGTGCCATCTCTCTCTGAGTCTGATATGAGGGAATGTGGAAGTGAAAGAGAAGACTATGTTTGCTGCTGCCACAGCTGCACTGCACCTTCTTTTCTGCACACCAGCCCCTCAGCAATTCCCCCCAAAATGTACACAAAAACCTCCCTACACATCAAATAACTAAACATTAATACAAATATTCCCCTCCTCAAACAACACAACCATCTCTCTCGACGGAGCACTGCATTCATCCTCCCAACCGTCCCTTCTTTTGCAATCCTTCCTCTGTGCTTTGCTGCCTTTGCTGCTGCATGCCGCTTCTGCCTCACCCCCATCCACCAACCCAGCACTAATGGTATCGGTACCAGAGACTCAGCTGACCCCAAGCCACGCACCCACGCCACAGGAAGAGAGACACGGCCTGTCAGCTGCCCTTCACTCCTCCAGTCCTCTTGTCGTTTGCCTCTTCAGTTTTGCTCACTTTAGCTGCCTTCCTTTTTTCTTCAACACCCATGACCCAGCATAACTGACCAACTTGGCTTGCCTCTTTCTGACTCCTTCCTCAAACGGCCACCTTGCTATCGCTGTGCTGCCTGTCTCTTGGCTCGATTCCTTGCTGCCATCTGCCAAAACATCAACTGCTCCGCCACTGTGCATGCACTAATGGGGATGGGGGGGTGGCAGGTGTGGTGGGCAGCCAATGGATGATTATACAAGTGGAGCTGCAGAAACGAAGGTGGTGGTTAGCAGTGGACCCCCCCAAGACACAAAATTTGTCCACATAACTTTCACTGTTCAGGTGATTCTCTTGAAAAATTAAAAAAAATATGAAACATAAAAAAAAATGGAGCCATGTTTCAAGGCACCCCCTATCGCATGGTGCCCTAGATGGCCGCCTAGTTCGCCTATCCTTAAGACCAGGCCTGGTTAAGGAATATATAAAAATTACTAGGAGAGGTCAAAGGCTGAGAAATGAGGATATATTGCTAGCATATTCAAATGAAAGTCACTTATGAATAAGCACTGCTAATCCAGCTTTCTTTCTCTCAGGGTGCAAAGTTGAGTAGATGGAGCATACCCATTCCCTGGTCAATTTTTTATACTTTTCCTGTGTTAGGTGCATTTCTTGATGAAAACATACCAAGGCCTCCAGTTTATGCAGATCTTTAAGGATTCTAAGTTGCTTTACTAACAAATTTAAACATTTAAAATTATAATGTTGGGAGGCAGTATAGTGTAGCAGTTAAGAGCAAACTTGAAGACCTGGGTCTGAATTCTGCAGCACCCATTTGGATACTGTGTGACCCTGAGCAAGTCACTTACCTTCTCTGTGCTCCCAGGATGCACTTAGAAACATGTCTTGGCTTAGTGTGTCTTTTGTGGTCAAAAATTGTAAAAAAAAAATGGAACTACTTTTATCTGATCCATTATTCTTATTCATATGTTTTCCAGCTATTTTAATATTGACAGACATTTGAGAGCCATCTTCAATTAAAGAATGCTCCAGGCTCTTCTGGATTTTTCCCAATCCTGAATTTCCATAACTGCTTCTTAAAGTACCTCTGCAATGACCTGAAAGTCAGCAAAGTGCACAACCTTGTATCTGCATGATGTGACCAGTGGCTTTTGTAGTAAACCACCCAATGCCTAATGGGTCCATGTACATTAAGGCTAAGTAAACCATTACCTAAACAAATGTTATTATTGAAGCACTCAGATGGTATGCCTTCTCCTATCAAAATGCCCTCGGTTAGAGCAAAATCCTTTGTTACTGGGTACTCGTACATAATAGAGTATAAAATTCTCCCCCTCTATCAACCGGTACTGTAAAGCATGTCTTCGTGTTGTGGTCTATCACCCCTTCCCCTCCCTATACACAATCAATAAAATTTCTTACAGCGCTCCATCTCAAAAATGTAAATAGCCTGTGCTAGTCTGCATCTATCTTAGACTATAATGTTCCAGAACTGTTTGTACATATTTGAGTTCAAATATTTCTTGTTGTTCGATCAATTTCTACAGTTCAACTGTAACTCTAGGCTCGCAACTCATATAATACAACTCCCTAAATTACATAATTGATACTGAGACTCATACAAGCATTTTCATACTGAAATGGACCTTTTTTTTTAATTTCTATTTTTGCCCCCATTTCTCCTCACCAGCCACCAGGTCCTCCCTTCACCTGCTCAACCCTTAGCCACTGTAGGACTCCTCCAATATTCCATCCTGCCACCAGCCTCTGCTCGACATCCTCCCCAGATACCCCAACTTACATAGAAACATAGAATTTGATGGCAGATAAGGACCGCTTGGCCCACCCAGTCTGCCCATTTCCCTACCTAATGGATAAGCTGCAGATCCTAGTTAACCAGCAGCCTACTTCTTTCTACCCCACCCCCTAGAATTACCTTATGACTGTCCCATGCATGCTTGAATTCAGCCACTGTTTTTGACTCCACAACCTCCTCCGGAAGGTCGTTCCATGCATCCATAACCCTCTCTGTGAAAAAATACTTCTTTACATTACCTCTGAGCTGCCCCCCCATCTTCAAATTGTGCCCCATTGTTCTTGCACACCTCTTTTTTTGAAAGATGCTACCCTCTTGGACTTTGTTGATTCCCTTGAGGTACTTGAAAGTTTCTATCATGTCCCCTCTCCTCTTTCCTCGAGGCTATACATATTAAGCTCCTAGTCTCTCTTCATATGGCTTCTGGTGCAGACCCTGCACCATTTTAGTGCCCTCCTCTGGACAGCTTCCATCTTGTCTATGTCCTTGCGGAGACTGGGTCTCCAGAACTGCACACAGTACTCCAGATGGGGTCTCACCAGCTGTCTGTACAGAGGGATAACAATTTCCTGTTTTCTACTGTTGATGCCTCTCCCTATGCATCCCAGTATCTCCCCAGCCCTCCTTACTGCCCTCTCACATTGCTTGCCCACTTTTAAGTCATCTGATATGACTACCCCCAGGTCCCTTTCCATTTTTGTTATTGTTAGTATCTCACCCCCCATTGTGTACTCTTCCCCTGGGTTTTTGTTTCCCATGTGCATTACCTTGCACTTCTTAGCATTAAATCTAAGCTGCCATACATTTGACCATTCCTCTTACCTTGCCAAGTCCCTTCTCATCCTTTCCACCCCATCTGGTGCATCAACTCTGTTGCAGATCTTTGTGTCATCTACAAAGAGACATACTTTCACTTCCAGTCCTTCTGCAATGTCTCTTATAAAGACATTGAAGAGGACCGGTCCTAATACTGAACCCTGCGGCACCCCACTAGAAACCCCCCCCTTTCTTCAGAGTGGACTCCATTTACTATTACCCTCTGTGTCCTATTCTCCAGCCAATTCTTTACCCAGGCTATCATCTTGGGACCCACTCCCAGGCTGGCTAACTTGTATATTAATCTTTTGTGTGGGATTGAGTCAAATGCCTTGCTAAAGTCTAGGTAGGCCATGTCCACAGCCCCTCCCTAATCTACTACTTTGGTCACCCAGTCAAAGAAATCTATTAGATTCATCTGGCGTGACCTTCCTGCTGTGAACCCATGCTGTCTTGGGTCCTGTGCCCCTCTGGCCTGTAGGTACTCGACAATTCTTTCCTTCAGAAGTGATTCCATTATTTTCCCTATCACTGATGTTAAACTAACAGGTCTGTAGTTTCCTGCTTCTGCCCTGCTCCCACTTTTGTGAAGGGGAATCACATCTGCCCTCCTCCAGTCCTCAGGTACCACCCCATCCTCCCATGATTTGTTAAAGAGGGTAGTCAGTGGTGTCACTAGTTAGAACCCTTTCTTCTGTAAATGGGCTGGTATCAACTTCTGTATCCAGAGTGTTTCTGTTGTTTGTTTTAGGTACCTCCCCCTCTTCATTTGTAAATACTGAGCAAAAATATTTGTTTAGTATCTCTGCCTTTTCACAGTCACCCTCTGCCCACCCCCATCCCCTTTATTAAGCCTCACTATCCCTCCCTTAGAAGGGATAGTGTAACCCACAGCTTGTCTTCTGTGGGCAGGACCCCCTGGTTCCCTAAGACAGGAGAAGGATACTTCACTTTTTTATTTATTTATTTATTTATTGAGGTCTTAGGTTACACCAGTGAGCAGATGCTCATTTATAGGTTCCACGTCATTTACATAAACAATACAATACGGATGACAGGGTTATATATGGTACAGGTACGATACAGGGTACAACAGCATTAAACAGCTTAGGCAGTATAGCAGCTAGCTGGCATCAGAGGTTAACATCCTACTTGGAAGCTCTCAGAGGTGAGAAGGAGGGGTTGCAAACATGGGTGGAAGGAGTAAGGTAATTGGGAGCATCTGAGGGGGTAGGGAAGTGGGAATGATGACATGATTAGTGGTGGTAGGCATAACCAAAAGTACTGGGATTACGGTCCTTCAATCCAATGAGTTGTCAGGAGGTAAGTGCAGGTAGATGGTTGATGCTCCAGGAGAGTGCTAATGGTAGCAGCCACATTTACTAGATTTTACTAGGTGCTGCCAGAGTCTGCGTTTGAACGATCCAATAGATGTGGCATTGATAACATCAGGAGGTAAGGCATTGGTCCGTGGTGCAGCATGATAGTAAAAGGCATGTTGTGCCAGGACTGTGCAGCATCTGGGAACTTTGTAGGTCTGAGTGGAGGAGTTCCTTGTAGGTCAGGTGCTTGAGTGTGGAGTTAGGAGGTTCTGGACCCCTGTGGGTAGCTGGTTGAGGGAGCATTTCTTGGTGATGAGGAAGGTTTGGTAGTTTATTCTGTCCTTCAGTTGTAGCCAACCTGCCTGGGTGTAGAGCTCATAGGTGTGCATTAGTCTTTCCACACCTGACTTGAGGGTCAAGGTCCAGGAAGAGGAGTCTGCAAGGCATGAGAGGAGTTGGAAGGACCCTAAAATGGTGTGAGGGGTGGAGTGGCTTCATCCACCTGGTGCTGCTGAGCTATTTACCTCCATGCCCTTCCTTATCCCTCCCCAGCTCTCCTGACAAAGTGAGCCAGCAGAGCCTATCAGAGTCATCAGAAGGGTGGGTGAGCCCCGCCCTATCTCTGGAACTCCCCTGGCAGTCCCACTCTGGATGTGTGGTGCCTCCGTGTCACTTGCCAGATGAGCAGGTGCATGCCAGCTTACGGCCATTCCAGAGGGACCACTTGTTCCTTCCTGCATGACACACCCTCCCACTGGGCCACCAAGGGTCAGTCATGCAGCAGAAGGCAGGAGGTGCATAGATAGATGCCAGACTCTCACCCCACCAGTCATCACCAGATGTCCTGGATTTGAGGTGCGAACCTGGGTCGTCTGGATGGCAAGTGGCAGCTCTACCACTGCGCTAGCTGGCAGGCCTGAAATGGGCTATGTCTTAACTAAAATCATCACTTGGTAATAATACTATATGTAAAAAGAAAAAGGGTAATATATAACTAAATTTCCTTAAAACTGGAAATTTGCTGGTATGTTGCAACCTGTAAATTTTTAAGCCCAGGCTAAAATTCCCAAGTCAGTAGTCTTTTGGGTAGTTCAGAAGAATCCTTGAAAACACGATGTAGTTAAACAGGTACAGTATCTGTAAATCATAAATGTCAAACCATCAAACTCATCAGCCCATCACATGAGTCCAGATCAAACATTTTTTAATGCTAAAATGCCTCCCTCAATTCATCAATGAGACCAAATTTGTGGGTGTATGGTTTATGACTTCTAAGTATATTACTAACACTGAAGATATTTATCAGTGCTTTTTTTTTTACCTTAATGTGACTAGTATTAACATATCTAGCTTTCTTTAGTATATGACTAAGTTTTGTTGTGTATGGATGTATGGATTTCCATGCATTTAAAATCATTGTTGTGCATGGGCAAAAGTTGTGCACAGTTCAAAATGTCACAAAAAGTTGCTGTGTAGCTTTATCTTCTATTACACCCCCCCACCCCCATCGAAATAATAATTTATCTTAATTATAGTTACTGACTATGAGAGATGAAAGGTAGGTGGGAGGGAAGCGGATGGTTCCTTCTTACTTCTGTATATAAACTGAAACATAGAAACATAGAATTTATCGGCAGGTAAAGATCACATGGCCCACCTAGTCTGCCCACTGAAATTTTCACTTCTAACATACAGTAAGTTCATATACTATAGAAAATAACACATGGATAACCATGGCCACCTCGGCTTATATTTCTATCTTGGAGTTGAGATGACATCATGGACCTCTCGTGCCTTGCTCTCAAAGTCCATATGATGTTATCTCAACCCCTCGATGGAAACACAGCCTCAGTGTGTATGGTTGCCCATACATTATTCTTTCTCTCTCTCTACACATGTATATATATATATATATATATATATATATATACACACACACACACACATGGCGCGGTCACGCCACTATAGTTAGGGTTGAGTAGGCACTTCAATGTTAAACTCAAAACTTTGACCTTTGATAACTTTGCAACTGTTGAACAGATTTGCACAAAATTTGATATGCTCCTTCCTGTGGTGTAGCTCTTTTGATCTAGCAAATTTTGTTCTGGTCGGATGTGCAGTCTCCGAGTTACAGAGAGGTGAAAAAACATGTTTTTGCCTATTGACTTTGCTGGGATTTTTCTTTGAACTTGCCTACAGCCCAGAGGGTTTATTTGTTTGGTATGACATTTTCAGGACAGAAAGTGACTACCCCACAGATGTGCCTTTTGCTAGTCTGGAAAAAAATCAATAAGCCATTTTTAAGTTATTGCAATTTAAAAATCTGGAAAAATTATTTCTGAGCATACTCAGTAGGCACTTCAGTATAGCTGTATGATACGAAAGAGGAATCCTTCATTGTATGAGAAAATTCCTCTTTCATATGACCGCCATCTTGTTTTCAGTTTGCCTGAAATTCAGATTTGGAAACCCCCCAAAATGATATTCTGGGGAGGAACCTACACTCATGCACTATAAATGGTTCTATCGCATTATTACTGTTTTGTACGTTTATATGTTCTTTTGTATGATTTTGCACAAGTATTGTAATTTGCCCAATGTTCCACTACTGTTTATTGTACAATATCTTGTGTTCCAACTGTTGCACAATCTTACAATGTTGTATTGTTTGTACTACCCACATACTATTGTAACTGACCATCCTTCACAACCCTATGTAACTCCTCCCCCAGGTTGCACCATGAGATGAGCAACTTGTTGTTCAGTGTGCCCTCCTGGTGAAACAGTTCAATAAATAAATAGAACCAACACACGTAGCATGCTTATTATGACCCCCTAGGTGCATTCTGCACTTTACTGTTCAGAAAATGCCCTTAAAATGTATGTCATTTAACATTTAAAATCTTTGTTCAATATTGGCGTCATATGAAATAGGATCTTAGTTCATATGATGAGATACAAACTAGGATTCTACTTCATGAATCATGCAACGAAGGATGTTAGTTCGTATCTCATCATACAAACTAAGATCCTACTTCGTATGACTCCAATACAAAGAATTTAAATATGGATATCTCAGCCATTTTTTGAGATTTTTAGCACCAAATTTTCAACATAGGGTTTTTGGGACCCCACCTCCTGAACAATGTCGCTGTCATCTTGTTACTCGGTCCCGAAAGGTGATTTTGCGTTAACAAAATGACAGTCCCAGAGTTCATGACGGAGGTCCCAAAGCCCATGTTGAAAAATAAGGTAAAAATCCCAAAACCTGTTGTGTTATAAGCGCGGCGTTTGTACATTTTCTGTGTACGCCTGTGAATTTCGCTTAATTTTTATATTTTCACTCCAGGATTTCAGCATTGCCATTTTTTCACACCTCCTCATGAACAGTACAGCTGTCATTTCTCACCTCTTGCCCAAAATGTGTTTTCGCGCCTCTTGCACAGAATGGCGCTGTTGCTCTGTGAAAGATAGATTAACAAAATCACAGTGCCAGCATTCATGAGGGGATTTCCCAAAAAGCCCATGTTGAAAATTTGGTAAAAAAATTCCCAACAATGGCTACGTTACGAGCGTGCATTGTGCAGTGTCTACATGTGCTTGTAACTTTGCCAATTTTTCATATTTTCCCTCCTGACTTCAACATTACCATTTTCCACACCTCCTCATGAACAGTATGCAGCTGTCATTTTTCACATCCTGCCCAAAACATGATTTCACACCTGTGGCACAGAATGGCATGTTCACTGTGCAAACTCAACTTTTGGGACAGATTAATGAAATGACAGTGACCTTGATCATGAGGTAGTGTCCCCAAAATGCCATGTTGAAAAGTGGGTAAAAAAATCCTGAAAATGCCCTAGTTACATGCATCCATTGAATTTTGGTGCCTGGGTGCCTTTCGGCACCCGTATCTCAAAAATTATTTGAGATATGGATATTTCGCTTTTTGCAGCTAAGCACCTGAGGAGGTTTTGAAGTCATGATTACAATTGCAGTTAAATTTTTTCCATAGTTGCTATGGTTACTGAGTTATTGCCAAATTAGTGTTACAAGGTTTACTTTTCATGACTATAGGGCTGCGGTATGTCCATGCTTATGTGTAAGTGGGAGCGCAGGGCCCAGAGGGCCCATGCTCCCATTTATGCATATCATTATGCAACAATGGTAGCGTGAGGGGAGTGCAGGACAGAAGGCCCATGCTCCCACAACCACATACCAGTTACATTACACTTTCTCAAAAGAGGGAATTATTGTAAAATACATTATCAGTTAGTACGACAGCGAAAAGCTGGAAATCTGACATTAGGTTACCACCCTACACTACCTCACTTTCACTCTTCCACACTTGTCGGTGTCAGGTGTGCCTTAAGTCATTGAACCCAAATCTCACCCATTCTCCTATACTGTACCATCTCATCTTGTTTACACATGGAATGAGGTGAGAGTTAGGGCCGACAACTCCAAGGCACACCCCGACGTCTGTTGGTGTGTGGGGGGTGGGGGGAGGTAGGAGTGGTAACCCTAATGTTGACTTTCCCAGCTTTTTACACTTTAATAAAAATCCTAACTGATGCATTAACGTAGTTTTTTGCAATGAATACATATTAATTCTCATTCCTACAGCATTTTAGACAAAAAGAAGGATATAACTAATCCATCAAATCCTTACAATTATATTGGTACATTACAACTCATTGATGCCCTATTCTATATGGAGGTGCCAAACTCTTTAATTACAGTACACGTTAACCCATGCAATAAACACAGAGAATTGGCTAAATGTACCAATCCAAAAGAACATCATATGCAATTGTTCAAGTTGCAGAGATGGCCATTTTCATCTCTGACCAAAATGTAGTTTAGACTCGATTGATGTATGACTGGGAGAGAGTCACAAAAAAGAATGCAATTAACCAGCTGTACTCAATCCATTTTTAGTTGTGGCTGTCTCATAGTTAAATCAATGTCTTTCCATGGCTATAAAAGAGTCGGCAAATTACAGAAGGTCCAGATTTTACTAATGTTTATTTCTGCTTTTCAGTGCTGCAGAAACATCTTTCCTAGGATCTCCCTATTCGTCCCTCTCTATGCCTTTGTTGTTCTGTCCAAGGGGGCCAAGTCAAGGCCAGATCATATTACTGAGTTCTTGAGTGAATTCCTCCAAATCTAGGGGTTTAGAGATCCACATTCATTATTTTTAAAGTTTTATGGGCTGATAATAGGGTAGAAAACTATTTTATTCTACAGTCAAGGTGAAGTCTAATTGCTGGTGAACGCTCCTGCGCTTTCATATTTTTTTCTTTTAAATTGATGGACTACTGTAAGGACTTGTTTCCATTTTTGTATAGTTGCAGGAGAGAAATCTTGCACAGAATGTAGCTTATGTCCATAATATTGCACATTATTTTCAGACCATGAGGCAGATAATACTTGTTACTGTGTTTGATAGTGTAAGAATTCCACATGAATTGCTCTTGGTCTCTTTGTTTTACTTTCAGGTCTCAGGGGCTCCACTCTGTGAGCTGTTTCAAAGTCTATATTACAGCCCTCTGGAACTGTTAAAATCTAAGGTATAAATACCTTTATTTATTTATTTTTTTTATTTAAAAGTTGGTCACTGGGAAAGGTACACTGAGCCAAGGCTTGTTTCCAGGTGTGACCCAGGGAAGGGACTGTGGTGAGAACAACTACAAATACAAGTCAGAGTCGGCACAGCAATTGCATGGTAACTGGTGTATACACAGGGTAAAATATGCTGACATAATATAAGTTTGGTAATGTATACAGCAGTGAGCAAGAAACAATCATATGTGAGGCAAAAGTGCGCAATGCGTGTTGGGGTAGGGGTAAAAGGTGAAAGGCAGCAACTATCAATCTAATAAAATGTGACATAACAGTCTAATTTCAAAAGGATTCAAAAGAATTGTAAAACTGCTATTAGGACTTCAAAATATGATACTGAAAATTTATAGCAACCCAGGCTAAAAAGGGAAATCAAAAGATTATTTCCAGTTATATAAATTCATTAAGGAAGCAGGATTGTAGAGTTGGTCCAATTATAAATAATGATGAAGTTATAACAAACCCCAAAGAAATGGTAGAACAATTAAACCATTATTTCGAAAAAGTATTTAATAACACATCAGATAATGGTACATCCATAATTGATAATGTCATGGAAAAGGTGATGTTATCTTCTGAAGACATAAAGTACAATTTGGATAATGTTAAGCATGGCTCCTCTCCAGGTCCGAATGGTATCTCGGGTGATATTATTCATCTAATGAAAGAGAACTTGCCCTATCCCCCTACAAATTATTTATGAAAACAGCCTAAATTCAGCTACCCTTACAGCAACATGAAGGCACAAGACATGGCTGCTACCCTTACAGCAACATGAAGGCACAAGACGTGGCTGCAACCCTCACAGCAACATGAAGGCACAAAACGTGGCTGCTACCCTCACAGCAACATGATGGCTCAAGACGTGGCTGCTACCCTCACAGCAACATGAAGGCTCAAGACGTGGCTGCTACCCTCACAGCAACATGAAGGCTCAAGATGTGGCTGCTACCCTCACAGCAACATGAAGGCACAAGACGTAGCTGCTACCCTTACAGGAACATGAAGGCACAAGACGTGGCTGCTACCCTTACAGCAATATGAAGACACAGGACATGGCTGCTACCCTTACAGCAATATGAAGGCACAAGATGTGGCTGCTACCCTTACAGCAATGTGAAGGCTCAAGATGAGACACTCTTACAGCAGCATGAAGGCACAAGACATGACACTCTTACATCAACATGGAGGCTCAAGATGTGACGCTCTTATGACAGCATGATGGCATGAGACGTAACACTGTTACAGCAGCAGGAAAGCACAAGACACAGATGCTACCCTTACAGCAACATGAAGGCACAAGACATGGAACTCTTACAGCAGCATTAAGGTACAAGACGTGGCTGCTACCCTTACAGCAACATGAAGGCACAAACTTTATTCTTTACTTTATAAACATAATAGTATCATAAGGTTCCACACCCTCTGGGTTTCTGAATATATGCTAGTTTGAGAAGAGGGATCAGTCTTACAAATTTATGATTTTTTTCAGTGAGTTCACATTTGCAATGCAGAAGGAACAACAGTGTGTGATCATGCCTCCCACCTCCCCAACATATCTGCGAGAGCCACTTCTATACTACTTGTTTTTTTTTCCCAAAGACCTCACATCTTGTTGTGTGTCTGCCACCACTGTCTCAGCCTATTCTGTGGTGTGAATTAACTTTTTAATTTCTCAGAATAGGTTTGTAGTACTCAACTCCTTATCATCACTGTTGTCCTTGTATCACAACATCACTGGGGATCCCAAGACCCGAGATGGTGCTGTGCTGGGGTTCCAATTCCCTGTTTGAAGTTTTGTCAGCAGTGTTGATGCAGTGATCTTTTTTGTCACAGCAGGCTTTATGTCTAATACTGAGAGGCTTTTCTGGAGCAATTTGATGTGATGGACTCTAGTTAAATTTGTTCTATTTGTGGTGTAGGGAGGAGCGGTAGCGCTAGACAGCCATTAGCTGGGGTGATGCCGCCTGAAGTAATTTGGGGCACTTTATAAACAATATCACATTACAGGGATGTGCACCACGTGGGCAATAACAGACGACAGGGTGTTTGTTTACTGGGAGACACAAACATTCTTCTGGTGTGTGTGTGTGCTAAAAAAATGAGGCAGCAGGTTGAGTGCTTTATGAGTGCTTGTTTGAGGCAGAATAGTGTAGGGGTTAAGGCACTGAGTTGCAAACCTGGAGACCTGGGTTTGAATCCCATCAGCCCCCACTTGCATACTGTGTGACCCTGAGCAAGTCACTTAATTTCCTTGTGCTCCCAGATCACATCTGTAAACAAGCTTCAGCTTAGTGTGCCTTTCCTGGTTAAACAGTTTCCCTATCCCCTTCCCCCTTTTCTGCACACACCGGAGAAGTGACTATATTTTATTTTTATTTTTTTATTTTAGTCTTTGGTAACCGGTTAAGGCCCACTAGGCACAAGTGCCTGTTTTCAGGGGTGACCTGGGAGCACTGGGCGTTAAAGTGACTTGCTCAGAGTCACACAGTATGCAAGTGGAGGTTGTGAGAATCAAACTCAGGTCTGGTCTGCTGGATGTATCAGGCTTGTTCACACCTCGTTCTTTTAACCTCTAGGCTATACTGCCAGCCCTGAGAACTCCCAGAGAACACAGAACCCTGGAGTGTGTTATTGCAAAATGGCCTGATATTTAAAGTTATAGCTTAGAAAATGCAGCAGCATAGATTCCTGAGTACACCTATGCATCGCATGTGATCTGTCTGGTTCAACCAGAGATCAATATTTGGGGCTGCCATCTTAACTCACTTTACAAGGTGAAGTAATACCCGACTGTTGTGGCAATCAGTTGTGCCTTGTGCCTCACTAGCATCCAGCTTACAACATTTAAGAGTTTTATTGCATACTATAAGTGAAATGACACAATTCAGAGTGTGTAGTGTGCTATAATAACACTACTTCCTTGGTGAAGGTCATTGGCTGCACCCCATGTCTCACAACCCACAGCTTGGTGGGTTATAGACTCAAACATCCTGTTGTGGGTTGTTCCTTACATAATGTACATTCTATCATGTGTTATTCCTTACAAAATGTACACGCTATCGTGCGTTACTCACATAATGTACACCTATCATGTTATTTGTTACAGAATGTGCACCGTCATGTGTTATTCCTTGCTTAATGTGCACCCCGTCATTTTATTCCTTACATAATGTACACCCTGTCATGTGCTATTCCTTACATAATGTACACCCTACCCTGTCAAGTGTTATTCCTTAAATAATGTACACCCCATTGTGTGTTATTCTATACATAATGTATGACCAGTCATGTGTGTTTTTTTTTCTACTTGCTGAGCCTTCTAGGAAGTTATTAATCTTATGAGATTGTCCCTTATGTTGTGCCTTACTGGAATCCTGACAGGGATGTTGTTACTAGAAGTAGCAAAACTCCAAGGCCTCAGAGTACAATAGACTCAACATAGTAACAAATACATGGCTGAGCAGCCACTTGACTCCAGCCGCAGTGACATTTCCTTAGTTTTTTAATAACCACGTCCTGTGTTACTTTCCCAGCAATTCCATTCAGCCTTGATAATGACAGTGAGTTTGATCTTTATCATCAGGCACCTGGAATGAACATTTAAACACCTAGTCAAGTGTGTCTTCATGCAGATGCTTGTGTGTCAGCACAAATTTATTACATTTGCACAGGTTTGCACTATAATAAAGGGCTCCTATTAGGAACTCTAGTGAAAATCTGATAGCCATTGCCTCTTCTGTCACCTGGAATTTATAATAAAGGTGTCTCTGCAGATGGGATGCAGTCTGCTACTGGTGTGTTTGTGGGTGTGCGCACACATATGTTCTTCAAATAAACAGGATTGCTTCAAGGCCTTCTTCATTATACTGTTTTAGCACTGACAGATGGAAGCATGACTCACGGGGCAATTTGTACAGGGGTGCCTTTAAAGAATCAACAAAACTGTTTATATAAACCAGGATACAAGATCATAGTTTGAAACTAAGGAGAACACAATGACAAGCTATTATCTGACTTACAAAGAAGGCTCCTAATTTTCCATTTTCTCCTTTGCTTACTGCATGGGTTTTGCCATAACAAGACAAACTGCAGCTCTCTGGCTGGCATATGTCTCTGTATTTTTAAGTTTGCAGTGCACACACAAAGTGAACTTCTTGTGGTAAAGTGACTTTTGAGGGGTGTGACACTGTCTGTCCAATGCAGAGTGGTCTGCAAGAGGCTTGACAATATCACACAAATCATCAGCCAGGCTGATCATGATCCTGTTTTGCCTGAAGTGGTCTGCACTTGAAAAGAAAATGCTGCACCAATCATACTGCGGCTTTTTCCTTTCATCTGCAGAACACCGCCCAGAAAACAGCTGTTCGCTGTCTTTAACTGATCAGCCTGGCTGACGTCGCCGCCACCACCAGGGTCACTTCACGCATCTATGCAGACACACAGGCCAGCAGCACACAAGGGAAATTAAGAAAAATACACAAAAGTAAATAGACAAGAGGCTACATAAATATGCAAGAACCGCAAGGAGCCCACGGCTGTAAACCCCAGCATTTAATTTCAAGTTCAAGGTGTGACTCTTCACATGCTGGGGTTTACAGCTGTGGGCTCCTTGCTGCTGGTCTGTGGGTTTGTATGCAACGTACAAATAGTTGCCGACAACAGGGTACCCAATCCCCATACCGGCAGTAGCCCCCTCCCTCCGACCAGTGTGGGACACTGGGGAACCCACTCCTAGTGTCCCCAGTTGTTATAACCCCCCCACTACTGTGGAACACTGGGGAGTCCACCCTCAGTGTCCCCAAACATTTCTATACATTGTACCTGTAAAAAAGTAAACTATCCCCAATGTGTTTTTTCCTGTAAAAAAGAAAACAGTCCCTCGTCGTCTCCCCTGCCCCTCCCCCATCCTGCCCCTCCCACTGAGCACCCCACCACCCACTCACCCTATACTTAGCACTGGAGGTCAAGCACTGTCATCTTTTCTGGACCAGAACATGTCTGCACTCTTCAAAGTCGAACTGCAAACTGAAGAATCAAGGTAACTGCCGTATAATGGCAGTCAGTGGGGTTTTGAACTTATGTTGCTATCTCAGCCATTTTGGGGTATTTTTGTGCCAAATTGTCAACATGGGCTTTTTGGGACGCCACCTCATGAACACTGGCACTGCCATTTTGTTACTCAGTCCAACAACGAGGTGCCCAATCCCCGTGCCAGCAGTAGCCCCCTCCCTCCGACAATTGCCAACAACATGGTGCCCAATCCATGTGCTGGCAGTAGCCCCCTCCCTCTGACCATTGTTGCCAGGGGCATGCCCAATCTCCGTGCTGGCAGTAGCCCCCTCCCTCTGACCAGTGTGAGACACTGGAGAGCACACTCCTGTCCCCAGTTGTCATAATCCCCTCCCACTACTGTGGAACACTGAGGAACCCACCCACAGTGTTCCCAAACATTTCCATACATTGTCCCTGTAAAAAGGAAACCATCTCCTGATGTGTTATTTTTTCCTGTAAAAAAGAAAACGGTCCCTCGTCATCTCCCCCACCGCTTCCCCATCCCGACCCTCCCACTGAGCACCCCACCACCCCACACCCCCCCTCACCCTATACTTACCACCAGAGGTCAAGCACTGTCATCTTCTGTGGACCAGAACACATCTGCATTCTTCAAAGCCGAACCACAAACTGATGAATGAAGGTAACTGCCGTATAATAATATAAGCCTGGATAAAAAATTGGCTAGACAACAGGACGCAAAGGGTAGTAGTAAACTGAGTCCACAGTGAAGAAAGGAGGGTTACTAGCAGGGTACCACAGGGTTCATTACTTGGACCAGTCCTGTTTAATGTCTTTATAAGTGATATTGCAGAGGAACTGGAAGGAAAAGTATGTCTCTTTGCAGACGATACAAAGATCTGCAACAGGGTTGATACCACAAGATGGAGTGGAAAGGATGAGAAGGGACTTGGCAAGGTTGGAGGAATGGTCAAATGTATGGCAGCTCAGATTCAATGCAAAGAAGTGCAAGGTAATGCACCTGGGAAACAAAAACCCAGGGGAAGAGTACACAATGGGGTGGTGAGATACTGACAACAGTAAAAATGGAAAGGGACCAGGGGGTAATTATATCAGATGACCTAAAGGTGGGTAAGCAATGTGAGAAGGCAGTAAGGAAGGCTGGGGGGATACTGGGATGCATAGGGAGAGGGATCAAGAGTTGAAAACAGGAAGTTGTTATCCCTCTGTACAGACAGTTGGTGAGACCCCATCTGGAGTACTGTGTGCAGTTCTGGAGACCCCATCTCCCCAAAGACATAGAGTGGAGGCTGTCCAGAGGAGGGCAACCAAAATGGTGCAGGGTCTGCACCAGAAGACATATGAAGAAAGACTAAAGGAGCTTAATATGTATACCCTTGAGGAAAGAAGGGAGAGAGGGGACATGATAGAAACTTTGAAGTACCTCAAGGGAATCAACAAAGTCCAAGAGGGTAGCATCTTTCAGAAAAAGAGATGTGCAAGAACAAGGGCACAATTTGAAGATAGGGGACGGCTCAGAGGTAATGTGAGGAAGTATTTTTTTACAGAGAGGTTTGTGGATGCATGGAACAGCCTCCCTGAGGAGGTCATGGAGTCAAGAACAGTGGGGGAATTCAAGAATGCATGGGACAGACAAAAGGCAGTCCTAGTGGGGCGTAGGAGGAAGTAAGCTGTTGGTTAACTAGGATCTGCAGCTTATTTGTTAGGTAGAAAAATGGGCAGACTAAGTGGGCCAAGCGGTCCTTGTATGCCATCAAATTCTATGTTTCTATAATGGCAGTCAGTGGGGTTTTGAACTTATGTTGGTATCTCAGCCATTTTTTGGTATTTTTCTACCAAATTTTGGCACTGTCATTTCATTACTAGGTCTTGAAAGAGAATTCCACGCAGCGACTGTGAAATCACCTTTCAGGACTGAGTAACAAAATGACAGTGCCAGTGTTCATGAGGTGGGGTCCCAAAAAGCCCATGTTGAAAATGTGGTGCAAATATTCAAAAAAGCACCCGAGTTATGCGTGCTCGTTGACATTTTCGTATGCACGCATGTAACTTTGCCAATTTTTAATATTTTCACTCCACATTTTTAATATACATATTTTTTCACACCACCTCATGAACACTACAGGTGTCATTTCTCATATCCTGCCCAAAATTGTTTTTGCATCTGTGTTGCAGAATGGCACAGTCATTGCACAAAATCACCTTTCAGGGCAAGTTAAGGAAATGACAGTACCAGTGTTCATGAGGTTGGGCCCCAAAAAGCCCATGTTGAAAATTTGGTGCAAAAATACGAAAAAATGCTCGAGTTACACATGCTCATTGACATTTTCCTATGCACATGTGTAACTTTGAAAATGTTTAATATTTTCAAGCCAAATTGTCAACATGCACATTTTTTCACACCACCTCATGAAAAGCACAGCTGTCATTTCTCACATCCTGCCCGAACTGTGTTTTTGCACCTCTGGCGCAGAATGACGCAGTCATTGTGTCAAATCACCTTTCGGGACTGAGTAAGGAAATAGCAGTACTAGTGTTCATGAGGTGTGATACCAAAAAAAAACATATTGAAAATTTGGTGTCAAAATTTTTAAAATGGCTGTGTTATGGGCACTATGGGACAAGCATATGGGAACCACAGAGGTAAAGCAGAGGGAAGGACAGAAGCCGTGATCAAGTACGGGCTTATAGGCAGACTGGGTGGGCTTAGCGGTCCTTATCTGCCAACAGTTTCTATGTTTTGCTACGCATGCTCATGACTGGAGAGAGCCACAGGATGGTGGAGGGAGAGAGTTGCTGACAGTCACCAAGGAAGAAAGGGACCTGGTGGTTATTATTTTAGAAGACCTGAAAATGTCAAAGCAAAGTACAAGGGCAGCAGGGAAGGCCAGTGGCAAGCTGTGGCGCATAGCCAGGGGTACCACCAACAGAACACAGGAGGTGGTGATGCCATTATGTAAAACCCTGGTCATGCCTGACAAGGAGTACTGTGTGTAGTTCTGGAGACCGCACCATTGAAAGGACATTAATAGGCTGGAGGCGGTCCAGAGAAGGCTGACTAAGATGGTACAGGGCTTGCACCACAAAACTTACAAGGAGAGATTAAAGAGGGAGTCCATTCAAAAGAACTGCATTGCAGAATTTGAATTAGCCTACCCCCAATAAATCTCATATGAAAAATTAGGTTTCTACATTACTTCATTTTAAAGTTATGAGCTATTTTGGTCCTGATTTCACTCCCTGTTCAAAAAAGTCAGTTTCAGTGAAGAGCCACTGATGATGTCACAACCAGAACTCACAGACTAGTCCTCCCTGTCAGCAACCTTATGTGACCTATTTTTCCAAAGTTATAGAAACTGTAGCTGTAGCAATCATTTAAAAAAAAACTGACACAGGGCTGCCTGAAGTGACTCCATTTCCGGAATGTTCAGATGCCAGGTACTGTACTTTAGAACACATCAAGAGGTGGTTTTGGAATGCAGCGCTGAACCAAGGTATAGAATGTGAAAATGGTGTAGTTTTATAATGGTGGGGGGAGGGAACATGCAATCTTGGCATGTGGCAGGGATGCACCATTTCACAGTGTGGTGTGACTCTTAGGGCCTGATTTTAGAAGGATGTGCAGATGCAGCAAGTCCTTGGTGCACTGAACATATGATGCAGTGGGCTTGTGGCATTCCTTTGGTGCCCATTGTGATTTTCTGTGAGGTGCACCAAATGCCTCAAGTTAGACCAGTTCCCCCCGATCTAACTTTGCACCATTTGAGGATCCTTTTTACGGGGCTTGCACCAAACATTGGGCACAAGCTGCCGTAAACTATGGAAAGTGTTGCAACTGCACCCAAGGTACTAAAATTGGGCACAATTGCATGAAAGGAGTTTGTCGCAGTTGCGGCAAACATCACAGCTGATGCAGGGCTTGATGCAAGCCCTGCATCAACCTTGGAAAACCAGGCCCTCAATCCCAGAAAGCAACACGGACACACATTAAGGAATTTAGCAGGGATTGGCAATTCTGGAATATAGTAAGGATGTACTCTGTCAGAATGTGACAGGATACACCATTGTATTTTGAAATTGCTTGTCCTTGCCACATTCCAGAACTGTATGCACCCACCACATTTCAAAATTGTGCATTACATCCCCACCACAATCCGACATTGTACATCTTAGCCATATTCCAAAAGTGCGCATCCACGCCACATTCCAAAATTGCACGGCCACTCCATGTTCCAAAGTTGTTTCAATGCCACATTCTGAAACTGTTACCATCACATTCCAAAATTATGCTATTGCAACATTCAAAAATAATGTGTCAATTCTGAAATTGTACATCACCACTACATTCCAAAGTTGTGCATCACCACCACATTCTAAAGTGCGTCACCACAACATTCCAAAGTTGTGTGTCACCATTACATTCCAAAATTCTGCATCACAGCCGTATTCTAAAGTGCATCACCGCCACATTCCGAAATTGTGCATCACTGACACATTCCGAAATTGTGCATCACTGACACATTCTGAAGTACATCCCTGCAACATGCTTTTTGTGCATCACCACCACATTCCAAAATTGTGGGTTACTGCTACATTCTGAAGTTTTGTGTCACCGGCACGTTCCAAAACTGTGTGTCACCATCACATTCTGAAACTGTGTGTCACCACCACATTCCAAAATTGTGCATCACCACCACATTCCAATATCATGCATCAATGCCACATTCAGAAACTGTGTGTCACCGGCACATTCTGAAACTGTGTGTCACTGCCACATTCTGAAACTGTGTGTCACTGCCACATTCCAAAATTGTGTGTCATCACCACATTCTGAAATTGTGTCACCACCACATTCCAATATTGTGCATCAGTGCCACATTCCAAAGCTGTATGTCATCACCACATTCCAAAACGGTGTCACCACCACATTCTGAAAATGTGTGTCACTACCACATTCTGAAATTGTGCGTCACCGCCACATTCCAAAGTGCATCACCGCCACATTTCAAAATTGTGCATCACCACCACATTCCAAAATTGTGTGTCATCACCACATTCCAAAATTGTGCATCACTATCACATTCCAAAATTGTGGGTCACCGCCACATTCCAAAACTGTGCATCACCTCCACATTCTAAAACTGAGCATTACCATCACATTCCAATATTGTGTGTCCATGCCACATTCCGAAACTGTGTATCACCTCCACATTCCGAAACTGTGCGTCACCACCACCTTCCAAAATTGTGTGTGACCGCCACATTTTAAAGTGCATCACTACCACATTCCAAAATGCATCACTACCACATTCTGAAGTGCATCACTGCCACTTTCTGAAGTGCGGCACCACCACATTTCAAAGCTATGCATTACCGCAACATTCCAAAGTTGTGCGGCATCGCCACATTCCGAAATTGTACGTCACCACCACATTACTAAATTGTGTGTCCCAGTTACTGTCTGAGATTGTGTCATTGCTGCATTCCACAGTTGCAGTCTGGTGGCATTTCAAAATTTCATCCCTGCAATATTTTAAAAATTGCACACCTTTTTTGTCATTCTAAAACCATGTTTGCCACTGTATTCTACCCCACCCACGTCACATTCTTAAGTACTGTACCTTGCATATGCACATTATGGAAGTGCATATCCTGACCCACCCAGTGTCAGCTTTCCTTTTTCAGATGTTTACTATAACTGCAGTTTTATGTAATGAGGGAGAAATAAGTCTTATAAGGTAGTTTGCAAGAAGGACTACACTGAGTTCTGGTTGTGACATCATCAATAGTTCTTTACTGACACTGGCTTTTTTGAACAGGCAGTGAATTTAGGGCTACAAAATGACTTGTATCATTTAAACAAAGTAACTTAGAGATCACATTTTTGGCATGAGGTTGATTGGAGATATGCTGATTCAAATTCTGAATTCATTGATGATAGAAATTTTTGCCGGACTCCCTCTTTAAGGGAACTTAATATGTATTCACTGGAGGAGAGGAGAGAGAGAGAGAGGAGACATGATAGAAACATTCAAGTGCCTCAAGGGCATAAACAAGGTGCAGGGGGGAGACATCTTGCAGTACAGGAGAACTACAAGAAAGATGGGCCATGACATGACATTGGAAGGTGACGGGGAATGTGAGGAAGGTTTTCTTCACAGAGAGGGTGCTGGGTGTATGGAATGATCTCCCACAAGAGGTGGTGGAAGCAAGCACTGTGGTTGGATTTAAACATGCATGGCACAGGCAAAGGGGAACCATAGAGGTAAAGAAGAGGGAGGGTCACAAACCGTAATCAAGTTTGAGGCTTATGAGCACACTGGATGGATCTAGCGGTCCTTATCTGGCAACAATTTCTATGTTTTGCTATGCACACTCATTACTGGAGAGAGCTACAGGATGGGATGGGGGGTAGTTGCTGACAGTCACCAAGGAAGAAAGGGACCTGGAGGTTATTATTTCAAATGACCTGAAAATGTCAATGCAGAGTACAAGGGCAGCAGGGAAGGCCAGTGGCATGCTAGAGTGCATTGGCAGGAGTATCCTTTATTCTGCCTGCTTCCTTGACTTGTCCTGCCCCACCCGGGACAATACCAATACCAACGGCAAACTTTGGCATTAACAAATGCTTGTTATGTATGTATCTATTCATTATCCCCTGCCATCTCTCTAGTGCTCAGAAATCCATGACCACTGGTTATCCTCATCCATCTCATTGGCTGATGCAAATCTTTTGGCTGCCAGAGGCCAATCCCCCTGTCTCCAGCTGAAAACTCCAGTCTTACTCATGCACCTCTGGAAGCTGGTCACAATCATTCTCACTCCCTATAAATTACAGGTATCGCCTCACTAATTATTACTCTACCTATTACTATCTTTAGCTGAGGCACATCATTTGCAAGCACACTTCTTTGTGCTGTAGGTTTTCCTTACTCCTTGTTTCTTGTATTACAATACGTTATAGATCGGTATGGCAAACGAATTCCATCTACACAAAAGGCGGTGATCCAGTGCCTACAACAGCATGGATGGGTCATAAACTGGGAAAAGAGCCAGCTGCAGCCAATGCAGGTACTCACACACTTGGGCGCATCGTATAGATGCAGCCAAGGGCCAGGACTACCCGACAGAAGACAAGGTGAACAATTTGAACCAACTTCTGAGCTCCACATAGGACTGTCTGTACAGATCCGTGCTGACATACCTTCAAGTATTGGGCCTCATGGCAGCCATGATACCTATGGTGCCATGGGCACAACTACATATGTGCCCCTTGCAAAGGTATGTCCTAGACACATTGGATCAGTTCACCCAGGATTTCAAGTTCAAACTCAATCCCAGTCCACACATACTTTGGAGTCTTGACTGGTGGAGGAATCACCAGATTCTAATGTTGGGGGTTCCACTGGCGCCAACACTGCATACAAACATACAAAATTAGCCAGCAGATAAAGGCCAATAGGTCTATCAAATCTGCTCAATTTTGCAGCTAATCGCCCTACTCAGCAGCTGCCCCTCCCTCCCTCCCCCTTAACCCTCCTCCTTACCCTGTCCTCTCCCTTTGAAGCTGCTCACCATTGTGCAGGCCACCACTTTCACCAGCAGCGCATTCCACTTGGCCACCACCTCTCTGTAAAAAAGTGTCTTTTCATCTCCTTCCTGAACCTACCCCCCTCCAGTCTCATAGCAAGGCCTCTATTATACCTCCCTTTCTTTACTTTGAATAGCCCCTCTGTCCCAGTCCTGTTTATGTCCTTCATGTACTTGAAGGTTTCTATCATATCTCCCCTGTCCCTCCTCTCCTCCAGTGAGTACATGTTCAATTCCCCCAATCTGCTGTCATACAGTAAGTCCCTCAGACCATGGATCATCTTTGTTGTCTTGCGTTCCACCCCCTCCTGTAATTTAATGTCTTTTTTAAGGTACGGGAGCCAGTACAGCACACAGTGTTCCAGGTGTGGCCTTACCAGTGATCCATACAAGTGTAGAATAACCTCCCCCTCCTTGACAATATCCCCCTGGCAATACAACCTAGCAATTTATTGGCTTTCATAGCCGCTTTCCTACATTGAGTTGAGTTGTTCATCGATCCTGTTATGAGTACCCCCAGATCCTCTTCTTCTTCTGTCACTGTGAGCTGAACACCCCCCAAGATGGTAGCTCCTTTTTTGTTTTTTTCCCCCCAAAATGCAGCACCTTGCCCTTTTTTGCATTAACCCCCCAACTGCCATGTATCCGACCAGGTCTCCAGCTTTGTCAGATCCTCTTGCAACCCCTGCCACCTCCCAAGATTATCTACCACCACTCCCATTTTGGCGTCATCTGCAAGCAGACTGATCTTGCTCCTGATCCCCACCAAAATCTCTGTGATGAATATCCCAAATAAAACTGGTCCCAGCACTTAACCCTGTGGCACTCCGCTAGTTACCGCCCTTGATGATGAGATCTTACCGTCCATCACCACCCTCTGCTGCCTACCATTTAGCCAGTTTCTCACCCATCCCACCATCTTAGCACCCGGCCCTGTGCCTTCTAGCTTACTTTTTAGCCTCCCATGTGGCACAGAGTCGAATGTCATGCTGAAGTCTAGATACAGGACATCTACTGCATGGCCCCTGTCCAACTGTCTAGTTACCTAGTCATAGTAGTCCACCAGGTTGGTCTAACAGGATCTGCCAGTAACAAAGCCATGCTGCCTTGCATCCTGCTGGCCTCCAGAAGAGACATCAGCCTCTCTTTCAGGATCATTTCCATCAGCTTCCTCTTGATGGATGTGAGGCTCACTGGCCTATAGTTCCCCGGTTTATCCTTGAGGCCACTCTTATGGAGGGGTACCATGTGTGCCGTCTTCCAGTCCTGAGGTACATACCTTGATTCCAAAGAGGCACTGAACAGGTCTGCCAAGAGTCCTGCTAGGACCCCTGCCAGTTCCTTCAGTAACCTGGGGTGGATGCCATCTAGCCCTGGCACCTTGTCCACCCTCAGATTCCTTAGGCCCTCCAGTATCCTACTTTCCATGATAACCCCATCTGTCGCCCCCTCCATTCCTGCCCTCCCACCCCCCTTGGGTATCTCACCCCCTTTCTCTTTAGTAAATACCGAGCAGATGTAGTCATTAAGTGCTTCTGCCTTATCTCCCCCCTTTTCCGCCCATCACCCTTCCTTCTTAATTCTCACTATCTGTTCCTTACAGCTATTTTTCTCCCTGATGTACCTGAAGAAGCCCTTTTCCCCATCCTTAATGCCTTGAGCTCCTTAGGTGATTTTGCTGCCCTCACTGTCCTTGTCACCTCCCTTGCTTCCTTTAGGTACTCCTCCTTGTCTTCCCCCTCCCCTGTTTTCTTGTATCTCCTAAAGGCAACCCTTTTCCTCCTCACCTTTTCCATTACACCCCTGCTCATCAAACTTGGCTTTTTTGCCCTAGCCTTTTTACTCTGAACCCTGCTACATTATTTGGTTGCCTCTCCTATCCCCTTCTTTATGAGCTCCCATCTCTGGTTTGTGTCCACACTAGGCTGAATTCTGGCTAGGTACCCCCTTACTACTTCCCCCATCCTCACAAAGTTGGCCCTCCTGAAGTCCAGCACCTTCGCATTGGATACCGCTCCCTTTTTACCCATATTCAATGTGAATCATACTGATGGGTGGTCGAACCGGTGGTTCTTCCACCCCCAGATCTCTCAAATTCCCCATCAGTCAGCACTAGGGCAAGGGTGCCCACCCGGTTGGTTCGCTGACCATTTGTATCAGGAGGCTGTCCTGAAAAGCATCTAGCAGTACCTGTTTTCGCCTATTGTTGGTGGCTGAGGTACCCCAATCTACTCCTGGCAGGTTTCAGGCCCCCACGGCCACTATCCTCCCCCTTACCACATGTCCTCCTAATCTGTTCCACTAGTTCCCTGTCCAACTCCTCCATCCAGGAGGGTGGCCTGTACACCACACCCATCCAGAGAGTTCTATTTCTGGAATCCTGGATTAGCAACCATAGTGACTCCGTACTGCCCTCCTCCCTGTCCTCCGTTACACACTTCAGTCCTTCCCTCATGTATAGCGCCACCCCCCCAGTTGCCCTATCTCTGCGGAATATCCTGTACCCTGGTACCTCCATATCCCAGTCATGGTATTGGGTGGCCCATGTTTCAATGATGGCTGCCTTGTCCACGTCCCCCGCTACCATGAGGGTCTGTAGCTCCATCATTTTATTTCCTAGGCTTCTAGCATTTAAAGTGACCATCCTCCATCCCCTTCCCTTCCCCCTGCCCTCCCTTTTTATCATCCCCTTTCCCACATTCACCTAATCCCTTGCCCCTGTTTCGGGGTGTAAGCTCATGTGACTTCCCCTCTTGTGGCCTCTGCATGCCATCTCTCCTTCTGCCACCCCCTGCTCCTAGTTTAAATTCCCAGCTACCTCAATGTACTCTTCAATCCTCTTTTTCAACACATTTTTGCCTCCTCACTTAAGTGCAGTCTATCCTTAGTGTAGAGACTACTGTCCTCCCAAATCCTTCCCCACCCTCCCACCAACCCATACCCTCTGGCATGACACCATGTCCCTAACCATTTATTAAATTCCTCTATTCTCCATTTTCTTGCTGTGCTCACTCTGGGTACTGGCAGTACCTCTGAAAACATTACTGAGCTTCCTGCTTCCCTCGCATAATGCTCCTAGCTCCTCAAAACTCTTCTGAACTACATATATCACCCTATCAGCCAGGTTGTTTGTCCCCAAATGTAGTATCAAATGAGGTTTCTCCCTTCCCCTTCTAGCATACTTCAGGACTGACTGCCCCACCCTTTCTGCTGTCATTCCTGGCATGGCCTCCACCCAAATCTGACTGTGTCTTTCCCTCTTGCTACCCCAACTGACACCTCTTAGTATTAAATCCCCTAGTACTAATATTACCTCTCCATTTCCATCTGCCTGCTTCTCTCCCCCTCTGCTCCTTTGCAACTCCTCATCCTCCTGCACAATATTCCCTTCTTCTGACTCCTCCTGCACAATATTCTCTTCTTCCGTCCCTGTTGCAATTTCCCCCTCAGTCCTTCCCCCACCCTATTTTGGCTTTGACCACCCTCTTCCTGCCTATACACATCTTCCTCCCCAACAAATGTGCTATTGTTGACTGAGGACCCTTCTCCTATCTCCCCTCCCACCTTCCCCATGCTATCCCATCCTCTCTTCCAAGTCCTTGTCCAGCACCTCTTCTCCTTCTTCCCCCATTTTCTGCCTTCTCCTTCTTTCTATCTCCCTCCACCCTACTTTTGTTCCCTCTGCTCAGTGCCCCTAGGTCTGGGTTCCCCTGGCACATTTCCCCCTCCACTATCCTATACCTATCCTATACCCTCTCCTCCCCCCTCTGACTGCACTAAGTGACCACCTTCCCTCTTTCCCCACCTTCCTCCTCTCTCTGCTACATCATAACCTCTTATAGCCTGTTTTGTTTGCCTCAGTTCCTCCTGCAGTCCCTTGATCACCTTTCTAAGTTGCCCAATTTGGTTACACACTAGGCAACCTCCCACTCTCCACACAATTTTCGGAAATATTGGTGTTCCACAGCTGTTGCATCCTACTACCCACCCCAATTCACCATTCACCATTCACCCACCAACGACCTCCTGCCTTACCATTTGAAGGATCCCCTTTCTCTCCCCCATACCACCCCTTTCCTTCCCTATCCTTATTAAATATGTTCGACATCTGCAATTAGACATAAACAAATGGCCAACTAATACTAACTATAATTTTTTACCAATGCACAGCCTTCCTAATCAAATTTCCCCACTAGCCCATGTCCCCTTGCACATACAGTCCCTAACTAAAAATACAGTGCTAACTATAAATTACAATAAAAAATAAACAGTACTAACTGAAAATACAGTACTAACTATAATTCTTTTACCAATATACAGCCTTCCTAATCAAATTTCCCCACTAGCCCACGTCCCCTTCACGCACAGTCCCTCATCACTCCCCTTCAGTGACCTGTCTAGGTGATGACTTATATCACCTACTAGATGCCTAACCAAATCATTTCCCTCAGTCCAAGATTTGCTTGTATTAGTGATCAGCCCTTTTCTGAGTTATGTCCTTCCACACTAATTATCCCCTCCAACTCAGTTTCTTCAGTCTCTGATTGGCTTGTAGCAGTAAGTCTGTCCCTCCAGAGGGCAGCCCCTCCAGTTCTCCTTGTGATTCACACCTCTCATGCCTTCAAGATGGCTCCACCTCCTTTCCTTATTTAATAGAGGTCGGGGCCAGGATGGGTGGGTGGGGAAAAACTTTGCTCTTCACAATATTGGCTCCTCCGGGAGCCAAGATGCCCCCTTCACTGATTGGCTCCTCCGGGAGCCAATAATTGAGATTTGCATCTTGCCTGGCCACTGGATTTGTACTGCGGCTCTGGCTGCTGAAAAGTGCATCAACTGACACAGGTCTTTTGCTGTGGCTCCAGCTGCCAGGGAATCCTCTATGCTGCTCCTGCAATCCTCCACACTCCTGGAAGCGGCTCCGGTCACTGGACCCCCCCAACTGCTGCTGCCTGGCTTCTTTTGCAGAAGAAGAGTGGCAGTGGGGCCTTATAAAGCCCGGAGACTCTTCAAATTCTGGCTGTCTTTACACTGATTGGCTCCTCTGGGAGCTGAGACGCCCTCTTCACTGATTGGCTCCGTTGGGAGCCGAGAATTGGGATTTGCGTCTCAGCCAGCTGCTGGATTTGTACTGCAGCTCTGGATGTTGAGAAGTGCGGCAACTGCTGCGGGTCTTTTGCTGTGGTTCTGGCCACCAGGGAATCCTCTACATTGCCACTGCGATCCTCTGTGCTCCTGGAAGTGGCTTCAGCCGCTGGACCTCCCAACTGCTACTGTCCTGGCTTCTTTTGCAGATGAAGTGTGGTGGTGGGGCCTTATAAAGCCCAGTCGCTCTTCAAATTCTGGCACTTTTCACACTGATTGGCTTTTTCTGGAGCCAAGATGCCCTGTTCACTGATTGGCTCCTCCGGGAGCAAAGAATTGAGATTTGCAGCTTGCCCGGCTGCTAAATTTGTACTGTGGCTCTGGCCACTGAGAAGTGCAGCAACTGCCACGGGTCTTTTGCTGTGGCTCCAGCCACCAGGGAACCCTCTATGCTTCTGCTGCGATCCTCTATGCTCCTGGAAGCGGCTCCAGCCACTGGACCCCCAACTGCTGCTGCCCAGTTTCTTTCACCGATGTCTATCATGACGGACACCAGCCTTCTCAGCTGGGGTGCCATGCTGGAGTGCCATGTGACGCAGGGCAGGTGGTCTCAAGCAGAGATGCGTCTTCCTATCAATCTGCTAGAGAGGAAGGTGGAGTACAGGACCTTGCTGTTTTCTGCCCTCTGATTCAGGGTCAGTCAATTCTGATGAGAATGGATAATCAGGTTACCATGGAATACATCAACAAGCAAGGCAGTACCTGAAGCAGGTTCATGCTCCCGGGAGGTGCTTCAGACCATGCGCTGGGCGGCAAAACATATGGAGAGCATCTCAGTCACATAACCTGGCTGGGAAGCACAATTTGCAGGTAGATTGGCTCAGCCTGGCAACTTTGGACCAGGCAGAGAGGCAGCTGCACCCTCAGGTATTTTGAGAAATAGAACAGAGGTGGGGGCCATTTCAGGTGAATCTCATGGCATCGGGGCACAACACCCAATTGCCACGGTTTAACTCACGCTTCCCAGACATTCATGCTGAAGAGGTCAACACAATGATAGTAACATGGAGTTTCCAGAACATCTACATCTTTCTACCTATCCTAATGATAGCCAAAGTACTACTCAAGATAAGGGACATGAAGTCTGCAGTTCTGCTGGTGGCCTTGGACTGGCCGAGGAGATTGTGGTACTCTCTATTGCAGGCAATGCTGATAGACACACCTTGATGCCTATCTCTGCATCCAGACTTGCTGCAACAAGGCCCGATATTGCTCTACAGCCCACAGGATTTATATCTGATGGCATGGATGCTGAAAGGACAAGACTGTTGAAGGAGGGCTATTCCGCCGGGTGGTCAATCGTCTGTTGTGATCCAGAAGAACTTCCACGAATAAGACATATCAGAGACACTGGCAGATTTTCTGAAAAAGGTACACAGTGAAAGACTTGTCCCCTTCGATGGTGGGCCTTCCCCAAATCCTAGATTTCCTCAATGATGGGGCCAAAAAGGGCTTGTCATATTGCTCACTGAGGCTACAGGCCTCTGCTATTTCTGCAATTCGGGGTTCCCTGCTGAAGGTGGGGCCCATGGGCTTCCATTCTGATGTGGTCTGTTTACTGAGAGCTGTTCAGATTTCCACCCCCAGTGTTCATCCCACATATCCACTGTGGCAGCTCAATTGGGTATTGGAAGGCCTGGACAAGCCTCTGTTTGTTTCTGACTCCCCCTATTGGATGACTGTCACAACAGTGTTTCTCATGGCTGTGTGTTCTGCCAGGAGGGTGGGGGAATTGCAAGCACTTTCCTGCTGGGAACTTTTTCTAGTCTTCCATAATGACCAGGTGTCTCTGGTCCCAGTAACTTCCTTTACATCGAAGGTGGTGTCGCTTTATCATTTGGAGCAGGCCATTGATTTACCAACTATGCCGGGGTGGAATGAAATCCAGTGGGATTTCCCCATCCTCTGGATATGGTTTCCTTGCTTAAGAGGTATCTGGAGATGACTGACACCTTCAGGCATTCGGACCACCTGTTTGTGTTCTGTACTGGTATTAAGATGGGTCAGGCAGCGTCTAAGGCCACTATAGCTGGCTGGATCAGGAGGGCCATAGAGGCCACTTACCAGGCTGCTGGTAAGGAACTTCCTAGCAGCATTTGAGACCATTCTACCGGGGCCCTTTCTGCTTCATGGGCTCAGTGGGGTGGTGCTTCTGTGCAGGACATTTGTGCTGTGGCCACTTGGTCCTCGGTTCATACCTTTATCCGCCACTACTGGCTTGATGTGGCTTCTGCCAACAGAGCCAGATTTGGCAGGGCAGTGCTTCAGGCTGCTGTCAGGTGTTCCTCCTAATTGGGGTTCATCTTTGGTTTATCCCACCCGGGGATTTCCTGGGTACTGCTACAAATGACCCAGTGGTTATGGATTTCTGAGCACCAGAAAAATTGCAGGGGATAATGGGATTTACTCACCTTGGTAAAGGTGATTATGCCTGTAACCTTTATAGTGTTCAGATTCCATCCCTTGATAGGTGAATTGTTTGCCTTACAGCAGCCGGAATCATTAGTAGCCCTTCAGATTTGGGAAGGGTTTTTTTCTAAATATGCTCACTTGTTATTCATAGGGCCACACGCTTATATACTATGGTGCTTGTGGTTGTTTAGTAGGGGGACAATACCTCTGTTTAGTTGTGTTTTCACTCATTAGCAAGATGCCATGGGGCTTCCATTAGGGGCTCCTGGCTGTATTATTAGGTTTTCACCTGTATTATTTCTGTATGCTTGCTTAAGTAAACATTTGTTATCTTTTCACAATGAATTTTGCTGTGGGTGTTGGTTTTTGACATTTTTGTCTGTCTTTTGTATGGCGTGCCTGGGATTGGGTTGTATTGCATTTTTCCTTTTCTTCTCTTTGCTAGGGAAGTCTTGGACTGGAGTTTTCAGCTGGAGACAGGGGGACTGGCCTCTGGCAGCCAAAAGATTTATGATCGTGCATCAGACAATGGGATAAATGAGGATACCCAATGGTTATGGATTTCTGAGCACTATAAAGGTAGCAGGTATAATCACCTTTACCAGGTGAGTAAATCCCATTCATTCATTCATAAAGTACCTTTGAGCACAAGTGCTTGTTTACAAAGGTTCTGCCTCAAGGTAATTATAATACAATTAAGGTATAGTAAAAAAAACAACATCGCTCCATTCCAGAGAAAGGATGGCAGTAAATATATACAACCCACATGGGACTTATTGTATATAAGGAGGCCCAATATAAATTTGTAAACTATCTCTATTAACTACCCCAGGTAGTCAGTATGTTCAACCCTGGGGTATCCCCAATATGAGGAATGTATAATAAAGAACTGGTCATCTATATCCACTAGTTTTGGTCTTGTGAAAAACTCCAGTCCTTTTGACAAGCCATAGCCACAGCTCTTGGCCAAATACGTGGGAAACTGATTCCACTAACACCCCAGGCGGTACTGGTTGGTGTAGAGGAGTAGCAGGAAGAGGAGTGGTGACTATATAGCAGAAATGTAAGATTGAAACATAGAAACATAGAAGTTGATGGCAGATAAGGACCGCAAGGCCCATCCAGTCTGCCCATTTCTTTTTCTACCTTATAAATGTGCCATTGGCCTTTGCTCTGTCAGTGACCTATCTATTCATAGTCATTTGTATTGCTCCCTTATGCCTATCCCATGCCTGTTTGAAGCCCTGCACTGTATTCATAGCCACCACTTCTTGTGGTAAGCCATTCCATGCCATCTACCACCCTTTCTGTGAAAAAAATTTCCTCATTCCCCCTTAATCGGCCTCCTCTAATCTCATGCTGTGTCCTCTTGTCCTGCTATTTTTCTTATATTTAAACATGTTAGACTCTTTCACCTTGTTTATGCCCCTTAAGGTGTTTAAATGTCTCGATCATATCACCTCTCCTCCTTTGCTCAAGGGTATACATATTGAGCTCCGTTAATCTGTCCTCATATGTCTTCTGATGCAGTCCCTGCACCATTTTGGTTGCCCTTCTCTGGACTGCCTCAATTTGGTTAATGTCCTTGTGAAGGTGTGGCCTCAATACTGCACGCAGTACTCAGATGGGCCCTAACCAATGTCTTGTACAGAGGATTATTACCTCCCCTCTTCGACTTGTGATACCCCTACTAATACACTAACACCCCTAGCCTCTACTGCTTTAGAGGTCTGCTTGGATGATTTTAGGTCATCAGTGATGATGCCAAGTCTCTTTCTTCCTTTGTGACTGCTAGCAACTCCCTCCCAGCCTATAAGTGGCTTCAGGGTTTCTCTTCCCTATGTGCATGATTTTGCACTTCTTTGCATTAAATCCCAGTTGCCACTCTTCTGACCATTTTCTAGTTTATCCAGATCTCTTCTCATTCTGCCCACCCATCTGGATCATCTACTCTGTTGCAGATCTTGGTGTCATCTGCAAACAGACAAACCTTACCCTCTAGTCCATCTCGAGGGTCACTAATGAAGATGTTGAATAGGACTGGCCCCAGGACTGATCCTAAGTACCCACTTGTGACTTGCATCTCTTCTGACTGTATACCATTTACCACCACTCTGTTTTCTGCCAGTCAACCAGTTTGCCACCCAGTTGACCAACTTCAGCCCACCCGAGCCTACCTAGCTTATTTATCAATCTTCTATGTGGAACAGTGTCAAAAGCTTTGCTGAAGTCAAGGTAGGCGACATCAACTGCTCCCCTTGGTCCACCACTCTGGTTACCCAGTCAAAGAAATCTATGAGATTAGTTTGACGGACCTTCCTTTGTAAACCCATGCTGTCTTGGATCCTGTGCCCCTATGGATTCCAGGTGTTGCACTATCCTTTCCTTAAGGAGTGCTCCATAATCTTGCCCACTACTGAGGTAAGACTGACTGGTCTGTAGTTCCCGCCTCCTCCCTGCTACCACTCTTGTGGAGCGGGATCACATGAGCCCTTCTCCAGTCTTCTGGGACCTCTTCTGTGCTCAGAGACTCACTAAACAATTCTGCTAATGGCTCTGCTAGTTCCTCCTTTAGCTCCTTAAGTACCCTGGGATGTATGCCATCAGGTCCCATTGCCTTATCCACCCTGAGCTTAGCAAGCTCTTGTAGGACCCTTTCTTTTGTGAAGGAGTAGTGCTACCTCCTCCCCTGTGTCCATGATGCTGAGCTGTGGCCTGCCCTACCTTCTCTTCAGTAAATACTGAGCAAAAGTATCTATTTAGGATAGATGCCTTTACAGGGTCCTCCTCCTCACATGCTCCCTTTTCTCCATTAAGCTTAGCAATACCCCTCTGGACTTTCTCCTTTCACTAATGTATCTATAGAAAGTCTTGTCACCTTCTTTTACTGTTCGTGCTAGTGTTTCCTCAGTTTGGGACTTTGCCTGCCTTACTGCCTTCCCTGCTTCCCTTAGGGCAGTTTGGTATGCCTCCCTATCTTCATCCCGCTATGTTCCCTTATATTTTCTGAAGGCCAGCCTTTTGGCTCTGACCTTTTCTGCTACTGTATTTGAGAACCAAAGTGGTTTCCTTCTTCTTTTGCTGCTAGTAATGGCCAGACACGGTGTGCAGAACACCTGGCTGTCCAATGTGACTCCAACAGTCCTGCAGTGACAGGAGTTGATCCTCCATGTATTACCTCTAGAATGGCTCACATACACCCTGACGGACAGGGCAAACAATTTGAGAGAGTGTGGGGACCACATTTGGATTCTCTCCCCTTGCCACAGGCAGTGGTTCTATGATCAGGAATTCTTTAACTCAAGTTTGCTGACTACCTGTGTAACAATATAAAATGTTTCTTTTTGCTGTATTTATCCTAAAATATCTCTTCATGTGCAAACATATCAACTGTATACATATTTTACTGTCTGTTATTATCCTTGCTTATGTCCAGTTTTGCAAGATGTTGGTTAATGCATGTTAAACTAGAAGGTGAAACTGGGTCACAATGACATTTGTGATGGCCTATATAATGTATTACGATATGGCATAAGATTGCAAGGCCGTCACTTCAATGTCATTTTTATGTCGTGTATTTCTTATGTTGTATACCATGTCATTAAAAACTCAAACAACATACTTTAAATAAAAACATCAAGCTGCATACCGTGAGAGCAGTGGGTCCAGTCATATTGTTTTTTTTTAGGATTAAATAACTTCTAAGTTAACTTTGGGCACCATGATGAGTTGTGCCTACCCCATTTGGATTGGGACTATAGATACTGGGAGGCAGTGGGCTTGCTAAGATTTTCAGAATTTGACAACCTGCAGGGTAGTTTACCATTTTGGGTTCTAAAAGAAACCTACCAATTATGTCATTGGACTTGCTTTGATAAATGCAAATCCATCACCTGGTGTGGGGGAAGGGGGATAATTTAACTAAGGTACAGAGATGCTAGATGGGGCTAGAGATATTTGTTTACTGGGTCACTAGCCTGGGCTGAAAGGTCCAATACAGTGCTGAAATGTATAAGGTTCTGGTCTAGATCCCACTTCTCTGACTCTAACAGACATTGCTGACAGGCAGACAGTGGTATGCCCATATCAGTCAATGACTGGGACTGTAGACTTGACTGGGGTTGGAGGGTCACTTTGTTCCTGTTTTGGACGATGTTTAATTGGAAACTGCTTACCCATTTTTTGAGACCTCCTACCCAGACAAAACACTTTGGCACTACCTTCATGGATGAATATTGGCAGTAATGAGGGGGCATGGGTTCCCATTATCACATTTTATGGGATTGCACAAAGCAGTAAACAGCCTTCTGTCTTCCTGAGTAGTGTATTATTGGATGGCAGCTCATAAAGTCATTGAACAGAATTTGGGGGTGATCTTCCCTTTCCCTTCTGTGACTGCGTGTTGGGGTTCCCTGCCTTGTTGAATCAAACTAACACTATAAACTTGATGGGCCGGATGTTGCATCTGGCTGCGTTGAAATGTATTAAATGTTTTTTCCATGACTCCCCTAATACTGAAACATGGACACAAAAAGTTTAGGGTATTTAAGCCATGGAACAAATTACAGCATCTCTGCAGCTGCGCAGTGTCACAAACCCACTCAGCAGGTCAGCCCTCTACTCCCAAAGTGCCAACCTCCGAGCGCAATCTTGTGAACAGTTTAACAGAACAAGGTAACCCTCTTGTCTGTTTTTGTGGGTTCTAATCAACCTTTGGTCTCAAGTCTTGGAGGGATTCAAACTGTGAACCTCTTGCTAGTGTCCCCAATGCACAGGCTCAGCTATATATGACTTTGGGGGGGCCAGATATCTTTGCCTACGGGCACCTAACCAGGTGTACAAAAATGAACCCTTAAACTTTAATAAAGACCTCAGATTATTCTTACCTTTTTCCAGTTTGGTATCACCATTCAAGCTTATGCCCAGTGTCTGCTGTAACCATATATACTCTATGGCCCAGATATTCAAAAGAGTTGAGCCATGTGCAATAGGGTTGCGCCTGCGCAAGTCCGAAATGCGCCATTCTGCGATATTCAGCAGGAGGCAGTTGCGCCCCAATCATGCTGAGCAACAGCGCAATGATAATGAAGGCATGCGCAACCAAAGGGGGAGGAACCATGCATAAACTGCACAGCCCGATGTTGGCCGGGCCCTGCAGGGTATGCAGGCGCAACCCTACCTGTGCCTGCACAAAGTTGAGCTGGAAAAAAGGAACAAGTCGAGGGCCACCCACAGGTGAGCTGCCGCGTTGCAGGGTACAACACAGCAGCTGCCACCTGTGTGGCCCTCGACTATTCCACGCACCTGGCAGTGCCCCCATGCCCGATCGCGGGCAGGGTACCCCGGTAGCCCGACTGCGGGCAGTAATGTTCCCGAGTAGCCCAATTGCAGGCAGTAATGTTCCCCTGAATAGCCCGATTGTGGGCAGTAATGTACCCCCCCGAGTAGCCCGATCCGGGCATCAGACCCTCCCCTCAAAGTCCAATATCCCTGGTGGTCCAGTGGACTGCGGTAGCCGCTTTCGCGGGTGGCATTTCCTCACCCCCAAATCGAGCCCTGGTGATCTAGTGGCCCCCCACCCACCTATGGAGCCCCCACCCGCTCCCCGTCAGCGGCGGGTGGCAGCACCCACCTGCCTGCCGCCCGCCGCCCACCGACTGACAGTTTGGTAGGGCTGAACACCCACTGGTTCAGAGCATGAGCCAATGGGTATGCAGCCCATACGTGCAAGTCAGTCCAGATATGTGACGGCTGATGGGGGCGGGTTGGTGGTCTCTGGTAGGTGGGTGAAACACCAGATCACCAAGGCTTCGGATTGGGGTGAGTGCCTCCACGATCAGGCTACTCATGGTCCACTGGACCACCAGGATACTGGACTTTGGGGAGGTCTTATGCCAGCGATCGGCCTACTCGAGGGTGAGGAGCATTACTGCCCATGATTGGGCCACTCAGGGTGGGGGTACATTACTGCCGTGATTGGGCCACTTGGGGGTGGGGAGTACATTTCTGCCCACAATCGGGCTACTCAGGGGGGTGGGGGGGAGACATACAGTTGTGCCCACGATCGGGCTAATCACGGTCCACTGGACCACCAGGGATTGGAGCCCTTCATTGTCCCATATGGGATGTCCCGCTATCGGGCTGCAGGGGGCGTCGGTCCCAGACGGCTGCTGCCTGGCAGGGTGCCAGGCGCAAGTCGTTGGGGATCGGCGCACCTGCATGCTAATGGTATGTAAATGGGGCCTTAATCAGATGCAAATGGCCCCCCCCGTGCCGTGCACCTTGCATAAATTATGGCCCCATTTGCATGTCACCCTCTGAATATCGCAGGTGCTGTGCATGGCGCAATGGAACTTGCACCACTGCATCTCAATGCTCCATTCTGACCACTTGCGCTGGTGCAGTTCCACTGCGCCATGCACACTGGGGGTGGCCAGGGGGCGATATTCAAAGCAGTTGCACCATAGCGCAACTCCATTGAATATTGCCCTGGCCACACCCCAGTGCAACTATTTTGAGCGGCGCATGGGCTTGTGCCACAAAATGGCGCAGTTTGACTATCTGGGCCTACTTGTAAAGGAAAGAAATCAGACAGACCAAGTAAGCTCTAAAAAGAGTTTTACTAAAATAGATAATAATATGTAAAACATACAATACAGAACTATTATATCACAAGACATACAAATCTTTTAAAAGAACAAGGTTTTAAACAGTGTAATTCCTACTACAGTAATTAGATTTGCCTCTCTCTCTCTCTAAATACCTGCTTAAAGTGCTCCAAAGATGTTTCTTTGTCATAGTCTAGATAGAAGTGTGTCTGAAATAAAACAGAATATTCCTTAAAGAAAACTGTATTTGCCAACCCCTTGGTGTGAGGTCACCTAGCTCCTCCTCTGTCAGAATATATAAAAAATATATCTATACAAAAACAGGATGTCTTTTCCAAGTACTAAATTCTGCAACCTCAGCATAACTCATGTTCTTCAAATGACACTCTTTGATCTATGATAAGCTTCCTCTCTCACACAGACATCAAGGAACATTTACAACTTCGCACCCATATGTAATAACCTGGGTTTTCCCTCCAAACATCATAAAATGGATATGATCTTCCCTCTTAGCAACTACAGCTATAATTAACTCAGACAAACAGGAGATCCTTGATTAAGGCCTGGTCTGTAATTAGCTCATGGCTTTCCATGTGACATTTGTATCTAAAACCTGTGTGTGTGTGTGAATGTGTGATCTCACATGCTGTTTCAGCATTTCTCAAGAGAGACAGTCCAGAACCCATTTTTATATTACAAAAAAATGATACAGCACTCTGAACTTTCTGTCCACGTCACAATCCTCCCCACCTAGGCTGAATTTGGGGGCTCTATCCCCTGCATGGGATGAGCTTCCCAAATCAGTTCACTCCTCATAGACCCTAGACAGCCCATCTGAGTTCTGATTTCTGGCTCCAGCCCTATGTAATGTTGTCATATCAAACTCTTGCAAAGCAAGACTCCATCTTAGCAATCTACCATTGTTCTTTCCCATCTGCGTCAGCCAAACTAGGGGGTTATGGTCAGTCTGCACCACAAAATGTTGCCCATATAAGTATGGCTCTAATTTCTTTAGGGCCCACACTATGGCAAGACACTCCTTTTCCACCATGAAGTATTCTTGCTCCCTGGGAAGTAACTTCCTACTCAGGTATACTACTGGGTGATCTGTTCCTTGGCTGGATGTCTGACTCAGTACTGCCCCAATGCCCACGTTTGAGGTGTCAGTCTGAACTACAAAGGTTTTGCTATAGTCAGGACTTGTCAAAACAGGAGCACTGCACAGTGCCTCCTTTAGTCTGGTAAAGGCTTCCTCACAGGCTGGGCACCAGGTAATTTTCTTTGGCATCCTTTTTCTTTGTCAGGTCAGATAGGGGAGCAGCCAGGGCACTGTAATTGGGTACACATTTTCTGTAGTACCCTGCTGTCCCTAGGAAACTCCTGACCTGCTTCTGGGTTTTTGGTCTGGGCCACGCCTGGATCACCTCTATCTTTATTTGGTTAGGACGGAGCTGTCCCTGGTCTACCACATACCCGAGGTATGCCACTTCTCCCATGGCCATCTGGTACTTCTCGGCTTTAACAGTGAGCCCAGCCCTCTGTATCCTGCCCAGCACTTCCCTAAGGTGGGATAGGTGTTCCTCCCAGCTGGTACTAAAGATGGCAATGTCATCCAGGTATGCCACGGCATACTCCTCAGCACCATTTAACACCTGGTTCACCAACCTTTGGAAAGTGGCAGGGCATTCTTAATTCTGAAAGGTACTTTAAACTCAAATAAGTTTATCGGAGTGATGAAGGCCAACCTCTCCCTAGCTCTGTCTGTCAATTCTACCTGCCAGTACCCCTTGGTCAGGTCAATAGTCATAAGGTAGCTTACCCCTCCCAACTTGTCCAGGAGTTCATCCGTCCGGGGCATCAGCTGGGTGTCTGACTTTGTGACTGCATTCAGTCCACGATAGTCCACACAGAAATCAGTAGAGCCATCTGGCTTAGGCACAAGGACTATGGGTGAGGCCCAGGGGCGGTGGGATCTCTGGATTACCCCTAAATCCAGCAATCTCCTCCACTTCCCTCCTAATGTTCTTTTGGACAGCCTCTGACACCCGATATGCTGTCCACCATATGGGCATCTGTGTCCCTGTCTCCACATCATGTGTCGCTAAGGGGGTTAGTCCAGGCTTGGCGCTAAACAATGGAGCAAAGTCTGTTAAACCTCCCTTACTTTCTGGATCTGGTCTGAGACCAGCTGGGGAGACAATTTAACTGCCTCCACAGAGGACTCCTGCTTACTTTCTTCCAGAAAGTCCAGAAGGGGGACTCCTTCATCCGTCCCCTCCCCATGACTACACACTGCAAACACCATGTCAGCCCTATTTGCATATGGCTTCATCATGTTGACATGGTACATCCTTTCTGTCTGTCTTCTGTCAGGTAACTCCACAATGTAGTTCACGTCATTTACCTTCCTAACCACTTTTTATGGTCCTACTCACTCAGCCTGCAGCTTGTCTTTCCAGACTGGAATAAGGACCGTGACTACCTGACCCACCATGTATGAGTGAGCTCTGGCTCTGCGGTCATACCACACTTTTTGTTTCTGTTGGGCAGCTGCCAGGTTGCTCTGGGCTGTCCCTATAAACTCCTTCAGCCTCTCCCTAAACCTAAGGACGTAATCCACAATGGGAGTTCCCTGGGTGGCATGCTTGCCTTCCCAGTCCTCCTGAATCAAGTCTAGGGGCCCACATACCCAGCGTCCATATAAGAGTTTGAAGGGGGAAAATCCTGTCGACTCTTGGGGCACCTCCCTGTATACAAACAACAGGTGGGGAAGGTATTTCTCCCAGTCCCTCCCATGCTGTTCAGCAAACGCCCGGAGCATTGACTTTAGGGTACCTTGGAATCTTTCCACAAGCCCATTGGCTTGCGGGTGATAGGGTGTTGTGCATCTCTGCACCACCCCATTCTTCTCCCATAAACATTTCATCAGGTCTGACATGAAGGAACCCCCTCGATCGGTGATTACCTCCTGCGGAAATCCAACATGGGAGAAAATCCCAAGTAAGGCATCTGCCACTTTGTCTGTCCTCAGTGAGGATAGGGCGACTGCCTCTTGGTACCGGGTGGCATAATCCACCACAGTTAGAATGAATCTCTTCCTTGAGGAGCTGGGGGTATTTAAAGGCCCCACAATATCCATTCCCACCCTCTGGCATGGCTCCTCCACTATGGGCAATGGAGTTAGGGTGGCTTGGGTTGCCTTGCCCGCCTCCCCTATTTCTTGGCACCGGTGACAAGACCTGCAATATTCCTTCACCTGCTGGGTGAAGTTAGGCCATTAGAAATTCTGGGCTAATCGCTGTGTCGTGCGCACAATTACCAGATGACCAGACAAGGGAATATCATGTGCAATGTTGAGCAACTGCTCACGATATCCCTGGGGAATGACAAGCTGCCTGCCTAGCATCCCTCCCTCTGTCTGCACAGCCTGAGTATACATAAGTCCATTCTCCCAATAAACCTTATGTCTGCCATCACCTCCCTGTGTGCCGTCAGAGTCTGCCCAAGCCCTCAGCTTCTCTAAACTAGGGTCACTTCTCTGAGCAGTTGCAAACCCCTCACACATTTCCAAGGCATGGGACAGGTCCCCTTCAGTCACTAAACTAGGATCCCTAGCACTAACATCAGGGCCCTCAGGATCACTGTCAATCCCAACCCTCTAACAATGGGTCACCCCTCCCTCTTCGGAGTAACCCTCTGTAGCTGTGTGGCTACTGGTGAAATTTCTACCCCCTTTTCATTAATCTCCAAATCAGGAGACACGGGCTGGGGGACCAGCCTCTCAGTGGTTTTCACAATGGCTTCTGTGAGGTTCAGGGAACTACAATTTTCCCTTGCCATTTGGCTATGGGTAACTGCACATACCATCCCTTCTTTAAGATTGTTGCCCAGGATCACATCCACTGCTAAGGTTTTAGCTACAGACACCTGTTGCACAGTTCCCAGTTTCACCCCAGTCTAGGAGACCACTAGTGAGGGGCAATGTTTTCGCCTCACCAGTGAAGTCCTGTACAGTGACATATTTATTGGGTATAAGCTGACCAGGCTCTACCAGATCCCCCTTTACCAAGGTCAGGGATGCTCCTGTGTCCCTTAACCCCTGCGTCTGTACATCATTCGCCATGACTGGGTGCATGTGTTCCCTCATGTTCACTGGCACGCTTCCAGGGACACACAAACAACCCACTTCTTTTCTAGCACTACCTTGAATATTATTGCTCACCTTTTTGGTACACTGTCTGGCAATATGCTCAGTTTCTTTACATAACCAACATTCATTTCTCTTTTCAGAGAAATCTTTTCTCTGAAACCTGGGGCTAACTGGTTTCAGTGGAAGCATTGAGGGTTTTAGCTGCCCTGAAGGTGCACTTTTCCCTTTCTTCGCTGCCACGCCCACCCCATTTGCTCTCAGAGCAGGTCTGCTCTTGACATAGCAGTCCAAGAGTTCAGCAGCCTCTTGCACTGTTTTGGGATCTCAGTCCTCCAGCCAGGTTTTCAGCTCTGCTGGGCATGCCCATAAAAACTGTTCTAATAAAATCACATTTTCAATTTAATCAACAGAGTTTGCCTCAATTCCTTCCCACCAACATTTTAAAAACTGCCGTTGTTTCATGGCTAGCTCCTTGTAGCTCATAGCAGGGCTTCTCCTTAGCTTACAGAACTTAGCTCTGTATGATTCAGCAGTTAATTAAACGTTTTTAACAGTGCAGCTTTTAGCTTGCTGTAATCATTACTGTCCTCATTGTCCATTTGACCCAATGCCTCCTGAGCCTTCCCGGTAAGTAGGAGGGATAGCTGGAAGCTCCAGGACTCTCTAGGAATTTTAGCCTGAATACAAACTTTTTCAAAAGAATTTAAAAAGGCATCTGTATCCTCCCCCTCTTTAAATTTGGCTATTAATTTTGAATTCAATTTGTAATGCCGTCCTGCAGTCCCAGTTAAACCCAAGCCACTTACCTGCTCTGGTGCTGCTGGTCGGAGTCATATCTTCTCCAGTTCGTGTTGCCTCTGGCACTCCTCTCTCTTCTCTGCAGCTTGCTGATGCTCAGGCTCCTCATGGTCTGTGTCTCTCTGTTCTTGCTCTACCTCTCAGCGTTCTCACTCTTTCTTCTCCTGGAACTCCAGCTCCATCCTGCGCAACTCAATTTACAGCCTGAGTACCTCTGGATTCAGGATACTGGTGACCTTCCCCTGCTGCTGTGGCCCTTCACTGACAGTGGCCCTGTTGCCCTTCTCATCAGATCCGGACACAGCACTGGCCACTAGCCCTGCCACACTCGAGGTTTGGTCCTTTTCAGTCACGCTCTGTGACTCGCTGCTCTGGGTATCTGCTACCATCAGGACATCTATGAGGTTCTGCTTTTTGGCTGTCACTTCAAACGGGACTCCTCTGTCCCTGCACAACTGCTTTAAGTAATCTACAGTGTGCCTGCTGTAGTCGGAAGCCATCTTCTTCCCTCGCTACTGGTACTCTGACTTGCACTTTTAGAAAAAAAATAAAATGGGTAGGAACTTGACTGTACGCCAAGTGATATAGTTCTGTTTCCTTTTTAAAAATAAATCACTGCCTTTTTCTTTCTTTGCAAGTGAGCTTATGGTCTCAGCTGACACACTGAACAATACAAGCTTGTAATACCAAAATTATCCACACTGCTGCCAACCAATCTGTCACAACCCACTCAGCAGGTCAGCCCTTTACTCCTAAAGTGCCAACCTCCGAGCACAGTCTTGTGAACAGTTTAACAGGACAATGTAACCCTCTTGTCTGTTTTGAGGGGTTTGAATCAACCTTTGGTCTCAAATCTTGGAGGGATTCAAACTGTGAACCTCTTGCTAGCATACCCAATGCACAGGCTCAGATATATCTGTCTTCGGGGGCCAGATATCTTTGCCTATGGGCACCTAACCAGGTGTACAAAAATGAACTCTTAAACTTTAATAAAGACCTCAGATTATTCTTACCTTTTTCCAGTTTGGTATCACCATTCAAGCTTATGCCCAGTGTCTGCTATAACCATATATACTCTACTAGTAAAGGAAAGAAATCAAAGACAGACCAAGTAAGCTTTAAAAAGAGTTTTACTAAAATAGATAATAATATGTAAAACATACAATACATAATTAATATATCACAAGACATACAAATCTTTTAAAGGAACAAGGTTTTAAACAGTGCAGTTCCTACTACAGTAATTAGATTTGTCTCTCTCTCTCTCTAAATACCTGCTTAAAGTGCTCCAAAGATGTTTCTTTGTCAGAGTCTAGATAGAAGTGTGTCTGAAATAAAACAGAATATTCCTTAAAGAAAACTGTATTTGCCTACCTCTTGGTGTGAGGTCACCCAGCTCCTCCTCTGTCAGAATATATAAAAAAATATATCTATACAAAAACAGGATGTCTTTTCCAAGTATTAAATTCTGCAACCTCAGCATAACTCATGTTCTTCAAATGACTCTGTTGGATCTATGATAAGCTTCCTCTCTCACACAGACATCAAGGAACATTTACAACTTCGCACCCGTGTGTAATAACCTGGGTTTTCCCTCCAAATGTCATAAAATGGATATGAGCTTCCCTCTTAGCAACTACAGCTATAATTAACTCAGACAAACAGGAGATCCTTGATTAAGGCCTGGTCTGTAATTAGCTCATGGCTTTCCTACCTTGTATCTAAAACCTGTGTGTGTGTGTGCGTGTGATCTGACATGCTGTTTCAGCATTTCTCAAGAGAGACAGTCCATAACCCATTTTTATATTACAAAAAATGATACAGCACTCAGAACTGGCTGTCCACATCACACACAGTACTCAGTTTCTAGACTTGTGGCAACTCTGGCATGGCTATATCTCACAAGAAACATAGAAAATGATGGCAGATAAGGACCGCTTGGCCCACCTAGTCTGCCCATTTTCCCTACCGACTGCAATACCTCAAATCCTACTTGATCTCTGGCTTTTATCCTTTCTTTCCTATTGTTAGGGTTACCTTGTGCCCATCTCATTCATTCTTGAATTCTTCTACTGTTTTTGCCCCATCACCTCCACTGAGAGGCTGTTCCATGCATCCACCACCCTTTCTGTGAAAAAACACTTCCTCACATTACCCGAGTCTACCTGCCCTCCAGCCTCATATCATGACCCCTTGTTCATAAACATCTTTTTCTCTGAAAGATGCTACCCTCTTTTACCTTATTAATGCCTTTAAGGTATTTGATAGTCTCTATTCTATCCCCCCTCCTCTCTTCCAAGGTATACATATTGAGGTCCTCTTGTCTCTCCTTATATGACTTTTGCTGCAGACCCTGCACTATTTTGTTGCCCTTCTCTGAACTGCCTCTACTCTGGCTATGCCCTTCCAGAGATGTGGCCTCCAGAACTGGACACATTACTCCAGAAGGGGAATCACCAGTGATTTGTGTAGTGGCATCACCACCTTTTTTTTTTTCAGCTAGTGATACTTTTATTTATTTTATTTATTGTGATCTTGGATTAACACCTTTGAGAACAAGCTCATTCATAGGTTCCACATCAGAGGTTATACAACAGGTGAAACAATGCTGAATGAGGACATTAACAATACACTTATACATGAAGGATTACAAAATATCAAGGGTGATCGTAACTAACAAGTAGGACAGGAAAACTTTTTTTTTTTTGATATTTCTTTTCACGCCCCCTGGCCCTGGTTGGCCCCTCATCTGGCTGCCATCCCTAGCCTCTGCTCCTTCAGGCCCTTACTCTTGTAACCCTATAGCTTGCCCCCTGTGGCAGGGCAATGTGGAGCCACCCTACTCACCCGGCCATTAGGATCCAGTTCAGGGTGTTACCTCCGGAGACAAAGCACCAGAGGACAGCCATCAAGCCGCAACAACCAGCCACCAGGGTCTTTTCCAATTTTCTCCCTTGCAAGAGCTCAGCATGCAATGACGCTGGTGGTGGGCACATGCACACACCTGTGCATGTCCCCGCCAGGCATCTGCCATGCTCCCACCCACCATGTTCTAGCAGCAGTGCTCTGCTGAGCCCCAGCCTCTGTCAGGGGTCAGACGTGTGCCAACCACAAGGCACCCCCCTCCCTGGAGATGGAGAGCAGTCCCACAGATGCTTGATCCATCTTCTTCCTGCCAACCCCCGGTGGTCCGCACTTGTTCCCGAATGCAGGTCGCCGGTGTGGCCCGAGGTGTGGCATCCAGCGTCTCAGCCCTCAGCCTCACCAGGCCGGCTAAGGACAGGGAAACTCTGAATAAGCAGTGAAGGTCACCTTTAGTCAGCAGCACACAAATATAGACAGCACTATGGGGTAGAGAGTCAGCAGGAGACATACAGACACTACAGGGGAGGAAACATCAGCCCAAGAGGCTTCGTCATGCAGACAGGAGAATGAAGTAGGAAAGCAAGAAGCTATGGAGTAGGTGAGGCAAAGGGAGAGCCCAGTCTGAAATTCACTTGGAGTGGAAAGGGTAAGGTAGAATGGAAGGGTAAAAAGAGATTCAAGAGGAGGGGGCAGTGGGAAAGGTAGGCAACACTGAGTGCATACATAATTAAATAGAGGGAAAATAAGTGCAAACAGGAAGGAAATAAGAGGCTGAAGCAGTTGCGAGCAATACATTTTGAAAAGCAGTCGCAACTGGATCTAGCAACTAACTGTTGTCTCAGTTTTCTTTTAAAAGAGCCTAAAGAATTAACAGTGGAGATGTCAGGGTGAAGAGAGTCCAGCCAACGAGGTGCACGATGTGTGAAAGATCTTTGACCCGCTGAGGTCCTATAGTGGGGAATTTTGAAGATTTGACTTTCTGAACTGTGGGTGCAGTGTCTGTTGTCACATAGTGAGAGGAGATTCTGTACCCCAGAGGGCAACAAGCCTAGGCTATTTTTTTTCACCAGGAGACAGGATTCATACATGAGTCTGCCTGAGAACTGTAGCCAGTTAGCCTACACATAAAGATTACAGGTGCGCATCAGTCGAGCGGATCCTGTAACGAATCGGCAGGCTTTGTTTAGGGCTACTTTTAAGCGACGAAAGGTGGTGTCAAAAGCTGACCTGTAAATTACCAGCCCATAGTCAATGAGTGATACTAGAGAACTGTGGACAGTGGACAGCTAGTTTATGTGCCTCGGGGGTCAGACTGTACTTGTGCCTGTGTAACAGACCAGTGTGCATATTGACAGCCTTAGCAACAATGTCAATATGCTGGGCGAATGACATTGTGACGCTGACCGTGATCCCCAGGTATTTAAAGTGCTGCATAAGCTCCCAGGGAGAACCTACCTCATTACTGATGAGAAGGGGGTAAGATTTGTGCCAATTGTGGGTGGTGGAGAACAACATCATTTTTGCCTTTTTGTAGTTATCACTAATTTATATTCTTTAAACCAACTTTTGACATATTTGAAATTACTCTGCAGCTTGTGTTGTAATGCATTGGGGTCAGAATCATTAATGAATAGCACAGCGTCATCTGCACATAGTAGTAGATGACATTGGCAGGCATGTGGTAGCCAGTTTAGAAAAATGCTAAATAAAAGTGGGCCCAAAATGGACCCTTGAGGAACTCCAGAGTGGACAGACCTGCTATCGGATAGGGTGTTACCAATCTTAACTTGCTGAGACCGGTTCAGCAGGTAACTGTTGTCCCAAGCCACTGTATCAGCGGAGAGACCAATGTCTGCTAGCTGCTTGACCAATAGGGCATTGTTTACCACGTCAAATGCTTTGGCTAAGTCTGTGTAGGCTGCGCCAACAAGGAGATCTTGGTCGAGGAATTTGTGAATGTAACCTGTGAAATCTAGCAGCACTGTAGTAGTGCTATGCCCATGTCTGAACCCGTGTTTGCGGGCATTTTAGCTGATACTTTTCCAGGTAGTCTACCAACTGATCAGCTACGATTCTGTCCAGAGGTTTCACAAGAGGTGGAAAAATAGGATGGTAATTCCAAGCAACAGACCGATCACCTCTCTTAAAGATAGGTGTCACTGTGGCTACTTTCCACTTCTCAGGGAATTAAGAGAACCTAAGTGATGTGTTGATAATATCGGGGATACCTCTTCCTATGCACCCCAGCATCCCACTAACTCTCTCCACAGCCTTCTCACAATGCCTGGTCACCTTTAGGTCATCAGATATGATTACCCCCAGGTCCCTTTCCTGTTTGGTGGTTGTCAGTACCCCCCCATCCTGTACTCCTCCTCTAGGTTTCTGTGCTCCAAATGCATGATTTTACACTTCTTTGCATTGAATCTTTGCTGCCACACTCTTGACCACTCCTCAAGCTTGCTTAGGTCCCTCCTCAATCCCACCCGCCGAGTGACAGATCTTAGTGTCATCCACAAAGAGGCATACCTTCCCTTCCAGCCCCTCTGCAGTGTTGCTTATGAAGACATTAAAGAGAACTGGCCCCAGAACTGATCCTTGTGGCCCCCTGATGGTCATCCTCCTCTCCTCAAAATGAACTCTGTTTATGACCACCCTCTGTGTTCTATCCCTTAGCCAATTTCTGACCCAGTTTACCACCTTGGGACCCACTTCCAGGCTACCCAGGAGAAGGGGAGTCCCTAGATCAGTCTTAGATCAAGGGCAGGACTTCCCCTCACCCTAGCCATTTGTTACTGTGTATGTTTAGTCCTCTCTCCATTTCCCTTTTTCTGTTTTTTCTTTTGTATAATTTTTTTCCTTTTTTTATAGTTATCCTTACTACTTTATAAAATGGCAGGGTAAAATCATGTAATCTGATTGGCTCTTATTTATGTGTAAAATATGGTTTACACTTGGTTAAACAAGCATTTGTCAATGCCGAATGTTGGCTTGCTGGCATTGGTAGTGCAAGAGTTAGAAAAGCAAAATAGGAATGGCAGTGAAGTATTGAAGTAACGTCAACACCCCTTCCCCCCTGCAGAGACTGAAAGGCATTGAGAGTGTGGCTTTGGGCCGGCCAACGCTTACACCATTCCACCTCATGCCACCCTGCAGAGAGTGACAGGTGTCGGGTGTGCATTGTGGTCTTCGGCCTTTGTGCTCACCCCATTCCATAAGGGAATAAGCTGAGATGGATGTAATATAGGAGAATGGGGTGAACGTTAAGGTGATGGAACCCAAGGCACACCTCAATACCTGTCAGTGGCTGTAGGGTGGGGGTAGAATTCTGCGAACATTATGGCCGTCGAACCCAAGTTACGTCCCCGATGCCAGTCAGTCTCTACAGGGTGGGTGTATGGTTGGAATCCTTAACACCTCGGGTGTTTGTTAGTATTTTCACTCCAAATTTTCAACATTGGCTTTTTGGGACCCCACCTCATGAAAAGTGGCACTATCATTTAGTTACTCAATCCTGAAAGGTGATTTCACATAGCAACTGCGCCACTGGGAGCCACAAGTGCATAAACACATTTCGGGTAGGATGTGAAAAATGACAGCTGTACTGTTCATGAGGAGGTGTAAACAAATGGCAATGATGAAAATCTGGAGAGAAAATATGAAAAATTAGCAAACTTACGAGTGTGCGTAGATACTGCGCAACGTACGCCCATAATGCAGTCATTTTTTGGAATTTTGTTACCAAATTTTCAACATGGGCATTTCAGACCTCCGCTGATTTATTTATTTTATTTATTTAACAAGTCGGATTTACAACCTTTGAATCAGAAACTCATTTACAAAGGCACCTCGTCACAGGGAGGGCAGACAGCAGTGCATTGTGCAGATACAAGAGCAATATTACAGGTGCAAAAGAAACATTGAACATATAAAACACTTAGTTACATATCATCATATATTACAGGTTACAGTCAATGATGTACTAAATCCACAGGAGATACATAGGGGTACATCCTTACATGAACCTAGAGGGGGAAGGTATGGGGGGGAGGTGGATAGGCTGCCCAGGGGACTTGTCAAGTTAGGTGGGACCATGCAGGAAGGTCCTGCAGGGGAAAAAATGGGCAGGGCTAGTTACATCTACAGCAGAGGACTTTAAGGAGATGGTTCCTAAGGGCAGTTTTGAAGGGACAAATTTTGGCAGGGCTGGAGATGCAGATTGGGAGGGAGTTGAACCAGGTGGAGGCTCGGTAGCTAAAAGACCTCTGGGCAAGGGAGATCTTGGTTCTTGGCACCAGGAAGGTGGCTTTAACAGAGTTACATGTGGCAACAGATGGGGACGCATGCCGTAGGGAGGCAGAGACACCGAGGGGGAAGAGTCCGAGCAGAGATTTCTTAGCGAGTAAGCAGGTCTGGTGCTGCAGTGGCTCCTCGAAGTTGAGCAAGTTGGCGGAGGTGTAGCGTTGACAGGTGTGAGTGTGGCTGGAGGCTCCGGTCAAGAGCCTGCAGGCCTTATTAATGGAGAGTTGGATTTTAAAGAGGGCGGTGTTGTCAGACGCCACGTAGATAGCAGGCCATAGTCCACTAGCGACAGGACGGAGGAGGTGATGGCCAGGCGGAGGGCAACTTGGGGTAGGCAATCCCTATGGCGGTAAAGTAAGCCAATCCGGGAGTTTATGGCGGAGGAGCGGGCATTGATGTGGGTGTGGAAGTTGAGGGCAGTATCGAAGATGATGCCTAGGTACTTGTAAGTGGACACTTGCTCTAAAGGGTGGAGAGTGCTGGGGATAATCAGGAGAGTGGCATTTTTAGCCTTATTTTGGTGGTGAGAGAAGAGCATTGACTTGGTCTTTTTGAGGTTTATGACTAATCTGTGATCAAGAAACCACCTTTCTGGTTTGATTGTAAGCGTGCTGGAGGGATGATTGGAGGGTGGAGGGATCGGGGTGTGAGGCAAAGAGAACTGTATCATCAGCATAGAGGAGCATTTTGCCAGAGCAGGAGCTGGGGAGAGTGCTGAGGTAGAGGCTGAAAAGTACGGGGCCCAGGATGGAACCCTGAGGGACCCCAGAGCGAATGGGTTTATTATTAGAGAGGGAGCCATTTATCTTAACATGCTGGGATCTCCCCGAGAGGTAGCTGGTAAACCATGCAAGGGGCCCAACAGAAAAACCGAGTTGATGAAGGCAGTCGAGTAGGAGGGGGTGACAGACAGTGTCAAATGCCTTGGAAAGGTCTATGAACACTGCACCGGCGAGGTTGCCGGAGTCAAGAGCAGAGTGCAGGTATTGAGAGAACTCCAGAAGAACTGTGGTTGTACTGTGTCCCAGGTGGAAGCCGTGCTGCTCAAGGCACATAATGTCATACCTGGCCAGGTACTCAGATAGTTGGACATACTCCGCTCTTGAGTATAGGAGTGATTTCTGCAGTTTTCCAAGCAGTGGGAACTGACCAAGGCAGAGGGACCGGTTAAGTAGGTCTGTCAGGGGGACTAGGCCATCATCCAGGAGCAGGCGGAGGATCCTGGAGTCGAGGGGGTCACTGCTGGGGTTATTGCTACCAAGGACTTTAAGCAAGTATGATCTGGCTTCGAGAGGGGATAGAATGCGCAGATAAAAAGGGGGGTGATGGAGGACAGGGGGAGGGGGGCAGGAATTGGCTCAAAAAAGCTGTTGGGGAGGACAGAGCTTAGATTGGAGAAGGTGGTGTTAAGGCAGTCAGCTATATGAAGCGGGTCTGTGGTAGCAATGCCATTGACAGAGAGCAGAGATGGTGGGGGGAGCGAGTCTTTCCATTTAATTCTTTCATCCTGTCCCAGAAAGTCCGGGCTGAACCCCAGGTGGAAACAAGGGTGGCCTGGTAGTGTTCTGCTTTGGCCTGTCTAATGGCCCAGGTACACTTATTGCGCTCCGCGTTGTAGGCTTGTCTATTAGAGGCATTGCCAGTTTCTACAGCAATATGCCAGAGATTATCTCTTTTCTTAAGCTTCTGGATGAGGGATGGGGTGATCCAAGGGTCAGTGTGCTTTTTAGTGTGGGTCTTGGTGGGGCAGAGGTGAAAAGGTCACAAGCCTTGCAGAAGACACCTGTAAAGAAATCTAGAGCTGAGTTGATATCTGAAGCTTGTCAGATAGGGGACCAGTCTATCTGGGCTAAATGCTGTTTTAGTTTTCTGAGGCCACCAGGTCATAGGCACCGACGCAATGTGGCCTGGGACACTGGTTTCGGGGTGGAGGATAACCAGTGACAGATGACTGGAGAGTGATCGCTGAGGGAGTCAGGGAGGACCATGATATCCCAGATTTTATATGGGAACAGTGTCACTGTGATTTTCTGAATCTGTCCCGAATGTTGATTTTCCTCAGCGACCACATCATTGTGCGCCAGATGTGCAAAAACACATTTCGGGCAGGATGTGAAAAATGACAGCTGTACTGTTCATAAGGAGGTGTGAAAACAATGGCAATGTTGAAAATCTGGAGTGAAAATATTACAGATTCTCAAAGTTATGTGCATGTGTGGAAACTACACAATGTATGCTTGTAACACAGTCATTGTTTGGAATCTTCTCACCAAATTTTTAACATAGGCATTTTGGGACCTCCGCTCATGAAGTGTCACTGTGATTTTCTTAATCTATCCTAAACACTGATTTCCCACAGCAATCGTGCCATTGTGTGCCACATGAGCAAAAACACATTTCTGGCAGAATGTGAAAAATGACAGCTGTACTGTTCATAAGGAAGTGTCAAAAAATGGCAATGTTAAAAATCTGGAGTAAAAATATTAACAATTCTTGAAGTTACAAGCGTGGGTGGAAACAGCGCAATGCACGTTCATAAAACGGTCAGTTTTTGGAATTGTTTCACCAAATTTTCAACATAGGCTTTTTGGGAGCCCACCTCATGAATGGTGGCACTGTCATTTCGTTAATCAGTCCCGAAAAGTGATTCCATGCAGTGACTAGAAATCACTTTTGGGACGAATGACAAAATGACAGTGACTGATTTCATGAGGTGGGGTCCCAAAAACCCCATGTTGAAAATTTGGACCCAAAAGTCAAAATAATGGGTGAGATATCCATCTAAGTTGACTCCTCCTCGATGCCATTATACAGCTTACTGTGATTTTCTTCAGTTCGCGGTCGACTTTTGAAGAGTTCAGACATTTTCCGGTCCACCGAAGATCACCATGCTGGGCCTCCGAAGGTAAGTATGGGGTGAGGGGGGGTGCAGGGAGGTGGAAGTGCGCAGAGGGTGGAGTGCGGGTTGGGGAGGAAGGGCATCATGACAAGGGACCATTTTCTTGTTTCACGGGGAACTTCAGGGAAAAGTTTTTTTACAGGTTATGCAAGTTACATTTTGGGCACACTGGGGTGGGCTCCCAGTGTGCCACCTGTTTTGAGGGGGACTGAAATCGACGAGGGATTGGGCACCCGTCAGCAAAAGCGTGTCTGTGTTGGGGGGCATGATGCAGAGGGATTGGGCACCCTATCGCAGGCTACAAAAACTGGGGGACACGCCAATGGGTATTGGGCTCCTCCATGGTCAAACAAATTGAACTGGGGAGGGGGCATGCCGACAGGGGGATTGGGCACCCCCGAAGTCGGCTTCCTAGGGATTGTGAGAGGTGGCCAGTGGGGGCCGCCGCCATGTTAATTGGAATGTTTCACCAGGAATGGCACGTAATGGAGGCGTGTCAGATCTGCCACTGCAAGAACGAGCCTGTCTCTCATTGCAGTGGCAGAATCATTTCAAGTTAGTGGCACTCTCTGAAACTGCTGTCATCGGCAGCATGTTCACTGGTTGGCAGCTGAGGGACACACCGACTAAAGCATCCCCTGGATACTCCACAACACTGACACACCTTTGAAAGTGCTACTACAGCGTTACTGCCGCAAGATGTTGCTAACGCATCCATGCGCAAGCCAACATAAAAAGGACTGCTCAGCAGTGAAGAGTCTGGAATCCAGAACAATGGGCATTTGGAACACAGGCATTTCAGTTAGCCCCCTACAGCCCGAACTGATCTTCCACCACAAACATGGCTGCTACCTTTGCACTGTAAACAAACTTCAGGTGGGCCCTAAAAATAAAACTACCTTAAATAAAAATTAAAAAAAAATAATTAAATGTTGTTTCCCTGATTATCACACTCTCCTTACATACATAAACAAATTAGAAACAAAAAGTATTGTTTATAGTTTTCACTAGAACTGTTTCTTTCCTGACAGTGAACAATCCCCCTTCTAGCTTTACCTGCTCATCAGGGAACTCTCTTCTTCTTGCCCTGACAGTGAAACAGTTGAGTCTCTGGCTGTAACAAAGGCCTTTGTTGTCTTTGTGTACAGAGAGAAACATTCTGCCATTGGCACTGAGCAGAATTTTGAATCCATGTATTCCATGGTAAACTTTCTATGATAAATATTCCATATCTTGAATATGGAGAAAAATAGGAAGAAGAAAGTAAGCAATACTACAATTACATCAGTGACATCACTTGAAGTGGGTGGAAGGACTATTTTATCACAAATGCACACAAGCAAATCTACTGTTTCTACATATAAACATGCTTTTCCCAACAGTAAAAGGTAAAAAAAAAAAAAAGAGCCAATTTTATAAGCGCAATAAGACACTCTGGGATATGTGTAAAACATTTTACATTACGTCCAGCGGCTGAAGTCACCCAGCCTTCGGCCTTGTGCCTTACTATGCCTCTGGCTGTGCTGTAAAATATGTTTTACACACACCCCTTCGTGCCTTATTGCTTACATATTCAACTGCATATGGTGCCAATACTTGTTTGGTTCCTAGTTGGTTATTTCTGTTAAATGTTTTCATTTTCAGTTATTAGTTCCAATATATATTGTACAATATCTGTTTATCTGTTCCTGTGTAAACTCATAACAATATTGGACTGATATGGTTTAAAATTGGAGAGGGGTAGTGAATGACATCAAGATCTGCAACAGAGTGGACACTCATGGGGGCGGAAGGGTGGAAAGAATGAGCAGAGACCTGGGAAAACTTGGAGTGGTGGGGGTATGGCAGCTAGGTGTCCATGCGAAATAGTGCAAAATAATGCACTTGGGGCACAGAAATCCAGAGGCGAAGTACAAAATGGGTGGAGAAGTACTGTCAACAGCCAAGCAGGAAAGAGACCTAGGGGGTAATCATATTAAATGACCTAATGTTGGCCAGGCAGTCTGGAGGGCTGGTGGGATGCTAGGATACATAGGCAGGGGTATCACTAGCAGAAAGATAGAAGTAGTATTGCCCCTGCAAAGAACACCGGTAAGACCCCACCTTGAGTACTGTGTCCAGTTCTGGAGACCACATCTCTGGAAGGACATAGATTGACTAGAGGCAGTCCAGAGGGGGGCAACTAAAATGGTGCTGGGTCTGCATCAAAAGCCATACAAGGAAAGACTAAAGGACCTCAACATGTACATCCTGGAAGAGAGGAGGGAGAGGGGAGATATGATAGAGACCCATAGATACCTCATGGAGTACATAAAGTACAGGAGGGAAGTATTTTTCAGAAAAAAAAGGTGCTCAAGAACAAGGGGACATGGCCCCATAGCACAGAGGGCTGAGGTGCTGGACGCCTTACCTCGCACTACGCCAGTGACCCGAATTTGGGAATGACCTTGGGTCATCGGAGTACCAGCATGGGGAGAGAGGAGCAGGATCGAGCAGCCTTAAAGCAGCTCTCCTCTCCTGGGGGAGGTGGTCGCCCTCCCACAGTCCCACCACCACCGGGTTTGAGGTCTGGTGTTGGCGCAGGTGGAGGGGGTGGCACAAAGGGAGGGTGTCTCAATGCACGGCATGCATGTGCCTCCACACAAGCATGTGTGCCAGAGACAGGGGTGGGAGAAAATGGGGGTAAAAGCTTACAAAATACATATCGAAAAAAAACAAAACAAAGGGACACAGAAACATAGAAGTTGATGGCAGATAAGGACCTCAAGGCCCATCCAGTCTGCCTATTTCTTTGTCTACCTTATAAAAGTTCCATCAGCCTTTGCTCTGTCAATGGCCTATCTATTCATATTCATCTGTATTGTTCCCTTATGCCTATCCCATGCCTGTTTGAAGCCCTGCACTATATTCATATCCACCACTTCCTGAGGTAGGCCGTTCCATGCATCCACCACCCTTTCTGTGAAAAAGAACTTCCTCACATTACCCCATAATCGGCCTCCTTCTAATCTCATGTTGTGTCCTCTTGTCCTGCTATTTTTCTTACACTGAAACATGTTAGACTCTTTCACTTTGTTAATGCCCTTAAGGTGTTTGAATGTTTCGATCATATCACCTCTCTCCCTCCTTTGCTCTAGGGTATGCATATTGAGCTCCATTAATCTGTCCTCATATGTTTTCTGATGCAGTCCCTGCAGCATTTTGGTTGCCCTTCTCTGGACTGCCTCAATCTGGTTAATGTCCTTGTGAAAGTGTGGCCTCCAGTACTGCATGAAGTACTCCAGACGGGGCCTAACCAGTTTCTTGTAAAGAGGGATTATTACCACCCTCTTTCGACTTGTGATACCCCTACTAATACGCCCTAACATCTCCCTTGCCTTACCTACTTCTTTAGTGATCTGCTTGGATGATTTCAGGTCATTGGTGATGATGACGCCCAAGTCGCTTTCTTCCCTTGAGACTGCCAGCAACTCCCCTCCCAGCCTATAGGTGGCTTCAGGGTTTCCACTTTCCTATGTGCATGATCTTGCACTTCTTTGCATTAAACCCCAGTTGCCACTCTTCCAACCATTTTGCTAGTTTATCCAGATCTCTTCTCATTCTGCCCACCCCATCTGGATCATCTACTCTGTTGCAGATCTTGGTGTCATCTGCAAACAGACAAACCTTATCGCCCAGTCCATCTGCAATGTCACTGATAAAGATGTTGAAGAGGACTGGGCCCAGGACTGATCCCTGAGGTACCCCACTTGTGACTTGCATCTCTTCTGACTGTATACCGTTTACCACCACTCTCTGTTTTCTGCCCGTCAACAAGTTTGCCACCCAGTTGACCAACTTCTGACCCACCCTGAGCCTACCCAGCTTATTAATCAATCTTCTATGTGGAACAGTATCGAAAGCTTTGCTGAAGTCAAAGTAGGCGATATCAACTGCTCCCCCTTGGTCCACCACTCTGGTTACCCAGTCAAAGAAATCTATGAAATTAGCTTGACAGGACCTTCCTTTTGTAAACCCATGCTGTCTTAGACCCTGTGCTCCTATGGATTCCAGGTGTTGTACTATCCTTTACTTAAGGAGTGCCTCCATAATCTTGCCCACTACTGAGGTAAGACTGACTGGTCTGTAGTTCCCTGCCTCCTCCCTGCTACCATTCTTGTGGAGTGGGATCACATGAGCCCTCCTCCAGTCTTCTGGGACCTCTCCTGTGCTCAAAGACTCACTAAACAGTTCTGATAATGGCTCTGCTAGTTCCACCCTTAGCTCCTTTAGTACCCTGGGATGTATGCCTTCAGGTCCCATTGCCTTGTCCACCCTGAGCTTATCAAGCTCTTGTAGGACCCTTTCTTTTGTGAAAGGACTAGTGCTCACCTCTGTCCCCCCTGTGTCCTTGATGCTGAGCTGTGGACCCTGCCCTACCTTCTCTTCAGTAAATACTGAGCAGAAGTATCTATTTAGGATAAATGCTTTTACATGGTGATCCTCCTCACACGCCCCCTTATCTCCTTTGATCTTAGCAATACCCCCTCTGGACTTTCTCCTTTCACTAATGTATCTATAGAAAGTCTTGTCACCTTCTTTTACTGTTTGTGCTAGTGTTTCCTCAGTTTGGGCCTTTGGCTGCCTTACTGCCTTCCCTGCTTCCCTTAGGGAAGTTTGGAATGCCTCCCTATCTTCATCCTGCTGTGTTCCCTTGTATTTCCTGAAGGCCAGCCTTTTGGCTCTGACCTTTTCTGCTACTGTTTTTCGAGAACCAAAGTGGTTTCCTTCTTCTTTTGCATTTCCTTTTCTCCCTAACACAATGGGATGTTGCTTCAAGTATTGCATCCTTAATGCTTGCCCACTTTGCCTGTACCCCCCACCTGTATTTCTTTTTGCCAGGGCTAGCTTAACTCTGTTGGCCATCTTATCCAAGTCAGCTCCTCTGAAGACATAATATGAAACTGGAAGGGGTTAGTTTCAGGAGAGATGTGAGGAAGTACTTCTTCACAGAGAGTGATGGATTCCTGCAACAGCCTTCCAGCGGGGGTGGTGGAGGCAAAAACAGTGGACAATTCAAGAATGCATGGGATATGCACAGGGGAATCATAGAGGATAGGAAGGGGGGAGGGGGAAAGAACCGTAGATCAAGTAGGGTTTGAGTGAGAATGTAGGGAAAAATGGGCAGACTGAGTGGGCCAAGCAACCCATATCTGCCATCAAATTCTATGTTTCTATGTTTTTCCTTCCCCCTGCTGTTCTATATTGACAGGTTATATGCTTGTGGCAACAACGGGGGGGGGGGGAATTAAAAAACTGTATATAAAAAATACATCTCAGGTTCCTAATACTGGAAGTCAATACTCTTTATTACTTTTTCTTGAAGCCAGCTTCCAAAAGTATATGTGTGGAAGAAGAGGATGTGAATGAATTCATGTCAACTGTCTCAGTCTCCTTTGTAGCTGACTACCATTGCTAGGGCACTGCTAGGAACAGAATATGCAGTAAACCTGCCTAGCTGTTTGACTCTATTCCTGTGCAGACATTTGCATTATTTTGTCAGTGTGTTTACAAGTGCCCCTCAGATCTCACATCCATTTCCCCACTTTTTTTACATTCTAATTTCCCTCCTTTCTCCACGGCAACGCCTATTTACTAGTCAGTTGACCTCTGAGCCCCACCAAAGTCATTTCTGCCATTTACCTACAGTGGCGTGAAAAAGTATTTGCCCCCTTCCTGATTTTCTCTATTATTGCATATTTGTCACACTGGATGTTTTCAGGTCTTTAGACAAAATATAATATTAGATAAAGGGAACCTGAGTGAACAAATAACACTTTTTTTTTTTTACTTATTTCATTTATTTAATGAAAAAAGTTAACCAACATCAACGGGCACTGTGTGAAAAGTAATTGCCCCTAGTTAAATCAACCCAATTAAAGGGATAATTAGAGTCAGCTTGTTTGAACACAGCCAGGCTTGATTACAGCCAGCCTTGCTCAATATAAATCTCACTTATTTTGACCCTTACCATCAGAGTCACGTTGCCAGCACAAAGATTCAACAAGCACATTATGCCATGATCAAAGGAAGTTCCTGAAAAGATCAGAAAAAATTTTTGCCCTCTATCAGTCTGGAAAGGGTTACAAAGCTATTTCTAAGGCTCTGGGACTCCATCGAACCACAGTGAGAGCCATAATCTCAAATGGAGAAACACTTGGAACAGTAGTGAATCTTCCAGGGTGGCGGCCTGCCAAAAATACTCAAGAGCAGGCGTAAATTCATTCAGGAAGTCTCAAAGGATCCTAAAACAACATCCAAAGAACTGCAGGCTTCTCTTGCCTCAGCTAAGGTCAGTGTTCATGACTCCACAATCAGAAAGAGACTGGGCAAAATGGGCTTCATGTGAGAGTAGCATGGAAACCACTGCTAACCAAGAAGAACATAAATGCTCGTCTCTCATTTGCCAAGAAGCACCTGGATGATCCACAAGCCTTTTGGGAAAATGTTCTATGGACAGATGAGTCCAAAGTGGAACTTTTGGATGACATGGATCCCATAATGTCTCGCGTAAAGCAAACACAGCATTCCACAGTAAGAACACCATACCAACAGTCAAACATGGTGGTGGTAGTGTGATGGTGTGGGGATGCTTCTGCCTAAGGACCCTGGATGACTTGCCATAATTAAAGGAACCATGAATTCTGCTCTGTACCAGAAAATTCTTAAGAAAATGTCCGTCATCCTTCCGTCAGCTGAAGCTGAAGCGTGAATTGGGCCATGCAGCAAGACAATGATCCAAAACACAAAAGCAAGTCCACATCAGAATGGCTAAAAAGAAGTAAAATTAAAGTTTTGGAGTGGCCTAGTCAAAGTCCAGACTTAAACCCAATAGAGATGCTGTGGAGGACTGAAACGAGCAGGTCATGCTCGAAACCTACCAAATGTTACTGAATTAAAGCAGTTCCGCGAGGAAGAGTGGGTTAAAATTCCTCCACAGTGATGTGAAAGACTGATATTGAATTATAGGAAGTGTTTGGTTGCAGTCATTGCAGCTAAATGTGGCATAACCAGTTATTAAGTGTAAGGGGGCAATTACTTTTTCACACAGTGCCAGTTGGTGTTGGTTAACTTTTTTTCATTAAATAAGTGAAATTTAAAAAAAAAACAAGTGTTATTTGTTCACTCAGGTTCCCTTTATCTAATATTACATTTTCTCTAAAGATCTGAAAACATCCAGTGTGACAAATATGCAATAATAGAGAAAATCAGGAAGGGGGCAAATACTTTTTCACGCCACTGTATCTCTTCTAACCCTGGACTTCCCCTTGGGGGGGGGGCAGTGTTCAGATGGAAGCTGACCAGACCCCCCCAAAAAAATATATCACAGCTGTGGGAAACAGAGGGCTGTTGGTAGATTGGGCCTGAGAGTGCTTGCAGCTTCATCCCCACACATTTGGAGTTATTTCCTTGTTCTCCCCAACCTCTCGGGATGCTGAATATGAGGGCTCAGTGACACGTGTGTGCACACTGATGCATTGCTGTGCCCATCGGAGCCAGCGGCAGCCACTTCCTTCCCACAGAAACAGCTCCTGCCTGCACCAACACCTCTGGTCCTCCAGGTGGCAGTACTGCATTGGAGACTGTAATCCACCTGTCCCTAGGAGGAGAGCTTCTTCTGGGATGCTTAATCTTTCTCCTGTGGCTGGTCCTTGGACCATTCAGGCTCGTTCCTGAACCCAGGTTACCAGCACAGTGAGTGGTAGCCTTCTGCTGCACTGACAGGATGACTCTCCATTGCCCCACTTTCATCTAAATGGATGCTAGCTTGCCCCCTCCCATCTTGGATAGCCCCCACAGTACTCAATTGTCAAGTGTCAGCTATACTACACTTGACTGCCATATACCATTCTGGTCACCACAGTACAGAAAGGACATTGAAGAAATCAAGAGGATCTGGCACAGGGTCACCAAGCTGATTACTGGGTTAAGAGGCAAGAGCAATGAGTCTAGAGAACAGAAAGCTGCGATGTGTGACACGATCACTGTGTTCTGAATACTTAAAGGGATAGACTGGGTGGGGTATACGCAGATGTTTGAACTGGTATGTGAAAGCAGAACCAGAGGACATGTACACAAACTGAGTGGATGTAGGCAGGAAAAAGAGAAACATTCAAAAAGCATAACTTCACATACAGGGTGGCAAACACGTGGAATGACCTACCCAGTGAGGTTGTGGAAACGTGCACTCTTATGCCTTTTAAAGTAGTACTAGACAGTCTCCTGAGAAAGAATGGCATTGAGACTTACACAACATGAGCAAGGGTAGCATCCTTACTGATAAGTTTGAGGTGGAGCTGGCAGAATAGCCTAGAGGCTAGAGTAATGAGCTGCAGCCCGCTGGCGCAGCGATAGCACTTTTGCTCATGATGCCAGTGACCTGAATTCAGTAGCGAGCTCAGGGTGCAGTAGGAGGGCCAGCGGAGAGAGGAGAATTGAGCGTCCAGAGGACTGCTGTCCTCCTCCGGGGGAGGGTTTGCAGAACCGATGTAAGTTTGGCCCCTGGCAGATTGCTGAGGGAAGGCACCTGGGACTGCCTCCAAGGCAGGAGAGGGGTGGATGCCGACATGGGGTACGTGGGCACACGGGGCACACATCATGGTGTCAGTGCATGCCCACTGCTCAGGGGAGGAAAAGGGAAAATGGATGCTGGTGACACGATGGTGCCAGAACACCTGCAGACCCTGCATCCGACTAGTTGGGCTCACCAGTCCAACTGCTGGATTCAGTCCATGGCGGGAATGGGAGACCCGCTGAACCCGTTGGGGGGCAAGCCCTGGGGGTACTGGCCAGTGGTCAGTCCCAGTGGACATTGGGGGGATAGGGCTGAGGTGTGGGGCCACCAATAGGAAGGGCAAAAAGTAAATAAAAAAAGAGTAGAGCTGCAAATGAGCTTGGTTCTTGGTACGTCCAGCAGACCTAGGTTTGATTCCCACAACCTCCACTTACATACAGTGTGACTCTAAGCAAGTCACTTAACCTCACTAGTGCTCCCAGGTCGCCCCTGAAAACCGGCACTTGTGCCTGATGGGCCTAACCTGGTTACCAAAAAATAATAAATACAAAATAAAAAAAATAAGATGTGACCATACTCAAAGCTAGTTATAATACCTGACAGGGTGGGCGGTATTGGGCTATACCAGACTGTCCCAGGAGCATAATGAGGCCTGATGCCGCAGGTGGAGGGCCTTATAGCCCCTAGAAGATCTGGTATAGCCCATACTGCTCAGCCTGCAGTGTAGTATTGCACTTAGAAAACGGGCAAGTTATGACACTTTTATTCAAAGTAAAAAAAATAAAAAAATAAAATACATGAAAAATGGGCATTTTATGCATGGTGTTTGTTAAGTAGTCCCTCATCTTGTAGTAGTGCCAGTAGAAGGCGCTACTGTTGGATGCCATAATATTCATATTCATTGATGTGACTGTGGTAAACTCTCATCCTCTGCCCCCACACCCCCAGTTGTTGACTATATCCATCTCCCATTTTGCTGCATGGCTTTTCAGCGCAGGTGGGGATGAGAGGAGCCACAGATGGAGACACACTGCTGGCTATAATGGAGCTGTGGCTAGGTGAGAGCACAACAGCATGGTCATGAAGCTGTTCACGGTCAGGCAGGTGTGTGAGGTATGCTGATCAGTGATGCAGGTGGTGTGCCAGGGATTAGTGGCAGTTAACACTATAAGGTACACTACAAACATTTACATCAAACCAGCAGTACTGTATTACTGGTAATTGTGTAAGGGGAGAGGGGGAGACCAGCCACCAGCTGAAGCCTTGCTCGGTAAGGGAAGGAAAAAAATGGCAACTGGTCACCATTTTCAAATGTCATTCTAGAGCCTGGCACATGGATTTGGCCATGTAAAGAGGCAACTGGCAGTGGGTCTTGTTATTTCCCCTTCTCTGTCGACATATAAAAGTAACCCTTGGCACGGGGTTCAGCCAATCACTGGATGTAGTCACTGACATGCAGCAGGAGAAGTGACCAAGATGGACCTGACTCCCTTACTTAAACACAATACTATGTTGCTGTGTTAGCAACTGGGGACAGTGTGTCCTATTCAGAACCCTGGAAAAAGTTGGGGGGACCACAGGGAAAGGCCTGGGGGGGCCACATGTAGTTAACAGGGCTCCATATTATGAGTACCAGTTTACAAATGTAGGACTCAAAGGACCAGCAAGAGCCACATGCAAAGCAATACGGTCTAACCTCCATGAACAAGTAAGGGAATTGACAGTGGCAGAAAATAATTACGATCATAATAACCCTGCCTTGGAACTGACCTGCACTTTCAAGCAGTGGCTTTTGATGAAATGTTCTCCCATCTTCATTACATATGGAACTTTAACTTCAACACTGCCTATGTGAGTGGAGTGTAGGGGAGTGTAGGGGAGTGCAGATATATCCACTCAGCTGGAACCCAAAGTTTACTCCCTTTCCTTTGGAGGATGCGGATCCAGCTCAAAGCATTGTGTTGAAGCTGTTGTTCTGTCCAATCAATTGGTGTACCAGTGAGTGCTGGCATGCATGGAATGAAAGACTAAAAAAACACACACAAACTGTAGAAATAAGGTCAGGTCACTGCATATTGCCAAAGAAGGCACAAAGAGTGAATTGTATCTATCTTTCCAGAGCAATGAATCTGTTGGAACAGTCTCATTTCATGAAGTGGCTGTTTGGAAGATTAATCCAGGTTTATAGATGGAAATTCCACAACCAGTGTTGATGTATGTAGCATTTCCTTGAGCATACTGTAACTGATTTTTTTTAATATTCTTTATTCCCGTCAGGTCTGTCACACTGTACGTGGGACAGAGGCTGGCGAGTGGGTTCAGAGGGGCTTGAGAGGTGGTGGCATCATCCTGCCTCACTCCATGGGTTCCATTTGGTTCCTCCCTACCACAGAATGCTGGCTGCAAGGGTACTGTGTGTGTACTCAATCAAACCCACGGCTGCACAAGATGCTAGTCGCTGTTCTCCTGCCCACAAGTTACTCAAACCACACTTCCACTGCAGTCACCCAGGTCAAAGAATTACAGCGGAGCCTGCTATCCTCCCTCCTCTGAGGAGAGCAGTCCTCCCAGCACACTCAATCCTCCTTCCCTCCAGCTGGCCCACCAACATCCCGGGCTGGATATGAACCCGGGTCAGGTAATGCTACAGCTGCGCCAGCGGTGTGGTTTGTAACTAATTTTTAACTACATGTGTAATCATTTTCACAGTACAATAAAATTTTAAAAATATCTTTCATACAGTTGTCACCAAATGCTTTACAAGGCAATAATCAAAGTACAACAAAATATAATGAATGAACAATTAATTCGAGATTATTTTATGTTTTAATTTTTCTTTTTTCTTTTCCACAATTTATAACACATCTTGGTAGTGTGTCTATGAAGCATGTATGAAACCATTTGAATGTCCCCACTCAACTGCATAGTGCCTTTGCTATGACAACACACTATGATACCACAAATACTGCAATTGTTAGGTCAGCTGCAGACAGTCAAGGCATTTTTGAAAGGTAGGGTAAAATAAGTGCTACATTATCAAAAATATTTAGTAGACCAATAGCAGGAGAAAGTAAAAACAAACTAGAAAACATTAAATTACCTTATGCATGTGTTATTTATTGTACAATGACCTTTTCCGGTTTGTGTGTGTGTATTCTTTGGTAATTGGATAGGCTCACTAGGCACAAGTGCTTGCTTTCAGGGGTGACCCAGAAGCACTGGAGAAGTTAAGTGACTTGCTTAAAGTCACACAGTATGCAAATGGAGGTCGTGGGCATCAAGCCCAGGTCTGCTGGATGTACCATGCTCATTTGCAGGTCATTGCCTTAACGTCTAGGTTATAGTGCCAGCCCCTTTTGTTCCAGGTCACCCCTGTAAATTGGCCTTGTGCAAATTAGACCTTACCTGGTTACCAACAAATAAATAAATAAAGTTAAACATAATTGTAAAGAAATATAATAAAATGTTGCCTTTTTATTTAGTAGTCACTTGCTATTTACAAAGTACAGGGGGCTGGACTTGCAAATCCAGTAGTTTGCACTCATGTTAGCATCCCCGACACATTTTGTACCATGTGGTTGTATTGCATAGTTACCTTTGTTTTCAGCTCGGTTGTACCCATCTTCCAAGTTGCACTTTGAGATGAGCCATGGCTGGGTGTGCCTTTCCTGCTCACCAATTTGTAAATAAATAAAGCTAAATTGAACCTTAATAGGCAGGGTCGTGCCATCAAGAAATGTTTCAACGTGAGGGCATCTTTTTTTTTTTACATTTTATTTAAAGAAAAAAAAATACAGCAGGACACAATTGACATTTACCTCAGCCAATGAGAAAGTGATTGTCATTAGCTTGGCATTCTACTATTACAAATGGGTACTTATAGTCCATCTTGAATCCAAGGATTCTTTTTCTTTTATATTTTTTTATATTGTTTAAGGAGATACATTTCCATGGTACATATATTTAGCCAGTACCAATCATAGAAAAACAGAATTTGATGGCAGAAGGAGATCACTGGCCTACTGAGTCTGCCCATCGTTGTTACCACCTTACCCCCCAGCCTAGTGCCGTGGTGGGTCATTTACCCTCTCCCCCACTTCCTCTCCTTTTCTGCTTCCTGCAAGTGGCATTATGAGTCTCCTGGCCTTGTCCTGTCCATGTCTGAACCCATTTATGGTCCCTGCCCCCACAACCTCTGCTGGTAATCTGTTCCAAGGCTCCAGCACCCTTTCCGTGACCATCTGCAAACATGCTCCCTCATGACTGCATCCCTATTTCTAACAAACAGGCCCTTGCAAGCTATCCCATTTAAACCTCCTACCCTAATCAAGTTAGTATGCACCACTATTCCATATAAGTGATGCTATATACTTAGAACAATACTTCTACCGACAAAAGTTAGCCTTATTCCGTCATTTCCTTTTTACCAGTTAGAATTTAGCAATCACTTACTTAACATGAATCACTCATATAGGCTAAATCTCATCTACTTATACAACTTAGGAAAATTAACATTTAAACAAATTGTGGATGGGAAAAATTAATAAGAGAAAGGTTATGGGGCATGTTTCCCCACATCACCCCCGGGCCAGAAGAGCAGAAGGTTGTGGGTTCTATCCCCACATCAGTTACTTGGGGTAAAACCCGTAACTGACTCCGTAATGCAGTACAAGGGGAGTGCTGCACTGCTGAGGTGCCAGCCTTCTGATGATACATTAAGCTGATGTTCCTTCTGCCCATCTCTTCAGGTGGAAGTAAAAGATCCCACATGGATCACTTACCCACGATGAAAGTAGAGTAGGTTCCCCAGTGTTATGGCCAACTTTCCCACAAGAAAAATCAAAACAGATCCATGTAGCAACCCCCAACTGATGTACCTGGAAACAAGCTGTCATAGCCTGGTGTGTCTTTCCTGGCCAAAAAAATGACAAATACCTGAAAGCTCCCTTTTTAGCTGAGTAAAAAAAATGCACATACGAAAACACAGTTTCAAATCTTATAAAAAAGAAACAAAGTGTGGCCCCACAATAGCCATCTTGTACAAGTCATGTTCCACTGTCTTGATTTAAGGGGACACCGTCAACTCTTTTTCCATTTTATTATTTTTAGTAGGAAACCCACATTTTACGATTGCTTACCTTCTCTAAAATTCATTGATGTTGCTGGTTGTTGTGACTGTTTCTTTTCTTAGTAGAACTAAAATGAATGGTAACAGTGTAATTATACCCAACTTTGTTTTTTTTCTCCAAATCCTTGATCTACTCTTGTTGCATACTTCCTGAACATCGAGAACACCCCCAAACAGTGCAGCCACTCATGATGCAATAGTCCTCTCTCCTCACGCTGCATTTAAAGTGTATAGGATGTGCGGGGAGTGTTCCCAGGTCCAGAAAAGATGCAGTGAGATCTGATCAAGGACTGTAAGCAAACACATTTTTGTATGGTAGCACCAGTATAGTGGGGGTCTGTTTCTCAATTAAAAAAGAAAGGAATCAGATTCAAACTACCAGTTACATCAACAAATTCTACAGAATGTGAGCAATCATAAAATATGTATTTTAAACTTGGGACAATTTGAGGCCTAAGGAGGTTGACAGTATCCATTTAAATTGTTTATTAAATGGAAGAGAATGAATTAGTAACATGTGATTTTTTATTAATTTATGCCTAATAGTTTGATACAAACCCTTGATGTTATATGTGAAAAAGGGTTCTTTCTCAGAGACATAATAAGCATTGTAACATGGCATAAAAAAAGGAAAACGAAATGAAGCACTCAGATAGGTGCAAACACACCATGTGGTACAGTAGAAACCATGGTCTAATACCATAGTAGATCATGCTTTGTATTGTAATACCTTGGCAATCCACTACAGGTAAGAAGCAGTATACAAGTGAAAGAAATACGCAATTAGCTTGCAGTGTGTAGTTGTCCCAAGTTGTATTTAGTAAGAATTTTCCTGGCACAAGATTTTTGACTTTTTCAAGACTGTTCTATATTTTTTTTTTTATTTAGTTGTTTAACCAGGTATAGCACACTAAGCTGAAAGCTTTTTTTACAGGAGCTATCTGGGAGCATAAGGAGGTTAAGTGACTTGCTCAGGGTCACACAGTATGCAAGTGGAAGCTGTGGGATTCAAACCCAGGGTTTTCTGGATGTGACCAGATTTGCAGCTCAGAGCCTTAGACCACTGTGCTATACTGCCTCCTAAGTTATTGTGTTAATAGCTCAATATTGTGACTACAACAAAAGTTCATGAGTTACTAAAGATTGTACATTTAAACTCCACATATAGTGTTTATTATGCTGCAGCAATATTTCTGTAGAAGTGAACAGTTACATACTGTTACCATCCTTTCTGATCTACTGCTTTCTAAGCAACTGTGGGTGCAATGCATTGTGGATGACTGAATAACAATATCTGGCCTAGATATAGTGTTAATTATGCTGCAGCAATATTTCTGTAGAAGTGAACAGTTACATACTGTTACCATCCTTTCTGATCTACTGCTTTCTAAGCAACTGTGGGTGCAATGCATTGTGGATGACTGAATAACATTATCTGGCCTAGCCTTTTCTTGGTGAATACACAGTGGAAAGATGAGCATGCAGCTTCTATAACAGAAAGGAAAAGTAACAGACACTGAGATAAACAAAGCAAAATTAAAGAGAGAGGATACTTCTGTGGGTGAAAAGAAAAATAAATTGAGAGAAACAAAAAGAAATCAAAGAAACAGACTAACAGTAGTAGTCAAAACAAGTATTTGAAAGATGAAAGCAGTGAACGTTATGTTGTTCTATGTCCTGCTGAGTTAGGTAGCTTAGAGGGAAAAAAAGAGAAAATAATATTCCGCAAAATAGTAGTTGTTCAATAAAGTGTTTTTCAGATTGGCTTAGTTCAGTACATTTGGAGAAACGGTGCTTGTGCTACTAGGATTGTGTGATAGCCACCTGTTGGTCTGCAAAGGAACTGGAGAAAGAAAACTAAAATGTACCATAGCACACTCCCATCATGCAGTGCAGCCCATATCTTCTAATACATAGAGAGGAAAATCAAAGCACCTAGAATAGAAAGTAAATTGCAAGTTTTTGAAAAGTTGTAAAATATGTTTTGATGTTAGAAAGCTTAAAGCTTGTAATGAAAGTTATTTAAACAACAGTGAAATAGTAGCCGCGATATTTCCAATAGGTGTGTTCCAATTGTTTTCAAGTATATGTACATCATGTTTAATAACTCAATTTATAGTATTCTGAAAATAAATCAGTGTGATTGTACTCATTTATTCAAAGCCTATTAGTCATACACTCATTGCTATGTTACAAGCAAGCGGAATTAAGCCACTTGGAAGGATGGGTCTACAGTGGAATTAATCCGTGGTTGGTTGGTTGGACCCACTCGGCCTTGAGCCTCGTGGTCCAACCCCTCCAACCATGGATTAATGCCACAGTAGACCCATGCTTTCTCGTGGCTTAATCCTTACATAGCTGACTGGTAAATGAGGACCTGGCTAAGGGATGCAACTGTTCCTGAATTAGTTCAATTAATTTCCAGTTGGACTGCTAAGGGGTTCAGTAACCAGTAACCACTACTAGTGCCATACTGGGTACAACTGGGCTGCTGTGTAATACCTGCTTAAATTAGGGGCTCCCAAACCTCCTTGTTATTTCAGTAATTGTAATAAACTAAGGTTTTCCCCTAATTACATTTTCAAATCTGTTTATCCCACTGGTCAAATTCCATCAATAATGTGGAAGCTGGGAGGGTTTGAGTTAAATATAATAATTTAGGTAACATGTCCACGCATATAATTTCTGTATGTTGTGCATAGCCCAGTGAAAGCCTGCCTCGAATCTGAGGATTCTAATGCCTTGTGCCTATATTTTTGCTCAGCCATGTCATAGTCAGTATGTTGGTCCGGTGATGATCTGCTCTTTCTATGGATTTCTGCCTCTCTATAGTTATACATATGGATATGTAGAAGTTATTACTGTATGTGTTCTTTTATAGTGTTGCATATGGAAATTTTTGAGAACCCTAATAAAAGTATTTATTAAAAACCGTTAGCATTGCTAAATAGTTTTGCTTAATCTCTTAGCTTTTCAAACTGATTAGCTAATTGCTACATTTCACTGCCCATATGAACAGCATAAATTGCGCTGAAGTGAAATCTGTTACTTGATCCTGCCTGGCTGGGGAGCCTGTTGTATGATTAGATATGGCATTTGTCTCCTTCTGTTAAGCTACTCTTCTAATTGCCTTACTCACATACTTTTCAGGGAAGTCTTGTGACTCTTGGCTCAGCTAGTTTCTGTTCTGTTCCTCAAACTCAGCTTCCCAAACTGTGCCTCTGATCTATGAAAGGGAATTCCCTGTTAAGCTGTCAGTATACAGTGAAATAATTCTCAGCTACTGAATGTAGCCCATGTAGACTTCCTTGGCCTCTCCTCTCTCAACATTGCATGAGAGTTCCTGCTCCTTTGTCACCCTTGACCATTCACTGACATTCCACTTCCTTGAAATGACAGCCCTCACACTAACACACACACATGCCAACACACACACATGCTAACACACACACACACATGCACACGCACACACCAACTCCACACCAGGTATTTGGGTAATACCCACAACTGACAATGTAGTGTAGTATGAGGGGGATACTGTACTGGTGAGGTGCCACTCTGCAGATGACATTAAACTGAGGTCCTTTCTGCCCATCTCTGGTCACTGTGCAGGTGGAAGTAAAAGACCCCTTGGCACTTATCGATGAAGAGCTGGGGTATTTTATTAAAATAAAGGATAATACAGAACCTCAACAAATAATACATGGGCTGTCAAAAATAAAGTTAAAAAGAAAAGGTAAGAAAACAAACCATATAATAACATTCAACACTCGCAAGTGAGGATGCAACATAATAATGTACGTAATAATGAAATACGATCACTTGAAGAATTGTGAATCCCTTCCAGGTGTGTGCACATCCATTACACTCAATTCATCCAATGACAGTTATTCCAATAAACACAAAATGAAGATTTCGAGAGAGTCACAAATTCCCTTGAATAAATTCCTTCTACTGCCCCATGTATGTTGTCCACAACAACCTGCTGGATAATCTCTCTCTGTTGTGTGGTTAAGGCACATCTTGCCTGCCACAAGTAATGTTTGCAGCAGACAAAGCACAGCTGTAAGGTTCATCTGTTGTATTTAGACTTGGTTTCAGAAAGTAAACACAAGGGCTGTTCACGTGGCATTTTCTGCATCATTGTGAGTGGTACAGAGCTGTTATAGTGTTGCCATTTTAACTGTGTGAACACAATCTGCATCACATTATCTGCATGCATTGCGTTTCACTGTGGTCCCTCTTTTCTTGGGATCATGTAGTAGTGTAGGAATTTTGCCTGGCTGTCCAAACAGCTGGCACCACTCCAATGGTGCCAGATGATGTAATTTGACTGCACTGAAGACTTTTCACTATGTATAAAATGTGTGATTAATGTAGGATGCTTGACATTCAATGAGTTTTGTGTTCTTTGCCATGAGGATACAGTTGTCAAGGAGCTACTGCTCAATTTGATTTCCATCATAAATTGAAACATAGAAACATAGAAGTTGACAGCAGATAAGGACCGCAAGGCCCATCCAGTCTGCCCATTTTTTTTCTACCTTATAAATGTACCATTGACCTTTGCTCACAGTGGCCTATCTATTCATACTCATCTGTATTGCTCCCTTATGCCTATCCCATGCCTGTTTGAAGCCCTGCCCTGTATTCATAGCCACCACTTCTTGTGGTAAGCCATTCCATGCATCCACCACCCTTTCTGTGAAAAAGTATTTCCTCACATTCCCCCTTAATTGGCCCCCCAATCTCATGCTGTGTCCTCTTGTCCTGCTATTTTTCTTATATTTAAACATGTTAGACTCTTTCACCTTGTTAATGCCCTTAAGGTGTTTGAATGCCTCGATCATATCACCTCTCTCCCTCCTTTGCTCAAGGGTATACATATTGAGCTCTGTTAATCTGTCCTCATATGTCTTCTGATGCAGTCCCTGCACCATTTTGGTTGCCCTTCTCTGGACTGCCTCAATTTGGTTAATGTCCTTGTGAAGGTGTGGCCTCCAATACTGCACGCAGTACTCCGGATGAGGCCTAACCAGTGTCTTGTATAGAGGATTATTATCTCCCTCTTACGACTTGTGATACCCCTACTAATACACCCCAACATCTCTAGCCTTACTTACTGCTTTAGAGGTCTGCTTGGATGATTTCAGGTCATCAGTGATGATGATGCCCAAGTCTCTTTCTTCCTTTGTGACTGCTAGCAACTCCTCCCAGCCTATAGGTGGCTTCAGGGTTCTCTTCCCTATGTGCATGATTTTGCACTTCTTTGCATTAAATCCCGTTGCCACTCTTCTGACCATTTTGCTAGTTTATCCAGATCTCTTCTCATTCTGCCCACCCCATCTGGATCATCTACTCTGTTGCAGATCTTGGTGTCATCTGCAAACAGACAAGCCTCACCCTCTAGTCCATCTGCAAGGTCACTAATGAAGATGTTAAAGAGGACTGGCCCCAGGACTGATCCCTAAGGTACCCACTTGTGACTTGCACTCTCTTGACTGTATACCATTTACCACCACTCTCTGTTTTCTGCCCGTCAACCAGTTTGCCACCCAGTTGACCAACTTCTGACCCACCCGAGCCTACCCAGCTTATTTATCAATCTTCTATGTGAAACAGTGTCGAAAGCTTTGCTGAAGTCAAGGTAGGCGACATCAACTGCTCCCCCTTGGTCCACCACTCTGGTTACCCAGTCAAAGAAATCTATGAGATTAGTTTGACAGGACCTTCCTTTTGTAAACCCATGCTGTCTTGGATCCTGTGCCCCTATGGATTCCAGGTGTTGCACTATCCTTTCCTTAAGGAGTGCCTCCATAATCTTGCCCACTACTGAGGTAAGACTGACTGGTCTGTAGTTCCCGCCTCCTCCTGCTACCACTCTTGTGGGCGGGATCACATGAACCCTTCTCCAGTCTTCTGGGACCTCTCCTGTGCTCAGAGACTCACTAAACAGTTCTGCTAATGGCTCTGCTAGTTCCACCTTTAGCTCCTTAAGTGCCCTGGGATGTATGCCATCAGGTCCCATTGCCTTATCCACCCTGAGCTTAGCAAGCTCTTGTAGGACCCTTTCTTTTTGTGAGAGGAGTAGCTCACCTCCTCCACCCTGTGTCCATGATGCTGAGCTGTGGGCCCTGCCCTACCTTCTCTTCAGTAAATACTGAGCAAAAGTATCTATTTAGGATAGATGCCTTTACAGGGTCCTCCTCCTCACATGCTCCCTTTTCTCCATTAAGTTTAGCAATACCCCTCTGGACTTTCTCCTTTCACTAGTGTATCTATAGAAAGTCTTGTCACCTTTTTACTGTTCGTGCTAGTGTTTCCTCAGTTTGGGACTTTGCCTGCCTTACTACCTTCCCTGCTTCCCTTAGGGCAGTTTGGTATGCCTCCTATCTTCATCCCGCTGTGTTCCTTTATATTTCCTGAAGGCCAGCCTTTGGCTCTTGACCTTTTCTGCTACTGTATTTGAGAACCAAAGTGGTTTCCTTCTTCTTTTGTACTTCCTTTTCTGTCTAACACAATGGGATGTTGCTTCAAGTATTGCATCCTTAATGCTTGCCCACTTTGCCTGTACCCCTTCACCTGTGTTTCTTTTTGCCAGGGCTAGCTTAACTCTGTTGGCCATCTTATCAAAGTCGGCTCCTCTGAAGTCCCATATTTTTGCCTTGGAATGGAATTGAACTGAATTATACACATTTTAGGATAATACAATCACTATATTATATGTTGCACTCATATTTGTATGTGTAATACTCATACCACTTATTTATACTAATTTTCTTATGTACCAATTCATTTTAGTATGTTTTAAGCTCATATCCATTTGGTAAGTGTTAGACCTATTTTGTTGTGTTAGACCTATTTACTAGATTGGTATTGTTACTCATTTCAGTACTTCATGTCTCTTCTTCTTCATTTAGTTTATTGCTTGTCTTAGTTTCAAGTTTGTACAATATAAACATAAATATATTTATTGCATTTTGTTGACGGGGTAGCCCACTGAGACTAGAAGTCCCTTTTTCAGGGGTGACCCAGGGTCGGGGGGATACAGATGTTAACAGGCTGGAATTTAAGCAGATTATTGCTTCTTGTATGTGCTTACCAGCTGGCTCTCCTTGCAGGATAGGTTGAAATACCAGTCCTGTCTGCTAGTTAAAAAAGCCTCACTGAGCCTCACCCCTTCTACAATTGGTGACCTCTTCCATCCGATCAACAACAGCTACTCCACAAGAAGTATAACATAGAAACATAGACTTTGACGGCAGATAAGGACCACTTGGCCCACCCAGTCTGCCCATTTCCCTACCTATTGGATAAGCTGCAGATTCTAGTTAACCAACAGCCTACTTCCTGCAACCCCCAACTATAATTGCCTTGTGTCTGTCCCATGCATGTTTGAATTCCCCCACTGTTTTAGACCGCAAAACCTCTCCAGGAAGGCGGTTCCATGCGACCACCACTCTTTCCGTGAAAAAGAATTTCCTCACATTACCCCTGAGCCGTCCCCCTCTAACTTTAAATTGTGCCCCCTTGTTCTTACACATCTCTTTTTCTGAAAGATGCTACCCTCCTGGACTTTGTTGATTCCCTTGAGGTACTTAAAAGTTTATATCATGTCCCCCCTGTCCCTCCTTTCATCAAGGGTATACATATTAAGCTCTCTCAGTCTCTCTTCATATGGTTTCTGATGTAGACCCTGCACCATTCTAGTTGCCCTCCTCTGGACTGCTTCCATCCTGTCTATGTCCTTGCATAGATGAGGTCTCCAAAACTGCACGCAGTACTCCAGATGGGGTCTCACCAACTGTCTGTACAGAGGGATAACCACTTCCCTTTTTCTACTTGAGATGCCCCTCCCTATGCATCCCAGTATCCCCCTGGCTCTTCTTACTGACTTCTCACATTGCTTACCCACCTTTAGGTCATCTGATATGACTACACCTAGATCCCTTTCCATTATTGTTGTTGTTAGTACCTCCCCTGCTATTGTGTACTCTTCTCCTGGAGTTTTATTTTCCAAGTGCATTACTTTGCACTTCTTTGCATTGAATCTAAGTTGCCATATGTCTGACCATTCCTCCAACCTTGCCAAGTCCCTTCTCATCCTTTCTACCCCCCCTTGTGTATCAACTCTGCTACAGATCTTTGTGTCATCTGCAAAGAGGCATACCTTTCCTTCCAGACCCTCCACAATGTCACCTATAAAGACGTTAAAGAGGACTGGACCCAGTACTGAGCCCTGAGGTACTCCACTAGTAACCCCCCTTTCTTCAGAATGCGTTCCATTCACTATTACCCTCTGTGTCCTGTTGTGCAGCCAGTTTGCTACCCAGGCTACCACCCTGGGACCCACTCCCAGGCTGGCTAACTTGATTATTAATCATTTGTGTGGGACTGTGTCAAATGCCTTGCTAAAGTCTAGGTAGGCCATATCCACAGCCCCTCCCTGGTCTATTTCTTTAGTCACCCAGTCGAAGAAATTGATTAGATTTGTCTGACATGACCTTCCAGCTGTGAATCCATGCTGCTTTGGGTCCTGTGCCCCGCTGGCCTCTAGGTACTGAACAATTCTTTATTTCAGAAGTGATTCCATCATTTTCCCCACCACTGAGGTCAAACTAACAGGTCTGTAGTTTCCTGCTTCTGCCTTGCTCCCACTTTTGTGAAGAGGAATCACATCTGCCCTCCTCCAGTCCTCAGCTACCTCCCCATCTTCCCATGATTTGTTAAAAAGTGTCGTTAGTGGTGTCACTAGGTCCTCCCTTAGCTCTTTTAGGATTCTAGGGTGAATCCTGTCAGGCCCCATTATTTTGTCCACCTTGAGTTTTAGAAGTTCTTTCAGTACTCTTTCTTCTGTAAATGGACTAGTGTCAACCCCACTATCCAGAGTGCTTCTACTGTTTGGTTTAGGTAACTCCTCCTCTTCTTCTTTTGTGAATACTGAGCAAAAGTATTCATTCAGTATCTCTGCCTTTTCACTGTCTCCCTCTGCCCACCTCCCCTCTCCTTTATTAATCTTCACTATCCTTCCCTTAACCTTTCTATGCTCCCTAATGTACCTCTAAAAGGTTTTATCCCCCTTCTTAACTGAGTTGGCTATCTTTTCCTCGGTTTGGGCCTTTGCTTTTCTGACTGCCTTCCCCACTTCTTTCTGCTTTAATTGGTACAGTTCCTGTCATGCTCCGTCTATGATTCCTTATACTTTTTGAATGCAGCCTTTTTTCTCCTTAACCTTCCTGCACCTCTTTGAGAGCCATAGTAGCTTTTATTCCACTTTGTTCTCTTTATTTGTTTCACACAGGCTTGTTGCCTCCATGAAGGCAGTTTTGATTTCTCTCCATTGTTCTTCCACCCCTCCTTTCTGGCCATTTGCTAATGCATTCCTCAGGTATTCACCCATTATGCCAAAGTCAGCCCTTCTAAAGTCCAGTATCCTTGTCTTTGTATGGCTTGTCTCCATTGTTGTGTTTACTGTGAAGCACACTGTGCAGTGGTCGCTTGTTCCCAGATGTCTACTGACTTCTAAGTTTGTGATCCTCTCTCCATTTGAGAGTACCAGGTCTAATATTGCTCCCTCCCGAGTGGGTTCCACCACTAGCTGTCTAAGGCATGCTCCCTGTAGGGCATCGAGAATGACCCTGCTCTTGGATGTGGCTGTAGCCCATGTCGCCCAGTTAATATCTGGCACATTCAGGTCTCCCATCAACAGTATCTCCCCTTTTTCAGCCATTTTGAGAATGCCCTCTATCATTTTCTTGTCCAGTTCCTCCCCTTGAGAAGAGGGTCTGTATAAAACCCCTATGCGGATTGTGATGCCATTCCCTGTCTCCAAGATGACCCAGAGTTCCTCTTGTCCTCCCCCTTTACTTTTTAGTTCTGTAGCTTTGATCCATTCCCTTATGTAGAGAGCTACTCCACCTCTTTACCCTCCTGTCCCTTCTGTAGATTGTGTACCCTGGTATGTTGACATCCCAGTCATAGTTCTCCGTGTACCATGTTTCTGTGACTGCCACAATATCCAAGTGTTCCTCTTCCATCAGGACTACTAGCTCTGGAAGCTTGTTTCCCAGACTATGGGCATTGGTACTCATTGCCCTCCATTTAATGTTGGCTTTATCCTTTTTTACCCCATCTGTGCTCTACATACATAGATACATAGACAGTGTTGGCAGATAAGGGCTTATGGCCCACTCAGTCTGCCCATTTTAGCTTGTAAGTTCAGTTTATGTTTTCCTAGAAGTCTGTTGACCCTTACCCCTGACCTCCAGAATTCCTTTATGTCTATCCCATGCATTCTTAAATCCTGTGATTGTTTCAGCCCCCACCACTTCCTCTGGCAGGGTGTTCCACTTGTCCACCACCCGTTCTGTGAAGAAATTCTTCCTCATGTTTCCTCTGAATCGTCCTCCTCAACTTCATCCCATACCCTCTAGTCCTGGAACATCTTTTTCGCTTAAAAATAGTGTATTCCTGCACCCTGTTCCTCCCTGTAAGATACTTGTATGTCTCTATCATGTCCCTCTCTCCTCCTCTCCTCCAGGGAGTACATGTTCAGTTCCTTCAACCTGTCTTCCATAGGACTTGTGATGCAATCCATGCACCATCTTTGTTGCCCTCCTCTGAACCTTCTCTACCCTGTCTATGTCCTTACGTAGGTGTGATCTCCAGAACTGTACACTGTACTCAGGGTGGGGCCCCTCACTAGTGTCTTGTATGGCAAATTATGACCTCCCGCTTCCCGGGTGATGCCCCTGCCTATTCATCCCAGCATCCTATTGCTTTACGTTGCCTTGTCACCCTGTTTCCGTACCTTGAGGTCATCAGAGATGATAACCCCAAGATCCCTTTCCTGCTTGGTGCATGCTATATCCTCACCCCCCAACTGATATATTGTGCCAGGGTTTGTGTGCCCCATATACATTATCTTGCACTTCCTTGCATTGAATTTCAACTGCCAAACCTCTGACCATTCTTCAAGTTTCTGCAGGTCCCGTCTCATTCTGTCTACACCCTCTGGTGTGTCTACTCTGTTACAGAGCTTTGTGTCATCAGCTAACAGTGAAATTCTGCCTTCTAGGTCCTGCGCAATGTTACTGATGAAGATGTTGAATAGGACGGTCCCAACACTGATCCTGTGGTACCCCACTGGTCACTCTTCCCTCTGTGGAGTGACAGCCATTTATCACCACCCCTGTGTCCTGCCACCCAGCCAGTTACCTACCCACCACACTACTGTCCTGCCCACACCCATATTTCCCAGTTTGTGTAATAGTCTTCTATGTGGCACAGTGTCAAAGGCCTTGCTGAAGTCCAGATAGGCCATGTCCACTGCCCTCACCTGATCCACCTCCCTAGTCACCCAGTCAAAAAATTCAATGAGGTTGGTCTGACATGACCTCCCCCTGGTGAAACCATGCTGCCTTGGGTCCTGTAGTCCATTGACAACCAGATGTTCCACTGGCTCTCCTTCAGTAGTGCTTCCATGATCTTCCCCACTACTGAGGTGAGGCTGACTGGTCTGTAGTTCCTGATTCCTCTTTGTTCCCACTTTTGTATAAGGGGACTACATCTGCTGTCCTCCAGTCTTTGGGTACCTCCCTGTTTCCAGTGATTGGCTAAACAGGATAGCCAGAGGATTCAGCTACCACCTCTTAGTTCTTTAAGGACCCTGGGGTGCACCCATCTGGCCCCATTGCTTTATCAACTCTTATTACTTCCAGTTCCTTCAGGACCCTTTCTCGTAAAAGGGACTGTAGTCCATTTCTGCACCATTCTCACCCCTTTACTCCCTTCAGATCCATTACCCTCCTCTTCCTCAGTAAAGACTGAGCAGAAATACCTGTTCAATATGTCAGCTTTACTGTTGTCATCCTCCATGTGGCACCCATCCTCCCCTTCAGTCTCACTGTCCCTTCCTTTTGTCTTTCTTTTTCACTTATGTACCTGTAAAAGGTTTTGTCCCCTACCCACTGATTTTGCAATGTGTTCTTCTTTCTGAGCTTTGGCTTCCTTACTGACCTCCCGCTTCCTTTGCTTCTCCTGGTACTTCTACCTATCCCTTCTGCCTGTGTCTTTTTGTATTGCCTGAATGCAATCTTTTTGGCTTTCACTTTCTTTGCTACCTCTTTGGAAAACCATAATGGTCTCCTTCCTTTCCTCTTGCTAACCTGCTTAATGCATAATTCTGTTGTTCTTGTAATCCCCATTTTAAATACTGCCAACTGTTCCTCAATCCCTGATTCCTGTCCCATTCCCTTAATGCCTCTTTCAAGTATCTCCCCATTTTCCCGTGTGTGCCCCTAAAATCTAGGATACATGTTTTGTGTGGTTTGGTTCTGCTCTTTCTGTGATTTCAAACCACAATGACTGGTGGTCACTGTTCCTCAGGTGCTCCCCCACTGTTACCCCATCTCACTGTCCCTGTTTGTGAGCACAAGGTCCAGTATTGCCTTCTGCCTAGTTGGTTCCATGACCAGTTGCTTGAGGAAGGCACCCTGAAGGGAGTCCAGGATAAATCTGCTCCTAGTTGATGCTGCTGCTGGGATGCTCCAGTCCACATCTGGAATATTGAAGTCTCCAACCAGTACTACCTCACACTTGTCTGCCATCCTTTGGATGGCTAGCATCAGCTCCCTATCTGTTTCTTCCTCCTGGGCTGGTGGTCTATAGACCACACCTGTGCGGATGGCTATCCCCATTTTCCTTTCCAGCTTAACCCATAGTATCCCTCCCCCATTTTGTTCCTCCTGGATCTCCGTGGTCCTTATGTCATTTTTCACATACAGTGCCACTCCTCCTCCCTTCCTGCCTGCTCTGTCTCTTCTGAATATGTTGTAGCCAGGTATGGCCATCTCCCAGTTGTGGTTATCATTACACCAGGTTTCAGTGATGGCCACAATGTCCAGGTCTGACTGCACCATGACAGCCTCCAGATCTTCCATCTTGTTGCTAAGGCTCCTGGCATTTGCACACATGGCTTTCCATGATTTGACCTCCCTAGACTGTTTCGCTGTTCTACTCCAGCCCCTTCCTTGGTTGTCCTTTATCCCTGGTTCTCCTTGCTGTCTGCCCTTCTGCTGAATTTTGCCCCTTTTCTGTCTATCCAACTCTTGGGCACTAATCTCCATCATTTTCATGCTGCTTTGCAGAGATAGCCACTCCTCTGGTTCACTGGTTCCACTGCTAGCTGTGGGGGGTGAGCAAGTAGGTACCCTCCTTGCTGGCCTGCCACCCTCCTTTGCTAGTTTAAATGCTTGTCAATGTAGCATTTAAACTTATCATTGAGTGCTTGGATTCCCCTCCAGGATGGATGCAGGCAGTCAGGCTTGAACAAACCTCCATCTCTCCAGGTGGGTCCCCAGTCACCAATGAATCCAAACCCTTCCTCACAGCACCAGTTCTTCAACCATGAGTTAAAGTTCCTGGTGCATGCTCTCCCTTGCCTCTCACGGGAAGTACTTCTGAGAAAGTGACAGAAGTAGCTACTTGCTTGAGACCTCTCCCCAATTTCCTAAACTTATTGCCCAGCCCTTGTCCATTTTTCCATTTTCCCCTGTCCTGCCCTCTGTCAAGTTCTGTACCTCAGTGTTTACCCTACTACCTGCCATGTTTTGTGGAGGGAGGCTTGAACTTTCCTGTTTCCTATCAGCACCTCCCCCCTTGGCTAGTTTAAAAGCTTGCCAAGGAAGCCTTTAAACCTGTCACCTAGGAGCGTGTTTCCCTTCCTGGACAGATGCAGACTATCATGCCAGTATAGACCTTCATCTCTCCAGGTGGACCCCCAGTCCCCAATGAAGCCAAAGCCCTGTGCTCTGCACCAGTTTTGCAACCATTCATTAAACAGCATGGTGTGCAGTACCCTAGCCTCACCCCTGCCATAGATTGGCAGCACCTCTGAGAAGGTTACTGTGCTTGCTACCTGTCTGAGGCCCCTCCCCAACTCCACAAATTCATCCTGCACTGCACTGATCTCATGCCTAGCTAGGTCATTTGTCCCGAGGTGGACAAAGATATCTAGTTTCCTCTCCTGTGATGCTGCTTCTGCAATCCTGAGGATTCGCTTCCTGTCCCTCCAAGCCATGGCACCAGGCAGGCACCTTACTTCCCTCTCCTCTCCCTTCCCCAGGTCTACACCCCTAACAATTGAGTCCCCTATGTCCAGACATGTCTTGCAAGTCCCCTTTCACAAAACTATCTAGGGTAGATGTACATTTGCTATCCAAGCCACATGGTGGTTTAATGATCTCCCTGAACCCTTAGTGGACCTCCCCAAAATCACGCCTTTTGAGAATCCCTAAGAAAGGAACTTGCTTTGAAATCTGCTTGCCATTGTTTTATATGACCTAATACCTCTCTGAATAATGTTGTGGCTTGGCTGCCATCTGACTGAGCTCTATGCTGCTCCCTTTTTTATCCCCCCAGTTTTTTTACCAGGAGTAACACACTGAGCTGAAAGCTTGTTTACAGGTGCGACCTGGGAGCACAGGGAAGTTAAGTGACTTGTTCAAGGTCACATAGTATGCAAGTGGGGGCTGTGGGATTCAAAGCCACTTTTGTGTTTATTAACCTTTTCTGTTCCCATGGATTTAACATTATGAGCTAAGTCAGAACACAGAATCTGATGTCATAATACTGAATTTATGGGAATAGAAACATTTAATAAAAACAAATGGAAGGGGAGAAAGTGACATCTTTCTCATGCATAGGAACTTGTTATGGATTTGTACATGCCTTTACTGTAAATCGGGTCTCTGGGTATTTTGGAAATCAGGCACAGTAAGTTAACACACACCTGAGGAAGCCCTGAAAGTTCTGCAAGCTAAGGGCTTGTCAGTTCAAGTGGCTCCTACTATGAGTACCAGACAAACTGTACCCCATACAAACTAGTAAACAGTCAAACAGTAACATTCACTCCAGTGGAAGATAAGCAGCCTCTGCGACCATGTAGGATGTGGGAGAGATTTTACAGACCTTTGCTGCTGCCCACTGCCTCCTGACATCATCCTCCACTCTAGAAACCCTGAATGAACCCTGGTGACTCCTGAGGATGGCGTTCAATGGGCCTGCTTCTTTCTGCTCAGGAGAAATACAGCAACTACATTTTCAATCCATTTTTTTTTATTACCAAGAGAGACTGTTAATGTTTGGTACATCTTTCATTTATTTATTCGGACACCTCTGAGCACAAGTGCTCATTTACAAAGGTTCCATGTCTTTAAAAGGATAGAGGCAGCACATGACAATAAACTATGTAGAAACTTGTAAACAGCAGATCCATAAGGAGCATAGTTAGAGGCTAGCAAAAGAAAGTCTTAGTTACAATTGTTAGAGCAATTTCAATGTCGACAGCAAAGGAGAATACAGTGTATGCTAGGAGTTTGTTTTAGCGGAAGCATGAGCATTTTGAGCTTGACGTGAGTTCTTTTTTTCAGCACTTCTTAAAAAGGGCAATTTTAGAGAGACTTACTCAGGTAATTCATTCAGCCACAGAGAAGGACTGCTTACCCAAATTCATTCTACAGAATGGGATTACAAGGGTGCCCCGTGTCTTACTCCGAGTATAGATTGATAACAGGGTGAAAAACATATTCAGCTAGCCGGGGGTGTTTTAAGCTGACCTGAAGTTATTGAGGCAGCAGCTGTGAGTAAACATATCAGCCCCTAATATAAATCTACAAGCATTATTATACACCAGCCTGACTTTAAGTACAGAGTCTTAATTAATTAAGTACAGAGTCACTAGCCACTGTATAGACTATTAGGCCGTAATCAAGGAGTGGCAGGACCGAGCTGGTCACAACTAGATGTCTGGCTTCTGTGGTGAGGTTCATGCGACTCCTGTAGAGATCTCCCAACTTTCTATTGACAAGGCAGACAATATTATCATATCATATTATCAACATGAGGCTAGCAAGAGAGTGTGTCATCCAGGGTAATGCCTAACTACTTAAGAGACTCTACCTGCTCTAGGCAGAGGAGGTAGAGTCGTTTAACTATTCAAAAGACTCTACCTGCTCTAGGTAGATCCCCTTTTCATTGTGGATGACTAGGGGAGGGACCTTTTTCCTCTGCGAGCCCAAGAACAACATGGTCTTAGTTTTTTTGTAGTTTATGACCAGTTTGTTGTATGCAAACTATTTCTCTAGGGACTCAGAGTTGTTTCAAAGTTCCATGCGGATTTTATCCAGGTGTTCATTGCTGTTGTAGATGACGGCACCATCAGTGTATACAAGCACTATTGATGTCTGGCATGCATCCAGAAGGCTGCTTATGAACAGCCCAAATAGGAGGGAGCAAAGTATTGAGTCTTGTGGCACACCTAGCGAGACACTTCCGGCATCTGAGAGACAGCCTTCGATCTTTACTTGCTGTAAGCAGTTGATGAGGTCGTTTCAAAACCAGCTTACTGTGTCCTGGGAGAGGCCAAGAGAGAAGACTGTCAAGCAGCAGCTTATGATTGACAAAGTCGAATGCTTTTGACAGATCAATGTAAATAGCTCCCACCATGAGACCACCATCCAGTACCTTGTGCAAGCAATTGGTGTGCTCAGTGAGAGCTATACATATTAAGCACCTTAAGTCTCTCTTCATATGTCTTCTGGTGCAGACCCTGCACTATTTTAGTTGCCCTCCTCTGGACAGCTTCCATCCTGTCTATGTCAATCTCTGCAAAGACATAGACAGGATGGAAGCTGTCCAGAGGAGGGTCAATCAAATGGTGCAGGGTCTGCACCGAAGACATATGAAGAGAGACTAAAGGAGCTTAATATGTATAGCCTCGAGGAAAGGAGGGAGAGGGGGGTATGCTAGAAACTTTCAAGTACCTTAAGGGAATCAACAAAGTCCAAGAGGGTAGCAGCTTTCAAAAAAAGAGGTGTGCAAGAACAAGGGGCACAATCTGAAGATAGAGGGGGGACGGCTCAGAGGTAATTTAAGGAAGTATTTTTTCACAGAGAGGGTTGTGGATGCATGGAATGGCCTTTTGGAGGAGTTTGTGGAGTCAAAAACTGTGGTGGAATTCAAGCATGCATGGGACAGTCATAAGGCAATTCTAGGGGGTGGGGGTAGGAAGAAGTAGGCTGCTGGTTAACTAGGATCTGCAGCTTATCCATTAGATAGGGAAATGGGCAGACTGGGTGGGCCAAGCGGTCCTTATCTACCATCAAATTCTATGTTTCTATGTTTCTAAGTGCTATGGTGCTTCCTAAATCCATGTTGGTGTATGCATTTTATATGTTATTTCTCAGGAGCCTCCCCCCGCACTCCGCCGTTCCTCCGGCGCCATCTCCGGACATGAGACCCCCTCCCCTCAGCACCCCGCGACTTACCCTTCGCGGCAGGGTGGTGGGGAGTGACTCAACCCACCAGAATGGGTCCATGCCAGCGAGGCGTCCTCCGGGAATGGCGACGGGGAACGACGTCGTGCTGCAGGCTCCATTTTTCCCCGATTTTCTCCCGGCGGGCGTGGCGTGCAATGACGCCAGCGATTGAGTACGCGCACGCTCCCATGCGCGCACTAGTCAAGTGTCTGCCACGTCCCGCCTCCCCCCTGTCTCTGCGGCTGCGTGTTGTCGATCCCCAGCCTCCGCTAGGGGTCAGGCAAGCACCGGCCGCCCGAATCCCCCCACCCCGGAGATGGAGAGCAGTCCTCGGGACGCTCGATCCATCTCCTCCCATCGACCCCCGACAACCCGTGCTCATTCCCGAACACCGGTCGCCGGCGTGGCGCGAGGTGTAGCGACCAGCGCCTCAACCCTCAGCGCCACCGGGACGACCCTTAGGACTCTTTTAACATATTTTATTGCATCTTGTGAAGAAATAGTCTGGAAATAGAATTTGGGGGTGCCTGGGATTTGACCAGGACAACCATCTAGTCCATTGCTGTCACTGTCAGGTGTCCCTAGCATAGGACTTGGTGGAAGGACAGTGCTGAGGTCCGTGAAGGCTGTGTTGGACTCGTTGGCAATCTCAGATGGGTCCAGCATAACTGCTCCATCTATTTTAAGCATTTTGGGGGGCATTTTTTCACCCTAGCCCAGGAGTTCTGATATATTGTTCCAGAATATTTTCCCATTACTCTAGTTCATTGTTTGCTGTTCTTTGCAATATGTTGATTTTGCCTTTCTTATGCATTTGTGCACATATTTCAAGCTTTTCTATACTTTTGTAGGTCAACTGGAGAGCCCGATTCTCTAGCCCAATACCACAGGTTATCCCTTTCACGCACCAGGATTAATTTCCGTGGGGTAACCCATCCAGCAGCATTGCCTGTTACCATATGCTTTTTAAGAGGTGTACATGTTGCAAGCTGCGCTGAATTCATTTATAAAGCAGTCAGAGGTGGAGCCAATGTCGGGTGATGTCCAGATAGCTCCAGTCTAACTAAACCACATATGTCTTGAAGTCAAGGATCTGTTTTTTGAGAAGAACTCTGTAATGGATAAATTCTGGGGGGGGGGGTAGAATGTTTAGCAGTCCATGTGTATTTTACAGGGGAGTGGTCCCCTGTAACAGTCCAGCAATACACAGACATCAGTTGTTGTATCTGGGTGGGTAGTCAAGATCCAGTCAATTAAGATTTTGGATCCTGTTTTGTAATTGGTCCTTGTGCATTCAGTAACTACTTGAGTTAGAAACAAGCTGGACACTAAGTCCCCAATGGGTAACACTTGATTTGGCAGCCCAGTTAATGTTAAAGTCTCCAGCGACTATGATTTCCCAATTATGACTATTCTGTTTAAAGTATCTAGCGAATGATTCAAGACCAGATTGGTGTTTTCCTGGGGGTATGTAGCTGATTATGATAATGAGGGACTTGTGTCCCTTCCCTATGAGGAGCTCGACTGCCAGGCATTCATAGTCTTTAATAAGGCTATTGATGTCTAATTTACGGCCCTGTAGATAAGCCTTTAGGAAGCTTAGACAGTCCCCCCCCCCTTATCATGGCGGTCCTGTATAAAAATATTAAAGCTAGGCAGACTGAGGGCAGAATCAGGGATTTTAGGGGCAAGCCAGGTTTCCATCAGGGATATCACATGGGGCTGAACCACCACCACCCATGCTTTAAGCAGGGCAAGTTTAGGGAGTAGGCTACCGACATTAAGGGAGACAATATTTAACTTCCCTTTAAGGTTCACTGCTGACCCGCTGTTTCCTTAAGGGGTCAGGATTGGGGTGGATATTTCCAGAAATGAGGAGAAGAACAAGTAGTAGTTTTTATGGGTCCCTCAATCCTGGAGTTGGCTGCATTTAATTATTTTTTTTGGGGGGTTGTAGCATTTAATACAGACCTTGAAACCCGAGGTGATAAGAGTAGGATTGTAGCACCATTCTGTTGCTACTAGGGTATGTTACTCTGCAATTGGAGATAATAGTGGTTGGGGTCCTCGGGTGTTGATTGGTGGAACAGAGGATCCTGTAGTTCAGAGACTCTGTGTTAAGGTATATGAAGGATCACCCGCACCCATATATTGCTTGCTGTCCTCCCAGGCATTATGACTGTAAGCTGATCTAGGAGTAGTATTGTGGCAAACAGTAATTTTGCAGTGGGAGGATCAGTCCAAATGGATGGGTGCAGATCACTTAGTACTCAGAGTATGTTGGCAAGTGTAGTAAGGGGATCCCTTATTATTCCTGATAGAGAACTACAGGTAGGGCAGTAGCAGTGCTGATGATACTATACACAATGCTGGGTACTGGTTTTGATGTGAGTTGAGGCAGGAGTTATATGTAGTTAAGCTTAGCTAGTAAGAAGCAGTAGAGCAATGGCAGACAAATCATGGAGGCAAAATTAATAGATGGCTAGGTAGGCTAATTGTAGAGTCTAGCAGTCTGCAGCCTGGGTAATTATATGCATTTATACATAAGCAGCGATGTTATGACAGACAATTACAGAGGCAAACTGAACCCAGTGGCAAGGCAAATTGACAGTAAAAGGGCTAGGTAGACTATCTGCACATGCCAGTCTAGTTTAATTCTCCTCAGACTTCACTAACTACTCCTATCTGGGAGGGCTTGGATATTATGCACTTACCATCGCTGAGAGTTTTACTGAATATTGATTATTCAGGCAGCTGTGGTATATTTCTGGACTCTGAATTATTACCCTTGCTCCTCATTAAATGAGTCTACCCTGGGATGCAAAGCCTTCAATACATTATAAACAGCCTGGCTGAACCAGTCACACAGAAGCAATTACTGCTATGTGGAAGACCAGAGTTTGCATACAAGCCTGGGATTTCCATATACTTTTGTCCTTTGAGTGCAAAAAAAATTAATTGAAAAAGAACACCCTACTGAAATCTGAAAGGGCCACAAGACTTCAACTGAAGCAATGTTCACAGACACGGACTTCCTTTTATGGGTTTTGACTATGCTTTTGCAGCAGCAACACAGTCCCACTGCACATTCTGTTTACTTGCATTGTATTTTTTTTTCATATCACAGCATACGACACAAGGATATCACATACATACAGGTAGCCACTGCTCTCAACCAGCCACTATTCCCTACCAGTACTCTCCCGATGCCCAGTCAATCTCAATAGTGTTGGGATGAATGCCCCTCACCCCACCTGATCTGCAAATGGTACTGATGTGACCTGTAGTGGCTGACTGTGACACACCAGGAAGGAGAAGAATGGACTTTCATGATCAGGAGGGCTTTAAACAGGGCCACAATCATAAAGGGACAACTGTGACTGTTGTCCCGGGCCCCGAGCTCTGGGGGGCCTGCCCGAGAATCCCACACCACCCCCCTCCTTTCTTATTTTGGCTGCTTTTTTTATGTTTCACCCACATTGCCTGGTGCCCCACCAGCCCAGCACAACCCCCCCCCTTGTCAAGTTGCCAAATGTCATGCCAAAAAAATGATATGCCTTTATGCTAAGTTAGAACAGCGAGCAGTGAGCTGGACTGCAGGGGGCCCAAAGACTGAGAAGAGGAGATGGAGCTGGACCCAAAAGGAGAAGGACCACACATCACCATCACGTAGAATGGAGATGTGGAGTGCATGCTGGTGTGGTCAATCGGTGACATACAGGTTGACTGCTGTTGGTCTCTGCCATTTTTTTTCATTCCATGGGAGTGAAGACTGTGATCAACCCCATCTCAGCAGAGAGGAGAAAAAGAAGATAGATCGAAAACTTAAAAACAAACAAACAATAGGCTGCTAATCTAGGGGGCAACAGCAACATTCAACTGTCTGATGGTGGAGAGTAGTTAGTTGGCACAAATTGGTATGGCGCAGGCCGTGGCTTGGTGGGAGGGGGCAGCGGGCACAGGCAGGCCCACCTGGGGGAGTCATCATGGTTAAAAAAAAAGATTTGTATGATATTTAATCTGCATCATATCTGTAAAATCATACATTTTAAGGCAGAAAAGAGGACCAATCCATTCAGCCTTATTTTAACAGCAAAAACAGAAACGTTGCTCAGCAGTGGTGACAACTACATCTGCTAAATTCTTTGGCTGGGTTAATCAAATTTGTATTAAAAGATGGAGCAGAGGTGGAAAAAGAAGTGATGAAAACTGGTTATTAAAATTAAAGAACAAGTAAGAGCTTTTGAAACATGGGCTGAATAAAATCGCTATAGATCCCAATCAACAAAAACTGTAGTTATGACCTAAGATTGAACAAACTTAAAGCAAAGAAAATTTGAGAGGGACAGAACTGATTATTTAGAAGGTTGGATTATACTTACACAAACAGCTTAGAAAGTGATGGAGCTATTTCTAACATAGATCCTTTTTCAGACATGAGCCAAGATTCAATAACTCCCCAACCAATTAGTGCTTTGGCCGGAGAAATCAACCACTCCAACTCCCAATGCACCGCCTCAGATGCAGTCCTGGGATTGCATGGTTCTGAGAAAATGAAAAAGGAGAGGGACAAGAGGGCGAGGGAGGATATGGCACAAGAGGGCAACAAAACAGGTTCCAGAGGAATCATCTGAACGGAGAACAAAAGCCCCCAAAATTACCACAGAGCATGTAAAACCTGAGAGCTTCTGGGGGCCTAGCAGCCTCCAGACCCCCCGCCTTTATAAAAAAGTCTTTCTCAGTACATTACAAGAATGCCTATTTGCTTGCCTGGTTGAGATGTCACTGTTGGTCAGCTAGTTGCACCCCCCACCCCATTCCAGCTGCAGAGTGTAAGGCTAGCCAGAGTCTACCACACCCTGACTCTAGGGGAGAACAATTTTCTTCCCTGGAATCAGGAGTAGGGAAAACATAACAAAAGTGTGTTTTTGTGTTCAATAAAAGCCTCCAAACTCAACACAAAGCATCTAAACCCCCCAGAGCCAGGCCCTCAGACCCCGACTTTAGCTGGTTTGGGGGATGGGCCCATCTCAAATGACTTGTCCTGGGCCCCAGATTTCTTAGCTGCAGCCCTGGCTTTAAATGTGAACAGATAAGAGTAATAAATAAATATTTTGCTTTCATTTTTTGAGATTAAGTCCCACTTTTTGACTTTGAGAATTTTCCCCCACTCTGCACATTTACAGTATAACATGCACAAAACTGGCAGCACAGTGCAATGCTATAAGTTAATAGGGCCACTGAGGGGTGTCTCTTATGGCAAATGAGGCACTGAGCAGGAGGTTTGGGCGAAAGGACTTGAAGCAGAGTGGTTCTGTCTGTCCAAACCTCATGAGAGGTGTCTCTTATACCATCAGGGACACCTGGGAGGCCCAGTTAACTTCTTGTTAATCACCTGCGTTTAGCTTGAGTGATTTATGTTAGGTTTAGAGCCTCATAGTAGGTTTAGAACCATTCTTCTGAAGTTTACTTATGCCATCCACCCCCTGGCACTGAAGTGCAATGCTCTCCCATAATGCTTCCGCACAGGAGCACACTGCACACAGAGTAAGATGTACAGTGATGCTGCATGCTAATTGGCTGTAAGGATAGGGGCAGAAAAGCGCATCAGTATCAGGCAGCCAGCTGCTACAGGTGCCCAGTGAGTTGGAGACTTGATTTGTAGAGAGCATTACAACCATTCAGAAATAGAACAGTAAATATTTCTCAGTCGTAAAAATTAACTGGAATCCTGGCTTCACAGCAGGGAAATAAATGTTTTCTGTACAGTCGGATGGGGAATGTTATACTGAATTATGCCATGCTGAATCTGTAGTCACTACCAGAGAACATTCTCACCTATCCCCTAGGAATCCCACCTTGGTGGACAGGTTTAAAAAGGGGCTAAAAAAAAAAAATTATTTGTCTTGTGGTATAATTAAGGGCACGATCTCTATGTTTAAACAAGCTTATTTACTGTATGTATTATTTAATGTTTGGATTTAAATGCATATTTATTACTGTGTATAAATGTTCTGTGAAAAGCTCTGAGCCGTTTGGATGGGGCGCTATTGTAAATAAATGCCTCGTCTTTCTTCCTGGGGCCCTTTGCACGTGATCTGAAAAAGCAAGTCGACCACCACAGTGTTTTAAATATGTGGCAGTTATTTGTATTACTGCAAAAAGTGCGATTAGTTGTCATGAATCACGGCTTTGAGTCACAGTACTGTACAAGTTGAAAACCTACTTTCAGTTTTCCTTGAAGAATGGCTGCAGAGTATGTATTGTATGTGACATCTTCTGTTGAGGTTGGGTACTGCAGTCACCAATGGAAATTTTTCTTCAACCGTAGTCGCTCACCTGCCTTCATTTCATCTCAGTTTTGATGTGCTCTTTGTATTCAGTAAGGTACACTTCTTTATTTATATATTTTATTTATAAGTAAAGCACCAGAAAAACTGTTGTCTTATGACTAAACTACAGTCACACAACGTCTTGTTTGCCTAACCCTCACATTTCTAAACTATGACACCCCAATAAATAGCAGAGTGGCAAACTCTTCCTTAACACCACGATATGTCACTCAGAAGACAAAATTCCATGCAAAGAAATAAAAGTTGCTATGTTTCAAACTATTCTGTCACAGACAAACCAAGAGTGAACCAGTTCCTATTACACAAATTGCAGGCCTGTGGTTTTTAGGTTCCTCTTTGCCCACAGAAGATACTGAAGACGTGGGCACAGGAACCACATGTAAAATATTGCAGACAGGACCCAACTTCCAGAATTCTCACTTCCATTTGAAAATATATGTGTGTGATGTCAATGCTACTGTTGATAGGATACCCCAAACCTAAACTGTTTAGAGACCTGTGCTGTATTTCAAATGCGCCCAATATATGAAAGGTTAATGTCTTCAAAGAGAGCAAAATTTTTTTTTTTTGTTTTTTTTTTATTATTGTATTTTTTATACTTCCACTTGACCTAGCTGGAACCCACCACTGGTGACTCCCCCCCCCCATCCCTATCACCTGCCATCTCTAGGACCTACTCTCTAACTTTCAGTGCCCCCCCAGTTCACCAGTATGTGGTGGGTTCCTCTGGGGTTTCCCCAAAGCTTGGATGTTTAGCCTGGTTGCTGGAAGGGTGCCCAGTAGGTAGATGCCTTTTCATCCTGCTTAGTCTGTCTGTGTCTGTGTTTTTTTCCCTGAGTCCCAGGGTACTTCGTGGGCAAGGACTGTAGAGGGTATAACCATGCAAGTGAGCTTACATCGCCTTCAGGAAGCGCCTGCCCATCTACTTTATGGCCTCAGTTTGTTACCACCATCTGTAGTCACTCAGGTGGTGGTAACGCACACTTCTCCCTCTCCAAACAGGATCCTATGGGACGCTCAATCCACCTGCCCCAGCTGGCCCCCAATGACTCGGGCTAGTGTGAGGGAAAACGTTACAATTCTCAGTGCAGTAGAAAATAAATACCTAGAAACTCCACAAGAGGGCAGCAAAGGCAAAGCTTAAGGGGATGAAATGGTAGAGATTAAACTCAGGGAAGCCTTTTTCACCAAGTCATGCGAACATTCCTTGGAGAGTATGTAACAAAACTGCAAGAAATTTGTCCAATCAGAAATAGACACAAGTAAAAATATGTCACCATACTGCAGCAAATCATAGCCAATAGCAAGTGACAACGCCTTGCATACTGCAGCAAATTGTAACCAATAGAAAATGACAAGCAACACTGTATATAAGCTTTGTGCAACTGTAAAAGTGTGGAGTTCTATATAAGTTTTGAGTCCTGGTGATGCCAGAGATGATGAACTCCCATATGCATATGTATTAAACTTTCTTTTTACTACATGCAGTGTTCCTGAGCCTGATTTAAAACAAAAGTGTAAGAAGGATAGAATTTTCCACGACACTAGCTATTGAACCTGGGTTGCCAGTGTCACAATCAGTGGCAAAACCACTGCACTGACAGGCATGCCAACAATCAAAATCTTATACCCCACCACTTACTGTAAGGCAAGACTAGCTTACCGACCAGAAAATATTAAACACTTAAGTAAATCAGGATAGTCAATCACAAATTCCTTTAACCACTCCCTGGGTCCTTTCATTGCACCCCATTGTATAGTGGATGCAGGCACCCTCAAAGATGCATTTAGTGACCACTGTATACTGTGTGCAAAAAATACAACATCCCAGAGCTCCCCTGAATTCATGCAGATCAAGTCCTTCTGATCTCTGGACCTGTCCTTCCTTCATGCTGATCTGTCAGCTACCGACTAGCTTTCCATTTAAGCTGCCAAAACCACCCTCAAATTCTTTAACTCCATATTCTTGTCTGTCTGGGATCACCATGCCCCCTGAGAAAAACTAGGGTCCAAGGTTCTCACCTACTCTGGGTCTCTGCTGAGTTTTTAGCCTGTCATTGGGAACGTGACCTTGTTTGGCAGACTTAGACGTCCACTGGTTCCCTATTTGACCTTACTAGTTACAGGGTCCTTCACAATGCCTTTACCAGAGCTACTAGACTTGCAAATGCTGATTACTTTGCATCCACACTCCAGAATAACCTTAGCCACCTCTCTAAGTTTTGGAAGGTCATTCATGCCTTTTCTTCCCTCCGAACCAGCCCCCGCGCCTCCCCAACCCCCCATCCGGAAGGTGGGCGACACACGTCTCCAACCTTGCCACTGTTGCTTTACCTTTTAACTCTTTACCTGCTGTGCCTTTTCCCCACCCTCAATGTCCCCATCTTCTCCCCCATCACACCCTCTAGTTCTCTCAAAACCCTCTTGGCTGTAAACACTCACAAAGGTGGAAGCCCTGATGGTCTTGGCCCCAAACTCCTGTCTCTCTCTTCTCCTGCTATAGCTCTCCCTGTTACCTACCTTCTACACCTCTCCTTCACTCTTGCCTCAGTCCCTGACACATGGAATCAGGCTGCTATCATCCCCCTTCCCAAAGGAGGTGATCCCTTCTCCCCTGGTAACTACCACTCTATATCCTTCCTCTCTACTCTGGCTAAACTCCAGGAACACCTTGCTCTCTCCCAGCACTCACCTCTCCTTGATTCCTCCTCTTTCTTCACCCCCTACCATGCTGGTTCTAGTAAGGCCCACTCCACCTCCACCTCTCTCCTGCGTCTTACTAACTCCATCCTGTCTGCTATGGATCAGGGCTTGGTGACCTCAGCTGTTTTTGTCAACCAGGCCAAAGCCTAGTTCGACACTGTTACCCATGCTATGCTTCTGCACAAAGTAAAGGCAGTGGATCTCTCTCTGCTTACTCAATTGCATGCTCCTACCTTGATGGCAGGTCTCAAGCTGTTCGTATTTGTGATGCCTTATCCCTTCCTCACCCTATCTGCTGTAACGTACCCTATGGATCCATCCTTTGCCCTGTTTATTCTGCAAAGTGTATAGACAGTGACAAGGAGCAGACTGGATGGGCATAAGGGTCATTCTCTGCTGACAAAATCTATGTTTCTATGTTAATGACCTTCCTTCTGTGTCCTTTCTGCCATTTTGCCCTTGATGCTCCTTCTCCCACCCACCCTTGTGATCCCTACCATGCACTGTCCCTCCCCTCTCTCACAAATAGATGCCTATCCCACTGCACAAAGTTTACCTCTAAACACTGGCTGGGTGTACTCCCAAGCTACCTCTCTTCCTCATTTATTACACCGCCCCTTCCCTCTCATTTCCTTAGATCAACCAACTCAAGTACTTTGGCGATCCCTCTGCGTTCCACCCTCATCGGTCAATCAGGTTTCTCACATCGCTTCCCCAACATTTGGAACTCCTTCCCTTCACAAGTCCAACACTCCTCCTCCTCCTCCTTCAATTCTGCCCTCCACAATTATCTCTCATCGAGTTGCTCTTGCTATGACCCTCCCTAACTACATCCTCGTACAAGTATTCAACTCATGCCCTACCTTACCACCCCGTAGTAACCTTTTTTTTCCACCACCTCCTTTGCAGCCTCCCCTGCCCCTTGCAAGATTCTCAGCATCCTGAAGTGGTCTCTGTGGGCTTGGCTATCCCTTCCTCCTCCTCTTCACCTCCCTTCTCCCCTCTCCTTTTTTTGCCCCTAGCACTTTTGACTCAAACCTGAACTCTCTCCCCAGGCACTCCATTATTCCCCCCCTTTTCTTCTCTCCCAGCCTTGCCTCTTCCATTCAGAATTCTTAGCCTCCTGGGTGGCCCCAGGCCAGGCCTCCCACTGTCCTGGTTCCCCTTCCTCCTCTCATCCTAAATAGGTCCTGTGAGCCCCGCCTCTCTCTCTCCCCTCCCTCCTGCCTCTCCCCCTTCCCTCACATTTTCATCAATTGCTAATCCCTCTAATATTCCCCTTCCCCTTGGCCCTCCTCCTCATTTCCTAAGTGTCCCTATCCCCTTGCAGGGTTCTCAACATCCTGGAGGGGTCCCTGTGTTCCATGGGCCTGACATTCACTACTCCTCCTCCTCCTCCCCCTCATCCCCCCCCCCATGGCTTTTGATTCCAACTATCCATCCTCCCTCTCTCAGACTCTTTATATATCCCATATAACTATGCAGGGCAGACAGCAGGGAGAACCAGTGATAAAGGGCAACCAGGGAGGGGGCTGGAGTAGAACAGCTGAACAGTCCAGGAAGTTCACATCATGGAAAGCCATGTGTGCCAATTCCAGAAGCCTTAGTAACAAGATGGAGGATCTGGAGGCTGCCATGGTGCAATCAGACCTGGACATTGTGGCCATGACAGAGACCTGGTGTAATGATAACCATGACAGGGAGATGGACATACCCAGCTACAACATATTCAGAAGAGACAGGGCAGGCAGGAAGGGAGGAGGAGTGGCACTGTATGTGAAAGACAGCATAAAAGCCACAGAGATCCAGGTGGAACAAAATGGAGGAGAGATTCTGTGGATTAAGCTGGAAAGGAAATAGGGTCAGCCATCCGCACAGGGGTGGTCTACAGACTACCAGTCCAGGAGGAAGAAACAGATAGGGAGCTGATGCTAGCCATCCAAAGGATGGCAGACAAGGGTGAGGTGGTGCTGGTTGGAGACTTCAATATTCCAGACGTGGAATTCAGCCTCCCAGCAGCAGCTTTAACCAGGAGCAGATTTATCCTGGACTTCCTTCAAGGTGCCTTCCTCAAGCAACTGGTCATGGAATCAACTCAACAGAAGGCAATACTGGACCTCGTGCTCACAAACCGGGACAGTGTGATGGGGGTAACAGTGGGGGAGCACCTGGAAAACAATGACCACCGGTGGTAGACTTTGGGGAAAATGGGGAGATGTTTGAAAGAGGCATTAATGAGAATGGGGAGGGAATCAGGAGTTGAGGAACAGTGGGCAATATTTAAAATGGGGATTACAAGAACAACAGAATTATGCATTAAGCAGGTTAACAAGAAGAAAATGAAGAGGAAGCCATTATGGGTTTCCAAGGAGGTAGCAGAGAAAATGAAAGTCAAAAAGATCACATTCATGCAATAAAAAAAAAACGCAAGCAGAAGGGGTAGGGAGAAGTGTTAGGAGAAGCAAAGGGAAGTCAGTAAGGGAAGCCAAAGCTCAGACAGAAGGGCACACTGCAAAATCAGTGGGTAGAGGGGACAAAACATTTTACAGGTATATAAGTGAAAAAAGAAGGGCAAAGGGAGGGATAGTGAGACTGAGGGGGGGAGGATAGGGGCTGCGTGGAGAATGACAACAGTAAAGCTGACATACTGAACAAATATTTCTGCTCAGTCTTTACTGAGGAAATGGAAGGTAATGGGCCTGAAGGGAGTACAAGGAGTGGGAACAGCACAGAAATGGACACAAGTCCCTTTACATGGGAAAGGGTCCTAAAGGAACTGGAAAGAATAAGAGTCAATAAAGCAATGGGGGCAGATGAGCTGCACACCAGGGTCTTAAAGGAACTAAGAGAGGTGGTGGCTGAACCTCTGGAAATCCTGTTTAGCCGATCACTGGAAACAGGGGAGGTACCCAAAGACTGGATGACAGCAGATGCAGTCCCATTATACAAAAGCGGGAAAAAAGGGGAAGCGGGGAACTACAGACCAGTAAACCTGACCATGGTATTGGGGAAGATCATGGAAGCACTACTGAAGGAGAGATTGGTGGAACATCTGGTTGCCAATGGACTACAGGACCCAAGGCAGCATGGTTTCACTGGGGGGAGGTCATGCCAGACCAACTTCATTGAATTTTTTGTCTGGGTGACAAGGGAAGTGGATCAGTGGAGGGCAGTGGACGTGGCCTATCTGGATTTCAGCAAGACCTTTGACACTGTGCCACATAGAAGGCTATTAAACAAACTGGGGAATATGGGTGTGGGCAGGACAGTAGTGTGGTGGGTAGGTAATTGGCTGGGCAGTAGGACACAGAGGGTGGTAGGGCTGTCATTCCACAGAGAGAAGAGTGACCAGTGGGGTACCACAGGGATCAGTGCTGGGACTGATTCTATTCAACATCTTCATCAGTGACATTGTGAAGGACCTAGAAGGCAGAAGTTCCCTGTTCGCTCATGACACAAAGCTCTGTAAAAGAGTGGACATGCCAGAGGGTGTAGACAGAATGAGGAGGGACCTGCAGAAGTTTGATGAATGGTCAAGGGTTTGGCAGTTGAAATTCAATGCAAAGAAGGGCAAGATAATACATATGAGACACAAAAATCCTGGAAGAACATATCAGTTGGGGGGTGAGGATACAGCATACACCAAGCAAGAAAGGGACCTCGGGGTTATCATCTCTGATGACCTCAAGGTAGGGAAACAGTGCAACAAGACAGCCGGTAAAGCAAATAGGATGCTGGGATGAATAGGCAGGGGCAACACCAGCAGGAAAAGGGAGGTCATAATTCCATTATACAAGACACTAGTGAGGCCCCACCTGGAGTACAGTGTACAGTTCTGGAGACCTTACCTACGTAAGGACAAAGATAGGGTAGAAAAGGTTCAGAGGAGGGCAACAAAGATGGTACAGGGATTGCATCACACATCCTATGAGGACAGGCCGAAGGACTTGAATATGTAATCCCTGGAGGAGGGAAGGGAGAGAGAGGGGATATGATAGAGACCTACAAGTACCTTACAGGGAGGAACAGGGTGCAGGAATACACTACTTTCCAGTGAAAAAATGTTCCAGAACTACAGAGCATGGGATGAAGTTGGAGGGAGGGCAATTCAGAGGAAACATGAGGAAGAATTTCTTCACAGAAAGGGTGGTGGACACATGGAACACCCTGCCAGAGGAAGTGGTGGGGGCTGAAACAATTATAGGATTTAAGAATTCATGGGATAGACATACAGGAATTCTGGAGGTCAAGGGTAAGAGGCAACAGACTTCTAGAAAAGGAATTCACTCCAGAATTCTAAAAGAATTAAGGGGAGAACTAGTGACATCACTGACTACCCTTTTTAACAAATCGTGGGAGGATGGTGTGGTACCTGAGGACTGGAGGAAGGCGGATGTGATTCCCCTTCACAAAAGTGGGAGCAAGGCAGAGGCAGGAATCTACAGACCTGTCAGTTTGACCTCTGTGGTAGGGGAAGTGATGGAATCACTTCTGAAGGAAAGAACTGTTGTGTACCTACAGGCCAGTGGGGCACAGGACCCAAGGCAGCATGGGTTCACAGGGGGAAGGTCATGTCAGATGGATCTAATTGATTTCTTTGACTGGGTGACCAAAGTAGTAGACCAGGGAGGGGCTGTGGACATGGCCTACCTAGACTTTAGCAAGGCATTTGACACAGTCCCACACAAAAGATTAATAGTCAAATTAACCACCCTGGGAGTGGGGCCCAGAGTGGTAGCCTGGGTAAAACACTGGCTGAACAACAGGACACAGAAGGTAATTGTAAATGGAGTCCTCTCTGAAGAAAGAGGGGTTACTAGTGGGGTACAGCAGGGTTCAGTACTGGGTCCAGTCCTTTTTAATGTCTTTATAAGTCACATTGCAGAGGGACTAGAAGGAAAAGTATGCTTCTTTTCAGATGACACAAAGATCTGCAACAGGGTTGATACACAAGGAGGCATGGAAGAGGCATGCATAGCTAGACTGGACCCACTACTTCGCTCATTCTGCCACTTTGCCCTCGACTGTCCCCCTACAACCCACCACTGCTCCCTTCACTCCTCCCTCTCCTTTCCTGTCCTTGATGTCACGTGCCTCACTCATTGTGCTACTTTCATCTCCAAATTCTAGTTTGGGTTCACTCCCCTTCTTACTACCTCCTACTCTGTTCTTGGCTTTGGCCGTAGCTCTCTTGTGTGCCCCTCTATAAAATCCTCTGCTGGCCAAGCTGCCTTCTCCTTCCACTTCCCCACACTATGGGGCTCTCTTTCCATTACCATTCGTACTGCTCCTTCCTCCCATTCGCTCAACTCTCCATGAATTCATTACTCATTCATGCAGTTGTCTCTGATCCTGTGCTGTATTTTGGTGCCCTACAATCCCCTCCCCCTGCTCTTGTCCTAAGTATGCCCTGTCCACATTTGCAGTCTTATAATGTTACCTGCAGTCCATAATGTTACAAGACCAGAAAACATGGTACATGTCCGCACTGAACTGTGTTCCAAAACCGTGCTCGAAACCTGATGGGAGCAGGTTTTGAGCACGGTTTCAGACCAAAATGGTTGCCTTAAACCGTGTTAACTATAATGTGGATGCAAACCGTGCTTTAACATGGTTTATAAAATGGGCAAAGGATTTCAAGCAATCTGATTGGTTGTTAGCCATGCATTAGTTGTGTCTAATGCACAGCTAAAAATAGAACCCCCATTTAGAATACACAGGCCCATTTTATAAGTGCAATAAGCCACTCTGGGAATGTGCATTAGACAGTTCTAATGCATGGCTAGGGGACTGGACACACTCGGCTTGTAGCCTTGTGCCTCACTACATCGCCCTAGCCGTGCATTAGAACTGTCTAATGCACACCTCATCATGTCTTATTGCTTACTTAAGACAGCCTCCTCCAACCTATGTGGAGTTTGTACTGCTTCCCAGAAGAAAAGGAGTAGTATAACTTACATTCCCAACCTCGTGCAGAGCTCCTGGTTTAAACGATGTAACTTGTGCACCAATCTGTCACCCTGCCCATTCGTGAGTATCCCGGTATGCATTGTGGTGCCCAGTATTGCAGCAAGCATGCTTGGGAACTGAAGCAGACAAACACGGTTGTCGGATCGCAGTGTGGACACACCGACAACTGTGCTTGAAAACGGAACACAAAATGTTTTTAAAAACGTTTTGTAAAGAGAGATCAGTGTGGACAGGACCTTAATTTCTCCTCACTCCTTCTAATATCCTCCATCCTTCCTTGCTGAATAAAGCATCAGCAGCACTTCATTCACCAAACTGCTGCCATCTGCACTTTAATGCCATGCCTAGCAGTGCCTTTTTTATTCTCCAGTAGCATTCCAGTTTGCACTAATATTACTTTACTTGTTGCTCTTCAGTTTCTCTGCCCAGCTCATCTTATTCATTTTGTTGCCACTTAATTGTCTAACTATATTTTTGACTTGTGTAAGTGACTGTTGTAACTTACTGCTATACTCTCCTCATCTCACCGCCCCCCCCCACTCCCCCGACGCACACTCGGAAACAAGCTATTTCAGCTCAATATGTCTTTCCTGGTAAATTTTTTTAAGTTAATAAACTTGGGTGGCAGTGTAGCCATGTTTGTACTATTAATGGTGAACCAGGAAATCCAGGTTCAAATCTCACCAGAAACTGTGTGACCCTGAACAAGTCCCTAAACCTCTCTTTGCTTCAGTCTGCTCAGCTAAAAAAAATGATTGATGCTGGACCCTGCAATAAAGGAGATGTTGTGTCCTAGTGGGGCTATCCTGGATAAATTGTATTTTATTGCTAATGAGCGGGTGGGGGACTAAATGGACTACAGGGGCCTGATGCAGCCTCAGTTGGGGATGGTGGACTTCGGGGATGCACAAAGGCTTCCTGTACCACTACACTATAAAACTGCTGCACAAACCTGTGGAACTGCTGTGGGGGGAAGAAAGTCACACTCTAAAAAAATCATAAAATGATAGTTGTGAAGAGATACAGCAAAGTAAAATCAGCACAGTAGCTACAGCGCAATATGATATTCTCTAATAGCATTTTATGTTTCTTCATTGCAATTTCACACACGTATGTATAATTTCCTAGTTTGAAAAGAGTTCAGATAAAGTGACTATTCACATCACAGGATCTATGTATAACACACCTTACAATATGTTTAGTGTTTCCTGGGACAGGGTGGAATAGGACCCTGTCCCAGTTGTTGTACAGAAAGTGTTTAAAATGCAAGAATCTGTCCTTTCCTGTCTATTTGTCTGTCTGGTTGCACAGCCAAATTTTCCTGTGAGACATCGGACTTGAGCACCATGACAATCTTGCAGTTCTTTGGCTGTCAATGTCTCCCAGTCCTACAGAAAGCTATTGTAAATTCTAGAGGTTACTTGAGTGCAAATCTTCCAGCCTTTTGAAAAGCTGCAAAAGGGGGCCTCTCGGCTCACGCACACTTTGTTCTAGCAGCCCTGCCTGATATTTACAAAGCAAGATGCTTGCTAAGAATGGTGGTTGAAAAGACTTATAAAAGAGCTAAGCTGCAACTGCAAGAAAGATTAGAAGAACAAGGGACACAGAGACTGAAAGAAAACTTTATTTTGCCTTTGTAAACAGTTATGCTTAAGTTTATTTTATGATACTGTAAGTGTAAATAAATAATTTTTGATGAATTCTACAACTGCTCCTGGTTTTCCCTTTGCTTCCTGACCTGTGCCTCGTCGAAAGATGGTGTCAGTCTAAGTGGTATTTATGCCGTGCATACTCTATAAGCCAGGAGTTTTGTGTGTGGGCACTGTACCTAGTATCAGGGAAGCACAAAGGAAGGTATCGATCCTGCAGCAGCAAGTCCAGGAGTGGTTACCAGGAGAATGGCAGCCAAACTAGCAGAGACCGAAGTCCAGTCAGAGACTGTACAGCCAGCACAAGTTATGGAAAAAGAACAGGCAGTGACAGAACCTGAAAGCCTGATGAATTTTTCAAATGGGGGCCTATACAACAAAAAGAAACTGAGAAGCAGAGAGAAAAAGTGATTCAACGTTTAGAAGTGCAGAGGAGAGAAGATATGCAGTGACAGGTGCAGCAGAGGAGAGAAGAGATGCAACAACAGGAGCAGCAATGGCTGGATGTCTTGCAAGCTATCAAAGGCACAGGATCTGGCACAGATCCAGATGAGCAACAAAATGCAAGCAACTTAAAAGCCATTAAACTTACAAAGTTGTGTCCCTCATATGATATTGAGGCATACCTGACAACTTTTTAGTTGCCATAGCCTGCCAATGGCCAAAGCAGCAATGGACAATCAGACTGGTAACCTACTTGACAGGGAAAGTCCAACTTGCCTACAGCAATATGGACACTGCACAGTCAAAAAACTATGACCTGGTGAAAAGTGAAATCCTGAAAAGGTATGACATCTCTGGAGAGACATACAGGCAGAGATTCGATCTCTGATGTACAAATTAGTCGACAATCTTCGAGAAGCCTTCACCCGACTAAGAGAATGCCTGATAAAATGGATCCAACCAGAGAGCAAAACAGTCCCACAGATCATGGACACATTTGCCATGGAACAATTCATCAACATCTTGCCTACAGATGTGCAGCTGTGGGTAAAGAAACACTGACCAGAAAGTGGGGAAAATGCTGTTTCTTTGGCCGAGGACTACCAAGTGACCAGACAGACCCTAGTATATGTTCAAGTGCTGGGAAAACACTGTGTAAAGGGACCAGGTACAGGTGTCATCTGCATCCACGGGGACACTTGATACAATCCCACCACCCAAGTGACTCTGACCATTAAGGGTGTGTCACACCAAATGAAAGTGGGGGTAGTACCTAAGTTACCTGTACCTGTGATTATTGGAAATGACTTTCCAGGATTTACTGAGTTGATCAAGGAAGGAGTAAATCCTGATGTTTCAGCAGCTGTGGTGACAAGAGCTCAGGCAAACAAAATTTCAGACGGTGGGAACACTGTTCCTTTTAGTGATTTTGATTTGGACTTGTTTGAGCACAGCTCCAAGATTTGGAAATCCAGGAAAGAAAGATGATGCCTGAAGAAACTGTGGCAGCAAATGACTGATGGACATAAAGGGTTAAAACATGAAAATGCTGAAACTAAATTGTTAACTGATTGTGATTTTCTTTCAGAGCAAGCTAACAATGTTTCTCTCCAGGGTTATTTCAAGCAACTGGGGGTGAAACCAAAACAGGGTGGATGAATGTTTAAAAAATGTAATGGGTTACTGTACAGAGTTTGGGTTAAACCTCAGACTCAGAACAGACGGAACAATTGGTTATACCACAAAAGTATAGAACAGAATTGTTGCAGATAGCACATGATAGTCCTATGGCTGGTCACTCGAGAAGGGATTGCACCCTTGCCAGATTGCTGTATAGATTTGACTGGCCTGGAATTCATGAAGATGTTGCTACCTATTGTAATTTCTGTGCCGAGTGTCAGAAAGTAGCCCCAGTCACCAGAAAAGACAAGGTGCCCCTGGTGCCCCTACCCTTATTAGATGTGCCTTTTAAGAGAATTACAATGGATGTGGTTGGTTTTTTAGACAAAAGAAAAAGGGTAATAGATTCATCCTGGTAGTATGGGACTATGCTACTCGATACCCAGAAGCAGTTCTGATGCGTACTGTTACAGCCCCAAAAGTTGCAACAGAGCTTGCCAAAATTTTCAGCAGAGTGGGCATCCCTAAAGAAATTATTACTGATCAGGGTAGTAATTTTGTACCTGCATTACTTAAGGAGCTGTACAGACTACTAGGTATCACTGACATCAGAACCTCCCCCATCACCCTCAGACAGATGGTCTTGTTGAGTGTTTTAACCAAACCCTAAAATGCATGTTAAAAAGATTTATAAAAGGGGAAGGTAAAGATTGGGACCAATACTTGCCTTACCTACTTTTTGCTTACAGAGAAGTGCCACAGGCATCAACAGGGTTTGCACCATTTGAAATACTGTATAGTAGGCAGCCAAGAGGGCCACTGGATGTGATTAAAAAATGTTGGAAGATAATAATAATACATTTTATTTAATATAGCGCCTTTCATAAATCAAGGCACTGCACAATCATATAAAACAAAACAATAAGAACAGATAAAATCACAGAAGTTCGGGGAACGCTTTACCCCACAGAAAGGTCTTCAGTGCCTGCTTAAAGCACCCCACTGTCCTGCACTCATGTAGCTGACGGGGCAGAAAATTCCAGAGGGTAGGGGCAATAAACCCAAAGGCACGAGCACCAGATGACTTTAAACAGACCCTCGGGATCTCCAGTAGCCCCTCATCAGCTGAGCGGAGCTGTCGCAATGGGGTGTAAGGAACCAGGAGCTCTTTCAGGTAGTCAGGACCCTGACCGTGTAGGGCTTTGTAAGTTAATAAACCTACCTTAAAGGTGCTCCGCCACTGAACAGGCACCCAGTGCAGATCGCGCAGCACTGGGGTAATATGTGTTCTCCTTGAGACCCCAGTCAATAAACATGCCGCAGCATTCTGCACTAGCTGCAAGCAGTGGATATCAACCCCAGGAAGCCCTAAGTAATGGGAGTTGCAGTAGTCAAGGCGCAATGTCACAAAGGCGTGGACCAAAACAGGCAGATCGCTGGATGCAACAAGGTGCTTGATCCTGGCAATGTTCTTAAGATGGTAAAAGGCCAGCTTGACGACTGCCGACACCTGATGTTGAAGGGTCAGACTATCGTCAAGCACCACTCCCAGGTCACGCACCCACTGAGAGGTAAGAATCTCAGGACTAAGCCCCATGCACAAACTATAACTTGTTATACGTGTGCCCTAAAAAAGAAGCTGGCAAAATATGTTGAAATTGCCCATAGCAATCAGGAAGAGGCCCCAAACCAGCAGAAGGTGTATTATGACCATGGGGTAAAAGAAAACATTTTTGAGCCAGGTGAAAAAGTTTTGCTACTGTTACCCACAACAGAAAATAAACTGTTAATGAAGAGACAAGGGCCATATAAGGTTCTTAGACATACTGGCACTGTTAACTATGAGACTGAGACTCCAGACAGAAAAAATCCTACTAAAATATACCATGCTAACCTCCTCAAGAAATGGGTTGAAGAAATGTCAAAAGCTGCTTTACTAGTTTTACCAGAAACTGATAAGGAAGATATTGATGTAGCTTATGATCGACTGGAACAAACTGTAAATGCTGATGCTGTAAAGATGAATGTTTCCTTAACCTCAGAACAAACTGCAGACATTCGTAATGTGCTAAAGACATTTATCAGTATATTTACTACAGTAGCAGGCCGAGCACAAGGGGTTGAGCACATAATAGTGACAAGGAATGCTCGTCCTATTAGGCAAAAGACATACAGGTTACCAGAGCAGTTGAGAGCTGATGTGGTTAAGGAAATACAAAAAATGAAAGAATTGGGTATCATAGAGGAGTTGAGGAGTGCTTGGTCATCTCCCATGGTAACTGTAAACAAAAAAGAAGGGGGTGTTAGAATGTGCCTTAATTTTAGGAAACTTAAAGTGTCATAATTTGACAGCTATCCTATGCCCAGAATAGATGATTTGGTGGATAGACTGGGGAGTGCAAAGTATATCAGTACCCTTGATCTCACCAAGGGTTACTGGCAAATACCTTTAGCTAAAGAATCCAGAGACAAAATTGCATTTGCCACTCCTGTTGGTTTCTAGCAGTTCACCACCATGCCATTTGGTTATGTGGTGCACCAGCTACATTCCAATGGTACATGGATAACATTTTAGCCCCTCACACTGGTTATTGTGCTGCATACCTGGATGATATCATGGTGTACAGTCCAGACTGGAAAAGCCACCTGGAACACCTACGAGCAGTTATCCAAGCTATCAAAAATGCAGGTCTGACTATTAATCCTACCATGTGTGCATTGGGCATGCAGGAAACCAGATATTTCGGCTATGGATTGGGAAATGGAGAAGTTAAGCCAGAGGTGTCTAAAATAAAAGCTGCAGCTAACAGCCCTGTCCCTAAAATGAAGAAACATGTCAAGTCATTTTTAGGGCTAGCTGGTTATCGGAGTTTGTTCCCAACTTTGCAGAGTTAGCTACTCCCCTCACTGAGCTGATGAAAAAATGGTACCTAAATAATGTGAAATGGACCCTATAGTGTGATGAAGCTTTTTAAGCCATTAAGGCTGCATTATGTTCAGTCCCTGTTTTAAGAAGCCCAGACTTTGAGAAACCATTTTTGTTACAAACCGATGCATCAGAGGTAGGCCTAGGTGTAGTACTGAGTCAAAATGTAGGTGGGACAGAATATCCTATTCTGTACATAAGTAGGAAGTTGCATGACAGAGAAAAAAGGTACTCCACTATCGAAAAGGAATGTTTAGCAGCAAAGTGGGCCATGGAATCCCTTAACTTTTATTTGCTAGGAACTGACTTTGTTCTTGTAACTGATCACAATCCTCTCTGTTGGCTTAACCAGATGAAAGATACAAATTCCAGAATCATAAGGTGGTACCTGGCACAACAGCCATTTAAATTTACTATGATACACAAATCTGGTGAAGAGAATAGCAATGCTGATTTTCTGTCAATACTGTATATGGCTCAGGAATTGAGGATTCTGGAGGTTGAAAAACAAATCAATAGGTCTGAACTATACTGCTTGCTGTACTGTCAGAAAAAAAAACCAGATCATGCATATGTGCTTAATTGTTGAAAGCAGCAAACGCTATTAGAGAATAAAAAGTTTTGGAAACCTGCTTAATAAAACAGGTTCCTTCTTAAGGAGGGGTGTATGTGACAGGGTGGAATAGGACCCTATCCCAGTTGTTATAAAGTGTTTAAAATGCAAGAATATGTCCTTTCCTGTCTATTTTGTCTGTCTGGTTGCACAACCCAATTTTCTTGTGAGACGTCGGACTTGATCACCCCGACAATCTTGCAGTTCTTTGGCTCTTGCTGTCTCCCAGTCCTCCATTGCATATCTGCTGATATAGAAAAATATATGCAATTCATTGTGTGGAAATGTAACTGATATTGGGATCCCTTTTGTTTGGAAAATGTATAGTATTATTGTTGAAATATATATAATTACATTTTGAAATGATTGCAGAAAGCTATTGTAAACTCTAGAGGTTACTTGAGTGCAAATCTTCCAGCCTTTTGCAAAAGCTACAAAAGGGGGTCTCTCAGCTCAAGTACACTGTGTTCTAGCAGCCCTGCCTGATATTTACAATAACAGGATGCTTGCTAAGAATGGGGGGTTGAAAAGACTTATAAAAGAGCTAAGCTCTAACTGCAGGAAAGATAAGGGGAGCAAAGGGCACAGAGACTGAAAGAAAACTATTTTATTTTGCCTTTGTAAACAGTTATACTGAACAAGTTTATTTTATGATACTGCTACTGTAAATAAATAATTTTTGGTGAATTCTGCAACTGCTCCTGGTTTTCCTATGCTTACTGACCTGTGCCTCGATGACACTTCCCTTACTAATTCTGGTTGGGAGAAAAAAGGGATAACTCAAACAGAACACACTGTGGACCCTACAAAGAGACATTTACAAAACAGAAAGATGGAAATGTTTACAAGTGCAGTAAGTAGCAAGTTGGTTACTAGAGAGAGATGCAGGCATTCTAAATAAAACAGACTGGGGACAAATGTATTGAATGTGCAGGAAGGGAAAAAGGGGGCAGGATGTGTTTATAAGCTACTGATAAACAGCTACGCTGACCTTACAATGAATTCCAGGGTGAAATAAGAAAGGGAAATAAATCCTGCAATAACAGAAGAAAAATAGGGTGACCTTTGCAGCACAACATACAAGACAAACCAGGAAGTAAGAGGTAAGGAGATAAAATACTTCATAACATCTACCACACTCCAGGAAAATTAGGTTCCTGCATTTTAGTTTGTTCATAAGGCCGGACTGCAGCAGGTTGAAAGTTCTTCACTACTGGTTCAGTTACAGCTAAAAGTAGAGAGAAGTCTAAAGACTTGTTGATTCAGCTGCAATGCCAAAACAGCTAGGTATCAAATGCTGAGCGCTTCAATACTCAAACAGCTCCACACCAAAGCCTTCCCAAGGGCTTTCTCTGTCAAGGCAATCCTGTCTCTCCCACCATCAGTGGCCTTCCTCCTGCAATGACAGAGATAAAAACAGGGAGCCAAAAACACCAGCTAGGACGAGATTAACTTAGGAGTGTCTGGTAAGACCACATATGAGGCAATGGTGGTTTACGTTATTAAAAGAAAACTCACATAGCACTCCTGCTTCTTGCTGCTACTCCACAGCAGCAAAAGCACAAGCGTCTCACTCATCTCAGCGTCTCAGCCAACCTCAATATTTAAAGAACAATATGATTGCTGTTGGAGGTGCAACAGTAATAATCCATCCTTTATCATATACTTTGGAAATTATCAGAGCATAGAACAATATGGTCAGAAATTACTGCATTTTGTGAAGAGACTAACACAAAATCATCTACAGAGTCAGTATTTGGATCCTTGGAGATACCACCCTTGTTATGAATGTACCAGAAAATGTTAAGATTTGGTTTCTAGGGGCCTCTTATAAAGCTAATTTCCTCCAGTAAAAGTCTGTAGATGGCAGCAGCAAACATCCCCTTTCCCTCCAGTAGATGTCTGTAGTTGGTAGCAACTCACTCACAGTCCCTCCAGGAGATGTCTTTGGATGTCTCCATTTTTGATGTATATATTTAGCCAGCCGATCAACTTTGGGCTTATTCACATATTTCTACAGGTGATTCTCTACCTGCTTATCATGTTTGGATACATAATTTGGTGTTGATATGCTACATGTTGTCTACAAATAAAGGGTTTATGTTACATTTTTTATTTAAAGAAAATTAGTTTTGGGGGTATTTCGGCTAGTATAAAAAAAACCTGAATTGCTTAGAATTGAGTGCATACCACCATTAGGTAATTTTGTGCTGAACAACTTTGTCTCTCATACTTTGTGTGTAGCAGTTACGGTTCATGAGGTATTCACATTTGTTTATGGTATGCTGTGTAGGGTTGACTTTTGTCTGTCAGGTCTAGCAAAAACTCCTGAAAAAAAAAAGGATAAAAATGCATGTTTTGTATTAGAAAGCTTGCTTTTTAGTGCAGAATTACTTTACAACCTGCTTATCATGTATGGATACATAATTTGGTGTAGAATATGTTACTTGTTTCCCCCCCAAAAATGGTTTACATTGCTTTTTTCATTTAAAAAAAATGTTTTGGTATTTCAGCTAGTATAAAAAAAGAAATGTATTGCTAAGAATTGATTGCATACCAAGGTCAGAAAGGTAATTTTGTGCTGAATAACTCTGCCACTCGTACTTTGTGTGTGAAAAGTACAGTTACGCAAGAACTTACCATAACAGTAGATCTTCGAGAGAGGCTCTTGCAGTAGGTAATTACAAATAGGAATGAAGCCGGCAGGCATCAGGACCCCATGAAAAAATTTCTAGCTAGCAGTCTCTTGTGGGAAACCACCACCCCCTTGTCAGGTGACTGACGTCAGTATAAAGGGGCAGTCCTTCATGCCCGTCTTCCAGTTCTTTCTGGCAAAGGCCAAAAAAGGCAAGACAAGAGAGAAGCGGATATTTCCCTCACTGAAAAAGGAGCTGAAAAAGCTTAGGAGGATGGAGGGCAGGAAGGTATTACCTATTGCAAGAGCCTCTCTCGAAGATCTACTGTTAGAAACATAGAATTTGATGGCAGATAAGGACCGCTTGGCCCACCCAGTCTGCCCATTTCCCTACCTACTGGATAAGCTGCAGATCCTAGTTAACCAGCAGCCTACTTCTTCCTACCCCCACCCCCTAGAATGGCCTTATGACTGTCCCACGCATGCTTGAATTCCACCACTGATTTTGACTCCACAACCTCCTCCGGAAGGCCGTTCCATGCATCCACAACCCTCTCTGTGAAAAAATACTTCCTTAAATTACCTCTGAGCCACCCCCTCTATCTTCAAATTGTGCCCTCTTGTTCTTGCACACCTCTTTTTTTGAAAGATGCTACCCTCTTGGACTTTGTTGATTCCCTTGAGGTACTTGAACGTTTCTATCATGTCCCCCCCTCCCTCCTTTCCTCGAGGCTCCTTTCGTCTCTCTTCATATGTCTTCTGGTGCAGACCCTGCACCATTTTAGTTGCCCTCCTCTGGACAGCTTCCATCCTATGGTAAGTTCTTACGTAACTGTACTATCTTACTTCAAAAGGGCTCTTGCAGTAGGTAATTATAAATAGGACTGAGTCCCATGCAGTCTGGAACAAGCAGAAGCAAATGGGAGGAGAAAAACTACCCAAAAGTAGACCCTCTGGCTGTGAAGGTCTTAGGAAAGAAGACCTTGCAGAACAGCCAACCCGAAGCCCACTCGATGTCGAGAGGCAATGTCCAAGCTGTAGTGTTTCGTAAAGGTATGGACAGAAGTCCAAGTTGTGGCTGCACATATGTCTGCCGCTGACACATTCTTGAAACAAGCAGTGGAGACAGCAACCCCTCTGGTGGAGTGGCCTCTGACTTGACCCGGCAGGGTCTTGTTGTACTTGTCATAACAGAAAGAGATACAATGAGCCAACAATTTAGATAGGTATTGCTTGGAAACAGCATTGCCTTCTCTTTTGGGAGCAAAAAAGACAAACAGTTGATCAGTCTTTCTGAGATCCTTCGTCCTGGTGGTGTAGTATCTCAGAATTCAGTGCACATCCAAAGTATGCAAGAGGAACTCCCCTTGATTGGAGTGCTGTGTAAAGAAAGCAGGCAGCTCTATGGATTGATTCAGCATAGATTCCGCTACCACCTTGGGAAGTAACTTAGGGTTGGTACGCAGAGCCACATGTTCCATGTGAAAAATCAAATACGGGATTTTGCACATGAGGGCCTGGAGCTCGGAAATCCTTCGAGCAGAAGTAATGGCCACAAGGAAGAGAGTCTTCCATGAAAGGAAATTTAGGTCTGCTAAGGCTGTTAGCTCAAAGGAGGCAGAGTAAGCTTTTCAAGGATAAAATTCAAATCCCAAGGAGGGGCAGGAACCTGAATAGAGGCATCTCAAGTGGAGGACCCCTCTAAGAAAGGTGTTGGAGACCTCCAGCTGCGCAAAAGTCCTATCCCCATAAGGAAAATGGTAAACTGAGATGGCCGCCATGTGAACTTTCAGAGAGGAATGACTGAGACCCAGATCAAAGAGGTGTCTCAAGTAATCCAAAAGCTGCCCAACAGAGCATGAGAAAGACTCTAAATCTTTGGAAGTGGCCCAAATAGAGAACCGTTTCCATTTCATGGCATAGGTAGATCTAGTGGAGGGCTTCCTGGCCTCCACCAGAATCTCAGCCACCAGTGTGGAAACCCCGAATTGGGCTTGAGCTACGTCTGCAGGAGCCACATGTACAACTGAAGGGACCTGAGGTCTGGATGGAACAGGGTCCCCTGATCCTGGGTCAGCAAAAGTTGCGACAGAGGAAGAGGAGGTTCCTCTGAATACTGTTGCAGAAGAAAGAACCAAACTTGCCTGGGCCAGAAAGGAGTGATGAGAATCATGCGATGTCCTTCCGAGCTGAGTTTCTGTAAGACCCTCGGAATCAAGGGGATCAGGGGAAATACATAGACGAATCTTCCCTTCTAGTCTAGAGACAGAACATCTCTCCAAAAAATGCCACACCCTGGAGTGAGCGAGCAGAAGGCGGGAAGTTTTGCGTTGAGAGGAGACGCAAACAGGTCTACCTGAGGGGTTCCCCAGTGTAGATAGATGTCATCTGCTACCCCCTGATCTAGTTCCCACTCGTAGGCGTGACAGACGACTGACTGAGGTGGTCTGCCAACATGTTCTCGACCCCCAGTACATGAATAGCCATGAGGTGAAGGTTGTGCAGCCCTGCCCATTCCCAAACCCACATTGCCTCCCTGCAGAGAGGATAAGAACGAGTTCCTCTCTGTTTTTTGCTGCACCAGACTACACACATTGTCTGTCTGTCTGGACAGCCAGACGTCTGGGAAGCAGATAAAGATGCAGAGCCTGAAGAGCATAAAGCATGGCCCGAAGCTCGAGCACATTGATGTGGAGAGATTTTTTGAGCTTGAACCAGGAGCCCTGGGTCCTTTGAGGCCCCAGATGGGCTCCACAACCCTCGCCTGAAGCATCTGTGGTCAGCATCTGGGAGAGGGGAGAAAGGCAGAAGGGAACTCCCCAGCAAAGGTTCTCCTGAACCATCCACCACCACCACTGCAAGTCCTGAGTCATAGGATTGGAGACCAGAACTAGTTGATCTAGTCGTCCACCAGCTGATCCCACTGAGACCGAAGTGTCTGCTGAGAGATTCTCATGTGGAGCGGAGCATGAGGGACTGTCAGAATAGCAGCCACCATGAGCCTGAGGAGGCGAAGGACCGACCCGGCACTGACCCGCCTGTGGCTGGACCAGCATTCCCAGAATGGTTGCAGTACATGGGCACTACAGCAAACAATGAAAAGACGAATTATTTAGCAATAGATAAGTTACAGATTTATCATTAGATATGGAAATGTTTTTTCAGAAAGAATGATATTAGACAACAAATCACATTATGCAAATGCATAATCCTAATGTTGGTGAATGATCAGTAACACAGATTACATAGAAACTGCTGGTGGATAAGGACCACCTGGCCAACCTAGTCTGCCCATTTTCCCTACCTACTGCAATACTGTAGACCCTACTTGGTCTCCGTCTTACCCTCCCATTACAGATCAATAATATTCCCTTATGCCTATCCCATGCATTCTTGAAACCCATTGCAGTTTTGCTCTGACCACATCTGCTGGGAGTCTGACCAGATGTCTACCACTCCTTCTGTGAAGAAGTAGTTCCTCACGTTTCTCCTGAGTCTACCTCCTTCAAGCTTCATAGCATGACCCCTTGTTCTTCAGCATCTTTTGTTCTGAAAAATGCTTCCTTCTTGTACCCTATTTATACCTGTAAGGTATTGCAAAGTCTCTATCATATTCCCCTTTTCCCTCCAGGGTATACATATTGAGGTCCTTTAGCCTCTCTTCATAGGGCTTTTTGTGCAGGCCCAGCACCATTTTAGTTGCCCTCCTCTGGACATCCTCAATTATATGTCCTTTCAGAGATATGGTCTCCAGAACTGAACTCAATACTCTTGGTGAGGTCTCACCAATGTTTTATACAACGGTATAACTATCTCCCTCTTTCTGCTAGTGATACCCCTCCCTATGCACACTAGCATCCCAGTAGCTCTCACTGCAGTCTTGTCACAGTGTTTGACCACCTTTAGGTCATCAGAAATGAGTTCCCCCAAGCCCAGGTTTCTTTCCTGCTTGGTGGTCATTAGCACCACTCCCCCCCCCCCACATCTTGTACTCTGCACCTGGGTTTCCGTGCCCTAAGCTACATGATTTTGCACCACTTCATATGAAGTCTTAGTTGCCACACTGCTGACCACTCTTCAAGCTTTCTTAGATCTCTATTCATCCTGTCCACCACCACCACCCCACCCCCAGAGTGTCTACCCTATTACAGACCTTTGTGTCATCTGCAAAAAGGCATACTTTCCCATCTAGCCTCTCTGCAATGTTGCTAATAAAGATATCAAAGAGGACCAGTCCCAGTACTGATCCATGTGGCACCCCACTGGTCACCCTCCCCTCCAAGAGAGTGAATTCTGTTTACCGCCACCCTCTGTCTCCTATCCCCTAACCAATTTCTTACCACCTTTGGACCCACTCCCAGGCTACCAAGCTTGTTTACGAGTCTCCTATGTGGAATGGTGTTGAAGGCCTTATTGTAATCTAGGTAGGCCACATCCATGGCTCTACCCTGATCACCCAGTCAAAGAAATCTACCAGACTTGTTCAACATGAACTTCCTGTTGTGAATCCATGTTGCCTCAGATCCTGTAAGCCCCTGGTTTCAAGATATTCCACAGTCCTTTCTTTCAGTAGTGATTCCATTAATTTCCCCACCACTGAAGTCAGACTGACTAGCTGAATATGCTGGATTAAGGCAAGCACTAGGGTGGGTCCACAGGTCAGAACTTGTCCCACAGTACAATGCCATGGACCAGAGTTGTGGCTGTCTGCTTCCCCCACACTCCCCTTGCCCCACTTTGTGGAACTCTCTAGTTGGAATTATCTGGTTTCATGCTGGTCCTCCCTGTTGGCTAGAGTCCCTGAACATTCTCTAGTAGTTTTGTTCATGGTTTAGTTTCTTACAACCTTAATTTACCATGTACAATATATTATTACTACTGATATATATATCTATATCTATATATATAAGGGATATGCAATACCCCCATCGAAAATAGCTCTGATATTTTCCCAGAGTGTATTTGACCTTTGGCATCACGAGTGGCGAAGCCACGAGCGATGCCATAGGTCAAACTGCACTCTGGGAAAATATCAGAGCTATTTTCGATGAGGGGCATTGTATGTTCCATTTATGCAATGGGCCAAGTTTTTTTATCAGTATAATTTTCATATTTTAAAAATAGGTATGTCTTTATTTCTTTTTGTTTCCAGATGACTGAGTGTTGTGTTCTGTAAAACTGAACTTTTGCATCAGGACGCTGTGCCGTTGTGTTGCTGGGGAGAGTGGTAAGAGTGAAAAAGAGAGTTGGCTGCTTTTTTGTGTGCTGGGATTTGAAGGAAGTGAATATGTTTTGTGAGGCTAAAAGTTTTTATTTAATATTTGAAGTGAAAGAACTTGGTTTGGGTGAGACAATGAAAATAATTCGGTGTGTTTTGTCTAGTATTTTGGACCATTAGGAGAAATGGTAATTAATATTGTGTAAAGCTGAAAGTAAATTTTTTTTTTAAGTAAGTTACAGTGAAAGAACGAGAGAAAATGAAACTGTTCTGTGTGCTGCTGGAGAGAAATGAAACCGCCAGTGGGAGCTGGAATGCAAGTGATCAGGTGCATTCTGATTGTGCTGCTCATGTTGCCAGCTCCCACCAATCAAAACCTCTGTGAGCAGGTGTGCTGAAATGCAGATAGTGCCTTGTTATTACCTGCAGTGAGGATAAATGACCTAGAGTGAGGATAAATGCGATATTATACAATGTGGTAAATCCAAAGTCCCAAATCCTGCATCCTGATTGGTTGGCTGGCACAATTACCACCGTGATAAATCCTCCAGTGTACCCACTGGAAAAGGTGCCAGCCAACCTTTTTACCAATATCAGTACGACCCCCCAAAATCAAAACGTCCACCCGCCATCTTTATTCCCCGCTAAACTGCTCCACAAGTCCAGTCCGCAACTCGAGTACATAAACTACACTTGCTGTCCCAAAACAATTGACAGAAAAAATACTCGTGAAGTGAAAAAAAATAAAAAAAACAGCACCTTGTACTGAGACTAAATCAGTTCCTGGATGGGACAGTCATCCTTGCCGCCTCCCAGACACTTTTCTCCTTGTAGCCGAGTCCTTCTAATTACCCGTACCAAATTCCCTGTCACTCACAAAAGCGCCAGCTCTGCGAGAACTGCTTGTAACTTGAGCCTCGCTCCATGTCTCCTCCGATATTGCTCACCACATACCTCTACACTTTCCGTTTTTTTTTCTGCTCCGGCTCCAGTACCACAGAGTGTCTTCCCGCTATCTCTCATGATTGTCTATACAGTATCAGAGGACTATTTCCTCCCTCCACGTAACAATAAAAATAGAAAAAAAAAAAAAAAAAAAGATTTAAAATGAAAAGAAAAAAAGTTTTCTTTTTTTCCCCAGAACGGAAGGGGGGACATTGTATAACAAAAATGTATCCCTCCAGGGTGTGGGTACACTGGAGGATTTACCACAACTGGTGTGGTAAATGCTCCAGTGTACCCACACCCTGGAGGGATAAATTGCTTAATTCTAACTGTAGGTCTGACCAGTCAAAAATACAGGTTACTTACCTGTAACAGGAGTTCTAGGAATAGTATATGTTGTTTATTCACACTTATAAAATGGCTCAATATAATGGCTCAAACTGATTGGCTGAAAGGACCTTTCACCCGTGTCCTTATCAGCCGATATTTATGCCAACTGGCACTTTTCTTCCCTGGGTGACCTCACAACATGAAAATATCAGTAACCTGTGATAGCTTCAAACTGCTTTCACAACCGAGCAAACACTGCACAGGGCCTATACTGTCCCTGGCCGACCTCAACCCCTCCCCCCCGAACCATGTACAAGTGAACCCAACTAAAACATTAAAAACAAAGTCTGACCTGTAGTATTTCAAAAAAAACAAAAGAGCTGCTCGCAGTCACCACTTCAAGATAAGCCATTCGCAATCCACCGAGCATCGTCACGTGCTCGAAAAAAAATCATTTTAAATTAAAATTGACACTCGCGCCTCCAGAAGTCTTCTCGGCACAAGTATTGGAAATATTCATTTAACTGCACACACTTGGGCACAACTCTGACTGCTGTCTCTTTCAGAAAAACGCAATGCGAATAAAACCGTAAAACCGCTCTGTATGGAAGCCGCTAATGGACATACTTGCTCCCGATCCAACTGGAGACAAGCAAATACTGTAAGCACAGAAAAAGCAGTGTGTAATTTTACAGCCTGGCAAAAACAAAATTCAAGAGAAACTCCAGGAAGGCAAAATACAATTAAATGTATATGTGTCTGTGAGTGGCGGGGAAGCGTGGTACTAAACTGGAAAATCATGATAGGCACACACACACCCGCTCTCACTACCAGTTGTGCCGGCCACTCTGGCTACTGACAGCTACTAGACAAAATGAGAACATGGAAAACAAATAAAACAAAGCTAGAAACAAAACAAAAAAAAAAAAAAAAAGTGTGGCAGGGCCAAAAAATACAAAGAGTGTGTGTGTGTGTGTCTGTGATTTTACATATGTTCAGCACTTCAAATGCTGGGACTATTTTTTTTCCACTTTTCTTAACCTCATTTTTTAACAGTTATCAGACTTCTTTCATTTATTAACTAAATTTTCACAGTAAAGTTTTTATGGGGGACCCATTTTATAAACGCAATAAGACTCTCCGAGGTGTGGGTTATCTCCTGATAAGAGCACGCCCAGGTGCATAAGGCACTCAGCGCAAGCGCCTCGTGACTAACAACGCACCTGGCCGTGCTCTTATCAGGAGATAACCCACACCTCGTCGTGTCTTATTGCTTGCTTATTGGCAGGTTCCTTGCCGCTTTAATTGTTGCCGGAAAGTCTTCAAGCTGGCTCCTCCCACCCACCCGGGTGGTAAAACTCTCGGCTCCGCCCCATGATGCCAGATCTAGCCCGCTGGAAGCCAGGTTATGCGTCGAAGCCGGGGAGGTCAGGTGGGTCATGTGGATGAACAACATATCCCATTCCTAGAACTCCTGTTACAGGTAAGTAACCTGTATTTCTAGGGACATGGATATGTTGTTCAATCCACACTTATTGGCAGACTCCTAACAGTTCTCTGGGAGGAGGGAGGCAAGGCGCACACTCCAGATACTTACTTGGGAAATAAGGACCGGAGAACCAAGGCCCCAAAACCAGCATCCCGGCGTGACTCAAGGTCGATGTGGTAGTGGGTAATAAAGGTATGTGCTGACTTCCTGGTAGCAGCCCTGCAGATATCCTGGATAGGGACATCCTTGGAAGCAGCTACCGATGCAGCGGTATGGCGGGTAGAATGAGCTCTTATCCCTCTGGGAGGCTCCAAGCCCGCCAACCTATAGTAGAGCTCTATGCAGGAGGTGACCCACCTGCTTATCATCCGCTTGGCTGCAGGTCTGCCAGGTGCAGCTTCAGCGTAGGTAACAAACAGCTGGCGAAGCTCTCCCTGAACTTCAGTCATCCGCTCATTATAATAAGTGGGCCCTCATCTAGGGTCCAAATTATGGAGCCTATATTCGGCCTCCGAGGTGTGATTGGGGTAGAACACCGGCAGAGTCAACACTTGGTTAAGGTGAAACTCTGACACCACCTTCGGAAGGAATTTCGGGTGGGGGCACAGGACAACCTTGTCCCTGTGGAAGACCAGATAAGGAGACTCGATGGAAAGCGCCTGGAGTTCTCCCATCCTTCTGGCTGACGTGATAGCCACCAAGAAGGCAGTCTTCCATGACAGGTGGGAAATATTGCACCTGTGCATCGGTTCGAATGGCTTGCCCATGAGCTTGGCCAATACCAGCAGTAGATTTCACAGAGGTGGAGGTTCTTGCACCTGAGGGAAAATGTGGTCAAGGCCTTTGAAAAAGCGCCTGACCACCTTCTCCTGTGCCACCAACTGCTTCCTGGCCCGTGCCCGGTAAGCAGAGATGGCTGCCAGGTGCACCTTAAGGGTCGTCGACCAAAGCCCTTGCTGAGAAAGGGACCACAGATAGTCCAGAATGCTTGCCAAGTGACAGGCGGAAGGGTCCAAGCCCTTCCCCTGACACCAAATGGAGAATCTCTTCCATTTGAAGGCATAGCATTTCCTGGTTGACTTCTTATGGGACGCCTCAATGATGTTGAGGACCTCGTCGGAAAGACCCAAGGTCTGGAACTCTAGCCGCTCAGGAACCAGGCCATCAGGTGCAGGGATTGAAGGTCCAGATGGAATACCTTCCCCTGGTTGACTGAGATCAGGTCCGGGCGGGCTGGAAGCTGCCTCAGGAGCCTGGGCTAAAGCTGAGGAGATCTGGATACCAGAACTGGTGATGGCAGTCTGGGGCTACCAGAATCACCTGCACCTTGTCCCTCCTCACCTTGAGAAGCACCTTGTACATCAAGGGAAATGGGGGAAAGGCGTAGAAGAGGCCCGGGGTCCACGGCCTCGAGAAGGCATCCCCCTGCAGCGAACCCTGCTGAGGGGGGCAGGCATGGAACAGACTCAGCTTCGCATTCTCCCTGGAGGCAAACAGGTCCACCTGAGGTGTGCCCCAGTGGGAGAACAGATCTTGTACTACCTCTGGCAGAAGAGACCACTCATGAGACGCAGGCCCTATCTGGCTTAGGGCATCGGCCAGGGTGTTGGAGGCTCCTGCCATGTGAATGGCTAGGAGATCCACCTCCAGGCTGCACATGAGGGACCATATGCGGAGAGCTTCCTTGCATAACAGCATGGAGCGCGTCCTGCCCTGGCAGTTCAGATAGTACATGGTCATGGTATTGTTCGTCTGGACCTGAACCACTTGACCCCGTAGAAATGGAGCAAAGATGGTGAGAGCTAGGCGGACCACTCGGAGCTCCAGCAGGTTGATATGGCATTGGGACTCCCGAGGGGACCAGAGGCCATGTGCTCTGTGCTCCCCCAGATGGGCACCCCAGTCCATCAGCGATGCATCAGTCGATAAAGAAACTGTCGGCTCGGTGCGGACAAATGGGATGCCCTCCTGCAGATGTGCCAGAATGGTCCACCACTAGAGAGCGTTCCACATCTCCTGGGTCACTGTCACGGGCTGGTCCAACGGATCGCAGCGTTGTGACTACTGGCTGGCCAGTCCCCATTGAAGGGGATACATGTACCAACGGGCCCAATGGACCACGCTGGTGCAGGCCGCCATGAGGCCCAGGAGGCACAGGAAGTCCCGGGCAGGGTGCGATTGCCCAACCAGAAATTATTGGGCAAAGGAGGAAAGAACCTCGGCCCTGTCCACCGGGAGCTGAGCTCTGGCTCGAAGAGAGTCAAGCTCTGCCCCGATAAAGAGTATCACCTGCTTCGGCACGAGTTCCGACTTGGCCTCCTTGATGAGGAGGCCAATCTGAGAGCAAACCTGGAGGGCCTGATCTCTGGACCGCTCCGCCTCCGCTCTGGAGGGGGCCGCAATCAGCCAGTCATACAGGTAGGGGTACACCCGGAACCTTCTGCACTGCAGGAATGCTGTCACCACTGCCATGCATTAGGTGAAGACCCTGGGAGCTAGAGAGAGGCCGAAGGGCATGGCCCGGAACTCGTAAAGGGACCCCTCCGCTCTGAAGTGGAGGAATCTCTGATGAGACGGATGGATCGGGACGTGAAAGAACGTGTCCTGGTGGTCCAGGGAACAGAACCACATGCTTTGTTCCAAGGATGGTATTATCTGAGCCAGAGTGACCATCCTGAAGGTCCGAGACCTTAGGAACTTGTTCAGGTCATGCAGGTCGAGAATGGGGCACCAGCCCTCCATCCGTTTTGGGACCAGGAAATACATGGACACAAACCCCGGGTCTGGAGGAAGATCCGCCACCTTCCTGATTACCTCTTTTACGAGGAGCAGGGCAATATCGACTTGGTGGGCTGACAGCGAGGCTGCAGACCACGTGGCCCCCCGAGGGGTGACAGCTCAAAAGGGTGGAGCCTGCTCGAACTCCAGAGGCAGGCCTTTTCCTACCACCTCCAATACCCAGTGGTCCGTGGTGATAGCGGACCAGGTGGAAAGGAAGTGGCGGAGCTGTCCCCCCACGGGGGAACCCAGGGGGGAGTGACGAGGCTGGGGCGGCACCCCTCAACCTGTCACTGGGCAGGCTTGGAGGAGGAACCAGCTGAGGGACCTCCTGGGCCTTTACCTCCTTGCTTCCTGTTGGAGGAAGCCGCCAGCTTGGGTTTGGGATGCCAAGCGCGAGCCTGCTGGCCCTGTTGCTGGTGCTGTTTGGCCGATCGAGCCGCAGGGGCCGAAGGACGAAAGGACTTATGCTGTTGCTGATGGTGGCCTTTGTCCCTCTGGGCGGAGGTGACTGAGTCCAGAGTGGCATTGGACTTTTCGATCCACTGGAGGTGTCCCTCCACTCCAGGGCCAAAGAGGTCAGTCCCCAAGAAGGGGACGTCCACCAACTTGTGCTCGGTATCCGCTGTGAAGGTGGATATCCTCAGCCACGCCCTGCGGTGCATGGCCAACACGGCCACTACTGACCTGGCACAGGAATCACCTATATCCAGAGCAGTCTGAAGCTGCTGCCTCGCCACTGCCCTACCATGGTCCCACACCTGACAGACCGTGGTCTGCAGGTCGGTTGGGAAATGAGGGACAACCTCATCCAGGGAGCCCAAGAGGGCGTGGGAGAAGTGTGCCATTAGCACAGCCGAGCTGGCCTGATGGAGGCCGAGGGAGGACACAGCGTACACCTTGCGCCCGGCAAAGTCCAGCTTGGACTCTTTGTCAGGGGGGCTTATCCACGTCCCGAGCGTTACCGGAATGCCGGAAAACACTGTCAGTGACTAACCCCTCGGCAGAGGGGTGCTCCGAGAAACAGGGCAAAGAACCGGTAGGGACCACATACTTCCTGGCCATCCTGGTCGAGGGCGCAGGACAGGAAGCAGGCCGCTGTCAGAACTCCAAGGCTGGGCCAACAATGGCCTCAGCCACCGGAAAGGCCTCCGTGGGGGAATCCCCTTGGTCCAGAATCTCCTTCAGGGGATACTTGGCCCGTTTTGACACGGGCTGAAGCTGCATCCCGGTGGACTCCCAGATGAGTCGAAGCAGACCCAAGAAGGACGATGGGCTATCGTCCAATGACTGGCCCCCAGAGGACTCCAGGTCGACCTGCCTGGAGAACAGGGAGGAGTCGTCGTCAGATTCCGAAGAGTCTGCAAAGAGCTGCCTCAGCCCTGAGCCACCCTCTACCTGCCGAGGACGGTCGGAGTGAGGGTGACCGACAACCTGTGGGGCAGGCTGTGACCCGACTGAGAATCCTTGGTCGGTGCCCCAGACTTCGGTTGTGGAGGTGGAGGTTCCATCAAAATCGGTGGAGCAGCGGGTTTTGGCCGAGCAACCGGCCCTGGAATGGGCAACTCTACTGGGGCAAGCGGTTGCTTCGGTTGTTCGGGTGATAGCCACTTGATGGCTGGGGTCTGAACTGGAGTCAGTTTAGACCCAGACAACAGTAACTGCTGCCACATAAGCTGCTTGTAGCACCAACGTAATTTACACCGAAGCCTTCCCTCAACCGAGGAAGAGGACGAGGAGAAATGGTGTCACCGCTTACTTCGGTACCGAGACTGAGACTGCCAATGTCGGTGGGAATGGCTTGACCGAGAAGAAGTCCGAGATCGAGATCGAGACCCTCGGGGGGGACCGAGGGCAGATCTGGGAAGGGGCGGGGGACACCAGCTCTTCCCTTGGCTTGGGCACTTTAACCGGGGACTGCAGCCCCGAAGGCGCAGGCAGATCCTCGGTCTCCACCAGAGGAACCGGTGAAGGTGGGTTGTCGGCTTCATCAGTCGACAGCCCATCCGACAGATCGAGAAAAATCTCAACTGTGTCGACGGGAGTCTCAGCAGGCTGGCCTGACTGGGACACCGTGAAGCCAGCGGCCTGAGCCACAACTTCAACCGAAGTCGACGCTTGGCTGTCTGGGGAAGGAGACCTCTCCCGCTCCCACGAACACCGACGGTGGGACTTACCTTTCGACTCCTTCTTGGGCAGAGAAGAATGTCCCGATGGCCCCTCTCCCTTCGTGGAAAGGGACTGACAAAGCTCCTTGAACGAAGCCGTGTACGAGGAACTCAGAGAGAGCGGGATAAATGCAGCGGCCGAGGAGGAGGAAGATGCGGCCTGGGTCGCCTCCTCCTCAAGGGAGATCATCTGCTCGAGCTGCTCAACTGAGCCAGCCACTGCAGACACTGCCCAATGAGCCTCTTTTGATTTTACCAGCAGAAAATGCTTCTCAGGGTGCCCGAGCTGCAATCGGGCAGTGCGATCATCCAGGACGTTGGTCGAGAAAGAAGGCACAACTTGCAGGCCTGTCGGTCATGATCTAGGCCTAGGCAGTAGACGCTCGTGGAGTGCGGCTCCGTCCTGGACATTTTCTGCCCGCAAGGGCACCTCCGAAAGCCGGGAAGAGATTTGTCCATCGCAGCCACGAGGGAAGATGAAGACCAAAGTTTAGAAAACTTCAAAACCAGTTTTGGATGAACCGAAGAGTTAGGATCCAGTCTAAAACGCAATGCGCTAAGGAGGGAACCTGAGCTTCCAAGCGGTAAGGAAGATCTGGCATCATGGGGCGGAACCGAGAGTTTTACCACCTGGATGGGTGGGAGGAGCCGGCTTGAAGACCTTCCGGCAACAATTAAAGTGGCAAGGAACCTGCCAATAAGTGTGGATTGAACAACATATCCATGTCCCTAGAAATACTGCTGTTATCTGCCACTTTTTATCCTCACCCCCATTGCATAACTAAATTTATACAATAGGGGTGGCTGATAAATACTGGAAATAAAAACACATTCTCACTGCAGTGAGATAACTGTTGGTGACATAGCAACTGTAAGATTATTTACATTTACACACACAGTTGCTACATCACAAACTGATATTCTCACTTTACCTTCATTAGAAACATAAGTGCAGGCAAGTTTTATTCACAATTAAACATGTAAGTCACCTGTAAAAACATATCAATTGCACTTAAAATTCCCCGAGATACCCGTGCTATTAATTGTACAGCTCTATAGAATTAAATGCTACTTAAAAAACACATACTCCACAATCACTATTTGCTAGAAGCTTAGCTGCAGCACATTTCTATCCTCATTTGTTGTGTATTTGAGTGCTCAGTAAGCGTAAATGGAACATTTACCATTTCTCCTTTTTCTTAAGGTTAACAGCAAGACAAACCTCCCCAGAAAAAAACAAAGACGTTTCCCTCAGACAGCGATACTAAATGAAGCACCAGTACCTCAGAAGCAGCAGATATTCCTGCAGTCCGACGCAGTAATCCATGAAGTCCATTCCATGCAATGTTATACAGTTACTAAAGCACCAAACTATAAAAAATAAAGTCCCATGAAGCACAAATAAACAAATTAAAACAAAAATAACAGTACAGTAAAAAATTAAAAACGCTAAGAAGCACAGAGCCATCCCAGAACTGTTTCTAAGCAGAAAGCTATGCACACTACATCTCCACAACCAATAAACAGCCAGTTTACAATAACATTCATAACAACCAACCAATCACATTACATAATTACGAACCTATTCTACACATTTGTTCCACAAGCACAACCACGCAACATCAGCCAATTACATACCACAAACCAGTTCCATTCACACAAAAACACACTCCCCATTGACAAGACAGCATAATAACAGCAGAGAAACACACAGAAAGAAAATAACACATTTCTTTACACTCAATTTCAGCAGTATCTCAACATAACCATAAAACTTCACTCCTACCCTTTTGCATAAATCGAACACATGATGGGCAGAAGTGAGATATGTAAAATAATCTCACTCCTGGGAAGGCACTCATGAGATATCCATACCTCACTCTGCAGGAGTGAGATTATTTTACATATCTCACTGCTGCCCATCATGTATCCCCTATAGAAGTGTGGTGTTATAGCTTTCTTATATAGACATATGAAAAATAATTTGAAAACATTCAGGGATATATTAAAACTTTTCTTCTGAATTTTGGTTCATTTCTGTTTTATCTACACAAGAGTATATGATCTGTGAAGTATTTTATTTGTTGATTTAATCTCCATTTTATTGACTGTATTTGTAAAATGTATCACGACCTCACCCTCATGCAATTTTTTAACTAGAGAAGCATAGATAATATCTGACACACAGAATCTGTCAACAGAAAAGGACTACTTGGCCCACCCACATGTTCCCTGCCTATACTGTCTCAGCAGACACCATTTGGTTTCTTGCAACCCTCCTGCCTACAGTACAAGCCCCCCCACAAATATACCTCTATGTCTATACCATGCATGCTTAAAGACCCCCCCACACACACACACACTTTTCCAGCCTCCACTTCAACTGTAGTCTATTTCACGTGTCTACCCCCTTTCAATGAAGAAATATTTTTTCACATCACCTTTGAACTACCCCCCTCCCAACACACACCCACAAACCTCACTGCACACCCACTGCTCCTGGTGCTTGGTTTCATTTGAAAAAGACTCCCCACCTGCACCCTGTTTTTGAGGTACTTGTAGGTGTCACAAATCCAGTCCTGTGGGCTGGGTCCACTGAGGCACAAGGCCCTCCTCTAAGTGCAGTTCGTGACTGGGGGTCAGGAAATACCCATCTTGTAGCCTTTTAAGAGTGCTCTCTGATTTCACAGCTGAACACTTGCTAAGAAGGCCCAGGGCTTCCTCTCTCTGCGTATGGGTAAAAATACAGTCTCAAGTCTGTAGCCAGGTGAGAACTCTCTTTGGTTGCTGCGCTGGGGGAAAATCCCAGGTGTTACGAGCTCTTGGAGGCTGCTCTTGTAACTCTGCTTGCATCTTCTCCTCGAGGGGTGTAGGAACCTGATTCAGACGCCACAGACGCCCTCCAGAGACCTTGCATACTGTTACCCTACTTTAGTGCAGCAGATTCCCTTCCAGGATTCTAGTCTTGGAAGCGTGGGGCACCTTAGTGCTTAACAGGTGTGTTACAGATTGAATAAACCTTCCCAAAACCCTCACACACAACAAATCACTCCCAGGCAGCAGTACTTTTAACTGAAATAATTATCATACAAACATACAGGCAAATGGTTTTGATATTTGGTTACAGGATAACTACAAAAAAGTTGGAAAATATATACAAAACGAACTGGTGAATTAACTGGATAATTTCTACCGTTTCTGTTGAAAATCAAGAGTCCAGAAAATAAATCAGTTTTGCAAAGTCTCTCTCTCGTCTCTGCTATGTCTCAGAGTTCCAGCTTTTCTTGCAGTGGTCTTTAATGTGTCTAGCAGTTTTCAGGTGTCAGGAAATTTAGCTTCTGCTTAGAATCTCTGTCTGAGAGAGCTTATATAGCCATTTTTGCAGTCTTCAAAACTGGCCTGTGATGGACTTGGAAATTTTAGGGACATTAGTCAAAGTGTTCATCTCTAGGCCAGCAGAGGTCTCTCTTGTTCTTTCCCAAATTTTAAGTGAACCAAAAAGTATCAGTATTTGGCTTTCCTACAGCCCCCCCCTCCCCGGGCTTGCTTTGATCTACTTTACATTCCTGACACCTATTAAAATTGAAATAGACTGTTGCAGTTAGTAGGAAACATAACAATAGGTTTCTAGCCTGGGTGTCTGCAGGACCCTGCTCTAAAGCTATCTCACTTTGAAATTCAAAGTGTTATAAACAGAGTAGATGACCCTCCCACCTCCTGTCATTTATGGAATCTTTCTCTTTGATCAGCTACCAGAAAATTTCAATCTCCTACTGAAATTTCACTCCCGTTTACATCTAAGCAAGCCTTTGTCCCAGGCTAGGGGAGATGTCATACACTAGAATACACATCAGCTCTTCCCACGTACTCCTGAAGAAAAATGGGCATCTTTTCTGATAAACCTTATGTCCTGGCCTTTTGGGAATTAAACATAAAAAAAAAAAAAAAAGACAGAACTATGACATTAGTGGACAAATTGCCACAGTGGGTCTCGATCATGTCACCTTTCTCTCCCCTCTCTTCCATGGCATACACATTGAGATACCTCAGTCTCTTCAATGGCTTTTCGTGCAAACCACGCACCATTTTAGTTGTCCTCCTCTAGGCTCCCTCCACCCAGTCTATATCCTTTCTGTGCCGTGGGCTTCAAAACAGAGTACTCCAGGTGTGATCACACCAGTGAGTGGCGTAACAGCAACACTGCTTCCCTCTTCCCACTAAAGACACCCCTCCCTATGCACTCCAGCATCCCACCAGCCCTGCTCACTGCATTGTTACACTGTGATGCCATCTTGAGGTCCTAAGGTATACACCTGAGGTCCTTTCCTGTCTAGTGACTTGTCAGTGTCTCCCCCCAACATCTTGTACTGGGCCGACAGGGATTCCTATACCCTAGATGCACAATCTTATACTTTTTGGCACTGAACCCCCAACTGCCATGGTTCTGATCATTCCTAAAATGTTTCAGAAAGTCCCTGTGCATTCTACCCCCTCCTGACTGTCCATCCTGTTGCAGATTTTGGCATCATCTACAAAATGACACATCTTCCCTTCTAGTTCTGCAATGTCCCCTATAAGGATATTGACAAGTGTTCCCAGTATCGAGCCCTTTGGTACCCCGGTCATCACTCAAATTCAGAATGAGTGCCATTAATAACCACCTTCTCTCTCCTATCCATTAACTAGTTTGTAACCTAATTTGCCTCTTTGGACCACACTCCTAAGCTGGTCAACTTCCTAATCAGTCTTATATGTAGGACCATGTTGAAGGCCTTGTTAAACTCCAGATAGGCCATATCCACTGCTCTCATTAATTTCATTGTCGCCCAATCAAAGAAATCTATTAGACTGGTTTGGGATGACCTCTCCCATGACTCCACATTGTTTGTGGACTTGCAGTCTATTGGAGTCAAGACACTTTGCTAGTCTTCCTTTCAGTAAGTTTTCCATTAATTTACCCACCAATGAAGTGAGAATCACTGGCCGATAGTTGCTAGCCTACTACCTGCTGTGCTGGGCCCAATGAGTCTTTGCAGTATCTGCCTGCATTGCCACCCTGCCTAATGCTGGACCAGAATTATTCTTCCGATGACCCGGACAGTATTTCAACATCCCTTTCTCTGATCCACTCATCCCCTTCCCTTGACTGCCCATCCTCCAATTTTAACTACTATCCTGTGCTTGAAGCTAGTAATGGATACTTCATATTAATCACTTCTGGCAATGCATTCCACTTCTCCAGAATACTTTCTGTAAAGAATTTCCTCATATTCCTCAAAGCTTCCCCTTCCAACCCTTGTTACCTTGCATCTTGTGAACAAGTCACTGCTGTTTAATACCTCTTAGGTTATTGAAGGTCTCCATCATGTCCCCCTCTCCCTCCTGGTCTCTAGTGTGTACATATTGAGACTCTCCAGCCTTTCCTTCGCACATCTTCTCCTGCTGACTCTGAATCATTGTTGTGGCCCTCCTCCAAACAGCTTCCAAGAGATCCATGTCTTTCTCCAGATGTGGGCTCCAGCACTGTGCACAGTACTCCAGATAAACTGCACGGAGGCAGAATAACCTCCTTCCTTCTGTTCCATCTATACCATCATCTTATATGGCTGTCAAGGATTGATAGGCAAGCTGTAGGATTGCTTTATTTTTTTATTTTAGTTTTTGTTGACTGGGAAAGGAGGACTAGGCAATGATGCCTATTTCCAGCCCCGTCGGGGGAGGGGGGCTACAGATGAAAACCAACTGACATTGAACCATACAGGTATTTTTAGTGAATGGAGGAAATTTGGCTAGGACACCGAAGAAATTCATTACTCTTTTTGAGAAGTATCATGGGATCTTTAACGTCCATCAGAACAGGTAAATGGGACCTCAGTTTAACATCTCATCCAAAAGACAGCACCTCAGGAGTGCAGCACCCTCTTCATGCTGCACTATAGTATCAGTACTGGGATTTAATCCACAGCCTTCTGATCTTCCGGCCTTAGAGGCGTGTGTGCAACCAGCTGAGCCATTGACATGGAAGCACAGAATGCCACCCCCCAGCTGTGAAATCCCCATGAAAACACTACTTGAGGGTTGTAAGATACTAGCACATTCAAAGACAATGGCACTTCAGTTAAAAGCAAATCAGAGAAGGAAGCCTTTATTTCCCGTCACATCACTTATTAAGACGATGATGCCTACTGAGCGGGTGTTATCCAACAGAGACCTTTGTTCCCCAAAGAGAGAGTAGAAATTCCGCTATCCTACATGGAGGATACTCTGTTGCACACAAAGAGTGAGTGTGTGCATGTGTCCACATGGGGAGGATACTGTCCTACATAGAGGGGCCTCTTTTCCACGTGAAGAAGGGTCTCTCCCACATGCAGAGGCCTCTGTTCAACACAGAGAAGGTTCAAAGTGTGGAGTGAGGGTTCTTCCTCATCCGAGGAGATGAGTGATATACCACATGGAGACACCTCAGTCCCTCATAGAGAGGTTGGTGTCTACATGTGGAGGGTGCTGTCCTATATGGAGAGGATGCTATCACACACAGTTTATCACATGAAGTGGGTGTTGTCCCACATGGAGGAGCCTCAGTTCCACATAAAGTGTGCTGCCCCCACATTGTAAGTATGCTACCCACATGAACAGAATACGGTCCCACACAGCGTGGCTTTTGTTCCATATAGAGAGGGTGTTCTCACACACAATGAGGCTGCCGACTCATATGGAAAGGGATCTGCCCCATATGGTGTGCGTGCTATCCTACAGAGGCATCTCTGTCCCACAATGAGAGGGTTCTAGCCCACATGGAGTGGGGACTGTCCAACATGAACTCTGTTCCACATGGAGAGGGGGCTGGCTAACATGGCAAATGTGCAGTGCCACATGGGAAATGCACTGTCCCTTTATGAAGACAGTTGTGGCCCATATTGACAGGATGCAGTCCCACATGTAGAGGGTCCTCTCACACATGGAAAGGGTAATGTCCTACATGGAGATGGTGCTGTCCACCATGGAGTAGGTATTGTCCTACTGTTGATGGAGAGGCCAATATACCACATGGAAAGGGTGTTATGCCACATTGAGAGACCTCTGTCCCACATGAACATGGCACTGCCCCCACATGAAGAGGGTGCTGTCCCACAGAGAGGCCATCATCTTAGAGAGAGTGCTGTCTACCTAGGGTACCCTACATGGAGAGGCCATTGCGACACATGGAAAGGATGCTGACCTCATTTCTAACATGGAAAGGGTTGAGTCTCTGTTGTCCCACATTTAGAGGTGTCTATACCATATGTGGTGCTGCCTCACGTGATGAGGCTTCTGTCCTACATGACTCTCCAGTTTCACTGTGTCTACTGATACTGTGACAGTTTTCCTATGGGGCAAATTTGGAATATAAATGTGTCATTCATTCGACATGGGAAGGTGAATGGAGAGGCCTGTGTCCCACATGGTATCCCATGACTTTGACGACCGCTATTGGGCGCCTACTGAATGGGCGACTCAATTGCGGCACCTGTGATCGGGGTGACTAGGGAAGGTGGGCGACTGGATTGGGGGGTGTGTGCAAAATAGTGGCATCCTGTCGCTACATGCTTACGCTCGTGGGGGAGGGGTGAGCATGCCAAGCATGGGTTGGGAGGGGCAGTAGGGGGTGGTGCTGCGGCAAGCTGCCGAGCAGCTTCTGTGGTGTGGTCAGTGGGTTTACGGCTAGAAATGGAACTGGGTTCTGGTCCAGGTACTTTTTGCTGCGCCCGGACCCTATTTTTATTTTTGCCGCATTTTCAACCCCATGGAGTTGAGAATCCTTAAGTAGGGGGATCCGGGGGCCATAAAACAGAAACTCTCAACTCCCCAGCACTGTTTTCCTGTGTGCCAGGGAGTACGTCGCTGAATTATTTTTTCAGCGATGTGCCATTGCCCCAACGGCAATCGCCAATATCACATACATCTAACCCATATAGACATGGTGCTGTCCTACACACAGAGGGCACCCACCTACATGGAGACATGTTTTCCTATAGGGGCAATCACAGAATGTAAAATAATGCACAATTTCAATGCCTCATGAACAGCTGTTTGGTAAATAGAACCTCAAGTGCCCAAATCGCATTTTTTTGCTAAATCGGCGCGGGAAATTCAGTTATTAAAACACCTAGTACATCAGCATGATCAACCTTTTTTTTTTTTTGCTTACTTTTTCTCCCCCTTGTCCCCCGGTTGGCTCCTTCTGTTCTGGCATCCTCTTCTTCCATCTGCCATCCGTCCTGCACCCGTCTCCAGTTCGGGCCACCACCTTGCTATCCTCACAGCTTACTACCTGTGGTGGTGAGCCCCTTAACTCCTCCACCAGGACTGGATCCAGTACAGGTGCTGCCCTTCTGGAGACAGTGCATTGTGTTGGACGGCCATCAAGCTGCTCAACCCAGGCTGCCCTTTTCCATGTTCTTTTTGCAGTGGCGGAGCGTGCAGTGCCGACAGTGGGCATGCCACACGCGTGTCCACACGCAGCACACCCGCCGGCTGCTCCGCCTCCATGCCCCACTGTACTGGACCAAGTGTGCAAATAGCCAACCTCCACTAGGTGTCAGGCAAGTGTCTGCCTCTGTTCCTTACCCTTCCCGGGAGGGGAAAGCTGTCCTCCAGACACTCTATCCTCTCCCACCCTGGCCAGCCCCTGATGACACACTCTCACAGGTCGCCAGCATGGCAGGAGGTAAAGCATCACTGCCTCAGCCCTCCACACCACCGGGCTGGCTAGCCCTATTTTTTGATATCGGTATTTCATAATTTTTTCATCAACTGCCCCATTTTCTGCCAAAATAAAGGGTCCGAGGATCCCTCTGACAAAATGCAAACCAGTCATCATAGGATTGCGATAGTACAACTGATAATTTCACAAACAGGTTCTCCTTCCAGTGGGATGCCTGGGACTCTTATCAGCCCTGTCCCCACTGGATGCCTGCCTCCCCAGGACCTACCTTCCAGACACCCCCAACTTATCCCCCCCCCCATTGCAGGGTCAGGATGGAGTGCTGTCCTCCCCCCCAGACACAGATCCAGTTCAGACCAAGGTGGTCTAGGTGACAGCACGGGTCCGCGGTCGGATGTAAAGGGCTTCATTAAGCCCTTGCAGCCAATGTGAAGCTTGTGCGTGGAGCCACGCATACATCACCAGGCCACAGGCCGGCCCCCTTCCATGCTGCCGTAACCTGCACTACCACCAGGCCTCAAAGAAACACAGAATCTGACAGCAGATGATCGCTTGGCCCACTAGTCTGACCATTTTTTGCCCTGCCTCTATTGTCACTGTAGACCCTTTGCCCCCCCCCTTGCTTCTCACTGGTTCCACCGTGCCCATCCCAAGCATTCATTGCTTGAAGCCGAACACTGTTTTCTCCCCCATCACCTCTGCTAGAAGACTGTTCCAGGCATCCGCCACCTTTTCAGTGAAGTACTTCCTCACATCTCTCTTGAATTTACCCTCTTCCAGCTTCACTGCATGTCCCCTTGTTCTTGTGCATCTTTTCCTCTGAAAAAATACTACCTTCCGGCCAGTCCGGTGGTGCTGAGGATTGAGGCGCTGGACGCCACACGTCACGTCGTGCTGGCGACCCGTGTTCAGGAATGAGCATGGGCTGCCGTGGATCGGCAGGGAGGAGACTGATCGAGCATCTCACAGACTGCTCTCCATCTCTAGGGAGGGGAAAGACCAGCAGATGGTGCACGCCTTAGCCCTAGCGGAGGCTGGGGTGCGATGGCATGGAGCTGCAAGAATGTGGGGGGGAAGTGCAGCAGATGCTTGACGTGGGTGTGCACAGGAGCGTGCGCGACTCCCACTGCAGGCATTACTGCACACCACACTCCCGCAAGGGGAGAAAACCGGAAAATAAAGGCTGCCAGATCGTGCGGCTTGATGGCTGTCCGCCAGTGCATGAGTCTCCATGGGCACCACCTGATCTGGATCTGTGCCTGGTGGGGGAGCTGGGGGCTCCTCGCCACGGTGGGTAAACTGTGGGGGAGTACAAGGTGGTGGCTCAAGAGATTGGAGTGGGTGGCCAATGGCCAGAGGAGAGAAAAAGCCGACCGGGGCCACAGTAGAAAAAGGAAAAAAAATAAAATAAAATACTACCTTTCTGTAGCTTATTTACCTGTGAGGTATTTATAGTCTCCATCGCTCTTCCCCATTCCACGGTGTACATACCGAGGTCCTTTAGGCTCTCCTTGTAGGGCTTCTGATGCAGACCATCCACCATTTTTGCTGCCCTTCTCTGGACTGCCTCCACCCGGTCTGTGTCCTTCCCGAGATGTAGCCTCCAGAACTGGACACAGTACTCCAGGTGAGGTCTCCGCAACAATACATACAGTGGCAACACCACCTCCCTCCTGTTCCCTATGCACCCCAACATGCCACTGGAGTGAGCCACTGCCCTGCCACTATGAGATCAGATATTACTCCCAGGTTCCCTTCCTGTACGGTGACAGTTAATACCTCTCTCCCATATTGTACTCCTCCTCTGGGTTTCTGTACCCCAGGTGCATGATTTTTCACTTTTTCACATTGAAATCCAGCTGCCATGCACTTGACCACTCCCCAAGGTCTCTCAGGTCTCTGTACATTCTTTTGACACACACACACACAGAGTTGCCACCCTATTATGGATTTTGGTGTTATCCACAACAAAGCAGTCCGTCCCTGCCAGCTTAGCTGCAGTGTCACTTATAAAAACATTAAAGAGGACCAGTTCCAGTACAGAACCCTGTGGTACCCTGCTGGTCACCCTCCCTTCCCTGGAGAGAATTCAATTTGGCACCACCCTCTGTTGCCTATTCCTTAACCAATTTGTTACCCAGTTTACCACCACTGGACCCACCCCTAAAATGCCCAGTTTCTTTAATCAGCCTATGTGGAATGGTGTAGAAAGCCTTACTGAAATGTAAGTGGGCCATGTCCATTGCCTCACCCTGATCTAGTTCCCTAGTCACCCAGTCAAAGAAATTTATCAAGATTTGTTGGACATTACCCCCGAATCCATGTTGCCTTGGGTCTTGTGACCCGCTGGATTCAAGATACTCCACAATCCTTTCCTTTTGAAGTGACTCCATTAGTTTTCCCACCACCTATGTCAGGCTGACTGGCCTGTAGTTTCTAGCCACCTCCAAGCTATCGATTTTGTGAAGCAGGGCTACATCTGCCTTCCTCCAGTACTCTGGAACCACTCCTGTTTCTAGTCAGTTGTTAAAAACCATCAGAGGTGCAGCCAGCACCTCCCTGAGCTCCCTCTGTACCCTTGCAAGTACCCTATCTGACCCCACAGCTTTGTCTCAGATTTACAAGTCCCTTCAGGACCTCTCCTCTATGAAGGAACCTGTTTCTACCTCCCCCTTTCTGGTGACCCTGTTTTATGTACCTAAAAAATGTCTTGTCCCTTCATTATCCCTTTGGCTATTCTTTCCTCAGTATGTATCTTTGCACTCCTCACTGCTTTCCCTGACTCCCTCTGCTTCTCCTGATGCACCACCTCCTCCTCTTCCCTCTGCATACCTCCTGAAAGCTTTAGCATTCACCTTTTCGGTCACTTCCTTTGAGAAGCATAATGGTCTCTTTTTCCTCGTTTTTGCTCACTTCCTTTGCACAAAGGTTTGTTGCCATCACTATGACTTACCTTAGCCCACTTTTCCTTCACCCCACCAAGGTCACGACCCCATACGACCTAGTATCTATTTTATTTTTATCAGCCTTCTGAAGTACAGCACCCTTGTCCTTGTGTGGTTCACTTCCACTGGTGTCCTTATGTTGAACCACACTGTATGGTGATCATTGATCTCTGGGTGGCCTCCCACCTTCATGTCTGCAATACTGTTTCTGTTAACGAGTAAAAGGTCCAGTACTGCCCCATCATGAGTGGGCTCCCTGACTAGCTGCCTGAGAAACATCCCTTGCAGGGAACCCAGAATGCCCCTACTTCTAGCCACAGCTCTGGCTCCAACCTACATTTGGCAGACTTAAGTCCCCCACCAGCATCATCTCCCCTTTTTCTACCATTCTGCCAGTGGCTTCCATTGGTGCCTTATCTAAATTCTCCCCATGGTGGATGTCTGTAGATCATGTCAATGTGAATAGTGGCTATTTCCCCATTTTCAGGGTGACCCACAGTACCTCCACCCCATCTATTCAACTATGGATTTCCTGTGCGTCTGTCACTTTGTTACCCCCCTCTTACATACAGTGCCACCCTACTCCCTTTTGTCCTACCCTACCCTGAACAGAATACAGCCTGGTATGGCCATGTCACAGGCATGGTTTCCTGTGCACCACGACTCAGTAAAGACCACAATATTCAGGTCTGCCTCTGCCATGATGGCTCTAGGTCCAGAAGTTTATTTCCTGGTGACAGACAGAGGCAAGACAAGCAAGTCCTCCCTCCTTGGAGAGGGGAGCTGTCCCTCGGATGCTTGATCCTCTCCCCCCCCCCGGTAACCTGAGGTACTGTATGGTGTCCAGTGCCTCAACGCTTGGTACTGCCGGGACGGCCAACTGCTGTAATATTGCATGTGTGCTGTCTCGCATGGAGAGGCTGCTGTCCCACAATCTATAGAGATTTTAAAGCAAGCATTCATAATAATTTATGCTGCATAATGAACAGCAACGTTGTGAACACAACTCTAGGACTTCCCACAGTGTTCCAAGCTTCTCGTACAGGGCTAGAACCCTGAATAGACAATAGATACCAGTGTTAGCTAGGGAACTATAGGCAGAGTAGACTAAGGTTACCACCTACTCAGTTTTTGACCGAATGATTCGGTTTTCTAGGTCCAGATTCGGTCCTCCTGTTTTCACCAATGCAAATTCGGTTTTTTATGGTGGGTCAAGCAGCACTTGTTAGATTCCCACTAACTGTTTCAATTTCTTCTCATCTGACTGTAAGCAAGTGTCTGACATTTTAGTGTGATTGCTTGCATGCAGTGCATGCTAATCAGGAAGTACCTTCAAGAGCAGGGCACTTAAAGAGCCAGATGTGTCCCCTGTCTGCTCAGTAATCACCTCTAACTTCACACCAGCAAATTGGAAGATTATTCACGGGAAGGGTAAACAATACCACCTTAATTAACACCTTCATTTTTCTAAAACCAGACAGGCACCATATTAGGGTAGCTTCCTGTCCCAGTATGGACTGTACAATGTGCTTTAGAAACTTTACCTGCTAATCCAGTTTTATTCAGAGGTAGTACTTTTTTCAGTCATTTTGAATGCTCACATGCCTGTAAAACAGATTCTGTTAAATCCTTCACCATTTTACTTGCATGGTCAGATTACAAACAAATGCTGATGTCATGCAGACCTTTGTTTGTATACCAGCCAGTCTGAGAGGTGTAAAGTAAGGCTATTAAGACCATTAGCAGCAAATCAAACTAATCCTTTCCATGCTGCATTGTGAGTATGGTCTTTGACTGCTGTGATAAGGAATACTTTTATACCTTTAAATGTTCACCATTTTTTCTTTTAGGGTCTGTCCTATATTTTAATATTTGTTACCCCTTTTGTTGTTAAATTAATAATCTAATATTTTATTTCATTTCTAGCAATCCTATGCCTCACTCTCCTCAGTAGTTATTGTTGTCAATTTTCATACTACTTGGATATTCCAGGAAGACCTATCCAGGCCTTTTAGATGAACAGCACAGAATAGTGTGGCTAATGTCATACTAAGCTACAGAAATGAAAAAAGGAAGAGAGAGAAAGCAGTAGCTGATGAGTTGACAGGAACACAATCTAGATTTGATGGCACTGCACATTTAGGTAATTTATCAAAACATTATTTTTTTTACCAGAAGAGAGACACTAAGCTAAAGCTTGTTTACATGTGAGCACAAGGGAATTAAGTGATTTGTGTAGGGTCACAAAGTATGCAAGGTTGGGCTGTAGGATTCAAACCCTGGTCTCCAGAATTGCAGCTCAGAGCTTTAAACCACTGTGCTATGCTGCCTCCACACTACATATCACATATCATGCTATCTGCTATGTATGACTGCCATGGAAAACATCTTAAAATTGCAGATGATATTTGTAATTGCATCTCGTCTACCATTACTGGTGTAGTTTATTTATTTGTTGAAAGAGTTTTACCAGAAAAGGCCACCTGATCCAAACTAGCCAGTTGTCAGAGGTGTCCTTGTAGTCACTCGATTTGTCAGCTAAGCTGTGTACATAGGATGGAAAGTCCCCTGAACTCCCCTCTCTAACTCCACCAAATGTTGAACACAAACTGACATTTAAAATATTTAAATCTAAATCAAATAAACCAAAAATACAGGTTACTCACCTGTAACAGGAGTTCTAGGAATGGTATATGTTGTTCATCCACACTTATTGGCAGGTATCCTTGCCGCTTTAAATCTTGCCGGAAGGTCTTCAAGCTGGCTCCTCCCACCCACCGGGTGGTATAATTCTGGCTCCGCCCATGGCGCCAGATCTGGCCCGCTGGAAGCTCAGGCTGTGCGTCGAAGCCGGGGAGGTCGGGTGGGTCGTGTGGATGAACAACATATACCATTCCTAGAACTCCTGTTACAGGTGAGTAACCTGTATTTCTAGGGACATGGATATGTTGTTCATCCACACTTATTGGCAGACTCCTAGCAGTTCTCCGGGAGGAGGGAGGCAAGACGCACACCCCCAATACTTACTTGGAAAAGACAGACTGGAGAACCGAGGCCCCAAAACCAGCATCCCAGCGTGACTCAAGGTCGATGTGGTAATGGGTAATGAAGGTGTGTGCTGACTTCCAGGTAGCAGCCCTGCAGATTTCCTGGATAGGGACGTCCCTGGAAGCAGCCACCGTTGCAGCAGTATGGCGGGTAGAATGAGCTCTATCCTCTGGGAGGCTCCATGCCCGCCAACCTATAGCAGAGATCTATGCAGGAGGTGACCCACCTGCCTATCGTCCGCTTGGCTGCAGGTCTGCCAGATGCAGCTTCAGCGTAGGTGACAAACAGCTGGCGAACCTCTCCCGAATTTCAGCCGCATACTTTTGTAATACATAGACAGTGTGTTGGCAGATAAGGGCCTATGGCCCACCCAGTCTGCCCATTTAAGTTTGTAAGTTCAGTTTATGTTTTCCAGGAAGTCTGTTGCCCCTTACCCCTGATCTCCACAATTCCTTTATGTCTATCCCATGCATTCTTAAATCCCGTGATTGTTTCAGCCCCCACCACTTCCTCTGGCAGGGTGTTCCACTTGTCCACCACCCGTTCTGTGAAGAAATTCTTCCTCATGTTTCCTCTGAATCGTCCTCCCTCCAACTTCATCCCATGCCCTCTAGTCCTGGAACATCTTTTTCGCTTAAAAATAGTGCATTCCTGCACCCTGTTCCTCCCTGTAAGATACTTGTATGTCTCTATCATATCCCTCTCTCCCTCCTCTCCTCCAGGGAGTACATGTTCAGTGCCTTCAACCTGTCCTCATAGGACTTGTGATGCAATCCATGCACCATCTTTGTTGCCCTCCTCTGAACCTTCTCTACCCTGTCTATGTCTCCACGTAGGTAAGGTCTCCAGAACTGCACGGTGTACTCCAGGTGCGCCTCACTAGTGTCTTGTATAGTGGAATTATGACCTCCCTTTTCCTGCTGGTGATGCCCCTGCCTATGCATCCCAGCATCCTATTTGCTTTACCTGCTGCCTTGTCACACTGTTTCCTGCCTTGAGGTCATCAGAGATGATAACTCCAAGATCCCTTTCCTGCTTGGTGCATGCTATATCCTCACCCCCAACTGATATATTGTGCCAGGGTTTTGTGCCCCATATATTATCTTGCACTTCCTTGCATTGAATTTCAACTGCCAAACCCCTGACCATTCTTCAAGTTTCTGCAGGTCCTTCTCATTCTGTCTACACCCTCTGGTGTGTCTACTCTGTTACAGAGCTTTGTGTCATCAGCGAACAGTGAAATTCTGCCTTCTAGGTCCTGTGCAATGTCACTGATGAAGATATTGAATAGTACCGGTCCCAGCACTGATCCCTGTGGTACCCCACTGGTCACTCTTCCCTCTGTGGAGTGACAGCCATTTACCACCACCCTCTGTGTCCTGCCACCCAGCCAGTTACCTACCCACTGCACTACTGTCCTGCCCACACCCATGTTCCCCAGTTTATGCAATAGTCTTCTATGTGGCACAGTGTCAAAGGCCTTGCTGAAGTCCAGATAGGCCATGTCCACTGCCCTCCCCTGATCCACCTCCCTAGTCACCCAGTCAAAAAATTCAATGAGGTTGGTCTGACATGACCTTCCCCTTGTGAAACCATGCTGCCTTGGGTCTTGTAGTCCATTGACAACCAGATGTTCCACCAATCTCTCCTTCAGTAGTGCTTCCATGATCTTCCCCACTACCGAGGTGAGGCTGACTGGTCTGTAGTTCCCCTTCCTCTTTGTTCCCACTTTGTATAAGGGGACTACATCTGCTATCCTCCAGTCTTTGGGTACCTCCCGCTTTCTAGTGATTGGCTAAACAGGATAGCAAGAGGTTCAGCCACCACCTCTCTTGTTCTTTAAGGACCCTGGGTGCACCCCATCTGGCCCCATTGCTTTATCAACTCTTATTACTTCCAGTTCCTTCAGACCCTTTCTCGTGTAAAGGGACTTGTGTCCATTTCTGCACCATTCTCACCCTTGTACTCCATTCAGACCCATTACCCTCCTCTTCCTTAGTAAAGACCTGAGCAGAAATACCTGTTCAATATGTCAGCTTTACTGTTGTCATCCTCCACACAGCCCCATCCTCCCCTTCAGTCTCACTATCCCTCCTTTGCCTTTCTTTTTTCACTTATGTACCTGTAAAAGGTTTTTCCTCTACCCACTGATTTTGCAATGTGTTCTTCTGTCTGAGCTTTGGTTTCCCTTACTGACCTCCCTGCCTCCTTTGCTTCTCCTGGTACTTCTCCCTATCCCTTCTGCCTGTGTTTTTTGTATTGCCTGAATGCAATCTTTTGGCTTTCACTTTCTTTGCTACCTCTTTGGAAAACCATAATGGTCTCCTCTTCCTTTTCCTCTTGCTAACCTGCTTAATACATAATTCTGTTGCTCTTGTAATCCCCATTTTAAATACTTTCCACTGTTCCTCAACCCCTGATTCCTGCCCCATTCCCCTTAATGCCTCTTTCAAGTATCTCCCCATTTTCCCAAAGTTTGCCCCCCTAAAATCCAGGATACGTGTTTTTGTGTGGTTTGATTCTGCTCTTTCTGTGATTTCAAACCACAGTGACTGGTGGTCACTGTTCCCCAGGTGCTCCCCCACTCTTACCCCCATCACACTGTCCCTGTTTGTGAGCACAAGGTCCAGTATTGCCTTCTGCCGAGTTGGTTCCATGACCAGTTGCTTGAGGAAGGCACCCTGAAGGAGTCGGGTAATAGGCGAGCGCCCTCTAGGGTCCAAAGTATGGAGCCTATATTCGGCCTCGAGGTGTGATTGGGTAGAACACCGCAGAGTCAACACCTGGTTAAGGTGAAACTCCGACACCACCTTCGGAAGGAATTTCGGTGGGGAGCAGGACAACCTTGTCCCTGTGGAAGACCAGGTATGAGACTCGATGGAGCGCCTGGAGCTCTCCCATCCTTCTGGCTGACGTGATAGCCACCAAGAAGGCGGTCTTCCACGACAGGTGAGAGAGATCACACCTGTGCATTGGTTCGAATGGCTTGCCCATGAGCTTTGCCAGTACCAGCAGTAGATCCCACGGAGGTGGAGGTTCTCGCACCGGAGGGGAAATGTGATCAAGGCCTTTGAAAAAGCGCCAGACCACCTTCTTCTGCGCCACTGACTGCTTCCCGGCCCGCGCCCGGTAAGCAGAGATGGCTGCCAGGTGCACCCTTAGGGTCGTCGACCTAAGCCCTTGATTAGAAAGGGACCATAAATAGTCCAAGATGCTTGCCAAGGAACAGGAGGAAGGGTCCAAGCCCTTGCCCTGACACCAAATGGAAAACCTTTTCCATTTGAAGGCATAGCATCTTCTGGTCGACTCCTTACGGGACGCCTCAACTACATTGAGGACCTCGTCGGAAAGACCCAAGGCCTGGAACTCTAGCCGCTGAGGAACCAGGCCGTCAGGTGCAGGGATTGAAGGTCCGGATGGAACACCTTCCCTGATTGACTGAGAGCAGGTCCGGGTGAGCTGGAAGCTGCCGCGGAGTCCTGGAGCTGAGACTGAGGAGATCTGGGTACCAGAACTGGCGAGGCCAGTCTGGGGCTATCAGAATCACCTGCGCCTTGTCCCTCCTCGCCTTGAGAAGCACCTTGTGGATCAAGGGAAATGGGGGAAAGGCGTAGAAGAGGCCCGGGGTCCACTGCCTCGAGAAGGCATCCCCCTGCAGCGAGCCCTGCTGAGGGGACGGGCATGGAACAGCCTCAGCTTCGTTCTCCCTGGAGGCAAACAGGTCCACCTGAGGTGTGCCCCAATGGGAGAACAGATGCTGTACTACCTCCGCAGGAGAGACCACTGTGGGATGCAGCCCCTATCCGGCTTAGGGCATCGGCCAGGGTGTTGGAGGCTCCTGCCACATGAATGGCTAGGAGATCCGCCTCCAGGCTGCGCACGAGTGACCAAATGCGGAGAGCTTCCTTGCATAGAAGCATGGAGCGGGTCCCACCCTGGTGGTTTAGATAGTACATGGTCGTGGTGTTGTCCGTCTGGACTCGGACCACTTGACCCCGGAGGAACGGAGCAAAGGCGGTGAGAGCTAGGCGGACCGCTCGGAGCTCCAGCAGGTTGATGTGGCATCGGGACTCCATGGGACCAGAGGCCGTGAGCCCGGTGTTCCCCCGATGGGCACCCCAACCCATCAGAGAGGCATCGGTCGATAGAGAGACCGTCCGGCTCGGGCGGACGAATGGGATGCCCTCCTGCAAATGACCTGGAACGATCCACCACTGGAGAGCTGCTCACATCCCCTGTCACCGACACAAGCTGGTCCAAAGGATCGCAGCTGCCAGACCACTGACTGGCCAGTCCCCAATGAAGGGGACGTATGTCCCAGTGGGCCCTGCGGACCATGCTGGTGCAGGCCGCATGAGACCCAGGAGGCGAGGAAGTCCCGGCAGGCGCAGTGCCCAACCAGAAATGATTGGGCAAAGGAGGAAAGAACTCGGCCCTGTCCACCGGGAGCCGCGTTTGGCTCGGATAGAGTCGCTGGCTATGCCCGATGAACAGAATCACCTGCTTCGCTCGAGTTCGACTTGGCCTCGCTGATAAGGAGGCCCAGTTGAGAGCAGACCCTGAGGGCCAGATCTCTGGACCGCCCACCTCCTGCCTGGAGGAGCTGCTATCAGCCAGTCATCCAGGTAAGGGTACACCTGGACCCCTCGGCGCCAAGGGAATGCTGTCACCACTGCCATGCATTTGGTGAAGACCCTGGGAGCTGGAGACAAGTCAAGGGCATGGCTCAGAACTCGAAAAGGGATCCTTCCGCCCGGAAGCGAAGGAATCTCTGGTGAGACGGACGGATAGGGACGTGAAAAAACGCGTCCTGCAAGTCCAGAGAGCAGAACCACACGCCGCGTTCCAAGGATGGTATTATCTGAGCCAGAGTGACCATCCTGAAGGTTCGAGACCTTAGGAACTTGTTTAGGTCGTGTAGGTCGAGAATGGGGCGCCAGCCCCCCGTCCGTTTCGGAACCAGGAAGTACCTGGACACAAACCCTGGGTCTGAGGGGGTCCGCTACCACCCTGATCACCTCCTTTCGGAGGAGGAGAGCGATGTCAGCTTGACGAGCCGACAGTGAGGCTCCGGACCCCGAGGCCCCCCGAGGTGCGACGGCTCTGAAGGGTGGGGCCTGCTCGAATTCCAGAGGCAGGCCTTTTCCCACCACCTCCAGTACCCACCTGTCCGTGGTAACAGCGGACCAGGCGGAAAGGAAGTGTCGGAGCCGTCCCCCCACGGGGAACCAGGGTTAAGGTGACGGGGATGGGGGCGACACCCCTCAGCCCGTCACTGGGCAGGCTTGGAGGAGGGACCGGCCGAGGGACCTCCTGGGCCTTTTCCTCCCTGCCTCCTGTTAGAGGAAGCCGGCGGCTTGGGTTTGGGATGCCAAGGCCGAGCCTGCTGGCCCTGACGTTGCTGGGCCGGGCTCGCCGGGGGCGCAGAAGGACGAAAGGGCTTAGGCTGTGGTTTGCGGCCTTTGTCCTTCTGAGCAGAAGAGACCGAGTCCAAGGTAGCATTGGACTTCTCGATCCTCTGCAGGTGACCTTCCACCCCAGGGCCGAAGAGGTCAGTCCCCAAAAAGGGAACATCCGCCAACTTGTGCTGGGTATCCGAAGTAAAGGTGGATATCCTCAGCCAAGCCCGCCGACGCATAGCCACTGCGGCCGCCACCGACCTGGCACGAGTCCCCAATATCTAAAGCAGTCTGGAGCTGCTGTTTGGCCACTGCCCTGCCCTGGTCCCGCACCTGCTTGACCGTAGTCTGCAGATCCGCGGGAAGATGAGGGATGACCTCATCCAGGGAGCCCAACAGGGCATGAGAAAAATGTGCCATGAGGACGGCCGAACTGGCCTGACGAAGGCCGAGAGAGGACGCAGCATAGACTTTTCGCCTGACATAATCCAATTTCTTGGATTCCTTGTCGGGAGGTTTGTCCACATCCCTGGCGTTGCCGGCACGCCGGAAAACGCTGTCGGTAACCAGCCCCTCAGCAGAGGGGTGCTCCGAAAAACCGGACAGGGAACCGGTAGGGACCGCATACTTCCTGGCCATCCTGGCCGAAGGCGCAGGACAGGAAGCAGGGCGCTGCCAAAGCTCCAAGGCCGGACCCACTATGGCCTCGGCCACCGGAAAGGCCTCCGTTGGAGAATCCCCTCGGTCCAGAATCTCCGTGAGGGGATACCTGGCCCATTTGGAAACGGGTTCGAGCTTCATCCCGGTGGACTCCGAGATGAGCCGAAGCAGTCCTAGGAAGGACGGGCTATCGTCCATTGACTGTCCTCCTGAGGACTCCAAGTCCAGTCGCTTGGAGAAAAAGGAAGAATTATCCTCCGACTCGGACGAGTCCTCGAAGAGCTGCCTCTGGCCTGAGCCACCCTCTACCTGCCGAGGTCGGTCGGGAGTGAGGGTAACAGACAGCCTATGGGGTAGACCCTTAGCCGACCGAGAATCCTGGTCGGAGCCCCAAATAGTGGCTGTGGAGGCGGAGGTTCCACCGAATCGGTGGAGCAGCTGGATTTGGTCGAACAACCGCCTGGGTACAGGCGCTCGGGTAAGTCGAGGGTTGTGTCGGCCGCCGGTGACAGCACTTAATGGCGGGGAAGGCGACTGCGCGGCTTATTCCCGTCAGGAGGACTGTTGCCACATGAGGTCCCTCGCACCGCGACGTAACTTACGCCGGCCTCCCCGCCAGAGGACGCAGGACGAGCGGCGACGCTGCCATCGCTGGTGCCGAGACCGCCTATGACGGGCGGGATCGGCTGGACGCTAAGAGGTCCGAGACCGAGAGCCTCGGCTTTTCCGAGGTCGGTGCGGGGAAGTGTCGGCAGGAACCGGCACTCCCTCCGGCTCGGAGGGTTCATCCGAGGGCTCCGGAACCGGAGGCACAGGCAAGCCCACGGGATCCTCAACTCCCCCCGGGGGAACCGGGGAGAGGGGAGTCTCGGCTTCTATAGGCGACAACCCGTCCAATGGATCGAGAAAAATCTCGACTTCGTCGACGGGAGTCTCAGTCAACTGACCTGATGGGGACATCGTGAGACCAGTGGCCGAAGCCGAGCGGTCGACCGAAGTCGACGACTCGGGGAGAGGGACCTTTCCCGCTCCCAAGAGCGTCGATGGAGGGATTTACCTTTGTCCCTCTTTTTGGACCGAGAAAAAGGTCCAGCAGACGTTGGCCCTTCTCCCCTAGTGGAGAGGGACAGACAAAGCTCCTTAAAGGAAGCTGTGTAGGAAGAACCCAGAGAGCGCGGGATAAATGCCGCGGCCGAGGAAGATACGGCCCGCGCCGCCTCCTCTTCGAGGGCGATCATCTGCTCGAGCTGATCCGCCGGGCTTCCCGCCCTTGGACACACCCGACGGGCCTCCTTAGACTTCAATCGAGGGAAATGCTTCTCGGGACGCCCAGTTGCAATCGGCAGCACGGTCTTCGAGGACGGGTCGAAAAGGAAGAGCACAAGTCGAGTCCCGCGGGTCGTGCTCAAGGCCCAAACAGTAGACACACGTGAGTGTGGATCCGGCCCGAGACATCTTCTGATTCGCAGGGGCATCTCCGAGTCGATTTGTCCATCGTATTGCTAGGGATCAAGACTGAAGTCTTTTAGCAAAACTTTCAAATTCAAAACGGAAGAAATAGGAACCAGTCTCAAACGCAGAGCGTTAAGGAGGGAACCTGAGCTTCCAAGCGGTAAGGAAGATCTGGCGTCATGGGGCGGAGCCGAGAGTTATACCACCCGGGTGGGTGGGAGGAGCCAGCCTGAAGACCTTCCGGCAAGATTTAAAGCGGCAAGGATACCTGCCAATAAGTGTGGATGAACAACATATCCATGTCCCTAGAAATAATAATTATGATGGAATTTAAAGAAGTTGTACACAATGTTATATCAGCAGCAATTCTGAATAAATCAAGTGAATCAGAGTCCAATCGATGCCCTCATTAGTCATAAAAGGGGTGGGGTTAGGGGTGTGGTTTAGTATTCGGTTTTCATCTCATCCAAAGGTGGCAACCCTAGAGTAGACAGACCATTTTATTCTTTTTCTGCCATTACTGTTTCTATCAAGCAGTGTTTCTCATTGTCCAGCAACAAAAACAAACAAAAAAAGTTTCCTTTTACATTATGAGATGACGAAGACATCAAAAATGGGGAGGAGGAGTGAAACTGGCACCTAGGTTCTGTGCGTGGGAACACAAGAGTTGAATAACTAACCTCTTCCCACACACTGTGAAATTGCTTTCATTCTACATTTTTTATCTTGTTCTTTTGCCCTACATTGTACATTAATCTGAAACACTGCAGTACATTTGTGTTCAAGGGTCAATTTTTTAAATAAATTTACTAGTCTAGTAGGAAGTGCAAAATGCCCCAGGATAATGTAGCTATCCATGTACTTGTCTGTACTGGCTATGGTGGAGAATCTGCTGGGGGTGGGAATGTGGGATCTCCCACAGAGTTCTCACTGACTTCCTGCCGACACACAAGCAGAATAAGAGGCGAGCAAAACTGCAGCCCAAGTTCCAAGAGTGAATAAGTGTGTGTGGATGTGGGTGGAGGCAGTGACTTTGGCTGGTGCAAGCTTCTGTAGATTAAAGAAAACAAAGCTACGGGCACCCCCTCTTGTAAAACTGTAAGAAACTGGACAAAATGAAAAAAATATCTGCGTACAGGATGTATGGAATGTTACAATTTTTAAATTCTCTAATGACAGGCTGTAATATCCTCGTTTTGATGACAGAAGTGCCCTTTTAAACCTTTCCTGAGCTAGTGATTACACTTTATTATATAAACAATACAACTGCAATATTTTTTATTCTCATATTAGATGTAGAATTTAAAGAAATACAGTGATACTCTTGGTGGAGTATCAAAGTCCTGATTTCGGTATTCTGCCGAGAAATCTGGTATTCTTCCCAATTCTGACTGAGAGCGCTCTGGGATAGTGTTGTAGCCCCCCCCCCCAAATCAGCTATTCCGCGTTAGAAAGGACAGTCATCATTTTATTTTACAAGTTATTTTCCCAGGATAGCCAGCTGAGCTGCAACATCTCATTTCCAGTGTGGTCCTGCTTATGCTCATTTCAGCAGCTGGGTGGACTGGAGCACGGGGAGCTTAAGTAACATGTTCAAGGTCACATCTCCCCCTCAGAATTGCTCTGTCCCACATCAAGAAAGTGCTACCCACATAGATGGTGCTATAAACTCAGAACACATTAGCAAAGCAAAAAGTAGGTTTACTAATGTCTACTGCCTTGCTTTTATGTCCATATCTGTGTTCCACATTTTCCCAAATTTGAGTTTCAATGTCCTTAATTTAAGCGATAACAGGTTGAGCGGTCTATATGAGACACACACACACACGTCTCCATTAGTCTCCCATTCCTAATCTGTCTGAGCCCCAACACCCTTGCATGCAAAGATTTCCTTCCTCAACCATCATCTGGACAATACTGGAGAACCCACCCCACCCATCTGAACCTAATCACCCTTCAATCCAATATGAATATTCCCTTTCCTATCCATGGTCACCTTAACAAGTTTGTTATTTTAATTTACAACACCCTGTGAAGACCCTCTTCCTTTCACCATTGGGCTCAAATACTGGCAGTCTTGTCCCAGTAGTGCTTTGCACATATTCACGAGAAGCACTACTAGGACAAAATAGCCGCATTCAGGCCCAACGGTTAAAGGAGGACAATCTTCATGTGGCATTCGACGTTAAACTTTTTAAGGTGACCAGGGCTGGGGAAGGGAATTTTCAGACTGGGTTGGAGGGTGGTGGGGCTCAGATGGGTGGGGGTGTATCTTCCAGTATTGTCCAGCAGACAGGCTGGTGCTAATCCTTGTGGATTAGCAAAGGCTTATTTTGGGATTCCAGGCTGCAAACTGGTATTCCAAACAAGCTGAAGTACCATTACATTCAAGCTCTGAATATCAGAGTGTCATTATCCCTTCTTGAGTGGCAGGGGTGCTCTTTATCTGGATGCCTGGCACCATACAACCCTGCCATGTCAAATGGGCATGTCACACTTGCAAAGCAAGAACTGCCTAGTCCTAAACCTGGTATCCCTTTAGGAAGAGTAGATCCCCACAGCCACACCACCTGGGCAGATCAAACTGTTGTAAAATAAATAAGCCACAGTATTACATCTGAAACAAATTCCAGATACAGAGGAGTTATACAAGTACGCAATACACAGCAGTAGGACAAAAAAAATAGCCACACATACCAGTATAAAGAAAAGGGAAAACACATTTATTGGAATTGCATTTAATATAGAACTCATAAATGGGGAACCCAAAGCCTGCCTGAGACTGACATTGTGATATGATAATAAATTACTGAGGCTCTGTGAACAGAGGGGTTCGGTTCAGGAGGACGTTATGCGCTCACTGCAGTCTTTTCTTTGTAGGTCACCATCATTTTTTTGATCTCTGCAATTGCTTTTCCAGGGTTTAGGCCCTATAATAAAGACAAAACTGGTGTTAGTGTCAGCATTTGTTTCAATGTCAACCTCACCAGCGTTTGGCCCAGCCAACCTAGAACACAGCATTAGAAATGCAGTACAAAAGTTTGAAACTTTAACTGTTGAAACCACAAACATTTTCTCCATCCAAACTAGAATACAGAATAAGAAACGCACTATAACTACTACTTACCTGCAACAATTTAATTTCTGGTGACCGGAAAAGTTTTTTGTTTTTTTTTAATCTAGCTTCTTCCAGTTACTTGCCTTCTGCCCCATCCTCAGACTGAGCTTCTGGCAACACCTGGCGCCCACCCCCCCCAGGCAAACAGCTGCTACCTGTCACAGACCACACTTACATCAGGGGTCTATATGGTTCTGGGCCTGACAGTACTAGCAGTAGCTATCCCAACAGCAAGCAGAACCCCTTCCCCCTTCTCTCATGCCCTCTGACCTGTGCTCCACCCTCTGGTGGCACACAGTTTCCATGTCTGGCTTGGGTGCATGCAGCATATTTGATGAAGGAAGAAGCTCCCCTGCTCACCATGGGGGGAGGGATATGATGCAGTGGCAGAACAAGCTGTCTAATGCCGCTATGCTGGGATGCACAGCTCTGGTCACACTTCTCCTAGCCTCAACCACCTGAACACCAGTAACCAGTTCCCTTCATGAACTGGAGTTCGCAGGAGTGGCAAATATTTTTATGGAGTATTCAGAAAAAAATATGTAAATTACAACAGTGGTAAAACAGATAATTTACAAAATAAAAGCTGTTGAACTAGTGCCACTAAAAGAGTAGAACAACAAAGTCAACTGATTAGTATAAAGAATTCTTTCATGTTGGATCTCCCAGAGACAGACATTTCCTGTATAATAAAATCTTTCAAAGTGGTCGGCCCGGTGGCACCGAGGGTTGAGGCGCTGGACACCACACCTCGTGCTACGCTGGTGACCCGGGTTCGGGAACGGACTCAGGTCGGTGGGGTCGGGAGGATGGAGCATTCCAACGGATGCTCTCCTCCCTCGGGGTGGGATGCCAGGGGCGCTGTGGAGTGCCAGACGTCCTAAGAGAGTCAGTGGAAGCATGGATTCTCGAGGGGCTTGGCGGCTTCGTCTACTGGAGCGGTGGAGGGGGGGACGCTGTTAGGCGTTTGAGAAGAGCGTGCATTAGTACGTTGACTCTCTGGACTTACGTCCTACATGCCGGTGTCTCAGGGGGTGGGGTTAATGGAGGGATGAACACAACTCTGAGGAAAAAAGCCCTCCAGCTGCCTAGATGAAGTCCTTTGGAGCCAGTCTCGCCAGCCGCCGACCAGGGCAGACCCCACTGTGCAGCTCGCCATAGGGGAACAAGGGAATGGGGATCTCTCCTTGCCCTCACCCGGGGTAATCCGGGCCATCAAGGGCCCCAAGGTAGTGTGGCACTCTGGGCAGACCCAGTTGGTCGGTAAGGGTCGGGAGGGTGTCACTCCTTGAGGACGGAAGGAGTGGTGGTTGGAAGGGACAATAAGAGTGGAAAAATAAGTTAAAAAAAAAAAACTTTCAAAGTGTCACTTTACACATTTAAATCAAAAGATCTGACTTTATATCTTGCTGAAAGGAACATTTTGCCACCAAACTCAAAGATGGGATAGCTAAACAGTATTATAACCAGCGGATCCACAAAGCAGCTGCAGGCCCCGCAGGAAGGCCTGGGACGTGCCAGAGCCAGCAAGCCCGAGGCTACAGGAACACCCCCTTAGGACACAGTCCTGAAAATGATCCAGAAGATGGACTGAAAAAAGAAAATATCTAAGAGAATGGTCACACTGGACCCACAAATTGAGAATGCTGTTTCAGTGATACAAGAAGCCGATGACTGCGCTCAAAAACAGACAGTGGTATCCAAGTTCACACAAGAAAACATGCACTGTAGAAGTAGACTTGAAGCCCTAGAAAATGCTGCCAAGAGCCCCAAACATCAGAATGGTAGAGCTACTGGAAGGCTCAGAGGAGACAGTTTACTGTTTTTCATCAGAAATTGGCTGCCCACTGCTTAGGTCTGGTGATGACTGGGACCCGCGGCACGTAAGGAAGGCTTACCAAGTGAACCTTAGGAAAGTGCACACTCAGATGCACACCATCCAAATGGTTCTGATGGTAACAGTGGGAGTGGTGGCAAGTGACATTCTTCAAGCTGCCAGGACCCAAAGTGTGATTACCTTGGAGGAACAAGACATCAGGCTCTACTGCAACTGGTGTTCTCCACAAGAATGTGGAGTAAACAAGTCAATGGCATGAAAAGCCAGTTATGGGATCTCTGTATTATACACTTCTCCTTGTACTGGCTCAGCTTTGAATCGTATACAGTGGCAAGCAATATCAATTCATAAACCACGCAGGTCTCTGGGTCCCAAAGACTGCTTTGAAATCTGGGCCAAGTTGGGAGGAAGAAGGAGCAGAGGACTCTGATACCGCAACTATGAGAAGGGCTGTATAAAATTCAGCAGGTCATTTTAAAGTTTGGTATCAGTATGTAACCTGCATGTGGTGGTTAATGCTTTTTGGGACTTCAGAGTCAAGTTGGGAGTACCTGGGAGACTGCGGACAATTACTGACTTTGCAGTCAGACAAGCTATCCATAATGGCGCCAACCATGAGACACTAACTCTCCAGAAAATGCTGTTACAATTTGTATGCTGATGAACTGTTTGCTTTGCACATCTTTCATGGCTGAGTCTCAAAATGCTAATTCCTGTTCAGATATTAACATGTAGCTCTAATGAAGTGTGTGTTAATACTAGAAGGTTGTTTATTCTTGACACAACCTGTAGTTCTAAAGTAATGTCTGTCAAATGGAGTTGGGAAAGGAAGGCATGATTATTCTTAAAGGAGAACTTCACTTACTTGAAACTCCCCACCCTCTGAAACCTCACCACCCTGTTAGGCTTTTCGCAACAGAATAAAAAAAAATTCAGTGACTGTACTTACTTGATCTTACGTTTGTAAATTCCACCATCAGGCAACGCCATTGGCAATAGGCACTACGCAGTGCCATCTTGTGTTAGAGTGTGGTGCCGCACCTCTTGTTTGTATGCTTCCAAATAAAAGCAAGCAGTGTGGTGCCATACTGTAATACAAGATGGCACCATGCAGCGCCCAGCATGTTGCCTGACAGCGGAGTTTACGAAAATATCAAGTAAGTGCAGACACTTGATTTTTTTTTTCCTGTTGTGAAAAACCTAACTGGGTGGTGAGACTTTGGTGGTGGGGGGAGTTTCAGGTAATAGGAATTCTCTTTTAAAACTATTACTGACATGGGAAGAGACAGCAGTTTGCTGTGTTACAACGCTTGTGCCAAATCATTCTGAATCATCCACTGATTTGCACAGCAAGGCATTTATGGCAACTTAATGATTTGTATATGTAATCCTTATACCCCAATATCCTGTGATTAAGAATGAAGGATCATAAATCCTGTATGCTGAAATGTTGTGAACTTAAGTATATGGCTGTCTCTCGTGAGTTGTTAATGCCATGTGGTATTGCCTTTAAAATGAAAATAAAAAAATTAGTGATACTAGTAGATGAGACAGATACTTACTGGTACAGTAATTTAAATAATTTGATTCAGAACTCTAATCTGTTTAAAGTTTGATTCCATTGGCCGTATTCCCATGAGCTAACAGATCGAAAAGGTGGCTACAAGAATATCCAGGAAGCAGCCAAACAAATTTGTACTCACCGTTCATAGGCAAATGAGTTTGGCATCACATAACCATTGCAAATAGGCAACACATGCTGTTCCCAGGATAAAAATATACTTCATTGTTAAAAGATCCAGCAGTGCAGATCCAGGAAACCCCTCCCGACAAAACGCCAAACACCTTCACACTTGAAACTAGCGCTTTCTCAAGGCTGATTCCCATGAGCTGCAGCTTTTAGCCAAACAACAGAATGCACGGATGTGTAGATGATGTCAACATGTAATTACTTTTGGAATCGACTATTGTAGTTTCTGATTTTTCCTGCACCCCCGTCACAACTGGGAAAAAGCCCATATAGACTCTGAGCTAATCTGGTAAAATATGTCACAAATAAATTGTGATCATCTCCATTTCAAAATCCACCCCTCTGAGATGGGCTCTGGTGTGGATTGGTATTTCTGAAGCATGCTGTAGTTGCCAAAACTAGCTGTGGCTACACAGACTTCCAGGACACTTCTGCTCATCACCGGGGTCCTCAGGCATTCTGAGAAACAAGTAAAGAACAGTTACACAAGAACTTACTGTAACAGTAGATCTTTGAGGGATCTCAGTCATCAGGTCACATTGTAGGAGCTTCACCACTGGTGAAGCAGGATCCACATGGAAGATTTTCAGCAATACAACTGGGGTCGCCCATGCTGACATTATCTGCAGACGTCAACAACCCTATAAAGGCGTGAGTGGCCCTGCTCCCTCCTCAGTTCTTTCCCTAGAGAAAAGGGAGCATAGCTCTAGCCATGGGAGCCCAGAGGAGACACGGGGGGCCCAGGCCCATAAAAAGGCTGGATACACTAGATAGCCAGTTCCACCTGATGACTGAGATCCCCTCGAAGATCTACTATTACGGTAAGTTCTTATGTAACTGATTTATCTTCTTCGAGGTTATCTTAGTCATCAGGTCACACCATAGGAATGAGTCCTGAGCAGTCTGGGAGGAAGGTCAACCCTAAGCTTAAGACAGGAGGCCCTGCAGCACAGCCTTGTCAAATCCTGCACGGGCTCTGGAGGCACTATCCAGACTAATGCTTGATACAAGTGTGGATGGTACCCCAGGTGGCAGTCGCACAGATGTCAGTGTCAGAGACCCCTCGGAAACAAGCCACAGAGGTAGACATGCCTCTTGTGGAATGAGCTTTGACAGTTCCAGGCAATTCTTTGCCATATCTGTTGTAGCAGAACACATTTCAATTAGCTAACCATTTAGATAAACACTGGTTAGAAACCTGAATGCCCTCTCTACCTGGGGTGAAAGAAAAACAACTGCTTAGACTTCCTGCATTCCTTAGTTCAGAGCAGGTAACATTTCAAAGTTCTGCGCACGTCTAATGTACGGAGCAGTGCTTCCCCTGGATTTAAATCCAAAGGTATATCTGCAATCAGTTCACAGACCTATGCCACTGCAAAGGGCAGCCGGCCCTAGTAGTGTGAAGACAAAACCAAGAACGCAGTGGCACTAGAGACAAAAAACATTTGCTGAATTCCTGAGGAAGACTTGCGAGGAGTCGAAGCGCTGGGTGGTCAGGATGGAGCGCTGTTGTTTGAAGGTCCTTCCATGCTTGCTTACCACGCAGCATCAATAAATACTTTGAATCTATTGCATTATTCAGTGAATGTTTTTTGTCTCTAGTGCCACTGTGTTCTTGGTTTTGTCTTTCCCTGGATTGGCACACTCAGGAAAACAAACAGGAAGGTGGATAGATTGGTTTAGTGTGAACTCAGACATCACCTTAGGGAGAAACTTAGGATTATGCACAAAGACACCCTGTCTTTGTGAAAAATTAAATAAGGTTCCTCACACCTGAGGGCCTGAATCTCTGAAATTCTCCGAACAGAAGTAATGGCAACTAAAATAATGCTTTCCAAGAAAGAAAGCATAGCTCACAAGTTGTGGCTGGTTCAAAAAGAGACAGGGTCAACTTCTACAAAACAAAATTTAAATCCCAAGTCGGGATGGGAGAATGAATCAGGGGTTTTAGATACAAGATGCCCCTCAAAAAAAGTGCTGGTGACATCCAGCTTAGCTACAGCACGGTCACCCACGGGCTCATGAAAGGCTGAAATGGCCAAATTCAGGTGCACCTTGAGAGAGGAATATTGGAGACCCCAGTCAGACAGAGAGATCAGGCAGTCCAGAATCTGGCTCACTGGATAGGTGAAAGGGTCAAGATTATGCTTGGCAGCCCAAATGGAAAGCCTCCGGGCAGCCAATAGGATGTCAGCTACTCTACTGGAGGCTTCGATTCTGCTGATGGCTATGTCCTCAGGAGCCAAGCATGCAGATGGAGGGACCTGAGGTTGAGATGGACCAGGGTCCCCTGAGCCTGGGTCAGCAGGTTCCTGCAGAGGGGGAAGAGAGACCAGAGGTTCCTCCGCCAGCTGCTGCAGTAATGGAAACCATATCTGGTGAGGCCAGAATGGTGCTACCAGTATCATGCTGGCCCTCTCCATCTGCAGTTTGATTAGCATCCTCTGAATCAGAGGAAACTGATGGAATGCGTAAAGAAACCTCCCGCTCCAAGAGAGAGACAACACATCTCGCCAGAAAACTCCTTCTCGAGTGAGCAAAAATTGAGCAGTTTTGTTTTGAGCAGGGGCGCAAAAAGGTCCAACTCTGGATGACCTCATCTGTCAAACAGATCTTCTGCAACGGGCAAGAGGAGCTTCCCACTCATGCATGCTGGACTGAGTCTGGCTGAGATGGTGTGTCAAGGTGTTTAGCACTTCACTGAGTTTGTCTGACTGCACCAGCAGCTGACCCAAAAAAAGGTGGCTCTGGAAGTCCTATATGGCATACAGGACCGCCCACATCTCCAAGACATCAATATGCAGGGAGACCTCAAGCTGGAACCAAGAGCCCTGGGACTGATAGGGTCCTACATGAGCTCTCCAGCCTGAATCGGAGGTATCCGTGGTGAGGATCTGTTGTGGAGAGGAGACTTGGAATGGGACTCCCTGCAACAGGTTCAAAGGGTCCATTAACCACTGGAGGACCTTGTGGACTGGAGAGGATCCCAGCACCATCTGGTCAAACATCTGTATGCTGGTCCCACTGCACTCGCAGGGTCCACTGAAGGATACGCATGTGAAGCCTGGCCAGTGGAACAGTGGGAATGGCAGCTGCCATCAGACCCAACAGTCTCAGGCACACCCTGGCCAGGACATAACAGCTCTGGGCCACCTTCTGAGCCTGGGCTATGAGGCAATCCACCCTGCTCTGAAACAAGAAAGCCTTCTCCTGCATTGAGGCTACGACTGCCCCGATGTAGTGCTGCAGCTGGGATGGCACTAGGACTGACCTGGACAGACTGACAGTAATGCCCAGAGAGAGAGGAATAGCTGAAGAGCTCTCTCCAGGGTCCTCAGGAGCTGCTCCCTGGATGGGGCCATTAGGAGCTAATCGTCCAGATAAGGGAAAACATACAGTCTCTCCCTTCTCAGAGCTGCAGCTACTGCTGGTAAGCACTTGGCAAAGACCCGCAGCACAGAGGACAAACCACAGGGCAGCACTTTGAACTGGTATTGCTCTCCCTGAAACAGAAAACGGAGAAACTTCCTGTGAGGAGGAAAGACCAAGAATATGCAGGTACGCATCCCTGCATGTCCATAGAACTCAGCCAGTCACCTGTCTTGAGAAGAGGCAGCAGGCCTGGCAAGGTTACCATCTGTAACTTTTTGTACTAGATATACAGATGGAGGTCCTTCAGGTCAATAATGGGCCTCAGATCTCCTGTCTTTTTGGGGACCAGAAAAAACCTGGAGTAGAACCCCCTTATTCTCTGACATCTAGGTGGTGGCTTGATAGCTTGTTTGCACAGAAGAGACTGTATCTCCTCCCTGAGAAAGTCTAGATGACCCCAGGAGTGGGTAGCAGGAGGGGTTTCTAGAGGTTGTTCTATAAGCTCCAGTGTTTGACCCAGTTCTACGATTTGCAAAATCCTTGCATCGGAAGTTATGGTACTCCACTGGCTGAGATGGAGGGAGAACTGACCTCCAACCACCACCTCTTGGCCAGGGACCAGAAGGGAGGGTCTGGCAAGGAGTCAAACAGAGGCAGATCCAGCTGCTGGGGCTGGTCCCCCGCCACGGGGACGCCTGGCTGCGGCTCTGGCATTGGAAGGGGCAGGCAAAGCAGTGGAGGATCTGCATTTGCCTTGAGACCGTCTATTGGATGCCTTGCGAAAAGGAGGGTGCTGTCTAACCTTTGGCTGCATGTGGTAAAGGGAGTGGATAGACTTGACAGCCCTACCGGAGGCCTGCTAATCATTAATGATGTCCTGAACATGAGGGCCAAAAAGCTTAGTGTGACTGAAAGGGGCATTAAGCACATTCTGCTGAACATCTGCAGCAAAACCAGAGACCCTCAGCCAGGAATGCCCGCGTATGCAGATATCTGTGGCAGCAGCCCTGGCAACAGTATCCGAAATATATCATAGAGGGCCCGGAGGAGGGGTTTGCTAACATCCTTAGCAGTCTGCAGGCACTTAAGAAGCCCCTGCTTCTGGGTACCATCTTGAGGGGCGACCTGGCCATTCTTCCAGTTGGTATTCTGGTATTTGACCATGTGCGACAGGTAATTGGAAATCCTCAGCCCGAGGGTAGAGGAGGCATAAACCCTCTTGCCTCAAAGGTTGGTTCCATGAGACTCTGCCGGGGGGAGGCAGCTAAGGTGCTTAGGCGCCTTATACCTGTCATGAGCAGCCTTTATGACCATTGAATCAGTTTCAGGTTGGGTACCACAGCAAGGGAACCCTTCGGGGTGTGTGATAAAGCTTGTCCATCCTGCGGGGCATAGCCGGCAATATGTCAGGCCTGTGCCAGACTGCAGTAGCAGCATTCCTCAAGTCAGGTAACACAGAAGAAATTATCCTAAGAGGAGATTCTGAGATCTCCAGAAAGTCCACCAGCTCTTTCCTGGTGACAACCTCTTCCTCAGTGTGAAACCCCATTGCTGAGGATAACTGCTTCATCACACTGAAAAATGTGGGATCCTCAGGAGAAGACCTGGGAGTATCCTTAAAGTCTTCACTGACCAAGAAGGCTGTGGACCTGTCTTGAGGGAAGGACCTCCTCAGGAAGAATGAGGTCTGGGTGATATTCTTCCTCGATGCTGACCTCTTCTAAATCCAGGTCTGGCATCGGAGATGCCGACAGCGGCTGGAAGGGAAGCTCCCGCGGTGCACAAGGAGGTGTCAACGATGATGCTGCCATTGACAGCGTAGGTGATGTGGGCCTAAATGCACCCAACAGGTGAACCTTCTCCCTGTTGACTTGGCTAACTGTTGTACTAGTCAGGGTTTTAAGTTGGGCCTGAAAGTATACCTGCTGGAGCTTAGTCTCTGTGGCTGTAACCGCTAGTCCGGAACTTAGTCTTGGTGGATGAAACTTGCTTGTCCCACGGCAGTCAGCCTATGGGGTGGCAATATATCCTGCATATTGCCGTTACCACCTCTCCCCTAAGGCACTGTTGGTTAAGCTGTCATATGTCTGATTTAATTTGCTATGTTATTATGTGTATGTAACTGTATGTGTATGCTTTGTAATGTACTTTATACCCTATCCAATGTATGCTCCAGCTAGTGTGTACTCCTACCAATGTATGTACTACTGTGTACTCCTGCCAACATATGTAATTATTGTCTGTAACTAATCTGGGTCGCTCCTAAAAAAGGGACCTCTGGACTCAGTGGGCTTACCCAGTTATCAGAATCTAAATAAATAATAAAATAAACAATCACAGAGTAAAACTTAGAATTTGGGGTTGAAGACTGGGTTGATGGGGTGAGGGTCAACGGTGCAGGGAGTAATGACCAACCCGAAGGGCCCTGTGAGCCCAAGGAGCCTGTAGCCTGAAAGGGAGAAAGGTCAGGTCTCAACGGGAGGGCCATCGACCTCTTCTAAATCCAGGTCAGACATCAGAGGTGCCGACAACGGCCGGCAGGGAAGCTCCCGCGGTGGACAAGGAGGCCTAAATGCACCCAACAGATGAACAATCACAGAGGTAAACTTAGAATTTGGTTAAGGTTGACGGTCGAAGACTGGGTTGATGGGGTGAGAGTTGATGGTGCAGGGAGTAACAACCCACCCAAAGGGCCCTGTGAGCCCAAGGGGCCTGTAGCCTGAGAGGAAGAAGGGTCAGGTCTGAATGAACGGGAGGGCCATCGACAATGAAGAAGGGGACGACTACCTGGAGGTTGATGCCCAGCCGCCCTGAGAGTCTGGCAAATGCACTGTTGGTATGGGTCTAGTAGGCACATAGACCTGGACAACAACTTTGTATGTTGGTGCAGCCGCGAGTTGAGAGGATCCCTGGACAAAGGTTGGGGGAGAGAAGAGTAGTCCCAATGTCAGTCTTTCTTTGACCCCGAGAACTTGTCTCGGATCTTAGAGACCTGGGAGCTTGATAACCCTGCTGGCGACTGAGAGGCTGGGATCCTGGAGGAACTGGCTACCTGTTCTTCCATCAGAACATTTTTAAGTACCTTTTGGCGTCGCCTGAGGGTTGTGTGATTGAACTTCTGGCAGAGCTCACAATTGTAGATGTGGTCAGACCCAAGACTGCAGACACAGACGGTGTGTTCATCTGTGGAGGCAATCTTCTTTCCACAGCGGCAGCAACAGAAGAGAGTTGAAGAAGGGTTAACTCTTGACATAACCAAAATAAAAGAAATTTGTTTTTAAAAGAGAGATTCCAAAATCTAGCAAGTATGAAAACGCTGTAGGCGAAAATGGTGCAAAACTGCAGAGCTTCCGCAGAGATCCATGCAAACAAGTCGACGGCGGGAAAGAACTGAGGAGGAAGCACAGCTGCTCTTCCCTTTGTAGAGTTGACGTCTGCATGGGCGGCCCCAGTTGTACTGCTGAAAATCTTCCATGTGGATCCTGCTTCACCAACAGTGAAGTTCCTACAGTGTTACCTGATGACTGAGATACCCCTGAAGAAGATGTATGATTTTAGAGGCCAGTCATGCAGCTTTTTTGGATAATTACATTAGTGATGGGTTCAGTTAATATTTAGCAAAGGGTCAAGGGCACCTGGTCAGCCCAGCAGTGTAATGACAAGGTATTGTTTAAAGGTGCTCAAAAATCTGACAGCTGGGATACAATGCCAAAAAACACAAGATTATGCACATGGAAAGCAAAAACCCAAGGGCAGATGCAGACATGGGTGAGCAGGGAGTTACTGTGACAAACGGGGAAAGATCTGTGGGCAGTGATATCCAACAGCCTCAAATCATCAGTACAATGTGATAAGGCAATAGGCAAGTTAAACAGGATGCTGGAAATATACTGGTAGGGGTTCAGCAGCAGAAAAAAGGGAGGTCATAGAAACACAGACTTTGATGGCAGATAAGGACCACTTGGCCCTCCCAGTCTGCCTATTCCCCTACCTACTGGATAAGCTGCAGATTTTAGTTAACCAACAGCCTACTTCCTGTCACCCCCCACTATAATTGCCTTATGTCTGTCCCATGTATGTTTGAATTCCTCCACTGTTTTAGACCCCACAGCCTCTCCAGGAAGGCGGTTCCATACGTCCACCACTCTCTTCGAGAAAAAAAAAATTCTCACATTACCCCGAACCATCCCCCCTCTATCTTTAAATTGTGCCCCCTTGTTCTTACACATCTCTTTTTCTGAAAGATGCTACCCTCCTGGACTTTGTTGATTCCCTTGAGGTACTTGAACGTTTCTATCATGTCCCCCGTCATCAAGGCTATAGAAACATAGAATTTGACGGCAGATAAGGACCGCTTGGCCCACCCAGTCTGCCCATTTCCCTATCTAATGGATAAGCTGCAGATCCTAGTTTACTAGCAGCCTACTTCTTCCTACCCCCCCCCCCGCTCCCCACAATTGCCTTATGACTGTCCCATGCATGCTTGGATTCCACCACTGTTTTGACTCCACAACCTCCTCTGGAAGGCCGTTCCATGCATCCACAACCCTCTCTGTGAAAAAATACTTCCTTAATTACCTCTGAGCCACCCCAATCTTCAAATTGTGCCCCCTTGTTCTTGCACACCTCTTTTTTTGAAAGATGCTACCCTCTTGGACTTTGTTAATTCCCTTGAGGTACTTGAAAGTTTCTATCATGTCTCCCCTCTTCCTCCTTTCCTCAAAGCTATACAAATTAAGCTCCTTAAGTCTCTCTTCATATGTCTTCCGGTGCAGACCCTGCACCACTTTAGTTGCCCTCCTCTGGACAGCCTCCACCCTGTCTATGTCTTTGCGGAGAATGGGTCTCCAGAACTACACGCAGTACTCCAGATGGGGTCTCACCAGCTGTCTGTACAGATGGATAATAACTTCCTGTGTTCTACTAGTGATGCCTCTCCCTATGCATCCCAGTATCCCCCCAGCCCTCCTTGCTGCCCTCTCACATTGCTTGCCCACCTTTAGGTCATCTGATATGACTACCCCCAGGTCCCTTTCCATTTTGTTATTGTTAGTATCTCACCCCATTGTACTCTTCCCTGGGTTTTGTTTCCCAGGTGCATTACTATGCACTTCTTAGCATTGAATCTAAGCTGCCATACATTTGACCATTCCTCTAACCTTGTCAAGTCCCTTCTCATCCTTTCCACCCACCTTGTGCATTAACTCTGTTGCAGATCTTTGTGTCATCTGCAAAGAGACATACTTTTCCTTCCAGTCCCTCTGCAATGTCGCTTATAAAGACATTGAAGAGGACCGGTCCTACTACTGAACCCTGCGGTACCCCCACTAGTAACCCCCCTTTCTTCAGAGTGGACTCCATTTACTATTACTCTCTGTGTCCTATTCTCCAGCCAATTCTTTACCCAGGCTGTCATCTTGGGACCCACTCCCAGGCTGGCTAACTTGTATATTAATCTTTGTGTGGGACTGTGTCAAATGCCTTGCTAAAGTCTAGGTAGGCCATGTCCACAGCCCCTCCCTGATCTACTACTTTGGTCACCCAGTCAAGAAATCTATCAGATTTGTCTGGCATGACCTTCCTGCTGTGAATCCATGCTGCCTTGGGTCCTGTGCCCCTCTGGCCTCTAGATACTCAACAATTCTTTCCTTCAAAGTGATTCCATCATTTCCCTACCACTGAGGTTAAACTAACAGGTCTGTAGTTTCCTGCTTCTGCCTTGCTCCCACTTTTGTGAAGGGGAATCACATCTGCCCTCCTCCAGTCCTCGGTACCACCCCATCCTCCCACGATTTGTTAAAGAGGGTAGTCAGTGGTGTCACTAGTTCTACCATTAGTTCTTTTAGAATTCTGGGATGAATCCCATCAGGCCCCATTGCTTTGTCCACCTTCAGTTTTAAGAGTTCTTTCAGAACCCTTTCTTCTGTAAATGGGCTGGTATCAACTTCTGTATCCAGAGTGTTTCTACTGTTTGATTTAGGTACCTCCCCCTCTTCCTTTGTAAATACCGAGCAAAAATATTTGTTTAGTATCTCTGCCTTTTCACAGTCACCTTCTGCCCACCCTCCCTCCCCTTTAAGCAAGCCTCACTATCCCTCCTTGGTCTTCCTTCGCTCCCTGATGTACCTATAAAAGGTTTTATCCCCCTTCTTAACTGGGTTGGCCATCTTTCTCGGTTTGGGCCTTTGCTATTCTGACTGCCTTCCCAGCTTCCTTTTGCTTTAACTGATACAGTTCTCTGTCCTGCTCCTTCTGTGATTCCTTGTACTTCCTGAATGCTTTCTTTTTCTCTTGAACCTTTACTGCCACTTCCTTTGAGAACCACAGTGGTTTCTTACATTGTTTTGTTTTGTTTATTTGCTTCACACAACGGCTTGTTACCTCTGTGATGGCAGTTTTTATTATTCCCCATTGTTCTTCCACCCCTCCTTCCTGCACATTTGCTAGTGCATTCCTTAGGCACTCACCCATTTTGGCAAAGTCAGCCTTCCTAAAGTCCAGTACTTTTGCCTTTGTATGGCTTGACTCTATTGCTGTGTTTACTGTGAACCATACTGTTCGATGGTCGCTAGTTCCCAGATGGCTATCCACTTCTACATCTGTGATACTCTCTTCATCTCCATTTGAGAGACATTAAGCTCTCTCAGTCTCTCTTCGTATGGTTTCTGATGCAGACCCTGCACCATTTTAGTTGCCCTCCTCTGGACTGCTTCCATCCTGTCTATGTCCTTGCGTAGATGAGGTCTCCAAAACTGCACACAGTACTCCAGATGGGGTCTCACCAACTGTCTGTACAGATAGATAACCACTTCTTTTTCTGCTTGTGATGCCCCTTCCTATGCATCCCAGTATCCCCCTGGCTCTCCTTACCGACTTCTCGCATTGCTTACCCACCTTTAGATCATCTGATATGACTACCCCAGGTCCCCTTCCATTTTTGTTGTTGTTAGTACCCCCCTGATATTGTGTACTCTTCTCCTGGGTTTTTGTTTCCCAGGTGCATTACTTTGCACTAAATCTAAGTTGCCATATATCTGACCATTCCTCCAACCTTGCCAAGTCCCTTCTCATCCTTTCCCCCCGTGTATCAACTCTGTTACAGATCTTTGTGTCATCTGCAAAGAGGCATACCTTTCCCTTCAGACCCTCTGCAATATCACCTATAAAGATGTTAAAGAGGACTGGACCTAGTACTGAGCCCTCAGGTACTCCACTAGTGACCCCCCTTTCTTCGGAATGTGTTCCATTCACCATTACCTTCTGTGTCCTGTTGTACAGCCAGTTTGCTACCCAGGCTACCACCCTGGGACCCACTTCCAGGATGGCTAACTTGAATATCAATCTTTTGTGCAGGACTGTGTCAAATGCCTTGCTAAAGTCTAGGTAGGCCATATCCACAGCCCCTCCCTGGTCTATTACTTTGGTCACCTAGTCAAAGAACTCTATTAGATTTGTCTGACATGACCTTCCTGCTGTTAATACATACTGTTTTTGGTCCTGTGCCATGCTGCCCTCTAGGTACTCAACAATACATGGGCATACATACAGTATGACAGGTCATATGGCCCCTGTACAGGACACTTGTGCAATCCCACCTGGACTATGACTTACATTTCTGGAAATGTAGTTAAAACAGGACCTCAACAAGCTATAGACACTGCAGAGGCAGGCTGCCAAAATTATTCAGCAGCAGCAGGGAAGGATATATGAACAAAGATTGGAGTGCCACAACATGTACTCATTGGAGGACAGAAAAGAAAGAGGGGACATGACAGGAATGTTTAAATACATTCAAGGCATTAAAGTGGACTACAGAGGGCTGTTCATGATCAGTAGCACTCCAAATACCGGAGGGATTAGTAAGAAAGAAAGGGGGGAGTCAGAAGAGATGAGGAAGTAATACTCTACACTGAAGATGGTAGAGGGGTGGAACAAACAGTAGAGAGCTTTACAAGGGGAAGGAACAGGCACAAACAGATGGTCAAGGAATCAAGAGAGGCAGGGAAGGGGAAGGGGTCATTCATGATCTCTGGAGGTACATGTACAGCTTCACACAGCAGACTGGATAGATTGCAAGGACTTTTTGTGATGGCAGTTTTCTATGTTTCTCTGTTGCTTCATGAACTATCTGGAGTTTGGAACAGACTTGAAAGTTCTAACTGACCATCTGGCATACACTCGGTTCCTGCTGATATAAACAAGGGCCGAGATTTTCGAACAGCTACGTCCGTTTTTCAGATGCGGCTGTGCAACAACCACTCAGATAGTTCCCCAGTGCCATTTCAATTCAGTCTGCATCAGATAGTACTCTGACTGATCTTAGACTTGGTTGGTCTGGCATGTTGGAATCACATGTTTTGTCACCTGTAATTCTACTATTTCCTCAAATTATTTACTGACGTTGAGCCTTTGGAAACAAGTCTCTGTATATGTTGACCCTACTTCTTGTATTTTGTTTACTGACATGGAGACTTTGGAAATGAGACTCTGACTCAAGGGCTTGTAAATCTGAAATGTCCAATAAATAAATAAATAAAAATAAAGATAGACCACCTAAAAGGCAGTAACTTTTGGGCGTGAATGTCGCAAGCTGAGCCCGGAAAATTATGCATGTGTCATTTTTCTCCCGTAAACAGCTGCAAGAGTCACAAATGCATCAGCATATTTGAAAATGATACATGTATCCTGGGTGTGATAGGGCTGAATAAGGCCTCGCCCCATTTTTTTATGCAGAAAGAGTGTAAACACAAGGATCTGTTCTTTCTGCTTCTTTTCTGTCTCTTCTCCGATTGGTTGCGCTACCAAATTGTCTTGAGACATAGGAACTGATCACTCAGATGGTTTCACAATTCTCCACCTCTCGCTATCTCTCTGCCTTCCCTTGCTATTTCTGTCTTTTCTTCCCCTTTGCATATCTGCAGGTATAAAAATATATGTGGAAATGTCACTGATACTAGGTTCCCTTTGTTTAAAAACTTATGTGGTTATACTGTTGAAATGACTGCACAAAGCCATTTAGAACTCAAGGGGTTAACCTGAGAAGCAGTTTTTAAGCCTTCTGCAGAGCTGTAAACAAGAGATCAGTTCTGGGTCACTATGATCTTTTTGCTGCACCTGCATCGAAATTTACAGGAACATTCTGTAAGAAGCAGGCTCTCTTAACGAGTCCCAGACAAAGACTTATAAAAAAGAGCATCAATGCTTTTGCTAGAGAGACAAGGAGAGTGAGAGACAAACTTAGAATTGAGATACCCTCAGAAGAACCATCTCTTTTTGTACTTTGTAAATAGTTATACTGAACACATTTTTATTTTTTATTTTGCTGTTCTTGAGAAAAAACGCTATTTGCAAAATTTAGAAACTGCTCCTGGTTTTCCTATGCTTCCTGATCTATGCCATGATGACACTGGGGCAAACTGCCTGTACACAGCACGCATCCAAAATACGGACACAAATACTGCATCCAACCTTTTGAAAATCCCTTCCACAGTGTCTTGTCATGAGGTCATGCATGCTCCTAGATTTTGGGAGAGGTGGAGAGGAGGGGGAAAAGCACTTCTGTAATGAAGTGTCATTTGCTTTTCTAATTCATTTTTTATTGAGATAGACAAGTACACATACACATTTGCATAACACTTCTGGGTAGATAGGGTTACAGAGGACAAAGCAACAAAACACAATAATATGGAAGTACAGGGAGCATTTAATGGAAATGACACAGCAATGCATCAGAAAATAAAAAAACTTCGGCTAGCTCAGATTTAATGTATTTCTATGGGACCTGATACACAAATGGCCAGCCACCCAGCTAGCAGATAGGAATTATTGTACAAACTCTGGATACAACTCAAGGAGATACTGCAAACATCCATGCCAGAAACTGTGCCAGACAGTCATGGATGGAGGCCATGAGATGCTCCATATAATAAATCTTCGAGACTATATTTCCTCAGGCTGCAATGGTGGTGCCTCCTGTATCCAATGATATGTTCCTCTGACAGACCTGTTCAACACCTCTTTGGAGATGGGGAATGTGCTCAGGGACTGGAGGATGGCTCACGTGATGCCCCTTCACAAGAGTGGACTCAAGGACCAACCAGGTAACTACAGACCTGTAAGCTTGACTTCCATAGTGGGAAGTTGATGGAAACCATTCTGAAGGACAGGTTGATCACCTTTCTTGATAGTAATGGCTTGCAGGATGAGATACAGCATGGGTCTGTCATGGGAAGATCTTGCCAAACTAACCTTATCGACTTCTTCGACTGGGTCACTAGAGCGGCTGACGAAAGCCACGCAGTGGATGTCCTGTATCTGGACTTCAGCAAGGCTTTCGAGACTGTGCTGCACAGGAGGTTAATGAGCAAGCTGAGGACATGGGAGAAGGGAAAAACTGGTGGGGTGGGTTGAGAGCTGGCTGCAGGGCAGACAACAGAGGGTAGCTGTAAGGGGGGCGGCGGCCATGTAACGAGTGGATTACTGCAGGGTTCAGTGCTGGGCCCCGTTTTGTTCAATGTCTTCATTGGAGACACTGCAGAGGGGGGATCAAGAGTAAGATCTGCCTGTTTGCGGACGGGACTAAGATTTGTGCAAAAGTGGACAATGAGGAAGAGAGGCAGGCACTCAGAGGATCTAGCTAAACTCGAACACTGAAACATACAAAACATAGACTTTGATGGCAGATAAGGACCGCTTGGCCCACCTAGTCTGCCCATTTCGATACCTACAGGATAGGCCGCAGATCCTAGTTAACCAACAGCCTATTTCTTCCTACCCCCCACAAGAATTGCCTTATGTCTGTCCCATGCATTCTTCCACAGTTTTAGACCCCACAACCTCCTCAGGAAGGCTGTTCCATGCATCCACTACCCTCTCTGTGAAAAAAATACTTCCTCATATTGCCCAGACCGCCCCATCTTTAAATTGTCCCTTGTTCTTGCACGCCTCTTTTTCTGAAAGATGTTACCCTCTTGGACTTTGTCGATTCCACTGAGGTACTAAAAGTTTCTGTCATGTCCCCCCCTTCTTTCCTCAAGGGTATACATATTAAGCTCCTTTAGTCTCTCCTCGTCACGGCTTCTCTTGCAGACCCTGTACCATTTTAGTTGCCCTCCCTCTGGACTGCCTCTATCCTGTCTCGTCCTTGCGAGATGGGGTCTCCAGAACTGGATGCAGTACTCCAGATAGGGTCTCACCAACTGTCTGTACAGAGGGATAACAACTTCCTGTTTTCTGCTGGTGATGCCTCTCCTGTGCATCCCAGTGTTCCCCAGCCCTCCCTACTGCCTTCTCACATTGCTTGCTAACCTTAAGGTCATCTGATATGATTACCCCAGGTCCCTTTCCTTTTCTGTTGTTGTTACTACCTCCCCCCATTGTGTAATCTTCCCCTGGGTTCTTGTTTCCCAGGTGCATTATTTTGCACTTCTTTGCACTGAATCCTAGCTGCCACATTTCTGACCATTCCTCCAACCTTGCCAAGTCTCTTCTCATCCTTTCCACACCTCCTTGTGTATCAACCTTGTTGCAGATCTTTGTGTCATCTGCAAAGAGGCATACTTTTCCTTCCAGTCCCTCTGCACTGGTCTAAGGAGTGGCAGTTGAGGTTTAATGCTAAGAAGTGCAAGGTCATGCACCTGGAGCGAGAAATCCCAAGAACAGCTACTGGCTGGGAGGCAGGTAAAGGTTTCCAGAGGAGGAAAGGGACCTAGTAAGAAGTCACAGGGGACACGAATATCTGAACAATGTAGGAGAGCTGCAGCAAGGGCTAACAGGATGCTGGGGTGCATTGCCAGAGGGATCACCTCTCGAAAGGGGGAGGTCATCCTGTTATTGTATAGATCACTGGTGAGGCCACACTTGGAATACTGTGTACAGTACTGGTGCCCATACCTCAAAAAGGATGCAAGATTACTGGAGGGGGTGCAGCATAGGGCTACAAAAATGATCATGGGACTAGGGGACTTGCCACATGAGGAAAGCTTGAAACAGCTCAACATGTACTCACTGGAAGACAGAAGGGTAAGAGGGGACATGATAGAGACAGTACAGTTACGTAAGAACTTACTGTAACAGTAGATCTTCAAGAGAGGCTCTTGCAGTAGGTATTCACATATAGGATTTAGCCACCAGGCATCAGGACCCCATGGAAAAATCTAACTAGCAGTCTCTGGCAGGGACCACCCCCAACGCCAGCGTACATCATGATAAAGGGGTGGCCCCATGCCCACCCTCCAGTTCTCCCGCCGGAGGCCGACAGGAGCAAGGCTTGCTTCCTAAAGAGGAAAGAAGAGAAAACTCGGGGAAGGAGGGAGGGAAAGCAATACCTACTGCAAGAGCCTCTCTTGAAAATCTACTGTTACGGTAAGTTGTTACGTAACTGTACTGTCTTACTTCGAGAGGGCTCTTGCAGTAGGTATTCACATATAGGACTGAGTCCCAAGCAGTTTGAAACAACAGAAACCAGGGAGGAGGAACAAAAACAATCTGTCCACACTAAAAACAGACATCTGGCGGACCCCGGGCTCAGGAAAGGAGCCCTTGTACGACCACCAGGCCAAATCCTGCTCTGCGGCGAGAGGCAACATCCAAGCTGTAATGCTTGGTAAAGGTATGGACCGATGTCCAGGTGGCCGCAGCACAGATTTCTGTGGCTGAGACACCTTTAAAGCATGCGGCAGAGGCTGCCATGCCCCTGGTAGAGTGACCCTTCACTTGGCCCGGAAGGGGGTTGTCGTACTTATTGTAACAGTATGTAATACAGTTTGCCAACAATTTGGAGAGGCATTGTTTGGACACAAGGCCCTCCTTCTTAGGAGCAAAGGAGATGAACAACTGGTCCATCTTCCTGGAGTCCTTAGTTCTGTTGTTATAATACCACAAGACCCGATGGACATCAAGGGTGTGGAGATGTTCCCCTTCATTGGAATATCCTGGAAGGAAGACTGGAAGCTCAATGGATTGATTGAGTGTAGACTCTGCTATGACCTTTGGGAGAAACTTAGGATTGGTCCTCATAGCCACTCTTTCTCTGTGGAAAATCAGATAAGGGACCCAGCACATAAGTGCCTGAAGCTTGGAAATCCTCCGAGCCGATGTAATGGCCACGAGGAAAAGAGTTTTCCAGGACATAAAATGCATGTCTGCCTCTGTCGTCGGCTCACAGGGAGGCAGCGTGAGCTTCTCCAACACGGAATTAAGGTCCCAGGGAGGGGCCGGATTGTGGATAGGGGGCTTAAGATGCAGAACTCCTTTGAGAAAGGTCTTAGGAGACTTCTGTTGAGCTACCAACCTATCTCCCATAGGAAGATGGTAGGCTGAAATGGTTGACAAGTGGACTCTGAGTGAAGAGTAACTGAGACCCATGTCAAAGAGGTGCCTTAGGTAGTCCAGGATCCTGGGCACCTGACAGGAAAAAGGTTCCAAATTCTTGGAAGTTGCCCAAATAGTGAATCGCTTCCACATTATAGCATATATAGACCTGGTGGAAGGCTTTCTGGCCTCCACCAGGATATTGGCTACTTCAGGGGAAACGCCGAAGCGAGCGGCGGCTAAGTCTGAAGGAGCCAAGCATGAAGGTGGAGAGATCTGAGCCCAGAATGTACTAGGGTACCCTGATCCTGGGTCCGCAAATCTTGAGAGGAAGCTCTTCCGACCACAGCTGCAGCAGAGAGAACGAACCAGATTTGCCTCAGCCAGATGGGAGCGATGAGAATCATGCGCACCCCCCCTCTGCACACAGCTTGTTCAGAACCCTCAGAATCAAAGGAACCGGAGGGAAGGCAGAGACAAACCTGTCCTTCCAAGACAGAGACAGCATGTCTCGCCAAAAAACGTCTCACCCTGGAGTGAGTGAGCAAAAGATGGGAAGCTTTACGTTGCTGGGGGACGCAAACAGGTCTATCTGCGGCGTGCCCCACTGGGCGAACACTGCTCAATACCTCCTGCTTAATCCCAGAGCCCCTCACCAAGTTCGACTGAGAGTGTCTGTGAGGAGTTTTGAACCCCCGGCACATGAAGCGCTGTCAGGTGAAGGCTGTACTGCGAGGCCCAGGACCATATCCTCATTGCCTCTTGGCACAGGGGATAAGAACGAGTTCCACCCTGTTTGTTGAGATACCAGATGACAAATGTCTGACTGGATCAGAAGGTGACTGGGAAGAACGAGGGGATGGAAGGCCTGAAGAGCGTAGAGGACTGCCCTCAGCTCTAGCACGATGATGTGCAACTGTGAGACTCTGTCGGACCAGCTCCCTTGGGTCCTGTGGGACCAGAGATCGGCCCCCTAGTCAACCCTTGAAGGATCCATGGTCAGGGTCTGGGAGGGAGCCGCAAGGCTGAAAAGAACTCCCGGGAGAGGTTCTCTGGGATTAACCACCATCTGAGATTCCTGGCCATGGGGTCCAAGAAAAGAATCTCGTGATCCAATTCGTCTGAGAACTGGTCCCACTGGACTTTAAGGGGTCCACTGCGAGATCCTCATGTGCAGGCGGGCCAGAGGAACTGTCGGTATGGCAGCTGCCATGTGGCCCAGTAGGCGAAGGATTTGTTGAGCTGGTACGCGTTTCTGACCCAACAGAATGCATATCCTGCTGCTCCAAGGTCTCTATCCTGTCAAGGGGAAGAAAGACTTTGTCCAGATGAGTATCCAACACCGCCCCAATAAACTGAAGGTGTTGTCACGGGATCAAATGTGATTTGGCCTGATTGATAGTGATTCCCAAAGTGTGGAAAAGCTGCCACGTAATAAGAAGGGAGTGCAGCAAATCCTCTCTGGATGAGGCAGCAACAAGCCAGTTGTACAGATAACGGAACACTTGGACCCCCTGGGAGTGCAGAAAAGCTGCCACCACCAAAAGGCTTACTTACTGGCTCCTCTGGACTGGGATCCAGGAGGAAGGGGAGCGGAAACAAGTCAAGAGGCAGAAGGGAGGCCAGAAGTTGCGGCTCCCGTGGCTCTTCGGACTTTGGCTGTGGGGACTTTGGCTGCTGACACTGCCCTACGCTTAGTTCGGTGGTGGGCAGGAGTCTGCTTTGACTAATGACAGTTTTGGCATCGAAAGGAGTGCTTCTGGCCCTGGGGAGAACTGTACATGGATTGCACTGACCGAAAGGCTTGACTCTTAGCCTGGAGATCGGTGAGGATGTACTTATTGTCTCCTCCGAAAAGGACAGACCCTCGGAAGGGAGCGTCCTGCATGGCCGACAACTTTGGGAGCCAGGCCCGAAATTCGGAGCCAGGCATGTCTGCGTAGACCAATGGCTAAGGCCGAACTCCAGCCAGTCGTATCCACAGCATTGTAAGTTGCTCAGAGCATATGCCGGCAGGCAGATCTAGCTGAGCGGACAAGGTCCCCGAGCTCTTGCTTTACAGTGGAGTCTGGGAGAGAGTCAAGTTTAGAAGACAACTGGCTTAAAAAGGACTTCTGGAAATCCCCCATGTGGGCAACGTAATTCAGTGCCCAGATGCCCAAAGTAGAGGATGCAAAAATCTTTTTGCCATACTGATCCAGAGTCTTGGAATCTTTGTCTGGAGGGGTGGAGCTTAGACGTTTGAGAGTAGAGGTCCGGTCATGAGCAGCACTAATGACCACCGAATCTGCCTTGGGCTGAAGGCTGAGAAAGTCCTAACCTTCTGGAGACTGATATAGCCTATCCACCTTGCAGGCTAAGGTAGCCGAGGAGGGTTGAGACCAGACAGTGGTAACTAAGTCTTGTTGAGGCTCAATCCAAGGAGGAATGAGCGTAGGAGAGGCTTCCGCCAAGTCTAGATGTTCAGAAAGTCTCAGACGCTGGATATTCTGCTCCACGGTTTTGCAATCACAGGTCTCTTGGATTTTCTTGAGCCACTCTAAGAAGGAAGGGTCCTCCGGGGGAGACTTAGGAGAATCCTTTGGAACGGGACATTACAGAGTATGGGGTTCTTCTCCGGAGTCCGATGGCTCATAATCTCCGTCTGAGTCGGAAGCCTCCTGTGAAGTGGAAGAAACCACAGGAGGAAGAGACAAATTCACTGGTCTGGAATTGTCCGCAGGGAAGGTGAATTCCCAGGGACGGGCACTAGAAGATGGCCCTGGTCTATCGACTGGGACTGGTGAAGGAGTGTCCATCAGCAGATGTCCGGGGCCTGGTGTCTGCTCACGTTTCTCCAATTCAGACGTCAGCTGAGATTTGGCTTCATCCCACCAAGAGGCCAGGACCGACTTCAAATCCACCTGCGGAGGAGGAGGTGGAAAAGAGTAACCCGGATACCCGTAACACGGGTAGCCAAAACCGGACTGCAGGTAGCCTGGATCAGGGAAGCCAGACGTCGGGTACCCTGGCATCAGATAACCTGGCGTCAGAAGTCCAGACAGACTCAAAAGAGGCCCAGCCAGAGGGGCAGATGGGTGTGGCATTGGCCCAACAGGCGGGTCAGAAGGCCCCAGAGGAGGGACCTCCGGTATGGGCCGTGCCGACCCCGATGGCAGAACTGGGGGGCTGTCGGGTTGTGGCAAGCTGGAGGGCGGTGTCGAGGGACTGCTGCCGGGTTCAGCGTTAAGGTAGGGGTCGGGGGGTGGAACCCCGATAGCGGTAACTCTCCGTGATCCTCACCCCAGCCAGGGATGAAGGAGCCAGTTCCCTGGAGGAATACCTACTGCAAGCGCCCTCTTGAAGTAAGAACTTTAAGTACTTGAAAGGCATAAATAAAGTCAGGGAAGGAGGACTGTTCCGCTTAAGGGGGGGAAGGGTCTATAGGGGGCACAGTCTGAAGTTGAAAGGGGGAAGGTTTAGGAGGGAGATGAGGGAGGTTTCAGGTTGGAACGGACTGCCAGGAGTTAATCGCTCAAAGGACAGTGGATAGCTTAAAGCGGGGATGGGAGAGAGTCAAGGGCAGGGTTAGTACCGACAAAAAACACAAAAAGAGGGGGGGCAGGACCAGAAAAGAGGAGGAAGAGTAGTTTGGGTGGTGGGGCAGCGGCAGTGATTTGAAACTCAGAGCTGCACAATTGGGCAGACTTGACAGACCTGTGGGCCTTTTTCTGCCCGCAATTTCGTGTTAGTATGTGACCGCCTTTTTGGCTGCTAGAATATAAACATAAGCTAGTGGTGCTCTGTCACAAAGTTGATATGCTAGTGATGGGATGGACAAAAGAACCACAAATGCACAAATCAGGTCTCCAAAGAGGCATAACTGCTGAAATTGCTGGGCATCCTCCAAGATTCAAAAATACACCACATGGAAACTGAACGCACAATTACTTTCCCATGAGGAGATTGTAACAGATCAGGCAGCTCATATCTCAATTTATGGAGCATAATGTGGGCTCTATCCCAGCTAAAATCCTGGTCTCTAGGATGGCGAGAGTGTGGGAGGGATTGCTTAGTCCTGAACAGGTAGGTTTTGTTCGGGGTAGATCTTCAGACCACATCCAGAAATTGACCCATATATTCTCCGTGTGCGGGCAGGCCCTGCGACCGATGGCACTGGTCTCCCTGGATGCGGAGAAGGCTTTTGATCGGGTCAGCTGGCCCTTTCTTTTTGGGACTTTAACCAAATTTGACTTCCCTACCATATTCACTTCCTGGATTTGTACACTATATTCATGGCCCAGTGCCAAAGTGTGTTATAATGGAGTTTTTTCCGCTATGTTTTCATTACGCTCAGGTGCTAGACAAGGCTGCCCACTGTCTCTGTTGCTCTTTAATTTATACTTAGAACCTCTCCTTCGTAAACTAAATGCCTCCCCTTAAGTAGTGGGTATTTCATTGGGCCCTTTTGAACTAAAACTATCTGCCTATGCAGACGATGTCCTCTTACAAAATGTAACCGATCCGAAGAGTTCTATCTAGACTGCTTTGAATATAATTGGAGACTTCAGTCGGTTTTCTAATTATAAATTAAAAATGAGTAAAACAGAGGTAATGCCTCTAAATCTCCATGTGAGTAAAGTGGATGTTACCGCCTACTCTGATGTTGACCATCCAACTTAAGTACTTGGGTATTATATTAACCTCATCCAGCTCTCTTATGTAGAAACTTAACCTGGATAACCTCTTACTAGCTATCCGGCAAGATTTAGATAGGTGGTCTCCCCTTTATTTGTCCCTCCAAGGAAGGATAAGTATTATTAAAATTAATGTTTTGCCCAGGCTATTCATCCACTGAATATGTTTAGTATTCACCTTGCCTGAACTGGTTTCACAAGCTCCATGGTATTATCTCCATATTCCTATGGCATAACAACCCCCCACGGTGATCTTATAAGCGTCTTAGTGCCCTGAAAAATCTTGGGGGGCTTAAACTCCCCAATTTCTACTTATATTATCTGGCTAGTCACAAGGCTAAATGTATGCGTTGGGTCACACTGTCTCAACCCAAGGGAGACCATCAGTATATTCCCCCATGGCTCCAGATGGAACACTAACTTATCGAGGCTTCTGGGATTGCGCCCGCCAGTTTACTATATACACGCTACCTCAAAAATTGCAGACCTCCCTTCGTACCTCAGTTCTATATACTTCGATAAAGGTTCATAACCAATTATGTAAATCTCAAATATGATAATCATAAGGATATTTCACAGCCATTATGTGGTACCCCAACCTTCGCATAGGAGAGCAAATGGTGACTCCAGAGAGAATAAAGGCTGCTTCACAGACCAGGGTTAGTGACCTCGTTAGCCAGGGTAAGGTGGGCACTACTTTAGATCTTTTAAAACAATTTCACTACCAATAAAGTATTCCTTTTCCATGTACCAAATTAGACACATTAACCAGGAGATTGGCCTGAGCTTGTGGAATACTAACTGGGGGGAAACTCTTCAGGAATTTCTGATTCTGGCCTGGCAACCCCATGCTGTATCCCATCTAGTATCGATCCTATTCAGTAAACTTAACCCTAATGTTACGGGCCAATCTTCCTATTGGTCAAATGCCTTCCCCACAGATTGTTTTCCATGGGAAAAGATCTGGAAAGGAATATATTTATACACTGTATAATGACAAGCTGAGACTAGTACAGTTTTATATTTTGCATAACATATACTTCACACCAGCCAAAATGTAAGGAATGGGTAAGTTGCCTGAACAGGAGTGTTTTAGATGTGGTCAGGAACAGGGATCTCTATTACATGCGTTCAGGGAATGTGCTACGGTTGCTCCCCTCTGGCATCTCATTTCAGGACAAGGCCTCTTCTAGGACTCTAAAACCTATTTATGCCACAAATCTGCCTAGTGGGGGACTACTCCTCATTCGCGATGAAGGAGAGGTGTTACTATATTTCCCTTGTATCTCTCTGTTAAAAAAAAAATAGTGTTGAGGCACTGAAAAGATCAGCAAATTCTTTCCTATGTAGAATGGTTCAATGAACTTCTACATAATTTAAGGTTAGAAAAGTCAATAGCTAGTCTTTGTGGAATGATGTCCTAATACAGTAAGAGGTGTGAAAAAAATGTTATACCCTCTGGACCATTACCTCCGCAGTTTAAAATTTTCTTCTATAAGGTTGGATGTTCCCATACCCTAGATGTTGCCGGCAGTTATCTGTGGTTTTGTTATGTGGACTCCCTTAAAAGTTTTGGTTACGAAACTCCTGAACAGGGGATTAGGCTGAGCGGCCTTGACGGGTCCACTTTAGACGCAGCACTGAGGGGGCTGGGGTGAGGGGGGGACCTGGGGAGGGGAGAGAGGGAGGGATGATCACAACTAGATAAATTGCTGTTATTTGAACTGTAATATTTGCACGATTATGTTGCTGTATTATGTACAGTACTACATGTTTTTTCAATGAAGAATTTAAATAAAATACACTAAATTTCAAAAAATGTGTGGGTTTTGAGCCCTCCACCTACAATATAATTTTTTTTTCTCACTGGCATAAGGTGAACCTGTTGGCGGGGAGGTCAGCTGGCAAGTCCCATGTAGCATCCCCTTCGCAGCATCTTATGGGGTACCACCTTGGCTTAACTTACATCTTTGGCATAGTTTTTGGATTCCAGGTGGTACAGTTGACTTGCATTTCCTCGTGCCAACACTCTATGTAATGATGCTAGTGAGTATGTGTGTGTGCGGGGTGGGTCTGGAGTCCGCCTGAGTTACATGATGCAATGTAATATAAAAAAAAAAAGTGATTAATGTAAATAGCTGGCTATCCTTTGAGAACTGAGGAGCCAATCTACAGCTGACCAGTTATCAGATCACAGGGCCCACACACATGGCACTGCTGAGGGCGTAATGTGGCCAGATGGTGCTCAAGCTCCAGAGATGTTGCACGCCTCTGGGGTGGACTGTCCATTTTGGCTTTCATGAAGTTGTACTAGACATGACCCGAGGGTATACACTCCCAGCATTGCAATTTAGTTAGTGAGTTCTCAAGATGTGCCTCTGCTCTGGCTCATGGAATAGACGAACAGTTGTTATTCTTAAATTAGTCATTTATATTAATGCCTTGTTATGATATAATGCTATGGTGTGCCACACAGACTATGAATCACCAAAGTTGTTTATTGGGGAGGTTGGTCTGAGTTAGTGGGAACTCGTTCACGGATGAGGGTGGGGAGCAATTTTATACGAACATACGAATGTGCCAGCAGAAACAGACCAGAAGTGGTGGTGTGTATTTTCTAGTTGAAGGGTGTTGTGGGAGGGAAGGAAGCGGGGTGGGCAGTTCAAATGTTAAAAATTACAGAGGTTTATGTAGCTTGCAAGGTTGCCATCAGACGGATATGTACTACTTGCAGTGAATGGAGATCTAATAGGGAAAGTAGTATAAACGTTAAAAATGGATAACAAGCTCAGTAGAATTACCTGGAATGTTAATGGGTTAAAAAGTGTGGTGAAGCATAAAACAGTGCAGGGCAGAGTTAGGAAGCTAAAGGGGGACATACTACTACTGCAAGAAATGTATATTGACAGAGGGAATGAACAAAACAGCAGAATGGTGGTGGTTTGGGGGGGGGGGGGACTTTGTATGGCTCATGCTTTAATGCAAAGGCAAAAGGCACAGCAATTTGGCTCAAACCAAATTTTCCAGGGGAAGACAGTGAAACCAAGAATGATCCCAATGGACGTTGTACCCTGTTACATGTTAAGACGCACTACGGGATGGCCTTCTCTGTGGGCTCAGTTTATGAGCCGAATATAGACAACCGCTCTTTCTACCCTAAACTGCAGCTCGATAGGGTGGGATTGCCAGGACTGGGGAGGGGGGGGAGACAGGACTTTAACTGTGTATTGATTTTGGTCCTTGATAGGTCCAATCCCACTTTGGTGCCCCACACCTGATGCACTACAGCACTTATGCACACATACACACTATCTGACTGCTGGAGGCAGACCACCCCCCCCCCCCACGAGAGTACAGCTTTTCCTCCCATGCACATGCCTCATATGCTAGGATTGACAGGCTCCTGGTCACTTCTTCATTATTCGGCACAGTGAGTGACATCCACTATGAACCGATCCTTGTGTCAGACCATGCTCCAGTTCGGGCATCAGTGTCTGGGGAGGCTGCTCTCAAGGCATGGCTTCTTGACCAAATCCTATTGAAAAAAAAAAAAAAAATTTCAAGTGACCATGTGTACAGAGATAATGGACTATCTGGTTCTTAACAAGGCAGGGGACACCTCACACTCAACTAGGTGGGAGGCTCAAAAAGCTGTTATTAGGGGCCTGACGGTGGCCTTCTCTAGCCACCAACACAAAGTGCAGCCAGTGGCACAGATAATGTTAGAGGCAAAAACAGCAGTTTGGGAAAAGGACCATATGGAGAATCCCACTTTACTACAGGCTGCAAAAGCTGAAGTTGCTGTACAACACTATGGCAACAGAGCAGATGGAGAGAGAGAGAGAGAAACTACTCTCTCAGGCAGGGCAATATTTTGATGGGGATGGGGCAGGGGGTAAGCTATTAGCCTGACAACTCAAAACCCGAGAGGGTGCCAGGGATATCCTGCAAATTACAACTGAAACTGGGGAACTCTGCTCCGATTCGACAGTAATTGAAGTGTTCTGCAAATTTTACAACTCCTTGTATTCATACGAGGCCCCACCCGACTTGGCAGCAACTAGATAATTGCTTCTCCAAGGCTCCAATACGTCCCCTAGATAGGGGCACAGCATTTGCTTTAAATAGCCCAGTAGTTGACATATAGATTTCAGTTGCCATTCGTGCTCCTTGGGGAGGGAAGGCCCCAGGCACAGACCACCTACCTATAGACTTTTATAAAACCTGTGTGTCTGAATTACTGGAACCATTGTCCCTCATGTTACACAAAAGTCTCAACAATGGTGTACTACCCCCTTCCATGCGGTCAGCCACTATCATGGTCCTTCCCAAACAGAGTAAGGATTCTCTGAAGTGCATCTCATACCAGCCAATCTCCCTGCTAATGGCAGATTATAAAATCGTAACTAAAATACTTGCCATAAGTATGGACCCACTGCTGCAAAAAAAATATCCATACTGACCAGGCAGGCTTTATTAAAAGGATGCCAGGGTAAAAATAACGTTTGAAAGGCCCCTGATATATACATAAATGGACCAGAACCGCCACAAGCCATGGGGCAGCAGTCCTGACCCTGGATGCGGAAAAGGCCCTTGACCACGTGGAGTAGGGGTACATGTCTGAAACACTCTGAAGGTACCATTTGGGTGACAGCTTCTCAAGGTGGGCTCGTGTCCTATACCATGCCCCACAGGTACAAATCTTAATAAATGGGGGGGGGGGCTTAACCTCTCCCCTTCCCACTACCCCAGGGTACCAGGCAGGGGTGCCCACCTTCCACCCTGCTGTAGGTACTTACCTTGGAACCTTTAGCGGCCACAATCAGGCAGCATGTGGGGATCTGGGGTTATCAGAGAGATCAGGATGAACATAACTTGGCATCATTTGCTGACATCATTTTACTGTCCTGCAGAACCCATCAACTGGCATCTCAGAACTGCACAATTTGCTGGATTAATATGCTTTGATCTCTGGCAATAAAGTGAACTGGTCAAAGAGCGAGCACTTGCCAGTGGGTAAGGTGTGTCTAAACTCCCCCGCCCACAACTCGATTGGGATCCCAGCAGTCAATACGATTAAACACCTAGGCATCCACCTGTCATGCTCTCCAGCTGACTTATATAAAAATAGTTATAAGCACCTGCTAAATGCGCTTAAAGTGTACTTTGCCAGATGGGGCAGTTTGCAGTCAAGATGTGTACAATATGTTGCCACAATATTTTTTAAAGCCACTGATGCTCTTGTACATGGGTTTGTTTGGCACAACAAGACAGCCTGAATTAAAAGAACAGTTTTGTAAAAGACCTTGGAAGATGGTGGATGTTCTCTTCAAACACTTCCGGTTTTACTACTGGGCGGCACAATTGGCTCATCTCCCCCCTCTCCACAGTGCACAATCTCCTTCCTAGCTCTCACTGGAAGAGGACGACATAGGTGCCACTCTCCACAAGGTACTGTTGTCTCCTGTTCCGTCAGGCAGGCCCCGATCCTTAACCCTTACACAAAAAACTGTGAGTTTGGCAGAGAGCCCACCAGCACTTGCATCATCCAGATGCAGTCTCCATATGCCTCACTGATTACAGTGTTTAAGTACCAAAAACACTATAATGTTTTCCTTCATCAGGCCTTTCTGAGATGGTCCTATGTGGGAGTGCAAACAATTCCTTATATCAGAACTCTCGCCTCAGTTTTCTTGAACTGCAGAACAAATAACTCCCTAAAGGTGACTTTTTTTGTATACAGTATAACCTCAGTTATACAATGGAGTGTGAAAATCTTGTAACCTCATTGGTCAAAACATGTCATATGACCATGGGTAAATTCTACATTACCTACAGCTGAGGAATGGCATTTATAAAATACATAAACACATTTTAAATTTATTTTACACATGGGTTCATTGTATAGTCACAATAAGGCACCCCTGGGTGTGAGTGACTGGGTGATTTACCCACTTCTTGTGTGGTTAAGTCACTTGGCTGCACCTCGTGACACACCACACAAGGCGTGGATAAATCCCCAATAACCTACACCCTGTTGTGCCTTATTGCTTAAATATCCGAATTTGCTGAGAAACAATACAATTGTTTGGATAAATGAGGTTTCCTATAAGTGAGAGTACTTTTCCATTAAGTTTATTAAGCTGGGAAACATACCACTGTTTTAGTAAGAGTTTTGGTGAACTGAGATTTGGATAACTAGGGCTTTACTGTACTTGAGAGCTTGGCAATGACTTTCAACCTTGGCGTGTGATGGACGGTGGTGGCTCTGATCTGGAGGAGTTACTTTACCACTGGCCCCCAAACTGTAAACTTATTATAGCCCTCTACAACTTTTCCTTGACCAGGACCTTTCGTCATTCGTAGATGTTAAGACAAAGAGGGAGAATGATCTTGGGCTCCACATCAGACACTGCATGCAGAAGAGAGACAGTAACCGTTATAAACATGGAGCACGCACTAACTACATTCACTAAATTCAGCTACTCTTCATTTATTGTGCCTACATTATCTCCCCAGGCTGCACACGTATGATCCTGACAAATCACAGATGTGCAACAATTCACAAGCGGGGGGGGGCACTCTCACTGAGGCTATGCTGTTGTGCACATACACAGGGAGCAAACCTGAAAAATGACAGCACACCCACGAGCAGTGGGGTCGTCAGCTCCATTTTAATAGATCTGACCTTGTGAGGCCAAATAATAAAAGAAACAGCTTTATTTACACGTACAGATAATATTGTAAGAGGCTTACCCACACTCGGTGAAACTTCTCGGTGAGCATGAACTAAGTCACAGAAAAAAAGCTAAAGACAAACAGGATGCCTCAGAACACCTCTGACCATCATGCAGCTAGGACAGCACATTATGCGCTTACCTACGTATTGACTATCATGTCATCATCAGAGCGTAAGGACTCCTTTGTTGGTGTGGTTTAAAAGGCTAATATTTAAAGTGATGCCATACAACACACTAAAGTGTCATCGAAACACATCATACGTACAAATCCTTAGACCAATAAAACGAGCTTGCTAAAAAGTAACATTGCTTGCAAGAGACAGTAAATACATTAAAAAAGCATTGTGCAACAGATGATACAAAAAATAAAATCACATAAGAGATACCCAGAGGTCAAAAGGTCGGAGCAAGACCATTAAAAGATGATTAAAAAGATAGACAAACTCAAACGTTAACACCCATAACCTAGATATTTTTTTGTAATTTTCAATTTTGAAATACACGCTACAATTTAAAAAGGATTGTTCTGTAATAGCAAAGGAAAGCTTGTTCCTAGTCAATCCCAGCAGAGCCCAACAAGTCATGCTGGAATCATGTTTACAGCTAAGCCGACTTGGTGTTTTGACGTCAAAATTAGCAGAGCTGGCAAGTCTTGCTGTATTCATTCCTCCTTGCGAGTTCAGGATCAAGAAAACACACTAAAGTAAGCAAACAGCAGAGTCAGCAAGTCATGCTGTGTACATGCTAATGGACAAAGCCAAAGAAACCAAATTACAACAGAGTTGACAAGTCGTGCTGTGTGTGGGCTAGTACAGCAGAGCAGGCAAATCGTGCTGTACGGTATAGAGTGCAAAAAGCCATTCGGTCATGTTAGACTGGGTTGTGTTACAGTTGCTTCCTTCTACGACTTAGTGCCTTGCACTTGTCATTTACAACTTCGTTCGAAGCACTGCTAAGTTCAGCATCATTCTGCACATTGCTGGCATTGAAGCTTACAATGGCTGTTAATTTCTTTGTGTTTGCCTGACCAGTTCATATTTAATGAGAAGCTTCACAGAGTGTGAGTAAGCCTCTTGCAATATTATCTGTACACGTAAAAAAAAGTTTTATTTATTTATTTATTTTAACTATTATTTGGCCTCATACGGCCTTGTCTATTAAAGCAGCAGTACTATGAAAAAAAAAAATTGCGCTTTTGACAGTTTATTCCCTGTGCCCTGCTAATCGTATACCTGGTATTCTTTCTCGCCGGCATTGTACTATCGCCGAGTAATCTGCTCAGTTATTCTCTGCTTTTAACATTTCTGCCACTAAACATGTTGCACTGGAACCCCCTCTGCTGCCAACTGCACATGTGTATGACTTGCAGGAACATCGGGAATGGTCAGCAGAGGGTCACTCTGCTGTTGTCAAAAGATGTGATGAGCTGTAGAAAAAGCGCAGCTGAAAATTAGTCAGCCGCCATATTTGTTGTAGCGCTACAACAATTAAAATAAATTGCAAATATCTAAAAAACTAAAGATGACTGGAAAAAAACATTTACAGGTATGTAAACTGGAACTTTGGCGACATGCTTATAGCCGAACAGAATTTTGATAGCTCACTTCCTGATTTCATAGTACTGCTGCTTTAAAATTGTGCTGATGGGTGATTTTATAGATGTCATTAACCTGCTCTCCTGTAGCCAGATTCTGGATAGAGGTGCATTCAATAATTCAGAAAGTTCTAAAACATCCTCTATGGCTCACAAGGAAAGTACAGTTACATAAGAACTTACCGTAACAGTAGATCTTCAAGAGAGGCTCTTGCAGTAGGTAATTTAATCTAGGACTGACGCCGGCCGGTGGCAGGACCCCACAAAAAAATTTCTAGCTAGCAGTCCCTGGCGAGGGACTGCCCACTCAGGTGACGAGTCATCCGGCACGTCGGTATAAAGAAGCGGTCCTGGACGCCCACCTTCCAGTTCTTTCCATACAGGCCGGACGAGAGAGAAGCAGATATTTCCCTCAATGGAAAAGGAGCTGAAAAAGCCTAGGGGGATGGAGGGCGGGAAGGTATTACCTACTGCAAGAGCCTCTCTCGAAGATCTACTGTTACGGTAAGTTCTTACGTAACTGTACTATCTTACTTCGAGAGGGCTCTTGCAGTAAGTAATTACATATAGGACAGAATCCCAAGCAGTCTGGAACAAAGAAAGGCACTGGGAGGAGGAACTACTCGAGTGTAAACCACCTTGCAAACCTCAAGATAGCAGGCCTTGCAAGGCGAGCTAACCCGAAGCCTGCTCTTGACGAAGGCAATGTCCAAACTGCAATTTTTAGTAAGGTATGGACCCGAAGTCCAAGTGGCGGCAACACAGATGTCTGCATGAACACATTCTTGAAACAAGAAGCAGCAGAGGTTGCCACTCCACGAAGTTGAGTGACCTCTGACTTGACCCGGAAGGGTCTTGTTGTACTAGTCATAACAGAAAGTGATGCAATGAGCCAACCACTTTGATAGGCATTGCTTGGAGACAGCATTGCCTTCCTTTTTATGAGCAAAAGAGACGAACAATTGATCAGTCTTTCTGAGATGCTTCGTCCTGTCGGTGTAGTATCTCAGGATCCTGTGGACATCCATGGTATGGAGCAAGTATTCTCCTTGATTGGAGTACTGCGTGAAAAAGGCAGGTAATTTAACAGACTGATTTAAGGTAGACTCCGCTACCACCTTCGGCAGAAACTTAAGATTTGTGCGAAGAGCTACTCGTTCCTTGTGAAAAATCAGATAAGGGATTTTGCACATAAGGGCCTGGAGCTCGGAAATTCTGCGAGCAGATGTAATGGCCACCAAGAATAGAGTCTTCCACGATAAAAACTTCAAGTCTGCGGAAGCCGCAGGCTCGAAAGGAGGAAGGGTAAGTTTGTTGAGGACAAAATTCAAGTCCCAAGGGGGGTCTGGAGTCCGGACAGGGGGCCTGAGATGAAGGACCCCTCTGAGGAAGGTTTTGGATATCTCCAGCTGGGCAAACGCCTTATCAGAAAAAGGGACATGGTAGGCTGAAATAGCCGCCATATGGACTTTCAACGAGGAGTTACTGAGACCCAGGTCGAAAAGATGACGCATGTACTCGAGAAGAATGGACACAGGACAGGAAAAGGGCTCCAACGTTCCTGGACGCACCCCAGATGGAAAATCTTTTCCATTTCATGGCGTAGGTGGACCTAGTGGAGAGTTTTCTAGCCTCCACCAAAATCTCGGCTACCTTAGGAGAAATGCCAAAGCGAGATTGAGCTAGGTCTGTAGGAGCCATGCATGAAGTTGAAGGGACTTGAGTCCCGGATGGACCAGGATCCCCTGATCCTGGGTCAGCAATCCTGGAGATAAAGGAAGAGGAAGAGGAGGAACCTCTGAGTATTGTTGTAGAAGAGAGAACCAAATTTGCCTGGGCCAGAAAGGAGCGATCAGAATCATTCTCGATCCTTCCAAAGCAAGCTTCTGCAGCACACCAGGGACCAGAGAAATTGGGGGAAAAGCATAGACGAATCTGCCCTTCCAGCTTAGAGATAGAGCGTCGCTCCAGAAAGTGTCACTCTGGAGTGAGTGAGCAAAAGATTGGAAGCTTTGCATTTTGGGAGGCGTCGAACAGATCTATCTGAGGGGTCCTCTAAATCTGGAAGATGCTTTTTAGAACTTTTTCGTCCAATTCCCACTCGCGTGGTACAGCCGATGATCGACTTAGTCCGTCTGCCAGGACATTGTCAACTCCCGGAACATGGATCGCCGTGAGGTGAAGGTTGTGAAGCATTGCCCATTCCCAAACCCTCATCGCTTCCCTGCACAGCGGGTAGGACCGAGTTCCTCCCTGCTTGTTGATGTACCACACCACGCACATGTTGTCCGTTTGGACAGCTAGGTGGCCGGGAAGGATGTATTGGTGAAGGGCCTGGAGAGCATACAGCACTGCTCGAAGCTCGAGCACGTTGATGTGGAGAACTAACTCCAACTGTGACCATAGGCCCTGGGTTCGGTGAGGACCCAGATGGGCTCCCCAACCTTCGCCTGAAGCGTCCATGGTCAGAGTCTGATTGGGGGGAGGAAGAAAAAAGGGGACCCCCCCGGAATAGGTTCTCTCGAACCATCCACCATTGCAAGTCTCTTACCATCAGTGAGGAGATCAGAACCAGATGATCTAGGTCGTCTACTCGTTGATCCCACTAAGATCGGAGAGTCCACTGAGATATTCTCATGTAGGCCTTGGAACTGTAAGGATGGCCGCGCCATAAGCCCCAGTAGGCGGAGCACCGACGTCTTCGGAACCCTCCTGTGTTCCGATAGGAGGGAAATCTGGGACTGGAGGGAGGCCCCCCTGTCCGGAGGCAGGAAGGCTTTGCACATAGTCGTATCGAGGATAGCCCCGATGAACTGGAGCCTCTGTGAAGGGTCCAGGTGAGACTTGGAATGGTTGATGGTAATACCCAGGCCAGTGAAGACCTGCTGGGTGAGGGAGAGAAAATGCAGGAGTTCCTCCCTGGATGGGGCCGCCAGCAGCCAATCGCCCAGGTAGGGAAAAACCTGAACTCCCAAAGTACGCAGGTGGGCCGCTACCACCGCCAGGCATTTGGTAAAGACTCGGGGAGCCGAGGAAAGACCAAAAGGGAGCGCCCGGAATTGGTAGTGGTCCCCCTGGAATGCAAACCTGAGGTACTTTCGGTGCGAAGGGCAAATGGGGATGTGCAGGTATGCATCCTGCATATCCAGTGCACAAAGCCATTGGCCTGGCCGGAGCAGGGGCAAGAGAGTTTGAAGGGAGAGCATCCTGAACCTCTTGTATTCCACATATAGGTTCAAGGAGCTGAGATCTCCAGTCTTCTTTGGTACGAGGAAGAAATGGGAATAGTAACCCATCCTGTGGAGGTGAGGGGGGACAGGCTCTATAGCCTGCTTCGAAAGGAGAGCAGAGATTTCCTCCCTGACCAAAGGAAGATGGTCCCTTGAGTAAGAGGAGGTCAGAGGGGGGTGACGTGGAGGTTTCTGGAGAAACTCTATGGAGTGCCCCTCTGCTATGATCTGAAGCACCCATGAATCTGAAGTTATCCTCTCCCAACCCAGAAGGTAGAGGGAGAACCTCCCTCCTACCGGTTCCTCTGGGGTGTCCGGAGGCGGTGGGAGAGGGAAGGAGTCAGGTGGTGTGAGGCAGCGCCGCAGTTGGGGCACCCGTTGCTTTTATGGGCGGCGGGGGTCCGGCGTTTAGTGGCCCGCCTTCCCTGAGGTTTCGCTTGAGGCCGGCTGCGTCTGCGAAAGGGACGGCGCTGTGGGGGACAGGGACGGTATATTGAATCAACAGACTTAAGGGCCGTCCCCTTCTCCTGCAAGTCAGTGATGATGTCCTTGACATCACCGCCGAAAAGCACAGAACCCCTGAAAGGTGCTTCTTGGATTGCTGACTGCACCTCCGGGACCAGACCTGACACAGGAGCCATGCATCACTGGGAAGACTTGTAAGCGAGCATGAGCTCAGATCTCACGGTGTCCACTGCTTCGTAGGCTGTCCTCAGAATGTGACGACTGGCCGAACGAGCAGAACAGACCAGGTCTGCTAACTCCTGCTTGATTTGGGAGTCAGGCAAGGGGTCAATCTTAGATTCCGCCTGGGTAAGGACAGCCTTCTGGTAATCCCCCATATGAGCTACATAATTCAGGGCCCTAATCCCTAGTGTGGAAGAAGCGTAGATCTTCCTTCCATACTGGTCCAGAAGGCGGGATTCCTTATCCGGGGGAGATGAGCTCAAGTGTTTAGGGTGTGCTGACCGGCAGTGAGCGGCGCTAATCACAACCGAGTCTGCACGGGGGTGAGAGTCTAAGAAGTCTACACCCTCAGGAGCCTGGTATAGCCTGTTCGACTCCTGGGAAGTGGGGCTAAAGCCGACGGTTGCTTCCAAATAGTGGAAACAAGGTGGGCGTGAGGCTCGATCCAGGGTGGCACTAGGGTAGGAGCCGTAAGGGGCAAGTCCAGATGTTCGGCGAGTTTAACCCGCTGAGGCTCTGGCTCTAAGGAATGCCACTGATGGACTTCCTGGATCTTCCTTAGCAACTCCGTGAAGGAAGGATCCTCCGGAGGAGTCCTTGGCCGGGGCTTGGACGGAGCGCGCAGCTCGTTGTCTCTCTCGGAACACCCATCGGAGGCCTCCGAGGAGTCCGAAAAGAAGGAGGAAGAATCCAAAGCAGAGTGGACTCCTAGCTGCGTCTAGGGAGGAGGCAGGTTCCTTAGGGGGAATCCCAGAACGCGTGTCCTGCCCCTCTCTGGATCCCGAGGGCAAAGCCCGGGAATCCGGAGGAGGAGAGGGAGTGTGCCGTCGGGGGCGTACGGGAGCCTGGGGTGGCACCGTCGCCGTAAGACAGCTCTCGACTTCCTTGGTGAGCTGAGCCTTGGCCTCAGCCCACCAGGAGGCAAGAGTCTCCTGGAGATCCACCGCCGGCCTAGGGGGCAGTGGAGGAGGAGGAGGGGGATAGTTGTATGGATGAAATCCGTAATGAGAGTATCCGTAACCCGGCTGCGGGTATACCGGAGCTGGATACTGCGGCGTCAGAGGAGGCAGCGCCGGGCAATGCGGCGCTGGATACTGCAGGCCTGGGAAAACCGGTGTCGGATAGGACGGCGGATACCCAGGCGTTAGAGGAGCTGCCGAAGCAGACGGCCCAGCCAGGTACTCCATGGGTGGATCCGCCGGGATAGGCCCGTGGGGTGGAGGGCCCAATGGAAGAGGAATATCCTCCGCCAGCGTCGGAGGGGCCGGTGTTGGAACCGGCATCGGCAGAGCCGTGTTGGGGCGGCCGTCAGGGGAGCCGACGTCAGATCTGGCTCTGTAGGAAGAGGATCGGACGGTAGCCCAGGGTCCCGAGCCTCGGCCAGCGACGGAGGAGAAAAATCCCAAGGGTCGGGCAGGGGGGGACTGGTGCTCCCGCGACGGCAGCGAAGGCTGCGGGAAGCCTGGTAAGACAGACGTAGCAGGGTCTGCCGTAGGCTCCGAGGCCCTGCGCACGTCGGAGGAGCCGACGTGTGGCTTAGGGGCCAAATCCCGCCGGACGCCAGAGGAGCCAGCGTCTGGCATCGGTGCCCTCGTGAGAGACGGGCCGAGAGTGGGAGGGGCCTGGTCCGAGGGGACCTGCCTGCGCCTCCCGAGGGTCAGGCGACTTAGCGGCCTTCTCCCGGCCGGACATCCAGAGCCGACGTCGGCTTAAGGGAGGTGCCCGCACCAGTGGGCCGCAGGCCTGTGGCGGTACTGGGGCTGGAGCCTTTAACCCGGAGGCGCCTGGAGGGCTCGACGCGGAACCACAGGCGGGCGGCCTCCTCCAAAGCCTTGGAGGCTGCGGATGTGATCCCGGAAGATGTTTACCTGCCAGCGACTCCGGCCGGATCGCGAGGAAGAAAGCCTTCTCCGTGCCGATCCTTGGTGCCCTTCAGGGAGTTTGGCGCCTGCTGAAGTTTCTTCAACTCGTGGACATCTTCTTTTGAGGAGATGGGCTTGAGACTACTGCGTCGTCTCTGGGTGTGACGCACGTTGAAGAGTAGGCAGTCACGGACACTTGTCGACCGGCATGGTCGGGGCTAAACAGAAAAAGCAGAGAGAGTGACCGTCTTTGTAGGGCAGTTGGGCGCCGCACGAGTCGCACTTGTTTTTGGAAGGGGACGACATATACTGACATTCACCTAACGATAGAAATGCAAAATACAACTTTTTCGGAAAAAAATGACGAAATAACGGACTGAAACAACAGGAACTTAACAGCGCTGCTACGGGCTGGCGCAGGAAAGAACTGGAAAGGCGGGCATCCGGGACCGCCCCTTTATACCGACATCTTATGACGCTGGTCACCTGACGTGGGGGCAGTCCCTCACCAGGGACTGCTAGCTAGAAATTTTTCCGTGGGGTCCTGCCGCCGGCCGGCGTCAGTCCTATATGTAATTACCTACTGCAAGAGCCCTCTCGAAGTAAGATCTACTGCTGGATGCAGATACCAGCGCCTCTCCTACACTGCGTGTCTCAGGAGACTGTGGAATCTGGCCTTACCAAATGCAAAAAAAAAAAGGCAGCTGCACAAACCTGGCTCAGCCAGAATCCACCCACTACTGCCCAATGGAGTCATAATCTTTACTGCGCCTTAAATTAGAGAAAGCGCGGCACAGAGCTAATGGTAACTATTCAGCCTTTCAGGCAATATGGGAACTCCTGGAAACTGCTATAGAAGAGGATGTATTCCCAATATAACATACAAAGCTATATCTTCTAGGGAAGGAATCTCCCACGCACAACTGCCCAGTGCTACTACCTGGGTTGTGTACTCTTCTCATGTGCTCCCCCACCTTGGGGGACCATAACCTTCCCAGAGAGTGATTCATTTGTTCTGTGTAACTGTACCCGCTTGTTATATTTTTGTAGCTCTAATACCCATGCAATTATAAATTTAAAGAACTTGTGGATTGGCTTCATTGTTTCTCATTTTAAATTTGTTTTTAAACTTGTTTACAGGCTGCTGATTTCAAATAGTAATGTGGATAAGAGTACTCAACTTTTTTCTTTTTTTTTCGCATTTTTGTCAAGGTGCACAACTTCACTGGAAGTGACACCGTGGGGGATGGGGGAGAGGAAGTGGTGTCTGTTTATGTGGTGCGGCCACCTTCATCACTGTTTGTTGCCGTTTTTAGTAAGTGGTGTTTCGTGTTCAGTGGGAAGGCATATAACTATCTTGTGGCATTCGAATTGTGTAGGCACACATGTATGTATATAAAACACTAATAATAAAAATGAAGTCAAACTGCAACTGTGATTGTTTTTTTCACGTGTGCGTGTCTGCGCGCATGCGTTCAGCTCGGTATCAAATGAACGTATTGCTCAGGGAGGAAACAGCAATTGCAGCTGCTGACAAACTGCAGTGTCAAATGCGATGCTAAAGCAGCCCCCTTTTCATACAGCACCTGACTGCTTAATGTCTCTTTGTAACTGCTAGTATGCTCATTCCCCATCCCACAGATTAGGTTTTCTATTATCAAACCAAAAAAATGCTTCTTCAATAGATATGCCCACTTGCAGCGAACCAAATGCAGACCTGTTAGCCAAGCATGTTCTCACACTCAGTTTCTCTACCCTGATATATCCAGACATCTTGTTACTTGCCTGTACTGTCATGTGGTTCATTTGTAGCAGAAACACTTCTTTGATTTAAAGAAAACAGTGCAGTATTCTATCCATAACTCAGCTGCAATGCGTCCCCGATCGCTCCTGGTTTGCCCTTTGTTGTTAAATCCGAGCCCTCATTCCTCCTAACAGACCCGATTTAGATACTGAATCCTCCGACCCAAAGGAATTTTCTAAGTGCTGTCCTTTTCCAGTGATAAGTTAATAACCCCTTTTTTAGGAAAAAGGACTGAATAGAGCTGTTTGTACACAAACTAATGTTGCAATGCCTTGCAAATTACAGTGTCTTGGGTCTGTTTCAACAACATAATGTTTGCATACCATTCTGTAAGTTACAGGCGTCAGGACATAAAGCCATATTTACTGAAAACTGGGAAACCAAGGGTGCTGTTTCTTTCCAGCACTAACATATTTCAACTGCCTCAGGAAAATAAATCTCTGCTTGCAATTTGAGAATGAAATGGCAGCTGACACTACTCAGGACTGAGTCTGTTTCTCATCAGTCCATCCGGGCAGTCAAGGCACACAAAACATGAATGAAACTGTTTTAAACATTACTTTCTAACAGAAAAAAATAAATAAATGGTTTACATGCAAGTTTGAAAAGTAAGCAAAGTCTTTATGCCAAGACACATACTTCTCAGTACGTGGTCTATGTTTCAGCCCTGATCTGTTCTGCTTTCAAACAGTTTCTTTAGGACTGCACTTTCCTCCCACACTGTCACTTCCTGTTTTGGTGAAGCGTCCGCACGGAACCATGGGTGTAGGCAGGCATACTCTAAGCACTCCATGGTGTGCAATTTTATTTAGGGGGGTAGTAAATAGGCTCTGAATTGCTTCCTTTTTCCATGAAAACTAAGAAAATAATGAACCTTTCTGTAATTTTATTCATAGCAGTCAAAACTAGAAGGACTGGTCACTAATACTGTCTTTGCATCCCAAGGGCAATGCAACTTTACAGGCTCTGGGCTGGTATGTGGGTGTCTTAGGGAACAATGCATGGCATTTGTATTTACCCATGCATGGCAACAACCATTGTCGTGAGATACAAAAGTTGTATTTATTGTGCCAGATGAGGCAACAAACACGGTCCTGGTGTATATTTGTATATTGTCTGGCTAAACCTCGGGAAGGGGGTAGCTCACCCTAACAAGGGGGGGCGGGGCAGTAGTGAGTCCACTTGGTGTGCAGATCTGAAATCCCTGGCTACACCCCTGCACGGAACCCATGCTGATTAATTAATGTACAGCATTCTGAGGTCATCTTGATCAAGATGTAAGCCATAAGAAAAAGTCATAAATGTCACATAAGTAGTAGCCTAATGTTTAATACAAGCTTACACCGATTGATATTACAGTTTAAAGACAGCTCAATCCACTAGCTCTTTAAGTGTGTTTCTATCACTACTACTGGTTTCTGTCACTGTAGCCATTGATATTTGCTGTATGGCTTGTGTAACTGTTTTATGTGCATTTTTATCTCCTTGATATAAATAAAATTTAGAAAAAAAAAAGAAGCAGATGAAAAGACTAAACGTTTGGTATTGTACGTGGTAAAATATGTTTATCCTAATCATTTCTATCTTTGAGAAGATAGTGGGAGAGGACTCCAGCATGCTAGATCTTCTGTCAAGGTCAATGCCAGAGATTCACAGTTGAGAAGCTCCAGACTGCCAAGGTCCTTGGAGATTTGAATTCCCAGATATTTAAATTTTGTAGCTCTCCATTTCAGAGTGAGCTGCCTTGTCAAAGTCAAGCAAAGCTGAAAGTTATGTAACAAGATCTCCGTCTTCCGGATTTTCAATGAGAACCCAGCTAACAAACCTTAATCGTGTAAAACTGTCCATGCCGCTGGGATAGACACATCCGGATTTATGACTATAAAAAGAAGATCATCCGCATGCAGTTGTAGTTTGTATTCAGAGCCATCCCAGGATGTTATCTAAGAGCAGTTGCTAATGGCTCTACATATTAAAACAAAAAAAAGTGGCGATGAAGGGCATCTCTATCTGGTACTATGTTGTAGGTGTATAGGGAGGGAGTAGGAACTACAGACTAACATAGGACAGGGGGACTGTATAACTATTTTGGAGCCACGCGAAGAAGTCCTCAGGAAGACAAAGGCCAACAGGATGCCCCAGAGAAAACCTCAGGACACCCTGTCAAAAGTCTTTTTGGCATCAAGACTTAAGAAAGCAGTCAGTGTTGTCCTCTGTGTTACAAATTGTAACAGTATAAGGGGACCTACGCATGTTGTCCATAGTTTGATGCTGATGGACAAATCCTGCTTGATCTGGAAGCATCAGGCTCAGTAGAATTCTATCCAGTCAGTGTGTCCATATCGCCATGCAGAGTTTAAAGATCTGGGATTCAATCCTAGTCTGGTCGCCCTGAGGCAGAGTGTGGCTGGAGAGACCCTGTTATGGCTGCCCAGATGTGAAGCAAAACAATACCAAATGCACAAAATGTCAAAATGATAATACCACCACAAACTAAAGCAAAAAGGTAAAAAAGCAGAGAATACTTCACCAACACCAAGAAGGGGTATAAGGTTGTTGGAAAAACAAGTCTGAGGTTGATGGCCTCAGTCTTAACCCAGGATTACTGATCAGTTAATCACAACTGCAGATTATTTCAAGAAAACCTGAAAGTACCAGGGTCCAAAATGTGTGGTCTTGAAGCTCATGGATGGCCCTTGGGAATATGGATACTAGCTAACATCTCACACAGAAGCAGCAGTACCAATGGCAGTAGTAGCTATTTGTCAAGTACCCTTCTAGAGTTCAGAGGGTCAAGAGTTATAATCACACAGGTCAAAGAAAGAGGCATGAGTGGTTCTGGGGTCAAAGGCCACTGATCACATTTCATCAGTGGTCTTGGGCCCAAGGCCAGTTGCCAGAATCTCAAGAGTAGCATGGGGCCAAAGTCACTAGCTAGCATCTAATGACTCCTAGGCTGCAGGCTCCTAACTTTCAAGCATCGTTGTTGCCCTGTTTCTCTTACCTCTCAAATATTGTTGGCCACTGTTGTCGTATCATTCTTATCCTGGGATAATAGGCGGGCTACTCTATGGCCAGCTAGCACAGGATGCTTATATGTCATGTGTCCGGGGCCCTCCCCTGATGTCCGAGTGCCTCATTGCTGCAGTATGGTCGGCCAGAGAGCCAGAGCTCAGTCACAAAACATTGTCCTACCAGTTGGCAGTAAGGAGCACTGTGACAAATCAAGTTTTCTTTAAAAGATAACATTTTTAGCCGGCGCTGAGGGTTGTGGCACTGGACGTCACACCTTGTGCTATGCTGGCAACCCGGGTTCAGAAGATAGCCTGGGTCGTTGGAGGTTAGCCGGGGGGGCGGAGAGAAGCAGGATCCAGCGGCCGCTCTCTTCTCTCAGGGAGGGACCTTGTTGCCCCTGCCATACAACTGCCCCCAAGAGGAGGCCTGAGGGTAGCACAGGCAGTTGGGCAGCATGCATACGGAGGTAGCTACGGACCCACGGCATGTGCGTGCCTCCACACACATATGAGCAGGGAGAAACCCTAGAAAAACGGTGCTGGCAGGCTCCGTGAAGCTCCCACCCACGATCCAGATGATGGGGGTCGCAGGTCAGGGACGGATGTGTCAAGGCAGGAGCCCCACTTGCCTGCCAGCTCCCAGGATAAATACAATAATGAAATAACACTTGACAACACTAATAAAAGTCAGGTTTAAAGAGAACAGACTATGAATAAAATCTAGAATAACGGAAGGCTAACTATGCACAGCAAGGCTGCATTTCCATTAAGGGCTTCTGATGTCAAAGACCTTGTTTGTGGATTATTGTATCTGTTATTTTTCATTTTACAATACATGGTAAAACATTTACGGGACTGCCATCCCACCCTCTCAACACAAATTCTACATATTCTTTACTTCATATATTTAAAAAATTCCCCGCACACAGCTACTGAGTACCACACACTTGGAGCAATGAACCATACTTTACATATTAGGGGTAAATTTAAGTTTCTTTACTTGTTAAAAAAGTCCACTGCTGGGAGCGAACATCACTCAGTCAAACAGAAACACAGTAAGGAGTTTGGATTGGAACCAATGGAAGATTTATATACTGTTAACAAGAAGCTTCATATTTTAATTGGCAAAGTTAGCACTGAAAAGTTGTTGTACCGCAGCAATGCTTTGACTACTGTGGTACAACATTTTAGCTTGTATGGATTTCCATATGTAAATGTCTAACCATGTACTTTTTTTTTTTTGCAGTAAGTCCCACTTTTGTACACACATCCCAACTCAGACACATCAAAAACACCACATCTAAGGTACAGTACCTTGGGACATGTCTTTGTGCAGTTTAGGATAGTATGACAGCGATAGAGAGAAAAGGGGTCCTGTAGCTTCGCCAGCCGCTCCTCTGTGAACTCATCGCGAGAGTCTATCATCCAGCGGTAGGCCTGAAACACGATGCTTATTTTAGTAGTTTCTTACGGAAAAACAAAAGCATATAATCTGCAATGAATGAAAACTATATCAGGATAGATCTGTAACTGCAAACACAGTGGTCCACTTGAATGAGGAACTCGCAGGCATTTCAGGATTTGTTTACAACAATTTAGTCAGTGTTGAGAACATGTTTCCCCGCCCCTACCCCTATGTTGATAATCACGGCTACCCTACTGGGCTGTGCCATTCTTTCAGTTAGGAGAGCAGGTGGGTGGGTGGCTTCCTTCAGAGTCAGTGCCACTCCCTGGTCCTTACTCTCTGTGATGCAAAGGTCTCCCAGCTGTCCCCAGTGTTGGCGACCGGGGTGGCATGTACACACTGGTACTCCAGGTGGCAGGGCAATCTGGTGCTGCTCTATCACTGGTCCATCCCCAAAGGGATTGATTTACTTTTTGATTTGTTAAACAAAAAGTACCAATCTCAGTTAAGTTGAGAAAAGCCAAAAATAAGGCACATGTAGGTGAACCCACTCATGGAGCAATACTGGACCTGGTACTCACCAACAGGGACAGTGCTGCAGTCGTCAAGGTGGGGGGCCACCTGGGGACCAGTGATCACTGTACAGTGTGGTTCAATATAAGGATGGTTACAGAATAGAACTTCTCAAAGTTGTGGGTCCTGGACTTCAAGAGAGGCAGATTTTCTAAAGATGGGTGAATGCCTCAGGGATGACCTGGCGCGGGCGCGCGGAATGAGTTGGGCGGGTGGAGCAAAGGTAAAAGCTAAGAAGGTAGCATTCAGAAGATACAAAGGCGACGCAGAGGGAGGAGGACAGGAAGGAGTATCTGGGGAAACGGGGAAGCAATAAGAACAGTAAGGTGTGCAAAGACACAAACTGAAGAGACTAGCTAAGGCAGTAGCAAAAGGGGACAAGACATTTTTTAGGTACATAAGCACAAAAAGGAAGGCCAGGGGTGAGACTGTAAAGTTAAGAAAGGAAGAGGGGGACTGTGCAGAGAGGAAACAGGAAAAGGAGACATTCTAAATACTTTTGTACAGTGTTCACAGAGGAAAGAGACGGACAAGCCACAAAAATGTAATTGGAGCACTGGAGGGAGTGAGGCGGACACAAGTCTGTTTTCAGAGGACGGAGTCCTAAACGAACTCTTAGAAATACAGAATTTGACTGCATGTAAGGACCACCTGGCTCATCCAGTCTGCCCATGTCTCCCTCCCTACAATATTACCACAGACCATGCCCGATCTACAGCTTCTTTCTCCCTCCGCCCTTCCTTTCCACAATGATTTCCTTGTGCTTATCCCATGCATTCTTGAATCCCACCACTGTTTTTGCCCCCATCTTTGCTGGAAGGCTGTTCCAGGAATCCGCCACTTCACATCTCTCCCGAATCTACCTCCCTCCAGCTTTGAAGCATGTCTCCTTGTTCTAGAGTATCTTTTCTTCTGAATAAATACTTCCCTCCTACACCTTATTTACCCCTGTGAGGTATTTAAAAGGTCTCCATCATACCCCCCTCCCTCATCTGTGCCACAATGTACATACGGAGATCGCTATAGTTCTCAAAAGAGATGGCTTAAAATGTAAAGGAAGGGAGGCTGGCCAGCAGGGTGCCTCAGGGATCAGTGTTAGGACTGTCTTTATAAGTGACTTTGCAGAGGAGCTAGAAGGGAAGGTATGCCTCTTTGCAGATGACACCAAACTTTGCAACAGTGTGGACAATCCGGGGCCGGGGGTTGGAAAAGACGAGCAGTGACCTGAGAAAACTCAAGGTAGCCAAGGTATAGCAGCAGGTTTCATTTCAGAAAAAAAAAAAAAGTGCAAAATAATGCACTTGAAGCACAGAAACTAAGGTGGGAGGTACAAAATATGGGGGTCGGTGGCAACTACCAAACAGGAAAGAGACCTGGGGTGACCATATTGGATTACCTAAAAGGTGGCCAGGCAGTTTGGAGGGTGGGTGGGTGCAATACTGTGGTGCACAGGGAGGGATATTACCAGCAGAACATGGAGGTGGTATTACCTCTGTACAGATCACTGCTAAGACCCCACATGGAGTACCATGTCCAGAGAAGGGCAACTAAAATGGTGCAGGGTCTGCATCAGAAGCCCTATAAGGGTAGATTAAAGGACCTAAATACGTACATCCTGGAAGAAAGTAGCAAGAGGTGGATATGACAAGAGACCTTTTAATACCTCATGGGAGTAAACAAGGTAGAAGAGGGTACTAGTATTCTTCAGGAGGAAAAAAGGTGCTCAGGGACAAGGGGGCACGATAAAAAGCTGGAAGTGGACTTCCAGTGATACCATGCACTAGCAGGCAGCAGGACAGAGCAGCTCCATACGGTCCAAGGCTTATTTTTTTAGTACTACCGACTAAATATAGCAAAATTATACGTTAAATAGGAGACCAAGACATGTTTCGCCAGAAGACTAGTTGAGCACAGTCTCCAGAGGACTTGATGGAAGTGTCATGGAGGCTCAGACAGCAGAGTCCCAGGCCTCTTCTCGCCAAAGCAAATCAATGTCCGAGAAAACAGGGGTCCAAACTTTAGAGAAACAAATGGCTCTCCTCCTAATGGAGTTTCGTGAAATCAGAAAATAAATGAGTAAAAACTGCAGCCCTTCAAACAGACTTGAATAAAATGGACAAATGATTGGACACAGTGGAGGAGCAAAAGTCCACTACAGAGTCCAGGCTAGACACTACTATTTGTGTCCTCCTACAGCTTCACAACACCATGCAACAATTACAAGCCAGGGCTGAAGATGCAGAACCGAGGAGCCATCAGAACAATTTGTGAATTTCAGGGCTGCCCGAGGGAGCAGAAGGAATGGACTAAATCCCATTTTTACAGACCTGATTCTGGAAGAGCTTCTTTTCCCTTAGAGTTGTGCACTGGAGATTGAGTGTGCACATTGTGCCCTGCGACCCAAACCTACAGACCCTGTAGCCAGGCCTTGAGGCATTATAATTAAATTCCTTAGATCGTAGGACAAAGAATTAGTACTACATGCAAGCCTGGCAGAAAAAAAAATGATACTATACCAAGGCACCTGCCTGTTCTTCAAAAATGATTACCCCCCCAGCATTAGCAGCGAGACACCATGCCTATCTACCAATCATAAAGATTCTACAGCAGCAAAAATTCAGATTCTGGACACTACCCCTCCAAAATGTCTGTTAGCTTCCCCAAATGGGGTTCAAACGTTCGAAACTTGTGAAGCCGTAATCCAAGAACTGCAATGCTGGGGAAACAGCTGTCACACAACTTCCATCTATATTGACCCCACAATCCCTGGCCAGCAAGCTATTCCAAAAGCTCTGGATGTCTGCATCACAACAGGAACAATGCCAACAGCATGGTGTGGCTGCCATTCAGCAGTTGGTGGCATATCTGAAGACTCAAGGAACGTGGGCAGGAGAAGGGGGATAAAACCTTTTATAGGTACATTAGGGAGCATAGAAAGGTTAAGGGAGGGATAGTGAAGACTAATAAAGGAGAGGGGAGGTGGGCAGAGGGAGACAGTGAAAAGGCAGAGATACTGAATGAATACTTTTGCTCAGTATTCACAAAAGAAGAGGAGGAGTTACCTAAACCAAACAATAGAAGCACTCTGGATAGTGGGGTTGACACCAGTACATTTACAGAAGAAAAGGAGTACTGAAAGAACTCCTAAAACTCAAGGTGGACAAAGCAATGGGGCCTGACGGGAATCACCCTAGAATCCTAAAAGGGCTAAGGGAGGACCTAGTGACACCACTAACCACACTTTTTAACAAATCATGGGAAGATGGGGTGGTACCTCGAGGACTGGAGGAGGGCAGATGTGATTCCCCTTCACAAAAGTGGGAGCAAGGCAGAAGCAGGAAACTACAGACCTGTTAGTTTGACTTCAGTGGTGGAGAAAATGATGGAATCACTTCTGAAAGAAAGAATTGTTGAGTACCTAGAGGCCAGCGGGGCACAGGACCCAAAGCAGCATGGATTTACAGCAGGAAGGTCATGTCAGATGAATCTAATCGATTTCTTTGACTGGGTGACCAAAGTAATAGACCAGGGAGGGGCTGTGGATATGGCCTACCTAGACTTTAGCAAGACATTTGACACAGTCCCACAAAAGATTAATAATCAAGTTAGCCAGCCTGGGAGTGGGTCCCAGGGTGGTAGCCTGGGTAGCAAACTGGCTGCACAACAGGACACAGAAGGTAATAGTGAATGGAACACATTCTGAAGGAAGGGGGGTTACTAGTGGAGTACCTCAGGGCTCAGCACTGGGTCCAGTCCTCTTTAACGTCTTTATAGGTGACATTGCAGAGGGTCTGGAAGGAAAGGTATGCCTCTTTGCGGATGACACAAAGATCTGTAATAGAGTTGATACACAAGCGGGGTAGAAAGGATGAGAAGGGACTTGGCAAGGTTGGAGGAATGGTCAGACATGGCAACTTAGATTCAATGCAAAAGTGCAAAGTAATGCACCGGAAATAAAAATCCAGGAGAAGAGTACACAATAGCAGGGAGGTACTAACGACAACAGTAATGGAAAGGGATCTGGGTGTAGTCATATCAGATGACCTAAAGGTGGGTAAGCAATGTGAGAAGTCAGTAAGGAGAGCCAGGGAGAACTGGGATGCATAGGGAGGGGCATCACAAGTAGAAAAAGGGAAGTGGTTATCCCTCTGTACAGACAGTTGGTGAGACCCCATCTGGAGTACTGCGTGCCAGTTTGGAGACCTCATCTACGCAAGGACATAGACAGGATGGAATCAGTTCAGAGGAGGGCAACTAAAATGGTGCAGGGTCTACATCAGAAACCATATGAAGAGAGACAGAGAGCTTAATGAATACCCTTGATGAAAGGAGGGACGGGTATCGGGGACATGATAGAAACTTTTAGTACCTCAGGGGAATCAACAAAGTCCAGGAGGGTAGCATCTTTCAGAAAAAGAGATGTGTAAGAACAAGGGGGCATAATTTAAAGTTAGAGGGGGGACGGCTCAGGGGTAATTAAGGAAATTCTTTTTCACGGAGAGAGTGGTGGACGCATGGAACCGCCTTCCTGGAAAGGTTGTGGGGTCTAAAACAGTGGGGGAATTCAAACATGCATGGGACAGACATAAGGCAATTATAGTGCGGGGGTTGCAGGAAGTAGGCTGTTGGTCAACTAGAATCTGCAGCTTATCCAATAGGTAGGAAAATGGGCAGACTGGGTGGGCCAAGTGGTCCTTATCTGCCGCCAAAGTCTATGTTTCTATGTAAGATCAGCACTTGACACCACAGCCCAGGTCGAGTACTAAAATGAACAATTTAACAGTCTACCTAAGGAAGGACCTGGGCTTGCATGAACCCCTTTGTTTCTCTCTTCATCTGCTTGGCTGTCTTCTGGAGGGGTGGTGATCACTGAGGTCCCTGCATCATTTCTACCCTTCTCTTCCCTCCGGTGTCGCCCAGCTCCAGTGATCACATCGGTTCTTATTACCTGGTTGCTTGCTGATCATGTTTATTATGCCTAGACCAGACCAGCTGTCAGACCTTGTACGCCACCTTGCTTGCTGCTCAGCAGTTCTATCCACTAGAAATGGTCTTGAATGGGGAGAAAATGCCGACCCTGCAGATCAGGCAGACACACCAGTGCAAGCAGTATGCAGCGGTACAACCTCAAGACTGGGATCGGCCAGACTTTCCCCCCACCCCCTTGTAATATGTAACATACAGTTCTGCATGGCTGAAGGGCATAACCCTGTGCAGGGAGTTGGGCATTGGTTCCGGCAGAACATAGACCACTGTAAAGTCAGCACTGCAGTGGGCGGGGGGGAATATATTTGGACTACTACTCTTATTAAGGTAGCACCTGGGCATACTGGGGACATGAAGAGGGAGTTCTGGTGATTTGGGAGGGGGGGGAATTTAGGTGCACTGGGGGGCCAGGTGCACCTGCCGTGGAGGGGGCCGCTAGGGCTTGATGTGGGAGAGAACAGTGAGCTACTGGAGACTCAAAGTGGGCTCCAGACCACCTGGAAAATATTCAGTTCTCAACACGGATTATTATATGACTGTCCTGCAGCCTGACACACTCAGTATTTGTACAGTGAAGTCTGTCCTATCGTGCTCACATAAATCATCGAGACTGAACATTTTTACAAAACCGCAGAGCTGTGCAACGGAGACAGTGCCTGGTGTGGAGGGTATGCTGCTTTTTACCTCTCCTTGAGGTCTGACAGAAGCAAGCGTGGCTGTAGACTAGGCACCCAGAGACCGTGGGGCTCCGAGCCACTTCAGCAGGCGGCCCGGCGACCAGCATGTGAAGGGAACCAGGAGGCCGAGAGACAGACAGAAAGGTACAGGAAAGCCGCAAAATTTTGCCCACCCCCCCAGGTGTTTTTTATACACACTTTCCCCGCCGACCTCTTATCTCCGCCTACATAGCTAACTCCTAGCCAATTCCGAGCTCCTTTCTTCACACCACCTTTAGTATTTTTAACCCCTAGCTACCCTCCACCACGCTGCTGTTCCTCCTAATGCTGCTTTGCCTCTCACCTTCCTCGTATCCAGAGGAGGAAACTGAAGCAGCCCACGCCCTGGTGATTAGGGCGGCTACTCAAGCTTGCCCCCCTCTGCTATCCCCAATGGATGTCCCTCAATTCCTTAAGTATATACTACCGCTTCTGCACTATAATCATTGGGGTATCCCACAAAAAGGCTCACAACCAGTTCTGTACTCCACAAGCCCCCTGCTCCATTAATGGCACTATGATGACCCCCTATACCTGTCCATTAAGCTGGTACTTTATGACAAAATTTATAATCATACAGCAGGATCATCGTCCTCTATACACTGGATCCCAAGCAAGAAGAAAATCCTCTGATTACTCCCTACTCCTATCACTTGGTGCCCTCATTAAACTAATTTTCTTTCTGCTGATCTGTGTTGGCACTGTTGAAATCAATCCTGGACCCACAGAAAGCTCTATCTCCCCAGCTGAATTAGCCTCCATAAAAGGCCTAAGTTTTCTTCATATCAACGTCTGCAGCCTCCTAAAAAAGTTCTCACTAATACAGGCCTGGGTTGCACACACCTTACCTGACTTTCTGGTAATCTCCGAAACATGGCTCAAATCTGCAACAAATGATAGTGAAATAAATCTTCCTATCAGCTCTTCAGATCTGACCGTCCATCCAGGGGCGGTGGGGTAGCCATCTACGTTAAAGCAAATATCTCTGCATCCTGCCTCAATATTACATCACAGCCGAAGGAATTCGAATGTCTACCACTTAAAATAACCCTTCCCAACATGTCATCTTTTCAATCGATTGGCTGCTATAGGCCCCCCTCAGCAGGCCTCAAGCTCCTATCCCACCTGGGATCTAAACTTAAACTAGGCCCTGAAGACACCATTATTTTAGGTGACCTGAATTTAAATTGGCTAGCCAATGCATCTGCACCCCTAGTAACCTTTTGTGACACTTATGGATTCACTCAATTAATCAAAGAACCAACAAGGATTAATCAAAGAACAAATTCAACAGCACACTACTGGACATTAGTTGGTTAATAAGCCTCATCTGTATTCTCATGCTGGAGTGCTATTCAGTGACATAAGTGATCACTGTCCCATAGCTGGCATAAGATCAACAATCAAGCCACCCAACCCTGCAAAATTTCTCCCAAGAAGGTCTAAAAGACCTTAATATCACAGGATATCTTCATGATCTGTGCCATACCATCGTTGGCAAGAATTCTATCTCACAGCTTCAATAGAGACAGCTCTACAGGTCTTAAACGATATTATCATAAGTGCCCTCAATATACATGCACCCCTCACCAGTGTCAGAACCAAGCTCAAATCTTGTCAGCTGGTTCTCCGCTGACCTCAAATCCGCTCTGCTTGCCAGAGATAAACTCTGGAAAAGGGCAAGAAAGACCAAGGATCCAAATGACTGGCTTCAATTCAGAAAAGCCAGAAACTCCTGCACAAAACAAGTGAGAAATGCCAAGGCTGCCTTCTACACAGCTGAATTGGATGCCTCTACCACAACCCTTCCAGATTCTGGGTACCATAAAGGGATCCTAGGTCAAGTTTCTACCCTGTCTTACCACCCAAAGTGCACCTAAATAGTGTGGAAATCACTGATAAGCAAGAAATCTTGAACGCCTTCAACAATCATTTCACTACAGCTGGCCTAGCTTCTCGATTCCTCACCTGCAAATCTAATGAGGTCATCATTAAACTTCAATCTACTGAGGGACAAAGGCTGCTTCCACATTCTCCTTTAAGCCAATACTCTTAAAAGAAGTAGAGGACCTATTATTCCAATTAGATACAACTAAAAGCGCAGGTGCAGACTCTCTGGATCCCTACTTTCTAAAAGTAGCATTGCGCATATAGCTGCCCCAACTCACCTTTTCAATTTGTCCCTAGCCACTGGTTCTATTCCCTCAATATGGAAGATAGCTCAAGTGTTTCCCTATTTAAGGCAGGTGATCCCATGGACCTCAACAATTATAGGCCCATATCCATCTTACCAGTACTGTCCAAAATGCTTGAAAAGTTAGTGAACATCCAGTTAAGTGCCTACCTTGATACCAATAATCTCCTTAACCCAGCTCAATCTGGATTTAGATCCATGCACAGCACCATCTCTGCCTTAAGCAAAGTTACAAATGACTGACAGACTGACTTAGACAAAGAGTAACATCTGTGCTGTGTTTCTGGATCTAACAAAGCCCTTTGACACTGTGGACCATGAACTACTAATCTCCTCTCTGAATTCCATAGGCCTTGACTCACTCTCTCTTAAATGGTTCAGATGCTATCTCTCGGAAGAATACAACAGGTAAAAATGAAGGTGACCTATCTACCTCTAAACCACTCCTAAGAGGTGTACCACAAGGTTCCATCTTGGGCCCCATCCTCTTTGCCATTTACATCAACAATATTGACTCCAATCTCTCACAATCTAATATTCACCTCTTTGCAGATGATACTGTCTTATATGTCAGTAATCCTTCACCATCAAAAGCCTGTGAACTTTTACAATCCGAGTTCTCCCTCCTGCAGCACAAATTACTAGAAAAGAAACTACTACTAAATGCCAAGAAAACGAAAGCTATGTTCTTTGCCACCAAGAGCTTCTCTTCCACTGTCCCATCATTCACCCTCCCCCCAATTATCTACCATCCTTGGTGAAAATCTGGAATATGTGGACAAATTCAAATATCTTGGAGTCTGGATTGACAATAAACTTGACTATACTAGCCACATTGAAGAGCTCTGAAAAAGCTTAGACAGAGACTTGGCCTATTTTATAGGATCAAACACTACCTGACCAGAGACTCCAAACAAAGATTAATCCTGGCATCATTCCTATCCCTCATTGATTACGCTGACTTCCTTTATGGTCACTGTTCCTCTCCCATTTAAATAAATTGGACACCTTGTATCATACAGCTCTTAGATTCATTACAGATCTTCCCTTCAGCACCATCATTGCTCTCTACAATGCAGTCAGTTGGACATCCCTACCCATAGAAGAAACAAAAATGCTGCTGTCTGGATCTACAAAGCTCTGACAAACAAACTACCATCCTACATTTCAGATTGTTTCAACAGATCATATCAGGCCTTACGCTAAGGATCAATAAACTCATCATGCTGAAGATTCCTATTACCTGCACCCAGTATGGAAGGGCTGCAATCAGCTATTCCTAGCACTTATCTGGAATTCTCTTCAAAACACCTTGAAATTGGATACCCTCATTCCATTAACATCCTTCAAAAAGCTGTCGCTAATCTCTTCCCAGAATCATGCAATTGCTTCCATAAGGCCTAGTCCTCTCCCAACCCTCTTTTCCCCTACCCCTTTTGCACTGCCCCCTATTTTTGTTTTCTAGTTTTCTCCAACCACCTAGTACAAAAATGATCCCCAAAGTCCCATCACCCTAGCTTTATCCCTCCAGTACTGTTTGTTTCTTTCATTTTTAGTATAACCAAGATCCAAGGTCACATTGCCTTGTACATATGTAAATATTTGTATACCTGTTTCATTTATAAAACTTTGTATTTGTATTCAATCAGTACCTTGTTTTTTGTGTGAAACTGTAACCTTATATTGTTAAGACCAATCAGGTCCATCTTGTAAATGAGCTTTGCTCAATGATGTTCGCCTGAATAAATAAAGATTTTGATTGATTGATTGATTATAAATAACCGGGTGGGAGGTGGATCAAGGAGGAGGCGCAGGTGAAGGTGGCCATTTCCCCCCAAAACAGTTTAATCCAGAGACTTCATGCATTAGAATGTCAATAATAGTTTGCATTAGAGATATTTTTAAGTAACTGTTTGCAAAGACAGAGTTTAAATTTCATATTGAATGAGGTGCTGGAGGGAAACCCCTGAGAAATGTCCGCACATGGTTGCGTTCTCACCAAGCCCTATTCTCTAGGATAATTTACAGATTTAGGCTGGGTTTTGTCCTATGCCCCAGACTCAGAAACCCTGCCCTCCTTACTCCACCCTCTTATCAATTAAAAAGAGAGGCTGCATAGATTACACAAGCAAAGCTGGAGACCCAGGGAAGAGGCAGGACAGAGTTTTGTGTTCCACTTTTTTTGCCTATCTGTAGACTTCCATGTATGAGGCCCTCAAATCAACCAGACAATTCCTCCACCCCTTCCCCACTGTGATCCTGACAAACCTGCTTCATCAGAAGAGACACGCATTACAGCACCTTTTGGGGAGGGGGATACTAATTAATGTTAACAATGCTTACTATCTGCATGAAATTTGCATTTCTCTTGTCAGCCCTCTCCCAAAGCTAATGTTTGCGGTTTCTGCTACTGGAGCATGCAAAACTGTCACAGTGCTATATCTGCAGCATTACAATTATTACATTGGTAACAAACCACAGAATTGCATATACAAGATCAAGTTGGATTTGCATGCCTGGGTGGTTCAAGTGGATAGAGAGAGGAAAATGCATCTTTCTACCCTTAGACATTACAGGGAAATCTTCCTCCACAGTCCTATCACCCTCTACGCCCTGAACAACCACAACTAAATAATCAGCTGTGAGACTGGACGGTGGCACAGTGTCCATCCCACATTTTCCCTTTCCTAGATAGCTGTACCATCTGGAGGCCTCCTTGAAAGAGACACTACCTCCTGTATCCCACCAACTCCGAGTTTACCTTTAACCTGGCCTTATGGAAGCCAATTATTCCCCCCCCCCACCCCAAGAGCTTGGTGGGGCATGTTCTACACCCCAAGGCTCCTGATCTGTACATAGTTCCCCCAACTTTCTACATGTTCACGTTGGTGGCTTATGTTTGTCTTCTGTTTTAATGTCAGGTGAACTGTTAGAAAAACTGCACTTTCGGTCTATTTCAGGAAGGACATTGATGAAGTGGTGGTGGGGGGGGGTGACCCAGCACCAATGCCCCATTTCTTGATAAAGTACAGTTACGTAAGAACTTACCGCAACCATTAGGACTGAAGCCGGCAGGCGTCAGGACCCCACGGAAAAATTCTAGCTAGCTATATTCAGCGGGGACTGCCCCTCGACGTCGGTCCCGCCTCCGACATCAGACGTAGTATATAAGGGGGCGGTCCCGCCAGATTCCCCAGTTCTCCCGCCGGAGACTTCCGGCCGCAGGCTGACATCGAAATGGGAGACCGAGGATCCACCGTCAGAAGGTAAAATTCCCTGTTAACCAAGGCTTAAGCCATGCCTCCTCCAAGGGGGAAGGTGGGCGTGAAGGTACCTGCTGCAAGAGCTGTTCTCGAAGATCTACTGTTACGGTAAGTTCTTGCGTAACTGTACTATCTTACTTCGAGATACAGCTCTTGCAGCAGGTTACACCATTAGGACTGATTCCCAAGCAGTAGCGTTTACAAACACTCTGGGAGGAGGAAAAAACTAGGAGGAACATTCCAGGTCCTGAATCTAGGACAGGAGACCCTGTAGCACAGCCAGGCCGAAGCCTGCTCTACGCCGTGAAGCGATGTCCAGGCTATAATGCCTGATAAAGGTATGTACAGAGCTCCACATGGCTGTAGCACAAATGGTAGAAGTGGAGATGTTTCGGAGTGCTGCAAAGGAGGTGGCCACACCCCTAGTGGAATGACCCCGGACTGAACCCGGAAGGGGCTTTTGCTTGATATCATAACTGTATGAGATACACTGGACAAGCCAGCGAGACAGGGACTGTTTGGATACTGGTTGGCCCATCATCCTTTCGGAAAGGGAGATGAAAAATTGCTCCGAATTACGAAGCTGTTTAGTCCTGTCAAGGTAATACCTCAAGCTGCGGTGAACATCCAGAGTGTGGAGCAGGGCCTCTCCTCTATTAGGGTAATTTGGGAAGTAGACCGGCAGGTCAATATCCTGATTGAGAGTGAGTGTGGAAACCGCCTTAGGCAAAAATTTAGGATTCGTCCTCAGGGATACTCTGTCCCGGTGGAAAATTAAATAAGGCTCTTTGCACATGAGAGCATGAAGCTCAGAAACTCTTCTCGCTGATGTAACAGCAACTAAAAACAACGTTTTCCACGACAGAAAACGCAGCTCGCAATCCGCGGCAGGTTCGAAGGGGGGAAGTGTGAGTTGTTCCAAGACAAAGAGCAAATCCCATGGAGGTACTGGGTCCTTAATGGGTGGCCTAAGATGTAACACTCCTCTCAAAAATTCCCGAGAGGCATCTAATTGTGCCACTGTCGCTGTCCACCGAGAGGTGGTAAGCTGAAATGGCACAGAGGTGCACCTTGATAGAGGAGTAGGCGAGACCTGAGCGGAAAAGGGAGAGCAGGTACTCTAATACCGCTTTTACTGAGCAACCTAAAGGGGAAAGGTCGCGTGCTTGCGACCATAAACAAAAACGGCGCCATTTCATGGCGTACGTCGCATGCGTTGCCTGTGATGCAAGATGGCTATGTCTCTAGGAGCCATGCATGCAGGTTCAGTGGACCAGTGAACCTTCCTCCTGAGACAAGAGATGGGAGCTGAATGGCAACGGGAGCGGAGGTTCCCGGGATAGCTGAATTAGCAAAGGGAACCAGATCTGTCTGGGCCAGAAGAGGGCCACCAGGATCATTACTGCCTGCTCCCTGCGCAGTTTGAGAAGAACTCTCTGGATCAACGGGAAGGGAGGGAAAGCATAGAGGAATCTGTCCGCCAAGGAGAGGGACAACGCGTCTCGCCAGAAAACATCAGGCCCTGGATCTAGCGAGCAAAAATTGGGCAGTTTTGCGTTGGATGGGGAAGCGAACAAGTCCAACTCTGGAGTTCCCCATCGAAGAAACAGATCCTCTGCCACTTCTTGAAGAAGTTCCCACTCGTGGACTCTGGCCTGGGAGCGACTTAGGCTGTCTGCAATTGTGTTGTCCACCCCCGGAACATGTACTGTGATCAGATTCGCGCTGTGTCGGATTACCCAATCCCACACCCTCATAGCCACCCTGCAAAGGGGGTAAGAGTGTGAGCCTCCTTGTTTGTTGAGGTAATACATCACCGCCATGTTGTCTGTCTGAAGCAGGAGAGTACTCGGCGGGATCTCTGACTGAAATGCCTGCAGGGCATAAAGAACCGCCCTCATTACTAGGACGTTGATATGGAGGTGGGCCTTCTGAGAGGTCCACGATCCCCGGGACTTCACCCCATCCAGGTGTGCTCCCTACCCTAGGCCTGAAGCGTCTGTGGTGAGGACTATCTCCGGGGATGGCGCTATGAATGGGACGCCAGCAGAGAGTGTCCTTGGGTCTAACCACCACTGCCAGTCTCGAATGACGGTGTTCGTGATTCTGACTGGATGCTGCATGTGGTCTTGCCTTTGATCCCATTGCACCTTGAGCATCCACTGAGTTACCTGCATGTGGAGCCCTGCGAAAGGGACGGTAGGAATGGCCACAGCCATGTGTCCGAGCAGGCAAAGGACCGACCTGGCTGGGACGGTCTTGTTCGATGAAAGCTCCCTGATGAGGGATCTGATGCGCTCCGCTCTGTCGTCTGGAAGAAAAGCTCTTCCCTGAACGGTGTCCAGTACTGCCTATAAATTGCAGTTTCTCGTGACAGTACCAGGAGAGACTTCGTGGTTGATTAGGATGCCCAGAGATCGAAACAGGACCTGGGTACTCTGGATCGCCCGTATGCGCCTCTCTGGAGGCGGCCATGAGAAGCCAATCGTCCAGGTACGGGAACACATAATGGCCCTGTCTCCTTAGAGACGCTGCCACGACTGCCATGCATTTGGTAAAGACCCTGGGTGCTGATGACAGCCCAAATGGAAGGGCTCGGAATTGAAGGTGGTGGTCGAGAAACTCGAAGCGCAGGAACCTCTTGTGCACTTGAGCTATGGGGATGTGCAGGTATGCATCCTGCATGTCTAAAGACGCTAAGAAGGCATCCTGCTTCAGCATGGGAATAAGACCTGGAAGAGTCACCATGCGGAATCTCTTGTAGGCGACCGATAATTTGAGGTCGCTGAGGTCCAGAATCGGACAGAGGTCCCCTGTTTTCTTTGGAACCAGGAAGAAGTGGGAATAGTATCCTTGTCCTCGCTGGTTCTCCGGAACGTACTCTATCGCTCCCTTCTGCAAGAGCGTGAGTACTTCTTGCCAAATCAGTGATTTGTGCTGACCCGGGTACCGGGAAAGCAAAGGAGGCCTCGAGGGTGGCTTTTCTGCGAATTCGATAAAGTGGCCTCTTCCGACCAACTGAAGAACCCACCTGTCGGTGGTTATAGCCTGCCATCCCGGCAGGAAGTTCGCAATGCGACCCCCGACCATGACTTCCCATTGATCCTGAGGGGCGGGGGCCGGAAAGGAGTCAGGCTGTGGCGGCTGAGGGTCCCGCTGGCTGGACCGGCTTAGTAGTACGCTGGCTTCGGCCTGCGGGTTGTTTCCCCTGGGCTCTGCGAAAGCCGGAGCCCCTCTGTTGTGGAGCGGGGCAGGACTGTTGCCTCTGTGTCCATCCACGAAATCGGCTTTGGTTCCTACGAAAGGAACTAAGCTTGGGTCGGTACATGGCCTGAACCGACCTAACCGCCTTCCCGGCCTCTTGGAGTTTGGTAATGATCTTCTCTGAGGGTTTACCAAACAAGACTTCTCCCTCGAATGGGGCGTCCATGATATTCTTCTGGACGTCTGGGGTAAAACCGGAGACGCGTAGCCAAGAGCGTCTCCGGAGACATACGCCAGAAGCTGCTGCTCAGGCCGAGGAGTCCGCGGAGTCGTACGCGGTTCATAGCACCTGGGTTCCCACGTCCGAACCCATACTAAGGAGCTGTAGCATCTCCTCCTTCTGCTCACCTTCCGGCAGTTTCTCAGCTGCATCCAGACCCTGCTCCCACAGGGCGTTTTGGAACTGCACCATGTGGGTCGAATAGTTCAGGGCTCTGATGGCGCAGGTAGCAGAAGCATACGTGCGCCGACCCATGGCGTCCAGCTGCTTGGACTCCGGGTCCGGTGGCAGGGTGCTCAAATGTTGCGGTCGCTGGGACCGGTCATGAGAGGCTGTTATGACCAGAGAGTCAGCCTGAGGATGCTCAGTCAAGTACTGGTCTTCCCTGGAGCCTTGTACAAGCGATCAGCTTTCTTCCAGCATTGCGGGAGGCGGTAGTGGGCGCTTCCACGCTGCCTTGGTGGCGATCACAAAGTGTCTACCAAGGGTGGCACCACACCACGGCTTGGGTCCTTCTGCGAAGATACTTCGCAAAGGCGTAGCCTTTGGAGTCTAGCTCTTCCGCATCCCATCCCATGTTCTCTTGGATGTGCTCATAATATCCGAGAACGAAGGGTCATCTGGAGGAGACTCTGGCATCTCGCGTGGGTCCGGAGAAGGGACGGAGAGAGGAGATGGGGATCTGGATGTTGAGAACTCTGATCCCGTATCCTCCGTCGAAGGCGATCGTCGGAGTCTTCTGGGTCTCTTAGGGCTGGGTGACCTGGAAGAGGATTTGGACGGAGGTCTCCGTTCGTCTGGTCTTCCCCTTGGAGGACCGGTGTAGGAGGAGGAGGAGGAAGCGGAGGTGGAGTGGGGACCATGTCTTTCTTGATGGAGTCCCACTAATAAGTAAACAGCTTCTTCACTTCCGAAAGGGAAAGGCCCGATGACGGCCCGGGTGTCGGTGGACGGTTGTCGGGTCCCGGCGTCGGCTCCACAGGGGGCTCGGGTGGTGGTGAGGGTTCCCTGGGCGTCTCGACAGGACCGGGGTCGCCCGTCTGGTCCTCGGGCTGAGTCAACTCCTCCTCAGTGATGGTCTCCTGACCAATGTCGGTCGGAGCGTCGCGGTCCCTCTTCTCTATGGGAGGCGGGCGCGGTCCCCTACCGGCGTCGGTGATCACGTTAACCTGGCGGCGGTCTTCTGGTATGACTCCGGGGACCTGTAGGGGAGGCGTGATGGACACACAGGCGTCGGATCGTGCGACCTCTTCAGAGAGGTAAGCTCTTTGGTCTTGCAAGGAGGCAAACCTGACGTCGGGTTCAGAAAGGCGGGAACCCGTGAAGGTGGTGGTCCTCCGACTTAGCCAGGGCCTTGGTGGACGAGGAAGGCCTGTGAGTCTTGGCCTGGGAAGAGGAAGAAGACTTTCTCACCGCAGCGGGGGGAGGCTGAGAGCTGGCCCGGGAAGGAGAGCAGTCGGACCTGGAACCAGAGCTGCGCGAGTCGGAGGCCCTAGACGGGGACCAGGAAGGGGCCTTCTCCTTATGCTTCTCAGCGTGCTTGTGGGCCTTCTGCGAAGAATCCCCTTTGGAAGCCATGGACTTGAGTTTCTCTTCTAGCAGGAATGCCTGAAGGGCCTTCTGGTGTCGTGGTCTGGGCCTAAGCACTGGACACAGGCCGAATGCGGATCCTTGAAAGGGATCTGCTTCCAAACACACTTCAAGGAGTGACCCGGAAGTGGAGGGACATCATGGAGTAACTGATTGTAGAGAATAAATTTCCCGTGGGAAAAACTTACCAACAATGTCGTAGCTAGAAGACTGAACCCGAAGGGTCGAGACATGCAAGTCGGCCAGCGGAAAGAATTGGAGCCTGGACCGCCTCCTTATATACTACGCCTGACGCCGGAGGCGTGACCCACGCCGGGGCGGTCCCCACAATATAGCTAGCTAGAATTTTTCCGTGGGGTCCTGACGCCTGCCGGCTTCAGTCCTAATGGTGTAACCTGCTGCAAGAGCTGTATCTCGAAGTAAGATCTTAAAATGTCTAGGCCACAGTTGCATACGTATTCCCTCAATGTGAATGGTCTAACCAATCCAGTTAAAAGGTCCAAAATGCTCACCTAGATTACAAAAGCAAAGCTGGACCTCATGTTCCTTCAAGAGACTCATCTCATCTCACTTCCTGGGAGCATAACAAAGTTACAAAGTCTGGTTTCACCATGGTGGCCACTTCCTCCTATGCGGGAAGCTGGAGTCAAGGGGGTCACCATCCTCCTTTCCTGCTGTGCACTGCTCCAAGCTGCATGACACTTGGTCAGACCCAGAGGCGGTTTGGTAACAGTGACCGGAATTCTTTTCGATGAGGTCACACTAGACAATATTTATCTCCCTCCTGGAGTTAACAAACCAACAATACGACATTTGTTCAAGTGAATCCTCAATAACTAAAGGCATACTAATCCTCGCCAGATATTTTACTATTACTCTAGATAGGCATGTCGACTCCACCAATCCGCCCCCACTAGCAACACAGAAGTTCTTTAAGAAGTTCATTCACGATATAGGCTGAGTGGACAATTGGCATACTCTCTACCACCATAGATGCAGTTACATGCATTATGTGGAAGAATGTCATACATATTCGCACATCGACCATTGTTAAACCCAAACCGAACATTTGGGAGTATGTTGGGGATTGTGTTTTGGGCCCTATTGTGCATTCAGATCACGTCCCTGTATTTTGTTACTGGGATTTAAGCACAGAAAAAACACAATACTAAATGGCGGTTAAATCAGTATCATCTTAAATCCCCTGAATTTTGTGAATTTCTTATGAAAAAATTTGCTGAATTTGTGCACGATAACCCTCAGGGTATGGTAAAGCCTCCCATCTACTGGGATGCTCTGAAGGCTGTGATCTGGGGCCACATTATCCAATATACCTCAGCCAAGGAAAAAACTTATGAAGAGCAACAGTGAAAGCTGGAGGACACTCTTCAGTTCCCTACAACACGTCCACCAGAATGGTGACCGAATGGTTCTACTACAACTGGAAAAGGTGTGTGTGTGGAATTTGACTCCCTATGCTGTCAGAAAACAGAGACCGAGGCCGGCCTGGTGGTGCTGAAGGTTGAGGCGCTGGACGCCACACCTCACGCCACGCAGGTAAACCGGGTTCAGGAACAAGCCTGGGTTGTTGGGGGTCGACAGGGGAGGGAGAGGATTGAGCGTACGGAGGACAGCTCTCTTCTCCCGGGAGGGACAGGGGTCCCTGTACGGCGCTTAGCTTCTCTCTGGCGGAAGCTGGAGATACATCTAGTGCCAAGGAGCAGGAGTGGGGGGAGTGGCAGACGTCGGAATAACTGCCTTGACGTCAGGGTGCCGACCGCTTCCTAGAAAAAGGGAAAATGCATCTTGGCTCAGGCGGAGATGGAGCACCGGAGCTTGCCCCCGATTTGCGGCTGCCCACCTGGCACCCTCCTGACCGACGCTACTGCATTGTCGAGGTGTTAGCCCACCCCGCCCCGCCTGGGTGGTAAAACCAAGCCACATGGCTTACGAAGACTAACCACGAGGGAGCCGGACCAGCAGGGGATGACTCCTGGTGCTCCGAGGAGACTGGAGAAGGAGGAATAAATAAGAAAATAAAAAACAGGTTGCCTTGGCTTTTCTGTGACGGTGCTTTTACAAGGCGGTCTACACACCTCGTGTCTCTTGGCTTATCAAATACGCAGGCAACGAAATCTAGCCATGTCTTCCCCTCCTTCGCCTGGATACGGGGATATAACAAACAAAACTAATATGACATAACCCAGGCATTCTCTCAGTATTACCAAGAACGTTATATGCCGGAACACCACACACCAGCAGAAGAAATTCATGATTTTCTAGCCCTCCTCACCCTCCTCCACCTCACAGAGCACAAAGTGACCAACCTGTAGCCCCAGTCACAACAGAGGAGGTGGAGCTGGTCCTCCAAGAAGCTAAGACACTGAAGGATCCAGGCCCAGGCGGTGTCTTAACTGAATTTTACAAGAAGTCCAAGAAGTGGGTCATCCCTGTATTTCTCGCAGCAATACAGAAAGGGGAGTCTCCCCCACCATCTTGGTCTTCTGTCAATACATCAGTAATCCCGAAACTGGGTAAAAATACCCAGTTATGTTGCTCCTACAGACCGATATCCATACTCAATAGACAACAAACTTTTCATGGTTATGGTCCATCGACTAAATGCTCCGCTCATTGGATTAGTGGGAACAGAGAAAACGGGATTCATATGCTCCCATACCATCATGGATAACTTCAGGCAGACCCACTGTGTAGTAAACAAGATGTGGGAAAACCCCAGCTCATCCCTCCTTGTGAGCTTTCATGCAGAGAAGACATCTGACCAGGTCTCCTGGCAATTCCTGTACGCTGTGTTGGGGCAGCTGGGATTCATGGTCAAGTTCATATCCCTCATTCAGAGTATCTATTCCTCCCCCAAGCATGTATCAAGATTAATGCACACCATTCACCCAATTTCTCCCTTCAATTCAGCAACCAACAGGGTTGCCTCCTTCTCTACCCCATTATTTGCCCTTTACATTGAACCCCCCTAAGCTCAAATCATTAGAACCGACCCCTCACTCACAGAAGTCCTTGCTGGGTGGAAGAGCAGCGGATAGCCCTCTACAGGACGGCATTCTTTTACACCTCACCCAACCTGAAAAATCTATCCCAGCACTTTTTGAGATCAACTGCAAGTTTAGCAGGTCTCCAGTTATACAATTAATACTGCAAAGAAGGAAACACTTACTTTTAGCTATACCCCCATCAACATATATACAGAAGGCCTACCCATTCCATTGGAGTCCCGACTATACAGCAAAGAAAATGATCACCTTTCCCTGCATAACTCACTCAGGACTTAACAAGCTGGGACACTCTCCCTCTCAGCTTCTCCAGATATATTAAGGTAATGTGCATGATAACCCTGCCAAGAGCCTTATATTTATTTCAAAACACCCCCCTTCAACACATACAGGCTCTTTTCAGGAAATGGAATAGGGAAGTCTCACATTTTACATGGGCTGGGCAAAGGCCACAGAGTTAAATGCACACACTATACCTCCTGAGGGATGGGGTGGTATGGCATTCCCACACCCACAACCCTACTACTGGGCCACAGATCTACATTTTTTCTCTCAACACTGGGATGGCTCCCCTACAATCTGGTCAAGTATGGAAAGCGAGAGCTTACCTGACCAAACCTTTTTTGCATCCATTATCACAGAGACATGTCTGGTGTTCAACCACCCCCTACCAACTTTGGGGTGCAACATCAAATAAAAATTTAGCATATTCTTAGAAACTCCTTCTGTTTGACATTCTCCCTTCCTCATCCTATCTCATAATGGAATCATTTGAAATTAATTATAAATGATCAGAAATTTCAGAAATGGAAGAGAACCTCCCTCAGTTACCTCTACCAACTCCTGACTAAGGAGAGGCTCCATCCCTTCTTGGATTTACAGGCCACTTTCATGCTCTGAATGGCAGATTTTTTTTGATACCTTCAGATACATTATGTTGACAGTCTCCCTTTCTGTATTTGGTCACCAGTTACCTATCTACCCACCCATAATATAGTTTATGATCACTCTTAACACAGATGGGTCCAGTACAACATATCCTCTCTTTCCTGTGTAAGTCCATTTTAGAAACAGCGGGTCTTTGTTCTTTAGACAATGTCATAAGATTGGAGAAGGAGTTAAATATTCCTCTCTCAGACCAATTATGGCACAAAGCCTGCTGTCATGTGTCTAGAAAACAACCAGTTCATATCAATAGAGTGTGTGCGCGCTTATAAACATCTTTTACAGTATTTTAGAACATTGGTCAAACTCATAAATGCACACTATTCATTAACACTTGACACTCCATGCTGGAGGGGATGCAGTGAACCTAAAGCACATCTCAAATTCTTGCTCCTAGATCATCCTCCTGAATGGCGTGATCCCTTTCACATTACCATCTCGGAATCTGCCTCACGGTGGCATAAAAAACAAAACAAAACAAAAAAAATACATGATCACTAAACTTTGGCTCACTCCCCAGCCTCCTACACTTAAAACATGGAAGGACATAAACCAAATCTACTACATGGGAATAAATCATGCATTCCCTTAATAAGACAGATTTGTTTAACTCCTGGTGGAACAGCTGAGTACTTTACATCTTGTCCAAGGATCCGAACTTTGTCGCCTGACACCACACGAGACACAGCCCTCACCCTCTCACACAATTTGTATCCCTTAGCTACTTGTAGTCGGTCGGACACTGAAGGAGCACAAGTTCATATATGTCAAAAGCTGAAAAGCTCCCAGGCCTTGAGTAAGAATACACTGACTGGTGCTGGATGCCCCCAAAGGGTACAATACAAATATATAATACTACAGAGTACAATCTGGGTAACATATAGCTGCTAAAAAGCTGGAAACTTCTCCCTATATTCTAGGCCGTGAGGGAGCTCCATGGTTAGATCTGCAATATGTTGACAACTATGGCATGATAGTCTTTCAGTTGACTGAATATCCAACTATAAATTGCTCTTATTGTTCTGACTGTATGCACAGGACATTCAGTTGACTGAATACCCAACACTGACTGTTCAGAACTGCTCTTATTGTTCTATGACTGTAGGCATACGACATTCAATAAAAATATATTTGCAAAAAAAAAAACTGAAGAAGCTGGAGGGGGTAGATTCAGGACAGATGTGAGGAAGTATTTCTTCATGGAAAGGGTGATGGATTCCTGGAACAGTCTTCCAGCAGAGGTGGTGAAAACAGCAGTGGGGATCAATAATGCATGCGATATGCATAATGGGATCAGTGGGAATACTACACACAGCGAAAATGGTCCGGCTAGGTGTGCCAAGCCGTCCTTATCAGCTGGCAAATTCTGTTTCTATGTAAGCTTGCCTTCCTGGAAGCTAGCTGGTAGAATCTAATCGTTTAGGAAGGGAGGGAAGGGATCTTATTGTGTATCCAAGGAGATGGCAGTAGAATCCTTTCCACTTCCCTACTCAAACGCCCGCCCCAAAATGCTCTAAGGTTTTCTGACGAAAAGTGGTTGGAAAATGCTGCAGCACTCTCCATTTTAGGTAAAATACACATTTGCAAAACAAAATGCCTAACTACAGTTACACTGTCCCACTAAATGATCAGGTTGATCTTTTCGTAGGTATGGCTGATTACCACACGTGATGTAGTGACACACACCATGAAAGCCCTTGTATGAAAGATAAACAGGTTACTCACCTGTAACAGTAGTTCTAGGAGTGGTATATGTTGTTCATCCACACTTACAGGCATGTCCCTTTCCCTTTAAGGATCGCCAGGAGTCTTCAGGCTGGCCCCTCCCACCCACCCACCCACCCATCGAGTGGTATAACCCTCGGCTCCACCCCATAGCGTCAGATCTTACCCGCTGGAAGCCAGGTGTGTGTCCACAGCCGGGAGGTCAGGTGGGTCAGTGTGGATTAACAACATATACTACTCCTAGAACTACTGTTACAGGTGAGTAACCTGTTTTTATAGGATTGTGGATATGTTGTTCAACCACACTTATTGGCAGACTCCTAGCAGTTCTCCGGGAGGAGGGAGGCAGGGCACACACTCCCTACTTGGGAAACAGAGACTTGAGAACTGAGGCCCCCAAACCAGCATCCTGGCATGACTCAAGCTCTGATGGGTAATAAATGTGTTCACAGACTTCCAGGTAGCAGCCCAACAGATTTCCTGGATAGGGATGTCCCTCGAAGCAGCCACCGATATAGTGGTAAGGCGGGCAGAATGAGCTCTTATCCCTCTGGGAGGCTCCATGCCCACCAATTCATAGCACAGACCTATGCAAGATGTAATTCACCTTGCAATAGTCCGTTTTGCTGCAGGTCTGCCAGAAGCGGCTTCAGTGTAGGTGACAAACAGCTGGCGAACCTCTCCCCGAATTTCCGCTGTCCTCTCCTTATAATAGGAGAGAGCTCGCCTCATGTCCAAAGTATGGAGCCTGTACTCGGCCTCCGAGGTGTAATTAGGATAGTATACTGGCAGAGTTAACACCTGGTTAAGGTGAAACTCTGACACCACCTTCAGAAGGAATTTTGGATGGGGCCATAGAACAACCTTGTCCCTGTGGAAGAACAGATAAGGAACCCACCGAAAGTGCCTGGAGCTTCCTTGCCCTTCTGGCAGACATGACAGCCACCAGGAAGGCAGTCTTCCACAAGTGTGAGAATGCACACTTCTGCACTGGTGTGAATGACTTGCCCATGAGCTTTGCCAGTACCAGCTGTAGATCCCACAGAGGTGGAGGTTCACGCACCGGAGGGGATATGTGATCCAGGCCTTTGAAAAAGCACCCAACCACTGTCGCCTGTGCCAACGTCGGCTGACCAGCCCACGCCCGCTAAGCAGAGATGACTGCCAGGTGTACCCTAAGGGTTGATGACCGAAGAGCCCCTTTGGACAAAGACCAAAGGTAGTTGAGAATGTTAACCACTGAACAGGACAGAGGGTCCAGGCCCTAGCCCTGACACCAAATGGAAAACATTTTCCATTTGAAGGCGAACATTTCCTGGTCGATTCCTTTCTGGATGCCTCCACCATGGTGAGGACATCCTCGGAAAGACCCAGTCTGGGGCTATCAGAATCACCTTCACCTCGTCTCTCCTCACCTTGAGGAGCACCTTGTGGATCAAGAAAATGGGAGGGAAGGCGTAGAAGAGGCCTGGGGTCCACGGCCTCGAGAAGGCATCCCCCGAAGCGAGTCCAGCTGAGGGGAAGGGGCATGAAATAGCCTCAGCTTGTTGTTATCCCTGGGGGAAAACAGGTCCACCATCAGTTTGCCCCAGTGGGAGAACAGGTTGTAAGCTACCTTTGGATGGAGAGACCACCCGTGGGATGTCTCGCCTAAGCAGCTGAGGGCATCCCGCCAGATGGTTTGAGGCTCCTGCCACATAAATGGCTAGGAGATGTGCCTCCAGACAGCTGAAGAGGGTCCAGATGAAGAGCGCCTCCCTGCAAAGCAGACAGGAATGCGTGCCGCCCTGTTTGTTGAGGCAGTACATGGTTGTGGTATTGTCAGTCTGGACTTGAACCACTTGATCCCAGAGCTGAGGAGCGAACACTGACAGTGCCAGACTGACTGCTCTGAGCTTCAACAGGTTGATGTGGTATCAGGACTCCTCGGGGGTCCAGAACCCGTGGGCCCTTTTGTCCCTCATGTGGGCTCCCAGCCCATGGAAGAGGCATCAGTCGTGAGGACAGTCATTGGCTCGGGGCAGACAAACGGGATCCCTTCTTGCAACTGGTCTAGGGCGGTCCACCATTAGAGTGTCTCCCACATCTTCTTGGTTACAGTGATCAGCTGGTCAAAATGACCGTGGCACTCAGTCCATTGGGTGGCCAGCTCCCATTGGAGGGGGCGCATGTGCATCGGGCCCAACAGATCATGGCGGTGCATACCGCCATGTAACCCAGAAGGCGCAGAAAGTCCCAAGCAGAGCGCAATTGACCAATTAGGAATGATTGGGCAAAGGAGGAGAGAATCTCCACCCTGTCCACCGGGAGCAGAGCTCTGGCCTGACAAGAGTCAAGCTCTGCCCCGATGAAGCACATCACCTGGGAAGGTACGAGTTCCGACTTGGCCTTGTTGATCAGGAGGCCTAGTTGGGAGCAGGTCTGGAGGGCCAGCTCCCTGAACCTCTCCACCACCTGCTGGGTGGTACCTGCTAAAAGCCAATCGATCATCGAGGTAGAGATAATTTCTGATCCCCCCCTTCCCCTGATGCCGGAGATGGGCTGCCACCACTACAATGCATTTGGTGAAGGCCTGTGGGGCTGATGACAGGCTGAATGGCATGGTTCAGAACTCGTATAGGATCCCCTCAGCTCTGAAGCGGAGGAACCACCAATGAGACGGATGGATTGGGACATGAAAGAACGCGTCCTGAAGAGTCAGTGAACAGAACCACATGTTTCGCTCCAAGGATGGTATGATCTGGGACAGAGTGACCATCCAAAAGGAGCATGATCCGAGATACTGATTCAGGTTGTGCAGATTTAGAATGGGGTGCCAGACCCCCCCATCCATTTGGGCACCAGGAAGTACCTGGAGACAAAGCCTGGGTCTGCTGGAGAATCCGCCACTAGAGCTACTGCCTCCTTGAGGAGGAGCTGAGCAATGTTGTCTCGGAGAGCCGACTGAGTCTGGATGGATACTCTTTCCTCCAGAGGGGTGCGGGCTACGCTTAGAGGGTACTGCTCGAATTCCAGAGGCAGTCCCTGATCGACCACTTCCAAAACCCACCTTTCCATGGTGATAGACCAGGTGGAAAGAAAGTGGTGGAGCCAGCCCCCACGGGAGGACCCAGAGCTGGTGTGATGGGAGAGGGGGTGTCCGCCCCCACCCAGTCACTGAGCAGGCTTGGAGGAGGAGGATCCAGGACCTGAATCTTGGCCTCCTTTACAGTCCTGGGAGGGCCCGGGCTTGGGCCAGGGGCGTAGCTTGAGCCTGCTGCTGCCCTCATGAAGGAGGTTTAACTGGGCCACCCAGGAAGAGTGCCAAAAAGGCTCTTCTACTGTTTCTTGCTCGAAGGATCTTTAGCGAAGTAGCATCCAAGGTGGTGTTGGACTGCTCAATACGCTGAAGGTGACAAGCCACACCTGGGCCAAAAAGGTCAGTGCTCAAGAAAGGCACATCAGCTAGTTTGTGCTGAGTATCTGCCGGGAAAGAAGAGTCTCAGCCAAGCCCTGCTACGAGAGGCAACTGCGACTGCCATCGAGTGGGCACAAGAATCCTCAATGTCCAGGGCTGTCTGAAGCTGCTGTCTGGCAACAGACCAGCCCTGATCCCAGACCTGCTGGACCGTGGTCTGCATGTCCGCGGGGAGGTGTGGGAGGACTTCATCTAAAGACCCCAAGAGGGCATGGGAGAAGTGTGTCATGATGACACCCGAACTTGCCTGACAAAGGCCTAGAGATGAGGTCGCATAGACCTTTCGAGCTGAATAATCCAAATTTTTGGATTCTTTTTCGGGAGGTCGGTCGGTGTCGGCAGAACTGCCAGTACTCGCCTGGCGGTCACCAGGCTCTCTCAAGGGACCCCATGGGCACCGCATACTTGCGGGCCATGCGGCCAGATGGAGCTGGACAGGAGGCAGGGCGCTGCCAAAGTTCTAGAGCCGGGCCAACTATGGCCTCGGCCACAGGAAAGGCTTCCATCGGGGCATCCCCTCTACGGAGAATATCAGAGAGTGGGTACTCTGCCTTTTTCTGGATAGGTTCCAGGCACATCCCTGTAGACTCAGAGATGAGGCGAAGAATGCCCTGAAAAGACCAAGGACCACCCTACATCTCAATCCCACCAGCTGATTCGTCATCCCCAGGATGAGAATATACACCGGTCTGATCCGAATCCGGGGAATCTGGATATTTTGGTTGACCGCCGAGGTCACCTTCGACCCGCTGAGGGCAGTCCAGGGTGACAGTGACGCAGAGACGCCAGGGAAACCTGGTGTCTGGACGATCTCCCTTGGAAGGAGCCCTTCCCACAGGCTACTTGGATGGCGGTTCCACCATGATCAGTGGAGAGACCAGGAAAAGCCGAACCGGAGGTTTCGCCGGCTGGGCGGGGGAACAGACTTAACTCACTGAGGTCTCATGAGCTCCTTGAGAGTTTCATCACTTGTGGCCTGTATACTTCTAACAGTGCAACCTGGAGCTTTCTGAGCAAAATCAAGTCATAATCAGCATGCCACAAACAAATGTGAATAACTCATGAACCGTAAGTACTACACACAAAGTACAAGTGGCAAAGTTGTTCAGCACAAACTTACCTTTCCAACGGTACTATGCAATTAATTATAAATAGTTCCTATTTTTTTTTCCTATATTGGTTGAAATAGCAACCCCCAAATAAAAAGGCAATGGAAACAATTTTTGTGGGAAAATATTTAACATATCAATACCAAATTAAGCATCCTTACATTAGTTGGAGGTACAAAACTAATTTTGCACTAAAAAGCAGTTTTTCTAATATGATGCATGTATTTCTTTTCTGTTTTATTAAGGTGACTAAGTGAAGCTTGAGAGACAAATGTTAGCCATTGACACCATAACATACAAAATGTGAACATCTTCTAAAGTATACAAAACAGACACAAAGAATCAGCGGCAAAGTTGTTCAGCAGAACATTACCTTTCCAACGGTGCTATGCAGTCAGTTCTACTCACTTTAGTTTGTGAAATATGTAAGCTTTAAAGAGTGATGTCCTCAGGCATCAAAAGTCCTCAGTGGCACAATGTGCAGGACGTCTGGAGGCATTAAAGACCTCAGGAGTATGTTTTCTGCTGCCGCCTAGAGGCATCTTGGGGCCTCAATGAGTTAATCGGCTCCGAAGGAGTTGGCTTTGGCCAGGGAGCTGAAAGCCAGGTAATGGTTGGGGTTGAAGCCGGGGTCAGCTTGCTCCTGGACAAAATGAGCTGTTGCCACATGAGGTCCTTGTAGTGCTGGAGTTTCGGCTGGAGCCTCTCCTCATCAGAGGAGGATGGGGACGACCGACGGCATCGCCTCTTCTTTGAGTGCTTGTGGCTCTTCCTCAGCCTGCCGGTCAACGGGGTCCTGGACCTTGATCGAGATCGGGCAGGCCGACTCGGTCATTTGGCAGACACCGTTGGGACCGGTGTCTTCCCGGGGTCGCAGACCACTTTCTTGGCAGGATTCCCAGCGGGCTGGGTCTCCTCGTCGGGGAAAGAAAGAGCTGGAGTCCGATCAAGAGAGTAGTCGACTGGAGTCAGCAGCAATGGGTCGATTGGGGTCGATGACAATTTCGACCTCGTCGATTGACTGTTTGGTCGACTGGCCAGACAGCAAGGCCGAGAAGCCAGCGGCTGAAGAGGCGCTCTCGACCAAAGTCGAGACTGATGGTTCCTGGGACAAGGATTTCCAATCCCAAGAACATCTTCGCCGAGATGAAGACAATCCCGGGTCGTCTTCCTGCTTACGGGACCGAGAGGAGTGCATGCCCGCAGGACTCTCTCCCTTAGTCAGGAGAGACTGGCACAACTCTCAGAAAGAACCCCAGAAGGTGAAGCCCAGGTTGAGCGGAATGAAGAAGCTCCAAGAGGAAGAATCTGCGGCCCAAGCCACTTCCTCCTTGAAGGTTTGCATACGTTCCAATTGCTCTGCGGATCCCGCAACCATGGAGACCACCCACCTAGCCTCCTCCGATTTCACTGGAGGGTTCTGTTTTTCTGGCTTCCCCAACTTCAGGCTTGCAAGATGATCGTCGAGGACGTTAGGGTGAAATGCAAGGCAGAAGTTGCACTTACAGGTGTCATGGCCGACACCCAAGCAGTAGACGCACGCGGCATGGGGATCGGTGCATGACATTTTCTGGCCACATGAACACCGGTGAAATCCAGGGGAAGATCTGTCTTCCATAATCGAAGTAGGACAGTCATGGTCGCTAATGCGAACTAGACGAAGTTTCGGAAGAACCAAAGGTTTAGAAGCCAGGGCCTACAAAATGCAGGAGCATGACGGATGCAACCTGAATCTTCCAGCGGAAAGGAAGATCTGGTATCATGGGGTGGAGCCGAGGATTATACCACCCAGGTGGGTGGCAGGAGCCAGCTTGAAGACTTCCAGTGATCCTTAAAGGGAAAGGGACATGGCAATAAGTGTGGATGAACAACATATCCACGATCCTAGAAACCCCCATTCACTTCAAAGAAAAGAATCACATTGTTCTCCAAATATCTCAGAAAACATTGGGGGTGGGAGAGGATGACTGACTAGAATAAATAATATAGAACAGGAGAATGGATGAGAATTGGGTTGCTGGCTCCAGGATCAGTGTGTGATCTCTTCAAAAAAAAAAAAAAAACTGCAGCACAAAAACATTTATAAGATTATTCCAGCTGCCTTACAGTGTGGTAAGGTTACTGCACCTTGTTTACATCAAATCTAAAATAGTTGGTCTTTAATTGATACGCAGGAACATAAATTCTGTTTGGGGGCGGGGGGACGGGTGCATGCTCTTCCACCACTGCGAAACACCATCCCCCATACTGTCAAACTGGGACAACAAGAGGAGGCTCCTGTCACAGCAGGAGGGGAGGGGTGGGTAATCAGAAGCAGAAGCCCCAAGGAGGGAGGGAGGAAGCAGCAGGGGATTGTATAGTGAGAGGCATAGACTTGGGAGCTGAGATGGAGAAGGATAGGGAGGTGAAATACCAGAGTGATGCTTCGACTTGGAAGGATGGAAAGAATATCCAGAGGATCATTACGGCAGCAGGAGCCTAACTTCCTTGTCCATCTTGGGACAAAACCTAGCAAGGGAGAAGGTAGGAGCAGTACAGGGAAACTTCAGGAGCTGGGTAGGGGCATCAGGCAGATAACACACATGATAGCTTTTACTTAGGTGCTACCTGTAGAAGGCTGGGGAAAGGAAAGGGTACTCCAAATCAGGATCTTTAATGACTGGTTCAAGGCATGGTGCATGGAGGAGGGCTCTGGCTAATTCAGGGATTGGGGACCAACCTAGATATGGGCCTCTATAATGGAGACAGCCTGCATCCTTCTAGGAAGGGGAGCACACTCTTTGGAAGGTTAAGATGCTACTTGAACATTTAAACTAGCCTGGGGGAGGCAGGGAAACCAAAGGAGGCAACAAATGCACCCCCAGCAGATGATAAACTGTCAGGGAGAGAGGTCCTGAGGGACGAAAACCACAGGACATAGGTGCAAGAAGACAAGGAATGGGGCAAGTTTAAAGAAAAGAGGGAAATAACTCAGGTGGAGGGGGAGATGATAGACTGAAGGGGATTAGGAATGCAGAAAACAATTTGAGTCAGAGAGGGCTTCAGTTGACGAAACAGGCAAGAAAGGAAGAGAGAGACAGAGCATCAAGCAGGGGAAAGAAGCTGTGGAGGGCCATGAGTGCTAAAGCAAGGAGCCTTGGAAAAAAAATCCAGGAGACTACCATGGCGGAGGCTACTCTCTTTTTAGGAAAGACAGGATAGGGAGGAGGGAAAGCATTACATGTGAAGGAGAGAATAAAGGCCACAGAGGTAGAAGGATGCCAAGAGGAGGAGGGGCTGGAAGTACTGTGGGTCATCCAGGAGACAGGATTTGGTACTGCTCTCCTTATGGGGGTAATGTTCTGACAGCACAAAAGGAGACAGAGCACTAAGGGAAGCCATAATCAGGAGTGCAAGTATGGGGGAGGTGCTGCTAGTTGTAGATTTCAATCTGCCAGATGTGGTACGGAACCTTTCAATTGTGGCGTAAGCAAGGTAGGGCCATCGTTGACTCCCTACAAGGAGCTTTTCTCAGGCAGCTACTTAAAGAACCTACTAGGGATGGGGCAGTTTTGGGACTGGTGCTTACAAAGAGGAACAGCACTGCAAATGTCACATTGGGCAGTCACCTAGGTACCAGTGATCACCACACAGTGTGGTTCAGCATAAGGAAAGGAGCAGAGGTGAGCCACACGAGGACAAGGGTTCTGGAGTTCAGGAGGGCAGATTTTAAAGAAATGAGAGACTGCCTTAGAAAGTGCTTGGGGGGGGGGGAGGGTGTATTACCAGGGAGGAGTAGAAGCACAGTGGAAAGAATAAAGAAAGGCATAATTAAAAGCAACCAACCTGTGCGAAGGAAGGAAGTAAAACCAGAAGGAAGAGGAGACTGTCATGGTTCTCCAAGGAAGTGGCAAGGTTTGTGCAAAAAAAAAAAAAAAAAAAAAAAAAAGGATGGCATTCAAGAGGTATGAGGATGGGGAGTTGCACCAAGCCAGGCAGAAGAAAGCAGGTAAGGTGGTTAGAGGTGCAAAGACACAGAAGAAAGAATTACTAGAGTAGTCGCTAAAGGGATAAGCTTGTTTGCAGGTGCACAAATAAGAGAAAAACAAGAGGAGGGACAGTGAGAATCGGTGGAAGAGGGAGACTCTACAGAAGGGGACCAAAAAAAAAAAAGACATTAAATGGGTACTTCTGCTCAGTCTTTACTGTAGATGGACACCAGGAAGAAGCAGAAATGGGAAGGGGGATGAGATGGACACGTCCATTTTCAGAGGACAGAGTCCTGAAAGGACTTGTAGCCTTGAAGGTGGATAAGGATATGGGACCAGACAGGATATGCCTCAGGCTACTAAAAGAACCCAGGGAGGTGCTAGCTCCCCTCTGACCACCTTAGTCAACAGCTCACTAGAAACAGGCATGGTTCCGGAGGACTGGAGAAGGGCTGACATGGTCCCTCTACATAAGAGCAGGGTACAGGCTAGCAAATAAAGGCCAGTCAGTCTTACTTTAGTGGTGGGGAAATTAATGGAAACCCTACTGAAAGAAAGTCTAGTGTAACATTTAGAATCCAGTGTGCTGCAGGACTACAGGCAGCATGGATTCACGAGGGGGATGCCAAATTAATCTGATACATTTCTTTCACTGGGTGAGCAAGGAAACAGAACAGGGGAAAACAGCGGACAAGGCCTATCTACATTTTAGCAAGGCCTTCAACACTGTGCCACACGGGAGGCTGACCAGAATGACAGTGGGATCCAGAATGGTAAACTGTATTAGAAGCTGGTTAATGGATAGGATACAGTGGGTGGCAGTTAATGGCACTCACTCTTAGGATGGCAGAATGACCACCGGGGTACAACAGGGCTTGGTACTGGGACCAGTCCTCTGTGTCTTCACAGGTGACATTGCAGAAGAACTGAAGGGAAAGGTATGCCATTTTGCAGTGGACACAAAAACCTGCAACAGCATGGACACACAGGAAGGGTGGAGACAATGCACAGGGACCTTGGGAAACTCTAGGAGTGGTCAAAGACATGACCATTAGGTTCAATGCCAGAAAGTACAAAACCATGCAACTAGGGCACAGGAACCCTGGTACAGAGTACAAGAAGTGGGAGGTGGTGACCGTCGGGCAGGAAAGGGATCTTGGAGTTATCGTATCAGAGGACCTGAAGGTGGCAGGGCAGTGTGACAAGGCAGTGGGATGCTAGGGTGCGTAGGGAGGGGTGTCTCCAGAAGGAGGAAGGAAGGGATATTGCCGCTGTACTGCACCCTGGTGTTCCCCCACCTGGAGTACTGCATCCAGTTTTAAGGACCACATCTCAAAAAAGACACAGACAGAGTGAAGGCAGTCCAGGGGAGAGCAACTAAAATAGTGCAGGGTATACACAGGAAGCACTAAGAAGAGAGACTGAGGGATCTCAACATGTACACCATGGAAGAAAAAGGGGGGGGGGGGAAGAGAAAGAGAGAGGACGTGATCAGGACTTGTAAGGACTGTATCTCAAAGGGTTTAGCAGGGTGGAAGTGGGAAATCTCCTTCAAATGAGGACGTGCAGCAGGATCAGGGGCCATGCAATGATGCTGAGGTAGGCGTGGTGGAACTCCAAGAGAGATGTGAAGAAATATTTCTTCACTGACAGGGTGGTAGACATGTAGCACAGACAGCCAGTGGAGTGGTGGAGGCTAAAACGGTGAGGGCTTCAAGTATGCAAGGAATAAACCTAGGTGTATATTAGAAAGAGGAAAACTGGGGAGGGCTACTGGAGACCAGACAAGGTCTTCAGAGAAGGGACAGGCAGGTTACCCTTTCTGCTGACTGGGTGGGCCAAGCAGTCCTTTTTTTGCAGAGAAATTCTGTTTTTGTTTACAAGGAAAACAACAAATGTCAGGGTATGACAGAAGGCAGAGTGCTTCTGCCAAGTGGAAGGCACAGCAGCAAGAAATAAAAAATGATGTACCTACCGTAATTCTTGATCTTCTTGGACAAGTCTTCCCCATTTATTCACACTTCTGGGTTCTAGCTGGAGGTGCTAGGACCCTGTGGGAGCCAAAATTCTTCAGGAGGGCTAATGCCGCGGAAGGACCACGCATGCGCGGCACCACGAGATTAGCTTGCGCCTGTATAGGCTACCTCAGCGTTGACACTCCAACCACCTCAGTACCTTTTTTTACCGAGGAGGTGCAGTGTAAAGAAATAGGAAACACCTAACCTAACAAGGGCATAAGATAGCCCAATTGACCCGTATAAGAAGGCTCAATTTAAAACAATGTCTTCACAGCACAAACCACACGAGGGAGTGAAGACCAAGAACAGACTGAGTGAGCCTGGAGGATGGTGGGTGGGCATATGAATAAATGGTGAAGACTTGTCCAAGAAGATCAAGAATTACGGTAGGCACATCATTTTCATATTTTCCTGGACTTAAAGTCTTTACCATTTATTCATACTTCTGGGTCACAGTACCAAGCTAAACCAATACCCTGAGCAGGGTGGCAGGAGACAGAGCTCACTCAGGACAGAATTCATGAAGGACTGTCCGGCCAAAGGAAGCGTGCCGCCTGGCATGGACATCTAGAGCATAGTACTTCACAAAGGTATGCACTGAGCTCCAACTAGCCGCTTTGCAAATATCAGCAACGGGAACAGAGTGCATCTCCGTCAGGAAGGCAGCAACCACTCCAGTGGAGTGGGTGCGAACCTGGCCTTCCAACTTGACCTGCACCATGAAGTAATGGTGAAAGCATGTCACTATCCAAGCAGAGATGCATTTGATGGATACCGGCTGACCCAGCCAGGCCACGTTGAAAGACACAAAGAGGAGTTTGGCTTGATGGATATCCCCAGTCCTACCGATGTAGAATTGTAAAGCCCTCTTAACATCCAGGGAATGAAGGGTGCATTCCTCTTCATTTTGGAAGTTAGAGAAATAAGTGGGGAGAACCAATGGCTGGTTGAGGTTGAAATCCGAAACCACTTTGGGTAGGAATTTCGGGTGAGTATGGAGGACGACCATGTCTTTGTGAAAGACTGTATACCGGGGGTCTGTGACCAAGGTATGTATTTTAGAAACTCTGCAAGCAGAAGTGATAGCCACCAGGAAGGTGGTTTTCCAGGTCTGAAACTTCAAGTCACATGTAGCCACAGACTTAAGGGTTTTTGACTGAGCATATCCAGCATGAGAAAAATATCCCAGGTGGCAATCAGCTTCCTAACCAGGGGCCTTGTGTGAAGAATGCTCCTGAGGAATCTTTTGAACAATGGTAGCCGAGTCAGAAACATATTCTGGACTGGCTCATGATAGGTGAAAAGCACAGACAGGTGTACCTTTACCACCAATATTACAGCACTGCATCCAAAAGGTCTAACAGGTACTCCAGCACCTTATTTGGTAGACACTGGACTGGATCTAGAGAGATCTTAACACACCATATCAACACTTCCATTTAGTGGTGCAAGTCTTCCTGGTGAAGAGCTTAAGTACTGCCAAGAGGATCTGCGAGATTCCTGAGAAACTTTAAACCTGCCCACCTCTATCTCCTCAGGAGCCAGGCATGGAGATGAAGGGACTGCAGGTTGGGATGGACCATGTGTCAGGAGGTCCGTTCACAGAGGCAGCTGTCGCGGAGGCCCCTCCGACAACTTGTTGATCAACAGAAACCAGATCTGTCAAGGTCAGTATGGGGCAATTAGAACCACCTTGCCCCCATGCGCCTCTAATTTGAGCAGCACCTTCTAAATTAGTGGAAGAGGAGGAAATGCATACAGAAAGTGTCTTGACTACCGCAGTCTGAATGCATTTTGACAGAAAGTGCCAGGTTCTGGATTTCTAGAGTAGAATAGAGGCAGTTTTGCGTTGAGTGGGGACTCAAAAAGGTCCAGGTCTGGACTGTCTCACTTGTCGAAGAGTGATTGCACGACGTCTGGTACAAGCAACCATTCGTAAGGGTCTGCCTCTGTCCTGTTGAAGTGATCCGCCAGATTGTTCTGGGTTCCTGGCAGATAAGACTGCCTGAACCAGAGTGTTGTGTTTGAGGCACCACTCCCATACCCTCATGGCTTCCCTGCACAGGGGGTAGGAGTATGCCCCAACTTGTTTGTTGATGTAGTCTGTCTGAAGAATCACGTTATGACAGACTACTTTTTCCGGGCTCTAACAGCGTAAGGACCACTCCCATTTCTAGAACACTGATATGTAGATGCAACTCCTCCTGGATCCACATTCTCGGAGTGTGGAACTCTTGGCAGTGACCCCCCCTCCCCCCACTGAGCACAGATGCACCCGCAGTGATGGTAATCCAAGACTACAGTGGAGCAAAGGGGAGATCTTTAAGAAGGTTGTCCTCCTAAATCCACCATGCAAGTGATCTCCTCAGAGGCTCCATTACCTTGATGGGGTAAGACTGCGGATGTGTAATTGGTGTCTACTGGGTGGTTCTCATGTGCAGCAGAGATAGAGGACAGACGAGACCATGAGGCCTAACATCCGCTGCATGGAAGTGTTCTCCCTGATGTAGCGAGCCATCTAGAGAATATTGTTCATCCTGTCCTCCGGGAGAAAAGCCCTTGCCTTGGAAGTGTCTAGGAGGGCTCTTATGAAGAGGAACTGCTGAGAGGCATGAGGCTATGACTTCTCCAGGTTCAGCAGAACCCCCATAGAGGTGAGGAACTGAGACGATGTGGAGACTGACTCCTGTGTCTCCTGCCTTGACGGGCTTGCCAGAAGCCAATCATCTAAGTACGGAAAGACTTGAACGCCGATCTTTCAGAGGTGAGCAGCGAGAACTGTGAAACACTCTGTAAAGACTAGAGGTGCCAAAGAGAGCCCAAAGGGCAAGACTCATAATTGGTAGGGTCGACCCAAGGCAACAAAGCGGAGGTACTTATGGTGACTTGGGTGAACTAGAACGTGCTGGTCAGCGTCTTGCATATCCAAGGATGCCAGCCAGTCATGTTGCTGAAGTGGTAGGGGTGTCCCCAAGAAGATCTTCTTAAACTTTGCCCTGAATAGAAACTTGTTCAGCTTTCTGAGGTCGAGAATAGTGTGCATGCTGCCTGTCTTCCTTGGAACCAGAAAGTAATGGGAGTAGAATCCTTTGTTTCGTTCTTCCCAGGGAACTTCTTCCACTGCCCTGTTTCGAAGGAGGCCCTGAACCCCTGAAGTGAGAAGGTCTGACTGTGCGGTGGACACTGTGCTGCCGCTTGAGAGGAAAGTTGGGGGGTTGGGGGGATCTACGAAAAATTGAGTGAGTACCCTTCACGGATAATCCGAAGGACACATCTGTCTGTTGCGATAGACTACCACTGGCTGTAGAACTGAGTCAGATGACCACCCACCGCCATGGAGAGGTCCACCTCGGGCAGCTGAATCAGAAGATGGTGCTGGGCACTTTTTGCCTTTGTGCCTTCTGCTGCGTTTACTTTTGCGGCTGAGGAGGCTGATGCCTGCCTGAGGCTCCTCTGCCTTTTCCTTGAAAGGATTGCTTGTTGTGAAAAAAAAATAAATAAAATTACGGTTCCTGCCCCTCTCAGGAGATGAAGGAGCCAGTCTGGCTGTTTTAATGGCAGTCCTGGTTTTCAGAGTGGCCTCTAGTGCATACTTGAGGGCCAAACAGGTAAGTACCATCAAAGGAGACATTCATGACCTGCGGTTGAGCATCAGAGGAGGAACCTTATGCTCTAAGCCAGGAGTGTCTTCTGATACAGATTTCAGTGGCAGCTGCCTGGAGGCAGTGTTGTAGTCATCCATAGAAGCTTTGAGCTGATGGCTACTGGGTTCTACGCCCCGGGTAACAGTCTGTAAAAGCTCCATTTTGGAGTTGTACTCCAGGAGATTCTCCACTATAGACTTGAGAGAGTTCCAAAGACATTCATATTGGGAGAAATGTCCCTGATAACTGGCAGTACGCATGCCCAGAGTTGCAGCTGCGAATGCCCTCTTTCCCAAAGTGTCTACTTTATGAGATTCCTTATTGACAGGACAGGATGATGTCTCTTGAGGAAGAACAGCCTTGCCATTGTCAGCGAGGACAACCAAAACATCTGCAATGGGTTGCGATACCAAGAAGGGCCTTTCCTTGCGAGGGACACACTTCCTGTCTAGGAATTTGGCCACAGACAAGGAAAAAGAGCAGGCCTCTCCCACACTGCTTCTGACAGAGTCTCAAAGGAGGAGGAACAGAAGAAATAAGACCCATTGGAATATTTGGGATATGAAGCCACTCTAGGCGCAAAAGCCTGCCTGGATCTACAGAGGAAGTTTGCAGAGCCAGGGTTGCCCTCATGTTTTTAAGAAGAGACTGGAAGGAAAGGTCTTCAACCAGGGATTCAGCTGGAAGCGAGGGCTTACCGTACATACTGTAGAAAGAGTCATCCTTTCCTTCTTCAGAAATAATAAAGTCGAGACCAGACTCTTCCTGCTCCATATCCACCTTGGAGATATCAGAAGCTGCTCCTAAAAGGCCACAGCCCAGCCTGGGCAAGGGATAAACAGGAAACACCAGCACCGAAGGCCCAAAGACCATGGCTCCGCACACGGCACTGGAGTTCCTGGCACAGAGGATGACGTCAACCGCAGCAACGCCACCCAAAAATTCATGCCAGACCTGGAAAAGAGTCGGTAGGTACCTGTACCGACTCATGCGTGGAAACAGAGTGAGGGGGAGACGCATGGAACCAGCATCAGTGAAGCCGGTACAGGAAGAATTTCCGTTGCCAGTACCAAATGCACATCCTGTCCTGAAGGCCCCAACCACGTCTCAGTGGCTCCAAGACCTGACGGCCCCGGAACCAGGTCCGCTGGAAAGGCCAGACGAGACAGACACTACCCACTGCTCTACAAGAATGGCCCAATGATGAAACTGCCCACTGGAAACCCTGCAAGAGGACAGAGAAGGGCTCTGGTGCCGAGAGTCTGGGCCGCGCGGAGAGCAGAGGCCACTGCGGAAACAGGAGTGGTCGGGGTGGGCCTATTGCTTTCAACTACCAAAGACCTTTTAGCAGACACACCAGTAGGTGACCTCGAGCAGTACAGTTTCTTCTTCTTCCACTGGGAAGAGGAAGAACTTGAGGCCTAGTGGTGCCAGGTCCCTGACCTGGATCACGAATGGGCCAGCTTCTTTTTGTGCTTAAGAGAGGAACCTCCTGAACACTGGACTGCACATGGTCAGATGCCTCCCGTCCCCTCTGAAGAGGGTGGCGGACTGGACACAGCCCCGCTGCCAGAACAGCCTTCCAAAGAAGAATTCATACAGTCACCGATTCTGTCCATGGTCGACTCCGTTGATCGGCAGGGCTGAGAGAAAAATAATATTTTTTTTTAAACAATAAAGAACAATAAAAAATGATAAAACAAACAAAACTGAATGATTATATGCTGCTGTCGTACAGACATGAAGTTTTGACTCCATGCAGGTGAGCAGCGTCATTACTGAAGCGCAATCGGCGGCGGGGGAAAAAAGGAACAGAGGTGGTTGGAGGGTCGACGCCGAGGTAACCTATAAAGATGCAAGCTAATCTTGCGATGCCCTCTTAAAAGATTTTTGGCTCCTGCAGGGTCCTAGCACCTCCAGCTAGAACCCAGAAGTATGAATAAATGGTGAAGATTAAGTCCAGAAGACATTAGTGTTTTTGTGCTGCTGAGTTGCTCTGCCTGTACTGGAATTTGGTAACAGAAATGTAATATATTGCTCGTTCACTGTGTAGTTCAACCTGGCTCCAAGCCACTGGAAAGCTCACATTAGCAAATTCAGTGACAGTGAAGTCTTAAGCCAATTGTTTAAAAGTCTCCTATATTAAAAGGAAACTACACCCTCATATCATTAAAACTGTATTTGTTTCCTCGTCAACAGACAACTCCCTTCCTGGAGCTATTAGGGCTAAATGTGTTACCTTTAGTTTGTTTTCACTGCTCACAGTAGCCCCCTGTGACTGTCCTGGGGGTCTCCATTTCATGGTTGTTGAAATCTTATTGTCCATGAGAACTGCATTAGCACATGAGAACATGATGTCAGATTAACCATTTACATCATGCATCTCTGCTGAATGGAGTTTAAAGGGAAAAACCCTGCATTACAACAACTCTGGATAGTTTCCAAAGCTTACTGAAGGTAAAAGTGGTATTTCATACTTTCTTGCAGCTCGTTTCTTTGAAGACTAATTAAGCAGACAGGCATACTGGGGAGTTTGAAAGTTGATTATGCATCATGTTCTCATATGCTAATGCAGCTCTCATGGACAATGAGATTTCAACAACCACCAAATGGAGCCTACCAGGACAGTTACAGGGCCTAGTATGAAGTGTGAAAACAGACTAAGGCAGCTGCATGCATCTTCAACAGCTACATGAAAAGAGTTGTCTGTTGACATGGAAACAAAATGTATAAGATATGAAAGTGTAGTTTTCCTTTAAGAACCTGGTGGTCTAGAGGGCTAAGGCGTTGAACTCCCTACCTCCTGTCACACCGATGACCTGCGTTTGGGAGAAACCATGGGTTGCCAGCAGTCAGTGGGGTGGGAGAAGATTTAGCATCCCATGGACTGCTCTCCTCTCCTGCGGAGGGGTAGCCAGTTGTCTCAGCCTTTGACTGCCACTGGGTGGAGGCCCAGTAGCAGTGCAGGTTGCGAGAGGCTGAAAGGGTGGGACCATTGTTCTGCATGATGTGTGCGCCTCCATATACACGTACTGATGTGTCACCGCAGCAGAGCTATGGGAGAAAAAGGAACAGTGAGAGGATGGGCTTAATGAAGCCCTGCCCACTCCCTCACAGCACAAGCCACCACTAGACTCTACGTGGCCCTGCAACATTTGGGTGGGGTGGCGAAATCAGTGGGAGACTACACCCTGGGTCAACAGAGGCATGCAATGGCCACAAGGAGCAGGGACAGGGCTGAGTGAGCTGCCAGTCATCCCAGACAAGGTAAAAAGCTTTATGGGGGGGGGGGGGTGGACTTAGGTAGCAGTCTGGGTAGATGCGACAGGACAGTAAAAATGTTGGTCCACCTGGTGAACAAGGCAAGAAATATGGAAAGAGAACTGTTAAACCTAGAAACATATAAAAACACTAAAGATTTTACTGCTTCTTGTTTGTACTACCCAAACCCCAAGGTAATTCAGTTCCAAATACCAGAGGTTATTTGCTGCATTAACACCTGAAATCCTCTACTGTGCTACACCACATATTTCCTGATTTTTATTACCAAAAATTTATTTGCAATTTTTTTTTCCTGAAATGTCCCAGATTGGGTAATTTTTTTTTTTTTTTTTTTTTTTTTTAACACACACAGCTGCATGTTTATTTCCCAGAAGCAGTAACAAGTCATTCTTCCAAGCTGGTCTAGCATAGAAGCGGTTGCACTTCTACCCTACTCGCCGGTGACTAGTTGGGATCGGACGCAGTCTGCTTGGTGGGCTGCTGGGGTGATGGAGGATTCAGCACCTGACAGCAGCGCTCCTTCCCTCGGGGGTGAGAGACAGAGAGACACCAGTTCCTGCTGCAAGGACTGCCGGCTGAGAGGCAGTGCAGTGGGAATGCACGCTAGTGAGGGGATGGGTTGCAGCATGGCGTTCTAGCATACATGTCCTGACGCTTCAGCCACGGGAAGAAAATCACAAGGAAAATGGATCCTGGCTGCCTCTAGCTGGCACCCCCTCAGTCTCTCACATGACTGAAATGGCTGACCACCCTATCCAAAGTGTTCGGCATAAGTGGTGGATAACCCTTAGGTCCATTAGAAGGTTACTGACGGGGTTTGGAGGGTGCCACTGGGCAGGCCTGCCGTCCAAGGACGACAAACAAAGGACGGGAAGAGGGGAAGAGGGGAGTTCCTCCACTCGCTGCTGATTCCCATCAGAATAACCAGTGTTGGGCTCCCTCCCCAACTTCCTAAAACCCCAATCACACACCCACCAACCTGTCAATTATAGTTTATCTTGTCACAATGGTGCTCTAAGCATCAAGCCCAAAAGAACATTTCCTTTCTCATACAGGGCCAGTGGGAATGAAGATGCATGCTGGGGTGGCTAAAGCTATGGCTGTTACTTTATGATGTTGGGGCAGGTGGGACTAAATGTCCTGGTCTCTCCTAAGCGGCAAATGTGTAGAATATTGGAACACCATCAGACCACCGCTATTAGCGTGGCACTCAAATTATGCTACTTGTCTACTTACGGCACGCTCTAAGCCATGTTGGCCTGTCGGTTGTTTTTCATCAGCTTATTTGAATTGTGGGGGCTTTGCCCCCATACCCCTGGTGTTAAAAACACAAAACAAAGGAGGGTGAGAGGGCACCCACTTAAATAAACTGAAAATCAGAAAACAGCAGCAAGCATGCAACCAAAGTAGCCCAGCGCAGCTACAGTACAGCACAGAAAGCACGCAATGAAATTACGCTGTATTCTTTGCAGCTTTGTGCTACGCTAATAACGGTGGTCTGATATTCTACACAACCACCTCCTAGGCCCCACCCCCCCCAATAGTCCCCCACTCCTTGGGGTACAGCCTTTGGCAAAGCCCTTCTGACAGGCTGGAAGTGGGCTGGGGCTAGGCTCACCTATCACACAGTCCAGCCTATGCTGCACTGGCACAGGACTCGATACAGGATGCCAAGTGTCCTGCATCATGGAGGCAGCAGCATGCTCTCTCACTTGCTTTGGGATATATAGTCTTGCCTTTAAGACTCCATCTGGGCCATCTTGAGGCAGTTATGTAGTGGCAGGAGCCATTCATTCACCTGAGGAAGGAGGCACCCAAGTCAGATACCCTTCCTTGTCTCTTCTGCCTAATGTTCAGCCTTCTGGGGTTTGGGCATGAACCAGAGTCTGCATGGTAAGCTGTACTGCCATCGAGTGGCGCAATCTTTTTTGCTTTAATTATTCCACTGAAAATGGCATTAACACAGCTCTTGAATGTACTGTACAATAAAATCAGCCCTAGTGACTTCTGGTGACTGACATTTTTGCTTAATGTATGCAAACATCAAACGAGTTTGTGTTTTACGTATTATCAGGTGACCATTAGATTCATGAAAATCACTATGCCCACACTGTTACAAAGATGGAATCTAGCATGTGTATACACTTTTTTCAATGCAGCACAGCAATTTTATTGTTTCTGGGTACATTTTCATAAGCCTTCTCTTCCAGTCTATGGAGGCAAAATGTAGGGCCTGAAAACAGTTCCTGGGACCAGTGTTCTTACCAGGTTATCAAATGTATAAATGTAATAAATTATGAGGCATGCAAATATGGGACATCATTTACAGCTGCGTTAATAACAGTCTGGTACACTGTCAACTCTTCTATAGGCTTTGTGTGGTGTGCTTTACTGTCTAACAAACACTGTGCTTGTAGTGGACCATAAGAAGTTTCTTACCTGCATGAGAACAGCAGGCCCCAGGTATTTATCAGCATTCCACCAGTAGCTGGGACAGCTAGTGCTGCAGCAGGCACACAGGATACACTCATACAGTCCATCCTGGAGAAACACAAGACAGCCACTGCAAGCTTACTGAAAATATCCTAGCAAAAAGTTAAGACTGTCATGGGGCCCTCACTGAACATGTTCCAGGGAGACGTTAAAGAAAGTTGGTGGACACCCACTAAAAGTCTCTTAAAATATCTGCAAGGGCTAGAAAGAACTTGGGGTATCAAAAAGGGAGTAAATGTTGACCTGATGTATTTACCTCCAAATTAGCTGCAGTGCAACTGAAAACTGAGTTTTTACAACCAAAACAAGATATTATCGACAGAGGTTACTCTTGAGTTTTGTTTTTCTTTTTTTGTTTTTTTTATACACTAATCTGTTTTTTTTTTCCATATTAATCTGGTAGCAGGTGGAGCAGAAAGTCTGTGGGTAACAAATGAGATTTCAAATAGGAAGGCACGAGAACACAGTGAGGGAAGTCCCTCTGTGTGGGTCGCTGGGCACTTCTGGTGTTTACATATGTAATACTACTGCACAAAAACAGCTATGTATAGCATGGATTAGCAAATACTAAACCAATCAATTTCGAGCCACAGAGCACACCGATTTCTCAGGAACAGCATGGTTCAAGGGAATGACAAATTCGGAAAAATGAAAATCATTCAGACAGACACACACGTATAATTTATAGTTAAAAGGGAAAAAACAAATCTGGTTATATTTGGTGCCTTTCTTATACCTTGTATCCCAATGGGCTTTATGATTAACGAGTAGTCAGCAGTAGCCATCAGGCGTACGCAAAAGGTTAAGGAAAGGTCAGGAGGTTGTTAGGCATAGAAAATGCAGTCTCAGAGAATACAGAAACTGAAGTGCAAATTGAACAAACACCCAGTGTCAAATAGAGATGCTAACTAGAGTGCCCCGGCGCTTTGCTCCACTCGGCAGAGTTACGCCAGGAGGCCTCCTGACAAAGTTTTACTGAGCGAAGTGCCAAGGTGCTCAAGTCCACGTCATCAGGCTGACACTGGGGTTATTCAAACAGTACTTATAATTTATCTGAGACTGCACTTTATACTGTCACTTGTTTTTATACTCCAGATCTTTGTGCACTTTATAAAGAGCTGTATACCTTGTGCCTACTCTTGCAATTCTAAGCAAAAATTAAATGACTCAAACGAAACTCTAGCTGTCCCGTGACAGCATGGTCTTATGGCTTTTTTGGAATGCAGTTCAAGCTTACTACCTAGGACCACGAACCTGCTCCATTCATTAGCACACAGTCTTTGTTTGCAATTTGTTAGGTAATGACAGACAATTAAGCATAGTGCAACTGGTAGGCAGGTAAGCACAGTGGCAGGGTTGCCATTTGCGTTGCTGACTACCCAGATTTGCTACCAGCGCTAATTTACTCCTGCTGAAAACCACCTATTTTTTCCCCTCTCAGTAGTACACCCCCACACTCCTGAAAGCATGGCAGTTGTACTGCAGCCACCTACCTCCAATCCTCAGTACTGCATTTGTATAGGTATTCCTAGTGTGTAGTGGTAACCCGCACCCCCCCGTTCGTCATGTAATGCATTCCCTAGTGTCTAGAGCTACCCTTGATCACCCGTTCCTCATCATGTAATTCATTTATTTGTGTCTAGTGGCTCACCCACCTCCTAATCACCCCATTTCTCATCATGGAATGCACTCCCTGGTGTCCAGTGGCCCCCCCACCTCCCCAATCGCCCGTTCCTCGTCATATAATGGATTCCCTAGTGTCTAGTGGCACTCCCCCCCTCCACTGCCAGTTCCTCCTCATGTAATGCATTCCCTGGTGTCTAGTGGCACCCTCCACTCTCTGATGCCCATTCCTCACCATGTAAGGCATTCGCTAGTGTCCTGTGGCACCCCACCCCAATTCCATTTATCTTACCCCGGTGTCTAGTGATTCCCCGACCCCCCAAAATCGCCTGCTGACTAAATTAACAATATTCAGTGGTGGTCCAGTGTCCCCCCATGTCTCGCCCATTCCTTATGCTGGTGTCCTGCAGTGATCAGCGATGCCCAATTGTGACCGGCACATCCCTCCTCTCACCTCTACGGCCAGCTGCTGTATGATCAGTCAGTGAGCATGCGTACATATACTGTACGCATGATCAATGTCAACTCATATAGTGTCCTGCCGCTGAGGTTAGAGAAGGGCTGAGCTGGTCTCTGATCACCGCAGGGTACCAGGGTGTGTGTATGTGTATGTATGTATGTATGTATGTATGTATGTATGTATGTATGTGTGTGTGTATATATATATAGTATATATATATATCATGTATGTGTGGTGGTCTGTGAGCAGGTGGGATAGGACAGGGGACACTGGACCACCACGGAATGCTATTACTTTTGTCAAAGGGCGATGGGGGTGGGGGCCACTGGACCCCAAGGATGGTAAGAAAAAATGGAACGGGCGATCAAGGGAGTGGGGTGTGCCGCTAGACACCAGGGAATGCATTATATGATGAGGAAGGGTGATGGGGGGGTAAGCCACTGGACACCAGGTATGGATCAAACGGAACAGGCAATCGGGGGTGCCACTAGACACCAGGGAATGCATTATATGACAAGGAATGGGTGATCGCGGGATGCCACTATGCTACTAGACACCATGGAATGCATTACATGATGAGGATGAGGAACAGGACAAGACAAGACACCACAGAATGCATTATATGACAAGGAACGGGTGATAGGGGGTGCCACTAGACACCAGGGAAGGAGAAATTCCTTCATACTTACTGTAATTTCCTTTTCTGTTAGCTCCAGCATCATCAATGGGGAGTTAATACTTAAGTAATAAGCCACGAGGGGGTGTGGGTTGCCGGGGGATTTACCATGGCTGGCATGGTTTGCCCATAAGGCGCAGTCAAGTGGGTAAATCCTCGCCAGCCGTGGTAAATACCCAGATAACCCACATTTCCCGAGTGGCTTATTGCGATTATATCGTTTTCTTTTTTTTTTTTGAGATACAAAAAAAAAAAATACAATAAAACATGCTTTTTTGTGTTTAATTTTTATTGTATTTGTTACTCCGCCAAAAATATAGTCCTTGGTTGCCAGGGCTGTTGCCATGGCTGTGGAGTTGGAGGTAAAATAACGGGATTTGAGAGTGGTGGCGGCTGCAGTGTGGCGAGAGAGCGGTCTGGTAGTAGAAGAGCAACGTCTACAAGAGTTACGGTATTTTTTTGGGGTTGGGGGATTGTGGAGCGAGAAACGGATCTCTGGTATAACACCAATGTGCAGTGCAGGAGACTGACTACTTTTTCTTTTTTTTTGCTCGACAGTACAGTGGGGATTAGCGCATGGAGAGAAGGACTATAACAGAGAGAGAGCGGGAATGTACGGGACATGCAGTTTCCGTTGTCCACATGTACTGTATCCGGGGGAATAGTTTAATGCTTTTTTTCCCTGTGTTTCCATGTGGCTGAAAGCAGGGATTCATATATGGAGGAGTGTTCGAGGAAGTGTTAACGGAGCAGAGTAGACTGTGAAGCAGCTATTATGAGGTGAGCGGAGTGGAACTGGTTACGGGCAAGGAAAACAGTTATAAGTTTCACTGGGTCATGAACAACATTTAGTTATGCTGTGGAGCGGTGTGTTTAAATTTCGTGGTCAGTTGTGGGAGATGCAAGTTACGTGGGCATTCAACATGGCGGCTTTAATTTTGTGGTTTCGGGGTCAGATTGCCTTTTTTAAATGCGGCTGGCTGGCACCTTTTGTGCTGGTTATAGGGGGATTTACCACGGCTAAAAGGTGCCAGCCAGCCAATCAAAATACTGTATTTAGTGTTTTGTTTTCTGTCCATGGTATAATTATGGATAATGAACGCAGCTGCACAGCCCAAAGCTGTCAATCAGTAAAGAATCCCAAGCACATGAACATTCTGAGATCACTGATTCTCCAGTCACCATTGGCCACGCAGTACCTACATATTCCTAAGTATCCAGTAATCTGCATGATGCCCACGTCAACAAACTTTCTCCTTAACTAACACCAACAACCGTACATGTAAACAATCATGACATTAGAAAAGGGATAAACTGATGCCCTACCTCATTCTGGAGAGCTGTCTGGCGGAGTCTTGCCAACCATTTCCGCTTTCCTTCCCCGTAAATGTCTAAACACAGTTCCTTTAACAGGGTTGCTATGCTGCTGACAACACATGTAATGAAGAAGTTTAACAGCCATAACAGTAAACATAACCGAAGGAAACAAATTAAGCACTAACCTGTAACAGTGAAGCACCACACAATGCACAAAATACTGCAGTCTGTTACCCTGCATACCTGTACTTCAATAAACTGCAAACTGTTTTCACTAATTACAGATAATTCTGGTTCAGCAACTATAATAACATACAAACCATCTTGCTGAAAACCAAAGTCCTTAGATATATCGGACAATATTCTCCTACAGGAGCCAGGTGCTTCTGCTCCTGGGAGAGGCCCCACTGACAATGCTGGAGCTAAAAATGAAATTACGGCAAGTCTGAAGGAATTTTTCCTTTCTGTATCACTCCACATTGTCAATGGGGAGTTAGTACATAGGGGTTCTAAAAGGCAGTACCCATTTCCCAACTGGGTGGGGGAGAATATCGTTCCATATAAAACCCATATGGGCGACAAACAACAATCTGCTAATCACCAGCTGCATGACTCTGACCGAAGGCAGCACTGGCGGAAGTTTGAACATCCAATCTGTAATGCTTATATGAACAAAGAACAACTTCAACACAGATACTTCCCCTCTCTCCTTCCAGGAATTATCCAGAGCCCTGGTGGAGTGAGCTTCAATGAGGGCAGGAGCATTCTTCTTCTCATCCACATATGCCTTGGCAATGCAAGCCCATACCCACCCAGCCAAGGTGGCCTTGGAAGCTTTCTGTTTTTTCCTGCTTTAAAAAAAAAATTTTTGGACTTCCTAAACTCTGTTGTCCTTTTAAGGCATGTCCTGACTGCCCTTGATGAATCCAGCTTGCGCAGCTCATGCTCCTTTGGATTTGAAGGCTTAGGAAAGAAGCATGGTAGACCAATTTCCTGATTTACATAAAAGACTGTAGGTATCTTGGGAGCAAATGATGGGATCGTCCTTAATACCACCTTCTCCTTATGAATAAGGTAAGGTTCTTTGTGGGACAGCATCTGAAGTTCACCAGTTCTTCTGGCTGAGCAGATACCAATTAATAATCAATCAAACCTTGTAAGACAGGATGTCCAACAGCACAGATGAAGAGGCCTGAAGGGTGCCCTACAAAGAAAAGCATTCATTACCAGATTCAGGTCCCACGGAGGTACTGAAGATTGAAACAATGGTCTGTTTCTGTGACCACTCTTAGAAAATGGATATAACCATCAGACTGGTCCCCAGGAATGAGCCCATGGAAGTTCCCAGGGCCGTACCTAGTGAGAAACCTGGCCTCTCTGGGTGCTCAACGCAACCCATTTGTCTACTGCCACCTGCAAGAAATCCAATATCTGTGGAACCACAGCTTTAGAATGTCTGATATCGCTCTCTCTTCTGGCCCAAGCTGAGAAGGTATTCCACACATGGTTGTAAGCTACAGACACAGACAACTTCCTGGAGGTCATCAGGGTATCCACCACTTTCCTGGAGAAACCCTGTCTTAATCACCTCCTCTCAGAAGCCAGGACGCCAGCTGCACCATCTCTGGGTTTGGATGCAGAATGGGCCCTCTGAAGAGTTCCCCCCAGAGCAGAAGTTAAAATGGGGCCTGCAGAGCTAGATTCATAAGGTCTGAGAACCACAGCCTCCTTCACCATTCTGGGGCTATCACAAAGCAGCTTCCTCTTGGGTGCCTGATCTTGTGAATTACCCTGGGAGAAGTGGTAGCAGAGGGAACAAGTACACTGAAAAAAACTGCATGTCTGAGACACAGCATCCACCACCTCTGCCTGACGGCACCAGCACCAGCTAAAGAACTGTGGTACCTGAGCATTTTCCTCTGATATGAATAAGTCGACTCGAGGTCCACTGAACCTCCTGTGTAGGAGCTTAAATACCTCTAGGATCAATTCAACATCATTAACCTGGATGGACTGTTCCAGATGAACAGCCGAAAGTGTCAGAAGGTTTTCCACTGCCCACAGCAGCACTTCGGTTGCTTCTACCAGCAGTTCCTTGCTTCTTGTGCTTCCTTGATTGTTTATGTAAGTCACTGTGGCAGCATTATCCAACCTTACTGTAGCTTGGACTGTACTCGACTGAAAATTAAGAAGGGCGTGTAACACTGTCCTCATCTCCATACGTTTATCTGCAGCCACTGCTCCGGGGCAAACCCCTGACTAGGACTTGGTCCAGGACCACATCTCAGCCCAATAACTCTGGCACTGGTTGTCAAAATCAGCTTTGTTGGGACTTCCAAGAGACACCCCTTTCTGAGGTTCTTGTCTTTTCCACCATGCTAGTGAATGCCGCATCGACCATGGTAGCGCAATCAGGGCTTATTAGTCTTTTGAGCAGGCCTTTAGCATCCCATTCTGGAGAGGCCACATATGCAAGTGGGCTGATGGAACTAGTTCTATTGCTGCAATCAAACAGCTCCTGAATCTGGAGAAGCCTGTGAGCAGAAAATAGATGACTGGCTTCTCAGTCACTGAATTTCTTGTCTCGGGTCCTCCTTCTTGGATTAAGAGAGGTAGACTTTCAGATTGTCTGTCCAGAACACCGCAGCCAAGTGTTCCAACCTCTGAGACAGGATCAGAGAGCTCTTCTCCTGACTGGCAACCAGACTGTGTGTCTCCAGCACCTCCAGGCTCCTTGACACCAACCTTTTCACCATCCGAGCAGATGGCACTCGGATGAGCAAGTCATTCAGGCAGGGATATACATGTCTCTCCTGTCTCAGTTATACCACCAGTATGATCAGGACCTTCCAAAATACCCTGGGCATTGTCGCCAGATCAAAGGGAAGCAGTTAGTACTGGAAATGCTGCCACTGAATCATGATCCTCAGAAACGTCTGGTGTGAATGGGGATGTGGAGACAGGCATCCATCAGAACTATGAAAGCTAAACAGTCCCCTAGAAGGACAGCTCAGATGACAGACCATCTTGAAGGCTGTGTGTAGGCCAGCCTTTTCACTGGGTTTTGGGGCACATGTAGGAAACTACCTCTCAAGGGTACTGTTGCAACCTCAACTGCGTATCCTAGAGGAAGTTTTTCTTCAGAGAGAGGGCTGCAGATGCATGAACAGCCTTCCTGAGGAGGTCGTACAGTCAAAAACAGTGGGGGAATTCAAGAATGCATGGGACGGACATAAGGCAATTCTAGTGGGGGTAGAAGGAAATAGGCTGTTTGTTAACTAGGATCTACAGCTTTATTTATTTATTTGTACATCGGTTTACAACCTTTGAGCCAGAGGCTCGTTTCCAAAGGTACCTCGTCACAAAGAAGACAAATACAGTACAACATTTAGTTACAATATTGCGGTTACAGCATACATCACTGCGGTTACAGTTTTGGTAGATACAGGCAGTTATAACTTAGTTACAATTTAAGTGTTACAGGAATGGTAATCACAGGTTATTACAGTTATATGGGTACAGATTGAGCGACAAGCCTACTTTGGTAATGTGGATAAAAAGTCTTGAGCAGGGACTGCTAGAGGTGAAAGAGTTCAGAGGCTAAAGGACCCATTTTGTGAATAGTTTGGGTGAGGCGCCACTCAGAGAGTTTTGTCAGTTAGTTTAGGAGAGGAGCCACTCAGAGAGCTTTGTCAGGGCATTTCGAACTAGATCACCTAGAGGCAGGAACAGCTACGCATGTTAAACAGCTGACTCTGAAGTGAGATTTTGAAGCGGGAGATTGTACGGGTGTCAGAGATGGAGGTGGGGAGAGTGTTGTACCAGGAGGGAGCACTGTAGCAGAAGGACCTTTGCCCATGTGTGGTCCTGGACCAAGGGACTAGCAGGGTGGCCTTAGAGGTGTTCCGAGTATGGACTAAGGGTTGTGCAAGGTGGATAGAGGCTGTCAGACCAGGTGGGGATAGTCCAAGGAGGGTTTTTTTTGTGATGAGGCAGGTTTGGTACCTAAGCCGTTCGTCCAGATTAAGCAGCCTGGCCATGTCATATAGCTCGCAGGTATGTGTGAGCCTAGGGGATCCCGTGATTAACCTACAGGCCTTATTCAAGGTGAGGCGAATTTTATTGAGGGCGGTCGTGTCTGCAGCACCATAGACTGGCAAGCCATAGTCTACAAGGGACAGTATTGAGGAGGTGACTGCTAGTCGGAGGGCATTGGGCGGGGGGGCACTGCTTGTAGCAGTAAAGGATACCTAGCCGCGCGTTTGTAGCCGAGGCTAGATTATCTATGTGGTCGTGGAATGTAAGGGCTGAGTCAAAGGAGACCCCGAGGTATTTGTACAAGCAGACTAGATTGAGAGGATGCTTGGAACCAGTGTGGATGCGGTGGGAAATTTCTGGATTTGTTTGGGGATGGGCAAAAGCATAGTTTTGTTTTTTAGATTGATTACAAGTCTGTGCTCTTTGAACCAGGCTTCAGCATCAACAAAGGCTTGTTGCAAGGAGTCTTGTAGGGAGTTGGGGTTTCGGTGGGTGGCGAAGATGACGGCATCATCTGCATACAGCAGGATTCTACCAGTGCAGGCTTTGGGGAGGGTGTTGAGATATAGCGAGAAGAGAAAAGGACCAAGGATGGCACCCTGGGGGACACCTGAGTGGATAGGACACGTATCGGAGAGGGTCACATTAATTTTAACACGCTGGGAGTGGGCAGACATATAGCTGGAGCACCAGGAGACTGGGCCAGAGGCAAAGCCGGTGCGGCTGAGGGCATCCAGCAGGAGGGGTGGGAGACCGTGTCGAAAGCCTTAGAGAGGTCAATAAACACTGCCCCAGCGAGAGAGCCAGAGTCCAGGGAGGAATGAAGAAAATTTGAAAACTCAATAAGGGCAGTGCTGGTACTGTGCCCTGCCCAGAAACCGTGTTGGTCAAGGCAGAGGATGTTGTATTTGGTTATGTAATCCGTGATTTGGGTAGCCACCAGTTTTTCTAGGGCTTTGGAGAGGGGTGGGAGAATGGAGATGGGCCGGTAATTCCCGGCAGAGGACCTGTCCCCTCCTTTGTGAATGGGTGTAACTGTGGCAATTTTCCAGGCTGAGGGGAATTGCCCCAGGCAGAGGGACTTATCGAACAGGCTAGTTAGTGGGGCAAGGACCTAATCCAGAACCCGGCGGAGGATACTGGGGTCCAGAGAGTCACTGCCAGTACTATTGCTCTGCAGAGCTTTAATCAGGTGTGGCCTGACTTCCTGGGCAGTGACCCTGCGTAAGTGGAAACTAGGATATTGAGTATCTAGGGCAGGTAAGGAGGATCAAAGAAAACACTAGGGAGGACAGAAATAGGGTCCGTGAAGAATGAGTTGAGGAAGTTGGCAATGCGGGTAGGGTCAGTGGAGACAGAGCCTTCAATAGTGATCTGAGAGGGGGTGGGGAGCACACACTCCCATTTAGTTGTTTAATGTTGTCCCAGAAAATTCTCGCATTCCCCCAGGAGGTGGTGAGCGCGGTCTGACAGTGATCGGCTTTTGCTTTTCTGATGGCCCAGGTGCATTTGTTTCTTGCGGCATTGTAAGTCTGTCTATCTGCCAACTGACCTGATTCGGAGGCCAGGTGCAAAAGGTTATCCCTGTGTTTGAGCAGTTGCAGCAGGGCCGGGGTAACCCAGGGGGCATTTCGAACTTTGGTTCGTACAGCCGTGCGGGGTGTGAAGATGTCACAGGCTTTGTTTAAGGTTTGTGAGAAGAAGGTAAGGGCAGTATCTATATCAGAGGCATAGTGTATGGGAGACCAGTTAATTTGGGCAAGATGTTGCTTAAGGGCTTTTAGTCCACCCGGTCTGAGGCGCCGACGTAGAGTGGGGAAGACCATGGGTTTGGGGGTGGTGGTCGCCCAGCGGAAAAGGATAGGGGAGTGGTCACTAAGGGAGTCAGGAAGGACCTGGGTATCATGGATCTCTTGAGGGCGGTTGGTGATGACCACGTCTAGTAAGGTGCTGGTACCTTTCTTTGTGTTAACTCTGGTGGGTTGGGAGACTAGTTGGTACATAAGGCTGAGAAGGAGTCACGGGTGGTGATGGCAGACGGGCTGAGCCAGTTAACGTTCAGGTCACCCACAAGGATTTGGTCAGCTGTATGGGGTAGGGTTGAGAGATAATCAGTTAGTGAAACCAGTGCCAGAGTTTGGTTTTTAGGAAGTAGGCAGTGGTGAGATATGGGGACCCTGGAGGTCAGGGTCAGTTTGAGGGTTGGGCCTGCACCCCATATCGCAGAGCAGGGGCAGGGAGTGTCAGTCCAGTAGAGAGTCCCTAGCATATATCAAGCAGTCCCCCCCCGTCTACCTACACGATCCTCCCGGTAAAGGGAGTACCCTGGAATGGAGACAAAGGAGTCTGGAGTGGATTTTGATAGCCAGGTTTCCACCACCGTAATGACATCTGGTCTGTGCAATGTGACCCAACATTGGAAGGAGTCAAATTTTTTTTAGCAGGCTGCATATATTCATAGAGGCTATGCAGAGCCCGGGTGACCCTGCTGGTGGGCTACGGTGGGCTGGGCCTGGGTTCGGATGTATGTTACCTGTCAAGAGTAGTAAAATGACCACAGCCCTGGCCAGAGGACGGTATAGGGCGAGCTTTCGATAGGTATGTTGTGGGAGGAGGAGAGCTTCTGAGCACAGGGGGTGGGCAGGGTTTTCCAGGCTGAGAAAGTGAGGACAATAAGTCTCCAGAGAGCGCCTGAGGAAGCAGTAGGGAGATGGCTGGGGGGAGGGTGTTGTCCATATCCATTAGGTAGGGAAACAGGAAGACTAGGTGGGCCAAGAAGTCCTTATCCGCCATCAAATTCTATATTTCTATTGCCAGTACCCACACGTCTGACATTAATTTGGGCCCACCTCTGATAAACGTTCTGCAGTCTTCCACCAAGGGAAGGGGGGGCAGAAATGAGCTTGTGTACCTTCACTGGGAGCTACCTCCTCTTCATCGTGCACCTCCATTATGCCTGCAGATGAAGGATTCTCTATTACCATTGCCCTTAAATCCAGACTCGGCTCCCCCTATTCCAGTGGTTTCCAAAAAGGGACAGAAACCACCTTGGGACTGCCGCCGCCATGCACCTCCTTGCCCTCTTGGCTTTGAGTTTGCTTTCTGTTGCTGTCCCTTCTGATCTTGAGACATCCTTCAAGATGTCATTCAAGCTATATCTGAATAACAGTCCTCCTTCAAAGGACAGGCTGAACAGCTTTTCATTCAACGTATGATGTGCAACCCAACGCCAGACACCGCGCATTGCTGCCACAACATAAGCAGAGCTTACTGACATCTGTAAATTGTCCACTGTGGCAACCCCCAGAAAGGCGGATGCCAGTTGCAAAATGTTTGCCGCTTCCGAGTCCAGGGAAACTAAACTACCTCAGGGCCGTGACCCATGAGTTCAAGGCTCCAGAAACAATAAAAGATATATATGAGGTGTGAAGATTTACTCCATACAAGGCAACAGCTCTTCTGCACAAGCTGTCCACTTGCTTATAGTGGGTATCAGGGCCAATGAACCTTCAACGAGTATGGCTGTATGCTTAACAGAATTATGCATGGCCTTATCTGCCAAAGGAGGAACCCCCACTTCTTGGAGCTCTCCCCCAGAAATGGACAACATTTCACCCTCGGCCTAGGAAGATGCTTGCTCTTAATCTGTGCCGGCCCATTCCTGCTTAATAATCTGGTGGCAGTGCACAAAGTTTGGAAAACACTTCAGTGCAGAGGAGGAAGTGGACAGAATTGGATTCACGCCCCAGAGACTCCATGGCCTCCACATACTTCAGCTGCAAAGTCCGACAAACTTCTGTACAAGATAGGACAGAGACTTTGTGTCAAACAGTGGACAGAGTGTGGAATCTTTTTGGGTCCAGCCACTCCCCCTCCTCCCGCTCATCAAATAGCATGGCCGGGTCAGGATTTTCCCCTTGGCCCCACGTACCCTCATCTTGACCATCTATACTGTCAAGGTCAAGAGTTGCCTGTGGATCTGGGTGGGAAGTATCATACTGCTGTGGCACACCTAAGCATGCATGTATGACCCTGCCCCCAAAACCTGAGACCCGTCTTGGGTTTGGGTGTGCTGGTGCGAATGTCCTGCAGCACATCAGAACTTAGCAGCTCATTTAATAATAGCAAAAAGGTTTGCACGACTTAGCCTTCAGCTGGAGTCGGTTCCCAAAGTGCACCTCCCCTCCAGCTTGGGGGGAGGTCGGCTATGGGGGACCGAGACAAATATGTTAAGATTGCGTTACACAGTTAGGGCAATAAGCCCCTACAGGGGAGGGTCTCATCATACTCCTGCAGGTCTTACATTTGTTAAACACAATGAGTCTCCTATAAGCCATGGTGCCACTGCCTGATAGCCAGTCCAAAAATGAACAAAAAACACACCAAGGAATAAACTGTTAGTGGGGTTCCTACAGGTCTTTCAACTACAAGCAGGTTGGAAATTACTTCACCTTGCCTCCTAATCCCCCTTTATGCTGGGCAGAGTAAGCAAAATGAAAAGTACCTCCCTGTACTGTGGCAACTGCCTGAAAGACTCAGTGATTGAGACTGCTCATGGGACTCAAAAGGAAGGAGACCACAACAACTCTGATTCTCAGTAATGCTCCACCTCAGCGATTATGATGAGTGAACCTGGAACAGGTTAAAAAGCGTGTTGGAACTTGACATCACGCCAAGGTGCATGATGTCATCACGTCAAGTGTGAGCGTGCCCAGCCCAGTAATGGCACGAAATCTATCGTAAACTCAAGCGCTTATGAAGAAGAGGTGCAAATCCTTGTTGGCAGATAGCCAGCAATGGTGGGAACAACCATGCGGCTCGAGAGAGCCAAGAAATTCATTTATAAATGCTGCTTTGCCCCCAAAGAAAGCACTATCTGCTCTGCAAGAATGCTGACCCAAGAAAATAAACATAAACAAATAAGGACACAGACTGCCCAGCTAAAAACCAACAGTCAGGAAGTGAGCACAAACCTCTAACATGACCCCACACTGCTAAAGAGACAGAAAAAATTAAAAAACAGGTTACTCACCTGTAACAATAGTTCTAGGAGTGGTATATGTTGTTCATCCACACTCCTTGGCAAGTCCCCTTCCACTTTAAATCTTGCCAGAAGTCTTCAAGCTGGCTCCGCCCACCCACCTGGGGGGTATATACCTCAGCTCCGCCCCACAACGCCAGATCTTAGCCCGCTGGAAGCCAGGTTGTGTGTGTCCGCAGCCGGGGAGGTCAAGTGGGTCCATGTGGATGAACAACATATACCACTCCTAGAACTACTGTTACAGGTGAGTGACCTGTTTTTCTAGGATCGTGGATATGTCGTTCATCCACACTCTTTGGCAGACTCCTAGCAATTCTCCGGGAGGAGGAGAGGCGCACACCCCATACTTAGGGAACAGAGACTGGAGAACTGAGGCCCTAAAACCAGCATCCCGGTGTGACTCAAGGTCGATGAGGTAGTGGGTGATGAAGGTGTTTGCCGACTTCCAGGTAGCAGCCAGGCAGATTTCCTGGATAGGAACGTCCCTGGAAGCAGCCACCGATGCAGAGGTATGGTGGGTAGAATGAGCTCTTATCCCTCTGGAAGGCTCCTTGTCCACCAACTCATAACACAGACCTATGCATGATGTAATCCATCTTGCAATAGTCCGCTCTGCTGCAGGTCTGCCAGAAGCGGCTTCAGTGCAGGTGACAAACAGCTGATGAACCTCTCCCCGAATTTCCGCTGTCCTCTCCTTCTAATAGGAGAGAGCACGTATCATGTCCAAAGTATGGAGCCTGTATTCTGCGTCAGAGGTGTAGCTGGGGTAGTAAACCGGCAGAGTTAACACCTGGTTAAGGTGAAACTCTGACACCACCTTCGGAAGGAATTTCAGGTGGGGGCATAGGACTACCTTGTCCCTGTGGAAGACCAGATAAGGGGAGTCCACTAAAAGCACCTGGAGCTCCCCTATCCTTCAGGCAGATGTGAAAGCCACCAGGAAGGCAGTCTTCCGTGACAAGCATGACAAACCACACCTGTGCATTGGTTTGAATGGCTTGCCCATGAGCTTTGCCAGTACTAGCAGAACATCCCACAGAGGTGGCGGTTCAAGCACCGGAGGGGATATATGATCCACGCTTTTGAAAAAGCACCCCACCATTGTCTCCTGCGCCAGCATTGGCTGACTGGCCCGCACCCGGTAAGTAGAGATGGCTGCCAAGTGCACACTAAGGGGTGATGACCTCCGACACCCTTTGGAGAGAGACCAAAGGCAGTAGAGAATGTTAACCACTGGACAGGACAAAGGGTCCAGGCTCTTGCCCAGACACCGAATGGAAAACCTTTTCCGTATGAAGGAGTAATATTTCCTGGTCGATTCCTTTCTGGATGCCTCCACCACGGTGCAGACATAATCGGAAAGACCCAAAGCCGGGAACTCTAGTCACTCAGGTACCAGGCTGTGAGGTGCAGGGATTGACGGTCTGGATGGAATATCTTCCCCTGATTGAGTGATATCAGGTCCGGGTGTGCTGGAAGCTGCTCTGGGGGCCTGCAGCTGAGGCCGAGGAGATCTGGATACCAGAACTGGCACGGCCAGTCTGGGGCTACCAGGATCACCTTCACCTTGTCCCTCTTCACCTTGAAGAGCACCTTGTGGATCAAGGGAAATGGAGGGAAGGCGTAAAGGAGACCTGGGGTCCATGGCCTCAAGAAGGCATCCCCCTGCAGCAAGCCGTGCTGCGGGGGGCAGGCATGGAACAGCCTCAGCTTGGTGTTGTCCCTGGAAGTAAACGGGTCCACCATCGGTTTGCCCCACTGGGAGAACAGGCTATAAGCTACCTCTGAATGGAGAGACCACTCGTGGAATGTCTCGCCTAAGTATCTGAGAGCATCCCCCAGATGGTTTGAGGCTCCTGCCACATGGATGGCTAGGAGACCTGCCTCCAATCGGCTCACGAGGGTCCAGATGCGGAGTGCCTCCCTGCACAGCAGACGGCACCATGTGGGGCCCTGTTTGTTGAGGTAGTACATGGTCGTGGTGATGTCCGCCTGGACTTGAACCACTTGACCCTGGAGCTGAGAAGCGAAAGCTGACAGTGCCAGTCTGACTGCTCTGAGCTCCAACACGTTGATGTGGCATCGGGACTCCTCAGGTGTCCAGAGCCTGTGGGCCCTTTTGTCCCCCATGTGGGCTCCCCAGTCCATGAGAGAGAAACATAGAATTTGACGGCAGATAAGGACCTCTTGGCCCACCCAGTCTGCCCATTTCCCTGCCTACTGGATAAGCTGCAGATCCTAGTTAACCAGCAGCCTACTTCTTCCTACCCCCACCCTCTAGAATTGCCTTATGACTGTCCCATGCATGCTTGAATTCCACCACTGTTTTTGACTCCACGACTCTCCGGAAGGCTGCTCCATGCATCCACAACCCTCTGTGAAAAAAATACTTCCTTAAATTACCTCTGAGCTGCCCCCATCTTCAAATTGTGCCCTTGTTCTTGCAACAACTTTTTTGAAAAAATGCTACCTCTTTGGACTTTGATGATTCCCTTGAGGTACTTGAAAGTTTCTATCATGTCCCCTCCCTCGAGGCTATACATGTTAAGCTCCTTAAGTCTCTCTTCATGTGTTTTCAGTGCAGACCCTGCACCATTTTAGTGCCCTCCTCTGGACAGCTTCCATCCTGTCTATGTCTTTAGAAGACTGGGTCTCCAGAACTGCATACAGTACTCCAGATGGGTCTGACCAGCTGTCTGTACAGAGGATAATAACTTCCTGTTTTCTACTGGTGATGCCTCTCCCTATGCATCCCAGTATCCCCCAAGCCCTCCTTGCTGCCCTCTCACATTGCTTGCCCACCTTTAGGTCATCTGATATGACTACCTCCAGGTCCCTTTCCATTTTTTTTGTTGTTAGTATCTCACCCCCATTGTGTACTCTTCCCCTGGGTTTTTGTTTCCCAGGTGCATTACCTTGCACTTCTTAGCACTGAATCTAAGCTGCCATACATTTGACCATTCCTCTAACCTTGCCAAGTCCCTTTTCATCCTTTCCACCCACCTTGTGCATCAACTCTGTTGCAGATCTTTGTGTCATCTGCAAAGACATACTTTTCCTTCCAGTCCCTCTGCAATGTAACATAAAGACATTGAAGAGGACTAGTCCTAACTACTGAACCCTCGGTACCCCACTAGTAACCCCCTTTCTTCAGAGTGGACTCCATTTACTATTACTCTGTGTCCTATTCTCCAGCCAATTTTTACCCAGGCTGTCATCTTGAGACCCCACTCCCAGGCTAGCTAACTTGTATATTAATCTTCTGTGTGGGACTGTGTCAAATGCCTTGCTAAAGTCTAGGTAGGCCATGTCCACAGCCCTCCCTGATCTACTACTTGGTCACCCAGTCAAAGAAATCTATCAGATTTGTCTGGCATGACCTTCCTGCTGTGAATCCATGCTGCCTTGGGTCCTGTGCCCCTCTGGCCTCTAGATACTCAACAATTCTTTCCTTCAGAAGTGATTCCATCATTTTCCCTACCACTGAGGTTAAACTAACAGGTCTGTAGTTTCCTGCTTCTGCCTTGCTCCCACTTTTGTGAAGGGGAATCACATCTGCCCTCCTCCAGTCCTCGGGTACCACCCCATCCTCCTATGATTTGTTAAACAGGGTAGTCAGTGGTGTCACTAATTCTACCCTTAGTTCTTTTAGAATTCTGGGATGAATCCCATCAGGCCCCATTGCTTTGTCCACCTTCAGTTTTAAGAGTTCTTTCAGAACCCTTTCTTCTGTAAATGGCTGGTATCAACTTCTGTATCCAGAGTGTTTCTACTGTTTGTTTTAGGTACCTCCCTTTTCCTTTGTAAGTACTGAGCAAAAACATTTGTTTAGTATCTCTGCCTTTTCACAGTCACCTCTGCCCACCTCCCCCCTTTTATTAAGCCTCACTATCCTTCCTTGGTCTTCCTTCGGCTCCTGATGTACCTATAAAAGGTTTTATCCGCTTCTTAACTGAGTTGGCTATCTTTTCCTCGGTTTGGGCCTTTGCTGTTCTGACTGCCTTCCCAGCTTCTTTTTTGCTTTAACTGATACAGTTCTCTGTCCTGCTCCTTCTGTGATTCCTTGTACTTCCTGAAAGCTTTCTTTCTCTTGAACCTTCACTGCCACTTCCTTTGAGAACCATAGTGGTTTCTTACATTGTTTAGTTTTGTTTATTTGCTTCACACAAAGGCTTGTTACCTCTGTGATGTCAGTTTTATTATTCCCCATTGTTCTTCCACCCTCCTTCCTTCCCATTTGCTAGTGCATTCCTTAGGCACTCACCCATTTTGGCAAAGTCAGCTCTCCTAAAGTCCAGTACCTTTGCCTTTGTGTATGGCTTGACTATTGCTGTGTTTATTGTGAACCATACTGTTCGATGGTCGCTAGTTCCCAGATGGCTACCCACTTCACATCTGTGATCCTCTCTTCATCTCCATTTGAGAGAACCAGGTCTAAGATTGCTCCCTCTCAAGGTGGGCTCCAATACTAGTTGTCTAAGGCATGCCCCTGTAGGGCATCTAGAATAACTCCACTCTTCAAGTGGCTGCTGCAACTGCACTCCAGCTAACATCTGGCATATTCAGATCGCCCATCAGCAATATCTCCCTTTTTCTGCCATACTAAGTATACTTTCTATCATTTCCTTGTCCATTTCCTCCCCCTGAGAAGGGGGTCTGTATACAACCCCTGTGCGGATTGTGGTGCCATTGCCGGTCTCCAAATTTACCCACAGTGCTTCTTCTCCTCCCTGTTTTCCCTTTTGTTCTGTTGCTTTGATTCCTTCCCTTATGTAAAGAGCTACTCCTCCTCCTCTTTTACCCTCTCTATCCCTCCTGTAGATAGTGTATCCTGGTATGTTTATGTCCCAGTCATGGTTTTGTGCGAACCATGTTTCTGTGACTGCCACGATATCCAGATGTTCCTCCTCCATCAAGGCCACTAATTCAGGAAGCTTGTTACTCAGACTACGGGCATTGGTACTCATTGCTTTCCACTTTTTGATGGCTTTACCTTCTGTTGCAGCATCCCCCACTGACCTTTCTTCCTCGGTCTTTTTCTCATTTAGTACCCTGTTTTGTAGGGAGAGGCTGGGATTTTCCCGCTGCTTATCAGTGCCTCCCCCGTTGACTAGCTTAAAAGCTTGCAAATGAAGCATTTAAACCAATTGCTCAAAAGACTTGTTCCCTTCCTGGACAGATGCAGACCATCCTGCCAGTATAGGTTGGTGTCCCTCCAGGTGGAACCCCAGTCCCCAATGAAGCCAAACCCCTGTGCTCCACACCATCGGTCGTAAGGATGACCATCGGCTAGGGGCAGACAAACAGAATACCTTCCTGCAACCGGTCTGAGGCGGTCCACCAGCGCAGAGCATCCCACATCTGGGTTACAGTGATCAGCTGGTCAGCTCCCACTGGATGGGGCGCATGTGCAACCAGGCCCAACGGACCACTGAGGTGCACGCCGTCATGTAATCCAGAAGGCGCAGAAAGTCCCAGGCAGGGTGCAATTGCCCAACCAGAAATGATTGGGCAAAGGAGGAGAGAACCTCAGCCCTGTCCGCCGAAGCTGAGCTCTGGCTTGACAAGAGTCAAGCTCTGCCCGGATGAAGCCCATCACCTGAGAAGACACAAGTTCCGACTTGGCCTCGTTGATCAGGAAGCCTCGCTGGGAACAGGTCCGGAGGGCCAGGTCCCTGGATCTCTCCACCTCCTGTTGGGTGGAATCCGCTAAGAGCCAATTATTGAGGTAAGGATAAATCCTGACATCCCCCGGCCCCCCGAGATGGTCTGTCACCACTGCAATGCATTTGTTGAAGACCCGTGGGGCCGGACAGGCTGAACGGCATGGCTTTGGGAACTCTCGTATAGGTCCCTTCGACCCTGGAGTGGAGGAACCGCTGATGGGACGGACGGATTGGGACATCAAAGAATGTGTTCTGCAGATCCAGTGAACAGAACCACATGTTTCACTCCAAGGATGGTATGATCTGGGACAGAGGGACTATTCAAAAGGTGTGTAACCAGAGATTCAGGTCGTGCAGATCTAGAATGGGGCGCCAGCTCCCCATCCGCTTTGGCTCCAGGAAGTACCTGGAGACAAAGCCTGGGTCTGCTTGAGGATCTGCTACTACAGCTACAACCTCCTTGAGGAGGAGCTGAGCGATGTTGTCTCGGACAGCCAACTGAGTCTGAGCGGACACTCTTTGCTCCCGAGGGGCGCGGTCTCGGCTTAGAGGGTACTGCTCAAATTCCAGAGGCAGTCCCTGACTGACCACTGCGAGAACCCACCTGTCCAAGGAACAACTGAAGGTTTTTGAGCCAGGGCCGACAAAATGCATGAGCACGAGAGAGGCAGCTTGAATCTTCCAGCGGAAAGGAAGATCTGGCATCATGGGGTGGAGCCGAGGTACATACCACCCGAGTGGGTGGTAGAAGCCAGCTTGAAGACTTCCGGCAAGATTTAAAGTGGAAGGGGACATGCCAAAGAGTGTAGATGAACATATCCACTATCCTAGAACCACTTCTTACGAATAAGAACCCTTAGACAATGGAGGGGAAGGGAGGGTCTGTCGCCAGAAGAAAGCTAAGGGAAGAACAGAGAGACAGATTAGCAATGAGTCCCAAATACTGTCTACCTGTGCTCCCCTCCCCCCAAAAAATAAGTCACTTACCTGAGGCACCAGGCTAAAGGGGTCAGAAACCTGTCGAACAACCAAAATATTGCAATGGCATGTGGACCCCAATTCATGCAGAGCAGGTATTGAAAATGGAATAAAAATAGCAGGTTAGTCAATCTGAAAGCTGCAGCTTAAACAGGCATACTTTCTAGATTTGAGGGTGCTGACTGCCACCAGGCAGCCCCAACCTGCTTCACAATCCTATCAGAAAAGTAACTGTAGACAAGACACTTCAGAGAGTGAGCTCTACCTATGCTGTCCTAACCCTCTTATGGCACAGCAAAGACTGCAGAATCAGTGATCTTAGAATGTTCATGTGCCCAAGGTTCTATGCTGAGTAACAGCTTTGGGCTGTGCCACTTAAGCAATAAGGCATGACCAGGGGTTATGTTAATGGTCTGTTAATCACCCTCTAGCGGCGTAATGTGGCACAGGGCATAGCTGACTGCTACATGCCTCTAGAGGGTGATTAACTGACCATTAACATAACGCATAGGAGTGCCTTATTGCTACTATGACAAAAATGTTTTTTTTTTTTATAGTATTAAACCTTGTTCAGTATATGCTTATGCTGTACATGTATGTTAATCAAAAATTAACATAGGGCTGATAGAATGTTTGCAGCCAATCAGAAAGCTCTATGTCTCAGACTCTTTTTATAATATGTATCAACTCCCCATTGACTGTTCAAGTGATACAGAAATGCATTACATGACAAGGAACCAGGTGTTCAGGGGGGCGGGGGGGACTAACCACCAGGGAATTAGATGCACGCAGGATGGGCACTAAAGGGCTTCTGCAAACCATGCAAATGAGCCCATAGTGGAAATGTAAATGGCCCTTTAGTGCCTTGCATGCCCAATGGGCTCATCTGCCTGTTGTGGCTAAATATAGCCCACAAGGGTCTTGGCACTATCCATTTCGGGTAATGCTATTCCCTGCAAACTATATAAAGCTCAGGTCTGTGTTAGAGCAGTGCAGTTTCACTTAGCGCTGTGCCAACATAGTCCAGTAATCAGGCAGATACCACCAGCCCACTATCCAACTGACTACAGCAACTGCCGGGCTGGGCATTAGTTCTTTGCTTGAGCTCCTTTTTCAATATCAGGGCCCAAGTCTGACCAATGTTGCTACTATACTGTCACCCATTACTGAAGCATGTGATGTCATACACGGTGAAGCTGTGCCTAATTGCTTCACCCTTTCATGACATCACAAGGTTCCACAAAATGGTGGCAGAGTGGTATAAACACTTGGTAGACTAGATGGATAGATAGTTCTGGACTGATGTCAGCTACAAGAAAGTCCAACAGCACATTAAAAAAGTCCCCCCCCAAAACACTGTTTATAAACAAGTTCCCTTTTGACTACATTTCATTAGCAGTCCCTTGAAACATTTAGCCTCCAATAATTCTGTTGCACTTACCAGTTTGTCACGATCGTCTACTGACTGAATGTATTGTTCTTTGCCGATACTGGATTCATCCTTCCTCTTCAAGTAAGGTTCAATAGACTTATACTGGGCATAGAAATTGCTCAAATCCTGTGAATTAGGAAACAGACATACAGCTGCTTTCTGTTATGGCATTTCATTTTACATGCAAAATTATCTGAACTGAAGAGGTTTACAGTTACAAATGACACCTGGCTACATACCCACATGCTATGTAAAAATCTAGTATAGAATGTGGCCGTCGAAAAGGTCCATCTAATCTGCCTTATTTTCCCTGACTATTAATATTCCCTGAACCTTATTTGGTCCCAACTGTCCCTCCCTCCTCCCTCTCCTCTGCCTATTATGCCCGTGTGCCTATCCCCATGCAAGCCTGAAGTTCTCCATTGTCTTCGCCCACATTACCCCTACTGGCAGGCTGTTCCAGACATCCATTTCTGTGAAGTATTTCATCGCATCCCTCTTAAACTTCATGCCCCCTCTTGCTCTCCTCGCTTTCTCTCTCTTCTTTTGGTAACCAGGTAAGGCCCACAGGGCCATAAGACTCGTTTACAGGGGCGATCCAGGAACACTGGGGGTGGTTAAGTGACTTGCTCAGAGTCACACACAATGCAACTTAAGGTTGCGGGAATCCAATCAAGGTCTTCACATTCACAGCATATTACTTCAACTCTCTAAGCTATACTGCCAACTCAGGGAGTACATGCTGAGCTCATGCAGCCTCTCTTCATTGGTTCTCATACAACCTCCACACCATTTTGTTAGCCCCCCCCCCCCGGATCGTTTCCACCCTGCCAATATTCTTGCGGAGGTGCAGCCACCAGGACTGGACACAGTACTCCAAGTGGCATCCAATTAGTCAACAATACAGTGGCAACACCACCTCCCTTCTGCTAGAAATCCCCCTCCCTATGCCTCTCAGCATCCAGCTAGCCTTGCCTACTGCCTCGTCTCAACTGCCCTGCCACCTTGAGATCATCATGATTACCCCAAGGCCCCCCTCTCTTGCTTGGTGAGTAGAAGCACCCCCCCCCCCAAATACTCAGCCCCAGGGTTCCCCCATGCCAGGAGCATGACTGCACTTTTTGGCATTGAAACCCAGCTGCAGTTTCCCCAAATCCCTTAACATTCTCTCCCCCGGTGTCCACCTACTGCAGATTTTGTGTCATCAGCAAAGAGACACACTTTCCCTTTAGTTCCTCAGCAGTGCATTTATGACAACACTGAAGAGGACAGGACCCAGTATCAATCCCTGTGGTACTCCACTGGTCACTCTCCCATCCCAGAGTGTCTGCCATTTACCACAACTCTCTGCCTACTATCTTTCAACCAGTTAGATACACAGCTTACCATCTTCTTTCCCCACCCACAGGTTGCTAAATTTCTTAATCAGGCTCCTGTGTAGTAGTGTCCCAAGCCTTACTGAAGTCCAGATAGGCCACATGCACTGCCCTCCCCAATCCAATTCCCTAGTTACCCAGTCAAAGAAATCTATCAGACTTGTTTCACATGACCTCCCTCCTGTGAAGCCATGCTGCTGCATCCCATTTGCCTCCAGGTACTCCATCAATCTCTTCTTCAGCAGGGTTTCCATTACGTTCCCCATCACTGATGCGAGATTGGTCTGTTAATTGCTAACCTCCTGTTGTATGATGTTGTAACCTCCCGGGTCATGCCTGAAAATGGTCACATCTGTGTCTAGTGCACCTACCTGGTAAACAAAAACTAAAATAAATAAAAAACCTTCCTCCTACTGCCCCTCTTGTGCAACGAGACCACATCGGCCCTCCTCCAGTCCTCTGGAGTAGTGCTGACATAGGCGCAGCTAGCACTGCACTCAGTTTAGCACAACTAGGTGGATCCCATCTGATCCCATTGCCTTGTCTTCTTTTAGGGCTTCCAATCCCCGGTGGACTCTTATCTTCCGAAAATTGACTTGTGTCCACCCCCCCGTCCCTGCTGATGCATGCCAGTCAGTCTCTCTCCCCTCTCCACTGTGAAGATCGAGCAGAAGTACTCATTTACAAGGTTTTGGTTTTTTCTTGAAATTCATTTGCGCAGCCCCTATAATCTCCTGATCGTCACAATCCCACCCCTTGCCTTTCTCTTTCTGCTCATGTACCTGAAGAAAATCCCATCTCCTTTTTTTTGACTTCCTGGGTGATCCTCTCCTCTGATTGAGCCTTTGCTGCCCTCACCTTCCATCCTGCCTCCATTTGTTTATCTAGATATGGGAAAAGTTCAAAGGATCGTTTGCCACTGCCCGGCAAAAGAGCCACAGCCAAATATATTTTAGCAGAGGAGTACAGGACAAAGCTGTGCACATGTCAAACAGGTTTAATCACAATATTTTATTCAGTACTGGCACATGAGAATGCAGATGCAAATACCCCTATGTATCGCCCCTCAAGGAGGCATCATCAGGGCTGATGAGGCCTCCTTGAGAGGAGATATATAGGGGGTTATTTGCCTCTGCATTGTCACACATCAGTACCGAATAAAATGTTTTGTTTATCTAGATATACAGTACCTCCCTGTCCCTTCTGTCTGGGTTTCTTTTACCGCCTTAGCCACATCCTTTGAGAAATACAGTGGCCTCTTCCTCCTCTTACCCTTGCTCATTTCTTTCAAACAGCTTGTCATTCCCTTAGTTATATTCCCTCTTATCGTTTTCCATTGTGCCTCCACTCTCCCCTGGCCATTCCCTTCTTCAAGGAATTTAGTAAGGCAGTTTTCCCCTATTTCTTTAAAATCTGCTCTCCTGAAGTCCAGGACCCTCACCCCTGTGTGTTTTTTCTCCTGCCCAATCTGTATGCCAAACCACACTGTACTATGATTGCCTATACTCATGGGGCTACCCACTGTGACATCTGAAATGCTGTCCCTGATCTTAAGCACTAGATCCAGCACTGCCCAGTCTCTAGTGGATTCTGAAATCAGCTGCCTAAGAAATGCCCATTGCATGGAATCTAGGATGGCCTTGCTTCTAGCTGTAGACGTGGCCAGAATGCCCCTGTCTGTATCCAGAAGATAAAGCCCCCATAATCAATACAATGCTTACCATTTTGCAAATGGCTTCCCCCAAAACCCTGTCCAACTCCTCCCTCTGCGCTGGCAGTCTGTATTCCACCCCCACAGAGATAAAAAGCCCCGGACCACATCTCTAAGTCAACCCAAAAAGAACCTCCACCCCTTCCTTACGCTCGTTATGTTTCTGAATCTCCATGGTCTTTACACCTTCCCTCATATATAAAACAATCCCCCTTTCCTCCCTGCTCTATCATTCTAAAACATGGCGTACCCCCGAATGATCACGTCCCAACTGTGGTTGTCAGTGCACAATGATTCTGTTATAGTCACAAGATCCACATCTGCCTCTGCAATGGCTGCCTCAAAGTTAGAAATTTTATTTCATAGGAAAGTCAGTCAGAGGCCTGTACACCCAGAAAAACAGTCCTGGCTAGAAATAAGTTCCAGGCCTTGGCCAAGAAACAAAAACAGTGGGGAGACTGAGAAGGAGGTTGCAGACTCAGATTCTTCTAGGGCATCCTCCTCAGAAATGGGTGTTTTTTCAGAAAGCCAGTGTAATCCCTCTCAGGCTGCAGAAAAGACTAAAAAGCTTCCCCCCAAAAGGTGATTAAGTAAGCATTAAGCTATGACGAAGGTGGCATCTAATGGTGGATTAATGCATGGTTGGGAGGGTTGTATGCAGGCTGCAGGCCGAGTGCTCATGCATGAAGCCCAACCATGCATTAACCACCATTAGATGCACCGGTGGCTTAATGCGCTTAACATGGCTTCTAGGATAATTATAGTTAATCTTACTCATTTTCATACTGCCGATGGCACAAACAGTTTTTGCATTGCTTATATTTCTTGTATGCACTTTTGCAATACTTGCCACATGTTTTTATATACTCATGTTGTGAAAAACATAGTTCAGAAACCTGTTAACACACTATGTGTCAACCTTTCTGCCTGAAAATTACAGACATCTCAGCAGCTAATATTCGTGTAAACACCCTAGGTCCATCACACGGGCATTCCTGGCTTCCTATATATTGCACGGATTGTGTTTTGCATATTTGGTGATCCTGTCTGTGTGCTACCCATGTCCCTCCAATCTACCTACATCTCCGGTTTCCTCTCTGCCCTTCTGTTCAGCGTTTGTTCCTTTTCTCAGTAACTTGCAGCTGCTCTACGTCTCCTTCCTGCATTTCCAGCATGATTGCAAATTACCCATGCCACATACGCAAAACGTCTCGAACTCTGCAACACATCGCTATTGCGCTTGCACTCGCTCTCACTGCGCCTTCCGCTACCAGACTGCCTCACTGGTCGCTCCTGTCTTGTACTTCGATTGAGTAAAAAACCCCGGTGTACATTTCTATTTTCTCTCCCCCTGTCATGCGCTGACACAGTCATGGGCATTTCAGTTGGTGGGTGGGACAGACAAGTACCTCTCACCTGCGCTACGCTGCTATTCGCTCATGAGCTGCTTTTCCACTTCTGTGGCTCACCCTGGTAGTTCAGTTTGGGGACGGCATTACTGGTGGATTAATGTTGTCTCCAAAGTACACCACCTGATGCTTTTCAGCCAGTGCATACTGCCAATCTACTCGTTTATATTTCTACCATGTTACAAGGTACATCAGCCCCTCTTCTTCCTGGTTTTCATGCTTACAACTATAAACTTACACTGCCTCACTTTGAATGTGTGCAGCATGAAGTCATTTTGGAAACGATTAACCACCCAGTATCTGACAGATTTACATCATGACATTTACTTGTTACAGGATACAAGGATGAAAACCAGGCAGGAAATAAATCAGGCTAAACAGAAATGGTCTAAAGGCCCGTCATTTTGGACTCATGGAGAAGACCAATGTGACGGGTTGGATATTCTTTTTTGGGGGTTTAATTTTCATGTGTCAAAAGTCACAGACATAGTTCCAGGCCGAGCTATGTTGATCAATTGTACTTTCAAGCAAATAAGGATGAAAGCGATTAATGTATATGCACCCCAGAGTACAGCTGCCAGATCGGAATTATTTAACTTAATACAGCCTTACCTACATACCTCCAGGCAGGTATACTTTGGGGGTGATTTTAATTGTGGGTTAACTCTAGCTGATAAAGGAAGCACGACAAAGAAAATTTTTGGGAACACTGCTGCACTGAACAGAAAACTTAAGACTGCAACTCTGATTGATGGGTTCTGTGTACTACACCCAAAGGGAATGAAGACTTATTACAGGGGTACTCATGCCACACGAATTGACTATCTTCCTATCCAAAAATATTAGAACACCACATGCTAAAGTCATCCCCTGTGAGACCTCTGACCATATGGCAGTCTCCCTGACCAGCAGTCCCATAGGAGGTCCCCTTCCTCATACCTCCACATCACGTTGGAAGTTAAATGACACATTACTGACAGAACCTGGTATTTCAGCTGCTGGCTTAAAATTATTATGGGCTAGATGCTCGGATCTTGATGCTTACCACTCTCCTCTGAGTTGGTGGGAGGATACTAAGTCAGATTTTAAATAATTTTTTATACAAAAGGCTAGAACCGAAACTCTTGTCAGCCTATTTTACATATACTAAACAGATAAAAGTTACTAGATATTATTTCCACATCTTCTGAATTTCATGTGGACAATTCTCAATCTATAAAACATCTCAAAACTCAAATGGAGGCACATCAATACAGCAGAGCTACGTCCCTCAGAATGGGAGCACAACGTGGCACTCACAGCTCTAATCTCTCTTTAGACATTTTAACAGTTGTCTGATAGAGTGGCAGCCCACTCATATACAGCAACTGATAGATTCAGAGTCTAATCATACTTGTACTTCCCTGCATCAAATTAAAAACACTGTACAAACATCATCTAGAACAGGGGTTCTCAAATGGTGAGGCCAGCCTCCCTGGGGAGGCCCCAACCTGTTCCAGGGGAGGCTCAGGCAAGCCTGAAAAAAGTACAGTATTTAAATTTTGAGTTTTATGTATTTTGTGTGAAGAGATTAAGCAAACTGGAAGGGGATAACAGAAGGTGAATTTTATGTATTTATTTACTAATTGGTGGCAAGGAAAGGTGAATGAGCCAAAGCTCATTTCAGGTGTACCCAGGGAAGGGAAGGTAGTGAATACATTTCAAAAAGTAACTGCAAAACAATCAAGAAATACACAATGAACTATAGTGCAAACAAATATGAACAATAAACTGATAATGAGTGGTGGTAATTGATCAATTTGTAGACTGATGGCAGAACAGTCCAAATACAAGGGTTGAGCATAGAAGTGCTAAGAGCAATAGCAGGAAGGAGCAAAGTAATCCCAGAGAAGTTGCTTAGGAGCAGAGAAAGAGGGGGAGAGGCAAAGTATGCAGGAAGGTTATTTCATGTAGAGAGGAAACAAAGAAAGTAGTCTGACCCATGAAGGTACTGCAACAAGGGGTAACAATGGTTCAAGAATGAAAATAGCAGAGCAAGTAGGCTGACCGGGGGTGTGTGTTATAATAATATTTGTTTATTGTATTTATTTGTTATTCAGATAACACCTTTGAGCACAAGTGCTCTTTTTCAAAGGTTCCACATCAGTATAAGACAAAGAACTGAATGTGAGCCAAGTACTCAAAGGGGTTTCAATTTATTCATGGTGTACTGTGCAAAGTACAGCATGTTATTTTTCCTTGGGGAGGCCCAAGATTATTTCAGTTTTTGGGGGAGGCTCCAAATATTTTCCATGGATTTGGGGAGGCTCACTGTGATGAAGTCTAAGAACCATTGATCTAGAACATATGTTTGGGAGAGCACTGTTAGCTGAGGGGACTTCTGACTTTCTTAATGATATTTTAATACCCGATATCTCACATGAACAGGTGGCACTTTTAGTTGCACCAATCTCTGTGATGGAGACCAGGCAAGCAATACTCCGGCAAACATATCAAACACAGAATATAGGTTAATACAAGGTAGATAATGAACCAGGCAACTCCAAAAATAATACAGGAAATTAGCTATTATCAGGGGCACTGGAAAATTGAGGAGAAATGTGGACAAACTTGCGGAACTTTTGGGGTCAAAATTGTGGAAAGTTACGGAGCATGCACAGCGCCATTTATGTTAGTCAAATAGTTCAGATTTTGATATACAAAAAGCCACACATTATTTTAAAAGCACATACACTTTATTCTTTAAAAACAATACATTTTACAAAATTACTGCACAAAGGACCTTTGTAAGTGACGTTAAATATTTCCACTCACTTCCCACCCCCATTCCAGACAATATATATTCAGCTCTGTTCCTAGCCCCAAATCCACCCACCATAAAACTATTACAACAAAAAAAAAAAACTGACAAAAAAAATAAAAAATTAGAATCTCCATCCCAAATGCATAACCCCAGCCAAACACATAAAAAATGAACACGTTTACACATGCACAAAAAGTTACATAATTTGTTCCCCAATTTTTGCTGTCACCGAGGTCCCCCTATCTTGAACCAGCAGAAAACAGTTACTAAAAAGTACATATTGGGCTGTCTGTATAGCCCAGAGTGTAGTATATCTGGCAGACATGGACTGGATTCCCACAATCTCCACTAGTATACTGAGTGAACCTGGGCTGCTCACTTAACCTCCTTCTGAAACCCGGTCTTCTGCTTGGTTTGCCAACCAATTGAAATAATGCAAGCATAATATTCCGCAATATTTAAACATGTTTGTTGTAGTTTAGCATTAACAGCAATTTTACATTATTTTCTTTCAGAGTTCTTGTATTGTCCTTCAGAAGGTCTGTGTAAACAGAAAATGTTCTTTCTATACCAGCAGTGCTGACAAGCATCCAAATGTAACGTTTTGCCAAGGCTGACAGTTTGCTCAGTGATGGTGAGTGAGACTCCTACCAGGCTGCAATTTCAAAGTCTGGTGGGACTGACTTGGCAGCATTAGTATAAGCATGCCACTCAAAGGGTGAAATGTCTGCAAGCCCTGGTATGCCAGTGATATAGCTGTCTTTGTCCAGCATAGGAAGCTGTAGCAGATCAAAGACACAGGCTGCTTGAAAAACATACATTGAGGGGTGTCCTATGATGACATTGTGCAGTTTCTGACTGCTCTCCAACATCACTTGTTGGAACAGATAGACACAGGCAGCTCTCTCGCCCTCTTGTCACACAGAGTTTTTCCACAATCTTCAGCCTGTATTCGTCTGTGCCAGCTGTGGCACAGAAATCCAAAAATAAGTGGAGGTGATTCAGTCGGCAAAAAAATGCTGTGCCCTAGAGTGTTCCGACACAAATGTGGCTTGTGCTACAAGCACATCAGGTCTCCTTGACAACAGCATTCTGAGTTTTTTAAATGAAGCTGCATTTGATGAAGTATTTTTTATGAAGTTTGCCACGAGAGGCAGATAGTCAGCCAGATAATTGACTGCCTTTACCCAGGAGCACCAGCGGGTCAGCACAGCATATACAAGCATCTTTGGAACAATGCCATCCTTTGCCTCTAGAAATTCTAAATACTGATGGCGCCACATGGGGCTCTGACAGAAAACCTTTTTGATCAAGCTGACCACAGTATTAAGGTCTTCCAGTACTGTGGACCAGAGTTCCAGAACCAAATTTAGCAAATGTGCAATGCAAGTTACATGCACAGCATTCGGGAATATGCCAGAAAGAATAGTTTTAAATGCTTTCTGCACATAGCTGGCACTGTCTGTGGCAATTGCAAACACCTTGTCAAAATTTATGCCATTCTCATTTGAAATATGAAGCACAGCTTGGGAGACAGTGGTGTGATTCGCACGATCCAAAAACTCAAGTCCTATCAACACCGGCTGTTCACTGACCCTCGTCAGAGGCTGTGCCAGAACTCCAAAAACGCTACGTTCACAGGCATCTGTAGTTTCATCCAATATTAAGTAGAGGTCAGTGTCTTCAACCAGCTTTCTTACATAGTCCTCATGCTTTGGGAGAAGTTCCTGAAGGTATGTAGAACATAGCTGTGCAAACCCAGGAAGACTTCCACCATGTTTTGTGTATTTGCAGAGGAACTGTTCGAAGGCTGGATCTTTTTCTAGAGGAATGTCTGCATGTGTCAGGCATCTTATGAAGTCCAGGACAAATTCTTTACGATCCTCAGAGGCTAATGTTGCTCTCGATAAACAACACGCCAGTGACTACTGTCGTTGTATGGTACTGCCTGTAAAGTGGGGGAAAAAAAAATTAATGTAAAAAACTAATAGACCAGACCCCCTCACCCACACCCACCTTCACACACACACACACACACACACACACACACACACACACACACACACACCCCTCACCTACACCCCCTCCCACATGCACTGCCTCCCACACCCCCTCCCACACGCACACACACACCCTCCCACACGCACAGAGAGATTAATGTGACACTTCTATATAAATACTGTATACATACAGTCTTGTTTTCTCTTCATTGCTGCAGCTTTCCGATCCACATGTTTTTGTGTTCTCATGTGCAGGTCGATTGTATGCTTGCAAAGATAATCCACGGCTTGACAGCAGAACTTGCAGAACAGCTGGCCCCCATCCTCATACAGATCACCAGGATACAGAGCGACCCGATCAATGGCGCGCACAGTGTAGGAAGGATGGAGCTGTTTGGCCTCCTTGCGAGACAGATGCGGACGCTTGGCATTTGGCTGAGACATATTGATATTGATTGATTCTTGCAAGCACTGTTACAATTAAATAAAACTGATGATAGAGTCTTGATTCCTGCAAGCACTGTTACTATTAAAAAAAAAAAAAAAAAAAGTCATCCGTTTTATTTAAGACTCTCTTTATGCACCCCGGAGGACAGGGCATCCTTCCAGGGTACGCACTGGGCGAAGGCCTCTCACTCCTTGCCTGAACCCCCTGACTGAATCTCCCCACTTGCACTGCTGTAAGCCAGACCCCAGACCTCTGGCATGACTGGGATCCGTGCAGCCTATTGGCTGGCACCCAAGGAGATCAGAGCGAGCTGGGTCGGCAGTGGGATGTGGGCCATGCCGCTGGAGTGCCCATCATCATCTTCACTCTCCTCCGGAAGGGGGACTCTTCCCCTGTTCCTCTCCCCCCAGCGCGACGTGCAGGGATATCATGGTAGCCTGGCAACCCTGCTGACATAGTCACACTTGCTGCACGTTACAGGCCAGTCATCCTGCAATACCTCCAATCTCTATTGGGGGCCACTGGGTAACCTCATGTCATGCCCACCATCACCCGAGGCCAGAACAATTTTTTTTTTGCATGTGGGCCAGTCCGCCAGGACCGACCCTCCATCGACCATCAACAACAAGTGACTGGAGCTTGGCACAGACCTGGCAGACTGGTACACATGCAGAAAAAAAAATTGTTCTGGGCCAGCCTGCACGTCCGCCCCATGCCCACCATCATCCGAGGCCAGAACAATTTTTTTCTGCACATGAGCCAGTCCTGTCCCTCCATCGACCAACAGCGCCAGACAACAGGGGCATGGCACGGACCTTTCAGACTGGTACATATGGAGAAAAAAATTACTGTGCCAACCTGCTCGTCCACCCCTGCCCACCACCACCAGAGTCCAGAACCGCTGGACTGGCGGATGAACAGGCTTGCACAGAACAATTTTTGGCATGGCCCTCATGCAGGTTGGAGCAGCAAGGGATGGCCTTAGGAGATTAACAAACATGTTTAAACAAACAGCACTTCAGAACACCAGAAAATGCAGCATACTCCAAGACAGCATATATACTTTGCTTGCCAACAATGCCAGCATGTGCCCTCCCCACCTCCATCCATCTCAAACTAGCCAGCAGTAACTTACCTTAGATGCAGGCTGGCACTTTAGGAACCAGTGAAAGCCTTCTGGGCAGGATTTCTGTTGTCCTCAGATGGCAGAATGCAGGCAGCAGATGTTAACACAGGCAAGCAGGGAAAGCAAGCAGGACAAATCACAATTATTTACTTATTTATTTTGAAGACAAGACCTCCCAAGTCCTTTCACTGCCAAGTGTGGACCTGAAGTGCAAATGCACCTCCTTTAGCTCTTGCTGCTCCAGTGACATTCTCGTGCTCTGCTGAGGACTTCAGGTTGGGGACTCTTCCGATTAATGCTCCCCGTTTAACTGCAGCTTCTCTTTGCCTTTTTTGTATTCCTCACTGGTCGTGCTGGTCGCAGGTCCCAGGTCGCAGGTCTCAGGTCGTGCGATCGGTCGGTACTCTGACTGTGAGTTAGTCGCCACTCTACTCGCTCCTCAAATCAGGTGGATGTTATCTTCCCCCCTCACAGTCCGCTGCATTTAACAGGCTTAGGCGAACCTGAGGGGGGACACAAAGCAGACAAAGTGTTTGAAACAGCGCAACTGTGCTTTAAGCACCGGGAGCCCACGACTGGATGTTTAGGCATTCCGCCCCCCTTATGACATCACTGGGGGGGCAGAACAGCCTTATTGGTGGTGGGATGGAGTTAGGCAAGCACTGGATGGCTGCACAATGTGGCGAAACTAATAGAGCCACAGATTTTTCAAAGTTACAATCCAGATCACCACCAAACACCTCCAGAGCAGGCAATATCACGGTGGAGTCACGGAGGGAGCACAAAAATCACAGAAAATGTGCAGAATTTGTGCCCGCGATTTTCCAGTGCCCCTGGTTATTACTTAATTAAAAAGCTGTAATACTATAATGGTAGTTGTAGAACAAAATACCACTATGTAGAAAACAACGGTAACTACAGACTTTGAAAGTTAAGGCCTCTCACAAATACCCCAGCACTTCGCACTGAAGCTTCAGCAGGGGGCCAAACTCTTAGGGGCATGCATCATCTTTTATACCAAAATCATAGTTTCAGTTTCATTACAAGTTAATCAGAGAAAATCTGGGAAAAAGAGATGCTCAACAATAAACAAAATCATTTACATCTTTTGTAACCTGAAGACAGAAAAACAAAATAAAAATCCTCACTAATGTAGTTCAGAACTCTAGCATGTGATCACCCAGCTTTTCAGTATAAAGCCTTAAAGAGGACCTTTCCCACTGTTTTTGAAATCCCCTCCAGAAACACAACAGGAGCCTTACCTGCCCCAAAGTTCAATGGTACAGAAATTATAAATTTGTTGTTGCCAGAAATCAAAAGGAAAGGGACTCTAATTTGGCCCCGTGGAGCTAAGAACTTGATCCCTTTCACTTCCCGATTTGGACACACACCCCGTTTTGTGATGTAAAAGTATGGAGATTGTGGGGGTGTGCTCCACAGAGTTGTATAGGGAGTCATTTTTAAGTTTTTTTTTTTTTTTTTTTTTAACATTTAAGGGTGCCAACTTCAACAAATCAAGGCCACTGCTCAACTAACAAGTACCTTTCTGTACCACTGAACTTTGGGGCAGGTAAGGCTCCTGTTGAGCATTTAAAATGATGACCAGGAAAGGTGCTCTTTGAAAGAGTACTATACCCTTACATCTTGTAAATGTTATTTGTTTCCTTGTCAACAGAAAACTCTTCATGTAGCTGTTGGGGATACGTGTGTGTGCTTTAGTCTGTTATTGTTCATACCAGCGCCTGTAACTTGCCTTGGGGGGGGGGTCTCCATTTTTCGGCTGTTGAAATCTCAGTGTCAGAGAACTGCATTACCATGTGAGAACATGATGTGCTTGTGTCAATGGCACTTACTTTCAAAGTGAATCCTGTCTTTGATACCAGTTGTCTCTTAAGTGGTACTGGGTATCTCTCATTTGGAACCTGACCCATTAAACCACAGTTGTGGATGCTGCCATGTGCCTTAGTAACTGTAGAAGTCTTGCAGGTATTGGATGACCTGCTGTGAAAGACTTTGCTGTTGCTATCAAAGCTGTAACTTTGGCCTGGTGGAGGAAAGCTTTCCCTTGCAGGGTGTTTAGCTTTGCTCCTATGAAGTGCAGTATCTGAATAGGCTCTAGCTGGGACTTCTGCAGGTTCATCAAGAACCCCAGGTTCTCCAAGGTGCTTTTTACCAACTGAACTGAGCAGCTCGTCTCTTACTCTGTTTCCCCTCCAACAAGCCAGTCGTCCAGGTAAGGAAAAACCACCACGCCGTATTTTCTCAGACGTGCTGCCTCCATAGCCAAGCACTTTGTGAAAACCCTTGGAGCTGAGATGTGAACTGGTATTGGTAGTTTCCCAGCTTGAATCAGAGATATTTTCTGTGGGATGGCCTGTCAGAGTTATGAAAATAGGCATCCTTCAGATCCAGGGATGCCAGCCAATGACCTGCCTGCAAATATGGTATCACTGTCCTTAGTGTGATCATTTTGAATTTTTCTTTTTTCAAATGTTTGTTCAGTACCCGGAGATATAAAATGGGTCACTACCTCCCCATTTTTCTTGTGGGTTAGGAAGTAGCTTGAGAATATGCCTCTGCCCCACTGGAAGGCAGAAACTTTTTCCATGGATCATCTCCAGTTCCAGCAGATATTTTAGTTTTTTTCCCAGTGGAAGAGTGAGCTGGAAAACGTCTGAGTTTCTGCAGGTCTGGAAAGTGTCTGAACTGCAGACACAACCACAGGCCCACTACTTCCAGTACTCACTTGCTTGAGGTAATGTTTACCCATTCCTGGAAAGTAGTGTGCCAGTCTTCCTCCCCACTGGCAATAGTCAGGCAACCTGGGTAACATTGTCAGGGGTTTTGTTTTGGCTGAGGCTTAGGTGCTGGAGCTGCAGCACTACACCTTGAAGTCATTTTCCCCTTCCCCTAAAGTAACCTCTCTGTGACTGGTACTCATAGGAGGCTTGAGACATATAATATTGGGAAGTACCTCCTGCCTCTGCATCCCCTTCAATAGCACCTGTATCCTTTTCCTTTTCATTGTTACTTTTGAGAGGGGTTCTGTATCCATCTACTCTTCATGTAGGTCTCTCTGGTCACCAAATAATAAGTTTCCCTCAAAGGAGGGGATCCACGGCTTTCTTTTGGAGTATCCTGAGGAAGGATGGTAGACCTCAGCCAGAAAAACCTTCTTAAGGACACTACATGAGCCAAAACTCTAGCAGCAGTGCCATTAATATCCACCTCAGTGTAGAAATGATATTTTGTGGCTTCCAGGGCTGATCTTGCTGGGACAATCAGGTTCTATGTCAGTTCACCATCCTCTCTTTCTGCCGGTTCCAATACTGTGTTCCAAAATGCCTTCTGGTACTGTGCTATATGTGCCGAGTAGCTGCCTGTCGGATAAGCAAGGAAGTTGTAGCATAACCCTTTTTGGCCACAATATCCAATCTTTTAAGAGTCCCTTTCAGGTGACTGCGTATTGATTTTTGCTCTCCCACAAGCAGCAGCCTGGACTACTCCATGATTATGCCGTATCCTTTGGGCAGATGGCCCCTCAATGCCTTTCTGTACTTCAGAGATGGTCCAGAGCAGGGCCTGCAGTGGACTCAATCCTGAAGTCTTTAGAGAATCTGTGGACGTCTCTGTTGGTACTGCTGCTTCCACTAGAAGTGTCACTGAGGCAATGGAGATTTTATAACACATCTGGTCTTCTGTCGATGCCCTAGTGCCAGTCCAGAGCTACCCCTCGACCATAAGAAGGACAGCACTGTTTAACGATGCGCTCCATTCCCTTAGAGCGTGGGATCTGAGTTTAGCATGTAAGTGGAAGAAATCCAGTCTGGATTCCGATGGTCTTGTCCTTGCTGCTCATTACAGAGAATACCAAGACGTGATGATAGCCAAGAGAAAAACTTTCACTGCATCTGACAGAAACAGACCCGACACCCTCTTTAGAGCAGTGGATGGTGCTCTCCATTCCGAATCCCTCACCCAAGATTTGGGAGAGATTTCTCAAGAGAGGTGTGATGGGTTTATAAATTTTTTTACAGCCTAGACTGTGGATATCCAGGTCAAGCTTTCCTCCATGACGACTTTACATAACTGCAGTGATCGAGAGCAGGGGCTGGCAGAAACTCAGGTCATCTTGGATGAGTTTCACCCTACTGACTTGGAGATTCCCCAGGTGCTGTCTGAGCTGTGCCACAGCCAACATGTGCCGGATACTGTTACAGCCTCTCCAATTAAGACTGGAGAGACAGTAATTGGTCCATCCCTCACTGAAGTTGTCAATGCCTTTCTGAGGGAGGGTGCGTTTCCTACTGTCCTGAATCAGGCAATGGTTCAAAAACTCCTAAACAAGGCTAATTTAAATTCTAATGACTTCCCAAGTTTGAAACCAAACTTTTTTTTTTTCTTCAACACTTTGTTTCTGTCCCCCATTTTCGCCTTGCCAGCTGCTGGGTAGACCTAACTCTAACTTACTTTTGGTAAAAGTATTAAGGAAGTGGTGGCGGCGTGGCTAAGAAGCACCTGAAGGAATTCTCCATTTATGAGCTATTCCAGTCTGGTTTTCGTTGTCAGCATAGCACTGAGACAGTCACTGTGAGGCTCTTAAATGATATGCTCCTTGCAAAGGATCATGGAGAGGTTTCTTTCCTGGTCTTCTCAGATTTGTCATCCATGTTTTACATTGGAGAACAAGAGGAGCTGTTACAGCATATGAGGAAGTCTGTCGGGGTGGTTGGGGTAGTCTTTGACTGGTTCTGATTCTTCCTTAGCAATCGCCATCAGTCACTGGTTTGGGGGAAATTTCAATTTTGTTCTTCTATCGCTGACTGCGGCAGTCATCAGGATTCCAGCTTGTCTCCTCTTTTGTTCACAGTGTTTACGCTTCCACTCAGATATGCGACCCGGAAGTATAGCTTGAGTTTTCACTGCTGTTCGAATGATATCCGGCTATGCCTTTTGTTTAAATCTTCACAGAACTCCTTGGTGAGGGTGCTTGAGATTGCTCTATCGGAGATAAGTGGGTGGATGATGAACAGTGGGCTGAAGCTTATTCCTTGAAACACTGAGCTGTTGCTGGTAGGATCAGATCATCTTAGGGCTTCCATTCTGAAGAGCCTGGCTCTCCTCAGGTTTGGGGGAGATAAGACTCCAGGCCAGGCAGGTAGTTCGCAACTTAGAGGTCACTCTTGACCAGGGCATGACTCTTGTATCTCAGGTGTTGGCAGTGGTCAGAAGTGACTTCTGTAACTTAAATACCGCAAGATTCAATCCTTACCTTGCCCAAGATTACCTGTTACCATTAGTGCACTCTTTCAATGTCTCGTGCCTCGACTACTGCAATGCCCTCTACTGGGGCCTTCCAGCAGGTCAGATCTGCCATCTTCAGCTAGTACAGAATGAGGCAGCTAGACTTGTTATATCTGTAAAGAGGCGTGATCATATCACTCCAGCACTGCGCTCTCTACACTGGTTTCCTGTGAGCTGGCGGATCAACGTTAAAATTCTTTCACTCTCTTATACGGCCCTTAACGGACTGGGACCCCACTACCTTACTGAGCTTTTTGCAACCTGCCCTGACATCCAGGAGTCATGTTCCACTGGTACTGGGCAGTTGGTGGTCCCAAAATCAAGACTAAAGTCAGCTGGCAACAGGGCATTCTCTGTAGCAGCCCTATTACTATGGCATGGTTTACCCATAAGTAATCATGCTGCCCTTTTGGTTTCCATCTTTAAAAGTAAACCTAAGACATAGACGTTTTTTCAAGCTTTTGTATGAGACTGAATTTTTGTACGTTATTTTGTATTTTTTGTGATTATATTACTTATCTTGGATTTGTTATTTTTATGTAAAATACCTTGGTTTTTAGAAAGGCTTCTATCTATGATGATCAGGATGGGTACACAAGTATTCCACTACCTACTTTTCCACTTGTTATTTTCTTTCAATTTTTATCTATGGCTGCAGCTGAGGTGGGTGCAGACATGATTTTTGATATGGGTTTATATATGGGAAGTAGTATTCTTCTTGGTGGAGCTACCACCAACATGTTCATAAAATCAGCATCATCTTCATCCTAGTCAGTCTCCAGAGTGTGTGTGTGTGTGGGGGGGTTGAGGGTATCGACCGTCTGACAATGAGGGAAAACAAATAAGTAGCCCTCATGGTGCTTAAAGCAAGTTTGAAGTCTTGCTCAGGTGCAGGCATCGTGTTAAAATTTCCCATGGCCTGGATCGCCTGGAAAAAACTGCCAGTTTTTTCATATGTCTTCCAATGAAGGCATTTTATCTGTGCCATCTGCCTGCTGCTTTCTCTGTCCATTAGGTGCGGCAGTGACACTATTTTGTTTTAAATTTCTTTTTGGCAGATACTGTTTCCAGTATCTGGTTGGAGGTTCTTATTTCTATTTCTGTTATCACTGGATTCACGATTCTCCCTTTTGGACACCCTGATGGCTGAACCATCTTTACTAAGCTTATCCAATGGCTGTAAAGCTTTATCCTTTTGTCTTGCCACTTTTAACATTCTTTGCTGCTGAACATGAGGAGATGGACCCTTCAGATACGTGCTTTCCACCACTGTTGGAAAGACTCTCAGAACCTTTTTTATTATGTTTAGGTGACAGAGGCAGACTGAGAAGGCATGCTTCGGTTGAAGTTTTTTTGTTACCATTTTAACAAGGTTTTTGGGCAAAAAGTATGACAGGACTTACAATTTGCAAAGTTGTGTTGTGGACCCAGAAACTTTAAACAAAGCTTGTAACAATCTGCCATTGCCAGCAGCTGTAAATTATTTTAAAATTTTTTGGAAGGTCCACAAGGTCTCTCGGACATGCCAATATAAAAGAACCTTAAATAATAAAAAAAAAATATTCCTAAAAACACTGCAGTACAAGACCTGTTGGCTTGCCCAAACACCTTCTGGTACCCCATGACAGCCATGTTATCATAACTAAGGTTGTACTACAGTATGTTTATTTTTTTTATTTATTCATTCTCAGATTACAATACCTTTGAGCATATGGCAACTCTTTTACAAAGGCTCCACATCAGTGGGAAGGGTGACAGACATACACCGGATGGTATTACATACAATGCTGTCAAGAAAGTATTTAAAATGAGAATATGACATTAATATTGCAACTAAAAATTTAAACTATGAATTGGTAGGAAATTAAAAATAACCTAATAAAAGGAGGCAGCCCAAAGTGCTTTGTCAAGTAAGTATAGTTAGATTTGGGTGAACAAAAGTTCAGATAAGTGACGATAAACAGTAGAAAGAAGGTGGGTGAGAGGAGCGAGGTGAAAGAAGGATTGGGGAAGGAGGCAGGAAATAAGGCAGAACCATTAAGAGTGAAAGTGGTCATTCGCAGAGAAAAGGGGAGACGTAGGTACACAAGGATGTGTCAATACTACTGAGGTAATGTGCTTTTGTTATATATGATTGTAGTAAGTCCTAGATAGGTCAGAGTTAGTATTGCTTTGTACATGCCACATGATGCAGATCCAAGTATTTAGCGGACACATCTACATTTCTTTTATGCAAGCTAAGCAGCATTTCCTTTGTGCTGGAACCCCCGCCAAAAAAGCCAGTTCTAGCTAGTAAGCCTCATCTCTGTCTATGTGCAAAACCAAGGATGAGCCAATTGTCTTTCGGCTAGCTACACGCCAATAGGAGAGCTGTAGTTACTATACGCCTCCTTGTTATCTCTAGTATAATAGGTTATGTAATTGCATTTTTGGGGTGAATAGTTCTTTCGTCACGACAAATTGTGATCTCTATGAACTCCAAGTATTGAAAGCTGTAATTTACTGTTGTCTTAGGGAAACCCGTAATGGCCGTATTCACCATTAGTCAGAACACTGCAGAGACTGAGGGTCTTATCAGAGCCAACTAGAAAAACAGTTCTTGTACTAAGAAAAACTGTGCCAAAGATCAAACTGTGGCTCCTTTAACAGGAACCAATTAAAGTGGAAGGGCACAGACAGAAACAAGTGAAAGTGCTCAGTCCTGTAAACTGAACAGCATAAAAAACAGTAAACCACTGCTAATATCAAGAAGAAAGTGTTTAGTAGCCGAACTAGATAAAAATCAAAATGGCAGTCAACTAGGGTAGTCTCCGGTTCCTGGGAATCAATCAAGAATGGGAGACGCCATAAATTACTGTAAAAACCTAGCTTAACACAGAATAACTAAAAATGAAAAAATACTTTTTAAAATGAACTATAAAATAAGCAACTCGATGATACCAGAGTTCACTACGGGGCAACTGCTCTTTTAGAATAGGGAAACTATTCCTGATTCAGGACTGACTGCTGCAAAAGAAAGAAAATGGGCGGGAGTTGCGTAGTTACAACATGAGGTCCAGTGGCCTTATAAACCTAGCAAATCCAGCGTCCATTGCCACAGTTGGTGGTTTTCGCAGTCGGGTGCCATAGCCAACTGTTAAGACTCTGCTCCCACTCTCGGGGGAGCCAATCAGGGTGCAGGAGGTAAAGGCGTCAAGATTTGAACTGTGGCTGGCTCTAAAAAGCAGAGCCACAGCCACACTTGATTCAGGACTTACTGCTGCAAAAGAAAAAAAAACGGGCAGGGAGTCCGGCGGCCATAATTGCATCCAGGGTGTCCGGCGGCCATAGCTGCAAGCACGAAATCCAGCAGCCGTTGCCGCAGTTGGGGTGTTTCGACAGCCGCTGCCACAGCTGACTACGAGGACTCATCTCCCACCTTCGGGGGGAGCCAAGCAGGGCGCGAGGCGTAATGGTGCCACGATTTCAACTGCAGCTGGGCTTTAAAGGAAAAATGGTCCAAAACAGAGCTGGCAATTACCAGGGCTGCAAAAACACCCAATTAGCACAATCTTGGTATTCAAATATGATAGGAGCTGACCTCTGCCAAGTAATTTGTTCTGTTTCTTGCCTGCATGGTGGTTTCCTTTACTGTCTCTGATGGGCCATTTGGATATTACCACTGCACCGGAAGACAGAGCGTGACCCGCATAACTCCCTGATCTTCCTGCTGTGTGCCAGAACGCTCGTTCCTGATGAGCAGAGCACATTTTCACAGAGTGAAAATACATAGCGTGGTATGCAGAGGTAATCCTGCTGTACCTATAGAAACAGCCCCCATTAAAAACTGAGCAGTGTAGGCAAGTTAAATTCATAATGAAAGTTCCAGCTCCGGGGTTCGGACGTGCGCAGTAGAGGACATTAGGGCAATGGAAGGGCAACAGGAGGTAGGGGAGACTGAGCTCATGTAGGTCACCCTTGACAAACAAACACGGCAATCGCTAAGGACAGGGATGGTCTACTGACCTCCGACGCAGGGGGAGGAAGGGGACAGGCAGCTGATACAGGCAGTGACAAGGATGGCTCTTAAGGGGAAGCTTCTGCTAGTGGGGGACCTAAACCTCCGCAATATAGACTGGGGTGTCCCAGCTGCAGTATCAGCCAGGAGCAAGGAGATCCTAGAGGCGCTACTAGGGGTATTTGTTTATGCAACAGCTGGTCAGGGAGCCCGCTAGGGGAGAAAACCTGCTGGAAGTGGTTCTCAAATATGGGGAGAGTGTGGAAGAGGTGGAGGTGGGAGACAGACTAGGTACTAGTGATCACATGACTGAGGTTCAGGGTAAAAACAGGGAGGGAGACCAATCAGACTAAAATGAGGGTGATAGACTTTAGAAGGATGGACTTAAACAAAATGAGGAGGATACTGGAGGAAGAAATGGCAGGGAAAGGGATCACAGGGGATGTTGAGGAGCTATGAGGACCTATCAAAGGCCACTGAAATTTGCATTAAGAAGGTGAGTAAGAACAAAAAAAGGAGAAGACCGCTCTGGTATACAAGGGAGGTGGTGGGGCGGTCAGGGAAAGGAAAACAGCATTCAGAGAATACAAGAAGACACAAAGTGGGGACGACAGGGAGGCCCATCTGGAGTATCTCCTCAAAGACAGACAGGATGGAAGCTGTCCAGAGGAGGGCAACTAAAATGGTGCAGGGTCTGCACCGGAAGACTATGAAGAGAGACTTAAGGAGCTTAATATGTATAGCCTCGAGGAAAGGAGGGAGAGGGGACATGATAGAAACTTTCAAGTACCTCAGCTTAATCAACAAAGTCCAAGAGGGTAGCATCTTTCAAAAAAAGAGGTAAAAGAACAAAAGCAATTTAAAGATAGAGGGGCGGCTCAGACGTAATTTACAAAGTATTTTTTCCACAGAGAGGGTTGTAGATGCATGGAACGGCCTTCCGGAGGAGGTTGTGATCAAAACTGGTGGAATTCAAGCATGCATGGGACAGTCATAAGGCAATTCTAGGGGGTGGGGGTAGGAAGAAGTATGCTGCTGGTTAACTAGGATCTGCAGCTTATCCATTAGGTAGGGAAATGGGCAGACTGGGTGGGCCAAGCGGTCCTTATCTGCCGTCAAATTCTATGTTTCTATGTTATAAAGAAAAGAGGAGGGTGGCAAGGCAGAAGATAAAAAGGACTAAAGTGGATATGGAGGAGAAAATAGCTAAGAGGGCCAAAAGGAGGAATAAAAAAAAAAAAAAAAAATTTCTTAGGTATGTGGGGGAAGGGAGAAAGGTGAGGCAAAGGATAGTAAGGTTGTGGGGGGAGGGAGGAGGAATACAACTGGAAGGGCAATTTGAGAAAGCAGAGGTGTTAAATAACTACTACTGCTCGGTCTTCACAGAAGAGGGGGAGGGGAGGGGACCGGAGCGGCAAAAAGGTGGATCCAGGTATGTTCAGCATAGACAGGGTAAGAGAAGAACTAGGTATGTTAAAGGAGGGCCAAAGCAATTGGGCCGGACGGCTTGCACCCGAGGATACTACGAGAGCTGAGGGAGGAGCTGGTAGCCCCACTGGCGAGACTGTTTAACTTGCCCTTGGATACAGGGTATGTGCAAAGGGAGGATGTGGTACCACTACACAAGGAGGAGGGGGGCAGTAAGGAGACAGTGGAAAATTATTGCCCGGTCAGCCTCACCTCAGTAGCAGGAAAGGTGATGGAGGCACTAATAAAAGGAAAGGGTAGTGGACTACCGGTTGGAAAGTGGACTGCAGGTCGAAAGGCAGCACAGATTCATGAATGGGAGATCCTAGCAGACGAACCGGATAGAGTTCTTCAATTGGGTGATGCAGGTGGTGGGCCGGGGGAGTTGTGGGCGTGGCCTATCTGGACATCAGCAAGGCCTTTGACACCGTCCCTCACAGGCGGCTATTAAATAAGCTAGAAAGTTTAGCGGCTGGGCAGAAAATAACTAGGTGGGTGGAAAACTGGTTGGTGGGCAGAAGTCAGAGTGGTCGTAAATGGGGTGCATTCCAGGGTGAGAGGGGTAACAAGTGGGGTGCCCTAGGAGTTGGTGCTGGGTGTGACAGAAATAGTAAAGAAGGAGTTAATGTTTGGATTTTCCAAACATTTTTTTTAGCAGTCTGGGAAAAAAAAAAAAAAAAAAAAAAACTCATGCAAGCTGAGAAGCTGGAATTCTGAGTCCTCCCTAGCTGCTAGATAACAGCTGGGTCATAAATCTCGCGTGGACATCTACACACACACACACACACACACACACACACACACACACACACACAGACTTGTGCACACACACACACACACACACAGGCCAGTTTGAATGGATTGGTTCACTCACATATAAACTTAAGGTTAAAAGGGAATACAATTGGTCACTGATAGGTGTTCTGTCTGATTGGGTCAATTAAATACATACATGTTAGATGGTTGGTGCATTCAAAGGGGGGGATAGGCATTACCTATTCCCAGGAGAATATATAAGAGGCTGAAAGACAATGAAGAGTGTTCTTCCTATTTTGAAGCTGGAGGGAGAATCTAAGCTTGGGGGCCTACCCTTTTAGCTATGTCCGTGGGAGCTGGCAGTTAGCGCAGGGTCCAGTGTCTCTAGTAAGGACAGGGAAGGGTAAGTTTAGTACTAGCATAATGCAGTAATAGTCTTTCTTTTGCCATTTGTTGTTTAAAAATGTGTTTACTTTTCCTGTATCAGTGTTATTCTCTTGTGTTGTAAATATATCCTGCAAATGCTCAGTGCACTTTCTGTTAAGTAAAAAAGCTATTTATTTGCTCAACAGTTGTGACTGTGATGTCATTCTTCTAAGGTAATATTTGGTTTCCACTGGCTGAAGTAAACTCTGTGTAGCATCCGTCACCCGAGAGAGACACTACCAGACTTTAACTTGTGCAACTGCATGTTTCATTGTTCAAGTTTGTACACTTGAAGGAGGTGCTGGAAGGACAGTCCTGCTGGTGGCAGCAAATACCCGAGGACAGACACCTTTCTAAAAGCTGTTTCAGCCCAGAGGGAGAGGTGGGTTTTCACAATTGGGACCCCTCCTTTTTAACATATATCAGTGATATAGCTGAAGGTCTGGAGGGAAGAGTGTGCCTATTTGCTGATGATACGAAAATCTGCAATAGGGTGAACACCCGGGGGGGGGTAACCTGGCAACTGAACTTCAATGCCAAAAAGTTTGCAGTGATGCATTTGGGGTAGCTACACTTTAGGAGGGAAAGAAATCAAAAATACAGAGGAAGAGAGAGAATTTGTGATTATAGTATCGAGCAACCTTAAGGTGGATAGCCAGTGTAGAAAGGCGTTAGGGAAGGCAAATGGAATGTTGCCGTGCATTGGGAGGGGCATAACTAGCAGGCAGGAGGTGCTGATGCCTCTGTACAAGGCCATGGTAAGACCACACCTGGAGTACGGGGTCCAGTTCTGGAGACCACACCTATGCAAGGACATTGAGGGGATGGAAAGGGTTCAGAGAAGAGCAACCAAGATGATGCACGGTATGCAGGGGAAACCATATGCACAGAGGTGTAGGGAATTGGATCTGTACCCACTGGAGACTAGAATGGAAAGGGTAGACACGATTGAAACTTAAATATTTGTAGGGGATAAACAGGGTGAAGGAGGGGAGCTTGTTTAGAAGGAAGGAGGGGGCTAAAACTAAGATTGGAAGGTGGAAGATATAGAGGCAATGTGAGGGGGCAATTCTTCACGGAGAGTGTGGTGGAGTCCTGGAAAAACTGCCTGAAGAAGTGGTGGAGGGATTTAAGAGGGCATGGGACTGATAAATGGGATTGGGAATGGGAAGGGGAGGGCATGAAAGAGTGGAGAGGAGTAATGGGAGGAGGCAGACTCGAGGGGCCGAAGGGTCCTTTTCTGCCATCAGATGTCTGATTCTGTGAAGTCTCACTTTTCATTGCAGAAATGTACTGCTTTCCTGGCCTGTCCTCCACTTCAGTCACCGAATTCCTCACCTTCATCTGCTCACGCCTCACACAGTGTGTTGCTAATGGTATGCACTGCTTATGGTGGACACATTGGTGCACAGCACTTTTGTCCATTAAAGGTACTGTCCATGGTAGCAGAGAATGATTGCCGAGTATTATTACCAGGGTGAGCAGGACCGAGAAATGAAAATTACATACCTACCGTAATTCTTGATCTTCTCTTGTATCTTCACCATTCATTACTTCCTGGGTGTAAGCCGGAGGCGCGCACCCGCCACGGGAAGCTTTTTTTTTTTTTAAAAGCTAGCTCTAACGGCCGCCTCCGAGACCAACGCCTATGTCATGCGCGAGGGCGGCGTAGTAGCTACCGATCTCCTCCTCCAACTCAGTTCTGTGAGCCGGAGAGGCAAAAAATTATATTTGTGGAAAAAAGAAAGCGAGGCAAGATAGCCAAGGGATAGCAAAGTAAGGAAAATAAACTGAAAAAGGAATAAGCCAGATGGAGAATAGACAGAGGAGAGAGATATTCCTGCCTAGGGATCATGAAGGCCTCCTTGCAGGCGACTCTAGGAGGAACAGATAGAGAGAAAGGGAAGGAGAAAGAATGAAGAAGAGAGAAGAAGAAGAAAGATGGGATGTTGAGGAGACCAGAATGCCCAGAGCATAAGTTAGCTGAGAGGCTTAAGGCTCCGATTTAATAAGGGGCAAGAATCCCCACTGGTAGTGCTGAAGAGAAGGTTCACCGAACCCGCTAGACAGACTAAGGAGGGCATAGTCTTTGACCTCAACATGCCATGGTCCTTGATCCTAGCTGGGGCTCCTGGCCCGAGAGCAGGTCTTGCTTGGAAGGACACCCGGCTAGGAAAAGGTTGATTCCCAGGCAGCATGTAAGAGCTGCTCAAGGGTATAGAAAGGAAAAGCAGCCTTTCAAGGCAGTTTGTAAGAAATATAACGGAACTCAATTGGACTTGCTATGGCAAGGCAGGAGAGACTTGAAGCTGGCAAGAACCGGTCATGGTTGGCACTGCTTTTCCTGCAACACTGTCCCCAGAAGGACCCTTGAAAAAGGGAGGGTTCAGGACAGAGTATGACTCACAGGCTTACGAGGAAAAACATGACCTGGGAAGCCAGGGGCTGCCTTCAAGCAGTCGGAGAGAGTTCCCTCAGTTTTAAAAGGGAAAGAAATAACCGTACCCGTTCCTCTTGCTCTGCAAAAAAGAAAAAAGAAAGGGGGTTGATTCTAGGGCTTAGTAATTGATTAGCAGAATATTATGGGACCAAACTGCACAGACAGAGTCAGGCAAGGTCCCTAGGAGTGCCTCACCTGAGAACATGGCAGTGAGATAGTCGTGTAGCTCACTCACGACCCAGCACTCCTGCAACAAAAGCCCACGAATCTTAGAGTAAATAATTTTCCTGGAAACTTTTAAGAAAAAGGCAAGGATAGAGATGTCCCTTTTTTTTTTATATATATTTATAAGTATATATTTTTTTAGTTCAGCAAGAGGGAGGAAGCAGCGACGGAAGGGGGGCACTACAGAAGGAGGCCACTGAGGGAGGATGGGAGAGTAGTAATGAATGGAGGAAGATACAAGAGAAGATCAAGAATTACGGTGATACGTGATTTTCATATCTTCCCTTGTCAATCTTCACCATTCATTCTCCCTAAGTGATACCAAGCTCCTCTTCCCCCAGGAGGGAGAAGGGGTAAAGACCCTAAGGAACAGAGACCCCCAGCCTCACTGTTGTGAGAAACAGAGGGAAGACTCTGGCCAATTCACAGGAAGCATGGTGAGAAGAGCTGGGAGGTGCCTCCCAGGGGACGTGGAGACGGAGATAGCCCCTGCAAAGTCTCCTAGCTCTAGAGGAAAAGAGACAGGTCCCGGAAGGTGGAGCGCATCACCCCACGCCGGGGCCAGGGTGACAACCCTTGAAGACAAAAAGCCATGCCGTCCGCCTAACGCAGATCGCTGTCCCCGCAAAGCCTGGAAGCCACCTCACTGAGCGCCATAAGATGCCTTGCCTGGTGTCTTGCCAGCTCCAGGCCTACAGCTGAGAGGGCAACAGCTTGTCTGATTTGCTCCAGTATCAGGCATCGATGCAGGGACTGAGAAAGCATCGACCACAGGTGCCGGTATGAAGGCAGTGTGGTGAGCCTGATGTGATGCTATACAAGCAACCGCACGAGAAGAAGAACACTCTTAGCCCCAACGGTCGAACTGAAGGGAGTCCGGTCCGTGGGCGGTAGGCGCCAGGCAGCGGCGCCGGAGGGAGGTCAAGGTAGACCAAGCCAGAAGGGGGTTGGGAAGAGTACCTAGAGACTCCGAGGGCACAATACCTCACGCTGACAGTCAGCCGGGCTGGAGAAGAAGCAGCTGGCGACTGCCAGGATCAGATAGACGCCTCCTGGAAGGAGGAGACCAGGAAGGTACCACCTAGTGTTAGGCACTGAATTCCCAAGGAATTCACCGCTGCTCCCATTCAGTATTGTCTCTGAATGTAGGAGATCCGAAGGTCCCTCACCATCCTCGAAGGAATCGCTGATATTCGAGTGAAATCAGCATCGGGAGAGAGATGAGCAGGGGTCTCCCCTCAGAGGAGGGAGACGAGGATGATGGGGAACTGGAATGCCCAGAGGACTCCCGCGGGTGGGGAGAGTCGAAGACCGCTCATGACATACATCTAACGTATGAAGGGAAGGCTGCAGAGACCTCTGAACTGCTCCCAGGATAACGGACCCGTAGGGACCGACATGGCCCGGGAGCGGGGTGGGAAGGCAGAGAGATGGGAGAGGGCACCTAACGAGGAGGCAACGAGATCTCTGCCAGGGCTCTGGAACTCAGAACGGAGCTCCCGAGCTGGCGGGTCCCGGACAACAAACCAGGCCGCAAGATGGAACCCTGAGAAGTGGAGCCTGAAGAGCCAGGGGAGAACCTCCCCTGCAGACAATTCGGGACTGCATGGATCCAGAAGGGCAGCCCATAACAACGCCACCGAGGGCACCCTAGAGCCCCGGGGAAGGGCAGGGTTCAGCACTCCGCCTGGCCACCCCCCTGAGGTGGCTAAAGAAGACCCGAGGCCTGTTCCCTGCTCCTCAACCCCTCGGACTCGAGAGAGCCCTCCTTCTCGACTGCAGTGTTCCCACCCCCTCAGAAGGAGCAACAGCACCCCGGAAGAGTAGCTGTCACCGTCCCCGGAGGGGACTCCCTCAGTCACCCCCGCCTCCTCCCAGGACCCACGGCCACCCCAGCCGGGAGCCCTCAGGAGAGCGGAAGGGGGAATAGAGGAGGGCCCATGCGCCCGCCTGGTACCTGTACACAGGGACCCAGACCTCAAGAGTGGGGAAGCCAGGATGGGTCCACGCCTGAGTCATCGGTCTCGAGGAGGACCAGACCAGCAGGACTCAATGCTGGCTACCCCAGGGTCCCTGAGGCAACGGGCGCTCACGAACAGTGCCGGTACCAGAGGAAGCGCGCCGCCCGAACATTGAAGCTACAGCCAGACCCATCCCAGCTCCTCCGCGGCACCAGTGGGAAGCACCCACCGCCTCCCGTGTCGGAAACCGAGCCGGCGCCACGAGGAGAAGAAACCAGGCCAACGGCACCGGGATCCAAAACGGCGCTGGCGAACGGCACCGCCCCGACCACCGCACCGCCAACAGCGCTGATCCCGAAACGGCGCCGCAACGATCACCGCACTGCGAACGGCACCTGATCTCAAACTGCGCGCCGAAAGGCGGCGTCGAGGGTCCGCCGTGTCCGCCCAGAAATCAGGGGCCTCGACACTGGGGGGCCTGCACCTCAAGGAGGTGACTGCGCGGTGTTGGCGTCGCGGCCCGGGAGGGACATAGCGCTTCCCGACACAGCGGAAGGGCCTCCTCTTCGGCAAGAAAGAGATGAGAGACCCCTCCTCCGCGAGACCGTATAGGCCCAGAGACCGGGGAAGGGCCTAGAGACCTTACCTGGGAGTCCCATGAACGACGCCGTCCCCGAAGTCGGCGGGCCTTGCCGAGCTTGAACGCGGACTTCGAGATGCGACGGTCCATGGAGAAGCAGGCATCACACGAATCCATATCATGGTTGGGTCCCAGGCAACGAAGACACACATCATGCCGGTCCGAGACGGAGAAATGCCGGCCACAGGAGCACCGACGTATAGGGGCGCGGCCCGCCTTCGAAAAACGCTTCGCTCCAGAACCGGACATAACACGAAACAAATGAGGTAAAAACACAGTAGGAAAGCACCCGACGCCGTACAAATAAAAAAAGGAACAGTCTTAGCGTGGTATGGCGTCGAGTGCGAACGAAAACAGGAGTCGGCCTAGACACTACGCAATACTAATTATTCGCTCTCCGAAAGCAGGTGCTGCCTCGACAGCGGGAGAAACAGAACTGAGTTGGAGGAGGAGTCGGTAGCTACTAACGGCCGCCCCTCGCGCATGACGCAAGGCGTCGGTCTCGAGGGCGGCGCCGTTAGAGCTAGCTTTAAAAAAAAAAAAAAAAGCTCCCGTGGCGGGTGCGCGCCTCCGGCTTACACCCAGGAAGTAATGAATGGTGAAGATTGACAAGGGAAGATCTGTATTGTATTACACAGATTTTACACATCTTTTTTTTTATATAAAACAGTTTTTTTTTGTTTTGCTGCTAGTGCACAATACTGAGGTTTGTTTTGCTCCATGTTAGGTGGTATGGTAGTGCTTTTGCAACACTTACAAGTGTAACTTTATTATTCTTAGTCATCTTATTTTTTAAAGAATGATTTAAACTTGGGTTTGCTTAATTTTCACTGTAGTATTACTTTCACAATCTCTCTGCGTTTGCAAGTTTGTCTCAGTCACGCATGATGTTGGCGTGCTGTTGCAATGTGTGTCTCAACATCTGCAGCAGTAACCTCAAGTTGCTCACTTGGCATTTCCTCCTCCTCCTCTGTATCACTGTCCTCAGTTGCCTGCTGTCGACATCGCTTTGACAACCTCAGCAATGTCATCTATTACAGGTACCTCCTCTTCAGATTCACCCAGGCAGTACACGGCACCAAACTCCTCTTCCGTAAGCCTGGTAGGAGAGGTGATCGGGTCTTCTGTGTCCTCCCAACATAACAGCTGCTGCATTGTCATGGATAAAGCCGCCCTTTTGGAAACAATTTTGGATAGTTCCTGAACTACACTATCCAATGCCAATTTCATTAGACGCACAGCATCTAACAGACTAATTTATTTCATGCAGGGTGCAGCAGTAAGTTCTTCTAAGGAATCAAGCACTTAAAGGACTACTGTGTGCATAACGTGAATACAGCGTATTTTAAAGAAACATTATGACACCCACATCTAGTGGCTGTATTATGCATGTTGTATTAGGAGGGAGAAGAGCAAATGGATGTTTTTAAGACCTTGGACAGCTGGGTGGCAGCCGAAATTATCTACAATGAGGGTAATCTTTCTGTAACAGAGTTTTTTTATCCCACTCCTTCAGCCATGCAGAGAAAGATGTCTCCAGCCATCCAGTCAGTCCTGCTGTGTCTGTAAGCAACAGGAAAGTGGTGTATGCCCCACAAACACCGTGGCTCTGCTGATTTCCCCACCGCCACAAAGTCCTTCTCCTCCTTAACACTCATGTTACAACAGCACATTAAGAGAGACCCTTTCTTTGGCACGCTTCATACCCACTGGTGTCTCAGCCTTGAAGCTCACAGTCCTAGCCTATAACCAATGCAGCGAAAAAACAGGCCAGTTGCATCTGCATTAAAAATGTCACCTGGCCCATAGCCCTGCAGCAATCCAGGAAGCACATCAGTGACCCACTTTTGTGCACAGTCATGATCTGCACTTAATTTCTCTCCATGGGTCATATTAAAGCCAATGTGTCTAGACTTCCATCTTTGCAACCAACCTTCAGCTGTGCAGAAGTCTGGCTTTCCCAGTGCAATAGTGAGTTGTGCTTTCTGCTTCAGCAGAGGTCCTGAGAGCACTGCCTTCCTCCCTCGTGCACTGGCAAACCAACACAGCAAAGACTCCTCATCATCGCTATACTTTCCTTCACGCTTCCTTTTGCAGTCAGGATCCTGACTGCTGTGCCACTGAGCCAGGATATCCTCCCTTGCCCCAGTCAGCTACCCCATTGTGGATTTTGCTAGCCTTAAATGAAGTGCCATGTCACAGACACTCATTTTAGGCAGCGAGTCCATCTTCTGCAGGATTTTGGCTTTTTTTTTTTTTATTATTTGCAGCATGTGCGATTCTTGTTGTGCCTGGTGTTGACTTCTTGGTTGCCATCTCTACCAGCTGCCAGAAACAGCTGACTGTCCATGTCAATCAGCCTTCTGAAGACAGTGCACAACCTATTAGCTGCCTATAAGGACTGCAGCACCTCCGACTAGATGACTGATATCAGACATCGATACTGCACTGATGTAATGCATATGTTGGCGAACTCGGAAGTGCAGTACTGTGCATGAGCAACACTGCTCAGTTTTAAGGTGCATACATATGAATTTTTTTTTTTTTTTTTTAAGGATGCTAACTGTACCTGAACTGAGCAACAAGATGTCATTCTGTGTGTGTTGTACACACAGTCGTAACTTTGATTTACACAAAGCGGCATGCTCAGCTGTCCACTATTACCAAAGCCACAGGTACGCAATACAGCACATCATTAACAGTACAGGCATAGGAAATGGCATTTGGAAATCAAGGGACTCTGCAGAAACAGACTGTCCGGCCAAACTGTATCCATGTTAAGTGGTGACTACTGCACTTGAGAATTCTTTTTTTTTTTGTTACACTTTTTCTCCCTGGCAACCAGTCTGCCTACCTTATCCACGTCCAGGCATCCTCCAGGAATTTCCAGTCACCATCTCGAGGATTCCTCAGCTCGGCCCGTAGCATACTGCCGCAGATTACCCCCAAGTGGCAGGGAGGTGGAGAGCCCCCCAACACTCATCCACCCAGACCGGATCCGGTGCACGTACCATGCCGAGCAAATCCCCATAAAAGGCAGCCATCATGCTGCCGTGACTGGAGACCATTGTCCCTCATTCTCCCCAGGCGTGGCGGCAATGACATCATTGCACAGTCGCTGCCAGCAGGCACTGCATGCATTCCTTCCTGGTGCCACCACAGCAGATCCCCCATTTGTCTGCCAGTGCCCTGCAATGCCCCCAGCCATCACTAGAGGCCACTAAGGCACCAAGGCAGCATGCCCCCCTCCCCAGAGAGAGAGAGAGCAGTCCAAGAGACACTCAACCTGTCTGCTACCCTGCCAACCCCCAATGACTCAGGCTCATTCCTGAACCTGGGTTGCCGGCGTGGTGCTATGTGTGGAGTCCAGCGCCTCAACCCTCAGCACCACTGGGCCGGTCGGCACTTGGGAATTCTAATTCTAATTGGCTCTTTTCCCTCTGTGCACATGCTTGGCCAATGGCAAATCACTCCAGCTATTCCAACTAATTTCAGGCCCCACCCACCTTAATTATAAATCCATGAACCACTCTTTCCTGGACTGGGTACTCGCCTCTCAGCTCCTCTATATTGTGGATGCAGGTATCCTCCTTGATGCCCTCAGGGACCATCATATGGTCCATTGTGTGCAAGATCCATCACCCTACAGCGCCGCCCCAAATATCATCCTCCTGCAGTCCTTCACGTTGCTGGATCTATAGTCCCGCCATGCCAACCTGTCTGCCACCAACTGGTCCTACATCTCTACAGCCACCATCAACTCGGCCCTCAACTCTTTCCATACCAAATTTATAGCTGCCTGGGACCACCATGCCTCCCTCAGGATAACCAGACTCTGGGGTTCCTATGTTCCCTGGCTCTCTGCCAAGCTACTGGCATGCCTTTGTGGTTCTGATCTAGCCTGGCAGTCCTATAAGATTGCCAGTTACCCTGCTGCCCTGGTAAATAAACGGACCCATCAGAATGCTTGCACCCAAGCCACTAGCCTTGCAAAACTGAAGTACTTTGCATCCACACAGCAAGACAACATTAATAACCTCTCCAAGTTCTGGAAAGTTATCCACTCCCCAGCCCAGTCCTCCAATCCTGTCCTCAGGGTTGACAACTTCCACGTCAGACTATCCTGTCACTGCTTCTTCCTTCAACTCCTTCAGCTCCTGCGCCCTCTCTCTCCTCCCCCTCTCTCTCACTCCTCCTCCTTCTCTCCTACTACTCCCTCTGGCTTTCTTAGGGCCCTTCAAGCTTTCATCCCCCATGAGGTTATGAGCCCAGCTGGCCTTGACACCAAGCTTCTGCACCTCTCTGCTCCAGCCATCACCTTCCCTATTACCCTCCTCCTTAACCTCTCCTCCTCTGCCTCTGTTCCTGATAAGTGGAAACGGGCTTCTGTCATTCCCCTCCCTAAAGGCGTGACCCTTCCTCTCCTGGGAACTTTCATTCAATTTCTCTCCTCCCCACCCTTGCCAAGCTTTAGAAACATCTTGTCCACTAACAACTCACCCCTTTCTTCGACTCCTCCTCCTCTTTCACTCCTTTCCAGTCTAGCTTCAGGAAGTCCCCCTCCACATCTACTTCCTTCCTCCCGCTCACTGATTCCATCCTGTCCAGTATGGGCCAGGACAGAATTACTTCTCTCATTTCTGTCGACTTGGCCAAAACCTTTGACATTCTGACACCCTCCCCTTCTCCTGGACAAGCTTAATACAGCAGGGCTCTCTAACTCCTCGATCAGCTGGTTTTGCACCTATCAAGAGGGCAGGTCGCAAGCTTCTGTACTGGAGACATCCTTTACCATCCCCCGCACTCCCTACTGTATCTGCGTAGGAGTTTCTCAAGGTCCTGTTCTAGGTTCCATACTCTTCTCTATATTCCTAAAATGACCTACCTTCCACCTGATCCACTGTGTCCATCTACATGCACGGAGAGGACACTGTGCAGTATGCCTCTGGCTCCTCTGCTGTTGATCCTACTGTCCAGCTCCAACAGGATTTTGACAGGGTTCAGCATTGGTTCCATTCCAACCATCTGTCCCTCACCACCAAGAAAACCGTCTCCATGACCTCCCCTCCCATTCCTTTCACACCCTTGATAGTACTACAGTTCATAGGTATCATAGGTATGTACAGAGCTGAGGGACTTTCGTCCACAGTGCTCGCCATCTGTTACTAGAGCTGATCTGATTGGTATAATTCATGAAAGCGAAGTTTCAAAACCTCCACAGATGAGCTTCCCACCACCTCCTCTGGTAAAGCGTTCCATATTGGAATTGTCCTCTGGTTGAACCCCATTTTCCTGCGCCATGTTCTACAGTTTTCCCCTTTTAACTGAAATGGATGTGCCTTGGCATTATGAAGTTTTTCCCTCAGTTACAATCCTAGTTTATCCCATAATTCATGATCTGTAAGTGCTTTAAAAAGCAAGCCCGTGTCCTCTCTCACCCTCCAGTATTCTAATGTGAACATATTTGGTTCCCTCAGTCTTGTAGTATAATTCTTTGTTTCCATTCCCTTTATTGAGCGTGTGGCCCTTTTCTGTATTTTTTCCAAGTTTGGCGATATCATCACTATGGCATGGTGACCACACCCAGGCTCCATACTCGAACAAGGGTTTCACTAATGAGGATGTCTCCTCCATTAAGTACCTTGTGGTATGGCTGGACTGACACCTCAACTTCTCGGCACATACTGATGCCATCCACCTCAAGCTTCACCCCAAACTGGGAGCGTTCTATAGAAACAAAGCCATTATCTGTCTCCCCCTCCACTGGGAGCTAGTCACAAAGATGATCCTCCCTATCTTAGGCTACAGCAACACTGCCTACAATACCACCCCCAAGTCCATCCTCGCCAAACTGGATCCACTTTTTCATTCTTTCTGTCACTTTGCCTTGAACTGCCTCCCCCCCTTGTATGCACCCACTGCTCTCTCTTCCCCTCCCTCCTCCCTTCCTTTCCAGGATGCCAGACACCTCACCCACTGTGCCTGGTTTGGCACTCCCCACCATTCCCATCTAATCTCCCCCCCTTCCTCCTACCCCATTCCACAACATTGCTTCCCATTCCCTCACCCTCCCCTTCAGGAAACTTCTGTGGATCAAAATGCCTTCTCGTATTGTCTTCCTAAGCTCTGGTCCTCTCTTCCTCCATCTATCCACTCAGCCGTGTCCTTCTCCTCCTTCAAATCCCCAATATGGCATCTCCATGCCCGCCCCTCTCCCCCAATCCTGCCACTTTGGAAGAACATACCACACATACCACCTGTTTGGGTTCAAAGATTGCAGCACCACTTTACTAAAACTTCAATGTTACCGGCATATCATCATGATTGTTCATATTTACATTTGATTTTTTTACATTTTATTTACACATCAGTGTTTTGCTTCTTGCATTTCCTTCTTGAGTGATCAGACCGCATCTGCAGTCAAGAGCGGCCATCGCCGCAGGGGAAAGCCAGTGGCAGGAGCCACCCGGGACTGTTGACTGCATTCACGGTCGAAAGTGTTTGCCAGAGTGATCGGACAGCATCTGTGGTCGGGAGCGGCCGTTGCCGCAGGGGAAAACTGGAGGCAGGAGACATCCAGGGTTGTTGACCATGTCCACAGTCGGGAGAAGTCTGAGGACAAAGGCTCCCACAGGAGCCAATTGGACCGCATCCGTGGTTGAGAGTTGGAACTGGAGAACAAAGGCTCCCGTTGGAGCCAATCACTGCAGAAGGTGCCAGTTTTTTAATTCAGTGGCTGGGCTATAAAGGGCCTAGCCCAGCAGCGCAGGACGACGATGTTTATTTTATTTTATTTTTTTCTTCCACCCATCCCACACCGCCTCCAGATTTAAATGGTCTCACTAGAGTTCTCCTAGTAGAGACCTAACCTAGCAGAAGGGGACAGGAGGTGGAGTATTTCTGGGGAGTGGCAGCAAGGCTGGAAAGGACTGGAAAAGGACTTGGTGCTATACTGTGTGAAAGTGCTTTAAATGTTTTAAATTCTTAAATGCATTGGGTTAATGGATGTGGGGGTAGGAAATGCAAAGGTTGAGTTAGTCAGGGATCTGGATTATTACAGTGGCATGCTGAACTGACCATACCTAAATATTAGGAGGAGCTTTAGAATAGTTTACTAATTTTTTTCTGGATAACTTAAGACACATACATAAATACTGTATTAGGAGGAGTATTGCTGCACTGACCATACCTAAATATTAAAAGTAAGGTCTATACAATAGCTTTGCTAAATTGTTTTGGGTAGCATAAGACACATACCCAAGTATTAGGAGTAGGGACTTGAAAACTAGTATTGCTGATTATTGTAAACATTAGTTGTATTGCTACACTGTATAAGACACGTATCTACTATTCTGCCGTTAAGTATTGGTAGGACTGACATTAAAATGGAAAGGCAGTGCAGCTGGAGGGGCAGCCAAAAAGGGGTAATCTTTGGTAGGGTGGTAGGATGCGGGAAGGCTATCGTCTTTAATTGGGTTTGAAGGATGGGAGGATGCATGGTGTGCAGACAGCTTACACAGCTAAGAGAGAAAGTGTGGTGGTTGAGGTGGGTACTAAGCGGCGGGGCAGAGGTGAGATGGGGAGGAGGAACCGGGAGAGTACCATCTTGGGGGGGAGAAAACAGGGAGGACTACTGGGGACTAGGCACATGAAGAGAACGACACGGAAAGGAGAAGTGAGGGCAGGAGGAGGTCCAGTGGATGCATCGGGCGCACAGAAAAGATGGGGGGAGCATAAGAAGGGGCGGACAGGGACCTGGGGTCAGGAGGAGTGGAGGATAGTAGGATCAGAAAAAATACGGCAGACACCTGCAACCAGGGGGCGGAAATCAGCAGGGGGCACATCAGACAAAGGGAAGAGAAGCAAGGGTGCACAGCAGGAAAACAGATTTGCACCCCTCAAGGTACTAGTGTACGATGATAGAGAGCAACTGTGAGGAGCTCAGAGAGGAAAGAGCAAGGACAGGGAAAATTGGAGAGACTGGGATAGAACTTTTGGGGGCCCACCAGGGAAAGGTACTAGAGGAAGATGATTTTAAGGCGAGAGGCAGCGAGGAGCCAATAGAGGTAGGAGCAAGGGTAGGGAAAATAGGAGGGCTGGAGACAGCACCTTTGGGGGCCAACCATGGAGAGCAGTTCATAAGGGACGGAGAATGGGTACGGGAAATAGGGAAAATGAGAATAGCGCCTGTGGGGGCAAACAAAGAGGGATTTAGCCCAGAAGAGCAAGTGGTGAGGAAAAAAATTCCATCAAGGGGGACACAGTGTACAGAGGGGTCAAGAAAAGAGAATGCATCAAGGGCAGGTAAGAAAGTGTTAGTGGAGAGGTGGGGGGGGGGTAGTGCATGCTCCAAAAGAAATGCAGGCAGTAGAAGTGTAGCCTTGGAGCACAAGGAAGGGACAGAGCTGATGAAGACTGTGGATAGTGTGAGACTGTGGGAATTGATGGATTCTTACACACTTGTCAGGATGCAAAAACATAAGTTATTCTTGCAGCAGCATAAAATATAAGCTGACATGAGAATAAAATAAAGAGAAAATAAAATAAATGGCAATATGAAGTCAAACAAAACATCACAGTTAACATCACTCTGCACAGTACCACCTAGAAGTAGGCTAGGGCACTAACAGGGTTAGCACCCCACAACAGACTGAATAAGGCTAGGAGAAGGGTTCTTTTATACCAGAACCCTAGCATGTGACAAACTAAGCCCCGCCCCTTTTTGTATTCTCTCTAAAATAAAACTTTAACTGCATCGAAAATAACAACAGAACATGTTCAGCACTGTTATAATTCATCATACCCTGAAACATGCATGGGTGTGAATAAAATACAATAGAAACCATTTATTTGTACACTAACACAGGAGACAGGCCCTTCCCCACAAGTTTCTGTCCATAAAAGGAGGGAATAAATGGCTGGCCAGCTCTATAGCAAGACAGACAGCTTGAGGAGGGTCCTGTGGAGGAAAAGTGCGCCAAAACACAATAACAAACATTTTCAGGTAATTACCTTAGTTTGACTCGAAATGTGTTCTTGCTACATTTAGACTTTTAATCCTTGTTTATCCCAGGAGGCAGTTCTATACAGGAATCTATAAAGAGTAAAGCACTCTATGCAGCGCTTCCAGCTGTTCCCTAATTTGAGCCCATTTTCATCTGAGGGGCTGCTGAGGAATACCTAGCAAGCACAGGGAGTGAGCTGCACAGTGCTTGCAACGGGAAAACTGCCGACAGTTTACCCAGGCTGAACCCAGTTCTTTCACCGACAAGCCTGTAAATTAATAAAGTTCAAGACAACCAACAGATTAGCCGCTTAGCCCAAGTGTGAGACCTTTTTATTCAGTTCGTCTCTCTGGCCAAACCACCACGGCTGAAATCCTAAGCAGGAACATTCACACGATCGAGCAGGCATATGCGAATGATCGTTCAGGCGAACATGCGCATGATCGAGCAGGAACCCGATCATAAAACCCAGGGGACAGAATTAATTAGTGAGCGTGTGTACACCAGAGACAGGAAACGAAATGAGAGAGAGAGAGAGAGAGAGAGAGAACATCCACAGGTGGCCTTTCCTGTGGATGGGGAAGCTAGCGGATAGCAAAGAGCAAAAGAATAGTAGAGAAGTGTTGCTGCAACAGTCTTTAGGATGAACAGTCTCTTAGCATACACAGACCTTGTCACAGATTGGAATTTCCGTCAGTCCCTCTTCTCCTAAGAGGAGAGGAGAGGAAGTGGAAATGGGAGCGAGAGAAACTCCAAAATGGGTCAAGGACAAGGAGGAAAATGGGAGCAGGGTGGCCAAGGGGAGACATGAACAGAGGTGTAAGTGAGACTACCTTAAGGACATGCAGGAAGAAGGGAGTACAAGGATGGTGCTTATAGGGGACTCTTATCAGGAGAATCAGATGGCGGAAGAAGAGAGTCAGGAACAGAGCCAGTATGGGTTCAGTGTATGCCAGGTATGACAGCACTAGAGGTGAGGCACAATATACCATCATGGGGCAAGCAGCAGGATGGAGGACACACTTGGTGTTTCACCTTGGCACCAATGATCTGAAGGGGAACAGTCTGAAAGAGGTACAGGCAAGGTTCAAGGAGCTTGCTAGGTTCTGCAGTGGCACGGTTTTCCCTTCCATTTCCTTCTTGGAGGTGCTACCTGTGCCAAGAGCAAGCACACCAAGGAGGGAAAAGATTGAGGAATTCAATTAGTGGCTGAAAGAATGGTGTATGCAGATGGGGTTTGGATTAATCAGTGACTGGGGATCAATGTGGGAGGAAGAGGGTCTATATGCCCCTTATAGACTGCACCTGAGCTTAGAAGGGACAGCTGCACTAAAGGGCACACTGGAAGACTTTATAATAAGGAAGTTTAAAAAATGTAATCTGATTCGGGAGGGGTGTTAAAGAAAAGACCACTCAAACAGGTAGAAGAGTTGGGAGGCTATCAGCTCCCCCCCCCCAGGACAAAGATGAAAGGCAGGCAACATGCAACAACAGGAGAGGGTTTGAAGGAGGAGGACAGGGCAGAGGGAATTACATGGTGGAAGGGATTGGTAGCAAATGCCAGGAGCTTGGGGAATAAACTAGTGGAATTAGAGGCCACCATGGTGGATGAGGGTCTAGACATAGTAGCAGTAAGTGAGACTTGAGGACTGAGCTTCATGCCTGGGAGACAGTCATACCTGGTTACTGACTGTTTAGGAAGAACAGGGAAGGGAAGTGGGGGGCATTATACATTGAAAAAGAAATTAGGGCCATGGAGGGGCTGGAGGAGGAAGGGGAGACTGAGATAATGTAGGTCACTTTAGACAAAAGTACTGGGGAATCACTGAGGGTAGAGGTGGTTTACAGACCTCCTATGCAGGGGGAGGAAGGGGATAAACAGCTTATATAGACAGTTACAAGAATGGCACAAAAAGGGGAGCTTCTGCTAGTGAGGGACCTAAACCTCTCAGACGTTGACTGGGATATCCCAGCAGTGGCTAGGGGCAGGGGGTTCTCAGAGACACTACAAGAGGTATTCCTGCAACAACCTGTTGATTGGGGAGCCCCCTATGAGAGATAACCTGTTGGACTTAGTCCTCACAAATAGGGAAAGTGTGGAGGAGGTGGTGGTGAGGGAAGGATTAGGCATAAGCGACCACAGGGTTGTAAGGTTCAGAGTAAAAACGAGGAAGGAAGTAAACAGGTCAAGAACTAAGGTAATGGACTTCAAGAAAACAGACTAAACAGAATGCGGAGGATATTTAAGGAAGAAATACCAGAGAAGGGGAATATAAAGGATGTGGAGGAGTTATGGACAGCTATTAAGGGAGGGGTGCTGAAAGCCACTGAAATTTGCATCAAAAAGATTAGGAAGAACAGAAGGAGGAGACGACCTCTATGGTTCAGGGGCAGGGGCAGTCAGAGAGAATTAAAGGGTATTCAGGAAGTATAAGACAACACAAAGGGAGGCAGGGAAGAAGATAAGGATGGCTAGAGTGGTCACTGAGGAGAGAATAGCAAAGCAGGCCATGAGGGGAGATGAAACCTTTTTTAGGTATGTGGGGGAAAGAAGGCGAGGCAGGGAATAGTGAGATTGCAGGGGGAGGGAGGAATAAAACTGGTGGGGGACTTTGAAAAAGCAGAGGTGCTAAATAGCTACTTTTGTTCAGTCTTCACGAAAGAGGATGAGGGAAGAGGACCAGAGCTGGACGGGAAGGAAGGGGAAAGCAGAGGACTGGATTATAGAAATGTTCACAATAGATAGAGTAAGGGAGGAATTGGACAGGTTAAAGGTGGTCAAGGCAATGGGGACAGACAATTTGCACCCAAGGGTACTCCATGAGCTGAGGGTGGAGCTGGCAGCACCTTTGACAAGACTGTTTAACTTGTCCATGGATACATGTTGGGTGCCTGGGGACTGGAAGAGGGCGGAGGTGGTTCCACTACACAAGGGGGGCAGCAGGGAGACAGCCAAAAGCTACCACCCTGTCAGTCTCACCTCAGTGGTGGGAAAGGTAATGGAGGCGCAAATAAAAGAAAGGGTGGTAGACTACCTGGTGGCCAGCGGTATGCAGAACGAAAGGCAGCACGGCTTCACGAGTGGCAAGTCATGCCAGACAAACCTGATAAGAGTTTTTCGATTGGGTGACGCAAGTAGTGGACCAGGGAGGGGCGGTGGACGTGGCCTTTCTGGACTTCAGTAAAGCCTTTGACACCGTCCTGCACAGAAGACTAGTAAATAAGCTGGAGAGCTTAGAGGTGGGCCAGAAGGTAACTAGGTGGGTGGAAAACTGGTTGATGGGAAGGAGCCAAACAGTGATGGTAAATGGGGTACATTACAGGGTAAAGGGGGTGACGAGTGGGGTGCCTCAGGGGTCAGTACTGGGATACTGGGACCCCTTTTTAACATTCACATCAGCAATCTAGCGGAAGGACTAGAGGGTAGGGTACGCTTATTTGTGGACAATACAAAAACCTGCAATAGGGTGGACACCCAAGAGGGAGTGGAGGCCATGAGGCAAGACCTGGAGACACTGGAGAGGTGGTTGGAAACCTGGCAATTAAAATTCAATGCAAAAAAGTGTACGGTGATGGACCCGGAGCGGAAAAACATTCAAGCAGCTTACACCCTTGGGGGGGGCGCAAATCATGGAAACAGAGCAGGTGAGGGATCTTGGTATTACATCGAGCAATCTTAAAGCAGGGGAACAATGCAGCAAGGCGGTGGGAAAGGCAAATGGTATGCTGGCTTGTATTGGGAGGGACATAACTAGCAGAAGGAGTTAGGTGCTAGTGCCGCTGTACAAAACCATGGTGAGGCCGCACCTGGAGTATAGGGTACAGTTATGGAGACCGCATCTATGTAGGGACATTGAGGGGACAGAGAGGATTCAGAAAAGAGCAACCAAGATGGTGCATGGGATGCAGAGATAACCATATGAACAGAGGGATGGAGCTGAATCTATACCCACTAGAGACCAGAAGGGAAAGGGGGGACATGATTGAAACTTTTAGGTATCTGAAGGGAACAATATGGTGAAGGAGAAGAGCTTGTTCAGAAGAAAGGAGGGAGCTAAAACAAGGGGGCACAGCCTCAGATTGGAAGGAAGGAAATACAGGGCAATGTGAGGGGGCAGTTCTTCCAAGAGAGGGTGGTGGAGGCCTGGAACAGACTACCAGAGGAGGTGGTGGGATCCGAAACTGTGGTGGGATTCAAGACGGCATGGGACAGTTATGGGGTTGGTGGGGGGGAGAGTTAAGTGCCAGTAAAGGAGAAGGGGTAGCTATAAGGGCAGACTACATGGGCCGGTATGGTCCTTTTCTGCTATCAAAATTTCTGTGATTCTGCGATTCCCAGGTATTTCATTGTGAAACATAATCTACCCCCAGTTATCCTGCTAATGGGAGCCTTGGGGAGGGTGGGTGTGTGTGTCCTGGACTCCTGGAGTGCCCCTTCCACCTCAGCCATCTGGGAAGAGGCAGGTGAGCCTCCTCCAATCACTCCTCACCCTGACAGCCCCTGACAGGACAGAGAACCCCACTCTGCCCCTGCCTCTCCGGGCTTCTGCCACACAGCTTCGGATCAATCAATCTTTATTTTACCAGGCAAAGCACCATTGAGCGAGCTCATCTGCAAGGTGTACCTGGACGAATGCACATAAAAGCAAATAATATACAAAGGAAAAAGATGAGTGTACAATCAAGAAATACAATGTGTAAAAGGACAGAAAACATAGTACAGTATTAAGCAAGGTCTATACAGACAAATATGCAAGAGGCTAAGGAAAAAATATTGTCAATATACATTATACAATATGTATATGAACAGTTCAGGAAAAGGGGTAGGAGGGGTGATAGGGAAAGGAGTGATAAACAGGGAATCACAAGGCCTGGGGGCGGATGTCCGACAATTTCACTGGCCTCGGTTGGAGGAGTGCTATTTCAAGATTCTATAAAGGAATGAGAGAAAAGCTTTTGAAGGAGGAGAAGGTTGTTGGGCAGACAGCTTCAGTTTTTTTCGTAATTTGTTCCATAGGTGAGGGGGTACATAGCTTTACCAAAATGTGAATTAACTTTAGGAATGTATAAGCAGATAAATGAGAGGCTGCGCAAGGAGTAATTGCCTACAGCGCATAGGGGCAAGCAGTCAGAGATATACTGGGGAAGCTTATGGGTGATAACTCTAAAAATCCAAAAGGTGGCATTTCTTTGCCTTCTGAACTTGAGGGATGTCCAGCCTACTGCAGCATACAGAGAGCAGTGGTGGGTGAGGTATGGTAGACCAGAGATAAACTTCAAAGCTTGGTGATAGAGCGAGTCAAGTTTAGAGAGTGCGGAGGCAGAGCCTTGGCCACAGAGGAAGTTGGCATAGTCCAATAAGGATAGAAAGGTGGTTTGGACCAGTCTGTTTTTGGCATCGTGGGATAGGAGATGCTTGATCCGGAAGAACAGGCCCAGTCTCTGCCTTAGACTCTGATAGGTCCTCAATGTGGTCAGAGAATGTAAGCTTGTGGTCTATCCAAAGCCCCAGATATTTAAATTCTGTCACATATTCAATAGGTTCTCCCACAAGCGACAGAATCTGTGGAGTTGAGTTTTGTAGGGAAGGTTTTTGACTATGGCAGAAGGTGAGAAAAGTATGGCCTCCATTGTCGTTTTGCATTTAGAAGTAGTTTTTGGCTCAAAAAGTTTAACTGCAGCTGACTAAAGTCCTTGTGTAGGTCCATACAGGCCTGCTCCGGGGTAGACCTAGCATAGTATATGACCATGTCATTGGTGAAGAGATGAATGCTGGCTGCTTTGATTCCACAGTCAATGTTGTTAATATTAAGAGTAAAGAGCAGTGGTCCTAAAATGGACCCTTGTGGCACACCTCTTTGGAGCACTTTTAGCAGAGAGAGATCCCCTTGGGCTTTAACCTGTTGGAATCTCCCAGAGAGGTAACCACTGAACCATTTCAAGGCAGAAGAATCTAGGCCAATGCTTTGAAGAACAGTGTCCAACAGCAGGCAATGGTCCACTGTATCGAATGCCTTGCTAAGATCAAGAAACAAGGCACATACATATTGCTTGACATCCAAAGAAGTTTGCCAGTGGTTGGTTACCTTTGCGAGTGTGAATATTGCACTGCAACAAGCTCCGAATCCTGACTGGGCAGGGTTAAGCAGATTGGTGGAGTCCAAGTACTTTCTAAGATGCACATTAGCCACTTTCTTGAGCAGTTTAGAGAGGATGGGAATAAAAAAGATATCAGTCTGTAATTATTTAGATCACTTGGGTCACTAGATTTGAGTAGGGAAATAACACGGGCAGTTTTCCAAATGGAAGGGAGGTCTCCTTGCTCAAGAGATAGATTAAAGAGGTGGATGATATGTGCTGATAATACATGGCAGGCAAGCTTCAGAAAATAGGGGTCGATCAAGTCAGCACCCGTACTCTTCCTAGTATCCAGGGCTAGCAGATCTTCCACTTGTCTCAACAACACAGGGCTAAAGGAGAAGGCCTTGTCAGGGATAGAGGTAATGTTCATGGGTCTAACAGCATCCTGACTGCTAAGTTGTATGCAGAGATTATAGGCAGGTGAGGGGTCAAAGCTGAGCCCAGCGGTGGCAAAGTGGTTGTAAAGCAGATCTAGGATGGTCTGTCAGTGAATGTGGAGCCACCAGAGAGGATTTTGGCCGGGAGATCATTTGCTGATTCATGCTCTTCTATATTCTTAATGGTCTTTCAAAACTTAGAAGCACACTTAGATGAGTCCAGCTCATGCTGAAAATACTTAGCTTTTTCAGATCTGACAAGTTTAGTACAAGTGTTCCTAGCCACTCTGAAAGCCAATCAGTCAGCAGGGAGCTTGGTTTTACACGCTTTTTTCCAAAGAACGTCCCTATTAAGTAAAACGTCCTTCAGGCTGGCCGTAAACCATGGGCACAATTTTTTCTCTGAGCAGACTTTAACCAACGGAGCGTGTCCAACTACAGCCGAAAGCACAGTCCTTTGACAGGATTTGTAAGCTTCACACATTGACTTGGCTAGAGAGTAATCTTGCCAACTAGAGTATTGTAGTTCAATAAGGAATGCTAGAGGAGCAAAGTTACGTATGCCTTTTTTTGTATATATATTTTGAAGAGGAGACTGGCTTGGGAACGGACCTCACACAAGTACTAACATACTATTTGCCAGCAGATTAGGCCTTACGGTCTATCGAGTCTGCTCGAACCTCAGATCCTTAGTTGGGTGCCGAGGCCCTCCCATCCCTTGTGCTCCAGAAACCCCTATCATCCATCCCAACCCCCCCCGGGACATGCCATCATCTGATACATCCACTTTCTGTGTCTGTCCCACCCTCTCTTGAAGCCCTCCACTGTGGATCTCTGAACCAGCTCGCCAGGCAGTGCATTCCAAGGGTCCACCACCCTCTCAGTGAAAAACCTCCTCCTCTTTTTTCCCCTCACCCTTCCACCTTCCAACTTCAAACCATGCCCTCTGGTGATACCTCCCTGCTTTAGTCTAAAGATCCCCTCCATGTTTACCCTATTTATTCCCTTGAGGTACTTGAAGACCTCAATCATGTCCCCTGTCTCTCCTCTCCTCCAATGAAAACAGGCAGAGCTCCTCAAGTCTGTCCTCATACGTCAAATCCCCTAGCCTCGTATCATCTTAGCTGCCCTCCTCTGTACCCTCTCCAGGAGCTGTATGTCCCTCTTCAAGTGTGGTCTCCAGTACTGTACACAGTACTCAAGGTGTGGTCTAACCAGTCCATTGTACAGCGGCAGAATCACTTCCTTGCTCCTAGAGGTGATCCCCACGATGCATCCCAAAATCCTGTTTGCCTTGCTAGCCGCCTCTCCTGCACTGCTCAGAGTTATTCATACATGCATCCACCATGACCCCTAGGTCTTTTTCCCTATTGAGGCCTCCAGCGCCTCCCTCCCAGGGTGTACCTGTGTTTAGGATTTCCCGACCAAGATGCAACTTTGCACTTGGTGATATTGAAATTTAATTTCCATGTGTGAGCCCAGCTTTCCAGGGTGTCCAGGTCCCTTGCAGGGCCAACCTCCCTCGTCTCCTCAACTACTGCTCCCATCTTGGAGTCATCTGCGAAGAGACTCATTTCACACCTATACCCTCCTAATGTTGATATGTATGCATTAAACAGGATCAGACCCAGGATCGACCCTCGGTACCCACTACCAACCTCTCTAGGGTTCGAGAGCTCCCCACAGACCACTACTCTCTGGGTGCATCCAGCTAGCCAGTTTTCAATCCATCTGACCATCAAAGGGCCTACTCCTAACCCCATCAGTTTCTCCACCAGACCATTGTGGGGACAGAGTCAACGCCTTGCTGAAGTCCAAGAATAATACATCCACAGGCTTTCCCTGTCCAGTTCTGATGTTACCCATTCGTAGAACTCCACAAGATTGGTTTGACATGATCTACCTGGCACAAACCCACGTTGCCGACTATCCAGACCTCCCACCTCCTCCAAGTACACCCCCAATCGTTCCTTTAGTATACTCTCCATTAATTTTCCCACCACCGAGGTCAAACTGATGGGTCTATAGTTACCTGGTACTTCCCTCGACCCCCCCTTTATGGATTGGCACCACATGTGCCTCTCGCCAATCCCTAGGTACCCTCCCTGTCTCAAGTGACCTGCTGAAGAGCTACGCCAGGGGTGCAGCCAGTATGTCCGCCAATTCCCATAGTACTCTCGGATGAATGCCATCCTGCCCAGGGAGATTTGTCTTTCCTTAGGGCCTTGAGGGCTAACCACACCTTTGGCAGAGATAGCATCATCCGTCCCTTCCACCTTACTGGCCTTTTATCCTTATCCAGATCGACACCCCTGGGTACCTCTCCTCCTCTTGCTCCATTTCTGTTGCTCCCTGATCCCACTCCTGCCGCTTCCATCCCTTTATGCCTTGCTTTGTAGATATCCATCCCCCTCCCTAGTGAACACAGAGGCAGAGTACTCGTTAAATACCTCTGCCTGGTCCCTCGCCTCTTCCACCCACCCTCCTTCTGATCTCAATCTGCTGAGATGGCCCTTAGTTTTTCTCCGTTCCCCAATGTACCGGAAGAACCCTTTTTCCCTCCATGTATCCCTGTGGCAGCTGCTCTTTACTGGACTTTGCTCCCTCACCATCCGGGTGACTTTTCTAGATGCAAGATGGTACATTTCTTATCCCTATCCCTCTTGTTGTTTTATATTTTTGTAGGCCGCCTTCTTTTCTCTGACTGCTACCTGTACCTCACTGGACCACCAGCATGGTTTATGTGACCTTGCTCCCTTACGTTTCAACTTAGCGCAGATCCCGACTGCCTCATGAAGTCCCTGTTTTATGACCTCCCATCTCCTTTCCACACTTGTCATTGAGGTAATCCCTTCCAAGTGATCCTTGAGAATATTTCCCATGCCCACAAAGTCTGCCCCCCTGAAGTCCACTGCCAGTGTCCTAGACCTAACCCCCAATGCTTATTTGAAACCAGACAGTATTGTGGTCGCTCCCAGTCAGGGGGTCCTGTACAACCAGGTCCCTTACCAGATCCCCATCTGCCAGAACCACGTCCAGGACATGCCCCTCCCTTGTGGGCTCCATCACATGCTGTGTTAAGAACACATCCTGGAAGCCGTCCAGCAGCCTCTGCTCCTTGGCCACCTTAGAGGACATGGTTCCCCAGTTTGTACCTGGCATATTAAGGTCCTCCATCAACACCACTCCTTCCCCTTTTGGTCCACACTGGGCAATGATGTTGTCCAGCAAACCATCCTCTAGAACAATCACTCATCCCGGGGGACCTATATACTACACCCAGCTTGACCTCATCTCCTGCTGGGGATCGTAAGGTGACCCATAAGGCCTCCACATTTCCCTCTGCCTCTTCTACCCCAGCAATTTCTATGTCATCTCTAATGAACGTAGCCACTGCACCCCCTCTGCCCTCCTTTCTATCCTTCCTAAGCATAGTGTACCCCCGCATGTTTAGGTCCCAGTCATGGTTTTGTTGGCCACGTCTCCATGGCCGCCGCCATATCCACCCCCCCTCGAACAACATGGCTTGGAACTCTGGCAGCTTGTTTCCCAAGCTCCTGGCATTTACTAACACCAACCCCAACCCCTTATCCCTGAGTAATGGAACAACTGTCACCAAGGTCAGTGGGAAAAAAAAAAAAAACAGTGGAATGGGTGAAAAGGTGAGGCTTATTAACTAGAATAAGATCAATCAAGGTATCGTTGGCAGGATCAACAGGGAAAGGGGGTCTTAGCAGGCCTCCCCGATGCACCCCTACCCACCACATCACATGCCCAATGAGCAAGTTTGTGTGCGATATTATCAAGCAAAACAAAATCCATACTGGATGCCGCGCCATATTTGCAAAGCTAGCTGCAGCCCTAGGGGCCCAAAGAGGGGTGAGTGGGTGGGAGAAACCCGCTGGGTGACGCGACGAGTTGGGTGGGAGAGCAATTTCAGAAACTGGAGCATGGCCAGGTGGGGTCATTTTAAACCCCCTTGAGCCCACTCCAGTCCACCCCACCAAATCCCATCATCACCCGCCCATGCAGTGACCAGTAAAGTGGACCCCCCCACATCACCCGCCAGTTTGGTGCTTGCCATTTTGCACCCTTACAAGAGGGACGGCTTCCAGCAGGGGCCGGAGGTGGTGGCCGGAGACCCCATGCCAATTCCTTTTCCCCCTCTTTAACTGGGGGACGTACCCTTCTTACTTTAGTAACCCCTCGTGCTACTGTTCCTGACCCCCTGTTCTTTGTGCTCCCTTCTCCCAGAGTTGTTGTTCCACTTTGCCCAACCCCAACCCCTTCTTGGCTGTAAGCCATTTCCATGCCCCCCCACCCCGTTAAACCGTACCTAAATCAGCTAATATTCTGCTCCTGAGCCTACCTTGAGCTCTAGCCTTGATGGCTCTCACAGCTTAGCAGTCCTGATAGTGGTAATCGGCTACTGTCTAGTACTACTCCCAGTAATGTATAGCACTTGCAACATAATTTGCTTTATTTAATCATTTTTCTGTATCCCCTACAAATTGCAATTACATTCTATCATTGTATTTTTAAAATTTCTGCAACTTATATTACGTATTTTCACTTACACATCCTGTATTAACACTTGTTTTCCCCCATTCCCCAGGACGCATCTGAAAATTAGCTGTTACCAGCTCAGTAGGTCCTTCCTGGTGAAACTTCTGAAATAAATCTGATGCATGTCTCTACAAACCCTCCCTCTGATGAAGGTACAGCATGAGCAGAAGCACTGTGGTGTTAGTGAAAGGCATTTTTTTTTTTAATAAAGTCTGCAAATAGCATTGTTTTCCACATACTGGTATTTTTATCTATTTTCTTTTGTGGTGTTGCCCATTTCATTATCTACCTTGTGTACAGTTACACTGTGTGTTGTATAGAGCAGGCAGCAAACTAAAGTCAAGCTCAACACCCCCTATCCCCCAATAAATAAATATATCTCAGCCTAAAGCAAAAACTTAGTCCAATCTCATCACTTGTTTACAAATTTTGGGCAGGCAAACCATTGGAGCAAAGGCTCTTTAGGGACACTCAATTATAGAAAAGCTTTTCCGTAATTTGGGGGCTTTTTTTGGGGGGGTTCCTGTGGTAACCTGACATGTCCCCACTGGCCAAAATAAAGTCCAAGTTCCTATGGTTGTCAAAATGGTTGCCATGTACAACACTAAGCAAACAGAACCCTTACACATTCTAACATTATTTATATTTACCAAGTCCGGTACCTCAGCACACACCCGAACAGCACCAAGCTACATTTTACAATGACGACATACCTTGTGTGTTATTACTGTTCACCTGTCACCCCCAAGAGATTCACAGTTTAGGACACCTTCCTGCTAACCCCCGAAATTAAATCACAGAAAATGAACAGGATTGCCTCACTGACGAGGTCCTTCACCACATACATGTGGGGCAGGGGGGAGATTTTGCTGACTTTGCTGCTATTAGTATCGATTCTGGTGGTGCAGGCGAGACAGTTTTCACCACTGATGTTCATAGCACAGGAGCCACAGATTCCTGCGGAAGAAGACGTGCTCAGTGAGCCAAGACATCATTTTAAGGTCATGCAACATTCAATGCACTGACTGACTATTTCAAAAATACTTGTTTGAAAGACCCTTTTATTAAGGAAAGCTTACCACTGTTTTCTCACTGCAACCACACACCCCCCAAAAAAAATTTCTAAGCAGTGCAACAAACTGTAGAAAGTAGCTAAGCAGAGTGATATTTCAATCACAGAACAGCTAACCTACGACTTAGAAGTGGCAAACCTTAACCTTCTTGGTTAAAAAAAAATTAAACTAAACACAATTCTCCTCCTAATTTTACACTGTACTAGGATTTAAAAAAAAAATTCTTTCTTAGAGTTCTGGAGTGGAAACAAATAAGACATAAGATATGTGACATCAGAATGTGGTGCATCAGATTAAATAAAGGAAAATAAGTCACACCAAAGTGTCCAGCATGTGAACATTGCTGTGAACATAATTATTACTATTACGTACTGTATTACCAGGGAAAGCAAAATATATATTTATGATATTTTTATGGACTTGACAAAGGCTTCTGACCTGGTTTCCCATGACCAAATCTTACTAGAATATCCTAATAAGTTCTAACTGGTTTCAGAGCTACCACTCAGAGATCCCAGCTGACTGGTTTGGATAATATGGTCTCAGACTGTCTACAGGTTACTAGATTTGTTCCCACAGGTCAATTTTTAAAACCTTCATTATTTTTCCTGAACATCAATACTTTCCTGATTTCATAAATTTTTGCAATTCACTGGTGTATACCGATGACATAATCCTTCATCACAGCTCTAAGACTCAATACCCCTTCCCCCCCAATTTCTGTTTCTCTGCTCTGGTCAACCCCTATCTGCCAAGTGCTCCAGCACAGTCAACACGCCGTCCACTGGGACTTACCGCCAGCCATCTTCCACCAAGGCTTGCCCACCCAACCCCCTGTCATGGTGCAGATCCAGTTCCGGCCAGCATGCCCAGCAGGTTGGGTGTAGGGCCTGCAAGTGCCCAGCACCAGCCATCTGAAGGCTTTTTCCTCCTTTCTAGACCCTTGGGAGGCGTGGCATACAAGGACATCATGATGCCCTCCTGCGCAATGTGCAGGTCCAGGCTACTTTCCCCCAGCTTCCACTAGCGGCCAGACAAGCACTGGGCTCTGACCCCCACCCCCAGGAGGCGTGGCATGCAATGATGTCATGATGCGCTCCTGCATAATATGAAGGCCCAGGCTACCTTTCCCCCAGCTTCCACTCGGGGCAAGGCAAGCACCGGCTCTGCACCCCCGAGGAAGACAGCATTCCTACAGACACTCAATCCTGCTCTCCCAGCCAACTCTCTGACACCCTGAGTTCACTTCCGAACCTGGGTCATTAAGACTCTTATTGCAGCCTCCCTTAATCAGAACTTTCAAGTCCATGCAAGACTGTCTTAAACAGTCCGCTCTTGCTCAGTTGCAGTGAAATTAAATTAATAATACTAAAAAAGAGACATTGAGCAGCCGAGAGGGTCAATGCAGGGCAACCAAAATGATCATGGCTAAGGAAGATAATAGCTATGAGGACAGGCTGGTGATCCCTTGAGTTCACACTGGAGAAAAAGAGGCTGAGGGGGACATGATCTTAATCATCTGCATACACAAGGTTATTGACAAGATGGAACAGAGAGATGTCTGATCTGGTGACCTCTGGCAGGACATAAAGGATGCTCTGAAGCTCAGAGGTGGGGATATTGGTGATGCCCTGAAGCAGAGGTGAGGACAGGGGGGATGTCCTGAAGCACACAGGTGGTAAATGCAGGAGTAATGCAAGAAAATACTCCACTCATAAGTTGGAAAACCCGTGGAATAGCTACCAGCAGAAACAGTGGACATGATGCCAACGATGGTCTGGAGAGATTTCTGCTTACCAAAGGAATAAATGGACACCCTGGACAGTACAGTCAGAAGGGAACCCCTTTAAATAAGTATATGTTTGCACAACATATTTATTCATTCATTCAGCCGCCAACTGGAGACTAGAAGAGATGGGGGGATATAATAGAGAGATTCAAATTCCTGAAAGGAATAAACAAGGTAGACTCCAAGGAACTGTTTATAAGGAACACCAGCTCGACAACAAGGCACATGACTGGAAATTGACAGAGGGAAGGTTCAGGAGGGATGTGAGACAGCATCACTTTACAGTAAGGCTGGAGGAACTGCGGAACTGCCTGCCAGCTGAGGTGGTGGCATCTGAAACTGTGGGTGGTTTCAAATGTGCTTGGGATAGAATGAAGGGAATAGTCGTCACTGGTAGGGACAAGGATGGGGAAGAAATAGGATAACTGCTGGGGAGGGGTAAAACCTCTGATTGACACCAGGTCACGGGGCTCTATAGTGACATGGACAGACTGGATGGATCAGGTGTATGGATTTCCATCTTTTTGTTTGAGAATTCAAGACCTTTCCTCTGCAGGACTAACAAGATGGAAAAGGAGGGAAAACTACAGTTAAAAAGATATTTGAAATGCTGGACTGGCTGTACAGGGCTGAGATGCTGTGTGCATTACCTTTTACAAAACCAGTGACCCGTGTTCGGGAACGAGCATGGGTTGCTGGAAAGTGGCGGGGTGGGAGAGGATTGAGGGTCCGAGGAACTGCTCTCCCCACCCAGTGAGGGGTGGCCAGTTGTATCGCCCTTTGACTGCCACTGCGTGGAGGCCCATGGTACTGCAGGCAACAAACAACTTGAGGGCATGGCTGCACATCTGTGGGATGTGTGCGCCTCCACTTGCACACCCTGCCATGCACGCCACAAGGTCAGGGAGAAAACTGAAATGGGATCTGTGGGCAGAATGAAGCCCAGCGCATTTCCTGCCCCACGCCACCACCCGGACACCTGGAGCCATCTAAATATGTGTACGGGGGCAGACCCTTCTTGGCCCCATGCACGGACACCAGAGGGACCCACCGCTAAGGGAGGTGGGTGCCAGCTGAGGCAGGTAGGACAAGCTAAGAGCTAGCCCAAGGAGTGAAAAGCTGCATGAAGAAAAAAAAAAAAAAAATGAACAAAAGAAATCTGATAAAGCACAAGTGTGGCAATTTCCTGTTCATAGAGTTTAAACTTCTTACCTTCTCGGCATGATCTGCGGAAGGTCAGGGTGGGGTCCATCTCATTTTTAATCTTTATTAGCGCATCAAGCACCATGGGCCCACATCTAGAGGAAATGAGCTTTGTTACATACAGCAAAAACCAGAAGCTTTAAGGCAAATAATTCAGAAAGTGCAAAGATAAACACAGTTCACCATTATACCAACACCGAGCCCCACAACCATATTAGAACTGCTACAGCTGAAACGGTCAAGCATGTTTCTTTCATAAATCAGACAGGCCAGGCAAACAGACACTAGGGGGTATGCTGAAGCCACAGCGCAACAGCACCACCTGCTGGCTACATTCCACTACACTGAAACCCCAACAGGACTACTTTTCTCCCCGCCCATTTATCTAGTGACTAAAAAGAAAAAAAGCAGATAAGTACCACTTGGCTCACCCTGTCCCCCAATTTTCCCTGCCTATAGTACAACCGCCGATCCTATTTGATCTCTGGCCAATTCACCCACCTCTTTCCCTAACATTCCCTTACGCCTATCCCATGCATCCTTGAATCCCACCATTGTTCTCACCCCCACCACCTATGCTGGAAGACTGTTCCAGGAATTCACCACTCTTTCTGTGAAGAAGTACTTCCATACATCTCTCCTGAATCAACCCCCTCCAGCTTCTCTTCCTGCCCCCTTATCCTTGAGCACCTTTTTTTCTGAAAAATACCTCCCTCCTGTACCTCATTTTATTTATTTATTTATTGTCTTGGAGTAATACCTTTGAGCTAGAAGTTCATTTACAAAGGTTCCACATCATTATAAAATACATATACATAACAGACAATTAGAATACATGGTTATATACATAAAGATTAGAGTACATGGTAATATACACAATTGAATACAAATGTGGAGTACATAGTAGAATACAACAAAATATTACACATTTAGGTAGATACAATAGCCATACATTTTCAGTAAATAAACAGGAGGCAGACAAGGTTGGCTTTGTCAGGCAGGGAGGTAAGAGGGAAGGGAGATTATTATGGAGATGTGGGGGGGGGGTAGCTAATGAACACTGGGAGGGAAAGGCACGATGAGTGGGTCAGCTAGGTTTGATAATCGCAGGTTAAAGGTCTCTATCATATTCCTCCCATATTCCTTTTTCCAGGGTGTACATATCTAGATTAACTTCCCCTTGAGATCAATAACCCCCCTTTTACGATGTTCTTTGACAATGCCATGAGCTGCTCTAGTCTCTTTTAGGCTGCCACCCCATCCTCTCACCCTTCCTCCTGGATTTCTTCTAGGTTTCTGAAAAATTCCTTGTATGTGTTATTCATGTATCCTATTTACCATGATGCCGTACCTGAACTGATGAATATGGCTGTATGCTCTCTTTAATGTTGTATGCCCTTGTTTAACATGCATGTACTCTCCTGACGTGGAACCTTTGTAAAAGAGCCTTGACTCAGAGGTAATTGTTATCCTAGATCAAAACAAAACAAAACAAAAAAAAAAAAAAAAAAAAAAAAAAAGAGATTCTTAAGTCTCTCCTCTTACGGATCCTGATGCAGATGCTGCACCATTTTTGCCGTCTTCCTCTGGACGCCTCCGGAATTTTGTCTGTTTCTTTCCAAAGACGTGGTTTCCAGAAATGGACATAGTACTCTTGGTGGGGTTTTACTAGCCATCTATACAGTGGTAATACCACCTCCCTCTTTCTTCTGGTGATACCCCTCCCTATGCACTCCAGTATCCCACTAGCTCTCCCAACTGCCTTGTCACACAGCCTGGTCAACTTTAGGTCATCCGATATGATTACCCCCAGGTCTACTTCCTGCTTGGTGGTCATCAGCTCAACTCCTTCCATTTCATATTCTGCCCTGGGTTTCTGTTCCCCAAGTGCATTACTCTGTACTTTTTTGTACTGAAACCCAGCTGCCGTATCCCTGAGCACTCCTTGTGTTCTTTCAAGTCTCTGCTCATCTTCTCCATCCTCTCTGGAGTGTCCACCCTATTGCAGATTTTGGTGTCATCCACAAAGGCAGACTTTCACTTTCAGCTCCTCTGCAATGTCACTTATAAAAGTCATTAAACAGAACTGGTCCAAGCACTGATCCCCAAGGCTAGTCACTCTCCCTTCCCCAGAATACTTGGTTTATCACCACACTCTGCTGCTCCCCCCCTCCAAACCAATTTCTTACCCAGTTTACCACCTTTGGACCCACTCCTAAGCTATCCAGCTTACTTACTAACCTAGTGTGGAACAGTGTTGTAAGCCTTACTGAAATCTCAGTAGGCCATGTCCACCACTCCACCCTGATCTAATTCCTTGGTCACCCAGCCAAAGAAATGTATCAGGTTCGTTTGACATGACCCCCCCCCACCCGATCCATGCTGCCTCAGGTCTACTGGATTTAAGATATTCCACAATCCTTTCCTTCAGCAGTGAGTCCATTAACTTTCCCACCACCAATGTCAGGCTGACTGACCTGAAATTGCCAACCTCTTCCCTGCTACCACTTTTGTGAAGTGGGACTACAGCTGCCTTCCTCCAGTCCTTCAGAACCACTCCAGTTTCCAACGAGTTGTTAAACAGAACTGTCAGAAAGGTGCAGCCAGTACCTCACTGAGCTCTCTCAATACCCTTGGATGCACCCTATGTGGCCCCACTGCTTTGTCCACTTTCAGATTAGCAAGTCCCTTCAGGACACTATTCTGAAAATGGACTAGTGTCCATCTCCCTCCTTCCAATGCTCCAGTTACTTTGTTGTGGCCCCTCTGCTTCTCCCTTCCTCTGTGAACACTGAACAAAAGTATTTGTTCAGGATGTCTGCCCTTTCCTGGTCCCCTTCTGTACCATCCACCCTTCCCTTTTTAATCTTATGATCCCACCCTGCTCTTCTTCTTTTCACTTAAATACCTAAAAAAGTCTTGTCCCTCTTCGTCACCACCTACACTATTCTCTCTTCAGTTTACACCTTCACACTTCTTGCTGCTTTCCCTATTTTCGTCCATTTCCCCTGATCCACCACCCTATCCTCCCCCTCTGCGTCTCCTTATACATTCTAAATGCTACTCTTTTAGCCTTTACTTTTTCCACCACATCTTTCGAGACCCAAAGTGGTCTCTTTTTCCTCATGCTTTTACTCACTTGCTTGACACAGAGGTTTACTGCCTTCCCTATAGCACATTTTAGTTTCACCCGTGGTTCCTCCACTCCATCCAGGTCATGTTACCACCCCTCCCCACAATGTCATCCCCGAGGCATTCACCTATCTTTTTAAGATGTGCCCTCCTGAAGTCCAGGACCCTCAGCCTTGGGTAGTTCAAAACACATTTGGTTTAAAGAATTTATTTATTAAAAAAAAAACTGACCCATTTCATAATCATAATAAGGCACCCTAGGGTGTGCGCTGTGCTGGGATAATGGGACTTCTCGGGTGGTTGAAGCACTCTGCCTTTGGAGTTGTGTTACAGTCCACCCAATGCATACCACTATCCCAGCAAAACCCACACCCTGGTGTGCCTTACACCTTAATTATAAACCTCCAACTCGAGTGATTTATAATAAGTTAACAAGGCCTCTTCAGGGTGTCCCTTATGGTATAAGAGACTCCTCTTATGAGGTTTGGGCAGACAGAACAACTCAGTTTTGTGGTCCTCTTGCCCAAATCTCATGCTCGGAGTCACTTATATCCTAAGTGACACTATTTATTTATTGAAATGCTTCACCAGGAAGACACACTGAGCAATAGGTTGCTCATCTCCTGGTGCGACCGGGGATCAGACATTTTACATTCAAATTTTATTTTTTATTTTTTTCAATATTTCTTTTGGTTTTTTTTTTTGCCGCCAGCCACCTAGCCCTCGACTCAGTCCTGCATACTACTACCTTGCTCCTACCCCCAACTGATATCCCCAGACTTACCCCTTCAGGGTGGGGCCAATGCCCGGATCCAGCCCGTCTGACAGGAAAGGTGCCGGTAACGACCAGCACTGCCTCTTTGGCTTCCCTTCCAGGGTGGGGTTCTGGGCTTGGATGGCACATCGGAGCTGTAACCGGTCAGTGGGGAGGCTAGAGCCATGAAGGCCATGGTGCACGCGTCATCTATGGCGGCCAATGAGGTTTTTCTGGACTGCTCCGGGGCGGGGGACGTGCAATGACGTCCTGTATCCGCCCCTCAAACTAGGCACCGGCGCTTGCGTTCCTCCCCCGCCTCTGCCTGGAGTTCTTCACATGCCAGACACACACCCAAACCCTCCCCCGGAGAGTGCGGAAAGTGGGCAGGGAGGAAAGTCTAGAGAGTCTCTGCCTTGTGCCAAAGGTCATGGAGACTGTCTTCTTGGCATCAAGTAATAACTGATGGTTTGCAAACCAGAGCTGGACCTTGTTGAAGTCGTGCTGCAAGCTGGATGCAACCTCAGCTGAGCACGAGCCAGATGCATACAGGACAGTATCATCAGCGTACATGTGTATGGCGAGGAGGGAGCAGACAGGTGGCAAGTCATTAAGGAAGATGGAGAACAGAAGGGAACCAAGCACGGAGCCCTGAGGGATGCCAGTGCAGATCGGGAGGGATGGCGAGATGGCATCTGTGATCTTAACTGATTGGGTTCTACCAGTAAGGTAGGCCTTAAACCAGTTAGTGGCAGAAGGGGTTAAGACCAGCAGATGAGGGAAGCAAGGAGAAGTGAGTGGGAAACAGTGTCAAAAGCCTTGGCAAGGTCGACAAGTATGGCTGAGGTGATTTGGCCATTGTCCATCCCGGAGATGAAGTCAATGAGCCAAAGTAGGGAGGTGGTGGTAGAGTGTTTCTCCCTGAAACCAGATTGGAACAAGGTGACAAAGGATGCATCAGATACAAAGGAGGTGAGTTGAGAGAGAACTAGATGTTCTTACAGTTTGGTTAGGTAGGGAGTAGCGAGATGGGATGATAGTTGCCAGGGGATGAGGGGTCTCCACTTTTAGTTAGGGGGAGGACCATGGCATGCTTCCATGTGGTACGGATATCAGAGGTTGAGAAAGAGAGATTTAAGATTTAGGAGAGGGGGTAGGCAATGGCTAGGGCTGAGAGAGAGGAGTTTAGGGTCAAGGTCATCTGGGGAAGATCCTTTTGAGGGGTTGTTGGCGAGGAGGTTATTTAGAGTATCGGTGGGGGAGAATGAGAAGGAGGGGTATGGGGAAATAGGAAGTGGAGAGTTTTTTGGGGGGGACAGAGGGACAACTGTGACATTTGAGGGAGGAGGGGTAATTAGGGAGGAACTTCAGCAATTCGGTTGCACAGGAGGTATAATAGGAGTTAAATTCAACAGCTACGGCATGGGAATCAGCTACAAGATTGCCATTTACCTTTAGCACTGGGAAAGGGGGGTCAGGACTGAGGGGCAATGAGAGCATGAACCGCTTTCCAAAACTTGGAAGAGGAATTTATGTTAGTGAGGAAAGCATTTGTGAAGTAATCGGACTTGGCTAGCCTTGTTGCCCTGGTACAAGTGATTTGGAGCTTAAGGTAGTTTGTGAGATCACTAGGAAGCTGGGTGAATTTGTGGCACATCCAGATACAATCTCTGGGCCTAAGACAGGCTAAGAGTTCTAGAGTAATCCACAGTAGGTGGAGACCCCTAACCCTGGTTTGTTTGAGAGGGCCAAAGGTGTTCCCATTTGCAAGGAATATTTCTTTGAAGCAGGTCAGAGATTTATCAACTGAGAGGGAGAAGACTAAGGGAGACCAGTCAGAGAGAGACAGGCTGTGCAGGAGAGATTCAATGTCTAGGGATCTGAAGGAGTGATTTTGCAAGGTTTTATGCAGAGATTTTGTTCTGTGGATTTTCCTGAAAATGAATGAATATTGGCTTGTGGTCGCTGAGAGTGTCTGGGAGAATGCCAGAGCTAATTACTCTGTGGGGGTGGGCAGCAAGAGCCCAGGCGATCAGGGAGTGATTTCGTGTCTTATGGTTCTGGCGGGTGGGTTCAGAGATCAATTGCGAGAGGTTCAGAGCTCCAAGATCATTACATATACTGGATGTTTTGGGACAAGCCAGTTTAAGTTAAGGTCACCTAAGATGTATAGTTCACCAGAAGAGAAATGGCTGTGATGGAGGTTATGAAGTAGAGAGCAATAGAAAGCTGGACATTTGGGAGACAGTAAATGCCGGCTATAAAGATGGGGAGGGTGAAAGACAGAGTTAAATGAATAGCCAGTACGTTGTGGGACAGTGAGCTAGTGGATGAATGAATTAATAGAATAGTGGAGGGAGGTAAGAACGTACATGGCAACGCCACCATCTCTACTTGCTCAGTCTTGCCTCTGGAGGGAGTAGGTTTCAGAGAAACATAGCATTTGACGACAGATAAGGACCACTTGGACCACCTAGTCTGCCCATTTTCCTACCTAACAGATAAGCTGCAGATCCTAGTTAACCAACAGCTTACTTCCTCCTACCCCCCCCCACTAGGACTGCCTTATGTCTGTCCCATGCATTCTTGAATTCAACACTGTTCTTGACTCCACAACCTCCTCGGGGAGGCTGTTCCATGCATCCACAACCCTCTCCATGAAAAAAATACTTCCTCACATTACCTCTGAGCTGTCCCCCCTCTATCTTCAAATTGTGCCCCCTTGTTCTTGCACATCTCTTTTTCTGAAAGATGCTACCCTCTCGGACTTTGTTGATACCCTTGAGGTACTTGAAAGTTTCTATCATGTCCCCTCTCTCCCTTCTTTCCTCAAGGGTATACATATTAAGCTCCCTTAGCCTTTCTTCATATGTCTTTTGGTGCAGACCCTGCACCATTTTGGTTGCCCTTCTCTGGACAGCCTCCACTCTGTCTATGTCTTTGCATTTCATAGCCAAGATTCCATGATGATGATCAGCATGTTAGGTTTTAGAGTGGCCACCATGGTTTGCAGAAGGTCACTGTTTTGTAACAAGCTATGTATATTTAGATAAAGGATCTTGAAACCCTTTGGGAGGACAGCAAGAGTAACAGAAAGGGATGCGGTAGATAATGGGAGCATTCAGGGCATGAGACGCAGATGGACCAGGGTTGGGTTGGATAGCTCCACAGGAGAGCAAGAGTAGAGCCAAGATGAAAAAGTGAAGCTTGGGGCATTTAGAGTTAGATGTCGAGGAACAAGTGAAACTGGCAGGGTAGTGAGCATGAGAGTAGGGGAACAGGAGATGAAAAGCAGCAAAGAAGGGTGGGACAGTTAGTAATGAAGCATGAGGAATAGAGGGAAAATATGACCAAAGGGTGGGAAGGGAGTGATAGCGAGGATGTAAGTAGGGGATTGGAGATAGGAGGGTGTAGAAGGAGAGTTATTCGGCATTTGTGAGTAGACACATAGATACATAGACAGTGTCGGCAGATAAGGGCCTATGGCCCACCTAGTCTGCCCATTTGAGCTTGTAAGTTCAGTTTGTTTTCCTAGAAGTCTGTTTCCTCTTACCCCTGCCCTCTAGAATTCCTTTATGTCTATCCCATGCATTCTTAAATCCCGTGATTGTTTCAGCCCCCACCACTTCCTCTGGCAGGGGTGTTCCACTTGTCCACCACCCGTTCTGTGAAGAAATTCTTTCTCATGTTTCCTCTGAATCGTCCTCCCTCCAACTTCATCCCATGCCCTCTAGTCCTGAAACATCTTTTCGCTTAAAATAGTGTTTTCCTGCACCCTGTTCCTCCCTGTAAGATACTTGTATGTCTCTATCATATCCCCTCTCTCCCTCCTCTCCTCCAGGAGTACATGTTCAGTTCCTTCAACCTGTCTTCATAGGACTTGTGATGCAACCCATGCACCATCTTTGTTGCCCTCCTCTGAACCTTCTCTACCCTGTCCATGTCCTTACGAGGTATGGTCTCCAGAACTGTACATTGTACTCCAGGTGGGGCCTCACTAGTGTCTTGTATAGCGGAATTATGACCTCCTTTCCTGCTGGTGATGCCCTGCCTATACATCCCAGCATCCTATTTGCTTTACCTGATGCCTTGTCACACTGTTTCCCTACCTTGAGGTCATCAGAGATGACAACCCCAAGATCCCTTTCCTGCTTGGTGCATGCTATATCCTCACCCCAACTGATATATTGTGCCAGGGTTTTTGTGCCCCATATGCATTATCTTGCACTTCTTTGCATTGAATTTCAACTGCCAAACCCTTGACCATTCTTCAAGTTTCTGCAGGTCCCTTCTCATTCTGTCTACATCCTCTGGTGTGTCTACTCTGTTACAGAGCTTTGTGTCATCAGCGAACAGTGAAATTCTGCCTTCTAGATCCTGTGCAATGTCACTGATGAAGATGTTGAATAGGACCGGTCCCAGCACTGATCCCTGTGGTACCCCACTGGTTACTCTTCCCTCTGTGGAGTGACAGCCATTTACCACCACCCTCTGTGTCCTGCCACCCAGCCAGTTACCTACCCACCACACTACTGTCCTGCCCACACCCATATTCCTCAGTTTGTGTAATAGTCTTCTATGTGGCACAGTGTCAAAGGCCTTGCTGAAGTCCAGATAGGCCATGTCCACTGCCCTCCCCTGATCCACCTCCCTAGTCACCCAGTCAAAAAATTCAATGAGGTTGGTCTGACATGACCTCCCCCTGGTGAAACCATGCTGCCTTGGGTCCTGTAGTCCATTGACAACCAGCTGTTCCACCAATCTCTCCTTCAGTAGTGCTTCCATGATCTTTCCCACTACCGAGGTGAGGCTGACTGGTCTGTAGTTCCCTGCTTCCTCTTTGTTCCCACTTTTGTATAAGGGGACTACATCTGCTGTCCTCCAGTCTTTGGGTACCTCTCCTGTTTCCAGTGATTGACTGAACAGGATAGCCAGAGGTTCAGCCACCACCTCTCTTAGTTCTTTAAGGACCCTGGGGTGCACCCCATCTGGCCCCATTGCTTTATCAGCTCTTATTACTTCCAGTTCCTTCAGGACCCTTTCTGTGTAAAGGGACTTGTGTCCATTTCTGCACCATTCTCACCCCTTGTACTCCCTTCAGACCCATTACCCCCCTCTTCCTTAGTAAAGACTGAGCAGAAATACCTGTTCAATATGTCAGCTTTATAGTTGTCATCCTCCACGCGGCTCCCATCCTCCCCCTTCAGTCTCACTATCCCTCCCTTTGTCTTTCTTTTTTCACTTATGTACCTGTAAAAGGTTTTGTCCCCTTTACCCACTGATTTTGCAATGTGTTGTTCTGTCTGAGCTTTGGCTCAATCGGAAGGGTTAGGGAAAAGTACTAGGAGTAGAGAAAAGAGGCGGAAAGGAGTTTTATGTTGCAGGGCATGATATGTGTAACAATATGATCGCTATATAAAAGAGCAGCAATTCTGCAAGTAGGGGTAATAAAAAAATGGGAGGAGCAAGACAAGGGGTGCTAGGTCTAATTGTCTTTATTTAACAGATGCTTAAAGAGAGCAAAGGAGCGGCATCTATATGAACAATAGGCTGGGATAGCTCTGGATGAAGATCGTGTCCTTCTAGTGGCAGTATGGTATAACTTGCTAATGACAAAATGGGACACAAAAAAAAAAAAAAAAAGTGGAGTAAAAAAAAAAAAAAAAACCTAAAGTGGACTAAAGAAAAGAAGGAGTACAAAAAGTAGTTACAGCTGAAAGTAGAGCTAGATAGAATGAGAAAAGTCAGTCCAATCAGTCAGTAGAGACAAGGTTTTAGTGTCCAATGAAGGGCCGTCTTCTGCCACAGCGCACCAATCAATTGTGCAGCTTAAGATCCGAGCACCTTGCTGAAGCAGTTACCTGGACAGAGTTCGGGGCAGGCAGCCAGAGATGGTGACTATGGCCAGCCGGAATGCTGGAGCCACAGCTGTAGCAGCGACGTCCGCTCAGGGCAGTCCTGGAAGAGAGAAAGACTCTATGGTAAGAGTCTTAGTTAAGACCAGCAAAGGACAAGGAGTGGCTAAATCGGAGGGGGGGGAGGGATGCAGACAGCACAAAAGATAGCTAGAATACTTCAATAGAAGGAGAGAGAGATATAGGGAGATAAAGGATGGCTAAAGCAGGTGATAAAAATGGGCGAATGGGCGTCAGCAAGAAGAGGAGGGGAGAGGTCAAGGAGGGGGTCGTTTGTGTTCCCAGCATTAAGAGCAGGTTGAAAGCAAGTGAAAAGGGGCGGGGGCAAGAGGAAGCAAGGACAGAAGTAGTACAATTGAGACCAGGTTGAAGAAGTGAATGCCGGGGCTGAGGCTGAGAAGAGCCAAGGACAGGAGTAGCAGCTAGGTACTTAGATATGGCGCAAGTCAGCAAAGTAGGTAGATAAGGTGAGGCCAGGAGGAACTGAGATTTCCCTGGCAGACCTTAGTATGAACGGGCTGTAAACACTAGAATTAGTAATGTGGAGGCCCTATTAACTTATAAATGTTATCCTGTCCTGTATTGCTGCCTTTTGGGAGCTGCATACAGTAAACACACTACTGAAAATGGTGCACTAGTACTGGTGTAGTGATTCCTTTTCAGGGATCAATTTAGCTAAAATCAAGAATGGTGCCCTAGTAGCCACTGTTCTTACCCAAAAGATATCTTCTGCAGGCTGTAGGAGAAAAATAGTGCCCACCACGCACTGAAGGAAGTGGAGGGTATTAAAACAACCCTGCCAGGCACTGCATCCCTGCGTCGCTCCAGAAACACAACTACCATGCTGCCTGCAACTCAGTGGAGCAGTGAAGTCTAGCTGACCCCGAGATGCAGCAGCCTGAAGATCCCATCTCAAAGAAAAACATACCCAAATATCTACCAAAAAAAAAATCCACTTGCTGAGGAAGACATGGCCCTGCAGAGCAGGCACCTGCCCAATAGCTCAGACAGACTGGAGGAGACTGTGAAAGGGGCATGCCCTAGCTCTTCTTTTAGACTGTTTAAATCTCTCACCCAGAAGGGAAGGACTATGCTAGTTAAATTCCCGGGCTGCTCACAAGAAGAAAATTGAACTCCCTGTCTAGGTCATCTGACTTCTTGCCGTCGGACCCAGAGAAGATTCCCTGCTAGCTTTTCAAGCTGCTGTGCCCAAATTTGGCTTCATCTTTCCCCGGGACGACTTCTACTGTGGACTGAATCAACTGCCAGTGTGAGAGACTGTGCTTAAATTTTGTTGATTTCAGGACTTTTAAATCAGCTGTATACTCAGTGAGTAGGGGGCTCAGGGGAGCAGACTGCTGAGGTCACAGGAGAGGTGGGGACTGTGCTAGTTAAATTCCTGCGCCGCTCACTAGCACGAGCATTGTGAGTGGCACAAGTGCCCTGTCTAGAAGAAAAAACGCTTAGTAAATTCTGATTAGGAGTGACGCAGGATTTGTATAATGATGATTTCATTAATTTTAATGATTAGTTGTTTGGGAGGGTGGGGGAATCTGCAATATGTAGATAATGGTTGCAACTCTACATTGTTTACTGTGCTTGCATGTCACAGAAATTTGTTTCCTAGTATCACAATAGTTCAGGATCAATCTCCACACTGTGGCAAACAGGCTGTTTTGTAGGAGTCTTTCCTGCACCAAGAGTATGGTTTAGCTGCCAGGAGAATGTTCCAGTTTAGTGTCCTACAGTGTTGCGACAAGTTTATAAAGCACTGTCAGGTTTCCACTTCTGATTTCAAGGTTCACAATGTGGGCGATAAATGTTTTTCAAATGGAAATGGTTTGAGAAGAATGTTTAAGTAGTTTCTTTTACTGTCAGGTTCAGTTCATCCTAATCCTGGTCCTCTTACTTTCAGTCATGATTCTGGTCATATTAATAGTGGTCCTTTCCTTTCTGTGATCTATATAGTTCATCTCAATATACAAAGTTTGGTTCCCAAAAATGAGTCTTTTTGAAAGTTGGGTTTATGAAAATAGGTTGGATATAGTTGCCTTAACTGAGACTTGGCTCACTGAGAAAATAAGTAATGATGAGATTAAACTTTCAGGTTATACATTATTAAGAAAGGATAAGGTGGGTAAAGGGGGTTGTTTGTTTTATATAGCAGATCACTTGAAATTCTCCCAACATTTAGTATACCCTGATAGTTCTTTTTACGAATCACTGTCTATTAATGTTGAATTAGGTGGTAATAAGCTGATTACCATTAGTGATGTTTCTATCCCACCTTGTAATTATAAAATAGGTTTGGAGAGTTTTTTCTCTAAATGGGGGCATTTGCCAATGACTGGAGAGAGGTTAGTTGTAGGACACTTCAATGTTCACTGGGACTCCACCCAAGCTACTGAAGCTAGAAACTTAATTATGAATTTGGGACTTTTTCAAATGATCAATGAGACTACTCGGGTTAATTATCGTACAAATGGGTCAATCTTGGATCGGATAATAACTAATAATCCCTAACACGTTGTTACTGTTGGAGTGTTGCCAGATAGTCTTAGTGAGTTTTGCCATTGGTCAGCTAAAATGTATAAAACAAAATCTAGCATGCTTAATTATTATAGGATTACGGATTTTGATGTCCAGGCTTTTGAAACTAAAATTGAAGCTAGTGATTGGTCATTTCTAGAGGTTATTAGTACTACTGACCAGGCCTTAAATTCTTTTTGTTTTCAGATTGTGGTAATTTGTGATGAATTAATACCAATCAGGAGGGCTAGAATTAGGGGTGAAACAAAAAAATGGATTACTCCCCAGTTACTTAAAATGTTTAGACAAAGGAATAAATTATGGCCAAAGTACAGAAAAATACAAGTGGTAATCTCCAGGCTTATAAAATGTTGCGTAATAGGTGTAAGGCTGAAGTTCGAAGAATAAAGGTTAATTATTTTAAAACTAAACTGAATATTGATCAAGATAATCCCAGGGCTACATTGAACACGTTGAATGCATTAAGGGGTAGAGGGAATAAGGTGGAATCTATATCTATTGATACTAATGGTGGTTTAATTAATGATCCCTCACAGGTAGCTCAGTTGTTTAATTCACACTTTTCCTGTTTGGATAAATTCAGATCATTCAGCCAACTGGATTCTAATCTGAATAGTACTCTTTCCAACAGATTTGACAATTTGGTATATTTCCTAAATTCTATTGTTGGGCTTTAACATCTGACGATGTTCTCTATAATTTAAATAAAATGGATCCTCGGCCTTATATTGGCAAAGATAATACAGATTTTTGAATATTTAAAAAGGTTAGTAGTGTTATGGTCTTTCATCTTATTAAATTGTTTAATTATTCCCTCTGCCATGGGGTTTTTCCACATGTATGGAAATGTGCTATAGTTAAACCTGTTTTTAAAGTTGGGGTTAAGACGGACCTTAAACATTATCGTCCAACATCACTTTTAGCTCCTTTGTCTAAAGTTTTAGAAATAACTGTGAACGAACAATGAGCACCTTGGTAAATATGATCTTTGGACTCCCTCTTACGATGGATTTAGGGAGGGTCATAATACGGACACTGCCTTGGTGAGGTTCACTTGCTGCACGTAAACTGTCCTTGATAAGGGCAGTTTTGTGGCAGCGGCATTTGTGAACCTCACCAAGGCATTCGACCTAGTTGATCATGGGGTTCTGGAAAAATTATTGGTTAAAGTTAATTTCTCGGAGGAAGTGATTGGATGGCTTGGTTATCTTCATGATAGATCGCAGAGGCCATTGGTCGATAGGTCCTTTTCGCAATAAAACTTTTTGAAATATGGGGTACCACAGGGGTCCATTTTAGGGCCCATGTTCTCCATATTCATAAACTCTTTGCCCGAAATTTGTTCAAATACAGGAATTATTTTATATGCGGATGATGCCGTATTATTCTGATCAGGTTCCGATGAAAAAAGACTTCAAACTGATCTGCAGAGAGATTTTAAGGCTACGCATACGTGGTTTAGTTTATACAAATGTGTGTTGAATTTGGTGAAAAATAAATTTATGATTTTTTCCAGTAATAGGAATCAAAGTAAATGGAATTTCAAATTATTTGATGATTTTAGTAACTTAACTGAGAGGGTTCCCAGTTTCAAACATTTAGGTATAATCCTTGATCAGCATTTAACCTTTGATTTGCATATTGTCTCCTTAATTAGTAAACTGCATCAACGATTGGGTATGTTATTGCATATTAAAAAATCTCACTCGAGAAGCAAGGACTTTATTGGCCAATAGCTTTCTGTTTTCACTGATAATGTATGGCTCTGCTGTCTATTCATTTTCCACTGAGAAAATGCTGAATAAATTGAAAGTTACATATCATAGTATACTCAGTTGTATTACTTGTCTACCGAGGATGGTACATCATTGTACCTTGTATAAGATATCTGGACGTTTACACCTTATGGCTTTGTTTAACCTCTGTGCATGGATATTTTTACATAAAATTCAATTAGACCTTGTTCCTAATAGTTTAGTTTAGTTTTTGTTGACCGGGTAAGTGCACTAGACAAATCCTGTCTATTTTCAGGCATGACCCGGAGGAAGGGGGATACAGATGAATGCCAACTGACCTAGAACCAGATTAAGCTGTTGGTGGTATTTTTAGTGAATCTGAGGCACTGGACACCACACCAGCGACCTGGGTTCAGGCTGGAGTTCGGGTCTTCAGGGGTTGGCTGGGGGGGGGGGTGAGGAGTTGATAGAGCTGCTGACTGGCAGCTCTCCTCCTCGGGAGGGTATCCCCGGCACTTGGCTCACGGAGCCCTGGTGCTAGGCCACGGGAGGGAGGAAAGGGCAGTTTCCGGAGCCACAGTGTGCACATGCACCTCCACTCACATGTGCTACCGCATTCCGGGGCCTTGGGTAGCCAGGACAAAACCGGAGGAAATACGGGGGTGTCAGCAGGATGAAGCCTCTGGGCCTGCACTGGTGCTCCACTTGAACATGCATAGTAAGTCTCAACTAGCCCAGTGCAGGCAAAGGCTGGAGACAGAAGCAGCAGCCTGCCGTGGAGGACAAAAATCTTTCTTGGGGGGGAAAAAAAATGCCTACTCTGAGAAGGGATTGGAGAACTCAGGATTGTTAACTAAGAATCGTGATTGTGTTGGTATCAGTGTCAAACATCAAACTACCCATCTACTAATGTACTGCTTCCCAGAGAGTGCACCAAGATCACAAATGTGTATGTAGCCGGGGAGGGGTTTAATGTGTTTCAAAGTAGTAAATGGTCCTTCCTCGGGTACAAAGATAAGAAAATACACAGTATTTATCAGCAGTGGAAAGGCCAATGAAAATAGAAAAAGTTAAGTATGGCAGGGGACAAGTGCACATCAGAACTTTACAGTCTCTCAGGTCCATTGCATTTTGTGCAAATGGTGCACCAAGTAGTTTTTTCCATATGAAAGGGCAGTCGAGTCTTTGCTGATCAGGTCTGCTGTATAGGCATCACTTCTTAATGACCAGGCTGATCATAGTGTTGAGCTGCAGATGTGGCTGGGGCCTAGAAGTGATTTGTTAGGCCCACATATCATTCTCCCTCATTTAAAGCAATAAAATAGATTGCCTGCAACTTGTTACATAAAATACTAATGAATGTGCTTATTATAAAAAAAAAATAAAAAAAATTCTACATTTTCACATTTCTAGTAAACAAAACTGGGTGTTACAAGTTTTTCCTATTAATGTCTCTTCCATCTTTACTAGGTCTAGTTTTAAAAATCAATTTAAATTACTTTTATTTAGATCAAGTCTTGCACAAAATTCCTTACAATTCAAATCCATTAGGTTATATAATCAATTACCCAGTTATATTATTAACTGTTGTAGAGCTGCTAGTTTTAAGGGGTTACTTGCAGGAAAATTATCTGCAGATTCTGCTTGTAAATTTATATTGTCTTGTAATATTGTATATATTGAAGTTTCTGTATTTTTTACTTTTGGAACTGGACATTTGCGAAAACGGGCACTTGTGCTCACAGACTTTCCAGTATAAAATAAATTAAAAAAAAAAAAAAAAAAAGCTCATACCAACTGCCTGCCTACTGAAGCAGAGAGGCACCTGCATAAGTTTTTCTTTTAAGGGACCATACAGTTCCACACATGTGTAGTTTAAAATGGGTTCCAGTCTCAAAGTGGGACCCATCCTTTAATATATGGGTCCATTCTTTTTCCCCCCACCTTGTGTTTCTTGCCTGGTGACTCCAACTGGACTGGTCCCTCAGACAGTCACACGACATACCTGGGACTTACCAATCTCTGCTGTCGTCCAATCAGAGGACCTGTCCAGAGGTGCCCAGCTGTTGGTTGGTGCTAGGCCTGTGAAGAACTGAGCTGGTCACCATGCTGTGGTTGTAGGGTTTTTCATCCATTTTCTCCCTTGGGACCCACGTGCATGGTATGATGCAATATGCATGCTCCGTCATCGTGGAGCCACCCCCAGTGTCCGGGCATGGGCTCCCCCCCTTGCTGTCCCATGTCCCTGCACCTGGATTCCTCTAGGTGCCAGCTGAACAGTGGGACAGGCATCCCTCCTCCCCAAAGAAGGAGAGCTGTCCTACAGATGCTCAATCCTCCCTCCACTGGCCAGACCCCGAGCAACCCTGGTCCATTCCCAAAACCAGGTCACAGGTGCAGCAGGTGATGAAGCAGCCAGTGTCTCAGCCTGCCGTGCCACTGTGCTGGCCGTGTATAGGATCAGTTCTGTTCTTCAGAGCGCTCCCAAATTCTGTTTGGTCATGACAGAAGGGGCCTAATGCAAGCCTTGAATGTCTGGCCCCAATACCAGTGAGCAAGAATGTAACTACATTTTACAGTTTTTTTTTTTTTTTTAAGAGCAAGACAGCCCAGCTAAGATGTAACAGACTGTTTACTTCTGAGAAGTACCCCACAGTCAAAATGGGCTAAACAGCCTGCTTTTGTCTCTTAATCTTACATTTACAATAACATTGCAATTTAAGGTCAGAAGGGATTATAGGGCTATCAAGTTGTCATCCCCTGCTTAGTTAAAGTAGTAAAAGCATTTTTATTTAAACAGGCTTAAACTGAGAACAATCTCACCATTAGGGTTTTAAATACCCAGTTTACATGGTGTTCCTGTGGATGTTCCAGATTTTCAAGTCACACATATAGACAATAACATTTCATAAGACAGTTTAACAGGACATAGATTTAAGAACTAAACATACCCAAACAGACTTAATAAAATACATACAGCCCAAAAATCAAACATTAAAAATGTAAGTATGACGCTGTTCTTGTTTCATTACAGCCTTAAATTATATCACAGACATTTCAATGGTTCGTATTTGAGATGGCAATTTATTCCATGTTGTTGCTGCTTTATATTTAAATGTTTCCCAAAGCAATTTTTTAAATTTTTGGCACCACTATTTCTCTTGACCCGTTCTTTCTTAAGTGAATATGTTGATTTGGACAGTCCAATTTATGCAGGAGTCCTGTAGGTTTTTGTTTTTTTTTCAACTTTATTGATTTTAGCAATACAGAGTAAGAGGCAGTACCATAAAAAATAAATGACCAGTGACTTCTGTGACAGTTTGGTTACATGCTCCTCTCACTCTCTTCCCCCTCCACCCCCTTTACCACACTCCCCTCCTCCCACTCTTTCAATCCCCTCCAGCCTTGCCACTTCAGATTTAAACAAGTAAACTCATAGTCAGCTCGAACTGCATTACAAAGGAACCCTCTGCTCCCAGAACTTTCCAGTCCCATCAGGAAGATTGCACTCCCACTTGAAGGAGATACAATAGAATATGGGAAAATATACACACTCTGTATCTATTGGGACAATTCCTCAGATTTGCCCCCAACTTTTCCACGGATAAGTTGGACAATAATTCCTGTACCCATTCAGAGTAAGTACAGGAAGGCCATCCAGCCAATGCCTTAACATCAATTTTTTAAGGGAGGAGGAAATGATGGCCATGTAATATCTTCTGACCTTCACTTCTACCTTGGCATAGTCACCAATTAAACAGATCTCTGGGGTCAAAAGGCTCTCTATTCCAAGAAAGGGGTCAGCTCTGGTCCGAATAACTGCCCAGAGCACTTGTATTGGAGGACATTCTCAAAATATATGTTGAAGGGTGCCCTCCTCCCAATGGCATCCATTACACAAAGGGCTAGATGTTCTTCCTATTTTACGTAGTCTGGTCGGAGTTCAGAACATGTTGTTTAGGAACTGAAACTGCATAATTCGTAGTCTATCATGTGTAATGTATCAATAATTACTTTTCCAAATGCATTCCCAATTCCTGACAAGTTCTGGGAATAGATCAGACCAATATTTTGGAATCCTATCTAGATCCGTATACGCTTGGTCAAACAATGAAGTATAAAATCTTGATACAACATGTGGTTCCCAAACCCCACTGGAGAGTGACTCAAAGTACTTCCCCTATACTCTACCTTCTACAAGATCCTCATGCATTTATACTAACATATAGCACACTTGAAAAACCTTAAAAGTGTGGTTGGGTCCTATCCGGTATTTGTTAATGATAGAATCCACTGAAAGACATTTCCCTTCCCCGATTAAATCTTGGATCCTCAGGTCTCTCAATGCGGGGATCCAGGAATCCGAAATAACTTTGCCACCTATTTTCAAATTAGGATTTTTACATATGGGCTGGCTTGGGTCCTTCCTTGCCGCATACCTTAAAAATAAGCGTAACTGCGTATGTATCCTGAAAGAGATACCTATAGGCAGAGAAACTATTTTTTTTTTTTTTTTAGGTAGGACTTTCTGAGTAGAGTATAAAAGGGTAACTGGGACCAAACCTGCCTCCATGATTAGTTCAATCTCCAATTTTACCCAGGAGGAGATATAGATACATAGACAATGTCGGCAGATAAGGGCCTATAGCCCACCCAGTCTGCCCATTTGAGCTTGTAAGTTCAGTTTATATGTTTTCCTAGAAGTCTGTTGCCCCTTACTCCTCACCTCCAGAATTCCTTTATGTCTATCCCAAGCATTCTTAAATCCCGTGATTGTTTCAGCCCCCACCACTTCCTCTGGCAGGGTGTTCCACTTGGACAAAGAAATTTCATCAGCTGGAATCAGAAGACACTAAGTATTCACTAGCACCGCTACACCAGTAGTACAGGCCTAAGTGTGGCAAACGCAGACCTCCTTTGGACTTGGGAGCAGCCAACTTATGATAAGCTCTGTGGGGGGGCCTTCCCTTGCCAAATGAAATCCGGTATAATAGAGTGGGACTTTTTAAACCATTTCAAAGGCAACCAGGCATTAAGCATATTAACAGGATAAAACATCCTTGGCAGAACATTCATTTTAATCAGGTTTATACGCCCACAGAGAGAGAGTGGGAGGTTACTCAATCTAGACAAATCAAGTTCAACTGTCTGAAGATTTTAATCCAGATTTAACTTTATCATTTTGGAATCACTCCTTGCCAACACGATTCCCAAATACTTTAAAGTGTTCGGGCTCCACTGTAATCCTAAATCTGTAGCTACCCCCTTCTGCTGTTGGGAGCTAAGGAGGAACACAGTAGTTTTCTCAACATTTATTTTATAGTTGGACTTCTTACTGTAATCCTCTATTGTACTTAACACTTCTGGAAAAGTTTCTCAGGGATGAGTCGGGTGAAGAGGGCTATCGTCTTGCATATGCGGATACCTTGAGCTTCTGGGTACCTACTACCACTCCCTGTATCTGTGCATTATCTCCAAGTCTACTCAGGAGAGGTTCAAAGTAGACACTGAAGGGGGGGGCACAGGGGCATCCTTCTCTAGTGGCAAAGGACAACAAAAATGTAAAGGAAAAAGTCCCATTACAATATAACCTTGCACTGGGGTGTTTATACAAGGAGGAAACTAATGAATGGAGAAGAGAACCCACATGTTTCCATTGCTGAGAACAGGAATTGCCAGTCTATGCGGTCAAACGCCTTCTCTGCATCCACTCTGGATGTCTGCGTCCTGGGACGCAGAGAAAATGTGAGCCAACTTAAGCAGGTGATCAGACAACGCTCTTCCTGCCACAAAGCCTATCTGATCCTGATGAATTATAAGAGGCATAACCTTCGCCAATCTAGTCGACAAAATTTTAGCCAGGATCTTAATGTCATAGTTTATTAGCGAAATAGGGCGGCAGCTGGTGACCTTCTCCGGATCTTTACCGAGTTTGGGAATAACTATTATAAGGGCTTCAAATAGGTGTTTATCCCACACATCTGAGTCTAATATGGTCAAAAACAAGCATGGATTCACAACGGGAAGGTCATGTTAGATGAAGCTAATCTATTTCTTTGACTGGGTGACCAAAGTAGTAGATCAGGGATGGGCTGTGGACAAGGCCTACCTAGACTTTAGCAAGGCATCTGACGCAGTTCCACACAAAAGATTAATAAACAAATTAGACAGCCTGGGAGTGGGTCCCAGGGTGGTAGCCTGGGTAAACTATTGGCTGGACAACAGGACACAGAAGGGAATAGTAAACAGTCCACTCTGAAGAAAGGGGTGTTACTAGTGGGGTACCGCAGGGTTCAGTACTGGGTCCAGTCTGTTTTAATGTCTTTATAAGTGACACTGCAGAGGGATTGGAAGGAAAAGTATGCCTCTTTGCAGATGACACAAAGATCTGCAACAGGGCTGATACACAAGGGGGCATGGAAAGGATGAGAAGGGACTTGGCAAGGTTAGAGAAATGGTCAGAAGTATGGCAGGTTGGATTCAATGCAAAGAAGTGCGAAATAATGCACCTGGGAAACAAAAACCCAGGTGAAGAGTACACAATGGGGGGAGGTAGTAAAAATGGAAAGGGACCTGGGGGTAATCGTAGCAGATGACCTTAAGATTGGTATGCAATGTGAGAAGGCAGAAGGGAGGCGGGGGGATACTGGGATGTATAGAGAGGCATCACCAGCAGAAAACAGGAAGTTGTTATCCTCTGTACAGTTGGTGAGACCCCATCTGGAGTACTGCATCCAGTTCTACAGACCCCATCTCCGCAAGGATGGAGACAGTCCAGAGGAGGGCAACTAAAATGGTACAGGGTCTGCAAGAGAAGCCATATGAGGAGAGACTAAAGGAGCTTAAGATCTATACCTTTGAGGAAAGGAGGTCGAGCAGGGACATGATAGAAACATTTAAGTACCTCAGTGAAATCGACAAAGTCCAAGAGGGTATCATCTTTCAGAAAGAGAGATGTGCAAGAACAAGGGGACAGGTCAAGGGCAATGTGAGGAAGTATTTTTTCCACAGAGAGGGTGGTGGATGCATGGAACCTCCTTCCCGAGAAGGTTGTGGGGTCTAAAACTCTTGGAGAATTCAAGAATGCATGGGACAGACATAAGGCAATTCCTGTGGCGGGGGGGGTAGGGGGTAGGAAGAAACAGGCTGTTGGTTAATTAGGACCTGCAGCTTTTCCAGTAGGTAGGGAAATGGGCAGACTAGGTGGGCCAAGCGGTCCTTATTTGCCGTCAAAGTCTATGTTTCTTTAGGCCCTGGATCAATTGTTCAAAAAAAAAAAAAAATTTGATGAAAAAACATCTGGGCCCAAAGCTTAGTACAGTGATAAAGATCTAATTGCCTGCAAAATTTTGGTCTCACTTATGGGGGTAATCAATTAATTCTTCAGTTCATCCAGTATAGTCGGTATTTGTCTACTTTGTCTTTATTAGGCCGATGTTCCATGGGACTATATAATCTTTTATAGTAATGTTCAAATTCTGACACAATCTCTTGTGGAAAAAGTTTAATAGTACCATCCCTCTGGGACTTAATACTTTGTATAATTTTCGAGGATTCTTCTGCTCGTAACCTCAGTGCTAGTAACCAACTTGCTTTTTCCCCCTGATCAAGGCAGGCTGTTTTAGTTTTAAGGATAGCATATTCCGCCCGCTCTCTCAGAAGGCCACTGTACTGATTTCTAAGGCCAATTAGCTTCAATCTAGACTCTTCTGAAGTAGCAGGAGAGAGAGAGATATATCTCTAATTCCCTTATTTGCTCTAACTGCTGACGTGCTTTACTTTCCCTGGTCTTTTTTCTCTCCACTGCTAGTTTAATTATTTCCCCTCATAGGACACATTTCAACGCTGCCCATTCTATAGCTCCTCTCCCTGTGGAATTAAGGTTATCCCTCTGGTATTGTTCTATAGTCTCTTTAAACCTCTCCTTAATCTTGTCCGAATTCAATAATTGGTTGTTCAGTTTCCAAATAGTCTGGGTATGTTGGAATGGTCTGATATTACCCCGGGTTCTATTTCACAAGCCATAAGGCCCGGGAGCAGAGAGTGACTCAATAAGTAGTAGTCAATTCTCGGTCTGGATTTATGCACCTCTGAGGTGAAAGTGAATTCCTTCAGCATCGGATGCAAGACCCTCCATGGATCAGATAATCCTGAGTGGTCTAACAGTTCATGAATTGCTCATTGGGCCGGGGTCAAACCCCCTCATATCTTCCCATCCTTATCTAGATCTGAGGAGAAAGGCAAATTCCAATCTCCACCCAGTAGAAGAGGGAGATTTATAAAGGGAGTTAAAACATTCAGTAGTTCCACAAAAAAAACAAAAAAAACAAACAAAAAAAAAAACAGCGAGTCTGCAGTAGGTCCATACACACTCCCTAGTAACATCCTAGTGCGATCCAGGAGGCCCTGAATAAGTATATAATGCCCATTTGGATCCTTAATACATTGCTCACAAAGAAAAGGTGTAGACCTGGAGATTAATTTGGCCACCCCTCTGCTAGCCGTATAATCTCCTGCCATATAAACCTGACCTACGAATTGTATTTGTTTTTTTTTTTTTTTTTTTTTTGAATTCTGTTTTTTTTCCTCCAGCCAGCGGAACTCTCTCAGGCATCCTGTAGTACCCCGACTCTACCTCCGTGCCTAAGAGGCCTCCTGAAACCTGGTACCAGCCTGGCTATCTCCCACCCCCCCCCGAGGTAGGGCCACCCTATCCACCAGGGCTCAATCTGCAAATTTGGGCCAGACTGGGCTCGACCCAGGTAAGGAGTGCCCCTGGCGGTGCAGTGTGGTCCTGGTGGATACAGGTGCCGTAGCCTATCCACCTGGCTGGGTATTTTTTTGCTTTGTCCCCACCCCCCTCTCTCATTGCTCCCTCCCTCTCCTGAGTGGAGTCAGTGCAATGGCGCCCAGGAAGCACGTCTTGCCATAACTCTGCAATCCTCTGTTTCTGGCACCAAGCATTGCGGTACCTCCGGTCTCCACCAGAGTTGTACAGGTGCTGGAGCGGAGAATCCCTGGCCCCCGAGGAAGGAGAGCTGTCCTCGGATGCTCAATCCTTCCTCCCCAACTCCTAGCGACCTAGGCTCACTCCTGAACCTCGGTCGCTAGCATGAGCGCAGAGGGGTGTGGCCCAGCAATTACAACCTCGCCGCCACCAGGCCGCTTTGAATTGTCACTTAAACAAGTTCGCTTCAGACTCAAGCATATGCATTTCAAGCATATAACATGTCCTTTGTGCAACTGAATATTCTTTAAGATTTTGTACCTCTGTTTTATTCCTGGACCCTCTGATACTCCAGGACATCCATTCGTAGTTATCCCCCATGTGAAACCATGCACAGGCAGGTCCACGCCCTGGTTGTAAGAGTAAGGTTTCCCTTAATCCTGTGAACAGTAAAGGTCCCTTTCATCTGATGTTTGTTAATTGCTGCTCCCGTGTACGCAAGGCTGGCCATCCCTCGCTCCCCACCTTGCCCCTACCCCCCCCCAAGTATCCTTTAACCACTGAATCTTAATACTTAACTTGAACATTACTAACATCAATTTGTAAAATGGAATTGGAACTGGAATCAGCACTCTCCTCTCCTCAAAATTCCCTTCTGTGGATGATGACATGGTAGTAAATAAACATCACCAAATAGCAAAAATCCCATCCCCCAAGCATTCTTTGGTCCATGCCTGCAAGAAATCCATACGTCCCACTCATGCTCCAGCCTCCCATTTCCCTATAAAACACAGACTGGGAAGGCACCTAAGCATTACATTAAACCCCTCTCTTCCGATGCCCCCTTCCACCGGCACATTACCCCTAGTACCTTCTAGGATTAACCTATATGACTCTTAGCCTTAGAGTCGGTACCCACCACCACACATGAGGAGACCCACCCCAGAATTAACCTGTAAAACACCACCATTAGGGTTTGCAATACACAGTTAAGTTCACTGTGATACGATAACCCCCATTCATTAAAAATTATACTTCCACTGAACCAAAGTCTTGCAGGATGGATTACTACTTCTCAGAACAAACTGGGGCGTTCCCGACCCCTCAAACTGAAAACAAGTATGCCCATCACCCTGCTAAAACAATGGTGCCCAAATTGCTGGCCACAGATAAATCTCTATATTAAACTGGAACTGTGTGGTTTACCAATGTACGAACTGCAGAAACTATCAAACTAACTGTTCAACCCGTAAGTTTATCCTGTTGCAAGTTAAGAAATCAAGACCAATGTAAATGGAGCGAGCTCCCTCTGGTGGCTACTCATGAAAAGTTCAGTCCAGTCTGAATATCAGAAGAGTACCCGCACTGGTGTACATGGCCAGTCAGTCTTGAAAGAAAAAACAGAGAGCAGTACAGGCAGGACACCCTCGGGTTAGATATTAATCAGGCCAGTCTAACTGAAGGTGGTGGCTCCTCGAATGTTTGGGCTAGTTAGGAAAAAGGATTACCTCAAAGTAAGCCATTCAAGTCCCGCTCAGTGGTCCATAGACTTGTGTTCATCCTGAAACATTCTCCTGCGTCAGCCCTCTTTAAAAAGAGCTCAGGTAGTGCAGTCTTCAACCCATAGGCAGCCGTATTCACATCTTCACAGATGACCCAAGTGCCAGACAAAAGAACTTGAAGTCTGGCAGGATATCCCATTCAAAAACAAATTCCTGATGCTATCAATTTAAATTACAAGCAAATGGTATGTGGATTGCAGGGCATGAAATTCGTAAAAAAAAAAAGTACATGCCCACTGGGGCATGTAAGCAGCCAAGGTCGTGCCCAGGAAACTTTTTACATGCCACCCATTTTTTTTTTTTTTTACCAATGAGACCATGTTGTCTATTCAGTGCTTTGGTTTGCGTCAAGTAACTACCTGACTGTATTAACAAAATGCTCGCTGCTTACTAACAGGCAGGCTAGTAGAAAGTTGAATGGTTTGTCGGTTTGTAAATAATAAACAAATATTAAGAAATTAAACGGTCTCTGTGTGATTTATTTCAGTGCCACTACCCGTGCATGACCCAACAAGCACCGATTGCAACTGACGAGGGTTTTTTTATTTGAGGACAATTCAGTATGCAGTGTAGTGTAAACTAGTACAGCAGTCCCAACAAAGGGTTTTTATTTGTTTTCCCTTCTATCTAGCCACTCCCTGGCTAGTGCCCTCAGACCTCAATAGTCCTTAAGACGAAAGGACAGACCGTCCACAGCACACAAAGATGACAAAGTGTAATTTATTTATAAGAGAAGATGACGACACTCAGTCATGGGTGTAGCCAGGCATACTCCAAGTACTCCATGGTGTGCAATTTTATTTAAGGGGGTAGCAAATAACTTTACAGGCTCTGGGATGGTATGTGGGTGTCTTAGGGAGCAATACATGGCATTTGTATGTACCCATGCATGGCAACAACCATTGTCATGAAATACAAAAATTGTATTTATTGTGCCAAATGAGGCAAGAAACACGGTCCGGGTGTACATTTGTATATTGCCTGGCTACACCCCAGCGACTCAGTCACCCCACAAATTCAACACACAAAGTGGCGGGGCTTTTTAATTTTTTTTTTTTTCCTCTTATGTCCTGCCTAGCCACTACCCTCTGTGGTGCCCTCCTTCAGTCCTCAAGAGGACAAATCAGTAGGCCCTTCACTAGTCCTTAAGAGGGCAGGAGGGCAATCAGTCAACCCAATAGCTCCACAACACACAAAGGTGACAAATCCTTTTTAATTTTGATTTTAGGTAGTCCACATTAAATGCTAAAGATCTGGACTCAGAGTTTACTTAGATTTAAGGTAGTACAGAACAGGCATAGACAGTACCTCTTTATGGCTTCAAAGAAAGAGCCTTTTTTATATTTATAGTTTAGGTAGTGCAAAAGTTCCACAACAGAGTTGCTTTTTCAAAAGCAATAGGGTCACACACTCACAGGATCAGATTTTAGGTAGGCTACACAAATTTGCTTTTACATAAAACTTCTTAATGAGGTTTTTTTAGGTATCTAAACCCTATTCTTAACAGCCAAGCTGACTCCCTCAGCTCCATGTAGTTCTTAATTTAGATGTTCAAGACAGGGCTTAATTTAGTTACTTCACACTTAAAAAACAGCTTTTTTATTACACTGAATGTAAGGAAGGAGGATTTCTTTTTTTTTTTTTTTTTTTAATTCTGATTTTCTGTACCCTGCTGCAACTGTAATTAGCACTACAGAAAAAGACTGCTGCCTGCAGCCCAGCCATAGCCTCTCATTGAGAATGGCCCCCTTGTAGTATGCTGTTATTTTAGTTTATTCTGTATGGCAAGGTTTTTTATATTTATTATATAAACACAAGCAGCTGCAGCAGCAGTTTTTGTCCCAGGCTTCTAATTTTCTCACCAAGTTGTGAAGAGATCTTCCCAGGTGGTCTTACTCTCCCCTCCTCTATCACTTGCAGCAGGGCAGGCACTTGTAAATTGTTTGATTTAAGCCCTGCTTGGATGATTAAAATTAAGAATCGCTTTTTTTTTTTTTTTAAGCTCTTAAAAGAGCTTTTATTGTTTTTTAATTTACTTCAGTCCTTTGTGACTTAGAGTCCATCCCATCGAGCTCTCCTCACCCCCCCCCCAATCACTTCGAACTTTTCAGTCTCTCACTGGATTCAGAACAGCTCTTAAGAGGTTTTTTTTTTAGAATAGGTACCTGGTTGATGATGGCAAATGCGATAGCAAACAAATAGGGCCGTCCATCCAAGCTGTAAGCGCCCCTCACGACTTGCTTCACCAACAGAAAATTATAGAGTGGCGCGCTTTACAGGAATCGCTACACACTGTCTGAGGGGGCGGGCGAACTGTGCAAAGACTGTCCCAGAATGGTGTCAGTTTCCTGCAGCCCGCCTCCACCAGCGATAGTCCAACCCTCGCTTGAGCAGCTGGCTGATAGATGTGCCTGTCAAATGAGAGGACCGTCGGCCCATTCTTTCCCCTCAACTCAGCTGATGTGTGTAACTTAAGGGCTTCTATTGTGACCCGGCTCGCTCGGCGCTCCTCCACCCGTAAAGGAAATAAGCGCTTCCACCTTCGCCTCTCCAGCGACCCTCCCTCCGTGACCGCTGCTGGTGATTAAAAAAAAAAGTCCAAACCCCGACGCATTGCTCAGCATGCAACAGGAAAAATACAGGACTCTGTCAGATACCTTAGGTGCCCCACAGGGCAGGCACTAAACTGCAGTAGGTGTCCTGTGACAAAAGTGCCTGCCCTGGGGCACCTAAGGTATAGGAATTTCGCACCCTGGTGGATTGTCTTTGCTGGACTGACACTGGCAAATCCTGCACAATTCTCAGTGCAGTGCCCTCCCATTTAATCTGGATTTCTTTTAGTTTAACAAAAAAGTGTTGCCTTTCTTGGTGATTCAAAAAGTGGAAAATAAATGGTCATGGAGGGGCATTTCCCCCCAGTGATCTGTGCGCATGTTCCATAACAAAACTGGTTCTGAAAGGTGTAGGGGCCTGCCAGCTTCACCAACATCTTCTGAGTAAATAGGATTGCATCAGCCCCTTCCTCCCGCTCCAGGAGGCCAATAATGACTGCACTGTTCCATTTACTACGGCCCTCTAAATCTTCTATTGTGCTCTCCATTTTACGCACCTTTTGCTGCAGTGCCACAAACTCGGGCTCCTGCCCTGCCACTCTCTTCTCGATCGAGGCAAGTCTGGTTTCACTGTCCCCTGGTCGCTTTGATAGCTCTTCTAGGGTTTGGGTTACCAATTTCAGTTCTTCAGTTACACAGAAACATAGAATTTGACGGCAGATAAGGACCGCTTGGCCCACCTAGTCTGTTCATTTTCCTACCTAACAGATAAGCTGCAGATCCTAGTTAACCAACAGCTTACTTCCTCCTACCCCCCACTAGGACTGCCTTATGCCTGTCCCATGCATTCTTGAAGTCCCCCACTGTTCTTGACTCCACAACCTCCTCAGGGAGGCTGTTCCATGCATCCACAACCCTCTCAGTGAAAAAATACTTCCTTACATTACCTCTGAGCCGTCCCCCCTCTATCTTCAAATTGTGCCCCCTGTACTGTATGCATTTCCTCCCGAAAAGACTTGAACTCAACCAGAAACTGCGCTAGGGTCAGCAGTTTGTCCTCTGGTAGTGAACGCTCAATAATTGCACCGCCGGCAGATGAAGAGGCCCTGGATTTTTCCCGGCCTTTTGGCAGTGACGGCGCAGTATCTAGGCTGAGTACACGCATTTCTACATCCATTTGCGACTCAAATGCGCCCGATTTTTGCTTGAGCGGATCTTACAGCTGGGAGAGTGGAAAAAACGATCGGATTGCCTTCTGAAATCTTGTATACTGAAGTAATAAGGAACAGGTGGCTGGAGCTGTAGAGGAAGGCTGCTAGTCAGCTCCCTGCATCACGTGACCCAGGTTTTCAGTTTCTAAACATCCTGTATAATAGTGTTGTCCATATCCCATCACTTTTTTGGTCTAGTGAAACCCAATCTAATTGTTCATATAAACAACAGTGTTGAGTATCACGTTTACATTTTAACACAAACCCAGCCAATCTATGGTAAGTGGAATTTAGTTTCTGAGATTCTTTTTTTTATTTATGCAACTGAAGACATGACAAGCAGAATCCATAATTGGAATAATTAACTCATGTGCCACTTTTAAGTGATCTTTTTTTCTTCAGACAGTTTGATGCTCTCTTCATGGCACCTATTCTAGAGTTTATCTTTTTTGTTAGTTGGTTTATGTGCAGTTCAAAAGAAAGACGTTGGTCTATTTGAATTTCTAAATACTTATATATGGAGACATGAGTAAGAACCAATCTGTTTACTGTTTTTATTTGTGGTTTGTCCATTTCTCTGGTTAACATTTCGAGGTTGGCTAAACAACATGGACTGCGTTTTTTTTTTGGATTTAAAATCAGTTTGGTTTGGAGTTTGTAAATCAATTTTGCAAAGCACTGAAATCACTTTGTAATTTAAGCCCCACTTCACTAGTGTCATTTCCAAAACCAACACAGTGCCATCCGCATAAAATCTTATGTTTTTTTTTGTTCATATGCATTGGAAGATCATTTACATAAAGAGGAAAAGTAGGGGTCCCAATATTGACTCTTGGGGGAGTCCTCAAGATGTCAAAACCAAATCTAATACCTCCTACTGTAACCAGCTGATACTGTTCCAACAAGTGGGAATGGAACCAGCTCAACCAGTGCAGGGGTTCCTCTGCAACACCCACTGCTTTAAACCTACTCAGCAGTTTTTTGTGGTCCACTAAATCAAATGCTTTGGATAAGTCCACGAACAACGCGCCCACAGCTCGTGCCTCTCCAAATAGGGAGGCCAACGAATCAACTTAGTCCGTGAGCACAGTGTCCATGGACAGTTCTGTCCTAAATCCAAATGCAGTGGTGTCAATTTATTAATATTTTTCAAGATACCCATGTGCACAATTCTTTCCATTATTTTTGATATTATTGAAAACAGTACAATTGGATGGTAATTTGTAGGACTGGAAGCTTCACCACTTTTATAAATTGAAATTATCTTGGTCAGTTTCCATACTTTGGAAAAATACCTTCTATTAAACTCAGATTTAATAATTCCGTCAACATCCGTGCATTTTCATTTGCAGAATCCTCTATAAACCTGGTTTCTACATTATTCAGTCCATGGGCCTTGTCTGTCTATAATCTATTTATTACTTTAGTTATTTCCTTCTTATTAACTTTTTTAAATCCGAATTTGAGTATTAACCTTTCTCCCATAGCTTCTTCATTTCCTTTAGTATCTGCCCCAAAATCGGTTTATTCCATTTAGATCTTTTAAGTCTGGAAAACTAATATTTTAAATGATTATTTTATTAGCCACCTTTTTAGGTGGTACAGGTTCACCATTTTCCATAAAATCTATTTCAGTTGTCTTCTTTGTTGGATTTGTTAAAGATTTTATTAGGGACCAATAATGTTTTGGGTCTGTTGTGCAATTTACTTTTTGCCTATAGAAGTATGCCTTCTAACTTCCCGTGTAACCTTATTTCTAACTCTCGAACTTATCCCAGGTTTCTTGATTCAGTGTTTTATTTGCTTTTTTTTTTCCCCCAAAGCCATTTTTTTCCTTTAAATACCACAGTTTTTTTAATTTTATCATTTGACCATGGGAGTTATTTTGGGTTTTTGTATATATTTCTTTAGAGAAGCACACCTGTTAAACTTCTAAAAACATATTTGTGAATTCTTTTACAGCTAAATCATGGTCAAGAGATTAGTGCAATCCTATGCCATTTTAAATTTGCCATTTGGTTTTGAAAAGCTAGCTTGTTATCATTTATAAAGCATCTTCTAATGATGAGCGGAGTATTGACCCGATTTAGTACCATTAAGTTTATTTGAACTGTACAAAAAAAAAAAAAATATTATGGTCTCCCACATTTGGTGGTTTTACTACCTTTTCCAAATCCAACAGGTCAGGCATCACAAAAATTAGATCCAAGATGTTTCCAGGGCTAGTTATCTTCCCTTTTCTGGTAGGGCAATCTATCAATCGAACCAAGTGAAGACCTTGCAGTAACATCTAATTTCTGCCCCTGCTGTCCACCCCAAGCTGCAATGAAATCTCCAACCAAAATTACATTTTGCTTCACAAGCAGGGACTTTGCATACTGTTCAAACATATTCTAATTTAAAAAGGGATTTTCTAGCCACTCTAATTCCTTTAGTAAGCAGAAATTTGCCCAGGCTTACACTGTCTTCATGGGGGAGCCTAGAACTGCATGCAGAAGTCAAGATGGGACCTGACCTGGGCCTCGTAAAGTAGGAGAATTACGTCCCCTGCTCTACTAATCACACCCCTTTGTATGGAGAAGACACAAAGAGGGCGATCACAACTCTGGCTGCCCCCAGGCCCAAACTGTGGATCACTGGTAAGTGGGATGGGAGAGAATATTTAATGATACCATGTGGGGCATTTGGGAACAAATGTTGCTTGACAAATGCTCTCATTTCAATAATTTTTTGTGGGGGGGGGGCACTGCAGGAGGACAGTGTTCTTTTCCCACTCCCAAGTTTGTACTCACACACTGAGGTCCACTTCATAGGTCTGCATGCGAGGTTTGTCACCAGGCTTATCCGGATCCCATCGGTAAACTGCAAATGACTTCATCACGAGGGCTGCCTGTGTAGGAGCAGTCGCAGCATGTCTCTGTATTTACTGGAGCACCTAAAACAACAAGAGAATTAACAGGTCTAGGCAGAGATTTGGCAAGTGCTGCCAAACAAGTCGATTAGAGTACTCACAGTACAACATAGTCGAGGGCAGACTATTGCATGAGAAAGCTGAATTCTGTTTACCCAGTTTCCAAGCTTGTTCCACGTCTATACACCTTAAGGTGCGTGTAATGCTGCTGAGAGAATGCTAGCAATTATACACAGTTCTTGTATTTCCTGTGGTTTGCCTCTTTTTATTCTCTTTTGCTGGGGGCATTTGTACAGAGGCAGGATTGCTGTCCTTTGGAGTTCGTCTAGAATGTAACTCCACAAACAGGAAATGCTACCACATTGTTTAAATGCTGCCGAACACTTAAAAAATGAGAGGAATGAAAGATGTAATTGTGCAAATTCATAAGTTAGTACATAATTGTATTTGTGATTCAGCTGTAGTCTTGTGTATTTATCTTGCACTGCAAATATTTGTGCTTTTAATGTTTGTATGTATGCAACATTTGTAAGCAGGACAATGTTGAAAATGAGGCATTTGTGGTCCTAACAGTTTTATCCCGTGGAAAAATAATGTTTTTAACTACTGCACAGGGGTAGAATTTAAGGAAAAAAATGGTGTTCTTGGCGGATTACCAGAGTAAGAAGTTTTGTACTCCGCCCTGAAATTTGGTATTCTGCCCAGTTTCCATAGAGTTTCAGATTTTTAAAGGTAGAACATTTAAAATGCACTGAATTTTTTTTTTTTTTTTTTTATTAAAACCCCAAAATAAACACACTTTTTCTTTAAATGTTGCCCCCAATTCCTGGTCTCCTTCTCCTCCTCTCCAGGCAGGCTACAGCTGCACTTTGCTCTGTATCCTGCTCTTCTGCTCCTTCCAGACACCTCCCATTGCCCCCTTACCCAACTTGTCTCAGCCAGTGACAGAGTGATCAGTGATGCACTGACTGACCACCCATCACCAGGCCTTTCCTCTGAAATTTGAGTCTCTTTACTAGCCTGCCCACAGCCAGCTCCAGTGATCTTCTGCGGCCCTGCCCACCAGTCCCAAGCCCTTGCCAGGTGAGTCTTCACCTCTTGGTCCTCTGCTCACCCCCTCTTTCCAGCAGGCTCCGCTACTCTTTGTTCAAGTACTACAACACCTGCCCCCTCTTGCCCCTTCCCTAATGTGCTCAGTACCATGTGGATGCCATGACCATGAGAAAAAGAAAGAAAAAAAAAAAAAAAAACACCACCATGGAAATGAAAGAGCCCCCATTCATTTCAATTGTGTTTTTTTCCTCCTGGGCATAACTTTCTTATCTTTTGATATTTTGTAATGACAACACTTGTGCTCGTGAGAGGGGCTCTAAATTACATAGCCAGCAAAAAGGTAGAAAAAAATATCAAAGGTAGGAAAGTTATGCACATGAGAAAAAACACCATTGAAATGAACGGGATATCATTCATTTCAATGGCATTTTTTTCTCTTAGGCATTAACTTTCACCTTTTGATATCTTTTAGTGACAATACTTGTGTTTGTGAGAAAGGATCTAAATGACACCTCAACAGCAAAAAATAGAATAAAATATTAAAAGGTAAGAAAGTTAACCTAATTGCCTGGTATGGTGATAGAACCCACAGCCTACTGATCTCCTGGCCTCAGAGGCGAGTGTGCTACCTGCTGAGCCACTGACATTTGACATCATGGGTACACATGCAACAGGAGCAGATGAAGTCTGAGGAACAAGGATCCCATGTTCAAGCAGCTGTAGTTAATAATAAAAAAATAGAGGGAAAGACCAATACATAAATATGTGACAAATAAGCAGAACCGTGTGTATGAATATCACAGAATCAGAATCCAGCGGCACAAAAGGACTGCTTGGTCCACCCATGCCACCCAGATTTTCTCAGCCTATTCAGTGTCAGTGATCCAGCAGGTTGCACAGGTTGCATACTCTTCCTGGAGTCCAGAAGACTGGAAGGCTGTGGGTTCCATTCCCACACCGGGAACTAGGGTTAAATCCAAATACTGACACTATAGTGCAACATGGTGGGGATGCTGCACTCGTGTGGTGCTGTCCTTTGGATGAGACCTTGTACTGTTTACAATAACAACAAGCTATGATAGCACAAACACAGCAACTGTGATGTCAGCTGGGGACAGACAGATGCTTTTTGCTACACACAGTACGAGAAATAGAGTCCAGGTGGGGACCTTGTCCTCTGGATGGTCTGCCTGCTGACTTGGCTCCCTGCTTACGCACACTCTCCAAACACCACCAGCAATGAATTTGTCAGTACCTTGCTTCCTGGAACAACAGAAAGCAGTGGTGGAGTTTCCCATTCAACGCAGTGTATCTTTTGGGACACTCAGTCCTTCAACTGTCAGTTTACGATACTATGGGCTCAGGCTACGAACCCAGATTGCAGACAAGGCAAGAATGACTCCTCAGCTGCTGTGTCTCAGACTAGCCCAATTCTGAATACTTTTTTTTCTGCCACTTTCTCTGCCTTGTCTGTAGTGCACTTTTCAACATTTACTGTTGTATGTTTCCACATGCTTTTTCTGCACTGACCTGATGGAGCGTATAACTCTCGAGAGGTAGTCTCAGAAACAATTTCGTTAGTCCTACAAAAAGTAACAACTGCAACACATTTTCTTGTACCATCACCACCACATACAGAGGTGCCCACGTTGGGCGTACCTGTTTTTAAAGAGGCAGTATAGCGCAGTCGTTTAAGGCTCTGAACTGCAAACTTGGGAGACCTGGGTTTGAATCCCATAGTCCCCACTTGCACACTGTTGTGACCCTCAGCAAGTCACTTAACTTCCTTGTGCTCCCAGGTCGCACCTGTAAACAAGCTTCAGCTTAGTGTCTCTCTCTCTCCTGATTAAAAGAAAATATAAAAAAACTGTTAGGGGAAATTAGGGGACATAAGTGAGTAAGGAAGGAGTATTTAGCATCAGTAATTTGAAAATAATTCCCAAAAAGAAGCTGTGGATTTGTGGAATAGACTTTCATGTGAGGTAATGTCAGCTGAAACTACAGGATTCCCTGTTACTTCAACTGGTTCTGTAGTTATCCAGAAATTGTATTGCTAGGTTATATTTAGCAAATGACATTATTAAAACATTGATAAATACTTTTTTAAATGTGGATATGGAGACATCCATTTTGTGGATTGGAAGGGTGCTGTAATTATGTCACAGTCTCCCTGGTCTTATAACAGTGTGTAATGCAGCAGGTGAAAAGAGTTGGGCTGCACAGACAGGGATCCTAAGAAACCTCTGGATTTTATCTTTGGCAAAGTGTAAGAAGAGTATCCAGCGCTTTTCCGTATGATCTGACAGGATCTCGGTCTGCAGGAGCAGTTTATTTTAACCTGCTTCACCGCACACTGCTGGGACATCACCACAACACAGTTCCTTTTCACAAAATGGGTATCTCAATTTTGTAAGAAGACAGGGACCCCAGGGTCACGCAAGGGAGTGCCGGTCATACCTAGTAAACTGCTGCCTGCACAGCAGGTGACCACTCACACAAGACTATGTGGAAATGGGACCGGAGCATTAAACATTTTTTTCCCCAATGTAATTACCATTTTCAGTGGGGTCCAACAAACTTAATTTACAGTTGGGTGAACGGAACCATTGGGAGGTGACTAATGACATAAAGGGAGTGCGTGGCTTTGACAGGACTTGAACGCGGGTCTCCTGATTTAGTTATGCACTATAACCACTGGGCTTCACTGCCCCCTAAACATTACTGTTCACAACTGGCAGTTTCTGTCCCATACTGACTGTAAGAACAAAAACTGGCAGCAGCCTACCAGTCAAATCAGGGATTTATTTAACTCTAAAAATTGATTAGCGTTTTGCTCATAAAAGTGCTAAATCTTTGTGAAAATGCATAGCTCTTGCCTCACTGTGTTTAACAAACAGAGCACTTCTAGAAAATCTATATAAATACATTCTGTAGTTAATATAGTCCCAAGAAAAAAACTGCTAATGAATTATTTAAAACCCTGCAAATGATGTTAGATAATGCATTAGCCCAGTAATATAACTGACCCTGCTTGCTTGAACTGGTCTAGTGTCTAAGAAAAAAATTACTCACCACAGTAATGTTTTTTTCTTAAGGGATCCCTCACTACACTTAGACTTTATGCAGTCATCTTGGCTAAGAGTGATCCCCCAAAGATAAAACATATGCAAGTTTTCAAATCTGAAATGTAGGTTCAAACTCTGCACCCGCGCTCCACTATGGCTGTTACTCCGATCTGTTTCCAAGCCAGAGTGGAGCAGTGACTAGTAAAACTAGCTAAAAGGCTACCAACAAACTTTGAAAAACAATTTCCACGGAATTTTTAAAAAGCAACAAAATATGAAAGCATTGAGAAATAAAACTCATAGAAACTATAACAAACTTACTGTTGTAAGAACTTCAACAGCAATGCTTAAGCAACCTCAGCTTCAACTGAAAAATAACCAATTTTTGTGTGAACCTATTTCAGGTTCTGGAAGGGAAGGGCAGGGGAAGGGAGGGAGTGTAAACACAGCGAAGGATCCCTTAACAAAAACAACTTAACTAAGTGAGTAATTTTTAATTCTAACCCCAGGAATCCCTCACTTAAATGTTTACACTTTGTGCAGACTCAGTACCAGAACGTTGAGAGGCTGGGTCCAGAACCTAGTTAGGAAAAAGGTTCTGCAAGATAGCACTTCCAAAGCATGTCCAAACAGCAGTGCTTTGTGGAGATGTGTCCCGTTTTCTAGATAGCTGCTTTGAACATGTCCAACAATGGGATGCCCCTTGAGAATTCAAGGTTTTATTTTACCAGGATACCACCATTGAGACAACACATTTGCAAGGAGGTCCAGGAAGAACAAATAGGTTCATATCCAAACATTACAGAAAGTTTGCAATAGGTACAAAAGCGAAAAATTACATATAAGCAGATCTCAACACAAAAATGGGGAACAATACGTGTCTAGGCTGGAATCTATGACTGCACTATAGGAATGAGAACAGAGGAATCAATAATCCTACATAAGCACATTAATGGGAAGAAAGGGGATTACAGCAGGCAGACAGAGAAGAAGGGGCACTGAGAGTGCATACTGACAGTACAGTATAACAAAAGAGACAGCCAAAAGGAGACAGGGCAGGAGAGAAGGAGACAGATGATGAAGGTGGGCAGAATGAACGGATTAGAGGAATAAAGGGAGATATGAGTGCTAAGTGACGATCCAGAGCCAGGATTCATTAAAGCAGCAACGGAGGTTATGCATAACAATTGCATTCTTCTTTCAGAGCAAGTCTAAGCAGGGACTTAAAGGTACACATCCCAAGCGATAGCCATTGCCAAGGGGGGTCGCCTGTTCGAAGAACCCCTTTGAACACTCCTTCCCCCATCATTTGTAACATTTTTCATCATTTCTGCTTATTGTGTGACTGTCACTGAGTGCTTATGCACACATAATGAACCCCAGCACTTTCTCTCTGCATGCACCCCCCCATATCTGCTGCCAATCAGCAACCTCAATGCCAGTAAGATAACTGAAGCCGCTTTGCGAGTCATTTTCGGCACCCTCCTCCTATGACTGGCTGGCCAATTGGTGCTCATGTGAGCACTGTGAATGTGACCGGAATACAGCATGGCCACTGCCCACAGTTCACACCGCCAGCTAGCACTTGAGGAAGATGGAGCATGGTGGCAGGCTCAGAGATGACGCCTCCAGGAGAGTAAAAAAAGAAGTGGAGGACCTCCGACTTATTATCAGTCACTGGCAGGTAAATTCTGCTGACCATTATTGCCAAAGATGTGCCCCTTTGCAACTGTATATCAAGGCACAGGCTGTGCAGTTGGGCAAGGGAGCTGTTCGAGTGGGTGGGCTGAAGAGTTAGAAATAAATTACTTAAATCCTCCTCTACACAAAATGCAAAGTTGTCATGTTTTATATGCCTATTTTAACTTTTCAGAAGTTAAGCCAAAGAGGTACCATAGTGGAAAGGCAATGCAACTGTTTGGAAGGGTCTGGCTGGGATCTACACTGCCACCTCACTAATTATGCTGTTCAGAGAGGCCTTCACTGTGGTCAGATTTCTATTGACATTCAGTTCCACTTTTGTGTGTGCCATCTGTGCCAGACGCCGTTAAATCCAATAAGTTGTGATAAGTGTTTCCTCCACATGACCACACGTCAGCAGAATGACATTGGTTGCTACAGTTCAGTGTTATAAACATACTTACTACACTTTTGGAAGTATGGTGAGAGTGTGTGTGTTTGGGGGGAGATTTAGGAGATGGTAACTTTGCACTGGGAAACCCATCACTGTCAAATTACCTTTCCCCTTACTCCCTCTGTCATGCCTACCACATTGGAGAATGGAGTGGGGGCAACAAGTGTAGTACCCAATGTTGAACTAAGAATTATGTTACAGATTTGTTTCCAAGCAGGGTGCC